>JAJQWJ010000001.1:63365703-66165703 GCA_023637945.1 Phaethornis superciliosus | reverse complement strand
GTAGATACATACATAAATAAGTGCTTGGTTACACAGTTCCTTAAATAAACACACAGTTGGAAAAACATTTTGGTTTTTATTCCAAAATCAACTTTAATTCCATGCATCTCTTTGTATTAACTTATCTATCATCAGTGTACTGTTGACATCATTAAAGACAAAAAAGAAAAATCCAACATGCTTTTCTTCAGAAATGTTGGACCTTCTTCTGTCAGAGGTAAGTATCATGTAGGGGGCACTTGGTGATGACTGAATGCTGCAGTCATTGTTTCAGATGGGATCTCTCCCTCAATTAGCATCTGGATTGTAGTAGGTTAGATCAGTAGGATGGTGGGACTCACAGGCTGAAGGAGGAAAGGTGATTAGAGGAAAGTGGAATTTCTGGCACTCAAAAGATGCTGGAGGATCTTCCTTACCAGCTGAAGCAGGTTTGGTATGCTGTCATCTTTTTCACTCCATTCACTGGAAAGTTGTCCTGGTTTGGGCAAACTTTGACAAAAGTAAAGAATGCAACATCAGCATTACAGTGCTGAAAGGTGGACTTGGACTATTATCTGAGTTTAGGTCCAGCTAATGTTAGTGGGTCTAGCAGCAAGCAAATGTAACATTCCACATTGGAAGTGACTGACATGGATTAGTGGAAGGGCATTTGAATACTTTGTAAATGACATAATTAAGGCTTGTATATAATACCCTTTACTATCTTTCTCTTAGAGTTAATAAATAGTCCTATCTATCTCCTGAAGCTGCATGTATCTGACTCAATTCCCAAGTGATGTTTTCCTGTGAGATGAACAACCATAACCAAAAGCCGGAGTTATAAATAAAAATGGGCATGTTTACACACCTCTGCAGTGGGACTGAAAAAAATTTGTAGCATTTTGGGAAATCAGAGAAAAGAATACTGTGGAAATAGACAGCACCATACCCATTCAGAACCCGTTCTAATCCTGGACCATATTAGTACGTGACAGTACTATGACAGCTCTTGAAACAGGCCTGTAATTAACGTTGAGATGACTATTCTTTAAAGCAGTTATTCATTTTGCTTGTCCTTGAGGAAGATTACAGCATCTTATTTTCTGTTTCTGAGCACTTGGGGGGGTATTTTTTTCAATTTGGTGTGAGTATTGAAAGTTTATTTAGAAATAAATTTGATGAACAAAATTCAGCATACATTTTAAGACTTTTCTATGACTTGAAGGTTCTTACTAATGGAATGACACAGGCTTTTCTAAACATATGAAGTGAAAATTTCTTGAATCCAGGTGCAAAAAACTCTATTTTTAAAAAGCTCCTGCTTTGAAGATTGTATGTAAATCCACTAAATTTGTTATGTTTGTAAGAAGCAAATAGGGTGAGGACAAAACTAGATAATGGAAGGGCACCAGAGAAGAGACAATATTAAGTATTTAGGCAGACAGACACTCTGCAAATGGCTGTGCTGATGGAAGATGGTACTACTACATTTGCTATGATGCTTTTAATGACAGACAATGAGTCTTTAATATAAAGGTAAATTAAAAAACACCCAAAGCAGATGTGGAAGGGATGTATGCATCCCACTCAGCCTCTGCTTACATCAACAAGATACTAATAGAGACATTCTCAGGCTCTTCAGGGGTCAGCTACCATTGCCTTTACCACAGAGCTGTTTACCACCACAACCCTTTGCTTGAGTTTATCATCCCTTCAGATCTGTCAGCAGAAAAATCTGCACAAGCTCTTCCACAGCTGTCTCATTGGAATTGGATGAGCTGGTTTAGACATCCTAAATAGCAAACATGGTGACCCAATAGATTTTGTGTGAAATAGCTTAGTAAGCCCTGGGATGAGTATCTCCTCTGCAGGTGTAAAGGTGCAAAGGGGAAAAATTTGGGAAGGAGGAGTTTTGGACAGGTTGTTTTGGCTAGGATGGTTTGCCTTTTCTACTGGCACAGCAAGATGCCGCATAGTAAATTTGTCCTTGTTTTACTCAGGGCATGTTTGTCTAATTCTAAGGAACTGACTTGATACAGAAGTTTCTGTTGCGTATTTTCACTCATACAGGTAGGGCCACATCATACAGGGCTTACCCTTTCCTCATTTGACCAAAGTTTCACACCTAGCTCTAGATCTTGGGTCTCTCCATTACATGGTTATTATCACTGACTGATGACACATTCAGGTCAAGACCTTGGTCACTTTTAACAGCTTGACTAACACCAGACACAACCCTCCCTGGCCAGTTTGACAAAAGAATGAATTGCTGAAAAGACCCTTCTGAGTAATAAATTCCTGCAGGTTTCCACGTCATATGCTCCCACCATGAAGTCACACTCTAAAAGGATAGTTGTCCCCTGTACTCACTGCTCCTGTTAAAATTGTTTCAAGGACCACATTTGGGTAGTTAGAACCCATTCCTGGATTTCCAGTCCCAGATAGTTGGAGACAGAATCTGTTGTTTATAACACGCTGGTCCTCTGAAGAGCAGCATTAACCAGCATCCAGACCATGCTGCTAGGTTGGAGATGCCCACACATTGTGCACAGCTCCATGAGAAGGGAGTATCCTGGAGAAGTGTCTCAGACATGTTGATGGGACCCAGCAAAGCAACATTTTCCCTGGAGCCCATGGACATATGCACAGAGCTACAGCTTCCATCACCCCACACAAATCACCAAGGAGTTATAACAGCATAGTCTTTGTTGGCTGTTATCAGTCTTCTCTCTAGACTTACCTACATTCTGCTCTCTCTTATCTAAAAAGATACTGTTCCCTTCACCTCATCTGCCTCACATCCTTTCGCATCCTCCATGATTTAACTTCTTCACCTCAGTAATCCTCAGCATTAGCCTCAGTCTCTCTGCATTCCCTCTTGTCACACCCAAAGAGCTTTTATTTTGCTCAGGCTCTCACACCTTCTATTCCAACTGGGGTTTTTGTCTTTACAGATAGGCAGCATCAAAAAAATGAAATCCTGCACACACCTCCCGAGAATGGAGGGACCAATCATGGTTTAGCAACAGCTTTGCAGCCACCTTTTCCTGCATTGCCTTGAATGTTGGCAAGATAAACTGACACACTAAACCCATTCCCAAGTGACTGTGGACAAAGCTCTCTGTTCAGAAGTGCCAGGTGTTCTTTGTGTGCATCCAAGCTGGAGATGGAAATACACCAGCAATACAAGTTTCAGGTATACTACCACTCTTTGGCCAGTTCCATCCAGATAAATCTTTCTGCTTCAGCGTGGTACAGGACAGACAGTACTGCCCATGAGCCCTGCCAGTTGTGAAAGAAAAATAAGGAGATTGCTATTTCTCAACTCTCATTCCTTGTGGCTAATTTATGGAGACATCATTTTGCTGGATGTCAGAGTAAAAATTTTTCTAATAAATAAAATTCAAAAAACCCTAGAGAATTATAGAATCTCTGAGGTCAGAAAAAACCTTTAAAATCCTCAAAGTCCAAAAGTCCAACTGCTAACCTAGCACAGTGCCAAGTCCACCACTAAACCATGTCCTAAGTGCCACATCTACACGTCTTTTAACAACTTCCAGGGATGATGTTTTCATCACTTCCCTAGGCAGCCTATTCCACTGCCTGCAACCCTCCCAGTGAAGAAATTTTTCCTAACATCCAATCTAAACCTCCCCTGGCACAGCTTGAGGCCATTTATTCTTGTTCTTTTACTTACAGCTTGGGAGAAGAGACAGACCCCCACCTCACTACAACCCTCTTTCAGGTAGCTGTAGAGAGTGATAAGGTCTCCCCTCAGCCTCCTTTTCTCCAGAGTACACAACCCCAGTTCCCTCAGCTGCCCCTCACCAGGCTTGTGCTCTAGACCCTGCACCAGCCTTGCTGACACACCCCAGCACCCCAATGTCTTTTTTGTAGTGTACATCTTAAGTGAAACACAGCTGTTAATATGTATCAGCTCTGGAAGTTAAGATGAACTGAGAACAAACCCCATTACTTTAAGTCTTTATGTTACCTTCTGTGCCTTCCTGCAATGCTGTAATTTTATTTGCCGTGCATATAATGCCTTTGCTGATCCAGATTCCCAGATCTTTCTTCAAAATTAAGCAATTTTACTTGTCTCATAAACAGAGGAGACAAACATGGGGTTCAGAGAGGGATCTGTCTCCTCCAATAGAAAGGCTGTGGCACAGATCATCTAGAGCCCAGGTTTCCTGATAGTGTTTCTGATAAAAAATCAACCTTCCCAGAGTTGCTTTAGTTTAGGTTATGAACATTTTTCAAATTACAGAAGAGCAAATTATATTTTTCATTTGTGTATATTCCTCAGTTGCTTCTTTGTAACATTACTACTGTATCTCAAAATATCACATTTTAAAAACAGGGAAACATAAGGTGATTGAAAAAATGGTTTTAGATACATAATAGTGTTTTATTGATTTCTTTCCAAAGTTGTATAGGATTTGTAATGGATATAGCATTAAAACCTTATTTCTTCCTTTATTTGTCTGTCCTTCCCTCCTCTACCTCCCTTCTTGCCTGGTTTCCCTCTCCTTCAGACAATACAGAAAGTACTAGTACCTGTGAACATTTTAATATAGGCAAATACGTGACTAGTACATTAATGAATTCAGGTCAGCATCCACTACCTTCAATTTACAGAACTTTCACAGTTAATTGCTTATTTTTTGCAATAGCAATCGGAATTTCCTCTTGAGGGTCACAAAGGCACTGTTCTTGAATCTGCCATTTCCTCATTGTGAAGACCACCAAACAATACAGAAAGGTCAGTAACTTTTAGATTAAATGATGCAGAAACAAAAGTGAAAAGCAGAACTAAAATCCTAATCTGCAAACTCTTACACAAACTCTTACGCTGGCACTTAATTTGCCTGAAAGGGAATCCTTCTCAGGGAAGCCTTTTGAAAAAAGGCCCAGTGTATCCTTTTAATTTTTGTCAACATTTAGTTACACTAGAAAACTGATTTAACTATATAATGAGAGAAGAAGCTATTCCAAGTATTACATTGCAGATAAAATGCACGGCACCATTAATGCTACCTATTATTATTTTGTAAACAGAAGGTTATTTACCCTTTGAGAAAAAATATTTTAGAACCAATGTAAGTTAACTACATGTGTTAAGCAAACAAATCAAGTCAAGCCTTAATTGAGCTTGGAGTCTCAAAACAGGAAAAATGTCAAAGTTTAGCTAAATAAATTAAACATCCAAAATAAATCTCATTTACTGAGTAATACTTTGCCAGATTCTCTGTGGAGTCATTAATTCAGAGAAATTTAGCATGCAGATCAGAAATAAGTAGGAGGGAAGCAGTCAGATGAACTATAGTGGAAAAGAAATCACAAGTTAATTCAGGATGTGTTCTGCCTAATACTGATGCAAATCTAAATGAGAACTTTTTTAATCATTTACGCAGATCCAAGTTCTGGTGTGATTCAGATTCTAACTTCAGATCTCATACACCCTGCTGAAATATATAAAGCTTGCCTTGGACAGTGAAGGAAGCTCAATTGGTTCCCTGGCTTTTTTAGAGATGTTGGTTGGGATGCCAGAGTTACACAGCAACACTTTGTGAAGTCGAACACTAACATAACTCGTTCACCCTTCCTCCAGTGCCTGAAAAACAAAACATTAAAACAATAGGGTAAAAACACCAACTATGGAACTGGCAGCAAAGAAACTACAGCAAGACACCCTGCAGTTGTCTGCTTAGTTTTCAAAAAAGTATCAGAATGGTTTGGGTTTTAATGAACCTTTGAAGTTCCTCTAGTTCCAACATGAACTGATACTCATGTTAGAATCATTTCAATCATGAACTGGTTGCCATGTTTTATGATATACTATATTAATAACAAATATATATTATATATTATAAGCATTACAAAATAAACATTTCTATTTCTGTAGTAGAAGATCAACTGTTCTGGTATCCTGGTGGGTATCTCTGTAAGAATAGGTTGAAGACAGGAGCTCCTATTTAGTTCAGTGGCTTTGAAAGGAATAGAGAATACTTTGCCACTTCAAGAACAGGGCCACTCCTGAGCAAAACTTCATGCACTAATTCTCAATGCAAAGCTCCTTCAGTGGCTCTCAGAAACATATGAAAAATTAAACATTGCAAGATGAGGTGGCAGCTGTCTGGGTTATTGCTTCCTTGGGAAGCAGGATGAAAGAGCAGAAACAGCAAAGTGATGCAGGCAGGGAAGGGTCTGCAGAATTTACATCTCCCCCTGAGACAAGTGGCGTGCAGTCTCCTCTCGCTTCTCTTTCTCTTCAAGCCCTCTCCCCTCCCCTTCCCTCTCCTCTCCTCTTCCTCCCCTCCCCTCCTCTCCTCTGCCCTCATCTCATCTCATCTCGTCTCATCTCTTTCTCTCTTCTACCTCTCTCCCCTCTCCTCCTTTCCTTTCCTTTCCTTTCCTTTCCTTTCCTTTCCTTTCCTTTCCTTTCCTTTCCTTTCCTTTCCTTTCCTTTCCTTTCCTTTCCTTTCCTTTCCTTTCCTTTCCTTTCCTTTCCTTTCCTTTCCTTTCCTTTCCTTTCCTTTCCTTTCCTTTTTTCCTTTCCTTTCCTTTCCTTTCCTTTCCTTTCCTTTCCTTTCCTTTCCTTTCCTTTCCTTTCCTTTCCTTTCCTTTCCTTTCCTTTCCTTTCTCCTTTCCTTTCCTTTCCTTTCCTTTCCTTTCCTTTCCTTTCCTTTTTCCTTTCCTTTCCTTTCCTTTCCTTTCCTTTCCTTTCCTTTCCTTTCCTTTCCTTTCCTTTTTCCTTTCCTTTCCTTTCCTTTCCTTTCCTTTCCTTTCCTTTCCTTTCCTTTCCTTTCCTTTCCTTTCCTTTCCTTTCCTTTCCTTTCCTTTCCTTTCCTATCCTTTCCTTTCCTTTCCTTTCCTTTCCTTTCCTTTTTCCTTCCCTTCCATTCCCTTCCCGTCCCCTCCCTTCCCTCCCTTTCCCCTTCCCCTTCCCTTTCCCCTTCCCCTTCCCCTCCCCCTTCCCCTTTCCTTTTCTTTTACCCTTTCCCTTTCCCTTTCCTTTCTCTTCATCTTCATTGATGATTTAGATGAAGGGATTGAGTCCATCATTAGCAAATTCGCAGATGACACTAAGCTGGGGGGGAGTGTGGATCAGCTGGAAGGCAGGAGGGCTCTGCAGAGGGACCTGGACAGACTGGAGAGTTGGGCTGATTCCAATGGGATGAGGTTCAACACGGCCAAGTGCCGGGTCCTGCACTTTGGCCACAACAACCCCATGGGGAGCTCCAGGCTGGGCACAGAGTGGCTGAGAGCAGCCAGGCAGAGAGGGACCTGGGAGTCTGGATTGACAGGAAGCTGAACAGGAGCCAGCAGTGTGCTCAGGTGGCCAAGAAGGCCAATGGCATCCTGGCCTGGATCAGGAACAGCGTGGCCAGCAGGTCCAGGGAAGGGATTCTGCCCCTGTACTCAGCCCTGGTGAGGCCACAGCTCGAGTCCTGTGTCCAGTTTTGGGCCCCTCAGTTCAGGAAGGAGATTGAGGTCCTGGAGCAGGTCCAAAGGAGGGCAACCAGGCTGGTGAAGGGACTCCAGCACAAGTCCTGTGAGGAGAGGCTGAGGGAGCTGGGGGTGTTCAGCCTGGAGAAGAGGAGGCTCAGGGGAGACCTCATCGCTCTCTACAACTCCCTGAAAGGAGGCTGGAGCCAGGGGGGGGGGGGGTTGGGCTCTTTTCCCAGGCAACTTTCAACAAGACAAGAGGGCATGGTCTCAAGTTGTGCCAGAGGAGGTTTAGGTTAGATATTAGAAAGAATTTCTTTACGGAGAGGGTGATCAGACATTGGAATGGGCTGCCCAGGGAAGTGGGGGATTCTCCATCCCTGGAGATATTTAAAAAGAGACTGGATGTGGCACTCAGTGCCATGGGCTGGTAACCGCAGCGGTAGTGGATCAAGGGTTGGACTTGATGATCTCTGAGGTCCCTTCCAACCCAGCCAATTCTATGATTCTATGACCCTTCCCTTTTCCTCTCCTCTCCTCTCCTCTCTTCTCCTTTCTCTCTCTCTTCTACCTCTCTCCTCTCTCCTTTCCTCTTCTCTCCACTCCTTTCCTCTCCCTCTCCCTCTCCACTAGACTGTTTTCTTGTGGCAGCTGTATGCAGTCCAGTATTCCCGGGTCCTAGAATAAGCAAAATCTGAACACTCCTATTTTGGCAGTCAGAGAAGTATGCAGCCTTAGGAGCCATCGTGCTGCTCTAAGGCTAGAATAAGCCTGGCCTCACCCATTTAACCAAATTAGTCATCCAGTGAAGTACATGTGGCTTATTATAAACATAAAGCCTTAGAAACAAACCATTTGATAAGTCTGAAAGCCAATAATTGCAGACCTTGGTGATTTTGCAAAGGGAGGAGCCATCTCACAGAAGATGACCTATTGCTGGATGGGCTCTGTGGCTTGAACCACAGATATCTTGCAGATAGGTTGGTGTGTTTTCCCAGTTAGCCTCATAGGTTGTGAGCAAGATGCAGCTCACTAAAAACTTTACTTTTGCGCTGAAAAGCAACTAAAAGGCAAGGTAGTGTGTTATTCACTCCGGCACAACATGCTCAGCCTCTTTTGCAAAGCTGTATAAATTGCATTTCTGTACATAATCTGTTTTGGTGATGTTGGTGTGGGGATTTACTTTGCTTACAGGTTGACTAGAACTTCAATACTGTATAGGGAGCTGCAGACAGCGTTTGTTAGTAGGCAGAGAAGAAAAATTGCCCAATGATTCTGTTCCACATCCTCTACATTTTGCAGCTTTTAAAGTCACGGTACAAGAGATAAGCAGATAAGCTGTGGAGGGTTCTGAATTTCACAGTACTGTTTGTCCTAGATGCTGATTCCTGCAAGATGGCACAATATTTTTGCTGACCAGGGCAACATCATCTCGTGATTTTGGGTACAGCAATGGAGAAAGACAATACGTATTTTCTAGCTGTGTGTTGCACTTCCTACTTGAAAATGTTGTGCCTGAATAATTTAGGGAGAGGTTACTTTTGTTCTCATTTTTATAGTTCCACTTATTACTGCTGTAAAGCTACTTCAAGATAAAAGCAGTGTAAATGGCAGGTCACCTGGCTTCTGGGTTTTGAACATCATGTCCTCTTCCCAGCAAGAGTGGGGATGAGCCATGTGCCCATCCTCACCCAGAGTTTCCAGAGATACCGAGAACACTAAGCTGCATCATCACTACCATTCATAAACCCGTTCTTCATTTAAAATTCAGCAAAACGCTCATTTACCGTTACCTGAGCGTGCAGCCCCTACTTCTCATTTTGCTGAGCCTGGACCAGTAATGGCTCGGTGGGAAATAAAGCCAATCGTTTGTGCCATCCAGCCTAGCCCGTCCTGCCCCCGTGGGGGTCCAGCTCGCAGCAGCACAGCTGGAAAGGGCAGGGCTTTTTGTCTACCCTGCCGAACTCGGGAGAAAGCCTTAGAGCCTTTGTTCTACCTCAGGCAAGACCGTGAGGTTTCCGACTAGAGATCTGACACCTCAGCCTTCCCGCTCACGGTGGCGGCGTTTAGCAAGCGGGTTGTGCAGAGTGTTATCTTAAGGACTCCAAGCTGGATTTCCGAACCTGCAGCGTGCGGACACGGGGGCTGCCGGTGCCCAGCGGAGCCTTCCCTGGAGCTCACCCCCTGCACCCACCAGCGGGGCGGGCCGGGCCGCGCTCCTGCCCCGCCTGGCACCTTCACTCCTGCCCCTGCTGACTCCCTCCTTCGCCCGCTACCCCTGCGGTGGCCGGGGGGAGGCTTCAGGCGGGCAGGGAGGGAGGCAAAGCCGGGGTGCGCAGGTGCCGCCCTGCCCCGGTGGCGTCCCCGTGAGGGGCCGGGGGCGCCGGGGGAGGCGCGGAGGGGGACCCTGCTCCAGCCGGTGGCCAGGCGAGGTCGAACCGCCTGAGGCGAGGCGGGTCTCGCCCCCGTCCGCGTCCCGCCGTGCGGCGGCGATGGGGCCGCCCCCAGCCCCCCGCATGCCGGCGGCCGAGGTGTGCTCCCTACGGCGCCGCCGCCGCCGCCCCCCGTCCGCGGCGAGGCGGGCCGGGGCGAGGGGGGTGGGAGGGGGCCGGGGGGCGGAGGGGTAGCGGCGGCGCACGGCGGCGAGGTGTCTCGCAGCCCTCCCGAAGGAGCCCGGCCCACCTCTCCCGTACAGGCACCCCCTCCTCCTCCCCGCCCCGAAAGAGGAACTCCCCGCCCGCGCAGCCCGGCCGCGGCGGAGGGAGAAGCAGCAGCAGCGGCGGCGGCGGCGGCGGCAGCGGCAGCGCCCGGCCCCTCCGCGCAGCATGGCGCAGCAGCGCCCGCCGCCCGCCGCCGCCGCCTCCTGAGCCGCCCCGCCGCGCCGAGCCGAGCCGAGCCCGCGCCCATGGCGGCGGCGCCGCCCGCCCTCAGCTGGGCGCTGCCCCTGCTGGCGGCGCTGGCGGGCGCCGGCGGCCCCCAGAGCTTTGAGCTGCCGGGGGCCCCCATCGACAACATCGAGGTGAGCGGCGGCGTCGTGCTGGTGGCGGGTGGCAGCTGCCTCTACGAGCTGTGGCCCGAGCTGCGGCCCCGCCGCCGCGTGGTGCCGGCGGCGGCGGGGCAGGGCTGCGGCGAGCCCCCCGGCATGCGCAGCAACCTGCTGCTGCCCTACGAGGAGGCTGGGGGGACGCGCGTCCTCCTGGCCGGCTGGACCCAGAAGGATGGCACCTGCGAGGTGTGGGAGCAGCCGGCCTACCGGCAACGCCTGAACCGCAGCGAGGTGGTCAGCTGCCTGCCCGACGGCTCCACCGCGGGCGTCGTCCTCCAGCTGGACGGCAACTGGTACCTGGCCGTGGCGGCCACCTACTCGGCCGGCCGCTACGGGAACCATCTGGGCTGCGAGCCTTCCCAGTCGGACGAGGCGACCGTCATCACGGTTCGCAGCATCGAGAACCTGGAGTCCAAGGAGGAGCTGGGCATCATCAAGCGCAAGGAGGAACCTCTGCACTTTGTGGATGCGCTCCGGTGGGGGGATCACCTCTTCTTTCCCTACTACAGGTTGAAGGCCAGGTCGGGCGAGGACATGGAGCCACCGAGCATGGCTGTCCTGCGCCAACTGCGCCTCTCAGAGGGTGGCCTTACTATGCAAGGGCACGTGTATTTGGACTGCGGGTGCAGGAACCTCATCGTTTCCTCCAGCCTTGTCCGCCAGGGTCAGCAGGGCTGGTGGGTGGGTGTTTTCCGACACAGCGCCAAGGCCTGGAACGCCACCGCTGTCCACAGCCATAGTGCCAAGGCCTGGAACGCCACCGCCGTCTGTATCTTTGGGATGGAGGAGATGAAGGAGAAAGCCTGTACCTCTACACACTTCATGAATGGGAAGAGCTGCGTAAGTCTGGGCGTCGTTTTGCTAGCTTTCCTCCTGCACGTTGTTATAGACACTGTTATTGTGGCTGGTGTTGCTGTGTGTCACTCGTGGGGTGTTCCTGACCTGAAGGCATGGGAAGTTTGCAGAGCCGCTCCAGGCTTTGCACATCAGCCCTGGCTACATCAACCCTTACAGTTTCTGCAGCGCTTTCTGTCTCTAAAAATCTCATCCCTTACCAGATCCTGGAGCGTCCTTCCCACCTACATCTTGGGAAAGACATGTCTGAGGGAACGCCTGATGGCATCCCAGTCTCAGACCCCTCAATCAGTGTGCCCTTTTCTGCCAAGTTGTGCTCCTTTGTACCGCACGTTTTCCGTACAACTTAGATAAACCATCTCCTACCTTATTCTGTGCATTCACATCTCATGTCATTGTGGCTACATCAGAAACAAAAAAAAAGGTGATCAAGTTGACTCCTGTGCACTGAGCTGCGTGCATTGTTATCTTACTGGTTATTTATGGTTGCTTGTTTGGTGGTAGGTGTTTTCCAAACCTCACAGGACTGGCCTCACGCGAGACGGCTCACAGCCACCCCTCCAAACCCAAATGCACTGCAGACAGCAGTAGGTGATGTGTCTGTATTGCTGCAATGGTTACCTTCTCACAGGCAGTGGTATCCCATGGAGATCCCCTGATCACCTACTTCTCTTTAACACTCTTCAGCTCCTTCCTCCTCTTGAGAGTGAGCACTTGAGAGTGCACTTGGAGAGCAGGGTGGGTAAGGCTTTGCTGTGGCCTCAGTAGCTAGTAATGGAATGAATGAAAAATTAAATTCAGTAAGCTAAAAGTGGAATTCAGGAGAGGAAGGTGCTTTTGCAAGGCCCATCCATGCTTTTAAGTCTTACTCAGATGTTCTTTCAGAGCTATAGAAAAAGGAACAACACCAAAAAATATCCGGGACAGCTGTGGAGGATCAAGCAAGCCACCATAAAGCAAGCCCTGGCCTTTTGCAGCTCCCCCACTGTCCAGGGACTTTGCAGTTTAACCCCTGAATCCTTGCTCTGTTAGAACCAGAGTTTGTTGGAAACTCCTTGAAAAAAGTGCAGTAGATTGACTGTCACTCCGAGACTTTGGCTTCCCAAATCTAACCCACAGCAGAGCGCAGTGCTGAGAGTCTTCCAAATATAATCTAGCAGAGGGCACGTGTGATTCAGTCTGCTCGTCTCCCTACGGAGGCTGTGAGAGTACTGCCAGTGTTAGAGGATGTAGTTATGAATGAGAACCCCGCGTGTGAGTGTAACAACTCTGCTGAAGTAAATAGTAAAGCTCTCACGGCAGAGCTTTGACTTCAGTGCCAGTTTGCAGCTTACTGCATGGTTTCTGTGCTCTCGCAAGGCAGAACTGCTGAATGAATTTGAAGTCTCCTCCTCCCAAAATACCTATTTTATAGTTGGATTTTAAATTTGTATCCCTTGATCCTGGTTATTTGTGGCATTTTTTCCCCAATGTGCTTTCTGAGCCTGCAAAGCAAAAAACCCAAAACCTTCCTGGGCAGCATATCCTTTTTAAACTTTCCAAAGCCCCATGCTAGAAATTCTGGAAGAGTCACATGGTTTTCATGGAGTAAGATAATGCATGTAAGGTGAGGCAGGTATTTCTGTCTGACTGGTGTTCCTCTTAGTCCCCAGTTGCCTCCCAGTTCCCGAATATGAAAAACCAATGATATACTTGTTAAAAGATTGATCTGACTCAGATCTGACTCCTGTGACTCCAAGGGTTACTTTCCTGTCCCAAAAGGCTTGTCCTTACTGGAAATATAGATTAGATTTGGCTTCGATGATGAAGAATCCCAACTTTGAAAATTATTAAAAGGATTGATTGCTTAGTATTATGCCCCTAACTATGGGGACATTATTGATCATGATGTTTTGGAGTAACAATAAATACAGTTTACCACTGGCAGGAAAGCCATATTTTAATATTTTGTGAGATAGCAGGACATCTGGATGTTATGTAGTATTAGAGCCTATAGCATTAGGTGGCTAATTATGCTGCCTTTTTAAGCTAATTATATGTTCTTATGGTGTATAAACACAGAAATAAATGCATGCAGTTCAGCTTTAATGTGTTTTTATACTACAGAAGGTTAGACTAGGCTATTGCAAAGTAAGTTTGTAGATGACAGGCCCATATGCTGCTGCTTCTGGGTTGTTTTAGTCCAGATCCTTGCTGTCTCTCACCAATTCATGGGAATCTGCAAATGTAGAACATGGTCGTCTTGGTCTCAGAAGTACATGGGCTTCAGGACTGTCAGGAAGATGGTGTGCAGCACATCCATCAGCTTGTAGGAGAAGTATGTGCAATTACTTGTCGTGGCTCTGGCCAGAAAGGAGTGCCTTATAACATGGTCTGTAGGAATGGCAGCAAGTAACAGGGCTTCATGTCTGATTTACTGACCAGTCTTTTAAAGGTAGTGTTGGTAGTGTTGGCAAATGAATGTGTTGCAGCATTGTGGTTGCCTACAGTGCAAGACCTGTATGTTGTTTGTGGCTGGTGGACCATGCTGGATGTCAGCTTGGCTTTTGCATTGCAGATGCCATGTGTTGTAGGGTGCTGTGGGTCTTAGTCTTCTTTGCTGGGTACAGGCACGATGTGATGAGGTACATGGATAACAGACATGGACTGTCAGTTTATGTAGGAATTGAAAATATAATACTTTTTTTTGCTGCAGGATTACAATTTATAGTTAGAGAATACGTTAGGGAGCAGTGGCAGTTTGTTTTCCTTTTGATCTTGTCATTCTTCAGATTTCTGTAATTATTCTGATTACCTTTAGGCAAGACATCCTCTTACCTGTTTGCACTCAACAGCTGCTTCTATTTACTCTGTGTTGGCACTCTGCTTTCTCAGTAGTACACTGCAGGAGGGACTTGGACTGAGGTATTTGTGGTCCTGAATTCCCTGCAATGTTACTGCTGCATGTCCTACTCTAAAGTCATTCCTGTAAGGTACTGAGCTTTCTGGCCCTAACCCAGTAAAGCACTTATGGGCATAGTTAATATTAGGCCTTTAAGTAGTTCCAACATCTGCAAGGGAACTGCCCATGCACTTAAAGTTAAGAATAAACTTGAGTATTCACTGGATAAGAACCAAATTGCTCTGCATCCTGTAGGAGCTCATTGTAGGTGTGTAATCCCTTCAGCCTCGCAATGGTACTTAGGCCAGAGTTGACATTTTGGTGGATCATGATTATGGAATCAAAGCTCCTTAGCCAGTACATAGGAGAAGTGCTGGGATATGTCACAAGCTTGCTCCAAAGCCAGGGAGCTTTAAGACAGTCTTTCATTCTGTTTTTCAGGGCTGAACAGGAGCTTCTGGAATCTCCTATGTCTCCCAGAGATTACAGGATCTTATTAAGATGAGTTGGAGAAATGAGCACATTACAGAACTTAACAGGGGAGAATTGTAGGATGTTACCTAACCACAGTGGCAAACCTGGAAATTCGGTTTGCTATTTTTAAAAAAAGTGCATAGCAGAAAAGGATTCTACAATTTTTCAGGGAGAAAATCCAAAAAAGTGTTAGGCATCTATACCAGAAAGACAGAAGAAAGTGTTTATTTTACAGTGTGTGAAGGCTAAGTAGCTGTGGTAGCTACTGATTGCTTAGCTATCTTAGTTGGATTTTCATGTGCTATTAAATGCAAGTAAAAATATATAACAGTCTGTTCTTTGAATTTTTGCATTTTCCAGTGGGTGATAAACATGTGGGTTGGTATATGCCCCTTAATTTATTGAGTGTAGTTTGGAATCCTAGGACATATCTTAGCTGGTCAAATGAAATAAGCTTTACTGAAATGAGATTTTGAAGTCAACAGAGTCACATCAGTTTAATCACAGCCATTAATTTACAGGAATGGCATTTGAATTTGTGTTGTAACTAATTCCAAAATGATTCATGATCTTTTCTATAAGGAAGGAATTACAGACTTCTTAATATCGCTTGGTATCAAAATTGATTCTGTAATTAATTTTCTAGTAGTAAAGTAATCTCCTGTGTATTACCAGACTGCTAGTATTTCATTTGGTGTTTGATAGATTTCTAGAGTTAATGTTTCTAGAGCAAATCTGTCCAGTTAGAGTGAATTTTCAGTTCATCCCTGTTTGACATGGGAAGTAATCCCTCGGAGACTTTGAAGCTCTCACACTGTCAGTAAAAAGAAGACTTGCTGTTAGTCATCTGGCTTCACCAAGTGTTCTTACCAGAAACTTCTGGGAGCCTGGTGGCTGTTAAACAGAGTATTTGCTTCCTTGGGATCACAGAATTGTTCAGGTTGGAAGGATCCTCAGAAGAGGTCACCAGTCCAGCTCCCTGATGACAGCAAGGTCAGCTTTAAGATCAGACAGGGTTCCTCTGGGCCTTGTACTGTCAGATCTTGAAACCTCTAGGGATGGAGGAGACTGAACCACTTCTCTGGAAAACCTGTTCTGCTTATCTGTCCTTACAATGATCCTGATGATTTTTTTTTTTTTCTCTCGAGTCCACTAGAAGCCTCCTGTTACAGTTTGTGACATAATCTCTTGTCCATCCTAGGTGCAAGCATTTGTGTTTGTCCTTGCTGAATATCTTGGGGTCCCCACAGTCCTATACTTAGAGCCTAAATAAGTCCCTCTAAATGGAAGCCCTGCATTCAAGCATGACAACTCATTCTGGTGTCATCTGCAAGCTTAATCCACAGGCTTTCTGTGTCTTTCTCCATGTCACTGATAAGATGTTGAGCAGGACATGTCCCAGGACAGGGTCAGTGAGGATCTTCACCTGTAGTCAGTGTCTCGGTAGAGTAAAAAACAGTAATTTGTTAACCCTTGGAGACATAGAATCATAGGATCATAGAATCCTAGGGGTTGGAAGGGACCTCGAAAGATCATCTAGTCCAACCCCCCCTGCCAGAGCAGGGCCACCTAGAGTACATCGCCCAGGAACGTGTCCAGGCGGGTTTTGAATGTCTCCAGTGAAGGAGACTCCACAACCCCCCTGGGCAGCCTGTTCCAGGGCTCTGTCACCCTTACAGTAAAAAAATTTTTTCTGATATTCAACTTGAACCTCCTATGCTTCTATTTACACCCATTATCCCTTGTCCTATCACTGGTCACCACTGAGAATCCATTCAGGTTTTTTACCCATCCAGTAGCCCCTCTGTCTAAGTTGCCATCTCAACTTGGATAGCAGCATGCTGTGGGAAATGGCAGCCTTGCTGAAGTCTAAGGAAGTTACATAATCCACTGCTCTCCCTCCTCCACAAATCGAGTCATTTTAGCACAGAAGGCAGATTGATAAGGCATGATTTATCCTTGGTGAACCCATATGTGCTTTTCCCGGTTCCTTTCTTCTTCTTGTATGTAGAAATGGATTCCAAAAAGATTCGCTCCATGATTTTCCCAGGGAAAATTTGAATGTGACCAACGTGTAGTTCCTCAGTTCATTTTTCATGATTTTTTTTTTTTTTTGAAGATGGATGCATTATTTGCCATTACACAGTTGTTGGAGACTTCCTCTGATGTCTGCAGCTCTTGAACTATGAGTGGCCTAATAGTGTCATCAGGCAGTCTCTGATCATCTCCCTGCAGATCAAATCTGGTTCCCTTGGGACTTCTGTTAAGATGATATTTCTTAAGAGAAGCCTGGCTTAATCTTCTTCCAGGACAGGTAGTTTTTCACCTCCTTGAACTTGTTAGGTACAAAGGACCACAAGACCTTGCTGGTGAAGTCAGGGACTTACCTGCATTCACTATCAGTAAATCACCTGACCTATTCAGCAGCTGGTCCACATTTTCATTGTTTATTCTTTTATTGCTCATTGGTGGTAGAGACTTTCCTTGTTGCCTGTAACATCCCGTGCCAGTTACAACACCAGCTCAGCTTGGGCTTTCCTAACACCATCCCTACGTGTCTAGGTGGTTCCTTCTTTGTTGTTTGCTCCTGCTTCTACCTTGTCTTTACTGTTTTCCTGCATTGTCATTCAATCATTATATCCCATCTTAGCTAGGAGGCATCTCCTGATGCATCTGCTGGTTTTCCTGGGTTTTGTGCCCTGAGAAAAAAAAAAAAGAAAGCTGTTGTAATGGCATGATGGTTTAGCAGTTGTGTGCCTTCATCCTTCACAGGAGGGAATCTCCAACCACGGTCACCCACCACTGGCTCTTGCTTTCTGCTAATACTCTGTTGAAGCTCAGTTGGTTTCAAAGCCTTCCTTAAAGGAGCTTGTTCTCCCTCATTGCTTATTAGGACACTTCATCAATTCCATAAACTCAGATCAGAGGGCAGAGAAGGAGTGTTTCTGCTGCTGCATGAAGTCACAAATTTCTAGACATACCACCTCAGGAGTCTCTGTCAACCTCTTACTTATGAGTAGCCTCTCACTGTTCCTCCTGCCTTAAATCATGGTGCTCAAGATCTTGCCTCTACAAGGTTTCTGATCATCCTCCCTGATTTTTTTTCACTCTGCTTATTTGGGATAGTTTGTCCACCTGGCATTGCTATGCAGTGCACAAATTAAAAAATCCGCATGGAAATAAAAATTTGGAACAGTTCTATCTCCTAATTCCTTAGCCCTAATAAAGGCTCATGGCATGCATCAATATTGACATCTGTCAATCATAGAATCATAGAATCATAGAATTAGCCGGGTTGGAAGGGACCTCAGAGATCATCAAGTCCAACCCTTGACCCACCGGAGCAGTTGCTAGACCATGGCACTGAGTGCCACATCCAGTCTTTTTTTAAATGTCTCCAGGGACGGAGAATCTACCACCTCACTGGGCAGACCATTCCATTGCCTGATCACCCTCTCCGTGAAGAAATTCTTTCTAATATCCAACCTAAATCTCCCCTGACACAACTTAAGACTGTGTCCTCTTGTTTTGTTGAAAGTCATCTGGGAAAACAGTCCAACTCCCACCTCGCTACAGCCTCCTTTCAGGTAGTTGTAGAGAGCAATGAGGTCTCCCCTGAGCCTCCTCTTCTTCAGGCTGAACACCCCCAGCTCTCTCAGTCTCTCTTCATAGGGCCTGTGCTCGAGTCCCTTCACCAGTCTGGTTGCCCTCCTTTGGACCTGCTCCAGGACCTCGACATCCTTCTTAAACTGAGGGGCCCAGAACTGGACTGATATAATAGAAGTTGATGCAGGAGGTTGAAGGGTGGCAAAGTTAAGAAATTACTTAAGAATTAAGTTATTAAATAACTTAATAACTTAAAAATAATTAAGAAATAAGAATGAGGTTCCAGGAGCTTGTTCCCTGCAGGAAAAACACCTGTGTATTTTTCCATTATCAACTGTTTCTCTACACTACTCACAAGTCTTGTGTCCTTTTGTATAGCTGCATCTGTTTATTCACTCTGAGACTCAAACCCTTTATTTTCACTTTTTGGCCAGCTGCAATACATTGAGTGCTGCATGAACTAAAAATGCTGCTCTTCCCTCTGAGGCACACAATGTAAAATAATTGGGAGGAAATCAAGATAGAAAGTAGCAGTGTGAATATGCAGCTGGAATCATATGGAGAGAAATATGAAAATGAGATGCAAAATAAAAAATTAGTATAAGTACCTTTCATGCCAATAACCAAACAGCATAGGGAGGGTGACCTTAAAAACAAAATGTAAGTTAATTCAGGAGATATCTAGGCTTACCTGTGCACATGAAAATTTTGGGAGACTACAGACTAGAACAGAGGGTGGAACTGCAGTATTATAAAAAGAATGATCTTATAGAGCACTATTGTCTGTTTTGCTTTTCTTGGTTTTGTATGAGCTTGAAAATATTACAGGATAAACAGATGGGTGATCATGGATACATGTGGCTCTTTAGGTATACAGGAAGTTTAGACTGTGAATGCATTCTAAGGATGGATTTAGCTGTGAAAGAAAATGCTTGGGAAGGCCCTACAGTGCTGTAACCCCATTAGTCACAGTGGAAGAGGTAAAAGGGCTTGTTAAAAAAATAAATGCACATGGAAAAGGGATGACAGGAGGGTGAAAGCAGCAACTGCACCCTGGAGGGAGAGGGCTAGCTGGAGAAGTAGGTTGCAAAAGAGAGAAGGCAATTTTTGTGGTGACTGCCCACCATCTAAATTTCCCCTCTTCTTATCTATGTTATCTCAATGTTGCCTTGACCCTCCCTCTAGCAAGCAGAGTGAGGGGAGGAGGCTTCCACACTTGTCAGTATTGGTTCTTCAGTCAGATGAGGGGGATGCACTGATATGACATGAGTTATTTTATTAGTATGTGGGTCAAAATAAAATGTGGCAGCAAAGCTTTTCAGAGACCGGGTGAGTACTCCTCTCTTCTGTGATCTTATTGTACAGAATCTGCAAGGAACCTCAAGTGACTTGTTTTCCTTACACTACTATACTGTACACTGCAGAAAAAAAAATGTTAATTCGGGTGGAAATGAAAACCTGGAATCCTCACCTCCTCACTCCATAGTCTGAAGGAAGCCTCATTGTATGCATTAGTGCTAGTTTTATTACCTTCTGATCTAATAAAAACTGTCTTAACTTTTTTCACCTTAAAATGCTGGCAGTCACTTCCCTCCCTCCGCTCGCCCTCCCTCCCTCCCTCCCTCCCTCCCTCCCTCCCTCCATCCCTCCCTCCCTCCCTCCCTCCCTCCCTCCCTCCCTCCCTCCCTCCCTCCCCCCCCCCTCCATTATCTAAAACAAACCTCCATGGTACTGGAGTCTCATGCTGAAGTGTGTTTTACTGAAGTTCTGTGGCAGTACATGATAATTCTTATGTCTTCTTCATGCTAATGAAAAAAAAAAAAATCTTTAAATATGGAAGTTAATCAAGTCTCTTTTACTCCAAGTGTCTGTTCTTGGAAACTAATTAAAATAATTCAGATGACTGAAAAAATATTTTAATTGACTTAGGATTGCAGCTTAGAAAAAATTACTTCTATGTGAAAAGGCTTTTTGGGATTAAGCCAGCATCCTAGCTTGCAGAGAGAATTCAGCTCTTACTGTGTTACAGATTCACATCATAACTTTGAGAAATGCCTTCACCTTTCTGCAAAATGTCAATTTTAATGGCCCATTCTCACTCTTTGTCTTGTGCATTAAGTCGAATAGGTTCTTGCACCTCAGAGGGTAAGTTTAGAAATCTGTCCTTGAGTCGGAGATTCTGGGCTTTGTAAGGTGACCAACTGAGCTCGTTCTCAAGGACCTGGTCCTACCTGAGCTTTTACCCCACCTCTCTCACCACTCCTTTGTGCCAGCACTGGTTTCACTGCAGCCATAGGTTCATGTGATGAGAAGAATGAAAATTTTGGTAGGTAGGTAGATGGATTTGCAGACCATTTTCTAGGCACAGCATTATCTTAACTAAGCTCACTGGAGAGCCTTGTACTAGTGTACAATTTATGAGAGACTTAGCTGAAAGCAAAATTACAAGACAGAAAATTAGCTCTATCCTGGCTCAAACCAGGACAATAGTAGAAGAGAAGCTGGGGTTGGACCTGTTTGGAGAGCAGGTGGGATCACACCTTTGGCAGTGTCTGCCACAGAGTCTGGTTTGAAGTAATTACAGGGCTGCAACACTGAGGTACTGCTTGCCAGGGGGGTATCTTGGCTTGTAGGGAGTTTGGTGAATGACCTTATTCTCACACATCAGGGCTTCCTTTCAGCACTTGATGGTTTCCAGTCAGGGTTGTTTGGTTTGGTTTTTCCTTCCACAAGATAGAGGCATTTCCTTCATGATGTTTTCTTTCATGAGCTGCTTACATGTGTTTGTCGCTTAACTTCCTCTAGCTTGGACAAAGAACTGTAGGTAATATGTTGATTTTAAAAGTTCCCACAAGTGCATTTATGTTTTCCTTGATATGGACTTTATATTGCTTTATCTCATTTTTATATTAATGCAATATGCAAGGCTCACTACACACAAATTATATCTGTGTGTTTGAAGTGCCTCCTTTCTCTAGAACATTCATATGCCTTTAGAAGTGGTTGCTGAGTGTATCTCTAGCCTTCATGGTAAGTCCAGTCAGGTGATGGCAAAGCATGGCTTCATTGAAAAGAACTGACAATTCACAATGAGCCCCTGGGCATTATGTGCCAAAAAAAGAGATTCTGTTGCAAAGTAACTCCCTGCTGTATGTGTTTCTTTGAGGTCAGTGGCAGAGCTGCAGTAGATATTACCTGTATCACAGAGATGACCAGTTACCATGTATAAAAAAGTAGTTTCATGTTTCATGTGCCTTTTTCAATGATACCTTGCTGTAAAACTTTGTCAGAATTAAAATGCTGCCCAAAGTATTGTCTAAAATTGACTTCTCTGAGACTCTTTCCAAGGATTCTTTTTTTCATAATGTTTTGCAATACAGGGGAATGCTTCTATAATAGTTTCCTCTTTTATCTGATTTTCAGGAGGCACGGTCAATCAAGAAATTACCTACCTTGATTCACTCTGGATTAGTGGCTGTTTATGGCACAGTTGTTTTGAATCAGATAGTTCTCTTTTTGGGAACAGATGATGGACAGTTACTGAAGGTAAGCTGAATGTGGCAGTTCTTCTCTTCTCCATCAGCTGCTGCTGTGTTCCAGTGAATAAATGTCTCCTGGTTTTAGGCACTGTATTATAAACAAAAACAGTCCCCTGAATCTCTATTTCTTTTTTGTTTGTTTGTGAAGTAACTACTGTATTTTTATTTGGAGGGCAAGATAACTTTCAAAAGCAATTACTTACCCTGCTTAAAATTCATAGAAACATTTCATTAAACTGCTAATGCCCACAGTATCAGTTTACAGACTGTGGAGTTCTCAGTTACTCTTGTCTTTTGTTTGCCTCTTTGCTTTGATTTTCCATTAGAGATATTAAATATGGTTAGATTTTGGGAACATATTTATTTGTTTGTTAGCTTATATGTGTGATGTGAGTAGCTGTCCATTAGAGAGAAAAGTCAAGATTCATTTTGCCATAGCTTCTGAATAGTTGACTGTACTAGCTTAAATCAGTCACCTGGAAGTGAAGTCATCTTATCTCATTATCAAACTTATCCAGTCAAATGTCTTTTATGCTTTAATTTTCTTCTGGGTTTTGCAAGAGCGTGCATTTCCTGTGTATGCTGAGGAGGATGACTCTTGTTTTTTGTTTTTATTAAGCAGACAGTTGGAGAGGAATAGAGAGCTTGAAAAGCTTTTACCTGTTCGATTTCACTGTGCTTTCGATAATGAAAAATGAAATTGAAGTCTTCTGTGTCTCTGTAGCAGAGAGGAGACCAAGTACATATCTCCCTGTTTAGTCATGTTTATGACCTTATATCAACCTTATATCAATGTTGTTGTGCTTATTAGCTTGCAAAATAGTGATCTCTGGCTCTTGAATTCTGTGCAAAGGGTTATGGTAAACTGTAGAGCTGGTCAAAGGAAGCAAAACAAATACCACCTTAGATATACACTCACAAAAGCCAGATGTTCTGAAGACAGTACTTAGTAACTTGTGTACGTTCATTTTTTACATTATGGGTGTCTCTTTATAGGAATATGTAACACAAGATGACTTTGGGATATAGATACCTCTTCCACATTCATTTTTGGTGTCTATCAGGAACATACTTCCTGGGAGGGATGTTTCATAGTCCAGACCAGTGTCAGATCCAGTCCAAATGTCTGGCATGAATTTTGTTGAAATCCTGTTCTGGTGCTCTTTTCCTCCATCATTCTGCAATGTGAGAGCCATTGCAGTAGGTGCGTTGAGTGAGGGCACGGTAGAATGCCTCACAAGTTGTGATGTAGCTGAAATTTGGATTTTGTTTTAGATACTGGCTGGTCAATAAAAGGACTTGTGAATAATTTGATTTCATGTGGTTTAGGCTATTCTTAATGAGGATATGGAATCTAATTGCCCAGAGGTTTTATACGAAATTAAAGAAGAAACCTCCATTTTCCCAAAACTTCGACTCGATCCAGTAAATAGTAACTACATCTATCTGTCCTCTGCCAATAAGGTAAGCACAATGTTAAATAAAACAATAAACTCAAGTAAACTACTGCTTAAGGGTTTTCTGACACTTTATAAGTGAAGCATCAGTTTGGGTCAGAATTAGACCTTGAATACCCAGAATTCAGTTACCAGCTTTACATTTATGTTTATGTTGTCTGAGTTTGGGCTGCACTTCTGCAGAGCTCAGAAGAGAGCTCAGAGCTGTTATGGTCCTGCCCACTGTTGCTACACCCTTAATCCCATGCTTATTTTAAGTCATTTTTTGAGAGAGACTTACTTTCTCTTTTTCCTGGAGTCATCATGCAAACAAAGGTCATAGACTCGGGAGACAAAGTTCTTCAGAATTAGCTGTCCAGGTACTGGTAGACAAGGGTTTGCTAGTCAGTTGTGGAGGTGCTACTGTGAAGAAATCTCATCATTTGAAAGCTGGGTTTTATGTCTTAGTTCTGCTGAAATCAATTATATAATTAGTTAGTCACAGATTTAAAAAAAAAACCCAAACCAACCAACCAAAACTAAACCAAAACAAAAAAAGCAACACAAGAAGACGTGTTTAATGTGTATGCATGGGAGCACATGCATCAGGGCGGCTTCCCCACCAGAAAGTGGCACCCAGGAGCTGATGCACTTGTTGCAGCAGATTCTGCAGCTGGGCTACTGAGCATAAACTCAGCAAATTTCTTTGTCTCAGCAACAGTGGGGAACATGGCAGTGAAAACATAAGAGCTGGCTGTCGATCCTGGTTTGACAGGATTTTATCCAGCACCTGATTACCTTCATTTACAATAAAATTACTTTTCCAGCAGTGAATATAGCTTTTTAGCCTGCTGTCTGAGAGAGCAGGTAAGTTGTTGGGAGAACTCTTGACTGATATAAATAATCAGTCAAATTATAAAATGAAAATTTCAGTCAAAAGTGTACTTAGATGCTCAAAGTAAAGACTTTGGTAAAAAACAAGTTGTTATAGAGGAGAAACAGCTTTTAGGAATAAATACATTCCTCTGGTCATCTCTTGGCACTTAAATAAGGCTTCTACACCGTCTTTTTAAACTTACTAGTGGTCTATGATATTGGCTTTTGTCTGAGCTCATTATTTCATGCACCTTCCGATAAATAGAATTCTACAAGGTATGGCTGGAAAAAAACAGTATATATAGCTCTGTAGAAAGCCATGTCTCTTGGGTCACAAAATAAAGATAATTTTAATTCGCACAGATAATTTGAATTAGGAGATTTTTCTTAGTACTATTATTTCTTAGTACTATTATTTATTAGCATTGTTGTTAATAACATCTGTATTTATATTCAGTATATGTAATCAGCTTTCTCTTTTTCTTTTTCCTTTCCTTTTCTGAAAATGGCTGGCTAGGATATTCAAGCTGAATGTACAAGTATAGCTACATAAAATATAGCCACAATTATCTACATTTATTTATTGAAATGGCATTTTCATGCATGCAGAGCAATTGCATGCGTTTGTTCTAGTGTGCACATGCTGTTACCTGACATGGTCATGCAAACACAGATGCATTTTGTTTTGTGCATGCGTTTTTGGATGCACCTTCATCAATCATTTAAAAATCTCAGTTCTGAAGAGATGAAAACGATGTTCTGCTAAGCAGAACATTATTTTTAAAATATACCTCTTTTCTATTGTTACCTATAATTCACTATGCTAGTCAGTCTTTCCTGCATTACTCTGTCCATGCTGGCCTTGTCATTGGCAGAGGAGTTGCATTATCTGATGGCAAAATACAGCGTGTGTAAAATAGGCTGCATTTCTCTATCCAAAGGTCTTCTGGCAGAGGGGAGTCCATAAGAAAACTTTCCCAAAGGGACTGTGCTTGGTTGCTGTGAGATTTTTAATGGTAACCCTCAGTTTCCCTGCTTATGGAGGCTATTTTAATTTGGTGTTATTACATTCTTTGGTTTTAGGTGAGAAGAATTCCAGTTGCAAATTGTGGTAGATATGTTTCCCAGCAAGAATGCTTATCTGCAAAGGATCCTTACTGTGGATGGTGTTCTTTGAGTCGAAGGTATTTTTAATGTATTTTAGTTTTTCATATAAAAGCAATGCATTCTTGGTCAGTGTCATGTTGTCTAGCTTGGGGCTTATATCTACTGAATTTTTATGGAATCAGTCATAGCCATAAATGTGGGACACTTCTCATGTGAAAGGGATCTTTACCCTTTTAAAACCAGGCTAACCCTCAGATTTTTGACAGCTATCCATAAAATGTATGTTGGTCTAAGAAAAAGAAATTATTTTGGTTTTACAACAGATGTTCTAGCTTTCGAGACTGCTTGGGAGATATAATTGTATGCTTCTGCTTGAAACATTTTAATAGTTAGAAATATCTTACATGTGAAAACAGGAAAAGGGAGCGCAGTTGTCTTCAGTATTCGTAGTTCCTTGCTTTGTAAGCACTGCCTGTCATGTAAGCCTGAGGAGAATTTCTTCCTTAACATTTCATCCTCTCCTTTGAGTCACTGGTTTTGCTACTTTCTCTGAAGCAGGTTTGAAAGCTGCTGTATGTCTTTGTCCTGGACTGGAGAAATTAATGGGTTATCTATCCTAGTCTTGGCAATAGCAAACAACTACATGATGTAAACCTACTCATAAACTGATCAAGGAGCACCCTAAATTTAGATAGGCTTTTTGTCCTTCCTGCCCTGGTTGTATGGCCGAGTCTCATCGTTATGATGATTAAAGTCTTATCTGCTCATTTGCATCACAAGTGCTCATGGACAGGTTATACTCATTTGTTCTGGTGCTTACATTGCTTTGGCTTAAATAGGTTTTCCTCCTTCCTCACACTTATTTTCTCAGTGCTTTTGTGAAAGCAGTTTCTTTTTTCACTTTTATTTGGGTGTTCTAAACCAATTAACCTAAGATCCTCTCACACACATCAGTCCTTTCTCAACTCCACTCCAGTAGCCCTTCTGTGAAGCTTATGTATCCTTTTAAAATAAGGATGTCATGGTATTTCAGAAGATACTTCATCTGTGCCTTGCTCAATGATGTTTAATCACTCTGTCCAGGAAGCATCTTACTTGGTGTGTCCTGGCATCAGAAATGTCTTTTTCATGACTGCATCACATTGATGGGCCACAATCATTCATGATGAAATAATGCCCCCAGGGCCTTCTTCTTTGTTCTCTTTCCAGCTGATGAGTTTCCAGTCTATAGCACATATGGGTTGTGAGATTTTTATTGCTCTAGGTACATGTTCATGTACTTTATGCTTTGAAATGTCATACCACTTCAAGGTTACCAAGTTTTCCTGTGCAATATTCTTATTCTCCTCTGCATGGTGATGTTTCCAACCTTTTCTCATCAGCAGATGTCAACAGTGTAAACCTTCATTTATGCCAGTTCATCAGTAAATAAAACATTAGGAGAAGTGGTTATAAGATTGATTTTTGAGGAATTCCACTGGTAGCCTTCTATTAGAAGGTCAATACTACCAAATTTAGGTTGTTTCAATATTAATGTGGTATTACTGAAGAACTGCTTCTTTATGGTTGCAAAAGTAGTTATTAGAAGTGAACAACTGTTAGTTCTTCAACACATTTTCTTCAAACTCTCTTTTGCTACCTATATAAATGTATATATTAAACGGGCTAAGCTTCACAGGCTTTTAGTTACCTTGCAAAGAGTTTGAGAATAACAGTTAGCAGTCAGTAAATTGCCTGCTGATGAAGGGAATCTCCAGAAGTTTTAATCTGATTGAAACAGAAATTATCTGCTCTTGTGGAGGAAAAATTAAATGCTCTAATATGAATCCTGTTCAACACTCACATAATTTTTCACTGGTTAGCGCTTATCATTAAGAATTTGTTTTTGTAAGAGAGTGCTTTGAGTGAAGCTTTAGGAAAAAAAGGAAGCCATATTTTTAGCCAGTATTTTCATCCAAGTTCGTATATATTCACAAAAGCAATATATTCCATAATATTTTTGAGATCAGTGGTATTTTTTAATATTCTTACATGAAATAAATTTTATATTAAATATACACTCCATTTTAAAAGTAAAACTTAGCAGCAGTGCTTCAGTTTGAAGACAGTGTGAACTCAAATACAGTATTTTGATGGAAAAAATCTGCACATCGTACTGCAAGTGAAAACAAAATTAAACAAAATGTTTCCACTTTTTCTATTTCTACTCTGAGTATGAATTGAATATGAATTCTCCTTTTCACTTGCAATCATGCAAAGCCACTGATAGCATTGTGAGATTTCACTTAATGTGTATAGATTTTGTATAGATGAATCAGATATTGCCTGAAGTTATTCCAGTACAGTACACTGGATGTTTTATTTGTAATTTCTGTATGGAAATACTGTCTTAGTATGTCTTAGTTTTCTGATGTGACTTTTGAATTTGCTCAGTGTTTGTGCTATTTGTGGACTTCACTGAGGGTCTTGTGCCTTGGAAAAGGAAGCCAAAGCTTGCTCGGAAACAGTGTTCTTAGTCCATGAGGAAATCAGTATGGTTTAGATAGAGAGTAAAAACTCAGAAGAATTTATAGTTAATACTACATCAGTGAAACAGAGACTTAAGTAAATATGAATGAGCCAGCATGCATAGGTATTGCATTAGCATAGTGAAATAAGTGGAACTTGAATTCAGTTGTCAAGAGGAGTCTTCAGTACTAAAATGAACACACTTGCTGTGAAAGGTTTAAAAAAATACTGACTTTGCTTTTCTTTATACACATATCTATGTATTTCTGGAATATGACATTAAGTTTTCATACCAGATACCTTCATACTTGTGTAGAGTCCAGTCCATCTTTCCAAGAAAGCCAGGCACCAGAAACTTTCAGTCACTTCTGTTGCACTGGTATTTTTGCTTTCTTAATAGTTACCTGAACCATGTGGTTCATAAGCAATATTTACCAATTATGCTCATTCCAATGTGCTTGCAAACAATATTATTTTCCTTAAAATATATATAACAAAATAATCTCATCTTTGAGTCAGTGGAATTCACATTAGTCTTGTCATGTGTAGAGCAATTGTGAGAATTTCTTCTGAGGGGCATCAGATGCTCTACTTCCTTCTTTGTTGCTGCTTCCCATGACATGACCTTTGTCCATAGAACATTGTTTTAGCGTTAAAGGTTGGATTTTAGAGCAACAAAAGACCCATTTTTCTTGGCATGAAGACAAGCACAACACTGGATCCTGTATGGCGTGGCTTTTTTTGTCATTAAACTCTTAAATTCTTCATTGTAGCTTATAGCAACAACCTTGTGTTCCTCAGGGAGTCTAAGGTGCCAAATAATTTCGTCCTAGAACAGTTTTAAATATCCAACTTTATGAACAGTTTTCTTTTTTAATACTTTAATACTCGTATCACTGCTATGCATACACTTTCTTAGCATGAATAATTGCAAGTGCATTGCCTTGCATCTTCAACATCATGATCCTCAGCCTGTCAGAAACTATAGAATATCTCTCTCCCATCCATCACTACCAGTGAAGGTTATCTGCCCATACATAGCTGTGCATCTGCTTTGTGCATATCTGTTGATGAGAGATCCCATCTTCTGTTCTTCTAAAACTGTGGTGCTAATGGATTTTTGTGATCTCAGTAAGGTGAAGAGAAATATAAATGAGACTGAAATTTAACCTAGTTCAGGCAGTTTGCAATATGCCAGGCATAGTCCCAGTTTTTTACAATAGAGTTGTGATCTGGATGTATTCAGATGCAAAGCCCCACCAGGTTCTTGTGCAGCAGGAACTCAGTTTCCTGAGCTAGACCACAAAGGAAATGACCCTGTGCTTAACTGCATTCCAGTTGCCAGCATCTTGATCTACAGAGAAGAGGGCTTTATGGTTTGCGGGGTTATTTTGGGCATTTTGGAAAGCAGTGGATGTTTTTCTTGAAAGTCATGCTTGTGTTACTTCTTCTGAAGAGAAAACACATTGTTTGTGAAGTACATTTATGCTGTCAGCTCCTTGTGAAAAAGGCCAATGCTCTGCAAGTATGTATTAATCTCTAGTTTATAGCAAAGGAATACTTCATTAAGGCACATGGTACTGATCACGTAATGGAAGTTATGCATGCTTCTACCTTTGGTAAAAAAGGAGTAGTATTAAAACAATGTTAAATACTACGTTTATTTATAGCTACTCAGTCTTAAGTTATTAAGATATATGCACTTGGCACTTGTCTTTAATTGCTAGCTGTATAAAATTATTTGGAGTTAATCTATGGTCTCTTCACTAACTGTTCACAGTAGAGAGTATTTTAAAGATTCAGCTTTCAAACTCAGTTATTTTTATGCCTAATTTTCTTTCTTACCACATGTTTTTAGTATCTGTAATCTTTGTAGCAATTGTATATTCCAGTGTTTCCTCATTCTTCCTTAATTTTCTGTTGTATAGTTTCTGTTTCCTACAATTTGGCATCTGTAACATCTTTATTTACTTTGTGCCATCCTACTTCTGAAATGGATTTTATTCTGTAAGACAAAGAAGTTTATTTTAAACTGTCTTTTCAAACCCGGTGTTTTTAACCAAGTGCACTGACATAAAAGGGAAGGATTACCATTCACATCAGGGGATGACAGGAGATGGTGATGGAGGATGCATCTCATCAGATGTATACATTTGTAGCGTAGCTCTACAGCTGAGCTTCACCCCCATTGCCTTTTACACTCTTTGGAAGTGTGATTCATTTCTTTTTTGTATGAATGTCTGTAATAGGTTAGAAGAATTGCACCCTGAAAGAGCCTGTTTCTTTCCATTCAGTGTTGAGGGAGTTGGGAGGGGTGGGAGTGTCAATTCCAGACCTGTACAGTGGAGCAATCAAGTTGGGAATAATGAATTGCAGCCCAGGCTACTGAGTCCACTGTTAGTGGCCAAGCATCTACTATTTGTTTGAGTCCCATTGACTTCATCAAGACCCTAGAGCATACATCAATGCATTGTAATTTATTTTGATAAGCAGAAGATTTTACTGATTGTTTTGCTGAAGCTTTTTGCAGTTGTTACCATATTCCTGTAAAAAAATCAATAGTGTTCCTGTAAAAAATCAATAACATTAGATAAGTTGAAGTACAGTGTCTGAAGTCAAAGCCACCATAAGGAAGCTATTATAACTTTATGTATACTTTTAGGTGCACATTAAAAGAAAATTGCACACGTGCAAACAGCATAAATGGTTGGTATAACATTTCACATGCACCTGAAAAGGACCTGAAAATCCTGCTAACTTTCCCTGGCAAAAATCAGGTGTGTACACCCAGATTTATATGTTTGTTTATTATGATTTTAAATGTGTCATTTTGTAGCTTATTGCAGCTTCCCTTCTTTTGTCACCATATTCTATATATTAGTCTTCCTTACCTCAACAGTTGGCAAATGCATTGAAAATCCCAGTAAGCTGAATGTATTGATCAGATGGATGTTATCTTCCTCGCCTATGGAATGTGTGCTGAAACTCTGCTTCATGGTGTTGAGTCAAAAATTCCCTATGCTTACAAAGGCAACATTTCTGTTGTATCACTTTATCAGCTACTTTAATATTTCCATTGGCTATATATCAAATGCATTATTTCAGTTCTGAGCTTTGTAACAAGATACAAAGCATTTGCTGAGACACATATGCTAACAAAAACGTTTCTTTAAGTGTTTGATGTTAGTATTTACACAGTGTCTGTTCACAGCACACACAGCCTTAAGTATTTGATTATCAAGAACTGTGACTGGCCACTTCATCTGCGTGCTATTGTTTCTGGTTTCCTGATTGAATGCACTAATGTGATCATATTTGCAAAGTGCTCTCAGCCAGGAACAAGGATAATTCATTATAAGACAAATTCTGTTTCATAATTAAGTGCATTTTGGTTATGGATGCAAATGTCATCTCTCTGTGAGAATATTTTTAAGGGACTGTAACAGCACGTAACACTGTTGCATCAAAATTCTTGTTTTAATACCCAAATTATTCCAGATTGTTCCCCTAACATACCTTATAGATCCATTTAATTTCTGGAAGTAAACGATGCATGATGTTTGCATCATTTGGGAGGGGCTACCTGGTGAATTGACTGCTTCCCACATAAAACTTTTCATTTTGTACATTTCATGGTTTGTGGTTTTCTGTAAAGACAAGGTGATGACTTAAAGAGTATTACAAGAAATATGTTGAATTCTTGTTTTTGTTGTTTTATAGGTTGCTGTGACTGCAAGTATAAGCAAAATCCTTACTTTCTGTATGGTAAAAATTGTAAAACCTGTTGAAATATTTTATGAAAATGTAGTGCTGCAAAGCTCATCCTGTCTCTGTAATCTTACCACTCCAGTGATAACTGATAAAGGTATGTTTTACTATTAGATGTATTTAATGCTTATTCATTGTTGTTTATTACTGAGGAGAACTGAGCATCAATATAGGCCAAATGAGTGTAGAACAGCTAATGCTGTTTATTAAATCTCATTGAAAAAAATACACTGTTTTATAAGGGGATTTGAGTATACTCACATTATCTTGATAATTAAAGATTTGTTAATATTTAATACTTTCTGGTAGTAAAGAAGCATGTTAATGTACGGATAGAAGCAGCTTCTTCAGTTCAAGCCTGTAGCAGTGCACTCTTTCAGCATTAGGAGTATATTCACATGGTGTTGTTAATTTTTGCCTAAGGATACTTAAGATACCTGCAATGACAATCAAGCTGGCTGCAACTATGGAAGCGGTGTTGGTCCAGTGACCCATCTTAACCCTTCTCTCATCTGCAAACAGAATTTGTTTTTGCAAGAAACTGTCCTAGCATAAATGAGAATCTCACTACGAATGTCTATAGAGTAAATAATCTTCACATTCAATTAAATATTTCGTCCTAACTTAGACACTTTCCAGTGTAGTGGATCAGCAGAAAAGTACAAGGTTTAGGGGCAGTTTAACTGGTACAACATTTTGTGTTTGATTTCATTTGTCTTTCTGAATTATTGGTTGAATCATTTTGCAGTAATTCTTATGTTACTTTGCTCACCAGTAGTTCTCAGAATTAGAGACCTGAGCCGTTTGAATTAGACACATGATGCATATGATCTGGTTTGTGCATCTATGGGCAACAGCAAGTTTTACAATGAGGTGATAAATTAGTGTCAAGTCTTTTGAGCTATTCTCTAGGCTTTGGTCTCAAAAAGACCAGATAATAATCCTTCACAGTCTGATCTGATGAACAAAAGAAAATTTCCCCTCTTGCATTGCTTCAAGAGTCTGTATAGAAGCACAAAGCTTTTTTAATACAGATTGACCTTGTACCTTTTTAAGTAGCTTATGTCAGAATATAAGAGAATATTTATCTAAAGGTAAGTATACCAGCCTCAAGGATACCATGTGCTCTTAAGTGATTTGAAGAGGAAACAGAAAATTCAGATAAACACCCTCCTTTACCTTTTCCTAGATGGTATAGCCTAAAAGACATGCAATCTGATTCTCATTGTAATACCTTTGTGGAGAAAGAGGAATGAAATGCTAACCAGAACTTACAATGACCTGTTTTTCTGAAGAGTCAATGCTGCAAAGAGCTCTCTTTCTCTCAGGGACCCTTGCCCCTGAAAAGATTTCCTTGGAATTTTGGGAATCTCGGGAGCTAATCCTATGGCCATTGTATGCAAAATGCTCCTATGGCATCATACAAGTGTTATGTGTTGAGTTGCTGTCCAATATATTGATTTGGGAATTGAGACAAGACTTTGTCAGCAGCAGGTGACAACTATGGTTATATCCATATGTATTCTGCTCTGTTAAACTGTCTTTAATAAAATATGATCATTTACATTTTAAGAGGGCCAAATGCATTAGAGAAGAAAATAATGTCCTTTATTGACCCAGTCTCAAAAGCTGTGTTTTCTTACAATTATGTTGTACATAGTTCTGGTTCTCTGTCTTCTCAGAGTAAGGCTTTCTCTTAGTTTACTAGCAGGTTTTCTGAGTATAGTGTTACGGAATCTAGCTTGCCTTGCCTGGTCTGTGTGCAAAAGGTGAGCCCTGTGACAGTGTTACTAAAAGTCTGTGAGTTTAGCTTGTGCCTTCCAGGATTACTGCCATTCACATGCTCCTATGATATGAGAAATATTAGTATATAATGCAAGTGTGGAAATTATGTTGACTATGGTACCTCATGTAACGTGATCTCTGTTTCATGAGGAGATGCACTTGCAAAACTCTTTCAGGTACTATTTCTGAAAAAAAAAAAATTTACAATACCTGCTACTCAATGCAGTTTAGCGAGTTTTGAAAGGTCAGTCCAGGGCATACAGAAAATAATAGGTTCCATTAATTTCAACACAGACAAAATCAAGGAGCGATATTTGACAGTGTTATTAAAAAAAAAGACTTAAAAGACAAGCTCTTCCAAAAGAAGATAAATTTCTTATTTTTACTTACTACTCCTTGTAAAATATTGCTTTTAAGTTGCTCACATCTTGAGATCTTTGCAAGTGATTTAGGTTATTTTGTTCCCAAGATGTCAGATTTGTGCAGATACAGACTTCTGGAGGTGCAAATAGGTGCTTGGAGAAGGATTTCACAATGTCTGTGTGTGCTCATCCTCATCTTCAAGCATTAAAAGACCTTTAAAAATGAGCCTCTATGCTATCCGTTTAGTAAGGTGTTTAAGCATATCTGACAAGCAGTGTGGGTGACCTTTGCAGTGAGCACCCATGTGTCACACTGAGGTGTGAAGCTAGGAGATACTTCTGATTTAGGGATGTAAATGTAGCCAAAGCTGATTTTCATATGAACAACCTAGCCTGGGATAAAGACAAGGCTTTCTCTACCTTTGCAAGGTGGGTATACTTTAAATCTCTGAAGCTTTCCTGCATTAAAAAGCCATCTACTTCCTAGCATAGAAAAGCCAGAAAAGTCTGCACACATGTGTTTCATTTGATCTCAGACAGTCATTCGTTTCACAGACATACACATCTGCAGGCACACAGATGAAAGGGACCATGGCTTAAGTGGTATATATCTAACTCTACTTTTCGTTGTGGTATTCTGCTCATGGGAGAAGATACTCTTTCATTCCACAGCTGCCAGTGAATTGTCGGTATAGTAATTGCTAGCTGAAATAATGGCAAATTGACTCATGCAATCATAAAAGATTTAAATAGGATGAAAATTGCTACTGCATAGATTACAAAAGAAGACTCTGAAACCAAGTGTCTGAGACAGAGAGTATGGTATGTTGGGGTCTCTCACACTAGAACAGTCTGTTGTGTTACAAGGGTTGAATTCAGGGTCTGGCTGTGCCACAGCATACCACTGTGTGCTCTTCAGGAGATGATCTTAAATCCCTGTTCCATAGTAGCATTTCCATATCTGTATCCTGACAGTAACATTACTTTTGTGTGTCATACAGTAATAGCATCAAGCTTAATAAATGAGTGTGTATAAAGTCTTGCAACAACTCAGCTGAAGGGTGCAATGGAAGGAAAAAAAATAGTTATTTTATTAGTCAAAAGTGTGAGTGAATCTATGAGAAGGTGTAAACGATATACAGAACAGCTGAAGGCACGTGAGGTTTCAACTCAGGTGTTTTTTTTCAATTATTTCTTGTAATATCCAGCATATATCTAACAGTCACGTTTTTCCAGATTGTCTCATTCTCGAAGCATCGCTGTCCTCAAGCTCTTGGAATATCACACAAACATTTCAGTTGAAAAAGTAAGATCTTGGTTCGTCCTGAAGTTTATTGAGGGGCTTATGTGTGTGTGCAGGGAGGGGGACTGAAGTATGATCATTCTTGGTTTTTATTTATTAAGGAAATACATTCACTAAAAATATCCAAGTGCCTTTTATTGGCTCATTTTCTCCTTCTTTTCATTTTTTATTGTCCTTAGAAAGATACTTTTTTTTCTGATAACTTTTATTTAATGGGAACCTGGCAGCTAGCTGTGGGGAGAGTCACTGCAATGACTGAATTTATGACAAGTGCCTGAAGAGACAATAAGGGATGACACAATGACATTAAAATCCTTTATGTCCTTGTGAAAAAGGTGGGCCTCTGGTACTCAGGATAAGACACAGGTTAAAGGAGTCAAGAGATTTTATGAAGTCACTTTATGGAACTGTTTTTTTGTTTTGTTGAGCTAGATACAATTTAAATGTGGTCCGTTTGTAACTGGAATGCAATTAAACCAGAAATTAACATCTAATCTGCTAATAGGAGTAGTGAGTACCTATTGTTCTGGACACATTATTTTTCTGAGCCACAGTCTTTGTTGAGAGCTCACAGTAGAAAGCAATTGTGCCCATAGCCTAACCCTTTTTGGTATGTGGTTCTTAAAACCTGGAAAGATCTGGCTAACACATGCTGCAGGTAACTACAGTGTTCCCATTCAGAATGAACCTCCCCTATACAAAGAGGCCAATCCATAGGTGGCTGGGATGAGCGTATCACTTCCCTGTCCCTGGAGCAACACAGAGAGGGAGCTGTCTTTCTCTAAATCAGAGCATTTCTCAGCATGGATGGAGAGGGCCTGTGCTACTCTTGGCTCTCCTCCATGCTGATGGATACATTGCAAAGCAAGACTGGGACAAACTAGTCTCCAACAGGCTTATTTTTTGGTAGGGGAAAGCAAAAGCAAGATAGTAATGCTTGCTAGCACTACACACATGAAACAGAAGTTCAGGCAAGCTGTGAAAGAATCAGTGATGGTTTTCTGCCCTTTTCTGGTTAAAAAGCACTATCTGGCAACTTATGTACTGGAAAAAACCACAGCAGAATGAAACCTGAAGTGTTCTGTTTGCTTCATGCTTTTTGGAAATGTTTTGGGCTTTTTTTTGAAAAAAAAAAAAAATGTGTCTCAGCAGAGATTGTATTTCATACTAAATTTCTCCTCAGAATAAGCAAAACAGAACAATAGGCTTTGAGGGTAAACACAGGTAATGTGTTTTACACATTTCATTACATGTTTGCCAGGCTGTTCTCCTGGGTTGTTCTCCTTTTTTCTGTCACTTGAAATTTCACATTCATGGCTGAATCTAGATTGAGTCCCCATGTCTTACAAAAACTCTGTTTTCTGTGTTACCAGCTGCTCACTGTGTATACACAAGGGCGAGTGTGCCAGCTGTAAAAGGACACGCGTCTCTCCTGCCACCACCTGCCAGGTGAAGTTTGTTGGGGAGGGATGAATCCCCCATGATGCCTTCTCCTTGTATGTTATATATTGTGAACAGCAGTCTGTCTCTTCCTTGTCCTGACATGGAGAAATGCTGATATTTTTCAGGATAATTGTAATGCAGCTGCTTCCAAGGAGCTCACCACTGCGCAGGAAACCGAGGTTAGTTAGCATTTTAAGATCAGCATTATTTGGGTTCTCTGGGCTGGGGGAGAAATTTGTGTAAAATGAAAAAACATTGTAGGACGAATAGAGGTATGGATGGGTGGGCCATCAGTTGTTTACATAGAAAGGCAATGCAGAACTTGGATTGATACTGTTTTTTCCTAGAACTGTATTGTTGCTTAAAGGTACAGACAAAGATTTGCATTTCATATTCAGGCACTGAGGCAGTGAACACCATAACAGTCATGTGCCTACCTCTAGATGCAGATTTTATAGTACAGCTTAAAGTGACATAGTCTTTGTATGCTGTATTTAGCCAATCCACAGGACCTGGCATGCTGACAGCTGGGATGTGTAAGCTGAACAACAACAACAAAAAAGCAAAACAAAGGAGAACATCTCAGACTTAATCTCTTACCTAGACTTAAATGCGTGTTTGAGTTCTGCTGCACAGACAACTTTCCTCATTTTATGCAGCCAGATCATAGCTTCTCTTGAAGCATAGCTTCCAGTGGAGCACAAGGAGGGGGAGGTTGTGCCACCCAATTTCTGCATAACAGACAAGTGGCTAGAGGATTCATGCAGGAACTGAAATCCCTACATGTTAGTAAATCCTTGGTTCACACTTCCAGAAAACTTTTCCTTGCTTCCAGGTTATAAAATTAAACTGGACATACAGTTAATCTCCATCCACCCTGCTCAAGCTGTGTCACTGGAAAGGAAAGAATGTCACTGGTGCCAAAGTGCCTTCTGAATATGGCTGTTGAATTCTCTGTTGAAATCATATAGACTGCATTTGAGCTTCCATTCTATACAATTTGCCCTGTAGGCAAGCCCTTAAAACCACAGGGTTATCCCTTCATTCTTTCTGGTGCCAAAATTGTTTTATTTTTTCCTAAAACTGACTGATCTTGTCATCAGTAGTTGCTCATGACATGCAGGTGTTAGGAATGAAATGAGTAATGAAGAGAAATTTGACTTGATGAGTAAGTACATAGAGATCTGATGCCCACACTTTTTGATTTCTGCTTTTCTGTGGGTGGTCACATGGTTAGCATAAATAGCAACTGTGATCTTATCTCTAAATGTTTCGTTAGACTACACAAACTTTTACCTGTGAAGACAGGAATTACGTCTTAAATTCATTTGTTCAGCTGAGGTTTCATTAACAAAATCACAAAATCTGTTTTGTTTTTCACAGAGATGAGTGGGATTGTAATACTTTAGCTTCTCAGCATTAATATTCTGGATTTGGTCTGCATATAAAGCATTATGGCTGGTGAAAGAACAGTGGAAATTCTTCTTTGCTCTGCTTCCAAGTGCATTAATTTGACATTGGTAAATAGTTGGAATTGCCTGGGAGATGGCTTTCTTCCACACGCCTTATCTTGAAAAGACAGTGATGGACAAGGCAGTGAAAGCACTAGAGGCAGTCCAAAGGCAGATGTTTATTTAGAAGTGATTGATCCATTCAGAGGGCTTGAAATTGCATTTGAAATCCTGCTCTCCTTTGACTGCTGGTGTTTTAAGGAGAACCTACTGGAGAGCTGAGAAAGAGGATTTGTGTTTTCCCACAACCCTAGCTGAGTATTCAGATTAATACACTTTTCTTCTGTGGCAACCCTAGCCCTCCTCCTGACTCCAGCTGCTGGTTTCCATGCATGCACCTTCCCCCTCCCTGTGCCTGAGCAGCAGTTGGAGTGATTGTACAAGTAGGCTTGGCTGGGGAGCTGATTTGGCTGGAAATAACTTTTCTTTTGGCTAGTTTTTGGTTTTTTGGTTTTTTTCTTTGGGTCAGTTCCTTGATCCAATTCTTTGCATCACCTCAGGCTGTGCTGGAGTGGGGACAAGCTCCCTGGGGTGGAGGAGGAGGCTGAGGTCCCCATGCTGCTTAACCTGGGCTGCTGCCAGCTGTCTATCTGTCTGAGACATGCAGCCATGCTCACCACAGCTCTGAGGATGTGGCTGCTGCTGTTTACACAGCTCCAGGGAAGTGTTAGTCTGTCCAGGGGATTGGGAGCTGCAGTTTGGAAATGTGGAGTTCTACTGAAGTTGACAGGGCTGTGCTGATTTACATTACCTGAGGACCTGCAACAAGCTTCATGTATATCTCTCTCTGTACTTACGCTGCTTTCATCACATGCCTCACAACTAGTGATTTTTATAAATATCCTACTGCTTCTCTGCTGTCTGCCTTCCCTCTTGCTGCCGGGCATCTTCTCCCCTGCCACGCAGTGACAGGAAGGTCAGCAGCTCTCTGGTGCTGGGGGAACGAGCACCACAGACTCCAGCAAGGATTCTCTGTTCCTCCTGCAGTCAGTGAGGAAATTCACACCTTCTTTTGTTGCTGAGGGAAGTGTCATGGACCACGGTGGTCCAGCCAGGAAGAAGTCTCTTGAGAGCTGAGATCAGGCTGCCTCAGTGCTGTGGGTGACTGCACTGATGCCAGGAGCCCAAGGCAGGACCTAGTGAGGGAGCCTGTGTCATGTAGCCACAGGGAAGGCATGACTTCAAGGGAAGCTTCCACATAAACCACTCTTAAATGACATTTCTTCCTGGTTTAAGAGCAGAAACAAGGCTTAGGTACCCTGTGGTGTGCAGTGCCTGGCAGAGAGACCAACACAAGGGGTACCTCAGAGCAGGGGGGGCCTGGTGACTCCTGCATGGGGGCTCAGCACCCTGATGCAGCTCTGGGGGATGTCTGTGTGTTTGTGTGATGCTGTGCTATTCCTGTTTCCAGGCTCCCTGCTGGTTACCACTAAGAGCCTGGAGCAGTGTTTTAATCCTTTATGTAGTATTTGGCTTCTGTCTTTGTGTGAGGATATCGACTGTCCTTGGTGTGCTGGAGGCTGGGTGCAAGCAGAGGGATGGGGTGTGAGTGGAGAAAAGTACTAGTGCTTTGCTGGCTTTACTCTCTCTGATATCTATCTTGGTTGTCCTGCTCATATAACAAGGGTTAAACTGATGCCTTTGTCCTCTTCCATTATCCATACCAGAGATCATCTTGGAGGCCCTTTTGCAGGCCCTCTGGCCCCAGCCTTTGCACTCGCTTGCCCATTCTGAAGGCAGAAGTTGCAGCTTTCAATCAGTTGTGACAGATCTCACATTTGCTCCAGAGTGTTGCAGTGTTCAGCAGGCCATGGTAGCACATGGGGACAAGGTGCCAGGGACCTTTCTGAAATGGGCAAATGCTGTGTTTGCAGTGGATGGGGGTGTGACCCCAGGGGTCCCCTCAGACCGCCAACCTGAAGGCTTGGTTCTGCTCTGGGTGGGTACAGGATGAGATGTGTGGGGGGAGAAAAACCTCATGGGAAGGACTTTCCTAGAGGTTTTGCACCAGTGCCCTTCTCAGGGTAAAAAGGTTGAACTGCTCAGTGAATGTGTCTACAGGTGAACAGCAGAATTCAAGATAATGGCAGCACTCCAAAAATTCACTTCAAACGCCTTTTACAGGCAGTCTAAAAGAAAGCTAGAAATTACTTGCCTGAGAAGGTCCCAAACAGTTTGTGGTTTCAAATGCTTATTTTCCTGTGTTTTTTTTTTTAATGTTTTCAGTTTGCTGTCTGAAAGATACAACAGAGGAAACCGTCTGTGTGATTATAAAACTGGGGAAGCAGCTAAACTGATTAAACATGAGATGCTGTCAAATGCATCAAGTAAATATACCAGGGGAAAAAATCTTGCTTGGTAGTGTTAGCAAGTTAGAATAAGTAAATATAAGGATACACAAATAAAAGCACAGTTTAAAAATTGTTCTCATTTCTACAAGACTGTGACAGCATCAGAGCAAACCAAGATTATTTTTAAATGCTTGAAAATAGATTTGTCAACTTCTTAGCACCAAAATAGTCTTTGAAAAATCCTCACAGTTGTGTTGTGCGTTTAGCTTTATGTATGACTTTGAAAATACTTTCCAGGAAACCTAATTCTGGGGGTCTTTCTTTTCATTCTAGGATTTGACCCTGCTTCCTCTTTTCAGGTCACAAGAGATGCCTTTGTTTGTTTCTCTGATCTCTTGTAGTGACAGCAACATGGGTTTTGTCATGTGTTATTGCTTAGTTCTTCAAGGGTCACACAAAACGTATCATTTCAAGCTGTGTTCTTATCATGCTTACCTTCCGCTATGCCAGATTGTGATTCCTTTGGGCAAATTTATGAGATAAATTGAAATATAAAATAAGTACATAAAAATAAGTTGTAAAGAAGTTGTCATTAACAGTACTTCCCAGGATCAAGCTTAAAAGATTTGAAATTAAAAGAGAAATGTATCTCAGTGCCATAAAACCCACATTCTTGAGTGATGGTTGTTTTTGCAGCTATTGCTTAACTGCCTAGCCTTTTCATAACCAGATTTCATCTTGTTTTGTTTTCTAATAGCATATCAGCATTCATTCCATTGAACCTTTGTGGATTTCTACATTAGGCAAAAGTGAAATAACAGTCAAAGGAGAAAACTTTACACGTGCATCAGGCATAAAACTGATACTGACTGGAATGACGGGCTGTAAACCAGACATGTGAGTTAAGCTCTGAAAAATGATGGGATTTACTTTCCATGGTGAAAATTATGCCCATTTTGCCCTAGCAACAGAGTTGTGAGAACAGTTGTCATGGACCTCTCCTCATCAGAGAGTGGTGGTGAGGATGCTCTGTGCTGCTATACTTACACTTAAAATTGCTGAAGGCTGGAAATGAATGTTATTTAAGTACAATACAAGGGTTGGGTGGGTAGGTGGGCAGCTCTCAGCAGTACTTAGGGTAGTACACAAAAAGTTAGGTCACAGGAAAGCCTCAGCTTTTGTTTGCTTCTCATCTGCCTCAAAATATCCTCCATAAATTCTAGTATCCTGCTTGTGAAAGCAGACACCATGCCAGGGAAGGGAATATCTCTTGCAACAGCATGTACTTTTCTCTGCTGATGATTGCACAGTGCAACCCCCTAGATAATTAGGCTATCTTATTTTGAATCAGTCGTTTTCAGGTGCAGCTGCAATGCTGCCTGTGATTACCAAGCCCATTTTACACAGCTAGCACTTGAAAACCTATTCATATGGCACAGTTCAATTTTTAGTCCAATCATTAATTTCTTAGGGACCACAGAAAAAAAAAGGTGAGAAGGGTGGAGAGAGGGAAAGGAAGGAAAGACAGAAAGGAGGGACAGAGAGGAAATAGAGACAAAGAGGAAGGAGAAAAGGGAAGAAGGACAGCAAGGGTAAAAGGAGGGGAGAGAGAGAGAGAAAAAGAAGGAAGAGGAATTTGAAGACCCTTATTCTTGACTAGCTAATGTTTTGAGATAACAAAAAAGTACACAGCAAAGCGCACAGTTTACACAGCAAGATCACACATTGCATTACATTGCTTCATCCCAAGGCCATAAGACCAATACCTTCTTCTGTGATTATTGTGACACATAGCAGCTTCATTCAAAAGATGCCCTACTTTGTCTTTTCAGCTCCCTGCCCTCTCTTTCCACTTCCATCTGGCAGCTCAGAGAGATTCATTCTCTTCTCTTGTCATCCTTTGCTTCAGGCTATATGCTCTGTGTAGTAATACCAATGAGTGGCATAGTGACACCTGTGTTTCTGACTCTTTTCTTTCTTTCCCAGCATTAAAGTTAGAAATGTGCTAAACGATACACAAATGACATTTGCTCTCCCACCAACACGTAAAGAGGCCAAAAGTATATGTATACAGGCTAATGGGAAAAAATGTTCACCACCAGTGACCCTCCATTATGTTTCACCACCATCATGCTTAGGAATCACACCAAATACCTCCTGGATCAGGTAAATTTGTCTTTCTGTGCTTTTTATTTGTTTTTTGAATGTAATTCCACTGAACCAACATGAGCCTTCTTCCCTGACCAGACTTGGAGCTGATGTAAACTTGAATGACTTCCATAACCTGTTGTGGAGGATGAATTTTTGCCAGTGAACTGATTTAACATTTAACAGGCAGATATGGTCATGAAATCTGCAAGAGGGCTCCTGTGTTCTGCAATGTTCTCTAAACTCGTTCCTGCCCATCCCAAGTCTCATTTTGTAGAAATCAAAAGATCTTTTCCTACTAAAGCTAAATCCAAAATATGAGTAGCACACATGAATTCAAACTCCAGTTAACTCTGATTTTTTGATGCTAGTATAACCTTTACCTCTGAAACAGTATAAAGTATGAGTGAACTGGAAATTAAGTGAAAATAATCACCACTGCAGTGATGCATGCAGCCTTGCTTTAGGACCAAGTTGCCTAAAGCCAAAAGATCCCTTTTCAAGCCTCTGCTGTGTTCTACAGGAGACTCACAGCTCCAGTGGAAAGCCTTACAGCGTGGTTTTAAGATGTTCTCAGGCACAGCTTTCCACCTGCCCCTTCTGCCTGCACAATTTTTACCTACTTTCACATTCTTAATATGCTATCTTGGCATCAAGCACTGGCAAGTGTGAATTAGAGGTAATAAGTTGGGCTGGCAGCTGCAGCAGCTGAGCAGCTAGCAGCTCATCTCCAGGTGAGGGGCTGCTCAGGCAGCTGGAAATTAATAATACCTTAAACCACTCCAACTGTGTTCAGCAGAGATTGTGAGCCAGAGCCCTCAGACACAAGCACCATTGTGTGTGCTGAGACAGATGGTCTGAACACTGCCGAGAATGTTTCCTGTGAGGTGCCTTGCACCATTGGTTCGTCCTGAAGAAGGCAAGAATTAAGCACAGGCAGCACAGGGCTACTCTGGGCCAGTGAAATACTGTGATGCTTTTTCTTCAGGACAGAATATTAAATCACAGTCTAGTTCTCTGGCTGCATGAATTAGAAAACAAGGTGGAGAGGCCCTGAAAAGAAGCGTGCATGTGTATGCTTTCAAGTCATTTGGTTTTGCAGTAGCAAAAGCATTTACCGTTCCATTATGAGGAAAGAAAGGAAGAATGTATAACTCAAATTATCTTGTCGTGTAGTTTGGCTTTATTACATTGGCTACTGCCAAAGCAAGATGTGCATGAGTCGTTTTTTTACAGCTCAATAGTCCATAGCACAGATTTACCTGTGACAAAACAGGTAATATTAACCTCCCTCCCCCCCATTTTTTTTACAGTGGTGGACGCAAAATTACTACGATTGGTAGAAATTTTAATGTGGTGGACAGTGTGATTATTTCAGATGACCAGAGATCAAACCTTACTGTAAGTTTTAAACTCCTTTACAATACCAAATAAAGGTATCTTAAGGGATTAGGTTTTATTCCGAAGGTTTCAAGAAGGATCTCAATATTTTTCAAACACTTGCAGGCACACATCAGTCACACTAGTAAAATAAACACAACCACTTGTAGGATTATAGTTGCACGCATTCTCAGTACAGGATCATGGATACATATGATGGTGGGGGGGGTGAAGGGACTCGAGCACAGGCCCTATGAAGAGAGACTGAGAGAGCTGGGGGTGTTCAGCCTGGAGAAGAGGAGGCTCAGGGGAGACCTCATCGCTCTCTACAACTCCCTGAAAGGAGGCTGGAGCCAGGGGGGGGTTGGGCTCTTTTCCCAGACGACTTTCAACAAGACAAGAGGGCATGGACTTAAGTTGTGCCAGGGGAGATTTAGGTTAGATATTAGAAAGAATTTCTTCACGGAGAGGGTGATCAGGCAATGGAATGGGCTGCCCGGTGAGGTGGTAGATTCTCCGTCCCTGGAGACATTTAAAAAAAGACTGGATGTGGCACTCAGTGCCATGGTCTAGCTCCGGTGGGTCAAGGGTTGGACTTGATGATCTCTGAGGTCCCTTCCAACCCAGCTAATTCTATGATTCTATATAAGCTCCTCTTCTGTGTAACTCCCTGAGCCTTTTTTCTATTCTGTAGAGGCTTGCTCCAAATTCATCCTTTCTGAGCTTCCTCAGCTTCCCTGTATGGGTCTGTTGAAGGAGTAGGTGGTGTACTTACTCTGGATTTGTATTCAGAACCAAAATGGTGCCACTGCGAGGTGGGGGAAAGACTGGAGCTGATTTTAGGATGAAACCCTTCCTCAGGCTGTGAGGAGGTGGGCACCCTGTTACAGCCTGGGCTTACAGCACACTGAGACCAGCAAACAGCATCACTGTCCCAGGGCATAACCAGTGGGGTGACTGTAGCAGCTCCCCTCTATCAGGAGTGAGGCTGGGGAGAGCCAATGCCCAGGGGTGCTGGAGTGCTCGTCCTGATCTTGTCACCTGCACTGAGAGGAAGGAAGGAGAAATCACTGTCACTATTCCTGTCTCACTGCAGGAAATAGCTGCATTAGCAGTGTGCAATCAGCCTTAAAGCAGCATGCAGAGTGTGTGATAAATGTGCCTGAAGGGAGGCACAGGCTCAACACAGAAACTTTCCCAGGTGCTCTGCATGCAGCCCTGATCGCAGAGAAGAGGTTTAGCAGATACCTGTGTGAAGCCAAAAATGTTAAAATGATTTTGAGTGCCTCTGTTTGTAATTGTACCTACTGTTACAAATGTAATGACTGCTACAGCTTTGCTATTGCATTTATAGGTCTCTAGGTGTCCTGGAAATGAATCTCAGTATCATTACTTAACGCCAAGCCTAAGCCATGCAACAGAGGGTAAAGTTGTAGATATGATGTTGAAAGTGGAAACTACCTTTATACCGTGTGTTAAATTACACTATCACCCTGACCCAGTCTTCATTAACTATCAACTACATACTGAGTTGGATCCTGATCTGGAATTAAAAATATATGTAAGTTTGAAAGTAATAATTTGTATTTTAAAATAGTAGCTCTGGATCATTTTATTTCTTACTGTGTTTAGTGACTGTTTATTAACTTCAATTTTCTGCTCTCTAGAAAGAAAACGACAACTTGAATATTTCTAAAACTGAAGTGGAAGTTTACCTGTCATATATGAATGGTGCACAGACCAAAAAAATATGGTTCAGTGTCCAAAACATTACCAAAAAACCAGATCGTAGCACCATACTGTGCAAATACAAAAGGGAAGGGACAGACAAGATTGATTTTTCCACAGTGAAAGTATTTGTAAGTAGAATTGCCTTTTCTTGCAATTTAACAATGCTTGAATGTTTATGCAAATACAGTAAAATGTAGCATTAATGCTCTGCTCATGAATAGTCCTTATAGAGGGAGGAAGTGGATGCATTTTTTGTTCTCCTGCTACTTGGTAGTCTGGTTATCTTCCTCACATCTAAGCATGCCTGCCTAGCTCAGGTAGCACTAGCAGTCCTGAGTTCATTTACTGTCTGGTTACTACTGTAGTGTCAGAGGTAGGATTTGCAGCCCAAGCTGAGCTCACTGCTGCTGAACTCCAGGAGAGCAGCAGTTTGTCAGACCTCTGGTTGCAGCACAGACATCTCTTGATAAAGTACTGTTGGCTACAGGAAAGCCCCTAATCTTATATCTTCAAGCACTCTGCTGCTGCAGCACGGCCATAAGGAAACAAGTTGTGTCCTCCCATCACTTTTTTCTACTTACATAAAGTAGATAAGGATCTTGAGCTGTGCATAGGGATCACTACTGATGTAGAAGAGTCTCAGTAATGTCATTTCTGGATGAAAAAGGGGGTGAAATTCAGTGTGCACCAAAATATTATGAAGGAGGCCAAAATGCTATGAACATATGGCATAAATCCTGGGCCAGATATAAGAACATTACCATGGATGTAAAAGCTAAATGGCAGCTTAAGGCATTCGCTTCATGAATAAGATGACCATGCGAATTTTTTTAAAATTAAATCATCACCATTTATAAGGGAGAAAAATTATGCCAGACTCTTATTGCATTGTATGATAGTATAAAACTGAAATAACTCTATTGACTTCAAGGCATATGGCTTAGAGTAAAGATTAACGAAGCTATTCTCGATTTCATATCACTGTTAACTGATCCCCCATCTGTGGATACTGCAGTCTGATCCAGTTAAGGCATGGAAAAGCCTTTCTGAGATTGCTGTTGCATTTATATATTAACATTGCCTTGCAATATCACATGTTCATCCTGCAAGCTTCATAGGAGTGACTGTCAGACAAAGGTCACCACTTCACTAACGCAAGTCAAATGCAATAGTTATAGTGTAACATTTCACTTCTGGTGCCTTAAAAATTATTTTTTCCAATATCAAGGAAAAAGTAAAAGTAGAAAATCATCATGTAGTCTTAAAAATAAATTGTCATAGAAAAAGTAAGGCCACTCTGCGAAAAAAAATAAGCTGGGTCTTAAAGATAGGTATGGCCCAAGAATAAATGTATTTCTTGCCTTAGTTTACAGGAGGAAAGAGGGTGTTGAATGTAGAGTCTATGGTAGTCTGAATGGAGGTATCAAAGAAGAAAATTACAATCTTGTGACAGAAGCAAGATTCAGATAGATCAGGGGCCTCGAGACAGCTTGAACAGGATCATTCCCATCACAGCACTGAAAAAGAACTGGCAAAGGACATTGTAGGCTTAATAGGAAAGATTTTAATATAGAGTCAGGAGAGCACTGTATGACTGGAGAGCAGCAAATATAAAACCATTCTTTAAAATAAAAATGAAAAATGGAAAAAAACCCTTAGGTAAATGGAGGCTTGCTGATTTGATCCTAGCTCTATGTAGAGCTTCACAAAGTATTTTGGATGAGATGCTTATGAAAGACCTGAAGGGAAATGGAAAATGGGATAATTGTCAACTTCTTTTAATAAAAGCATATTATGCTAGGTATCTTTATTTGGTAAGATGAGTGATTTCCTCAACAGCAAAAAACAGTAGATCACATGTACCTGGAAGTCATTCAGTAAATTATTTAACATGATGATAATGAAGACGCTAGGGTTTAGAAAAACTGGATGCTGTGTGTGGGGAGCTGACTCTGGGCAATGCTGATTTTCATACAGATACCATTTAATATCACTAATGACTTGAGAACAAAAATAAGGCATGTACTAATAACATTTGCTGATGACATAAAGCTTGCAGGCATTACCAGTCCAAAGGTTTATAATGTCATGCAGAAAGAATGAAATTAATTTAGGAATAGGAATAGAGTGAATTCCATGTTACCTTATTTAGTCCATAATTTATAAGCAAGACAAATAAAAGATAGGGAAAGAAATGGAGCCACTAAGTAGGAAGGTTATGGTGAAGATTAAAGATGATCTAAGTTTGAACAGAAAATTAAATGAACGCTTTACCTCAGTTTTCAGTAAGCAGGGATGGGTAGCAGGAATTTCTGCTTTAGGAATACTTTGGTTGGACATGGCAAGTGGAGAAAGTAAGGTGTATTAGACACAGGATAATTACTGTATTTATCCACCAATGCATTTCAGCCTTAGGAAAGGCAGATGGGATCCTAGAAAGGTTCAGGCCAAAAGTACTTTGCATAGGAACTGTGAAAGCAGATAAACAACTGAGGAAAAAATGCATTTGATGGAGGAAATAGGTCTGCTTTTTTTTCTGTATTTCAAGGCCCCAGAAATACGAAGGCTGTGTCCTTCCAGCCCTGTGGGGTTTCTTTGCTTGTTCATGTCCATGTAGCTGTGATGTGACTGTCTAGTTGGCAGTGTCCAGCTGCCCTGGCTGCTTGCCTTCTGTGACAAACCAGTGATTGAAATCACCAGATCTCTCCCTCCCTGCTGTAGCTCAAAATAATTTCAACCCAACTCGCCTTTTCAATTATCTCAGGCTCATTTCTACCCCTAGCACTTGGTGGAATTCTTTTTCTGTATCAAAGAGTATTTTTGCTTCTGGTCTGTTTATAGTCTCAGCTACCCTTTATTTATGTGCTTTCACAGCCCTGTTTGAGATCCTCCTTTGTGAAATTTCTTCTGCCATAATTACCAGTAGTGAATGGCTCAGTCTGGCATCTGGCAGACTTCAGCACTTTGGTGTATTCCTAAGAATTAATGCCTGTCCTGTCTTTGACAAGCCAAGTGGCTGTTGAGGGATATTGTACTTGTATTTTATGTTGTATTTGTTCTGAAGTGGCCCTTCAGAAACACCCTACAGAAAGAGGTTGAAACTTCTGCAAAGAAACAGGGAAGTGGGGGCCAGGCATGTATCAAAAATTTTACTTTTACTTAATTTTACTTCCCTCACTATTAGTGTGAGTCTTACTTTTCTGCTCAACAGAGTAATACTGTGAGTAGTGCAAAAGAATTCTTTTAACTATCAGCACGTACTTTCCTCACCTAAAAATGCCGGAACATTTAGGAGCGAGTCTGAAGTGCATCAGTGGCTTGGCCAGCTGGACATGAGATCTTGCTATTTATTTGAAGGCTCTGCTTTGCAATGAGAGCAATGGCAAAATTTGGGGCTGCATGAAGACCTTCAGATTTTTCTCTTGTCACTGCTCTGTTATCCTGCTTAAACATGAAATGCAGTAGAAATGAAGTTAGTGTCTTTTGCCAAATTGCTGCTGTCTTCCCAATAATCTGCAGAACCAGGGCCCTTCGTGTTTCTCAAGACAGGTTTTTTTTTTAATACATTAAAAATAATTTTAAGCATAGATATTGTATCTGTTCTGTGTTAACACAGCCATTGTTTTTCTTCAGGTCAAATTAGGAAATTTTGAGCACGAAGTCAAACCAACATCTTCACACATATATTTATATGTTCTTATTTTGCTGCCTATTGTAGTGGGCGTCATTATAGGTAAGTGCAATAACGTGTTTTCAGTGTTTGGTGTGCAGAAGGGTATAATCATGACACATAACCACATATACCTACACACACACGTCTTGGACTGCCACAGATAGCCCAGAGATTTTCTCCTGTTCTCAGTAAGAGTGAACAAAGTTAACTCTGGTCTGATGGTGAAGTCCATCTTCTCAGACTACAACATAAAGCAAGACAGTAGTTTGGGCTGTTCTGTTGGGATTATTCTCCACCAGTTTGTGAGGCAACCCATAGGACTGGCATCCATGTGTCACAAATTGGTCCCTTCCACTTGTCAGAGCTGGGCTCCCCTCCTCTCTCTGGGGCAGGTGTTCCCCAACAAACTGCATATCCTCATGCAGCTTGTGTGGTGCTTCTGCTCAGTCTCATTTCATTTGGATTGTTCAAGAATTTGTAGGTCATTACTAAACCGAGGGGAGTTAATAGGTGTCCCCTCCTATTTGTGTCACTTTTTTTTTTTTTCTGTGAGAGAGAGACAGTTCTGACCTGGTTATATATTTGTTGAATTCCCATTTACTGTTAGAATTTTATGGGTCTGTTTTTTGGTTTGGTTATGTTTCATTTTAAAAAGTGTATTGCCTTTACAGGAACCATATCTCATGCCTTTACTCTCCAAATAAACTAGAGAAGTTAACAATTTGGTAATGGATTTCCTGTTCCAAACTGTTTTTCCTGTTTAATCAGTGCAACCTTAAGTAGGTTGCTGGTTCTAGAAGAAATTGTTAGATTCTGTGCCTCACTGTGCAGGTTGCACATAGCAGGGTGTACTGGACTTTAATTAAAGTTAGACTGACAGTCCTAAGACCTAGTTTAAAGGAATAGTTTTTATTAAACATTAGGGGTTTGAACCAGATAACTCACAGAGCACACTGACAACAGTAGAAACAGTAATCCTCCCAGAGACTGCATATTAAGCTTTCTGTTTCTTAAAATAATATTAAAATATGTCTTGTATAGAGGTTGTCTGTTCTGCAATTCCTGTACTCAGCAGCTTTTTTTTCTTCCTTTTTAGCGGCATTCATAGTAACTAGATACAAATCCAAAGAGTTAACTCGTAAACAGAGTCAGCAACTTGAACTGCTGGAATATGAGATTCGGAAGGAAATACGCGAGGGTAAGTCCAAAGAGCTTTACAGAGCTTAAGTACAGCATAATTTCTGAACTGAAACTGTCAAGAGGCTCACATTATATAAACATTTTAATTTTATAGCCGTTAGAATATTTTTGTATTGTAACTGAGTTCCTCTTTAGTGTTGATGTGCACTGCAGTAGCAGATAGCACTGAGCTAATAGGCTTGCATGTAATATTTTCTTCAGCCAAAGTGGGAAAAAATGGATTGCTATTTTCCTGCTTGTAAGAGCTTCATCTAGAGGAATAACCCCTCTTCCCTGAAAACTGTTTATTAAGAAACATTGATTTGGGCTGTTACAATTGGGAGGATGACTTTGTGTAAACTGAACTAACTCCTAAGGGGGGTGGGTTTTATTTTTCAGGATTTGCTGAACTGCAAATGGATGAATTAGACGTGGTGGATAGTTTTGGAACTGTTCCTTTCCTTGACTACAAACACTTTGCTCTTAGAACTTTCTTTCCAGAGGTAAATATTTCTAAGTCCTTTCAGCTGTCATTTCTGCCTAATAATGAAAAAACTTGGAAGGTCAGGGTCAAACAACTGAAGTAAACACTACACATTAATTTCTCGTTGTTTTCACAAGAAACTTTTCTTAAATGAAAAATTACCAAGGAACACATCAGGCTGTGAATCTCTATATTTAACCAAGCCTAAATGCTGTAGATAAGGCACTGTTCTTGAATTTTCAAGGGTTGTGTGTGTCTCCATTTTTTTTCACCCAGCCTCACTAAGCTGCTTGCCTTTCAGACCATCTGAACTAAGCTATAATTTATCCATTGCCTTTTTTGTTCTCATGCTTTCACTTTCCATGCTATAGCTAATTAAAGTAAGAGTCAGACTAGCTAACATGCTAGCTAACATCATGACACTTCCTAATTAGACTTGTGGGATGAAGAAATGGCTCTAAGGTCATGCTGATTTTCTTCTTCAAGCTGCTGACAGAAATGGTAAGACCTTATTCAAAGGAGTGTAGGTCAAACACTTAAAGTACTGCAGTGTTGTCCAGTTCAGAGGTGGATGTTTTCATTGTCCTTTGGACCAGTTTGTGCCACTGATCAGAGGACTGAAGAGGCCTTCTCTTCAGTGTTTTACTTCTTTGGCTGTTTGCTTTTTTGCATATGTGGCACATTGCAGTGATGGTAAGTGCATTTGCCACAGCTTTCAAAATTATGTAATAATGTTAACCAGTGCTTACTGGCATTTACTAATTGTCAGAATCTGTGATCTCAGATGGTGATATTTTGCTGTGTGACTGACACCAATGAGTGGGACCCCTGGGGTTAGTACCATGGTGTTTCAGGGTATAGCTGGTATGCATGTGAATTATCAACTAGCCTTCATGTGTTAACTCATTACTACTGCAAGCCTGTCCTGCAGTCTTACCTGCACAGTGCTTCATTTATCTCCATGTGTGATACCACTAGAAGCTTATTGTGATGGAGTTGAACACATGTGACAGTGCAAATCTTAGGGCCTTTTTCTGTACAACACCAAATACCAGATACTAATATTTACCAGAATAATATTTAACAATTACATATGCCTAATCTTCATACACTTCCAGTACAGGTCTCATACTAAAGGAAACTGGGAATATCTCTTCTGGTACTGCTGTGGTGACCCCAGTATAATTTGTCTCTAGGAGGTTTGAAGAAAGTGAATCAAGGAAACCTTACTTTCTTCATCTTTCTCCCTCCCATTTGTTTTGTTGCCAGGCACATTAGCATTAAAATAGTGTGTTTATTTTTAGGAGTATATCTTCCTCTAGTGAAAGTCCCCTGTCAAAACAGTAACAATCTGTAGAAGCTGTCTGGATGGAAATGCTCTGCTTTATGCAAATAAAAACCAAAGAAAAAAAAGGCACAAAGTCTGCCACACTGTTGCATTATGTGAGGTCAGAAAGGCAAAGGCTCCTGTTTTGCCTTGGTGAGTCTCCTGTCACTGCACATCCTAAAAATTATTCCATTAGGTTTTTGTTTCAGTTTGAAAAACTGATACCACAAAGGTATACTTGCCACTATTATCTCTCTACACACATACGGTGTCGGGCAAGTTGTTTGATGTATTGTGTACCAATTTTTCCAGCTAAGACCTGACTGTTTACATTGCAGGACTGTCCAAACATTCTTTGTGCAGTGTAAATGTGGTAGCAGAGTGGTGCTTTATTAAAAAAATATTACAGATGAACAGGAAAGGTGATGGGGTAGTAGATTGCAACTGAGTGTCAGAAGGGTTGACAGAAGTGTCAAAGTGACAGATGACCAATTCTTGCACTAACTTCATGTTTAAATGATGTCTCTATTGTACCCTTTCTGCCTTCCAGTGTGTTTGATGGGCTTTGCTTCATCTAATCTAAGCTGTTTAAACACAGACATTAAAGCTGTTCACTGAGCATCTTCTGTAGTCAGTGCAGAGATAGGCAGCTCAAGAAAATGATTCATCCCACTTGCCTGAGACATCTCTCTCAAGATGGGATGAGCTGCTTAAAGAGGGAGTCAGATAGATAAAATTAAGAGTGATGGACCCCATCTTCATTTTGAGCTTCTCACTTCCTGCTGCTTCAATCTTCTATATTTAATCTGTCTTGATAACTTTTGTTTTGTACTTAATACTTGTAGATGTTATAACGATATTACATTTTTCTTAAAATATTCCTAATGTTCAGCTTAATTTTTGCTTTTCTTCTTAAATGTGGTTTATTTTTTCTGTTTCCCCACATTGTTTGGTTTAATGCTACCATGCTTGTTCCTGTTCACAAGCAGTTTTAGCTGTTAATGTGATCCTGTTTTTTCCACTCTGTGTATGTGTGTTTTATTGGTAGGTGGTGGTAGGAGTGCTAGAAAAACGGGAATAGTCAGTGGAATGAGAGGAAGAAGAGTATGTCAGGGGAGAAGAGAACAGGAGGCATGAGGGAAGGGAGGGATGAAAAATCAGATATATAGTTTAAAAATTAGATATGAGTCAGCAACGAGAAGGCGCTGAGGAGATCTTATTGCAGCCTTTCAATATAAAGGGGGCTTAAAAGAAAGCTGGGGAGACACTTTTTACTAGGGCATGTATTGTCAGGAAGAGGAGCAATGGTTTTAACCTGAAAGAAAATAATTCAAAGTGAACAAGGACTGGACAGTAAGGAAGAATTCTGTATGGTGAAGTTGGTGAGACACTGGCACAGGTTGCCCAGGGAAGTTGTGGCTGCCTCTTCCCTGAAAGTGTTCAAAGCCAAGTTGGATGGGGCTTGGAGCAACCTGATCTGCTTAAAGATGTCCCTGCCTATAGCAGGGCAGTAGATGATCTTTGAAGGTCCCTTCCAACCCAAACCACTCTGTGATCCTATGATTCTATAATAAAACCAGGGGCTGCCAGCATCATGGATATAGCAGATGACAGTGTTACCAGCTTGAATTTGTTGCCTAGGGCTGCTGCTATGGGAACATGGAGCTTTGCTGGGACCTTACAGGCTATAAGAACGAGGCAAGAGGCTTTTGACAAGACATTTGAGAACTAGAGGCTTCCTTTTGTTATGAAAGCTTTTGCTAGGACTGGATGTGTGGTGGCACCTGTGCCTCTCAGGAGACTGCCAGCATAGACCTCCTGGAGAGTTCATTAGTGAACATTCATAAAGTGCCTTGACATGAATGGAGGCAGATGAACTCAAGTGTCACCCTGTTACAGAAAGCCTGTATACCAGAGGCTGTCATTGCCATCTGAGAAGGATGCTGCCTGCAGCTCCCCTTGCCCACCAGCACTTTTGCAGATGAGGGGTGTAAACAGCTTTTCCTGCAGAGGATGGGTTGACTGCTGTGCTAGTGCAGCTCACCAGCAGAGAGTAACACACACAGAGTAACACTGAAGTCAGTGCCAGGTCATCTTTGAGAGCTGGCTTGTCAGGGAACCTTGGTGGCACCTTTGCAGAAGTTATTGTTTAGAGTTGTTGTATTGTAGCTGTGTTAGAAGCCTGCATTTCCATTGTTTTATTTCAACTTGTATGCCATCAGGAACATGCTTGGCGTGTTTAACATACATGTGTTAGAAACATTTAGTATACTTAAAAATGATAAATATCACCTGTCTTATATTTTAGTCAGGAGGCTTTGCATCCATCTTCAGTGAAGACGTGCCACAGGTAAGTTGGTGTAGTGTGATATGCCATAATTAATAAATATTTTTTTCAAGTGATTTTATCCCTTATCTCAGTGTTGTCCTGGAACACATCAGATTGCATGTTCCCTTTCCCTCATGAGGAGGGTTACATAGATTTATATCTAAAAATAATTTGATATATAAGATGCCATTACCCAGTGTATTTTATGACTTGCTTAAATAAAATAAGCAGAATCTAGTAATGGGAAATGAGAGGCAAACTTAACTATCGTGATTACTTTGTGTATATGACAGAAATTGTGTGCTCTGCATGTGTGTACTCAGTGTTGCACACAAATGCAAATGCATCTTTGGTAAAGGCATCCTGAGGCCCATGAAATCAATACACAATTCCCACTGATTTTATTTAAGGCTGGGATCTTATCCCGTATATTGCTTACCATTTTTCTGAGCATTAAGAACCCATCATAGCCAATCTACAGTTTGCTTATTTTTGTTTAACTATTCCAGAGCAGAGACCAAACGAGCAAGGATGAAAGCTTCAACATGTTGCATGCTTTAATTTGTAACAAGAACTTTCTTGTTACTCTCATTCACACCCTTGAAAAGCAGAAAAATTTCTCTGTGAAAGACAGGTATAGTATGATTATGCTTATCATCTTCAAGACAAAGAATTAGCAGGAAAAAACACCATGGATTGTAGCACACAAATGTAATTTCTATTTCCTGCAAAACAGGCTTGCATTACTCCAGAGCATTTTTCCATCTTCTCCATCTGCACACACTGAGGAAGAAAAAACATTGCTGTTACAACAAGACATTAAAGAGAAATCAGAATGTTTGCACATGTAAACAAAGAGGCAAAGGAGCAGGAAAACTCACTTCAAACCTGTAAACACTTTTACAGTTTAGAAATGTTCTGTCACTGAAGCAGGTGTTGTTCTGCAGAATTAAATTTAGAGACAGAAATATTGTGTTTAAAAAATAATCACAAGAGCAGATGGACTGGCATTTTTCATATTTTTGTAGAGATCATTGTACAGTTTCTGTTCCTGAGGAGGGAAAACTTAAGATGTGAACTGTACTAAAGTGTGTTTCATTTATTAGAGATGATTAGGAACGGAAATTTCAAACATTACAGCATTCCTTTTTCTTTTTTTTTTTTTTTTAAACAGGTGCTTGTTTGCATCCTTCTTGACCATTGCACTACAAACTAAGCTAGTTTATCTAACCCATATTTTGGAAGTGTTAACAAAAGACTTGATGGAACAATCAAGCAACGTCCAGCCTAAGCTTCTGCTTAGACGAACCGAATCTGTGGTAGAAAAATTGCTGACAAACTGGATGTCTGTCTGCCTTTCTGGATTTCTCCGGGTACGTGTTCATCTTTTCACTACATAAGATACACAAAGAATTCTTTAACTGATTTATTTCATAGGAATTATTAGAGGGATCAGTTTAAAGCACCCAGTCTAACATTCAACATTATTAATGTGCCCTCTTCTAGTTTAGGTGACTTCACTAGCTATGATCAATGGGATGTAGGAAAAGAGTGTACCTGTAAGCAATGATCATGTCATTTCTTTGGTTGAGATTTGTACAATTTTGCAGTTCAAGCATATACTTTTCTCATGTCAGGCATTATTTCATCTCCATGAGATGTATTGTGATCACACAAAAAACCTGACACACATGTTAAAATGCAGCTGTACCTTTCTATGCAAGCTGCTGGAAACTTATCAGATAATGGAGATTTAAGGAATACTGTCTCTTGGAAAACTAAAACTTCTTTACAACCTTCTTAACCTCCAAGCAGCATTTCAGGTTTCAAGGACTAAATTACTTCAATTGGAAACAAAATAAGCTTTTTCTTTCATTTTACTGTTTATTTTGGCCCACTTGGTAGCACTTGGTTCTTCGTTTCAGTACCTGGGTATGCTTCCTGTCTCTCTTCCCAGTGTGATGGTATCGTGCTTGTGGTATCACTTCCAGTAGTCCTTGCACTTGCCATTAATACAGCAGCAGAATTATTTGAGGCTCAGCAGCTCTCACCAGTTTCCTGAAACCTGAGGAGAGAGCCAAGGAACTGTCAGAGATCTGTTCTTGATACACCAGTCATCTTTACAGAGCTGTGCTAGTGAGGTGCCTTAGCCAGGCTGGAGGAATGGTGTAATGTAGAAGCAAAGATCTATCCTTCCTTTCTCAGGTGCTTTCATGAAGCCTGAGGTTCAGCCAGGAGAGGGAAACCCCAGTTTCATTCCCCTCTTTTCCTGATAAACCAGCGTTTTATCACCACCTTGCTCCCTAGGCTTTTTTCTGGGGGCAGGAAGGGGAGACACCAATTCAAAAAGGAACTATTTGGTAGCTTGTTGTCTCACAAGACTGAAAAAGGAAGAAACAGCCAAAGTATGGATGTGAACACATGCATGTCTCACCTCCCCCCACGCTGGCTCTTTAGTGGAGTGAGGAAGTGTCTGCCAGGTGGAGTAGGAGCAGCTTGTCTGCTGTGTGCTTGTGCACAGCAAGGGGCTGTGAGCAAGCTTGCCACATACTCCAGCTGTCCTTTGCTATTTGCATGAGACTTTAACCCCAAAAAGCAAGGGATGGAGGCTAAACAAATAACTAGATACATCTGCTCAGAGGGATCTTCGTTTCTAATTGCAAGGTGGCAAGTAAGTTAAAAGAAAATAATTTGTTAAACTGATTTTTTTCTAGTAATCATAGAATCAGCTGGGTTGGAGGGGACCTCAGAGATCATCAAATCCAACCCATGATTGACTACCGCTGCATTTATTTGTGCCCATTTCATGATTACAAAAATAAACATGTTCCTTCTGTTTGTTTCATGTCCTAGGAGACAATTGGTGAACCTTTCTATTTGCTAGTGACAACCCTCAATCAGAGGATAAACAAAGGACCTGTTGATGCCATCACTTGCAAAGCTCTGTACACACTTAATGAAGACTGGCTGCTGTGGCAAGTGTCTGAATTCAAAACAGTGGTATGTTTCCCTCCAAACATGGACAACCCCAATGTTTTCTCTTTTTGGAAGCTAAATTAAGGCTCTTAGACACTAAGATGATGGTTAAGTACCCAGATAATAAAATTGTTAATTGCTGACAAAGTTTCGAAACACAAGAGTTTTAATAGCTGGTATTTCACCAATATACATTTCACAAATAGCACTTAATCCTTGCTTCACAGCATGCTTTAATCACCAAAGGTTAGGTTTAATGAAGTCTCAGGGTACTAAAAATCCTTTTTTTTTTAAAGTGTACTACAAAAATATAAACATATGCTTAGAATTGAAACCAAATTGTGCTTTTACAATGAGTGAAAGTCTGGAATGCAGAAATTTTATTTTTCTGTTGTGTTTACTTATGGCTAATCTTCAGGCAGCAATAATTTGCTGTGGGTTTCCATGTAATGAGCTCCAAATTAGCTCCAAATTAGTGAGGTTACAGTGTAGTGGATTTTAATTACTTGCTTGGTTAGAAACAAGGTATCTTAGGAAGCTTAGCTAAGTTTCTGACATTAAGGATAGATTTCTTGCCTTTCTCAAAGTAAAAAGTGTTTCCTGTTCTACAGTAACACCCAGAATTCTTTTAGAGCCATGATTCCTTTACTGATTGTCATTCTGACAGTGAAGTGAGAAGGGACAGCAAGGATTATAGCACTTCAGACGGTGTTAAAATTGTGACTTTTTTAGTGGGAGGTCTAAAAAAGGTTTTCAGAAAAAGCCAAGTATTTTTTTCCCCCAGAATTTCCTAATAATTTTGAGTCTGAGAACTGAAAAACCTGCATTTCCAGTCATTTCTATAGCTTCCTTAGCTCTTAAGTCCTGGCTTCATGTTGGAGCTGCCAGACATACTCAGGGGTCTGTGAAGTGTGACTGAAAAGTGGGCTTCAGAGCTTGGGATCAGAAACTGCCAGGGCAGCAATAGAGCTATGGCAGGGACACTACAGGAGGATCCAGTCCTTTTCAGAGCCCAAATGCTGAGCCTCAGGTAGGTCTGGAGCTTCTAGGTCTGCCCATCTTCCATTTGTTTGGCAGGAACCTGGGGTTCCTGAGGTGCCACATGCTGCAGTAACTACGTGACCCTGGAAATTTTGGGTCATCAGCAGTCCCTTGATCTTACCTAACTGGCTTAGTTAGGAAGCTCACTAAAATGACCACTTTCTGTGAAACAACATTTCTGAATTGTCATTTTCTGCTGAAAGCCCTTGGGCTGTCAGATTTACAGTGAAGTTTTCATATAGCTGTTTACAAAGCTGTTGTTGGAAGCTTCATTTGAGGGTACTTCAAAGCTAAGTTACCACACTGCATTTAGAAAGGACATTTGTGACTAAAAATTAAATGCATGATACTGTATCTTTGGTTTCCTTATTTGTATGCTGCATTCTGGCATGCATTTGGAATCGAGGGTAAGTTTAAATAGATATATATATATATATATATAGCCTTAGAACACAAGACCAGGTAGTTAGGCAGAGCAACAATTTTCAAGTAAGCTCAATATGCCTGTTACTAGTAGAATGCTTGGGAACATCTGGTCCTGTGGAATTGATTGACTTTCCCTATTTATAGCACAAATTCAGACTGAGAGCACCTTGGAAGGATATCTGACACTGAAACTGCTGAACACAGCCTTAAATACTTCTCCCAGAGCTACTTCTATGCATGCAGTTGCTGGTAGGCTCTTGTGGGCAGCCTGGAGTGAAGAGGAGAGAGGGGAAGTGGTCTGAAGAACTTGGTGTCAGTGGGGAAGGCCTTTCTTGAATGTTGTTTGCTGTCCTTGTACTTTGTATTCGTGCTTTTAAATAGGAGATAATGATACTCTTGCAGAGTAAATAATTCAGCTTCCACCTCTAAGGTCCAGCAGTTTATTTGACTTAGTTTAGAGGTGGCTGAATGTTCCTTTTAATGGAGCCCAAGGACTCTAGTTCTGGCTGGTCAGAGAAAGACTTTTGTTTGGTGTTTTGTTCAAGACTGATTCTGGGAACTAAAACTGCTGTGGAAGAGATTTAGGTGGAGCACTGAGGCTTTCTGGGCTGGGGAAGCAGGCCAGCTTTGCACATTTTCTTTTCAAGAATAGCATTTAACAGGACCTGAAGTGGAAGGAGTCAGCTTCTCTCACCAGCACCATTTCACATGCACTGTAGTGACATGCAGACAGGGAGCCAAGTATTGTCTCTTTTCTTTGGAAGAAAATTTCTGCCTAAAGCATTTCAGGTTTTGTTTTCTAAATGGAATAAATTCTGAGCTGTGTTCTCAAATGCATTTGCAGATTTGCTCACTGCACTTACATTCTGAGTCTTGCAGTATTTTATTGGCGTTTTGTTTTGCCCCTTCCCACAGCCCCACAACAGCAGTACATTATAGCCTACCCATCCAGAGCAAAGTATAAAAAGACAGCCAAAAAGAGAGTGATAGATACTGAAGCACATCTGCAGACTCTTGGTGTCCAGATTTTTAAGGCATGTAGGCACTTAAAGATGCAGGGATGCATCTGGTAGAGAGTTTAACTCTCAAATCAGTGACAGAGCACAAATAAATGTGTAGGCACTCTGCATACAAATCTCTCCTTTCAAGATTGGGTCTTCAGTTCCAAACTAATAAAAGCAGGATATGGGCAGGCTCCTAGAAATCAAGGGGTCTTCTGCTAAACACAGCTGCTATGCTGATAGATGCTTGGGGCAGGGGAAGGAAGAGGCTCTGGACATAAAGAAAGAAGGAAGGATAAGCAGATATTTTCTAAAATTCAGGCCATTTATAAGAAAAAAAACCCCAACCAACCAACCAAAAAAAAAAATACAACTAAGGAACATGTTGCTTTTGAATTGTTATTAAAGCTGTTCCTTGGCTGTGCCCCTTGCCTTTTTTCAAACCTTGGAACAGCCATCCCTCTATTGTTACCCCTCTCTGCTAGAAAGGGGCAGATATTGAATAGAGATGGGCTGCTGAAGTAAATCCTCAAGCAGAGGAACTGAGAAAAAAATAGTTCTAAAAGCACTGGTCCAGTATCAGGTGAGGAGCTGCATGGTTTCACTCTGGGCTCATATTTGAATACTGAGAAATAAAACTGCCTTGAAAGAGACTTGGATCTATCATGCAGCTCTTTTCACAGGCTGAAGAAGCAAAGCTGCTTTCTCACAGGCAGTGATAATTTGCCCAATGACTGATGAAGAAGCAAGGTGCACGACTGAGAATTAGCATTTCACTGAAGTGTTTTAAATAGAAAAGCTACACAATGCAAGCCTGGTGTGGGAGAAATTTTTCTGTGGAGACTTCTTCATGTGGTAGACTTGGTGCTCAGGCATTTAGGAGCTACAGACTTCTTTTGAGCTGTTGAATTGTCATGCTGAGATGAGTTTGCATATTTAGATGGGAAGAAATTATCTGATTCACTTGTTCAACCAACAGCCTTTTACTGAAAGTGAAGCCAAGTCACATGGTGGAAGATTGTTTGAAGTGTTTGACTGCCTTCTGATTCAAAAGAAGGGTGTTAAAAGAAGTGGGAGGGCTGTAAGGGAGTAAAGTAGAGACAGGGAACCCAATTTTCTAATAAGATGCCGTGGTTGTGGTATTATTAGGTGCACTTTGAGAGAGATAAGGAAGCTTTTAAAAGCATGTGACAAATGGGGATTTTTGTTAGCAGAAAAGGACATAACATCCCTTGCTAGGAAGCAAGCAGTGCAGATGTTGGCTACAGGAGACTCCTGAATTGGATTTAAGTGCCCATACTGCAGCATTGAGAGTACAACCCTTGCTTTTTGTAGTGCCTATCTATCCTAAATTTAACTCCCATAACATTTTCTATGCAAAGTGTTAGCTGTTCTATAACTTTCTCATGGCTTCTGGCTTCTACAGAAGGTTCATATACCATCAGTCTGATTTTTCCTGTTTATTGTATTTCGCAGTCCAGGTGACAGGGGAGTAGGATTAAAGAAGTTTTGTTGCACAGTGCATCATGGTGCTGTCTCCTTTACATGATTCTCTAACTTTTACCAATCAAATTTTTTTCTTTTTTTTTTTTAGTCTGTCTGATAAATTAAAATATGCTTTGTTCAGATGCATAGCTGAACAGAGAACAGGATAATGAATAAGACCCCCTTGAGCATCATAGATGATTTTTCTTCTAACAAAATACGCTATTATCACATATCTTTATTAAGCCACATCTCATTTATTTTCTGCTGTGGTTATCAATAACATTACAAAATAATTCATGCCTGAAGTTAATTTTCAAGAAAACTACAAATCTGGAAAACAATTTGTAAACATTGCCTTCAAATGCCATTATTACTGTCATTGCATAGTAAAAAATGTTCTGAAAATTTGCTCCTGTCTTCTAGCTAGGTTCCAAGCTAGGTCCTGTACAAGAAGTTGCAGACGCTTGCCGTATTTTCCTTAAGTAGACTTTAACAATTCCTGTGTTAAGCCTTTGCTGAAAAGCACTGTGTCTAATTTGTAGTGCATGAAGTCTCAACTCTAGGTATGACTAGGTTTAACCACATGTTCTGTAATTTCCTCCTGAATCTTTTCCTGCTAACTTAGATCTTTATTTCCTTTACAAAGTGACAGAGCTTAGAAGAGGGCCTGCTGATGTTTCCTTTTGACTTCCATGTGTCCTCCTGTGATTTCTCTTAAATGTTTTCTGACCTTTAGAGCTGATCATAAGAGGGTTTTCATAATTTTACAGTCATTTCTGATTCTTTTCCCAGTTGTACACTTTGTGTCTAAATGCAGTTATTGTGACTGTCAGGTTTTGATTAATGGTTCCTAAAGCCAGGGATTGTGCTGTCAGACAGGTCGAGTCTGATTTATGAAAACTTTGTCTGCAGAGGGAAGACATAACAGTAATTGGCTTTCCTAGCTCCCCATCTATTGCTTTATCACTTAAGATTAACTTCTGCAGGAAATCATATCAGCAAAACTGTCTGGCTCTCTAGGTTTAGAGACTTTTATGTGTTTAAATATTTCTTGCCATCCGACTACTTCTTTGAGTTGTATCCCCACATTGTGGTTGCTTTCAATGAAGGAGTCCATAAATGACTTGTATTCCACCTACATAAAGGACTGCTACTCTCTTTTTACAGTCTTCTTATCCTAAAATGAGTTGAGCAGGGAAGGGAGGACTCTTGGATGCCAGTGACTGAAGAGGCTGCACATTTATGTGCAGTATGTGTGAGAAAATGTAAAGAAAATGCAGCAGGGAATCAGATATCTTTTCCTGAAAGTATGAAAGGAAGAGGAAATGAAGGAGAAGCAGAAATAGGAATATTGCAGTGTGATGTTAGGAGGAAAAATATCAACTAGAGGCGGGAATGTTTCCAAAGAAAAATCAGCATCATTTAAAGAGTAACTATGTCTGAAAGATTAGTTTGGAGACTACGGGAGACAAAGACTTTTATTAAAATGAGTTTTCCGTAGACAAAATAGTTAATCCTTGTCCCCGTTTTTATCCTACAAGACCATGACCTCAAGGCACTCAAAGTCAAGGACAAGACTGTGGTCTGTTCAGTTGGTCTGTGGGCCTAACCAGGCATGACTCCCTCATTCCTGTGCCAATATATTTTTTACTAATTTTCCACATGAAATCCCAACCTGAGGCATGGCATCCAGTCTGCTTCTCCTTCTGCAGTCACCATTCCTGCATCTCCTTCTCTTTTGTTCTGTCTGTCCTTTCCATGGACTCATTTTCCTCACAGTTAGACATCTCAGTGTACTGATTAAGTTATTCTCAGTTACTTCAGTTACCTGCTAGTTTTTGTGAAATCCTGATCACCATAGTTTTGCAACCCTCCTATCGGTTCTCTAGAAACAGTTAAGTTAATTTATGTCTCACTGAACTATTTTTTTTACCACCAATGTGTCATAATTTTCACCCTTGCTAAATAATAATTATAAAGCAGAAAATAGCAGTCTACAACTATTAGTAACTATTCATTAAGAAGAGAGAAAAAGTGCCCCTGCAGCAAGCTGGACAGAAGTTCTTTCATTCACATGATGGGAGGGAAGAAAATTTTTTTAGTTGCTTCCTCTTTTACCAATCACTCCTTCATTGAGTCACACCTGCAGTGCTCACATTTCAGTCAAAAATACGTATTACACCAGAAATATCCAACAGACAGAATAGTTCAAGTACACAGATTTTCCTATGCCACTTTCAGTCAAGTGCTGGCACCTAAAGCACTTGTTTTAATTCTGTCCCAAGACATCTGCAGCAGAATGTTTGTATCCAGGTAGCTGAACAGTGATGTCCCTGCAAGGAGCAGGCTGTGGCACTGGAAATGAGTGCTGTTACCACTCAGCATTAGTAATTTGTGCTCATCCTTTTTCCTTGCCTTTTGGAAGCAGCTGATCTGCCTGACCTCACCAGAAATATGACCTGAGTGAAAAACATTCCCTGGAGAAGCTCACCCAGTCTCATTGGCACCTCCCTCTAGCCCATACTCACTTCGTGTGCATCCCAGCAGAGATGAGTTGTGCCCCAGAAAACAGCAGCTGGGAGCTAAAGGACAGGGGTGGTGTAACTGGGTGGGGTGTGGGGGGTGTTTGACCTTGTGTAATAGCTAACAGAATAAATCACATTTTTGTGAAATTTCCTTTCCCACCCCTTCTGCAGCAGCCCTGTCTCTGCTGCCTCTAGAGACATAGCTGTAGGCAGACAGACAGAGATATCTCCAGGGGAGGTGTATTTTTTTGTATGACATAAGGTACTCAGCATAATCTGTTGGTGTAAATATGGATTTTAAACCTGCTTCCTATCCATTCAAAATCAATTATGCTTACCATAACAACTTACTTAGCAACCTTATCAGATCTCTAGTAGCTTACAATTTTGCTTTCAAGGCATTAATTTTAAATAAAAGATCTGCTTTTTTTGAACATGTAATTTTTCCTGTTCTCCCCTCGTTTTTTTGGTAATTCACTGAAATGGATTTGCACAAAAGCAGAATACAAAATACACTTTTGGAAATACATATAGCTATATCTCTTTGATTCTTCACACACAAGGAGTTCAAAATGCTCCATCATGTAATTCCTTCAAATAGTCTCTACTAAAAATATCTTTAATAATAAATATGCTGAGAATCTGTCAGGTTTGCTATCAGTAGTTTGTAGGTTTCCCATGCCAGGTGTTCCCTGTAAGTCAGAATAACATGTGTTTCTTTCCCCAGACAGTGAACATTATCTTTGAAAAAATACCAGAAAACGAGAGTGGAGATGCCTGTCAGACTATCCAAGTTAATGTTCTGGACTGTGACACCATTGGCCAAGCCAAGGAGAAGAGCCTTCAGGCTTTCCTTAATAAGAATGGCTTTCTCTATGGTCTTCAGCTGGATGAAATTGGTCTGGGTGAGTGTCATTTTCAAGGATTTCACTGGTCTGTCTGTGGAGTTTTCTTTTTGGGAATTCCTGGCTTTGATTTTTTTTAATGTTTAGGTAGAACATAGCTTTGGTAAGGAATTTCTGGGGAAATACTGTATCATTTATGCTTCCAGTTAGAACACTGGAGCTACATCTGTTTTGCTTCTGCAAGCACTTCAGCATGCAATTAAGAAGCACGTGTTGCTTGTATGTATTGAACAAATGTAATTGATATGTTTCTTTTCTGGGTTAAGTAAAGTGTCCTGCCCAGCTAAGTACAGCTACCTGATAAATTTTTTGAGTGGGTAAGATGACACATCATTATTATCAACTACTTCAGTTTCTACTTACTTCCTTCCAAGGCCCTTCCTTCCAACAGGCTTATGTTTCCCTTGATGATAAGAACCCACAAATATAGTTTGTTTACAATCAGACAAGGTTTATGTAATAGTTTGCATGCGACTCACAGAGATGTGTATAATGTCTACAGATATAATATCTACAGATGTAAATATGGCCATTCCAGCAAATGAGTCAAGCCACATTTTCTTGTTGGGCTTTCAAAAGCCCAAGGTCAAATAAAAGCCTGGAATTGCTGCCACAGCATTTCCCACATGCTCCAATAAGAGATCCAACAAACCCTACATTGTTGGCATTGTCGCCTCCCAGACTTGCTCCATGAGACATTTGACATTTCCTCACCTTTTCAGTTGCTATTTCAGCATGTCATGATAATTTACCCTCATATCTGATGGTTGTGTCCACCACCAGTGCCTGACCACCCTTCACAAATATTATGGTAGTCTTGTACAGATAATTTTGGAGATCTTTTAGAAGTGGTTTGTGAAACCTTCCTTCTATGTGGCCAGAACACCAGGGCATGCTCAGAGTAGGTGGTTTAGGTGGAAGCACCTCCAAAAGCTCTGCCTTGACCAACACAGAGTGAAGCACCAATAGCCTACAGTATGCAGACTCACTTCAGGAAAGTAATCTGAAGTGTGGGAGTGCAAAACCACTCCCAAAACCACTCTAATGTGGCCGAGAACAAGGACAGAGAGAAACAGACCTCATTTGGGAGCCACTGGTCCAAATATAATCATATGTTGCTTTTCTTTACAAACATCTGTATAGTGAGAATGCCATTGGGATGTAATTGTTTTCCTGTTGATCTGCAGAACTCGTATCTGAGGAGCAACAAAGAGAGCTGTTAGATATTGATGGTTCCTCAGAGGTGATGGAGGATGGGATAAGGAAGCTAAATACCATCGGTCACTATGAGGTAAGCATGGAAGATGTACCAATGGATCAAGAAGCGTTTTCTCCCCCAGCCCCCAACTTCTGTCTGCAAAGAAATATCTTATTGATCAAAATCTTGAACAGACAGTTGAGCGTCATCAACAGAAGGAAAGAAATGTGTGACAATTTTGTTGCCAATGAGTCATTTGTTTCCTGTTATTTTTCAGAGGTGTGCTTGTTGCAAGGTTGCTTGGTTCACCAGGTGAAGTGCCACTTCAGTTGAGCATTTTAGTTAAGAGAGCATCTGATTTCCACCTATGAACGTTGTCTTGAGTCTTTTCTAGTCTCTGCTGCTGAATTTTTGCAGCACCATGAGCAATTCTTTACTTATTCTCACCTCATCTTTTTTATTATCTGAACAGGTGGTAGTGATACTTACAAAAGCTCATTGAGAGTCAGAGTAAAAAGGACTGATGATTTTGCTTGCTTTTCCCTTGAGACCTTCTCTTTTTCTCTCTGCATCTGCTACCATCTAGCAGTACAATTTGTACCCTTATTTTTTCCCTCTACTTCCAGTTACTCATGTAAACTTGTCCTTTTCAGTGCTGCAATAATCTGTCCATCACTGCAGCTACAAACAGGGTTGCATCTGGTGGCAGAGCCCTTCTGGGATCAGCACATTGCAAAAGAGTACTGAGCAGGATTGCCTGTTGAAGGAGTTTCCACTAACATGAGTCAAAATAGAGGATGAGAGGCTGGGGTATGATGTGCAGCAGATGACTGGCCTCAGGTGATATGGTAGCTCACATTTTGATGCTTCTGTAAGATTTTGAAAATGAAGTTTAAAAATACTTAAAAGCTACAACGTTTTCGCACTGCCACTTAGCGTATTAGTTGCCTACTAATAGCAACAGCCACTGAGAAGAAACATAGCTTCATAGTACTGATATGTTTTTATTAACAACTATCCAAGGGGACCTTATAGCACCTTTCAGTACCTAAAGGGCCTACAAGAAATCTGTGGAGGAGCTTTTTACAAAACGATGTAATCAGGACATGTGAGAATAGTTTTAAACTTGAAGAGGGTAGATTTAGGGTAGGTATGGGGAAGAAATTATTTAATGTGAGGGAGGTGAAACACAGGCACAGGTTGCCCCCTCCCTGTCAGTGTGCAAGGCCAGGCTGGATGGGGCTTTGAGCAACCTGGTCCAGTGTGAGGTGTCCCTGCCCACGGCAGGAGGGGTGGAACCAGATGATCTTTAAGGTCCTTTCCAACCTAAAACATTGTCTGATTCTATGATTCTATGAGGTTCGTATGCTGAGTACTTTTTGTGAGCTTTCTTCATGTCTTGTTGAATTTGAAAGTCTGGCTCTTGACATAGTCGTCAGTTTTTATTTATTTAGAAATTTTTTTGATGACTGTAGGTCTGTGTTAGGCAATGCATTACAGTGCTGAGAAACCTAAGGCAGCCCTCAGGACGCTGCTGTCTGCATAAGCCAGTGCTGTGTTATCCACAGGGAGGGACAAGGACTGCTAGCACGACTGGTTGTAGCTTGGGTGCAGCACAAGGCTGCACAGATCTGGAGCAAGCTCATCTGCAGTCATTTTACAGATTTCTGTAGGATTTTGTTGTAGCTCTCCTTGCCTCGTGGGAAGCAGCAGTGAACCCAGATGTCCTGAGTCACCATCCAGTGCCTTAAATACAGCTTCTCCTGTGCCTCTTTTGAATCTTGTCTGCAGATCAGTGTGGGAGTTCCCTCCCCTCCACTTAAAGGTTTCGTACAAATTGGGACAGTTGCAGTGAGAGTCTGTGCAGCAAAGGTCAACATAGATTTGAATCTGATAATTTGAATTTCTGTACAATGTGATAGTGCATGCTCTCTTTATTGCAGGCAGCTATTGCAACTGCTTCCTTGTTTTATCTGTCAGCTGTTTGCACCTCCCAAGTTCATGGCATACTGAGGCTCATGGGCACCATTCCTCATGGCAAATGACTCTGCTTCCCTTGGTCATTGTCATCCCTGAGCATCTTTGTCCCAGCCTTTGTTTTTGTCTGTGGTTTCTGCAGGCAGATGTAAGTTAGGTTGGAGGTTCATCTGTTTTCGTAAAGCTGTAACTATGCTAATTATAGCTTAGCAGCTGCCTTACAGAAATTTGTGCTGGGTATCTCTGATAGATACATTAGTTCACTTCTTCTGACACAGACAAACTAATGTACATTTTAGGCAGAAGCTTTGTGGTATTTTAGGCAGTGGCTTAGTAGCAAGTACCAGCCACTAGTTTAGTTTCTTATATGCATATTAATGCAAAAATGAATGTACAGGTGTCTAGAGAGCAAGAAAAGGGAACATCACTTACAAGCATGAGGGTGGTTATGTTGTGTAAGAATTCCAACTTACATTTCAACAGTAAGGTCATGATCACCATGATGCCCTGTTTCCCACACAAGAGTTAGAGCTACTTTCAGATCTCCTGTCCAGTCACAGATCTCCAGGATCTCAGCCTGCAGCAGCATCACACGTTCTAGGAGCAGGCACAGGAAGCAAATCTGAGTGATCCAGGGAGTTCACTAAAGAGAACTTGATTGTAGGAAGGACAGGAGGCCTGGAGGACAAGGAAGAGGTGCACTACTACATCTTAAAAGGAGCTGTACTCCATGTTGTGTGGATCTCCCTGTTTGTCACCCTCAGTAATGCATCTGACAACACAAAGTCATTTTCAGGTGCCCCTGGGAGCAGCCGATCATAAAAATCAATATAGCTAGTGGGACACAAAAAGAAGGGCTTATTTATTTATTTTTACTGAATGACACTGAAAGAAACAGCAAGTATGGCTGCTGCAGCAGTGATAAAGAAGGGAAAACCTATTCCACTCAATGCTAAACTCCTCATTTGTCTCAGAAATAAAACCCGAGGTGAGGGCTTGGATCATGGCTGCATGGCACCAGTGCCTGTGGTTGCTGTCGGGAGGAACATTCTCTTCTCACCTCTGCCCATCAGCCCTCAAGACAGAAACAAACACATTTCAGTGCTGAGCTGCTCTGCTGCTTCTTGGAGAGGGAGTGGGGTCAGTGCATTGCCCGCTCTGCTCTGGCAGGGGGTGAGCTGCTGGGTAGCCCTGCTCCTGTTGACTTACCTTGAGGGACAAGTAGGAGGATTCTCTGGGTGTCTGTCACCTCACAAGCTAGCCTAAGAGCATATTCCCCCTTGTAGTGTGGATTTAAAGTGCTCTGTGTTACCTGAAAGACCTCTGAAACACTGTATGATAAATGGAAAGCTTGCAAAAAATCATGCTTATAAAATAGATTGAATTTATTTACAGGAGCAAGTGTGAGTGAAGATTTCTTTGGTGCAAGACAGAGCTTTTGATTGAGTATCTTAATGCTTAAACTGGTTTCTCACACCAGGCTGGCTGCCAAGGTTTAAAAAACACTTAAATTATTTTGGCTGAGATCCTTTCCTAGAACTGGCCAGTTGTTTTTGTAATTACAGAGGGAAGTATACTAGCTCTTGGCAAGACCCAACATGTGACAGAAGAGCAGTAGTGTAGTTCTCAGTGGGAGCTGTTTTTGAGTTAATCTTTGACAACAAAAGCATGAGTTGCCAGTTTCTTTGAAAGATAATAGTTACTATCCTGGCAGCACTGTAAATTCTGGGAAGGAGTGAGGAAGATTCTTCCTAGAAATCCCGAAGTGGCTAGATATGGATCTTGACCTTACAGTCCAGAGGGCATAAATATTTTGCTCACTTTGGGAACTGAAGTTTGAAAACAGTTCTTAGAAGCACCTCAGCATGGCCCCTCCACAGGGCATGGGGGGAAAGCACTGGAATGGTCTGAAAGAAAGGATGCCAGAAAAGAATCATCTTTGTGTTCCCCTCCCTGCCTCACCTTCCCATAAGATCCTTTTGCATCTGGAGCCAGATAATTCAGCCCAGGCAATCTGTAGAGACGGGTGCAAGAAGCAGCACAAAGCAGTATGTGAAAATTAAAATGTCCAAATTAGGGCTGAAACAGAAAAATCAAAGAAAAGAGAAGGCCTTAAAGGCCAGTTTGTCAGAAGAGCTGCCTTCCCACCTTGCTGCTGCCCATGCCTGCTGAAAGCCATGCCCAAAGCATGCTGCCACACTCCTGCCCTCCCATGGACTTTAGGACAGAAGAAATCAAACTGAGGGTTTCGTGAATTCTAAACACTTTTGTTTAAACATGGTATTTTGTTTTCGCTTTCAGATTTCTAATGGAGCAACCATAAAAGTCTTCAAAAAGAAGGCCAATACCCGATCAGGTAACAAAGGAACTACAACCTGTTTAACCTTTTGTGAAGAATGGGCTGGAAATGCAGAGCTGAGCTGTAACAGGATATATCTTGGTCAGCAGGAGGTCAGAAAAATTGGCACTTTGATATAGCTGAGCCAAATGAAGAGACTCTGGGCTCTGGCAGGCACAGTGGGCCTAGGGGGAAGGAAGAAGGCAAAGGAAAGAAGGCTTAAAGGTACAGACTCATAGGCAGGAAAGCAGGGCAGGGAGAAGACCGTGTGACACAAAGTACTGAGGGGTGAGACCAACACAGGGAACATGGCCTGCTCTAGAGCCCAGCATTGTGCATCTCAGACCCAGAGTTCCACTGTCCAGAGGCAGGCATACCAAAAAAATGCACCTTTGTACTCTCTTGGTTCTGTTTCTGAAAGCTTGGGACTCAACTCAGTTGCAGATCAGGAGTTAAAGGATACTTACAGGTTCTCAGTTCATCTCACCTAGCCCTCTGATGCAGCTGCTTCAGCCCAGCTGGTGGCATGGGAGAGGTGGACTTTCTCTAATCCCTGGGGAGAAACAGACATTTCTAGTGTGTGATTCACCTCACCATCAAAGGGGACATCTGAAGTTAGGAGATGTTTGTCCCTGAGTTGCAATGCCACTGCTATGGCATTGCTTATCCCAGCAGCAGGTGATGATGTCCAAGCTGAGTGGTTCTGAGCTGCAGGTTGAGGCTGGGGTGGTGAGCCAGGATGTGTGCATTCCTGGGGGGCTGGGTAGGAAACCATGACACTGAGCCTGCTCCACAGCCCAGGGCTCAGCAGACTTCAAAAGCTTAGAGTTATGTGTTTCATTAATGCCTCTTTGCTTCTGTTGTTTAGATGTGGACTACTCAGATGAACACTGTCATTTGGTGAGTTCAGTCATTACACTGCTAAGTAGTAGATTTAATACTGAGCTGTATTTATATCTGTGTAATCTCTCTAATCTCTCCATGATAGATTTTACCAGACTCTGAAGCAAACAAGGATGTGAAAGGAGCAGGCCACAAAGGAAAGCAGAAATTCAAAGTGAAGGAAATGTATCTGACAAAGCTTCTGTCAACCAAGGTAAACTGTGCAGGCCTTATTTTGAGGGAGGGCTTGGCTCATTGGACACAACTGAAATAGAAATTAAATCAGAAGTTATTCAGACTTCCTGCATGTGTATGAAATACTAAGTAAAAAGCCTATAAAATCACTGTGCTCACTATGGACCATGACCATTTGCAAAGACGGATACATTTCATTTCATGCTCTCTAATGCCACAGTTCTAAAATCGTCTATTACTCACATTCTCTGTCTCCTGAATAAGCCCAAATTTTTTCTCTGGCTAAAGAAAAAGGATAGTTATTGAGCTTATAGAAGGTGACTCCCATAAAGCAAGAACAATCCCTTCTGGAGAGACAGCTTTCAGTCAACAGTCTCCTTACTCTCTACTAGAGTTTGCCCATCTTAGAGACAATTTCCAAAAGCCTGAGTTTTGCAAAATAGTGCCCATGAAATGAAATAATCCCTTAGAGTCTCAAATTAACCACCCAAAATAACTAGATTGATTTTAAAAACAGGGTCCTTGTTTTTTAAATTACCTTTTTTAATTTTACATTGATTTGTAATACAGTTACCTATTTATGCATTTATACAATACGTATTCCCTAGGAATAAACCCTGCTCACTCCCTTCAGTAATGTCATCTTGTTTCTGATGTACTCAAAATGGTTATAAAACTCTTTGCAACAACATTTTACTTAAGATACTAATCTTTGCACAACACAGAGCTATGTGATACAAGAGGCCTGAAGGGATGATAATTATGGCATTTAAAAACCTATCAATCATTATTTAATGAGATTGTTGATAGCATCTGACGTAATTTGGGATGCTGCCCAAAGTGAGAGTGAAGACTGGTCATTTCTCATTAGCTGTGGAAACTAACATAAGCCCTTAGGAACTGCTGGAGTAAACCAGTAATATCTTATGGTTGAAGAATGAAGTGCTAAAGAAAAGATCAGGCTCCTAAGAAACAGTCCTTTTAGAGGGCTTTGAATTAACCATCTTTCTCCAAAGTAGGATAGTGCTGTGAACAGTGCTTTGATATCCTTCCCTGTGGAATTACACCTGTGCACTAAAAGAAATTGCACTGAACCTCATCTCCCTCTCTCTTTCTCTCTGTCTCTCTCTCTCTCCCATACACACACACAAACAGAATTGCAGATTTTGCCAGATGAAATGAAGTGGTCAGTAGCACATCCAGGCCCTGGGATACACTTAAATCCTTTTTGTTGAGAGATTAGGCTGAACTGAGCTTCAGAACAGATGTGAAGAAAAAAAAGCACAAAACTGTGTTTTGCTTTGCCTCTGCTTAGGGATACTGACAACTGTCATGCCAGTGAATCCATCAGCAACCAAGCCCTTGCCCTAATGAGCCAAATAGCTTCACTTTTGAATCAGAAGTCCTCAGTTTTCAGTTCTTTCTTCTAATATTAGAAAGTGCCTTTGTATGCCACCCGAGTGCCCTGGAAAATTGGTTAAGCTCCTTTTTGCTCACCTCCCTCTTACTTCCAGTCACAAAGGCCTTTAGCAATGGTGCTATCTGAAGAGTTGATGTTGCCTGTGTTCAGAAAACCAGTGATTCCTTCCACCTACGAGTTAGCACAAAGTTCACCACAATTGTCCTGTCAGTAAAGTGACAGGATGTGACATTTGAAAGCAGCTCTTTATGGTGCATTTGTAGTTTCATTTTTCTTAGTGTCCTGTTTACCAATAACCTATGGTTTAAGTATTTACCACAAGTGTATTGTAGCTTATAACTGTGGTTACCTTGAGGCACATCCATTTCTCTGAGACAGGAAATTCTCTCATTTTCTTGCATAATAATAACACTGTTCATTTTCTTATTTTTCAGGTTGCAATTCATGCAGTTGTTGAAAAGCTCTTCAGGAGCATTTGGAGTTTACCCAACAATAAAGCACCTGTTGCCATCAAGTACTTTTTTGACTTTCTGGATGCCCAGGCTGAGAGCAAAAAAATTACTGACCCTGATGTGGTCCATATATGGAAAACCAACAGGTAGGCCCATGTGATATGTGTCAGGAGTGCATGCACTCAACATGAGTTGCAAAGATGGAGCAGGTTACCAGTGACCAGAAGAATTAAGATTTTGGCATTTCTGGGTAAAGACATAGTTTGGCTTAGTGATTTTAGTAAATTGATTGGATATCAATAGAAACCACCATAGCTTCCAGAACTTGTGAGTCTGTGTACTGGCTTCAGACTCAGAAAGGAGTATCTGCAGGTTAAGAGCATGACTTGAAGGGGTGACTGACAGATGTGTTTGGGCTTTTCTTCCCTGATCCCTTTTTTAACATGAATAAGCAGCCTAGAAATGTACTTTTTCCCCATGAGTGCGGTGCAATTAAATTCTAATTAAATTACCATTTTAAAGCAATTGTGCAACTTGAGGGGTTAATTTTAAAGATGTTTCTTCTTTCTCTGTCTAGTCTTCCTCTTCGCTTCTGGGTGAATATACTGAAGAATCCCCAGTTTGTCTTTGATATTAAGAAGACTTCACATATAGATGGCTGTTTGTCTGTAATCGCACAAGCTTTCATGGATGCCTTTTCTCTAGCAGAACAGACACTGGGGAAGGTAATGCTGCCCTTCCAGTCTTTTGCTAACTCCTCCACCAATGTCTCTTTCAACTGCATAAAGATTTAGTGATGGAAGTTCTGGATATAGTGACACCACTGGGGGCAAAACCATCAGTGGCCTAATTAAGTTGGGTTTCCATTCTTTGTTGCTCTGTCTCACAAGGCTGTGAAGAATTCACTGGAGCAGATAGATACATCTACCAGAATGCCATTTTTATACTTAACTGCTGCTTATCTTCTCTGCTGTTACTTTCTATATAGTTTGTTTATAGAATATGTAGAAGAGGGTAGAACTTGTCAGATTTTAACGACTTCCTAAAGTCTTAAATTTTTTAACAAAGGTGGTCTTAAAATATTAAAATTATTTGATAAGTAGTTCAAATTTTGTCTGCTGTACACAAATTTGCAGAAATCATATGCAGTAATATTTTGGGAGCTGTAAGAATGCTCGAAAGAGCTTTGAAGTTTAAAACAATTCCTTTCACATGTATTAGCATCTCCATTTTTATATGCAAAATTATTTGTTGGAGTAACAAGTCCAGAAGTCTTACACTGAAAAGTTCTTTACTACAGTGTCCAGAATTTTGGAGATCAGAAATGCTTCATTTTTCCTAAGGATATTTTCCTTTGGACCAAAACAGGAAGCATTTGTTCAGGCTCATACAACCAAGGATAATAGGCTAGAGATTTTTTATCTTAAAAAAAAATACAATAATGGACCAATTTCCTGTGCAATCTGCACCAACTGCTCATCTGTGAAAGGTAAATAACAAATAATGCATTTATTTACCTTATTTTAGGAGTGAACCATCATGCATTAAAAGTAATCACATCCCTTACTTGATGGAAAAACTACAAATGAGAATGGTCTCTTAGGGTACTATGCTTATCATCCATTGTGAAATACTGTTCACTTTCGTAATAGCTCCCATTACCCATTTGAAAAGGGATGCTGAAACCTGATAGAGGTTTGCAATGCAGGAAACTTCTTGTGGCCTTTTAGTACTAAAATGCATTTACTTTCATAATGTTTAGCCTTTTATCATAAAACATTCTTTAGCCACTTAGAAAAGAACTATTCAAATAATTTCATCACAGTGTGGAAAAAGTAGTGACACAGTATCACATGGTTGTGTCATTTATTCCCCAGAAATTAAACTATAGCAGCGACAGGAAGCTACCAGCCCCCACTGTTACATTCTAAAAACGTGGTTTCCAGGTGGGGCTTTCCCTCCTTCCAAAACCATCAGCATTTATTTCTTTGGATGAGCCTAAAGCTGCCTGGTAGATTGGTGCTGACCTGGGTTGTTGAAGCCCTGGGGAAAACCAGTAAATTCCTTTGGCTGTTCATGCCTGACAGTCAGCTCTCCAGCCCCTGAGGAACAGGAGCAGTAGGGATCAAGATGTTTTAGAGAAACTTCTGCTCCCTGGCATGTTACCCCTGGGGAGCTTTCCACAGCGCTGCTGGATGCTTTATGTAAATAAAGTATCAGCATCAAGGCCTTCTGTTCAGCTTTCACAGTCTTTCAGGTCTGAGGAGGGGTTAAGAGGAAGGAAGAAAGAAAACCATCTCTAAGGGACCAGTGTTCATCCCTCCTGATGCCAACAGAAATAGTAATATGGCAACTGTCATGAAACACAATGTGCTATTACTGAGGTCCTGTGTCTGTTCTTCATCTTTATTTCATAACCTTGATTCCTTGCGTATAACCACTGCAAAGAGATGTGAGTCACACAGAGAATAGACACGATTAGATGCAGTTAACTATGTGGAGGTGGAATCTAGGAAATCTGTGCTGTGAAAACTGACAAGGCTTCAAATATTTTCTTTTAAGGAAGCACCGACAAATAAACTTCTGTACGCCAAGGACATTCCACTCTACAAGAAGGAGGTGAAAGCATACTACAAAGCCATCAGGGACCTGCCTCCACTGACCACTTCAGAGCTTGAAGAATTTCTAACTCAGGAATCTAAGGTACAGTTGACAAGTGGGAAGTTCATTTGCTTTCACATTAAGCTTTTTTAAAAAGGAGAACCACCTGACCACAACTGTTTTCTCTTTTAGAAACATGAAAATGAATTTAATGAGAAAGTGGCCTTGATTGAAATCTACAGATACATAGTGAAATACTATGATGAGGTAAGCACATCTGCTATTCCTGCTTAATCCCCTGAACGATAGCTTACTATCTCAGGCTTGAAAGTTGTGCTTGACAAAACCACCAAGGGCTGGCCTGGCGGGTGACTCCAGAAACAGCCCCTCAGTGATGTAGCTGAGGCTGTACCTCGGCTGAGCTCTGTGGGGCCAGAGCAGCACAGCCCCCAGGGCTGGCTGGAGCCTTCACCTCACAGAGGGGTCACAGGCCAAAAGTTTGAAAATGCACCTTTCCTGTCACTGCTGTATTTCACAGAGGTAGTAGCAGTTAACATTCTCCCTGTGCTTTTGAAGAAGTTCCTATATAGTCTGGACTTCTTGTTTTACTGTGTTTGCAGAGTGTCTGCTCATGCCTGTCAGAACTCCTGTGCACGCGCTCCATTTCCCTGGAGAGCCAGAAATCAGATTCGACTGTAGCACCAGGGGTCTCCATTTAACAGGCAGTACAAACACCTCCGTGGAGCACACTCAGCCTTCCAGCAAGAGGTGTCTGTTCCTTTCCCATCACAGCTCTCTTATGCCCTGCTCTAATAGCCTTTCTTTTAAAGAGAAGATGCTATAGGTCGCAGTGCCTGTTACTGCTAACAGAATAAATATTTTCTCAACTGAAAGCACTGAGTCACAGGCTACCCCCAAGCTGCTTTGTAAGGAAATCCTTGCCTTCCACTTTGCACGACAGGATCCTCAACGCCATTTTGCCCGGCATCCTTAACAGAGGCTGCGTGTGCCTGCACAGGGATGGAGATAAGAGCCAGCTGGGGTGTGTTGCCTGAAGGCCTCGTTACCACTTTCAGCAGGTTGTCTGGGTCTCCCAGCAACCAGACCTTTCCCTCTTTCATCCCCAGCAGCACAGCATCAGCACTTGCTGTAATCATCCAGCTCTCAGCCACCTGTTAGCTGCCTCACTACTTCTGATCTCTAACACTTCAAATTACCTGGGCTCGCCATCAAATCTTTCCCTCTGAAAAGAAGCTCGGGATAATCCTTGGAATGGAACTAGACTTCATTAAACTCACTAAAATTGTTGACACGGGAGATTTCAAAATACTTTGTAATCTTAGGGCCCTTTTTTGGTTTTTTTGAAGTTAGTACTGGCTAAACTTACCCCATCCTTAGAAGAAAACCCTCCCTCTGCTCTTCCCCCTCTGGCTTTTGATTGGGAGCAGCTAAACCTCATTCGTGGTTTGCTGAGACCTCAGTTGCTTGGTAGAGCTGCCAGCAGGGAGTTTCCAGACAGCAGTGCTGCTGCTTCCTAGCACCTGGGCTGGTGCCAGTTGGGCCAGTGAGAGAAACAGAGGCAGATTATTGCCCTCAGCTTATAGGGCAGAGGAAAAGAAATAAACTAACATCTGAAGATCTGCTCTAGGGCAAAACTGGAGCACTGGCCTTGCCGCACGTTTCAAGAGATGAACATGTGTTGGATTTGTTTGGGTTTCTTTTTTGCTTGGCTCTGTCATTCTCTTGTGGAAGTGTTGCAGATCTTGTAATCATAATGATTTGAAAGGAAACATACCAAAATAAAGTGTTAAAGCTAGAAAAGAATGTTTACATCTAGGCAGGCATTCAGATGGATTTTTCTGACAGTAGTTGTTGGAATGCAGAAAAGCACTCTTTAAAAACCAGCAAGTAAAGTAAGTGCTAAAAAAATTATTCTCTCTTTTTGCTAATTGTTAACAGATTGTCAGCAAACTCGAGCGAGAACGGGGGTTTGAAGAAGTCCAGAAACAGCTCCAGCAAGTAAAAGCCTTATTTGATGAAAAGAAAAAATGCAAATGGCTTTGAGCAGAGCACTGACTCACAGAGTGGCTGGGGAGGGATTTTCAATAAGCGCTACTGCTCCCAAAGCTGTTTTGACTGACTGTATGTACAGGGTTTGAAACATCTGGACACACTTCTCCAATCTGACCATTCCAAGTAGTATCTGCATTTGGGAATGAAGTACGGGCATATTCAAACATGGGCATATGAGAGCAAAAGGGAGTCTAGAGTTGGCAGGGCCAGCATTTCGAGGTACTTGAGCACACATCCTTTTTGGTTCAAAATTACTGCCTGAGCAAGCTTTCTGCTTACTTAAAAACAAGCTTGCAGGAGATGTGTAAACACATTGCAAGTTCAAAAGGTGCCCATGTGAACTTGTAAGTTGCTTAGCTCTTTTTTCAAGAGAGAAAGCCAGTGTTTCATCACATCCTATCAGCAGCCTCAGCAAACTGTGACGATGAGCTCCGGCTTGAACTGCAGTTTCCTTCCTTACAAACAAAGGTACACTAGTCCCTGTTCAGAAAATTAAAAAACAAGCAAAACAACACCAAAGTGACACTCAGAACAAGTGTGTTAAGCAGAAAAAAAAAATGGGTCTGCAGTTTGAAGTCCAAATGCCACATGGCAGGACTTCCTTACATTAGAAATTCCACGTGCACAGTGAAGCCACTGAGCAGGGGCTGGAGACTTTTGGAGAAAGGCACTAGGCCGGCATCAGTCTGTGTTTACATTTCTACCTTTCCATCCTTAAATAAGCTGTGAAACGCTTGTGAGCAGCTTCACAGGTGAAACCTCTCCGTGCAGCTGCAGCTGATCTGCACACTGTTGTGATGTGATGAAGCAGCTTCAGTGCACAAACCTGCACTCAGGTGCATGATCGGCCCATGCATCAGTGCTGACAGTCCTGGCAACCCGTGTACAAGGGCCTCACAAATCTAAAGCCAGCATTTTTTTCTTTTCTTTTCTTTTTTTTTGTTAGGTTTTTTGTTTTTTTTTTTTTCAGGTTGTTCACACAAAGGCTTTGTCAAAAAAGGGTTAGTTTAACCCCATGTCAGGAGGAGGGCTGGTGTAATCTCTGTGTATGAAAAACCCATCCAAGCAGTGGGTGTGGGTGTAACTGCCTGCTTAGTCCTGCCCGGGTGTTTTGGAGGCCTGGCTCTCTTCAAAGCAGGGTGTCCATTATATTTGCATCAGTGGCTAAAGTTAGACCAGCTGGAAAGCTGAGAGGAGGCTGGTGCAGTGGCTACCATGGAAAGCCACAGAGGAGCAGCTGTGGCTCTGGTTCTGCTACCACGCCAGCAGAGCCCTGCCCTCCAGTACAGAGCTGAAATGTTTTGTTGCCTTGGAGTCTGCTTCAGTCACACAGAGGCAGGTGCTGAGCCTGCAGCTGGCCTCTGTATTTGAGGCAAGGCCTTGGTGAGATGGAGATACACACTTCCACACCTTCCCAGAAGGATCTGCCACTGAAGTGAGTGGGGTAGAGGCCCGCAGGGGAGGGAAGAGCTGTTTGCCTTGGCAGCGGCAAAGGTGCCACGAGCACAGGTGCCTCATGCTTAGTACAGAAACCTGGAACTGCTGTCACCAGCCAAAGGCTCCTAGGCAGGGCTTCCAGGTGTCAGAATGTTCAAGACATGCATTGGTGTGCAGCAGTGCTTCGAAGGAGCCTGGAGGTCCGTACGAATGCTGACGGGTTTGGCTGCAAAGGCTCCCAGGAGCTGGTACCAGGCACTGTCCCACTGCACACATCCAGCTGGCGAGGTCACCTGTTATACCTGGGAAAAACTTAACACAAAAACATGTTGCCTACTGGTCTGCCCCCTCCCTATCATGTGATTGCACAAACTGTACCTCCTGCATATCAGAGAGGGCAGCCACCAACCCATACTGTGATGGTTTTTTTTTTGTTTGTTTAATTGTTTTTTTAATTCAAGTCTTACACTTGCTATTAAGTTTACACTTTATACTTGATGGAATGTATGGCTTTGTTCAGGAAACTGCACTACAATGTTGCAGTACTTTCAGCAGTTCTCTGCGTGGCACAATATACTGTGGTAAGTTTAATTTTAATCAGAAAAAAAAAAACCAAACCACCCCAACCCTAACCCGCCTTGCCCTCTGTCCTTTCTAAAGGAGTGGACTGTGGCTTGAGTAGCACTTAAGCTTAGACTACCTGTACTTAAGGGCTTGATTTTTATCATTGTTAGCCTAACCTTTTTAAAGCAGCATCAAATAAATGAAAAAAAGCACAGTAATTAATATTTAAAAGAGGGGCATGAGCAGGTTACTCTTCCCAGTTAGGCAGAAGTCTCAGCAGTTCTGTGCCACTTCAGGTGTTTGCTGGCAGTGAATTTGAGTGAACTGTGATAAATTTTGTTCAACAGTAACCTTCTGTACAGGCAGAAAAAGAAACCCCAACATTTCTGCTTGAAAAGCTGTAAAATATAGTCTGTTTGCGTGGGTCTGAACCTGTGAACTTCACTATATGTGTTTATATGATGAGGAACCGAAAAATCAGTCCTATTCTGTATTTGTACTACTGCTTGTTTGCTACAATAGCTTTAATGATTTCTAGAGATTAAGTATGTGTTGAAGCAGGCCAAGTAGTTTTAGCCTACAGCCTGGAATAGGATTATTGCCTTTTATTCAAGCCTCCTAAACAGCGTCACTCTGTTAGTAAACCATTTAAAGTCATGCTGAGACTTTGTAACCCATCAAGTGAATCTCACTAAGTGATGTGAAGTATAATTAAGTGATTGTGGCTCTTTTGGTAGGTTTGGGTCAGCACAAAAAACATTGGCACACCTTCCGTATCTGCAATTCTGTTACTGTTACATGGACAAAAAGAACCATGTCTTGACTAAAGCTGTATTACAGCAGCCCAGCAATCCTAACAGCCTTCTCTGAAATGAAAGCAAACGTCTCTTTAACTTATTTCCACATGTTTACAGGCAAACTGCTATGGCAAACAGTATATTTTCTAACACTAGCTTACAGAGCATTATTTTGCAGTCATCTAGTTTGAAGTCAAATCTTACTAATGTGTAAAGTAATTCCTGTTGTACAGAAGTTAAGCTGTTGTTTAAAATGGTTTAAAAAAAAAAAGTGAAAATGAAAAATACATGTTGGTGTTTGTATGGGCTTATCTAGAATAAAATGCATTTGGAGGTTATTTTGATGAACTTGCTTACTTTACAATGGTGGAAAGGAAGCAAGCATGGCTTTTTGCAGTGCCAGGGTCACAGCAGGAGCAGAGCATAAGGGCCCTGCTTGGTGCCAGCTACCCTGGTGCAGGGCAGAGCCAGGCAGGCAAGGCCTGCATGTCACACACAGCTCTGTGGCACTCTGACCTGGGGAGGTACAAACAATGGCAGCAGGGATGCTGGGGGTGGAGAGGTACCAGCATGGAACCCAGCTGCTGCAGGGCCTGGGGCAGGGGGCAAAGGGGGCTTCCCAAGGGGCAGGGGTTCCCTGGAGTGGAAGTTCCAGCAATCTTCTGGAGAGCAGCACAGCCCAGAGATGCCCTGCTCACTACACCTCCACCCAGCCTTCAGGAGCCACACTACACAGTCATTGCCTTAAGGCTCTGAAGCTGATGATATTTCCAAAAAGCGGAAAATGCCACAAACACAGATAACCCGGTAACATCCCCTGCTGCAGGGACACAAAATTCACTCTTGCACAAAATGCCTGAGATAGACTGAGAAAAGGAGCCCACAAACCAGTAGACACCCATCATTCCTCCTCCTCCTGCTACCCTTTTTCTGCTCTCACTGAACCACCCTCCCTGCCCCCTGGCATCAGGGAAGTCTTGCTGAAGACAACATCGCCCTGGTCAGGGACAGAGAGGCAAGGCCAGCTCTGTGCAGCCAGCAGGTACTGGTGGAAGACATAAGTGAACATTCCATTTGGCAAAGATGGATTGGACACAGTTATTTTTTCCAAATAAATCCTGCAGGGGACAGCAGAAACACCTTCTACTTCTAGTAGTTACCCTGTTCTCCTCAGAGAAGTCTGACAAGTTCCCCAAGGGAGTGCAGTGCAGCCCTTCTGCTCAGGTACCAGATGGAAAATCAAAAATGTCACATCTGGAGAGAAAAGCTGGATCCTGGGGAATGTCACCATATGCATTGTGGTGCAATGCATATGGTTATTCAGTTGGCTGTTACTACTGTCTAACAACAATTCTGAATAAGCTATTAAAAGAAACCATAGAATCAACAGCAATACTGAATAAGCTATTAAAAAAATCATAAAATGGTTTGAGTTGGAAGGGACCTTAATAAAGATTATCTGGTTCCAACCTCCCTCCATGGGCAGGGACACCTCACACTGACCAGGCTGCTCAAAGGCCCATCCAAACTGGCCTTGAACAGGGAAGGGGCATCCACAGCCTCTCTGGGCAACCTGTCCCAGTGCCTCATCAACCTCACACTGAAGAGTGTCTTCCTAATGTCTCACCTAAATTTACCCTCTTCCAGTTTAAAGCCATGTCCCCTCATCATATCACTACATGTCCTCATAAAAAGTTTCTCCCCACCTTTTCTCTAGACCCCCTTTAGGTAGTGGAAAGCCACTGTAAGATCTCCCTGGAGTCTCCTCCAGAGTGAAGAACCCCAACTCCCTCATTCTGTCTTCCCAGGAGAGACGCTTCATCCCTCTGACGATCTCCATAACCCTCCTCTGGACTCACTCCAGCAGTTCCATGTCCTTCCTCTGTTTGGGGGGCTCCAGAACTGGACACAGTACTCTCAGTGGGGTCTCACAAGAGCAGAGTAGGACAGAATCACCTCCCTTGACCTGCTGGCCACTCCTCCTTTGATGGCAGCCCAGAGCATGACTGGCTTTCTGGGCTGCATGTACACATTGCTGGCTCATGTTGAGTTTTGCATCTACCAACACTCCCAAGCCCTTCTCCTCTGAGCTGTTCTTAATCCATTCTCTGTTCCATCTGTCACCCTACTTGGAATTGCTCTGACCCAGGTGCAGGATCATGCACAGCTTCATGAGGTTGGCATGGGCCCAACTTCTCAAGCCTGTCAAGGTCCCTCTGAATGGACTCCTTTCCCCCTGGCATGTCAGCCTTGCTACACACAGTTTGGTGTAGTCAGCAAACTTGCTGAGGGTGCACTCAGTTCCACTGTCCATGTCACCAACAAAGTTGTTAAACAGCACTGGTCCCAGTACAAACTCCCCTGAGGAACACTGCTCATCACTGGTCTGCATATGGACACTGAGCTGTTGACTACTACTTTTTGAGTGTGACCAGCCAGTCAATTCCGTATCTACTGAGTGGTCCATCCACTGAATCCATCTTTCTGTTTCAGAGACCAGGATGTCATTCAGGACAGTGCTGAATGCTTTGCACAAATCAACTGCTCTCCCCTTCTTATCCACCAGCCCTGTGAACACATGATAAAGAGCCACCAAATTTGTGAGGCAGGATTTGTACTTGGTGAAGACATGTTGGCTGTTACCAATCACCTCTTTATTTTCCATGTGCCTTTCAACCACTTCCAGGAGGATTTATTCCACAATCTTGAAGGGCACAGAGGTGAGACTGACTAGCCTGTAGTTCCTGGGGTCTTTTTTCCCTTTTTGAAAGCTGGGGATATGTTTCCCCTGCACTTCTTACATGAATCTGCATAAATCACACTGTATCTCACCCTCTCAGACTTCCAGTTTTGTTTTTTTTTTTAAATAAAACAATAAATAACCCCATAATACTAATTCTTACACGGTCAAGTTATAAAAATTGATCCCTTACAAGTTTCTATTACTAGACTGATAAAGAAGGAAAAATAATTATTTTAAATCAATACATTCAACTGTGAATAAATAGTTTTATTGTAGTTAAGTAAACAAATTACAGTAGCAACAAATACAAACTTACATTTTCATAGAATCTTTCAGGTTGGAAAAGACCATTTGGATCATCTAGTCCAACCATCATCCCTGTTCCACAAAGTTCTTCCCTAAATCATATCCCCCTACTAGTACCACATCTAAATGGTGCTTAAACACGTCCAGGGATAGTGACTCAACCACTTCCCTAAGCAGCCTAATGGTCCCTAAGTTGTGCCCATATAGAGATAGCCCCACAGTTGTTTTAAAAAGTCTCAGCTACCTACACTAAAAGGACTCCATTCAAGTCATTCTAGTGCTGAAAATATCATTGGACTTGCATTCAGTTATAAAACTATCATGTATTTTCAAAATTACTTCATATTTGTCAGTCACATCTTGGGCACAAAACATTGTTCAAGCTAAGAAAAAGCAAAGTTCATTACCTATTTAACACCTGGTTTTCTTTCTCCAGCTCTTCCATCTTGGCTTCCAAAAGCTGTAGTTTCTCTCACATCCTCCTTTGTTTATTATCTGTGAGGTTCTTTCTCTGCAAAACAGACATTTCACACAGAGCTAAATAATGCCTGGATAGATTAGATCCAGTAAAAATTTAATCTACACTGCATACGGTTTCAAAGCTGTGACAGTTTTTAGGATTTTCCTTCCTCAAGCAGAGGTGCTGTGTTGTTTGGAGGTGCTGAATCCCCAGGATGGGAAACTATTAACAGAGATGGGAAATGATCCCCAGCTGTGACTATGAGATGCACAGCTGTCACTCACTAGTTGGTCAGTGACAAACTGTACTAACAAACAGTAACTGTACTTGAGAATTACAAAATTCATTCCTTAAAGGGCCACATATAAAAAAAAAATACAATCCCCAAAGAAAGGATGCTTGCTTTTTCTTTTGCTCCTGCTGACCTCCATTTTAACAAATGCTAGCAGTAGGACTCATAACCTGTACACATCCAGTGTATAAAACTGCCAATTATTCTTGAGCTTTTACAGTCAATTAATCAACTTTTCCATTCCAACTATTTCATAAAAAGCAAGCTTAGGAGAAAATAGACAATTTTAATATACCATTGAGGAAATGTAGCACATTTTTGATCTAGCATGCAAAACATCATCCTTCCTAATCAAGGAGTCCACTTCTTAAATACCTGTAAGACATGCACACAGGCATGTGAAAAAAAACCTCACAAAATCTTTGATGGCATTATAACAAATTTCTTGGCTGTTTTCACCTATCACTTCAACCTATTTCTATGCTAATTCTGAAGAACCTGATATATTTTGTTATTATATACAGTAGACTGCAAATAAACTCTTAATATTAAAACAATTCTAGCAGGTGAAAGCAAAGCTGAATATTTGATAAGATGGATGATTCATAAAGGAAGGGTCAACATGCCTTTTTCTGAGCAACAGCAGCTCGGTATAGCTTATTCTTCATTTCGTTGTATTTCCCCTCTTTCTCTGTGATGCTCTGAGTAAGCACATGCTTCTCCTTCAGCCATTCAATACGTTTCTATTCTAAAGTCCTTTGGAAAAAAAGTGAAAAGCTCAAGAGTTTATACAGGCACAGCAGGGCTTTGCATTAGTGCTTTAAGGCTCTTCAAATAGATGTATCTTTTCACACACAAAAAAGCAACTTTTTATGAAAAACAAAACCAAAATACATCAAATGGTGAGACTCTGTGCAGTAGTTTTTATGAAACTCAGTCCAAGGCTTGGTATCAGTGCACCTGCACCACTCCAGTCTTGGGCTTAAACAGTTTCCCTCCACAAACTCTGATTAAATCACCAAAAATTTCACACCAAACAGCCTTTCCTTTCCCCACAGTAGAAATAGTAGGAATCATCCACTCCCATATCAGAGCCAGGATCCTGGACCACGTGGTATGCAGCACAGTTCCTTTATTAGTAGATGCAGTGTGGTTTGTACCTTGCTGGTCTGTTGACTGTAAGCAACGGCTACTACTACTATGTACTAGACAGCTGTCTTGAAAAGCACGGGGTCATTGGAAAAAAATTTATTTGAAATAGTGTTTAAAAATGACAGGAGATTAGTTTTATTTTTAGTGTCACTAACACTGCTTCTGAAATGCTTAACAAGTGCCTGTCTGAGCTCATCTCTGATCTGTGTCAGTCTCATCATTTGCCTTCAGCCCTTTTTCTCATTTCACATTTCTAAGCCTAAGAATGATACAGCCAGGCAGGCAGCTGCTTTGCCTACTTAAGGCTCAGCTGGCATTATTTGTCTTATCTGAAACTGTTCATCTTAGGCTTTCTTATCTCTTTATTTCTCTTCCTCTTTAAGCCAAGCAAGCTGTTTTGGTGCCACTCAACTCTCAGAGTTCGAGATTGTAAGTATTACTGAACTGGGGAAAGAAGTCTGATCACCCACAGAGGCAGAAAAAAGAATGGAAAAGTGTCCCAAGGCTCCCAGGGTACCAGCAGGACAGACCTGGACAGCTTGCATGCAGGCACCAATGCTGCTTAATTTCTGCAGTATCAGCCTTGGTGCATCTCCTGTTATCTACATCCTTACACAATGAGCTCTGAGGACTGCCAAGGTCCTTCCACTGCCTGTCCAGGGAAATGTACTCCTGAGTGCTCTATGGGCCAGGAATATGTAAATAACATTGACAGTCACACTCAAATAACAGTGACAATCTCACTCAAAATATGAATGCACATTCCTAACGTAAACATCCAAGGGATTTAATAAGCTACTGACATGTCAGTGTATTCTGCAGCCCCAGTAAAGGAATTTCTACAACCGCAAAACTGAAAAGCAACAGTTAAACTAATGACAACAAAGGAACTGCAGTACCAAGTCATGGCAACAGAGAAGTTAAAACAAAAACCACCACATATTTTTTGGAAGACTTCTATTCAATCTGTGACCCTGACTTTTGTAAGAACTCATCACACAGGAATCTAATATAAGTCAACCATGTATTTGGTTATTACACTAGGAAATAATTAAGAGCCACTAAGGACTATCTCTCAAATTAATCTCTAAATTTCTGGAAAATCTTGATTGCTGCACGGGGTCTGAACAAGATTTGGTTTTCTTGGCATCTATTAGCATGTTTTGATGGTATGTGGTCAAGCTTGTGCAAAAAAGGAAAGTGCTTATTTTTAATTTTGATGAGAACAACTGGAAGATAACCAGTCAGCTTTTATTTCCCTCATATCAGCTGAAAGGATCTAGTGGGAGAAGAAAGAAAAAAAGACATAGACTGGGTCTCTGAAAACTTATCAAAGCACAAAACAATTCTTAAATGCTTTTTCTAAACACTCATAAACAAACTCTAGATCCACTTATAACTAATATAAGTCTGAAAATCACTTCAGTATAAATAGGATTTTATTTTACACTGTGTTTTTCACTACTCAGTAATTAATTGCAACAGACACAAATGGAAACATATTCCTGTTTTTTAAGATACTGCAAGCAAAGCTTTTATACTTAATGCATTATAGATGGCATAGCTATTTTTTACAAATGTCCAATATTTCCCATTCATTTTTTTATTTCTGAGTTTAGTCAGAATCTATACTCCATAGTTAAGTAATCCATGTGAAAGGAATAGAAGTAAGACACAAAGTAATACCAAAAGGATGAAAATATTGCTTCTGGTTCCAGTTGAGCTTTTCCTGCCTGAGGAACAATTAATTTTGAGATACTGAGAACAAAATGTAGACACCAACTGGTTGCAGTAGCTTTTCAAAAGCTTTTCTCTTTACTCAACAGCTTCTCTAGAAGCTTAGCAGCAAACAACTATTAGGCACAGGTTGAAAGAAAGGAAGGCAGGAGTTCTTAGAGGTTTTTGTGTCCCCTAGAACTTAAAAAACCTGACAGCAAGCCCCAGGGCTGAAGAGAACCAGAGGACCACACAACATTTCGTAGCACATCTGTAGAGCTACCCTGACTCTTCTCTGCCATAACACAACACGTGTGTCAGTCAGCAGTGGCTGTACCAACCATTTCACAAAAACAAGTACATACAAAGTACTTGTTTACAAGGATGAGTTCTCTTTCCTTCTCCTCTTCCCACATAGGCAATGAGATACCCCAAATTCTGATTTCTGAAGGAAAAAAAAATACTGAACTTCAAGTGCACATAGCTTACAGACTGCCTTGATGCACAGCTATCTTCTTACCTACTGAACAACATCATGGGTAAGCAGGAGTTAAAAGAATTAGGTTTTATTCTCAACACTGCCATCAATTCCCTCCACAATATCAATATAGCTCCTTACACTATTTTATTCATTTATGAAACATCTGTTACACACTTGAAGAACTACACATGAGAGATGCAGTGTAAATGCAAACCATTACCTAGAAACAATTTATAAGTTTCCATGGAAACTGAATCTGCAGTTAAATAGTGCATAACTGTATTCAATATAACAGACATAAACATTCAGCTTTCGAATCCTTGGTACCCACAAAACACAAAAAAATGTAACCCATTTATAAAGGAAAGCCTGACTGCTCTCTGAACACTTCACTTTTCAGTATCTGTTCTATGCCTTTTGTCCCACAGAAAAAAAAAAAAAAAAAAAAAAAGGCTTGAAAAAAAAACACCCAATCTAAACTTCAAACAGTGGATATGGTAACTAGCAGGAAAAACTGTATTTCCTTATAAAACATCAGAATGCAATAAAACCTTACCCATTTCAGATCAGCACTTTCATGTTTTTGTTCTAACTCTTCTGCCTGATTACCTTGCTGCTGAACTTTTAATCTAAGATAGTATAAGACATTATTTTAATCTAATTAAAATACAGATATAAGGACAAAGAAGTTAGAGGTTAGGGCAAATCAATCTGATAACAGAATATATGGCATAAATTTAAATGGGGACAAATAATAAAAATATATATTTAATTATTATTAGAATCCACATGGGAGAAAGAAAGATGTTGATTTGCTTGCTTTTGGAGTATGGCTTTTGCTCACAGTGGCTTTCACACAAATACTACAGTAAAATAACTTCACTGAGAACTATAATAACCAACCTAGAGAGACAGCACATTAGGGTCCCAGTATGACAGTTGCTGATCTGGGTAAAAAGAAATACAGGGGGGTATGCCAGAGGAAAACATAAAATTCAACTCAATTTTAACACAAGCATTGCAAAAATATGTCTTTTAAATGGTCATTAAAAATCGTAATTTTTTAAAGGTTTGGATGAAAAATGTTATTTTTTTTTTGCAAAGCACCTCAAGGCATTCAACAGTTGCCTTAAGAATTTCCTTGTCTGACAGCAATCCTGCATCATAGATTAAAAAAAGTTAAAATGTCATTATTGGTATCAACCTGATAATATCCAGGATTAGAATAACTAGAAACTGATAACAAGGAAGGTAGAAGTCACAATTCGCATGACAGAATGAATGAATGAATGAATGGGGGGGGGAAATCAAGAAAAACAGAAGAGACATGGTCTTTATGTGTTCCTTGATTTTAAAGTATTTAAGTGCTCAAACACAACATATGTTCCAGGAACCAGGGTGTCTGACTACTGGCAAGTATTTCATCTTTAATCAGACAGTTATCCCACGTTATGCTTTAGAAAAGTTACCTTGAAGAAGCCTTGGTGATATACTCACAGATACACAGGAGTGCCTGTGAAAACTTGGTGTCTGAGTAAATGCTATACATTCTATAAGTGAGCCTTCAAACACTAGGGTATTTCTTGTCAGAATACTTATTGCTTTGGCAGTGACCCAGTATTGCTTAAAACCCTAATTCAATAAGCAAGTCAGTTAACACATACTTTGGACTGAAGATCCTCCAGAGTCTAAAATAAAGTTAAATTTAATTATCCCAAATAAAACAGTGATACACAAAATCAGATTATCAGTTGCTCCCTCAAGTAATTTTGATTTGATAACTATTTACAGTGCCTTGGGCCTCCTGGAGTGCTACACTACTTTCTCAAAATCCAAGTCTTCCTAGTTTTAAACTGTATGTTAAATGAAATGTTTCTTTGACCACTGTGATGTACACAAGAAATGGCCTCACTGAAACAGGAGCTTTAAGAACATCAAATCAAAGGCAATTACCGCTTGCATGGAAATTTTCTATAGTTCAGGCATTTGTATGCAGTAATTACACGGTCAATGAGAATTAAATATCTAGAGGAAAGCACTTATAATGAAAATCCATTCACAATGACAAATGTAATTACAACCTGCTAGCGTATACAAGTGGCAAAAGGTTAAGAATGACAGAGTAGCTTATTAAGTAACTACACGGTGAATATGGTTGCTTAAATCCTAAGTTCAGAACATTTCAGGGCAACCTGCAAAGATTTAAGGTGGTTTTTTAAGGCATAAAATTCAAAAGATAAATGTGAGCTCTTCCACACAGGAATTAAGTTTGAGTGGGTGCAGAGAGGGGTGGAGGTTAGGATAGAAATTAATTTCTACTTAAGTCCCTTCAAGAAACAGCACTGAACATTTTAATTTAATCCTCCTTCTGAAGGTGAACAGAGAGCTACAGATGATAAATACAGACTGTAACAATCTTCTGTATATTCTGATAGACGTCAAACATTGAAACATGTTTAATGGACGTTTCCCCCTCCTATTTATTATTCATGTGACAGAAGTAAGATTCATTGCATGAAGGAGATTTAAATGCTCCTATAGGTGTATCTTATTCTTATAGTAAATTAGAACTTTTGTGGATTAAGGACAATTTGACAACTAAGGACAACATGAAGTACTTCACACACATAAATGTGCAGTGTAAAGCCTGTTTTGAATGAAATCTGAGATTGTTAAAGAACAACGAGAAGTTGAACTTTTATTCCTGTACTGTTTTTTTCCTGAGGCATATAATGGCAGTGCCATACTCTTACAAAGCACACGCCACTTATTTTGGAAAGCATATTCAGAAATGCAGCATAGCTTTAAGTCAACACAGAGCTTAAAAAAATTCTGCATTCAGATAGATAAAGAAGATCAGAAATATTGGCTATAACAGTCAGTTCAGAACTATCTAAAGCTTCTCCAGAAAGGAGAGAAAATAGCAGTGGATTAAATTTGCTACCTTAAAACTGATGGATGCGATAAATATTTATTACACAGTATTCTTTCCAGGACAGAGGGAGTAAGAAAGGGCAGAAAGTTCATATTTACCCAAATAACTGTTTCATTAGGACTAGTATCCTGATTTACATATACATATCGGATTGTACCTATTCTACAATAACTGAAAGTAAACCAGTTTTACCACAGTGTTGATTTTTCTTCTTTCTTCAAATCACCACATATCTACCTTTAAAAGTTGTGTAGCTGAGAAGCCACAGCAGCTGCATAAAACTCTGAATCTGGCATCCATCCTAATCCTGTTATGCTGAAACTAAACAGTGATGTCAGGTTTCTTAAGCACTTTTAGGTTTTCCCTAAACTAGGAGCCTTCTGATCTTTCTTTTTTTCAGAAGTATTTCTTAAATTCCAAATCCTATTTGAAGTCACAGCAGACAGCACTGTCTTATTTTATGTAAAATATGAACAGAAAAACAGAACAGGAGATGAGAAATGTATTTCGGATACTATAAAAGCACTTACTTTAGCAGCTAAGGAACTGACTTCTAGTTCAGATTTGTCAAGTTTAGCAGTTAAAAGGCTGTTCTCCTCATGACTCATCTGCAGTTCTTTCTCAATTCGATCAATCTGTAGTTCAGCAGACTTCTTCTCTGCCTTCAATAAAGAAGCTATTTGTGAGTTTTCTGGAGTGTGACTCTCTCTCTCTGTTCTTGTGAAAAGTTTGATTGATCTGGACTTTCAGGTATCACTGAAGCTTTATATGATGTAATTATATTATAGATAATGATTTCTCTTTGCTCAGCCGCATGTCCCAACAGAGTAAGAGTCTTGACTTTCATTCAAAAATGCTCACACTGCCTGCACAGAATCACATTTTCAATCCTGCTTCATGAGAGACAGAGGTAACTGGACTTGGTTAGGAAGCTGCAGCTGTTCCTACCAGTGAGCTACCTGGCTGTAAACACAAGAAGTGCTCAAAATTATGTCAGATGCTTGTCATGTGCATCATGGACAGGAAATTAAATGCAATTTACTGTAAGTGTTTTAGTCTTAAAACCCTGAGGCTTTACTAAGTATCAAAAAGGTAATCTAACCTACAGCTTCACCTCTCTGGTTCCAGACTGACCTGTTACCAAGCAGGACTTTTTGCAAAGTTTTCTAAATTAAGAATATTGCAGCACTTTTCTTTTTAAATTGTCATCAGAGCATTCTGTAACAAAGGTATACAGCACTGCTAACAATAAAAAAAGATGAGCCATCTATCTGTATGCTGCAACTGTGCAAGAACTCTACATGGAAAGACTCCCTATGAACAGAGAGAGTAAGAACTGGCAGAGAAAGGCTGAAGAGCAGAGATGAGGAATACAGTGCAAGCCTGGAAAACATCATCAGGCCAGAAATACCAAAGGTTCTTTAAGGGAGAGTAACAGCCAAGAAATAAATTATTGCAGTAATGTGTTGGGAGAGAAAATGGGAGATAAGAAAAAAGGCAAGACTTGAGGCAAGAATTAAAGAAATAACAGAGCATCACCAGACATTTTTAAAAGAATAAAAAATGTACCATAGCAAGTTACTAACATACAGTCACCAGTTCCTAACCTCAGTCCAGTGACAACTGACAACCCAAGCATCTCACTGACTGCAAACATGAGTATCACTTCCATGTATTTTTATAAAGAACATCATCCAACAGAATCCCTGTTGAGCTCTTCACCTTTCCTAAGCAGAATTGTAAGTACCTGACCCAAGGTACTTACAATTTCTTCTTAAATCTGAAATATGCAGACTCAAGCTGCAGTCTGTATCAGTGATTTCAGTGACTGTTCTATGAGGCCAAGTGATACTCTACACTCTATGAGAAGGGAAAAATAAAAACCAAGAAAACAAACCCAAAAAAACCCCAAATCAAAACAAAGAAGAAATAACAACAACCCATAGAAATAATAATAAAATGTAATCGTACCTCTAGAGACCTTGTAATAGCCTGCATCTCAGATAACTGCCGTGCTTGTGCTCTTTGAATATTTTCTGCTTGTGCACTGCAATTGTCTCTTTCTGCTCTTAATTCTGCTACTTCAGCTTCTAAGCCTTTTAATTTCTGACACAGTTGTGCCTTTTCTCTAGCAAGTGCTTCCACACGTTTACTGTCCTTTGTGGGATCAACACTAAGCAGCTGATTATGGAATGCTTCTTTATCTTTTGCCAGTCTTGCAATCTGATGGTTGTTATCAGAAAAATAAAAGCTTTCACAGTGATAAGCTATCAGACAGCAACAAACTCAGCAGTTGATAGTTCAGCAATGTATATTTAAAATATTAAGAAATTACATTCACATTTATTTTCTTTCTTAGAGTAGGAAAATCAAACAGACTGATTCATCAGTGCTTTTTTCCCCTCTCTTTTCAATGCTAAGGCTTGTCCTCAGGCCTCGGATGTCCCTGACCCCCCTAGCATTCTGTGGGAGTAAATCAGTACCCGGAGTAAAGGACGAAAATGTTAGGGATGATTCAAACCACTGGACACACACAAGTCCTTGCAGTGGATCCAAGCATTTTGAAGGAGCTCACTGGTATAATTGCAAGGTTATTCTCTATCACCTGTGAAAAGTCACTGCAGTCAGAGAAGGTCCATGATGAATGGAAAGAGGCAGAGAGCACACCACAAAAAGGTCAGGAAGGATCCAGATAACTACAGGACAGACAGTTTCACATCAGTCTCTAAGAAGGTTATGAAGTAAATCTTCTTAAAAGTAACTTTTAAAAAGATGAAAGACAAGGTGATGAAAGGTAGAGTTTATGAAGGGCCAATTGTGCCTTACCTACTCTGCTTTCTGGGAAGAGGTGACAGGCACTGCAGACAAGAGAGAGCAGTGGATCTTGCACCCCTTGATTTTAACAAGGCCTTTGATAGAGTCTCCCATAATCTCTCTCACTAAATTCATGAGATATGGCCTGGGAGAGGGGATGACAAAGTGGGTGGAAAGCTGGCTGGGCTGCCAGGCTCAAAGAAGGATGAGGAGTGTTGCTAAGCCCAGCTGACTGCCTGTAATGAGCAGGGGTCTTTCTGAGGTCATACAGAGTCCAACACTGATTGATGTCCTCATTACTGACCTGGATGATGGGATGAAGGACACTCAGCAAACTCACAGGTGACACCAAACTGGAGGGAAAACTCCATCCTCACAGTTGTTCAAGACTTGACTGGACATGGCCATGAAAAACACATCAACATTTTAAGCAGTATGTTGGACTACATTACAATTCCACAATTCTGTAACCACAACAGAACTCATATATATGAGTAACTCCAGACAAGCAACATGATTTGGCCCTGTCACACAGAAAGTAAAGAAAAAAATCAAAGAATTCTCTTGATATCTGGAAACTAGTCCAAACTCCAATCTACAGCAGTCCGTTTAGAAGCTGCAGCAATGGAGCAAAGACAACCCCTGCAGCAAAAGCCCTCCAAATCCCTTTCATCAGGAAATTCAAACACCTATCACATGACATGTGCCCAACCCATCATTTAAGAATTCGGAGGTTTTGTAGCCTCCTTGTGTTAATTGGTGTGGAAAGTTAAAAAGTCCCTGAAAAAGAGAAACTACATCACATTGTGCTCAAGGTACTTTGATTCTCTCTGCAAGTGTGCCAATTAGTTGCAGGACCAGCACAAACTCAACAAGCCCACAAGACAGAGAGGCTGTAAAGCAGCATGTGGGTTTAGTTCCAGGAAGTACAACTGTTCTGTTTTTAATGCTTTGCATTTGCAAATTTGGATTGATTTTGAAAGTAATGAGTGCTTTGATTTGTGTCTCATATTTGGGCTAATACATTCCAATCTGTCATCTTAGGATATATGCTCCAAAACAAATACTTAAATGAATATGCAAAGGACATATGCAACACTCATTTAGGCTGCTGAATATATTTAAAACATAAATAAGCTGGCAATGTAGTTAGCCACACTTCTGAAAGTCCAGTTCTGAAACAGAAAATTCATCCACAGTTTATTAACTGAAACTAAGTTACCAAAGTTTCCAGTATCCTTTTGACCACCCCTGACTCATGTACCCTTATCCAATATGAACAGCATCTTCCTCTGCCGCCTTCTTGGATTAGCTGCCACGTAAGTACTTCAAAATCTAAACATTCATCTGTTGCTCAGATAATTTACTAATTTCAGATAAGCATAATGTCTCAAGTCCATCACAAATGAGACTAAAAAAAGCATTAAGCAAAGCCTCTGGCTGTCATGTATCAGAAGGCAAGTCTATCCTTACTTGTACTAGCACGAATGCTATTGCGAGACATCACTGAACAAACCTACAGAGACAGCTTTAGGCTAAGTCATAAAAGTGCTTTGAGAGAACAGAAATGAATGCTGCAACATGAAATGGTGTCAAACTGGCAGCCCGTCAAGCAACAGCCTTTTCACAAAGTTCAAGCAGCTTTGTCATCAGATACATTTTAAGCTACTGCAACATTCTGCGTACCTCAGCCTCATATTTTAGTTTCTTTGCCTCTAAAATACGAGCGTGTTCTTCCTTTTGATGTTCAAAAACTGATTTCAGAAAAGTGTGTTCGTAACGAAGTTTGTTATATTCTGTTCTGTATTTTTCCACTTCCTAAATTGGACAAAAAACAAACAACAATAATAATAATAATAAAAATTAAAAAAAACCAAAAAACAAAAAACCCACCAAAATCAGAAGATTTCGGATTTATTTTCTTCAAATGTCCATGCAAGGTTCATATCATTTCCAATCTGTATCTGAAGAACTAAATCCATCCTTCTCCCTCTTCTAGGGTTTGCTGCCTGGGGCAACAGTACCAAGCAAAAAATACCACACTGTGCTCCCCCTTCAGTTCTAAATTCCCAAGGCTTTAGGAACAACAATAACCTGGTGATCACAACCCTAAATGAAACAGAATTTTAATCTTTACTTACATTTTCTAACTTCTGATAACGTTCTGTCATGGGCGATTCCAATTCCTGCTGTATTTGTGCTGTTAACAGCTCTAACTTTTGAGGAGTTAGCACCTTAAGACAGAAAGCTATTATCAATAAACCAGTCATAATCTATCATTTACACAGTGATAGGATAAATAGCCAGAATAAAGTCGTTCAGTATGACTTTGGAAGCCTGCTTAATTTTCTGTGTTTTCCTGAAGAATTTCCAATACAAATGTCAAGCTGAATTGCCAAAAGATTTATCTTCTTTCTGGGGGAGAGGGGAAGGAAAAAGTGGCTCACGTCACAGATAAATTATGTTTGGAAAAACGTAAATAGCAAGTGAACCAACCCCAAAGAATCAAAATAAGCAATACCAAACCAATTCTCTGTGAAGCACACCTCCAAAAGGTAAATGGGCACTGGTTTGAAATGAAACAAAGATCAGGAAGAATCCAAGCTGCATGGTATTTTGCTAAGTTTTCTTTGCTGTGCTTAATACAGCAAACTATCAGCCAAGAAAAGGTGTTAAAGATGTCATCCACAACCTCTAACATATTCAAAGTTATCCTACTTTTCTTCCACTGATCTGTACCCTGAAGTCCTTGAAAACTAATTCCAGTAATGGTACTGAGGCATCTCCTCCATTTGCAGCCTGGGGTCCTTTGCCAGATGTTCTCTTTGTTTCCTAAGGACATGTGCCACGTTAGTTTGAGGAAACAAGCAGTTGCAGAAAGCAGGGTCTAGGTTACCTAGGTTCTAGTTTTAGGCATCTAAGCTAATCCTCCAGGGCAGATGAATCTCCTCATAACAGGAGAACACACACAGACAGAGACTGAGGGTCTTACTAATAACATAGCACACAAAACCAGAATTTGGAAGATTTAGTGACACCAGACAACAATCATTTAAATCCACAGACACTCTACAGAAGAAACATTACTGGGGCTGGGTGAATTTCAAGATACCTGAAATATATCCAAGCTAAGTATATAAACATTAACATAAACAGAAACATGCACGTGGCCTGGTTGCAGGATTAAAAATCATATGAAGTCATGCTAGTAAACTACCTCACCTGCATCTTCAGTTTTTCCAGCTCTTGTGTTTTACCCAGCAACTCCTCCTGATACTCAGCAAGAAGCTGCTGAAATCTGTCATGCACAGTCTCCTTTTCAACTAACAACCTCTTCAGTTCATCTTGTGACTTTGTATATTCCTCCTGTAATCTGTAAAATAAAATATGTATTTTATATTTGTGCTCTACAATTAGGTCTTAAAGCTCAAAAAAATCAAGTGCAGGAGCAAATGTTTAAATAATGAGCTATAACTAAACTTTTAATATCTTCTTTCTGTAACATACTGAAAATTTATCTCATGTTTACATACATGAAAAGTACTTCAGAAACATAATCTGGTATGTCTCCACATATTTTGAATTGTTTATTTTCTAACATGAACAGCTATTAAATCTGTCCTTAAATACATAAACAGCTAACACACATACCAGTCTCTTGCATCTAACATGTACCTTCGGCTTTTAATGGCTCAAACGAAGAAAAACATGTAAAATACTGTACCTTAGATGTTCTGACTTTAGAGTTTGATAATTTGTTTTGTGGTGTTCACATCGCATTCTTTCATCTACCAGAAGTTTTTCTAATTCTTTTAAATTAGTCACATGACCATTTCCAGCCGTGGGCGGGAGGAGACTGCTCGAAGCATCCATGTTATGATGACTGTTCCTGATGAGTATGGAAAGGACAAAATAGAATTATACCTAATCTACAACACCATCCACTTCTTCTGTTTATATCCCAGAACATTAAGGCACCTGAACAAATACAAGGACATGTGATTAGCAATCAAGTACACTCACAGATCTAGTACTTGACACACTGCTTTTGCTTTCAGATTCCTTGCTCTGCAGTAGCTGAGGTCAGAAACATCTATTGGAAGGGCAACTCTACTCTGCTCATTGTTCAGCCTGGAGAAGGCTCTGGAGAGTCCCTGAAGAGCCTACACAAAAGCTGGGAAGAGACTTCACAAGGCCATGGATGTAGCAATGGACAAAAGAGAATGTTTTTAAACTGGAAAAGGTTAGACATTAGGAAGAAATTCTTTAGTGTGAAGGTGGTGAGGCAGTGGCACAGGTTGCCCAGGGAAGTTTTGGATGCCTCATCCCTGTTAGAGTTCAAGGCCAGGTTGGATGGGGCTTGGACCAACTTTGTCTGTCTCCCAGAGTTACAACACAAGTGTAGGCAAAATGACAACAGCACCTTTGTATTCTGCTTCACCCTGATTTACTGAGAGAATACAGAGGATAAGGGGAAAGAAATTGGAGTAAATAACATTCTCCTCAGTGACTGTCCTATATGCTCAACCAAATTGAAACACAAATGGCACAAGTTCTGAAGGACCTTCTGACCAACACAATATCTACTTTTCATACCTAAATATTGCTGGTTGCTGAGACACAAAGAACACCAAGCAATATAAATACAGTTTCAATTGTTACACCAAGAGGTGTATAAGGAGAAGGGGTCAGTGATCCAAAGGACGACAAACCATGTGAGAGGGTGGAAATTTCTGGTACACAGAGAAATCCTGAGGCAGCAACCTCAGAATTTCTAAGTCATACAGGGTTATGATCACTGTACAAAACAAACAAACAAAAAAAATTAACCCCAAGCAACAGTGCTTTTTTGTGTCTCAGATCTTTGCTTTTATAAGAGATACCAAACATAACTATCAAGCTGTAAGCCAAAGCTCAGAATTAGGAATACAGGATTTAAAATCAGCTCTGAATCCTGCAGTTTACTTGGTAAGAAGTAGCCCTGAAGTGGCATTAACAGATACAAAGTAAAAGACACCAAAAAGCCACAGCAAAGAGGAGAAAAGGGGGAAAATATAGCTTACAAAACAATTGTTTCAGAATCCAACATCCTTAACAGGAAGCATTTCAGGAAAAAACTATTTTGTCTTGCAGGGACATCTAGTGGCAAGTTTCATGACTTGCATTGCTTGTGACAGTTGTGAAATACACTAACACAAAGATCTCATTACTTTTTAAGAACTCTTGAAATCATTCATAGCTATTCGATGAATTAACCTACATGCAGTCCTAAAAATTAAAAAATTATTCCATTTTTTTCACCAAGTCATGAAATAATTCCTGGTACTGAACTGTCAACAGTCAACATTGTTTAAGGATAAAAATAATCTAAATATATACCTAACAAGAACTTTTTTTGTGCTAATGGCTTACCATACTTACAGTCAATGAAACACACCTTAAATAACCTTGAAATTAGAAAAGACTACATGCATAATTTTTGAGAAATCCCTTAAAGGAACACAACTTAAAATTTATTCCTCTCTTGGAGATTTGCTCAAGTACTTGAATTAAAATAAACCCACATCATATGAAGCATTAATTCTCCACCTATATATTTGCCAGATTTTATCATATTACAGGACTGCAAGGTTGTATTAGTTGCCCCAAATTCGCAGCATAAAATCTTATTATTTTGTGCAGGTACACACATGAAGATACTGGTGCTAAGCTCTGAAACACAGGAAATGCACACTCTGTAGCTAAACCAGCACTACTGATTGTGGAATATCTAGCTCATTGAAATAACACAATTATGTTTCTAAGAACCCCCTTTGGTTTGTCTTTCTGCTCCAATTATTTATTTTCATACAGAAACATTGCTTTAACACCTACTCCACATCTCTCCTTTATATCTACACATTATCTTTTCTTACCAGATTTTACAGCTACATTATTTTAATACTTTGCTACGAGCACTTGAAATTCTGAGAATATTTGCATTTAGAGAAAAATATGAAGTTATCAATACAATGTTATTTTTATTGTATATTGCTCACAGTAACAAGGCTTCCTTCTAGCTTACCGAATTACATGATTCCTGCATGCATTGGTAATTCACCCAGGTGACATATATAACTCATTGCTCTGCTTTCATACCATAGTAACACTTAACAGACATTTATCATACCTGAACACTGGTTTAAAGAGTTAAATGATACAATTAATGTAATTCTGCAACTACTGATGAAAAACTTAAGAGTATTCGCCTTGTGTGATATTTTGTTCAAGTACTAAAATTCTCAGCACAATCTGTTGAGAGCCAAAGAGCTGTTTCACACAACACATGGTTTAACCCATTGCCCCCTTCTGTCAGAACTCCAGACTTCCTTAGACACTCTTTTGGGGTTTGGTTTCATTTTGTTTTCTGTAATTGAATCAGCCAAAGTCGTGTGACTTTTTGCCTGCAAGAGTGAGGCATTTGAAGCACAGCTTCATGAAAGTGACTCTTCCAACACGACCCCTTCTCATCCTTGTCTAAGGCTCTACATTAAGACCAGACAAAGAACTAAGGAGAGAGTGTACTCCAGCACAAGAACTCACTGTCAGCAGGAACAAGAGGTTCCACTCCTCCTTTCTTCACACCCATTCCTAGATCTCTCACTCACCAGACCCTTTCATGAACTGCTTTCACTCAAGAAGCCAACACACTTAAACAAGCAGGAAACATCCCAGTTTTCCTATGGGGCCACTGAGTCACTCTGGCTGCTCATGGAAACATCCAACAAACTGCACCATCGGTGAAAGCAGGCAGCTGGTACTGGCGAGCAGAAAGGAACAAAGAGGCAAGCAAATCGGCTGGAGAAGGAGCAAAGCTTTCTCCTTTCAGGAGCAGAGTTCTCGCATAATGAGCTCAGATGTTGATGAAATCACAGCCCTGCACTAGAGAGCTTTTAGACACTCAAAGTTAAGTGAAACAAATTTTTCCTTAAACGACTATGCAACACCCTCAAGAAAGATCAGACCTCCCATGATGTGAATAAAAAACAAAACAAAATTATATATAACTTCATAAATATGACAGCATACCTCTCATTGCTTTGACATTCCATATTCTACTAATTCACTATAAGCACCCTGCAATAGCCAATGCATTCATCCTAAGAACATATAAATACACATCTAAGGGGAAAACATAACAAAGAGAAATATGAAAATATTTATTATAGGAAGTTCCATAATCTGGATACTGTATGCTTCTACATTTCAGAAGATATCAGCCTCATTCAAACTACTATCACTTCCTACACAACACTGATCCAAGTACAAATTCCAATAACAATTAAGCACATATTACTTCAGTGCCCATTCCTACTTACAGCACACAGTATCTTCCTTTCAATTTCTGTCTTAGAGTAGATACATTTTCTATTAAATGAAAAGTAACTTGGCTATATCTTAACTTCTGCTTCAGCCACAGACACTACCGAGTCAAACTGACAGCAGTTACTGATCAAACTGGAATTTTGCATGGGAGCTACCACTGGTAACTCTGGCTGGGCTCTTCTCTACAGCCTACATATGCTACATAGATTTTCCCCTGCTTTCTCATGACAAGGCCTTCAGAAACGGATGAAAAACTCATGCTTGCTAAAACCTCATTCGAAGTTTTACTCAGGTAAAGTGAAAAATTCGAAGTTTTACTCAGCTAAAATGAAAAATTCTAAGTTTTACTCAGCTATAGAGATGGCTGCCTGTCACATGTACTTTTATAGTCCACAACCAGAATTCCTCTTGAGAAATCACTGCCCTTTCATACTGACTTAAACATAGAGATCTTCAGGCAGGGTATAGGTCTCATGTAAGCGTATGTATCCTACATCTCCTGCAGCCAGAAATATCATTATAAGCATCTTACGCTATGTGTATAAGGAACATGTGGAAGCAAAACGATCAGTGTATGTCACCATGCTACTTTTACTGTTAACTCTCCTTTCTTATGGACGTAGGAGCTTTAAACGACACTAATGCGGGTCATAACGTATCCAGACGCGCAGAAAAAGAACAATTATCCTGCAGCCGCACAGGGCTGAAGTTCACTGCTGTAAAAGAAAGGCTGCAAACGCAAACACTGCCCGCTGGCAGCGAGCGGGCTCCTCCTTCCTCTGAACCGTGCGGCCCGGAGCTTCTGCCGAGTGATTCCCATACCCACCAGCCTACGGCCAGCCAACGGAGGCCGCAGCAGACTGTTTCCACCAGGCGGGACACAAGACAACGACGATGGCACCCTGGGACTGGCTGCCGAGCTCTCTTCCCCACTTTGCAGCAATCTGCTCGTTAACTGACGGCCCAGAGGAGAAGCGAGCAGGGCCAGACCGAAGTCCGATAGGCCTCTGAGTTCGTACGCCGCCAGGTGAAGCCCCGAGCAGGAAAACCCTCAGACCCTGGCTCGGTCCGCACGCCTACCCCTCAGCAGTGCCCGAGGTCCGACCCCCCCATCCCTCCCCGCCGGCAGCGGCCGCCTCCGCTTCCCGCAATTTAAAAATGGCGCCTCACCTCCCGCAGCCGCCTCTGCCCGCCGGGGTCGCGCGGAGCACGCTGGGAGCTCAGGGGACGGCGTTGCCGGGGAAACGGCCGCGTGCGCACGCGGCCCCGCCCCCCCCGCTCCCCCTCCGGACCCTCCGGCCCCGCCCACTCGCGCGCTTGGGGCGGGAACCGCGGCTCCGCCGGTGCGGTGCGGGCTGAGGGGCGGCCCCGCGGATCTTTGCGCGCTGCCTCAGCGGCACAGCGCCCGTACGGTGAACGCGTGGGTTTGTGTCGCCGCCGGGCAGCTCGCAGCTTCTGCAGCCGATTCCCCACGGGCCGTGCCAGTCGGTGCGGTTTTCCACAGGGAAAAGGGAAAGGGGGAGGCGGCGTAAAATCCCTCAGTTTCTGAGTCATTGAGACCGGTGCTGACACTGCCCTGGTGAGGTTCACAGCCATTTAACAGGGACTAGAATGGGCTTCAGGACATTAGAAGGTGGCTCTTACTGATGTCACACACACACCCTCAAAGAAAGAGAAAAAGCGCCAAATGTCCCATTTGCTTGCAGCCCTTGACAATTGCCATTGGCTCCCCCAGAGGTGGTTCTAAACTCGGGTACCAAGAAGGTGTCTGAAGCCATAAAGCTTATTACAGTCACTCCCAGAGCTAGTACTCAAAATGTCTGAAGCATTTTCCACTCACTTCCACAGCTCCATTGACAAGAGTCGAGCTCTGCCCTGGAGGAGCAGCTGTGCAGACTGATGCTGCTGTACAGGAGAACCCCTGTGTTGTCCTTGTGGTCAGTGCCTTGGTAATATCAGAAGTGAAGTATCAACAGTATTCAGTCTCTACCCATCTTATCTCTATATTGAGATAAGTAACATCACAATAGCTTCACCTTCCAAAATAAATTAAAATTTAATTTAGATGCAAAACAGATTTTGATGGGATAGTGTTGGATCCCTCATGCCAGCTTATTTGTTGCATAATGGTTCAGTTTTTGTGAAATCAGTTCCAATGTGGAATGTTGTTCTAAGAGGATGAGCCAAGATGGTGGAAAGCATATTACTTTATTTTTGCCTCCATGTTTTTCACACTGCTCAAAACTGAGTATGGGTTTCCCTCGGAAGCCCATTGCATCAGGTTGCAATCACCTGATAGCTCACATTTTTTTAAGTGGTGGTAATGATGCTCTTCTTTGTCACAGCGTCGTCTTTGTCTCGCTCCATGTCCCACACCAGTGTCAGAAGAGATGCTGAAAACCTGCCCGTACCTCTGCTCACTTGGAAAATAGAGCTGCTGTGGTGACTCAGGTGGGCTTGGCCTGAGGATGTTGTAAAGCACAAGGAAAGAGAGAGCAAGAAAGAAGATGGAGTTCAAGGGCACAAGGAGAAGGAGATGGCTGAAGGAAGGAGCAATAGAAAGCAGGGCTGTGGGCCTCAGGGACACAACAGAGAGAGGAGGATCAATGATGAGATGAGCCTAAAGAGTGAGAGGGAGAAACACCTAGAAAATGAAGGCCATAAATATTACAAGACATTGTTTATTGTCAGCACCTAAAGTTTTAGAAACAGAAATATATGCAAATAGTAGTTTATTTTACAAAAAAAATAATGTCTGTTTAAGCGGCTTAAATTCATTACAGGGCTCAAGTAGAAGTAGAGGGATTTCATCTAGAGATCTCAAGGCTTTTGGTTGACAGTATTGTATATTATTTATCTTTCTTTAAATGTTATATTAGTTCTGTGTAATCAGCATTCAACAGGGCAGTAAGGTTCCTTCTCACACAAAGAAACATCAAAAGAGCTGTCAAATAGGTAGAGAAGCCCAGGAAAATATTTCACTACATTTTTCGATACACTCTTTGGAGGAAAATACTGTATAGGTATGGTCAGAATGTGTCTTGATGAATTTGGAAGGTCTCTTAGACTTTCTTGCTGCCTCAGTTGAGCAAGGTGAAAATAGCTGATAGATTAGGTAAATCCTCAAGCTCCTGTAGCCCAGTAGCATTTCTTTAGAGGAGAGTTTTGCTGTTATGCACACATGCTACTGCTCATCATACCTGCAGTTTAATCCATGCTTAATTTATATTACCTTGACCTGAATCCATCCAGGATAGAGGCCAATTGGGGAATTAGTATTGGAAGTACAAGCTCTGCTCAGCCTCTGAGTCAGCAGAACCTGAAAGCATGCAAATAGTTTCATCATCTCATCTGCAGCACAATTGCAGCAGAGATTTCTGTGACTGAGTTGCGTGCTATTTGTGGCGGAGAGTTAAAACCAGACAATGTGTGCAGGTTGCCTGAGAAAAACTATTTTTGGCACTGCAAAATCAGATGTGATTGCTTCTAAGTGCCATAGCACTGTGATAAGTCTTCCCCAGTTAAACTCAGAGGGGGTTTACTGTTGAGATCAGTAGGTCTGGAATGTAATTTTTAGCACACAAGTCATCAGTAGCTATAAAGCAGAAGACAGTTAATGAAGCCATCACTCTGGTAAATACGTTGTATGGGACTGCTGATCACACAGACATTGTGTTCTTTACTTTTCTATTCAGCATGGACATGGAGTATAAGTACTGATCTTCTGCAGCCTTCCCCTTTAACCATGTGGCTATGGTAGTCTAAGGAGACTTCTCAGGCTGGTACCAACTTATTAAAATGGTATTCAACAGAAAAATACAGAGGGAATCGATTGGGCTACAAGGAGAGTCCACTTTTATTGTTCTCATCTATTAAAGGCTTCAGTCAGGCTTTTATTCGTTCCCATTATAGTGACCCTGTTCCAGCCACACTCACTTAGAAGTTTTTCCAAATTCACACACACAGATAGACAGAACATCCCACCTGCCTCTGAAGGGATCACAATTACATCAAATGCAAGTGTAATTCTTCAAGTTCCTCTCCAGCGTGTCGATAGTTCTTTTCTCAGCTCAGCAATTGTCAGCTCTAGCTTGTCCTAAGGCAGGGGAGTTCAGCCACTCTGCTTTACTTCTGTATTTGCTAGGCTGCACATGACAGGTAACATAGCATTGATCCACCAGGAAACTTCACAAAACTAATGAGTTGTCACCTAAGTAAGTCCCCAGTCGAAAATGGAATTAAGGAGGATACAGTGTGGAAATTTCTCCTTTCAATTACATCAACCCTGTGCTAGTTGCCAAGGGAGGCAGAACTGGCTGTTTGATTGCTGTACTCTTCCACAGTCACACAGGCAGAGCAGTGGCACACGAGTTCAGGAAGCATTTATCACTCAGCTCAAACTGCACTGCTAGCAGTGTCTGAACTACCTAGTTCACAGCAGGTTTTGGTGCTGCAAAAAGAACTGCAGTGTACTAGCACTAGTCTTGGGTACCTCCTGATTGTTTCTGGCACATTCATAAAACTTTGATTCTTGGAGGTACTGGGGGCACCAATGCAAAGTATTTTCAGTGTACGCTGTTGGCAAGGGTTGCTTGTCTCATCCAGTGACTGCTACCACTGTATTGTGACCACTGCTAGCCACTCCTTGGCTCTGAATGATACTTCCCCTGTGCCAAGTCAAACAGCACCTTCGTATTTTCCTCTCTGCCTTTCTATTTTTGGGTGCTGAAGCAGTTACCAGGATCTGTTATGCACTCCTCAAAGCCAGAGGTATGAACAACTGGGAGAAAGGATGATGAGCAAAATGCCTTTTTTACACCTGTTTTGCCAGTGTATTAGCAGGAGTTACTCAGCCCAAGCCAGAAGAGGGCAAAAGCTATCAGTGGCTTGGGGAGAGCCTCCTGTTTGTCAGTGGATTTAAGTCTTAATATAGACCAAGTTCCAGGCACCTTCACGAAACTCAGCATGATGAGACCTTGGAAAGTCTGCTGGTTACATGGATGCTGCTGTATGCCATTTCCCCAAACAGGAGGAAATAGGAAGTACAGCATGACCGCAAAGCCACACGCTATTACTGTGCTGTTTCTTCTCTATTCTTAGTATGAAAATAATACAATTCCTAATGCTGCCCGTGCCAGCTGAAAAGACCTCTGCTTTCTGAAAAACAAACGCAAATTTTTTGCCTTATCTCAGCCATATTAACTATTAGGCATGTCAGTATTACATTTTTGGCACATGTGACCAAGATTTCTGATCATAATGTAAAAACTCAGCCTCCTTTTTTAATTCAGTTTTCCAAGTAAGTCCAACTCCTTGGCACAACAGCATTGTGTTTGCATAGCATGTTCACACAAGCTCTGGAGAAAAGCATTCTTGATGCCTCATATTTGCAGTTTTGCCATGTCATAGATGTAAATAAAACTCATATTTCCAGTTTTGGACCAAACTGCAGCCCAGCAGAATTCTCAGTTCCATCAATATTTTAAAGTTGGGGCTTATGCCCAATTGAGCAACTTTACCTTTGTCAACTGAATAATTTTATTACTGACAAAAATAAACTGAATAGGGGTTTGAGTGATCAGACAGTAAGTTTAAGAAACAATGTTTGTCATCAAATAAATGTAAATATTTTTATTTTTTAAAAAACATTAATGGCACCTTAGAGGCAGTGATGACTACACAACAAAATATACAAAAATTACATTTTTGTAGTTGTATCTTTCCACAGTGCTGCACAAAATGAAAACAGGATGAGAAATATTGTCGATCACACACTGAGACAATTTAGTCAATAAACAGACACTTTTTGGTACACCTCAATATGACCAGACCCAGGTTCCCTGGGTAAAAAGGAAAGGTGGCTTTGTGCAAAACTTTCCAACAACAGTACAACTTAATATGCTAAACATACAGCAAATCAACCATACAAGATAATTTGACAAGTCCTCATGCAGTCTATATACAGCATCATCTCCATTTGCTTCTTCAGGGAGAATAAGCAATCTCATTAAAATTAAATTTTTCTTGAGAAGTCTTTCACTGCTGTAATGTAAAACTGATTCTTTCTGCTGGATTCCACTCAGCATCAGAGACCATTCAAACTTTGTGTGCAACCAAGCCTTCTCCAATCTCTTTTAAAAGGAAGCAATATAAAGGGAGCAAAATTTAGCAATTAAAGGCAACATCTGCCACGATGGTAAATGAAAAAAAGCAGGTAACTCTTTGCTTGATTAAAAAAAGAGAATAAACTTGCCTGACTGCTACTCCTAGATGGACTTTTGGAAGTGATTAAATTCTGTTATCCAAATGAAAGTGTGTAATTACATTAATCTGTATTTACTTTCTGTTGTACCGCTGAATCCAGAATTACAATGTCTGTTTCAGAGAAGTGACCTGGTTTCCAAAATTGCTTTCTGTACCACCTACAGAAATCACAAGCTTCTGTGGGCTTTCTAGGTGGTGGGTTTTTTCCAAATAATTTCTTCTTTATTGATTTTAACTCCAGAAAGCACTACCTATGACCAATTATGCAGCTGACTTTTATCAAACGTAACCCTGAACCGATTCCTCTTTGAACAGAAGCATTCAACTTTAACTTCAGATGTTGGAGCCTTTGTTTATATTATTCAGAAGCTAGGAATTAACCTGTAATCTTTATGCTTATAATGGATTTTTCTACCTTCAACTTACAGTCCGTGGATAGTGTATTTTTCCTACAGTAAATTACCTTTATCTGTTGGATTTCTGTTACCCTGGTAAGAGTCATGATTTGCTGAAAGAAAACCACTGCTTTCTAAATACCTTTCACGTAGTGCAAGTATCACTACATGTGATGGTCCTGCAGCAGAGGTGCTAATAACTCAAGCATTTTGATATTAAATTAAAAAGCAGTCAGACTTCATAGCACTTCTCTAAGAACTCAGAATATGTAGACATGACAGGAGTGCAGTAAATTAAGTTGAACAAATGCATGTACCATAAAGCAGAAAGTAAAAAGAATTTAAACAGCATCTTGCTCAGTGCTGTCGATGACTAATTGGATGTTCAACACTATTGGAGTTACAGTTGAATCTAGTGGAGGGATCCATCATAAAAGTGTCAGAGGTAACCTAATTTAGACTTCAATGCTGAGATGGGAAAGATCAGGAAAATTGTGCCAAGCTTCACAAGAAGCTGCAACTCCAGAAAACCAAGCAAAAAGCTGCCAAAAGCCTATTGAACAGGTATGAACAATGAACTGAAGGGCTTATCAGTTAGAGACCTGCTGTCAAAGTGAAGTGAAATAATGAACTACCAGACAGCATCAAGCAGAAAAGACACTGTCTGCCAGCCTTTTTGTTGTGTAGCAGTTTTTTAGAGGCCTATGATAAGTAAGCTTAAGGAGCATACTAAGAATGTCTTGTGGTATAATATGAGGACATAAAAGCAAACTGCCAGAATCCTGACAGAACATGGTTAATTGACTGAGAAGCTGAACAAAATTTTCATTAAGAGGTCTTGCGACCATTTGGGACAGCCCAGGCACACTTCTACAACAGGAGTTCTACAAGCAGAGTTCTGACTGCAGGCCAGCTAAGTACACTCATACACTCCCAGCCTTAGCTAGAAGTGATCCTGATACCAAAATTAGTGGCATCAAGTGCTGGCTGGCCCAGACACCAGCCTGCTCCTGGGTACAGGCACAGCTGGTGAGGCTGTGCTACCACATCCTGGTCCTGCTTCTACCTCTTCCCTGTAGGCACAAGCTAGGAAGACACTTTCTTTGCTGAAGCTGCCCCATCGCTCTGGAGGGAGGCTGCCTGGGATGGAGTTTTAGGGGCTTCACTACAGCATGGAAGGAAAAGGCTCATCTCCCTTTTTGTCCTCCTTTGCACTCCCAAGGACTTCCCATCAGCCCCTGAAGTCTCGAGAGGTAGAAAACTATCCAGCTCTTTCACTAGGTTGTTCTTTCAGTCTAGAGAGCTAACCTGGCAGGTGGAAGACTGCAACATGCACTAATGTCAGCACAAGGTAAGCAATGGGAGGGTGAACACAGGAGGAAAGACTTCCCTCCCCTCTGGGTGGTCTTCCACTTGGAAGAGCTCCTGGCATTGCAGCCTTACTCTCTCTCTCTCTCTTTTTTTTTTAAATTTTTTTTTTTTTTTAATTATTAATTTTTTTTTCATTTTTTTTTTAATTTTTTTTTTTTTTTAATTTCATGATGTGTCACATCCTCATCCTCCAGCGATTAAAAGCCAGAAGGGAAAATTACCTAGAGAAGTGCTGTGTCCGTTTTCCTACCACGATTGTTTTACTTTGCATGAGTAGCATTATGCAGCTTTTACAGCTTTTTTTAAGTCTTCTGCCAGATATAAAGCCAATATGGAAACACTCGTCCCTTCTGTTTCCAATTTGGACCCTGTCAGATTTTATCAAGATAGTGAGCAATCTTTCATAGGCACATTAATTTTGTGTTCTACCCTCATTTTACACTGAGGCCAGCTTCCAGGATTGTCACAGCATGCCCTTGAAGCAGAAGCCTTCACATTCCCAAGTCATACTACACCAACTACCTTTGGGTTAAGAAAAATGACAAACTTTTTTGCTGACTGAACTTGAGTCTACCTGACATGACATTTTTAACTACATTCACTAGAACCAGTATTCTCTCTTTAAACATGGAACCACACAACTGAGGTTTTTTTACTGTAAACATTATTAATGTGTGGTATTTCTGTCTTGACCATGTACCCTTCTGAACCTGTTTACCAAAATGCCTGACAGGAAGAATTTCCTCACATGGCCAAACCAGGAGGTGTCTGTGCAAATTGAATAGAAGAATGGAGATTATAAATAAAGACAGCAAGAAAACACCATGAAGAGTCACAGCTTTCTAAAGCTCAGTACCAGGACTTTAGCAGTTTTTGTAATGGATGGATAATCTACAGAAATAAGGGAAAAAAAAAGTCATAGGGCTGACCAGTAAAATGGGTGGTGGAATTCAGGAAAAGACTTCAGAAAGGAAGGGACTCTGAATAAAAGCACACTCTTTGGCTATGGAAACTGAAAGTACACACTACAGAAAGCCACCATATGACTTCATAATATGGAGATAGGAATAAATTGTATTAAAACAGTGGAAAAACCAAGAGGATCTCAGGACACACATCAGAATGGCCTAAAATCAAAACAGAGGAAACCCTTTCATGTGATGTAGAGCTGGAAAAGGGCTACTTTTTTCTTTTTAATCTTTTTAACACTGTGGAAAGGGATTCCCTGTGAAGATGAGTTAATGTACTGCATCAGTGGAAGTAATCTCTTCAGTTTATGAGCTGGCTGCAAATGGAGATTAAGTGCAGGTACTGGAAGGTAGGGGCAAAAGCCTGTTGCAATACATGTACAGGGTGCCAAAATGGTTTAAGAGACATGAGAAGGAAGGTCTCCCTGAAATGAAAAGCAGCAGGAGCACATGCAACAACTAAGAGAAGTTTTATACATAACACAATACCTCCTTCCATCTTTAGAGGATACCAGGAATACAGAGGCAAGGCAAAGAGGGGGAAAAAACCCAACCAACCAAACCCATTAAGAAAAAGTAGAATGCATTTATATGATAATTCGTCCTGACAGCCAGAGACAAATCAATTAGTAAGTCTGGGTTTTATAAAGGCATCTGCCTCTCAGCAGGACTTATGCTTCCCACTCCACCTTCCCCTGAAGGTTAGACAGGGCTGGGTTCGGATAACATGGGTGTGCCTGATCTGATCCATTTCCTGTGCCTGCAAGCCAGCACAATCCTTCCTGATTTCTCTGTTCAAAGACATAATACATAAAGAATTCTTAAATTACTTTACAAGTGTTTTAATTGAATTTTCTAAATGCTGAGTCATAGCATTATTTATGCAGTTAATTCTGTCCCTCCTTCAGTCCCTGAAGCCCCAAAAATAACTGTGTTCACTGTTAATCAAATTGTGGCAAAATGTCAAAGTTCTTCCCCTGCCTCTCCTCCCTTACTCCCTTTCCTCAGAACAAGGTTTTCTGAATTTCTACACCAACTATTGCACTTGACTAAAACCAATCACACACACTGAGTAATACCCTCACATTCCCCCACCCCATACAACCATCATAACAAATCCTGCAACTGAAAAGAAAATCTGTCACGACAATTGTTTTCAAAGTAAGCATACACCAAACATCAAAAAATTGTAAATGCTTTTTTTTTTTTTTTTTTTTTTTTTTTTTCCCCCCCCCTCATTTATTGGAGAGTGGAGAAGGATGCTGGTTGGGGTGGCTTTGTTTAGTTTGGCTTTTTTATTTATTATACATCACGGCTGAAAGCCAAGCAGATTTTGGAAATTTTTTTGCAGCCCTTAAAACAAGGAAAATAATTCCAGCAAAAAAACAAAGCCAACCCTGTCTCCTAGTAGTGGTACTGTATGCTAATACATTACATTCAGGAATGTTTGTCAAGAGAGCCTGCACAGTGTTGGTGTATTTACGGAAGTTTAACTCCTTGCTCCCTTAAGGATTTGTTTCCTCATGCTTCTTCCACATTCCTTAATCTGACACAAGAAAGAGAAATCCACTGTACCCAGAGTTCCACCACCTTTTGACTTTGTATTCAGTGCAAACAAAGGCTAACCTAAATCTTGCCTTTCTGTGTACCTCTTTTCCCTTGCAGGTGGCAGAGCTTGAAGCAAGTGAGTGCTTTTATCTGCATGACAACATACCCACCAATTCCTCTTTTACAGAACAGTCTGGAGATTTGTAATTCAATTCCATTAATCTTTGGAAGCCTTATGCCATTTTCATGTGTTTCCTGAGTGTGATAAGGAACAGTGGCAGGCTAAAACAATGCTAAGTGTGGTCAATAGTCATCATTGGTTTAATTTAGAAACAAAATCTGTGCATAGGGTTACTAGCAAAAGCATCACATTTTGCTGATCCTGAAAAATGGAAGCGCCATATACAAATATGCATTAATTCAGAATCAAGAACAATTAAAATATATGACTGTATAATTTAGCTTATCATTCTAATTGGATTCAGATAGAAAATTAACCTATTAGTATAGCAGGGCTGATACACATTATGGCGCACTCCCCTCCTGATCACACTCTCTGCATTCCAGTCTAGTAAAAAGCACACCTGAAAACTGCAGTTGCTTGCATCCCTCCCAAAGCAGCACACGATGTCTGTGGGTCTGGATTTGTAAAGTGGAAAACCCGCAAGATTAAGGCAGAGGACTGACATGAGTGAGCAGTTCATCACAGACACAAGCAATTAAACACAATCTAATTGAAAAGGCAACTGACTGCCAACAAATACGCATGTATGTATTTACACTTTAGAGTCCAAGAGTCTTTGTAGCCTTCTCCATCCGTTCTGCACATTTTAACTGACAAAAAAATTAAAACTGAGAAAAAATAATTTGTATACATACAGCACTTAGAAAACAGGAAGGAGAGGAAAAAGAAAAGAAACAGAAAGCAGTGAAACCAGCCACTTCATCTTGGTATAATCATCCTTTCTATGGCACAAATTATATGATCCCAGTTTTTACAAAATATTGCCAGCAGTGTCACTGCAAAAAAAGTGCAAATGATATGAAAACGGCTCTTCATCATAGGAGCAATGAACTTTGCAATAGTGGAAACACACACTAAAATGACAGTCATGAAGGCCAGGATAACATTTATACATTTCCCCAGGAGCACTTTGGCATTAACCGTTTCGGACTGCTGTGCTTGCTGTTCCTGCTGATGGAGCTCCAGCTTTGAAACCCGGGTTTGGCATGATTCCAAGGCTTCCTGGAGACAGAAGACAAAAATCAGGGCAGCTTTATTTCCAAACACCACTTTTCTCATTTTAGATTCAGAGCCATCCACCAGCCAGATTAGAAACATTATTATAGACTGTTAAAACTTGAATTAATCAACTCTTCCCAAAATAAATGCACACACACACACATATATATATTTGCATGTGTGTATCATTGCCTGCTCAGGCATAATCAAGTCTGGTAACACTGTTCAAAATATAGTTTTTACATTTTTCACACTTGAGAGAAGGTATTATAACCCTAATGTTCATGATAGATGTTTCCTGCGTATACTGATGAGATAAAGTACTGGCAAAGCTGTTGCCATGGCAACTTCCACTGCATTAAAAAAAGCATCAAAGGTTCTCTGTATATGCTATGGAAAATACTATGGTAGTAGAGATTTGCTGTGATAGTAATTAAATCTGCTTGCAACATGTACCATTTGGTTTACACCACCTTTACATTACTTTTTGCTCAAAGCCACCCCTCACACAGCACTGGGATTGAGTCCTGAGTAAGATTATTCTTCCATCCTGACTGTACATTATTTTCAGATAATCTTGTGCTGCTTTAAAGTCCAACTGTACAAGTCTGACACCTGCAGTTCTGCATTGAGAGGCTGAGCAAGTGTTTTAAAAACATTCTACACATCCCTTAGGGACAGAACCATGCATAGTTAGGTTGTTACTCAAACCATCCATGACTTAGATGCTTTTACTCTACTCCAGCTTATTTATCAAACCCCCAAAGAGACAGGTTTAGCCAGGCCCAATCATACAGAGATAAAATCAACAAGGCTGTATCAGAGTAGCACTTCAATTAATTTTAGAATTCTGACACCTCTTCAGGGTTCCACTGAGGAGTTAGAATATTTCACAGCCTTTCTGCTGGAGAACTCAGGTCTCATTCAGCTTTTGCATCCTCAAGATGACCTCATGGAAAGGAATCATGCCTGAGAGACCCCACACCCACAGAGGAACCTATGATATGTTTCAGATTCAGTATCATCCCTTTCCCACGTTGTTCCTGAAGGGGTGTGGGGGTTGGGTGGGTCCTTACTCCCACACTGATCGGGAAACAGGGTCCTGAGCTCTCTACACTTAGAAATGGTAGCACAGGGGTGTACAGGACAGGGCTTGTTTGGTTTTTTTTACCATCTGAGCCCAAAGAAAGACAGCCTTTGAGTATTCCTATTCCTCAGTTGTTAGTTAATTAAACCCACAGTAATGCAAAACAATGTTTTCACCACTTTTCACCACCCCCTCAGACTTATTAGAAATATTATATAAATATATTATATATAAATATATATTATTATAAATTATTATTATAAATAAAAATATATTATTATATAAATGCTTACATTGTATACACACATCCAAGTATGCAACTACATGCTTTCAGGACAAACTTGCAGAAATTATTAATGGCTTTTGAATGAAGCCAGACATGACTACAATTGATCACTGAGGCTTTATCATCAATTCCAGAAGATAAAATTCTGAACCCATCAAAAGAAATGGAGACTGTCAATGATCTTAACACACTGGTTTTTTACCTTAAAACAGACAAAACATGGGCTTATGTCTTTCCCCAGATTCCTTATATAAAAGATGTAGAAAGAATGCAAGTTCTTTATAGTATAAGAATTCTACAAAATTTTAAAAGTTTATGAAAAGGAAAAAAAAAAAAAGTACCTGAACATCCCGTGATCTCTCATAAGCCTGATATGCCACTTTCTCCTCTATGCTGGCTAGCTCTTGTTTCAAGTTTGCTGTCTCGTGCTGATGAAGATCAGTGAGGTCATTTAACTGGTCTTCCAATCTTTCGTATCTTATCAGGAAGAAAGGTCTAAGTTTAGTTCATTCTATTTGAAAAATGCTAAATCATGAAAACAGATATTTTAAAAGGTAACTTCTCAGTGCACTATGGATTCAGCTGACTGGCATTACAGAGCATACAGAGAAAACAGTAATAAACTCACTGGAAACTGTATATAAGCATTTACTCAGCAAACTGGAGGCCTTCTTTGAGTGTTCCTTGCTCTGGGTACTGAAAAGTAAAAACTTGTACATCTTTGGCAAATTATATGAACTATAAATAATGGCTGGGAGTATCCAACTCACATTTTTCTGTTCCTCACTTTTCATTTAGAAAAGACAATATGCTTTCATAAGTAAGCATGAGCCAGTAAACAGTTTGCCAATAGTGCAAGGAAAAATAAGTTCCCTGAGTCCCCTCTTCAAACACAACTTCAAAGTCCTGCTGTTCAAGTACTGCCTGTTCTGGCAGTACCTCTCTGTGTGGCAAACCATTTCAGCTAAACCATCAGAAACTAAAAATTTATTGGTGAGTTTATACTTGGTTTAACAAGTAAATACTGCAGGGAGAACAAAAAAAAATGGAAGCAAAATTGTCTGTGGAAATATGATAGAGTAGGCTTGAGATATTAATGGCAGTAAACTGTCAGAAAAGGCTGCTCTGCTTTCTCCTGAAACCAAGTCCTGCATGTAGTAGATAATTTGCTCTGATCTCTCCTCATGTTACCACCAGATATGCAGCCTTCCCTTGTATATATCAAGAAGTGGAAAAAAGGAAATTGATAAATAGTGCAATTCATACTGGGGTTCTGGCCATTAGTGTAGTAACAATTTCAACAATCAACATTTACTCTAACAAGTGATATGAAAAATGGGATAAAGGTTCAGCAGGTGGAAACCCTGTGTAGAACATATCTCACTTTCCACAGTAACAATTGCAAGAGGAAATTGTGCTACAGCACTTAGTCACATTTTACAGCCATTTGTTACACCAGGGTACAAAGTGAGATTGCATCCACAAGACAGCAATGTGTTTGAGAAGCATATGGACAAGGTACTCAGGACTCAAGGGTGTATTTATTGGCTGTAAGTCACCTCTGCAACACAGCAGACCGATTCATGTTTTCAAGTCACAATGGATCAGAATTGTTCCAACCAGTTACAAAACAACTGGCATTTCCTATATGCAGTATTCACATTATACAATATGCCAGTAAGATGTCAGATGATGCAATTTCTGGCAAGGCTTTGACAAAAGGCAAAGAACTACATCATTTGATAGGAAATACCAATGTTCTGTATGTATTTTCACTTATCAGAAGGAGTGGGACATTTTGGTACCAAATATTGATTGCTATTACTTTTTCTCCTCTTGCTTCTGAAATATGACACACACAAGCACACACCCACATTTACACTTTCCAAATGGCTTCTATACCCATTACAAAGTAATTTCAGGAGAACAATACCTATATCTTTCTTCTTGTAACATCTGAGAAATAAAGCCATAGTCTCTTTTAAATTGTGCTTTTAAATTCTCAATATCATCAGCTAATTGGGACTGTGTCTCTTTGATTTCCCTTAGTTCCTCCAATATCACAGAAAGCTTTCCCTGGCTGTCCAGGGTACTTGGCACAGCAGGACCAAAGGAAGTATTCCCATTACTCTCTGCTGAGCCAGAGGTCCCACTTGAGCATTCATCATCACTGACATATTTTGGTTTGGCAACAATGGTGGCACTGCCCCCATACGTTCTTGAACTCGTTTCTGGCCGAAATTCATCCAAGGAATTTTTCAGATGAGCAATGTTGTCAGCACTACCAAATTTGTTTCGGATCAGGTTTGCAAATTCTCTAGACTTGCTGAAAACAAAGACAGGAGGTGTCAAGGATACACCTGGCACACTCGACTTGCTGCTCTCTGTTCCGTGCCCAGAGGTACGGGATTTTCCATGCTGAGTATCTTTCGAGTTATCTTTAGATGTCTCCTTAGTACTTTTGGAAGATCCATTTTGTTCAAGATCCTTGAGCTTTTTGTGATACTGTTCCAATTTCTTCTGCAGCTGAGCAATGGAGTGGGCAGATTTCTGGTTCTTCTTCTCAAAGACTTGTTTAATGCGGCCAGCCTGTTGCTTGTCTGCACTGTTTACCAGTTTCAAATACTCTGCCACGTTTCCATCTCGAGCCGTTTGTTCAACTTTGATTTGTTCTGTAACCTTGAGGATTTTCTGTTTCAAGCTGTCTGCACTGAGTTTGACCTTGTGAAACTCTATGACCCCATCTGGCACATCAAAGTTCAGGTTGGTGTCAGAGCCTCCACGGCGAATGCTTAGTGGTAAACTCAGGGTATTCATGTCATGTCTTTCCACCTGAGGAGAAAGAAACAGAGATAAATAGAACTTGAATTTTACTTCTTAAAATCCAACTTTCCATTTCCTTTTCCACACGTAATTACAACAAGTACACAATATAGAGTAAGTTCTGGTAGCAAAACAGAAATTCCCTCATATGAATTGAAAGCAACAGAGAAGGTCAGAGACAAGAATGACTTAACCAGAAGTCTTCATCCCTATTAGGATGTAGTGTTATCCTGTGTGACAAACAAGCTACATTTCACTAAAGCTGACACGACATCCTAACTATAGAGCCTGCCTAACAAATGCTCCAGCCACACTGAGTTTCCAGAGCTTTAAGACCTGAGGGAAGTAATCCAATTGCTCAGACAAGACCATTGCAGAGACGGAAGAAGTTACTGAAGTATCTTTAAAAGATGTATTTGTGAAATGCTTTAATTACTCATTGCTTCAAAATACCTGACAACCTCTGATAAAGTTTGATTTCCAACTATAAATTATTGCCTATAATGCTGAAGATCTTGCAGTCAGACCTATGCACACAGTGCGTATGTCCTGTGATCACCATTCAATCTCTTCCTTGATTAAAAACATAAAATCATAAAGCATCACTGTAAGACTTGGTTTTTTATCCTTGTACAGTTTGCATGGTAATCCTGGAAATTCTCTCCAGTATTCTTCCTACAGTTAATGACATGCATCATGCAGATTGATCAGGAAAACTTGTCTCACCCTGTGTATATCACGACAGGTAACAAACAGAGAGGGGAGTATGGTCATGTAATTGGAGTCATGTCTGATTGTTTCAGAGACAAAATCATACCTACTCCTACTTTATATTTTTATATTTATATATTTTTCACTGAGGATTACGGAGTCCTTTTCTTTTCCTTTTAAAAATCAGACAATGTAAAAGTTCACTTTCACCAAACTCTAAGAAGAGGGACACTTGTAGAACATAAACTGAAAAGCTCTGGAGTTGACAGTTACTTCTGGAGAATATTGGTTAATGGTGACCATTAAGACCTTTAAGACTTGGACTCTTTAACCTCAAAGATTAAACCAGTGCTATGGCCCAATTGCTTGGCAGTTTACCAGTTTGTTAAAAATATTTGATATTGAGCCATATGCTTAATTATTAAAAACAGATGCAAGTAACTGTTATAAATATATAAAAATTGTAGTTGATTTAATACCATCAGTCATTCATGCTTGATGATGAGATCTCATGTTAGCATTTGCACAGGACACACATGGATGCCACTGTATATCCAGAATGATTTAAAGAGTGACAAAAATCACAGGTGTCAAAACTAATTTCCATTCTAATTGATTTTTTAACTGAGCATGTCTGAGAAATATATTTACTAGAAAAAAAATAGCTTTTACAGATCAGTTTTTAAACCAGTAAGCCTCATAGTAGAGTTGTCGTAGCTAAAAAGTACCTCTGATAGAAGTAAAAATAGTTTGACATAGGATACTGGTTTCTTTCCAAAGGTTCATAGAGCACAGACAAGCAGTCAAGGCAAATAGCTGAAAAACTTAGATACCAGATCTGTAATCCCACGTTGCAAATAATACTTCAAATGTATTTACTGGGCCTGGAACAAATTCAGTTATGAAAAAAAGCTCAGTATAAAACAATAGTTTCCTGAAACAACCTACATTTTTTAAAAAGCTTTGGAGCAAAATTACACTGTAGTAAATCACTGCACTGTATACACACAATAGACAGATCCATCACTGATGTCACTCAGCACAAGCTGTACATAACTTCCAAGAATGGGTGGGTCTATCCCTAACCTTTACACAGCATTAAGTGTTTACTTCCTTAGTACAAAATAGTTTTAAAATATATTGTAATAATTGGACACAAGCCCAAACCAGGTCCTTTCTCCTCATGTCCTCTCCCTCACTGGAGTCTCCAGCCATCAGCAAGGTCTATCATCACCATGCATCACCTACTGCCTTCCTGGAGCTTCAAGGTCACAACATCAATAGAGACAAAAAGAACCAAGACTGCCAAGGGAACACATCTGCTGAAAGCTGCATTCTTTTGGAGTTACGGAAATCAATTAGCATGTGGCTAATCTGCTTCTGAAATGAGTAAAACTAATCACAAGGTCAGTTTAAATTCAGTGAAGTTTAGAAAACAATTCAGACACAATTCCCAAAATACTACCAGGAGTAGTTTTTTAGCTTGCTGGACTGAGACCTCACCAAGGGCACAGAAGAGTCATATCCAAGACATTCCTCTGATTGTACATGGCCCAACAAGGCAGCTGTCCTCTTGCCATCATGATGCAAGGTTGGGTCAAGCAACAGAGGCCACTGACATCTCTTGTTGGTGAGGTGGTTTTCTGGGGGGGAGCTGTGGTTTGGTGGGTTTTTTTTGCTTGATCAGTTTGATTTTTGGCTTTGTTCTTTTGTTTGTTTTTTGTTTTATTGATTTTTGTTTGTTTGTTTTTAAAAATCAGAAGCAAGTAGACACTGAAGGACCCAGCTATCTCTAGACAAGTGGCTTATTACCTGTCTTCTATCTTTATGAGGCAGTTTGGCAAAGATCGATTTGTGTTTGCTTTACAGCTCAACACTAATGTAACCCCAAGACGTCCAACTTGAAATCCCATTTTAAAGCCTTCTGGCTGCAACAGTCTCATCAGAAGATGAGAAGATTTACCCTTTGTGTGCATTCCTGAAGCCCTGTAAAAGCAGCCTGCATGTCCTGCTGTATCAGCTGCCCAGTTCACTGTAGTGCTGTCAGAAGCAGGAGTCTGGAATGCTACCTCACCCCCAGAGGGACCCCTGCACTCTCCTGTGATGTGGGCTGAAATCCTGCCACAGGCAGGAGACTCAATGCACAACCCCCTCAAACTGCTCCAGTGCTCTTCCAGCTATGCTACAGGAAGAGATGATGAAAGTCACCCATGTCATTGTTCTTTCTGTGACTCTTGGGTCAGCAGCACTTGACAAGGGCAATTACCAGCATGGTGATTATAATGAAGCTTTTGAGAGACTGATGTTCATTGTGGCAAAACAATATACACACACTAGTGGCTCCAGTAGCCAAAACAACCTATCTGGGACCAGCTGTGTTTTTGGAAATGGGAAACACTTTCAGGAAAAGCATATGGAATCATCATATGTCTCTCCTATCATAATTAATGAAGTAATTAACAGGGAGCTGGGGATTAGCAGTAGATGAGAGGAAGCAGTAACACAAGAAGACAAGCAGTAACACAAGAAAGGCAATGCACCAGTCCAGAGACTGAGGAAATGCCAGAGAGACATTTTGGCTTCTACAAAAAACAGGGAAATCCCAGTTTGCACATGGCTACTGAAGCTGGTGTTCGCTTGAAAGAAGAAATCTGGGGCTTGGAGAGACCACTGCATTTGATGGAACAGTTCACTGTTTGCTGTACACACTTTGCTACAACCCAGTTGAGAACTAATTGTAATGTTTGTGTTACTCAAAGAGTAGCTTTTCAGTGACTAAGGAGTGCAGCAATTCAGGCTCCTTGCCTGCCTCAGAGCCAGAGACCACAGATTACAAGATAGGTACCTCTGAGAGGTAAAGCCTTCTACCCCAACTCCCTCTTTTCCAAGGAGCCCAGCAGAAACCCAGCTGCATGCTGAAGCTCTTCACACAGCCCACCCCAAACCAAAGTCAAACATTAAAGCTGTAAGACACTTCACTAACACACATCAGGTTTATTCTAGATAGTAGTAAGCCCAGATAACCCTTGGCAGGTATCTGCACTTCAATATTCAAAGGCTGGGGAGCTTCAAGGCCATTTCATCAGCTTCAAGACATTATTCAGAGGCAGACCAGCTTGCAGAGGTTTGCATACTTTGAACATTTTCCCCGGTATGCCAACACTGTCTGCTAATAATAATAAAAATCCAGGCACTTTGGCAAAGCCTCAGATGCAGATTAAGCAATTTAAGCATAGTGGGCAAGACCTTGGATTTAGAACCCAATCCTTTCAAGGTCAGTTTGATCACCTATCTTTCCCTCCATTTTAACTCTTATCACCTTATCACCTCTCTTCTTATCTTCTTAGCACCACAGAGTTGAGCCTGTAGGTACAGGCACCTCAAGAAAGACGAAAATGTGCCTGTTATCTTAATGCAAGGAAAAAAAAAAAAGCTTAAAATACTTTTAAAACAACAAATTCTGTAGAAAAGCAATGGTAAAGAAGGCATATACACAATAAATTGTGGTCTTACTAGAAAGACAACCTTTACTCTCTCAGTCTAATTTGGTCAGTTCCAAATAGCAAGATATAACCTGTGACCCAAACAGCCAAGTTCATGCCAATGTTGTTTTACCTCATATCCTACGGACATGCTCAGTTCAAGCCAGGAGCATTCCACAAATAACCTTTCCTCTAATTTCCAAGTTAAGGACTGAACTAAGGCCAAATTAGCTAGATCATTTCTCTTGTGTAAAGAAGTCTTCAGACATGGTACTATCTCAGATTAAATGAACAATGGGAGAAGAGAACAATGGGGGGAAGAAGCAGTTTTCTGCTTCCATGCTAACATCAGCTCCTTCAAAACCTAACAACTTCCACTGCAAAGTCTCCCCTGCCATGACTGAATTCAGTCCTCTTCCAGGTTGTTCCACAGCATAAAACCTGACACGAGCAAACCAGTTCCAATACAAACAACTTCTGTGCCTAGAGCCTTCAAAGTTCAATGAGCCTTTATAAAGCAAGCTACTTCCCATTTAGTGCCCAGCAGCCATGTTAAAAAAGAAAAAAAAAACACAAAACCAAACCAACAAAAAACCCCCAACCCAATCCAAACAAACACAAAACCAAACTCAAAACAAGTTCACTCTCCTGCCTAGGGAAAACAATACAGTTATGAACTAATACTCAGATTTACTATGCTTCAGTTTTGTAAGAGGTAGGCTCCACACCCCACAGTTAACTATTTAACTTCAGATCACTCTCACACTTTACATAAGCACCGTTAATTAAGAAGGCCTTATTAAAATACTCTCTCCTAACTTCTTAAATCAAAATGTCACTTTTATGTGTATGCTCCTTCTTGCTTGGGTTTCCATAGCAATATAAGAAAATACTTGTGAGACCCAGAGCCTCAGATGCTACATGGGTGCTTCCATCAATAAGTCATTATGCAAAGCCTGGACTCCTACTCCCACTGGAGAAAAGTGCTTTTCACCCGACAAATCCTCCAAAATACAGCTACTATGAATCAGTCTCTGGGTGGCACCTCTTTGAAGAGTGATTCAAGATACTCTATCTATTCTTCTAGACTAATTCTTCAACCCAGTTTTGCGTTTCTTATAAGTGCTTTCTTCCCTCCAGCTTTTCTTTATTTTCTTCCCCTCTCATTCAATAATAAGCTTTCTTTTTTCTAAAGAAAAGGTGGCAAGAACTGATTTTTCCATTATACTATGAAAATACTCTGTAAAAACCCAGCTGCTATACATTTTCAACATAAAATCCTTTTCTATGAACGAGAATTTGATAATAAGCCAGCCACATTCCTGCTATGACTGGTCTCTTCTAATGGTTGCATCACACACTTTTGACTTCCCACCACTTGTGAGTGTGCTTTCCACTTTTTTTTTTTTTTTTTTACAACCACTTGAGTGTGCTTTCCTTTGGATCACTCCATTGTCTACACACAATTTATCTACTATCTGTTGATAAAGCTACAACAGGTCACCTACTCCTTCCTTCTGGTTCTCTCTTTTCACACTCAACTCTCAACTTCATTGCTATTCGGTTTGTCTAAGAATTTCCTGAGACCTCAGCTCCTAGAACTGTACAACCATACAAGAGACTTCCAGGAAATATTGCTAAGTTTCTTGCCTTCAGTAACTCCCACATCTAACTTAAGAAGTCAATAACAAAACAATTTTAAGGAAGTTTTAAATATGTAATTTACTGATTTACAGAAATCAACCCCCCAACTCAACACTGACTGCAGAAAGTCTAATTCATGACTTGTTATTGCTTTGTGCTGACAACAATTACATAAAAAAAATCAATTTTGTAACAGGAACATTAAGACTTTATAGTAACAGGGAATTTAGGAAGTTCTACCATTAAGAGAGAAAACACTAAAACCCAGAAAGACTACTCAACACAGGCAAAAGAGCCAGTCTCTTGTTTGTTTGTCTTGGCTCTTTTGTTTGCTATAACCATTGCAAAGCTTCCATTTGTAAACAAGAGAACAATAGCTCCATCACGCATAAGATCTTTTCATTTGCGTGAATGCTGCAGCAGCACATCCTGAGCATATAAACAATCACATCTTGTCCTCTACATGAACCCTCACTTACTTCAAGAAGCCTGCCTGATTCTTCCTTTTTTCCTTCTTGTCTCTCCACACTGGGCTGAGAAAGTAAAATTTCAAAAATACGTTTCTGTTACCTCAGCAGTTCACAGGACTTGTGCTTCATATGAAGGCCTAACCCAAAGACAAGGTCTGCTTCACTATGTTACAGCCACAGATGTTAAGCAGCTTTAATGTAATTTTTAACTATTATGAGAACTACTGGAAGGCTTACAGCTGTGTCTTTGATGGCTCTCTAAGAAGACTGTACACAAACCCATCTATCTTGTAGATATTAGCAGCTCTACGCTTTGCTTGTTCATTAAGTTCAATATCTGGCAGCCATCTTTCACATTTTTATGTACACCATAGATTTCAAATACCAATGCACACTATAGAAGGTATTTCAACCCATAAAAGAAACTGTATGTTAGAGGAGTTACAAAAGTCAGTAAGATAACAATCAACCCAAAACACAGGCGGCTTTTCTCACTGAAAATAAGTCACCCAATCAGAGAGTAATAAAACCCTACTGTAAAATTTTTATCTTGCCTTAAAAATATTCCTATCCTGAGAACACACTTCCCTGGTTAGTGAGATTTATTAAACAGAATTACTTTGAGATATGAATTCAGACCATTTTGAAAGATATACGAGGTTAAATTACACTTATGTTGCCATATTATTATTTGTAACAATAATGTGGGGTCACCGTTTTTTTTTAAGTTTTAGGGGTAAAGAAAGAAACTATTTTTAAATAATTGGCTTTAACAGGGATTAGAGTACAAAAACTCTCATGTAATTTTCAAAAACTTGAGAAGTAACTGTCATGTATTGTCAGGGTGGTACTAGCAAATGGAAGCAGACTTTTCCTTTTAGAGATGTTTGCAAACTGAAAATACAGGGTTTTTTTCTGTTTGGCCACAACTAAAATGTCAAGGGTGAAATGAAGTCCTGTGGATACTAAAGGCTCTTTACAAACAAGTCTTTTACTCCAGCTACAGGGCACTTTTAGTGAATGTCTCCTACGAAGAATGAATACACAGGAGAGAGAATACTAAGCACAAAACTTAGGGACAAATTCTGTGCTTATAAATTACAAAAAGACCAAACTCCATTCTCTCTGCCATCTCACAGAAAAAACATTTGCAAATGCAGAACTGCAAAATCAGAATTACAGCCAAGAAACAGTAATGGCTTTGTTTAACAGACCCCTGGAAGGTGCTCAGAAACTGCACAGTTGGGTAGCACATGAAACTGCCTAGCACAGAACAGACACAGCAGAAAAACTGTGTTTAAATTGGTCAGCCTTGATCTGCTGAAACCACACTGCTAATCTAAAAGTCTTTTAAAACAATGCAATTAAACCCCTGTATCTTGGCTTTTGTAATTTAGGGGGCTGATAAAATATTATAGACCCAACTTGATGCAACTTCTTGGCTACATTAACGTATTTATGCAAAAACATGCTCAATGTGGCACAGATCTAGTCAATAATTCCCATATGAGACAGAATGATAAAAAGGCAGCACCAAAAATGTAACATGAATAGTAAAATCACATAAGAAAATTATATGCCTTAATGGCTTTGCAGCCCATAGTGTTTTACTGTCTTTCCTTGCACTTGGACAAGTGTTATTGGCCTCTCTCCTTTGCATTCAAGGCCTTTCAGGGTATTTGTTGGGATTTTTTTGTTGTTGTTAAAACTCTATCTGGGAGGACAGAGCAGATGAAGGCCTTTATAATTTTAGAGTCACAATTTAATCTGACTCTCATCATCATTAAGCATATATCGTGTGTTTCGTCCTAGCCCTCCAGAGGAAGTTACGGTGTCAGAGGGATTATTTATTTAATCAAAATGACTAATAGTAACAATGTTTAATTGTGCTGGGATAAAGTCTCTCAGGTAATGAAAAAAAAAATTGTTCTTCAAATAATATTTGCTGAAATATAATTGAAGTTCAGAGATGTTTACTTTATCAAGATGTTTATATGGCACCATACTAACCATAACTGAGAGTCTAAAGACAAAACAGGCCAACTTGTCAGTTCATATCAGCAGGACTACTGGCTAATCAAACATTTTTTTGGAAGGGGAAGGAATATTATCATTATAATATCCTAGTTCAGTCAACTTTACACAAATAAAAACAAGTATAGCTTGCTACAGAAGTATCTGCACTAACAGTTACATGCTTATTTGTACATTTTTCTTCTCTGTTATACCTCTTCTCTTCTTGCTTTTGTATATTTAATATTTGCAACTTTATCTTTTTATCTGGAATTTATCATGCTTTTTATCTGGGATATATTTATCTGGTAAAATACTTACTAGGGTTTACAAAAATTGCCAATCTATGCATTAATATTTCTTACGAGGCTTATAGAAGGAGATATAGGAATCTAGGACTGTCTCAAAACAATTTGTCTTTTTAAAATAATAGTAGTGGATTTATATTAAACCATACAACCCAAGTGTTTATTCTGGGTAGTATAAAATCCAAGATGCATGATTTTATACAGTCAATACATTTCCACTTGATTGAACACTTGAAAAAACACCTTAAAAGATTGCTGAATTAATAAAATACAATCTTAAAAGGGAACAAATTTTGCTACATCCTCAGCAGTGTCAACAAATCTACAGCAATGGGTAAGTCAACTGGGATACATCCATATGATAAAACCAAAATTTTCAACTTAAGACATTCGTGTAGACATGTGTTCTACCCTGAGAATCTCTTCCAGCATTGCTGGTAAGCTGCACATGCTATCAAGAACCATAAAGTTACCTATATTTTCTAATATTGTTTCTAAGGAGAAACAGCAATAGGAATTATAAATATTGTATCTAACAAAAACTTCATGAATCAAGTAAATATTTCAGATTCCTATAAACCCATAACCTGTGTTAGCTAGACCAGGATACGAATAAGAAATGTGCCCTTCTGAAAAAAAAAAGCACAGGTTATTGCTTTTCTGCTTTCTTGAGTTGTCACACAAACACTTGCCATCCATGACTTGCACCTTCCAGGAACTGAGTCACAGAGTTCACCCGTCAGGTTCTCTGCCAAGTATATGAAAACAATAGAAGATGCTTCAGAGTATTTTTAAGAGTCACTTTTCAGCTTATTGAAAGCTCTTGCCTCCCTTAGCTGACCATGAAGAATTGGTGAGACTCTCTCAAGCCACTGCCATGACTCAAATAGTTGTACTCATCTCATTATAAGATTTTTGCATGAAGCCTCACGCTGCCCAGCTCAGAAAGTTCATTCTCCATGTTCTTTGGACATTAAAAAGCAACAGAACCATTTAAAACAGGATACAGAAGTTCAGTCATATGCTTTCCTATCTACCCTCCCCATATACTTTTATTATGCCATGAAGTACTGCAATTAGCCTGATGGTCTTTTTAAGGCAGCTTGTAATCTTAATTCAGTGCCTCTAAAAAAAAATTATCACCAGAAAACAGCATGTGTTCATCTTGGATTCAAGCTAAACATAAGAGGACCTCTCAAAAGCACACGCACATTTTCACTGTTTTCCAATTCTCTTTTAATGATAGTTCCTATGTATTAAATTCATATTAGATTTTTCTATTTTTAGAGTTGTGGAGATGTTAGCAGCCTATTCACCAATATGATCTGATTAAAAATGAAGCTGCAATCAATATTCTGTTCCTAGCCTGCCTCCCTCTCCTTTGAACTTTCTAAATAGATTCTTTTTTTTTCTTCCCTCCCCTCCCTCTTAAGTTTCTATTCAGGCCACCTAAAAGGACAAGCTTTATACCATGGTTGGCTTTGGTGTAAGATTTATAAACATATCACTATATTCAGTCATAGCAACAGCACAGAAAAAAAAGGAACAAAGCAGAGCTCAGTGGGAAAGGAAGCAGACAGAAGTCCTGCTGTCCTTGGAGTCTGACCATTGTTACTGGCTCTGCTCTGAGCCACAGCTCCACACCTGAGCAGGGAATTCTGCTTGGCTCCAGGATCCTGTAGTCAACAGCCCAATATTTGACACAGGAGACCTCACAGTGCTGGGAAAATGGAAAAACAAAACAAAGCCCTAAACATAGTACTCTTCTCAAAAGGTCAAGGCATTAGAAAATTGCTAAATATTTCTTCCCTTGATCTCTCAGAGTAATTTAACCTGCAGAAACCACTGTATCTAGTGGTTAGATAAGAGGATAGAGGTTTTATCAGGCAGATGAAGCTCTATATACACCACTAAGCCCTCAAAAGCCTGCCTTCTGTGAGATTAGCCAAATAACACTAACCTAATCACAATCATCACAGTGAGTTAATATTCTACATTGTATTACATGTTGAAAAAACATTTTCCAGATACTATTTCTAAATAAAGACTGACAAATACATTCACTTTCTGTAGTCAGCTACTTGACAAGCTTAAGAAACACACAAACCACACCCTAGCTCTTTCTCAAGGCAATGGTGTTAGCAACAGTTCCTCAAGCAAGTCGCTCTCTTTCTTTCAGCTACTGCTCATCCATGAAGTCTGTCATGCCTTGACTTCATAGAATCATAGAATCATAGAATCGGCTGGGTTGGAAGGGACCTCAGAGATCATCATGTCCAACCCTTGACCCACTGCTGCAGTTGCTAGACCATGGCACTGAGTGCCACATCCAGTCTCTTTTTAAATATCTCCAGGGACGGAGAATCCACTACTTCCCTGGGCAGCCCATTCCAATGTCTGATCACCCTCTCCATGAAGAAATTCTTTCTAATATCCAGCCTAAACCTCCCCTGGCACAACTTGAGACCATGCCCTCTTGTCTTACTGATAGTTGCCTGGGAGAAGAGCCCAACCCCCCCCTGGCTCCAGCCTCCTTTCAGGGAGTTGTAGAGAGCGATGAGGTCTCCCCTGAGCCTCCTCTTCTCCAGGCTGAACACCCCCAGCTCCCTCAGCCTCTCCTCACAGGACTTGTGCTGGAGTCCCTTCACCAGCCTGGTTGCCCTCCTTTGGACCTGCTCCAGGACCTCAATCTCCTTCCTGAACTGAGGGGCCCAGAACTGGATACAGGACTCAAGCTGTGGCCTCACCAGGGCTGAGTACAGGGGCAGAATCACTTCCCTGGACCTGCTGGCCACGCTGTTCCTGATCCAGGCCAGGATGCCATTGGCCTTCTTGGCCACCTGGGCACACTGCTGGCTCCTGTTCAGCTTCCTGTCAATCCAGACTCCCAGGTCCCTCTCTGCCTGGCTGCTCTCAGCCACTCTGACCTACTACCTCACTGAAAATTCCACAGTGTTGGTCCAGGTTTCACTATTACAGCCAAAGTCAAAAACTCAGAAGCCTTGTGGACAGTGGTTATGTTAGATCTCACTGACTCCCTTCCCAGATCAGTGATTTGCATAGGACAAAAACCTTCCATGCAAGAGAAACAAAACATCAATACAAGGAACTCTACTACTACCATTCCTTCCCCCTCAAAAGAACAAAAGAGAAGTCACTTATTTCATTGATCTGCTTTCCAAATTCAGATTTTAGAAATCTTTCTCTACATATGATCCTGGTACTACTCAGGCAACACTGGATCATTTTAACTTTATGGAGCTGATTGACATAGTTAATTATTCATCCCATTTGGTCTGTAGGCTTTTTATTTGCTTTTGGTTATCTTTCTTGTTCACTTACTGCTTTAACAAGGCTGTTATAAAAATTTCACAATAGTTACACAACAGTTATATACCCGAAAGCCAAAGATACAGTAAAAATTGCTGAAAATGCCTGTTCGGTCTGTCTGCTATCTGAAAGCCAAAAATCTACCAAAAATAAAAGCACCTATATATTCAAACATTTTCAGATTCACTTAACCACAGCTACTGGGACTGCTATAGTGTGGTATATCTATGCAACAATTCTTAAGCATATTTAGTAGCATAAATAGACTAGTAAAACCAAATACTTGTTATTACTTGTCTTTTTATTGGAAAGCTGTTAATTCTTCTTAGTGTGATGTTGGTGATGTTTGGTTTCTGGTATTGATTTCATAATACAGTTTGTTTTAAAAGATTCAGGCACAATGCTGTGCATGCATTCTTGTTAAGCATGCAGAGCTGGGGCTGGGGGCTAGAACATGGTGTGGCACCATAAAGAATTATACCATTTTAACATTGCTTTTCAAGTTCTCTAGATGGCTCCTGGGTCACATGAGGTAACTGATAAGAAAGTTCTTACAGCTTTTAAAACTCCACTGTATTATTTGATTACCTAGTGTATTAGGATTGAAACCTGTGTCAGAACTGATCAAAGGTTGCCTTACAGTTTTACTATTACCTGTATGGAAACTAAAGAACTCTTCCTGGAAATACCTTCTGGAAAGAGTTCCAGAAGGTATATAGTTTCACTACATGCAGCAACAACACCGTAGGCATTATGCAAGTTTTAACCCCACAAGAGAAATTTTCTTAGAATGCTAAGACTCATTACAGATATTCTGCTATCAGACAAAATCTTATGAGAAAAATCTAACTGATTCAGCAGATTTGCTAACAAGCTGGCCGTATAAGAGACTGTTACGTGGCAGTGCACACGCAATCACTACCTACAGATGTGGTAGCCTGCCACCTTTAGAGTAAAATTATTAGAGGTGGGGTATTATGCCTTGATTATCCCCTTCTGAAGAACTCTCATTATTAAGAGTAGAAGTTAAAAGTTGTAACTGGGATTTCTAGAGACTTGTCTCTGGCACAACCTGCCAGAATGCTTTTGAGAAAAACTCAACTAGTTGCAAGAGAATCCCAGGTGACAAACTGTACCTCTAAGCTTGCACTGAAATAGCCACACCAGGTATACTCAATGACCAGTTGCATTGGAATTTACCTTTCCACCTCCCCCCAAAGCACACAGACACACTAGTGGGTAATACCAGCCTGAAAGAAGATAACAAAAACTAATCATCACGTTGTTCTTTCAAACCAATCATGAATTCCAAGTATGAAATCATTATTTATTTATTTCCCTTTTGGTCAGTGTTGGCTCTTGAACTTGCTCAGCATGCGTTTGCAAGATGAAGATTTTGTGCTCTCCCTCCCACAGAAGATCAGGGGTCACAACTGCTTTGGTTGTTGACACATTCAAGGACTCCTGTTAGGCCAAGAGTAAACACAGTGTATCTTTGACAACCACAGCCACTTTATCTGTGCTTACATTTAGATGCCCCATAGCTCCTGCAGCCACCTCGGGTGAAATTTCATCCTCAGCCTGATACCACAGGCACCTGATGCCTTGGCACACAGTGATTCTGCTACCTGCAAATCATAACCTAAGCTCTTATGTCTTCACTTCATCTTACCCATAGCATGGCTGGAATCCATGAATGATGATGGCAGCCACTTCGACAGATGGAAGCTGAACCATTTGCTATTTTTCAGTGAGGCAGGAAGGCCTGGAGTTTTTCTCCACGTAGAGCTCAGAGAGGACACTGCAGGAGCAGTTCTGCTCCTTCCTGGAGGATGCCACATTCAAGGTCTTTGCTTCAAATCACAGCTAACTGGCTAGGCATGAGTTCATCAGTTCTGTTCACCCAAGTTTCTGCCTTATGGGAGGCTCACATTTTTCTCCTTACCACATATCACACTTTCACATCTCTATATACTTCTTTGTGAACTCTTCTGTTTTCAGTTTCTTCTCTGAATCTGCTTGTCTCCCACTTTTTTAGCCACATACCTTGTAACAGGTGGGTACCTTCCCCTAACCTGAAACCTCTGCAACCTATGTACTCCACAAATTTTACTGATGCAATTTAGATTTTTCTCCTCTCTGAGCCAAGGAGTTTTGAAGCTAGGATCTAGCTTTATAACATTTATCACAGAGGCATATAATGTGTTATTAGTGGAACAACTTCCTGTAAATTTTATTGGTATCCACTCACATTAGGAAAGTTGAAGAAAATAATCTCACTATCAAAGTACAATCTTTCTTGTAGGTCTTCCTCAGTCTCTCAAAAGATGCATTATCAAACATACAAATACTCTTTAGATTACATAACTTTACAAGGAAAGCAACAGCAGCTTTAATTCTAGGAGTCTAGCAGTAAGTTAACAGCAGCAATATGATGCAGCTGCAGAAATAAGAACCAACTTGAATGCAGAACAAGCAGCTGTGTAAGTCATATAACAAGCTCTGACACTCAGCCTTCCCTATCAGCCTGCCAGTACCTGGAAAAAACTTTTTCCTCCCTAGTTTCTCAAGTATGCACCTTCACTTCTCAGAAAAGAGACAAAAATATGAAAAGGCTCATATATAAAAACCAAAGCAAACAAAACCCATACAAACCCAGGCCAATGTGGAAAGATTAAGTGCTAAGTTATTATCAGCCATAATCTACTCATGAGCCTATCCAGGCTGCCACTTGCCTATCAAGCAAAAGTAACATCTGTTTTTAAGCCTACCCTTGCCCTGTATTGCAGATGCTACATGATGGGGAGATGCTGCACTATAAAATACACTTCACAATTTTTTTTAGCTATTTTTTTAAGTTTGCAGCAATTAAAAGAATAAATTAAACATCTGTGTAATGTCTATAATGAAAAGAATTACCAACTTCTTTTATTCTCTCTTTTGTGCCACTCAAATAACAAAGCTTGGAAAGATGGTAAGTAATACTTCAAAGGCAATTTCAACTGATTGAAACAGAGCTGTGATTCTAAATAACCTACAAGAGAACTCATGTAGGTAGTCTGAAGACTTTGTACTAAGGCAAATGTCACTATTTCAAAGTGAGATGCACTTAGCCAGTCATTTCCTGAATTCTTTTCCCTGTTATTTTACATGCTTTAAAATCTATTCCTGAAGAGTTTATTGCCTCATTCTCCAGGCACTTCTTCACAGTTACTTCAGAACAGTCCACTTAGGGGGCCACTGATACCACATTCTGTTGCCAGGGGAAATCTATTCAGATACAAAATGTATCATGACTTCAGTGCAGAAATCAATGGGGAATAAATACTCCATCAAAGACGAATCACATGTTTAGTCGTGTGTCTTCAGCAACAGGCACAGGGAAAGAAAGAACCTGTAGGCTTGCTTATCATTTAAGAGTGGTCACCAGGGAAGTAACAGTTGGTTCTAGACTTTCTTTAGCTTCAGACACACTCACAGCTTTAAGGAAGACACCCCAAACACCAAACTGACAACTAAGACAATGGCATTCCTCTGCCTCTTCCGAGGAACTCCAGCCACCAGGCCCTCAGATTTCTAGAGAAGCTACAAGAGAGCACAGCAGTGGACATACCCCAGCAAGGGGAAAGCTGTCCTCACACCACCACAGGCATGTTTTGAGGAAATGTACTATCACTGAAAGAGGGGATGTTAGAGTATTGATTTGTTTTATCAAGCTTTCTCTTGTTATTCTTCAACAGGTAACTGCAGGCCCGAAGCCCCTTTTGGGAAGAGCAGAGGCCTTGATCAGATTGGATACCTCAGAAACATGGGCTCCTAAGAATCATGTCAGGAATATGCAAGGTGTCCAACAGACTCCTTCTCATGCTGCACGATTGCCATTATATATGTTGAGTTTAGTTTTGATCCTATTCCTGTAACACAATATTTTGGACCATTTTTTTGCTCGGTACAGCAGGGTTTGAATCATGCATCTCTCCCATTAAAAAAGCAATTGTGCTGTAATGTTCCCCACCAACAATGATCTGAATGGGACTTAACAACAACCACATCCACCACTATTTATTATTGACAGGAATAACTTGAAAAAATGTACTGTATGCAGGCCAGAGTGCTTGAATGGACTGCAGGCAGAACCTGATTTCCATACACCATTCATACCTCTTCTTAGGCATTCATACCACAAGTAATGCAAAAGTCATCCTTAAAATAATGCTAGGCTGGCATTGGCTCATTGGCACATTTCCTGACTTAAGAATCACAAGATGTTGGTTACAACTTTAACTGTTATGCCTGAGCAATCCATGGTATTTTAAAACTCTCCCAGTTTTTGTTGGTTTTTTTTTTTTTTTTTTTTCCAATTAAATATACTCGTGAAAGAGACTTTCATCAACAAGTCACAGGACAGCAAGTACTGCACAAAATAACTTGCATCTTCTGGAATGTTTTCTTGGACAATTCAGCTCCGTTTGCTGGGTATAAGAAGAGGTATTAGGAGAAGTTTGAAGATAGCATTTCTGTCAGCTGAAGCTTCAGTTCTTGATATTATCTAGCTTAACATGGATGCCTAAAGTTTGGGTAGCAAAAACATGCAATATCCAGCCTTGTATGCAAAGCCCAACTAGAAGTCACATTTTATTTTCTTTAATGACAGTGTGCCAAGGGAAGATAAGGTGTTAAAACATTTAACACTCGGCAAAATACAATCTGTTCCAAAAAAAGCAACATTTGTTAATTTTTTATGAAGGTCATGATTTTCTTGCTTCAGTGCTTGTGAAAGTGAAATATAAGCGCCAAGCACAGGAATAAAGAATACTGAAACCCCCCAGAGCTCTGCCAAGATACCTAGACACAGAATTTCAGAAGCTGAAGACTGCACTTCCACACTATGTGACTGCTAAGGTGTGCAAAAAGGCATTTCAAATACTTGCCTAAGATAATTGCTTTTTGTGTTCACAAGCACATACTAAACCAGATTCTCAAAAAAATCATCAGAAACATCAGCACTTGAAGATGAAGAAACCGTGCTAAAACAGAATTAAGTGTGCTAAAAAAAAAATAAATAATAAAAAGAAATCAAACCACTAGACAGCAATTAATGTGTTCTTGGAAAACGAATTCAGAATGAGGATTGAAAAGAATATTCCATTTGTTCTCTGCCACATGAAGCATGTGCCAAATGTAGTTAACAAGAATCTTCTGTGAATCTTTAACTCATGTAACATTAATGAAAAAAATACAAGATGAACAATTGTCTAAAACTAAGACCAAAAATGGCGACAAATAAGAGAAGGAATCATCCCCCTTTTAAAATTTCAGTGACACACTCTATATAATGTCAACACAAACACTTCCTATGGCACTTGTTCTCAAAGGACAAAGCAATGCTGTGATAAGAAACAGGCACATCAAAATGCACTGGATACAAGACCAAGCAATACCTAGCACCACACAAGATCAAAGTGGTCTGCTGTCAACATCATCTTCTATACTTGACACGTTTTACTTTTCCAAAGGCACACCATCTCATTTTGAAGTTGCTTACCTTCCCTCCAAGTGCATTGTCTGACCACTTATTTCCTACTAAGAGCATGAGAGCTGGATGGGATGCTGTGTTCAAATTGAACTTGCTTTCTTGATGCTACTACAGAGCTCTCCCTGGCATTTTTCTTTCAACACTCCAACGTCACACACTGATGATTTTAGAGCACCTTCACCCAAGCATTTAGAGCTTGTAATACAGAGGAGACCACAGATGATTAAAAATTTGTTTCCCAAGAGAGAGAGAGCAAGGATTCTTTTGCAGGACTGGTTACATGCAAACTGATGGTCAACCCAAAGATAGCAGCATCAGACTGTGCTCAGAACCAGCAGACAGGCATCTGCTTCTAAGGTTTCTAAAGAATCCAGATAGGAAACCTCATATCTGAACACAGCCTGTGTATTATGCTGTTGTCTACAGTTCTACAGCTTAAAAGCAAATACCAGAGCAACTGCTTTAAGGACACCAGCAACCCAATTGTCTTGCAACTGACAGATGAATGAGAATTACTATGTCAAGTTGTGGGAATTTTTCAAAAAGCATCTCTGAATCACTGCTAGAAACTACATGTGCTCACAAAGTTTAGCCAATCCGTATTTTAATAGTAGATTGGATGTCCCTGCATCATTCATCTTCATTACTATTTTTTTAAGCAATGGGTTGTCTTAATTTTCTCAGGCTACAAACTCCAGCAGCACTGTGCCATACAATTTTTCCAATATATATGGATGGCATCAGGGCAGAGAGCTACAGGGAGTATGTATTCCGGTCTAATACCATTAAGCAAAATTAAGGCTTACTTACCCATCACTAAATGGATTGCATTGTTAGCCAAGCAGTTTAACATAACAATTTCATTTGAAATGAAATCCAAGTGTGGAAAAACATGATAGGAGACCTGACAGTTCTCTACCATGAACAGAATTTTTGAAAGTTCTCCAAAATGCAAAATTATCCACTCTTGCTCAAACATGAGCCTTAGCTCAGCCTGAATAGCAGTGTGGAACAACTGCTGTATTCCTTTAGACATATTCAAATTGATAGAAAGTGGCAGTGACAGTCTGTTCTATAATCCAGCAGAAGCACTAATTCAGCAAAACCAATGAAATGTAGTATCATGTGGACCTTAGACTCATTTCCCACAGCACCAACACCAGCAATATATTCCCAGATCCTCTCACACCCCACACCTTAATACCCTCAGATTTTTGCAAGTCCTCAAAACGCTATAAAATATTTTCTGTTTCCTCCTGTGTCTTTAATCATCCTTTATAATAGTTCCTACTCCATTAGTGTCCCCTGCATAACCTTTCTGGGCTGGCAGGTGGGCAAGAGAGCATTTTCTGTGGATAACCTTAAACTGTCAGCCTACTGAGTAACCAGCAGGCCAGGGACTGGATAACAGGCAAATTGTGTCCAAATTTCACTCCCTACAAGAACAGCTAACTACATGGTAAAGGTAAAAATTATTTTCACATGATGGCTGGGCTCATTACCTTTGAAGTCACTTGTCTCCTGTCACATTTCTAAGACAGAATGCATTCACTTTAACAGACTTAATGATGCAAAAGCTTTAAGGAAATGTGAAATAATTTCAAGGACATAAACAAAGGACATAAAGGAAATTCCTGGCTCTTAACATTAAGGTTATATTCATAAACTTATCAGGCTTCCTTTCAAATGAGGTAATGTATTCTTCCTCCTACACAGGTTTGAAAAGTAATTTCAGAACATCATTATTCCCATGAATAAAAATTGTATCTTGATTTACTATCTTTACTTACAGTTAGATCTTTCTCTCCACTCCCAACTTGGTTTAAACAATTTCTCCTTGTTATTAGTGCATAGGTGCAGGAAGACATACATTAAATGAAGATTAGTTTAACAGCAGAAAAATCCTCTCTTTCCTTAAAAAAAAATTATCCACGACACTTGGCAAGATTATTACTTATCTCTAACTCCATCTCTACTCTATTTCCCTATCCCCCGTGAAACCCCCACATACTGTTTATTGTCAGACATCATGGCAAAACTGATGGAGGGCCACATTCATATTCTAAGTACAGGGAATTCAGCAGACATGGTGCTCCCCTTGGCTAAGATAACAGACCATATTAACTGGCAGCATTCAGCACTGGTTAAGTCAAAAGTTAAATTAATTTTGTTTTCTGTTTACCTCCAGGTCTTTAATTAAGCCGTTCATTATTCACTCCTTGTAAAATTTGCTCAGACATTTGCTTTAAAGTCTTCTATCTCACTGAGGTTATACTAAGGCCTTTATTTATTTGGGAGTATTTCTTTCTCTTCTACAAAGAAGTTTTGCACTTGCTATTCTTCTGAATGAGGGCAGGGGCCTGGGTAAGTCTTGCTAACTCTTTCCAGTTCTTTCTCCAGCAACAAAGACTGAAGATGAAGCCCATGTTATATTTTCACCTTGATTATGAGTACCTCTCCTTTCTATACATTGACTCCAGTCTTAAAGCACACAGTACAAAGTTAACCATTTAAATTCTGTGCACACACCTAAACAGGCCAATTTCATTCCTAGTTTATCTTCACCAGGGAATTCACAGTGGAATATACTGTTTCTAGTTCTAGCGGATTAAAAACCTAAATACTTTGGAAACATGTATCCAAATCTCTCCACAATTTGAAAATATCAGAAGAAAGATGAAACCTAATGAGACAAAAGGGCTAAGAATGTCTTGGTCCAAAGTGAAATGGATGCAGAGGGAAAGAGAAAGGTTACTCTAGGAGATCACGGGAAATCTGCATGTTTCACAACCTAAAATATGATCCATCAGTTTTATAAAAGCTATGGGTAGGATTCAGACCTGAAACTTGAGGAATCTTTAGGACTGTGTAGAAGGTTTCTGGGTTTTCTGTAATGTTATGAAAATAAATGCTGATCAGAAAGCACAGGTTCTTTGTTATCAAATCTAAGGACTGTCAGCAGTACAGCCACAACAGGCAATTCAATTTATGAGACTGCTGGCTAAAATCATGGTGTCACACACAAGACTAGGACCAGTTTAGCTGCTGAAACACTATGTTTTAAATAACAACGATGAATACATACCACTATTGTAATTCTTACTGGCTATTAAATCCCAAAGGAGGCTATGTCCTAAAGCAACAATAAAATTCTCTTTTCTTATGGTAGCTTGCAGATGAACAATGAATGATTAACAGTGACTTCCGAATCTTCATAGATCCCATTCTCTTAAGTTTGTCCTTTCATAATGAAGTTGATAAACTACAATTTCTATGCAAGTTTTTCCAGAGATGGAAGACTGCAGGAACTGATACGAAATACAGATCCCAGGGAAAAAATCATGTTCCTTGCATTTCTCGTGGTGTAATTTTACAATCACTTTTTTTTCACAAACATTAGAGGCAAGTATCAGCCAGATTTTATCCTTCAGAATTTATCCTTCAGTCCTGTTTGTGCTCATTTTTCTAAGTGGAAAAGAACTATTAAATGCATAAAATTTCAAAAGTGTGTATTTCAAATATTTTGTACATGCATACATATGTATATATACTTATGTACAAAATAAAATAAACCACACAATGGAATACATTACAGCAATAAAATTATTACTTTATCCCCTTTTCTGTCGCTCAAAACACAGACAACTCCCAACCTAAAATTTTTACTACTAAAAATACATGCTTGGTGCAAACTAGGCATTTTAAATTAATGTCTAGAAATTAGGAAATTATATTTGGCACCTGCAAGAGCAGTATTTTGCATAGTAAGAATGCAGAGTGCTGAGTCCATTTAGGGAAAAAAAAAAATCTCAAGAGCACTGTGTCGTATGAAGAACGCACCTCCCAGGAAAAGGGCTTTACAAAGTAGAGAGAACCAACTTCTTTGGTGGGAACAGGGAAGTTGTGATTTGCTATAATTCAGAATAAGGAGATTAAAAATAAAAGTGTATCTTTTCAGAAGTTCAAATATCAGAACAGTGTGATATTTTCACATTGCCAGTTTGTTCACTTCTTGGAAAAAAAAAGGTACATAGAAGTGATGCAGAATATATAACATATAATTATATACTTACCATTTCACATCATCCATGAGCATCAACTTTAGTCATTCTTCCTTTTTTAAAATGACAAAGGGTTGAATGAACAATGCAAAGCCTGTTCAGGCAGAAGAAAGCTGAGCACAGCATTAGCCCAAGGAATACTTCTGAGCATTCAGCATTTAAAAAAAAAAAAAAAAAAAGCACATCTGCTGTGATAATGCTGAGGGTTTCTTGTGTTTGAAAATGAGCTGTTGAATTGAGGACACTCTGTACTTTTATTATCATGAGTGTCTCTTAAATCTTATTGTTACTGCAAAGACAATGACAACAGATAGACCTGTCTGCCCCAGGAGGGAAAGACATTTCAGAGAATGACACAACTTTATCACAGAAGCCTCAGGGCTCTCAGAACAGAATCTTCGCAGCGTGTTAATCACAGCACTGGCTGGTACCAGGCACTACCATTCTAAAATTAAAGCATTCCCCAAATTTAGCAAGGAGTCCTTCTAACAGGAAACAAAGAGAATGCTTCATATGTTGGCTAGTCAAATATATGGCAAGTTCTCTGCCCCTTACATGCAATTTTCAAAACCTCAGCTCAAATACTTCCATGCCAATTCTAACTCTCCAGCATTAAAGAACCCTAGTAAGATGATTCAGTATATTAAGACAGCAGACTGTTGAGAATAATCCTGGAATGAGAATTTCTTGCCATTTTCAATTTACTAAATGAAAGTATGTGTTTATCAATACCTCAGCCTGTTGGTCACCACGACAGCAACATCATAAGCAACATATTTGGCTCTACATAGAAACATACAGTGATAAATCTTAAACAAGTATTCAGACACAGCTATTAAAACCTTGTCTCTCTAAACCATGAGGAGTTCACATCCCTAAAATTAGAAAGCTACGCTGGATGTAACCAGAGACTAAAATTTCTAAATTTTAGAAGACTAATTCTGAATTCTAAATTTAGAGACTAAAAGGCTATCGCAATGTGCAAGGGATATTATGAATTTAGCTCAATGTGACATTTTAAAGCTACCTTACTAGGCAGCCTACATATTACTTGTAGCTCTCTATTTTCCTATGATCAGACATAAATAATAAAAAAAAAAACCCCACACGCATAACAGTATGAGGGCTGTTTTACACACAAACTTACTTTCTCCACTTTTACGTACACAAATTCTAACCCAAGTCTACTGTTATTATTTCAGTTTCCATATTAACAACTTCAGTACCAGTTAATTAATTTAGGATCTGTAATAACAATATGAAGCCAAATAGCACTTGTTTTCTTGTTGCTAGAGAAAGACAAAGTGAGGCAAAGTGACAAGCTATGCATCTGCAGGAAAAGGGACCAGTCCTGCAGCTCCCTACATACCCTTAGTCACAAGCAAGCCGGCACAAATATTAACTACACAGTTACACTTGAGGAGTGATGAGCATCAGACCCAAATTTCCCTAACTCAGACACAGATTTGAGCCTGTAGATACAGGGTAGAAATTCCCTCTTTCCCCCAGCTCCCTCCCTTCCCTCATTCTCTTTGAAATATCTTTACAAGAACAGAAAAAGCAATTACATACTGAAGATTATGGGGTACATTCTGAAGAGAAGCCATTAGAGTTTTGGGAATTCAGTCAGATCATGTTGAAGAAGCACTTACAGGGGGAATTAATGCATTCTTACTCTGAAGACTAGAATAGAGGAAATTAGAAGATCATCGTAAAGACTTGAACTTTCAAAGGAATTAGGACACAGTATAATCTGTCTCTGGGAGGCCAGGATTTATGTGAGTTCGCTCAGGCGTTTTCTCTAGAGGCACCCTCTAGTTTGGACCTCTGTGAGAGCCACTGAGTACAACTTCTGCACATGCTTTAACATAATAGCAGCACTCCAAGACAGTCTTTCCACCTCAGACTTCACCTTTCTTGGCCCTGCCACTGTACTATATATGGGATCCTTTTTTAGCCACCTGCTTTAGAAAACAAATCTAACAGCACCAATATATGCCAATGTCTGAGCATAAAGTAGTCTCATATAAGCAACAGGAGTGACATTGATAACTCACCACAAATCCCTTCCTGCCAAGATGTAAAGACTCACTGCATATTTTCAAACATTATACAGCTTCACATCCTAGTCTTAGAAAACTAGATCCCTGCTCCTTAGGGAGGATTCATATAAATTGACAGAACCTGCTGAAAAGGTTAAGGTAGACTGAGATCTGCCAGACATATGAGGAATAATAAGCTAAGATGTCCTGTCATTACATCTTTTGCTGTAAGTTAGACAAGGCCAAGGTCAAACCCTTAAAAAGTAGGAAAATGTACTGAAAAATTAGTTTACTTCAAACCCAAGGTTGTACTATACACAGAGAAATCAGTTCCATCACACTTTCCAATTCCACAGTCTAAAAATTCCTAAAAACATTTGCACCTTGGGCATTTTAACAATCAAGTTGTGAATATCTGAATGTTCTGATAACTAACTTGCTAAAAAAACATTACAAATCCACTCTGTGCTCCCAGGTCTATCACTAAAAACATGTCTCTTTTTGACTACTTACTGACATGCTTTAAGTCCATAAATGTCTGTTAGTCACGAAACTGCAGAAGGCCTAATCCCTCAGCACTGAAATTACCCACTGTTGCTGCTGATATAACTAAGAGCAGGACACAGCTGATGGGAATGCAGTAATGACAAAGTAAACTTAAGATTACTTTCCTGCTTTACAAATCACACACTGGTATTTTTTTACCTTTCCTTCTTCTTAAAAGCAAAAAAAAAAAAAAAAAGCAGCGGTATTACCACAATTTAATTCTGTCTTAACACAGAGAAAAATAATGTGTTTCTATACTGTAACCACAGCAGGAGCACTCTGTAATAATCATAATTGAGACAAAACAGAAACAGAAGAAGGGAAAGGATAGGTAACATCCTGTACTGCTAAAGTTCTGAGCAACCAGAGACCAATGGTTTCTATGCATAATGGCAAAACTGGCAAAGACAGAGATTTAAAAGTTTTCCTAAAACAGTACCATTATGCAGAAGTGAAATGAAGATTGATTTGTATTAAGACTATTAAGAACAGTGTAGGAGGGAGAGCCAGAAAAGGCATTTGCTTGTCTGCCAGATGAAAGAAACTTTAAGTCCCCCTCAAGAGTAAAGGTGATCGGGCACAGAAGCCTAGCTACATACAATTACTTCTAAAAGGCATGAAAAATGGTGAAACTTACCTCTTTTCTGCAGTGCCTGCAATGCCCAGTGCTATTTAGAGTGGATGCAGTCTCACCTAGCTACAGATGCTAACCTTTATGTGGTTTAGTTTAAGGTTCTAAAAGCTTCTACCAAATCAATACAGATCTCAGATCACCTGCAAGAGCTGCAACCCTCAGCTACAAAGGATGCCCTACACTATTACTGTAAAAGCAGATGCCCAATTTCAAACAGTTACACAAGACTTACTACAGGTCTGCAGGGAAGAAGCATGTATGGCAGAGAGGCTCAAAATCTGCTGGATCTCAAACCCAGAAACATGCATTCACTGCATATTTCTGGATCTGCACAGACAGTCAGAGGGTGGGGTTTCTTTTAAGTCCATCCAGCTGGCAAATTATTCTGAAATACGTATCCTTCGCAGTATTTATCTCCTCCCCTATGCACCCTGGGAGAAATCCATCTCAGAGAGGTTAAAAGACTCCCACTGCTTCACAAGGACTGAGACCTGCCACAGTGGCCTGAACCCATGACACTGGAGCCCCAGGTTAACACTATCTATGTTTTGAAATGAAATCTAGAGCAGTGGTGACACTCTTCAAGCAACACAATGAACTTCAACCTTCTCTGATGTTACCTGCCACACCACACAATGGCACAGGGCACACAGACATTATTTCAGTCATCTCCCTGAAGTTCAGACAAGAATAACTGAAACAAAGGCTTGGCTCTTCAGTTCAGTAGTATGGTTTTTTCTGTATATTTGTATATATTTAACACACTACACACCCATTTGTGTACGTCTTCAAAATTAGCAATTTGCACATATGCTAGTGCAATTTGCATATTCACTGGTGAATGAGAAATCACACCGAAGGTATGTGTGAAAAGTGGCAACAGAAGACAAAACATTTTGTGAAAGAACAATTTGTAAGCTACTGCAACCATAAAGCCCAGCTTCCCAAACCTAGAGGAATAGCACAGCTTCTGACATCAACAAATCACAAACAGAAGCTTGAACCCAAGTTTTACAAATGCCACTAGAATCCACTTAATGACTTTCAACTGAGCTTTATCAGTTCATGTCCTATTCGTCCCCCTGACTGTTTATCTGCAATCCAACACTTTCCAGTTCCTTGGTAAAAAGAGAAAAAAAAGAGTCCCTTGCAGTAAAAAAACAAACAGCAAAACCAAACAAAACCCAATCAAACAAACCTAAACCACACAGAAAACTGCATCATTTTTCCACTTTAGATTTCTATCACACCCTTCAGATAGAAAAGCAGGTTTCATAAATACCAGAAAGAGATTTGCTCAGCAGTATGTCCATGCATGAGGGAAAGGACACCACAGGAAAGACACAGTGGAATGTGGAAAAGACACAATGGAAAGACTCAATGGAGTGACATGATAATGGCACACCTCCTGTACCAGCAGCAATAAGCATATAGCTCTTGCAGACAGCAGTGTTCCTCAGGTCCTCCTAAGTCCACATCCATACAGTTTCTGGGAACTGAACAGGCAAGTTCCAACATGGACAGCCTCAAAATTTCTTCATATGCCTACTAGCAAACAGGGGAGAAACTTGACAATTGTCAAAGATCATCTCATTTTCTTCTCTCTTCTCCTTTCCTTGAATCTTTCTCAGATCTTATTTAGAAATGCCTTCACTTTCCTTCATTCCCCAGCCTTCCCATGCCTCTGGTACAAAGGTCTACCAAATCTCATCCACTTGCAAATGACTGAAGGAGCATAATTCTTGTAACAGAGCACATCAGGGCCAGCAGCACCTTCTTGTGATGATGCTGTATATCAGAAGAGCCTGAGTGTCTCCCATTGTGTGAGTTCGTAAATAAAAAATTCTACTGTAGAGACTCTCACAAAAAGCCAACAAGACAACAACTTAAGAGTACTCATTGTCAACCTTCTGGACACATTCTACACAACAGGAACCTGGCAGCTACTGAATCAGTCTGATGCTATTTACCACCTGGCTTTAAAAGAAACTCCTAAGAATATGCCTTTAGCACTAAGGAGCAGGCTGTCATCCTTCCTTTTTCATCAAAACTGAAACTCGCTCAAAACCCTTATTTTGCTTCACAAAAGACTGGTTACATGTGACAAAATATAACCACATCTCTTCTTTAATGTATGGGGGGGAAGGGAAATGAACAAGGATAGACCCCTTTGTCACCAGGAAAAGTGAAGAAAGAAATCAGAAATTTGAGAATGTGGAGAGATAATTTGCTGATCCAGCAACAAGTATCAGGGACAACCATAACACAGAATTGTGCTATTCCTGCCAAGACTTCTAGTAAAGCAAAGATTCCTAACACAGTAGGAGCCACACACCCCCGTATCATGTGCATGCGTCAGTAACTGGAATAATACCAAGTACTGAAGCATTTTATTTGCGAGTCATCTGTGTGGAGTCAAGAAGGGAAACAAATTACCCCTGACCTCCAACATGAATTAAGCCTGACTCTAGCCAACACCAATTTTTCACACTGTCTTCAATACATTGCAGATTCTTCTCAGTAGGTCAAATAAAACCATGAAGAAAAAAAAAAAAAAAAGCAGCAATTCAGATATACAATTTAATAAGTGCAGTTAAAGAGAATTAATCTGAAAACATTTAAAGACATTTGATAAAGGATGCAACCTCTTCATAGCCCATTGAATCAGAGCACTATTGGTAAACAGTAGAACTGAAGCAGGCATGAGAAGAACGGGCTCCAGAAGATGACATTTAACAAACCTTTCCTTCAACAACATGCTTTCACAAAAAGACAATTTCACAGGGCCATTTTCTGCTTCTTGCTTAACATTTTACTCTATCAGTCACTCTAATATTTTATTACCTTTTCATTGCTTTGTTTTGTTTTTTTTTTTTAATGTGCGCTCCACCCCCAACATCAACAAGCATTTCTCCTGTCCTTTCCTGGTTACTTTAATTTTTTAGATTTGAACTCCCGTTACTTCTAGACCTACATGAGTAATTATTATTTACTATTTTATAAGAATAAAATAATTTAGTATATTGACATTGTTAAAATAGTATTTTAACACTGATAATTCAGTGTCCTTACAGCACAAAAGTGTGGATTCAAAGGTTCCAGACCAGTACATACAAAACTTACTGTAGAGGAAATTATGTGCCTCACCTACGGCTTCTACAACATTTAGACACCTGTCTTTAAAAAAAAGGTGAACAAGAGACAAGAAAAGCAGGAGGGATTCCACTGTGGGAAGAGCATGAAAAAATCCCACCTCTATTCCTCTTTCCATTATCTGTCCCTGCTATCTTAGCTATTGCCCTGACCATGCCCAAAACTTTCTGAGAACTGCCCACACACCTCCCTGGCCTCTCAGTCCTGGAGTGAGGACACCTGGCACTGGCAGGGGTGCAAAATCTGTAAGCACCATATGACCACAGTGGGGGTGAAGGAGCCTCATGCTAGGGTGCTGTGACAGCTATGAGCAGCTTTGCAGAAGCTGGCAGGGTGAATGTAGGTGACAACCTGTGGTACTGCAGACTGGAGCTGAGGCTGTGAATCAGTGCACAGTCAGAAGTGTCCTTTGGCCCTCCCCAAGTTCCTCATGCCTGATCTAGGCAACTCTCACTCAACAAAACCTGGTTACTTAGTTTTTCTAACATTAGTAGTAGGTTTGATCCTACTCTGTTCCAAAGCTTCCACCTTTCCTCACAGGTGTCTGAAGCTTTCAACCAAAGCTGCTTCTTTATGGTAATCCAAAACACAGCCAATGACCACCAGACTCCAGCAAACAGCCACCTCCCATTTGATTTAAATTTGTCTCTTAGAAAGTGAGGGTAAAGCAGTGAATCTTAACATGTTCTTAGTAGACTTACACGGTACAGAAACCTACTAAGCTATAATGCCTTGAATTAGAAAAATGTGAAGAGTCATCTCTAATAGGTCTGTCACTCTGATCTTTGGGCACCCCATACCTGTACAGACATGCTGGTATAAAGCACCATTTTTTCTGTATATTTGTATCAATTTGTATTTTGAACAATAAGCTTAATTTTAATTTCTGTATTACATGTAGTGGAATAACTTGGAATAAAAGGAGGTACAAATGTTGTAAAACCAGAGAAACTTGCTACACCAACTTCCCATAACAAGGCTTCTCTTCCTATCACAGCAGTTCTCATAGAGTAGCACTGAAAGCCCACTTAGAAATTCACTTAGATTTAAAAACTAATAAACTACAGACCCAAAAGTACTGACTCCTTGCATTTCCCGTGAGCAGTAGTTACTTGCTCTTTTGGTGGTGGTAGGCAAATATAAATTCTCTTAAGAATGGAGGACTTCTACTCTGTCTTTAAAACATCAACTTCCTCCAGAATTCTTTAAGAGCCTTGCTTTAAACACAGTATTAGCAAGTCAATAGAAAAAAAAATTTAATGCTTAAGAAGCCAGCACTGTGGTATCTTCTAAATGTGTGCAAGTAGCCTTTTTAAAAGCCATAGTCCTATTAGCTTTAACAAAAAACAAACAAACAAAAAACAACAACAAAAAAATCTCATGATATAGATAATCGGAGTGTTTAATTGTTGGAATCCTTAAATATAAACACATACACAAACAGGCTCCTCTTTTGGTCACAGCCTTTGCCAGAAAACTAAACAGGTTTCCATAGGTTTGTAGCCAAACCCACTACAAGCAGCATTTGTTTACACAACAAAAACAAAGATGAAAACCCACCTACACCATCCTAGTTCAAACGAGATGAGACTGTAATTCGAACTGGAAGTAGCATCTACCATCCTGTGAAAAAACACTTAATACATAGAGAATTTTCCATAAGGCCATTCTAATTTATCTCAGTTTGGTTTCAGAGGCCACTGATGTCAATAAAAGTTTCCAGTGGATTCAGCACTAGCTGGATCACATTTTTCTTTTAACTCAATAGCAAAGTACTAATTCTTTATATCCCCAGGCAACTTTGTCATCCAGAACTACTGAAAATGCTTACAAAGGAAGGTAACTGCTGCTGAAGTGTACACAAACAGGTAAACCAAAGGAAAAGTGCCTACAATAGTAAAGGTTAACCAAGAAGTATTTAGAATGGATGCCAAATATTTTATATCAAAGGTCCATTAAAGTACAGAATAGTCTCCACATCCAATATAAAGATGACTAAGAATATATTAGTAGCAGTGGTTTCCATAACACCTGCCCTCTGGAATTCTATCCAGTTGCAACACCTAAACAGAACAATAACGAAACGGGACAGCTCTCAATATCATTAAGCTTTTCTGGATTTATGGGGGAGGGAAAAAAAGTTCCACGTTCCAGCTTTCTACAATAACATCACAGCTCACAATTTGTAAATATTCTTCATACCTCAGCCAGTAGAGACATCCCTCCACTCTCATCTTTGTCCCCAAATTAAAGTTTAGATTACATACAATGATATAAAAACTGCCACAGAGGAGCTCTCATTTGCTAAGTGTCTGAAAAAGGTTAGCTGCACAGAGCTACAAGCCATCCCAGTTGCATACTAGGTCCCATATGTCAAGGCTTTAGAACAGCAGATTTATTTTTGGCTTTGCGTATTAATCCTATGCTCTGCTTTCAGACTAAGGGAAAAGCAGAAAACCTGCAATAGCAAAGATATTTGCAACCCTCATTAGCAATAGTGCAAATGTTTTTCAGACAAGTTTCTCTCTCTGGATACATAAATGAAAAGCAAAAAAATTACATTCCACCGTTCCAAAACACTACACAGAAACTCACCTCCAACACAGATCTCTCACAAAACCACACTCACTGTGGGGGTGAAAATGAAAGCTGCACACTTGCTATGGTGCCAAAACAATGAAAATTGGAAAAGAGGCAGAGGCAATCTTCCTAACCTGAACAATGTTAAACATCAAATTTAGCCATAACTTTAAAGGTTCAGCCTCGATGCAGACTTGGTGCCCGGTGGTGCCCACTAAAAGCCTTACCTATGAACATTATGACTATAAACAAGATAGGGATCTATGGCTGTTGGCATCTCCCTACCTCACCACTGCCAACCTGACAAAAGGACAATTAAATGTCCTTCAAAAAAGAAAGCAAACCAGAAGGTTGCTGCTTTTCTCCCAGTGACCATTTGATTAATCTACCTAAGATTTTAAAAGGTGATTAATCAGAAACACAGCAAAGGAGACACTGTACAATCTCTGGAGAAACAAATTTTCCAAGTAGAGACCAAGAGCTGCGAAGAGTCTAAATATAGAACTTCCAAACCTAAAAACAAGCTAAACCTTTTGAAAGAACATGCATCCCACTTCTACTTATTGTTTAAAACTCTCTCCTTGGGTGAGAAAGGAGAAGGTGGACTGAGTGAAATAAACTTCGATGGGTTATAACTGTACCATGTAGATTCACCATGCAGGATCAGGGGAGCACAGAAATACTATACTAAAACTGTACAGCAACAATTTCACCTTTTTTTTTTTTTTCCATTTGCAATCAACAAATTACACCTAACATTGACCCTTAGCACAGTTCGAGTGACAAAATAATCAAAGCATGATTCCTGTTTTACATTAACAAACCAGGCTTTTCTTCAGTTCCATCAGCTAATCTGGTGGGTTATTTTGGAGTTCACATAACAATTGTGGCTTCCCTCTCTTATATTCCCAATACTCCTGCAGCACACAGCCTACTCTTTGACAGGTTTCACACATTTCTAGATACACCCTGCATTTAAAACCAGTGCCTGGAGATTTTAATAATATTCTGTCTCATCAAGTTCTCTTCATCACTTGTCAAAACATGAGGGGACTGTGGGAAAAGTGTGCATAAGTTCTTTGAGCACAGAATAACTGAAGGTTTGGTTACAAGTCAGAAAAGCCCAGAACACGCATTTCCTCTGCAGCTCTCTTTGCATTTAAAGGAACACCAGGAGATTAAATCTCCCCTTCTCCTACAACTGTGGGTGGGGTGCTTTTTTGTTTGGGGTGGGGCTTTGCTTGGATGTTTTGAGTTTTTTTGTTTGGGTCCTTCTTAAAAAATAAATACCTTTAAAAACCTTCTAGGTCCGTCTTATGTTATTCCTCCAAACATACTAAAGATTTTAAGCAATAACGGGAATCTAAGGACCTCTAATCATGAAAGTGATTAAGAGGTTTTCAGATTTCCATATGAGATTTAAAAGGCTGCCTTCCTTACGGGCAAGAAGAATGGCAGGGATCATAAGAGAGACATAGAAAATGAGATGAGACATTCCACAAAACATTCTTTCACCACTGGAAAGGTAAGTGTATTCTTTTTTAATAAGAGCTTTTTTTCCATGTGTGATCACAAAACAATCAGTTCACCCACAAAACACTGATTCTACTGCTAGCCACACTAAGGCTGAAAGCATAAGATGGAAATTAAGTTTTTCTATTTGTTAATAAATAAAGGAAGAACTCTTACCATTTCAGATATGTCTACCACTAATAAAAGAAAGTTCTGAATAGGCTCCAGTATGCAAGAAATCATGACTTTGTGCATATCTCTAATGCATCTGGTACTTGTTAAAAGCAGCATGTATTACTGCATGGACTTCTGGTGGGATATAGTAAAGGAACTCACATTTTAGCTGTAGTGGAAAAGGATTTTTGTCCTACAATGTCATACGTATACATTTCTAATACTGTAGAGGATTGTTGTCCTGTAAGGGGTAAGAGAGAAGAGAGAAGAACAACACCCTTAGCAGCAAGAAGAAAAATTGTGTACACAGGTTTCTTTCTTAAGTCTTCATCTCAGTCAGAGATGATAGCTTTAAAAGAGCTTGAAAGGCAGTCCTGAAACAATGCTCTAGAAGCAAATGTAAACACAATGAGGCATAAGTTAGCATAACCAAGCCAGTCTGAGCATCAAGAATGTTACTATTGCAACTACATAGATCTCTGCATGGATTTACTGCCTAAGCAGCATGGTGTAGACAGAATCTCAGCACCTCTAATCTCCCACAGTACTCCCTGCAAAAGTAAGTCTCTTAAACACTTCAGCTTTCCTGCAAGCTGCATTCCAGCAAGAACACTACTCGATGCATTAACAACTGTTTGGCAACCCCTGTTGCCAAATCTTGTCCTATTTCATGGCTTAGGCCATGAAATCTTTTGAAAGATTTGCAATAGTTTTCAAAGCACTGCAGGAACTGATTAGTAAGTAGTGGATATGAATCCCAGTGAAGGTGCAACAGCATTAGCAGAAGTGAACTGAAGCATTGTGCACAGCTTGGCTGTCCACACTGATTCCACCTGTACTGCCCAGGCAAGCTGCTGGAACCCAGACCAGGTAATGTTGACAAGGAGAGGCAGGAAAAGTCTCCTGGAAGAGTATCTCTCTTAAAGCTCAAGACAGATGATCTACCAGAATCAAGGTAACCACATCTATTCCCATCAAATAAGACCAAAACTGTAAGGTTCTGATATTATTACAGTAGGAGTAACAATAGGTTTTTGCCACATATACTTTGTGCTGTCATGCAGAGCACAAGGAAGCTCTCTTGTGAGTTGTCCAAGGAAGAGAACAGGAATCCAGCCTCACCCTCAAAATACTTGACTTCCTTAGGCAGCAATTAGTCCCCCCATGTTAAGAATGACTCAGCTGCTCTTCATTAAAGTATTTTCTCTTTCAAGCACTGGAAACTGCATACAATGTGATATATTGTTCACTGGAGACTTGTCAGCAGAGCCCAGGACACCTCACACTTCAAATTGCCTCGGAGAAGAAGGTATTGAACAGACCTGTTGCCTTACACTGGAGAAGCTCTTTAGCTGCAGCAGAAATTTTAAAATCCTTTTCCCCATTTACAAACTCAGGATGATATATTCACAGTAAATTGTTCTAGCACTTTTGCAAATTGAATTTGACAATGCCTTCCTATAGCATTACAGCTGACATTCTGAATGTCGTCTTGCTTCTCTCTAGTGAAGGCTTCACTCTCTTGCAAGAAAAATCCTTAGACGGGCTTGAAAGACACGGGCAATAACCTACAGGGCTAGAGAAGCACTTAAAACTTGCCCACCTAAAAGCTGGACCAGTAGCCTGTTATACAGGCTACAAGATACTTCAACTACTTTGACATTTTTCTTTTTGCCAGGCTTTATTAAATGGATCTTTAGCTACTTCCTACACACTGTCCCGATCCTGCTGACAAAATCAACTCCAAGACTTTCTTCACAGAAACAAGTCTCCTAGTTTGTTCATGTTCTCTGAGCACCCCTCTCATCAGCTCTTATTTTTGATGCTCTTATTTTTGTCCATGGGACAGCATCTCAATGCAGCCTAAATTGGGAATGGCAGCTTAAATTCCAGGTGCTCTGATGCTTTTTGTTCACTCTCTAACAGAAAAACAGCATCCTGCTCTCTTCCTTTTTTCCTACATAATACCACCAGTTGTTGCTGCCATCCAGTGCCAGTGCTGCTCTATCCCCCCCCCCCTTAAAGCAGTAAGAGGAATGTTGAAGTTATCCAGGAAGTTTACCCAGGAAAATTTCCTATTTGTCTGGAATAAGCACAAATGGCTTTAATGCAAGCTCCTACCATCCTTTGGAACGTACAACCTACAGCTACCACCTCTAACAAATAAATTACAAGTTCTGTGCTGACACATCTTGTGAAGCCGAAACCCTGGGGCAATGAAATTACATACAACTCTACAAACTTGACAGAGTTATATTTCCAGTTCTCATGGTCACGGGAAGGTAAGGAGAGGCTAATCCTGACCAAAAGAAACAAAAAATCAGACAGAAGTCAAATACTTTCATAAAATTCTCTTAAGCATGAGATTTGTGAAAAAAAATCCACACACAAGGACAATATAAAACATCGAATGTAGGCATGATACTTTACGCTTTTAAGCAGATCAACTAAACTATAGAGCAGAGATTCCTAAATTTACCAAAAATCATCCTTGAAGGTATGCAACTTTCTTGCATGGCCACAGTAAGATAGGTAGCACATTATTTTCCCAACAGGAAGAATCAACATAAAATAATTGGTTAATTTTCAAAGAGAAAAGCAAAGAAAATACATACAATTTTTATCTGAGTTGTGACTAGCACGTGCACCCAGATTAGGGTATGAAGAGCACCGTAGACTCTAGCAGTTACCTATTTTTAAAACATCTCATTCTGTAGCAGCAATCTGAAGCACTCCATCTCCTTTCCATCACTTTTAATTAATGGGCTGGAGGGATGAAACATCACAAAACAAAAACCCAAAAACTCCAAAAACCTTCCTGCAGTGCATGGGAAAAAAGAGCTTTCACCTGTTTAAGCTGAGCACTTCAGTGAGAATTTTAAATCTGTGCATTCAGTAGTGAGCAAATTGCTCTCAAAAGCAGGACACTTGCCACAAAGGCTGCTAAATATCCAAAAGGATCACAAGCACACAGCCTATACATGTTTATCATCCATTACATGAAGAAAACATCAGAAGAGTTAAGGAAAATTTCACAGAATGCTTAGGTTGGAAGAGACACCCAAGATCATCCAGTCCAAAAGATGAACTTGCCCTCAGACTATAAGAAAAACTATCCCATAAAGCCATATATCATGGATATGCAGTATATTCTTAATTTAACTGTAACACACACAGCTGCACCTTTTCTCTCCATCTCCAGCCCTGCCACAGCCCTCTTTGTAAGGAAAAGGCAGGGTAATCATCCTCCCCCGCTAGCCATCACCTAATCCACAGCTTATTAAACAGACTTCGAGAAACAAGACCAAAACTAAGTATTCACCAGTGTGACCAAGACACAGAATTACTTCGTGAAATCACCAGCGCTGCTGACTTTGGTGAGTGAGTTCTCTGTTACTCTTGCCTGCAACTAGTTTCTACGGCGGAGATTCTCTGAACATCAGTTTCTGTTATGTCAGCACCCAGTTTCATTTCATTTTCCTGCGCCAAAGAGCACTTAGAGCAGGAATATTAAAGCAACGCCGATTATAATAAAAAATTTTAAAAATTAAAAAAAAAAAAAAAAAAGCAAAAACCTTCTTTTTTTCGATCCACAACGGCAGACACCTCTGAGGGGAAACACGGCTGAAGAGGTTACCTCTTTCCCCCCCCCCCAGGACAGCCCCGACCCCCCTCAGCTGCCCCGCCAGCCTTCTCCCTGCCCCCTCACACGTTTTACCCGCGTCTTGCGGCGCCGGTGCCGCTCCGGGTCCGAGTACGTCCTATCCACCGCTAACACCGTGTCGCTGCCCGGCATGTTCCCCCGCTGCTGCTGGTGCTGCCGCCTCCTCCTCCTCTTTTTGATCCTCAGAGGCAAAAGCCCGCGCTCAGGTCGAGGTCCCGGCAGCGGCACTGAGGGGCGAAGCTGCTGCCGCCGGGGTGCGGGAGGGCCGGGCACGCCCGGAGGGGCGTGCCCGGCCCTCCCGCACCCCGGCGGCAGCCGCTGCGATCTTCCCGAGCCGGCACACCCGGGTTAACCCCTCAGCTCTCCGGCTCCCGCCGCATGAGGAGGGAGGAGGAAGGCTCCGACCCGCCCGTTATGGCGCCCAACGGTCGGGTGGCGAGGGGAAGGGGTCATGGCTGTGGTGTTCTTCCCCCCAACACCCCCGGCTTCGAAGAAGGGAGAACGCCTGAGGGGAGAAAGGGGTGGGGGCGGGCCATAAATCGGCTTTTTTTGGGGGGGGGGGGTGTTAATTTTGAAGGCTGGTGCTTCTGAGAGAGCTGGAGGGATCTGAGATGACCTCCCAGAGGTATGGCTGGACAGCGAGGTGACAGGGCCATGCCTCATATTGATGGCCGCTGGTGCGCTTCAGGATTTTGGCTAACGCGGCAGCCCTTGGAGGGGGTTACCATCGAGTGGCCATTTCCACTTCTGTTAACAGAAGTCTAGACCCTGTGGCTACAGTGAAACATCACAAAATATACCGAATCCTACAAGTCCTGAAGTCCAAAGGGGAAAGAAAGGAAGAAACCCTAAATGTTAAGTATCTTGTCAGTCTGGGGCAAACTCACTTCTGAGGGTTTGACTGTGGTAGCACAGAGCGCCCTGGACACGGTTGAGTGCTGCTGCTGGAAAGCTCTTGATTACCTAGAGATTTAGACAACAAACATGTTACAAAAGTTCCCTCGAAGCAACTGCATTATCAGGGGCCGTGTTTTCCAAAGTGGTGAGCGGAGCATGGTAAGAAATTCAGTCCCTGTTGCTGCACATGACACCTACGAGATAAGTCCTTCAGTAGCCTGGCACAGGGGAGCTTCAAACCATACTTCTGAACACCCAAGGGGAACACACTTCCCAGGGCACGGGTATGCCGGTTCCTAAGACTTAAATATAGTTCCTGATTGATTTTTGTGTTCATCTTCAGGACACCTATGCTGAGGAATGCATTTAAATCAGTAGCACTTAATACATTTTAAACTACTGAAAAAATGCAAGTAGAATACTGCTTACTCGTTAAATTGCACAGGAGATGTACTTTTTTCTTTTCTGGAGTAAACAGAATAGCTGAATTACCAATTCTGTCTTGCTAAACAAGGTAAATCTGGAGTTCCTTCAGACTGACTCTCTTGCAACAACAGCAGCACGACTTCACCTTTTAGGTACAGTTGTTACCACGCTCATGCGTGAGTTACTCTGCGTTTCTTCTCCTGTTGAGACAGCAACAGTCCCAAGGAGTGTGCATATATAAACATACATAAATCAACATAGCTAACTAGCCTAGGGGGAGCATGCAGCTTTTGAAAAATATTTCCCTGCCAGTATTTACATTTTTATTGGAATCTAATGTTCCAAGATAACACTACTGTTGGAGGTTAGTTACCTGACACAAAGGCTGCTTTTTTGGTTTTTTTTTGTTGTTGTTGTTTGTTTTTTTTTTAATCTAATGAGGCCCTCAAAAATTAAAGACTTGAAATTCCAAAGTAAAAATAAATCCAAGACCTCACCTTCTTGGCAGGTGTTTCTTCAACTCTAGCACCAGTTTTAACAAAGTTATCCCAAATTCGTAGACAAGTTAGGTAGTGAGTTGGTTTACTAAGGGACAGGTGATGACTTCCCATGCTTCCTGTGCTTCCTTGCTGAACAAGATAGCTGAAGTTGGAAGGCTGCTGGGAAAAAGATTTCAAATGGGAACTGGATTTCTTCAGGTCAGATATTAAAGTTAATTCAATACTCAAAATGTGCCAGAGGGTAGGGAACTCTGGAGGTAAAGGTGAGTAAGAAATCAAATAGGCAAATATTGTGGGTTTGGGGTTTTCATTGAAGTAATAATTGCACATTTCCAAAGGGGACTGTGCAGGTTCCAGCACACAGGCTGAAACACCCTTATTTCCTCAGAAACCTTCAGGAGGTTTTTTAAGCCTTGCCAGATGTAGTTGATCAAAGCATAGAGAGGTTAAGCATTGGAAATGGGGCACATAAAAGGCTTGAACTGCTTGGTTCTTTAGTAATATAAGGCTTACTCTAAATCATTCTTTATTCAAAAGTTTTAGAGTTTTATTTAAATAATACAAGCATACTAGCAAAAAAATAATGAAATTTCCCTTTAAGATGCAAAGAGGCAGGATGTTCAATATATATTTAGAGGTATATCATATGTGGTTGGACTCAGTAGTGTTAACATACATACTAATATGTTTAAGAAGAAAGCACTCTCCTAATGTAAAAGAGAAGATAATGTGGTTTGTCCCTCATAAGACTTTGGTGTTGCATTACTCACACCTTCCAGTCAAGCCTATGGATCCTCTTGCCTGGGCACTGCTCTCAGTGGTGGCTGTTAATGCCACAGGGATCAGCAACAACAGGTCCCATGCACTGCACCAGCAGTGAATGCCCTGGTAGTGAGTGGGCAGTTCCTGGAGGAGCTGTGACCATGGAGCAGCAAGCTGGGCAACCAGGAGCAACTGCTGCACACAGCAGCAAGCTACAGGGGAGCAGAAATAGCTGCCTGGGTAGAAGCACACAGGCTGGGAGAGCCCTTTGACACAACCTGAATTAGGAGCTGTTACCATCTTGGCAGTCTCTGCAGGTGCTGTACTTTGAGAAGATCTCAATAAATGGTCCTTGTCATAAGTTGGAGTCAGATCACCATCTTCAGCATGTAAGTTCAATGTGTGCCCAGGTGGCCAAGAAGGCCAATGGCATCCTGGCCTGGATCAGGAACAGCGTGGCCAGCAGGTCCAGGGAAGTGATTCTGCCCCTGTACTCAGCCCTGGTGAGGCCACAGCTCGAGTCCTGTGTCCAGTTCTGGGCCCCTCAGTTCAGGAAGGAGATTGAGGTCCTGGAGCAGGTCCAAAGGAGGGCAACCAGGCTGGTGAAGGGACTCCAGCACAAGTCCTGTGAGGAGAGGCTGAGGGAGCTGGGGGTGTTCAGCCTGGAGAAGAGGAGGCTCAGGGGAGACCTCATCGCTCTCTACAACTCCCTGAAAGGAGGCTGGAGCCAGGGGGGGGTTGGGCTCTTCTCCCAGGCAACTTTCAACAAGACAAGAGGGCATGGACTTAAGTTGTGCCAGGGGAAGTTTAGGTTGGATATTAGAAAGCATTTCTTTACGGAGAGGGTGATCAGGCATTGGAATGGGCTGCCCAGGGAAGTAGTGGATTCTCCATCCCTGGAGATATTTAAAAAGAGACTGGATGTGGCACTCAGTGCCATGGGCTGGTAACCGCACCGGTAGTGGATCAAGGGTTGGACCTCATGATCTCTGAGGTCCCTTCCAACCCAGCCGATTCTATGATTCTATGATTCTATGATACATCAAGCTGTGGTGCCATGCAACTCTTTAGCTAGCCAAAGACTGCTTTTTTTCCCCTTTATCTTTTCCCCTCACATTTGTGCTGCTAGGTAGTCCCTGGCCTGTAGCAGGAGCAAAAAATCTACTATCCTGTGGCATGTTTGCAGAATACATTCAGTTTTGCCTGTCTCAGCAAAGACAACTCCCTCTTCTCTCACACACACAGCTGGTTTGTACAGCTCTCCTTCCTCGCTCCAAAACAGAGACATGACTCCCTGAACACAGCAGAATACTGCACAGCACAGTACAGCTGACAGGCTCACCAAGTACTTTTCTCAGTGTTACTTTCAAAAGCCCACAGAATTTGAATAAATGCTCTTCCCACACACTGCACCTCCTCCTAACTGAACTTTTAACACTCTAAAGCAAATCCTTCCAGACACTGGTGGGAGCATGAGGCTGCTGGACTCACAGTGACATAGACAGAAGTAGTAGCCCATAGATGAATTCTCTCATTCTTTGTTCTTCTTGTGAAGCATTTGTAAAATTAATTTCTACGGTTTAAATTAATTATAAAACCCTTAAATCATCCCAGTGATCCGTTCTGTCAATTTTAAAGTTCAAAAATCTCAAAATTCCTCGCTGACTGCCCTGCTGTCCTTAGATGCAAAGAGTAAATTTATCTTTTTCCAGTGTTTTCCCTAAGTTCAGCATGCTGGCATGACAGACAATGTTAAACTCTTGATATTTACATTATTTTGCCCACCCTTTTAAAGTAACCTTTTAAAAAATAATGCTAATTAGGAATGGAAAGTCGGGTGAGACTTAAAATTTTCACACAAGGGTGAACACACCACTGTATTTGGCATTCAGAAGGACAGACATCAGTCGTGGGTCTGCCTACATTGCCCTGCTTTAGGAAAATCAAATCTCTTGGAGGGTCAGACAAGGCACTGCCCAAAGAAGGCCTCTCAGGTGGAGCCTGAGCTTCCTACCCATGACTCCTGTCTCATTCATCCCTCTGAAAAGCTGCACCTTTGCCATCCATTTCCTGCACAGCAGACACAGCAGTACCACCTGTGAGCCAGGAAATATCTATGTCATGGAGGGAGAAGGAGTGGCAGTGGTGACAGTGGCATTACTTTGGAAAACCCAACTCCCACACCATGTAATGCCATAGATGGGGCCATACGTACACAACGGGAAGTATCACAAGAAAGAAAACCTTTAGGGAGATGGAAGGCATGGAAATTCTGTCACTGGGAGGCTGGCTAGAGATCTGCCCCCTTTCCATTTTTATCGTAAGTCTGGACCTTGGAAATATACTTTACTTCTTTCAACTTCCACTACCACATTTGTAAAAGCAGCAGCACAGAACATCTTTCTTCTGTGGGGAACCTTGATCTCCCTGGAATTAAAAATATTATTACTAACTATTGTGTTCTGATGTTTGTCCGGAGAAATTAAACATATGTTGTCAAGAGTATATTGGCAAACGTACAATCAGGAAAAAGGTGAAGGCCCTTTTTTTTCCCCACTGGTAACATCTGTACTCTAAACAGGATGCTGAGGATTCTTACGGGAGACTTTTTAACATGCCTTCCAAATCTTTTCTGAAAGCTTGTATTGACCAGCCTCAGGGGAAAAGCTCTGCCTGATGACAGAGAGCACCAGTGCCATTTCTGACGACAAATGGGACAGCGCTGAGTGACGTTGGTCTTGCAGTTACCCACGAGCACTCTGTCACAGTTCTCAATTTATCTACCAAAGCATGAGCCTTTCACACCCACAGGAAAGGAGATACTCTGCTTGTCTGTTCCCAGCACAAACTACCAAGGGATCACACTGAGACTTACAGATTGCTTTGTCAAGCTCTGACGTTCATTCAGAAGATGTTGATAAATATTCAGATGTCAAACTAACAGTTTAAATTGACTCCTCCTCCCCACCTCCCCTGTTCTCTCCCCATTAGGAAGTATTTTATGTGCATGCAGGATGTAACAGCCGTGGACACACTGTGAGTATCCATTTTCTACACAGGAAAAAACTTCAGACTGTCATTGCATATCAGTGAGATGCATTGATAGGGGATGAAGGATAGAGAAGCAAGTGAAAAATTCCAGATGAGGGTAGTAAATCTCCCTCTTCTTTCTCTCTTCTGCCTACTATCATGTGTCCCTTGCTGTTTGATAAGGAGAAAATTCAAGCCCTTGTTCTTGTACTGCCTAGGAAATTTCTCCTAAGTAAATCCTCATTGCTGCTCCCGAGTGACAGAAATAGTGCAAAGAGTACCTACAGGATGGTGGCAGTGTTTTGCATTTCAAATGCTGTGAATAAGAGTCATCTTTTTAGCAGACTTCAATGACAGCTACTCTGTAATACCCAGGAACCAGCCCGTAGCCCAGCTATTTACATTAGAGATGACCCATGTGGCAGAAGCAAGTAGAGAATTCTCCCTTGGGCAATGTGAACGGTTTTTGCTCATCAGTTTGCAAATTTTCTTGTGCCTTACAGTATGTAATTTGGGGCCCTTCTGGGAATAAGTGTATCCAGCCTGCCTGTCCCAAATCAGCTACTTTGATACCACCACGAGGTATGCAGGACCAACAGCTGCAGCCTGTTGGCACACAAAGGTGTACCTCATTCCAAAACACAAACATGAGCTTGCAGCCAAACTGTTCAGATTGCAGCCCCAGAAGATAGCCTGAATCTCCTATTACTGCATATCCCACTGGTTACATCAGTGAGATCTTTTATCCCAAATTAAACCAAACAAGCCCAAACCTCAAACTAGACATAGCCCACAAGCATAAGAATCACTCTTGGCATGTGCTGCCTCTACCCACTGCTCAGAGAAGCCCACACAGCCCCCCTGAAGTGGCACATTGCTGACATCTGAGCTCCTAAACACTCTGTAAGTGAATACACCACAGCTTTCACCCTACTGCTTTATGGCTGTAGCTTCACAGACATCCCAGCTCAGCCTGTGGCTGGTGGCTGCACACAGAGATTGGGGATTGTGCTGGATAGGAACCTGTTGGTTTTATTTGTCTATGAAGAGCACTGCATGGCTGTGGGTCTGCGTAAGTTATGTCATGCTAAATGTGTGACATCAATTATTTCCATATCAAGAGACAATGTCAAATGCAGGATCAGGCCTGTCAATCAAAAAACACAGATGGGTTATGAGAGGACAGAAAAATTAATGATTATGCAAAAGTAAGCCTACACCTCTTCCTGGTGAGCACTCAGCCCTTTGGGTTTCACTACAGTGAAAGTCAACAGAGATGCAAGTTACAGGGATATGAAGCTCAAGTTCCCTCACCACTGTCAAAGCTCATCACCTACAACTCATCTAACTGTAAATCTGCTAAACCTAATTCAATGCAGTATGAGAAATCTCCTTTAAAACCCCATGAACGAGGAAGTGTGTTAAGTTGGTTAGCTGTTTAGTTAACTGGGTATTCATAAAAGCCATTAGATAAATATAGTTAAGAGGCCATTTAAGACAAGGGCAATAAAAACAGAAAGCTCCTTCCAGCTTACCTCTCAGTCTGCCTCTCAATATGACATTCAGCTCTGATTATAGAGTGACAGATTAACATCAACTAAGCAGAAAAGACTAATGCCACTATGTTTAATCACCATAAATTTTCCAAGTGCCTGACTTCTCTCAACAAACATTTTAAAGGCAGCAAATTACAAAAAAAAAAATACAGCATAGCAGAGATATTTGCATTAGGCTAAGTAAATCTGTACCACCATCATTTGTAAGTATCAAGTAACACATTCCCTTTACTCACCTAAATATAGTAATTTATCAAGGAGCAGGTTCTGGGGTTATTACTATGTATTACTATATAGTTCTACAGCATAGTTTTCACAGAATAAAGTATCTGTTGCTTGGTTGCATTGATAACAGGTGTTAAATTCATTTTACTTTCATTTAATAATTCTTTTATGGATAAAATCCAGGTTCATTGATTAAAGTTTTGCCAACTGCTTCAGTATGCAAGGCCATTATCACATATTTCTGCATATTCCACAGCAAACTCACTCACTACTGATGTCTCAAAGATAGGTGCAGAGCTTCATAATTTCCTGTATGTAAGTGAGAATTTTTAACAATAGCAAACTGCAGCATCTGCATGCATATGTTCCTAGACCAGAACTATACAACTATTACTATTTGAATCATGACTAAGACTGGAATTTAGATTTAGTGAGCTTAGGCATGTGACTAGTTGACCATGGAGGCAAGGTATAAGATGTAACATGATTTCATCCTTTGGGGCCTTTTAAAATCATAAATTCATTCACTATTATTCATTAAGAAATTCTGAGGGCAATTTTTGAAAGACTGACATCTGCTGCTGTTTCCTTATACAACCAGTGAAATGCATGAGATATAGATTCTAATTTTCTTATCCTTGGGACCTGAGTTTCATTAGGAATCTATAAAAAGCAGTTTATTTAACAATGTTTTTGGAAACTGTAGCAACACAAGAGTCCTAGCATTTGAGGGGTGTTTCCCCCTGAAATTCCATTAATGGAAAATGCTACAGCATGAGATCACTGGCACATGGAACAGTAAAGATACAACATTTAGCAATAAAAATTCCTCTTCTGCCAGACAGAACTATAATTTTCTGGAACAAAATTAATAAATTGTTGCCCCAGTATAACTGTAACTGAGCTTTTCCTATTAAAGTTGTATCCATGAAGAGTGGGCTTTCTTTTTCTTTACTCTCTGTAATGATACAGCTATGCTGATAAAGCATTTATATGTAAGGCAATCCTAAAGCAACTGAGGCATGGAAAACCTCAGTCATCCACTGAGATGCCTGAAGACCCCCTGCAGCAGCCAGACAGCTCTGTAAGTGGAAGAAACTGAAACCCCTCTGCCCTACCAGCACCCACTGTGTACACAGCTTCAGCCCTACCCATCACCAGCAAGCCTCAAGAGACATGGGAAGATGAAGCTGTCCTTATTCTTGCCTAAAAACTAATATTTTGGCAGCAAGGTTTGGGTTGGTTTGATCCAGTCTCTGCTTGAGCTCCCTACTTAACTTTGTAGGAACCTCAGGCCAACAGTTTTACAGATGTCAGACTATTCCAGCCCAGTAAAAAGGCATGACATTACCAGTAAGAATCTCACAGGCAGACACTTACAAATCAAAACAAAAGAAAAAAAGTAATTATAGGCTTACTAATGAAACTCTTCTTTCACAATGTTCTTACATTTATTTGTGTTTATGTGTGTCTGACACACATAAATTTAAATTTATTTAAAGTATTACAAAGGGAGAAACTGAATGTTCCAGCTTTCCTGTTCTTCTAACAATGATCAATTATTACATGTAGATTTTGAAACACTTGAGTCTAGGCATTGGAGCAATATATAAATTCTAATAGCATCTGAAAAACTCTAATAGCAACAGTATCATAAGTAACTAAAGTTCCAATGACAAGCCATATAAAATTTACAACAAAATAACAAAGCTGGGGAGTATATTACACAAATCAAGACAAACCTTTCAGAAACAAGTAGTATCAGAAAGACACAGGCTGTGAAAGGAAAACACCTATCTTGCAATTCACTCTGCTGCTCACCAATTCCATTTTCATCATCATGAACACACACAAGTCTGATAAATTATGAAAATAGCACATTCTTCATTTACACTCACCAAACCCCCGCATTTCTTTCAATGAAAGGTTGTCTTTTTTTCTAAATTATCCATTTTCTCATGTTTTCTATTTCTTAAAACTACATATCACAAACCCATCACTGTTTGAAAACTGAACAGGAAAAAAACTCTTAAGAGAGCTTTTGTTTTCATTGCACTTCACTTTCATTTCTGCCACAAGTTTTCATGAAAATCATAGATCAATATAGAGCTTACTGTTTTCCAGAAGTTCTGGTTTGTGGCACTAGGCATGGTCTGAGGATCTGCTTAAGCTGAAAGGCAGAGTCCTCCCTTGGCTGGTCAGCATGGCAGCACTGGGCACTCACCTGGAGCTCTGCTGTCACTGCACAGGCAGGAGCAGCCCAACAGGCACTCCCTATATATCTCCCTGGTGTGTAGATAAGGAATGATCCCAGATACAGGTGGGGCTTCCCAATAGCACTGCCACCAGCTGACATCAGCCACTTTAAGGTATCAGTGGCTCCAGGGCCATAAACAGAAATGGTCTCCTGATACCAGCCTGGTGGAAACAATTTGTGTGAGCTGCCCACAGGCAGTAATGCAGGCAGGCAGAGGATTATTTATGCTACAGACTTAAAATGCAACAAATGACTGCTTGGATGCCACTGCTTCAGAGTTATATGAAGAATTATTACTGGTAGCCTGCAATGCAACACGTGATGATGCCACCATCAAGGCAGAGAGGTCTACCTTTAAAATCAGTGTTTGTTCTAGTATCCTACCCTCAAGGCTGGATTTTAATTCACATGCAACAATGGTGAGATGGCCAGAGAGCTGATCCAGGTCAAAACTATCATCATCAAAACAGATTATTAGATTGCAAAAGTACAGAGGTATTATATTTGTAAAGGTCCCTCATGTGACTGGCTGCACAGCTCCCCCCGACATGGTGTTGCCTCAGGAAAGTGGGCAGAGAATCATGTCTCAGGGCAGAAGGTACAACCTACTTCAAGTCAGATGTAAGAACAAAAGTTGATCATGCAATCATATTCTCAGTTGTCATGGGCTTGTGTCATAACATGTTTGGTACATTCACATCCAAAGACTTAGAATCAATATAATATGGACCTTTATAAAGGTTAAATATCCTTGTAGAGACATGGACTGAGGATACATCAAATGTTAATCTATCTAACATATATAGAAATCTGTAAAAGCATGGGCACAGCAAAATGAGCTATTAAACCTTTAAAATGAACTGTTTTCTCATTCTCTAACAGAATTTCAATAATAGTATGAATCACTCCGGCCTTGGAAAAATAATAAACAGCTTCATCCAAGCAAAAACCTAGTGGGAAGCTTAAAAGTGTTCTGGTGAAACTGAGATCAGCAATTACATGAGTATCATAATACCAGATGCTGAAATTATGATGAGGGAAAGCTGAAAACTAACAGGACTGCCTAAAGGACCAAGAATACTGCAAATGTGGCATTAGAACATCTGTGGAGATAAAGCATCCAGGGTATGTAAACTATCATCTGGTTTGATTGAAAAGGGAAAAAAAATCTCTATATATAAAAAAAGAAGTGACTCAGAAGAAAAGCTATGCTCTTGTCTTCTCTAAGAATGTGTTATCTTCCAGGGGATGCCTGACTAAATCTGTAATGCTATTGAAAATGAAATGTATTTCTTGCTATTAATAATGAAATTTCCTTTAGCTTTCTAGACTTTGCCTGGTCATTCCCCAAAACTGCTTCTTTGAAAGCACCCAACAGTAAGAAATAAGGATGCATATGTACACAACTCAGCTTCAGTGATGCAGAAAAGAAGTAGATAAGCTCAACTAAATCAGCAGGAAATTCTTGCATTCCTCTGTAGTGAATGGAGACATGCAGCAGAGTAGACTTTTGAAAGTTAATCAATGTCCCTAAGCATTTATATAGCTTAAAGTGAATCATCTTCTTAAGAAGAAAAACAAATGTTTAGTAACCATTGTCAACAAGACACTTGCAACTCACCTATCCAAATCATATAGTGATTTGAAAACAGACAACAGAATTGATTTTAAAACATTAACAGACGCTAAATCAGATTTTCCCCTTGCAAGGTGTGGTGGTTTTTTTTAGTTTACAGATACCTTTTTCTTTCCTCTTTGCATGCCCAGAGCTCTACTCCCTACAACTTGTTTGCACTGCAACAGACCTCTTTTTGACTTGATTCCCCCACAACTTCTTCACACAGCTTTCCTGTTTCCTTTTGTAACTTTTAGACATACACACATACCAATGTGCACTGGTAAACAAATGGTACCTGAGCTTTCTCCTTTCCCTACTTTTCCAATATTCCTCAGTAGCTAAGAATGAAATTTACAGCAAACAAGTCCTTACTGTTTTCAGTGTCTTTACACTGTCCTGTAATCTTGGAAGTAAGAAAAAGACAAAAGCCTGGCCAGAAATCATGAAGGTTAAAATACATCGCTCACGCAATCTTCTCTGTGTTCATCAGGCATGCTACAGACATGCATATGTATAAAAACACATTAATTTATGCCTCCCCAGTGCTTACAGCATTTTATGGGCAGAGCAAACAGTTTCCATGTGACACTGCCTGGTGTGAAGGGGGAACACCCACACTTCTTCAGACTTCATTCTGCCCAAAACCTGTGAGCAGTTAACTGGGCATTAGGTTGGATGGAGAGTAAATAATTAAATAGGGTAGTGGGAAGAAAGTTAACAGGGTTGGGTTGGTTTGTTTTCTGAGAAGGGATGTACCAGTCTTGAAGAGAGCATTTTTGTCCCAAGAAGAAAAACAGTAAGTGGACCTGTTCACATGTTATGGGTTGATTGGAAAGGTTGCTTAGCGGTTTTGTTAGTATTTAACTATTCCAACAGGCTTTTAAAATGTCCTTAACTGGGACAATCCTTTTAACTTCTATGAGCATTACCAATTTTAAACAGTTCAAGAACTCTCCCAAATCTTTTCTGTTATTACCAGTGGGTTTTAGTTCTATAAATTGTGTCCAGCCATTAAAGCATGGGAAAAAAAAAAACAAACCAGTCCTGTAATTGGAGGAAGCAAGTTCTTCTCACATTCTAAAGAGCCATTCACAGTGGATGCAGCATCAGTGCCTGTATTTAGTACAGTCCTGCTGGAGGTGTGCAATGAAATCTTGCTTTCAGCCACTAGTAAATATGAAATTCTGTGGTACTTGGATACCTTTGAATGTTGGATATGGAGCCCTGAATCACAGTTGTCTGTGTCTAGCTATTATTTATATACACAGATATGTACATTTATACATAGCTATATAAAGAATATGCAGTAGCATCATTTCTTGAATTACAAGTATGAGAAGCTGGATGAGGATGAAAAGTTGCAACTTTAATACCAAGGAGATACAGTATTTTCATATTAACAGGCTGGCTATGAGCTAGCAGAAGCACTTCTACTAGGAAAGTATCTCAGGAAGAGGGAAGAAATGTGTAATTTGTTCTAGGTGGCTTTTCCTAATTCCATTTACTAGGATTTAATTGAATGAGTGCTTGTTCTCCAAAAGAAATTTCTGTCTCTAGGTATCTTCAGATATGTTACCTCTTTGATCTGATCAGCATACAGAACCACTGCTTAGCCTATATGGGGATTCCTACATGAGACATCACAGTTCAGTTAGACCTTGTTGGACCATGTAGGTGAGACACCTGCTGCAATGGATACTCAGGACTAGTTCTTTGTATTTTTAATTTCACACGAATTTTGCAAAGACACTGATGTATTTATGCAAGTATTTTGAAGAATATACTCACTGTGTCAGATCGTGTGGTACCTGAGACAGAACATGGAAAGTATTTTTCAGATTTAAAAAACGTGTACGTACAAATTATTGACCTAATCTATGGCCAATGGCTCTTCTGTAAGGTTATTTCAAAGGCATCTGACTTATCTATCACTCAGGGTTATAGTGTACATAATTTCTTAAAATTTAACTGTGCCTGGTTAATCTACTTGGTCTTTTTAATTAATTTTTCATCTGTCTTTCCTTTAAAGAGATCTGGAGAGTATCAAGGTGAGGTGCTAACAAAGTAACAGAAAAAAAAGCTAGAGTTAACTTTCAGATATGGCCACAACTAACACCACTAACTAGGGAGTTTGAAAGGTGTCCCACTACAACCTTTTATCATTATACAATCTTGATCTTTCTGCATTCTGTGATTTAGTGGCTTACTTGAAAGACTTGACACATACAGGTCTCTTTCAACTATTAACCTGAATACATGATATATGTATATGCATACATTGTGTATATAAGTGGTAGTGTAATATATTTAAGTGATGCTATTAAAGAAATCAGAGATGACACTATTCCCACAAAAGAATCTCTTGAGCTCTCCCCACACTGGGCTCCATATCACCATCAAAGGTATCATTGTGTGTTTTTACACTGTTGGCACACGATGAATTTCACCTCTCAGTTTCTAATCAATCTCATTTCTGTCATCCTCTTCAAAAGATGGAAGAGTAGATGGATGTATTAGATGAGTTTGAAATAAATCATAAGAAAGATAGATGTTATCTGGGTCTATTCTGCCTCAGCTGTGTACTGATGGAAATTCTTGTCAGCACAGATGGTTTGTTTTGACCACACTATGTCATTTAAATGTTATAATAACAGAAATTGGGTTATTTTGTGGCAGCAGCCAGTTTCCAAGGGAAGTTAAAAGTATGTGGGCACTGAGAAAGTTATAACTGATAGTAAGCACAGCAACAAAACTCAGTAATCCACTGTGTAGGTGATACTACAAGACACGTGGCAGCTTGCCTTAAAAAGTTCATTGCATCTGTTGGCAAGATAAAATCCAGCAGTACCATGGCTTAAATTTGCCCTGAAGTTAAAGAATTCAATATAAAAAAAATCTCCTTATATGTATCAACATTCAGCTTTAAATGTATATTGCTAACTGGAAGCCTAAAAAAATAAATTCAGTGTGCAGCACACAAGCTTTAGCTGCAGCTCCAGCAAAAAAGAATGTTTTCTTGTCCCAGACAGAGGACAGCAAACACTTTTCTTCAGTCCAACATTGCTTCATTTGCCATGGTGTTACACATCTGATCCTTTCTCTACCAACAGCAGAGGGGGGGGGGATGCGCAGATGTCACCTGCTCTGCAGGTACATGTCCTGCTGGAGTGGGCTGGAAACTTTGCAGTGGGATATTGTTGCTTCTGTTGACATGATATGATAAAATCTTAAGCTATTTTTTTCTGTTAAAATCTGCCTGTAACTTTATTTGCTAATGTCAGTTACCCTAGATAAATGCTCAGCAAGTACTGATTTGCTCCCATTCACCTGGGGAGAAAAAAAGGTTGACAGTCAGTGGCTCCATCTTGCTGTTGCTGTATTTTTCAAATATTTTCAGATATTACTCTGGTTGTACAGGACCCAGGGACTGTAATGAGAAGTTACTGGACCACATACATTTTTGTAACCTTTCTTCAGGTGCATTGTTAGAAATGGAGGCAGGGATGGGATCAAATTAACAGTCTCAGTGGTGAAGGCTTAACTGAGGCTTACTGGGAGGCCTTCACAAAAGAAGCAGTGACAAATCCTACAGAAGAAGCTGACAGACAAACCAGGAGAACATGTGGTACTTGGCATCTGCTCTTGTGCAGGATGGAGTAAGAGTGGAACAAGGTACCTTAGACATTAAAAAAAAAAAAACAAACAATATTCCTGCTTCATGAGCAGCCTCCTGAAAAAGCTGCTATATTTGCCTTCATCCATACTGCCCAAGAATCAAAATAAGGTACATAACAACAGGGAAAAAAAATTCTGCAGTAACCTTTCAAATCCAGGAACAGAAGTACTCACTAACACTTTATTATGCCTTAAAATTTTTATGTAACTTGAAATGTCTGTATAGCCTGCAGTGGGTCAATTACCTCGCAAAGATCTCAAATCCCTTTAAAGCTGAAGACTGTGAACCAGGAAACCATTTCTATTGACTTTTTGTTTCTCTTGTCTGGTGTTTCTGCAAACTTGCTTTTCATTCAGACTTATTTTTATTCCGTGTGCTGCAACCATCATCTGGACATAAGAGGAGAAGCAATGGGACGTGGAATAGCACAGGGGAGGGAGCAGCAACACAGGAAGAGCAAGAAAGAAGATGGGGAAAACGTGTGCAGTGGCTGTATGCTTGCATTTTTTGAGCAACAAGCATGTTGTGTTGTTTTTGTTTTTTTTTTTAAATACACCATCATCCTCACTTAAAACTCCCCACGGAAGACAACTGCTGAGAGAAGCCAGTGAGACATGGCAGCACCACCTGGCAGGCAGAGCATGAGAGCATTCAGCAGTGCTGAGTGTGATTTGTCACTGACCTGTAAAGTCCCCACAGCCCCTGGGGGGCAGGCAGTGGGGCTGTGCAAGTCCCACAGCAGCCAACAGAGGGTTAGGGTCCTGCTCTGAGGCCCACAGCACTCAAGAAAGACATGGATCTGTTGGAATGAATCCAGAGGAGGGCCACAGAAATAATCAGAGGGCTGGAACACATCTCTTTTGATGAAAGGCTGAGAGAGTTGTGTTTTTTAAGCCTGGAAAGAAAAGACTTTGGGAGACCTTACTGCAGACATTCAGTACTTAAAGGGGGACTATGAGAAATATGGGGAAAAAGCTTTCAGCAGGTCCTGTAGAGATAGGACAAGGAGTAATGGCTTTAAACTGAAAGAGGGTAGATTTAAACTAGATACCATGAAGAAATTTTTTACAGTGAGGGTGGTGAAACACTGGCACAAGTTGCCCAGAGAGGTGTTAGAAGCCCATCCCAGGAAACATTCAAGGTCAGGCTGGATGGAGCTCTGAGCAACCTGGTCTAGTTGAAGATGTCCTTGCTCGCTGCAGTGGGGTTGGGCCAGATGACATTTAAAGGTCCCTTTTAATCCAAACCATTCTATGATTCTCTTAACCATATACCACCATATTTGGAGGAGTTGTCAGGTAGGGAGATGGGAGAAGTCCAGGTCAAGAGGTTAGTTAGCTCAAGAAAGACACACAGAGGACTGTACCATGCCCTCCCAACAGACATAACATTACGTCCTAATGTTTCCTTTGGGAACCTCGACCAGGGTAAAAGACAAATACTCATCATGGAGACACTTGAAGGCAATACCTCCATGTTTTTTCCCTCACCTCTGTGCCCGCTGTGGATGAACCATCTTTCTGAGGGCTGCTGCCAGACAGTACAACAATGAATTGAAAAATGGCAGCACAGCAAACACAGAAGTCCGTAATTTGCTGCAAGATACGCCCTATGAACCCTGTAGCTTATGCGTAGGATCTGCCCATGTTGTAAAACTGAGAAGGTGCAATGTATTTTTAGAACATTACTGCTGTCTGTAAGCCATTTATCTATATTGCCTGGCACGATTATCATGGGTTGGGTAGCCCCTGGGTTTCTTAGTAGTGAAGTAATCTGTGTAATCAAGTCAAGATTTTAAACTCTCATGAGCTTTTCAAAACATCATATTAAAAAACACAAAAACAAAACAACTCCACATATGGCACAGAGTTGAAACATGCACAGACACACAAGAGTCAACTTCAGCTGCCGTGTAACCCAGCAATTCCTTGCCCAGCACTTACACAAGGACAGCAAAGGCAGTATTTCTAAGCCTCTCCTTTTTTATGATCATTACACAACAAAGTAATTAAGGTCAGCTGAGGCCATCAGTCTGTAACTGAGTTCCCAGCCCCAGCAACAGAAACCTGTGTCTGATCTTTGGTTGCCAGAAAAGTTTTTAAACTTGTTTCCACCCACTGCTATTGTTATAAAATTCCTCTGATGTGTGCTGGCTGCTCATCTTGCTTAAGCTTTAGAGGCTGTGGTTGAACTTTTAAGACTGCCAAGAAACAAGCATACAAGGTACTTCAAGTAATTTAGGCTCAATAAGTAAATACAAGATCTACACACACCAGTTGCAAGCTTAGTCTTAGATATTTTTTTCCTGATATTTGACTGCTTAACTCCACTACCATAAACATTCTCTTAAAGGCCTGGACTATTTGAAACAGCAAAGGAAAAAGGAATTGAAAAAGGAAGGATAAGATATATCAAGTACAACAACACGTTAACCTACTGGGACAACAAGTCTAGTCAGGTATAGTGATTCACAGAGAGAAATCACAGACCTGCTTGAAACCACCATCACAGACTTCCCTTTACAAGCATCTGGGTAACAGTATCAACAGATGTGGAATTTTGGGTTTCGTCTACCTGGATGACTAATGCCAATAAATCAGTGCAGCAAAGTAGGTCAGAGGTACCACCTCACCTGATGCTCCCAGAGTCTCAACAGGCTTGCTTCTCCTTTGTTTTGATCTCATGTATTAGTTTGGCATATGGAACTATTTCATTATTTCAAGTAACTCCCAGACATTTTACATGGAGTTTATTTCTCCAACTTGTTCATTTTAGTCAGTGGTTTCAGGTGCTCAGCTAACTGTCCCTGGTTTTACACTGATAAGCAGAAGAGCCTTAATTAAAATGCCAGTTAAAATGGTAGCACAATTACAGGGACACTATTCTCTAAGCAACTGGCATTCACAGCTGAAGGTAATGATTACATTTCTACCAAAAAAATCATCTTTATTTTAAACTACTATCAGCCAGCAAAGTACTTGGAGAGCATAAATTAAGACTGTCCCAGAAAATAATATTCTGGACAATTTTTTTGAGTGGATGCGTTGTTTTCTCCATTTTGTGGAATGTAATAAAAATGCCACCATAGATAATGGGCCACAAATAGAACTTAAGATTTTTCTGTTCAGTTACCATTGCCTCATCTAATGCAAACAATTTGTGTCAAAGTAAGATCTTACTTAAGTTTTGGTAGGTGTATAAATAACCAGCCAAGTAAGAATGACGCAGAAGAAATATTGATATAAACTGTAATTTAAGCACTGTTTATTAGTTTGTACCTCTGCAGTTGTTTACAATACTTCTGTAATCCCAGCTGGTCTATAAACACTGCAGTGATAAATCCAGTGCATCACAGTGTAATGACCACCCGAATGAGTAACTTCTAACCCTGTGCTCCTACTCAAGAAGTGCATTGCAAAAGGCACTGCACAACCCATATGAATGCTGCTCCAATTCCAGCAGACCTAGTGCCCCTCACACCTCTCAGGTATTTTGGAGCCATTTCAGGTTACAGCATCCCACCTGCAAGATGCTTGAGGTCTGCCCTGAATGCAGCCAAAACTCAGAGCTCACCAGTCCCTTAACTGCTGACCTTGAAAGGCTCCTTCATGCTCACACATCACCTTCCCCTCTCAGCTGCCCTCAAAGCTGCACAGGTACCATGACACTCCCCAGATACTGCTGTTACCCATCACAACCTTGAGTTCATCTTGAAAAAGTGACCACAGGCTAGAAGCTGAATGCACAGTGCTGCTTTTTTGATTTCAGGTATACACAACATTTAACTTTACGCTTTGCTGACAGAATTCTTTCATTTGTGACTATATTATTGGAGCTTCCTGTACTGTGAATTAAAATAATGGAAAGAAATGATGAAAATGTCACATTTCAATGCTAGCATTAAAATTCTATGTCAGCACTGATTGCAAATATATAAATAAACAGATAAATGATGAAACAAAATTTCTAAAGCCATCTATGAATTTCTTTAAGCTAGGCAATGCTGGGAGTGTGAAGATTCTGGCATTTAGATCTGCAGTCTGACATTAGAGACCATGTTTGTCCTGACCTTCATCATCAGTAAAGCAGTTTATTAAATCAGAATTGCAGAAAGATAACTTGAAAGTTAACTTTATGGTAATCTACTAATTAGAAAAAACAAAATGGCATGTGGCTACAGCTTCGGTACTATTGCCACCTACAGGTGTGCTTTTCTTCCTTCATTACAAAAAATAATGTAGTAAAACATGCTATCCTAGCACTCTACTCTGCTAAATGCAATCTTTACCATGTAATTCACGGAAAATGTAAGATAATCAGCTCTCTGGAAGCTACAGCTGAACATCTACCATAAGATTCTGGAAACTGCTTCTCACATGAATAAGGAAAAATGTTTAAAATTTCAGTGGTAGAAAGGGTAGAAAGGCTAAAAATACAAATGCTGTTTAGTTAGATAAAAAAAAAATAAAAATACTTGCTCTATATGATCAGACACTATCTTAGTAGTTAAATGGCTTCTGCAGACAGTAAAAACCTGTAGAAAACATGCTCGATAGTACACCCCAGGCAGTGACATGTGTCAGCATTCAGGTTCACCTCAGGAAGCAAAAATCCTTTAGCCAAAGCTGAGGTCTCTGCTGAATGAAGAATTAGGAGGCTCAAGCTGCAGCTGATGTAATGTATATTGATGAATTTGTATTTCTAACCAAGTAAATTTCATGAAAAGAATTAAATTAAAGGTAGCATAAAGTAAAACTTTTGTAATGAAATAGAGCAAACCCCTAATGTTACTGATTCCTGTTGGCTAAGGGCTAACTAGACACCAAAGGGCATGCAAACAACTACACAAAAGAAAACCCACAAAGATATTACAAACAGATAAGAGACAATGGTAATGGTTTAAGTCTGATGGCGCCTTACAACAACACAATGGAGTCAGCAGAGGAGTCAGCAGAACCAAGAAAGGGTAAAAGTTCAAAGCCTGATGAAGACTTCTTACTTCCTCCAAAGACCCCTGAAGACCCCAATACATCTCCCCAAAAAGAAGACTCCACCTAGATTCCGCCCAGACTATGAATATTATAATGAAATGAATATGTATAGATTTGTACTCAATATAAGGTAATGCCAGAGCTTTGCCCGGTGTGCTTGAGGGATAAAAATTCTGTCCCCTGCACCCAGCGCTGCTTTGCTTACTGTAATTTATTAATTAAATTGAGCTACTAAAGAGAATATTGGGTCTCTGTCACTGGTCATTTATATAACAAATTTGGGGGCTCGTCCGGGATACCTCTCAGTGCTTGCTCTGGGGTCCAGATCGGGGGGGGCGCCCCACCGGTTTTCGGTGTCTCCGTCTGGGCCTCTGGCTTCACTGACGGTATCCTGAATCCTAAATTGCAGTAAGCAACGAATTTGATTTTTATGAGCTCTTTTTGCCGGCTGTAGCAGTGTTTTGCCCGTAATTTTGTGCGCATAAATCCGAACGAAGACGACGAGGTTGTAAGTATTAAAGGTGTATACCGTTCGGTTGGGTGGGATTCGGTTGCTCGTGTGTGTGTAAGGGTGTGACTGAGACGGAACCCAGTTCCGAAGCGAGTGCGGAGGTCTTCTAACCGCGGTTCCAATCTCCCGCGAGGGACTTGGCCGGTGAAGGACCGAAGCGATTCCTATAGGATTCGTGGGTGGGTAATAGGCACTAACCCCCTGCAAGACACCCTTACTAAAGAGTAACCAAGGGCGAGAAGGGTTGCCACTAGTAAAATCCTTCGTTATAGGACAGAGAAATACTAAGAAATCAGCTGAGATTAAACTTGGGAAACTAAATGAATATATGAATGCAAAGGAGTTGTTTTAAAAGGAAGAAAGTGAATATGCGGACTTATAGATCCAGAATTCTATTTCACCTATTGTACCTCTCCTCACACTAAAACCTAAGGAGGAGAAAAATTAAACGGAAAAGGATAAGAGGAGAAGTGGGAACTTTTAGATCATTTACCCCCCTCCATATGCAAATAATCAACCTCCGGCTGCTCTACCATTACCAGCCGTACTTCCACCACCTCCATCGGTGGAAGAAAATTAATCAATTGCAGAAAGAACTAGAAAAACAAAACAAAACAAAACAAAACAAAAAAAAAACCTGCAAGAAAGTGCTTTGTGTATTTGAGTGCATATTGTGCTACTCTGTTGTACTGTTTCTGAGGTTTTAGGTTGCCGACAGAAAGTTCGTACCCGCCGTCTGTAGCGACCTCTTGTGACCTTGTGTGGTAATTTAACATAGCTGTGTAAAATTTTGATTGAACATAACATCTATGTGAATAAGAGAGCATGAATGAGATGCAATGTAATTGTGAAGTGAATGTGGCCGGCCAGAGATGGATGAAGCGACTGGTGTGAGTTGTTGAAATAAAATAAGAAATACTTTTAGTACGGTGGAATAGGCTAAGTAAGGTGTTGAAATTTTAAATAATATGGTAAACTAGAAAGGGCCCCTATGGCTGTAATATCTCAAGTAGGCATCATGGGGGCTGAACAAAGTAAAGAAATTACTTCCAGAAGTCGAATATGGTATAAAGAAGGGGAGATTGGGAAAATAGATATGGATCCAATAGAAGTTCAAATGACGGATCCACGTAACCCAATCAGGAATAAACAATATCCTATTTCAATGGAGGGATGGGAAGGGCTAAAGCCAGTAGTAGACAGACTCTTAGAGCAAGGGCTTTAGAACCATGCATGTCCCTGTGTAATACACCAATCCTGCCTGTAAAGAAATCCAAATGGTGCAGGATTTAAGGACAGTAAATCAGAGAACTATTACCAAATTTCCTGTTGTGGCAAATCCTTATATGTTACTGAGTCATATTTCTCCTAAATACACTTGATATAGTGTAATAGATTTAAAAGATGCATCTTGGGCTTGTCCCTTACATGAAAACTCCAGAGATTATTTTGCCTTTGAATAGGAGGATCCTTAACAATTAAGGTGGACTGTATTGCCACAGGGATTACGGAGTCACCCAATTTATTTGGGCAGACTTTAGAAAAGCTATTACAAAATTTTGTCATATCTGGAAATGTAAAATTGTTACAGTATGTAAATGATTTGTTGGTAGCTGGGGAGACTAAAAAAAAAAAAAAAAAAAAAAAAAAAAAAAAAGAAACCTGAGAAGTTACAATTAAGTTATTAAATTTTCTTGGGGAAGAGGGTCTGAAAGTATCAAAATCAGAACTGCAATTTGCTGAGCAGGAGGTAAAATATTTAGGACATTGGTCAAGTAAGAGTCATAAGAAATTAGACCCTGATAGAGTATCAGGAATACTTGCTTTAAGACCCACAACAATAAAGAAGCAAATTAGACAGCTATTAGGTCTGCTGGAATATTTTAGACCATGGCTTGAAAGTTATTGTGAAAAAGTTAAATTTTTATATGAGAAATTGGTAAACAATGAAATCAGATGGTCAGAGGATGACAAAAACAAACAAACAAACAAACAAAAATTAGAAGGAATAAAAAGAACATTAATACAAGCTCCAGTACATTAATACAAGCCTCCCTGATCTGGAAAAACCTTTTTTTCTTATTTGTTAATATATCAAATCAGATAGCCTTTGGGGTATTAACCCAAGATTGGGCAGGAATGAAGAAACCTGCGGAATATTACTAAAAATTATTATACCCTGTAAGCAGAGGGTGGCCAGCATGCTTACAACCTTAGTGGCTACAGCTCTGCCTATAGAGGAAACATGAAAAGGTAACTTTTAGTGCACCCCTAACAGTATATATTCCACATAATGTTAGGGAAGTATTACAACAAAAAGCTGAAAAATGGTTGACAGACCAAAAATGGTCGACTTCTTAAATATGAAACCATAGTGGTAGATTCCCCTAATCTGGAATTAAAAACAACCTCTGCCCTAAGTCCAGCACAATTTATGTTTGGGGAACCTGAAGTGGAATTACATCATAATTGTCTGGATGTTATAGAACAGATTCTAAATATGCATATGGTATAGTTCATACATTTGGAAGTGGGAAGAAAAGAGGCCTTATAAATACTCAAGGAAAAGATTTTTTGCACCAAGAACTAATAATTAAAAATGTTAAAAGCAGTAAGAGGACCAAAAGAGATTGCAATAGTGCATATCAGAGGACATTAAAAAGGGATTAGGGTATCATATCAGGGGAAACAATTTGGCAAATAAAGAAGCTCAAGAAGCAGCTTTGAGAAAACATATTGTCCCAATTGATATTTTACAAAATAAAAAGGACTCGGTAAATGATTGAGAAAAAGAAATAAAGAAATTTACCTCAGAAGAAATAGGGAAGTTTGAAAAGATTGGAGGCAAATTTGAACAAGAAAAATGGGTGTTGCTGGACAACAGAGAAATGTTACCAAAAGCATATGTCACCATAGGCGGTAGAAAGATAGCATATAGGCCTTTTGAAAGAATACAAGTTGATTTTACTGAATTGCCTAAAGTAGGTAGGATCAAATATTTGTTGATAATAATAGATCTCTTGACACGTTGGGTAGAAGCTTACCCAGTGGCAAGAGCCATGGCATAAATGGTAGCAAAAATATTGTTAGAACATCTAATACCTAGATATGGAATGATTTATGGTATCAACTCTGACCAAGGCACACATTTCCCCTCAAAGGTAATGAAATTATTATGCAAATCATTAGGTATCCATTGGGAATTTCATACTCCCTGGCATCCTCAGACCTCGGGAAAAGTGGAAAGGATGAATCAGACTATTAAGAAGCAATTGGCAAAGTTAATGATTGAAACTCAAGTGCCTTGGACAAAGTGCTTACCATTGGTGCTTTTAAATATTATGGACTAAGCCACAAAGTGAAACTGGAATATCACCGTATGAAATGCTGTATGGAATGCTTTATTGTCATGGAATGCCAATGGAGCAGAATATAGTAGAAGATAAGAATATTAGAAAATATATTATAACCCTGGGAAAACACTTAAATGAATTAAGAGAACTAGGAGTATTAGAACAAACACCTCCTTTGGGATTCTCAATACATCAGTTTAAACCAGGAGATAACGTCCTGATAAACATGTGGAAAGAGAAAAACTTATTCCCTCTTTGGGAGGGACCTTTTCTTGTTTTATTAACAACAGATACTGCCATCCGGACTGCTGAAAAAGTATGGACACATGTTTCCAGAGTTAAAGGACCAGTAAAGGAGTGGAAGATCACCTCCCAGCCCAGGGAATCGAAAATCACACTGAAAAGAACATAAGCAGATAAGTAATTGGGGAATTTCTTATAGCAGCTCCAGAAATTTGAGTACCTATTGAAATTTTATTGAGAGGGAAGGGAAGTACAAAGTAAAAAGGGAAAATAAAGTGAAATAAAATAAAATGAAATGAAATACAATAAAAAGAAAATAAATTTTTAAGGAAATAGGGGAAAAGAAAAAGGGAGTGGAAACACAGGTGACGGAGACGAATACCATAAGGTGGAGTAAAATTAAAATATCCTGAGCTCCTTAATTCAGCCCATCATAGGAAAAGGGGCAAGACCGGGTGGGACATTGAAGCTGCAGTTGAAGAAGGTCTGCCGAGGGTTGCAACCCCTCTGGGCTGTGACCACTGAGCGACATGATCCCTACCGGACCCTTTTTGATTTTGATGGGGATACTGGCATCCACCTTGGCCAACAATTGCAGTCAATGTGTAACCACTACCCATAGAGGAACACTAGTGTCACAAGCTCTGATCTATCATACTCTATATGATTGTAAAGGATCACTGGTGGGGACGTGTACTCACAACATGATATTACTTGTGAAAAGTATATATGTCCAAGGGTGTATCCAAAAGGGAAGTTGCTCATGACACAATTACCTCCATCTTGTGGTCTTGACTGGGGAACTGATTATTCTGGGGACAGAGCTCAGCACTATTGTGGGAGTGGAACCTGGGGATGCGCTTGTTGGGGTACTGCTACCAGCTGGGGCTGGCCTGAAGAATGCCAAAGAACAACGCTAAAAGCACGAATTGAAAAAGGCGAAGTGCAGAGAGACTGTACTGCTCATACTTGTAACCCCTTAAATCTAACCATTCTAAACCCTCAACAGTGGAAAGATTTGGAGGTGAGATTCGGAATAAAAATATATGGGTCTGGTTATGATCCAGGAGCTATAATTTATGTAAAATTTAACGAGCGAACCCGAAAACCCATACAACACAGGTTGCTCTTTAATTCATTTTATCATGAATTGGAACCTGGAGTGAAATATGAAATTCCCACAATTACTAAAAACCTTTTTGTAAATTTGGCTGAAAATATTGCTAAGTCTTTGAATGTTACTAATTGTTATGTTTGTGGAGGGACAAACCAAGGGGAGAGGTGGCCCTGGGAAGCAATGGAGAGTAATATAACCAATCCAAAGACATGGAAACCACCTGAAAAAAGGTAACAGGAAACACCACTGGGTATTACAAACCTCTATAATTGGAAGAAGTTGTTGGCAAAAATTTGGGGACCGGTATACCAGTTGGTGACCTCGAGTGTGGAGGTTACCTCTGGAACAAAACAACACAGGAATGGGTTAAATGGGGAAAACCTCTGGAAATGGCACAGTTATTTACAAATTGGACTGATGGAACCAAAATATTAAATGGATGGCCTACTCCTGAAGGTCAGTATTGGATTTGTGGTCAATTAATGTATGCGTTCTTGCCAAAGAATTGGACAGGATCTTGTGTTTTGGGGCAATCAGACCCAGTTTTTTCCTGTTTCCTATAAGTAAGGGAGAACGGCTTGGGGTACAAGTATATGCATAAGCCAGGGAGTTAGGGAACCTACGAATTAAGCGGGAATTACAAATAGGCAACTGGAAAGATGATGCATGGCCCCCTGAGAGAATAATTGCATATTATGATCCAGCTACATGGGCTGAAGATGGGATGTATGGATATCGGACTCCAATTTATATGCTTAGTAGGATCATTAGGTTACAAGCTGTAGTAGAAATTGTTGTAAATAAAACAGGGGACGCTTTAGAGCTAATTGAGAAACAGAATACACAAATGAGAAGCTTCCTATACCAGAATCGCTTAGCCTTAGATTATTTGTTAGCACAGGAGGGAGGTGTGTGTGGGAAATTTAATCTAACTAATTGTTGCTTGGAAATAGATGATGAAGGAAAAGCTGTACATGAATTGGTACAGGAAATGAAGAAAATTGCACACGTCCCAGTTCAGACCTGGAAAGGAATAAATTTGGAAGGAATTTGGGGTAATTTCCTGAGAGGTGGCTGGTTGGTAAAACTTGGGATTGTGGTGCTGGGGATTTTTGGGGGGGGTGTTAATTATTCCATGTTTAATACCTTGTATGACACAATTTGCCCGATCAGCGGTCCGAAAAGTGCAAAATGACACCTCTAACTTGCTAGTGGTAACTACTGATAAGGAATATCAAAAAGAAGAAGATGATACTGATTTGTGTTCCTGTAAATGGTGTCTACATGTCAGGAGTGACCCATGTAAATGTGAACCTTGCAGGTATGGGTGTAACTGGTGTTATCCTTATATATCCTCGGGCTCTGATGAAGGGAGTGACTAAAAAAAAAAAAAAAAAAAAAAAAAAAAAAAAAAAAAAATTGGGGGAATTGTAATGTATATTGATGAATTTGTATTTCTAACCAAGTAAATTTCATGAAAAGAATTAAATTAAAGGTAGCATAAAGTAAAACTTTTGTAATGAAATAGAGCAAACCCCTAATGTTACTGATTCCTGTTGGCTAAGGGCTAACTAGACACCAAAGGGCATGCAAACAACTACACAAAAGAAAACCCACAAAGATATTACAAACAGATAAGAGACAATGGTAATGGTTTAAGTCTGATGGCGCCTTACAACAACACAATGGAGTCAGCAGAGGAGTCAGCAGAACCAAGAAAGGGTAAAAGTTCAAAGCCTGATGAAGACTTCTTACTTCCTCCAAAGACCCCTGAAGACCCCAATACATCTCCCCAAAAAGAAGACTCCACCTAGATTCCGCCCAGACTATGAATATTATAATGAAATGAATATGTATAGATTTGTACTCAATATAAGGTAATGCCAGAGCTTTGCCCGGTGTGCTTGAGGGATAAAAATTCTGTCCCCTGCACCCAGCGCTGCTTTGCTTACTGTAATTTATTAATTAAATTGAGCTACTAAAGAGAATATTGGGTCTCTGTCACTGGTCATTTATATAACAGCTGAGAACACAAAGTGCACAGCAAGGCTGTGGCTGTCTCTTTTCTGCCTTTTCTTAGAGGGGAAGTGACAGCCTTGGTTGTTTTAAGGTACCATGTTCTTGTGCAGGGCAGAGGTCCTCTGAGCAGCACCTCTAAAACTGTAATGTTTTTCTCTTCCCTTTGTTTTGTTTTGTTTTGTTTTTTTTAAAAAAAGCTAGTTTAATCATAATTTATAGTAATGACTATAACACTTGTTGCTCAGACTGATCATCACCTATGAATAAGTTAATAGCAAAGATTTCCAAAACAAGTATTTAAGCTTATCTGAATTCCTTTTTTAGTCACCTGCACTGTAATTTCCAGTGCTCATGTATCTAAAAATATCACTGGCAAATAGAAGAAGCTGTGAGTGCTAGCCATTTTGAGAAAAGCTACAGAAACCAAAATACTACCATAACAGTGTAGTCAGAATAATAAAATAAACTGCTTTTGGCACATTTTGGTTTTACCATTAAGAACAGCACTGAAAAGTACTGAGAGCACGGGGACACCGGGGCATGTGAGAATGGGTATGGGACCTAGTACACAAGACTTGGAAAACTAAAGAATATATGGTCTGTTTTGAGAAAGTCATTAAAAAAATGTTTTTTACTGAACACAAGGGTGTGATTTTAATAGTGTTTCCCAGTTTTACAGACAGTGCAAGTACTGACAGAGAGATGAGTGATGCTGTCTGGAAAGATGAACACTCAGAACAGCCATAGATTCATTTTCACTATTACTGTGGCCCCACACTAGATGAATATTCCATATCTGCACAATATTACCAGCAGAGCTACATCACCAAGACTGGCACTTCACCTATAGCTGAGCCTTGTAATTATTTCAGAGTCAGAAAGCCATAATATATCCACTCTAAAAAAAATTAATTAGCATTTGCATGTATGCAGAATACAAATTATTTTGATGCATTTTGGCCTTTCATACTAATGGATCATTTCAATACAAATGCAGATACTTCGTTTGGCATATTTATACACATAAAAAAATTATGAGCTGATAAATAAAACAGAACCACTACTTAAATACCACATACTACATAAACTCAATTGAATGTGAAGTTCCATGCAATAAGGTACCAAACAGGTGTCCATTACTACATTGGACATCTCCAAAACTCTATCCATCTGGGAGAAGCAGGTTCACACTATATAAAAAGAAATTACAGAAATTTCATGCTAGAAGTACCTGGTTTTCAGCGTTCTACTTTTAAAGTAAATGGCCAAGTTTGAACTTTACTGAACTCAGGCCCCTTTCCTAGATTACAAAGAGGTAGTGAAAACACTATTTCCTTTTCTTCGTTTTCTCACACTTTCATTCGACCACATTTTGTGCACAATTGAGTTCTAGCTGTGCCTCCTCTTTGTATGGGGTCTTTCCACAGCACAACAAAAAACAGTTTGTTTTTTAAACAGTAGAATTAGGGTGGGGGGAACAACTAGAAAACATTATGTATGCAAGCATCATCCTTGAAACCATTAGCTTTGCTTTTGTAATTAACTACATTTCAAGATGATGATACCTAATGACTCTCAGATTTCAACTGAGTGGTCAGGAAATGTCTCACACGGCATCTGAACAAACATGAGCAGCATGAGAAGCACTCATGTGAAATCAGAAGATGCTCACAAACCACCACAAATCTCCCAGTTGGGCTGGCACACCAGCTGAAGTGGGGACAACGTTACAGCTAAAAGAGCCACTTGCTGTTTCATCCCTGGAAAATAACATTCATTTGGGAAATGGCAGTGCATCTTCCTGAACTGTTATGAAGCCACAAACCAAGAAATGTGCTGTTTGAAGAGAAACAGCTTGCAGCCTCTGCTCAAGAGGAGAGCCACAGAGAGCGCATGGCTGATGGGAGGGAGGGATGGGGAGAGCAGGGGGCTGGGAGCTTAGGGATACAGTGGCAGTGCCACCAGTTTGGTAGCTCCAAAAAGACAGCATGTGAAGTCACAAAAGGGCTGGTATTCCATAAACACGTGAAAAAGATCTTTTCATGTGGCTCTTGGAGGCCAAGGAAGAAGCTGGGACTTCTATCTCAGTGGCTGGGAGCTCTAAGATTCTCCTGCAGAGGATCTGACAAGGAATAGTTTTAGCCTTGATATCAATACATATATGAAGAAAAAAGCAATGTATCTTCACATGCTACATAATCCAAGCACGTAAAATTATATTGTTCAAGCAATAATTTTTCCAACAGTGTTTAGAAGCTTATACTAGAACATTGACTATTTTTGTTCTTATACTTAGGAGATTCTGGTGTTTTGTGCTAAGGGAAAGAACAAGATTTTTTACAAAGAACTGATATATTCTTAAACACACTAGTAAAACTCTGATTTCACTAAATGAAGTAAGTGTTTTGCCTCTGACTTAAGTTATGCTTTCACTCATCTTCCCTGCTACAGTAATAGGGATTTTCATTATCTTTTATGCAGATAAAATCTTATTAACATTGTCTGTGTCAATAAGGAAGGAAAGCAGAAGTGCTGTAAAAATTTACACCAAAATATAGCAGTTTCACTTCCATGTTTGTCCAAAAAAAAGTTAAAGCATTTACCATTTAAAATAAAACCCTTTTAATTATAAATGTGGACTAGAGAAACTACATTCACTCAGAGTATGCACCTCTCCTTATCGAATAAATTTTTTACAGTGTCTGAGTTGTATGAATTTTTAAATGGAATTACAGTATTTTAGGTACCCTGCAAAGTCTAAGTGACTCAGAAGCTTCAGTCCTACCATTAAAAGAACTTAAAAATTCAAGGGCTGGATTCTTAAAAAGCACTCAAATACAAAACTCTCCAAGAGAGTTTCAAAACTCAAATTAATTTGGCACTAATTAATTAGAGCTCTGAGTCATTAGTATACAGAGATGAGCTTAGGAAAACTTTTAAGAATTTTCTGTCCCAACAATCTGCCCAATTTAATTGTGTCCCTCCCTCCTTATAGGGCCAGCTCAGGTTCTGGTGAAGCAGAGGCTGTATCGCTCTGCACTGGTAAAGTAGGCTGGCATCAGTTTTGGTCTTTCCAAGTACATCCTGTGATTTAAGCAGGCCTACAACTTCTTTATGATTAGCTGAGCAATCCCAGCAGCAGGGGCAGAAATCTTTGTACAAGAGCAGACTGAAAAGCTTGGGGCTAGAACCACTGCAGCAGACTCAGAATAAGCTGTCCCTACATGCAAGGCAAACTCTTGGAGAACTCTAATAGAACCCTGAGTTCAATTGCAAGTAACAGCCTCTCCCTGTTATCTATGTCTTTTTTTAAGATCAGAATTAAGAACAGCTGAAACAAAAAGTTATCTGTACCTTGTTGGCAAACACAGGCATGACCTGTACTTTTAATTCACTATTGTTTGTTTTACAGAAGGTCATTATTCTCATTAATTGCTAAGCTGCTGGCAGATTCCTTGACAATTTGGATGAAAGATCAATCTGGATTTAGTAAAGTGTTCAAGAGGAAAGAGTTTATAATTCTTTTGATTAAAAGTCTGCCAAATCAACAGCACTGTGCAGACTGACATCGTGATGGGCAGTAGTTTATTGATACAGCAGTCCATTTTTTAATCAGGGTGACATAATACTGCTATTGTCTGGCATGACATATAATTACAACATATGTGTGTGGCCATATTTTACTGCAAATCCAACAGTGTCCTTTCCCTCCTAGTTCCTCCTAGTTTGAAGTTGAAAGTGGGCAGCTATGGGGGAAGAGGATTTACATAGGTAAATCTTTTCTACCTGTTTAGTCTGTGGACACAGTTCTTTCATTGTATTTACATGTACATGTATCAGGACTAACTACAATACAAGGATATTTAGGCTCAGGTGGTTCTAGCTTCCATTCTCTATCATTCAGAACTACTAAGAAATTTGATTAGAATCAAATCTGAACAAACAGATTTTTCACTTTTTGCTTTCCATTAATTGTGAAGTTTTCTTTCCTTTCTCTCTCCCTCTTCCTCTCCGACACATATGCACCATTCCCACCTCCACACTAATAAAAACTTCACACTGCTAAATAAATGAAACATTTGGCTTCAGGCACATCTGATTGATTCCTTTTTATTTTCCTGGCCCAGCCCCAACTCAGAGAGAGCAGCAAGCATGCTTCTTTCTGTTGTGTGGAACACAAGAGTTTGCTTGGATGGGGCCAGAACCATGCCCTGTGCCTTTGCTTTGCTGGCCCTTATAGAGCAGGTACCCATTTCCAGCAGCACTCACTAAGAAATGCCTTTGAGAGCAGAGCAAGGGGCTCAGACACATGCATCCAGCTCTGAAAAGAGACACAAGAACTGCTGCATTTTAGACTGACTAAGTGCAATTAGCTTTTTCAAACAATGATTTTTTTTTTTACAGGTAATTTATCTTGGAGGAACTAAAACAAACCCTGTTTACTCTAAAACATGCATCCCATGGCAGAAACATTAGACAGCACACAGCCAGGCTAAAGGGGAAAAAATGAACAAAACAAAAGCCCCAAACTGGCAAAAGGATGAAAAGAATTATGACAACCTGCTCTGTGCCAGGATATGGGCAGGGAAAATTGGGAAAAGGCTTGTGCTGCTTTTGCAATTGACTGGAATATGTTTTTAACTCAGTATAAAGTCCAATAGGAATAAATAGAAAAGTTGATTCCAAAGAGCTCTAGGTCAAGCTTCTGCTCTCTTGCTTAGAACACAAGTTCAGCCACAACACCTGGAAGGGTACAAATGAGTATACAGTGTCCACCTGGAGTTAGGAATCCACCTTGTAGAGACAGAGTTCAGCACAGTGTAATGGACCCTGAAACAGCTAAGTACATGGAAGGAGGAGAAAACAGAAAACTGCCCAAAACTGCTTCCAACTTAGTATGTTCCCACTGCAGACACCCAAAAAGTGAACTTTTGCTGAACTGAGTTAACTGAATTCCAGCAGGCTGGAAAAGCATTCATCACGTACTTGCTAGTAATTGAATAGTTCCAGAAAAAGAAATTTAAAAGTAAACAGAGTAGATCTTTAGATTCTAAAGCCTAATGACATTCACACTCAAGTATACTGAATATTTTAAAATCTGGGAACTGAAAAGGATTTTGCGGAAATGTCTTCTAAAATTGTACATATGAAGGTAGCAACAAGATGCATTAGGAATTAGTAAGGCATGAAATTGCCTCATAAAGGAAATCACTTTTGTGAAACACAGTAATAAACACACAGTGAAATTACAGATAATGATGGGTATTTTTATGCCACTTTCCACAGTCTGCTCTGACACTTGTTCTGAGCAAATGAATTAGAACTTGTCTTCAGACAGTGAAGCCAAAAAGAAAGAAAATCCTGTGTCATCCTAGTTTGTCGTGTCTTGGCAAATGGAGAGATGAAGCACCACCCATTTTGGGGTGTAACTGCACTGCCAAAGCAGGCACCTTCTTCAGAGAAAGGAGCTCTGTGGCTTTCTGATACCTGCAACAGGTGAGCTACTGCCTAAGCAGTCAATCTGTCACGTTCCTCTTGTACCAGTCTAAGCAGCTTCCTGCTGAGTGTTGCATATATTGATTTTTTAACCTGCATTCCTACTTACTGAGTAAGGCTCGCACCCTTCAACTGCTTGAAATGGAACAATTGCTCCATCAAACAAAATGGGAATCTAATGTGTTAACTGTGTGAAAAGGTTTTTGTGATTAAGTCTAAGAACACCTGAGCTACTGAGAAAGATGGGATTTAACTCAATTTGCTGTCAAGAGCTAGTAAGTGGATCAGAGGAGAGCAAATAGCAAGTTATAAAGTTATGCCTGCAAAAACTATTCTCTAAGTACAGGTTAGAATAAAAGCCTGATTTGGTTGCACTTGGGACAGTGGAGTTTTAATAGCTGAAAGTACAATTAAATAATGTTAATTAGCTATTAACAAACACTCTACACCTGAAAAGAGCTCTTCAGTAATGATCAATAGATATATTGAGTTATTCTACACAATACCCCTGTGTCATATGCATTAAGCTGTGTCATAGGCATTATTCAGCATTGGAAATAGAGGTCTTTAGATGAGATAACCCAAACTACAGACTATTATCTTATTTGCACATGGCTTATCAACAGGCAAGTGATGAGTCAATGATAAAATTCAGCTGCAAGTCTTTTGAGTCTGTGACTTAGGCTCTTGTCTGGTAACAAATCCCTCTCAAGGATTAGGAAAAGCAAAAATTAATAGACCAGTATATTTTTGCTGATTTGCAGAAGGCTGGAGACTTGCCACAAGTTTTCATAGCAGTGTTTTGCAAAGAGATTTTGTAAGGTTCCTCACTCATCTGCCCGAAGTCCCACATATGCTGTCCTGGTTTGAGCCAGGATAAAGGTGATTTTCTGGTTTGTACTTTTGCTTTCAGCTAAGTTTCCTGTAAGTAGTTGCACTTGCTGAAATTAACAGCAAGTTTCTCAGACAGTGTCTGCTTCTAGGACTGATAACACTCGATGTTTATAGTTACTGCCAGAGACTGGTGTGCAGAGCCAAGGACACTGCTCAGCTCTGAGGAACATTTTGCCTTCCAGAAGGAGTAAGGAGGTCCCACCTGAAACCCTCCTGTGGGGAGGACCAGACAAGATAGATGTCAGAATTGACCAAACAGAGTATTCCATCCCATACACGTCATATTCGGTATAAATTTGAGGGATCACAAGGGGCAAACAGCTCTTCCTTCCTTCCTGCTTCTCTCCCTGCTTCCTTCGGCATCCTGAGAGGATTCCATCCATTCCTCTGCCTGTGGTCCTGATCCCTGCCAGCCTGAATCTGTGTGTTCCTGCCCCCAGCTCCCGACTGCTGCTGACTCCAGGATTCCAGCCTGGACTTTCCCAGGGCTGCCCTGCAGCCTCGGTGGTGACGTGAGAGTTATTGGGGGGAAAGGGGGGAGGAACGTGGTATCAATTTTCCTGCATATTTGTATATATTTAGTAATTTTTTCCTATTTATCATTACTGTTTCATTAAAGTTGTGTAGTTTAGTTTCCAACCCATAGGTCTCTCTTCCTTATTCTCTCTCTCAGTGAGGAGAGAGAGATTAATATATAAATCTGTTATTCGGTTTATCTGCCGGGCCAGTGTCAAACCGTGACATATGCACAGGGGCTTCCCATACCTGAACTGCCACAGAAAAGGCAAATATAGATGTAAGTATGTGGGAAGCCAAAATACTATCTCAGTCAGTCCTATTTGGACCCACTCGTCAGGAGCAGCCAAATGCTTCGGGGGCCTCCCCAGCACCTGAACTTGATTTCAGCTTCTTCTAGGTCATTTCCTCAGGGATCTCAAATCCACAGGTCCAACAACCTCCTCCAGCCACTTTTGTGCCATCTGCCTGGGTGCTGCCAGTACAAGAGGAAAGATTCCCAGCTGAGCTGCCCAGTGTCACCTGCAAAAGCAGAGCCTGAGGCACATCCGAAGCACCTGTCTGGTGCTGATCACCCTGGCAGGCAGACACTGAAGTTATTCGAGTCACAACTAGAATCTGCATTGCCAAAACATCTGTTCTCACCAACTTACTGACAGCCTGGATTCTTCACATTAGGTGTGGGTAGAGAAAGGAACAACGTCCTTCACCTGAGCATAGTATCCCAGTTTTTCCCAAGGTTTTTGTTTGATGAAGGCTGTAAATGAGCACTTCCCATTCTAGCAAAATAACCAGCCTCAAGGAGAGGTGGCTTGAACTCTACCTGAGCAAATCAAATACACAGGGAGAAATGGCTAATTATTAACCCATTAAAAAAAAAAAAGTTACACAAATGTTATTGGCTATAACTTAATTCTGAGTAAAACTTAAGAGAATAAAATTTTTGCTAGCTTGAGCTCAGAGAAGTCAAAGACCTGACATACAACAAGGGCAACAGGGAATGCAGAATGATAGTTAATTCAAGGCAGTTTGACATAACTAAAAGTAATCCAGTATAAAACACTTCTGGGATCCTCAGTAATTATACAAAAGTTAGATTCCATCCTTCTTACCAGCCTTGGTAGCCACTGACTGTTGGACTGAGGTATAAGAACAGAGATAACTTTGCCAGACACTTTCAAAACAATCCATGTGAGTTATAACATCAAAACCACAGTTGTAACAGGTTTGGTATAGGCTTCCCGGTTGTACCTAAAGATACATCTTCTAGCAAAAGATAGCTTGACAGTTCTCCCATTGTTTTGGCCAATTCTCCCATTTTCCCTCTGAATTTCTTTAGTCTCCTGAAATCACATTATTTTCTCCAAGGATTCATACTGGGTTGGAGTAAGAACAGACAACTCATCACTTAAAAATTTATCTGGCCATATCCTGAATATGATACCTACTGCAAATCTCAGCACAGGTCCAGATCTTCTTAGTTCCTTGGTAACATTAAAGCTCTCGTTGCTCTACCCCTCTAGTAGCTTAAAAAAAAATAAATTCTTGTACATCTGAGCAGACACACCTGCCAGAGCAGAAACAGAAGGCAACGACCCACCTCTTCTTCTCAAGCCCTCTTTGCATGCTGACTGTGGTTTGTGCCTCCTCTCCTTGACATCCTCCCTTCTAGCCAACATATTTCCATAAACATCCCACAGTTCCTGGTTGTTGGCACACAGCGTGCTGATGGAGAGCAGCAGGAAATGCACATACGTGGCACGCAAGCAAGAGAGCTGACGCCAAGCAAAAGTGTCATCAGGAGTAGGGAAATCAAACTTTCTGCATAGGCAACACATCTTGCTCCAAATGCTTATTTCTCAACTTCCCCCACTTCTAGAACACAGATGGTGGATTCCACATGCCTGGGTGGACCAAAGAGCAGGTGTACATTGGAAGCAAAATGCCTAAACCATCAAATACTCGGTTGTTGGGGGTTTTGTTTTTTAATACAAATCACAAAGTCTTAGCCTGGCTGATTGAAGAATATATTTGAGTTCTGCATACAAAGTTGACACTTTCCATTTGTACAGATCCAAAAAAAGGAAGTGAGACTGTAATACAAATACTGAAAGGAAAAAATTTTATCACACACTTGCTCTTTTGGCAGCTGCCTTTACATTTCCCACAGGGTAGGAGCACACTACACAGCATTAGAATACAGAGCAGAGACTCAGCAGAGAGTCAGGCTAAGCAACTCATTAGGTAAGACTGTCCAGGTCCTCAAGGACTGGATCTAGACTGTAGTTTATCACCAAGGACTGTAAGAGAGTTCTTGCACATAATTACATTGTGGAGTTTCTAACATGTGCCATTTCTCATCATAAGCCTAATGACTTTTCAGCAGAACACACGCAGTTCCTGAAATGTGTGGCATTCAGATGATGCACAGATCTTTCTTAGGATAAAATAATCAGGTTTTCAGAATCAGAGAGGTACATTCACAACTTCTTTAAATCACATTAGGAAACATCAATTTTGAACGTGACGCAAGCATGGAAATTCAGAAAGGTAACAACTTTCTACTTTTTTTCCTGTGAAATGCAAGGGTAATTTTTCTCTTGGCATTTTGCCCAATCATCTACTATTTGGTCATCATGTAAGAATTACACAAGGTTAACAGAACGCTTTTGGTTTTAATTCCTTATTGGAAACAGCTACAGAACTTGGAGAGGGTCAGAATATGCAACTGCAAACCACTATTGCTAATTTTAGGATTTATCCTTGTGCCCCAGTAGCTCCGACTACACTCAACTTGACAAGTGGTTGAAACCCAGATCTGAATGCCACCAGGAGCTGTCTTGTAAATACAGTTTTCCTAACCTTGCACAGTTTTAAGAAAAAGTAAATCCCTACACTCACTACCAGAAGAGGAAATTCAGGTATTACTTTCTCTTCTTCAAGAGCAGATAAACACCATACAACTATCACAGACAAGGGTTAGGACAGACCATGCCCTTTCGTAAGTCAAGAGTAATAGTTCTCATGGCACATCACTCAGAAGAAGTATGTGAAGACCACCTGTCTCCACAATACAGCTATACATGGGCCAATAATCAATTTTTGACAGGAATTGAGTACAGATGAGAAGGTGGTCTTTTCCTCAACTCCCCATCCATACACAGCTAACCAATATAGAGAATTTGGGCAAGCAGTGGCTGAGATCCCACACAAACCTTCCAAGGGGACCATGCTTCTGGTGTGTCCCTCCTTAGTGTCATTTACCTGTCAGTCACTCCTGACTCACGTCCTCTTGGATTCTTGGGTTTTAGAAGCCTTGATCCCTTAATACTGCTGGGAGAAGTGTGCAAGCTCTTCTGCAGGCTTGCATGGAAAACCAAGAGAGGGCTTTATTGTCCCATCACAGCCCTGTCAAGTCTCATGATTGTATCTAAATTTCCTGACATTTAGTTTCTCAATGTTCCCAGTCCTGCAATGATAAAACCGGTGAGATTCTCAGCGTTGGTATTTTTTTAAATAGCGTACACTCGAGATTACAAAGAAAAGCTAAAAATCTCTCAAGAGTCTCACCTGACAATTCATAAAGCAGATGGCAAAGATAAGAAGTCAAGGTTTTTAATCTCATTACTTTGGGAGGCCTGACTCATGGCTGCTGAGTACAAAAGCTGGCAGAAGGGATGTAGTACATCTAAATGCTGCCACAAAGAAGTTGTACTTCCTGCCTCCGAACTCTAATGTAGCTAAAAATTAATTAATATTGCGGAGTGTCTTGGCAGAAACAACTCACTCAAGTCACAAAGTTAAACTAAACCAGGAACTGGAGTCTGTCTGCAGCAGCCTGAATATAACATTGCCTCAGCACTTGCTGAAAATGGAACAACAGATCGTGCTTGATTGCTTTCATATTTTCTGACTCTGATTCTGTAAAAAATCAATCACTGAAGCTGATGAAAACCTAGACATTGTTAAGGCCAAGCTCTAAGAGGCAATTAGTCTCAGACATTATTGCAACTGCTTGTATGGTTCCCCAGCATTCCCTTGCCTCCAGCAATCGGGTAGTAACATTTTGCATAAAAAGGTATTTAGAAGATTCATTAGCAACAGTCCAAGTTGATTGTGGCATCAGTACAGCTCAGTGTTTAGCTTCTAATTAAAAGATGCCAAATCTAACTAGGTCCCTGAAATATCTTTAAATAATAGACATGTGTTTGGGGTATGTGTTAGAGGCACATTGTTTTCGTTTTGTTGCTCTTCAGTCATTATACTAAATGCCTCATTTAAGGTCATTTAAATAGCAATGGCTCCTTTTAGTAACACCAAAATAAATACAAGAAACAAGAAAATAAATACATAAAAATAAGAAAACACCTTTATCAAAGGTGGAAAGAGTGGTTTGCATAACAATAAACCTTTGGAAGAAAGGTTACTTAAGAAATTGTAAGCCACATTTCTATTATGAACTAATTCTAAAGGGATTCATCCTCAGGATGCATGTGTCTGGGAAACAGCATCCATCTCTTCTACTCATTTGGGTAGGGCAGTTTAGGGCAGGGGCAGTGGGAAATCCATAGCATACCCCTGATCATTTAACCTTTCAATGAGTACTCCTGAATTTCTAACAAGTGTTCACTTCACAAATCTCCTGTTTTAACTGATGATACTCAACTTTTCTAGTTGAACTGAAACTCTGACATCTTCCCAAAGCAGTGTTCGTAACAGTGGTGGAAAATTTATAAAATTTCTCATTTTTAAAATCAATTAATAAAATTGATTTCAAAACTAGGAAATGAGTGTTTTATCAAGGCATAGCTGGTTTCAAATCGCTGAAACACTAGACTAGCATGGAAGACTGGCTCAGTACACCAGCAAACAACTCATTAGCAGAGAAAAAGAGTGCAGTTTCAGTTGACCCAGCAAGAGATGCAAGCCAGCCAGAAATCACTGAAAAGTTTTGGTTAAAATTAAAAAATTCAGGTGTTCGTAAAGCAATCAGTTTAACGTATTTATGTCTGAAAGTGTTCAAACCTCCAATTAAATTCAGACAAAACTTACATACCTTCCACAAAACCAATGAGGGGTTGGTGGTATCAGGTCCCTTTGAGGGCAAATTGTTAGCTAGTCTCCTAAAAAGATTAAAGGAAAATCAAGAAAATCCATAATTCACAGAAACTTTAAAAAAATGAGAGGGAGCTAAAGAGATGCAGAGCTGCCTGGGGGACCAGCTAGCTAAACAGTCCCCAAGGGATGTTGTGTATGTATGTATACAGATATTCACCCCTCCTCCCCTCCCTAACAAGGGGAAGGTCAAAGGCTGTTGAATCTCAAATGGTGAAGCTCTGCAGAGAATGACTTTGGTCAGAAATGTGTGTGTGAGTGACAGCTCAGCATGGGAAGCCTGGGGAGAGAGCTGCTTGTAGCAGAAGAAACCTTGAGCATGGCTGAACAGTCATAGCAGGAGGTGAGTGATGCAGCTTTCGGTGCAAGCCTTGGAGTCAGCCCTGTCTTGAGGGTTGGGGCTGTGAGTGAGGACACAGCCTTGGGTTACTGACTGACACTTCTGGCATTCAAGGCTGTTGGATTTTGATGCAATTCTGTTTATTTACAGGAATGTGAAAAAACAAACAAACAAAAACCCTGATTCCATTGCATTTGGGTTTGTTTTCCTCTCAGCTGGAGCAGTTGAAGTGCACAGCCTCTAAAGCACTGCCAGGCTCAGCTCTTGTGGAGGTGCCTCCTGCAGCAGCCCATTGCAACACCTTGCTGTCACCTGTTGATGTCTCTGCAAGCAGAGACCTGATGGAGCCTTTATGTTTGGCTGTCAAATGCTCTGGATGAGATCAAGCACCTTAAAGTCAAGTTAGGTTCACTTGGGTGATGGGAAATGTAAATATTGTGCTGCAAACATCTGGTTCAGAGGTAGCCAGGAATGCAGCAAAGAACATGAGCTGGCAAAAAAATGTTCACTAGAGGCTGGGGATTTCCCACAGAATAACAGGGAGCAAAAGTATGTCCTCTCAGCCTGAGACAGCTGCTACTGTCATCTCACAGAATTATCTTCAAAGAATATTCCTTCTAGTGGAAGGTGTCCCTGCCCATGGCAGGGGGGTTGCAGCTAGATGATCTTTGGGGACCCTTCCAGTCTAAATCATTCTATGATAACATAAAACTCAGAGAAGTTTTCATCCTGCCCTATTTGATACTTGGTTTCCTTGCTATGCAATGTTAATTCCCAAATCTGTTTATTCTTAGCTTTCCTGCAGGGTTTCTTTCTGTACTAAAGACATTTCTTCTCCCTTCACAGACAACTCTCAGACACCCTGGACCTGTTGTGGTTCCCTTGGGATCAGCTGCCACCGAAGTTTGTGGTCAACCTGCAGGGTTAGGAAATGTCTTCAGACAGGGGAACAAGCAGGACTTGTGGACCCAAACAATTCTGTATGAGAACAGGAACAATATCACAGCTTACATATAGAAAATTTCAAAGGAATGTTAGAAAGCACATGTCCACAACTGGATGGGAGAAAGGGAAGAGACAGAAGAGGTTAAAAAAGTCTTTTTTGTGGAAACAAGTTATGAAGTATGCTCTATGATGCATATTATTATAATTTCCTTTTATGTACTCAGCTGTGATGTCAGCTAGAGCTGGTAAACTACCAGGGTGACCCAATTTGGTAACTCCTGTGAGCCTTTAAGTAATCTGCTTCCTTCATTAAGTATAAGTAATCAAACTGAAAAAAAAAACCCAAGGGGGAAAAAAAAAATCTGCAGACAACCACATTGCTATTTATTGACATGCTGTGCATGCCTCAGAGTATAATTCAAGTCTTTTAAAATAGATCAAAATAGACCAACCAGACTAACAAGTCAGCATCACATCATCTCTCTACAAAAGGGCTGACCTGGTAAAGTATGAATTTAAGAACCCTTCTGCTAACTGGAAAGCACACACAACCAGAAGACAGAGCCACAACACTCTCAGTGAATTTTTTTTCTTTGATCCTGTCATGATGAGGACTCTGGAAAAATGAAATTAGGGAATAACTAACTTTTTAAAATACCTGTTTAGAATATATTAATGTAAAAAAGTTTCACATCATTAAGAATTAAAGTTCTACCTATTGTAAAGCCTTGGTTCAGTGGCATGGTGCTGCTTCTGATAAAGAACATTAGCTCCCCATTTCTGTACAGGAAGTCCTGTTACTTCCTATATGTCTCTGTGTCCTACTAAAAGTAACAAGGGTTAATGAGGCAGTTTTGTAATCTAGCAATATCACGATTTTAAAAACCTAATGAAAAGTCTAGAGCCTTCAGTAAGAAAGCAAAATACAGAATAAGATGATTAAAGCAAGATAGTTTAACTGTGTTGTCTTAGTCCTTAGTGGAGCAACTAAGCAGCAACTCAGAATATAATTAATTGTAAATATCTCTAATGTTGAATTAGCAGTAAATGGTAGTAAATTATTACAAATAAAACAAGTACAACAAAATGAGCACATGCTGATTCTTCACTGTACCTGGGGATCTAACTACGGCCCTCAGTGCCCCGTGGGGGCAACCACTGCCACGGGGTAAAAGAGGGAGGAATATTCAGGATATTTTTTCCAAATTCTTTTTATCTGCACTGAGAATGAGCCAGTTCACTCTCCTCTGCTTTCCAGTTTCAACATGACACTTGAAAACTTGCTCAGCTGCATATTAGCCATGAACAAAAGCAAGAAGATAGGTGTGATGCAGTTTTTAATGAAGAAATCAAAAAGAAACGAAAACCCATTTGGAAAGAGCTCATAAATCACAAAACACCCCAAGGGGAGGGAAACAATTTTCCAGTTGCCTCCTCAGGATCTCTTCACAGATTAATAGGAAGGCTGCTTGCAAGAGTCCCATCCATTTCTCATGCTCCACAGCTTTGTCAATAACCCCTCAGGAGGGACTGCATGAAAGACAGATACACACACTGGAAACAACATATTTGTAATTGATGTCTGTGCCTCATCAGGAAGAGAGTATAAGTTGAAGCAATACAACTGTGTCACAACCTGGCAGCCAGACAGATGGGGTCCTAGTGAGGGAATGAGAAGCAGCTGGAGTTGTCTCCCTGCACCATATTAATCCCCAAGCTGCATTTTGTCACGGAACAAAGGCAGACTGATTGGCAAGGCCCAGTATTAATTTCTGGAGCAGCCCAACACGAGTCAGCAGCCTTCATTTTTTACACCATTCTAGGAGACTCCCATTTCCCCCATTTTTACCCATAGACTGTGGGTTTCCAATGGCCAGGAAAGCCAAGAACTCAAAATTCAAGCCCTGGCATAAAATTACACTGACCTCTCAAGACAAGAGCCACAGCAGGAGTGGGGCAGGAGGGGTGTCTGCCCTACACACCTTCTACAGGGAAAAAAAGAGGTTGGGTGAGTCAAGTCTGTGGTAGCCTCTGAAGAGCAAAAACCCAGCAAGCCCAGAAGTCAGGAGTTGCATCAGAGGACAAGAGGCAGCATGAGGGAGCAGGGGAGGCACACGTGGTCCCCACAAAGTCCTCTTGATCCCCCTGTCCTCCCAAATACACACACACAAGGAGGTGAAGGGAATGAAAGGCACTAACCAAAGGCTCTAAACCAGGTGCAATTCAAGTTGGGGTTCAGGTACCATGAGGTAAGGGAGTGCCCTGAAGCCCAGCATGGGTAGACAACTTCTAGAGTTTGAAAAAAAACAACCTGCTAGATTCAGCTCACGTAAGACAAGCAGGGTGAGTGGGAAGGCAAAATGAGGAGTTATATTAATCATTGAGAAAGCTCACAGAGGTCTAGAAATTTCACAGGTATGCAATTAGAAATGAAATGTTAAAAAGAGCTGATGATCTTCAGCAGCATTTCCTGACAAGATCAACTAAGATACATTTATTTCCCTAAAGAGAAGTGATATTTCCAGAACAAAAAGAAAAACATTTTTAAAAGCCCCTACACTTTGATTTAGTTTGCAATGAAATTTTTTTGAGGGTTTCTCTTCTGCTTTCCTTCGGAGGGCAGATTGCTTAGTATTCAGAGAGAGAAAAACTGGCTTGAGAAATATTTCCATTCTGTTAGCTACAGGCTTCTATTAAAGAAAGACAGTTTTTCATTCCTGTGAACAGCCACATTAGCATTTAATTCCTGTGTGTGAGTGTCCACAGGATAGTTTTATCAGTGCTATTAACTTCCTGCAGTTACCTACAGAGAGACTCACGTTCAGACTGAGAGAGATGAGACTGTGATAGCTGTAGCTGCATGTGCTCAGGCTTGCCCTGACTCCATTTTCACCAGAACCCTTACAACACCTTCATTTTTTGTGATTGAACATCACGATGTTTAGTTCGGTCTTCTCTCTCCTAGCAGCTGGATACAGACCTTCTGCAAAAGGGGTGAAACATCCTCTCTCCATCTGCAAAATGTAATCACGTCTTCTACAGGGAAAGCTGCTGGCAACCCTCTGGATTTTGGGATCAAAGGCTCAGACCCACAGTTTGCCTCATGCTGCCTGCTCATGGAAGGCAGCAGTTTCAGCCCTGATCAGCCATATCTCAGCATGTATTTTTGTTCCTGAAAAAGTAAAGCCTTAAAATGTCACTATGTAGAAATGCAGGTTTTAAAAATACCACTAAGTTTCTTCCTGAACTACAGGGCAAAAAACTAAAACAGGATAAAAATCATTGAAACTGGTCACAGGTTAGAGAGATTCATCAAATAACAAAACTCAAAAATTATGTTAAAATGTAAGTACTTGTACTTATCCTTATTTTTATTTTGATGCCATCTTTTAGCAAAGAACATAAGAGCTCTTTAAATATATATATGAATTAAATTTCATAACACTCCTAAGATTTAAGAAATTACCCAGCCAGTATAGGTAAGCCAACAACAGATTCTATAGAAAAACATACACGTGCTCATTTGTTGTTAATACCTCTGAATGCTATCAAAGGATAAAGAATAATTCATATTAATTGCAGTATCTTATCACTGATAAACTGCACACTCTCACTCCTGGGATTTTTTTAAAATTAAGCCTTTCAAGTATTTGTGTTTCTATGAAAATTCCTCCTCAGATCTAGCTTTATTTTAGGTTGAAACCCATGTTGTTTTATGACCCCATTTCTACCTGTCTTTGTGATGACTTGCTTAGTACACATGGGCATTGAACATCCACATTCAAGGTAGCCTCCTTATTTCTATGCTCTAGTCCCTCCCTTTCTAGTGTAAGTATTTTCCAAGATTCTAAAATCACAGATGGAAACTGTCTGTTTCTACTTTAGCTTTAGCTACCTCTTATTCAGCCTGAGCTTTTATGTAGTCCAGCCTGCTTTCTGGGATATTAAAGTCTTTAAAACTGCAGTATCAATAGCTTCATGGCTTTTTTCTTCACCAGGCTCAGCGGGTTTTTACATTTAGCACCTCCTAGTCTTGACTTAAAGAAAGCAAGTTTCTCTAGTGACAGCACTGAGAAAGAAAAAGAGAATACAACTTTATTTGTGAATAAGACGTAAGGGCATTCAAAGATTTCCGAAATACGGAGCTGCCACTTACCTAAGAAAGCTGCTCAGTCTGTGATTAATTCAAGGACACTACAGCCACCTGAGAGCCAACATTTTACAATTTAAAGAGGAAATGCAAGTTGAGAGAACTCAGACATTAGCTGTAGGGTTCAGCACAGCATACATCCTATTTTTTCCCCAAACTTTCATCAAATCAGGCTTCCTGATATCAGTACTCCATAAGGCATAAACCTGGCTATTTCTCAATAAGACTTCAATAGTATTTAGCATCTTCAAAAACAGTTCAGTTTCCATTATGGTAAATGTTACCCTACATGACCTTTGTGTGTGCCATGTATCTGATCTCACAGCAGATCAAGTATAAATCCACTCAACCACCTGGCCCATGGGGAAGGCAGATACTCAGTACTTCAAGCTACCAGAAGACAGTATTGACACACTCTCCCCTTCAGCCTGGAACTAGACCACTGTCTCCATATAAAGACAACCTTAGTGTAAACGTGTCTAACTGGAATCTACACAGATCTGCACCAGTTGTTCCAAAAAACAGCATTACTTTATACTCGGTGGCCTGCTGATTTATGATCAGAGAAAAAAGTTATGCAGCTAAAACCTGAACAACATCATATCTAAAAATAGCCAGCATTTCAGACCATTGCAGTAATAGCAATATTGGTACTAATTACAGGCCAACAATTGCAGACCTCAGAGCTAAGGGCAGATTTCTGTAACAAGAGCCAGAACAAGATGTACTCGTAAAGGAAAAAAACTATGAGATATTATCATGAAGATGGCTGCATCAGGTCCACCTCACATTGAGATGCAAGGAGAACCTCTTAAATCATTAGTAAAGTTGCAGCATCTCATTATTTTTAATAGCTCTTGATATGAACACCAGTGCCAAAGTACCTATGAATATACTTACTCAGTAATCTCCAGGGTTCAACACTGGGCTCAGGCTCCACAACTCTGAACCTTCATTTACAGGACCAGGCAGGCTAAAACAAATGCACAATTTATGACTCACAAAACACCTTCTTCCTCAGCTACACCTGCCACATCTTGGCATCAGTCTGCCATAACCCCCACAGGAGGTTCAGCAAGCCCAGGTCAGGTGGACCCCCCATGATTTCAACAAAGCTGCACCACTGTCCATTGATTCAAGTTGTAGACACAGCATGCACAGAGCACAGATTTAAAAGTGCCCATTAGAACTCTTATCATGGGAGAAGAGGGGAAGAGAGCTAGGAGTAATATGGGCAGGTAGGGACCCTGCATAGGAGGAGTGGGAATGAGGAAGGAGGCTCGAGGAGAGCAAGGGCAACCAAAGATGGGAGAATGGCAAACTGCTTGGCAGGAGACTAGGGAACGAGTGTGCTCCTGAAACACAAGAGAGCTGTCAGACCTCTCAGAGGAGGCAGAAAATCAAAGGCTGGGTATGAAGGAAGCAAGAAATCATGCCCTGAAACATGGAAGCTTCTACAGCCCTTGGCTGCTCTCTTGCTTTGCTAATCAAGAGATTCCCAACCCCAATACCTTTCTCTGCTGAAGCTGGAGTAACTCCACCATGCCAGAGGGAGCATGCACACAGCAGAGCCCCTCAGGAAGAAGTAGCACGTTTTAGCACACACTTGTTTTCTGCCTGCCCATGTTTCTCACTTCTGCCTTCACATTCATGAGCAGCAGGATAAAGCCAATGTTAGAAAGCCACATGCTTAAGCAGAGCTCACCATCCTCTGTTCTGCTTCCCAACACTGCAGAACATGTCCTGGGCTTCTGCTTGGCCTCATGGAGCACTTGGTCAGAGCACACCACAACAGCAGTACTTTTGACAAACACTAAAGGATACGGGAAAAAGGACAATGATCAAATAAAAGGATTGTATCATTCAGCTGAAAAGGGGGAGTGGCATTTGGCATTGTTACACATCTAACATTCCAGCTGTGGTTTTCTTATTTTACAGTGTCACCTCCCAGACCCTGTGCCCTGTGTTTCTGCAAGGGCATCACTGTGGGATCATCAGACTTACAGAGTGCTCAGACTTTTCTAGATATCTTAACATTAGAAAATCACAGGGTATAATTTTACAGAAGGCAAAATGAGACACAGAAACACTAGTGCCATAATATCCACCAATTTTGGTTTCACTTTGCATAGAATTTCATACTTCTATAGCACTTCATACTTTCAAAATGCTTCTCTAATTGATATGGTCTCCAGTGGGATTACTCAGTTCTCCAACACAAATCTTCTAAGAAGACAAAAAGTTCTCTGAAGAGCAGGAGTAAAGTCTGGCTTCCTGAACTTCCATGCCTTATAGTTGGGAATCCTCAATTCTTGTGAGCTCTGACTTAAACTCTTCCAAGACTTTTCCCACTTCAGCTTTTCCCAGAACTATGACTTCCACACATCTGTCCTTTTGAGGCCAAATGTGGTGGTCTACAGCTAACTGCCCCCCCCCCCCAAAAAAAAAGGGAAATGTCCTCATCCTTCCCCTTTCAGTGCAGGCACATCAGCACACTGCTCTGCATCCCACAGGCCTCTCTGGAGCAAGCCAACTTGTGCTTAGATGCCCTCAGAGAAACTCAGCAATACCTGGGGACTTTTTTAACATATAGGCCAGTAAGGGGTAATAGAGGAAATAGATATTTGTGTTCTTGATTTGTGTTTTGGAGCAGAGAGGAGTCTGAAAGCAAATCTGAGAGCTGAGTCCCTTTCCTAAGCCTGAGAGACAGGAGGCAAAACAGTCACAGTCACACCCTGAGTCTTTGATTCCTTGCAAGAACTACAAACCTTTTTGTTCTGTATTACAAAAAGCCTTTGCTCTCTCTTTAAAAGAGACCAGCTCCCTGCAGCCCACCAGCCTACACTCAAAGATCAGCAAACAAACAACATTAAACTATTTTCTTTAATCTTGCCCTCAAAATGGATTACCTCCTTTTTCCCCACTCAAATTCTAGACAAAGAATTCAACCCCAGTCAGATATTCAGCATTGTCATCACTATTCAAACACTTAAAAGGATCTCCAAGTTGGTGCCACAGGAATGAGAGCTTTCCAACACACTACTGCAGCTCTCAGAACTTTATCATGAATTCCACAATGATGCTGAAGGACCCAGTGTCTGGATCAGTGTCATCAGATGAGCAGCTCACCTGCCAGTAGGAAAATTAACAGTGTTTAGTTAGTTTATTCAAAGTGTTTAGTTCTCCAGAGAAAATGTGAAGTGGGACCACTAAAGAGTGGGAATGTCTGAAGGCTCAGAAATCACAAGATGGATGAAGAAATTAGGGGGATTTGTTAGTCTCAGTTTTTAGACACTTGACATCAGCAGTTCTGCTATTGCTCCAAAGTACCACTTCTACAGAATCTAACTATACTGGCACTCTCAAAAAATAAAAGAAAATAAAGTACAAATAGAGCTAGTCATAAATATTTAAAAGTACATAAAAAATGAATAAAGTCTAATTTTACACTCCTTTCTGTGCCCACTGAAATTTAAAATCTGACTAGTTGTCCTTTCTGTATTATATTTAATAGGCCTTATTCTGCTACATGCATTTAAAACAGCACATCTGAATTCTTCTCATGGAAAATTTTTGTCCCATCATTGAGCACAATAGCATATATTGAAAACAAAACCAGAGGTTGCCAGTGAAGGTCACGCTTCAATTAAAGACATTTTTTGGTTACAAAGTAGGGTATCTGTACCTTGCAAATGGTGCCAGAGCCATTTTCCTTTTGAGCAATGTCTTCTAAACTTTCATGCATCTGTGTGACTCTATTTGCATGAATTTAGGGTGGTAATTCTCATAAGCAGAAGTTACTTATGTGGTTCAGTTTACTTCAGATCATTTTGAAATCAAAATGTATTTGAAAAATGCTGAGGACTACATGGCACTGAGCTGTTCTCTGCCATCCACGATCAGTAACAAAATTCATTAAAATTCAATTGCAGAGTCTTGCAAACTAGGAGCTTCATTTGGCTTTACATCATTACACAGCGTTACGTGTTCACATCACAGATGACTAAACACTGCCCAAACTGCTCCAAGTCTGCAAACTCTCCAAAATAAAATAAGCTTTATCTGTGGAAGTCTGGCTCAACTGGAGTTCAAGGGAGAGTTTTAAGGCATGTTGGAAAACATGTTTTGGTCCAAAGAAATTCTGCATTCTAACAACTGTCTATCTTTTATCTCAGCATGATTTACTTTTTTGTTTGTTTGTTTTCAGTGTGGTTTGAGAAGTCTCTCTGATGGCACTCAAACCAGGAAAGCCTCACTTGAGACCTAGAACTCTTTTTACCTTTTACAGGAGGTAAAAAACACACAAGAAGGTTCCATTGTCTTTTGGTTCCCCCATCTTCAGGGTTCACAGAGTCTCAGCATAAATGACAGCAGTAGCTGCCTTCTGGCTGCCACCACTCCCAGCAGGCTGCCCCAGACACAGGAGCAGCTCTTTGGGCTCAGCTGACATGTAGGGATGACTCAAGAGAAAGCAATTTAATTGTTTCTGGGTTTGTGCTCATAACCTAACACAGTCCCTCTTCTGCTGCCTTCCTCTGCCTTCCTTCTAGGCTGAAATCAGGGCTACAGCTGCAATGGTGATGTTGCTGAAATAACAGGAAGGAAAAGAATGCCATCATTTTCTTGTGTTGTATGCCAGCACCAGCATTGGAAGAGAGTGTGATCTTCCCTCAGCTGGGGACAGGGCTTGGGCCATATCCTGCTCACCCATCACATCCAGGACAGCCTGCAGAAATCATCTCCCAGGCACACGAGTGGACTCACAGCTGGCAGAATAAGAAATAGCATGCAAACACCATATGGCATATCTTACTCATATTCCATTCCATTTCATATCTTACATTAAAAAAATAAATACATCCCATGCTAACTAGATCATTGGAGAGTAGTCAGGTTTTAATCATAGCAGAGACAAACTCATCAAATCAGCATTCACTCACTTCAATTGATAAATCTAAAGAAATACGAATCTGTAACCAGGATGGAACATAAAAACTGAATTGAAAAATACCACAAAGTGGCATTTCTCTGGCAAAGGAAGATTTACTCATAAAACAAGAAAACAATTTCCAAGCTGTTCAAAATCATCTGTGCAGCAAGAAATTAATGCACCAATATCCACATAAAAGCCCAGCAATCTGGTCAGAATCACTGCCCCTTTTCATTCATGATAGAAACTCTTGAGAAGTGCATCACTGCAGAGTTTAAAGGTCTTTCACCTCCATGAGAGCACATCAGTGTGAATTAAGTGTCATTTTGCAGAGGTGAAGCAAACATTATCAGTAGAGCACTGAAATGTTCCAAATTCCCTGAAATAACATCTGTGAGAAGAAACAGAGCAAACTGGTAGGAAATTAGTGGAAATTGGAACTCTAAGAGAAGCAACTTGTCCTAGGCATCACCAGAAGCCTGTGGCAGAACCAGGAAGGGAATTTCCCTTTTTAGACTAGTAGCACATCCCTGTTTAACTTTGACAATAGCTTGCCTATTGGTGCTGTGGAGCATCCCTCAGGTGGCCAAGGCAAGGAGAGCCAATACATCCCATTTATACTACCAAACAACCCTGGAAGGCTGCTGGGAGGGCAGCTGTGTGCCTGCAAGGGCTGGCAAGTGAAAGCCAAGCTGTGATGCTCATGGTGCCACTCCCCCTTTATGTCACCTAGAGACATAGGCTATGACCAGCAAAGGAAAGACCTCATCATCTATTTCACTTGCCTGGAGCAGTGGGGAGAATCCCAAAACCAGCCATTAGGCATTGAAGTACAACTTGTTTGTCTAATTCCTCATTTATTATGATAATTAATGGCTTCAAGTCTCTAATCTCAGTACAAAGACACAGAAAAGCCTGGCATAGTCTCCCTCATGGCAATGCAGAGCTGAACAATATGTTGACCAGTCAGCAAATCCTCCACTAAAGATTCTGACTCTTAAAGTAATGAAACAATTATTCATTAGTTAGAACACAGTGGCACTTTCAGTGAAGGGAAAGACCCCACTGTGGCTGGCACAATACAAGCACAGAACAGAATCCAAGTGCGTAATTACAGAGCTGTGGCCTTATGCCTGATGCCACTGATCCCCTTTAAAACATGCAAGCAAAAATGGTATTTATATTAAAATTAGCAAGTTACTCCTCTTATAAGGAGGAATGTAGATCATTTGATTTGGGAGTGCCATCCCTCCATTCCTCATCAGTGTTGCAAGGAGCTCATCCTTCCCTGAAGACAGGAATACCAGAGGAGAGCATCACAGCTGATGCACAGGCTTTTTGGGGCTAGCCTGAGAGAGAAAAGAGAATAATACTTAGAAACAAATTCCACCGACAGCCAGCAGTCCCATGTTCTCAAAGGTCAGCTCAGGTTTTCCAAGTAAGATGTTGTACAATCTGCCAGCACAAGATATAATCAAGAGTGTTTCAACTCAAGAGAGAGGGAGCATGGACACAGCCTTGGGAAAGAAAGCTCTTCCAAAATGTGGGATGTTTTCCTTAGGCAGCTGAGAGGCTTTGTTGCTGAAGTGATTTACAAATAGATGTGAAAAGAATTACATAAATACCATGGGAAAACTTGCAGTGCATTCATAGTGATGAAGCATATGATTCAACAGGTTTTCCTTCTCTCTTAACACGTCCCCTGAAGATAAATGCTTACCTTCGAAGATACCACTGTGACCCAAAGCCTGGTGAAGTCTCAAGAAAAATAAAATTCAACTGCACTTCATGAGGCCATAAATTTGAGGGGACGGCCATGTTTATTTGAAGTTTTTTAAACAACAAAAAAATAACTTCAGATTTTGCCGGTAGACTTTATAGATCTGTTGCAGACATTTATACATTTTGCCATAAATCCCAGCATATTGCTAGAAGCCAGGTGTTGGAAAGCTTTTGCTCTTTTTTGCCTTGAAGGTTTTGGGACATATTTATATACAAACTAGGCAATACCAATTTAATGTGTCAGCTGCAGAGAGGTAAGTGTTCTTTTTTTTTTTTTCCCATAGCAAACTAAATCATTCAATAACTTCACTTCAAGATATCTAAAAATCTATCAACTTGTAAAGGTAAAAAGAACATGGAATGGAATCTGATCCATAAACTATATAAAAAAGAAAGTCACCGAAACACTTTAACTAGTGTCACATCAATACTGCAAACATGCTACACTGTAACAATTTTGAAAAAGTGTTATTTTTGTTCTCAGAAAAGTTGTCATTTTCCATTCAGTAAATGTGCAAAACTTTCAGCTCAGCTGTGCATGACAGTAAGGGCATGAGTGTTTCCTGAGGTAACGAAATCCAAGTCAGGCCACTACACAGAGACCTATAAAATCAGTAGTCATAAAACTGAGAATTAAAAACAAACAAACAGGAAATAGATAACTTTATATAATTTGGTATTTTAAACTAAGAGAATTAATCAAATTTTTTCAAGATTTTGGGTACCTTTATGGGCTACTATAGGAAAAAACAACACCAAAAATTAAAACAACAACAAAAAAAACCTCAAAACCCCAAACCAAGAAAACTCCAGGAATTGGAGATTTACAATAAAGCATAGCAGATGCTATGAAAGTATTCAGACCAGTAAATGTTAAGTGCATAAAGTCATCACTACTTTCTGGAAATTGCTTAGCAAGAAGAAGACACAGAAGGCCTGAAGGACCATGATGATGGATGGTCTGGGAGGATCAGAAGTGACATGTTTTTTGTTTTCATTCTTCCCACTAATGAAAACTGCAGTGATAAAGTTTTGTCAGTAATACAGAATGCAAAATCTCTCCTATTGACAACATCAGTTAAACCCCAGCCATCCATAAGTTGGATGCCATTCTTTCTTCTGCATTTCTCCTCTTACAAAATTCTCTTTTTCTATCTCCAGTTTTATAAGCATCATCATAATTAGTTGTCCAAGTCATCTAGACTACATGCAAAATTGCCTGAAGCCTGTAACCAGAAAGCAAGAGGAAAGCAGAGGGTTTTACAGCTCAGGGCTGGGGTGATTTTACAAGACCTGAGTGTGCTATGTTTTTAATCTTCCAGAAGAGGGCTACACCTGCAAGTGGATATCAGAGGTTAGGAAACTTCTTTATTGTAGTCATCTCCCATATTTACATTTTTCCTGTCTTAACAAAAGAAAAAGCAAACTTCAATTGTAGTGCCAGATCATCTAATCCAGTTCTCCATTTCAGAGAGACAGACACCACCAGCTAGGACACAGTCCCGTGGAGGCTTTTCCCTACACACACCCCAGGCAGAAAACAGCAATGGAAGATCCAAGAAGACAGTAAGAATAACTTCTGTAGTGAAAGCCCGGCTTAGGCCTTTATGTTTATCTCCTAGTGGATTCCTATCAATACACAATATCCAAACAGCCTCCAACTACCAAAAGTAGCATCTACTACTTTGCTATTATACTTACATACACTGATGTCAGCAACATCTAGGAGGAAATATTCCCAGGGGGCTCTCACTACAGAGCAAAGAAAAGCCTTGCTACTGATAAAACATTAGCATGAGACCTCCCTTCACATCCTTTCACACTGCCCCTGAAGTTTCCACCAGGAGGCTGTGGCCTCAGGCTCAGATACTGGCAGTAAGAGTCCTTGCAGTCACAGGAGAAATCCAGTCATAGCCATCCCCTTTACCTCATCACCTGAACTATCTTTTGCATGTTTATCTACACAACTCAGCAGCTGTAAATTGTGTTCTTTTAAACAGAGTGTAAATTGCTTTATTTATACCATTACACGGTGGATTTTTTCATAACCTCCTTACCACTGGTAATCAGGTGGCTAATTTGGGCTGTCCCTAAAATCCAGCTACCAGAAATTAGGTAAGGAGTAATCTAAGAAGGAATTCCTACTAAGCTGCCCAATTCCCAAAATTCTGCTAATTTGCATATAAAGAAAAAATACTAAACAAGCAAAAAAGTTTTAAAAATTGTATGTCTAGCAGTCAGATTAAAACGTCACCCACAAAGAAAAGAAGAAGGGTAGTCGTAGTTGGTGACTCCCTTCTGAGGGGAACTGAGGGCCCTATATGTCGACCTGACCCATCCCACAGAGAGGTCTGCTGCCTTCCTGGCGCCCGGGTGAGAGATATTACTAAGAGACTCCCTCAACTAATTCAACCCTCAGACTATTACCCACTGCTGGTAGTCCAGGCTGGCAGTGACGACATCAATGGAAGAAGTACCAGGGCGATTAAAAAGGACTTCAAGGCCCTGGGTCGATTAGTTGGTGGATCAGGAGCACAGGTGGTGTTCGCCTCAGTTCCAGCAGTAGAGCAGATGAATGAGGAGAGGAGCAGGAAAACATACCTCATCAATAGGTGGCTAAGGGATTGGTGCCACCGGAAGAACTTTGGGTTTTTTGACTATGGGATGAATTTCAGCGTACCAGGTGGACTGCAACTATCTAATAGGGGAAAAAGGACTCTAGCCCACAAGCTGGCAGGTCTAATAAGGAGGGCTTTAAACTAGGCTCGAAGGGGGAAGGGGTTGAAACAAGATTCTCCGGAAAGGAGCCCAAGGGTGGACAGTGCAAGTTAAGGGACAAACCAGCAGCCCAGCTGAAGTGCATGTACACCAATGCACGCAGCATGGGCAACAAACAGGAGGAGCTGGAAGCCACCGTGCAGCAGGAAAGATATGATGTAGTCGCTATCACGGAAACGTGGTGGGATGACTCCCATGACTGGAGTGCTGCAATGGGTGGCTACAGGCTCTTCAGAAAGGACAGACAGGGTAGGAGAGGTGGAGGGGTAGCCCTGTATGTTAGAGACTCTCTTGACTCCATAGAAATTGAAGTAGGTGATAATAAGGTGGAGTGCCTGTGGGTCAGAATCAGGGGAAAGGCCAACAAGGCTGATACTGTGATGGGAGTCTGTTACAGACCACCCAACCAGGAGGATGAGGGTGATGAACTCTTCTACAAGCAGCTGGCACATGTTTCAAAATCGTCGTCCCTTATTCTCGTGGGTGACTTTAACCTGCCGGACATCTGCTGGGAATTTCACACAGCAGAGAGGAGGCAGTCTAGGAGATTCCTAGAGTGTATTGAGGATAATTTCCTGATGCAGCTGGTAAATGAGCCTACCAGGGATGGAGCCCCACTTGACCTACTCTTTACAAACAGAGAGGGGCTGGTGAGGGATGTGGTGGTCGGTGGGCGTCTGGGACTTAGTGATCACGAAATAATAGAGTTCTCAATAATCAGGGATGCAAGGAGGGCTGTCAATAAAACCTCTACATCAGACTTCCGGAGGGCAGATTTTGGCCTGTTCAGAAGACTAGTCCAGAGCATACCCTGGGAAACAGCCCTTGAAAACAAAGGAGTCCAGGAGGGATGGACATTCTTCAAAGAGCAAGTTTTGAAAGCTCAGGAACAGGCTGTCCCGGTGTGCCGAAAGGCGAGCCGGCGGGGAAGACGACCACTCTGGCTCAACAGAGAGACTTTGAAGGAAATTAGGATCAAGAAGAGGGCCTACCGGTTATGGAAAAAAGGGCTATCTACTCAAGAGGAATTCAGGAATACAGTTAAGTTATGTAGGAAAAAAATTAGAGACACAAAGGCACAACTTGAACTAAATCTCGCCACCTCTGTGAAGGATAACAAGAAGTCCTTCTACAGATACATCAGTGGCAAAAGGAGGGGCAAGGAAAACATTCATTCTTTAATGGACATGGACGGGAATGTAATTGTCAAAGATGAAGAAAAGGCTGAGGTATTTAACGCCTTCTTTGCCTCAGTTTTTAACAGTAAAACGGGCAATCCTGAGGACAGCTGGCTTCTGGAGCCTATAGGAGACAAGAATCTAAACACCCCCCCTGCAATCCAGAAGGAAACTGTCAGTGATCTACTGGGCTGCTTGGATCCCCACAAGTCTATGGGACCGGATGAACTCCATCCAAGGGTGATGAGAGAGCTGGCAGAAGAGCTCGCCAAGCCTCTCTCTATCATCTACCAGAAGTTCTGGCTCACCGGGGACATCCCAAATGACTGGAAGTTGGCGAATGTCACGCCAATCCACAAGAAGGGCCGGAAGGAAGACCCGGGAAACTACAGGCCTGTCAGCCTGACCTCGGTGCCTGGCAGGGTTATGGAACAGATCGTCCTGGGAGCAATCACACAGCACCTGCAGGATGGACAGGGGATCAGACCCAGCCAGCACGGGTTTAGGAAGGGCAGGTCCTGTCTGACCAACCTGATCTCCTTTTATGATCAGGTGACCCGCCTGGTGGATGAGGGGAAGGCTGTGGATGTGGTCTATCTAGACTTCAGCAAGGCTTTCGACACCGTCTCCCACAGCATCCTCCTGAGAAAGCTGGCTGCCCACAGCTTGGACAAGCCTACTCTGCACTGGGTTAAGAATTGGCTGGAGGGTCGGGCCCAGAGAGTGGTGCTGAATGGGGCTGCGTCCGGTTGGCGGCCGATCACGAGCGGAGTCCCCCAGGGATCAGTGTTGGGCCCAGTCCTGTTCAATATCTTCATCGATGACTTGGATGAGGGGATTGAGTCTATCATCAGCAAGTTTGCTGATGACACCAAGCTGGGGAGAAGTGTTGATCAGCTGGAAGGCAGGAGGATTCTGCAGAGAGACCTAGACAGACTGGAGAGATGGGCTGACTCCAATGGGATGAGCTTCAACAAGGCCAAGTGCCAGGTCCTGCACTTTGGCCACAGCAACCCCATGCAGCGCTACAGACTGGGGACAGAGTGGTTGGAGAGCAGCCAGGCAGAGAGGGACCTGGGAGTCTGGATTGACAGGAAGCTGAACAGGAGCCAGCAGTGTGCCCAGGTGGCCAAGAAGGCCAATGGCATCCTGGCCTGTATCAGAAACAGTGTCACCAGCAGGTCCAAGGAGGTGATTCTGCCCCTGTACTCAGCCCTGGTGAGGCCACACCTCGAGTACTGTGTTCAGTTCTGGGCCCCTCAGTTCAAGAAGGATATTGAGGTCCTCGAACAGGTCCAGAGGAGGGCAACCAAGCTGGTGAAGGGACTCGAACACAGATCCTACGAGGAGAGGCTGAGGGAGCTGGGGCTGTTCAGCCTAGAGAAGAGGAGGCTCAGGGGAGACCTCATTGCCCTCTACAACTACCTGAAAGGAGGATGGAGCCAGGCGGGGGTTGGTCTCTTTTCCCAGGCAACTCTCAGTAAGACAAGAGGGCATGGTCTTAAATTGTGCCGGGGTAAGTTCAGACTGGATATTAGAAAGAATTTTTTCACAGAAAGGGTGATCAGACATTGGAACGGGCTGCCTGGGGAGGTGGTGGACTCTTCGTCCCTGGAGATATTTAAAAAGAGACTCGATATGGCACTCAGTGCCGTGGTCTAGTGACTGTGGTGGTAATTGATCAAGGGTTGGACTCGATGATCTCTGAGGTCCCTTCCAACCCAGCCTATTCTATGATTCTATGATTCTATGTTTTCTACTTCTGATGTTCTTTCCCAATTCAGTTTTCCCAGTTCTTACTCACATCATGTCAGCTGCTTTATGTCCTCTGTATGCATGGATTGGTCACTTAAACTATTCCTATTTGTATTTAGGTTTGCTTCTAAAAAAAAACATTGCCCTACCCACAAAATGTATTTACTATGGATGACCACACAGTCACGGGATAATCATGTGAAATAACTTGTTCCACTTTGAGTTAGTGTCTTCTGTCCCTCACAAGAATAATTTCACCCCTGTGAAATCCTAAGTCATTGCATTGTCAGCTGCTACTCAGAACGTAAAGGGTCATTACATCCAGAAAAACATTCTTATTCTGAAGAATTTCATGTTGTTTTCTCTTATAGTCAACACAATAAGAATACACACTTGGTATAAAGTATCTTGGCTATTAGATCAGAGAGGAAAACTGTATTACATTTAAAGGAAGGAAGGTGGCAAGTCTCAGTGATTTTAATTAGTTTTTTTAAATTAGTACTAGATAAAACAGGCTAGGGCCTTTGATACACTTGTTGCTCATTTATACCACTGCATTCAATAACTGTGCATTCAAGTCAGCACCAGAGAAGCTGGTCTCCTGGGCAGTTTATCAAAAACATATATCAGCAGTTGACTCAGTTTATGAATCTAATTTTACAACAAATGCTCAAAACTAGCCCTTGCAAAAAAAGAGATGAGTGAGAAACGTGACAAACATATTTTGAACATTGTAAATACAAGTCTTTCTCTGGTCTTCCAAACTGAAGGAAGATTGTCAGGAACAAGGCATACAGACAAGGACTACAGAAATGCTGATTGACATCTTTACTAAGCTTGCATGAGCCTCAAAAGTAAAACAACTTCAGTAAACACTGGTATTAGCATATAAAGCTCATCTAATTAATCACTGCTAGTTATTACTGCCAAACTCTTGGCAGTCAGGACACAAACACAATCCATCCTACCTCTGCAGGCTGACTACTTGTTTAGCAGACAGATAATACAGCTTGCTGTCCTGGAGGCAAAAAATAAGCCCTCCATAAGAGGGCAGAAGACAGTCAAACTAAGAAGTGTTTGAGCATCTGGAGCCCATCTTTACCCCTGGACTACAACCACAGCACAGCACCTAGTCCAGGCTGAACAGCTTATGAAAGCAGCATGTAAATCCAGGCAAGCCAATGGTGTTCTAAAAGCAGTCCAGAAGGATAATGTTCTCCCAACAAGGTGAGAAGGGTTAAGTAGGTAGTGTTAACTCGGAGAGGCAGGCGGTTTCTGCCTGGATGTAGCATCTGTAGCAGAGGGGGCAGGCAGCCCCTTGAGAGAAACAGAAGTGTGAGTTGAGCAGTAAGGACATGAACTGCACTGGTCAGGCAAGAGGGATATTTCTTTTTCTGGAAGTGCAAACTAGCAGTGGTCTCTCTGCTAAAGATAGCTTGAGAGCCTTCCTCAAAGCCAGCTGACTCCTCCTCGTGCCTGAATGCAAAGCCTCTTGAGCTGTGGGAGCTTGTCCTGCCCACCACCAAGCCCGGCACTTGTCCTTGCTGTCCAGGATGTACAGAACACATGCAATGCCTACAGTTTTTCTGGAGATTAGTCTGTCAGAACAAAGATGAGTGAGCAACCTTTTCAGGTTTAGTTTTGATAGTTCAGTATCAATGAAAAGGCTGGAGACCCTGTAGGAATACACAAGAAGTGGAAATTGCAAGGACTTGTTTTCTAGTTAGGCCTATTTTTCTTTATGAACTTCATTCAAGCCTATAAAAAGAGGTAAACTGATTTGAACTTTCATCACAAGATTTCTAAGGCCAATGAGGGACAGATAAACTCTTTGTTGCTCCTCCTCCCTCCACAGTCACAAATCATCAAGTTTGAAGTTCAACAACTATGAGTACTTACAGATTGTTGATGCCCTAAGCTTTCTCCCAGGGAGAGACTGGCCGTGCCTCATTCTCAGGCTACTATAAATAAGGTAAAATGAATAAGCCACATAATTTTACTAATGCACTTCTTGATCAAACAAAAGAGTAAAGCTATCTTCCTTGCTTCTGCATTGCAGAGGAAGCTTCTCTCTCAAGGACTGTAACCACTAGCTTGCCTTTTTTTTTTTTTTTAAATGCTATTTTTTTCCAACATATTTTAGATCTTTTATTCATGGCCAGTTCATTCCTGCTCTCTGGATGCAGCTAATGCAAGAGGCACACTGTGCATAGCCCAACTACACCCAACTGCAACCATTTCAGCCCTGCAGGTTGCAATATTTGTACCATGAGGACACAGAACTTGCTCCCCTCTCTATTGAGTATATGACATGCTGGCTCCTACCTCCAGTCAGGCCTGGGTTACACTGTGCACAGGCATCCCCCAGCCACACCAGGCATCCAGGTGCTGTCCTCAGCTCACTGGTGTGATATATGGGTCTCCTTGATCCACCAAACCCAATACAAGGGCACACAGAGCAGGAGAGGGTTCACAGCCCTATAGTCTTGGCTGAGGATCTTTCAGATGGTGACACTGTTCCTTTTCCTCAGTCCCCCTACACAACCCACAGATGTGGCTTGGTGCTGTGGCCATGCCCCACTCACATGACCAACAAATGGGCCACTGCATCACTTAACACATGTTGCCTCGCTTGGGAAAAAAATTATGCTGTGCCTGAACATGAGGTTTCTGATGTCTGCCAGTACTTCCCATGTTTAGCTGTCTTTTATCCACTGGAGCCTGCAAAGATACTTGCTTCTAGGTATAAGTGTGTCCCCTACCCCCTCTTTTCTTGCACCATGGGCCAGGTAATTTCTGAGGAGTCTGGTGGGGATCCAACCACCAGAGAAAACAAAGGATGGGGCGCCTGCTCCCTTCCAGCACCATCACAGAAAAGCAGGTGTGCTGGCAGCTGGGAGGAAAGCTGTCCAGCTGTCCAACAGAGAGCAAGGAGATGCTCTCAGTGGACAGATGGTCTCAGTGAAGGGATTAAAAAGCCTATCCCTCCTGAGGTTACTGGGAAGTTCTGCTCTTGATTTGCAGTGCTTAGATATTATGCTGTTTAGGGACAGACAGCTAGCTATTATAGACCATTCCTTTTCAACACAAAATGGAAACAGAAGACCACATATAAAAAGGCTGGTTTTTTGGTTTTGTTTGTTTGTTTCTTTTGTTTTGGTTTTGGGTTTTTTTGTTTTTTAATAGTCTCCAAAATTCAAAAGTAACTAGGTAACAGCTATAGTGGCCCCACCTACTCTTGAGCCTTTCTGCTGCCAGAAAATGTTTAGTGTCATAAATCATGAGAGTAGTATCTTACCCCAAAGCTAAAAATGGAGCAGAGACAGAGGCAGGATAGAGTTCTGCATATCAAATACAGTCATATGTGATAACATCTGCACTGACACTGATTTTAAGATTGCTTAGGTGGGATAATGAACCCAAATGAGGAGGGAAAGGTTCATGGGGTGATTACAGCATCAGATGGCTTTTCAAGCCTTTTCCCTTTCAACTTGGCTTTCACCACAGTTTGAATTGTGTTCGATTAGGTTCTGGAAAGGGTTCTGCTTAACAGAACACCAAAAGCATTGCTTACATTTCCCCAAAGCCAAGATGGTGAAGGGTTGCTGAATGGCTGGATACAATATCATTTTTCCTCAAGTCAGAGGGGGAAGATCAAATTGTTTCTTCCAGTCCTGGAGAGACAGCTCCTGAAAAACTGGTCCCACTAGCTGTACAGGTGCTAACATACTGATTTAGAGTTTAAAAGTAAGAGTTTAAAAGCACTGAACACAGTGGTAGAGCTGACAGGGCAGCTCAGTCTTGCTGAGAGCTAGCAGATTGTACTCAGAGCCCAGCCCCAGGCACCCTCATGATCACCCCAACAAGTCAGTCACCTGGCTCAAGGTGACAGATGCTTTTGTTGTGCTAACCAAAAGGGTCAGCTGAGCTTCTCCTGGGCAAACAGTTGAATTTATCTCAAAGGTTGATCTGTAACAAGAATAAAATCTTTTTAACATCTGCTAGGGACAACTCTGAATAACAGTCATGAACAGAATTTTTAGTCTTCAGGCTTCAAGAACAATTTTAGTAACAGTACCTGAATTTTGGACATGGCTGGAAAATAAACCCAGAATACTAGCACTGGCTTAAATGCGATAAAGCAGTCTGTTTCAGCTTTGAGAGAGACTCATACCAGGCAATCAATAAATCAAACAAGATTTTTTTTTCTTCAGGTAGCCTCATCATCTGAAACTGAATTTCAGTGAGAGCTGAAAACTCCTGGGAATCTAATCAAAGTACAGCTGCTGGCTGCTAATCCTGGGAGTTTTAACACACACAGCTGCTGGAAACCAAATGGACTGGCTCTCAGATTTCTGGCAGGCTTTTCTGCTGCAAATTTACCATGTAAATAACCCCATGTGATGCAAAAATATCTTAAGTTCTTTATATGTCCAGATGGTATTGTTCTTTCTAGGCCAGTCTGCTAGATGTCTGATCTTAAGGCAGCCTGGCAGGATAGCTGGATCTTCCCCTCAGATATCTCCACATTTTCTTCTGTGACTGATTTACTGGAACAAGAAAAAAAAAAAGTAAAACTCAAAATCCCTACTTGCAGATGTGCACAAACTGCAATTATGTGAAGAAATCAAATGGAGCCAACTCATTAAGAACAGATCAAACATGTGAATACCTCTTCTAAAAAAAGAGGAGGAGGAAAAAGAACAGTGAGTGACTGACATGATTTGAATTAAGAGATATTAAGGCCAGAAAGACTATTATAATCATCACCCAGTCTGATCTGTAAAACACCAGCCAAAGAAAACCTTAGGACTCTTCTGTTTCCACTGAATTTGGTTTTTTAAGTCTATACACAGGCATTCATTAAGCACATTCATTTAATCCTTTCACCATCCTACACTGTTCTGGCTTTATTGACAGAACAAAGGAAGATGATTTTGTTGCTCACACCTAGTATTTTTTTGTGCCTTTCTCTGCATGCCATAAAACCAGCAGACTTAAGACCTGATCTGCTTTCTATGGCACTGCTTGGCATTCTGGACACAAACCAGCACCAAACTAGTCCCTGATGAAGAAAATTTGGAGGACAGCTAAAACCTATCAGCAGCACATAGCTCGACAGCACTTTCAGTTAGTTTCTCACTCAGTTAAATTTCCCTTTTTAGCAATAATTCTGTGTTTTCTGTAACTACATTCTCTGCACTGCTTTCTGTCAGATATCTTAACCAGATTGTACCTCTACGGTGATATAATATGTTAAGCGTAGCAGCTATTCTCCACCTAGGGACCATCACACTACCTACTTTGGTAAAAAGCATATAAATGTTGCAGAGACCTCTCCCACTTGAACACAACACATAACTGACAGTTAATACTAAAGCATCATCCATCAGTGGATACTAAAGCATTCATCCATCATGGCCTGGTTTGGTTTATTTATATTTCAGATGCAGATTTCATCTGCAACTTCATCTATTTCCAGTACGCATCCTTAACAAATGTAACTCCAAAAACCCCAAACTTAGAAACCATTTTTTACTTCTAAAATACAAGGATTTTCCCATACAACTAGCAAACCAGAATCATTAGATCAATTCTTCTCCTCCATTCACTAATCATTCAAGGAGTATTTCCTCAGTTTTAGATCCCCTGGTCTTGAAGCCAGGCCCAGAATATATTTTATACTTGGACGGGCAGAAATCTCCAGTGACAAGAAAAGTTCCAGACATGGGCTGCTAGGGTAGAAACAGGAGATGCGAAACCAAAGTGAGGCTCCAGAAGCTGATAGTCTCTTCTTATCTCTTCTATCTCCTGATAGAAGCTGATAGTCTTATTTGACTGCTGTGCAGCCAAATGTCATTTCTCATGAACACCATGATCATGAGGACCATATAAAGGCCCTGGAGGTGAAGCAGTCTCCATTCACAGAGGCTAAATAGGCTCCATAGCTATCAACCCATGACAGGATGACATGAGAGAACAAACTACCTAGTTTTGCACAGTTTTCAAAGTAAAAAAACAAAAAAAAACCCCAAAGTTACAAACAGGTAATTTCTTGAGCTAGACTTCAGAGATAGTTTAAAAAAATTTACAGTGCTATTACTCTATAGATAAAGTGGAACAAGAGAGAAAAGAGACAAAAAATGGAGCTGAGGGAGATAGGTCTGAGTTCTCTACAACTGAAGTCTTTCCAAAGACTCCTTTTTTTTTATATTTTGTAATTTAAAAAGTCAATTGATGAGTTGCAGGAAGAACAAACAAAGTCTGTATTAAAGACCTCTGCTAGGAGAGAAGGGCTGCTCCTACTCTTTTTCCTATGAGGAAATACTGTATTTTAAGGGGTGGGTTTGTTGGGTTTTTTTTGTTCATTCATTAGGTTTTTTCCTGTTGGGGTGGTGCATGTGTCTTCATGACAGGCCTTTTGAGCTCCTTAAGGCATTGCTTTAATTAAAAATTGAGCTCTGCAATCTAAGGATGTTATATCATGCATAACCACTGCCTTAAACAATGTTGAATCATTAAATCAATCACGTACATAAAATCCAGGGACAACATTGAGATTAAACACTATCTCGATTAAGATGTTTTGCAAAGTCTCTTCTACTGAGGATGTATTTTGATAAAATACGACTTATCTCCATGCTATAGATATCTGGGTGGTTATTCTAAAAATAATTGAACTATTTTCTTCAGCTCAGGAAATTTAATTTTATTAAAGTGGCTGTAAAGCAGTGTACAATGTTCATCAGCAAGTAGTGAAGACTGCAGACTAATACTGTCACGGTCAGCTTGCACAATAAAAGGCAAGATTAAGCTTCTTGAATTAACTGCACTTTGTAATCAGTTTATTTTGGATACTGAAACACTGAACAAAATTGTGCTTTCATTTAATTTAAACACTAACAAAAATTAACATTTGGACTTTTAGTTAGGCAGCCAGAAATTACTTCAACTGATCACAGAGCAATGCTCTTGCTATAAATAAGTAGCCTAATGACATGCAAGCAATCCAATCAGTCAAAACCGGGACACCAAATGAAATATTATTTTAATACTCTTGCCATTTTAGCATGCCAGAAGTAAATATGTGATATTAACATTTGAGTTTTGAGACTCAAGCAGAGGCTGTTTTCAACAACTCTACACAGTGTAAACCTAAAGAGCTAGGTTAGTCAAAGCAAAATACTGAGATTCCTTGAGATTGAAGACATTACATTTTTTCAAGAAAACAAAGAGGAGATGTTAGATTGCATTTTTAAAGTTTTTCCTGTTCTAGTTTACAGGTCTAAAAATTCATGTTTTCCCAGAGCCTGAGAAACTAGAATTGGTATTTTGTGGTGGGAACTGAGTGTAAGCAACCCAAAAATAGTCACTCTACAACTAGCAGAGCATAACTAACATGTGTTCCTGGACTGCATGCTGCTAGTAATATAAGCCACCTACTTGGGTAACAATATATTTAGCCTTCATACAGTGCTTACTGAGGGGAAAAACTGAACCTTGTGAGAAAGTTAGGCTGCCCATAAAGTCCATAGACTCTCCATCCTTGGAGATACTCAAAACTCAATAGCAAATATCCATCCCACCTGCCCCAACTGGTCCTGCCCTGAGCAGAGAGTTGGGAATGCAGCATGCAGAGATTCTTCCCAACCTGAATCTCCGATTCATCTCTTCCCTAAAAGTAGCAAGCTGGTACTGTGCATGATGTTAACGTGAAAAATAATGAAGGTAAAAGTCAAAGGAGATTATATTTGTTAGAATTAAAATCCAAAAGAAATCTTACACTGAAAATTTTGCACAAAGGTTTCACTAACACCCTGCTTTGCTGCAGCCCAGACCAGTCCTTCATGGTTCACCATAGGCAGCTAGTACTTTAAGAAAGAGGATTGAAACTTTTAAACCAAATAAAGCATTTAAACAGCAAGAAAATTCTTACGAGGTGTCTTGTGGTTAGTGAATTCTTTTATTTGTTAGGAACTTTTATCTGCTCTCATGAGGTCACAAGCCCATGCATTAGTTGTAGTGCAATTTGGATCACAACCTAAATTAGTTGGCTGATCACCCTGTCTTTTTAGTCTCAGCATTTTGAATAGCCAGAGTCCTGGCCAAAACTGATTACAACTGACCCTCTCAGGCCACTCCTGTCTTAGTGAGGTCACCATGTTTTTTTCAGAAGGTTAAGTGACTTTAGGCAGTAAATCACTAACTTCAGAATGCATTTACTTGCTCCCTGTTGCCCAAGTGTCTCCACCTAACTTGTTTTTTTTTTATCTGTGGCACCTAAATTGCTATTCAAGAACTTTCTATATTCTGTGCAAAGAGACATGTGTGGTCGTTTAAAAGCTTCAAGTTCTTCAGAATGAATTTGGCTGACGTATCTATATCTCCCAGATCAGTGCTTCTGCTGCAGAGATAGGATTCTGCTTTCTGGCTCCCACTGTTTGGGAAAGTAGACTGTCACAATATCCACTGCCATAGTCATTCACTAAATAAAGGACAGTGTATTCAGCAGTCTGAAAAATTTTCCATTAAAAGCATAGATGAAAACCACAGCTGTTGTAAATGTGTAACGAAAAATCAAAATGAAGTATTTTATAGTTACTTCTGCATAAAGAGAGAGTGGACTGTGTTTGGGAACTTCCATTCAGTGGAAAATTTGCAGCCTGTCTGGAAACAACAAATCTGCTGACCAATCAGTCATTTCCTGGCCCTGCTGAACTTCAGTTCACAGTTAACACAGAAACAGAAGAGGAAATGAGCTCTCTCTTTGCAAGCACCCAGGAGGTTAGAGAGCATCAGAGAAAAGCTAGCGTGGATTTATCAGAGACAGATTGTGTCACTCTTCCTCCCATGACAGGACAAAAGGCATTTTTGGGAGACAGAAGTAGGAGATGCTCTCTGTCTTCAGTTAATATGCAGCTATTTAATGCTCTTTCACAATGCAAAACTAAGAAGTGCTTCTCAGTGGGTCACTGCCAGCCAGGAAGGCCATACTGTGATGTTCACTTAGGTCTTGACTGAGACAGTGAAACGGAGAATATGCATTTCCTATACATAGTACAGACAGCATCCTGAAGGGGCTGTGACCACATGAGAAGACAGAATTAAGAGGGTAAAAGGATCTGAGAAATCAGGTGGAGTGGACTTAAAGATTATTATCATACAGTACAAACAAATGAAGAAGTAGTTAGCTGCAGAAGCGCACTGAATAATGGGTGGATGTGGAGATCAGATCACAAACATGTTGTGTCATGCTGTTGCAAAAACAAACAGATAAACAATGACCCTAAAACAAACTTCATCTTGAAATGTCTAAACATTTGTTTCACCTGTAGATGTTTATGCTTCAGCAAGAGTACTGAACACCACACTTGGCAGAACACAAGGACTACCCCAGGGTGGTTAAAGAGAATACAGACAATTAAATGTAACAAGAAAAGCAACTGGAATTGTTCTACTCAGTCCAGGATTTTTCTACTTCTGTTCTCTGCTACTGCCCAGGATCCCTGACTATATCACATCTTCCACATGACTCCCATTCCCATTAGTCACCCTGCATCATAGACTGGTCAGACGAGATTTTCCATATTGCAACATGGGAAATTCCAGTTTCTTTAACAGCCACATAGCACTGTTCTCAGAGAAAAATGCAGTTGCAGGTTATAAACTGGAAAACCAGCGTCGGGATTAGAACTGAAGCCCAGGGTTCAGATCACCCCACTAAAAGCACATCTAATTTCCTTCGTGCCTACACCCTTTTTTTTCAATGTACAGACAGCAAAGGTGAGGCTGTGAATTTCAAGGTGTTTTTTCTGTCCCAGATAACTTGACTGGTACAGAAAGGACAGGGAGGAAGAGCAGTGGTTCAGTAACATTATAGCTTCTATTGTAAAGTTAAGGAGAGAAAAAAAAAAAAAAACACAACAGATAAAGAAAAGGAGAAGTAAAAGTGCCATACTTACAGAGAGCAAAAAAGCCATCAGCAGGAGAGAGTTGCTGCTAATTGAAGAACTCCCAGCATTTGACAGTTCTAGAGTCCAAATGCACTTACAGGCAGCTCTAGCATCAGAAAAATCTCCAAAAGAAACATTAATTAGCACAAAAAGAAGAGATGCTTTATATCAACGAAAAAATAAAAAAAAAAATCAAAATCAACAGATGTCTTAGAAGCAGCATGGGAATTCAGGGGGGCCCATTCTTATTTGTTGTACTTCACTAGTACACCAAAAACTTGAGATTCATCAAATAGCCTTGACATTCTCCTACTGTGCACTGATACAGATATCAGTGTTTTCAGCTCACTAAATGCTTGGGAAAAACTGTACCTTAAAAGAAGACAAGTAAGAGTGTTGGTGCAGCAATGCCAGCTGCTCAGGCTGAGGAAATGCTATGAAAATGTCTTGAGAAGATAAGTTTATCTCTCACTAGATAGCATAAGCCATCAGCATTTCAATGTCAGTTCTTGGAAGAAGCTAAGGCCACCCTGATCTGCCTCAAAGTGTTTTTTTATTTACAGTTTGCAGAAAAACATGAAGTACTTTTGCCATGGGCAAGCCCTTGACAGGAGTGTGTGTTTGCTTTCCCCTCAGAGCCCAGCAATGAGGCCATGCCCCAGACCCAGCACAGGGACATGGCTCCATCTGCCCCAGAGACACCTCCAGCTGTTTGTTTTCCCCTGAAGCCCTGCCATGGCCACCAACCTGGCTTTGTGGGCAAGCTCCAGCTCCCCTGCCTGGTGCTGGGGACGGGCAGAGCTGCTCTGCCCATGCTGCATCCTGGGGCTGGGCCGGAGCCGTGCTCCCTTCTCCTGCTCTGCCATCCCCTCCCTTACATAAGCAGAGGTAACCCAGAGGCCACAGCAATTTCTGTATGAACACATGTCATACAAGATATCTGCTCACAAGCTCGCTCTTTGTTTGCTTCAGATGCTTCTGCCCGATGAGCAAAGCAGGAGCACTTCAGCCTTGAAAGCGCTTACAAAGGCAACCTTGTCACCCGTGCCTCAATGACACAGCCTGGGCCAGAGGACAAAGCAAGCCACCCATCCTTCAGTTCACCATGGGGGACAAAGGAAAGGGTTTCAACCTTCACCAGAAAACAGCATATTTGACACGTAAGTGTCACCAGCACGGCTTCTGGTCAACGATATGAAATTAATTCATTGCCAATTTTCTATTTGCAGGATCATTCTGAAGACAAATGAGGGATGAATCATAAACTAAAAAAGGTAACACTGGCCAATTTGAAAAACAAACCTCTTTCTCATGGTGTTTTGCAGGATAATGCACAACCATATGAATGGTGACAGGCTGAATATTTACTCTACAAAGGGGATGGGAGGAAGGAGGAGACCACAGGGCCCCTTTCTCCCCACTAATCAAAGCATGGCTGCTCCTGCAGCACGTGTAGTAGATACATAAGCAAGAAGCCTCCCTCACTTTTAGATCTTTTATCTTTCTGTCAGAGCCATTCTACAGCTCTTCAAGAGAGAGAAAAGAATCAGAGACCAGTGTGCACAGGCAATACAGGTTTGGGAGCAACAGTTTGAAAGTCAGCAAAACAGAAAAATGGAAGTGCAAAATCTACAGGTACTGAGAGGAACCTAGTAATAACTTGCTGGGAGTATATAGAGTCACTGGAATGAGATTACACGCTGTCATTTTCCATCAGTCCTGATGCAGCAGTTGATATATGCAAGGAAGATTCTCAGGCGATGGCAGATGAACACAACTAATTTCTTCCATCATTTGAAAGTCATTAGGATTAGAGTGCCTCACACACCAGAATTAGGCACCCATCACGGGACTAATCCCTGTCGTCCCCACAGCTTTTGCAAATTAACACTGCAAATGAAGTATTCTAGGGAAAGAACTTTTAATTTGTTTTCCTGATTAGCAATGATTTAATTATGCCGACTTTCAAAACAAGAGACAATCAAAAGTTTTTGTTTAGCAACGTTTTTACTACCCCATGAGACAATTGCAAAATTGTGATACCAATGTAGAAATTAAAAACTCAAATTAAAACTTGTATCTTGATTGTTATTAAAACAGTTAAGAACACTTGCTTTGCTAAGGATTGGTAGAAACAGTACCGTACGGTAAATCTGTACTGTAAATCAAGGCATTTTCTAACTTCAGGATCCCAGCCTGAGAAGCACAACATCCATTGCTGATCAAAGCACTCAGAAGCACAACATGGGATTAACAAGCTTTTATCATTATGATTTGTTGACCAAAGACAGATAATCTAGAACACCATGGAAGTACAAGTATCACCAAGCATGGAACAAACAGGTTCTGCATGTTTGCCAATTCATTTAACATAATCTTTAATATAAAGTCCTGGATTTTAGAGTCCAGGTTTACTGGATTAATTTACAGACTTAGGCACTTAATATCAGGAGAATAAATCTGAGAATCCATCTCCTCATTCCATATTCCCCACAAAGACTGAAAATCTTTTCCAAGTGTTGTTGTGTACAAGAAAATGTACATCAGAATGATGTATCAGAAAAACACTCTATGGGGTATGGTTTATGTAAATTGAAGCTGAAGTTTGTATATGGAAAGATAATAAATTGTAACTTATACTGGATTCTAGTCACTTGAACATAACACTGGAATTAGAATAGCAATTGTTCTTAGATACAGGTTTGAATGCCAGGAAACTGCTACACTGGAATTTTTGTCTGCTACGAAGTTGCATTAGTAATTTAGCTCAAAATGGTGTTAGTATTTCTAGGTCTCGTAAGCCTGCTTTTTTTTTCTCTAGCTAGATTATCTTCTATCTGCTACCACTCCATGTGCTGTACATGCAGTATCTTTTACACAGTATGCCACAAAAAAAAAAAACCAAAAACCAAACCAACCAAACAAAAAAAGCAAGCTGAAAATTGTAAATGAAAACTCATATAATAACACCTTTTAAAATGGTGATTCTTTCCACAGATGTTATTATTGATTAATACCAAACACACCCCCACACGTGGAAGAGAAGGTAGACATAAAACATATGTAATCCTAGAGATACACATTTCCAAAAGGAGACTGCCACAACAGCAGTGTCTGTGTGCAAAAGGTACACAATATTGCACAGAATGGTATGTTCTCATATCCTATTCTACATGGGCCACTTTGGAGCAAAGTGTTCACAGTTCATTCACAGCTGGATACAATCTCCAAAGTAGAGATAGACTCAAAACATTTTTTGAAAGGGAAATTCCTTTTTGAACCATTATCATACCATGGAAGAGTTGCAGCTCCTGTTCAACAGGGTGCTCAAGTCTATAGTCCCATGAGACCAATGAAACCAAGGAGCCAGTTTATATACACAACCTTTTAATGAGAAGTTATTATTTCACACAAAGGGTCACACTCATGGCTTCTTTGCAAGCCACATACACTGCCCTAATTACTCCAAGTAACTAAATTCACTTGTGTAATTCTAAGCCAATTATTTTTTTTCCTCAAGTAGGAAATTGGGACTACTAATGCAGAACTACAAATGTACATATCCACATGAGTGCATTTGCTTATGTATATGATGTTCATGCTTCATAAGCCTTCTGCTAAAGTTTAATTCTCACCAGATCATAAATCTCTGAAAAAAGACTGAACCCAGGAGATTTTTCACAGAGTAAACACTTTAAACCTCAGAGCAAGATTTTATTTGCTGCTGTTACACAAGCAGTTTAAAGCAGTGAAATACCTTCTGGGACTACCAAATACATGTCCCAAGACTAGTCACATAGTAATTGATTTCTTCATCCTCCTAACCAGATCACAGATACCCATCTCAGCCAAGGATTACATATTTTTATCATCTAATGCAGCCAATTTTTTTTTTCTAGTCTGTGAGACAGATAAACATTTCTTCCAATCTGAAATCAGAATTCAAGAGAAACACTACACAGTCAGTCAACACTCACCAAACAAACACCCCTCTTGGGAAAGATCAGGCAACATTTTCTGCCCTCTGGTTTTCTCAAAGGAGTCAGGACAGATTTAGTTCTGCTCCTTGAGAGCATAATGCTGAAAAGCTCAGATATACACACAAATGCCCTGTTTGCTCCAGCCTCACCTTTCTCCCAACCAGAGCCATCTCCCTCTGGTAGCTCTCTAGCAGAGGAAATTTCCACTTTTATGGATGAATCCTGAAGTTCTGTGACAAGATTTACAACCAGCAGAAACAGCTGTTGGTAATCCTGTGCTGACCTGCAATTAATTCCAGCCTGAATCCAATTCTGCATTCATTACCTCTGAAGCCACAGGAACACTTTTTAAGGGGAAAGAACTCTATAAATATCGGAAAAAACCCTGTGTGATTTACAGGCTTAAACTTGTCATTCCAAAAGTACTTTCAGGAAGTCTGTGTCTGTCCATACGCTGTCCTGGTGGAAAAAAAAACCTCAGAAGCAAAAATAACAGAAGAAACACATTATTGTTTTGACTCCACAAGAATAGCCAGATATTTTCCAAGCACTGAATTATGCTAGGAAGTAATACAAGAATGTAATTCCAGTGGGAAGCAGATAACTCTGAGAAGAAGTTGGAAGGCAAAAACATCTCAGATAAAAATCTTGCTTTAACTAAGAAAGTCACCACTACTTTCCCACACAGCTGTTAATCAGGACCTAATACATGCATTAAAAAGCAAAAAGCTCATATGTCAGCTGGCAAAACAAAACAAAACTCAAAAGCTATTCCAAATTAATAAGACAATGCTATGATTTCTGCAAGCTGATAGGGGTACTTGCCCTACATTTTACACTTCTTAAAATCACGTCTGTCTCCTTTCCCGTTGTTTTCTTGTTTCCAAATTATTATTTTCCTCAGTTTTCTCACAAGCTTCATTTCTAGGACTTTGTGTGTGGCCAAGCAAATTTAATCCGAGTGAAAAAAAAACAACCACTCAAAGATTTGCTCCTCTGAAACACAGAGCTGAAGACATGTCTTCAGGAAGGGTGCAACTATTTCTGTAATTCTCACCTCTCTAGCTCTTGCACACCTTGGTGTCCATCTCAGGTAGCTTTCCAGACCCTCGTTTGTCATGAGAGGTATTACACTGTAAATACAGCCAGCTCTAAGCTTCTGGCTTACAGGCAGGGTTGAAAAGTGCCACTCTGAAGGAAGAACAGAGGAGCAGATGCCCCCAGGCACCAAACTGAAAGAAAGTGAAGGACTTTCTGGAGTCAGGGAAGATAACTGAGGGAAGCAAGGAAGCTGTGAAGCCCTTCTGGGTGCTGTAATTAGTGCCCTTTTTTCTTGGGGGTCTAGGGGATATGCCACCCCAGTAATCTGAGCCCACTATGAGGCCAAAATAATCCTTGAGGACTGTCATGCTACACACAGGGGCTGCAGTTTGAGTGGGGTGGGGGTTTGGGGTGTCAGAGCAACATGCACATGAGACAGCACACCAGGTTGAGAAAGGAACAGGAGGGTTTCCTCCTCTCCTTTCCAATGGAGCTCTGGACACTGCTCATTGTCTGTATACACCCAGGTATGAAACATGCTCATCCCTGCTCTGAGATCTTTGCAGACAAAGGCAGAGCTCCCCATGCTCAGGGGGGTCCTTGCTGGCATGAGCAGAGCTACACAAAGGAGCTCAGCTGAGGATAGAGAAAGAGGTCCTCTCTGAACAGATTTAAGAAGTGAGCAATGGATGGAAGGAACAAATGTGACATGATGCTCAGATGTTCTGAAAATCAGTGTGAGGACCCCTCTCAGTGTCATTTAAACCAGTTCTTCCCACCAGCCAGAAGACACACAGCATTAGGATTCCAAGCAGCCTAATTTAAGTAGTCATAGTTACTGGCAGTGATGTTCTGGAGGACATTAAGTATAAATGGGCTAAAAGGTGGAAACCTCACAGAGGCTGTGACCATCAAGAGCAAGTGAAAATGGCAGCTGGGTCACAAGCTCTGGCTCAGGATGCTCCCTTAACAGCACTTATTATCAAAAGCAGGCTATTGTGTCCCTTCCATACATACCTATAGCTATATCTGAATATACATACCCATGCAGCCTCACACTTTAATTTATGTTTTAGTATCAAATACTCTCATGGGAGACCCACAGTATGACCTGGTATGGCCATAATTCTACCAGAGACAGATAATAAATATTACCTCTTCTCATGATTCTCACATGCCTAGAGGTGCTGGTGCAGGATATACCAACATTCCATAGTATCCTAGAGAAGGAGTAGCTAATGGCCAGCCAGCTGCATCAGTAATATCCTGAGATAAATGCACATGTGGAAAAAGAAGTGCAGACATTCTAGAAGCTAAAGCTCCAGGACTGCACGACTGAAAGCTTTGTGGACTGTCTGTTGCTCCATGTAAGTTCAGTACCATACACCATCACTTCATGCAGATGTGAAAAGAAACCTACAGAATGCCAAATAATGAGAAATTCAGTTATTTGGGTGAACTGTGGCCTGTTTACATATATTCCTGTTCAGGACATCCTCTACACAGGTCTTCATTGCTTGCACACACACGTTAAAGAGGTTCAGCCTAAAATAGTCATAAAAATTAAAAATGGTTTGAAAGTGTTCAGTCACATTGCCTTATCTTTTGCTGTTAGAGTGAGCTAATAAAAAGAATGATAACTCTCATAGCCTCTGATGGCGTTAGTAAGAGAAAAAGTGTTTCATATTAGGTTTTTTCCCCTACAAGGTTATTTGGCTGTGTTGCAAAGTGAAAACAAGCATTTTCTAAATTCTTAGCAAAATAAAAAATTCTAATTATTCTCATGTTCCACAGAATAATTCGTTATTATTTAAAACTATAATTTTACTTAGAACTAAAGTAAATGGTGATTTTATAAAAAGCCATGATACCTTGGCTTTTCAGAATAAAAAAATCTAGTATCTCATACACATGGAATGTAACAGTGCCACAAAATCTTAATCCGTTCCACTTTGTATCTCTAAAGATTTTATTCACTTTTTTTTTTTTTTTTTCTGAAGGAAATAAGCTAAGGTAAGGTGACAGCAGATAACCACAGGCAGCACCAGCCCTGAGCAATGCTTGAGCTGATGTGTGGTCCCAGTCATACAAGGAAGGATAGAATCATAGAATGGTTTGAACTGGAAGGTATCCTAAAATTCATCTCTAGTTCCAACACCCCTGCATAAGAAGGGAGACCTCCCACTCCAATGCACATGTCTGGTAACACTAGTTCCTGCACTTGTAAATACAAATAGTATTTGACACAGTTTAAAAAATATGATGAGGTACATACTGCAACTTTATTTTCTTGGGGTGTTTTTAGTGATGAGTACTGTGAATCTTCATGGGTTTGAGCCTTTAATTCTAGATCATTCAATATGACAAACCTAATAAACAGACCTAAGATAAACACATAAGTGGAAGATAAACCCTTTACTATTAAAAAAGGACTATCTAAGTCATGTAGTACAGAGGAATAAAATGCTTCAGCTACTTTCAGCCACCATTTGGGAGAGAAACATCAAGATAGAAAAATCACACCTCTGGTTTGATGTTTACTTGTCATGGTTGCAGCAACTCCTAAGTTTACTGGAGCACAAGATTCTAACAAAGAATAGCATGACCTGTGTGGTTTTCAATTTATTTTGTTGGTGACAATTTTTACAGAGCAACTTTCAGAGCTTCCTTTTTCTTGTTCACCAAATCACTCTTAGAAACATCACAACAGGAACAAGCAAGTTGTTTTAAAACCATGCTAAGAGCGTGACTTTAAATAAGATAGTAAGAACCACATCTTTAACTAAACTGCTGTCCTTTTCAAAAGGAAGAATTTGCTGTGAATTAGTCTAATGTGTAAGACAAGAAATGGCATTTTGACATGAGTTTCATAGGGCTTTCCCAACACTAATGATCACAGCCTCCCAGCCTTTCTCCAAGGATGGCAGGTGTTCCTTCTTCTGCAGAGGAAGTGGTGTGAAACCCCATGAGTGCTTTGGAGGTCATGGACCAGGTCTGGGTAAGGCTTAGCTCAGTTTATGCCCAAACCCTAGCTCTCAGATACACCTCCTGAACCAACTGCTGCTGCCCATAGGAAGATCCTTCAGTGAAAATGAAAAATGGAGGGGAATTAAGGAATCTTCCACACCTTTCCAGCCCTTTCCAATCTCAAGATCTTAAATCCCTTACCAGTGGTAAACAAGGAGACTGATCAAACCCTCCCCTTCAAGCCAGTTGGTGATTAACCAGCAGCATCCAACTGGGTACTGCACCATTGCATCAGCCAATTCCACTTGTGGCTTGCCAATGCTACCACACCACAGGAGGCTCACAGGTGTCATCCTCCTCTTTCCAGAATGTGCAGAAACCTGGATGGGTAAAGACAATAATAGGTTGAAATGAAAATTGCTGCCTACTGGTGACACAAATAAACAAAAAGTCAAAAGGCTCAGATCCTGAGCTGACACTACTGTCCTGCAGTGCAATAAAAACCCCACATATGGCAATGTAGGTATCACTGAGTTGTTTGTTACTGAATCGAATCACATCACATCCATACCTATCCTGAGCAATCTCTTGCTATGTGCTGATTTATTGGATAAATAAATCTGAGTAGACTGTGAACATTTTTCAAGAAAGGAACACTAGGCCCAAAGGTTTTGTTGATGTTTTGTTCAAATAAAGCAACAGTAGCTGAAAAAAACTCACATGACTCCTCAGCAGAGGTAGGAAAGAAAATAACTGCATTGTGGCAGACCTTGAAAGCAGATCAAACAGAAACTGTGACACAGCCCCTTTTGAACAACAAGAGCAGGTGTAAAGAATTATTTAACCTCATGCTCTTAAGATTAGATTAGATCCAAAACTTGTGGAGACTGGTTGAGAAACAACTCTAATCAAGACAGATATGGTTAAACATAATTTTTTTAACTGAGTGATCGTGGGAGACTTACTCTATTGTACTTTCGGTTCCTGGAATTTTGTATCATCAAAGTGAAACTCAAATGCCTAGTTTTAGTCTTAGCTAAATGTAAACAGATCTTCCATTTCTTAAGGATGTCAAAATACTTCGCAGAGTGCATTAAATGGTTTCGTTTTTTTTAAGGGGAGGGCAAGCAAGGCATAGCTATGACTCCCCTGGAAGTCACAGAGCAGTAACATTTAGCAAAGAACCACTGCAAGCCCTGTGCCTTTCTTATCAGGTTGATCTTTGGAGCAGAGGCCATCATGACCCCACAGCACTGGCCTCTAATCTGGGTCTAAAGACAAAGCCTGGAGACCGTTTCTTCTGATGAGGCAGGCTCATGGCTGGTGAGCAGAGGTTGAACAGATGATGTTAAGCATAAAAGCTGTTTACACTGGCATTTCCTCACTGCCAGCACTCCCCAGGGGCTGGGACAACTCTCAGCAACCAGCTCTCCATGGCCATTTCTATGTGGCCAACTCTACATGGCCAGTCCCTTCCAACCCCAACCATTCTAGGATTCTATCTCCAAAGGACAACTCCAAGCAGCCAGATGCATGTAGGATATCTCTACACGGACTGGCAGATGCAGCTACTCCTCCTTGGCACACAGCATGAAGTTAGGATCTAGGAGTGGCCCCAGGGCCCATTGATGTCACTGGCTGCCTCATGACTTTCTGTGAGGTTTGGATTTGGAGTGCCACATCTGTACAAAACCTAAACCCCAGAAAAACCTAAGTGTATGGGAACAAATGAGACTGATTGCATTGGCAGATGCAGAGCTTGTGGCAGCCTGAAGTCATTTTATATGCAAGGAATTTAGGATACGGGACAAGACAGGTTTGGTTTCTGCAAGGAGATGGGGTTAAGCTGTCCCTTGCAGGGAGCTTAGCTCCTAGAATAATCTCTATCATAAATTATTTATTTTCTTCTTCTCTTGCAGTGCTTTGTTGGAAGGATACAACAAATCAGGAGGCTAACAGCTCAACTACACAAAGCTCTCTCTCCATCCTAATGTGTTCCTTCTGAGCATGGCAAGGCCTTGAAGAAAGAGGAAACCAAGTGGGGAATATTTAAGCAGCAGCAGTTACGGCAGAGCTGAGAAAAACAAATTGGAAGACAAAGCATTATATTGCATTTTATACCCTAAGCCTGCTACTTCCACCTCACGGGCTAAGTGTCTCGCCCACATTCACACTGACATCACACATTTATCCTGCAGCAGAGCCCATGCAAGCATGAAGTTCTACCTAACATTCATCACACCAGGCCCTTTAGCAGCAATTTTTTTCCATTCAGCTTGTAGCATCTGTAACAATTTTCCAGGGATATACCAAGAGGTGAAACAAAATGCCTTCACTTGAGAAGCATGTGTAGTGCATCATTCTCTGTGTTGCACACTTAATCATTTTGCACAAATTCTTGTATATTTGTGCATCTTTGACGTTAAAAGGCTGAAAAAGCCGCCTCATTCTATGATACAGACAAAAATTTTCCAAATACCAATCCTCTGCCAAAATGGTGAAAACAATACGAAGGCTTCAAATGCATTACGAAGTAAACAGCATAAAAATAAACCACAAGTATTTAGTGGTGGTGAAATTAGAAGCAGATCGCAGTTTAGGTGTCACAAATTACAGTGCTCTAGCAGATGTCCAAAATTTTAGCAAAGGCATAGCATCATTTTCAGTCTCCCCATCTTGTACAAAGCTGTAGAGAAATAAAACAACATTAACCACACATACAGCAATGAGATCTTGCATTCAAGTGTAAGAAAACCTTCAAGGCTCACAATAAGAGGTGTTATAACCATCCAGATACTGTTGGAGGCAAGTAAAGATCTGCGTATCTTTGGCCATTAATACCAGTGAGAGGGTTAGAAAATTAGTGTGTTACCACGTTATACCTGAACCATAGCTAGAAAGGATGGGAATTTTGTAGAATACACAGTGAGAACAGGAAATACTAGTATAATTCCATTTTTAAAAGTCTGTGAATGAAAAGCCTGAAGATCATAGGAAAATGATTTTCCACAGTGTTCTCCATTGTCATAGGACTTAACATAACGCAATTCAGTGATGAAGCCAAATTCATAGCAGCAGCTATATTTAAGCTAATATTAATTATGTGTTATTCATTATTAAACTTTACTGTCTCCCACAATATAGGGGTATGATTCTGGGATCTGAGGGAACTCAGCAGTTATGCTGGGCTGGCCATCTCTGTACAATGCTTGGTAAAGCTGCTGTGTAGTGTCTGTGTGCCAAAAAGGAGGAAGAAAGGGCTGTATAGGAATAAACTAGTCCAAGAGAGAGTCAAAGCCTAGCTGATGCTTTCTTTACCTCCATTGCAACTGATGACAGGTTGATACTGAGGACAGCTATAGGGATGGTTGTGTGAACTGAACTGAGCAGAAGCACAGTGACATTAGTCCCAGCTGCTCCCACCACATCCCTCCCTGTGCCACTCATTCCAGTTCAATATAGCACCTTCCAAGAGAAATAGATTTCCTCTGCGATCAGCAGGGTAGCGAGAAATCCCATCTTCCTTAGTCCTGCTTCTGGGACTTAAGCATCGCAGTTGTTGGAAGAAACTGCAACTTTTAAAGCTAGCATTTAATTTAAGTATCCCCAGGATTTTTCTCCTATAATTCAGTGATCCTTTTCTCACAGGCTAACCAGAATTGTATGCAAACTCTAATGGCTACTGCAGACAAGGGAGGTGCCCAAGCTGCAGCAGTAGCTGTAATTAACCCATGACCATATCTCAATATAGAACTCACTTCTCAAGGAATCTGGTGCAGCCACACAACCAAGGAGGTCTGACAAGCTTTTGTCATCCAGGCAGCAGCTAACCCTGCCAGAAATTGGAATTAGAACAGGAAGAGACAGAGAAGAGCAGTTTCTTATGCAAAGATTTTTCTAAGATAATCTTCCTGGGTTCAGGGTCACATCCAGGCCCATGAACGACACGCTGCTGAGGGATCAGGGCTCTAGGTGAGCAACAGTGCTGCAGAACTTCAAAGCCTTTCCTTCTCCTCCTCGGTGATTATTTACCATGGTGTGAACAGCAGAACCACAGGGGCAGGTATGTTGAATGTTAAAGGTCTTTTCCAACTAAAACAATTCTATGGGCTGCAGCTATCAAGCCCTGGACAGTAGTCACACATACACCTCTGCAAACAGTCTGAGAGGAGAGGAGTCAGGGCAAGATTTTTTTTCTCATGTGAGCAATGGGATGGTCAAGAGAGGGAACGGCTCTTCTTTGAGAAGCACGCAAATAATTGCATTTTTTTCTGTGCAATTAGTCCTGAAAGTTACTACCTAAGAAAGTTGAAGAGCCTAGCCAGATACATACGATTTTTGCAGGGGTGGGAGGCTACACATTTCCTTTCTGAAATAAACCATAAGGTGGCACTGCTTTGAAACACTACTTCCGAGTATTTCCTTGACACTTTCTATATTCTACAAACACACAGAGTTCCCACTGAAACCTTGTGAATAAAGTAATCCTACAGAAGTCTCAGGGCCATAGTAAGAGTTAGCACCATTGGCATATGTATTTCCCTGTATATCATTTCTAAATTGTTAAGTTTTGACCTAAAAAACAAAATGTCTCAGGTACTTAAGTTCAACCACTGCACCTCCTGTTTCATAACATGTTTGTATGTGTAAAACACCCCTACTTTTGGGGTCCTCTGGCATGTAATACCATAAAGATTGTGCTCTTCTGCTGTGCCACGTTAATAGCCAAGGAAGACACTTCTAAGAAGTAATCTTCTGTTTCACATCCACTGTGCAGGACAAGAGTGGCAGAGAGTTTGGGGAAAGCAAGCTTTGCAAGCAGAGTCATAGGGAGTAAGTGGTGGTTATGGTAAAATGAGCTACAGAGATTCCCTGTGACTATTGATTTGCTGTTGTAAAACAACACAGCAGAGCAGGCACCATTTTAAATGAATGGCAAAAGAGACCTGAAGCCAGGTATTAGAAGGCAATGATGACACTCTGGGAGAGAACAGTGCAAGACTAATTGTTAACACATCTTGGACTCAGAGATGAATACTCTACTAACCGCTTATATCTGCCAAATACCCTGTGCTCTGACAGAAAATGAGATGCTGGTTGTGTGTCAGTTATTCATAGCACAAGGAAAAGAAGTGGGTCAGAAGATAAATGCTCACTAACTGAAGAACCCTCTGCAGGGTTGTCATGTAGGAGTCCAACTGATCTGAAACAACCAAGGAGATGAGTTCAGGTCCCCCTTCATCTTCTGTGTCCAGCTGGTCTCCTGCACTGCAAAGAACTCCTCAGTTTTCAGACTGCCCTTTACTATGAATATGCCAGGTCCTGAACTGCTGCTATTTTTGCAGTCTCTAGCACAAAGCATAGCCTGCCCACCTCCAGCTACCACACGCTACGCAGAAGAACACATTAGAGCAGAACTACCTGCGCCTAACCTTAGACATTTTCTTTCTTACAGGTACTTTAGATCCAGCACTATATCCCAGTAGTGACCTTGCACTGGCATCCTTCTAGCCCATGGCTTCAAGTGTTCAGAAAGTCAGTGAGCACAAGAGAGGGGCCACAAGCCCCCCTCCAATCTCACTGCACAGTGGAATAAAGCAGCAGTGTTGGCTACAGACTGACTTCAGGATGTGTGACTGCCAGTGAATTGACCCAGGCAGCATCTCAGCAGCCAAACAACAGCCATTCATTCATGCATCTGTTTGGATTCATCTGTTTGTTCTGACAGTGGAGCAGAAGACACACAACACAGTCTGGCAGAATGCAAAGCAGCTAAGTAAATCAGCTGGAGAGCCACCAAAACAGTCCACCCATATAAAGATGAGGATGTCCTCATTTACTATAAACTTTCTGGTACTTCCAACAGGAGAATAAGTGGATTTGTACCAAGACTGTAAACACAGATCTTTGCAGTGCATACCAACTCGGTTAAGTTGATCACTACCACTCTGGTAAAGTAATGTGAAGCTTACTTCTACTGGAATTGTCAGAAAAACCCTCCACACACTTAAAAACCAAAAGGCAGAGACAGTGGGAGGAGGGAGGAACTTGTAAACGTCAGCATGCAGAGTTAGTAAGACTCTACCAGTAAGACTCACACGGTGAGTTTTAGTCTTTCCTTTTTTCCTCTTCAGAGAATCCAAAATTGTCTTTATTTCAAGGATCACCATGGGAGCAGTAATTAATTAAAATGAAATGGGATTTACTCTAAATGAGCAGGAAAAATATACCAAACATAATGAGCTACAAACTTAAACAAAGTAAAATATCTTTAAAACACAACTTTCAGAGAAAATTAAGTCCACTTTTTTTTTTTTTTGAGTCAGCAAGTAGACTGTGTAAAAATGACACACTGGCTTTCTTTGAGAAACAGGCTATCAAATCCTCCTTTTTGGTTCTGAGTAAGAGCTAACTTGAAGACCACCATTGGCAGTGCAAAGAACTTAGAACTGATTGGTTCTTACAGACCTTTTTGAGTTGGATACTAATCAAAGTTACTGAACTGGAGCCCAAACAATAAATACAATTACACTCTTTGAATACAATGTGGAAGCACTTCAATTATGCAAGCCTTGTGTCATCCTAGATGAGGTCATGATTCCTAATGCTTATCATATTGAATACTCCTGACATTTTCAGAGAGTTTGACTAGGAAAATTATCCTTTGTCCCTTGTGGTGTGTGGATAGCTGAGGTTTATACATTTGCATTTAATGCAAAACAGGGTTTGTACCTCATTAAACAGATTCATTTGCATTTCCACAATGTAATTCCTGAACGGTTTACATGCTGCATGACTATGCTAATTCTAAGATAAAATGGGCTCTAGGTCTGAGGCTGCTAGAAACCCACAAATCAAGTGGCAATGTGCCAGCTTTGGAAGCAGATTGATTTTCTGTGCTCTGAATGGGCATGCAAAATGGCACCACTTGTTACGTTATCCAAGCTGTTTAGCTGTACAGCGTTTTTATTCATGTCTAACTTAACTAATTGGCACCGATCAGTTGTTTTTAGTAGGAGTGAGAATCTAGAAAGCAAATCATACACAGCTCAGTTTAAACTAGTCTTACAAAAATGTGTCATGCAGATACTAATTCTTAGCCTGTGGCAGCAATGCATGATACATAAACAGAGCAGGCACAGCGTATGAGTTCACATACCCCATTTTTTGTATAACCATGATGGACTATGCAGAACTGCTCAGAAGTAATTAATTCCCATCTGTTTACCTCAAACACCAACTAACAGACTCACTAATCACCATTACCAGTATCTGCTGGGCATCCTTAGAAGGGGAAACAAACCCCAAAAGACACACAATCAAAGTCTATGGGGAAACCAAATTCTTTACTTATCAATTGTCCACTTCCTTGGGAAGAGTCCACAGGGAGGTTGACAACTGGCAGAGCATCACAGGAGCCTGGTTCCCAGGTAACAGCATGTCCCAGAAGATAAGAGAAACTATCCAACTATGGCTTTAGCAAAAATTGGGACATCAGCTTCTGCTCTATTTTAAGGAAGACAAGTTGACAGGTGATGTGTTAATCTAATCCAGCTCTTGGAATAAATTGTTTCACTCTTTCATACCTCATTGTCTGAAAAGCATCTCAAGAGCGTTTAAAAAGCTGAGAGAGATCTGTACACAAAGTCCTGGTCACAGGGCAATGCCATGCAACAGTGCTGGCTCTGAGAGGGCTTTTGGGAAAGAAGTGAGATTCAGTGAATAGAGAGAGGGGAAGAAAAAATCTGGTACTTCATCCCAGGGACTGCAGAAAAGACGGAGCAGCACAGGGAAGCAGGGAAGGGGACAGCATATTCTGTTGAGTGAACCATGAGTGAACCAGGAAGAGCCCCACAAAGACCACACAGTAGGAGACAGGGACTCAGGCTAAGGTGAGCCAGAGCTGCAGAGCCTGCAGGGCAGGACAAGGCAGCCTGAAAGGAGGCAGAATGGGTAGATGGACCCCAAGAGGACAGCAGTGACATCAAAGGTGGGAAGGCAGCGTTTATGGGAGCACCTTTGTCAAAGGAGGACAGAAAATAGAGATTATCACGGAGCAGAGGTACAGAAGAAAGATGGCCTTTACAGGTTCTGAAACGATGTCACTGTGAGCAAATGAACCCAGTCAATCTTTCTGTGAATAAGCCATGGGAGCCGGCTGTGGAGCTCAGAGCACACAGGTTGCAATGGATATTAGAATCAGCAGGGATACACCTAGGGAATTTTATGCTATTTAAAATGCCTCAGAAGGATTGTTTCATGGGTATTTCAGTATTCAGAAACTTAATTTGATCAGAAACATAATTATCTGTGTCTTACTTCTTCCCCATGCCTATGTATTTTTCTTAGAAGATATACGTCCAATTCATCTCTAGATTTATGGCCTATTTATGGCCATACATATATTTAAAAACCTGAATGATGTTCAGCAACCATCAATCAGAAAACATTAGTGTTACCTGTAAAAGGAATACATTGCCATCTTTTAAAATCAATAATACTGAAACAGACTTTCATTTTTACCTTAGCTTTTCATGCGTGAAAGATCCTCCTCCAAAAAAAAAAATTATTTTATACAGCTAGAACCAGTTTACAGACTTCACCTGAAAAATGGAATTCATCATACTTATTTCTACGCTATAGTGGTTAATATTCTTCCACATGAGATGCTCTTTTAACCATAAATCAACCTGTGGGAAGGCAGTGTCAGCTAAGGGTGCCTAGTTTAAGTTTAGGTCTTTGAAGGATTAAGCATTAAGGATGAAGAAGAATTAGGCTACAATTCAGAGGAGGTCACAGTCGAGTAATTCTCTCTAAGTGAGGCTGCAGACTGTATCTCGTGCAGCAGGTTGCCAAGGAGCTGCTAGAAGCAGAGAACAAATACAGATAGGAGGAGGTGGGTGCAGCAAGGGTGGGACTTCACTGAAAAGGCTCTGGCTACGAAAGGATGACAACAGCAGGAAGAAGAAGCAGATAAAGCCCAGAGCCCAGACAAAGATGCTGCAGCAGAACTAGCAAAAGAGCCTCTGAAGGTCCCAGCTTTGACTTCTCCCTTAGCTGGAGTTTCTTGAGCACAGTCCTGTCAGGCATCCTCAGCACTGAGCCATCTCCTTCAGCTGCTCCGTCTCCTCCTGTCTGCTGCCCAGGGACTGGAGCTTCTCTCCTCATGGGTTATGGAGGTGCTGTACCACTCCCTCTCCTCCATCCTCCTTTTCAAACTGAGATAGGGGAGGAGGAACTGCATGACCAAAGTCTGAAACTGATAAACAAGCTCTAATCTTAAACCCTATTAGAAGGACAAACCTTAGTAAGCTCAGTAACAGATAAAAAAACCCTGACAGCTGGTCTCTGCTGAATCATTCATCGTATTTCAAAGCTGTTCTGTTTTCCCAAGCTCTAGTTTAGGAACAATTCCTTATTCAAGAGAGCACTGGTCCACGTGCCTCCATAAGTATGTGCTTTTACAACCTAGTGCCTTAGAAAAACAAATTATAGTTGTTTTGGAAAAGACAGTCCATTTAGAACTACTAGTTTTCCCCTTGACTTCTTTGGCAAACCTTACACAAGAGAATTTTAACTCTTGCCCTCTCATGTACCTTAGTGATAATACCTATCTACATCACTTAGTGGTGTCATGAGGATTCATTAATGCTTATAAGCATGGTGAAGATGAGAAGTCTTACAGCCATTAAAGTACATCAAGGCAATAGGATTTAAACGCATGCTTAGCCCTATGGTGAGTCTCTCTCTCCTTCCTCCTTCCCCTGTGAGCATCTATAAAACTATTTGCCAAAATCTGCCCAGTGGGACAGCCAAAGCTGATCTCTGTATAGGCCCCAGGGACTGAGCCAAATGCTCAGATGAGTGAAGTTAACAATGCCCATCTCAGGCACAGCAAAAATTTGAGAACACAAGTGTATTTTCAAAATCCCAAAAGCAGCAATGCCAAAGAAGAAAATGTGCCTATGAAATCAAAATGGGCTCCAGAAGCAAGGAACAAATGAACCGACTGTTATTTAGCTTGGGGAAAGTTCTGCTTTTTCTTGATTCAATGCCATGTTTCCCTCCTCTGGTTTACTGACTTGTATCTTTCTAAGTTTAGTTACCATAGACAATACTAAACCCAGCCTGAACACCTGGGCACTTGCTACAGGCAGGCTGTTCTGGAGCTGGTGGTTCAGCACACCAGAACCAGTAATTAAAACCTGCTGCTAGCATGTTTGGCTTTGCTAAGACACATGAAAACAGCACTTGGGTCATCAGGCAGGACCTCATCCTCTCTCCTTTCTTCCTCTATACATGCAAACCTGGTCCACACAAAGTCCCTGGCCCTGAAGCTGGAAATAGAAGCTGTCTGGCTGACTGTCCACCCCACTCAGGTACAGACAGTCATGTTCTTCTCTGTCCCCGTGGTGCTGCAGTCTGACGGTGACCCACATTCTTATTTAAAGTCACTGGGGAACCATAACTGGGAAACCAGGCTGCACAGGCTCCATCAAACTTGAGCAACCAGCTTTTGAGGCCATACGAGGCAAGACACAGCTACCCCACCTGGGTGTTCCAGATTGACGTGTTTGTTCCCTGAGCATCAGCACCTACCCTGACTCCAGCAGCCACTTACAAAGGGGGAAACCAGCACACGCTTTGCTACTGGTGCTAATAACACATAATCCTTACAGTAGCACTGATACAGGAGTGCCTCCTATGCCCAGCTTGTCAAAGCACTCTCCTACCCTCTCCTGACAGCAGTTTTAAAAATGTACCCTGAGCTCAGTGGTCACAAACCTTCTGCAGGCAGCTGTTCTCCCTCTGGGCAGGGGAAGGCAGCAAGCAATCCACCTGTGTGCTCTTGTCCTTGCACTGCTGGGTAACAGGGCTTAGAAACAAAGGGATGTGAGGCAGCAATGAGGAATTTCCAAACTTTAAAGAATTGGTGAAGAGAATCCAATAACAATTTTAAGTCTGAATACCAGTTTGCCACAGCAGACTTTATAGGATTTCTGTGATTCTAGGAAGGTATCATCAGCCTTTCTTTAATGAAAACATTCTGTCACCACCTGTCAGGAATAAATTCAGGCAAAGAAAACAAGACAATATTTGACTAGAAGGCAGGATCTTGCAAAACATGAGAGCTGATTCATTCCTTCCCACTCTTTCCCCCCATCCTATTCTGGGCACTGTGCCACAACTACACTAATTTAACCTGCGTGGGGATTTGCATTAGATTACTATCCGCTACCAGTAATACAAAATTCCTTTTTTCTCCACCATTGCCATGTTTCTATAAGAGAAGTACTGAATCAAAGTAACTTCATAGTTTTCTTGAATTATTCCAATTTCTGTATAGTCTGCTAGCAGAGGTACAAAAGACTTGTCTACTCACTCCCACCTCTACAACAGGTATTAAGATAAGTAAATCTGTTATTTTTCTGCCAACATTTGAAAATTATGTATACAGACACACATTCCTGCTAGCTAAATCTGCACTCCTACTTTTTAGGATCTGAAAATGGTGACTAGAAGAAGTCACCTGTTGTAAGGCTAAGTTAAAGAGCCCTCTTGAGTAGAAAAACTTCTTAAGTTCACATAGGAAAAAGAGGAGCAATAAATAAATAACTGTCAGGAAACTGTGGCTTCTATTATCACCCAAAGAAGGGGACACTTTGGTTCTACTTGCCCTCAACTCATCCAGCCTAGTTTCTGCTATGACAGCACTTGGGGTTACAGCCTCGAAACATTCTAGTTACACTTCTCCCCAGTAATTAAAAAAATAATAAATAATCAAACTTTATTCATGTAATATAAAGCTTACCACTCTGCAGAAGGACCTTTTTCCTCCTTCCTTCCCTCATCAAGGTAGTCTCTGAGCTCAGCTGCTTTCCTGTGCAGGTGCTCTGCAAGCCACAAAAGCCCAGTTTGCCCTTGCCAGACTTGGCAGCAGTGAAAGCAACCCCTCTGAAAGTTTCCTTCATGTTTCAAAGCAGTTCAGAAAAACCACTCGGTCTACCTGAGCTTTCCCACAGCCAGAACAAGCATCCTCAGTGACTGGATGCTCCAGTGGGAAGGGAAATGGGTGGGTTTGGCAGCAGAAGGCAGAAGAAGTTTCTAGAACTGGACACAGCTTCTCAGCTGCAAGGCTGGGCTTGGTTATACCTTTGCTGAGTGTGGATGAAAATAGCAAAAAGCTTAGAAAATGTCCTAAATTTTTCATATTGAAGGTCAGAGGGAATCTGTTTGCTAAGAGGGCATCCTGTGTCTGTACAACCAGCCCTGTTTTCAACAACATCAACCAGAATGGAATAGAATCAAATCAATTCAATTCAAATCAGAATCGAATAGAATAGAAATAATCTAGACTAGACTAGCCTAGCCCAGACCAGCCCTGCAGTCTAACTCTCAGGAAGACACAAACAGACTGAATCTAAAAGGTAAAAAGCAATAGAGGAAAATACATCTTCAGGCTTCCTTTATACATCTAAGAGCAAGAAAAAAGGGCAAAAATCTCCCTGTATTCCTGAGCAAGTCAGTATGTGTAACACATCCACTTCACTCATTAAGTCAAGTAGGCCAGTACCTAATGACTACCACTAGGGGATATGCCCTTTTTAAACAGTTAATGGAGTTAATTAATTGTGTTACCTGAAAATGTAACTTGACAAAAAGCAAAATAATTGAAGGGCCTACAAAAGCTTGTTTATTCATATGTCCAAAAGTAAGCTGGAAAAGGAAGAAAAAAAAAAAAAAAAAAGAATATGTAATAAAATAGTTTGTAGAACATCTGGAAAGGATGGAAAACTACTGGGAGATTTGCAAATTCAGTTACTGGTATGAATAATTATACGCAAGCTAATGTCCAAGATGACAAATAATAAGTAAAATAAAATAAATTAAAACAAACAAACAAGTGTGAATATTAACTTGTTTACAAAAAAACAAAAAAAAAAACCAAAAAAAGGAGTATCTGTTTCAAACTAGCAAGCATTACTATTATATTGTACAATACTGCTGATTTCTCACTGAGAGTAAAGAGCTTTAATCCATACTCTCAACTAGAGTTTATTTTTCAGGGAAAAATCAGTATTTTCAAGCAAAATATAATTTCTGTGGTGTGCTCTTTTTTAAAAATCAAACACCTATTTTCTACCACAAACAACTTTGACAAAAATAATATGAGCCAGTGAAGCATTTCCTTTTATAAGAGTTTCTAGCACTCAAGGCCAGATTCCACTACATTAAATACAAGAACTTAACATCAGTTTTCAGCAGCAGGAAACCAGTGACCAAAGAACCAGTGTCCTCATTTTATAGGTCCTGAAGGCATATCAGATCTGCCAGGGCACATGTAGATGTTTTAGTAGGGCAGAAAAGGTGAGCCCTAGACATTTTTCACCTTACAACTGGAGATAATCAAAGCTTTTTGGAAGACTTAGTTTTCAACAAGAGAAAAAGTTTTTTCACCAAGACCATGCCCAAGACAGACCATATCAGAAAAGGAGCAAACAAATTAGCCTAAAAAGTCACATATCAAGTCAAGAGCCCAGTGAAAACAGAGTGCCTGTTTAACCAACCCCAAAGCCCAAGTCACTGAGCCACAAACCTTTTATCAGGAGGGACATCATCATTCTACGGACGACAGGTTGGTCCCACTTACAAATTCTTCCTCAGGCAGCAAGGAGGAGGTACACTGAATGCTTGGCACTCCTCATACTATGCACAGACCAGAAATGAGTAAGAGTTTCCAACTGGACAACTATTTATATAGTTTTACAAGGGGTTAACAGTTCTCAGCAACCTGCTGGTCTGAAAAGGTTGGGGTATTTGGTCTAAAAGTTTCACTACAAAACAGAGAAGATACTACATCAGCTAGTTGGATATTATAATTTAAGGACTCCTCAGTCATCACCAAACTACACAGAATCTAATATCAAACAATCTGGTTGGCCCAGGAAACACCCAGGTTTGCTCAATCTCAGCTGAGGTATTTGGAAGAGGAGTGTTAGTGGCTGGTGCACTGGGCAGGCTCTCTAGCCATGTCCTCACCTGAGCAGGACTCCCTGCTTCTCTCAGAGGAAACAGGCAGCAGCTGAGACCAAAACACAAACCACTGATGCCAATTTCTAAATGTCCCTCTGCTATGTGGTAAAGCAGCAGATTGAAGAAATCAATTTTCGGATTAAATGCTAACTCCTACAGGAAGGGCTGACAGGAAAAAATAGTCACACATGGCTTACTTAGCAGGAATTGATAACAAGGTGAACCTATTAACTACATTATTTGGCCACTCAATACAGCACAGCCATACCTCAAATAATGAAAACAAAAACCCCTTTGGAAATTGCAGTTTTATCACTGGGCAGACTTGGAAACTAGCTTTGTTAAATGAGGCAAAATTTCCACCCTCTCCTTACAACCAAAAAAGTCAATCAACACATCTGTTCCTTTTTTGCCCATGCCCATGAAAAACTTGCTAAAGTTTTTTCAGATATGTTTTTAAAAGTGAATATTTTATTGCCCTCCACCAGATTAATGTTCCAGCAGCCAGGAATATACAAAGGAAATTAACTGCCTTTTGTGCTAAAATCTGCTTTGTCCCTAGACTAGAACATGAGGACAGGGGAATATTGGTCCTGGCACAAGCAGCCTGGCAAGAAATTTGCAACCAGCCATTCTGACCTACCACTGTCCTGAGCAGGAGTCATGAACAAAAGAAATTACTTTTTAAAAATCCTTCTTTTTTCAATTCAATGAAGCCAGTGTGCTTAAGGGATCTTGATCTTCCTCCATTTGTTCTCCCACTGCTCCAATCTCAAGGCATGCATGCATTCTCTGAGACGATGTACATTCCTAAAACATTTCTCAGATGACCTGCTTAATCAATGGTGTGACTCTAATAGGCTCAGAATCTCACAAGCAACCTCAGAAGAAAACAAAGCTTGGTTCTGTGGTGCTGGACTGTAGGAAGCACACTGCCTTTCAGTAAATCCATGCCTATGTCTTGGCTGAAACAGTGGCCAACAGTGGAGGCCTTAGGAACACTCTCACAATCAGGTGATGCTGCTCCCCAAAATACTTCCCAGCTGCTGAGGCCTCCACAGACTGAGGACTTTCTAAACCAGAGGTGTTAATTTTATATTCAGGAACTTTTGACATATTCTTCCTGATTTTGCTCGCTTTTTTTTTTGAACCCATGGAAACCCGCGTCACACAACCACACAATGGCAAGTTCTTGCATGGCTAAGCACAAAGCCCATCTTTCTGCTCTGAACCAGGGGACTGACAGCTTCATTTGAGGCCCCCAGTTCCTTTCCTGACAGAGTCAAAAATTGGTCACTCCCTAATTCTTCCTCTCGGTGCCATTTACACATCGCTTTCCTCTTTGCTTACTAACAGTGGTAGGAGGTAAAAATACAATCAGTAAGAAAGATGGTTGAAAGCACATCAGCCATTTCAATCCCACTTTCCCACAGCAGAAGCAGTGATGGAGATGAGTCCTTCAGCAAACAGGAGTGCTTGAGGTAAAGGCAGGAAATCCTCTTATCTTTAGTCCTTCAAAAACAACGCTGATATCCCACCAAAATCCTCACTTGCACATCATGTAATCTTTTAGGCACCTAAATGCCTCCAGGGACCTAAATTCACTAAGATCCACTAAAACTCACTTATCAACACCAGCATTCCCCACCCCTCAGTCAGAACCTTCCCAGATTCCAGGAGAAATCTCCAGCTGCCTGTCTGCATGTGGAGCAAGGATTTATTTGGTGCTCCCTTGTGCCAGGGTGGCCCGTGTCTTACACAGCTCTTAAGTGAGTTACCTGTTGTCACAGATTTAATTGGCAACACATTTTGTATCCCCTGAGGGTAGCCAATATAGCAGAGCCTCGAAAATAGCCGAATAAGGAAAATCTGAATTCTGTTACCTGAATTCTGAAATGTAGTCTTAGACTGACCGTGCTATATACTATTTGAAGGCAATCTCTGAGCAACTAAAAATACCGAAAGGGCATTTTACTTTTTCCCCAGCAGAGCTATGGTGCCACCCACTGCCATTAGCCCAAATTGTCCCACCATATGCAGTTTTGCCCAACAGGTTGTAAAGATCAGAAAATGACAACTTACTTAAAAATAAAGCTTTCATTCTGCTCAAACATCTGGTGGATAAAATCTATAGCAAGATGCAGCACTGATCTGTTCCTGTCAAGGTATATATGTCCCTCCTAACTACTTTAGGAATTAAACAGAGCATTACCAAGAAAGACTGTTCCCTTTCCTTCCTACAAGAGTAGCTACTGATTGCTAAATGTCAGAGCCAAAGCCACTTAACAACATCAAATGACACAATAAAAACCAAAGTAGAACACAATTTCATCTTCATTACACTCTTTATTTAGCCCAGCCTAGATTTTCAGTATATTCTGCCCATATTACTTTCTTCTTTTTGTTGTCCCTAAATACTAATTTCTTGTTGATATGTTTGGTTTTGATTAATTTCCAAGTGCGGGTTCATCTTGCCTGAAGAAGTAACCCCAGCAAAATTTGACATGTGAATTTGTTTCCCCTAGTGAAAATGAACAAGATACACAGAGCTGATATTCAAGAAGGTAATAAAAACACTTACAAATGAGAACTGATATCTAATATGTACTTCAGTGATCTGGTAAAGGACTGTCTAGGCTGAATAAATGAGCTCCTAATATAGTCAGTTAAGATAGGTGGGTCATCTGGCAAGAGAAGCTGAAAGAGAAACAAGTCCAAAGAGACAAGAATGCTGAGGCCTGGAGGACTGGCTTTCCATCTGTTGCCTGGAAATGTAGTCTCTCCTCTCTTAATTCTGTTACTGCTTCCCTGCAATGTCTAATAGACAGCTTGTCTTTATTAAGTAGGATGCCAGTCTATTTTATTTGAATGACTGGGAAGGGGAAAGTATGTAAAAATGTAAAAAACCTCCAGGATTTTCTTCCTGCTTATATTCATATTCATATTTTCTTGTTAATAAGAAACTGGGTCTAAAGTGAAGAACATATGGAAAAAAAAGAATTGGAATGAAAATAGAATGAAAAATCAAGTGGACCAACCTCATCTGACATTATCCATACATCTAGCTGGAGCACTTAGATACTCTGCAATGGTGTTATTAAAAATGTGTAGTCATTCAGCAAGACAGCACTTGGAAATGCCTGGGTCATTTTTTTTTTTTTTTTAACAGCTTGAAGAGGGAGAAAAAGCAGTAGTGACCAGGGGACTCTGTACATACACTGTTTTTCTCAAGTCTGAAAAGAGAATGTGAGGGGGGGCACGCTCTCTGGAAGGATGAAATTCCTGTAAAGCATCTCCAATAATGCATTAAGATAATTGAGAAACCTTGACCTCACTAGTACTCAGAAGATTTTGGAAAGCACTATCTTTACATGTTGGACATGTGCAGCTGGAAGGGGCAGAAGAAGGGGAAGAGGTGCCAGGCAAGTGCCAGTCTAAACTGTTGCCTAGCAGAAGCACTTGGTAAGAGCTGCATTTAGGGACAGCAAAGTCAGAGAGGTCCTCTTGTTGGCCACAAAATCATATGACAAGTGGAACAACAGAAACCCAGGGGTTTCTCCCTATTTTATCTTCCCTTCCTGGCAGACAGAAAAGCAAAAAAGGGTTGCTAAGTCACAAATGATAGAAACTCCTGTGATATAGCAGAGAATAAAGAAAAGACAAAGCAATAAATAGGGAGGTATCATGAAATACAACTTTAACTGCTTGTTGCCCACATGACTACTATTTTTCAAAGATGTGCTAAGGACATAATTCATGAACTCAGTGAGGAAATTTCTCCAATGCTTTGCCTAAAGTAGGGCCTGGGCACCTGTGATCCAAAGAGAGGACTGCAATGGTGGGGTTTTTTATTTCTTTCAACATTTTCCTAAAAGGAGATTCCCCTACTCAGATGGTCCTTCATGCAGCCTTCGTTAACCCTGAGGTGGTGACTAAGAGTTAAGGATTAGCATTTTTATCATTTTTAAGGTAAAGTTGGCTTTGTTTAACTTCTCTTGGCACTGCTCTAGTTCTCGGGTTGCAGCAGAGAAATTCAGCACAGGTGGCCCATAATTCACACAGAGGTCAGTCTGCAATGGACAGCTGATGAAGGTGTAGCACAGAACAGGCTGCTGGCATAGAACAACACTCAAACTCCAATTTACCTCTTGGGCAGCTCTAGAATTAGGTAAGGAAAAAAAAAAAACCCAAAACAAAAAAACAAGCAAGGGACAGATATCTTGTCTTCCCAATCCTCAAGGTCATTCTGACCTTAAATAAATGCTTTATTTGAAATCATGACCACCTCTGCACTCCTCCTGCTTCTAAGCAAAGGAGTATGATGGGGAGTGGAAGAAGGTAAAATTCAAATAAAGCACTTGTTCCAAGTAATTCACAATGCAAGATAGAATTAATCAGCTTTCTCTTACCCAGCCTGTCCAAACTGTATAATAACTACATAATAATTAACACTAACAATATTAAAATACTGCTCTGGGAATATTTGTAAAAAGAGATTAGTAATACCAGGCTTTGTTCCTCTCCAGAACAAAGGGAAATCCTAAATCATCTTGTTTGCTCTGCATCTGTCAGGCTCTGACAGACCATGTGCAGCCACCAGAGCCCGGATCAGCGTCTCAGAAGCTCTGAAAAGGACCTTGGGCTCCAGTCCTCTCACTCCCACGCAGCAAGGCAAGAGATCTCCCAATCTGTTGTGTCAGGGGAGATTTAGGTTAGATATTAGAAAGAATTTCTTCACGGAGAGGGTGATCAGGCAATGGAATGGGCTGCCCGGTGAGGTGGTAGATTCTCCGTCCCTGGAAACATTTAAAAAAAGACTGGATGTGGCACTCAGTGCCATGGTCTAGCAACTGCTCCGGTGGGTCAAGGGTTGGACTTGATGATCTCCGAGGTCCCTTCCAACCCGGCTAATTCTATGATTCTATCCTTCTAGAGCAAATTTTGAGGGATGCCTTGCTACTCCAATTGCCTCAGCTACTGCACATTCAGACTAGCGGGGCCTAAAGCTATAACAATAAATTAGTGAAGATAACCCAAAATGAGAGGAAAACAAGAGAGTGGGACAAGAAGCCCGAGCAGTAAGGTGATTCATTCTCTTGATACCACTCCATCTACACTGGCACTTTCCTGTTACAGCCAGTTTCCAGCAGCAGCAGCCCAGGAGTGCCTGGGAGGGAAGCTTGCCTTTGGGAAGGAGTGCAATAGGAGCTGGACACTTTGGATTCTTGTATCAGGGAAAGGATTCCTACTGACTGTACTGGCTTTTGGTTACAGCTCTCAAGCGGGGTCTGGCGTTGCTGTGTAGCCACTGTCCCCTGGGCTGGGGTTAAAACAACCTTCGGGTTATTTCTCTAAAGCTTTTAGCAGCACCCTCACCCATCACCAAAAGTCTTGCATCCTCCTGCACACAACACGCACGGAGCCGCTGCCCAATCTGCGAACGAAAAGCTGCTCCATTCCCCGGACTCTCCCTCCCTGCCCGAAATTCCACAGCCAAATTTCACCGCTTGCCGCCGGGCCAGGAGCAGCGGAGATGGAGATTCTGGCGGCCGGTGCCTCCGGTGATGCACTCACCGCCGCTTCGCTCCCTCCAGCAGCCCCGGGAAGACCCAGGCTCTCGGTACTCACCCCGCAAAGCCCGGCCCGGCCCAGCCTCCCCCCAGGCAGCCAGGGGCGGCGGCCCGCGGGGACACCCCGCACCCCGGCTCCTCCGCCGCACCCCGTGATGCCCGAACAAGGCAGCTGTGGGGCACCCTCCGCCTGCGAATGGCCCGGACACTCGGAAACCACACGGTAAAGTTTGCCCGGCCTGGCTCCCCCGTGCCTGCCGCCCGCCGCACCATGGACAGCGCCCGCCGGGCTCCCGCTCCCGCACCCCGGTCCCGGCCGCCCCCCGCCTCCCCTCACCCGCACCCGCCCCGCTCCGGAGCCGCTCCCCGCGCCGCGGCGCCCCCTGCTGGGGCCCCGTCAGCCTCGCCGCTGCTCTCCCCCTCGTTCCCCGCCTCGACTCCCGCTCGCCGATGCCCGGTGTTACGGCGGCGGCCCCGCGTTCCCGGCTCCCGCCCTACGGTGTGCGTGCCCGCAGCCACGGCGGGATCCTTACCTTCCGCAACATGCTGGGCAGGCAGCGCCGGGGGCTCCCCGCCACGGCGCCGCGCTCTCCCGCCCCTCACGGAGCGGCCATGCAGAGGGGCAGGGCGGCTGCGACGGCCACCACGGTCCTCCGGGACACACACCCCGGCCCGACCCGGCCCGGCGGCACAGTGCCCGGAACCCACGGGCCCTCCCCGCCCGCCTGCCCGCACTGAGCGGCGGCTGCCGCCCGCCACGAGGCAGCGCGGCCACGGAGGGGGCCGGGCCCACCCGCCTCCGCCGCCCGGCCCCTTCCCCCGGCCACAGCCCCCTCCCTGCCGCCCCGCCCGGGACGGGAGCCCGCGAGTGAAGGGGGTGGTCTCTAGCCGTGAGGTGCTTGGCTCCGTCCGGCTCCCGGTGGCGATGGTGCGGTTGGGGAGCCGCGGCGGCGCCCCACGGGAGCGGGATGCGGGGATCCCTCCCCGCGGCAGCCGCTCGCTCCTACCTGTGCACCGACGGCTGCTCGGGGCCGGAGCAGGGTAGGGCTGAGGGGTGCTTCACCTCCCGGGTAGGAGGGAGATGCCAGGCTGAGTGGCTTCATAGTCCCAGCCAGGTGGGTGGGAAGGCACCTGGAGCAGGCTGCTCAGGTGCTTAAACACTCTGTACGTGGTCATGGTCCTCTGGTTTCCCAGAACGAAGCAAGTCTCACCCGAAGCAAATTACACCTATTCCGGGAGCAATTTACTTTTTCTGCAAGCTGGAGTACACTGTCAGAGCTACAAGCTGTTCCCAAGTTAAAATAGAACCCTATCTTGAAAGGTGTTTATCATGAAGTACTTTCTGTATTAGTGTTAAATGCAAGAACTGGGGGTTCCTGTCGTCCAGTATGTGGTGTAAAATGTAAAAAGTAATGTAAAAATGTAACTCCCACTGCTTGGTGGGCTTACATCTGTACACCCATACACCCCCCCTGCTGAGCTTCTCTGCCCAGCATCCAAACCCAGCCAGGGGTGCAGCAGCTTGTGCTGTGTCTCAGGAAGACAGGACCACGTGTTTCAGATTCTGATGGATGTGGCTGATCTCAGGGCAACCTATTACTTCAAGTATCCCCTGTGTGCAAGTACATTCTCGGGTAACTTTTCATCAAACTCGAGTCCTGTGAGCATATAGTGACCCATATAGTGACCCATGGTGAACCAATTTCCTGAGAGCTTGTTAGTAAGTAAAAAGCAGCCAAAGCAGCGAGAGCAAACTGTTATTGCATTTACACTTGGAATTAGTATGACAGGAGCAGTTCAGCTGAAGCGACTGTTAGCTGGCAGGTTAATAAAAAGTTCATAAGTTTATGGCATGGAGAGCAGGGAGCCACACCATGGTACTCAGACATCAAATTTCACTTGCTTTGCTGTGCAGACTGAGTCAGCTGCTGCTGCCTTCCATCTTGTGGTGTACGGTGTTACCCAGTGCAATGTTGCATCAAGGTGATAAAATGGAGGGGGGTCATTTTAGCATCAAGGTGATAAAATGGAGGAGTGGAACCTGCATGGCTAGTGTTATTTTTTATGTTCACTTGCTCAGGTTGGCTCTTCCCTTTATTTTGTCCCCTCATTTGGCAAAATTTCTGTAATACAGGTATGATGGGATGTTCTTCTAGTCACTGAAGATGACCATACACAGCAATCGGTGACATTTCCAAGAATATTGCCTGCTACAGCCATTCTTCCTATCCACTGCCCACTATAAAATGCTACAGGACACGTCCCTCTTAATGTTTCTGTGACAGAGTCTCAGTCTGCTTTCCTTTCTTCCAGATATTTTTCACATAAGAGTTGATTGTGTGAGTCTGATAAAATTGTTAGTTTACCTGTAAGTGAAAAGGGATAATCAAGAGGAATAAGAACATCAGCATTAATCCCAGACCACAAGCATTCAGGAATCATCTCTGAATATTTGGTTTGTTATTTTCTGTAATTACAATCATGAAAAGATGTGCTCTGGAGTAATTTATTTTCTCAAGTTCTCAGAGTATGATTAAAAGAGAGCTGGAACCCTAGGATTCAAGTTTTGCAATGTTTAATTTACAGGTTTAGGGTTCTTAGAGTACCCCAAACCTTAGTGCTTGGCACCTTGGCTTTTTAGGCATTAGGAGACTTCAAGACCTCGGAACAGGTTTCACAGTAACCTCCCCATCCTGATGAACCAGAAACTATCTAAAGTCAGTAATTGAACATAGTTTTTCATAGAGCAGCATCCTTGGGATCTCTAGTGACAAGGCGTTGGAAATCTGGCTCCCCACCTCAAGTCCAGAGCTTTTGTCTTCTCATGACAGAACCTGGAAATAAACCCTGACGTCCATATCAGGGCCTGCATTAAATACCTCACCTCAGCATGTTTTTTATTAGTTTTCTCATAACAGCAGGAATATTGCTGCCTTCTTCTTGAACTCTGATCTTCTTGATCTCTGGTTTGTTTTCTAGAATATAAAAGTCTGAATCTATCAGCTGAGAAAGTTGGGATTGTTCAGCCTGGAGAAGAGGAGACCTTAAACCAGCCTTCTAGTATCTGAAGGGGACCCACAGGAAAGCTGGGAAGGTATTTTTTACCACGGCATGTAGGCAGGACAAGGGGTAATGGTTTTAAGCTGGAAGAGGGTACAAAGAAATTGTTTAATATGAGGGTGGTGAGACATGGGAACAAGTTGCCCAGGGAGGCTGTTGATGCCTTCCAATTATGCCTGAAGGTTATTTGTGTTGAGTGAGAGGGTATGTCTAGTGAAACACAGACAGATGGCAGAGGAAAGGCCATTTTATACCATCTCCCTTAAAGACTATCACAAATTTATTTTGCTCTGTCCTTTTTTTCCAGTATTTGACAAATAAACCAAAAGTCCCGGAGTGAACTATGTTCCTTGTCTTGTCCCTCTGTCACCACTGATATCATTGAGACATGGTGAGATGGCTCCTATGACTGGAGCGTGGGGATGGCTGGGTATAAACTGTTTAGGAAGGACAGGAAAGGCAAAAGAAGAGGGGGTGTTGCTGTCTACACCAATGACCACTTGGAGTCCATGGATCTCCACCTGGGGGTGGATAAGGAGCTGATGGAGACCCTATGGGCCAGGATTAAAGGGAAGTCAGGGGCAAGTGATATCATAGTTAGAGGCTGCTGCAGGCCACCCAACCAGGATGACCACGTGGATAAGACCCTCTATACAGATAGGAGCTGCTTTGAACTCACAAGCCATGGTCCTCATGGGGGTAGGGAGGTGGGGACTTTAATCACCCCAACATCTACTGAAGGGACAACACAGCAAAGCACCAGCACTCCAGGAGGTTTTTTGAATGCATTGATGACAGCTTCCTCCTCCAAGTGGAAGAGGAACCAACCAGAAAAGGAGCTTGGCCTGGGTCTTGTACTCACCAACAGAGATGGGCTGGTGAGCAATGTAAAAATGAATGGTAGACCAGGCTGCAGTCACCATGACACTGTAGAATTCAAGATCCTTAGGGCAGTGAGGAAAATGGGAAGTCAGCTGATGGCACTTGATTTTAAAAGGGCAGACTTTAGTCTCTTCAAGGATCTGCTTAGTAGAGTAGAATGGGATAAAGACCTGGATGGGAAAGGAGCCCAGGAAAGCTGGTCCATATTCAAGGATCACCTCCTGCATACCCAGAACCAATTTGTCCCAGTGAAGAGGAAGGCAAGCAGGAGTGCCAGGAGGCTGAAGTGGATGAACAAGGAACTCCTTGAGACACTTAGAGGTAAAAACAAAGTTTACAGAGGATGGAAGCAAGGACAGATAACCTGGGAGAAGTACAGAGAAGGAGACAGAGAAGCAAGGGATTAGGTTAGGAAAGCAAAAAAAAGCACAAAGAGAATTGGATCTGTCAAGGGGGGTTAAGTGAAATAAGAAAAATTTCTGTAGGCATGTGAATGATAAGAGGTAGACGAGAAAATGCGGGCCCATTCCAGAAGGAAATGGGAGTCCTACTCACCCAAGATGTAGAGAAGGCCAAGGTACTCAGTGACTACTTTGCCTCTGTCTTCACAGGCAAGGGCTCTGGTCACACCCTCTATGATGCAGAAGCCAAAGGCAGGGACTGGGAAAAGGAAGATCCTCACAGTGCAGGTGAAGAGCAGGTTCAAGACCACCTAAAGTACCTGAAGGAGTCCATGGGGCCAGTTGGGATTCACTCCCTGGCTCCTGAAAGAACTGGTGGATGAAATTGCAAAAGCAGTGTCCATCATATTTGAAAAGTCATGGCAGTCAAGTACCCACTGACTGGGAAAGGAGAAATATAATCCTCATTTTCAAAAATGGAGAAAAAAAAAGATCCAGGGAACTACAGGCCAGTCAGTCTCACCTCTGTGCCTGGCATGATGATGGAGCAGATCCTCCTGAAGGCTCTGCTGAGCCAAGCAGATAACAAAGGGGTGACTGGTGACAGCCAACACAGCTTCACTAAGGCCAAGTCCTGCCTGACTGATCTGGTGGCCTTTTGTGATGGGGTCACAGACTCAGATACTATAAACCTGGACCTGTGCAAAGCGTTCAGCGCTGTCCCACACAACATTCTGATCTCTAAACTGGAAGGATATGGATTTGATGGATGGACCACTCATTGGGTAAGGAACTGGCTGGCTGGTTGCACCCAAAGAGTCATGATCAGTGGAGATGTGTGATGAGTGATGCTCCTCAGCAGTCAGTACTCAGACCAGTGCTATTTAACAACTTTGTCAGCAGCAGGGACCATGAAATCGAGTGCACCCTCACCAAGTCAGCTGATGACACCCAACTGTGTGGTGAAATCAACATGCTGGAGGGAAGGGATGCCATGCAGAGGGCCCTTGACAGGCTCAAGAAGTGGGCTTGCTCAAACTGCATGAAGTTCAACAAGGCCGAGTGAAAGGTTCTGCACCTGGGTCCAGACAATCCCATACACAGGCGGAGGAGAAAGGATTGAGGGCAGCCCTGAGGAGAAGGATTTGGGGGGTGGTATGGATCAGAAGCTTAACATGAGCCATCAATATGTGCTTGCAGCCCAGAAAGCCAACCATATCCTGGGCTGCATCAAAAGAAGCGCAGACAGCAGGTCAAGGGAGGTGATTCTCCCTCTCTGCTCTGCTCTTGTGAGACCCCACCTGGAGTACTCTGTCCAGTTCTGGATTCCTCAGCACAAGAAGGACATAAAACTCCTGGAATATGTCCACAGGAGAGCCACTAAAATGATCAGAGGGCTGGAGCACCTCCTCTATGAAGACAGGCTGAGGAAGTTGGGGTTGTTCAACCTGGAGAAGAGGAGGCTCTGAGGTGACCTTATAGCAACTTTCCAATATCTGTAGGGAGCCTACAAGACAGCTTTTTACACAGGTGTGTAATGGTAGGACAAGTGGCAATAGTTTAAAACAGGAAGAGGTTAGATTTTGGTTAGACATTGGAAAGAAATTCTTTAATGTGAGGGTGCTGAGACACTGGCACAGGTTCCCCAGGGAAGTTGTGGATGCCCCTTCCCAGGAAGTGTTCAGGGTCAGGTTGGAGGGGGCCTTGAGTAACGTGTCCCCACCCATGCAGGGGTTTTGGAACTAGATGATCTTTAAGTTCCCTTCCAACCCAAACCATTCTATGATTCTATGATTGAAGTCTAATTCCTTCTTCTTTAGCCACAAAAAGTACCCCTGCTACTGCAGGGTCAACATTTACAGTGTGAAGTACAAAACCCCAATAGATGGGTTCTGTCATCTGTTCTTTCTCCAGTGGTGCCTTCCTCCAGCACCTCCTTTTATTGAGCCTTAGTTTCCTTTGCCCTACCTGCACTTCTGCAAGAATTCAGCAGCCCTTTCCCTCCTGCTTTGCCATGCCTCTGAGATACAATCACCTGCATGGAGTTTACTTTTCCTCAGACCAGTTCTCTCTTCTCTAAACACTAAGCTCGGGGGTGGTATCTCTGCTGAAGGTAGGAGAGGAGCTCTTACTAAGGTGACGTCTGACTGATTTTCACTTAAAAGTTGTGGTGTCTGTTCAGACAACTGATATTAAAGCTGTCAGGTTGCTTCACTGAGTGCATTTTAGGAGAGCAGTTTAAGTGATGCTCTGTAGCATACATAGTATTAGCAAGCTCCGGTTTCACATAAGGGGATGCAAAGATTTTTCTTTTCATTTCTCTGGTGTTTACTAAATCATTCTGTCAGATGCGAAAATGAAAAAACACTGTAGAGCAGAATCTGCTTTTTAAATGTAGCATGTTTGAAATGCTTCCAGACAGCCTCATTTTTGCAGGCTCGAATGCAAAATGTTGCTATGGGAACAAAATTTTCTCTCCACTCAATCAGCTGAAGCAAGAGGTGAGGTTTGTTTAAAATAACAAGGTCGTCTATATCTGCACATCACCTAATCAGTCAACACAAGAGGGAGAACAATCATTTTTCACTGCCACACAGTGGAAAAATATGACTCATTCACTGCCAAAAAGACCCTGTAAGCTTCTTAGAGAGGGGAGATTTTCATCTTAGTGTAGAACAAGAACAGACAATAAGACAGACAGACAAATCATTCCCATTTGGCAATGAAATCAAGGGAAGAAATGGGTGTGAAATTGCTCAAATCTAACTAAATCTTGCTTTGGGAGAGAAAGCTTGAAGAAGTCCTCAAAGAATTTGGAAGAGAAATAGCAGTAACAGAGAGCAAGACCTAACATGACTGTGCATTTGCCTCCTTTACCTTGCATGTATGTTGAGAATGGGTTTATGTGGTGACTTTCTTTTACATAAGTAGGTACTATGTACCCTGAGATACAGCAGCTCTGCTGCCCATCCCATCACAGGGGTGTCCAGGCTGCTCTCATACAAGCTACAGCCTGGTATCCTGGTTCAATATTGTCTTCCCTCACCAAAGGCTGTGTACAGGAGTCCACAGGAGCATAGAGCAACCTGTCACTGAGCACCAGCTCCTCCAGGAAAAGGGGCTGTGGATGGACCTGCTGGGTGAGACAGAGCTCATATCCTGCTCTGCCAATCTTCTACAGTGGGTTCTGTCATTAATGTTTTAATTCAACCAATGTGAGTTGGAGACTTCCATCCTCAGCAAATTAAATGTAATGTAACCCCGTGTGATCCTCTCTTGTCTGGAATGGTTCATTAGTCCTTTGGCTCTGCTGACATTTAGCAACCTGTTAACCTACAGGTAGCACATGTTTAAGTCATGCCTCTTATCATTCTGTAAAGCAGGAAAGATATTTCTGAAAATTAAAAGACAGAAAAAAGCCCAATAATTTGGGGGTAGTTTTCAGACTAATTACAATTCTGTTTACTGAGATTTTTCTACATTGTCATATGAAAGAAAACTATGAAATCAAGCTTTAATAATAATATCTTTTTTTAAGTGTTTTAAATTTTGACTAACACCTCAATGAATAGGAATAGAGTAAGCCTTTGTTCATGAGTGATTGAACTGTCAGTCGTCACTCCTTCTTAGTCATTATAATGAATTAAAGCCTACCCTTATCAATCTTGGATTCTGTACACATGTCACACCCTGTCTCTTTTAAGCTGTCAGTTTTAAGCTATGAGACAGTGCCTAGAAAATCTGCTCACAAGGCCCATCATAAAAATAAAATAACGTTGTATGCACAAATACAAAACAAAGTTTTAGTGTCACCCTAGTTCTTTTCTTCCTGTCAAATGTAGAAGAATGACCTGTACTTTGTGGTTCTTACAGATAGATAGGAAATTACAGTGACATAAATTATACCATTTTGGATCAGCTTACATCCAGGTCTAATATAAGCATTAACTAGCTAAAGCTTTTTAAAGAGCTGATTTTCAACAGCTGGTTCAGATGCTGAAGCTGATTCAATATTATACCTTCAAGCAAGAAAAATGCAATGGTCTACCCGTGTGAGTCAGGGTGTCATCAGATGTGTTACTTGCTCCAGTGAGAGGTCGGCTTCTAGGCTTGGTCCATTCTGCAGAGATGTTAAGATCTTCTGTCATCGTGGGAAGTGCAAATTCTAGAGTGGGCAATGCACGGGGGAGATGCACAGCTTTGTTCACGTGCACAACATAAACAGGCAGAGAAACAGAAGGAGTTTCCTGAGCAGACGTCAGCCCAAAGCATTTGGATGTCACCAAGACTGAGTGAGCAGATATTAAGAGACCTGGCTAGAGCAAGGTTTTGAACCCCGGAGTGCCCAGCAGGCAGAGGACCAAATGGAGTTGCTGCCTCATCTGTATTCCCTGTTGGTCTGAGGAGATGCCCCATCCTCCAGCATGTGTGTGAATCATAACACAATGGAAAGAAGTGGGACACTTCAGGGTAAGCATGGAGGAAGGCCACAAGGCCTTTTCTACACCTCTCTTTTCTTAGCTCAGCAATTCACTTAGGAGTATGACCACTTGTTGCAGCTCCCCTAGTTTAAAAAATATGGATACAATAAGGAAGGTATTTGGTATAAGACAATTATACCAGGACAGTGAATATTGGTTTTAGTTACAGGTATTTCAAATTTGAACACTGGTATAAGAGGTTATTATTGCTGTGTCTAGGCTTGGAGTCTTTTGTCAGTTCAGTTCTTATGCTGAACTTGTGAAACTTCTGTAATACCTGCAGCCAAACTGAAGGAAAAAGCATGTGGGGTGCAGGAGAGTTTGGATGGGAAGTAGGAGTACATCTGTACAGCAGTTTTACTACTGAGATACTCATGTGGTGGAGATGAAGTCTTAGTTCCTGCTGATGCATACTGGTTGTCTGGTCTCATCTGCAGAGGCACCTTGATGACAATGGCAAATGGTGCACCAGTAATTTGAGTTGATGAAGGGGTTTTGTTTTATCACTTGCAGTGTTGCATCCTACTGCAATATTCTCAGCTCTCTTGCTATTCACTCTTTCCATGATGCACTAAGCAACCTGAGTAAATTCTCTGTTTAGAACTGTCCTTATCACTGTTTCCTCAAAGATATAATACAGAAAAGAAGATGCAATCACAAAAGACATGTTAATTTACAGTGTCCCTTTGTTCCTATAAATTTGGAGGGTACATGGCATTGATCAAGTATCTGTTCCTGCCTGCTTTAATGCCTCCATATATATTTACAGTGGGAATTCGATTATACTTGTATAACACTAATGTTATTTCTCATTCACAAAGCAAAAGAATTACCTCATTCTTGCTAAACAGTGTGCTGCTACAATTGTGGTATTACTTTTTAATTCACTGAATTTAGTTGTCACGTTCAGGACCATTAGAGAGCACTTCATGTTCTTGCTTTTCAGACAACTACCCAGTTGGTTTTGCTGCTCCTACTGGTCTACCTAATAACTGTAGACACACAGAGTGAAATCCTGCTATTATTTATGTATGTGTGTTCCCACTGAAGGCAATAAAATAAATTCATAATACCAAGACATTATGCTGATAACATTGGTTGAGGCACATACAAAGCTTCTCGTGTTAGGCATCAATTTAGGATCTTACTAGATCCTAAAGTATTTCAAGTTAGACTAGAATTGCCATATTTTGAAATTTCATACATTGTGTCTTTCCTCTGTCTGTAGAATAGGGAAATACTACAATATAATCTTCTTAGCTTCTGTACCAAAGGACATGGCAACTTTTACCAGCTCCGTAACAGATGCTCATGCATTCCTTAGTCATCATAAAGCATATTATCTAGCTAAAAACATATGTTTGTGTTCACTCACCTATGAACTCAGAGCAAATGGCCATCAGCAAGCAGTAGGGAGAGCAGAGAAGTCCCAGGAGTGGCAGCCAGACTGACTTAGCTAATGAAGTGCACATAAACAGCAAACACCCCTCAGCGTAAATTATCCTCAAACTCCCCTTTTACATCCAGTCAGCTCCTTGCATCTAATGCTTCTCAGACAACCTGTGACATCCATAGCCTGAATCCTGCAAATGACTAGACTGAGCAGGAAATGTTCTCTATAAAGATGCTGTTCATTATAGCTATTTTACCTACTGCCAGATGGACTGATTTGAGATGGTTTATTGCTTACTCACCCTTTTATGCATTTGAATTAGATGAGCTAGCAAAGTGCCTTGTAATCAGGAATTAAGTATGTCAGGCCAGAAAAGATTTTGAAACAGCCATTTGTTTCTGCCTCCATAGGTAGTTGCAGGGGAGTTGAAAATTTTACCTGGGAACATTTTCATTTGAGCTAATGCAAGATGAAAGAGATTGACTATATTAAATAAGTATCACATTTAAAATTAGAACTTGTACATCAAGCCTGTTTGTAGGAGAAGCAGGTATGAAAAGACCATAGCTCAGTAATTTTGGTATATTTTGAACAAACAGAGTCCTGTAAATAGATCTTAGTAGAAGAACTCAACTGAAATATAGGAGTTGATACTAGAAAGATAATTTCCTCAAGAAAATAAAAGAAAAGGGGGTAGTTGCAAACATATATTAATTTGGTATCACTATTTTAACATCATTATCCAGGCATGGGACAAAAATTTTTTGTCAATGATGCCATTAGTACCAGTGCTCAGAAGTTATTATCAAAGCAAATATACCCCAAAGGAGCCAACTGGCATATATTTTGAAGCACATGAGCAAATACAAGGACTAAAAGCCAATTGAAGGGAACAAAACATTCCAGTCAGGTAGAACAGACCAGAAATAATGGAAATGCATCATCCTGTGGTAAAAGAAACAAGCTCAGCTAGGATTTCTACTCCCCCAAACTCTTTCATGTTGTGAAGGTAACAGGAGTACAGGGGTAGAAGGCCCCTATCCTCCTACTGATATTATTTAAATGTAACTTTGCTGAGCCCAGAACATTGCATTTAGAACAATTTTGGTAACTGCCATTCTAGTTCAAGCCTGTAAATTTTCCAAAAGGCACAAAAAAAGTTTGCGTTTGGCTTTCCCTGTTCTAAAGATAAAATAATTCTCCCCCCAGCTGCTGTAAAAATGAGTCCACCCAGATAACTGAGACATCCAGAAAATACTTTGAATCTCTTAACTGCACTGACATTTGAGAGTGCCTTGCCCTCTGGAAGGCTGCCCAGGCTGCAGATCTGTTATCAAAAAAACCTATTCAGCTAAGCTTACAGAATTCTTAATTTTATTCAAGTCAACAGATATTAGTCCTGACTCAGGAAAGCATTTAATGCTATCTTTGAGTCCCCTAAGTGCTTCCTTAAAGTGGAAATTATTTCCTGTGGAAATTATTTCCTGCACCTTCACCATACAGTGCTATGAAATGATTTGGTGTCAGTCTTAGCATTGCTTTACACTGCCTCTGTAGATGAAATGCAATTTAGAAATGTTCTTTTGCTGTCCTGCTTCACAATCCACTACCAATATCTCCTCCACATGAAGGGTATCCTGAGGAGCAGATCCTCTCCTGGGACACGTTACCATACAGGGTGTAGCACTGACCAGTCCCAGGAGGTGTGTACATCTGCACAAAACTATAAATATGGCATAATCTGGGGCATGTAAAACATCATGGTCCACTTCAAGATTAGAACAATTACTTACTTTTGACAGCAGCAGGGACATGGGATCATGGCAATTCAGAATGAGAGAAGAAATACTGCTCAGCTTTTCCCAGTCTGTGGACCTTTTGGTGGCTTTCCCTGTCAGATGCTCAGTGTGTAGCACAGCTGCTGCAAGTTTTTTGCCTCTACCTTGCTTATAGAGAGGCTCCTTACATGACAAATGACACAGATGTACATAAAATAGGTATTGTGACTATTCCTCCCCTCCAATCAACACCCTCCTGGCAAGCCCTTATTTGGATCCAGTTCATTTCCTACAGAACAGATAAAAGACTATTTTAAATAACAGGAGAAAAAAAGAGTATAAACCAAAAATTTGGAAAAGAAGATGTAACATTTCCCAGAACCATTTGGACATCAAATTGGGCCTCTTAATTACCAAGTACAAATAAATTTGTCAGGTATTTACTGTGATCTTTAGCAAACAGCATGGAAAAACATAGGACTTCAGCATGTGGTGTCAGATCAAACCCTTGTCTGCTGTTGATTAGAATGAAAGAATATATTCAATCTCAGGATGACATCCTGTATTTCAATACAAAATTGGAACCTCTCAGACTTTAAAAGGCTTTTGTCAAAAAAATCTCTATTTAAAGCTCAGCAATGTAAACTGTGACCAGATCGAAGACTGCTGAGCATCAGCACGCTTAGAAGTGAGACACTTAAAAGACTACTTTGCTTTTGTTGGCATTTTTCTATCTTCTAGCTCAATGCACTATGCTGGGAGTAATATATAGGCTGGGCAGAGCAAAATGGAAAGCCATGAATGGCTGCATTGAATTAGCCAAGTACCATAATGTTTACTATTTCATAAAACCCATCATATGAAAATCAGTTCCCGTCACAGAGATTTTTGTTATGTATTTTGGCTGTTGAATGGTGAATCAAATGCTAGAACTAGAAGTTCAGTATATAATATGTCTTGACAGAGGAATTCTTTATTTTCCTTTTTAGCAGTTACTTTACACAACAAACCATGACTTCTTGTTTTGAAAAAAATGTAAATAAATTGCCTGTAGCAGCACTTATTAAACTGATTCAATTCTTGTAGGCTGGCAGGAGAGGGGAAGGGAAAGGCCATGTGCCTGCTGTTGTGGGATTCAATCAAGCCACAGAAAGACATAACTTTCTGATTAGAAAATACAGATGGATCTTGGACAGCATGGAGAACTGCTCATGATAAGTTAACCTTTCCCCTCGTGGTTTGATTTATTACTTTCAATAGGTCATCTATTAAAGGTTGGTAAATGCCAACACTGTTGCACAAGTGCTGCAACTAGGGAAGCCCCCATGGCCTTGTGCACCCTCCAGCACAGCTCTGGCTTTTCCTTCACTACATGACCCTATCACACTCCTTGTTTCCTTCCCATACCCTAAACTCCCCTGTGCTTTCTGCCATCACACTGACTCACACCCTGTACTCAATGCCTACCTGGGGTATGCAAGCTGGTGGCAAGGCTGGGCCAGGCAGCTACAACAGCCATGAAGGTCACACAACCAGCCAGGTATTAATTCAGTTTTTCTCCTTTCCCCAAGTGTCAGTATTTACAAAACTTGTAGGAACTCGATATCCCTGGTAGCCAGATCCCTCACCTCCTGCTTGGCACCATACCTTTGTCCTCCATGAAATGGTGAGCAGCAGACATCCTATCTTCAAAGTGAAAAACAGCATTGTGGTGGCACCAAATTCTTCACAAGGCTCACACATCAGGAAGCGCCAGTGTTAGGGGAAAGAAAAATCCTAAAGTAGAGCAGTTACCACAGTTAGAAACGGGGGCAGTGCAATTTGATTTCATTTTAGGATTTCTGAATGACAGGGTGAATCAAGGGTAACAATCAAAATAAAACTGGTGCTACTCAAGAAGCAAGGTCTAACAGATTGGGTGAGAGGCATAGAATGTGATATTTTAATGCAGCTGGGAATTTTGACAAGCAACTATAAAGTGCTATGCTTTTGGAGCCACTACGTGCTAAATTAAGAGTGCAGCTATAGCTGTGCAAAGCCACCCTGTCAGTTTCAGGATAGCATCACATTATGGCTTGCTTGGCAGCTGCCTTGAACAGCCTTAGTGGGGTTTTCAGCTCTGGTCCAATCTGTGAGATGAGTGCACCCACTTCTTTTTCAGTCAGCAAAGCCTTCTGTAGGGTAATTTTTCACTAAATACATAAACAATATGTAATTTTAGCATAAGCTGCTTCCTACCTTCTGGCTTTGCCACAGCTTTGCAACACACACACACACACAAAATGTAGACCTGCAGTTTCCCCCCCCAAGATTCTCTGGTGCCAGTCATTAAAAGAATCAGTACAAAACATATACAAGAGGAAAACCCTCCTCTTGTTAAATGAAAACTAACATTACAGGAAAGGCCACAGGAAGCAGAAACCTGGCTGAGATCCCTGGCTTTAATTTTTTGAATTATTTGTTTGCTTTTCATTCTGATTTCCCTTTTGTCTGTATGATTTTAAACTGGTGGTGGTCCTGGTGATGGTGAGCATCCCTGATGATCCCTGGGAATGCAGTCCAGCATAGCTCTTAAGCCTATAGAAATGGAGAAAAGTGGCAACAGTCAGTGTGTGGGTCTGACCACTGATTTGCAATTGTCTCAAAGGAGAAATTTTAAAATTAATTGCCCTGGCTAGGGTGGAGAACTTGTCTGGCCAGAGCTGAGCAGGGGGTGACACCTTGGGATGTGATAAGACCTTCTGGGTGGAGATGATTACTCTTCTGTGAGCCCCAGCCTGCAATGCTGGGTGGTCCCTCCAGGCACAACTGAGCCACCTCCATTGTACTTGTGAAGTACCTGGCTAAGGGGGCTGGAACAGAGTAAGGATGGCACCAGGAAGAAGATAAGAACTGATGACTGGGTGGAGATGACTCCCCTTTCCTGAGGGCCAACCTTCAATGCTGGGATGTCCCTGGAGGCAGGATTATGTGCCTGGCTACAGTGGCTGGAACAGAGGAGGAATGGCACCTGGATTAAGATCAGAATTGATGACTGGGTGGAGGACTACACCCTTCTGCTCCCCTCCAGGCAGCCTGTCTCTCAATGAACCTGGCTGACAGCTGCCCCTTCGGAACAAAAGGGACTCAGGGGTATATCTATATCTGTCCATGCTTTGGTTTTTTGTTGTCTCTTGACCTGCTGCCGTTTCTGCATCGGACCCTGTCCAGAATCAGCTCCATCCTGAAGAAACTCACTGGATAGCCAGAACCCTGGTGGTGACTTTCTCTCTCTCATTCTTCCCATTTTCTTACCCTTTATTTCTCCACCTTTCTCTCATTCTTTCTTACCACTTTCTTACCACTTTTCTTACCATTTTTCCTCTCTCCCTCTTATATCTTCTTCTCTTCTCTCCCTCTTTCCCCTTGCTCTATATTTTTGCCTGTGTCAATTGTTAAATAAAATCTGCTTGCACTTGGCCTTTCTATGGTCGGACTTTGTTTCGCATATCCAAAACAAAATAAATTTTAATGTTACTTCAGACCGTAACAGTCAGCAACTAAAAGCAGAGTAAGAGTTTCTATCTTTCCTTAAGCCCCTTGCCTTAACTATACCCACCCCAGCCAAAAGCACTTATCTGATAGAGTGGTGTGAGTCGTCAAGCCTTTTAAAACCTGACCTAGCTTGTGAGCAGGTGAACTAACTGATCAGAGAATTACTAGTTTGTGATTAGCTGAAGCTATTAACAGTCACCAGAGAGGGGTGGTGAACAAACACTGCTTTGGGGTCTGTTCTTCCCCACCAACCTTTGGTGCACCGCTGCAAGAGCAGATTCCCCAGTCCTACAGTTCCCCTGAGTAGGGAGAAAATGAGCACTTAATTTCTCACTCTTGCCTCTTAAAGGTCAGGCAGTTCCTACAGAGGAGGTTTGTGTGCCAGCTGTGAGGGTAAGGTCAACACAGAAGTACACAAAGAGCCAAACATCTCAGGAGAGTAGATAGTTCAGAACTGGATGGTGAGAGTGCTACTAACACAGAACAGGTTAACATTTTCATTTTGTATCTTGAAAAAATAGGATTCACATCAGTTAGACATAATTTGTTCTTTGATTGTCAGGAACTGAGGAGAACATGTAGGATGAACACCTGGTATGTTTAGATGCCAGTGAATCCCAGGAGTGGTAGAAGAGTTGGCTGGGAAGCCTTCTTTTTCACTGACCTTGATTTTGAAGGTTTTGGGGAAATTCTAGATGAATACTTATGCTGTATTAGTATGTAAAATGTTGAAATGACTTAAATGTATTCTAGCAGTGACTAGGAGTGTGGAAAAAACCACATTGGTGGAGGTAACAGGGGGTGACAGCACTATGAGAATTAATGTGAGACAGAGTGTCAATTGTGATCTTTTGAGACTTGCCAAAGAAATCTTATTTCATCATTTCAGATAACAGGTTTGTACAGGTAAGAGTGGAGATGAGATGTAACACACCTAGAAGATTGCAAAGCATTTCATTTTGTACTTTGTCAAACCTGATGAAATGTTAATGATATAACATGTCAGAAAAGCACTTGCTGAGTGCTAAAAACTGGCTAATTCAACAGTTCCCATGAATATAGAAGTATTTTTTAGGCAGCTCTTCCCCTTATGTCTCAAGTATATGTCCTCACTCTCAGTGTTAGCTAACATATAAATCAGCAGCTCTTAAACTAGAAGGCTGTGTCTGAGAGCAGAGCTGGAGCTGCATCCAACAGGACAGAGGTGAGGTGAGAACAGCAGGGTAGAAGTTAGGAACAGAGCTAGCAGTACTCAGCACTGGAACTAGAGGAGCCTGGGCTTGTTGCAAAATGCCAAACCACAGCTGAGCTTCTGAGATGGGACCTGCTTGTCCACTGCCATCAGGGCAACTTCAAGTGAGCTCCCTGTGCAATTTTGCAGAAAAGAATAAAATAAAAAAAGTCAAATATGTCCTTGACACCTTGCTGCAGGCAGGGACTAAAGTAAGCAGGAGTTTAGAAACAATTTTTACACCTTGTATACAGCATTGGCATGGTAGGTAATCCTCAATCTGAAAAGGCTGATGAAAAATCAGGGAGGGTACAGATTTACAAAAATTATGAGGGAAAAGTGCTTTTTGTGGAGAGATAGAAGGTTCCACCTGTTTAGCTTGTCCACAAGAAAAGCAAGAGGTGACTTGAATACAGTGCATGAATGCTTTTCCAGGCAGAAAATACTGGGCAGTCATCACTTCTCTCAGCTTGCAGAGAAACACAACAACAGGATCCAGAGGCTGAAAGCTGGAGCCAGACAAATTCAATTAGAAATTAGGCACAGCTTTGTAACCGTTCTTACAACATGTGACCAAGGAGAGATGATTCCTCAGAGCAAAATAGGATACTTTGCAAGAAGATATGGTTTGGCCAAACCTCAGAGGCTTCACTCCACTCTGAGAAATACAAATGTGTCGCAGTCTGATGCTGGGCTGTCAGATAACCAAATGACAGATGCTTTCTCCTACCCCTGTAGGGTAAGGAGAGAGAATAAGGGAGAGAGATTTTATGGGTTGGAAGCAAAACTGAACAGTTTTAATGAAAATTATAATGACGAAAGGAAAATTATGAAACATGTACAAATATATACAAAAGCTATCTCACATTCTTTCTTCCCCCCAGGAGTGCTCATGTCAGCAGCAGACAAAAGCTGGAAGCAGGAACACACAGATGCAGGACTGCACAGATCAGGATCAAAGGATGCCACTCATAGATGAAGAGGGATTGACCCTCATGGTCCTTCAGATTTATACAGAGTGGGATGTGTATGGGATGGAGTAATTCCTTTGATCAATTTTGGTCACCTATCTGGTTCACTCCTCCCCACAGCAGGGTCACAGGTTTGACTGCTTTACTCCCTCTTGTTTCCAAGCAGTGGCCTTGGTTCTGCATACCATTCTCCAGCAGTATCTATAAACATTGGGTGTTATCAGTCCTAGAAACAGACACTGGTTTAAAAACATACTGTTAATTTCAGCATGTGAAGTTACTTAGAAGAGACTTAACTGAAAAGTAAAGCTACAAGAAAGAATATTGTTTCTGTCCTGACTCAAACGAGGGCAAAACACAGGTTAGTCATTTCTAAAGAAAGTAAATTGTCAAACACCTACTTAAAAAGACAGCCAAACAAAACAAAACCAAAATTTAATAAAAAAACCCACCTCTTCAGTCTATTTGCTCAGTTCATGAATATCTGTCAGACTAGGAGACCATGGGGACATATTTCCAGTCTCTGTGGGTTAACAAAAGACCACTTGTATTTGAAAGAAAACCAGATAAGAAGGATGTGCTAGCAGGGCAAAATGGAAATCTTTAATCTCTTGCTTAGTTCTTTCATGCTGCTAAGTAATTATGCAGCTTTCCTGTTTGGATGTCTGGGGTAAGAAAATGAGACCAACTTTAGTTAGATTGGATATTGGATCGATGCAGCTCCATTCGTGATGGAGCCCGGTGTCAACTCCCAGAAGGGCACCCTGGCAGGATTAGAGAGGGAAGGGGGGCAGCAGACAGGTGCTGCCCTGTGGGAGAAGGAAGGGCAGAGTCTGATGAGAGAAGTCAGGGATGGCACAAAACCCTTGGGCTGTGGATGAGAGGAGATGGGCAGGAGGCAGCACACGGGGTTGGAGTGGCATCCCCCCAGGAATGAGGCAGCCTAGCAGGGGAATTGCCTTGAAGAGGAGGGGAGGTGGCAGATTGCATGCAGGGAACTGCAGAGTAGCTGGAAAGATGCTCCTTAGAACAGTAACACAAGAGGCAGTCGGCTGGTTCAAGAGAAGCCAAAATATTCTCCGCGGAGTTTCCCTCTTAAAAGTGATTACAACCACAAAAACTGCTTGCCCTGCTGGCTTCCCACCGTGTGCTGCAGTCGTGGATGTAAAAGCAGAATGTCCTGCTGTGGACAAGACACAGGGAAGAGATTGCTCCTGGATCTCACCAGCTCTTACCACAGTGCTGTCAAGAGCACGGGGCTTCCCAGCAAAAACAGAACAATACAGCCTAGCAAGTGAAAACCTTTTTGGTGGTCTTAAAGGCTTCACTAAAATGTAGAGACAAAACATTTAGGAACCCCATGGGCCTGGGATTTCTTGTCCCACTTCATCAAGGCTTTCGGAGAATAAATGAAGACAAGTGGGAGTTCTAGGCAGTGCTGGAGATGACAATAGATCTCCTGTAGAATAAATGTGTAGCTAACAAAAGAAAATCAAAGACTCAAGCAACTCAAATGATAAGCAAAAATATTCCCTACATATGTATGTATAAAGGTATATGTGTTTATTAACCCCATTGAGGAGGTTAGTGTCTTTTTTAGGGGAGTTTGTTAGTTTAATTGATAATTCTTGCTTTAATGTTATTTTATTCAAGGAGCAGGGGAAGGATAGAAGGGATCAACACAAAGGGGGATCAGACAGCCCTACAAATTCACCCACAGGTCTTTGTTAACACTAGCAAGTGGCTCAGAAAAGACGTGGTCTAGAAACCTGCAAAATATCACCTTCTCTGAAAGACCTGTATGGATTGTAATACACAACTGCTAAATTACAGTAACATTTAAATGCTTGTTTCTAGCCAGCATATGCTGGGTGATAGAAGCTGGTTTTTTCCATTCTGTCTTGAGATACTATTTTGTTATTTGCAGAGCATGAAGTTAATTACACTATAGAGAGTTGTGATATGAGGGCATTAATTTTGTCCAGTGTGATGTTAGACAAATGGGAAAAATATTTGCTGCAGCAAATTAGGCCTGGACACTCACTTATGGCTTGTGTTTTGCTATTGCAAAAACAAAAAAAAGTTACAGTCCTGACTAGTAGGAGCTACAAGTGAAGATAAGAACTCACTCAGGCTTTAGAAGAAACAAAAGGTTGCTCCATCCAATTTGACAAGTGTTACAGCACAGATTAATTGCTTCTCACTGCTTTTATGTTGGAGGTACATAATTGCACTTCCAGGATGGGTTTGGAGCACCCAACCTGAGCTAAGCCACCATGGAAACGTCCACTGTTCTGGCTTTCACTTTTTTGAAAGATGTTTCTGCTCTTCTTCAGCTGCCAGAAACATGTCTGCAGCCATAGCACAGGTAGATAATAGGACCACAACCAGGCCCCTGTAGCTGTGGTAAGATTGGAGCTGTAAGGTGGTGGTTATGGTGTGGGTTACTGTCTCTGGTGAGCTGTGGCATTCAGTAGCAAGCAGCAGGGATGGCTGCGCTTCAGAGGAGTTTTCCAGCTCCAGGGATGAAGGCTGTTATTAGCACAGAGTCAATAGATGCTCTAACAACTGTTTGGATCCAAGGGAGGACAGATTTGCCAGGGCTAAAGGGTAAAACAGAGCCCGGTAGCTGCCTCGCAGTGAAGCAGAGGACTTTCTGCTGAGGATTTGTGAGAGCACAGCAGGGACAGCACTCACAGATCCAAGTCTAATGGGTTATATGGTTCCTCAATCACCAGGCAAAACTTGGGATCACTTTCGATGCCTCGGTTCTGTCTGTTAGAGAAGTAAATAACCACAGATGACTGCAGGAGGGCAGAGCTCCCAGCCAGGGTGCTGAGCAGAAGCCAACACCTACGTCTCCTGAGCAGCCCCTTCCCGGTCCATGCACACAGATGCCTGGAGCCAGCTCCAGGTCCCCAGCCTGGGTACCTACCTACCTAGCACAAGTTTTGCAACTCACTCCAATGAGTGCAAAAAAAGAAGCCCAGCTTAATTTAATTATCAGAGCTGAATGAAGAACTGGCTACAGCAAGTAATAGTTGGGTGCTGAATTGATTTTTGCCCTCAAGCTCTGTACTTTCAAATATTTTCACAAGATACATTGCTATTCACTGCATGGTTTGAAGTGATTCTGCCAGGACACATTGGCTTCTGTTGCTGAGTTTCAAAAGCTAAACTTTAATAGCCAAATCAAACCTTGAAGTCCAGAGACTAAGAGTGGCACGAGGAGTTTTTACAGCAAAAAAAGGCATCAGAAATTATTTGAAGTCCATCATGAATCGTCTGAAGTTGATTAAACACAAATTAACATTTCCTGTTATTACTGACAGAGATCCCCAAACTAAAAAGCTTATTTATAAAAATGAAACCAGCTCCCACTGGAGGGTAATGGAAATTAAATAGCAGAAGTTAAAAGCAAGCCAGGTAGATTTTAATCTGATAGCTAAGAAGTAATTTTAACAAATTATTTTTACAAATATGAATAACTTCTGACTGTGCTCTTTCTGATGGCATAAGAGTGTGTCCTGACCTGTGAGATAAAGCTTTTATCTCAACCCCTTGTCGGAGTGGTAGTCAGCTCTGTATGGATCTTCCATGGGCTTAAACTCTCACAGGTGGTAGAGTTAGGGAAGAAAGCTTTTTGTAAGGCAGAAGAAATAAAGCCAGATATTCCCCTTTCTTTCTCAAATGCATAATAATTTTGAATTTTTACACTTTAATATAAGAAATCTAAATCTTGCTTTACTCTCCATGATTTGCTTCCTTGCTCATTAATTATATAAATGTGAGTTGGTCACTTGAAGTATACATTTCCTTCTCTGTGATCTGCAACAGGCTCATTCTAATAGCAGGGGTATATTTTCTCCATTTTAATAGTTATTCACAGAAAATTGCAAATTCTTCAACGGAGAGATATGCTTTCCCACAGCCTAGCCAGACTCCATCCAGAGAGACCTCTGAAGCCACCATGACTTCCAGGTGCCATGCAGAGCTCTTGGTGTCATCCACACCCCCTGACACCTCTGAAACAGAAGATACAACAGCTCCCTCATCTGCTTCTGCTTCTATTTCAGACTCGTGCTTCTGAATAGATTCATGTTATTAATGGGTTCTCTGGGGCACAGACATCCAGAAATTAAGATCTGATACACCCAGAACGAGAAGAGTGCTGCCATGAGTTGGCTCCTGACTTAGACCCACAGTGACAAGGCTCAGTTTGAGATTCAGAGGTGATCTCCCCTGCAGAGGTGGACAAGTCTCTGTCTCAGGGCGATTTTGTGCCAAATGGCCCAAGCTGCCCTTTAGCCTGGGTCCCAAAGAAACGTGAAGGTCAGGCTGGAGATGTTCAAGGTCAAGTTGGGATGTGACAAACAATAAAATATGTCTCTGTGTGCCAGCAATGGTCTTGCTGTTGCACTGCGGGCAAAAGAGGTGCAATGAGGCTTATGATGTAAAAACCTTGCACTTAGCTTTTTCCTTTGGAAAGTAAAGCAGTTCTGTGAACTACTCAACAGCCAGGGAAAATACATCCTTTTCTTTCTTACAGCTGCCTCAGATTAAAATACGTGACAGTTTTCTTGCTTCCTCTGGCCATTGTTTTGCTGCAAGACACGAGGGAAGTGCCACACAGACAGATATTGCTGAATTTGGTTTTGCCTCATTGGATTTTTATGGATAGTTACCCTCAAAAGCCAAACTATTAATAGGCCTGTGTCTGAATGCTCACCCTCATGAGACCTCAGCTGTTAGATTCAGGATGTGTTTTGTTGGCTTGCTACTCCATCAACAAAAATCCCTTGGACTGTGAAATAGTCCTACAACCACTTGCCTTAAAACCAATATTTAAAATATGTATCACAGGGAAAAACTGAACAATACATTAGAGGAGTGAGAAAGAAATTATGCCATGCAGAAATAAAAAAGATACAATAGTCTAGCAGTATAAATTCATGTAAAATAGAAATGTCTTGAGTTGATAATTACAGAATTATTGCAAACTGCTTCTTCTTTTCTGCTTTGATTGTGCCCTTTGTGTTTATTGCATGTGAACAAAGTTAAGATCACCTGCAAAATTCATCAGTCTGAGAAAAGACATTATGTGGGTTCAAGTGGCTTGAATACTTACGTAAAGGAAATGATCTGACCTTATTTTGGCTTTTAAGCAAAGGGAAGTTTCCAGCAGCTCCAAGATCCTTTGTGAGATGAGTGTGGCTGTGCTTCTGCTGCCAGCTGGAAATGGCACATGCAGCAAAATGCTCCCCTTGCTGGACTCCATGCTGAAATTTGTCTGGAAACAAGACTCTACTCTTACCTCTGATGTGTGGGTCCTGCTCTGCCTGGAACCAGAGGATGATGTTCAGAACTCGGCAGGTCTCCAGGAGAAAATCCCTGCTGGGCACTTCCCCTGATCTATTTCACTGAGGTTGGCTTCCCTTTGGCATAAAGCAGCATTGCATCTAGGATGTGCATGAGGAACTTGAAGAGCCATTTAAAGGCTGCCACTTTCCCCTACCTTGAAGTCCTGTACACCCCTTGCAAAGGGAAAGCCTTTAGCATTGCTGGTTTCTTTAGCAATACAAGGATCTGTTCCCACTCTCCCCTTTGGTTACCAGCAGAATAATAAGCCCCCCAGAATTATTAACTCAAAGACTTCACTCTGAATACATCACAGCTGGGGAAAATATACAGCCCAGCTTGCTGAGCTGATGACTTCCAGCTGGATGCAAAACAATCAGCTCTATAATTCCCACTCAAGACTGCTTCCCACTACCAACCTTAGCAGAAAACATCCCAAAATTGAAGCCTGAGTTTACATGACATACAAGTGTGAGGTGCTGAGTGTTTCAATGTTCTCAGCATGCCCTCATGGGTAGGAGTCAGTAACACGGCACAGGTTGGGCAGAAAAGGACAAGGCTTCCTCCCCTCTCCTTCCAGCTTTCTTAAATCAAAGAATCATAGAATCATAGAATTGGCTGGGTTGGAAGGGACCTCAGAGATCATCAAGTCCAACCCTTGATCCACTACCGCTGTGGTTACCAGCCCATGGCACTGAGTGCCACATCCAGTCTCTTTTTAAATATCTCCAGGGACGGAGAATCCACTACTTCCCTGGGCAGCCCATTCCAATGTCTGATCACCCTCTCCGTAAAGAAATTCTTTCTAATATTCAACCTAAACTTCCCCTGGCACAACTTAAGTCCATGCCCTCTTGTCTTGTTGAAAGTTGCCTGGGAAAAGAGCCCAACCCCCCCCTGGCTCCAGCCTCCTTTCAGGGAGTTGTAGAGAGCGATGAGGTCTCCCCTGAGCCTCCTCTTCTCCAGGCTGAACACCCCCAGCTCCCTCAGCCTCTCCTCACAGGACTTGTGCTGGAGTCCCTTCACCAGCCTGGTTGCCCTCCTTTGGACCTGCTCCAGGACCTCAATCTCCTTCTTAAACTGAGGGGCCCAGAACTGGACACAGGACTCGAGCTGTGGCCTCACCAGGGCTGAGTACAGGGGCAGAATCACTTCCCTGGACCTGCTGGCCACGCTGTTCCTGATCCAGGCCAGGATGTCTCCTTTTGTTCTAGTACAAAATGGTGGTGAAATACTTACTCTTTATTGCAAACTCTCCAGTGCAATGCTGGTGCTGCCTCTCCCCTCCATCTCTTTCATCTGGCAAAGCAGTGTTTTGCCTAACAGAGCTACAGTGGATTCATTAGCTGCTTTGAACATCACAGCCAGTATCAAGTCTCCAGATCATTGAACAGTGTTGTTTGTCTTCACCTGCTGCACGGGTCCTCTGTCTGAAAGGCAACCTCCTCCTGCTCCAGACCTGTGCACCCAGGGCAATTTTTGGGTCCCAGGGTCAAAATCTGGAGGCTTAGTGAGTGGTGTGCCAACAGTGGATCCTGCTGGTGGTGCCCACTTGTGTTGTTGCAATGCTCTGCTGACCTGGGCTGTAGCACTATCAGGATCTTGGTACAACTCTCTGCTGGCAGAGTCACCCCCTGTGACAGGGACTGGGCAGCATGTCCTGCCATGCAGTGCTGACTTGGAAGGGGGGTTGGATGTGGTAGGCATTCAATGACCCCTCATTGCTGGCATTTTCACACAGGGAACTGTTCTGGAGCTTCTTTCTCTGTCATTTTCCACCCTAATTCCTCATGGCAATCTTTGGCGGTATTGAGCAGTGTGGTGCAGCCCCAGGCAGCCAGGAGAGAGGATGAAAGGAATACAACCCAATGCATGGAGCTGAGTTGGGCATGTTTATGTTTACACTTGATGACCTTAAGGGTCTTTTCCAACAAAAACAATTCTATGATTTTATGCCAACATCACAGCTATAACTTGGAGGCAGATACAACAAAGTGCTGCCCTGGGCTGTGGAAAGCTACTAGTAAAGACAATTTTTTTAAAAAAAGTGAGTTTCAGCACTCTGCTGCTCCTGGAAGAGGTGCTTGTTTTCTTAATGAGATGGTTCTCATGTCACAAAGTTGCCTCTTTTAAAATTCACATTATATGCAAGGGGAATATTCCTTCAGTGTTTCAGCTGCACTTGGTTGAAGACACCATCTGCCGTGACACTCGGCCAGCTTGGCATTTAAAATGTCATTTAGACCGGAAAGCAACTGAGGCAGATGTCATCTGCAAAGGTGAACTTTCATGAGTGAATGAAGTTGTTGATAAAAAAGACTTAATCTCAAAAGTGTTTACAGAGAGTTCTGCAGAAGACTGATTTTTTCTGCATATGCTCTATTTCCTGTGCATGCCTCATGCACCTTGGAGAAGCAAGGTTATAAGGTGAAATTCAGTCAGTGAAATTCTGCATTTAAAATCCAGCATTTGTGGCTCCTGCTGATTCAAGCAGGATGAGTGGGTTTATCTTCTCTCCAGAAGTAAGATTGATGGTATTTTCCAAACAGAGCTACTGAGTCCTAGGCTTGCTTTGGTCCCATGGGGGAGGAGGACACCTTTCTGGGGAATATTGCTGCACACAAAGCTGTTCAAAACTGCTCCCTTGAGGCTTTTGTTCCAGCTGACAAAAAAACAAATCAGTTCTGTGGCCTTCGGCAGAGGAGGTGCAGGAAGATTTACTGCCTCCCTGTCTGTCCCCTGAATACAGGGGCTTATTTCCAGCTGTACCTCCTGAAGTGTTTAGGCTGCAATCCGAAGCATCCACAGGACAAAGAAAGGAGAGGAATGAAATAGGTAGAAAAGGCATTAAAAAGAAATAGAGGCTAAAACTAATAAGAGTTAATTGCACTACCCAGGTTTGTGCCTGTAGGGCATGGATAGAGTAGTGTTAGTAATGAAGGTCTTCAACAGAGCTGGGGGAAACGTGGTTCTGAAGCTTAATGATCTATCAAGATAAAAACATTGAAAGACTCCTTTCAACACAGGCTGCTCACTATGGCTCAAATTGCTTTTCAGCTGTGCTCGATGCTTTTGTTGACTTAAAGTAAATTAAACATTATCCTTTCTTAATTAGGTAGGTTAGGAGACCTCAGTAAGTGCTACTTCCTACTAATTTAAAGACTGTAACTCATTTAAAGCAATTAAAGCTAAACCATCCACCTTAAATAACAAATTAATACATAAATTGATTTCATAAGGAAGCAACTGGGGTTTAAGTGACCCAGGCAGGTGTGAATGGGAAGGAAAAGAAGCCAGCATAGAGGCAGCGGAGCAGCCACTAGGGTGGCTTTTAGGAAGACAAGTAGGTTTTTAATTCTCAGTAAGCAACTGCAGGCAAACAATATATTCAAACACCTTCTTAATTGTCTTTAAGAATGATTTTTCTAAGTTAGAGCATTGGGTGTAATTGTCAAGGTGCTGGCAGTGGGGGCTCCAGGAGCCTCTGTGAGGAGAGGTTGGGGTTGTCCTGTGCCAGACACAGCTGGTTCCAGCCAGCTCCATCCAGAGACCCCTCCCCAAGGGCACAGCTGAGCCCCTCAGCCACATCAGTGGTGCTGCAGGAAAGCCTGTTTAAGAAAGGACAAAAACACTGCACAGGCAGAGGGGAAAGGAAGGGTGCAGCAGTCAGGTGAACACCAAGGTGAGGAGATGCTGTAGGTGCTAGAGCAGGGATTGGTGGCAGCCCCAGGAGGAGGCCACAGCAGAGAAGGCAGGTATTTCCCAACAGGAACTGCAGCCCCTGGAGAGGACTCACCCTGGAACAGGGGAAATGTGTGGCAAAGAGGAGCTGTTGTCTACTGACCAAATCCCTCATTCCCCAGTGCTGCTTATCCTGGTTTAGGCCAGGATAAAGGTGATTTTCTGGTTTGTACTTTTGCTTTCAGCTAAGTCTCCTGTAAGTAGCTGCACTTGCTGAAGTTAACAGCAAGTTTCTCAGTGTCTGCTTCTAGGACTGATAACACTCCATGTTTATAGTTACTGCCAGAGACTGGTGTGCAGAGCCAAGGACACTGCTCAGCTCTGAGGAACATTTTACCCTCCAGAAGGAGTAAGGAGGTCCCACCTGAAACCCTCCTCTGGGGAGGACTGGACAAGATAGATGCCAGAGTTGACCAAACAGAGTATTCCATCCCATACACATCATACTTGGTATGGGAGGGAATCACATTTGAGCGATCACAAGGGTCAAACACTTCTTCTTCCTTCCTGCTTCTTTCTTCCTGCCCTCCCTGCTCCCTTTGGCATCCTGAGAGGATTCCATCCATTCCTCTGCCTGTGGTCCTGATCCCTGCCAGCCTGAATCTGTGTGTTCCTGCCCCCAGCTCCCGACTGCTGCTGACTCCAGGATTCCAGCCTGGACTTTCCCAGGGCTGCCCTGCAGCCTCGGTGGTGAAGTGAGAGTTATTGGGGGAAAAGGGGGAGGAACGTGGGATCACTTTTCCTGTATATTTGTATATATTTAGTGATTTTTTTTCCTATTTATCATTACTGTTTCATTAAAGTTCTGTAGTTTAGTTTCCAACCCATAAGTCTCTCTTCCTTATTCTCTCTCTTTTCTTTATCAGTGAGGAGAGAGAGATTAATATATAAATCTGTTATTCGGTTTATCTGCCGGGCCAGTGTCAAACCGTGACACTGCTGCAGGGCGAGGTAGAAGAGTCAGGAATGAAGGATTTAAGTTGAGCGTGGGAAAGGAGGGAAGGTGGTGTTTTACATTTTTTTTTTTTGCCTTTGTTTCTCATTAGGCAAATCTGCTTTAACAGCAATAAACTAAAGTCAAGTCTTTTTTGTTTGTCATGGTAACTGGCAAGCAGTTTCCCCATCTTAGTATCAGTCCCTGAATCTGACATTTTCTCCCCATGCAGCTGAGTTGGTGGAGTGAGTGAGGAGCTGGGTGGGTATTCCAACCCAGATAATTATCTACAGGGTGGGTCCTTCAGACACAGAATTCCTTGTGGAGATGACAGCTCTGCTGAGAAGTATTAGCAGGGTGGAAAAAGAATCAACCAGCTGCAAGATACAGAGAAAACATGTAACTCCAGCAACACTCTTTCAAACATGAACTTGTAATCTTCACATTTTTCAGACTTAGTAATGGTCCTTTTTGCTTCTCTGCCACCCAAAAAAGTGTGTATTCCCAAAATCACACACCTTTCAAGTCACATCACAACAGGGCAAGCAGTCCATCCCAAACATCTGAGAAAACATCTTTAAATGAATCTAGGTGACACAGAAGCAACAAAAAATATTTTAGTGACAGGGGTCAAACCTAGTTTGTTTCAGTAGGTTTTTGATGGTGAGGCACCAATTAGTCCTATGGAAACAAATAAGACACTTCTACTTGAGAGGCAATTTTAAATAAGTTCTCCAATGTCAACACCTGGGGGGACTTGGTCCAAAACCAGTGGACTGAAGGGTATGTACCACTGGAAAGAGATAGGGAGCAGTTCTGGTGCCTGCTTATGGCTGAGCTCCCTTAGGGGGTGAGATGTCCTGTGATTACTGCAACCTTACAGATTTTATATTGTGTATCATACCATATTGTAATACAGCAATGCATGCACAAAGAATTTATGAATAAAAACTTTAACCCTCCATTTGCCTTATTCTCTAATTTGTCTTAAACATATTTAAAGAGACAGTTTCCTAAAATAGCACCGGAATACTATATTATTTGCCAGAGGTTACAGATGAGAATCCTGTATTTCAAATTGATATTTGCATTCTGCTGAATGGTAAAAATGTGAGACATGAAAATTACAGGAATGGCTACTGTATTAAAAACAGCAAGAGCCACTTCTGTGAAGACAAGAGTCACTGACAATACAACAAAAAACCTCAGTATCTTGATGAGATCCAGTGTTGTCCATGTACTCTGTCCTCTACCTCTTCCCAATATTTTCTCACTTGTTTTCCCCCAAATCAATAATCCAAACTACAGCCGTTATAGGAGGCTTTTATTTTGAACAAACTGAAAGCCAAAGCTGTGGCAAGTTAGACTTTTTTTCTGTTGTCATTTGCTAGCTGTTGTAGGTGGGACCCACTCTTGAATCTTCTTGCGAGTAGTAGAGTAAGGTACGTACTGTCCAGGAGTGCCACTCAGATTGAATTTATGGTTCTCCCAGATAAATTTACGAGCAACTGGTGGATGAGTAGTTGGAGGGTCATCTGTCATACAGTGAAGCCAGCGATGCCTTGAGAGGAAAAAGACACATTGTTACTAAGGAACATTGTATGATACTAACAAGCCTTCCTCCTGACCCCCCAGGGTTCTCTGAAGAGATGTTATTTATTTTGAGGGGAGAAAATCCCCCCCCCTTTAATCCAGTCTGACTTTGAATGAGACTGCAGGATATTGACTTAAAGTAATTACACAAATATAATTGAAAGCACACCTGAGTTTGGATTTCCTGCTCCTCTATGTATTTGGGCATAGAGTTTTTCATTGTTATGTGTTTATATGGCCTTAACCAGCCTGCCAGGTCAAGGCAGGCACTAAAAACGACAAAACCAAAAGGTTAAGATACCTTAACCAATAAGATAATAAAATTACCATCACAAAAACACACAGAAAACAGGACAAAACCAAGAGGTTTTATCTTATTTTTTAATTACAAGAAATCTACACTGCACAACATTTTCAATACCAGCTCCAAGGTATTCATGAGGTTACCACTTGGGATAAGGATGATTCAGCTTCACCTAAAACAATTACATAAACGTCTACTGACTGCACAATAAAATTATTAATACCAATCAGTAATGGGGTAATTATGAAGTGATTACAGTGATTACCCTTTACCTATGAGTGAAATGTCAGCCCTCCCCTGGGCAAACAACACTGATGATCAATCAAAGAATTTCTCTAACAATTTGCTGAAACACTATAGCAGGGATCAACTAAATTGATTTCACCCTGTTTCTATTTCAGTGCCCAAAGCAACTTCAAACCTGAATAACACTTTTATTAGCTGCCAGTTTACATGTGCTTCATACTGCATGCATACACAGTTACGACAGAAGTGAGGTTGACTTTTTTCAAGCTTACATACATGTTTACTGAGGCTTCTGTTAATCAGCTCTGGCCAAAGACTGGATCTAAAATTAAGAAGTCTTCTATTCTGCTTTTTATTAGAATAAAAATTAGACTAAAAATTGCATCTCCAGCTTCTAGCAACAAATCCAGCACATTTAATTGATACAACAAAACAAAATCACAACAAAAGTAGTAAAGAACAGATACAGGACTGACTGTCCTGGTTTGACATGAATTCAAAATCTGAAGAGCAATACAGAAGGCTGAGTATCTTGTCAGCCAAACAGTTTCTAGACATTTAGTTCAGAAAAAGAAAAACTCACAACTTTGGATATAACTTTAGTACAAAATCTCACTTAGAAAAAAAAAAAAAAAAGTCAGCCATATGTTCATTTTCTATAAGGAAAAAACAAACAAGAAGCCCAAGCAAGAGCTACAGGTTGCAGGACTAAAGATTGCCAGGAAACTGGCTTCAATATCAAACTAGATGGAACTGTAAGATATTTTAAAAGTAATAAGAACAAGCTTGTTTAGAGGTAAAGAATGGCCTCCTACAGGAAAAGTCTTCCACTTATGAAAGATATACATGTCAGATGAAGTGATCCAATGCAACACAGATGGAAGGGGGATGCCTCTTCCTTCCCCCCCAACCCTCCTTTGTAGATAAGGTATACTTTCCCACTACTTCTGTTAGAAAAATAAAAAATTGGGTAATGATTTCTGTTTGGAAGAAGCCAGCCCCATAGCATTACTGATCACACTGTGGTCTGAGGATAAAGAATCAGGCTTTGCCTGACTTTAAACCTGGTATTATTACCAGCCTCTGAAATGTCCTGGCCACATCACACAAAGCTCTGACCTTATGTGAATTCTCTTTCCCAATTTACATCTGCTAGAATTCTGTGTACTAGTGAGCTTCACACTGCCTTGAAATACCATGTCTCCTATGATAGCTAGCCTCAGAGTTGGCAGCAAAGCTATAAGACAGATATCTTGACAGAAGTGGCATCACATGCTCATAGCCAACATCCCAGCTCTTCACTGCCAACAGACAAAGAAACACAGAGTTTGGGAGAGACCTGGGAGGAAGGGACAGTCCAAGTGTCAATATACATTCTGCCAATAGTGACCTCAGGACTGCATTTTACAATGCTTTGTGATATCACTCCAGAGCAGCCTCAGCTTGTCAGACCTGTTTGCTGTAAGATACAGAGGCAACTTGAACACACACACCTTCACCTGGGGATGCTGCTGGGTAAGAGCACACAGGGATTCTGCAAACAAAACTCTATTTATGCACCTGCCACCACGACTCACTGTCCTCCTGCTCCCCCAGGTGTCCTGCACAGCAATAGGACAAACAAAAAAATTGTTTTCTCAGACAGAAATGGAGTTATGAAGGCCCTGAATGAAAAGCTGGAGGATGTGGTGCATGAGACTCTATTAAAGCTCAGTTAAAATCAATGAGATTTCAAGGGAGGGTTATGTCTGGCACCTCTGACATTACAAGTGTACTTACATTGTACACTTGAAAATCAGAAAAAAAAAAATCACAGTATCTATATAAAATAACTATATATTAATTATAATACTTATAATCACATATAACCTATCATGGAGTTATAAAAAGATAGATTATAATTATTATATATTTTTATCATGTGTTTATAATTAAATATAATTATATGTTACAAGTATATATAGATATATAATTATAATTATAGTATTCATATTATATATTATTTAATCATTGAACTCAGATGAGTAAACAGAAAACAGAACAATTTTATTCTGTCATTTAAATTACTGGTTTGGAGCTCTTCTAAAACTAAATTCATGAAGTCTTTTAAAATACAAAATTTTAGAGTAATTAATATATTCAGTTTCAGGATTTTCAGAAGCTCTATTACATCAATATGAAATCAGACTCAAATTTAAATATATCAGCAAAACCAATCCTTAAATCCCACCTTCTCACTGAAAAATAGAAATTAAATTACTCACCTATGGGACATGGCAGTACAGCACAGGTACTAAACTACCTAAAGAGATTTCCAAGCTTTGTTTAGAACTCCATCCACTATTAAGCACCCACACAGTTGGGAGCTTCAGGGCTTAAGCCTGGCCACAACAGATTCCCCTTAGAAGCCCAACATGTGATGTATTTTAAAAAGCATTTAGATTTGCAGACTTTGCTCTCTCAAACAAAAGCTCCCACTCCCCACGTATGCAAAATATGTAACACCTGAAAACTTCATTTTGGGAAGACTTGCTCCTTGACAGCCTCCCTCAAAGAATCTTTTGAAGCCCTAATTTCTCATAGACTTTACTTCCAGATGCTCAAGAAAAGCTTTTCATGCACTACATTGAACAGCGTGAATAAAGAGATTTGACATCTTGCAGATCACCAGATTTCTATGCAAACTCTGCCTATAAATCCAGGCATGGAAAAACAGGATTCAAAAGAAATCAGTGACAAAACCTAGAAAGAAGCAGACAACTTACACAGAGCAATGCAAATCAGAAGCTCTGAAGAGTCTGAAGCAGCTTCCTGAATCACAGAGCAGAGTCACTACCAGGCAGACTGAGGCTAGCAAAGCCTCCAGACTTTTCCTTGGGTAAACAGATAAAAGACAGCTCAAACCATCTTCAAATGTTCTCAAGAAGACCGTGTAGAATTTCCTCCCAAGTCTTAGACAATTTTTTTAAAGCAAGAAGATTTCAAACTAAAGCTACAAGGGACTGGAGCCAATTATATGATGTAAAAACTGTCAAACAAGAACCAGTGCTACACAAACTCCCAAGCTCCTACCATATCTACAAGGTTCAGGCACACTCTATGGAAGTTCAGGACATTTGCCAACTTGCTAGCATGCAGTTATTTGAAAAACTGATCCATGTTGTGATAAGACAAAAGAGTATTCACAAAAAGTATTTTGATGCTTTCCCAAGTACCTTAAGTGTATAAGAAATTAGGGATTTAACTTAGACTAGCATAAAAGAAGCTTTTTGATTTTAGAGATAGTCTTCACTTGTTATCCCAGGTCTATAGACAGGATAAGAAGGAAAAAGTGATAAACAACATAGTTTTATTTGTTAGATTACTTTGATTTTTCATGCAAGCTACAGTAAGATACTGCTGTATAGTAAAGAGACAGCATTCCGTTAGCTGAAAACACCACATTAGCACTCAATCTAGTTACAAAACTCACAAATGTATTGTAAAGCTACTGAAAGAATGGAAATTTTACTCCCCCCGTTCCTTTTCAATTAAATCTTTTTGTTTTCCCTCACTGGAAGACTTAGGAAGCAGCAGTTTTACAGAAGAATAGCACATTTTTCTATATTTCTTAGGATGCTGGCACTTTAAATCAGAGATGCTACATTTCTCTTTCCTTCAGCTATCAAATCAACCAACAGAGAGGTGTACACTCTTACTGGGAAGTTAGTTTGGAAATATTTAACTATATGAAGCTAACAATCCCAAAGCTCTTTCCAAAGATGTAAGACTTGCACCATAAGAAAATAAACATCCAAGTATGGGACAAACATTGTACACACATAGGATAATGCTGGCAAAAGGAAGTGTTCCTGCAAAAGGAAAAACTATTCTGAAATTACAGTTCTTCTTGTCCCACAGGACAAAATATTGAAAAAAATTATTTTTAACTAGCCTGTATATATAAACCGGTTGTCAATTTGTTTTTGCAAAGTATTTGCCCAAAACACAAACCAAATTACATTAAAACAGAGATGAATGGTAAATGAACAGTGCCTGGAGAGCCACCAAAGGTTCTGATGGTGATGCAAGAGAAACACACCTCTAGCATCCAGCAGCATTATCAGGCTTTTGTTTTCATAGTCTTCATATGGTCTCAAATAGAAGCTTTACTGCACAGCACAACCCAGCTCTAAGTGGAAAACTGGGTTCCAAACATCCCCCCCTCCAACCCTTGTGGACTCAAGCTGAGTGTCCCAGAATCCTTCAAATGCAAACTTGGGCCCTTCCAAATTCCAGCTACAAGAGTATCGGTTTTGCTGAATAGCAAAGAGAACTCCATGTCAGGAATAAGCAGACACACATGGAACTCTTGCATGAGATGTGAGCATAAACTGAAAAAAAAAACTAATACAGAAAATAATTTGGGGAAAAATGCTTTCTCCTCTGATCCAAAATGCATTAAGAACAGTGAGATACTCAGCCTTCAACCCTCACCTTGTTTCTGTGGGAAACACCCACAAAACCACAAAGGATCAAAAAATCAAAAAATAAAAGCCTGGAGGGGATTTAGACAGTCTGCATATGCTTCAGACCCAAGGAAGTATCAGCTACATCCATGTCACTCCTAGCAGCCACCTGCTTAAGTTGTTACTGAGTTTCTGGAAGACTGGCTTCCTCATCTTCCCAAACCAAATTACACTAGTGGAAATGAACACTGTATCACTTCCTGTGTAATTTAAACCTACAGCTTCCTATTCTACCCATCTCTTTCTAACAGATTGACCTTGCCTTTCCCTTTCACAAGAGATTAAATGCTTTAATGATTATACCCATGGTTATTTCCTCTCCTTTTTAAGCAGCCGCAATTCCTTCCAATTGTCCTCAAAGGTCTGATTGTTCCTGCTGCTCTTCCACTGGTCAAGAGCTACATTTTACACAATTCCTCCTGGTAATAATCAGAAAGGAAGCATCACTTTGCATGACTCCAGGCAGTGATTCTTCCTGCTTCTCAGGAAGGCACACTTCTTTTTCAGCACTATGATAATGTGGACTTAACTTAACCTGGCATCCCCACAAAACCCAGATCATCCTCTTGCAGCACTGCTGCAATATTTCATTACTCTGTGCAGCCTTTGACTAAGGGGAAAAAAACCCTTACACTGCTTTAAGCACACTACCTTACTAACAAAACCACACAGGACATTTCATGTGGGCCTCAGCTTGCCTGTGATCCAAATCTGCTTCTCTCAGGGTGGGTGGGTGGGAGGGTGGATGGAGAGAACTATAAACCCTTTGGCCCTTACCCTAGAAAGAGAGCAAACTGGTCACCTTAGAGCTTCCTCTTCTCCAGGCTGAACAACCCCAACTTCCTCAGCCTGTCTTCATAGTAGAGGTTCTCCAGCCCTCTGATCACAGTGTGGGGACACACTGAAGGAGCTCTATGTCCTTCTTATGTTGGGGACTCCAGAACTGGACACAGTACTGTATGTGGGGTCTCACAAGAGCAGAGTAGAGGGGGAGAATCCCCCTTTATCAAAGAACAAGGGGATGTTGAGGAAACCCTTTGCTGACATTTGTAAGAGCACAATAAGCAACACATAAGCATGAGCAAAAATTAAAAAACAAAACTAAAAACAGGCAACAAAACCTCAAAATAAGGGAAGTCTTGAAAACCAGCATAGTCTAACAGTGAAAGGATAGGAAAAAACCCAACTATTACACAGATAACAAGGAACAGCCCCACATAGGCTGAACATGCTCATTTTGGAGATTCTAATGTTACTTCTAAAAAGTAAGCCATTAAGCACTTACCAGAGAAGACAGGGAAAAAAAAAACAAAATAAAAAAACCAACCAACCAAAAAAACCAAAAATCAAACCCCAAACCATTAACTGCATTAAACATAATTTTAAGGCTGGGAGAATTCAAAACAAAACTGACTCCTTAAACAGTCTACCCACACATTGCTCAAATGTTCTCATGAGAGCCACAATTTAGGAGTTTAGGTAATTAATCTTGGCACAGAACATCTATCACAGAAACAATTAAACCCAGCATAAGCATTCACTTATGCTCAGTCTATGCAAGAACCTCTTATTTCGTATCACCTTTCACTGTTCTGTGTCTGAAGTGCTATTCACATTCCTCAAGAATTGGGTAGAAACTGTTTTTGTTAGCATAAGCTGTTACTTTATTTGATGTTTGTTTTTCCTGAGTTAAATAAGGCAGAACAGAGATTAACAGCTGTGAGTCCAGAGACCTTCTTAAACTCAAGATTGTCCTAGAATTATTACTGAAATGCATGAAGAGATGAGAAAAATCATAGACAAGCAGCAGTGAACATATAGAGCATCCTGGTTCTTTGCTGTTCATCATCTTGTAGAGTATCTCTGTATACCAATTGAAAGAATTATGCTGCTAATGGTTGTGGATTAAGAAATGCTGTTCTATCATTGCCTTACGTTTTTAAAGTTCTATCTATTGTAGGCTTTGCCAAGCCTTTAAGAAGGAATAACAACTAACAAGGAAAACTGGAAGATTGGTTTTACCTGTTCAATTTGGCTGGCAAAATGCTTTTCTCATTTGAACCAGCAAGTGGTACAGTCAGGAGAGTGAGTAAGATAAGATTTTAAATGCAGCTCAAAATAAAAAATACAAATAATCAGTTTGAAACCTTTTGGTCATATGTGATAGCTGCATGCAATAAAACTTCATTATCATACGATTTGTCTTGTTATTAAAAAATAAAAAAAGCACAACAAAAACCAAAAAAAACCCCACCCCAAACAATCTGAAAACCTGCTTCATTATACAAGAAAACATACAAGCAATCACACAACTGGTATCTGCTCACAATATAAAGTTAAATGATTTACCATTCAGGTGGCACCATACTTCCATCAACTTCCCAATATGTATTTTTGCCATTCATTTCATCAGTATAGATGACCCATCTGTGTCGACCTTAATTAAACAAAAAGAGAAATATTGTATTAGCTCAAGAAAAAAAAATTGTTTTCATTTAAAGGAAAGAATTCAGGAAAACACAAAGAAAAGTATTTTGACTAAAACTATCTACCATTATAACTATCCACCATTATGGACACTCATTTCAAAGTCGGTACAGCTTTTATTTTTCTAAGTCTTCTGTATTTTCACCATTACTGTATTTTTACATGGCTGAATGTAACACCCTCAGGAGGAAGCAAGTTTGGGACAAAATTTTCAGACAGGTTTATTTGTTGCCACCTCTCTTCCCCTCCCATTAGGGAAAGTCTTTTCCATTGTCATTAGTAACCTAAGATTAAACTAGGTTTCAGCCATATATAAGTACCAAGCAATGTTTAGAAACATCTCTGCTTTTCCCAGGTACCCTACAATGTAGCCCACAGCAGGCAGAGCTTGGTCTAACCAGTGCGTCAATTGCTTATGTATCACCTTCACTGCTTCAGATACCACCTTCTTAACTACTTTACAAATGTTATTTAAAATTCTACTACTTAAGGTAATAGGAAGTTTAAGTTAACCTGTATTTGTTTGCCCAGAGGTGATCATATAAGGAAGCACAGCTGTGAGGCAGTTTTAAAGGCAGTTCTGTTTTCTGCCTCCCCCCATAAGTTAAGCTACCACCAGCTTTTAGTTCAAGGACCAAACTCAGCTCTCAATCACATAATCACATGGGCATACCTACATTGAGAGCACCTGACTATCTTAGATTTATCCCATATTTATTATGCCAGATTTGCAATACATTTGCAAATGAACTGAGGGAGGCAGTATAAAGACTGAAGAGGTCAAAGCACTTCTATGAGCCCCCTCTTTAAGACTCACACAAGTGTCAGGCAGGCAACAAATTCTACTTAGCTAGCAGCAAACACACAATCTATGTGAAGCTGGATAATCAGTCCAGAGGTGTCCACGTTAGCACACATACCAAAGAAATTTCTTCTGTCTTCATAGTATTTGTTTCCATATTTGTCAGTTCCTACCAGCATACCTGTCTTCAAATCATTGACCCTGTGAATTCCCAAAACAACAGTTTGAATTTACATCATCTTAGAATGAAGTTGTGATAGAGGCTGGTAAAATTTTGTAATGAAAACTCTTAAACACATAAAAGCAAAACTAAGTTCTTCATAGTGGAAGATAAAGCAGCTCTGCAATGTAGCACAATTTAACACCCACAAAACATTAAATATTACAGAAGGGAGTCCCAGAGACACGTGTTAATTCACTTGGTTGAAGATGTTACCCAACATCTCAACTACTTGTTACTACCACTTCAGCTTGAGTTGCCAGTGCTGAGGCATCTTAAGAGATCTCACATATCTGTGTGGGCACAGACAACAGTGATATTTTAAGCCACTGTAGCTGTTTGCCAAGGAAATGCATGGTAAACCCCAAATTACAGGTGTTACCCTCTTTACTTTTGTGTAACTGTGAAAGATGCAAACATTTACCCTGACACTGCAGGAGACACATTGACCACGACAAGGTATATACCAATTTCAACTCTTTATACAGAACACATTTTAACATCACTGTATACATCAATTACTAAGATGAAATGATTTACACACTACCAATAGAATGTTAAAGTTACTGAAGTGCTCTCATGCCCTCAGATCTGCATCTTTGTTTTGATCTCTATCTTTTTAATGACGTTTATGCCAGGCAGAATTACATAAGGAAAAGATTACTCTCAAAGGTTTTATGTTTGTAGTATTATATACAGTCTCAACCCAGTCCCAAGTGACAAGAGGGATGTGCACACATATGCTTCCTTAGTGTGGAGTTAAACTATATAACACAAAAATAAACAAAAATAAATTTTTGTTGCCTTTTCTCCCAGGAAGCATGAAAGAGATCATCACCAAGTACTCATTTTAGCCCTCTGTGGTCCCTGACAGCAACATTCTCTGACACAGCTCTCCTCTGTCAAAGACCCAAGGGGATTCAGGTCAGCTATTCAAGCCCAAGCTCACAGCTTCAGAAAGAGACATTTCACTGCTGCTCTCCCTTCCTTCTTCCCTAAACCTTTCTTGGTAAGGTTTTTATGCTCTTGTCCAGACTTCATGCCCTGAATCCTGGTATCAAACAGTAAGATGTATTTATGGCTTCCAGAGGACATTTTCCAGTGATTTCACTGAGTCTTGACTAAGGAGGATATTTCTAGGTATACAGGTTCTTAATAATTTGACTTCCACTGCATAGAACCTGCTCCCATCTTCTTAATGGGAAGCACATAAAGAAAAGCAGGGAAATTCAGAATAAAACTCTTGAAGAAAGAGTCTTGTTACTTGGGTAAATAATTTTCCCAATTTACCAGCAGTTACTTCTTAAGCACACTAATTGTTGCAAGACAACTTAATTACCCTTCTTGTAAATGCCAAGTTTGTTCCTTAAGCTTAGATGGAAGGTTCAATGACCTGAAAGGTGAAGTGGTTGAAAGCCATGTTTGTGGTTGGTACAGTTATCCACCTAGCATACCTCTCTTCTAACTTTGGTCTTCTTAAGGAAAAAAAAAAAAAAAAAAAAGTGCTGCTTTGACCTTGTTCTCTTTTTCTGTGCAGTAGAAACATGACTGTGATACTTGATTCACAAAAGCTCCTTGAAAAGATATTCATTAGGATACACTTAGGAAGTGGCACTGAGGTGAAAACTAATACTAAATCTGTTCTACACCTTTATTTCCCCAGCTCCATGTCTTCTTGAGAACTGCCTGTGTAATAGCTACAGCCTCAGAAGGAAAATGGAGTGGAAAAAAAAAATTGACGGGATGACAGAAAATAATAATAATAGTAAAATACTTGCCAGGGAAATTACATATTTTCGTAACTTACACTGCTTAACAGCTTGAAAGTTCCCTCTAAAAAGTTTTGCAAGAGAAAGGTCTATCAGAGCTGCTTTCTACTGTGGAAGCAGAAGCTGTAAGTTGCCTGTCACCACAGCTAGTAGGAATACAAAGTCAAAATTGAGATCTCTTGAAAGTCAAGCTGAATTGAGAAAATCATACAATATGTAGTTTAAAATGGTGTAATAATTGTAAAGGGGGCAATCCACTGAATGACAGGAAGAAGACAACATGCTCAGTCAAAAGAACACGGAACTGACTGAAGCTTAGTAGTGAAGTTCCACAAAGAATATTGATGTCAGTTGCCTTGTTCAACACTCCACAGGGCTCCTGACCAAAACAAAACCAAAACAGAAACACCACCTCAACAAAGTGCAGGGGGTCTGACAGATTATGGAATTACCACACAGAAGAAGGTCGTACTGCTGTATAGGAAGTTCTGCACAACCTTCAGAGCTGGACTGAGATTACCACAATGAAATCCAGTGGTGTGAAGGCCATAGCACAAGGTAATGCACCTGGAGACTAAAGATTTCTGAAGCACCATTTGTATCATCACAAGGAAAACACCTGGTTGTCACAAGGTAATAGAGAGTTGTCAACTAAATGAGAGCTGGAGAAAACCAGACAAGCTTATCCTAGGATATCCCTGGTGAACTGAGCTGTATTCAGTGAACAAAGCAAGTACTAAAGCCACTGTACGAAAATACTGATGAGGCTTGACCAGCAGCTGTGTAAAATATTATGTTTAATTGTTCAAACCAGATCAAATCAAACAGAATAAATAATAGGGGAAAAAAGGTTATTATGATAACTGGAAAAAAAAAGTCTTCAAGAAGGCTCAGAAAGCTTGGCTTATTTACTCTAGCATAAGAAACTCTTGATATGCATCAGGGAACTTTACCTTTGTGAATCTGCTCTATTCCACAACTCATGACTTCCCACTTAAGATAAGGCTTTTTGGCTACGTGCTGAGGCCTACAACATTCACTGTAGAAATGTTCTATTACTTTTCCAAGACCAGCTACAAAGATAATGCAGGTTACTGACACTGCCCAATTTGGATCATGTACCTTTCTGCCTTCCACCCCACATTATCAAGGATCTGGATGGAAAAGAATACCTTAGCACATCTGCAGCTCCTCCTGTAAGGGAGGAACTCCAAGCACCCTGTAACACAAATCAAAATAACTCTTTCCAAGATAAAGATGAAATGTGAGTGTGGGGAAAAAACAGAAAAAAATTCAATGTGGATCTGTGCTTGGGGAACAAAGTACAGTTATGTCACAGATATTAGTGACAACAACAGCTGTCACTAATTCTTCAGAAAATGCCACTGGGGCCAGTGGGCATCCAAAACTCAGCACAGGGCAACTTGTTGCCAAAGAGGCAGATGAATCGTTTGAAGTGTTAAAAGAATTACTGCTGGCAAGACAGCTGAATTAATTCTCTGCTTTACACTGCAGGATTTCAGCAGCACAGCTTTCAGATCTGTGCACCTCACAGTTCCAGAAAGCTGCCACCAACTCGAGGAGGTCCATGGCCATCAGGGCAGAGTGACAGTGGTCTGCTGGGCAGACACGGCTGTGGCAAGAGGACTAAGAATCAACAGTCTGGGTAGGAAGGGACCTTGAAGAGGTTGCTCAAAGCTCCCTCCAACAAGCCTTCAGCACTGCGACTTCATAGAATCATAGAATCAGATGGGTTGGAAGGGACCTCAGAGATCATCAAGTCCAACCCTTGACCCATCGCTGCGGTTACCAGACCATGGCACTGAGTGCCACATCCAGTCTCTTTTTAAATATCTCCAGGGATGGAGAATCCACCACCTCACCGGGCAGCCCATTCCAATGTCTGATCACTCTCTCTAGAAAGAAATTCTTGCTAATATTCAACCTAAACCTCCCCTGGCACAACTTAAGTCCATGCCCTCTTGTCTTGTTGAAAGTTGCCTGGGAAAAGAGCCCAACCCCCCCCTGGCTCCAGCCTCCTTTCAGGGAGTTGTAGAGAGCGATGAGGTCTCCCCTGAGCCTCCTCTTCTCCAGGCTGAACACCCCCAGCTCCCTCAGCCTCTCCTCATAGGACTTGTGCTGGAGTCCCTTCACCAGCCTGGTTGCCCTCCTTTGGACCTGCTCCAGGACCTCAATCTCCTTCCTGAACTGAGGGGCCCAGAACTGGACACAGGACTCGAGCTGTGGCCTCACCAGGGCTGAGTACAGGGGCAGAATCACTTCCCTGGACCTGCTGGCCACGCTGTTCCTGATCCAGGCCAGGATGCCATTGGCCTTCTTGGCCACCTGGGCACACTGCTGGCTCCTGTTCAGCTTCCTGTCAATCCAGACTTCCAGGTCCCTTCCACAACTTCTCTAGGAAATCTGTGCCAACATCTCACCACCCTCATACTGAAGAACTTCTTCCCCCAGCCTAACCTAAATCTACCTTCTTCCAGTCTGAAACCGTTCCCCCTTGTCCTATCACTCCATGCCCTTGTAAAATGTCCCTCCCCGGCTTTCCTGTATGCCCTTCAGGTCCTGGAGAAGGGCTAACGTCAGACATGGGCACAACCTGCCTGGGCAATACTGGCAGCTCGGTACTGAAGAACCCACGAAAATACCAACACAGGAGGGAGCAACCACCGGAGCCCGCCTGGGCCCCGCTCTGACCCCAGTACCCGCTGCCGACTGCGCCAGGGCCGCCCCGCACCGCCCCTCGAGGGCCCGCAGGGAGAGCTGCAGGCAGCGGCCTGCCCCCGGGCCCGCACACCGCCCGGCGTGAGGCAGAGCCCGCCGACCACCCCGGCGCTGCGGGGACCAGCGGCCGCCCTGTGCCGCCCTCCCACCCCCGCCGACTCCGACGGGGACCTCCGACAGGCCGTCCGTCCGCACCCCGTCAAGGTGACCCCGCGGGGCGGCCAGGTGGGAGCGGGGACTCCCCCCCCGCCGCTTGCTCCGGGCGCGCCAGACGCCCCGGTACCTCAGCAGCTGCCAGAAGGCACCGCGGAGTCCGCCGTGCCCGCCGATGTGCTTCAACGCCCGCTTCAGAACCTCCACGTATTCCGCCATCTTCGGGCGGCTCCGCCCGCTCCCGGCGCCGCCGCTGTTCCGGCCCAGGGCCGCCCCGCCTACCCAACCTTTAGCCGGGCCCGGAGCCTGCTCCGGGGCAGAGTGGTCGCGTTTGGCCGGTGTTGGAGAGGGGTGGCGAGGTCCCGGTGTTATCTTGCCGTCTGCCATCAGCTCGGGGATTGCCCCCGCTCCCCAGCAGGGCCGGTGGCTGTGGGGGAAGGGGAGGCCGCGCTGGAGCTGTTCAGGCCCGGTCCGGCTCGGATCAGACCCGCCGTAGCTCTCCCTGACCTGCCCGCCCGTGAGGACGGACCAGGAGGGAGACTTAGAGCCCGGTGCTGCCCTGCCCAGCTGCCGTGTGTGTTACTCCTGATCCGGCCTCAGCCTCACAAGAAGCCCTTCAGCCATCCCTGAATTATCATCAGCAAATTTGCAGATGACACTAAGCTGGGGGGGAGTGTGGATCAGCTGGAAGGCAGGAGGGCTCTGCAGAGGGACCTGGACAGACTGGAGAGCTGGGCTGATTCCAATGGGATGAGGTTCAACACGGCCAAGTGCCGGGTCCTGCACTTTGGCCACAACAACCCCATGGGGAGCTCCAGGCTGGGCACAGAGTGGCTGAGAGCAGCCAGGCAGAGAGGGACCTGGGAGTCTGGATTGACAGGAAGCTGAACAGGAGCCAGCAGTGTGCCCAGGTGGCCAAGAAGGCCAATGGCATCCTGGCCTGGATCAGGAACAGCGTGGCCAGCAGGTCCAGGGAAGGGATTCTGCCCCTGTACTCAGCCCTGGTGAGGCCACAGCTCGAGTCCTGTGTCCAGTTCTGGGCCCCTCAGTTCAGGAAGGAGATTGAGGTCCTGGAGCAGGTCCAAAGGAGGGCAACCAGGCTGGTGAAGGGACTCCAGCACAAGTCCTGTGAGGAGAGGCTGAGGGAGCTGGGGGTGTTCAGCCTGGAGAAGAGGAGGCTCAGGGGAGACCTCATCGCTCTCTACAACTCCCTGAAAGGAGGCTGGAGCCAGGGGGGGGTTGGGCTCTTTTCCCAGGCAACTTTCAACAAGACAAGAGGGCATGGACTTAAGTTGTGCCAGGGGAGGTTTAGGTTGGATATTAGCAAGAATTTCTTTCTAGAGAGAGTGATCAGACATTGGAATGGGCTGCCCAGGGAGGTGGTGGATTCTCCATCCCTGGAGATATTTAAAAAGAGACTGGATGTGGCACTCAGTGCCATGGCCTGGTAACCGCAGCGATGGGTCAAGGGTTGGACTTGATGATCTCTGAGGTCCCTTCCAAACCATCCGATTCTATGATTCTATGATTCTCTGATCCCTGTTCCCCGTGGTTGACTCCAATGAGGAATGTGGCTCCGGCGCCCATGTTAACTCTCCCGCAGACCCCTGGAGGCTGCAGTTTGACGTCTCTGACCACTTCTGCACCAGGCTGTAGGTGCAGAACTTCATCGAAACACATATTCCCAATAACCTTCTGCTGGAGCAGGATCTCGGCCTCCCTCTTGACCAGGACCCTGGTATCTCAGGCACTGCCTACCCATCCAAGGGGATGATTATTTCCTTGGACTTTTAGATTTTCGTGGTGCAGCTGGTGTGTGGTTTGCTTTGTTTGTGATAACCAAACAATTATTCAGAAACATCCACTGAGATCCTTCTTAAGGCCTTTGTTAAGGTTGCTGAGGGTATGTTTTGAAGAAGACACTCTTTGAAGAGATTTGGGCTTCCAATCTGCATAGCCTACATCCATAAAAAGAGCATTCGCCTACTGCTCAGAGGTGAAGAAAAACAAGAGACAAGAAACTTCAGGATAGGGAAAAAAGCTCTAATGGAAATGCCTACTGTTGAGCCCTTATTTCACAGTACTCAGAAGATCTGTTGACAGGCTACCAAGACTGGTACTGAAGAGCTCAGAATTGCTTTGACAAAAATTTAGGATTAAGAGGAGGTTACATCTCACTCCATGCAGACTGTGAGGTCAGATCAGAGAACAGCTTAACAGTCTTGCTCTCCCTGGCTTTTTGAAACTCAGGCCATGGAGAAATATTTCTCTCTTACCTTGTCCACCTCTCCACCCCACCTTTTCTGTCCTGTCCTGCCTTCTCCTTGTACTACACTAGCAGCAAGAAACATTTTTCATCTCCCTGCTGTGAACATTGGGAGTACTTTGCTGCTTCTGCAAGGGTAGTTCTGTCATGGTGCAGAAAACACTTCCTTCACTGTCTTTTGCAAGGCTAGGGTTACACAGGCCAGCCCAAAATAGATCCATGGTACCTTGTGAGAACAGGCAGAAGTTGGAAAAGCACCCAGGAAACACATCATCAGTGTTGCAAACAGCACTGGACATCAGTGGAGCCCAGCTGATGTCAGTCAGTGCTGAGAGACCGGGCTGCTGGGTGGGAGCTGACATTGCCAGAACTGAGGATTTGGGAAGGAACAATGCATAAGCTGAAGTGAAAGATGAAGCAGGTGGTGTTAAACCTGAAATGAAACTGGGAAAAAGTTCACAGGGTGGGAATACAACACATCAACATAAAGTCTAGTGGTCTAAGTTTCTCTTTTTTAAAATTTGAACACAAGTTATTTGGTTTTCAAGCACAAAACTGCTGTGCTCTGTGCTGTGTCCTTTAATCACAGCAGCTGTTCTGTGGTATGCCTCAAGCTTCAGCACACTTGTGGCAGGTTATTTGCATTTTCACAATCAAAAGTTGTAGAAAAATTATTAAATACAATAAAATATACTCAGATAATTGTACATTAACCATCAGAAAACCAGGGAGGAACATTTAGTCAGAATTCACTCATTTTGTTGTCTCTAACTTCATACACAGAAACCATTATTTTCATATAAACTACTGACAATGAAACAAAATATTAAAGAAATACAGCTGTATTTGCAGAATGCAATAGGTTCAATTCTTGAAACAATTTCTAAACTTATTCCTGATTCATGTAACTGGGATAATTTTAACTGATTGAGAATATAATTTGATGAGCATTTTTTTGCTGGCAGTGAAATAACATGGGTTGTTTGTTTTGGTTGATTTTCCAAGGGCTAAAATGATCTGGACCACTTCAATGATCCACAGAGACAAAGACCACTGTGGACAGTGTGACATTATGCCACAAAGATGGAAGGAGGGATTAGCTTCCTAATGTGACACTGAAGATTTTCCACAGAAGATTTTGTGGAAATACATTCTTAGCAGCCCAAACATTTTATAGTATATTTAAATTACATTTTGATTTTTCTTTGTATGGTTTTTCTCCATTAATTGGGCCAAGTGAGATATCTGCTGGGAATTTCATTAGCTTGTAACTGCTCATGTCCCAAGACATCTACTTACACTGCTTTTGTTAATGTGTTTGGTCACTGGACATGAAAAGAGAATCTTCCCACTACTCAAAATTCTCCATGAACTTGGTGCAAATGTCCCAGTCGAATACAGTGTAGTGTAAATATAGCATCTTCTTAAGAATTTTTGGGGTGACTTTGGGGGACAGCACCAAAATGCTTTGTCACTCAAGTAACTTATGAAACTCATGTACCATAAGAATTTTTAAATTACATTTTTAAAATGTAAGACTGTTAGATGTTGCTTTTTGTTTCCCAAATTTTAGCACTCTAAACCTCACTGCCTCAGAAATTCTTGCCAATACATTTAACTTGTTTTTCTCCTATGGTCCAAGTAAATGGCGTAGAATTACTGACAGAACTCTTTTGCAGGACTAAAGGAAATCCTCTCAAGTGTGAACACATGAAGTAGTTACTTCTTTCAGAGTGAACAAGCAAGAACATATTTTTCAAAAACATCTATTTCCTGAATGACTCAAAGGATGTCATGAAAATTCCTTTGACTTTGGTAGCCCACAACAGTCTCACTGAATCCTGTGTATTTTAGTTTTTATTTAAAGACCTTTATTGAGTGGTACAATTATCTTAAAAATACTACATTCAGAAATATGCTCAGAAAGTGCAAAAAATCAACTGATCTACAAAGTAATTCACTATTTACATTTTACCTTGGAAGAACTATTTATATGATCTATTCCATGGCCGTTCCCTCTATTCTTAGGATGGAGTCACATAAATTTACTCTGCAATGGTTCACAACTGTGGGACATACATTTACAACATCAACTGGAATTCTTTTTCTTAATTATATGAAGAAACAAATCCAACAGAAGAGAGACTAAAAAGTAAGACCAAACTATGTAGATTTTGATAATGCTATCACTTCCTGCCCCATCCATCTAAAACTGAGAAGTTCCAGAAGTTCAATCCCCAACAAAACCCCCCATAATTCAGCATCCCATAATACTCAAGTCCAGTCTCTAACCACAGTTTCTCTATAGTGAAAAAAATCTCTAATCTTCACTACTGGATTTTTAGCCAGTCCTAATAATTCAGTATAATCCATATTATTTCCCAAAAGCACAATGAAGAAGTTAATGTTTCTTAGATTCAGTTGCTATAAAATGTTAATTTATAGCCTGGAACTAAAGTGTAATGTTACTAAAGATGAATGTATTTCATAACTTGAAAAAAAAACCCCACATTCAAATATGTATATACCTCTGTGACAACAGTATCACACCCAAAACCCCCAGAGTAATAAATGTATTGGGACTTCTAGAAAATACCTGCCACTTCATGGGAGCTGTTCGGGTTATGTCTCCAGCGATTATATCTCTACCTTCATCTCCCATTCCCCAAAGGCAAAATTCCACTGGTTCCAGTGCAGCCTGGTCTAGTGGGAAGTGTCCCTGCCCATGCAGGTTGGATCTTGATTATCTTCAAGGTTCCACCACAAACCATTCTATTATTCTGTGCTTCAGTTTTCTCCCCAGCACAACTTCTAAGACGAAGTAGAGCTGAAGTTGTAAAGGAGCTGAGACACCTCATGAACAGCTTCTTGGAGTGGAGTAGAGAGCAGGTCTGCAGACTGACAGAAATCTACAGCACCAAAGCCTTGGGGGCAGCTGCTCACAAGTCTCTTGCCAACCAACTTTCTTCTGTAGGAAGCTGGTGTTACCAGGAGGCTCAGAGCCTGGCAGTTTGGTCCTCTGGATGTCCAGTGGACAGCGCTGCTGTGTGAAATGTGTTGTATTAATTCAGAAGCATCCATGGTGGAGTGTTTCCATCTAGTTTCTCTACTCTTGCAGGCAACTTTGCCACCAAAGTTGAGTTCAAAGCGTACCCAGAACATTGTTTCTGTGCTATTCCCCCTCACTATCACTCCACACAAGCCACAAATACTCTTCCTGTTACCACTTCACCCACCTTCCCCTAACCCAAGCTTAGTTAACACAAAAATATATTTGAGCATTACGAACAGATGCAGCCACTAAGGGACACTCAGGAAATCCATTAGTTTAGCCAGTACCAACAACCACAAAAACCTTCAGCATCCAGATGTTAATACTTGAAGATGGTGATACTCTAGTGGTCCAAATGACTGGCTTGCATCTCCAGTGCAGTGACTCAAAGGACACACTTGGCTCCTACACCCAAGCCAGAACACACAACCCTGACAGGCAATAAACATTCCCATAGGAGAAACCTGTGTGCTGTATTGTATTAGCCACTGTATTTCAGAACAAGGGTAGGACTTTACACTAGAAAGCATTGTGGGCAGAGGAAGACTGAGGTGGCTGAGCAGAGCTATTCATAGGCCTGTATTAACCCCAGGCTTTGTACACATATGAAAACAGAGGAGTTAATGAGAGAGGGTGTTTGTTGAGTGGAGGGAAAAATGGAAATGCCATGGGGAAAAAAACCCAACAAACTAGAGCATTCCCAGACAAGTTTTTGCTCTTCTCTAGAAAAGCACTATTTTCTAGAGAGCTCTTCTTCTTCAGAAGTGACCAAAGGGCTGTGGGCAGTTACTTGTACAAGAAAAAGGGAGTAATTGATCAGCAGTCTGATTGGGGAAGTTCGAGCAGGTCCACAGGGGGACCACAAAAATGGTCAGAGGGCTGGAACACCTTTCCTAGAAAGAAAGGCTGAGACAGTTGGGGTTGTTCTACCCAGGAAATAGAAGGACAGGAAAACCTTTTAGCAGCCTTTCAATAATTAAAGGAGGTTTATACGAAAGTTGGAGAATGACTTCTCACCAGGGCCTGTAGTGACAGGAGGGGGGGCAATGTTTTTCCAATCTACCCTAGAGGCTAGAGGGTTGATTTAGAATGGGCATAAGGAAGATATTCTGTACTTTGAGGGTGGCAAGACACTGGAACGGGTTGTCCAGAGAAGCTGTGGATGCCCCCTGCCTAGAAGTGTTCATGGCCAGGCTGGATGGAGCTTTTAGCCACCTGATCTTGTGGGAGGTGTCCTGGCTCATGGCAGGGGGCTTGGAAATAGGTGAGCTTTTAAGATCACTTTCAAATCAAACCATTCTGTGATTCTATGATTCTAAGTGCTGAGAAAGGTAAGTTTTTAAAACAGGCAAGACAGGGTAGAGGAAGTTTTGATGAGGAACAGACTCTAAATGCTTATTTTCAGGTCTTGTAATAAGTAAACACACTGCATAATCCAAACTTGATCGTTTACCAGTGTACCTTACAAACATTTTCTCTGCAGTGTGTTAGTAGGTAACTAATTTAATTAATGATAAAAAAACCTCAGAACTTAAACATGGAAAGATTGGTAGCTCATTTCTCATTTGGGATGCTGTTCTAAAAAATTATAAAATTACACTTTTCCAATTATCATTGAAAAACTAATTCTGGAATAGACCAAAACCTGTGATAATTTCACAATTTTAAACATGAATTATTTATCCAGCAATATTTACAACTGAGATAATTAATTCCAAACACCTGAAGCCTGTATTTCTTTCAAAAGAAAAAATCCCTGTGTTCAACCATACTCTAACTTCCAACTTAAAACTGATCCAAAATGAATCAAATAATTATTTCCAAAGATCCCAGTCACTGAATATAACTGACAATACTAATTCATGTAATAAAAGTGTGAAAGAATCACAAACCCTTTGTTATCATATACACTGGTTTAGGTCTGTAGGACAACCCATATAAAACACTAACAAGTTATACATTGTTGCAATTGTTTTCCATAATATAAACTTACAATTTATTTTTAAAAATACAGCCAAAATAGAATTTATTAATTTAGACAGGTTTCAAGACATGTACAGTGAGTATTTTTTTACACAACAGCAAGACAACTACAGTGACATTGTAATGCTTACACTGAAACTGATGCACTGGCAAACAGCAAAGGCTAAACAAATTGAAAACCAGTTTCAAAATTACCAGTCTGACTTTCACTGGCACAGAAGATCATACAAAGAGAGTAAATGTATGAACAGGTCTTTTTGTGACTATGGAAGGTATTGCAATGAATGTACTTTTGAATTTAAACTTTTGAAGCCTAAAAAATAACAAGAAACTTTACCAGTCTGAAACAAGAAACCTAAACCCACATATATATGTACAAAATATATTTTCATGGAAAATATGTGAACTAGTAAGCTTATTACGTGTCAAACTGATCCCATCTTTAGATGACAGGATTCTGGAATGTATAAAATTGGTCTTCTTTCCATGTTCTTTATATTGAAATGACTTTTCTTGCACATAACACTGAAAATTTTAAAGCTGTTGAAACTAAAGTTGTCATTTCATTGGCAAAGAGACTTCTTACTTTTTGGGTAGTAAATGCCACAGTTTGACTAAATCCTGATTTGGTATGAAGCCATCAGACTGCTGAAGATCAAAAGTTGAAAAAGAAATTAAAAGTGAAAGAAGAGGTCACATAATGAAATGTTTTAACCTCCATGGTGGAGTGAGCTTCAGTATTCACGTATCTGGTATCAGTATCAGTTATTTGTTATCAGTATCATGTATCTGCCAGCTGATCAACAATGTTACTGCCTGAAAGAAACCAGTAACACCAGCCAGCCCTTGGTTCAGTAGCAAAGGATATTTACAAGACTAAAAATGACAATAAATCACACTGGTAGCAGCGTGAGATATCATAATAAAAATAACTGTAAGAAACACTAAGGGCCTGAGTTGAAGGTGCTCCATTTAACTGAGCAGCAGTTACGTTGAAAAAAAAAACCAAAAAAAAGAAGTGAGAACTTAACTGTTTAGCCTTCCCATTAGCTGTTGCATTGTTCTCAGATAACTGCAGAAGTAAGGAAAAAACATGTTCATCCCTGTATTAATTTACCTGGTTTAAAGCTCCCATTCCTGAGAAAACCCAATGCCTCACTCCTTAACAAAAGCATGAGTTTATAGTTTAAGAAGGAATAATGAAGTTATTTTAAAATCTTGATGAGCAAAGTAACACTGAAGCAACAACCTGCAGTATGGGATTCAGCTTGTAGGCCATAATGAAGACAAGAGAGATTACTTGCCATGCAGCATAGACAAGCTGCACCTACTGTTAAATAAGTACTGTAACTTATGAGGAAAATTTATTATTAAGAAAAAATGCAAGAAGATTTTTTGGGAAAGGTTACTTACCAGTAGCCAGAGCTCTTTGCAATGCATTGCATGTATGCGCATTTCGTCTACAGAAGTTTAAATGTCAGAGATATTCAAAATCATAAAATGGGTTTTTTTGTCCCTCAAAATACTAGGGGGGTGTACTCATATCTCTCTTTTTTTCCTTGACTTGACAGCAAACACAGAATTTTATCGTCAGCCACATACAGCAAGGGAGAAGGGTACAGGATCTCTTTGAGATAAGCAACTTCTCTTTACGAGGATATGCATATAGATAGCCACAACACAGATAAATTAAGTGTCCCAGTATTCTCAGAAAAAGGTGGCTGGAAGAGATTTAGTTCTTTTATTGAAAACTGCTTGAAATAGTTGTCCAGTTTGCAAAGATACAAACCTGAGATATTACAGAGCTAAGCCTCAAATGTAGCTTGAGAACTATTAGATTATATCCTGATTACAGATGGTGATTCACCCAGTACTGTTTTCAAGAGAGGTAATACAGTCCACTACCTAGTCTGGAGATGATTATCCTGTTTGATTTCTCACCTGGTCAAGAGAATTAGATTAAAAATAATCTGAAGGTCTCTGTTACATGTAATAAAAAGACAATACTCTCTTGCCACTCAACATGTGAAGGGAAATCTCAGACCTGAAAATACAGGACTTAACAAGAAAAAACATGGATGGTAGATTTCCTGATTTGGTGATCTGGCAGAAGTCCCAAGTGAAGTCCAAGGATCTGCCAGTAAAAGAACAGGAAAAGGTGTGGGAAGGTAAAAAAGTCAGTGATTGAAATTTGATCTTCTGCTACCCAGCAGAGGTGCTAGACATCCAAAAGAACAGCAAGGACATTTGTCAAACACTGGAATTTAAACAACCTTATGTGAAACATGATCAAGGTTCTCATGCTTTCAAATTAACATAAGAAATTAGTCTTGTCCCAGCAATCAGTGGGAATGGTGATCCACACCTACTGAAGTAGGATAACTTGTATTCAAACAGATTAGGGCAAAAAGAAGGAGCAAGAACAGAAATACAGACAAGAAGGTTCTGAGGCCACCTCCTTCAAAACACTGCTGTTAAAAAGAAAGATAACCAAAACAAATGAAGCATGGAGAGCTACAAGAAGTTTGTTAGGGCATGGTGTGATGCAGTTAAGGAAGGTTAAGGCTCAGCTAGAACTGAAATTGTCCAAAAAGTCAAGAACAAAAAAGCAGAATTCCTATGTAAACCATAAGCAGAAGCACAGGAAAGACACAAGCACACTACTAAGCAGGGTAGGGAAACTATTCACTAATAATGCTGAAAAGGCAGAGGTTCTGAATTATCTCCTTTATACTGCCAAGTAACTATGACAACAGATGTCAACCCAACAGCTGTGGACTAGTCTGTGGCCTCATGCAAGGGTTCAACCCACATATATCCATGGGCCCAGAGGAAATCCACCTGAGGGTATTAAGCAGCTGACGTTGGTGCAAGGCTACTGCCTATAACCTTTGAAAAGTGCTGGAGATCTCAATATAAGAAATTTTTTACACTGAGAAAAATCGATCATTGCAACAACCTCCCCAGTGATGTTTTCAAGATGTGATGGGACAGGGGGCTCAATAATCTCATCAAGGCTCTCTTTACCACAAGATGTTGGAGTGGAAGATCTTTGAACTTGGGCTATTCCATAATAAAGAGGGATGAAATGAGGGATTCAATCACTAAAGATTTACATCTGTAGAAACACTATTATTTTCTCAGCTGTTTCTGAAGCTGGACAGTACCCTCTGAGAAGCAGAATCAGCTGAATTTTCAGGCCAGATGCAAGCAAAGAACGGCGTATCACTACTAAGGCTCAAGCTATGGAGTAAACAATTTCTGCAAGGATGTGAGAGGTTTGCACAATGGGCTGCATTTAGAAGGAAACCAAGCTTTTATTTACATCTTAGTATTATCTGGAGAACATTGGGGTAAAACTCTTCCAAGACTACTGGAATGCATTGGAAGCCACCTTCAAAATATTCTGGTGTGATGTGCTGCCAGCTTGCTTAAAATATTTTAACACAGAGGACTATAATTCCTGATAGGGCCAGAAGTGGGTTAGGAATAGCACAGGGCTAGGAAGAAGGCTCAGAGTTTCTGAGGACAGCTGAATTGAAGAATGACATACCTCCCATCTGCAACTTGGTCCTACAGAGGGCAAGATGGGCCTCTAACCCCTGGGGAAATAACAAGCACAGAATATTGGCAGCAACTATTTTTCAGATTTTCATAAACCCCACTGATGAGACGTATACCTCCTGAGATGCAGAGAAGTTGTTCTCATCCTGCTCTCCAAGGAACATGGATGAAAAGCTTGAATCCTGGGCCTTTTAGAAGGTGGAATGTGGAAGAGCTCAGCTGCTAGGCCAGCTCCAACACTGAAGGCTTTCTTACAGAAAGTAAGTGCCAAGGAAGGGGCAATGGTTCCATCCCATCAGAGTCTTCAGCACTGAATGCTATGATCTGTGGTATTGGCTATGACTGATCCTGCAGTACAGCCTCAGATTACAGAGCTTGGGTGGAGGAAGATCCAAGCAGCTGAGTAATTGGAATTGAAAAGAATACAGCAGTTTGGTCTCAGGAGCATTTCTTTGATTCTTTTTGGCTGGATGAGATCCTCAGGTGCTGAGAAAAACTACAGAACTCACCCAAGTCTCATGTAGTAGTTTACTAGTATTAGAGTGGCCTTGGAGCTGCTAATGCAAAGTAGGCCAAGGCCCTCATTTAAGCTGACATTTTGGCTACGCACTTTCTGGTGCAACCCTGTGTTCCTTCACTGGCTCTTCCTCACCCAGTGTTTCCAGGGAAAAGAGAAGGTTCATGATAAACAGATCTTGGCCTTGACCCAAGATTTAGATAACCCTAAATGCTAGTGTCAGAGGTAGACCACCACTTTTATTCGGAAACTTGTCTTTTTTTAAGCAACGAGTATTAAATGTGCTAGGGCTGTATAGCTTTCTGTAGCAAAAGGAAGCAAGCAACCACATGTCAGTGTTACTTGTCAGAGAGGTACATGCCTCAAGACAGAAAAACACTTAAACCCATCCTTAGATGGAGCTATGGAGAATGGCTTGGGCAACATCTATGAAGTACCTGGACCCATTTCTAACAAGGAAAGGAAAAGCAGCAATGAACTTGCTCCCATAGGGAGGGGCACTGCATTTGACAAACTCAAATTTAAAAAATAACCATACTGGACTGGTTGAAAAAGAGAACCACATAGCCAAAGGCTAACACTAATAAAAAAATAAAGACATCAAGGTAAGAGACATCTAGAATGCTTTTGTGGTTGTGCATTGAATATAAGAAAGGGAGGTGCAGTGTGAAAAAGCTTTAACTTCTGAGACCAGGAAAAACAGGAACATGCTGTCTTTGAATACCTGCAGTATATATTTCTCTGTTAGTTTTTCACAGTATTGAACAGCTGATGTCTACCAAGACATAATACTACAGCACAGTATTCCTTTGAATCCAGAAAACAGTCAGTACTGAACCTTTGCATCTTCACTTTGATCAACTGTAACAACCTATCATTAGAATATTTTAATATATGAACTTCCTCTACTTTCCCTGCTCTTCTAATGGTGTCCAGTGTTTCACTCAACAAGAAACAAACTTATCTTCAAAGCAGCAGGAGAAAGTTTGATTATAAAGGTCTTGTTTCCATGGAAATGCTGGCCTTTTCAGGATGTTTGCTCATGAATTTTCCATTTAATCAGTGAGAAAGAACTAGTAGCAAAACACTGAAAACACAATGCAGAGAGGAAAGTTAATTTATTTGTCTAAAACATCAAACTAAGTTGAGATACCTTAGTTCAGTCAAAGCTTCTCCAGCTTCTTCACAAGCCTGGAATTCATAAACAAATATTCCAAGTTCATCTATCTACAAAAATAGGATGGACAATTCTTGACTTTCTTCAGATATCAAGTTAATATACAAGTCCTTGAAGATCAGATGAAAACCAGAAAGTGATCCTATATTCCTTATTACACTTCACCATGTTTCCCAAGTGTAATGGAAAGGAGGAATATTCCCCTTCTTTGGAAAGGTGCACGGGAAGGCTTATTGCCATCTCTTGGAGACAGGGTATGCATTTACATCACCATGACTGCCATGGTACAGAATCCTTGACTGCTACTTTTATAAGGAATGCCCAATTATCTGAGAGTTGTAGTCCGCTGTCTCCATTCGCAGAATGTATGGGATGATGCTATCAATCTGAACATTTCCAATTAGTCCTGCAAAGAAGAGCTCTTCAGTGATGGCAGCACTCATCAGCCTAAGAGCAGGCAACCGGAGAAGAAGTCTGGACAGTCTGGAAAGTAAGTTTGGTAGAAAGTGTTACTTGTGGTCACAGGTTTTGGTGTTATTCACTATTATGTTATCAAGAAAAAGAAGAGGAAAAATTAATTTCTTACCTTTAAGGAGTTAAGAAGAAAATGTACCTATTTGTTACAAGGAAGACCATTCAAATCAGTGTCACCCATACTCTGAAAAGAGAATCAACCAAGGAAATGTGTGTTTTACAGACCTGTAAGTATCATCCGGATATGCTTTTGTTACATAGTCTTGGAACTCCATGTAAGCCTTTTCTTGAAATTTCTCAATCTGTACCACATTTTCAAGTCCTGGGTGATCTGAAAAAAAGCACTCTAAATTGTTATACCTCTTCTATATATGTTGCACTAAAATCCATACAGATTATCTGAAGGCATACTGATATAAATATTTGGTAGCTGTAGCAACTTCACAGTTTTAATGTAGGGCACTGCTTTATCTACTTGTATTTCTTTTCCTCTATGTTTAAGTTTACTTAGTATTTTATAAATTCAACCAGACATTTTAAAGAGTTCAAATAAATGCAATGCTTGTGATTTTTAAATCAATCTTGATCATATGGGTCTGTTTTCTGTATAGCAGTAGAACAGCATTGTTTCAATACACTGACATTTATTGGAATATTGTCAGCAGAAATAGCATTTGGGTGGGAAGCAAAGAATAAAATCAAATAAGCAAAAAAAGCAGAGTAAAAGGCTATGGACCTTTTGCTTCCTAGAAATTGTAGAAGATACATAGCAAATAATTCTTTTTCAACCGTTTGGTGCAGAATTTTCAAATGTGCTAAACATAATTTTTAGCAGTGATTTAAACACTTGAAATCTAAATCTTGCTAAAATGAAAGAATATTAACCTACCTACCAAGTCACATTTGGAAATTATTATCTGGCAATTCTGAACACTTTACATGTGCTGTAATTTTTGGTATTCATCTATCTTCATGTAAATATTTTACTGTCATTGTAGAATGACAAATCACGTAGATTTGATTTTTCAGAAATGGAATCATAATGAGCTGCAAAATACGTCAGATAAAAGATTATTTCTAACAGTCCCTCCTCATCTCCAAATGGTTTAATCTTGAAAAGGGTAGATTTAGATTAGACATTAGGAAGAAATTCTTTAGTGTAAGGGTAGTGAGACACTGGCACAGGCTGCCCAGAAAAGTTGTGGCTGCCCCCTCCCTGGCAGTGTTCAAGGCCAGGTTGGATGGGGCTTGGAGCCACCTGGTCTGGTGTGAGGTGTCCCTGCCCATGGCAGGGGGCTTGGAACCAGGTGACGTTAAGGTCCCTTCCAACCCAAACCATTCTATGGTGATTCCATGATTCTATCATCAGAATCAAGAGGTTTTGGTCTAGCTATGCTTTTAGAGCAATCTAGCAGTTATGCCATACACTGGACTCCCCTAAACACAACAGTTCACAGAGGAATATTTTGTCCTATGTAGTAATTCAGTCATTCTGAAAGCGTGAATTCAAATTTATGTGGAGGACAAGAGGTTAATAAGGTCATAAAGAAGAACACATTTAGAAGATTCACTTCATGATGCTGCTTTTTGTCAGAAATAGAGCTAGAAGTCAACTTCCAAAACCAGTAGTTTGAAGACCATTGCTAGTACAGTAATAGCCATTGATAAAGATGCAAATCTTCCAAATACTCACTTTGCACCCAGACCTTTGCCCAAGGCTGTCTTGTGACACTCAAACAGCTGGCTTAACATGGAAGATTTTCTGTAATCAAGTCACCAGCTTAGGAGACAGCAAACCAGCAGGGACTACTAAAGCAGATGTTCTTACCATAGGACTTGCTGCATGTGCAGCCCAGCCCCATCCTGTGGCAGAACAGTAGAATCCCTCAAATTTTAATATCTGGCCTGTAAATCATTGCCTTGAAAGGTACCAAACCAGTCTTTCATGTATTAGGGTAATTTTGTTACATGGCTGATAGGATCAAAAATATTGACAACACATTGCCATTAAGGCAGCTACACATCATTAGAAATGTGATCCTGAAAGCATGTGACCTAAAGAAAGTTAATCTCATCATGTGACTGGATATAGTCTTTTCCCCAGATGTTTTTCCTTCTGCTTTTTCTGTTATCAAATGTAAATGGACAGAGACAAATTTACTTCAGACAAAACAAATAAGCAAATAGTGCTTTGCAAGTTTAAGCTTTTCGGAGAAATATTCTGTGGTCTCTGACAGGACTGATTTCTTCAGACAGGCCAACAGATTCTGCTGTAGGATCTAGTGGACATGGTGGGATTGAGGTATTTTTCCATCATTTTGCTTTGATTATGGGAATGGCATGGAAGGACTCATTGGGTGTAAGGAAAACTTAGAAGAGAATTAAGTATCCTGCAAGAATGATCTACTAAAATAAACAAGCAAACAGTCTCCCACCCCCACTTAAAGAAAGCTCATGGCTCTTCTGAAGAAACAGTGGAAAGTCGGGGCAACACTTCAGTCCTTAGTGGAAAAGAAAAATTGCAAACAACTACAAGCACTCTTAATATTCTGATTAGATGGATACTGCTTATAAGAAAACTGAAGCAGTTCCTTTGCTTCAGTGGACTGTAGAAGTAGACACATAAAACCATGCGAGATTCTCCTAGTCATGAGGCCCAAGAGCAGGATTATGTTCTACAGTGAAAACACTCAGGAAATTATTTTCCTTAGCAATCCACAACAGAAGAATATATCTGCAATATCCTCTGGAGATCTGGGAATTTGTTCTGGCATTACTTACACTGCTTATGTGCAAGAAGGTCTTTCATCTCAGAAGTTTTCTGTTAGTGCAAAATTATAAAAAATAAAAGAAATTGAAGATATGTAGGGTTTTGTTATGTACTTAGATGAGTTCCATGAATTCCTGCTGACGCTTTTATTGTGAGACATGGATACTCTTCGGAGATATCACATATAAAATTATCATGTAAGTAAGAGGGAAACTGCAAAGCAAGAAGTCTATAATTCTTTATATAAATAAAAAACCCTGCTTAAATTGTACAGATTTGCTCTCACGTCAATGAATATGTCTGTGGAAGGGTGAGCTGCAACTGAATGAAAAAAGAAAGTTCTTCTCAGATCCAATAAATCTACAGAAGTGACAAGAACCAAATATCCATCTCTTCTCCATATCCTACACTACTGATGGGTGGGGAGGTCACTAAGATTCAGACAGCTTTTTAAAAGTTCCTCTATTTTTTCCATGGGATATCGGAATTGTAAAAAGGCAGAGGAGTGAGGATTAAGGAAACCATTGTTGCTTTTAAAATTTTAAATTTTCTACTGCAAAATGGACTGACTCAAGATTTACTTCCTAAACATGACAGTGAAAAATTCCTGGAGACAAAAAAGTATTTAGGTTTATACATCTTTCTTTTATCTAAAGATTTTGTTTTGGTTTTTCTATTAAATCCCTAAATTCTGAATGATGACTCTAAGATGTGCAATATGCAGATATAATATTATCATGCCTTTAGTGAAAAGTTCATTCTACAATTTTAAAATAAAGAAAATTAATGTGGTAGTTTTCTAGTGAAGTGTTACATAACCTAACTACTCAAGAAGTATCTGCTATAACCATAGGACACTAGGCAAATAGTGTTCAGAAGTCAGAAAAAGTAATAAGGGAATGTTTGTGGTGTTCATTCACGAAAAATCATGTAAGATTTGTTTTCAAAATATCCATGATAACTAGGATGGTATGTTTCTGTGATTTTGCATGTATGAATTGATGCCTAGAGAGACAAGTCTTTCAGGCATCTCAGCTGGATGTGCAAGAGCAAAGATTCTGAAAATTAACCTGCAGGTCCTGAGAAAAAGTATCCCAGAGAAAGGAGGTGCAGAATTAAAGGCTGCACATAAAAATTAAAAAAGAAAAAACATCCATGGCAGAGGCAAAAGTAAAACTTAAGCCTCCAAAGCAGCATTCATCCATTTAAATTAAAATATTAACCCTCCTCTTCCCACAGTCCTCATTACACACCTTCCTAGGTTTCTCAACAATATGGGCAGTAATTCTACAGGTGACATATATGTAAGTGCATATAATGAAACAGGCATAAGTTGTATGTCAAAAAAAGAGCACGGATTAAAGTTTCACATTTGCAGTAATTACATACCAGGACTGAAGAGGACGATCGCCTTCAAATATGCATATTCATATCCATCTAGGCAAAGCTTAACCATGCTGTTACAGAATTCTTGTAGTTTGAAGATATGCTCCATTACTAACTTTCCTCTGTCTGTTGGCAGCTTATCTAGATCACCACACAAAATATAAAACCCTCAAGTCAACATACAAAAAATGTGATCATGCTGGACTGTTTAAAACAATTATTTGTATTAGATTCAAACAGTAGGAAATCTACACCACCTGTAAATTCACATATTAGGTCTGAATAATCTTGACAAACAATAATGGACCATACTGATTTTTTTTCCTTATGTTGTACAATTAGGTCTCTGCTACTAAAGCTTCCAATAATCAGAAGCAGACTAGAGCTTTAAATGATGAAGGAAGGGAAAAACTACTTATGAGTAAAGAATATATTGCTATTGCATATCTATGCTCTATATCTAGGAGTCAGGTGCCACAGTGTAGGTTAGTGTACAGTTTCATGGGTTGTTTTAGTTAAACACCATGGCACTGCTGAAAAAGAAGTGCACTCATAACCTTTCCTGACCTGCATCTAGGGGGATATGGTTGGAGCAGAGCTGTTCCCCTTGGAATCCCTTTGGCTCCACAAACTTGTTATCTCTTGGATATGCTGCAGCTGGCATACTGCACAATTAGAAGACACTGGATATAAATTTCTTAGTTGTGTAACTGAACTTAATTCCCAAGTTAGATGGCAGAAATACACATTTGTAGTAATGATAAAGCCATAAATTATTACTGTAATAATCCTTTTGGTGATGCTAAAAAGCATGCTCAAAAGTTAAGCAGAAAAAAGTAAGTACCCAAATTCCATTTGTATTTCCTGCTAAAGACATTCACAGATTTATTTGTTAATATCTTTAGCTGATCCAAAACAGATAAGTGTTTTAATCAATTAGCTTTTATTATAAGCTATTGTTATTTATAGGAGGATCTTGTGGATATTTTTAAAAGTTGAAAACTTCTCAGAAATAATTCTTTGATTCCCTCATCACAAGAGGAGAGGGAAAATCTGTAGTCCTGTGGGCTGTTTTATTTCAGTTTGCCAGTGTTGGTTTGCGTAGATTAACTCTTGCTAATCCTGAAATAAATTAATTAATTAAATTCAAATTAATTTAACTGTAGTTAAACCTGAAAAAAGTCAAGATCTTTGTATGTGCACATACCTTAATAAAAATGTGTTAAGAACTATGAACAGATGAAGTCTATTATTTTTGACTGATTTAATTTTAGTGCTGACAATCTTGTGAGCACTCACATGCACACAAAGACTAATTAAAATACTACTCCCACTACTAAGAATGAGATTTCCCTCACTGTAGAGAAAATGAGAGGAGCCAAATGACATCCCTTTCATTTGAATGTAAATTATGCAAAAGATGCAGGATTAGTAAGAAACAAAGTATACTTAGGGAAGATTTGCTTAAGACTTGCACATCCTCTAAAACCTAGTATACAGAAGTCAACAAGCCAAGTTACATAAATGAAGTATATCAACAAGTTAGCATTCAGCTGCTTTCTTTCACAGCTATGAAAGGCAAGGACAAGTAAATCACTCCTTATTTTGTACCCTTGACACACAGAAATTATATTCACAGTACACTACTAGTGTTCATTGACGCTGCCTGAAATATTCCTAGTTTGTGCTGATGTATGCTAACAGATCAGCACAACACTATTAGACATTATACAGAAACACAATAGAAAATTTACACGCTAACTTATATTAGAAAGATGGGTAATTTTGATTTTTTGTTTGTTTGTTTTGGGAGAAGGAAGTATCAGAATAGCTGACGTTTGCAAAACTGCTAAAAAAATCCATTGCGAACAATTATTTTATCGTATTTTTTTTTCTTGTTTTATCTAGTTTTAAGCACTAAACTCTAGAAAAAGTAGGTTTTCCGTTAGCAACTGAACGATAATTAAAAAACTTTTGCACAGTTCAAAACTTAAAAAACATGAAATAATTCCCCAAGTCTGGGAACGAACACCATATTCACCTTACCTTGCTGTAAATTCCCATGAAGGTGATTAACAAACGCAGTTAATATTGTTGCCACATTCATAACTTGTGAACACTGTGCAAGACCAAGCGTAAAAAGTTCATTCCAGCAGGCTTTTACTAATGATATGCTGTTATCCTGTCTATTGAAAAACACAATAATTTCACTTAATAAAACTGGCCATTTGCATTCACAGTTGTTTTTTTTAAAATTTGAAGAAAACTTCACAGAACATAGAAAACTTCATAGAACCATTGGAACAAGTACCAAAATGAAGCCCTAGATCAAAAATAATTTTATTTGCATGCTAAGATTAAAATACTTGGTTTAGAGTGACATTTGTAAAGAAGTAATTTTTGTTATGATGTTGTAAGTAGATTTTAAGTAAGTAGTAAATAGATTTCTATCACAAAAGCAAGATGAATTTACAGTAAATGACAACTGTCTAGATGTATTCCATCATTTCTTAGGATTTACACTAACTTTTGGATAAAATTTACATGCAAAAATGTTTTGCATTGTTCCTGGAACTGTAGATGTAGATGTAAAATAGACTCAAAGGTCTTTTTTGTTTGGTTGGCTGGTTTTTTGTTTTTCAGTCTGGCAGATTGTGGTGATTTCTCAATTAAAAACACATGTGAAATAGAACATATGAGATTAAGATCCTGAGCCTGCTGACTGCCAGCTATTTTCTTTATACTCTTCATATTTGGAATTGTGACACAAATACAGACTTGAAAGTATAAATAGACATCATAAGAATTTGTTTGCTTGAAGAATTAGTCCTTAAATTAGGCTTTATGTGTAGTAAATATTTTTTTTCAAATACTGAAACTTAAAATTAGAGTTATCAATCCATATTCAGGCTTTTCCATATTAGGTACCAAACTTTCAATATTGTCAAGTGTCTCTAACTTGTACAGCTTAACAAGAGCTCGCTACCTTAAAAAGAAAATCCTATATTATGTTTCACAGCTTTAGTCAGTAAATAGAAATAATGGAAAGTTAAAAGAAGCAGAAGACCTATCAAGGAAGGCACATTAAAACTAGGGTTTCAACTATAGAAATACAGTGGAATGGATTTTTGCAAGAACGTTGATGAAATCTTCAAGATTTCTGGTGATTTACTGCAATACTAATATGCCAAATGACAGATTAATGTAGATTGTCCTGTACTGGATTACAGAGTTTACCTACAAGAGTATTTTTTAATGGGATCCAGTTCTTGTTATGCTAGATGTGATACTGAATATGCAGCTTTTACACAGATCTGTCACCTCCCCATTCATCTCCTCTCAAAGGAACTGTGAAAATAGGGTATACTGGCTACTCAGTGTGGATAAATACATCAGCTAGAGGAACTTTATGGTTGATCAGACTTTGAGCAGCCTCAGAAACCTAGGAGACAGTAACCAGCCTGATAAATGTTTCAGGAGGCATCTCTCTTGCCTACAAAGACCCTCCTGCAGGAAGATGAACTAAGCATTAATTTGGTATTATTAACTAAATCAGTATGCCAAAACCAACTACCTTGCTGAGATTAAGGAAAATGCTGCCCAGTCAAGGAATCACCTGGACACAATTATCTGTCTTACAAAACCATTACACTACGGTTTTGCTTTGGCTTGTTAACTCCTCTCAATTACTAGTGCCATGAATTTATCTTAATTTTACAAGTGAAATGAGTCATATTTCTAAAAGTCAAAATTATGGGCCCAAACCCATAATCTTGGCTGGGACTATACACGCTAGCACAGGTGAAAATTAAGGAGAAGCCTGCCCCTCCATGTTTTTATTCAAATAAAAATATATTGCAAAGTAACATAGTAAAAAAAATGATGCAGATTTGCTATAAGCATTTGTTCTTAAATCTTTCCAGAAGACATGTTGTCCATACAACACTTTATTTTAAAAAAGCACTTCCCATGTTGTTGTAGCATTAATTTGCAGTGCCTCTCTGTTACAAAAACCTTTTAAAACTGTTTAATGATGTAATCCACACCATACTAATTTGCTACATACTTGGACTCTCCACAAGGCAACAATGTCTACTAAATAAAACCATCATATTTACTTTATCTTTTTACCCTTGTTATTGCTCAGCTTCATAGAATTTTACTTTCTCCTTCTCTTAAACACAGATTTCAACTACACAATATATAGCACCTTTCCTTAAAAATGAAGAATCTTTTGGCTTAAGCATATGAGTTAGCACAAATGGTAATCACAGATCATCCTGCTTTTCACAGCCTTCCTGGAAAAGAGGACAATCCCTCACTTTTAGAAGCAATTATCTTTGCTGTCACAGTCATACACTATTTCAATATTGAATTAAAGAAAAATCCTGAGAACAGATATGATTTATACTCCATTTGTGTCAGAGCTGATTCTGTATCTTTATTTGTTTGAAGTGTCTTCATAAAATTACTTTTGAAAATAGCCTAAATCAGTTTTTCCCATGTTTTTTCCCCATGGTTTTCCATCTCAGTTTTGAGATGCTTTCTCATGATGATCATCAATGTTAGGCTTAGGAATTTTAAGTTTAGCTTAGGAATTTTAAGTAATACAATGAATTCCGCTGGGAAAGCAGGATGTTAAGCAGGCTGTAAAAAGAATAGTAAGAATTACTTTCTGGTTACAGCAACCGTTTTATTTTTTTTAAATTTCTTGAAATTAAACAACTTCATCCTGAATGCTTTCTGAATCTACCTAACCATTATCTTCCCAGGGGTTACTAAAGGCAAAATTCACCCATAAAGATAACAATATCTGAGAGTCCAGAGAGGATAATCTTTTTGGTGCCTGCCTAACACATATCTTAGTTTGTGATGTAGCTATAAAAACTATAGAAGTCCCCCAAGCTATAAAAACTATAGAAGTCCCCCAAATTGGGAGTGCTTTTAATTCAGAAAATACAACATCAGGATATGGATCTATAAAAGTTTTAATAAGTAGATTTATATTTTTTCATGTCACCAAAGAAGGCGGTGAAAATAAAGGATTAAAAAGTGAGTATTCACAAAATGAATGAAGACAGTAACTGAACACTTACCCTAAAGCTTGGAAAGATGGAATGGAACGTGCCCAGTGCATTGACAAGAAAAGCAACCTGGAGGCAGACTCACAGATATAGTGGACATTAAGATATTCAGGCATAGGAGAAGGCATGGTGAGCTGGTAATCAAAACAAGAAAGAAAAAAAAAGTGCAAGTCAGCTATTTTAGTTTCTTCATTTAAAACCATGGGAAAAAAAATCAGTCTTAGAGTTTAAGTGAAAAAGTAAGAGTTTCTTTAAATAAGAATAAGATAATTCTCACATGGAATTTAATAACTGCCTTTTTCATTATTAGCCACGATACTATACCCTATCATAACTCCAAAGCAATCAAAAAGTCAAAGATTTTGAATCAGAAAATTTTAGATAAATATTTATGTACTTACTTATAATAATATTTATCCACCCATTATAATATTTATATACACATTACATATGTGAACAAAGTGGGACTTGACCCCAAACTGCTAAACATACTTGTAGTTTTATTATCAGAAATCAGTATTTCTTATTATAATGGTTTGGCTAACACAGTTAAAACAAACCAAAACAAAATAAGAAGTAATCAACATTTGCATTAGAGAGCTGTTTATTTGTATGACCTAAAGTGGTTTAACTTCAGCTGGCAACTAAGGACCATACAGCTGCTCACTCACCCATCTCCCAGAGGTATGGAGGAGAGATTTGGTAGGGTAAAAGTGAGATAAAAACAGTTTAATAACATAATTAAAAAATAATAAAAATAATAGTAATGAAAATGAAAAATAGTAATTTTTAAAAATGTAACAAAGAGAAGAATAAAAGAATAAAACCCAAAAATAAAACCTAAGAAAGAAAAGTGATGCAAATTAAATAAATGAATTATATCTGAGCATGACATCGTAAGGGGTGGAATATCCTTTTTGTCAGTCAAAGTCAGCTGTCCCAGCTCTATCCCCTCCCAACCTTGTCTGCACCCTTAGACTACTGGCTGGCAGGGTGAGGAGTAGAAAAGGCCCTGACTCTGTTCAGCAGTAACAAAACCATCCTTGATTTCCAAAACTGTTTTCCACACAAATCCAAAACATAGCTCCACACTAGCTACTATGAAGTAAATTAACTCTATCCTAACCAAAATCAGCACAGAGGGGCAAGCTTTAATAAAAGGCCTGGTACTGAAGAAGTTTTCAGAGTAGCAAGCTTTTTGGTATGTCTATAAATGAAAAGAAGATGAAAAAAAATGATTGAACAATTTCTGCAGGCTATTAACAAGCCACAAAATAAATGCTTCACTACAAAAGAAACCATATTACTCCTTAATGAATAAAACAAATTAATACCATACTAAAATGTGGTATATAGACAAAGGAGAAACTCCCAAACACTTAAAATACTTGAAATCCAGTCACAGATTGCATTAGCTCTACCTGTTGCCAAGTGCAACTGTGGATGCTGCCTCTGCTTCATGTCATTCTTTTCTATGTAAATCCTTATGAATGGATTTGCTAGTATTTTAAGGTAAGAAGCAATAAACAGAGTAAACCATGAAGAGAACTGTACACTTTCTGAAATAGTTAACCAGTGAACATTAGAAGTGCATTCATCAGAAAGGAATGCAAGTATCTGAACAAATAGTTACCTTTCTAAAAAACATGAAATAAGATTTAGTCAGATCATTATATTACTATGTAAAAATGTTGTAGTACCCGGAATGCTACATGTGCATCACTGAGTAGTGGCCCCTCTATTTCAACAATATTCATGCTTGTCTCTCCACTCATCAGCTGTACACTGGCGTCCATACTGTCAGAGTTCTGGCACGCTGCACTCTCTCCTGGATTTAATGCTTTGGCAAGAGTATCAAATGCCCTGTAAGATCACAACAAACATAAATAAAAGTTTTAGAGACACTTTCAATTTAGAGGGAACCCACATATGTCTGTTCCAAAGATTTGGAAAATGGAAGTCAGTAGCATGCTTCCGCTGCCACTCAACCAAACAAAATCCCTGAAAACTCCAACCTGCAGTGACTCTGAAACAAAAATTAGCAGCAGAGATTCTGTTCACACTTGTCATCAACAAATTCACAGTTTTGACATACTTATTGTGCTGCTGAATCACAGTTTGCCTTTTTAGATCTCTTTAGTGATGTTTACTGAAAGTGCTGCCATAAGCATTTCAAGCACACGATCATCAGACTGCTCTTAAGGCAACTTAATGGATGTATAAATTTTACAGACTTGTGCTTCTATGAAGAACAAACAGAACAAGCTTTTTTTCTTATTCAACCTGATTTGAAAGGACTGTTTTGAAATATGTAAGAGAAAGCACTCTCATGCTTTCAATACCATGTTTAGTATCCTTTATGTGGGACAGTAACTTTTGTGAAGACTGAGTCACACACACAAAAATTATGGGGGAGATGCCAGGAAGAGCACAGATATATTATTCAGTATTTTGTTTTTGGAAAACAGATCAATTTTTTTTCTGTGCATGAATACATCTGAGAACCAAAACTGGTTCTCAGTTACATCTTCAATCAAAAATACACAGTTTTGATCACTGTCTACAGAGAGATGACATGTTCTGAGAGCATTCTCATTTGCATACAGTGTGGCATGGAAGACTTACACAGAGGTCTGAAAACTTCACAAAACTGACTAGCAGCCTGTATGCTGAAATGATTCTCAATTTACAGAGACAGGCTTATTACCACAGGATCTAAAATCAGTGATTTAATGCTAAAGTCTGGGAGTAGATTTTTGCCATTTTCCCTCACACTCCCCAGATCTCTAAATGCATTAACATGCTAATAAAATCTAAATGTTTACCATGCTTGACATGATCATTTACAACCAAAGAAAACATGACAATAAAAGAGCTGCTGAAGCTACCTCAAGCTTGAGATGGTAAATGACCTAGGTTTTGGTCCTACATCTGCCTGCATACCTTCATGTGTACACGTGAGGGTGACTGGGACATGCACAAATGGACTAAACAGATGTAAGTGGACTATAGTATACTTGGGACATTTTCTGTCTCAGATATACAGAAAATATAAAGGGAATCCATTCAGGGCTAATCTCTAGAAGTTATATTATCAGACACCTGCTAGAAGATCTGAATTTCAGGTCCTGAGTGTCTCGCACTTGGCAGTCTTGGTCAGAACAGGTAAACCCAGCAACTCAGTGCAAGATGCTTCTTAAGAAAAATAGGATCACTGCAAGGCTCTTCATATAGCAGGGACAGAAATGTAAGAAAGGAACAAAATCCACACTCTCCCCAAAATGTAAATGTCATGGGGACATTTACTATGTCTACCACAATCTTGTATTTATTCTAGTATAGGCTAGAGTCCTATTAAATAGGGTGAGCAGCTACAATGGTTAACGATGTCTGCCCATGATAGTTTGTTTCCAACATATTCCTGAATGTTTGCTTCCAAATAAATCTTCCTCTTATCTCATAAACTGGCAGTCGTAAGGCATCAGAAGTCAGCAGAAGCTCTGCATGTACAAAAACACTATTTACATTGCTTGTAATTATACAACGCAGTGGAGACTATAAGAAAAATGATGCATTTCTATCAGTACAAACTACTTCACTATATACCAATCTTTTTTTCTTTGGTGGATTAGATATGGACACATATACACATTTCCAAGACAGCATGTACAATGTAGATGATGTGTAAAGCAATATCACTGCAACAACTGTCAGAAGCTTGCCAAGGAAGAATGCAATTGTGACTGACAATAACTAAAATAACTGAGTACATACTACACAAAGTATCTTACAAATATGCTTGCCAAAACAGCTCAGTTAAAACCAGTGCAAGACTCAAGTTTGTAAGATATTGAATGATCATATTTGTATTGACGGTGACAATTCTGTGAGTCCCCCTGCTTGGAAAGGTGTCCTGCTTCTAATTCCTCTTTTTCAGATAACTCTGAGAATGATCTGCTCCATGATCTACTTGAGTACGACCCATTCTACTGCCTACCTGAAAAGGACTCTGTACATTATCTTCTCAAGAAGGACAGTGTTTCTCATCCTTATCAGAAGGATTTGCTCCCTGACCTTGGCCCTCCCCTAAAAAAATCTCTTGGAGATTTTCCAAAGGGTAAGGGCTGAGAACTGATTTCTTTTTCATTGTCTTCTAGTCACAGAGCCAACTTCTACTGGTACAGGATGAGTAGGAGTGGTTGTAGTAGCTGCAGCAGTAGAAGCAGGGCTCACATTCTGAATCAGAATAGCATGAGTGCCTGCTGCAGGGCTGCAATGGCCACAGCAGTAGGAGCAGTGCCCTCTTTCCCAGAAGCAATCATCAGTCTCTAAGCAGCAGTCATCAGCTTATGAGTGCCCGTGCCCGCTTTACGAGTGGTTGTACTCACACCAGGACAGTTGAGGTGGCTGTCTTGCACCTCCACAATAAATTAAAAGTATAAATAAAACTCAGGAAAAAATTCAGAAAAAAGCCTTATAAAATAATGCGGTCTTGATTAAAATCTGGTGAAATCAGCTTGACAGAAGAAGAGGTGTAACTTCCCAAGGCAGAATCAAACACATAATAATCAATATGGTTTGCTACGTGGCACCAGAGGCAACATGTACCACTTCAAAAAACAGCAAGAGATAACACAGATTAACAAATCTGAGATAAACATGGTTAACCAGATCGGAGAGGTATTACAGATCTAAAAATATCAAGATCAACACAGTATATCACACTGGTAAGTCCCAACCAGCACCAATAGTGAGTGTTGCCATGAGACAAAGGCAATGATAAGTAAAGACATACACCCCACTGGTCCTTGCACACATTAAGCAGGGCAGCGTTGACACATTACAATACATTTCACACTACACTACAGTGTTGACAAACTACAACACATTTCAATAAAGGCATGTGTTTAAAAGTTGACAAAAGATCTCCCACAACCATGTTCACAGCCACATTTTGTTCTCTGTCCTCAGCCATATGAGTATTCATTCAATTGCCAACCTTTCAGGACTCTCGAAAGAAAAAAATTTGACAAACTCTCAACTAAACCATCCAGGTCTCCTCCTGCTGGAGCTGGAATTCAAACTATTCAGACAATTACTCAGAGCCTGGGCTGAAGCTCAGAAGCTCAAGCCCCACAATGTGCACAAATAAATCTGACCAAGTTTAACGCTGGGCTGGCAATTAAATGGATCATGCTCTCTATTAACCTCTCTCCCTCCCCAGAAAGGGGAAGAGAATAAGGGAGAGAGACTTATGGGTTGGAAACTAAACTGCACAGCTTTAATGAAAATGATAATGATGAAAAGGAAAATAATGAAATATAAAAAAAATATATAAAAGCCCACTATCGTGCTTCCCCTTCAACAACGCTCAAGTCACCACAGAGGCTGCAGGGCAGAACCTAGGAAAGTCTTGGACTGGGCTCCTGGAGGAACTGGATTCAGAAATGCACAGATCAGGATCAAAGGAAGAAGAACAGGACATCAGCCATGGACAAAGAGAGTTTTACCTTCATGACCCCTCATATTTGTACCGAGTATGAGGCATACGGGATGGTGTAGTGAAATGAGGCAACCAGGTGCCACTAATTACCAGGCAGTGGCCATGAGCCTGTATTCAACCCACCTGTGCCCAATTAGGGCTGGCCCCAACTGTGCATGAGCAGGATTAGGAGGCCAATAAAAGGTGTGGCCTCCACCACACTGGGGGCTCATTGCCAGGCAAGCCAGGGGGGAGGTTGGTTGAGTCTGGAGCAGTAGCCCTGGTCCAGGCCAACTAATCTTGAAGGCAACAGCTTCTGCTAGAGCACCTCTTTGACCTCAGAGCATCGTGCCCCAAGAGTGGTTCGTCTTGCAACAGGATGGAGTATTTTATTTGGTCAATTTGGGTCACATGTACAGCCTGCTCCACCCCGTAGGAGCGGCACGGCTGGGATCCCTTTTTCCTCCCTTTCTGGTGCGTGAGAAGTTTAGCAGAACCAAGGGATGGCCTTGGTTCTGCATACCATTCTCCAGCAGTAACTATAAACATTGAGTGTTATCAGTCCTAGAAACAGATACTCACGGAGAAACATGCTGTTAACTTCAGCAAGTGCAGTTACTTCCCAAAGTCTTAACTGAAAACTACTAGCAAGAAAATTGGTTCTGTCCTGCACAAATCAGGACAAAAGAAAATGCTTTTCAAGCTTTTAAGGTCACCTGTTAAGGTCAAGCTTTTCCTAGTCACAGGCATTAAATTTCTTACACAGGTTAAACAACTCTTTACGATGATACAGAACACTTATACTATACTCCAAGATCTAAGACACATTAAGGACAACCAGAAGGTAAAAAAATACAATGAGATTTACACTGAAATTAATTTCACATACAAACAGCTGAAAGCACCTATTTCTCAAATGGAATTTCTTTATTTCACTTGGAAGACACTTAGAAGGTTTATCATCTACCTGAGTTTAGTGTGTTAAGGTACCTCTATTTTCAAGTGCAGCATGCCTTACCTTGTTACATCACTACTAGCTTGCTCTTCTTGCTGGAGTTCAGATAATGATGCATCTCCATTACTTAAGCTCTCAATCATAGATAGCTCTGTACTGCTTTGTGACATCTCTTTGCATTTACTGAGGTTTGCTAACGAAGTCACCACGTTTGCCAGTGTACTCAAATCTCCCTGACATGCTTCAACCTAAGAGACAAGTAGAGTTTTTAATTCTTTCGTGCTGGCAGAAGTTAAATTGCAGTATAAGAATCTAACCTTTACATAAATGAAAAATTGAGCATGTAAATAGACCTGTAAGAAAATTTCTGTTTTCAGTAAATGAGTAATCATAATGCAGCAATTAGACACTGTACTGCTTCTGTTTTTCTGTACTGCCACTGTACTTTGGACTGTTCCTTTTACAACTAATACTTATCTATTTCTTTAAGAATGCTGGATGGTAAGGAAGTGCAGAAAGAGAATTTATCATCTCTACTCACTAGTCAGTCACCAGGACTATAAGACCACAGTAGACAGTATTCTTAGCATTTTCTTTGTAAATGAGTTGATAGCAATAGGGTAGGAGAATGTTTAGAAAAGAATGGATAAAAAGTCAACTTTAAAAGCAAGCAGAAAAAGAATTCTGCTGCAGACTTTTGGGTTTTATGTCTTTAACTATAAGGGAACAAGGTGATTCAGTACTGACCAGCAATTCAAAGAGGCAGTGAGACATGTTTCCTACCCAGCTCCAGAGAAAAAAGAAGAAAATGAATAAGGAAAGTGCACGATAACAGACAAGTATACTGCTGCTAACACCAGCATGCTTCATGTCATGTAGCTTGCATTGCCATACTCCACAGGTAGAGCCAGGAAATTGAAATGGAATAAACAGATTTTGATGGGCCCCTTTGCAGACAGAGCAAGCGAGGCAAAATGTATGGAAACAGTATGAGGTAATTTAATATCAGCTAGAAAAATACAAAATATTCCTACTGTGCATGCTTAGGGAAGTTATCACATGGCTTTAGTGGATCGGTAAGTGTAACAAAATGGAAACAGGAGAGCCAGCTGAGAAACAAGATTGTTGCTGACATAGATCTTACTATCTTTGGAAAAAAAGTAGCAAAGTGGGGAAGCAACCTAACAGTACCAAATGCACTCTAATAATGCCACCTGAGGTTCTGCAAACACCCTGCAGTATTGGTACAATAGAAATATCCAAGGGTCGGGATTGCTCAATACAAAGAAAAATAATGCAGCCCTTGCAGCATGAAGGAAGGTATTTACATTGTAGAGTTTTTAGCTTTTTTTCTATGCAAGGCTAAAAGAATTCTTGAGAAGGCATTTGCATTCATATGCAAGAGAAAGCATATTGTTATAAAAGAGTGTTTGAAAAATTAATTTAACAAAACAGAAGAACAAAAAGCCAGATCAACCTTCCCTTCCAAACAGAAAACTACAGCAATCAACACTACTTAATGTATCAGCTGTGTCATCATATACCTTATCTGGAGTCATCAGGACAGTAGGCTCACTTTTTATTGCAGACTGATGAATGTTAACAAACATTCCCGATTCCAGCAGACCTGTTGATCTGACACAAAACAGCATACATTTTTAATCTTGATTAATTTAAAAATTCATGTTTCCTGTTTCAGGAAACAAGACATTTCTGCCTCTGAGTAGCATTAACATACCTTCCTGTTTCATTGTCTGTTACAAAAGTTGGAGTTGCAGCTAATGGACTACGAAGATCTTTCCGAATGTAGATCTTTTCTGTAGAAGCTGCACAGTTTGAAGATTTTTCTCTTGACACTTCAATAGGTTTCCTCTCACACTGAACAGCTAACAAAACAATATGCAATTAAGTCACATTCCAAATTACAGACTTAGAAGTAATCTGTTTTTTATTCTCTTTATATAAACTGCAATTTTAGTAATGATTCTGAAAGTAACAACAACAAAAACCCACAACCCAATAACCATTAAGCCAACAACTTCAGTAAAAAAACCCACAACAATCTGTTTGTGATCTTCTAAGTGGAGACTCATAGGTTCTCTCAGCTTCCCTCTTCCATACTCTCAGTTAATTTCTATGGGACTCATTGTACCCTTTTCCACAGGTCATGGGTCTGGGATGAACTCACAGCTTTATGCACTTAAAGAAGCTTCCCAAGTTAGGAGCTTAGACTGTAGAGGCACCAGAAGGAAAGTGTAAACATCCACTTTCACCCCCCCAGCTCTTTCTCCCTTTCTGAACTCACTTCTTCCATGCTGGAAAAGTGTTATTGCTTCTGCTGACAGAAGCAGGGCTGGTAAGGAAGGGAACATCCACAGAGGTTCAGGGGGGTCAGTAAAATAGAGCTGGATAACAAAACTAATACTGTGACTATAGCAACAGAGTGGCAGTATCAGGGCTGGAGAATTAATCTATGGCTTGATTTTCTATGTGTTTAGTATTCTGATGCTGTTGTGTTACTGCAGTACCACTGCATGTAAAAAGGAATTTGAAATCTGTGGGAATTGTTACGAATGGAAGTCTAGATCACTATGGATCTCTGCCTTATGAATAATTGCCTCTGCAGAGCTTTCCCAAGAGGGAACAGCAATTGCCAGCAACCTCAGTTGTGGAGAAAGTGACAAGCAGGTAGAAAGATTAAAAATGTTCAGTAGCTTATTTTACTCATAGAAAAATCAAACAAGGTGTATTGCCACAAAGCATTTTTTCAGTAGCACAGTTTTTAACACAGCTGCTAGCTAAAAGAATTCACGCTTTTTCAGACTTACAATCTTGTTTCATCCCAAAGGCAATGCATCTCTGAAGCCTGCAGTACTGACACCGGTTCCGGTGGTGTTTGTTAATGACGCAGTCTTTTGTTCCTCGGCATGAATAAACCAAATTTTTTCGTATACTCCTTTTAAAGAATCCTTTGCATCCCTCACAAGTTACTGCTCCATAGTGACGCCCTAGTTCCAGAAGAACACAAATCAAGACATTAATTTTACACTCAGTATTATGCATTTGATTCTGTATTTATTAAAACCAAAAAATTTGCTGTTTTACTCAGAAAAAGAATAGTTTTTTTTCCTCATTGGTTACAGATATATTGTGGTTATAAAACAGCATAAAAAACCCAAGTGAACCATTTTTCTAGTTCAAAGCATTTAAACAGGATAAGGTTTATGGTCAGCTGAGCTGCTTATTAAATTCTTACTGAATCTGTTGACAGCAGTATGAAAAATGGACAAGGAAAAAGGTTAGCAAGAGCAAAGAAGAAACTTTTAACTTATACATTCTTCAGCAATGTTTTAAAAACATCCCTACAGAAAAGCCTTGTTACTGCTCATCACAAATTCAGCTGTTGAAATGGTATGCCCTAAATCTAATGGAAACATGGAAAGCATAAACATGGGATTTGAAAGCAGTAAGTAATCACTTAAAAGCTTTCCTTTCACCTTTCATTTGCCTAACAAGGTAACTGTACATCCTTAACTTCTTTCATTAGAACTCCAAGGAGAAAATAATGAAAACACCTGAATATTAATTTTTAAAAATAAATCACTCCTTCAAATCTTTTGATACATAATACTAATATTTAAAAAATTCTAGGATATACTATAGAAAAAAGTCAAGTTTAAAAATTATTTTTCTGAATTAAATGGGTTTGGTTCTGCTGTAATACAAAATACAAAAATTACTAAAAAGTACTGGTTTTGATTAAGACATGCTTGGCAATTCCAATGATTCAATGATCCTGGAGGAATATAAAATATTTTAAAAGCAAAGACCACTTACAAACACTCAAAATACTCAGAGCACCCGCACCAAAGCTGCTCTCTGAACTAAGTAGGGCATTTTGCAGAAGTAAGTCTCAAATATGAACTAAGGCAAGGAAATATTTATTTTTAGATTTTTTCCTTACTCCTTACAAAGATTTTTTTACACATTAATCCTGCCTGCCTGAAGTTTCTAGAAATTGATAGGTTTTCTACATTCCTTCATCACAGCTATATTATCACAATATTAAAATGTAAAATTGATGAAAATTTATTTTATATTAAAAGAGTATCACTAAGAGTAACATTTTAACAGCAGCTGGATTGTGAACACTTGATTTCCATAACACAAAGTGCCTGGGCTGCTTCTTCACCTGCTCTTTGATGTAGCTGCTTTGACTTCAGTTTGGAGGTGACTCCAAAGCAGTTTGCAAGACACTGCTTGTCACATGGGAGGTTCCCCAGAACCTGTAGTTGCTCGAGGCCACATGGCACATTCCCCAAATTTACAGCCAGCAATCCAGAATCCTGAGCCAGGACAGGAGGAATAGCTCCTGGGATCTCCAGCCTCTCAAGGAATACTCAAACACTTCACTGGGGAGCCAGAGGAGTCTTGCTAATTGCAAGAGACCAACCAGATTCCTGCCTTATGTTTGTGAGAAATTTCCTTCGAGATGGGTGAAATCTAGGAATTATAATTTCCATGCTACACTTTTTGCAGTAGGAAACTGTTTATATTTTCTAGGCAGTTTGCTCTACATCCTACTGCTTTTCACAATGATATCCTAATATTAGCTACTTCTTCCTCTGACTCCCAATTTTATACACTTTCCATTGCTTCTCAAAAGCATTTAACTTTGTTATACTTGAATATTATTTGGTGTCATACTTGGATATTACTGGAGGTTTATTACACAGACATCACTGACAAACCAGAAGATTTTTCTGATTGAGCAACCATCTCTAAGTAATATAAGTTTAGCTAGATAAGAGCAAAGTTAAATGTCTTGTCTCTCTTGCACACCATTATCTTCTGTAAGTAACAAAGTGCAAAAACAAAGCTTTCAGCTCAACCACACTGAGGAACAGCCCTTAAAATTCTCTCTCTCTCTGAAATAAACAGAGAAGACACTCAGTAACTCCACATTTGACTGATCTGGAACATCTGATGGCAGGCACACATACAAAGGGAGAGAGTTCTCCAGCACACTGCTCCCAGTATTATTCTTTCCAGTTTCTTAATATCACTACACAAAATGTAATGCATGAAAAATTTTTCTTTTCTTACCTTAACACTCTACTTTGGTGGCAATATATGAATACACCATCCTTAAGCTTATTTTCATTGGAATTACAATACATTTTTACAATGTAAATGATTCTTCAAATAACTATCTGTCCCGCATAAATCTCACATCAGCACTATTTTCATATGCTTGCTAAGACTTCCTTATCTACTGGTTTCGTTTTTAAAATAATGTACAGATTTCCCATATATTTAAGAGAACCTGTCTACTACAAAGCTCAATTTCTTACTTTATTTTAAGGAAGAAAAAACTCTCAACAGTGTTGCTTATATAATTTTATCAGTTATATTTTTATAATATAAAATAAAATACATCAGCTTAAGAAAAAAAGAATTAAGAAAAAAAGAGGCAAAACACTACATGGTAGAAAACACTGAAATGTTCTTCTATGATTCAATTCTATTTGTAAACTAACATTAAGTTACTAGAGTAACTTTTAGTGTAATTCTACCCTGAAAGATTGGTGTAAATCCTTTCTGTCTGTGCACATATATATATAAATGTGTATCTATATATATATACACACATATACATATACACATCTATATATATACATATATAATACATACATAGATGTATATACATGCAGATTGTTATACAGCTTCAGAAGAATTTTAAACTCTTTATAAAACTGAACCATCTTAGAAAAAAAAAATAAAGACAGAAGTAAATACCTGATGCCTTATCTCCACATACAACACACAGATCAAACACCTTATTTAGGCTCTGCTCATTGGGAGAGTTGTCTGTTAAAATCTGGAAAAAAGTGTGAAAGAATTTAATTTTCCTTTTTCTTACCAACAAGAAAGATTAGATTAAATTAAATCCTATGCTTGTCACTTTTCTCTAAGAAAGGGGACACAATCTACAGAGTATGATATCTTCCTCACTACATTTTACAGTCAAAGACACAAAAGAGCTACCTGCCATGCCACTGTGCTCCTTTTCAGGATGAAACAGAATTTCACTTTTAATGCTCATGAAAAGGTTTCAAGATTTCATTTATTTAACACTTCCTAAGTAGAACAGGCTTCCATTTTGAAAAACATTCAGCATCTGCATCCTCTTATCCTACCTTTTGTTCAATTTTGTATTTGCATCCTAATGACTTGCTCATAGTACAAAGAAAACAAGCACTAAACCAAACAAAAAAATCCATTGCAAAGGCTACTATAGCTACAGTCAAACTAGTTAAGTTTTCTTTATGATACGCAAAAATGGTGGACCAATGGAACATGTACTCTGGACACTACCATTAAATATCTAGTTTGGCTTTCAGAAGAAATTGACATAATTACATTAAGCTACATTAAGCACATAACATTAAAATCCCAGAAATGTAGGGCAGGTGCTTTAGTCTTCCATTTGACTTTAAAACACTGTCCCACAGCAACATAAATAAAGTACAGCAACAATTCAATGCAAAAAAGGAACACACTTATAATGAGTAACAACCAAACATCTTGATAATTATGTAAAACAAAAAAGAAAAGGTTATTCTTCCCATTATAAATAGATTATAGTTTAGAAGTTTTAAGTTCCTAAGTTTTATTGTATTTTAATGGGAAGTCAGACTCTCATTCTCGCTTTGCATATTGAAAACAGAACCTCTCATAAAAAGACAGATAACTTACCAAATGAGGAAGCACCCTATCTTCTGTAGGGAAAATTTTTCCATAAGTTTGGAAGATAGCATAGATAATACATATGGGAATGTTTAACAAGTATACTTCTTTTTAGATAGCCTTTGCTAATAATACTGTCTCAGAGAGTCACTTATTTTCATTTAATATAAGATCTTTCAAAGAAAAGTCGTATCAATGAGTTAATATTAATATTTCATTCCTTCACAATTTTGCATTATTAATATTATTTATTTTCATTGTAATATATAAAATATTTAGCCATATTTCAAGTCCTTCTATAAATGAAACCTGCAGTGAAATGGGAAAGTCCACATAAGGAAGGACCACAGAATTTGGCCCATGAGAATATAAAGATCCCAGACTCCGAGAACTCACCAACTATCCTTCAACATGAAGAATAAAAACTGGTTACTAAGATGAAGAAGAATCAGTGAAGGTGAAATAGATAATGGGAATAATGAGTCGATGTAAAGATAAAATGCAACAAAGGAAAGGTTTTTGTTTTTTTTTTTGCAGCAAATGAATGCATATTTCAACTGAAGGCTACAGAAGAACATCAAAAAAGGATGCAATTGAAAAACAAAAGACTGGTACTCTGTATTTCTACCTATACATGCTAACTAACAACAGAATAATCTAACTGAAGTGAAAGAATACTCTGTTGTCTCTCAAACTAATTATGTTGCCTAAACTGCACAACCAGAACAGGAGCTTTTAATTTTTTGTCCAGACTTTCCCCACACCTGACTCTGGCTCTTTAAACCAGTATGGCACACCTCTCATCTGGTTTATGCTTTCGTTGAGGTTTACTTAAAATACAAAATGTATTATACCACTAAACATGCTTGAACACCCCTCAATAGGACTGACTTTTGTTACTGCTTCCCTGTTCACAGCAATCTAATTCCTTGTAGCAAGGACCTTGCAAAGATCTGTAAGTTTCAAAAATATATGCTATATATAATACAGATCTATGATTCGAGTTTGTACAAAATGTGGGTAGTGAATCAGTGTGGTGGACTGGCTTCCATGAGCACACAAATGAAAAAGATCAGGGGTCTTCAGATGAAAAGAGATTATTTGAAAGAGGATATAACAGTGATTTACAGAAACAGCTGAATCCTTTCTAGTTGTTGCTTATAGTGCAAGAGACATCTAATTATATAGGTCTCAGAAGATTAATCAACTGAAGTATTCTCTACACAACACACAATTATACTCTAAGATATTACACAGACCAAAGCATATATGGTCTATATAAATAACAAAAAAGCTTGTTAAACTTCAGTGGCAGCTATCAAATATCATGGTCTCACTGCAACTTCCAAATCTTGAAGTTGCTCTAAATCATCAACTAAAGGAAGTGAAATAATATGCTCAGGAGAATTATGTCCATTATTGTCCATGTTTTTTACAATCTCACATGAGTAAACCAAAACCCTTCAGTGTTATTTTCCCACTCTGAGTAATACACTTTCCTACTAAATAGTCTCTTGGAGAAACTACTTTGCAGAACGATTCACACAGCTGAAGAGAAGTTACAATAAAGTACAAAAAGGAAAACAAGAAGGAAATCTTACATGACATAGACAAGGGAGAGAAGGGTATGTTTCCAACAAAATACAAAAACCAATGGAGAGTCAATGAAGCAGAAATAAAGGACCACTGATATAGCAGGAACTGGAAATTACATTAAAAACAACAGCATTTTTTCTAATCTCATGAGCCCATGAGCCAGGGTATAAATTTTAAAAAGCAATACTTTTTAAAAAAAAAAAAAAAAAAAGAAAAAAAAGGCAAAAAAGAGAAAAGTTTTTTTCATAATTTAAAAGTATCCATACTGAGTCTTAATGCAATGGAAAGCATACTGTAAAAAAAAAACAAAAAACAAACCAACCCAAACATACATATTTGGAAATAAGACATCTCTCCTTATCCCATTTGAACCAAAATTATGAAATAAAGTGGATTATCTACCTGGATGTGTTGTGCAGATATATCAGGGGATGCAAAAAACAGTTGGTTGACACCTGCAGCATCTGGAGTTGCTAGGATAACTTTTCCTGGAGTGGAATCTTGTCTGGCAAGGATCACCTTGCTTGGGGTAGAGCCATCATGATTTGTTAAGATGAACTGCTTGCCTGCTGAACTCTGATCAAGTGCTGTAACAATCTGAATCTTCTGGCCCGTCTGCTGATCTGTGACAATCTAATAATACATTTATCTCAAATTGTTATGGTAATTTAAGTACACCTTTGGGGCCCAATCTGGGCACCTAAAGAAAGAGGGAATTTTGCCTTGACATTTGTGAAGCAGGATAGGCTTCCCCTCTGTCACACAAGAGAGAGGTAAGCTCAGGCAAAACCTTGGATTTTCACTGTATTTGAAACACACTTCAATTAAGAGTGTTTGAAGCCAAACCTAAATTAATACACAAATTTAACAATTGGCCCATGCTTTTACAACACTAATGAAACCCTTGACCATGCTAGCATCCAGAATGTGAGGAACATCTGTAGCTCAGCCCTAGGACCTGTCAAGTTATGAGAAATTGTAACTCTTGAACTCACTGTGGAGTGCTTAGCACTTCCCAGGTTTGGCTGCTTAACAAACTTCCTGAAACCACAAATGAAGTTCCAAATGAAAAAAAGTAAGCAACAAACAGCAAGAAAAGCAATAACCTCATTGTACCTGTGTACACATTTTAGGCTTCTTTTTTTTTTACACAGATATTCCTAAATAAAGTATGAAAAACAGAATCTCTCCCTGACACATTTTTAAAGGAAGAACTTATTTTCATGTTTCACAATCAAGAAAAGACCTACAGACTTTTTTTCCCATTTTATCTCTATTTTCAAGCACAAACTCAGCAGAATTTGATTAAATAACCCTCCACTTAAGCCTACTTTTTCCAGTTTTGTCAGGAGTTTATAATCCTTAGAGAAAACCATAAAAATTCCATGTATCTTCTGTTGTATCTCTCACTTTCAGTCACTTCCTGTATTTCTCCATCAAAATGCCCAAATGGAAAATTGCCTCTGGAGACTAAGGAGAATCATCTTACAAAGACTTTTTCTTGCAAGATATTTTTGAATTACAACTCAATAAAACAGTTCCAGTGAATGTATTTTTGCCTACAAGCAATTATTTTACCTATAACCAACCATCTATCCATCCCTAACTTTTATGTGGTCTTATACTGATGATTTTTTTTTTTTTTTTGTGATCTAACACTTACCGTAATTAATTTCATGTAAATAGGGCAGCAATAATATTATTAAAGTGGAGAATGGGCACAAAGAAACTAAATGAGGCCTAATTTCACACAACGCTTTATCGGTTTTCCTATTGTACCTTCACAACTATCTTATGAATTTCTCTAAATGTTCAATATATTTACATTTGTAAAAGATATGCAGTGAGAGATTTAAATTATTGAATACCTAATTTCAGCAAATATGAATCAATATTGCCACTTGCAAATATTAATAAATTAACAGTTTAAAAATAGGAATGTGTGAGCAACACAAAAGGAAGGTTTCCTTCTGCTAGTCTTTCCCTATTAACATTTTTATGGATCAAATTTCATTTTTTCTCTCTGCAAAAGACAATTAAAGGCTTGCTTAAGAAAGAAGTCCAGATAAGATGAAAAATTTCCAGATGCAGAACAGAAGAATATACATTATAAGTTCTGAGGTATACGGTAGGAAATGCAAAAACCCCAGAATAGTTATCAACATGATTAATACAGAGATTTCCATTCAATTTTCTCAGATATCCAGGCCTGGGGCCACAAATGTCTACAACAGTCCCTTATTTCTCCTTTCAGTTTATTTCTGTTGGTTCTATATTCTTTAGAAGGCAAAATTCCTTTTTTTAAGTCCCTTCTTTGCTAAATTTTCTCCTTCCATTTATCTACATTTTACAACCTTAATTTCTGCTGTGTAATTTCTGGCTATTTTAAAAGTAGGTGATGGTGCCTTCCCCTTCTCTCCAAACACATATATTTTACAAGGATTAGGAGAAATCTAATGCATGTTATCCACAACGGGGTGCAGATGTGCATAAAGTCAAACGCAAGAGTATTGTGCTACTTCTTGAATACACAGAGGACACTCTTACAGAAAATCCACCTTACTATCAAAACTTAGAAGTACAACTGTATGTACCTGAAAAAGGCACATACTTTATCTCGTTAGGTTTATTCAAAGTATAGTATAAAAGTAACATGACATACAGTATGTTCCAAGCAGTGAAGAGACAAATTTGAAGTAAAGTTGGAATCTTTTTTCATATATATGCTAAAGTACCTGCTTTCATATTATAGTCCAGCTTTTCATCTGTAAAGAGTATATACTTGTAGAAAATATGGTAGGACAGAAGGCACAAAGAATCATTGCTGCTTCATACAATGCACTTCACCTCCTGTTTAACAAGTAAGTGCTCTAATTCTTAACTTGGCTTCCTGCAGTTCTATGGGGATGCCTGTGTAGTTTTCACTGCATGACACAGTAGGTACAATGCTAATATCCCTACAAAGCTGCACAAATGGTTTCTGCAACAGTCAAGCATTTGAAAACTGACAGAGGCATCAGAGAAAGTTTAAACAATTAAGCACAGTCTGTCAGCAGCTGACCTCTTAGGGCCATATACTTGGAAAAACTCCACCTAAATCACAATGGGACTCTGAAAGTGCAGAAGTCCACAAAAGTACAACTTGCAGTATCTAAATGTTGAGATAAAAGGAAAAAATATAATCAGAGGGAAAAAGAAAACCACTTATCTTCTCAACAGAATCCCTCATGACTCAGTGACAACACATTATGTTTCTTAATAATATGAAACTCAGTATCGCTAAAGGGATAATGTTGTAAAACAGGAATATATTAATTCTGGATTGTCTGCTGAAAATATTTCATTTAAGCACTCTGATGATAATAGAAAATAGTATTTTCCTTTTTTGATTTTAAGCCTTGTCTTTAACAAGTTTTGACTTCCATCTGAACACAATTTCAATAAATTAAATACCTCAATAATTCTGTGTTCCGATTTTAGGAAAAAAAAGTGTCTCAACAGAGAGGACTAATCCACCACTCTATAACACGAGTTGGTTTGCAGTAGAAATGTCTGCTTAACAACAAATGTGACATTTAATGTTTATCCTAGAGAAACGATAGCTTTCCCTAAAAAGAGTGACTAGTGAAACAAGCTTTAAAAAACATTTTACTGAGAATTGTGTATTTCAAGATATCAGGTAATTATTTACGTGCATTTAACAATACTTAAAAGTGAAAAAAATACTGACTGGAAACAAACTCAAAATGAATCAATTAAACATTCATTTTGAACATTTCAGTGAGAAGTATATGTTCCTACAAACTATTTTATGTTTCACATAAGTTCTGCTTTGAGGGAAGTTGTTATGAAGTTTTATTTCATATCTAATTATTATTTATATTGGTGACATGTTTGTAGGTATCTGTTGCAGGAAGAATACCATTTGACTGAGTGCTGCTCTGCACATACCAATAGACAATCACTGCACCAAAATGCTGACCATCCATTTTGAGACAAGAATCAATGAGCATGTTGGAAAAAGAGACAAGTGACAAAGTAGCTGTGTAACTAACAAGTGACCTTCCAGCTACATGAGATGATAAAAACTATAAAGGCACCCTGCTCCTAGAAATACAATTCCTGTGTGCTAGTCATATTTGCTGTAATTACAATGCTTAACTAAATGTAATTCTCCCTCACTAAAAAAGAGACACATTCTGATTAGAAGGCTGCTGCTGGCTTGGAACCAACAGAACTGTCCTGCTCTTCAGCAATAAAAGCTCATGGGTTTGTATGTGGTCATCCTGCATTAGACCCTAATGCTAAATTTATATTAGTTGGCCTCACATGACAGGGACATTGCTGCATACAGGTACTGACAATGAAAACAGAGGATAAAGAGATGGTGGCTAATTGATAAACATTAATTAATAAAAGGTATAGCTGTACACAAAGCATAGAACGGGAGTGGAGGTAGCTGAAAGAATCAAGATTTACTGGACAGGTAAGACTGTACCATGACTAGAGCATAGGTAGGGGAGATAAAACAAAAGATCATGGATGGGAGGTGGCTGTGAAGTCCTGGAGGGTTGAAAGCTTGAGTGCAATACACTGGAACAGGAAAAAAAAACAATGGAAAATGTTGACGAGTGAAGCCAGCAAAAGAAAAAGCAACCAAGATTAAAACTACCAGCTGGCTCACTTAAGTGAGCGATTTTAAAATTATTCTGCAGTTGATGTTTTTTCTCTAGGATTTTAAAATAACTACTTTGCAAAGATGTGCACTGACTTTTACAGGGATAAAATCTAAAATTTAATTTCCCAAATCCTCCTCATTTCCATATAAATATATCTATGTTGATTTAGCTACCTACATTGCCAAAAACTTCATACCCTCACTTGAAGTGGAGATTATTACCTGGACAAGCTATGAATTAGCATACAGGGACATACACAATTGCTTATGACAACCACAAACCAGTGTTGTCCTCAGGCATTAGATTGTCTTGCAGTTTTTCATGACTTGTATCAATGATACAATGCAGCATTTCCCTCCCTGCGTGCTTCAAAATGTAGAAAACTTTCAACAACTCAGTTGAATAACCAAATCTAAAATTTACTCAGCTTTTAAAGAGCAATATCATTACAGTATTGGGAAAAGTCTTTCTGCATTCAATGGTTGTATTTTTTTTGTAATCCTAAAATTCTTAGGAGGAGGAAAAAAAAAAAAAAAAAAAAGAAAGAAAGAGGGATGCATTCGAATGTTTTTTTTTCTGCTTATATAGAAACAGTCTCTGCCAGCCAGGGCTGAGTATTTACATTCAAACAAACCATATGAAGCAAATAATTAAAAAAACCCTGCATGTGAAAACTGGCAGAAATAAACAGTCCATCTCTGCTTTTAAAATACATCAGATAAGGCATACCTGTATATGTTGTGGTAAAGAGAGGCCTGTATCTGCAGGAACAATCTGTATTCGTTGTGCTGCCCCATCCATTAGTGTCTGTTTGACAGATCCCTGGGAATGATTAATCTAGAAAAAAAAGAAACAAATGTAATGGATTGACAAGGGATACAGTAACTTAAGTGTGGATACACATCAGTGGAGGAAACCCTTAAAATTTTACCAGCTTCTGATTTCTCTACATAAGGCTGTGGACAGTCTGACACATTGTATAAGGAAAGCAAATGGTTGTAATCTAATTTAATAGCTTAATTTTGCTAGTTAGAAAGTTCTTTTTGTGTCACTGTTTTAAACCCCTTTTGAAATACTTTACAATGTAAAATTTAGAAACATGTTAAGCAAAACAATTCAGTTAACAAATCCACATAAGTCAATCAGTTGGAATATTTTTTACTATGATGTTCATGAGGCATACCACCTTCCATCATAGCTATGCTACATTTACTCTAAAATACTTTTGCCTTAGCGGCTTGCTTAAATGACAAAATAACTTTTCTTTTAAAGCAGCAACAAACAGAACAACACAATTCTATACTGGAGAACTATCAAGAATAATCATTAAAGAATACCAATGAAATGTATGAAGTTTGCCAACAGTGTACCTTAAAACAAATTTAGATTTCTGTGTGAATGCTCTCAGACACAACTTGTGGAAGTGTTTTAATGATTCTCAGTACTCAAAAAATTCTTCACATGCTTTAGCAAAATGTATGTGGAAGAAGGTATAATTCATTACATTATTTGTCAATAGAAACTTAAAAGTACATCTATTTGCAGAGGATCTTTGTAGTATCAAGGATGTTTGCCTTCACAGAACCTATAGATACCTTCAAACTTAAATTTTTGTTTTAAATTCCCAAGTAACTCCTTAAAACCTTTTGCAGTTCAAAACATCTAGAACGTATCTTGCGATTACCTGTTAATAACATTTACTAATTTTTACATCATTATAAAAATGCTCCCCTTCAACTGTCTGTCAGCTGTTGTCTCCCCCCCAAAAAGAACTAATACAGAGAATATATATCTATATCACAGTAAAGTTTGAGAGCTTTTTTGTTCTTCCTGGATCATCTTCCTGATTTTGCAGCCACACCACCATATACATTTTAGTACCAGCAGAAGAAAGGAGGCAACAATATTCAGGTGGAGATGAGTCTGAGAGAGGGAAGGAGCAATGGCATTTCTACAAATACACAGTTTTTCCTGAGTATGAATATATTCACTGCTCTGCTTAAGTAAGGAACTAAGACATATTTTGTTATACAGAACAATTTTGGATTTGAAAGAGTTACATTCAAGCACTAAAATTCTGCTTCAGTCTTTCCAATTACATGTATACAGGGTGAATTAGAGGCAATGGAAGTTTTATGTGAATTTATCTTTGCTATGAAAACTAAACTAGGTGTTCCAGGACTGGTTTATGCTTGCTCCCTTAAAATGTCATGATCTACATGCTGAGTAAGATAAAAATGCTCTTCAACCCCACAAAATGTCAGTTTGACAGCTTTACTTCCATATAGAAAACACTTTGTTTATTGTAGTAAAAATAAACCCCAAAACTGCTAAGAATAACTGCAGCATTACTTAAAAATTTTATTTTATATATGCTTAAAAGACATTTTGACAAATACATCGCTTTTCGCTGTTACTGTTACCTGGCAGTACTGTGGAAATAAAGAACATTGTACTTAGTGTATCCAACCACAGATTAAAAAAAGAAGATTGCCGTGGGCTCTTAACTTCCCTACATAATTCAAGGAATATGATCTTGATGAAGAAACATGAATTATCTCACAACTCAGTAGATGATGATTAGCTGTTGGCAGAATTTAAGAAAAGATAAACATTGTGCAATGCACCATACAGGCATGGCTATACACTATGTTTTCTTTTTAGTAAGTTCTGCTTTTATGCAAGAAAGCCTTAAGTTAATAAAAATGTGTTTGTGAGCATGATAAAATGGTTTCTGATAGCTTTGTGTTTTAAAATGTGTCATGAACAAGAATTAATATTATAAAGAAATCCAAACCTATGTCACAGATGACTTCTGACCATTTTCTAGACACAGATGCACTTTTCATTTCCTCAGAATGGGAACACCTTCCTTTTTCCTTTTCATGTTCTACTCACATCAACTTTTCTTGTAAGTTCAATTAAAACTATTTCATCATTCAAAAAAGGATTAAAATTGCTAGCAAAATTACTGCTGAAGTTCCATAAATGTTAAATTATGTTTTTCAATGCTTATATTGAAGAGAAACACCACCAAGAAATTAGAGCTGGTAGGTCACAGGTGGGTAAGAATATATTACATGAAGGCTGTAATGACACTTTCCTTGCCAACTCCACCTTTCACCACTCATGCATGGCATGCACCTTGGACAGTAATTTTGACTTAGGAAGCTCTACCTTGAACTGCCCTGGGTGATGTTTTTTTGTTCTTAACATGTGGCAGATTGGGCTGCACCTTGTCCCAGATATGGGACCTAAACACAACTAAAGAGAGAGAACACCTTTTTCTACTCTCTTGGTTTAGATTTTTTTGTTGCTGCTGTGGAGGGTTGTTTTTGTGTGTGTGTGTGGCTTGTCTGTTTGTTCCTTTCTTTCTTTTTTTATTTGCTTGTGGTTTTTTTTCCAGTTTTGTCCACCACACAATGAACACAGAGAGCTTACATGAGCAAGATGAGCATAGCGTGACAATAAGTGGCTAAGCGAATTCTGAGCAATGCTTAAGCCACACTGCTGCCAAATAAGATGTGACAGCCTCAGGCACAGTAAAATCTTGCTAAAGGAGAAATCCTATTCAACCCTGCTGATGGAATGATATTCACAAAAACTGTAAGGCTGCAGTTTCCCCATGAACAGAAACTGCCAACAGCCCTCTACAGTGTCAAACCTCTGCTCCCTCCATCTTTGCCCCTGCCTTCTCTGGCTGTCTCCTTCCTTTACACTGGCTCTGGTACTCTTTCCAGCCTTTTCACACCCTATTCTATGTACTAATCCAGCAGAAAACCTTCCACTTATTTTGACTGCTAGTTTGCTGCCAGTGTGGAAATAAAGTAAGTAAGAAACAAAGGAGCTTTCCTCTTCCGTGGCAGTGAGTTACTAAGTCAGAACAATGTCTCACAGAATCACATTATGAAAATGGCAAACAAGCCTCACAGAGGATAAATGCCATCCTCTTTTTCAAGTTGAGTGCACTTCTCAGCTAGCTTTGACTAACCTATATTAAAAACCACAAAAACATAAACAAAAAAACCCAAACAAAAAACAACCATAAAACCCCCCAGGCAATATAGCCCTATTTAGACATTAACAAAGAGCTTTGACCAAAACAAAACACTAGTCACACCATTCTCACCTGTATAGAGGGCAAGTGAGAGAAGGAAAATACCCTGCATTCCTTCTGTCCTTTGATACAGCTTTAGCAACACTCACAGTTACGTATAAAAAGTTATACAAATTTATACAGAAGTAACTATCCCACCCTCATCAACCTTTCTAATTGAAATCAAAACTAGGAGGAACTAAAGGTACTTGAAAAGTCTGTGTAAAGACAAGAAACCCAAGAGTGGATATTTCAAGATAAAAGACAACAATTATTTAAGATTAATAAGATACTGCTGCTATCAAATTTAAAGCAATGCTCAGTTTAAAGAGGCCTTCTAGATAAGCATGTATCTATACTTCCAAATTATCTGTGCAACTCTGGAAGCTCTCTGGCTGCAGTACACAGACTGTGAACACAGGATACAGAAAATGTCAATCAGAAGTTAGCAGAAACAAGAGTTCCATCTTCCATTTGATTTGTATCAAACACCAACAAATATTTTACAGTGAAGACTATGGCAAACATTTATTCATGAAAACAAAAAGTGATGACTGATGCTTTATTAGAAAGTAAAAGCTATGTACTGACAACTCTTTTTGGTTAGGGATTTTGGAACTGAAAGCGAGCAAAGCAATTCTACAACCACGGGGCTCTCTGAAGACCCCATACAGGCCCAAAAAGCAGAGCAGAACAGCTAAGTCACTGGAAACACTCCTAAATTTTCCTTAGCTTCATTTCTGTGGGGCAAACTCTGGCAAGAAAGACTTCGCTGCGTAACTTTACAAAAGTAAAGTATTCTATTCTAGTCTATTCTAGCCTACTCTATTCTTCCATGGGAGAGTCTCTGGAAGTTTTGAGTGCACCAAGAACTATTTTCTCCTGTGATCTTGTTTTATCTTGATCAGGTATCAGTCTGCATGTTTTATTATTTAGTGTCTCTTAAACATGACTCAACATTTATGTACCTCTCCCATTTGCTGTTCAATAATTTGATGGGCCAGTTCCTCTATGGTTGCCATGATCTTTAATCACCAGAACTTCCTGTCAAAGAAAGGAAAGAAGATGCTTAACACCTATAACTTCAGTAGTTAAAATATCTTAGGGAAAATACAGTTCACATAAGTAAAGTTTGCTCTGTTGTCTGAAAGTGACATTCCTACTGAATTTAAAGTCTGTTTATACTATTAAAATATAATGCATTTTCTATTTGTAAACTTCCATATATTTTACTCATATATTTCACTTCCTATTTTTTTCCTTCTGCTTTACCAATTACAACATAATAAACTCTATGTGAGAACAGAAGTGTTTTACTGACTATGACATCAGCAGGGACATATTCAACATCTTTAAACTGGAACAGAGAAGATTTTGTTAATGCAAATGAAGGAGGTGAAAACTAACTCCTTCTTAAATCAAAATGATGTTTTAGTATTAAAAGGAGTGCTTGAAGATACATTTTGTAATTAATAGAATGCACTACTTGGGAGGCAGAAAATATGGCTTGGCCTCACAAACAAAGCTTTCAGAAGGACTCTCTCCCCATGCTTGCTGCAAGCACGCTGGTGGCCGATGAGGCCAGTGTGGGACAGGCAGTGGGGTTGCAAAAGGCAGAGCAGAAAGTCTCCTGTGAGGGGACAGCCAAGGCACGGTGCTTTCTGAGCTGTCTTTTCTCCTCCAGACTGATTCTGCTGTGCTCTCAAAGGAGGCAGCAGCGTTGTGGATGGTGTCTCCATGCTGGCAGTCAGTATGGCCAAAGCTGAGGGATTGTTTCAGGGAGTCCCTGTATCTCCTCTCTGGGGCTCCTCTGTTGCGGCACCCGGTGGCAAGTTCACCACAGAGCACCATCTTAGGGAGGTGGTGATCCTCCATCCTGGGGATGTGCCCTGCCCAGAGCAGCTGTGTCCTCAGTGTCATGGCCTCAATACTGGTGACCCCTGGATGTTCAAGGACAGTGACACTGGTCACGTACTCAGTGCAGTGGATGTTTGGGATTATATGGACGCAGCACTGATGGAAGCATTCAAGGAGTCGCAAGTGGTGGGGGTAGATGACCCATGATTCAGAACCATATAAAAGTGTAGACAGTAAAATGGCTCTGCAGACACCTGTACTTTTTTTCAGGTGTTTAATGCTCCAGGCTCTTTTATAAAGTCTTCTAAATGCTCTGTATGCCTTTGTTAATCTGTTGTCTATCTCTTTGCCAATCTTGGCATCCGAGGAAATAATGCATCCCAGAGAGCTGAACTGATGGACTGACTTAAGCTCTGATTCACCTATGGTGATGTGGGGATGATGGAAGTCTTCCTGTGGTGCCGGCTGCTAAAGAACTTCTGCCTTCTTCAAGCTGACTTCCAGCCCAAAAAGATCTGCAGCCACTGCAAAGCAGGATGTTATGCACTGCCAAGCTGCTTCTGTGTGAGCAACAAGGGCTCCTCCCCCATGATAAGGGGGCGCCCGTGGAGAGGCAGAAAACTTACACATTTTTAAAAAGATGCTCTTTTGCCATCAATAGTGCAGTTACACCATAAAAAATCCAAATCCTTGTAAGAAGAATTTTGTGGGATCTGACAGAGATGACGTTAATGCAGTGTGAAGCATTCATATGTATGCCACGCTTGACTGAGCATTGAGTTAGAAATATTCACAGAACAGCACTTAAAAAGAACACACAGAAATTAGGGAACACCATAATCACTTTCTTTTCCTGACAGAAGCTTTACTAAAAACGTTTCTCCTACAAACCAAGACTCCTACACTTAAGGATTTGCCTTGGTTGATGAAGGCTAGGTTAAGGATCAGTTAATGAGGCTGGACATCCATAAATCCATGGGTCCTGATGGGATGCACATTGCTAGGACAATGTCAGGGATGTCATTGCTAGGCCACTCTCCATCATCTTTGGTAAGTCGTGGGTAACAGGAGAGGTCCCTGACGACTGGAGGAAAGAAAATGTCACTCCAGTCTTCAAGGAAGAGGACCTGGGTAACTACAGACTGGTCAGCCTCACCTCCATCCCTAGTGATGGAATAACTCATTCTTGGTGCTGTCTCCAGGCACATCAAGGACAAGAGGCTTATCAGGAGCAGTCAACATGGCTTTACTAAGGGGAAGTCATGTCTGACCAACCTGAGAGCCTTCTATGATGATATGACCAGGTGGATGGATGATGGCAGAGCAGTAGACATAGTTTATCTTAGTTTCAGGAAGGTATCTGACACCATCTCCCACAGCATCCTTGGAGCTAAACTGAAGAAGTGTGGCCTGGTTGATCAGGTAGTGAGGTGGATCAGGAGCTGGTTGAAGAATAGAAGCCAGAGAGTTGTACTCAGTGGGATGGAGTCTAGTTGGAAATTTGTTTCTAGTGGAGACCATCAGGGGTCATTACTGGGGCCAGTACTATTCAATATATTTATTGATGACCTGGATGCAGGAATAGAGTGTACTATCAGCAAGTTTGCTGATGACACAAAGCTGGGAGGAGTGGCTGACACCCCAGAAAGCTGTGCTGCCATTCAGAAGGAACTAGACAGACTGGAGAGTTGGGCAGGGAGAAATTTAATGAATTACAATAAGGGCAAGTGTAAAGCCTTGCATATGGGAAAGAACAACCCCAGGTACCAGTATAGGTTGGGGACTGAGCTGTGGGAGAGCAGCACAGGGGAAAGGGACCTGGGGGTGCTGGTGGATGGAAGGATGGCCATGAGCCAACAATGTGCCCTTGTGGCCAAGAAGGCCAATGGCATCCTGGGGTGCATTACGATGGGTGGTTAGCCTGGGTGGTTAGCAGGCTGACAGAGGTTCTCTTCCCCCTCTACTCTGCCATTCCATCTGGAATAGTGTCCAGTTCTGGGCTCCTCAGTTCCAGAAGGACCCGGAACTGCTTGAAAGAGTCCAGAACAGAGCAACCAAGATGATGAAGGGAGTGGAACATCTCCCTTATGAGGAAAGACTGAGGGAGCTGGGTCTCTTTAGCTTGGAGAAGCAGAAAATGAGGGGTGCCCTCATCACTGTTTATAAATATGTAAGGGGTGAGTGCCAGGAGAATGGAGTCAAGCTTTTCTCAGGGGTGACTAACAACAGGGCAAGGGAAAATGGTTATAAACTGGAGCACAGGCAGTTCTGTGCAAATATAAGGCAGAATTTTTTCACTGTGAGGGTGACAGAGCACTGGCACAGGCTGCCCAGGGAGGTTGTGGAGTCTCCTTCCCTGGAGACATTCAAAGCCCACCTGGATGTGTTCCTGTGTCACCTGCTGTAGGTGACCCTGCTCTGGCAGGGGGCTTGGACTCGATGATCTTTTGGGGTCCCTTCCAACCCCTGACTTTCTGTGATTGTATGATTTGTCTAGACATAAAATTTGCCTTGCTTCAAACGTACAAGGTACTCAGGGTCTCTAACCTACTCATTGCATGCAGTTATAAAGATGTTTAATAACAAAATACATTTTCCTGTAAGAACATAAGAATAAATGCTGTCAGTATAAAATATATTGAAAATAGCTTGATTTGCAAAATCTTTCCACTGCCTCCATATAGGTCTACTCTTCAGGTATTTTCAAGGACACTAACTATGATCTAATTTTTAAGTGTTATTTCAGCGACTGGCTAGGCTAAAGAGCTATGCAAAAGAAAGCTTATTTTGAGCATTCTGAATCAATTTTGTGGAGAATACATGTTGCTCTCTGTCAGTCTTTTAAGACAGCAGTAACATCTTCCGTTCTGCAATTTCTGTCTCTAGCAGAGACAAGGCTACATCAATACCATTTTCCCACCAAAAAAGGCAGGTCTATAATGCTTACCATTACAAAGTATGATTATGATCTTCTCAGTTTTAGACATATTTACCAACACAGCCTACAGCTACTTTAACTTCATGCTTTTCTAAAACTCCTAGTGTTTTGCCCTGCAGAATCAGTGTGTTCCAGCAAGAAAACTGAACACTAATTATTACTGCTATTGCAGCAACTCAGCATCACATGGAAATGAACAACACAGTACAGTGAAAAGAAAAGCTTAATTTATAGTTCATCTAGTACTAAGCAGTCAAATACTCCACAGAGGGCAAAACATGGAAAATAAATTACAGAAATCAACTCAGACATGAAGAACAAAACCAACTCTTACCTATCATTACCTATCTTAGATACCTGTAGCTATCTAAAAGTGGGAACTATTCCTTTAATACATTAGAATAAACCTTCATTTTCCAGTAGAGAAAAAGATTCAAATAACTGTCATCACAGCCTGAGTTTTGATCTTCAATAACTGGAAGTAATCTTCAAGGTGTTCTCATCTAATGTGAATCTTCCTGATTTCAGAAACACTTTCTTTTCACACTGTCCTAAATCATGCCACATACCTTCAAACCATTAATGTTCTGTGCCATTACTATGTAACTAATGATACTGTTCACTGCTTAAGCTCTTACTTCCTTCTACAACTTTTTGCAGATCTGCCATTAAGATTGAAAAGACTCTTCCTAAAACTGTACAAAAAACCCCCACCTTCCTTCAATTTGTCTTAAAGAAGATGTGTTTCTGGCAACAATGTCAAAACCAAAAACATCTGGACTGTCAAAATGATTAGATCACTGTCTCTCCAGCTGTTCAACATGGTCTACTTTTGTACCTTTGTATTACTTCAGTCTGTGATGATCCATTTGTGTATTTTCTCATTGGTGGTAATTTTCTAGGGCCAGGGAAAAAGACACAGTACCACTCCTGTTGCTCTGGGTACAGTCTACACAGTTATGAGCATCTGTATTTATACTGATTAGACTTGCATTACAAGTATAATCACTATATTTGTTTTCAAAGTTACTTCCTGAGTGCTCAACTATTACTTCCCACACATTATCAAGTAAATAAAAAACCCCAAACTCTTTCAAAAACCTTTAAAAAATAAACTTGTGAAGAGACAGAATTAAATATTCATCTCTTCTTTTTCAAGACTTCAATCCCCCAACCCAACTTATTAGAGGCATCTAATGGTAGGTACTTTGACAAATGATTGGCATTAGACTTCCTCTGTACTACTGACAATGTATTTATTTCATCTCTCTTTAATGTTCAGACTCAAGTGAAATACAACCATAGTCTCTTTCTGTATGTACATCCTAAATAGGTAGTGTTAGTTTATGCACCAGTAAATGCGTTAGTGAGACTTCTTGGCAGGAGAAGTCCAAATTATTTTAAAATACATCCTTACCATGAGTGTAGCCCCAACTTGTTGTTGAACCCAGTGCCACTATCAGTGGTTTTTCATTGCTAGTTTAGATAGGCACTTCATGAACCCTCATGTCAAGAAAAAACTTTCATTAGCTTGCACTGATTCAACCACTGTTTTATTTCTTCCTCATTTTTTAAAGTCCCAGAACTTAGGAGTTTTTAGATTGCTTTTGGTGTGCTTCAACTGAAATGGGTTAGGAAACATTCCCATGAGAACAGCTAGTACATTTGAGGGTCCATTATCAGAAACACTGACCTCGTCACTAGTACAGTTATATGCAGAAGACACCAATGTTTAACTCACATCCTTCTTCAACGACAAAATTTATACAACTTTAATTGTTCTAACAGGAAGTTGCTACTAGCAGAATTTTAAAAAATTACTCCAGTATAGACTGACTTTAAAAGCAGCAGCAGGAAAAGTATTTATGTTCAGACTCCATTTTGATATAAATGGTAATATCTCTTGTCCTATTACATTGCACTGTTGGTATAACTGTTCCAACTATCAAATACCTTGATTCTGATTTAATATTCTTTAAATGAATAAGAAGAAAATTCTGTCAACCTCAGAGATCCTTAGTTTACTTTAAAAGTCATAGTTCTGGCCACTGGACTTTTACTGGTGCAAAAAATTATGCTTGTAAAATTTGGGTAGTTCAACCTACCCTGCTGGCACTGGCAAACCAGTTTGACTCTGTGAACCTATGGCATGCATAATGATTCTGGTAATAACTATGTATATGTAAGTAGTGTGTGTTAACACAAGGGTCTTTCCTAGATTAAATCCACCTGTAGAACATCACATGCTCACTTAAACTAAAAAGTTATGTAAGAACTTCGTAGATACTTTTGACATAGGTAACTATTTACATGGTAACTAGTCACAGTTGCAGAAATTCTTGTAAACTCTACTTTCTCTTATATCACAACAAAGAAGTTTAGGAAGATCAATATGACTTTTTAGGAGAGCTCAAAAGGTTAATGTAATGGAAGGCTAGCTAGAAAAATACTCCCTCTTAGAAGAGACTGTTTTAATATCTCTATAATCATACTGCTTTGTAGTAAATTATTTCAACAGATCTCAGAAAACAAACCAAGGATATGTTATTTATCTCATGTCATCATACTGGGCTTAATGATGCTCTGTACCTTAAAATAGAAACTAGCCCTCATCTCCATTCTCAAACTCTTGGTGTATCAATTGAGAATTCAGCATAACTTGTGCCAAATTTGTCTAATAAATACCTACACATAAAATACAAGGCACTTAACAATCCCTCTGTGATTGAAAGTGACAAAGTTAGGAGGTTCTGTTACTTGTTTCAAGCACTGCTCCCTATACTGCAGAACAACGTTCTGCAATGCTTTACAGATAACTAATTAAGCAAAGAAATACACACACATTTTTGAAACAAATGATGCTACTCTGCTCAATGAGAAAAAAAAAAAAAAGCTCTATGGGAGCATGGGAAGCTAAATGAGCCGATTAGGGTTCTACAAGACATACAGCTCAAGACAGCAGAACAGTTGGCACTTAAGAGTAACATTATCAATGAACTAAGGAATATTTATATGACTCCTGACACACAGTTAAGATACTGTTTATTCAATTAGCATGACATCGAGATTTAGACAGCACATACGTAAGAGAGATAACTACAGGAAACTGAAGCAGCCAAACCTGCAGGCAAGCAAGGGAAGATGCTTGTAAAAGCATCAGGGAATAATTAAAAGGCACATAGCAATAAAGAGATGCATTTGCAGACATGTCTGTACAGTTAATTTAGAATCCCTTGTTTTTTTATGTAGGCAAGTGCTACAGCGGGAAGAAAAGTGAGAAAACAGAAGTGGTAGGATGAATTTTCATGAGACTAAGTCACTCTTACTGTTTGGACCACCAAAGGCAAAGTCTCACTTTTAGCCCAGGGCTCCTGCTGCTTTTATCATACAATCTCTAGAATCTGCCTCAACAGCTACACCTCACCAGCCCCACAAGCAACAGGGGAAAGGAAGGAGGAGGAAAGGCAAGGGGGCTGACTGCAAGCTGAATCCACTCACAGGAGCACTGCCTGCACATCAGAGCTAAGAAGGCAGCCATTTAATCAGGTCAAGCTGCCCTGTGCAATGTCAGCCATAGCCTGCTTCTCCTATGCTTGCAGAATCCTGGATTGATACAGGAATAAACCAAACCAAAACAAAAAAACCCCCAAAACAAACCTCCAATTGGTTCCCTGTGCCAGAGCTGAAGCTGTACAATATGCCAGACCAGGAAGTTTGTCTGATTGAAGATCTCTCCCTTCACTTTTTTGCTTCAGCCAGGTCTGTTCTCCTGCCTGGCATGCAAAGATGACACTAACACAGCACAGCAAGTGCAAACCCTCCTTTCAGAACACACCGAGGCATTAAATCAATATGATATCATTACAGCATTTCACCAAGAGTTAGTCCCACTCCTGGCTGACAGTATTGTCCCCCTCTGCATTGAACCTTGTGATTGTACAGCTGTGAGCTCATCTTCTGAATTTATTCACCCTGCAGCTAACAATAGCTATCCATAACATAAGAAAAGCAAGTGGAAGCAGAAATAATTTATTCTGGGAAAAAAGCCCATATTGTTACAAAAGATTATATAGTGCCCCCCAATTACCAAATTGCCCACGTAAGTGTAGTGTGAGATGACTGCTCTGACTACTCACTTAACTACAGCCATAGACAAGGTAGCTGATATATGAAGCTAGACTATGGAAAGGACATGCAAACCTATTCAACAGTACTGCTAAAACTTCTCCCCTTACAACTTGCATATGTTCACATTCACAGAAATTTCCTTCAGTAAACAACCTTGAGTTTCACACAAACATTCTTCCAGCAAATCAGTGCTGACACTCTTTCAGATAAAAATACCCCTTTCTAAATATAAACAGCTGCCTCTTCCTTGTCTTTATTTTTTTTTTACCTTTGTTTGATTGATTTGATTTTTTGCTTTATCAATGCTACAGAATTAGATTTTGTTAGAGGGTGTGTGGTTTTGCTGATTTTTTGGGTTTGTTGTTTTTTAAAAAATTATTTTTAATACCTATAAACATGTATGTAAAGCACTCTGGAAAAAATAATCAGTTTAAGTCAGTCAAGAGTGAAAGCAAGTCAGTCAATTAGTCAGGTTGACACTTACACTGTCCTACTAATACCTCAAAGGAAACATTGGCAAAACAAATGGGGCAGTTCTCACACCACAAAGTTACTGCTTTGAACAGCCACCTCAACTTATTTGGAATGAAATAACAATTAGTTATAGCTAATATGACAATGACAGAGGTTTTGGCTTTGGCTTTTGGTGGCACGTTTTTCAAGTTTCTGGTTTAACTTCTTATAAAGGCAGTCAACTACTCAGCTTAGTCTGGCCCATCTTACTATGAAGTTGAACCGAATAAATCCAAATTAAAAAAACCTGGACAGCCATTCAGAGAAGGCCTGGACAAATCAACAAAATTAACCTAAATATTGATGCAGAAAGGCAGTTCTTAGACCATGATTTTCAGGAAGGAATGTACTTCCTTACAAAATCTGCAGAACTGCATTGTAAGATACACAGGGCTCCTCTCAGAAAGCACAAGCAACCTTTCCATCTTGGAGAACTGGAAATTAAAGGGGTTTGATTCTGCAGAAGACAAATCCGTACTTGTTTTAAGGGTTTGGTAAGTACTATCTAATGTACTGATCTACAGAGGCTACTGACCAAAGATTAAGAATATGGACAGGTCTGCATATACAATAGAAACAATTGGATTTACTCCCCCTGTTGCAGCTTCATCCATCATTCTCAGCCTGATGAAATCCTGCTTTGCAGTAGTTTACCTATGCCAATAATGTACAGGCACAGTGTAAAGTGCTAAAAGCAACTTGAAACAACACTGATGGAGAAGAAATAAAGTAACTTAGGTATTGTTTAGTTTTCCCCCATGGTCACCCTGATGGGTTGCAAGCTGCAGCCTGTGTGTGACAAAAAAGCATATGCAGAGAGCTGTGCCAGCCAGAGCCTGCAGCCCCCACACCCACCCCAGCTGCTCACTGGTTCCAGAGTATGAGTAGATGTTAATAACCCCATGGGTCTGGGAAAGCAGATAGGGAAGAGAGAGCTCCCTGACTTGCATCAAACAAAATAACTCAGGTTAGTAAAGCTCACTTTTAAAACTGCTTAAGTCAGGAAGGCTTCTGAAGCAAGAAAGGCACACACCCCCTCTGCTCATTGCAGCACTGCCAGCTGAGATTCACAATTTGTCTGCCAACAGAACATGCACAAGGTAAAGATCTGATACCACTCTATTCCTTATACACAGTTAAGCTCCCTACTTGAAAGCAAGGCATGCGGCATTTTTTCCCAAAAGGTCTGATTTCCAGATATTAGACACAGGTTACTTTCTTTAAGGAAACTGCTGTCCCTTACAAACAAAGGAAACTCCAGTAACTTCACTGGATGCACAGACTTTTAACGGCGTAACACAACGAGCACGTGATAAATCAAAATTAAGAGTATCAGCCCAGTGAACAAGCAAAATAATCTTACCAGAGTAAATATTAGATTTCACATTATAGATAAAAGCCAGTTCTCACTGGACTAACATTTGAAGTATTCTGTAATTATATTTGGCCCTTTAACTGCATACTACAGTACCACTGGGATTTTGTTCCCTTCCTCCCAATACAATTTCAGTAACAGAATACAATCATTCATGGCAAAAGGTATTTATGGAGGGCACCTTGTCCAACTCTTTTCTCCCCAAAGTAGTCAGCTTCCAAGTTACACACATAGCCTAGTGTTTTCTCTTCAGAGGCCTAGAAACCTGACCAGAAAAATCAGTGTAGGCTTTATAAAAGACAGTAGTCCCTCCTCTTCCACAATCTGGCCAAGGCTACGGCTATTCTTAAAGATCCCAGAACTCCATCAAATTTGTTTCCTTCAACACAGGTAAATACAACCCACAAGAAAAAGAATGAGTGTCCCAAAAATTAAGAGGGAAAGGAAAGCTAGTTAATTTACCTATCTGCAAGCTCTTTTCTCTAATGAGGATCTTGATCTATTGCTGCAGAATGCAACAGACTCAAGTGGTGTTTAAGAATCCAGACACAGTTTACACAAGATGCAGACACAGTTGAGGACTGTACAACCTACCAGGTGATGTTAGTTATGTTCCTTTACCATGTAATTGCTCATGTACAGCTGACCACCATCATACAAAAATACTTAATCCTCTGATAAGAGAAGGTGTACAATGCCTCTGGAGAAAGAGCTAGATACCAAGTTGAACATTTCACAGACCTGCAGACTTCCCTCAAAAAAAGTGTCCCTGAGGAAAATGGTACTGCAATGACAAAGCTGTGGGTTAACTGCTCTGTTGGCACTGGGACACCTCACATGTCAACAGGCTAACATGGACTATCAGGGGAAAAAACCCAACCCAATTATTTTCAGATAGAAATGCTGTTACAGAAAAAGTGTAGAACAAAGAGAGACCAGGTGAACGTCACCTTGCTCAGTACAGTAATACAATATTTTCCCTCGCCCTCTGATACTTTTGTTGCTACTTTTAAGTATCACTGATTCCCAAACCAAAGCTGATATGCAGAACACTTATGCTTTTTGCCATCCTATTTTTTATGATGGGTCTGGATGCAACACTTCCTACTACACACTTTCCCAAGTGCACCTTGATGATGCTGTCAGGAGCTTCAACTCAGAGATTTCACATATCAAGAAAGCCCAACTCAGTTTTTCCAGAATCATGTCCACATGCTCATCTTGCAGTAGAACCAGAATCAAAAGACTCTTTTTCTGTTGTTCAAGTTTATTTGTACAACACACGCTACCTCCTCTTTGCTCTGCACTGTCCAAAGAAGTTTGTCCTGTAGTAGAGCCGTGCTTTCCACACCTAAGGCAGCACTGAGAAAAAAAAAGAACCCCCACACCGCGCAGATCGAGAGAGAAACCCCACCGAAGCGAGGCAAAATGAGCAACAGCGACAGGGGTCATCTGCCGCAACAAAAATAATAGCACCTTAATAGCACCTTAACCCAGAAATTAACCCAGAAAGCAGCCAGCGATCCCCGAGAAGGGGGGAGGCGGCGGGGTGACGGGAGGCGGCAGGCACGGGGTGGCTGGGGGGGGGGGGGGCGTGGGGTGCACGACCGCTGCCCGGGAGGTGCACGACCGCTCCGCTCCCCCGGCAAGGTGCCCTCGCTTCTCCCCTCCCCAGGGGATGCGGCCGGACAGGACGAGAAGGGGGCGGCGAGCCACAGCGCCCGGACTCGTCCTCCGCCGCGGCCAGCGGGGCTCCGCACAAAATGGCTGCACGGGCCGCGGCCGGAGCGCAGCACGAGGGTGGCATCGCCCGCCGCCTCCCCCCGCGGCCCCTTCTCCCCGGCAGGAAGGAGCCGTAGCCCTCCCCGCCGGCGGAAAGCGGCAGCCGGCGCCGCCCGGATGGGGTGCGGCGGGAGGCACAAGCGGTTCCTGTAGGTGAAAGGTCGGGGGGCGCGGAGCCGCCCGCGCCGCGGCCTGAGGCGGGGCGGGACGGGACGGGCAACGGGACGGGCGGCGCCCGGCGCCACGCTACCGGCAGGCGGCGGGCCGGCAACCGCGAGGGCGCAGGCCCACACCGCTAGCGCGTAACCTCCGCCTCTACCGGGGGAATCGCTCACCTAGCGGGCCCGGCGACCTCTCCGCGGGTTTATTTCTCGGCGGCGGCTGCGGCTCCCGCGGAGGTCAGAGTTCGCGACCCCGCCCCCTCCGCTCGGCTCCGCTCGGCACCGCCCCGCCCCGACGCGGTGGCTGCGGCTGCGCCTGCGCTCGCTCCCGCCCGGCCGCCTCGCAGGGGGGGCGGGGTCCCGCCGGGGAGGGGCGGGGCGGGGCCCGGGGCAGGGCGGGGCCCGGGGCGCCGCTCTCCCGCCCGCCTCACCCTCCCCAGCCGGGCAGCGGCGGCCGTTAACGGCGCCCGGGGGCGGCGCAGCCTCAGCTTCGGGCACGGACTCCGCCGCCGCCGCGGCTCTGAGCGTTCCTTTGTCCGCGGTGTCGGGCAAGGCCCTCGGGGCAGGGGGTGCGGCGGGGAGCAGCGAGAGCTTAAGGGGCAGCGGTCCGGGCCCAGAGCAAAGCTCTCCCCGGGAGCGGGGGCCTGAGTGCAGCTGCCGGGCTCTGCCTCAGGCCGCTCTGACAGCTTGCGGGCATTATCCTGCCCATCCGGAGGAGAATTCGAGTCTCCGCATCCCGGTGCCATGGAAAAGCGTGGGCTTTCAGCACCTTAGGCGCAGAGCTTTTGGGTTTGGGTTTCTCGGTGGGGTGTTTCCCCTGAGGCGGGTAGGTAGGTGAGACACGCAGGTTCGGTTCGAGTGGAAACAAACGGGGCTTCATAGCGGCTGCTGTAGCAATTCCACCGGCATCAACATCTGGGAAGCAGAGATGAAAAAAACTCCGAAGACTACAAGCAATTTATGTATTAGCATTAATAAAATCATTCACACTCTTAATCTGGCCAATTCCTTTACTGTTATTCATCCCACCCCCAGTTCCACAGATGCACTTGCATTTATCTACCCTTGCTCAAGATCACTAGTTCAATATCATATTTTGCTTTGTGACCAAACGCTTTCCCAAAAGTCAAATGCAAGTGAACCTCATGAAGAATTTTTAAATTGGAGCAACTAACTTGCTAGGCATTTCCTGAAAGTGTCAAATGTTACAGCGCTTTCAATTTACAGTACCTGTCACTTCCCAGACTAGCCTGAGCTGCATATCCACTTTCTAAATGAAGATGATTATTTTTTAATTTAACAAATACCAAGGAATTAGCACCAAAGCTTATTTCAGACAAGGATTCTGATACCCTCAATAGAGCAGAAATGTCACTGTAACCAATAAAAGAGACTGGTTTTTTTCTTAGCAAGTGACCCAATTCATACTTAAATCTGTTTTACAAAAGCATGTCCATGTAGCTGTGTCAGCCAGGATTACAAGAGGCACATCCCTATCAAAAACATGCAGAGAAGCAAAATTCTTTATCCTGTTACTTCCAAGTTATCAAAAACCTGCTTTCAGACATCTGTCAAAAAAGGAGAAGGAAGCAGCATAACCAACCTGTCAGACAAATCTCTCCCTTACAGGCCCTGCTAAAATACTTATGCCAACAGAAACAGTGTGGTTCAGGAAATATTTCAATAGATACAGCAAAACTGGATTCTGCTGATTTATTAATGCAAGATATGCATTTGAGCCTCATGCAGACCTAACTCCCTTAATTCTTTAGTAAGATTGTTCCTTAGGATGCTTCTTTGCCATTGTTATGTCTGTCCATAACAATGTGCTGAAAAATTTATTTTTTTAAAATAGCTTGAGTATCAGGTGCAGTAGCCTTAAGAATGGGATGACGGGAATACTTCCTTTGCCAAGAAGACAAGACCACAGAGTTTGGATAGGTAAATTCACACATTTGTATCTGGAGAGGGGCAGATAAGTAAAAATCCTCTGTCTTTGCTAAAATAAGACACTGGCATAGGAAGCCTAGCTCATTCCTGAGCTGATAAAACTTGAATGTCATTCTGCAGGGTTGGGAGGTGGCCTCAGGAGATAAAACCCACCTTCCAGGTGTCTTGTTCAGGAGAGATATTTTGGATTGTGCTTTGTCTGCAAGTTGCAGCCTCCAGCACAGCCTCTCCACCTGCTTCTGGAAGGGCTTTATGGAAAACAAATGTCATGAACACATGAAGGGATGGGCTCTTAGTTGGGGGGGGGAGAAGAAGGAACAGAAAGGGAAGAACTAGACCGCATGAGGCAGCTAAGGCAAGACAGGAGGGCAGGGAGATAGAAATAATTTTCGTAGCAAAGACACTGGTTTTGGTGGTGAGTGTTGTGTTTTGACTGACATGAGGAAGATAATTAATTTTAATGCTTTAGGTGGTCAGATTCAGCAGCACTGTCAGCAGGTGCAGAGAGCCTACCTTTTCAGGCTGTTCTCTGTTCCTGAGGGCAAAACACAGTAGGAATTTTAAAGCAAGACTAATATGCAGGATAAGGACAGCAAATTCTGCCACGAATGAATACATGAATTACATAATTCATAAAAACCTGTAATTATTTTATAAAGACAATGCAGACTCAACTAATGTGAATTTATTTATACAAAAATGATACATATCCACAGAAATATTTACAACAACTTTGAATTGTTTTCATTTACAAAATAAAGATTCTATTCTTTTATTTAGACAGTACAGTTTAGGACTAGCCCAAACAAAAGCCTATTTGAATGGTAAATACAGGGGACAGCAGTTATGGCTAACAAATGCACTGAATGTGTCTTTCCAAACATCTCTTTACGTTACAATGCAATAATAAGCACACAAAAAATATTTTGTAAGATGTGTTCCATAGTTGCTCAGCTATCCATCTGTTTTAAGTCCTTTGGGCACAAAAAATAATTTTAAGTTAAAGAGAATTCAGGATCCAAGAATGTTTAATTTATCCAAGAAAAAAGATGCTAGACCTAATATTAAATGCTAATGTTTGTCTCACATTCTACTAACCAATCTTAAATTAATTATTTACTATAGATTCTTATAAGAAGAGGTAGCCAGGTTTTTAAAAACTTCTGGTCTTCTCTTAGGGTTTAGTCAAATCAAGAAGTGAATACTTTTGATGGTAATGAATCAAGAGCTGGAGAAAGAGTAATTTTGAAAACCAGTCATCTGAAAATGTTATGCAAATGTTCCTATGTTCTTCCTATGACACAAAGTACTAGTGCTAGAGAAAGAGAAAAGGGAATATTAAAATGTTTACAAAGACAATTTAGTTCACACACAATCAGCAACATATGTATTGTTGTTTTTAAGGCTCCATTCCAATCTATTTCTGTCACAGAAAGATTAATTGATCAGCTGCTTCTGGAAGAAGTCCTATGATGTTTACAGAACACTTTAAACTATTTTCAATATCAAACCATAAACTGAAATTACATTAGCTTGCTCCTAGCCACATTTCTGATTCATTTGCCAGTTTATGGCTTTCCATCTTAGTTGGGTGTTGGTCCCTATTAAAATATTAAAAAGTTCTTCCCTTTGATAATACCAACTAGAAGAACATCACATCTCTATTAGATTGGTATAAGTTTTGTTATGGATACAGTAAAAACTATGTGAGAAATCACCCTGAAGAGACATACACATAGATTACATGGCTTCAGTCAGCAGCTGGTTTTGAAAATTAAGAAAAAGCCCTTTATATATAACCAGAGAAAAATATTCATTTATTATGTTTGTATTAAAAGAGAAAGGCTTTGATCAGACTCTCACTGAATTTCATACACTATATGGTCAATTCTTGAGTGTTCAGGAGGGAAGACAGATCTACAGCCTTAAGTCCCTGATTCAGAAAGGTACTCTACTGAAATGCCTGAAGTTAATACTGAATATACAATACTTGTATATTCAGTATTAAGCAGGAAGCTTCCAAGCCTGCTACTAATTTATGCTTTAGAAAATGAAGCTTCTTCAGAGCTGTGTGTCTTAGACGTGATCTTGAGGTGTTTGACAGAATAAGAGAATTTTGATTTGCATTTTCATTTTGGCCTTTTTGTGATGAGTATTCTACCATCTATTCTCTTCCCTTCCTCTGGCCATAGAATAGCTTTTAAATGGATTAAAACTATTAATTAAATGTGAATTGCTCTTCTATTACCACAACTGGCTTGATTCAGAAGACTACTGAGAAGTGTTTCATATGGTAAAATTAATTGGCTACATATGTATTTCATTTAAGATAAAAATGGCTTCCTTTCATGTCTTTTTCATAGTTCTAGTTCCATTTATGCTATTACAGTGTTAATTTTTTTCAGAAGTTAAATAGAACAAATGCACCAGCATAATTTGTAAGTATTTCCTATTGAGGTATACCAATAATTTTCTTAAAAAAAAAAAAACCAAACAACAACCCACATAAAACTGAATTGTGTTTTAAAGTGTCAAACAGAACAAATCATAGTGTAAACAAAAGGTATTTCAAAGAATGGTATATGGTTAAATGCCATGTGCACTTTAAAAGCTGAGTTTTCTTGGTATAGCAATTCCAGTTTAAACATAATATTTAAATATACAATAGCTTAAAATTTTGGGAGAGAAGGGTGCATATATTTGTTTAATGTTCTTTGAACAATAGTTTATACAGTGTTTCATACTGTGTACAGAACCCATTTGACACAGAGTTTTGAAACAAAGAAGATACTTGATCTTTTCCCTGTATAAAAATGTTTTTTTTTTTACTCTGCCTTAAATTAGTACTGGAAATGAAAGAAAATATATCCTGCAATTGTTTGAAGGTAACTCATTTAGACTCTTTGGCATTTATATAGAACTGTAAAAGATTTAGTGCCCTATCTTAGTAATTTCAAAATCTGTTTTAAAATATTTTCCCCCTTTTTTAAATAATTGAACTATAATTTGCAATTGCTTCTGTGATACAGAATTTGTTGTGCTGTTTTAATGTACTGGTATGCAAGATTTCAACTCCCATTCAAGGAAAGGAGTAGCAATATTATATGACTTCTCATAAAGGAGTTTACATAATCAACAAAGGATCCAAAACCTTTGAAATTCCTATTCCGATTTGTTCTTGCTGAATTCCAAAGTGAGCATCAGCAACTCAAGACATAGACAAATCATGAGAAATTGTACAATTGCAACAGATTTGATTTTTAAAAAGCACAAACTTTCAGGATATGTCAACCAATCACCTGCCATTCTGAAGACATGGGCACCTGGACCTCATTGCAGATGTCACAGATAATTCTTACTATTAAAGTAAACATCGGAATTTAATAAATAACATACTTTGTATCAACACAGAAAAACACAATTCTTTAAAAAAATACCACCTTCCACTAAAAATGCAATAACTCCTAATCCTGACAAATATACAATTTTGTGTAGGTTGAGATGGCAGGATTCTGTTTCCTTCAACAGCTGTACTCTGTTTTACCACCATCCTCAGACATTTTCTGTTAAGCTTGCAGACACGATGCTGACACCACTATAATACAGTGCCTTCTTGAAAAGCTTCTATCCACCTAATGGGAAAAATAAACACTGTTAGGAAGTTGCTGATAAATGTATGAATTCACTGTTTTAAATAGCTACAGACTGACCCAAGAAGAAACATCATACTTCCATTACCAGCAGGTTTGTTAGTACAAATGCAGAAATCTATTCAATGAGTCCAAACATACAAGCTCACTAAAGATGTATTAGATTATCAGTACAAGGGCAGATGATAGAAACTTTTTTCCATACTCTTTCATAATGGAGGAGCCTTCCAGTAGCTGAAAGGAGCCTTCAGGAAAGCTGGGGAGGGATGTTATACAAGGGCATGGAGCAATGGGATTAGGGGTAATGGCCTTAAACTGGAAGAGGGTGGATTTAGGTTAGACATTGGAAATAAATTCTTTAGTGTGAAGGTGGTGAGAGACTGGCACAGGTTGCCCAGGAAGTTCTGGCTGCCCCTTTCCTGGAAGTGTTCAAGGCCAGGTTGGATGGGGCTTTGAGCAATCCGGTCTAGTGGGAGGTATCTCTAGGTTGGAACTAGATGATCTTTAAGGTCCCTTCCAATCCAAACCATTCTATGATTCTATGAAGTTAAATGCATAAAGAACAAGTGAAGCTGAGCAATCAAATGCTCAAAGATGCAGGAAATGCCAAGGTTCTGTGAACTATAATAATATGATTGAATATCTTTTTTAAAAAAACAATACTTTTTTCTTATTTCACTGCAAATACCAGTGGGATAACTCAGGATACCACAATAACTGAGGCAGCCATGTGCATAACCCCTGCACTCTGCTTTTGCAGCTGGTACATGAGTATCAGTGAAGAACTAATGGGGCTGAGGGAGGAAGCCAGAGAACACCCAGGCTGGAAGGCAGGAATGGTGTCTTTGCATGATGACAGACCTGCCCTGTATGCACACACAGTATATGTTACTACTGAATCACATATTAACAGACACCCTGCACACTATATATCTGTGAAAATACAAGAATGTATAAAGAACAGGGAATGTCCCAAACAGAAGATCCAAGCTGTTTTAAAGTAGAAATTCCCCTGTAGCTGTGGTTTCTGTTTCTACTTGATTACAAGGGTGATAAACATCCTCACTTCCTCAAGAATGCTGCAAAAATTAGTGTTTCTGAAGCACTCCAATGCAACATTTGCAAACTAAATAATGAAATAGTTCTATCTTCCAAGTGATGGCTGACCTGAGTGCATTTAAAGTTACGGGGTCCACAAAGTGAAACTTCTTTTCCTGAGTAAAAATCTTGCAAGAACTGAATGAGACAAAGACTGTAAAATTATAGTTACCAAGGAAATTCAAACCTGCTTAGTATTCAGAGGATATCTAAACATGAGCCAAAAATGTTGGCTCTTCCTTTCCCTGAGTGTTTAATTTGGTATCTGTGTGCATGTTCTTTGAATTGAAGCTTTTGGTAAGAATGTATTCAAGTGTGTGCAAGTACTTGTGCCTGTCTGAACACAAAACCCAAACTTCCACCCTTTGTATTTTAAAGCTCACTCTATTTTCCACTGCCATATTGTTCATTTAAAATAACTAAAAAGGAATACAAACACAACATGCAAATACTAATACAACATAAAAATTCATAAACAGCTTAAGCCCAGAACATGGTACCAGACTGTAAAATTTCAAAACTCATAAAAAAGCAAACATCTGTTAAAATGTACTATTGTACTTACACAAATATATCAGATAGTTCTTTGGCCCTAATAGGAAAAAAATAGTGTCCACTGTGAAACAGGCCAACTGAATGTTGGTTTTTCTTTAAACGCTATGAAAGCAGCATTTATTCTGGAGGTTCAGGATAAATCTCCTAAGGATACTACATACCTGGAGAAAGCTTGATATTTAAGGTATCTAAGGTTATTCCTAGGCTCAATAAAATAGATTTTATCCAATTTCCAGTTTTCCTGCTGATAAAAAGCCATTCTCTGAACAGGAAAACAAAGCTATTTGAATGCCTTGGATTTTTCAGTTTTGTTTTATGTAGTACAAATGAGGACACAGTGCAAACAAGAGATTACTATTTTAATTAACGAGGTAACACTTGTGTGCATCGACTAGTCAAAATAAAATAAAGACTTACAGATTTTTTATGTAGAGAAGTGTTAAGCACATTCTCAGCTGTTCAGTATTTTCAGGTACTTTGTTTTTTTTAGAATATCCCCCTTAGCACAAAACTACACCTGCAAGCATTTGAATGTTGAAGTAGTAACAACAGACTAGTTAGTGCACAGAATCTATTTTATTAATGTAAAATTCCATTGGAAAAACTGTAGAAACCAGTGAGATAAACTAGGCATATAGAAAAGATAAATGTATTGTTTCCATGTTCATTTCTGGTTTACATCCTGATTCATATAGCAAATATTTTCTACAATGACCAAGCTTCTAGCTTATTCTATATAAAATGCACACAATATGAAAATTGATAAATATGACTTTAAACTCAGGCACATGAGTAGGGCTTCAAATGAAATAGCTTGGGAGTGCACTTTGAATTCAATCGTGTAGCCTAAGCATGTTAAGCATGCCTATGTGCTCAGGCATATCTGTGCACACACTTGAAACTTCTGTCCCTTGCTCTTTAGGGTTTGCTTTATTTTTCAATGCCATATATTCACTAAAAATAACTAACATTTACAGTTGGGGAAAAAAAAAAAAAAAAAAGACACATCAGTTATTTTAAAAACCATTTTCTGGATTTCCCAAAGGTAACATTCAATTTTCACCTGAGCAGACCAGGGATAGAAGAATGGGCTTGGAAGAAGAAAGATTTCTTTGTTTATCTTAGACTTTTCCATTTTCCTACATACATTCTTTTGCAGAGGAAAGTCTGCTTCTTCATATAAAGCATTTCAGAAGTCCTAATGAAACCAGGACCTTGTGTTTAAGTAACTTAATTTTTTTATGTACATATGATATAACATGCCTCTTTTGTACATGTGCTTAACCTATGAACATTAACATCTATGACTTCTGAAACAATTTCCCCAGAAAAAATAACATTTTCCAAATAGTTTCTTACTTTTGAGCTGAGTGGGGATCATCTGCTTTGAATATATAAAATAAAGTGTTTTTGTGCAGTAAATGGAACACTCTTGACTCTGAGTTTTCATCTTTTACTTCACTGACTGTGAATCCCAGTAAAGGCTGGCTCTCTAATGCTGCCACATCCTATTTAACAAGGGAAAAAAGCAGACAATACAAAATTAGAGCTTGTAAGACATATTAAGGAATGTATTTACACTTTATTAATGCACCGTAACATTGCAATAGATTATACAACAAACAAGTTATTACAAATAGCAGTGCAAAAAATCCCGCTTTTCATAGTCTCCATGCATTAATCAGGGAACAGGAAATAACCAAACCTTTTACACATCAACATTGCTTTTCCCCTTCTTATTTCCCTGATAACATCTACCTTGCCTTTCACTGCAGAGTGTCATTGGTCTGCCTGGTAAGGACTTCTATCAGATCGACTTTTGACTGTGACTAAAAAGCCCACTGCTCTCTGCAACAACCACAGCATTAAGTTTTCATAATTTAAAAGTGATATGGGATGCTATTAAGCTGCCCTGATTATGCTAACAGGAGGAGCTGTAAATGTAACCCATGTTCTCAGCACTGCAGTTGTATATTCCAAATGCTTTCGATGGCTGAATTTATTTACTTTCTGTTGCTGAAAACTAACAGGATGGGGAAGAAAGCTGCTGTGTTCACAAGGTGTTGGCTAGCAAAGAGCAGCAAGAGAAGCTAGACTTTTTTCCTTTTATCTTCATTTAATTTCAAAATCTGTCTAAAAAGGCAATCTTCTTCATACTCTTGTCTTTTAATTAATAAATACAAAGCACAGCATTCTTGGAAGGCGGAAAAAAAAAGACTTTTCATCCTCTGCAAAGTCCAAAACAGTGTTTTGTAACTAGGCTGGGTCCTGCAATACTTCTGGATAGAAAAAATAAAACAAAGAATGTAAACACTTGAGAAATCAGGTGAAGACTTCAATAATTGCCTGTTCACTGAAATGAGTATCCTGTGAAAACAGCATTTCTTGATATCAGAAAACAGTTGAGTAAGGCTTAACAACCTGTTTCACTGTCGTAAAGTCTTTGTACCACTGAGAAGTGGTCTTCTTTACCACTAATTTTTACATTACTTGGACTAATCTAAATAGCTTAAGAGGACTTTCCTGGCTAATACTACATTGGACCAGACATCATAAACTTCCCTTGAGACTCTCCAAACAATGTGTCCTGCAATGGCTCATCAAGATGAAAAATAAGGACAGATATTCCTTAGTTTAAAGAAATTAGGAGAAAGTTAATTTTGTGATTGCCAGCTGCAAACTGAAGCTACTCTGGAAGAGTGATATCTCAGAGGAAGGCAAGAAAAAGAAAGTAAGATGACTGCCACAGATAAATATGCCTTTCTTTACAGTTTCCAAAGGTTCCTTCTTCTGTAACAGCCAAAAGAGACACAATGACCTAAAATATTTCAAATCTTTGCAAAAGGAATGTTTTGTACGTAATTTTTTACTATTGTCAATGCTGTGATAGAAATAATATCACAGGTTCTGGACATAATTCAAAAGTGTTAAAATAAAGGGTTGCAATACAGCAGGAAAAACAGGAACAAATTTGAGCACAATTCAGGAAATAACTGGAGTGTGGGTAAGAACAGTAATTCTCTTCAGAGGAAAGGTCAAGCCTTACATTTTGAAAGAAAGTCAGGGATAGCAATACTTTTAAAGAGATGCCTTAGATATTTTGCTCTTGAAAGCTGTTAGAAAACTGTAACATATACAAAAAAGCAAAAGCCAAGTGCTACAATACATCCAAATGTTGCAAAACATTAGAAGATGCAATAAAACTACATCCCCAGCATGTACTGGGATATGCAGAGTTCATATATATTGGTTAGAGATTATTCCACATAGCAATAGGACTACATGTTCTAAATAAAAAGGCTAACGCCATTAGATCAGATGCATTTTTTATTTTCTACTGCAGCACTGTATATTAAATAGCTACAGGCTGAGGAAGACAATTTGAGCAGTCAAGAGATTTAGTTTTCTTATTTTCCAAGCATTCAAAATACTTCATAGAACTGCAGAACAAAACACTTCAAGATGCTTTCATGATGTTGGCTTTGCCACTAGTCTAGTGTGATGCATCGAAAGAGATTCCCATACTCAACTGACTCAGAACATACCTACAACTGTGCAAGAGCATTGAGAGATACTCAATGCTAGGTCTGGAATCAGAAACAGCATAACTATCAGCATATTATGGTACCAGGCTCATTGGGCCTCTTCAAAATACTACATCACAATCAGATCCCTTAAAGTAAGGTGGTCTAATTTTATAGCTTGGTTCTCAATCATAAAAATAAAAAAAATTATTGCTAATACAGTATTTGCATTAGGTATTTGATTTCTAATATCCAGACTCTTACCTCACTGGCAGCATATGTGTATAGCACCTTGTTTTTTATAACAAACCATAGATGTTTCCATGGTTTCTTACTGCCCTTAGATCTGTGTAGGTAGCCACTCATGGTAGAGTCTTCAGTATTTGCTGAAACCTGAAGTGAAAAAAAAAACAAACAGCCAAGCATCCAAGAGTTATATGTATCTGTCCAGATTTTTGCAGTACACCTTTTTAAAAACAAATCTCCAGAAACCTGTCCGGTCAAATACTAAAACTCTTACCTGATCTCAAGTTAATGTTACTAATTAACTCAGATGGCTGAAAGAGGTTTCTGCGGTCACTAACAGCTGGAACTTAAATTGGGTGCAACAAGACAAGAGAGGGCTGAAATTCATTGTAGGCAGGCAGAGTTTAGGTCTCCCTTTCCTAATCATAACCCTAGATATGAGTTGGTGTAGGAGTCTTCTCATTGACTGTTCGTGCAGAGATAAATCACATTCCTTGAAGCTCAGAGAAGCAAGACAGAAATTACAGTTCTGACTATCTGAATCACAGTCTCACAGGTGTTCATGCATTTTATATACTACATACAGGTCCCTGCCTATTGAAAACTAAGGCCCAAACAACTGTTTCGGGCAAATTTCAACTTTTCATCCTAGAGTAGAGGGCTAAAATATGGAATTATTTTTGCATTGTTAATACTGATGATATAATACCAACAAGGCATTACTTTGATCAGTAAAGCACTTACTTCTTTGAGGGCTGCAGGAATTTTTTTCTGCTTTCTTCCAGAGGGAATACTATGTAATACTGTAGACAAGGCACTTGATGGAGATTTATGGTTGACTGGAGATCCGCTCTTAGGAGTGCATTGGTTGTCTAAAACACATAGGATGAAAATATTGCTTTCATGTTGCAGATGACTAAACACAGGCATTATTGGACTTTGTTTCTAAAAAGCAACTGATATTTTCATTTTTACCACAGGACTTCAGATTAACACCTGATCACATTACATTCAGCATTGGATTAACCTGTCAGTATTATGAATGCCATGAATTAGAATCTCCCTAATCACAAGTAGGCTAAAAAAGCTACAGGACACTTGCAACTAAATGGACTGACCCAGTTTGTTTTCAAAGTCTGTTTTTTTGATGTTGATCTATCTTTGCCAATAGACAAGGTGAAAATTTAACTCTTAAAAAACACAGCAAGTTTTTAAAGATTTTTCTCTGCAGTCCAGTCTGTGTTTTACCTCTCTTCTCCAACTCTGTCTTTCAATTCTCTACATCTGTTGTCTTCTTAGCTTTTTTCAGGATTGTCCTGATTTGGGCCAGGATAAAGGTAATTTTCTGTCTTGTACTTTTGCTTTCAGCCAAGTCTCTTGTAAGTAGCTGCACTTGCTGAAATTAACAGCAAGTTTCTCAGACAGTGTCTGCTTCTAGGACTGATAACACTCCATGTTTATAGTTACTGCCAGAGACTGGTGTGCAGAGCCAAGGACACTGCTCAGCTCTGAGGAACATTTTGTCCTCTGGAAGGAGAGAAGGAGTAAAGAAGTCACACCTGCAGCCCTCCTTTGGGGAGGACTGGACAAGATAGATGCCAGAATTGACCAAACAGAGTATTCCATCCCATACACGTCATACTCAGTATAAATTTGAGGGATCACAAGGGTCAAACCCCTTCCTGCTTCCCCTTCTTCACCTCTCCCTGTTTGCTTCAGCAACCTGAGAGGATTCCGTCTGTCCCTCTGCCTGTGGTCCTGATCCATTCCAGCCTGAATCTGTGTGTTCCTGCCCCCAGCTCCTGACTGCTGCTGACTCCAGGATTCCAGCCTGGACTTTCCCAGGGCTGCCCTGCAGCCTCGGTGGTGACGTGAGAGTTATTGGGGGAGAGGAGGGAGGAACATGGTGTCAATTTTCCTGTATATTTGTATATATTTAGTAATTTTTCCTTTTTATCATTACTATTTCATTAAAGCTGTGTAGTTTAGTTTCTAACCCATAAGTCTTTCTCCCTTATTCTCTCTCCTTTATCAGGGAGGAGAGGGGGATTAATAGAGAGCATCTGTTATTTGGTTTAATTGCCAGGCCAGTGTTATACTGTGACAAGGATGTATGCTGTAAGGCTCCTCTTCAGCATCATGACATCACACACACTCTTCTGGAGAGTCCCATCTCCAGAGAACACAATATTTTTCTCCACTGTTGCAGGCATTTCCTTCATCTCTCTTGGAAGACTGCTGCAATACTTTTTAAATAACACATTTTCTAGCAACGCCCACCACTATTTTACAGCCCAGCCTGGAAGGTGTATCTTCATTAAATCTACTACTAGAATTGTCTGTGAACATAATGAGGCTCTGCAATAATGAGCAGGAGAATAAATTGATTGCCTGCTATACTGTACCTCTTTTCCCAGCTAAAAGCACCTGCAACTGCATGTAGCATAGCAGCCTCTAGTGCCCAATACGTGCAGGTGGTCCAGGCAATCCATCTCCAACATCGCAAGCTCACACTGCCACTTCAAGGGTTGTTGATGCTGCTGCTCACATCCCCATGACAGATGCCACCCCCAGCATGCTGGAAGCCATAGCTTGATTATTTCACTGGGGTGTCACAGATTTCCTAATAGCCTAGAAAGCTTGTGCCTAACTGGAGCCTCTGCTGCAGGGAAGGGCAGCAAACTCTTTCAGTCCTTGCTTATGGCTCACTGTATATTTTATACTAACATCTTTGGACAGCATTCAGATAAAGTCTTGTGAGATGGGATTGGATTCCCACCTCACTGGGAAGTGCCTCTATTGATTTTTACATTTGTTTCTGCACAATGACATGGAGAACCTTCAAAGAGACACTTGAGTGCTCTTGGGAGAAGAAAACTGACCCGGGACCTCCTTTCTAAATAAATGTCATTACCATCAGGCTATCTGACCCTTGCTTGCCAGTAGGCATCACTAGTACTATGTTCTCTGGAAGTGTTTCAATGAAAATAGCTCTAGCTGTGGTGTTTTACATTGAAACCTGTGCTGTCAGCAGGCAACAGTTAGGAGCTTGCCCTCAAAACTGAGGTGCAGATATACCAACTTGAATTCCAGATAAGCCGAGGCTTGACGCTGAAGAGACTCTGCTTCAGTAAGATGAAGCTCCATGTCTTTACAGATCCCCTCCAGGAACAATGCTGGAGTTATACCTCATGCTTACACTTCACTGAGGAGAAGCCTTCCTCAGAGCAAGATTAGACTGGAGTGTCTGGCAAAAATGGTGTTTACAGGCATACAAGTCACCAAGAGTAAAAGTACACATGAACCTACTGAGATGTCATGACAAACTGCAAAGACTTTGTTCTACATTTGCACTCTGTAGCTAATGAAAAGTAATGTAATCCTATTTACCTCAAAAAGAAAGAAGCACATGCTGTATATCATTATCACAGGCCAAATGCACACGTGTTTCTGGAAGGAAGAGCCAATATCTTGCAAATTCTCTTGAATAAGTAGCTCATTCAAAAGAGAAACCAATTTGGGCTCTTACAACCTCAGATGCCTGTCACTTTTCAGGCACTAGCAGAATTAGCAGTAACCCAGCAGTAAAGATGAGGCAGAGACATACAGCGTTAATTTGGGCCACAAAAGTAAGAGAGTTTGTGAAAGATTTCTTTACCTTGTTTCTGTAGTTCCCTGAAACAGTGATCACATACTCTTGCTGGTTGGTTTTTCATATAGTCTAAACCATGTTTATTGGATGAACAAGCTTGACAAACAATCTGGAAATGGAAAAAAACATTATTGTAGATGATGTGCACCTGTAAATAATCAAATGCTCAAAGACATTCACTTCAGCACTGTTATGGCAGGACCTGAAATAGGCAGTATTTTAGATTGAAAGTGGTTTAAGAACTTGGCTTTTCCCCATGTCCTTATATCCAACATGCTGCTCTGTACTCCTCTAAATGATAAAAATTTAAATACTAAAGAAATCCCTGAATTACAAAAGTCAATGAACCAATGTTAACAATAATCCATGAAAAGGAGAATAAGCTTACTGTGTTACTGAACTGTTTAAATCATAAAAATTTAAAGAAATAACTAAAAATAGTCACTGCTCTCTTGACAATCTGTTCACAACATAGATGTCTCAACCACATTGAATTCTGTATTCTCACTTGATTAAATCACAAAAAATAAAGGCTTATTAGATGTCTTTCATAATCACTAAATATTTTTTTTAAAAAAGCTTAGCAGTAACTTAAACCCAAAATAATTATTTTATGAAAATTGAGGAAGATATTTTCCCCATTTCAGCTAGCATTCTTCTTTTGTACTATTTAATAGTAGAAGCAGAAAGCTACAAATAGTGCTCCAAAAGACAAAATAAGAGCTATGTATCAGCTTAAAAAGTTGAAAACCAGTCTGCCATAACACTTCAAGTTATAAAAAAAACAACCCAAACATGTTGCTTTTAATCCATATAATTGTGCCATAGGACAGTACAGTGTTCCCATAAAAGAGTTGTGGTGGTGCAGTTGGGCTCCCTCTGTATTTTGTCACACAAGCAACCTGAATGACTAACAGAAGTTGTAATCACAAAATTGTCCAACCTTTCCACATGCCCTGCAGTGATGCCTTCTCCATGTCAGTGTGAATTCACTTGTACAGATCATACACATAGTGGCTCTAGTATCAGGGATCCAGATTGGAGCTTTGGATCCCAGTGGACTGTCTTCTTCCTGCTTCTCTGGATCTGCCTGCAAGAACATAGGCAGAATATCATTACATTAATGATGAAAAATAACATGAATATCAGTAATTATATGTTAACTCTAATAATGTTGGAAAGCCTTCTCTGATAATTTGTCATGGTCTTAAATGTTATCGATAATTTTGTCAGTGACCATTATAATGCAAGCCCAAAGGGAGAGCTTTTAATGAATTCAAAAAGGTTCCATGTCTTTCAGGCTTTATCAGCCTGTTTATATCAATAGCTGCTACATTTTAAAATCTTTTCAAATTATCTTTATGCTTGCAAAATTACAGAGAGAACTGAAAAAGCTGGTTTGGGCTTTTTTGAAGAAAAAAATTGAAATTCATGGAGTAGATAACATTATGAAATATCATTCTGTCCTATTATCTGTTCATTTATCATTTACCACTGCTTTATTATTCATCCTGGAATGTCTCTTGTTTCTCTAAACACCTGCAAAAAACCTTTAAGTTTCAAAAGGGAGCGAGTCAACAATAACAGTGTTATATACCTCTTCAAGACTTTTGCTTGGATTAAATGTAATTCTCTTTTTCGTATATTCCTCAATTGACTTGGAGATGGCTTCTAACCACTCATCTCTTTCTGTAGCAGAACTGTTGGAGTAAAAACAAAAATCCATTTATTAACATGTAAAACTAAGAATCAAGTGTTAATTAAAACTCCATTAGCTTTATTACATTGACTTAGCTCTCTTGCAACTTCACTTTTATAGACTGCCTCCAGTTCCTCCTGAAGCTGGCATTATTTTTTAGCTGTCTGCATAGTATCAGTTATTTGTGTTGACCAGCACTAAAAAAGATTTCTTTGTCTGTTGTTAGAACATGGATTCCCTCACTCCCCCTCTACCTTCCAAGACACCCAGTGACTGTTTAAAGGTTTGTAGGTCATTTTTCTCTCCCTGGACTCTTGAATAGCTTGAGTAGCACTGGTGTAAATGGCGCTCCCAGAAGAGCATGGGTCCTTCAGTCCCTCTGGAAAGAGACTGAAATTTCACCAAGCCTTTCTTCCCCTCCTTCTCTCCCTCAGAGTGCAATTTGTTAACACCCAACCTCGTGAAACCCCAAATTTCTCTCAGAAAAAAAAAAAAAATACTCTCTCTTCTCCAGCCATTTGCTCCTACCAGCTTGTACTGCTTTGAAGTAGTTTGGTTTTATCCCCAAAATTTTTCCATCGTATTGGATACCCCAAAGAGATAAACAGATGAGCTTACTATATCTCATTATCCCACAGCTGGTGGGTCACTAACCAAGCGCAAGGCAAGCATTGGGCTCAAGTGAAATGGCACCAGGAGCAGGGAGAACAAAGAATGCTGGGCACAGGAGAAGCCTGCAACTATACTGGATAACATGCAACGAAAAAGCATTTCCTCTGGCTGTGGGTACACCACCACTTGCATATAATACAAATCCAAGCTGCAAAGGGCAGCCTACTAGATTCTCTCTCAAACCACTGGGTTACTTTCACCCTTGTGAACACACATGGCACTGCAATCAGCTGGGCTGGGAAACAAATCTGTACTAAAGCAAACCATTGCCTCACCCTTCATCTGGATCATTTCACCAACTGGGGTCACCACAGGGCTGAACATCTATTTCTGCCAGCACCAGAGAGGGTGCTCTGAGGAAGGAACAGTTTTGTGGCAGTGGAACACATAGGCTGTGTGTTTAAGATGTTCCAGCTTAGAAAGGGCTTCTAAAATTTGAACCAGTATCTGCTACTGACATTCTTTTTATTCCCCACTTCCTAAATTGTATTGAATAAATCAATTTGTTTAAAACCAGGAGTTTAACATGATGAATACATAAAAAAGAAAAGTTAGGGAAGAGGAAAACAAAGATTTACACAAAATAGGTATTTAACACCAATTATTGTTTAAGTGCTTTTGTCAGTGAATTTGGAAGATTTAATAATCTCTGAAGTTCAAGGAGAATACTTCAAGCCAGGGATTTGAACTGGATGAAATTTAGTACTACACAGAATCAGAAAGGAGAAACCTGATAAGATAAACACGGGGGAAAAATCAGTGAGGCACAAGGGGAAAAGATGATCTATTGCACATAGCAACAAATTCAGTACAAAAGGAGAGGAAATAAGACGCAAGCAAGGGCAAAGGAATGTATTCTTGTCTGTCCGAATATCTCACACATTTTGTTCAGTTTATTTACCTTTGCTTCCTTATCCAGAAAGGGCAACTGGTCTGCCTTAGCTACAAAACATTCCTAACTCTGATTAACTCCTTTGGCTTTTCCAAAATCTGGTTACATTTAATTAGGCTCCTAAAACTGTACTAAAGAATTAAATTTAATTAAATTTATTTAATTAAAATAATTAAATTTAAAAGTTCACTAAGTTTCTGCAGAGTAAGCACCCACTGATCATGTGGAGAATGCTACATATGGGGCTGCTTGCACAATGAGCAACAACAGTTTACACCCTAATATTTCACAAGAGAACTTGCACTTGGTAGGTTTGCTAGTGCTGGCCTTTAGAGCTGCTTACAATCCTTCAGAAATTAAGAGCAAAGGCAGTGCCATTGTTCAGTGAATTGATGGAATGGTTTGCTGCAGCAAAATAGGCAGTGTTTCTCCTGCTGTCACTCCCAGCCCTCCACAGCTGCACAGCCCTAGCTGCAGGTCCAGTAGTTGTTGCATCCTTCCAAGAGTCATCTTGTTTATTAAAATTGCAGGTTTTTCTAATTTTTTTAAATTAAATAAATTATTTATATATTTAAGATTTAGCAAAACAGTAGAAAACTTTAATCAGACTGCAGAGAGCCTCAGCAATTGTTACTCCTGGTAAAAGTGCAGTAGGACCATAAATTACAACTGCCCAATGCAGTAAGCAGCAGAGTGGTCCCAGGAGGGCTGGCAGAAATATACCCCTTGTCTTGTTTCCAGAATCAGAGCCTTAGGGCACCTCTTCCAGCTGAGCTAGACTTGCAGAAGCTATCCTTACCAAAGAGGAGGTCTGCCTGGAGTAACTCTTTGCTAGCCTTAGTGAGGGGGATAGGGCCAGCTGGCTTCAGACTACGTCAGGCTGGCACGATTTGTGTTTACAGAATCTTTACTTTTTTACTTTACTCTTTTTACAAAGCTTTACTTCTGTGCAGTGCTGTATTGTGCAGATGCACTGACATGTTTCTCTGATTAAGAGATTTCTAGTACAATACTGCATTGTACTTCGTAAAACAATACACATTCCTGCAGATATCCCAGGAAAACTAAACCTCAACCTACACCAGATAAAGCAGAGTACTAATGCAGCCGGTAAAATTAAACCTGAAGTGACAAACACCCTTGTCTAGGCATTAATCTATACTTCTAAGTGGTTTACATTTTTATTACTAGCAATTTTTCACCAGCAAATGACTCCCCTCTTCATCTCCACACCCAGGATCATTTCAGAATAATTTAATTTCAGGATCATTTCTCTGGTGTACTCTCCACATAATGCTTATTATTTGAAAAAATACAGAAGCAAGATTTGCCTCCAGTCTCTGCAATATTACTTTGAACAGGTTTTGCAGTTGAGATTTTTACCTCATAGGAGTCAAGAAACTGTTAGAATGAGGTACTGTCAAAAGGAAGATGCAGTTTCTATTGACAAGATATTGATTCTCTTTGTATCCAGGATACTTATCAATAGAAATAATATAATTAATTGGGAGAAAAAATATACACAAGTATCTATTGCTGGTTGTTCTCCTCCTATACCACAACAGACCCAGGCCTCTCTTACAGATAACAATCTGAAAACCATCATTTACACCTGGGACCCCCAACACCACCCCAAGCAAATACAACCTTTCTTTGTCACTGTTCTGTAACTTAAGGCTCTTGCACACACATAGCTTCCAGCAACTATAAAAATAACGGGGATGAACACTCTCCAAAGATACAAAATCAGCAACATGAAAAAGTAAAGAGCAAATCAGAGCAACTTGAGTCAATAACATGAGGGTAATTCCAGCCATTTCAAGGTCAAGAAAAAAAGCACATCACAAGCTCTGTCCAATTTGTTCAGAACATTATATATAGGGGTTTTCCCCTATGAACTGGCATGTATGTCACAAAGTTTTTTTTTTAATCTACTAATTTAATCAGTTCCTCAGAAATACAGGTCTATCCTGTTTTGTGGAAAGAAGGCAGGCTGGATTTCAAGATGATAATCTTTTCCTAAGTTCTAACGTGTGGGGTTTTTTTACAATTCTTTAAAATGACTGAATTAAAAAGCGAAATGCTGTTTCAAGTCAAGCAGAGACAAATCCAACTACCTATTAATATCTTTGTGTATATGTGCAACACCCAGGTACTAAGGCACTTCAGCAGCTCAGACCTGCTCATTTTATACTGTAGCAGAATCATACCTTAAACTGTGAAGTACATCTCTTTTTTTGCCAGTGTGCAAAAGAACCATAAGAAACACTTAAATTTGTTGAAAAAATGCTTCTTTCAAGTTTTTTATTATACATAACTACTGTTCAGACAATTGAGCTACTTCCTTTGGCTACTTTGACAAGGTTACACTCAGTCTACCCCTCAGCTACAGATACTGCTGACTTTGTGCAGACATCCTCATGTTGGTATTTACAAGGTCACACAAAATGCAGCAGTCTGCCCTTGCTCAGCTGTGCTAAACAAAAGAGAAAACATGTCTGTCTTCATTGGTATCAGAACTGTCACAAATGTCAGAACATATAAAACTCCAACTTCAAACACAGTAAAAACTATTCACAACACCAAGTCTTTGTCAAAGGCATCTTGGTGAAGACAGACTAGAGTTGCTCTGGTTTTATGGCCATGCATTCTTTTGCTGCTACATGGAGAATCTGGGTTTTCTGGTGAAGACAAGCACTAATTCAGTAATTCCTGCCATTTCCATAATTTCAGGTTTATTGAGATCCAGTTCTTGTTTACACTGTTATTTTAGCTAGAAGAGCAGGATGACTTGTTTCGCAGGATGACTTCTTTCAATGTTCCCAATAGTAATATCAAAATATATTGTCATGCTTCATATACTGCCCTGTTAATGCATTGACAGAGCATTATCAGCAACTTCTAAAGAACAAGAAAATACTGAAAAGCAAATCTCTAAAATTAATTGAAGTGAAACAATTTTAATTCTCATTCTTCTCAGGGAAAAGCCGTGAGAAGATAATATTTCAATTTACTTAAAGCTTATGAAGGTGTAGCTAAGCTGAAATGAAGGAACCAATCAAGAGTTTTGCTCACTCTGATAAGCATTCAATGTGTCAGGACAGCAGAATCCCTACCAGCTGCAGCCTTAAAATCCAAATTGTTCAAATACCAGCCACCTTTACCATAGCTTTTGTGCTTCTATCCATCACTTTATGATAGGCAGTCTTCCTTACAAATGAGGGTGAACTGTAGAGACTACAAATTCATATGGTATCTGTGAAACTCACTACATGTGACCAGCCTGCCTTTCTGCTGCCTCATTTAAAAATACACTTAATTTTTTTGAATGCAAACAAGAGTAAATTAGAAAAAAGCCTACCTTATTTCCAGAAACCCACTTGTCATAGCTTCTATTCTGTAATCACTCTAGCCAAAGGTAACTTTTCCTTATGTAAATGTAAAGTAAACTATTAAAAAGTTTACACGGCCTGTTTGAAGGTTTAAAAAAATCATTATTCTGTGTAAGACTTACCTTGCTGAAAGAATGAAGGATCTCTCTACGCTTTCAATGTTCAGTTCATTCTGATATGCTTCCTGGGTTGGCTTTTTAACCTTCAGTTAAGAGAGGAAACTTTACATTCAAACTGAAATTGTACTTCTATAGTTGTTTGAATTTTACTTTCTGTAAAATCTCTTACATTTTTATTGAGAAGTGGAACATTGGAGAGAAAAAATCTCAAACATAGGAGTTCATAAAGCAGTCCAGCAGGCTCAGCTACACTAAGATTACAAACAAGCCACCATTATATTTCACTGTGGCCCCATACCAGTGCTAGAAATGTATAGGCAAATGAAGCTCAAGAGCTGTCAGTCACCTTCCTCTGTGCTTCATCATGCCCAGGCCCATTGCCCTCTAAGTACCTCCTGCAACCAGGCAAAAAAAGGTACTGCTTCTGCTGCAGGACAGGATGTGGCCCACTGGTGTACCCCAGAGTGGGCATTTGCCCCATAGCCTGAGGGCTGAATCACCCTGCTAATCCTTCTGAACTACCAAGTTTCAAACATAAGGAGGTTTAAAAACAAAAAGTGGTTCTGATCTACCTCGAGACATCTGATGTCCAAAAAGATTTTGCAGCCCTGCCTGTGAAAGCTTGGACTTGGGCACCAGATCTGCACTGCAGCTGGACTTGGTGCTTTTCTCTGACAGGGCCAGAGACAAGTTACTTGGTTCCTGAGGCAACAGTTTATTGTTCCCACTGACTGTCATGTCACAGACCATGTCAATATATGGCGTGCATGTCCCTTATCACTACCCAGAGGGGCTTGGGGATTAACTTTGATGCTTTTCACAAAGGCACAGAAACAAAGGCCATATCTTCCCTCACTTAGCTGATCTCTAACAAAACATGGAGATTTGATCCACCAGAAGCTTATCAGGCAGAGATGCCTCATCTCTGGATGTGGCCAATAAAAAGCAGTTACAAGGCAAAAAGGGAGGCAGTCTAAACAAAATACTATAATAAAAAAAAAGTAGGTAGACTATTCCACATTAGGACAACGTGGGATGAAATGCAGGTGAGATGATCCTGTGGCACAAGTTTCTTAGGGAAACTGCAACAGCAATCCTACATATCCTATCATGCAAGAAAAGTTAAGCCTGCAAGATTCCTCTGTAATGTAAGCATCCTTACTATCTCTACCCAACAGCAAACATAGTGGCATTTTGAAAATTTGAAGGCCTCAGTTTAATAGATTTAAAGACTCATTTTAAGAAGGGACTCACCTTCATTCCAGCCAATGACAACATGTTGTTGAGTTTATACATTCCTGACTGAACTGGAGTAGTATACAACAGGGCATCATTGAACTGCAATACAGAAATAATGCTTTTTAATGACTAAAGTCTGCTTAGAGCATTTTACTGGAACTACAGAACTCATACATCACTGAGATCAACTGTGCAGAAGGGCATCTTCTGCTTATTATTCCACTTAGAACCCAAGAAACATTTTCATCTATGAATTTAGATAACAATAGGTGCCTATGTGTATAGACACTCCATGTGAAAATACACATTTGGCACAAGTAAACTGTGCATGAATATTAAAGAACAGGCTGTCAGAAATTACAAACCTTTCTCCTGTACACAGCTATGCTGTATAACAAACTACTTTAAAAGGGTGTTAGAATTAACTATTCAGACAAAGTAAAACATTCCAGAGACTCAGATATAACAGAAATGAGATGAGCAGTTTATGACTAATAGGACAAACTTACCCATATCTACCACGTGAATCTTACCAGTTTAAATCTTTCTGTTCTACCAGACCTGGCTTCATTCAGTGCACTAACTAAACAGCTTTTAAGATTTTTTTATTTTCTGTATTTTTCAACACATGGATCCAACCAATCACATAAAACACAGATCAGAAAAATGAACTGTCTCAGAAGTTTTTGCTATGAGGTTCTTTGCAAAATAAACAAATGTTTTGTGAGCCTTACTAAATCTTCACAACATAGTCTATGGAAAAATCAGTTTAAGTGTCTAAGGCATAAACACACTAGCTTGCACCTTTTATATCTACAAAAAAACCCCAAACCAAACCCAAATCCAAACCAAGAAACCCAAAGTGTCTCCCCACCCAAAAAGACCCCCAACCAACCTGAACCAAAACAAAGACAATCCAAGCTAGAGCCACTCAAATTACCAGTATCTTGATTTGGGAAGGCCAGCTCAAGATAGCACCAGTTTTTTGAGTTTTTTTTAAATGATTTAATTTACAGTTCTCTCAGTGCTTTATAGGCTACGATGTCATCTCCAGAGCATAAGACAGGCACTTTCAAGCTTAGAACAGATGCTCCATGACTGCTTAGGAAAATACTTATTTGTACTACAGTAACTACAAGACAGACTTCAGCCAGGACTGAGGACAAATAATGCCACAAATCGCATACACCAACAGTTACTTCATTGTCAGGTTAAAGAGATAAACAAAAGGCACAAGTGGAAATGGAAACTTCAGAGCTGCACATAAGTTTCAAAACAAAACAGTTGCAGAAACAGGACAAGAAGCCAGCACCAGTCCAGTGCTCTGCTTAGGATGTAAGCAGGCTTGTGCAGGGGAAGGAGAGAGCAGGAGAAGAAGGAAGGGAGAGAGGGAGGGTAGGAGAGATGGATGGCAGGGTGCAACAGCATAGTTGTAAGGTTTAGTGATCTGGTATGGCTAAGAGGAATGGAGTAACTGTTTTAGTTTTTGTACTACCACAGATAACATTTTCTCATAAAAGCATCCTAATTTTAAACGAGCACTGTTCAAAACAGTACATTTTCGTGAGAAATGTTTTTTTTTTAAGATCAGTGCATATGCAAGAGATATCTAAATTAGAACCAAGCAAGTAGAATAGCAAAAACTGATCACTTTTTCTACTACCTGAAGTTATTACTTACCTTTGCTGTGTAATGTTTCAACCAATTAAGAGTACACTAGTGTTAGGCACAGAGCAACACACAGTGTCTTACCAGAAAAAACATCCGTGGTTGCATGACCTTCCGGGACAGCTTCATAAGTGTTCCTTCTTTTAGAAAGACCTGGTAAATTAAAAGAAGTAACTCAAAACCTGATTTTTAAGGGCACAAGTCATACAAATGAGCTTACTTTTCCATTATGATTATTATTATCATCACAACACCAGAAGTGCAGCAAAAGTTTTGGTATTCAAGGTTCCCTTCCAGAGAAAGTCTGTTCATCTTCAGGCTCCTCTAAAAGTGAGTGTGAATGGCTGCATTACAGTTTTCCTTGCTGCACTTGAAACCATGACAAATACAAGGTTAAGCTGGAGGAAAATTATCTGCTTGTTAGATCTAGCAAGGAATCATATTCTAAAAATCATAACTTTTCATCAAATAAACATATATGAAAGCCACACATATGGAGAGGTGGAATTCATTTGACAGAACTGCATAACTACATGATGGATCATTTTTCCCTTCAGTATATGCAAACTTAGTACTTTGCTTGTATATCATCTGTGCTCACTTCTACTGAAATTTTCAGAATGCCATCTGGAGAACTTACCCTTCCTGGTTGTACGATCTCATGGTGTCCATTTAAGCTGTACTGAATCTGCATGAGTTTCTGAAAATTATCCTACAGAGAGAAAAAGGGAAAAGGTAAGTAATTGCATCCATGGTTTGGTTTTGCCTTTTTTAAAAAAAAAACAACAACAAACTTTTATCAATGAGCTTCATAAGTCAAAATACTTACTCCCTGCTTCATGATGTCATTGGCATGGTTTGCAACCTCTATGACAACAGCTAGAGCATCTGAAGGATGAAAAAGTAATGCTTTTATTACACAGACTAATTAGCATTGATATTATCTAAAGCACAGGTACAATACTGCCCTTCCACATCATGCCAAGATTCAATGACCTGATTGTACAGTTGCTGCATTCAGAAGCACTTCCCATACACCTCAGAGTCTTTGGATCATGGTTTAATAAGTGTTGTCTAGCAAGTCATTGCTTCAACAGATATTGTCAACCATTTCTTACAGCTAATCGAAACAGTCCACAAGCAAAATTAAATGTCTAAAACAGACTAATTTTGTTGTCTATGCCTAGGGAAGAAAAGGTAACAATGTTTTACCTAAGACAGCTCAGAGATTAAATTTTCTTCATATTACACAACTGCCTCCAGTGCCAGTTATGGAAGACTACCTATAAAAATAATCCAAATCTTTGCAGTTTCTATCTCTGTCTTTAGTTTTGCTGCATCTCAAGATAAAAGTATGAAGCTGAAATTTCTAAATTAGCATCAGAAGGAAAAAAATCTCTGAAAGAATTACCAAATATTTCACTAAGTACTGATATTTGCTAACTGCTTACAGATTTGACTGTAAGGTGTAAGTGCAAAAGGCTGTTCCATAAATAGATTATATAAATTACTAAACAGTGAGTGTATATGCGAAAGAATTCATCCAAGGATTTTTATCCAAAAGCCTGTAATTTACTTAAGTAGAACCCCTCATTTAACTGAAAGCTAGAACAACTGCACTAATAAAATGTAGTCTCCCAAGCATATATCACCTTATGAGTTACTTAAGTACAGTCAGACACTTCCAATAAAGGAACTGTATTTACTTAAATCCACAGAGAAGCCTACCAAACCTGGTAAAACCAAAGCCTTGCAAGTTTTTTCCTGAGAATCATTAGCATATTAGTAATGTAGAATGTATATACTAGCCTTAGTGTTGAGCTTATATTCAGAAAAAAAGCATGTTAAAAGATACAGCTTTCTAGCTTTCTGAACTAAAAGGTTCAGAAGGTTGTGAAGCCATATAAGAAACTCAAGGTGTGATCAAAAAGCTCCTCAAGTCAGCATAAGGAGAACTTTCCTTTACAATTTTTATGAACTAAAGCAGAACAAGCCCAGGAGTCAGAGTTAAAAGCATTTTATCAAAATTTAAATATAGATGTCATTATGTTAATTGAGCCTGCTGAAAAAAGCTGGTGTGCTCCCCCTAGCAAATGTCAGTGCTGCTCCAGCCAAAACAGTCCCCACCTCCTATCCACTTGAAAGAAAATGAAGAGGAATTTAACTAAATTCATTAACACAGGAATGAGTACCTGAATCCTGAATTTTTTGTTATATTTTCCTTCATCTATCAGCCATTATACCCATTGAAAACAAAAAAATTTACCCATCCACTTCAGGAAAGAGTGAAAAATGCTAGAGAAAATTTGCTGGTTATTGAAAGGAAAGTTCCAAGATCTCAGCTAACACTAAACAGATCCAAACAATGGCATAAAATAATCTATAGGGTCAAAGCCCACAAATAAAGTGAGTTTTGGCAGGGAAGAGCATTCCACTTTTTATACCACTCAGCTGGATTAATGTATTTAAACGAAGGTCATCAGGAAGAATTGTAATCTTTGGGTCTTTTTCACAGAAAGTCAGGGATTGGAAGGGACCCCAAAAGATCATTGAGTCCAACCCCCTGCCAGAGCAGGGTCACCTACAGCAGGTCACACAGGAACACATCCAGGTGGGCTCTGAATGTCTCCAGGGAAGGAGACTCCACAACCTCCCCGGGCAGCCTGTGCCAGTGCTCTGTCACCCTCACAGTGAAAAAATTCTGCCTTATATTTTTAGGAACCACCTATGCTCAGGTTTGTACCCATTGTCCTATCACTAAGCATAACTGAGAAAAGCAAAGAATATTATTATTCTTTTTCCAAGAATATTAACCATAACCAAACCTAAGTCAGAACTAAGTTAAGCTTAAATACCATAAGAAGAGCTTAATGAGTAAAGATTAGATTTGCTTTTCTTACCCAGTTTCCCATATTGACTAATATCAAATGCATAAAATTAACACTCTTATTGTTTCAACTAAGCTTCTGTTTTTATCTTTGACGCATGAAGGGAAAGAAAATTACTGTGGAAGGTGTAACTACAAAAACCACAGAACTGCAGAAATCGCAAGATAAAGCAAAATTTATATTAAGTTGCTTTTCATGTGGTCAATTACTTACTGTGCATTAGTACAATTAGTTTGTTCACAGCAATAAGAAGTGCCAGACAAACTTTTACCTCTCTTAAAGAGTCATAATTTAAAATATTTTGGCTGATGTCTTAATACAGTCAAATGTGTCTAAGTGATCTAGGATATTTACTTATAAATTTAACAGCAGTGTATCAGCAAAGCTGTAAGAAAGCAAACTTGGCTTAGCACACCAAAGGCATTTGTTTATTGCAGTCCAATCAGCTAAAACTGCACAACACTACTAAAAGTAAAGGCTTGCAAAATGTCACTAAAGATATTGAAATAAGTGGCAGAGGCTCATGCAATTGAAATGGAAACACTGACTGGCACACAACAGAAGGAAGCAGTCTGAATGTGCATTGCAATGCTACACTCAAGCTAAACCAACTTAATCCCAAAAACTACCATGAAACATACTGTCCTGTCCTCTTCCATCACCAACTATCCTTTGTTTCATCCTCCTTTCTTCCCCCCATGTATGGGCAAACTTGTAGAAGTCACTTGTTTTTGTGCAATGTGTGACAAGTCAAACTGGAGAACTCTTGAGGTTAAATATAACCCAGAGCAGCTTCTTGATTTTGTTCCCTCCTGCCACATGGACACTTGTACTGGCACAGAGACAGGAGGAAGCTGGAAAGGCTCAGAACTGGGAGAGAGTAGACCAGATTGCCCATCATGAAAAGTCTACAGATGCAAAGACTGTCCATTTCAATAGCAGTGCCCAAAATACCTGCTTAGGCTGCCTGTGGAGCTTCACTCTTATCTCTTGGTTTCAGCTCAAAGGTGAGCTGATACCACTCGCAGCCCCAAAGTTTTATGAAACACAAATTTGCAGTCTTTTAGTATCTCTGCTGAGAAGCTCAGAACTACATAGAAAACATTTCTATTATTGGCTTAGCATTTTGCATGCATGTGAAATTTAGACACATTATCATACGTACTTAAGCTGTTATATCTTTAGGTTAAAGAGACATTTACCTTTAGTGTCCCTATAGTCTGCAGATTCTTCTAAAAGATTCTTTAAATAATCTGTATAAAGAAAAAAAATAATATAGAGCTTTGATTAATAAACAGCACCAGAAATTAATAAAACCCACCTTTTTCCCAGAAATTTGCTTTTCAGGCAGACCTGTGCCACCAAGATCTATAATCTTTGAAAACTCTCACAGTGGTAACAAAAGAAAAACTAGTGTTTCCACAATGAAAGTATATCATCATATTTTGGTCAGGGAAGAGAAAGTTATTGAATCAGTAGCCTACTCTGAAGACAAATGATAGTCTGTGTATATAAATCCAGAACAAAAAAAGCAACTGAGAAATATGTAAATACTTGCAATCACATACATCTAAGCTGATGCAAAAAAATTTAAAATTGTAGATATTTAATGAGCACCTAACTTATCTAAATTGAGTTAAGAAAAAACATACTTCATTACAGAAGATCTGATTATGATTAATATTTTTCTATAATGAAATTATTATCCACCCACTTTCAAACAGGCATCTTTAGTTTTCAATTATAAATTTAGTTTCTCAACCACGAGATGGCACCCTCAGTCCACTAAAGTCTTAATAGTTTTAAATCTATTTTACTCAGCTAAAATTAAGTCCAAATCTGTGACTATAGAAGAAAACTTCCCCTTTGACCTTCTATTCCCTGGTCAAGCGTCCAGTTTACCAGAAAGTACAATATTCTGTCAAAGATTAATATATAGGCCTCAGTCAAAAGTCAACCATCTATTCTCTGCAGGCTACACTACTGAACTCATCAAAACTGAAAGAAACCAGATCAGAAACTTCCAAAGAAGTACACTGTAGATTGGTAATATCAACAAATATTGATTTATAATTACCTTTTATATTAGGTATCAAGATTCTACCAAATCTACTGAAAATGAATCACATGTGATCTAGTAACCTTTCAGTTTTAGCTTCACAATTGTACAAGTTTTCTGTAGGAGCGAAGTAATTTAACTCCCACAGTTTTGCCCTACCCAAATTAATCCTTTCACTGAAGAAGGATCAGGATCCAATTGTTGCTGCCTTCCTAAGATGTCTTGCTTCACGCATGCCCCTCAGAGACCACTCAGTGTATTGTAATCTTTTCCATATGCAAAAAAAAAATAATTATGAAACATGCTTCTGCACTATGAAGAGTGAGAAATCTTGTCCCAGTTAATGAAAGCTTTGAGAAAAACAGAACTAGAAGAAGAACAGTACTTGGCACCGAAATTTTATTTTTTTGGCAAATATCTAAGGGAGGATCCAAGAGAGAAGCATGATGAGCAGGTTGGGGTGAAGGAAGAGGAACTGGCTGAAGTCTCCTGCAAGGAAGAAACCCTGGGAGGTCTGGCTGTCTGGGCCATGGAACACCCACAGCTTTCTGCTCTTCTCCAAGATCTGTCTGATCATAATCAGGCAGTGGTCAATGTGTGATCTTTTAGGACAAGTCTGACATAGCATTAAAAACCTCTCCAGCAACACTCTATAAATACTGCATCCCTCATATCCCTCAAGATCTTGTGCTGTAGCAGCTACCAGACATTCCAGTATAATATTTACGTGGACACATACTCCATTGAGAACAAAGTTCATCTTGCTTCATCTTGTGTTAAACGGGTAAGAAGTTGCTGTGAGAGGAAAACAAAAATCAGCAGGAGGAACTTAGAAAGATGCTGGCATGAGTTCAAGTTGTTTTCAACTTGGTTTAACCTCAAGGAACCTCTGTCACACATGGGACACCGGTTGCCTGTCTCCTCCTGCCCTGCCTGCCTGGGCACAGCACTCCTGGGATTCCACCATAAAGCAAACAAATTAAAGCTTTACAATTGCAACTTGATCTGCGTTGGGCCAGCACAAAGGACTCTGGTGGGAAGTGGGTAAAATTCATTTATCTGCAAATGTACTGCTGGCACTCTAAAACTGTCCCTAGTATGCAGACTTATCCAATTTAATATCCAAAGTAATTGCACTGGAAATTTAGAACCAGAGAGCGAGCATGGGAACTGTTCCTTCGCATATTCATGCTTTATGACATGTTCCCCAAAACATCAATATTTTACATAACTCAAAAATATTTTCTGAATTAATATATTCTAGCATTTTAAATAATATCAGTGAACTGAAGAGAGAAAAGTAGATATTTTAACATAACTGCATTTAATTTAAAATTCTGTATTTTGAAAGGAAGGCAGCTTTTGCATTACACGACTGAAGCAGCCAACAGAACTTGCAACTATAAAAAACTGAAAGTGATAAAAACACAGTTTTCCTCTTTATGCTCTCTGTATCTATCTGAGAAGGGGACCAAAGTTCATAGCTGAAACTCTGTTTCAAAGAAGCATCAGAACAGATATTTTCAGTCTCTTCTGTGAATACACACTGGAAATTCTGTGCTTGCAATTTTCTGGAGGTAGTGGCTTTAAGCTATACAGACAAGCAGATTTCACAGTCATGAATAATGTTACAGTATAAAGTTAGAAAAAATATTCCTAGACAAAATAAATACAGAAGTCAAATATTAAGGTAGAATGGTATCTACTGTCTTTGCCCAAAAATCTTTTCCCCCTGCAATGTGATTTTGTTGTTCTGACTACAAAGACCTGAAGCATATTTTCAGAAAGGCAGGCTGTGAAATTAAAATTCACTACTTTGCTGGATACCCCAAAAATACAACAAAGATCAGCAGAAAGCACACAAACACTGTTAACTGTGGTGTACAAAATCTCCTTATGCCCTGCTTCTACCTGACAGCAACAAGAAATTCTCTTTTATTTCTTGATGGGAGGAAGCAATGATCACTACTTCTGCTAAAAATTCTCTTCTACTTCATTAACTACTTTTTGTCTCAGGTTGATTAATTTTTTTTTGAAGCTGAACTCAAAGCAGTCATTCCCCAACACGCAATTGGCCTCATCTGACAACTCTATTTCCAGTGTGCAAAGGAGCAGCATGCTCAAAAGCTTATTTTTCACCACTCTCAGCCTCCCATGCCCAGTTAAGGATAATATAAGGCTCTCTCTCTGCAAACTTTATGTTGAGAAAAAAGGGGAGAGAAGCTTATCCTAGGACAATACGAATATTGTGAAGTTTCAAGTCATCTACCCAAATCAGAGGGTTTTGGGAGGAGAAAATAAGAAATCAGAGGCCTCTAATTAACCTCCCCCAAACCCCATCTAATATTTGCTGCATAGAGCTTGGGGCCAGCAAGTGGAAAAGTGGAAGTTCACTTGCCGGTCTGGAGAAGCTGTATAATTGAACAGAAACACAGCTGAGCTGTGCCTCTCTCTCCTTGGCTGATTTATGAGTCCACCTGCTCCTGCTTTTGTTAGCACAAAAGTAACTCCACTTCAAAGCCCAGCAACAACCTTGTGATGTGACTGTGTAGCAGCAGGTTACCAGTACAAAGCTGTCCCACTGACACAGAACATCTAAATAGGAAGAAAGTCCTGCTGACTCAGCCCTAGCAGCTTCCTTTCCTGGATTATTTTTGTTCCCTTGCTCTTACCCACTGCCCCCTCCTCCCTTGCTTGCAATTTCCCCCCCGTATTGATCCAGGGTAGCTGCTGCATCCCTGCTTCTCACCCACTGTGATGGGAGATCCAAAGTGTCCTCCAAAGGCTTTGCAGCACGAATTTATCCAGAGATTGCTCAGTTATTACACTAAGCCTCTGGAAGGTAATAAAACAGAAGGGTCACCCAGAGAGACTGGAAAGAGTAAGAATCTCAAGGAGAACAGAAATGCATAATAGATTGAACAAACTGAAAATAAAATAGTTTGGGCTGGAATGGACCTTAAAGATCACATAGTTCCAACGCCCCTGCATGGGCAGGGACACCTCCCACTGGACCCCATCCAATCTGGCCTTGAACACAGACAGGAAGGGGAAAGCCACAACTTCCCTGGGCATCCTGTGCCACTGTCTTAGGTCCAAAGTAACATTGCCTCAGCCCCAGCATAATTAAATTCTTAGTCTGACCTCTTTTATTTCTCCCACAGAACAAAATAAAATCACTTCTCTAAATCAGCAGCCAGCACTGCAATCCCATTCCTGCCAATGCCATTCATATTTGAAGGTTTATTTAAACCTGGGCATTCACAGTAAGGTCTTCAGACTGGGGACAACGACAGCAGCCCCCATCACCACAGAATGATTTTTTTGTCAGGACTAGAAAAGCCTGTCCCAGGCACAATGACAGTTAATGAGGAATTCCCCTTCAGCATCTGAATTTTGTTTCAGTGTCATTCACCCCTGACATCTCTCAATTTATTGTGTATATTGACAAAGGCATTTACTACCTTCTGATCTGCTGCTGAGCTTTTTAAATTAAAACCTTTGAACTTATGCAGAGCTCCACTGATTCTGGAGTGTATAACAAGCCTATACCATGCCCTAAGTCAATATTCTTTTAAAATAAAACAACTCCCCAAATGCCGTTATTTTTGTACGATCAGTTAAGAGTCACTAAGATTTTCCCCTCCAAAGTAATCCATTTAATAACAGATTTTCATTCTTTTTCAATACCTGTGACTTTACTGAGATGATTAAAATTAAAACAGTCAAAGTTAGTAACTGTATATGCTGTAGAACACTTAAGTCTGTATCTCCAACAGCATCTCTAGTCTAAGTACTTGCTGGGGAAATGCCAACAAGCTGCTACAGAGCCAAAAAAAAACCCAACCAAACAACTCACAGAGCATTTTATTTTGCAGTTACTACATAAACAGAGGCTATTTTTAAATTGCTCATCAAGAAGCAACGGCTTTCAAAAACAATGCCTTAAGTATTTCCAAACTCCTACAGGAGCCATCCCCCTCTTACAACAAACACATCTCAAAATACTTCACAAAGGAGGCCTCTATCGTTGCTCTCCTTTTACAGAGGGACAAAAAAAAAGAGCAGTGGGCGACTTGCTCAAGGTCACCCAAAAGCTCCAGCGACAGAGCAGGGTATAGAGCCTCAATTTCCTAGTCCCAAGTTCTCATCAGCCTACAATGCCCCTGTAACAACTCTTAGGCACTTACTGATAACATACACTGAAAACATGTGGTTTTTCTTTAAAAGAGAATGGATTTTACAGACAGAACACCTGGGTGGGGGAGAGACGGGGAAGCTACTTGTAGAAGTTCACAATTGCAGAAACATCTTTCCCTTCCTTCTCCTAGCTTCAACTTTACATATTACCTTTTTGCTTTGCAAAAACAAAAACCACAACAAAAACCAACTGACAAAAATTAAAAAGCACAAAAAACCCCATAAAACCCAAAGGAGCATTCCAATCCTTTAAGGAAATTATGGGCTTCTATAACCACAGAAACAAACAAACCCACCACAGGTTTCATGTTTTCCAACTACTGCTGAATATACTGTCAGAAAACTCATGACAGCGTTGGAAATATTAGCCTCTTGCTTGTATATCTTATTGCAAATAGTATTAACAATGAAAGCCTCTAAACTCATGCCATGTTTTTAAAAAAGCCTCACAGAACTGGAATGAGATTAATGCACTTTACAGACAGATACAAGTGCCCGAAAACACGTTTCCTGGGACGTGTGAAGACAGGCTTCTTAAGCCTGGAAAAAAGTTTGACTGTACCTGTCAACAGGAGCCTGTACTGGGGAATCCTCTGAACTGGCTTGAGGAGATAGTGTTTGAGGGCCAGACTTGCACAGCGGGGGCTCATCTGAAAGAAACACCCAAAATAAGTAACAATTCTGCAGGAGCCAAGGGTTCCAGCCAAAGAAAACAAAGAAAACCTACAAACAACTGCTGATCACAGTGGATAAGCTTGGTTTTAAAACAGGTAAGACTACTGGAGTGTTAAAGTGCACCACAGAAGCAGCAGTTCCCTCCATGGAAGACTGCATGCAAAATTAATCATGAGTAAAAAGACATTGGTAAGCACTCATACTCTCTCTGGATTCAAAAGAGGTGCTTTTGCTTATGAGCATGAGAGGTGAAGCTTCCCAGAAACAAAGGAAACACTAGTGGCAAGGGACATGTGCTCTTTTGTCACTGCTGTTCATGCCCATTCGGCAGAAAGGCAGAGAAAATAGCAGTGCCCTCTGCATAAGTTTTAATTAACCCACACTTCTAAAGACAATGCAGAATTAAAAGATCTGTGCTTCAAAAATGTTAATTAGCTTGAGTCTGCATTCAAAGTAAAGTGCAACAGAAACAGAAGTCCTTAAAAAGTCATCTCTTTCTGACAACTCTAGCTCAAGCCCATCTTTTGCCTACCTAACCAGTCCCAAGCAAATAGGCAGGGATTACCCAAGGGATAGCCCTTGTAATAGGAGGCAAATTCACAGTTTGTCTGAATCATGTGCTTAAGGAGCTTGCACCTCTTCTGTGACTTATTTCAAGGGAGTTATGTAAAAATCTGGCAATGCTTTTCGGCATGTCAGCCAAGTGCTGTGTGTTCTGGGTTTGAAGCTTCTAGGCATATGTAGATGAGAAAATTCACTTTTTCACATTTCCAACTGAAATGAAACATGAGTAAGCTATTATTCTATGATGTGGTAGAGAAATCAACCCGAACAAAATAGGATAGTTAATGGGTGCACTGTACAATCAGGAGAGAGAATTTAAAAAAAAAAAAAAAACCAACAACAAAAAACCAAAACAACAAACCAAAAAACCCACTCACACCTAGTGATTTTAATGTGTCTTTGATATAATTTGTACCAAGTGCTACATTTTCTGAAAATCAAGGTCCCATTATCACATCTCACAGTGGTAGCCAAAATCACAAATTATGTTACAAAATCTTCATTTCTTTTCACTTCCACCCTATACAGTCTCAAGCCCAGACTGCAGCAAAAACACCCACAAACTCAAACAAATTGGTAGATAGTCTCTAAAGCCTTATGGAGGATCACAACTGCCAAAAAACCACAAAACAGGACATTTCTTACAAAGACTACAGTACCTCGAAGTCTTTGACTACTGAAGCAAAACCTGTGTTCTTCTTACACTGTTCATCCAATAGTGCAACATTTTTATCAAATTCTTTGATGTAAGTTGAATACATCTTTAAGTAGGGACCCTTTTTAACAAATATATCTGCAATTCTTTGATGTTCAAGCCTAGAAACAAAAAACAGAGCAATCAGAAAGAGCTAAAAAGAGTGTACATCTTAACCCTATAGCAAAACATCAATCTTCTCCACAGCAAGCCATGCTACTTGATATTCTGAACAAAAAGCTTACAGCTCCGCAAATCAGCATCCACCTCAGCATCTACTCTGACAAAGCTTACCAGGCACACCAGTTTGTGTCAGACTTAATACATAGTCTGTTTTTAAAATGGTCTTGAACCATCTGAAGATTTCAGTACAAGCCAGACTGCTGAAGAGACAGATCTTCAGACACTTCAGGATGCAGTCTCCATTCCTTAATGGCAAGTATCAGATTGGAGTCTTTACCTATTTCAATGCCTTTGTCAGTAGGCTTTGTGGAGCTGATTTAAATCCACCACCAGCTTAACTGAGAATGAACTTTTAACAGGATTGTGGTTCTCAATTAGCACTATGTCTGGTTAGTAGATCTCAACTAACTTTAAAATGCAAGCTGGTCTTCAGAACAGCCACCTTTACCATATGTCATCTACATCCCCCTTACCCTCTAATGAAATCATGCCCATACAGAGACCAAAACTTTCAACTAAAAATGAAATTTTATATAAACAAGCATGATCACTAAAAAATGTACTGACATGCCCTGTGAACTTCTTTGGATACATCTAAATGACAAAAAGTACATCTAAACAGAAAACTCTCTCTTGTACTGTCAAAGTAAATTGTGTCATTTAAGAAGACATGTGAAACACAAAAAGGGAGTCAAAGCATGGTCACATGGAGTCACATAAGCCCCACAGATAAATTTCAACAGCATCAAGGAAGTGGTATATCCCCTTATTGATAGTCACCAGTGAGATAATCGCTCTTCCAGTTCCCTCAGGAGGTCCCGATTGAGTTCATACAGCTGAGGTAGGTAGTACAGGATCTGATTCAGGATTCTGTCCTCAATCACTGGCTTTCCAAGCTGCCTGGAGGCATGTGCCACAGCATCCCGGAAATCCTGATGGAGTACAAAGAAGACAGAGACCCCCCCCTTCCCATGAGCAAACAGCCTTCAAAGCATCATCACAGACAAGGAGTTTTCTCTGCAGAGGTTTTACCAAAGGCAAGAGGGGTACCATCTGGGTTATGTTTCTCTGCAGCTTTAACTTACCCCTCCTGGGATGGCCTTTGGTTTGACACTGGAGCTTTACTTTCCTGCTCCCGTATGCACATGATAGAAATCTATTATTTTTATAAGGCACCTTTCAGAAATGTGCTGGTGCTACCTACAAGGAAACTGCAGGGGAGCCTTCTATCTGCAAAGACTCTGGTAGCTTTGAATACCTTCTTGCCAAAATTTGGGTCAAAAAGAAAAAATATTATACTGGCTAATACAATCATAGTATCTTATTTTAAAACCATATTGATTTTGTATGTCATTTACAAATGACCTTTCAGAAGACATGCCTCAGAGTAAAAGGCAGTGTCACATGGAAGTTGCTATACATAGCAGCTCTTCTATATGAAGGAAAATTATCATCTTTCTAAAACACATTGTAACAACACATGGAAACCACGAGATTTCAAATGTCCATAATGAGCAAACCTAACATTGGTACCTTCAAAACTTCTACAGGGAGGAGGAAAATCCCACCAATACTTCAAGGATCTTCTTGCAGCATTTTTACACTGTAACGAGCTCCCAACAGGACAAAGGTGAGGCTTACTGGTGCTCATTAAAGTATTTAAAATTAAAATCTTGAGTATGGCCAGGAATCTACCCATAATGAAACTCTGCATCCATTAAGAAAGGTTTTTTCCTTATTCCCACGCAAACACATTTTTCAGAAAAGGTTAGCAATTTAGCATTTCACTTAGAAAATAACAGTGTCTAAACTAACAAAAATGAAAATTGAGATTAGGTGGCGTGCTGTATTACTGTCTCTCACTTGAAATAGGGCAACAATGGACAAAAAAACCAATCTGCAATATTTCTTTTTGAGCCTGTGGTCTGCTGGTAACACATGCAAAATCTATAAAGCTGGACTGAAAAAGATGATCAAACAACACGCTTCCAAGTACAACAATAAGTTATATTTTAAATGTGCATGGGGTTCACACCTGCCTTTGAAAAATCTGTATGGCCCTTCAGGTTAAAAATAAACATATATATAAATAAATAAATGAGCCCTCTCTTTCACCCTCCCTGTTCTGCTACAGATCTTATTTGCTATCTCATCAGTCCAGCATCTGGCATTATTTAGATTCTCAAACTTCACCCTCAACTTTCCCCTGCCCTCTCTCCTCATTACATCAGCTTGGGGCAGCCTGGGCTCCAGACACACTTTCTTGCTTTGTGACCTTCTGGGTCACCAAGGCTGTGACTGGGCAGAGTTATGACAAGAAACTGAAAGAAGATACAGGGAGATGGCTGTGATGGGGGAAGGCTGAGAACTAAATGCAAGGGAGTTAAAAAACAGATGGCTTTATTCATATGGAAATGCTCTGTTTTACATCCTCTGTGCAGACTAGTGACACATAGGTTAACTACCAGCTGCATCTTATGGGTTTTCCTGACCCTAGGGCATTGCTTAACACTGAAATGATACATGGAATTACAATGGCAAAAGCTCAACTGAGGCATTCTGAAGAGCTTCATGCAAAATGCATCATCATATTATGATAATATTCCTCTCCCCTCTCAAATCCCATGCACACACAAAATATGGTATGTACTTTGCTATAGGATGAAACAAGAATTTAGTTTGAAGGTTATAAGGCTACTTGCTCTATATAAAGAAAAGCAGTTTTGTCTGTAGTGTAATCAACAATCCAGGCTTTTCCTTGACCAAACAATAAAAGGAGAGAGCAGGGAGCCAGGTTTAAGCACCATTAGATAAGACAGGAATGTCATTTGTGTTAAGAGCATTTATTTAACTTCTAGATACAGCATTTAAAGAGCCTGCAGGATGTTTTCGAAATACAGAAGATTTGTGGTTTGGACTGCCTTGATCCAAAGTCTATCAGCTTCATCAGGCTTTGGATCATGCCATGAAAGTCTCCATCATTAAAACAGCCAACCAAAACTTCATTTTATCACCCTCTTTCCCCCTCTACAAATGAGTAAACCGAGAAAGTCCTGCAGAGAGGAAACACAGGGAAGAAAGATAAAGCAAAGCTTGCACATGATACAAACCAGCATGCTAAACAACAAAAGAGCTGGACTTCAACGCTTTTTTTTCCCTCTGAATTATCAACTCTTCACCACAGAAACAGTACAATGTATTTGTCACCGTAATCATATTTAGATTTATTTTTAACCTGGCAGTGGGTGTGAAGTAACTGTCATGCCAAGTTCATCTTGAGATAAACTGAGGGGTTGAAGGCAGGGAGCACATGCCTGAGGAACTGGGGTAGGAAAAGTCAAACAAATATAACAAGGTTAGAGTTAAGTATTTTCACTTGAGGGTACCGGCCTTCTGAAAAAGTAATTTTTTATCCAAAAGGACAAAACACGATAAGTCTGTTTTAGTTACCAAAGGTAAAACATATTAACTTAAAAAGTGAACCCTGAAATTTCACACGAAAGAGTGGAAGGTGTTCAGACACGGACAGCTTTTTTAGAAATGAGACTTAGAAAAAGACTTAGAAATGAGAAACTGCAGTACTGGTAGTTTAATGCATCAGAATCTAATATCTTCCAAAACTAAATTCATTCACTGCTAAATACAAGCAGAACTGCTGTTGCAAATAATATATAAATTGGTTTGATATGTATAAACACCTGCAAGAAGTGATTCATATTACAAACATGTTTAGCATACAGTGCTATACAACACTCCTTTCATCAGTCTGGTCAAAGAGTCACCTGAGCTGTCCTAGAAATTACTGTCTGAAGCAACGTAGCAACCCATTACAGCAAATGTTAAGGATACAAATTTATAATTTAAATATTTAAAATTTATAATGTAATTTTATATATTATATAATGTGATATATATAATATACAATGTGTTATATAATATTTATATATATAATTTAAATATTTCAAAGCCTTTCAAATATTACAATCTTATTCATAAAAATACTGAAAAAACAACTTGCCATGCTTTGGAATTACTGTACTTATTCCAGTGGAAAACATCACTTGCAATTGTAGACAAAAGTTGTATATGCTGCACAATGTAAAACACGATACTTATACCAAATCATCCCAGCTTCTTAGTAAGATGATTTTTCCTTCCAGAAAGGGGGAGGCTGTTGTACACTTTCTGAAGTGTGGGCTTACAGTTCATTTTTTTATATTATATTTAGGTCCAGTAATAGTCTTCTGACACCATTTTTTATTGCTTAGGCAGAGGCAACTGTCTTCACACAGCAACTTTAAGAGGACAGCACTCATCATCATCATCCCTGGAAAGCACATTCTTTCCAAGACAGAAGCAGTCTTAGTTTATTCTAGAGTAAGACAGTATCCCCCACTGGGTACTTGTTCATATGATAATCTTGTTTAGGCAGGTTTAAAGGCTTCTCAGTACATATTGTCGCTAAATTACTGCCTGATAAGACATTCCCAATTTGAAAATGCTTAGGGATTTTTATTTATACTGTCAGTATACACTCCCCCTAGACCTGTTTCAGCTTCTAAGCAATATTCGAGGAGGACAGCACTATCATTGCTTTAGTTTCCTCCCACCCCTCCTTCAATGTAGCTTTGTTAAGCAAGCAAAGGGCTATGATATCTAAAATAATTCTGACCCCCATTGTGAATCATCCCTGATCAGCCCACGCACTTCCCCTCTGCAAAAGCCCTGACTCAGAAACCCTCTCAGTTCTTTCCACAGGAGGGTTCCCAGTGCCCATAAAAAAGTGACCTGCCCATATCAGTCTAGAGAGCAAAGTTTAGTTGTAAATCAAAATAGGTACTGATCAGATCAAACTCTCGTTCCGCTGCTGACTGGGGTAAGTGCACCTTCAGGTATCTAATAGCTGAATGAAGATAATTTCAAATGGGTGTAAATAAAACTTGTAAATCTAACTGAAAGAGAAAGAACTACATGATCTAAACGTGGTCACGTATTTTACTCCTAAAGCTTCGACCAATGTTCATCTTGGACCTGTTCTCCTCAAACATACCATCAGCAATGCAAAAATAATCCGTAATCCTTTCTGCTGAGGTACAACTTTCAGCTAAACATACCTGCAGATAGCTCAAATATCATTTAATTTGAGGAAAAAAATATGTTTGGACTTGGACACTTTTCAAGGAACACACACACATCCTACAGGAGGGAGGAGGGAAGGGGGGGGGGGGGGGAAGTTTCACATTCTGGGGAGCAGCCAGGCTGCTGTATGTGACAAACTGCAAACATGACTGCAAGGAGTACAGCTACAGAAGATTTCACCACCACATTGTTTAAAATTCAAATAGGAAGTCTTAACTAGTGTTAAGCTATTGCCTTTAGACTGTCAAAATAGAGCAATGACAGTTAACAAAGATCATGAGGATGTGAGGATCATGACATTTTCAAACATATGAGACTGCTTCTGGAAAGCTGCAAAGTTCCAAACCTTTTTTCTCAGGTAGTAAAAGAATTTATCAGTTTTTAACAATATAATATAGTGGGTTTTTTTTTTTACAATAATCAATTATTTGACTGTGGCATGTTCTCAGAATGTTATTTCAAGGAACAGGCTGGGTAGTAGACCAGCGTTTCCTTCCAAACCAAAACTATTTCATTAACTTTTTTTAGTAAGATGACTACAGCTGCAATTCATTATCAAATGCCTCAATCAGCAATTTTAAAGCACTTCATAGACTAGAAATTTATCAACATATTCACCACAGACTGGTCAACTATTAAAGTTTTACAGCTGGAGAAAAAGGAGTTGGAGGCTGAGAGAACTTTTCACAGCCAAACATCGTTGACTATAAACCAAAACCAGAGGTTTTGCTCCAAAACCCATAGCTATTTTATTCAACATATTAAAATCTTTAAAGTTTACTATATATAGGTTTTTAATATATTTGTAAATAGTTTTGCAAGTGTCTTTTGAAAATGGAAACATTAAAACAGAATTTCCCACTCCTCTAAGTGCCTCTGGAATGATACGCAACAGAAGGAAAGTGTTTGACTTCTTATCTGTTTCTCCAGTAAGAGGCTGATCTCATGGCTGCAGAAAAGCTACAGGTGCCTCCTGACAACCTCCTACTTTCTCTCAGAGTCCTGATAAGGACAGAACTGAGGTGCACCTCAACAGATTTAAGGGCTCAGGAAAAAGCCTGCAAGCATTTTCTTTGCTCACACAGCACAAAGCCAGATGCTAAGCCCTGCAGTGGAAGGAGTCATCCCAAAAAGCACATTGCTCCACTGGGCCAGAGTCCTCACTGCCTGTATTTTGGCTGGAAGGGGAAAATTAAAGAAAAAAGGAGATGGGAGAACAAAAAGAGTGGTGGGTGTGGAACAAAATTAGTTACAAACAAGGACGAAAGGAATTACAGCAAATAAGCCAGATATCTTGGTCTTGGAGCAACAGGGTCCTCTCACTTGTGCAAATCAAACCATTTACAAAGAATGGCACTAAAAACATACAAATGGCACAATCCTGCCTTAAACCTTTTCCAGGAATGCCATATGGTTTTTTTGGGCAGACAACTTCTCAGATAACACTAACAAGCTTACTTGTTTCTTTCATGTCACTTATGTTTTCTATCCAGTTCATGACTCTCTTTTTTCCTGTAAGTACCCTCAAGGTAGAATAGTCCTTTTCCATATTCTCAACCTTTGTTTGCCCTCTGGAAGCCATACATGAACAATTTCACAAAGATAGATAAGTATGAGTTTGTTTGAACTAAACCTCTTTGTTTTCAGGAGTTTCTAACAGCACTTTATTCGACTCTTGACTTCCAAAAAGAGCATTATAATAGCTAAAACAAATACAGAAAATTCTAGATTACATTTAATATTCAATTCCTCCCTCAAGCAACATCATTTAACCAGGATTTTTGAGAGTGCCAGTGTGCATAGCCAGGGAAGTCCCCTGACTCTGTTATGACAGCTCATTTTGTGTTACAGAAGTGTCCCCAAGTGTTTATAATTTTCTAGGGAACTTTTGTAGCCTGTCTTCAACAGAAGCAGCCACATGTACTTTAAAAATGTGACTGTGTCCAAATAGGCAAGCACCCTATCTTGGGATAGTTGCTTCACCTAACTTGACTTTGTCAATAAAAGAAAAAAATGCTAACAAAAACTTCAGTGGTGCTTGTAACCAGTTTGCAACCACAATCTCACCTTCTAAACTGCTTTACACTCCACTTCAAATGCTCTAAGCAGCAGCAATTTTAAAACCTTTTCCTTAAGTCAATACTCCAGTTTCTTGGCTGTATTAAGAGCCCTAAACTGCATTAATGGGCACTGGTAAGCCAGACTGAGAACACTATTAATTTCAGATCATCACTGATGAAATTAGTCACTAAACTTTAAGTATTTACTTTTTGGAAAACCAATGAGAGAGGGGGTTCAGAAGGTGTAATAGAGCCTCATCTGACCAGCCAAATTTTAGTGTAGGTAAAAAAACAACCCAGTCTGGGGAGAATCTAAGTTTAAATTCCAGAATCTGTCAGAGGTTGCTTTGCTGTCCAGTTAGTAACTTTGACACCAAAGCTAGTAAGCCATAATGTGGTTTTTTCACTGCATGTGAAAGCAAAAAGGTAGTTTTATTAAAATTTAAATATTATGCACAAGAAATACGTGATTAAATAAAAAGATTCAATCATATCTGAGATGAACATATGCAAATCCAGCATAGCACTCTGGAAATAAAAATGTGTTTCTGCAAGTTTTATCAGATATGGCAACTTTTATTTAATGAAGAATGCACAGACGTAGAGCCTCAATACTGGTGCCCACCGACAAGGACACTCACCCCATTTTACACTGCAGGCCAACAGAAGTTGAGAACAAAGTATTTCCTCAACTCCTAGCACTAGCATTCCCTCTGTCAGACCAGGCTGAAGACATGTTGATTATTATTGCTAGCCAACAGAAACATTTCTAATGGTCTGTATAGAACAGCTAGAATCTAGCATACTGTCATGAATAGAGCTGCAAATTACCCATTAAACCAAAGCAAAACATGCTAGAGCACTACACATTTACACTGTATGGACAACCTTAACTTCACCCAAGAAACTCCCTATTCTCACTGTCCTACATTTTTCTTCTGCTTGCCTGCATTCTCTTCACCAATGGCCTTTCCTTCCAGTAATGCACATTACCTGAGGAACAGGTAGACTGAAAAGTGAAAACATCTTTAACACCTAAGTCATATGCTTGGAAAAAATTATTTTAAACAATCATATGGCTTAGAAGTTATCTATGCTCGTTAAAACAATTCTCTTCCTTGAAGCAGTATTGAAGCTTGAGTTCTGCACTAGCAACTATGTTGAATATAAATTATATATTGGCTGCAACTACTCATCCCATCTTTTAAAAACCAAGCTTGAACAGAATAAGGAAATCAATTACTAAAATGGAAAGCAAAAGATGAATTGGCCAGTGGTGTGGTACGTTTTTTTTGTTTCCTGTAAGATGTCAATATTACAGGACCTATAAGAGCCTTTGTTCCCAGTTTCACAAAACACTCATCTCAGGAGACCGAAATAGACAAATGCATCTGTTTATATAATATAACAACTTCTATTGCCCAAGGGAAAAAATTACTATGCTTGCATTTAATAGAGTGGCAAAACGGTACAAACACATATAACTTAGAAGTCTACAGAAAACATATAAAATGAAGCTAGAAAAAGCTAAATTCTTCATTAATTTATATTACCACCTTCAACACAGCACATTTAACAGATCTACATAAGCATGTATTAAATAACTAAACCTTGCTGTGGACAACACATTGCATGTACTACAATCACAGCTGTTATCAGAAAGCAAGCATCTGTCAAAGAATTGCAGACCAAAAATACTCGCTGCCATGGTGATGGATGCACCATTAGAGCTAATTAGTTAGATTACCTAAAGAATGTATTTTTATGCACCATTTCTAAAGGTAAATTGTTCCTACCTCCCCCAGCTACTTTAGAAGTTACTCTAATTAAAGGTTTTATTTTGGTTGCCATGGCACATTCTGATAGGATGCTGATTAACATAAATGGATATATATTCCATTTTGAATATTCAAGCAATACCCCCACTCAGCTGGAAGACCACATACATTAATTAAGGAGATGCAGAAGGAACCACCAAAATATTAATCCATTCTATAAAATCTGAAACTTTAAAGTTCTGCTTAATTAGATTAGGCTTTATATTTTGAATATGTAGACAAAGCTGAAAAAAAGTGGCGTTGACTGCAATAATGTAGAGCTTTAAGAGATTAAACAAACAAGACGAAAATTCTTTTTTTGGGGGTACTTACAATGTGTAAGAGCTTTAACACATCCACAAACCTATCAAAAAGCAAGAAAAAGCAAATAGTTACATTTTCATTGCCCAATTAAAAGTAATGTATTTATTTTTTATTATTAAGTTTAGCATTGACACTTACACTTTCTCTGAGCTCATGATCTCCTTGGCAATATGGTAAACCTTTGTTTTCTTTCCAGCTGCCTTACTCTGCAAATGAAATTACATGTTATACTATGCACCTACTAAAATTGTTGTAAAGATAATTTCCAGCTAGTAGCTTCTCAAATCTAACTTAGCAATTCAATAGTTATTTCTAATTACAATGTTTTATACTGCTTTGAAATCTTCAGGCTTTTCAGGATCTGTGAGAAAATAAATTTAGCTTGTAGCTGAAAACAACAACATTAGCTAAGAATAGTTTTCATAACACTATCAGTCTTTGCATTTAATTATTACAGGAAGCACTGAAGCCCATAATGAATGCAGCCCTAGAAAATGACAATTATTGTAGTAAAGTAGAGATAACACCTCTGTATGATTTTTTTTTAATACAGCAACAGCATTATTTGCAGTAAACTCAAGTGGGTTTCGCAAATACCTTGAAAGAAATACATTTTCTTTACTGAAACAAGAAAAAAAATTACACTGATGAGGAAAAAGTCAGCTTGTGACCATCTAACTAAAGGAGCTGCTGAATAACCTAGTAACCATACTGCAAAGCTGTAGAAGTGTGGGCATTGTCACCTGCCTGAAATACTGTGGAGATTATGAGGTTCTTTATGTGCACTGTTTAATATCAGACAGAAGGAACAGGATAGCAGTGGCAAATGGGGTAGGTGTCAGGATGCAAATGTGTTTTCCACACAGTGTAACTCCTGTACATAATTTATCCCTGGGATAAAACACCTTTCTCCATAACAGCTCCCATGGTTTGCCATATGCTGCTCTCCTGCCAGCTGTCACCACACCTATTGGATATTCAGGCTTTCATTTCAGTGGGCTGCAAAGAAAGAGTGTGGACGAGGAGCAGTAAAGCATAGGATATACAACACAAATGTGATGGAAGTCTAGAGTAGACTCCATTGAATATGGTAGTGTAACAAAAGCATTGAATAGTTTATCTATGCACTGGTGGCAATATTCATCTGGAGTTCAGGTCTTCTCCAAGCCTATAAATAAGTATCACGTGCTAGAAATCACGGAACTGATTATACGAATGGATTGGTTTTAATGACATTGTTATATTCAAATCTTTTTTTAAAAAGCGAAATTATTTTTTCATTTGAATTTAATTAACACAACTAATTGCCAAACTAATAAATTGAAAATAATTTCTAAATGTAATAATTTGGTGTTGTATCTATGAATTATTTCATATACTACACAGATATCTTCACAGAGACGGGATTTTACTTCGAGAAATTAAACTTAAAAAAAAAAATAAATTAAACTTTCAAAAAAAACCCCCAAAACCTTACATCTATCCAGTGAGGGTCCATCAGATTCAGGCGAGAATGTTAACATCCATTCTCAGGCCTCTGTGCCTTTTTAGAAAGCACAGCTGACAAGCTGTCTATAAGACTGAATTCATAAGTACCTCAATTATGCAGAGCAAGGTATCGGCCATCACTGTAGATGTGGCAGTTGCAAATGAGATGAAAATTAGTACTTTGAGAACACGATGCTTCAGCTGAACAATCACAGAACAAAATATCACAGTCTGTTTTCAAGCCCGTTTGACAGCCTCCTCACATACCAGCTGGCACCGATAAGGCCACTTTGCATTCACAGAACCAGAGATACTCTGGGCCCAAGAGAGCCTCTAATGGGAGAACCGAAGGGATACGAATTGGGCTTCCCAGGCACGGCATTGGGAAGGAAGCTTGTAACTCCTCACACAGAATAAAAGCATCGAGACAGCCAGATGCTTGTGGGTAAGGAAAAATGAAAACAAGCCCAGCTGATGACCCAGGCAGAGTCATTCCCCTCTGCAGCTGCTCTCCATGTCAGGGAAGTTGGTTGCTAATCCCCAGCTGCCGGCCACACGTGCCGCAGGCGGCTGCAGCGCGCCGGCCAGCAGATGCTGCACAGCAAGAGAGGAATTATGCCATGAAACCTGCCTGAGGAGCCTCATAGAGGGGATGCTTTCCTGTAAAACTCTTCTGTGGAAGTGGAGTAAGGTAAATTAGCCTCTCTACAGGTCCAGCCCTGCGTAGTTTCACAGGGAAAAGCTTTTCCCTGGAGCCTTCCTTCCCTCCCCCGGTTTATTCCTCTCAGATTTGGTTAAATGACATTCTGGTCTGACACATCAAGTTTTCTCTTCCAGCACTGGGAAGTCACTTTGTTGGGGGTTTTTTTCATTTGTTTGGGAGGTTTTGTTTGTTTGGGGTTTTGTTTTGTTTTGTTTTTAACTATTACTAACTTTAAGGAAAGAAAGCAAATATAACTACTACCAAAGAAAACAGAGCTGTGGGGGCTGGTGCTGAGGAGAGGCAGTGGTCTGTGAGCAGCCTTGCACCAGGGCATTCAGGACTGAGAAGTAAGAAAGTGGGTATTTCCAAGGACAGGGATGGAACCCGAAAACTTCATTTCATTCTAAGTAGTTAGCACTGTCTTCCTGCTCCTCCTTTGAAGAAGAAATGAAGAAATGAAGCTAAAACAAAGGAAATAATTTCAAGCTGGTACTCAGAGAAGCTACTGGAAGGTAAGACCCCAACCATGACTGTTGAGAATGGCTTACACTCTTCTAAGGGTGGCCCTGCAGCCTTACAGTGAGAAGTCTCTTGCACACGCCAATAGTCTCCTGGGCACCAAAGGAGTGAGTTAAGTAATTTAAATGCCAAAAAGCAGGTTCAACCCTTTGTTTTTCACATCATTGTAAAGGAAAAATTAAAAACTGGTTCAGTCATCTGTTCCTTGTGCACCGAGCAGTGATTTGGTGAGTTAGTATAAAGAGCCTGCAAATGGAGAAAGAAGTCTGCACAGGAATGTTTACTGGGACAACAGCCTTTGCTGCATGGCCAAGACCCCTGAAACAGGATCATCCCATCAAAAACCACAGGTTCAGAGAGATTGTTCAAAAAGACCTTCTCAGATCGTGCAGCCTTCACCTGATGCCGTTTCCTGGGCTTCACGACAGCCTCATTAAAAAGTATTTACAAGTATCTCAAAACTGGAGGTTTCTAAACAAATATCTGTGCACATAGCTCTATCAGAGGCACAGTAGGCAGGTCGGTCTACAGCTCCACAATTCAGTGAAAGATTCAGTACAACTGAATGCCAGGCAACACACACTTTGCAGCAGGATATTTTTAAACTTGGCCTCATATATCAGGTTAATGTACACAGATTAAAATTTTAGAAAGAAAAAAAAAAAACAACCAGTAAGCAGTAAGAATGACAAAAAGAAATATATAAAGTTATGTTGACTCAAGGCTTTTTATTTGTAAATATCTCAACAGGTTACAGTTTACCAGACAGTGCAACAGTGATGAAAAGCTTCAGAAGGAAAAAAAAAATACCTGTTTATCTTCTGGAGGATCAGGTTCCCCTTTGCTGGAATCAGAATTTGTGTCATCATCTTCATCAGAACTGTTCATGATATCTTCTTCATCTGACTGAAGATCTCCTATTACCACATTATGATGATCATGGTGTTCTTCTAGGGACCTAAAATTAAAATACATATACTCAATAAACATACCATACTTTATGTAAATATGTATTTATGCAAAGAGACCGCAATAAATGGCCTACTTGGTATCAGAAACAATTAAAAGTGAGAGTAGGTAATCTGAAGATAACACTGGTAGGCTTTTCCACAGTGGACTCATAACTCTGCCCTGTTCTGTCTACACTGGTGTTGATACAAAGCTTACTGACAATAAGCAAAAGCCACAGTATCCTTGTGGTATCTATGTAATTCATGAACATCAGAATTTGCCTGGCAGGAAGGCCTAAATCTGTTTTCTTCTTCATACTTGCATGTATAGTGCAACATTTGTGCTGTGTGCAAGAAGGATAAGCCAGTTTGCTCTCCTTCATCTCATACCACCAGGACTTGTTTCAGAGAGGAGCTTTCTGTTTGAAATTTTAGCTGGCTGTATAAATACAGGACTGTTTCTCAATGCATGTGCTAAACAACTTCATCAAGGATGTCAGTATTGTAACTGCTCTGTCCAATGATTCTGCTTAAAAACAAGAAAGCAGAACCTTTTGTGATTAGAAACTCCCATCCCCAGAGACATATATCTGTATACCTTCCAGGTATCTGTCAAGCCTATAAAATATAACCTTGTTCTGATGCTGTACAATGATTATAGAGGTCCCTTTTCATTAGCTTCATCTGTATATGCAATACAGAAATTGCATGAGACAGCCACATAGCCTTCTGTCTCTAACCAGCCTTGACAACTTCAGCACAGATTTAAGAAATGCAATTCTAGAAGAAAATAAAAAAGAACATAGGCAAAGATAGAGAAGAAAACAGAGACTACAGGAAGCCAAGCCTGAAGTTTTGGTAGTTTCATAGAAAATCCCTGGGCTCCTACCGTAGCTAATTATTAGCTAAAAATAGCTAATAATTGCCAGTTACACTAAAGATGTGTCTAAATTCACATAATCTGTGTTCGTGGTCTGCAACAAGAGGCTGGGATGCCAGAGGCTTCTTGTGGTATAAGCCAAAAGTAATTAGCTACTGTACACATACACACAAAACCAAAAAAAAAAGCTAAAACACCAACCAAATTCACAAGCCCTTTTCCCTAAGCTGTTGGAGCTAGCAGAGATCTTATCGTGCTGACCAACACCTAATTTTATGCAGCCAACATGTGTCAGGGCTACATTTTCCTTTCAGTTGCCCTCTGTATGCAAGGGTTGGTTAAGACTGATTCTTTTTTCTTTTCCTGCCTTTGAACTGCAAGAAAACAAAGATGGAGGGCAAGTCTTCAGACTCACCACCTCCAAATGTGATAGTTAACAGAAAAAAAACATGTCAGCCTAGATCCAAGTAAACTGAAGAACAGAAATGAGGAATACCACAGCTCAGTGGGGATGTTCTGGCAGCCCCAGCAAGGTGTTGATTATTCAGTGTTCAAGGCAGAGTTATAAAAACAAACAAACAAACAAAAACAACAAAACTGGCCCCTCTGCCCAAAAAATACTAAAAAAAAAAAAAAAAAATTCCTGACAAAACCAACACCACACAAATGCAGATCTTAAATAGAAAATATATTTAGAGATGAAGACAAGATAAGTTGGCCTGCAGACAAACTCTGGTCAGCCACAAAGACATAGAAAAGATTAAAATAGCTTGGTTCTATTAAGACAACACAGGAAGGACTCAGGAAACACCCGAGCAGATACTGTCTCCCAGAACCGAATGGGGCGGAGGGAGGAAGAAGACTGTAAGCTCATCACTGAGCTCCAGTGAGACCCTGAGCCAAGCCAGCAGCACCCAGGGTGCAGACAGACACCCTCTTATTTCAGTTTGGAAAGTATCACCTTCACATGGGAAGAGGGTGGTCACTGGAGAGATGAGTGCTGAGGATGGTAGCGCATGGAGTACACCAGGGATGATTCCCATGGAGCCTCCAGGAGCTTAAGGAAGACACTGGAGCTTCCCCTGGAATTGCACAAGCAAGAACAAAGACTTCTGCAGTTACTTGCTAACTTCAGCAATTCAGAAATGTCCTTGTCTAGGCTACCTAAATCACAGTCAAATGAAATGTTGGCCTGAGAATGTTTGTTTTAGCAGATGCCATCTTGTATCCTTTTATTTTATTTTATAGTTGACAAAAATCTTTTTTTATATCTGTAGTCAAAACCTGAAACAGAAGTAACCTCTGTTAGTCCGTCCTTTACTATTACTTCTAAGTTTTACCACCTACATCTGTCACTGAATCTACACTTGATCTGCAATAACATACTATGTGTTTTATCTCTAACCACACTGGAATTCACTTTTTTAGTCCCTTATTCATTAAATTTTACTTTTTTAAATGGACACTTCATTGTCTTTTCCCCTATTCTTAGTATTTGTTTTAATTGCTGCTTTAATTTCCTATAACTAAGATTCCTTCCCATTACAAAAACATTATTCTTGCACTTAAAAAATCATGGTTCCTTTGCCTAAGCATATTCTACAGGATGCCCACTCCCAGATTATACTATCATTTTTCCATTTAAACTTTTCAGGGCAACTGTGCCAACAGTTGAAGTTTCAGGAAACCTACCCTTTTTGAAGTCAGGAAAAAAAAGCGTATTTCTAGGAGCGGTTGTACTATGCTTGCACAGACATAACCCCACCACTCCTACAGGATGAAGATCAAACTGGCCTGTGCTAGGTGAAGAATTTTCTAAATAAAATATTAAAAAAATACTTTAAAAAAAATTATTAATTAACTATTGGTGATTTAAGATGTTTAGAAAGTGTCCACAGATGACAGATGCTCACCTTATGCTTTTTTTTTCTTCCAGAGGCTCACAACACTTAAGCATTAAACTAATTTTCTTGCTTTTGCCCGACAAATGCACCTACTGTCTCTGTAAAGAAAACTGTGACAGCTGAAAGAACTGAGCTTACTTGCTTGCTTACACGATCTGTCCCTCCAGTCAGAGCACCTCCGAGTGCTGAGCTCACAACCCAACACAGCCCTCAGGCTTTTCCACCTTAGACATTTTGTTGAGGTTTTTCGGTGGTCTGTAAAGATTTGTTTTGTTTGGTTTTTGTTTGTTGGTTTTGGTTTTGCTTAAAAGCAAAAAACACAGTGGATGATCATATGATTAATGATCAAAAGTCAGTGCACACCCAGCCATTTTCCAGAGTCAAGCAAGGCCCTGCTCCAGGAAAAGATGCGAGATTTCAGCCGTGAGCAGATGGCCTCCTGCGTGGTATCTGGGGTTGTGTCCTCTTCTTCAGAGAGGATGGTGACAAAGTTGCTGTGTTGATTGGACTTATCAGCCCTATGCTGGAGAACATGTGACTCTCCTTGTACCTTACACCTTAACCTTTTATCATAAACATGATGGCCTTCTTGTCAAAACAGAAAGCTGATTTGTCTTTACCGATTACTTTTTCTGTACTTTTACCTCTGAAATGATCTAGAACATAAGCATATATATATATATATATATATACTTCTCTTAAAGTTGTCTCTGGACAAACTGAAATCCCTTGTAGCCTTTAAATGAGTTTGGAAATAGAAGTAAACCTTTAAATAAACAGACTCTTTTCTACCACATATCAATCCCCCTTTCCCAGAACACCACAGACATGCAATACTGGTTATTTTTAAGCAGCTCTTCTGACAGGTATTTTGGGGATACTGTGAACTATGTCTATCTTGATCCCTCTTCATCACGACTCTTTGTCCTACCCACAGCACTACCAAGAGAAACTTCTGCATTATCAGTCATGTGAAACACCATCACTGCCAACTCACCACGCTGCCCTCTGAGTAAGACTATCTTTACATATCTTGTGCTCAAGTTACCTAAATATAGATGTGGGGCTTTTTTATTTGACACGTAAAATGAAGGGTTCATTAGTTTGCCTCAGAATGAGCAGCTTATGCCATGAAGCACATATATTATGTTGTACTTTACTAACGTGATAGTAAAACATTAATGAAACAAAACATGCCAGCGCAAGTCAGACATGCACCAAGGCAAACTGTCAAAACTTAAGAACTGCTATCAAGCTACAAAAGCCAGAAATATAAATCCTAATTAGCATAAAAACCTCTTGCTGTCTTCAAAAGATGACCAACACTAGAATTCAGACTAGTTTATTTATATTATTACAGAAGCTTCAAATAAGCCTAAGGCTTCACTTTCAGGCACTGTTGACTAAGACACTGCAGTGCACGTTATAGCCTGAAGTCACAATTAACATTTCATTCTCAGTTCCTCATCAATTTAGATGGCTGTAAGTATTTTAAGCTTGACTGAGATGATTCAGAGAGATTCTCAGCCATGGAATGCCCCAACATTAAGTATTCTATAGTACATTGGAATTACTTCAAGTGTTAGCCTCACTATAACTACTAAAAAGCAAGTTTCCACAGCTCCAAAGTATTTGTTAAATATATCTATCCATGCTATTACTTTACACATACTTCCTCGTGATCGTATTTATTTTAGAAGTTTTCTACTTCCAGTAAATAATTAAAAATATATAGGAATGCTGAATGAACAGAACCTTCTATACAACACTCTGCTAAATTCTGTTTGCACCCTTTCATTGCTTGAAAAAGTGTCCAGTCTGCCCTGCTTTATGTAGGAGTGTCTCATCTTTTGTCATCTTTCTACCTCTTCCTCCAGTACTTCAATGCAGATTTTTGTGGGTATTTTTGTTTGCTTGTTAATTTTTAAGAAAGCCTTCAACTTATAGGCAAAATTACACAAAGTGAAGTTCCTATTCAGCCAAAAAATACATCTCTAAGCATTAGAGAGTCAATGTGTACCCCACTATAACCTTTCATCTCAAATCCTTTTTGTATTGTTACAGCACTTCACAATCTTTTCACAAATGCTGAATCACAGTTTCCTCTGGAGAGGTAACAGTTCCTCTTGCCAGTTCATGCATTTTCAGCTTTTAATACTACCTTGAAACTAATTTCAATAATTAAGGCATGTTCAGCTGCAGGTTTTTTTAAGACTAAAAGCACGCTGGCTCTCAGTGGAGGCAACAGCTGTTATATTTTTTCATACTGCCTCATACTTGTAAATAGGTATAGGTAAGGCAGCAGCCTCACTGATCAATTCCCTCAGTGGATTCTAGCTTTATGAATCTGGGGAATTCCCAAGGATAAAATACTTAAAAGACTAAAGGAAAAAAAGAAAAGAAAAACATACATTATGTAGCATCTTTTCTGTTAGGTCCTATCTAAATTAAAATTCTCTTTTTTTGAGGTATAAAGAAGGGCTGTAAATATAGAAATCAAGTAACAATCCCAAAACAGTTTAAGAAATTATCTGATTTGGGTGATCAAGAGAACAGAAGATGCCTTTGGAAAGCCAAAACAAAAGTAAAAACATTGTTTGGTTAATAATTGGTTGATTTTATTTAGTGAACTTCCTTTCACTTTAATTAAATACTTAATATTTAGGACAGTTCAATGTCTTTAATAATTATTTACTGCAGGTTTTTGGAAAGAAATCCGCTCTATAAAGCAAGCATACTGGGCAAAGCACGATTCATTTAATAATGAATACTAGCCAAGGTCACTGTGGAAATTTTAAGGGGATGGGATTAGTGATCTACAAGATTAATAAAGGCATCAGTTAACGTACTTTTTGGATGAGTTACATTTTGCTGCAATACCTTAGCTCCACAACCATCCTGAAAAGCCAACATCAGTATGTTTCCTTTTGCAAACCAGCCTGGAAAGCATAAAGATGAACTTCTTATCACTCCAGATGCACTTGGACCCTAACCCACCTTATCACTTAAACTAGATCCCCTTAACAATGGTGACTGCCTACCATTATAGCTAAAAAAGTGCCTTGCCTCATCATCCTTTTCATGTCCCCTTGCTTTTCAATTCTCCTTCAGGCATACTAGACCATTAAGCAATAAACGAGGATGAAATGCAGCCTGGACTGAAGGTGGCTTACTTATCTGAGTTACTCCTACAGCATCAGTCACCTTTCTGGTTAAATGACAAATGGTCTGAACGCGCTGAAGCTGAGATCTCGTCCCTCCTCTCTGGGTGCCATGGGCAGTGTGAGAAAGGCTGATGGATACCACGGGAGTCTCACAGAGCTGGCTTGGCTGCCAGCACAGGGGACTAGTTGCCTTGTTGCAGCCAAGCTGCTTGAACTTCAGCTTCTCTGCCAAAAATTGTACTTTTTCACAGCGAGAGAGTGAACTAGCAAGGTGTCCTTTTAAACAGGATTTTACTTAATAATGTTAAAATTATCATTCTTCTGCAGTGACAACTCAATGACTTTAATAAGTTCTTTGTACCAGGGGGGCTAATAACACGGAAAAAAGGAAACAGGCCAGGAGTTTTCATTGGGCTGATGCTAAGGAACATGGCAGGCAGTCAATCTTGATCTCCCTTTTATAAATATTTCTAAGACCACCTGAACAGATCCCACCTGTGAGATTAATTAGCTGCTTTTGTGACCCATTCTTCTATCGGTGACATGGCTGAGGAATGACACAGACCTCTATAAGAGTTGTTAAAAACAAAACAAACAAACAAACAAACCACGAGGCAAGCCAACTAGACCTATGAATCCATGATTATCTGCATCCTTTATAACTGTTTGCTCTGGGCTGGTTCGATGACTGTAAGGGCACAATTACGAACAAAAACACCCCTCAAGAATCACAGCTAGAAAATAGAAATAACCTGCATCCAGCTGAGCAACTCCAAGTGAAAATCATTTGTTCAACATCAGGTTATTTTTTCTAGCTGCAATTTAAAGACTCCGAGAACTCATTTTAAGCAATTATTCTAAGTAATTACCATATGTAACATACGTATGCATGCATAAGCATCTATGTATTTTACAGGAAGTCAAAACCCTTGCTTATGATACACTGTCAAAAACGAAGCTCAAGAATATCTATTCTTAAATGGTTTTATTTAAGACTTTATTTTAGTACTGCTTGTACTTCGAAAGCTGCCTGCTGCCTCCCAGGTACAGGGCTGGCTGCAGCACAGGGCCAGGTGGGGAGTTTGCTCCTGCCAAGAGGAATGCCAAGAATTACCCATTTTTTTGGGTAATTCTTTTTGTCCCCATCTTTACCTCTGGCACTCCCTGCTCACACCTGGGTTTTCTAGGCAAGGAGGATATCACAACCACTGCTGAAAGCTGCCACCACACGTAGCCTGTTAGATCATGCCACTGGCAGCTCCTCCTCTACTTGGCTGAACACGTCGCTAACTCTAACACCTGACTTGCTGGAACCAAGTTATCCCAGTGTCTGCAGCCAGCAGCATTTAGTTTAGCATTTGTTATCCTCAGGCATTTAGTTTAGCATTTGTTATCCTCAGGCCGAGGCGCTACTTCTTTTTCCTCAACCAGAAAAAGAAAAATCTGAATTGCATTCTAAGCAAAAAATAAGCATGGCATTTGTTGTATGTGCTTCACACTTATACGATTTTGTACTTTTTTTTTTTTTAAACAATCCACTCTGTCAGTCACCCTACTTCAGGCATACTATGATTAGTACACTTGTGTGCATACTTCTGTGCACGACTTTAAAAAGCACAGTTTAAAAAAAGGTGCAAACAGCTCTCAGATTATCTCCATATTTAGCTGCAATTTGAAAACTTGAGCCCAAGGTCCACTCTGGCTGCAGGCAGCCTCCCATGCCCACAAGAGCGATCTTCACTAAGACCATTTGTTTACAATTCCTCAGCTCCTTGGAAAGCTCAACATAAACACACACACATGCTTCAGATGTTTCCAGACTCACCAAAGAAAAGTCACATTTAAGGAAAAAAAGCAATAAAATTCTCAGTTTTAAAAGTCTTCAAGAAAACTGGTGCCCCTAGTGAATGGGTTCAGCTTCCAAGCGGTGCCGTCACAAGCAAAAGTGCCAAAAGGAGATTATGCAAACATAATACAGTCCAAGAGGATACATGGGAACAGCCTTGAGCATTAGGACTGGAAAGAGAACCACTGTGGCAAAATCTAGGGATTTAAACCTCTGCTTGCAAACTGGTGCAAGGGAAGGAGTCGCTGCATCAGTTCTTATCTCCACCAAAAGCTGTGAGGCATCATCTGCCACCCAGGGTAGGTGAAGTGGGAAGTCTTTGCATAACTTACACCTTTTTGCCTTCCCTAATTAATTCTCATTTCCAGCCCCACTTCACAGGTGGGGCTGCATATGAATAATGCTCACAGACAAGATTTTAAAAAAAAAAAACTCCTGGCATGGAAATGAAAACAAACAACATAAAACAGGACCACCAAAATATGATGCTCACTTACAATCAGGACCTGCTGTTCTAAATTCTCTCAACTAATAGAAGAGACCCTATGGGAAACCATTTATTAGGAAAGAACAGCAGAATAAGTAACTATACCATAGTCACATACAAAAGAAACACCAACACAAATCCACCACACAGTGAGCAGACTTCTATAAAACTATAAATGTGACAAAAATCTCAACCCAAATGTACCAAATAGGAAAACTTTGACCATGTGAGAATCAAATATCCTATATTAACACTCATTTCAAACAAAATTGACTTTATCTTGGCAGAACTGCCATGAATTTCCAATGTTCAACTACTTCAGCCCTACTAAAATCAGTTACTGCAATGCCATGCCTAATTACCCTCTGTACTGACTGTAAGTATTTTTATGCCTTTTTTTGGTGACTTCAGCCACTAAACCAGGTCTGTAATACCTCTCTTCAAAAAGCTGCTTGTTCAGTTTAGAAATAATGCACAACCTGTTGAACTCCATTGTTTACAGGTCAGATACCTAGACGATGACAAAAGAAAACTAAGTAATAGAGTACTCAGAAGGTAGTCACTTCAATTTAAAATAAATATGGAGTGACTTAACTCTTAAACACATAACTGTCACAGGAGCTGATGTAGCTTCCTGGGTAGTCTGCCAAAAAATAGAGGTTGAAATAGTTTGGTTGAAATCAACACTCATTAGCTGCAAAGAATAATTGACCTGTTTGCAAGACTGGACTTGTTTTCTCTCTTCCTCTAATCTTTTGCACAGATTAGAAGAAGAATGCGTTTCAGACACTTTTTCTAAATTTCTCAGCTCATCTCAAAATCAACGTGGAACACCTGATCCCTAGGAACACCACTGGGGGAAAAATGTCACTGAAACACAAAAATCATCTGAACCTGGTGCAGTTGAAATCAAGGAGCCATAAGGCTCAGAATGTCAGTTTCGATAAAAACTCCTTTTATTTATTTACATGCATTACATTCTGGCATCTAATATAAAACATGGATTCCTTCACCTAAATTTTGTCTACTGCAGTGAAACAACACAGCCACACAGTTTTTGTAAGTCTTTGTTAAAATATCTTTAACTAGATCCAATATAAATGTTGTGTAAATGAGGCGTATTAATATCACTATTGGCATTTAAATAAAAAAAGAAGTTTTAATTGCTTTCTTTCCTGACATTTATTTTATGCCTCCCCAAAATCTTACTATTTTACATATACGATTACATGAGACCTTGCCACAGTTAAAATGTCACTACACAAAGCAGAGAACTACTGAGCTCCACAGGCACATTTCCTGAGCCATGCTGAAAATAACCCACAGGAAAAGGCTGTTGTTAAGCATATAAATGGGCCTTTCATCCATTCTCATATCACATTTGACTCTCCATTCTACCTCTGAGATACTCTCTGGAACCATGTTTCATTAACCTGCAATTTATACCGTGGTTGGTATAAAGACAAAGTGCACAGGAGACAAAGTGCACGTGATAGAGGTGGGGGAGAAAGGGCAGCATCCAGCAACAAATACACAACGTTGACTTAGCTTCCTCCATCTTGAGGAAAAGGAAATGCACGAGAAGAATGCCGAAATTACGAAAAAAACAAACGCGGAATGAAAGAGGAAAGGAAAAGATAGCGTTGGGAGATAAATTTATGAACGCACAGGACACCCAAGTTCCTGTTTTCCATAGGCAAGTGTTAGGATGCAGACTAAAGGACACAGGGTTTTTTCTGTGCAGCTTTGCTTACTTCAGGCTCCCCGACATGACACTCACTATGCTGCCCGGTGGCTGACGGAGAGAGCCCACGTGCCGAGCTGAGGCGACGTCACCGGGAGGAAGGACGGGGACATCCTTCTATTGTACCAGGGGGATGGATGGGAACAGCACAGTTAAGACATTTTTGCCATCTGCAGTGAGCACTTCTTCAGTCTAAAACAAAGGATAGTGCAGTTTACCCTCAAAATGGCTCCTTTAATGTGTATGGACTGCACGTATTCCAAGGTTAACATGAGGTAATTTTCCAGACTGCGTAAAATGGTGACAAAAGTAACTATCAAACTGTCCTGGTTTGGGCCAGGATAAAGGTGATTTTCTGGTTTGTACTTTTGCTTTCAGCGAAGTCTCTTATAAGTAGTTGCACTTGCTGAAATTAACAGCAAGTTTCTCAGACAGTGTCTGCTTCTAGGACTGATAACACTCGATGTTTATAGTTACTGCCAGAGACTGGTGTGCAGAGCCAAGGACACTGCTCAGCTCTGAGGAACATTTTACCCTCCAGAAGGAGTAAGGAGGTCCCACCTGAAAGCCTCCTGTGGGGAGGACCAGACAAGATAGATGCCAGAATTGACCAAACAGAGTGTTCCATCCCATACACGTCATACTCAGTATAAATTTAAGGGAACAAACGCTTTCTTCCTGCTGCTTCCCTTCTTCCTGCCCTCCCTGCTTCCTTCGGCATCCTGGGAGGATCCCGTCCGTCCCTCTGCCTGTGGTCCTGATCCGTGCCAGCCTGAATCTGTGTGTTCCTGCCCCCAGCTCCCGACTGCTGCTGACTCCAGGAGTCCAGCCTGGACTTTCCCAGGGCTGCCCTGCAGCCTCGGTGGTGACGTGAGAGTTATTGAGGGAAAAGGGGGAGGAACGTGGTATCAATTTTCCTGTATATTTGTACATTTGTATATATTTAGTAATGTTTTCCTATTTATCATTACTGTTTCATTAAAGTTGTGTAGTTTAGTTTCCAACCCATAAGTCTCTCTTCCTTATTCTCTCTCTTTTCTTTATCAGTGGGGAGAGAGAGATTAATATATAAATCTGTTATTCGGCCAGGCCAGTGTTAAACCGTGACACAAACCTTTTGGAGAGTGGCAGAGGGGTTCCAGGCAGCCTGCCCCAGCAGTACCTGCCTCTGTCACTGCCAGCCTGCTCACACTCTAACACACCCAGCCCAAGTTACATGTAGTAAAAAGATAATGTCAAAAACTCGAACCACATCTATTTTTTTATGTAGCACTTATAAAACCATGAGATGAATAAGAAGTCTTTTATTATTGCACTTCCATTTCTGTCACAAGTTTCCCTCTGCTGTGTCCGCATCAATCTGCTTTACCCACCTCTTCCTTTTACAAAAATCAAGAGAGAGCCCTGGAAGAGAGGGGTGAAAGAAATACCAAAGCCATTCAGAAGATAAAAATCCTATTTCATTACAATCTTTGAGATCTTCACCATTGTTTTCATTTCATAAGACCTTCCAAATCTTTTCAAGACTGGATTTTATACTATAATAATGGACTTGGAATTTATTGAAAACTCTAACTCTGCTCTGTCCCTCTTTAGACAGGAAGAGAGAAATCAGTACATCTCAAGCACATGTGCACGTGTGCCACAATTTGTATAAAGCTAGAAAGTTTCTATTTATCTTGATTTAAAACAAAGCAATTAAATAAACAAACAAAATAAAGGGTTTGGCATATCTCTCCCCGATTGCTTTAGAAGATTCAAGTATTCTCCCAGAGTGTGTATCATAATACACACACTTTATCCCAGGTTGTATAGAAGAATAAACTATAAATCTGTACAACTTAAAACACCCCAATAATAAAGGAAATTCCTACTCTCACTAGAAAAGTATATCATGGAGATTCTGACTTGCATAAAGATTCTTGCAAGGAAACAAAAAAACCCCTACAGTGGCCAGCAGTGTGCCCAGGTGGCCAAGAAGGCCAATGGCATCCTGGCCTGGATCAGGAACAGCATGGCCAGCAGGTCCAGGGAAGTGATTCTGCCCCTGTACTCAGCCCTGGTGAGGCCACAGCTCGAGTCCTGTGTCCAGTTCTGGGCCCCTCAGTTCAGGAAGGAGATTGAGGTCCTGGAGCAGGTCCAAAGGAGGGCAACCAGGCTGGTGAAGGGACTCCAGCACAAGTCCTGTGAGGAGAGGCTGAGGGAGCTGGGGGTGTTCAGCCTGGAGAAGAGGAGGCTCAGGGGAGACCTCATCGCTCTCTACAACTCCCTGAAAGGAGGCTGGAGCCAGGGGGGGGTTGGGCTCTTTTCCCAGGCAACTTTCAACAAGACAAGAGGACAAGGTCTCAAGTTGTGCCAGGGGAGGTTTAGGTTGGATATTAGAAAGAATTTCTTTACGGAGAGGGTGATCAGACATTGGAATGGGCTGCCCAGGGAAGTAGTGGATTCTCCATCCCTGGAGATATTTAAAAAGAGACTGGATGTGGCACTCAGTGCCATGGTCTGGTAACCACAGCGGTAGTGGATCAAGGGTTGGAACTGATGATCTCTGAGGTCCCTTCCAACCCAGCTGATTCTGCGATTCTACAAACACTCCATATGATTTGCTAAGCAATAAAATTCACTGCTACTCTCCATGTAGTTTCACATGGTATATAATAATTTTGACATTACAAAATAGGTTATTCCAGCCCTAAGGTCAGTAATTTAACCAGCCCTTTGGAAAGAAAAGGAGGTCCAGGAGCAGCACCTTAGGATAAGGGTCCCAGCATCTGCATGCAATGTCCTTGTGTCAGAACATCGATATTCCCAAGCAACGGTACTACCACTTCTCACCAGTATTTCCATTTCTTGCTCTCATTTGGACTCTGGTTAGACACCCCTGACTTCATTACAGAATTAGATTCTTCATAGTCAGTAAAAGCAAAACGTGAGAAGTCAGCAAGATGGCATATTCTTCACATTCAGTGTCCAAGCATTGCTTTGTCCATTCCCTGCTCCCGAGAGCCAGGGCTGGGACTGGGTTTGCATTCATCCTCATGGGGGACGGGAAGCAAAGAAGCCATCTATCTGACTCACTCTTTACTGACAAGCCCTTGGAGTTGGCAGCAGCTTACCAGCTGCATAACACACACATGAGAAAGCAAGGTAGGGAGGGGAAAAGAAAAGGCAGGCTCAAGGAAGCAGCTACAAAAAAGAAAGCCAGTGATAACACATGACCAAAGATAATGAAGCCTGATGGGAAAACTGAATTGCATATTATCAAAGCTATTCCATTAAAACCTGATGTACGACTGCAGAGAAAAAAATTAACATACAACTATGGGAGGCAGAAGCCAGCTAGAAGCACAGGGAGAGACTGGAAGACAGGACAAGACTACAGAGCTGGTGAAGGAGAAGGAACCTGCCTTCTTCAGATCAGAAACTAATCCAGTATTATCTTTAAGAAGCAGACAAAATAAAAAAGTTGGCCTCTACTTTAACAAAACTCAGTGGAAAGAAAATGTGTTTTCTAATGGATAAATATACACTTTCAATATCTAAAATGTATTTTGTGCGTAAGTGATTACAAACTTTGAAAATGCTATTTACACCATGTAGTGTTTTATGAATTTAATGTTTTTCATAAAATTCTTTTGAATGGGAGTTTTGCCACTGGGAAAAAAAAAAAAAAAAAAAAAAAAAAAAAGGCACAACAAACCACACAACAAATGCCCTGCCCTAATGTAGCCAATCCCAAAACACCACCCCATATATCTGGTGCAATACTAGTCATCAGAACCATGTCTCAACCCTAACAAAGTTCAGTACATCAAAGTAGAATATGTATCAAAGCAAAGTGCTTCACCACACAGATTTCAATACTAAATGTAATATTTCAGGGAAGGTTTTTGTGGACACTTAATTCACCTCTGGGGACTCAGTCACCAAAGCAGAATTTAGTCCAGAAAACTAAAGTTATTATTGGCATTGAGATGTTCACTTCTGGAAACCCAACAGATTATTTTAAATCAGCAGGGGTGTGAAAAATAGGAAGCAGTCTTTAATTAAACCATCATTAAGATCTGAAAGAACTCTTGTCACATGACACATCCCTCCCAGCCCTTTCCAAAGAAAAATCCTAGCCAGAAACACAATGGAACAGCTATAAATTTTTACAGAATCACTTAGCAGTACATTTGCAACATCATGAAGGAACAGCCAAAAGTAGGCAGCACATGGTGTGCTATTCCCTGAAGGGTGGAGGAGCAGACTTCAACTGAGTTTAAGTACAACTCTTTTACTCAGCACAACATAACAAACACTGAAAGGAAGATAAGATGAAGAAAAGTTTCAGTTTTCTGCATCAGAACTGTTCCTTTGCTTCTTTAGATTACTGGACAAATGCACACTCAATTTCACTTTTGCTTTTAAGGAAGATTTTATTGTCCTTCTCGGAATAAAGGTTTGTCACTAAAAGGAGGATAACCAATGCATCATTATTTCTCTTTCATTAGGAGGTTTTAAAAAAAAACAGTGTTACTTTGAAACAGAACTGTTTCAACCACTGGTCTCTGACAACATTAAAATTAGTTGTTGTAGTACCACCAGCACTGACTTTCCAGGCCTCAACCAGCCCAAAGAGCTGCTTTTCCTCTTATCTACAACTAGACAATGATATTTAAAACTTTTTACATTTAACAGTACATTTTCTATACCACAGCATCTATTTTTCACTCACTTTGTTTCTGGAATCCTCACAATAATGCATACAAACCGTCATTGCCCATTTTAAACTGGGACTCAAGCAGGTAGGCTAGGACAAAATCAACAATTTGTCAATGTGTACAAAAAGGCAACAATTAAAAACTGTTTTGAGAGACTTTTCTTCTCTAGTGGAAACAAAACATGGATTACCTGCTCCCAAGGTAATACTTACTTTATTGAGAATATTCCCCTGAACAACTTAACACAAGCAAAACCTATTAGTGTCCCATCAACAGTGCCTGTTCCATCACAGTGGTTCATACACTGTATTATGACCTTCGTTCTCTTCCTTTCAAATCCAAGCCCACCTTCAACAGGAAGGAGGATGACATCAAATAACTCAAGATCAAGTGGTAACTGACAACTGATACCCACCATTAAATAACCAAGCCTCTTATTTGCATTTAAATCCCTAAGGCCCAAGCAAACAAAACATATCTGAATTTAAAGACATGCAGGTAGGATAAGAGTGTCAGAAGCTATTACCATTCTCCATTAAAGCATACTGGTTTCACCAGATGGGATCAGGAGGAAATTTCTCAGTAACAACTGAAGCGCTTAGTACATAATTAAAATTTTATTTCTTCCTCCAGAAAGACAAGTATTATGGGGTAAAGACACCAACAAATTCTTCCAGTAATGACAATCGTAGCATTCAGACCTCATACACTGCATTTGCACTACTATGACTGTAAATCTAAGGAATCAGTTTATGTATTTCTCAGAAGAACAATCTCACTTGCACGCTGGCTTTAATCATAACTTGCTCTGAGATCTCCATTAGCAGTGCATTACAGGAGTCTCATTTGCCATGATCTACAAAGAAGAACTAAGTGCATGTTCTGACAGGCTGGGGAAAAGGCAAGCAGTAATTATTTCAATAACATCAGCACTGTTTCTCTAACCAGTTTTATAACACCACCTGGCCCAGGAAATGAGAAATAAGAGCCACCTGGCTCTTAAAGACCTATGCAGAAAAGGTAAGGCAATATTGATAAAGAAGCTTCAAAGAGTTTGAGATAACAACAGATGGGAAAACTGGAGCAGCTACCTGCCTGTCTCTGTCCTTACAGCTTACACTCTTGACCTTCACACCTCCTAAACCAGAGACAAAATGAGTACCTGTACCTGCTCTTCCAGCAGCAGCTGATCCGGGTCAAGAGACCACTGCCCTCCTGTGTCCCTTTCTCTCCTAGGGATTTCTTTGTTCCCCAAGATCTGCTGAAGTAACTGCATTAATTGTTTCCTAAGGTAGTTTCTGACTATGTAACCTAGTTAAAATAAACACAAAGTGTTCTGGATATGATCTTCTATGGCATGCCTTTAAAAGAAAAACACAACAGAAACCCAGTTACGTCAAGAACATCCAGTTTAGGGATTAGCTACAGCTGCAGATGTGCCAGGGTGCAAAGATCATTTAAACCCTTAAATCACCGATGGTACTGGGAAAGGTTTGTGTGGAGAGGCATTAAGTATAAACCTCTCACACTCAGCCAGATAAGAATTAGAGAATTTCACTCAAAGAGCAACTGCAGTGTCATATATATCATACTTACATTGCAAAATAGTCCTTTTCTTTTCCTAAAGCAAAGACCTGACGAAGAACCACAACACAAACCAAAACAGATTGCATAAACACATTTAAATTATCTTCTCTACTTCAGTTTGGTCTTACCCTTCTTAGGTAAACCAATTCAAAGGAAGAGAGCATGGTCAAAACCCCCAAAAGATATCCAAAGATTAGATTTAAACAAAAAGTACAGACTGTCAGGAACTTAATCTGTAGCAAGACAAAATCAAGTGACACCCTACTGTAAACAAGAAAAATACTCAACAACCACACGAATAAATATAACAATACAAACCCCATAACCAGAAATTCTATTTCCTATGATGAGGCTTCATACTTTCCATTCAATAGTCCAACACTGAGAATATCAACTCGATCAACAATTATTACAACAAGATGCTACTTAAAATATTTGTCTCCTCCTATAGAAGGGGACATACTACCCTACAGACTGTCCAACTCCCAGATTCTTTTAAGCATGCATTCACTACACACACATTCAAAATGAACTGAAGCTTAGCAGCTCTCAGTGAAAAATGAAATTAAATGTTTCTATCTATAGAAAATGAAGTTAAGTGTGACTATGTATAAGCTAGCTCATCGATTCTTATCAATATGTGTATACTGTCAACAGTATAAAAACACTTACTGGGGACTAAGAAATACACAGGCTACATATTTAATTCAAATCCTTATTTCTAGCGGGAGATAAATCTTGAGGATCTGTAAAACCAGCTGAAGTAATGTTAAATAATACTATACTGGGTCAAAACAATGCTTCATCTTTTACCACACTAACAGACACAGTAAGCTATACTATTAAGGGTAAATGTACGAGCCTGGCCACTCTTTGTGGCCCATTCCTCTTCCAAGCACTCACAATCACAGTACCAGAGATATTAAAAAATCTGTTCCTGCCTATTCCATTATGCGTCTGTCTTGGACTTATCTGTGAATCAATTCAATGCATTGTTGATTCTTCTGATATTATCTGTCTCCACCACCTCCTGAGACAACAAAAGACAGCAGCAACCTGGAGAGTCAGCAAGCCCCATCTTTCAGTACTGTTCTGTGTGAGTCACACAGAACTCATGCAGTACCACTGCCTTTGCTGGGAGCACAGGGAGATACAGGAGACTCACTACATTCAAGAAGAGGCAATTGTACCTGTTATACCCAAAAAGCTTTCAAGACCTGACGGAGAATTTGATCCAAAAACACATTCATTGTCTCTACAAATGTAGCAACTATGCACTCCAGGAATGCTTATTAACATTCATCCTGACACCATGCTAAGGTTCCTGCCTCCCTATTTCAGTATTGTTGGATACAAATATGTAACTGTATAGGATTTCCTTTAATCTGGAAAAGCACATGTTAGTTTCCCAAGTTTTTATCACATATGAGGAATAACTAGCTTATTTTTCCTCTTCACTCTTTACAAAGTGCAAAGAGTTTTAAAACCAGCAAAAGCATATACTTAGCAACAACTGCTTTTTTTTTTAAAAGAGAAAAAGCCTCTCGAGTCAACCATCTAAACATGTTTACAACCAACAGAGTTGCAATGGAGCTGTTTAACTTCCCTTTTCTCTTTAGTTTACCTGCCAAGTCTCAAACGCCTGCTTGTGGCTTCACAAGGCTCCTCAACTTCATAGAAGCCATGGCTCTGGTCTTCCACACTGCTGTAGTTTGGACATTCAAAACAGAGATTTCTCCTAGCACCCATAGCAAAAGGCAAGTTCTCATACTCGGGTATTTCCTCGTAGTGACGCACGTTCTCATACTCTGGAGCACAAGCACTGGGTACAGAATTCAAATGCATCTGTGACAAGTTCTCTCCCAACAGTGCATGTCCATCTAAGGACTCCAGCCTTTGGTTACTTCGCATCTCAGGCTGACTTCTGTTTCTCTGCCTCTTCTTCTGTAACGCCGGACTACATATTTCTACAGAATGCGCTTTGGCAGATTTCGCTTTCCTTTCACTGCCTACAGATGCTGTATTTCGGTTGCTACCACTTCCATACCCATCCCCGGTAGAAAGGTTGGCAGTAGCACTATCCATTGACTGGCTGCCTTTAGACAGAAATTTTTGGAAGTCACTTTTCATTAAGCAAACAGACAGTTTCAAGTTAAGAAACTTTTTCAAGCTATTTTTCTTCTGATGGTCCTTGCAAGGTTTGTCTGTCCTTTCCATGTCCACAGAAGAGAGAGATTTGGCCCTAGGCTTTGTCATACCAGTCAAGTGGTTGAAGCTGGTTGCAATGTTAGCAGTTTTTAATGATTCAGAATTTCCTGAAAATGGAAGAATAGGATGAGGTAACTTCCAGACAGGCTTCTCAGAAGAACGTTTGGGTATGTCACAGGATGATAGTGCACCTTGCTCCTTGGCTGGTGGACATGTGAAATGAGATCTTTCCGGAACACCATTCAATTTATCCTCACTGGAGGTGTAAGAACTTTTCTCCACAAGCTCTGCTGATGCGGCTTTTTTCAACACACCAGCGGCTGGCAGGCTGTGCCTCTGTGGCTTCTTAGGAACAATTCTTGGAGAACTTTCATCCTTTATTTTAAGTTCTTTATCTTCCAATTTTTGCGGGGAAACATGGAGGCTACTGGAAGCAGACGAGTGCTGACTGCTGGTTAATTTGAGTTGCTTTGGCAAGCTCATGGACAAAGCGTCACATCTGACAAAGTAAGTCCTTTTGTCCACAGCATCCAGCATACCGGAATCATCTGTCACCTCATCCATATTGTTGACTAAGCTATGGTCTGCAACTAAAGAACACTCAACACTTTCCACCACATCAGACACCTTGTGTGACAACTGAGGCAAAAGATTTTGTGAAGTTGACTCATCTACAGCAGGTTCTTTCATGTGATGCCCTTTGTCCGCACTGTTTTGAGTTATCTCACATTTTTCAGGATGAAGCATTTCTGTATTATTGTTATAACAAACACTTTGAACAAGGATATTAATTTTTGATGACTTTTTAAAGCTTTGCTCCACAAGCCCAGAGGAATCTCTCTCTGAATTAGAGGATTCCTTTGTTCCTTCTCCTGTGGTGTCTATGCCATCCTGACGGACTAGATATGCAGCACGTGGCTTTCTTGGCTTAGGGATAGGAAGCACTTTTGAGCTCAGGACTGAAGATGTTTCAGAGGAGGTTTTATCAACATCTGCTTTCACACCCATTTCACCTGAAAATGTACTATTGCTACTTAAATTCTCATTTCCCAGGATTTCCTGGTCCAATGGGCAAGAACAAATGTGGTTATTTTCAATCAAACTATGACAAGTTTCAGACATCTGAAGCTCATCATCAGTGAGCTTAGTGTCCGTATTTTCCTGCTTCCCTTTAACTACATCTGAAGATGACGAAGACTGCACAAGCTTCTTAAACTCTATTTTAACATCATTCTTGGAACTGATGCCATCTCTCCTGTCAAGCTTGTCTGCATACCTGTGCCTCACAGGACTGCTGTTAGGAAACACACCATGAGTTAGAACATCCTTAAGTTTCTCTTCCAAAATGCTGGCTTTCAAAACCACCTGATTTCTATTTGACAATTTTTCATTGTGACTATTCCCCAAAGCTAGCTCAGTGTTTTCACCAACTTTGATGTTCTCTATGTTTTCAAAGTGCTCAAAAATTATCTGAGCTTTACAGGTGTTCTCCCCATTTCCAAGCTTATGAAGGCATTCAAATTTGCAAGATGACATGGGTAGAATATATGCTGTATTATCAGTACTTCCTTCTGAAGCTTCATTTTTGTAATTCAAGTGGTCTAACGTTTGAGAAGAATCTCCCCTGTGCTCCTCAAAGCTTTTTGTGCTTTTTTGTGTAGATGATGGAGGTTTAACTTCTGGAATGGATGAACTCTTGAGAACCTTTGGTTTTGGTGCAATTGTTGGCTTCGTTTTCTTTGCTGCTTGAATAACACCAGAAAGTACAACATCCGGTTTTGGTGCAACAGGTGGAGGTGTTGCCTTGGGTCCTACCACAAATTTTGGTTTGGGGGCCAACGGTGGCTTCTTGATTTCTAGGAAGGATGGAAAAAAAAAATGTTTTAGTCACCATGGTTTAGTCACCATCAGCCTACAGAACAACTCCACCTGCACTGCAGTATTATAATTTTGTAACATTTAAAGCACGATTTACAGGATCTTTGTGTGTGTGTGTATACATTCTCCTCCAGAGCCATGCCCCCCCTTCCCTACTACTGCTTTTTGCCTTTCTTAACTCAGACAGACACAATCAAGAAGTGGTGGGAAAAGTCTTCAAGGGTAACCTGTTAATTAAGAAAATAGTTTATGAAATAAACCTTAAGCTTTATGAGATTACATGTCCTTGATCAGATACTAAGATGCTGTATAATATGAATACTAGTGTGATGCTAGTAAAAAATAATAGTAGATTAACTTGGTTTTGCATTTAAATTAGTAAAATAAAAATTTTAAATGGTGCAAATATGACGTATAACAAACTGTGAAGACAACAGAACAGCTGGGAGTAACTACCAGGACAGCTCAAGACCCTTCCCCTACAACCTTTGGAAATGTGCAACCTATAATTCCTCTTTTTTCTTTTCAAATAGTATTTGAAATGGATTAACATACCAGATATAAAAATGTATGCTATTATCATCAGTTCAGTGAAATGATTTTGTGGTGTGAAGTTAATGCATCAATTTGCAACAAGCCATCAATCTCCTACATTAAAAGTAAAATACTGTTTGTGCACATTTTATACAATTACTTTTGCCAACATGTTATGGTCTGACCTAGAAACAGTCACCACTACTATCCATTGCTAAGACTTATGACCCATTTGACAGCACAAGATTACAAACCCCGGGGAAAGTGGACAGCAGGAAAAGAAGCACATGTGAAACTTGGAGATTATGGAGTCTTGATGGTGTTTTTTGTTTGCAGTTTTTTATTTGGTTGTTTTTTGGGGGGGTTCGGTTTCTCTGGTGGGGTTTTTTTTTTTTTTGTGTTGGGTTGGGTTTTTTTAAGGTATTCCTGAAATACTTTGAGATAAAGAAAATTACCTACGACAATTTATTTCCATGTACTGAAATAATTTCAAATTTCCAAATATTTTTTACATGAAAAATTATTGATAAAGTAAACAGGTTTCTCATACTGGTGTTTTTTGTTTTTTTTAATTTACTACCTCTGTACTTTTTACCTTTGTTCTGAATAATATTTTGGTGTACTTTCAGGAAGTTGTATACATGCTAAATAGAACTCTGAAGAAAGCATTCTAAATAATGTTTCAAATGCAAAGAGATCGGGTAAGCCATTGATTTATTATTCCTTTTGACATGTGGGTTTGGTGTTTTGATTGCTTTTGTATCACCATTACTATTATAAATGTGCAACTATACCCTAATCTCTAGCCTAGAAATACAAGAATAAACTTTCAGGGTTTTTTCTGTGGGAGTTTTGTTTGTTTGAAAGAAATTTAGATGGTAAAAAAAAAAAAAAAAAAAAGCAGATGCCTTCTGTTGTGAGCATTTCCCAAGCTAAACCACTGGTCTAAGCAGACAGTCAGAAACAATGTCTCTACTATAGAAACAGGAAAACCATGTTTTTCTAGGACATGAATCATTAAATGGTATCCAGACCGACTCCACTTATGCTTTGAATAGCTGCCTTTACTGTAGTTATATTAGCAAAGAGGTAAAACTGATGGCAGAGTCAATTTGAGACATTTTGCAAGAAGGAATACAGAATTTCTTTCCAAAGGTACAGCCCCCTATAGCCACCAACAAGAGCAGAGAGCCACCCAACTTCCAGCTACTGCAAAGACCACACCACCTTCTTCTACCTGTCCAAAGGCAGGGGTTTCCAAAGGTTTCCAAAACAGTGAAGAGTCAATAGTTTGCTAGGAAAAAAAAAACCTACAACAAATAAAACTTAATCCTTTGGATGGGCAAGCACTGATCCTGAAGCACTCACTCACTCTCAGAGGAGGCAATTGCCTGTTTCAGTTGGAGAACAAAGTGATGGCAATAAAGGAGCCCATTTCCTACAGAAAAAACAAAGGAGGGGTGCCCAGTTTGTCACAAAACACAACGCATTAGTAGACCTGGACCATGTTCAGTAACATTTATTAAGATATTAAAGCTCCCTGAAAACAGGAGAGACACAGTCTGCTAGTGAACCCTTCCTGATGCTCAAATGGGAGAAACAGATTGCAGAAGACACAAGAAATTAAACACTGGATAGGTGATATCCTGTGGATTATTGGTACCACTCCACAAAATGAAGTCCACAAACCTTGGAAGCCTCTTTCTCTCCCTAGTGTGACTGCCTAACATTTTGGGTAGCAAGCAAACTAAATTACCTTGCAAGCCTTTCAACTAGTATTCATTAGGAAGGACACTCAGAGGGTATGGCATGATACCATTACCTGAATATTAGATTCAAACCTAAAACATGACAATGTAGAGGGATGCAAATTAAATGAACCAGTTGTTTATATGCCAATAGTGAAAACTGAACAATGAACATAGCCACAAAAATTCGTTTCTGATAATAAGTGCAATTCAGTATAATCTCTGAAACCTTCTAGAATTTTTCAAATTACTTCGAAGTTGGGATAGACAGAAGAGACTGGCAAGTTGTGTGGTATAATAAAGCCACCACTATCTGCTTTAAAGTGATTGCTCATTTTATCTAGAGTAGATATGGGTCAATGTATTAACAGGCACTCTACAGTCTTGGTATCAATACAGATCTGCAGTAGACCACTCATTCAGAAAGGAATGTGATGAGGAGCCCTTTCAAACAGAAGTATGACGTGAGAGGAAAGACTTCAGGAAGGGAATGCATACCAATAGTATTTTTCAGAAACTTAAAGACATTTTGTTGAGGAGAACAAGTGATTAATTTCCTAGAAGGGGGGGGGGGGGGAAAGTCATCACAGCAGCTAGGCAAGGGCTAGAGTATATTAGATTTTTATTAGAAATCAAGAGTTGAAGTTCAGTTGATTATAAATAAATTTAATTCACCATGTGTGGATAGAAAACATTTTCTACATAACAGTGCTTTAAAAGGGACAATTTCTCACCCTGAATAGAAAGAAAACTAAGTAGGAGGCAACTGTATATATAAAGGTATAAGGAATGACTGGAAGTCATATGAGAATGACTTTTAAGTTAACTGACAAGCATAAGTGAGTCTCTTTGGTTAAAGGCAATAAATATCAAGGAAACATTATGCAACAAATTCAAGGAGTGCTGAGTTGTTTGGACAACAGGCTTTTTCCTGGTGCCATATGGAACTGTGCACCTAAGAACAGAGGCAGTTGGTTATGTTTAGGAAAGTAAACACTGAAAAGAACTTCAAAAAATCACTGTAGATAATTCTTTTATATCAGCTCCATGCAGGTCTGCAGCTAAGTGGTAACTCAGACTCCAAATTACAAGGAGGTAGATATAAAAAGATGAAGGGAGCTGAATATATTTCTGCACACAGTACCTGCCAGTCTTCTAGTGACATGCTATGTCATTTTCTGGTGTTCTTAAATGAAAATTTGGGAAGAATGGGAGAAATAACTACAGAAATATCCAAGGTCTAAAAATTATGCTGCAAATCCCGGGAAAGCTCGTTCTTCTTAATTTAACCAAGAATTTAAGAAGTGGGATGTTAATAGTATATATACTTATGCACGTGAAAGATTTTCCATGGCAGATTATACCTCTTTATTCAGGAAATAGAGACACAGCGAGATGCCATAGCTGACCACTGAAGTTGGACAAGTTTAAAATAGAAACGAAGCCTTAAAATTATTAAATAAAAAAAAAATTAATTACAGAAACATCTCACTCAGGGCTGTGGTGCAGCTACCAGAACTTTTAATTCAACCTAAACACACTTCCTGAGATGTGTAGAAGTTTCAGAGGAACTTTTGGACTTGACATTGGAACTATGGCTTGTCTTCTTACTCAGGAGATTGAAATAAGAGAATCACTATGACTTCCCCTGCAACACCCTCACCCCTCATCTTTCCCCATTTCTCAGAGATTATTCCTACCCATCCAGATCAGCATCATGGGTTACCAGCAATTAACCCACATGTAAGATCAGAAACCCAAAGTTTTACTTTGAAAAACAGATTAAATTATTAGGAGCCAGAGAAGCAGCCAGAGAAATCCTCTGACTTGCCTGACTAGGCAAAGGAAAAAATCCATAAATAAAGTGACTAACAAAGCTGCCATCACCAACAGGAAATCTGCTGCTCATCTAGGAACAGCCAACACCATGTTCAGTGCTGAGGAAAAAAAAAAGATGCTTAAAAGTATCAACACACCCAACACGCTTTAAAAATGTGGATTAAAAAGGTCATTACTTTTCAAACAATAAATAGCCATTAGCATCACCTGTTCAGGTCAATGCATTACACTCTTTGTCTGACTTAAGGTCACAGCACAGAGAACAGACATTTGTCCCTCTGGCAAACTATCTCCTCCAGTGTGCCAAGGGAAAAGCAACACCCATTCCCATCCTGATCTCTTCTGCTCATTATTGCTCAACTAGCATATGCTCTTGTCCTACCTTCTAGTTCTTTTAGAGGAGGATGAGAACACCCTGGAGTAACTTTTGCTCCCAATGTTCTGGCCTTAAAGCATCCATTTCTGCTCTTCAGATTACAGGATTTGGCATCTGAGAACATCACTTAAAAATGCCTGTGTGCCTTCTATGCAGTATCATGAATGAGCAGGAAGACCACTAAGACAGTGCAGTTGTAAGCACTATTATTACACAGCTTTAGATCTCTGCCTCAGATCTGCACCTCTTGTTATCTTGCCTGCCCAGCACAGGGAGAAAAGATGTATGAAGCTGAATGAAGGCAAAAAAACCCCCACCAAATAGCACTACCCCTTCTGCAATATAAGATACTCTTGCTAAAGAAACATTTTTCCAGGTTATCTTTATGTCCATACATTTGAGATTATGCTAACAACTTCTATGCTTAGGAGCAGCAAAAAGAACAAACTATATTCAACTCCATCTATCCAAGAAACAAGGAGCGATGGGTCTGGATGCTGTTGTGCAAACATAACTTGGTATTTCTTTCCTCTCAATGCCCCACATGAACAGAGGCTTTTCTCCTGGTATTCAGGGTACCCTAGGGCACTGACTCCAGCCACCCAAGAGGTATCCCTGCAGCAGAATCCTGCAACCCACACTATAGAAATACCTTTTGAACCACAAACAGTAAGAAGACTAAAACAAAGTCAGTGTAACATAAGATTTTGACATCAGTAGAACCTAAATTTAAGTAACAACCAAGTTACTATGGGGTAAGCCAAGGCAAGAATAGAGTAGCTGGACATGTATATACTCTTATCTTACTGCATGGTTTACAAGGCACTTTATTCCTTGTCACCTCATAAGTGAAATTTATTTCAAAAGTAGTAGGAAAAGAAAAGGGCTTCATGCTGTATTTATACATACCAGCTTTCTCATGGCACTATGTTTATATATGCATAATGTATTCTCAGAGTAAATCACATCTCTAGGCTATATATGAAAATACTAAAATGTCCAGAAGGTATTTACCAAGGATTAGCATGCTGTTCTTTCTCACTTGAACGTGGAGCTCACTCCAACAGCTCTCTCACTGTTCTTGGGAGTACTTTCAGCATAAAACACTTCAGCCCAAGGACACAAAACAAGAAAGTGAACCCAGCATGTATTTAGAGATAATTATTGATATATGTTTGGATTATATTCAGAGATTATTGCAATGGCAGTTAATACATGCACAGAGAATCTGATAAACTATTTAAAAACTCTCATTCTCCAGCAACTTCAGTTTTAATGTCTCACAACAAGGCTTCTCAGTTCTATTACTTTGCTTTCAGCTACAGAAAGAAACTTTCAGTAGGTAAACACGTCAAAAAAAGTATTCCAAGATCATTACTTTATTTTCTGCACTTGAGTATTTATTTTGTTATTGTGCAGAGGCTCTGATTTTCTCAGGTGCCACAATGCTCAAAATTAAAAAAAACAAAAATAGATAAATGAGTCATGACATCCCGGAAGATAACACATGTATTTTTTAAAGCATGGGGGAAAACGATAGTTTCCAAGCCACTACAGCTTTAGAAAACATCCTAAATAAGCTACAAAAGGAAAACATTAATTTCAAAATCTCAGGTTGTTCAATGACTTATTGAAATAAAACAGGAAAATCAGGGATAACTTTAGAGTAAGGACAGGAGAGGAATAAAAAACCTTTTAAGATTGCATGCAAAGAGAGCACTGAGTAACTCTAACAAGACTTGACATATTAGAGGGTTAAAGGGACATTAAACCCTGTAGGCCTCATTTTTTCAACCCTTGAAAGCAATGAAGTTTGATTGGAAAAGTCATGTTGATTTTTTTCCTACTCTGTTCCTGCTGTGTTTTTTTTCCCCCCATGATTTACATTTTTTACATTAAAATACACTACATATTTCTCATTGCTGTTGTCAAATCGTATTTCAGATCTGAGCTATACATTTTGCCCACATTAAATAAGCTGTACAGATTCACATATAAGGACTGTTTCTTCAGCAACAAATAATAAATGCCAAACTTGTAACTCTGAGCTTTTGTTTTTCCCTTTTAAAGGCAAAGCACATACTCAAAGACAGCACAATAATTCCAGGCAGAAAAAGAGTAAACGAACATTCATCAATATTGTATATAAAGAATACACAGTACATGAGAAAGTAATGAGAGAATAGCTATAAATGAAGGTTGAAACTAACATACAGGTTGAAACTAACATACAGGTTGAAACTAACATACAGGTTGATCACTACAGATAATTTTCTAATTATCTAGAAGTATTTTGAGTAAGTGCTCTAGTTTCTTAGTTCTAAAAAGTCCAGATTTACATATACATTTTATATACCTAAGCAACAGCTACAGCAGAAGTCCTTCACCTGCTCCTGCATTATGTCCAGCTCTGGACTGAGATGTAGCTGAAACAAATTTGTAGAGGAACTTGGAAAGATACCTAGCACCAAACTGAATATGCACTATGTGATTTAGAAAGGCAGAAGGCAAGCTGGAGTGGAGCCAAGGCTGGGTTATCAGTGACCTCTCTCAACTTCTGCCTATGGACAGAAGCTGTGTTCAGTATTTCCCTCCTTACCACACAGTGTCTCTTACACAGTCCTGCATACCAAGCTTAACTCACTCATAACTGAAAATTCTACTTAAAAACATGAAATCAATACTGATGATGCTGTACCAGGCTGCTCTGTTCTAGAGGCACTTTAAAAGACACAAGAGAGAGAGTCAAGCCCTTGAAGTTAAGCAGAAGGGAGAGCAGAAGGATTTCTAGGCATTTCAAGCTCCAGCTGAAGCCTTCACACATTTTTACTGAAACATTGAATTACCAATCAGTTGTCAGAAAGCTATCTTATGTCACACAAACCAGGGTAATAACTGAATTCACAGTACACATAATTTCAATGGGAGAAATAGATCCTATAGATCACAAGACTGAAATTAAAATATAGAGGATGGTAAGTTTCTATTTGAGCACTAGTTTTATAAAGCATGCCCATGTATTTCTGGAGCTGAATGCTGCAGAAATACAGAGAGGGATGTTTAACCTTAAGAACAGCCTTCTGACAGTCCTCTTCATACCCTGCCCATGAGCTCCTTAACTAACATGTCAAAAGCTATCCTGACACTGTCAGCAGGATCCTTGATCTCTGATCATGTTTCACCCATTCTCCATATATTTTTTTATCCTCACATAATCCATCACACACAAAATATTCTTCATCCCCTCTTCAGTAACCTTCACACACACCTACCATTCTGTCTTCCTGCCTACCAGGACTCTACACCTTCTAAGTCTACACTTTCCCCTTCAAATTCCTCACTAAAATTCACACTTGCCATTAAACTGTAGCACTTCTATTTTACTGATATTCCTCACCATCCCTTTCTCTTGCTTTCTAAGTGACTTGGCTCACCACAACCCCTTCCTCCTCACCATCACTACACAAACTAAAACAGAGACACAATCCCAGCTCTTTAAGTCCTGGAGTCACTGTTTAGTGCTGAAAATCTAACCAACTTTCTGAAACTTCGTGTTATTTTAACAACACAGCTCTAAGCTCTTGAGCACCCCCTAACACATATCTTTTATTTGTACAGCTGTTTAACTCTTAACAGAGCAGGGGTGAATTGCACTGCTAGAGGCTCTACTAAACAAGGTGAACATAAAATGCAGCTGTTAACTAGAGAAGACATTCTGTTTTATTACCTGTTTTTCGACATCTAACCAAAATCAGTTGTCATATATATATTAAAAATAGGAATATACTAAATGAAGAAGAAAGATGGATTGAATAGCTTTCTTTTATCTAGGAAATTCTTATTAACTAAGAAAGCTGAGGTAACTTAAAGCTGGGTTTGATAACAACTTGACACATTTAAAAGGAAATTGGTTTGTGAGGTTTTTTTGTTGACGTCCGTGTCCTGCTTCTTCTTTAGAATTCCCCCCTCCACCCTAATCCATACATTAAACATTTGGCTGCTTCGGGTTTACACTGTAATTAGTGGTGTTTCCATCCAACACATCATAACCTACACGTGACATCTTTTAAATGCAGACAGAACTCCTGTTCTCATCTTCAAGCAGATTAAGAATCCCCTAATCTAACAGATGGGTGAGCAAAAGTACTAACAACACACTACCATACAGCCGAATAAATAAAAAATATCATAGAATCATCTGGGTTGGAAGGGACCTCAGAGATCATCAGGTCCAACCCTTGATCCACTACCGCTGCGGTTACCAGCCCATGGCACTGAGTGCCACATCCAGTCTCTTTTCAAATATCTCCAGGGACGGAGAATCCACTACTTCCCTGGGCAGCCCATTCCAATGTCTGATCACCCTCTCCATAAAGAAATGCTTTCTAATATCCAACCTAAACTTCCCCTGGCACAACTTAAGTCCATGCCCTCTTGTCTTGCTGATAGCTGCCTGGGAGAAGAGCCCAACCCCCCCTGGCTCCAGCCTCCTTTCAGGGAGTTGTAGAGAGCGATGAGGTCTCCCCTGAGCCTCCTCTTCTCCAGGCTGAACACCCCCAGCTCCCTCAGCCTCTCCTCACAGGACTTGTGCTGGAGTCCCTTCACCAGCCTGGTTGCCCTAAACTAAAATGCTGATGCCATAAAAATCAGCAACTCCCTCAAATAAGGGGAGCTCTTGTGTTAAACCAAGACTTTGCCTTGCAGCTCTCCTAGCCGTAAAACTGGCAGCGATAAAGCAGAGGAGGGTAAAAGGTAAGGGAAGCACCGAAGTGGGTCAGCCCAGCTCAGCCCAGCATCTGGAAACGCCAGAAGCTCCCGGTACCCCCCTGCCTCTCCGTGAGGGCTCCAGCTAGAGCCAGCTCCATGGAGCCAGGTGTATCACCCCAGCTCAGACACGGACAAACTTTAACAGTTCCGCCAAGTCCCCCAAAACCCCGGTGCTCTCTTCCCTGCCAGCAACCCCGGCTCCCGGCAGGTTCCACCCGCCGCCAGCTCAGCCCAAGGCGAAAGCTCCCGTTCTCCGGGAGCCGCAAGCCGCGGAGACCCGGGCTGAGTCCCCAGGCCAAAGTGCCCGCGGCGGGGCTGACCCTCCCGGGGAGGCAGTGCCCGCACCCCTGCCCCGCGGCAGCCGCGCCCAACCCGCTCTTCCTCCGGGGCGAGGGGGGGAGGCAGCGCCCGGCCCCGTCGCGGCTGCGGGGGAGAGCCGGGCGCAGTCGCTCGATTCCGCCGGGACAGGGAGCGCAGCGGCGACTCCCGCTCCCGTCCCACACCGGCACCCTCGGGGTAGCGGCGACGTCTCTCCCTCGTAACCCCCTAACCCCCGCCGGAGCCGGTCCCCGCTGGATGAGGCGATGCGAGGCTCTCCGAACACGGGGGCGTGCGGGCTCCCCGCCTGCCACTGCCCGAGCGGAAGGGAACCGCCGCTCCCCCAACTTTCCCGGGGCACTTACCGGCGGAGCTCATGGTGCGTCCCACGCGCCGCGTTCCCCGTCGTCCCTTTACGCCACGGCCCCTCTTAGGGACGAGGAGAAGGAGCCCATTGTTCCCCCGCGCCGCCACCCAGCAGCACCCACAGCAGCAGCAGCCGCGGAACCCGCCCGGCACCGCCGCATAACGCCCCGCGGCTGGCGGCAAACTGAGCGCCGGCAGCGCCCGCCGCCAGACCCGCCGAGACAGCCGGTACCCGGCAGCGCCCCCTGGCGGACCCGGCGCCTCCGTTCACCAATCAGCACCTCCCATCACGAATCCTCCCGGAAGTGGGCTCTCGCTGTGCTTTCTGGGGGTTGTAGTTCTTCCCGGCGCCAAGCACGGCCCGGCCCGGTGGGGAGGGGCCGCCGGCGGGGCGGTGGACTCCGTTTCCCAGAGTGCCCGCAGGGGGTGGCATGGCGGAGAAGGATGACACCGGAGTTTGACGAAGAAGTGGTGTTTGAGGTGGGATGGGGGGTGACCCGGGGCGGGTTGGGCCCCTGTCTCTCCGCCCCCTCGCCCAAGCGTTGCGCCGCGGCCCCCGGGGGCGGCGTGCGCCGGGCGGCCCTCGCTGACCGTCGGGAGTGAGGCGGGCGCGGGGCCCGGCCCGTCGGAGGCAGCGCCCGCCGCTTGCGGGAGCCGGTGTGGGGCCGGCACGGGGGAGCGCTGCTCGCCGGAACCGGCGATGTGGTTTCCCGCGTTCCAGAGCAGCCTGGGGACCGGAGCCTCCCCACGGCTCGGGCCGAGGGGCGGGACCGTCGGCGGGAGAGGGAACCGGGCCGGCTCCGGGGCCAAGGCTCAGCCCCGGGATGGGGCCGTCCTTTGTGCGGGGCCCGCCTGGGCTGTGTGGGTCTGCGGGGCCGGAGGTGCGGTCCGGGTGAGGTGGAAGCGGCGGCGGAGCGGCAGGCCCGTCTGGGCGGGTGTTCCCTCTGAGCCGCCGGCCTGTGCGGACCCTGAGGGGCTGGGGAGAGGGGGACGGGGCGGGGGTCCGGGGGGGTCCGTGCCGGCGGCACAGCCTCCTCCCTGCCGGTGCGGAAGGTTCCCTGCCGTGTGTCAGGCTTCGCATCGCCACTGGGCTGGGGGTAAAGGCAGCGAAGCCGCTTTGTAGCTAATAAATCCTGGTGCTGAATTAGTGTAATTCACGGGAAAGGTACATTTCAGCGTAATAAGGACTGAAGCTGTCTTTCTAATGTTTGTATAATTTGCGTAATATCCATAGAGCCTTTAGTATTGCATGTCTAGGTAAAGGGGTGACACTGTCATGCTGGATTTTAAACAATGGTTGCAGATGCCTGATGTTGGGGTTCTGTGGAGAGCACACCTGCTTTTGCAGGCGTACAGAGAAAGTGGTTATAGAGAAATACTGTCTTTAAAATTACTAGTTACTATAATAGTAATAAGGCTTCTGGTTTCACCAGGGTGTGAAAAGCTCCCTGTGTGAGGAATGCTTTTTGTCTCAGCTGTATAAGTACTACCTGTTCATGGCTGTGGTCTGTACCACAAAGTTTTGTGTTTATCCACAACCAACTTCAAATCCTAACAATAAATTGCTGCTATTAAATCGCTTCCTTCGATGGCATAAATGAATTTATTTCACCGGTATAAAGCACATCCTCACCATTGTGTTCTTCAGTAAAAGTGATACTCATTTTACAGTTCCACAGTTCTACAGTTTTGATTGGAAACGTTCTGCTGCATAGGGAATAAAGATCTCCCTGCATGTACATATGTACCTCACTATTTTCTTTGCATATTGTAAATGGATGTCAATCACTACTAAAGGCTGTTTGACACATTTCCCTGTAAGTGTGTGTACATACACACTTATAGATGTACTGAATAATACAATAGGGTGTCTTTCATGTATTAGGGTGTAACTAAGCCACTGTAGGAAAAATACTGTTTGTTTGTGGTTGGGTTTTTTTTGATTGCAGAGATGGGTGAGGTGCCCACTGATAATAATGGGTACTTTGATATACCCCTAAAATAATTTTCCAAAGTGCTCAGGAGTGGCCCTGCTACTGTAAAATGAAGGCTCCATGGAGAATTATGCACATAGATGAGCTGGAGATGGAAATTAACTAGGACCTGAAACACATCTGGGTAGCTAATGCTACAATGAGTTTACGTTTTAATTAATGTTGCAGTTTCTTTCTTGGACCCCAAATGCAGCACATTAATTGTCTGTGGTTTCTGGGAAGCAGTTAGGATCTTTCTGCACCTCCCATTTCTTCACTTCCCATGTTCTTCAGGGGTCACTGTTGCAGGGAGGCCATCAGCATTTAGACCTATGTTACATCCAGCAGCTGTTATCTCTGGGCTTTTGGGCCTCTTGTGAACAAGATATAGGTCAATATTATAAGTAGTAGTGCTGTGCTAAGAAATGCACAATTGGGAAATAAGTGGGTTCTTTCTGTTTTTCATAACCAAAAGATTGGATAGGAGAGAGAAGAAGCAGAATGGGTATGCCTGTTCCACATAACCTGTTCCACATCACAGTTACTCCCTGTGTTATTTACTATATGTTTTTTGGGTGATAGCTCTGTCCAACATGCCCTGAATACATCAGTGACAGCTGTCTGCATTACAAATTATGCAGCATAAAACAGATGATGGCCTACTGATAGCTATTTATGAGCTTCCAAGGACTGATAATTTTTCTCAACCTAAAACTATCTTTTACCTTAATGTATCTCTGAAGGAAGGGAAGCACAAACATGGTGTTGGTGCCCTGGAAAGCAGTGTTTTCCATCCAGCTCAAGACCCATAGCAGATTGTTGTGGTTGATTATAGTGAATGGTGGGCATTTTACTCTATCCAGTGAGTGCTGCCATGCTCTCTCCAGTTTATAATGGAATTCCTACAGCAGCCAGTGACTTACTGACTGCATAGTCCACACCATTTCAGTTCTTGCATTTATTACAACTGGTTGCGCCAGTAATTAAGATGCAACAAATATTGTGAGGAGGGCACAGACCCCAAGAAATAGCAGTCCCCCTGATGCACTTGGCCTGTGCTTCTCTGCCAGTGGTGTGTCAAATTAAAAACTGCTACAGTGGAGAGTAGATTGTACTAAAACAATGAATAACAATTTTTAATTAATACCTTTCTTAATTTATTATGGGAGATCATAATACAGGACATGTGATGTTAAGTTCCTTGAGTTTTTTACAAAATGGGCTGGAAGACAGAATGCTGTAGTTACAGTGTAGTGTGCACTGCAGTTAGAATGTACTCCTGAGACCTCTGGAAAATTGCATTATTTTATGTGTTTTGATATAAGGCTAGAATTGTGTTAGATTTTTTTGTTACTCTTTGGGTTATGTCACCTTCTCCTTGTTTTGTTTTTTTTTCAAGTGTAAATTAAAGAAACTTTTTGTTCAAACTGTCTAAATTTCTGCATCATTATTCCAGTAGGACTGTGTCAGAACTTGATAGTTAGTATTTGCCATCTAATTTCTGACTTTACCTTTACTCATGGCCACTTCATACCTACGTGTACTTCTGCTAATATTATACAATAGTTCATATAGTTCTTACATTTATCTAGAATTTACTTATTCTACTGTATTTATAGAAAGCAATCTTATTCTGGCTAAGAATTTTGCTCAGCTGAATACTCCCAATATATTTCAACTGTCTTTCACAAAACAGATTTCCCTGTTGGGAATTCTTGTTTGAGTTTGTTTGTTTGTTCTTCAGGGAGTTTTTTACATCTGTCTCAGTCTGAGTTAATCTTTCTTTACCTGAGTTTGCAGTATAGTACTCAGCATTCTTGCTGGGATATTGTACAAATATATTCCCTTGGGAATACTTTGCTGGGAATACTTTGGTTCTTGCATCTTAGGCCTACAAGCAACTTTTTCAAGTCTACATGCTGTTTGACCTGGTTGCAGTGTGGTAGGGTAACTACTCATATCTGCCCTTATTCTTATCAACCTCATCCACATTATTAAAGAGTATGTTTTTCTTAGTCCCTCTATGTTAGGTCTTGCTCTTGTCTGCTGTTAAATTGCATGCCATTGGCATGACCTAAACAAGGTCATCCAGTTCTTTTTCTGTGACGTTTCAATCCTTTTCTGCTTATAAGATGTTTCTGGGAAATTGCACTGTCATGCTTTTTCGGTCTGAGGTTAATTAAGGAAATTCAAAAGCTTTGAGCAAAGACTCATTCTTTAGAAACTCCATTAGTAACCTTCAGTCTGCACTCACAGCCCAGTAGGCCAGGCACATCCTGGGCTGCATCCAAAGCAGCATGGCCAGCAGGGTGAGGGAGGAGATTCTGCCCTTCTACTCTGCTCTTGGGACCACACCTGGAATACTGCATGCAGCTGTGCATCCCCCAGCACAGGGAAGATGCAGACCTGCTGGACAGGGTCCAGAGAAGGGCCACAAAGATGACCAAAGGGCTGAACACCTCTGCTACAAAGCCAGGCTGAGAGAGTTGGGGTTGTTCAGCCTGAAGAAGAGAGGGTTCTGGGGAGACCTTATAGCAACCTTCCGGTACATGAAGGTGACAAAAGCAAAGCTGGTGTGGGACTTTTCACCAGAGAGGGTGGTGACAGGACAAGGGGTAATGGTGCTAAACAAAGAAGGTAGATTTAGGTTAGATATTGGGAAGACAATTTTCACCATGAGGGTCGTAAGATACTGGAATAGGTTGCCTAGGGAGATTATTGATGCCCCTTCCCTGGAAGTGTTTAAGGCCAGGCTGGATGAAGCCTTGTGCAGCCTGGTCTAGTGGGAGGTGTCCCTGCCCATGCAGGGGGGTTGGATCTTGATGATCTTTAAGGTCCCTTCCAACACAAACCCTTCTATGATGCTGTGATTCTTCTGATCTGATAGCTTTCTGTTCAGCATAACCCACTCTTATCTCTGCCATCTGCATATTTGGTTCCTTTTTCATCCTAACTGGTATGACACAGAATCAAATCTTCACATCCTATATGGCACATTATAAAAAAGTCCATATAAGCTTCCTGCATTTCCTTTGTCTAGAAAAATTAACTGCCTTGTCAAAGAAAGAGGTCAAGTAAGCTTGACACAATCTACTTCTGATGAGCCCATGTGATACCTTCTTTGATGATTGAATTTTGCAAGAAAGAATAATTATTCTCAGTAGCATGCTGTTTTTTAGTCAGGTTCATGGGCCTGACATATTCCTGTCTGCTTTTTTCTCCATGTAATTATAGGCACTATGTTTCCTTTTTTTACACTTTTGAGTTTATACTTTTATTAAAAATCCTTTCTGGTGGATCTTTGATCTTTTGTGCCCATTCTTTCAGAACACTAAGATGAAGGTGATCCAAACACTGCTCTGTCAGTGCATTTTTAGTTCCCGGTTTCTGCTTCCAGCTTAATCATTTGCCCTATATTTTAATGAGTTTGTGCAAGCTTGCTTTTTACATTTGGATAGATACAAAAGCTTATCTTAACAGAGTCACAGAACAGTTGGGGTTGGAAGGGACCTCTGAATGTCATCTAGTCCACCACCCCTGCCCAAGCAGGGCCACCAAGTGCTGGTTGTCCAGTACCATCTCCAGACAGCTCTTGATTATCTCCAAGGACAGAGACTCCACGACCTCTCTGGGCAGCATGTGCCAGTGCTCTGTCCCCTCACAGTGAAAAAAAGTGTTTCCTGATGTTCAGAGGGAAACTTTAGGCTTTCAGTGTGTGCCCATTGCCCCTGGTCCTGTCACTGGGCACCACTGAAAAGAGCCTGTGTCTCTCCTCTTTGCAATTTATGAGCATCCCTCCAAGTGAGATCCCTCCAAGCCTTTTGGCTGAACAGTCCCAGCTCTCTCAGCTTTTTCTTGTGAGCAAGATGTTTCTTCCTTCAGGTTCACCCAGACCATCACTGGAACCTAATCCCAGCAAGTCTTCCTGACTGTGTCAGCTATAAGGTTCTGGTGGAAGAAGTGGAGCTGACTTTTGCTGTTTTCCATTTCAATGCTGTTTTTTTGCAGAAGGGAGTTAACCCACACGAGACTGTACCCACACATACAAAAAAAGATCTTTTAACATCCACAATGTCACACTGCCACCACCTTTGATTTTTAAGACCTTTATCACATCCAGTGTTTGAAATATAAAGCTTTGCACGTAGAATTGTGTAAAATATATGCAGAATTAATTTAATTACCATAAACATTTTAAAACATTTTATACTTTTTAGTTAGGAAATAATGCTTTCTTCACTTGAGACATTGTTTTAATGAACTGATGAATCTTGTGCCAACCCTACACCAGTTCTGTCTATATTATTTACTTGATGTTGCTATTTGCTAGGTATTTCAGTACTAATGGAAATATATGTTTAATCATAGCCTCCCTAAAAGTTGGCAGAGTGTATACAATAGGAGTGTCACTGTTTAATCTAATATTTTATGCTAGATCTAGAAGATCCAATCATTAGCCCACTTCAGACTTTTAAATTTGGTATTTATTGTTCGTCCTGTTAGTAAACACAGACTGAAAAGTACAGTATAAATTGTATATGTGATCTTTCCTGACTTCAGATTTTATTTTGTGCAAAAGGGAGAATATTACCAAATTAACAAAATGAGACTTCCTCTGGCTCACCCACCTGCATCAGATCTCAGAATCCATATTAATCTATGTTTAAGAAAAAAGCCAGTGTGGTGATGAATGTAAAGAGAGTAACAAATGTCAGGTTCAGAAAGACAATTTGCACTGCTTAGTTAGGTAACAGTCTGAGATGCTGCTTGGTGCTCAGGAGCATGGAGAATGCCTGCATAAAATGTTCTGATACACACATTTCTTTAAGACTTATGAGAGATTCCAGCAAGAGGCACCACCATTTCCCAGCATACTACAACTATAGTCAGAGCAACCTTTAGCTGATGTGTCCTTTGCACACCTACAATAGTAAAATGTGTCTAAAATATGGTGTCTTTGCTTCAAATATTGGTGCATCACTAAAATGAGATGTTCAAATCCTCATCTGAACCTTTTTAAACCAAAGGTAGCTTTTATAAAAACACTCAGTGACATTTGTTATTACAAATGCTTTCTCCACAAATTGAACTGTTCAAAAACTATTTCATTTCAGAAATAGAACAACACCCCCACACACAGAGAAAACCTAACCTCTGAAACTTTATTGTGATTATAATTTTAAGTCACAAAGTCACAGTCATTCAAAAACCTGAAAACATTAGGGCTTATAAAGTAGTGTGATTTTTGTCAATCATCAGACTTATAAAAGCTATGTTCTTAAAAAGAATGTCTCATAAATTAAGAAAAAGAAAAGCTGAAAAAGAACATTTACACAACTTCAATGCTGGCATCAGTAATGCTTCCTTAACAGGATTTTACTCACCAAATATTGGGTGGACTAAAGATGTAGTACGCTCACTTTATACATATGCTTGAAATAAATGCAGTTTTAAGTGCTTAGTTCTGTCAAAACCTCAGCTCACTTGCCATTCTGATGAGCTGGCTCTGAGGCTCTGCTTTGTCTGCTTGAAGTGTGGGGCTGTTGCCAGAAGAGATGTCTGAGCTTCACTCCCCTTTTCCAGCTTATTCCCATTTTATGCTGCCACCTGGATTTATGGGTGATGCTGTGAGGTGGTTCAGGAGGCTGATTAGACTGTAAATTAACCTAGCTAAGCATGAAAAAAAAAAGATGGATTTTTTTTTTCTTCTTTTTTTTTTTTTTTTTTTTTTTTTTTTAATCATATCAGTGTCCTGTTCCATTTGGCTCTATGAATACTACCATTAGTGTTCTAAAATGGTACTGCAGCTTTCATCTGCACCCGCTGGTAACAGCAGGTTAAATTGACCATGTAAATGCAGCCTGGGGAGATCTCAGTGCTGCAAATTGCAGTATACTGTAGAGACACCTGGATTAGTGATGGATGGTGTATTTTGGTTATCTTGCTTCTCAGCAGTCTGCTAAGGAGAAGGGGAGAACAGGCTGTGCTCCTTTTTATCACACGAGTGGGAGTCAGGTGATACTGGAGAGAAGATAAAAGAACCTGCAAGCTTAAAACTGGGTAATGAGCAAGTCTGGTTATTGCAGAGGTCAAGTAAACTCACCAGGCATTTTTGGATAACCCTAAAGTCATATCTGAAAAGTGCTATATGGGCTGTGTGGGGTGTGTACCTGTATTGCCTTCATTATTTTTAATAGAAAATTTGAAGATAAACATGTATGACAATCCACAACAATTTTTCACATCTGTTGGTCCAAAAAGTTTTTAATCCTCCTCTGCATTAATTACTCTGGGGTCATGTTTACGGTTAATTCTGCAGTACTGCTCTCACTGCTTCAAGTCATAAATCCATTTCCTTGAGACATTTGCATAAAAAATTGTTTCATTATTCTTTTAGTCTTTTCAGTGTGTCTATCTCATGTTTCTTGGGTGCTCTTCACTTAAGTAAAGATGTTTGCTTATATTTTGTTGTCACTGGGAGTCAGAATTAACATGATTTGTAATGGATAAACAAGTTGTTTGGAGATGGTGCTTTAAAGAGGTTTCCAAAATGTTTCAGACATACTCCACTTGTTTACCAGTCAGATGCATTTATTTCATTAATTTAGTTTTGAATGTAAGTGAAGTGTAAGATTTGTGAGTTGTTAGTGACTGGTATAAAACAAACCTGTTTTCCTGTATCAGCGCAGTCCCACGACTTGAATGATCAGTGTCTTCCCACCCTAAGCTCCAGGTACAGAGCCTGGCTGGCCTCTTACCCTGTCCTTCAGCAAAAGTAACATTTACCACTTTTGAGTTTCAGTTTTTCAGGTATTACTCATCTCTGCCCATGTCAGAAAGGTCCTGCTCAACTACCTGTAGAAAATGGAAAGGGAAGAACTTTCCATTGTCACATACGGAGTGATACAGAACTATACAGAGGATATAAAAACTTCCCGGCTTTTCAGGACGTGTGTGCGTGCATGCAGAATTAGATCTATATTGTGCATCAGAAAATATCCAGGAACAGTAAGAGATGAGTGGCTTTCAAGCAATTTTCAGAGCAGGCTTCTAAATCAGATGTTACAGTAGTGCTGGAGAAACCGAGGTCTACGCTCCTGTGGCTTTGAAAGCAGGATAGGAAATTTAAATGACTTTTTTGCTGCCTTGAAGTCATTGTCTAATGTGAGCCCTGCCAGTGCCTGGCTCTTTGTCAGCTGGAGCACAGAAGGAGGTGGTAACCAGCCAGGAGAATACAACCCAGGCTTTTAGATAGTGTTGCTTGGAAAGTCTTATTAGCGGCTGCATGGAAGATTGATGCGCAGTAATTCTTTCAAGCAGCATCTTTCTAAAAGCCTTTAGCAATCTGTCATCCTCTTTTCCCTCCCCCCAGCTAGAAAGCCACATTAGTCAGGAGAAAACAGTCCTGGGAAGTTTCAAACTGCATCTGCTGATGCCGTCAGGAAAATGCTACTGTGCAGGGGCAGAGGTGCAGTTTTACTGAGAGCTGCTTCTCATCCTCGGCTCGGGGCATCCTGGAGGGACAAGAGGAAAGAAACAGGGAGGTGGGTGAGATTCTGTCAGGTGCATGGGAGCAGTACCGGAGGGAAAAATGGAATACCCTCTTCCAGGAGACAAAGATCGCGCTGTCTGTGAGTGTCAGCTCAACTCTTTCACATCTGGGCATTGAGGGGAGGGAGTAGATTTTAATACTGGTTTGGGTTTTTTCCTGAGTTAGCCACCTGTTCGGTATATTTCAGCCTTTGCTGTCTCTGTGGTAGAAATGTGTAATTTATATATTTGTTTAGCTGATAATTCACAACTTGTAGTTATTTTGGGGGTGGTGTCGGGTCCCTCAGTGTTTTTGGCATATTTGAAACCTCAGCTTTGAAAAAAACCATGTCCATATTTTAAGAAGAGATCTTTAAACCTCTTACTTTGTGCAATGCCATTAAAATTTATTTTTTAAAATTAGTTTGCTCCATTAGCTGTGGTTGGAAACTAGAGCAGGGGTTTACTAGGTGGTAAATTTTATCACAGTAAAGAACATTGTGTGTGGGAAGCCCCTGTCTCTAATGGAGAAATCCTGAGTCATTTTACTTCATGGCGCATCAGCAAAAACAATTTGGGTGTGGCTTCGATTTTCATCTGCTGTTGTAACAAGATTGTGAAAGCTAACAAGGTCTGAATCTGATTTGTGACTACAAAGGTTTTTCACAGAATACACACAAAATGCCTCACATACTATAGTGCAGTATCTGTGCTTGCAAGCCTGCAATCGATTTAAGTATTTGAGTAAATATTTATAAAAAGTAAGCTCTTCTCTGAAGCTGGGGTATTATCTACTAGAAGAACCCTTCCATCACATAGCATTAGGCAATGTTATATATGTTTGATTATTCTTTAATGTTTGTCTTGGTTTTGATTTTTTACTATTATTAATTATTTTTACTGTAGGCTTAGAGTTGCAAATGTGATGTTTAGTCTTCAGTTTAGGTGATGTTTTTTTCAGTGCTGTATGTCAAGTAGCATTAAAATAAGCATTTGAAAAGAGTTAAAGAACAAAACTAATTTAGTGGCCTGTTCTTTAATCCTGTACAGCATATCTTTGTTTAGAAAGAGACTCAATCACTTTCAGCAATGAAAAAAAGGAGTTGTGAGTGAGATAAATTTAGTAGTATAGTTTCAAAATCAATATGCTCAGACAGTTATGAATGAGGAGGAAAGGGTTTTCTTTCTTAATTCTAGAAATGAGAGCTTATATAAGCCTATACTATACTATAAATGTCTAGTTACAATTTAATGGCTTTGCAGTATGACTGTAATTAATTAGAAAAGTCCTATAAAGATAAGTGGGAGTCTTGTTGTCAGTCTCTGCTGAGTTCTCAGAACACCCTGATTCTTAAAATTTTCAAGAACTGTATTCCTACTCAGTCCATCAGCTGTTTTCAGATACCTTCCTTTACTTACTGAAAAGATTTTCCATGTATAATTTGCAAAAAGTACACCAAATAATAATGCTGTTTTGTCTTCTGTCTGTCCTGGAACTGTTTTCCATTTCCAGAATACATTTTGGGCAAGTAGCATAATTTTAAAAATGCCCTGGTGTAAATGTAATTCTGGTCTCTTGTATGTAAGTGGTTTCAGAAAGTGACTTAGAAGAAGAAGAAACTCTAAAAAAACTTCACAAAGAAATACAACATATTGCAGAAAAAAAACTTGGTATCCTCATTTACTTTAGAAAATATTTTCCATGAATAACTGGTAGTGTGATGGTAACGTAACAATAAGCTGAATTATTAATAATTTTTTTCTTCTTTGCTTTGTAAATGATTCATTACCATGTCATTCTACCAGAGACAAATAAAACTAAATAATTTAACGTGATGGTGAAACATGAATAATACTAACTATTCTAGTTATTATCTAAGCTGAGAGTAGTTGAAATTAAAGATTCCAAAGTACATGAAAATACTTCCTGTATTCCTTCCTGTACTAATACGAAGATGAAATTTTATATTTTACATTCCTTTTCTTCCTGTGCAGTTTTCTTCCTATGCAGTTTGCTAATGTTCCCATCCACTGAAACAATCTTGCTGTCCCTTTACTTCACATAAAATCTTTCTCTGGTCTTTTTTTTTTTTTTTTTTTTTTTTTTTTCCAAATTTCCTCCAAATGACATATTACTTCTTGCAAGGATAAACTTTCTGGTATGTTACGAAGACTGTAGTATCTATAATATATGCAGATATGTAAAATTAGTTCTTTTATATATATATATATATATATATACATATGTTGGACTTCTGAAGATAGGAATTCCTGAATTTTAAGAAAAGAAAATTAGAAGTAGATATTTTCAATCTATCGCATTTGCAGGTGAAAAACAGCTGAGCCTGGCAGTGCTGATGAATAACAGCATGAACTGAAACCAAGGAACTTTTCTCACAGAAGTGCATATGCAAGAATATGTGCATATCTATATTTTTATATTTATTTTATATTATATATAATATATATAAATATATATTTATATTCTATTTTATACTTTCATATGAGTGCTCCTGTACATAAAATCTACCCCTAGAGTTTTAAAAATTTGTATTTAAAAATAGTGGATTTTCTAGCTGTTAGTTACATATATCATGGGAGAAATTTGTGGTAGACTGTTGGAGACATTCTCTGAATTATACAGACTACACAGATTTACAAGTGGCAGGCTTGTCAGTATCATTTAAAGTTAGCATCTAGGACATGAAATAAAATAAAGAAATGCATAGACAGTGTTTTTATCTTGATGTAGGCTAAGGTATGTATGCTATCAGTGATATTTCTAATAGAAGAAGAGTATAATTTTCAAATTTTCTGAGCAAAAATGTACAGCTGAGTGAGACAAATGTGTGAGAGGAGGGTTGTCATAGCTTCAGTACTTTCTGGCAAACTGAAAGAGGAGAGCCTTTGAAGGAATATGTGATTAACATGCAAGTTAAATTTTAATAGCTTATCATTTGCCCACTCAATCAGAAAGATGCTTTCCAGTACTGAGCAGCAATAAAAATTTAAAATCCACCCATAATTAAACCCTGTAAAAGTCTTTGAAAAGTTAATCTGAAGGAATTTATATAAAGCCTCATAAGGTGCCTGCATTCCACCTTGACTACAAGAAGAAATAAAATTACTCATCCTAACTAGGAGATAAAGTTTCATTAACATTTGGAGAGATGCTGCATTTCCTATAGAGTAGAAAATTAATTACAATTAGATGGAAGGATTTGATGTTGCCACATACCCCACAAGAGGAAAGAATTGGGCATTCTTACATCTATGCAATATTTCGTTTAGTAAATGCAGGATTTTAACTCATTCTCTCTCTTCAGTGTACAGAGTCTGTGTCTCTCTCCCTGCCTTCCTTCATCCATTTTTTGTGAGGAAATGAAAACAATCTAAACAGCATTCGTATTCCAAGCTTTGTCCTGAAGCTACTAAGTGAATTTAACAGTGTTTTAAATAAGAGAAGTATTCTGGTCTCTTATATTTTCTTTTCCATTTTAATTCAGTAATTCTGATAGATTTTAGAGAAACACACCTTCATTCTAGCCTGTCCAGAGCAGCACACTGTTTAACTAGGGTTAGATGCTAGAGTTAAATGCATTAGAAAACTTAATCAACTATGGAGGAAGAATACTTGGAAAAAAAGATAAGAGTTGTCACACTGGAAAAAAATCCCACAAGGAAATGAGTCATTAACCTATCCCAGCAATTTGCACAATCCCTGTCATAGTGGGTAAGAGGGGTATTTTGTACCTGTGAGTTGGTACAAGTGTTTGAGTTTCAAGTTATGACTGGACACTGAATCTGTTGTGAGTAACTCAAGCAGAGCAGGCAAGAGTATAAATTTGCATGCTTTAAATAGGTAATCATGATCAAAATATCACTTTGGTGTTGGGGTTAAAAAAAAAAACATCCCTAGAGGTAATAAGTTAATTTTTTCAGCTGAGTTCCAAGTTTTACTGAATGTCAAACAGTCATTTGAGATTTGTCCATGTTGGAATGGGGGCATTGGCAAGTTGCACCAACAAGTTAATGATGGTTAATATAATAATTTGTAGTAGCTGTTCTGTTCATGTTTTTTTCTGCAGACCTCGACAACTCAGTGTTATTTACTGTAAAGTTTTTATTTATCTCATTGGTAGTATGTTATGATTCTTAAAATGGTTTGTTTTCTTCCTGTGCAGTTTGCTGCTGTTTCCATACTAGTGTGTGATGTTGGTAAAATTTTCCACAGGTCAAAATTAATCCTCAACTAACTGGGCTTCTTAAGGCATGGGTGAGAAGTTTTTGTAAAAGCAAGGTCTCTTTACATATCCTGAGTAGAATCAGGGTTAGCATAAGTATCCTTTCCAGCAAATCTACTCTAGATTCAGCCCCATATGTGGATTGAAAAAAGAAAAATAAAAGTTAAGTAAACCTAGATATATGATGCAGACAACAACAAAAAATTCCTAAGTCTGTATAAATAAATATATAAACATGTAAAAGCACAGTCTCTGGCAATTAGAATTGGGAGGGAGCAGAAGCCTTTTTCTAATTTGTTTTTCTATTTCTGTAAAACGCTCTGTAGGTTCCTAGTCAGGTTGCACTGAGGCTTCATTTCCACCAGACCAGTTTGCTCAAAGCCCCATCCAACCTGGCCTTGAACACTTCAGGGAGTGGGCATCCTCAACTCCTCTGAGCAACCTGTTCCAGTGTCTGACCTCCCTGACACTAAAGAATTTCTTCCTAATAGCTCATCTAAATCTATCCTATATTCAATTAAAGCTGTTACTCCTTTTCCTGTCACCACAGGCCCAAGCCTGTTTTCATAGGAGAGGTGGTCCAGCTCTCTACCTGGTCATCTTAGAGGCCCTCCTCTGGACTCACTCCAGCAGGTCCATGTCCTTCTTGTGCTGGGCATCCCAGAACCAGACACAGTACCCCAGGTGGGCTCTCAACAGAGTGAAGTAGAGGGGGACAATCACCTCCTTCAGCCTCCTGGCCTGTTTTTTTATGCAGCTCAGGGTACAACTGGCTTTCTGGGCTGCAGTCACACGTTGCTGACTCGTGTCCACTTTTTCATCCACTGCTGCCCCAAAGTCCTTCTCTGCAGGGCTGCTCTCCATTCACTCCTGGTTGTGGGGCTCCTATGTTCACAGTTGTGTTTTGTGGGAAATGGGGAATGATTTTTAACGTTGTTTTTTTCTCTCTCTTTTTTTTTTTTTTTTTTTAAATATCTTTCAGAATTCCCCACTCTACCAATATCTGCAGGATTTGGGACACACAGATTTTGAAGTATGTTCATCTGTATCACAGAAGGCAGAGCAATGTGCAGCAGCAGAAAGCCAAAGAGAGCGGACTGTGCACACTGCCCAGAAAGTGAGTGGCTCACCTTGTTCCTATGTAGTTATCTTCTCAAAAGAGAACAGCATAACTTTACAAATGGACAGAATGAGAAGAGATAGTTATAATTCTCTTACTGTATTTAAACAACAATCAACAAAGCCACTAAACCTCAACTAGCTGTCTGCATGTTTGCAAACGCTTGGTTTGCCAGTATAGTTTGGAGTGTTTCATTGTGCTGATGTAAGCTACGGAAGAAAGAGACTTTGCTGATGAATTTTTTGAGTATTTTAAATTAACTTATTTACTTGATAGTATTATGTTAGCTTAATGTGACATTCTGGGAATAAAACCTGTAATTTTCAGAAACAGAATATTTATAGTTCCAAGCCTTTTCAGGCATTCAGTTGCAAAATATCACTCACTCTGTAATAAAGCATACTAAGAAAGAGGCTTTCTGGGAAGTATGAATACCATAACCAATCTGAATGAGATAGAACTGTGCTTAGGTTATGACAATTTTCTAACACTGACAGCTGACAAAGATCAAATGGTTAGCTCAGGCTTCTTATTTCTCTCTTGTTTTAAGTTTAAGGCTACTGGATAAACATTTTGGTATTAAAATTATGCGTGATAATTTGGTCATTGTGACCTTCTTAAAACTAAATTGAATTTTATGTTATTGGTGGTATATAAGCAATGTGACTCTGTGACTCCAAGGAGGAGCTGTAGTGTAAGTGAGGAAATGTCTCTTTTGAGGGAGCTAACATAGGAATTTCTTTGCAATAAGTACACTGAAAATTCAGTAGCTGGTCTGTCTTCTCCTCAGCACCTAGATGGAGCATCCAAAGACCAGTTATTTTCTGCCTACCTGTTTCACTTTGACAGTGGAAAATTCAATTTTCAGTGGCCAACTATGTGCTAAGCCAGGAGGAAAAAGAGGCTTCCATGGAGATTTCTCTGTCCTGACCACTTCAGTCTGAGGTAGACAGCACCTCACAGTTAAGAACTTAAACGAAGCATTCATGGCTTGATGCATTGTTTTTGAAGAATCACCATTTCTTTCTCCTCTCTTCCCACCATCTATAGTAGCTTCCACCTTTGTGCACCTTAGCTCATCTGATTTTTCTCTGCTGTGGCTTTTAGACTTCCACTGGGGCTCAGTTTTCCTGCTGTTCATTCCTGTTTTATTCCTCTTTACCCATCTTCAAATCAGAGGTTCACAATCACTTCCTTCTTTTTTGTAACCTCTGCTGCTTTGCTGTTCCACAATGTTTCATCTTCCTAATTAGTTGGCAGTGAGCATAGGAGAGCATCATTCTTTTTACAAGTACAGGCAATGTGATATGAGTGGCCCTGGGATCTCCAGGTCTCTCTAGAGGGGGAAGGATGATATGGCAGCAGAAGAGAGCTGATGCTTTTCTTAGGGTCTTTTCTCAGATAATGCCATATTTATGTATATCTGCTGCTCAGTTCTCTGATGCTTCAAGGAGTTAGCCAAGTAATATTCTCTGTTAGTTAGGATTAATTTTAACACAATGTTTTCAGTTTTGTTTTTCCTTTGTTTTTGGTCAGAAGTATTTTTTTCTTGTGGGAGTTTTAATCATTCTGCCCCTTGTAGGATCTTAGGTGGGGTTGGATTTGGAAGTGTGTTTATTCATATGGATAACATCAGTCAGTTTTTTTCTGATCTGAGGAAAGAATGTGTGGTTTGTGAAACGTTTGCAATAGTATGGTGTACTTGCAAGGACTGACATGCACAGACTTTGAAGTGGAAATTTAGAAGTTGCAGTGTGAATCTTATTCATCTACCAGTATTCAGAGAAGTGTTGATGGGTCATATTTTCATACTGTGTTCTCATAGACTATAAAAGCTTCTTCACACACTCATAAGTCCATTTGAGTACAGGATAATAAATCATAAAACATTTTGCTTTGATCTTCAGTCCTGTTGGAGTCTATCTATCTTCATGGACAGATTGGTGATGGTTTGCATTCACCTGTTGGGCAGGTTCACTGCATGTTTTGCTTCACAGCCTCAATCCTCAGTTTCTGAGACTTGTAGTCTTTTTGGAAGTGTTCCGTGTCTTCCTGATCAAAGATGATCATGTAGTTAAGATGCAGGGTCCACTAAGTACCACTGTGTGCCCAGCACAGGGATTAGACAAAGCTTGTAAAAATAATCATACTATAATAAGAATCATTAAGTTTAGCAATGTGCAGCCATGCTCTTGTAGAGATTACAGCTTTTCAGAAATCATGTAGGAAAATGATGAAGGGGCTTCATATGGAAGTCTAGTCTCATGTGTTGAGGATTTGTGAACCCAAAAAACAGGTAAATTAAGGGGGATGAAAGTTGATTCCTGCAGTATCTCCATACTTCCTTGGCTAGTTTCTCTAATACAAGACTATTTTAAATTTAATGAATAAAGTGATTGCTAGTTGCTATTGATGGGCTTTCACATTTGTAATATGATTGCCTATCTCATGCAAGGCTCAATTTAACTCACATTTTTAATATACTTTAATTTAAACTACCTTTAAAAGTATTAATGGAAATACTAGGTCCACTACCCTTACTTTTCAGAATTGTCAGCTGACACCATAACCTTCAAGAAACCACCTGCAAACACATTTTCCTTTTAGAGCTATTGGCAGTTTTGTGGTACATTTACATTGAAAATACCTATTTTGTCTTAGTGAAGGAAAACTTTAATTAAATCACTGTTAAATGAAAATTTGGATGACACCTTTCACTGCCTGTTTATCTGTTCACTCCTGTGAAGTAATGCATGGACTATCGCTTGTTAGCTTCATTACTTTATTTTGCATAATTACTTTTGTGGAAGTCAGTGAAGCAGTATGATGCTGTGTTCATCTATATAGTTTCAACCAAATGTAATACATATGTGCTATGGATTAAGAACCTCAAAAGTATTAAGAAACATTGCTTTTTAAAGCCTCAAGTATCATTTTTTCTCCCTCAAGAATTTTACATTTAATTTTATTGTGTTGGGAGCAAGTTCTCCAGTGTTGTATCAGATGTACAAGTAATTAGTCATAGTTTGCCTTGAAACTTGAAGGGAGTGTGAAAATGAGTATTTCTTACAAATACTAGGATGACATTCACATTGTCCCATCTCTGTCTGGACAAGGATACATAGGGAAAATAAGGAAGAAACCTATGTGGAATTGCTAGTGGTAAAATGTCATACATTCTTCCTGCTGTTGTTCCAGTACCAGTTTGGGAATGTTAACACTATTCTTTCATAATCTGAAGTCATTAAGTCTGTTCTTGTGATTTGATTTCTGTATCTCATTTTCGTAGGGTGTCTCAAAAGAAAAAAGGAACAGAGGCAGCTGGCCACGCATTTAAAGTAGTAGACTGAATTTAGGAGGATCTGAAGCTTAGTTGCAACTTTTGTATGACATATAGGCAGACCATTTACATTCTTTTCCAATCATTTCCTCATTTTTACATGGCACTATTATCACTTCCCTCCTTTGCTGGTCTAGTCTACTGAAATTATGAAATGTCTGGGAAACAAATGCTGTGGTATTGCTTTGTTCTTGATTTGGGTTTGTTTACTCCTCTTGTATTCAGTCAAGTAGGAACCCTGTGCAGATACAATCTGCTGACATGTAGCTAGGTTTTAGCAAGGCAAAGATCTAGTCTGGGATCTCAGGGACTGAAAAAAATCTGAAAAAACCCCAAAAAGGTTCCTAGTGTCTGATACAAACTGCTGTTGCTGCTGTCCTGCCAAGCAGAGTGTATGGTTCAGGCTTAAGGAAAGGCAGAGGCATCAGTTGACTTTGAAGCACAGCTTATACAGTTCTCTCTCTGCATGGCTTTGGTGTGTTTTTGGTTTTGTTTTGATTTTTTTAATTGGAATATGGTCTTAATGGACATTGAACTGAAAAACTATAAAGATACTTCAAAGTTGTGTTCTGAGGGCTGATGACATGCCAAGTTCTCATCTGAGTGAGTATAGAGATGTGATTTAGCACAGTAATTATAGGTGGAGTGTTTTCGGCTGCATCAGTCTCTGGAGAAAGTTACAGCTGAAGCTGTGGTCTCATGATCACTTGATCCTCAAAAGCACTGTTTGCAAGAGCTCCTAGAGCTGTTTTTTAGAATTAAATCCTATTTGGGTAATCCTGCTTGATCTTTAGGGAATGTATATCTTCCCATTTACATTTTTCCTTTTTCAGTCATTTTCCTAGGCAGCTGTGCATATCTGAATGTTTAAATTGATTATACTGTCACACTTTATCCTATCTCAGATGTGATAATATTTCATCACACGGACAGGGCTGGTCCTGGAGACAGCTACTGAGGACTGAATCAGGGCTAGCCCTCAGCATTTGTACAGGTGACCTGATGTGGAAAGGCAGAGGGAACCAGTCCTTTACCTCTGTCTAGGGCTCCTACCAACTTAATGCTAGTTCTGGGTAGCTGGAAGGTATTTAATATGAAGCATTATCTTCTCTCTGAAAGGTACATAATTCAAAGGTGCCAGTGGGAATGATGGTATTTCAGATACCTGCTAGTTTGCCATTTCAGGTTCATTCTGTACAAAAGAGAAATAGTTATCAGAATTTTATTTTATTTTCAAATGAATGTGCCTAAAGTATACATGTCCTGTACTATTTAAAAAAAACGTTAGGAATTACACATTTTTGTTGCTTGATTTACAGGGAGTTTAACTGAGTGGTGTTCTAAAGTTGTAAGAAGAATACTCCAGAAGCACTGACAACATGACCTGACTTGTGTGTTGATGAAAGTTGTTTTACTTGTCATTGACACTCCCAAAGGGAATGCAAACTGTGAGACACTGTTCCAAGGATCTGAATAATTTAATGTGTTACTGTACTCTCCTGGGTCACAGCCCAACACAGTGGGGTTGTCTTGTTTTGTGTTTTCAAGCACTGACATGTCTGTTGAGTTTTTATGCAAGATCAGATTTTTATTTATAAACCAAAACAAGGAAAATAAACCAAAAGATTACACACACAGCATGCTGGTACAAGCTTTTTTTGTTTTATTTTTCTAGTAATTCCACAGTCTGATTTAGTCAAATGGTAGCGTTTTAAAATTATCCTTGGAGTGGGTTTAAATGTTCATGATAAAAACTCAAAGATTCATGGAGACTAAGGAGCTGAAAATGGTATGGTCCAAGAGGCATAATTTTATATAGTAAATGGACAACTCTTTTTGTACCCTGCTTTAAAAGTATGGGGAGAAGTACTTCTCATGAACTATGTCTGCAACTCAAATGCAGAGCAAGAACCTTTGTTTATTTAATCTTAATTTCCTACAGATGTCATTGGAAAATTCTGGTTTATTTTGCAACACTTTACAAGAAACCTTGAGGATCATCTAATGGTGCAGTTTGTGACACTCTTCTCTTCTCTTCTCCCAAATGATGTCAGTGCCCATGAACAACATCAAAATACAATGATTAGTATTTATTCCATAATCTAACAAGTGTGGATTCCTGGGATAGCTCCTCCTAATAAGCCACAATGATGTCTGTGTATGAGGAAGAGCTATCATTATGAAACCCCTGTTCCTGGTTTGTCTCTCCACTGACCTAAAAATACTTCCTTCTGGCATAGGTCTGCAGTTCTAACTGTGCACACAAGGATCCAACATACATAAAGAAAACCCTTGAGTTAGGTTACCTAAATGGGTGCCAAAGTAAGTTATTTCAAAAACTGTTGAAGCATAGGGGCTTTAGGGTAACAATTTCTGATGTTAGACAAAGCCATTCTGCCCTGGCTTGCTTCATCAAGCTTGTTTCACATTGCCTTTCAGAGGGCGCTCAGGCTGGGCTAACCACAAAGCTCAAAAATCCTGTTGCTTGGTTTTACTCTTTTATTTCCCACCTTATAGTTGAGGAAAAAAACAAGGAAAAGAATGTGGGGAAAAGAAAAGTGAAAAAACACAAGAGGGAGAAACAGAAGAAGCTGATCTAATGCAGGCATCCATTATACATTAAGCTATTATAATCTGTCTGAGTTTTTTTTTTATTTTGAAACAGTATGCCACAAAATATAAGTGCTCCACAATTAATTTTTTTGCATACATTTTGTTTGATTGTATTATGTGTCAGCTGTCCGAAGATTAAGAGGTAGGACCTCAGAACTCATGAAATATATGTAAGTAAATATTTTGAAGAATACTTCCTTTCAGCTCAGTCCAAGCAAAGTAGATATACAGTGTGTGTCAAAATTTCCCTTTTTTTTTTTTTTTTTTCATTTGACTGCAGAGTGAAGCAAAATCATTATAATCTTTCATGCATCATATTTTAGGAAGATACATGAGTAAAATGTGTGATGACCCAGAGGGAGTCCCTCTAGTTAGTGATGTTCAAAGTTATGTTTACAGCTCAGTGTGGATTCAGGTTGCATGGGAAGCAGTATGGTGACACAATAGGATGCACTGGTTGAGACAAGGGAGTCTCCGTGACAGTTCCTTTTCTGACTGTCACTCTTCCCTGCCTTTATTCACAACTCCTCTGGAGCCTTGTCCTCAAGCTGCAGTGGGCTGCCAAGGAGAGGTTGTTCCTCTCCTGCTCTTTTCTTCAATCCTTATCAGCCATTTAATTTCACGTTTATGGTTTTTTTTTATTAAGGAGAGAGTAAGTCTCTCATATCAATGCAGTAGTTGCCACCTTGAGATCAAACTAATTCTAGCTGTAGTTACTTTTAACATTACAACACAACAATCCATTATTCTCCGAATAGGTGGGATTACTGAAAGCTTTATTTTATGCCCTTGTGTCCAGACAAACTGACGGGAAGCAGATGTTCCTTTAGTATACTCTGAAGTTAGGCCAGACACAGTAAGCAAAACTTCCTTACAGGTACTGTGGGCTGATTTAAGAAGCAAATGCAGAAGTAAAGGAATTGTCTTCTGTTATTTTTATTTATTTTTGGCTTTGGGTAATTTTTTTTTTAATTGCAGTAATTTCTCTTCCCTTCAGCAAGGCATCCTGTCAAAACTAGTTGAGTTCTTTAGAAGTTGGTTTCCTCTTCCACAGTACAAGAAAAGTGATGACCTACTTCACCGACTGGTAAGTGATAACTTCTTTTTTTCTGTTTCCTTTCTTAGTCCACAAGTCTTCCTCTGCTCTGTACCTTATCCTCTGAGCACCATCCATGTTGGAATTGTCTCTAGGAACTTTATTTATTCCTCAGATAATATTGATTCTGGTTTTTAGTTACTGTGACAGGCAAATTGCACACAGAGGTAAAGGCAAAATATCAGTAGCCAGGTTGAAGATGTTCAAAATCTGGAAGAGAAATTAAAGTGTGTGTGAGAAATGAACAAAATTATTGAAATCAGAAAGGAGTTAAACTCTAGTGTAGCTGCCCCTTTTGGTGGAAGGCATTGTGGAGACACTGACTGAAAAAATCCCTACGTTGCAGCCACGTGCAGGAACTTTTTGGGCCCAAGTCAGCCTGTGTAGGGTAGCCCTGAAGGGTGATAGTTCTACTCCAGACAGTTGGAAATAGTTTTATGCTGCCTTTACACTTGTTCTCTGCAGTGCCACTTTCTTGCCAGTTCAGTCTCTAGCCTGGGCTTGCCTGAGATCTGCTTTGACTTGCACCCAGCTGCTTCAGGTTCCTAGTCTGGCTTGCAAATGTCACATTAGTCAGACTGTTCCAGAATCTAGAAGTTAGAATTCTTATTTTTTTTTCTACTATGATGTAGGGATGATGTCTTCAAATGTAGCTTTAAAAAAAAAAAGAAAGTTGAGTAACATGAGAAGTTAAGGGTTTCCATTTCTCAGAGACTTTTCCCTTATCTCAAGAGGACAAAATTTCCTCTGAAAGCTCTCTCTACTGATCTTTGATTGCCTTTTTTTGTGCTCCCTCTTCCCCTGTGAATCAAAGGTATTATCTTCACAGCTTTCTTTAGCCTACTTTTTTGGTATGGAGACACTACCAAAAAATATGGGAAGCATGTTTCTCCTGCCTCATGGTACAGTAAGGTACTGAAATGTCACAGGATGTGTTGGAGGAGGGCAGAGTTTCCTTTTGCACACAGTCCTGAAAAAAATGTTTTCCATTAAAAGTAGAATGCATGTTATCACAAGTGACATTGGTGTATGGAATTGAACTTTTAACTAACTATTTTATGGTTTCATAATCTCATTCTGTCAATGACAGAGCTAAAAAAAGATTTTTTTAGTCTGCACTGTGAAATGTCGTACTTCTGCTAACAGCTTCTACTAGAGAGTTTTACAGAAATATTCTGCTTTCCTTCCTGTAGTCTAGGTAGGTGCAAAGTTGCACATGTTCAGCACTTGTTGGGTTTTGTTATAGAATTCATACTTTGAAGTGTTTTGTCATCATAGTTTGGTGTCGGAGGCAAATTGAAATTTTCTGATGGATATATTTGTCCTCAAGATATGTGAAGAACTATATCTGTAGGGAAAAAAAATAACAAATATTTGTCATGGCATAGAATCCACAAGTAAGAAACTCCCTGAAGTTTGCCTGGAGTTTAGCAAGTGTGAGGTCTTCTGAGTCCCATGCTGTTTCATGCTCAGATTGAGTTTTTTTGGGAAAAGAACAGAATCCTGCAGGAGAGGACTTCACTGCCTTGGCTTGGGTCTTGAGTCCAGTGCATTGACCCTACTGTTACTAAGTGTCCACAGGTGACTTTTTGTTGAGTCCTTTGAAATATATCTCTCTTTAAAATTCTGTTTGTTAATTATGTAAATTATGTACTGGCATTAAGCTAAAGAAGCATTTGCTGTTTTGGTAGTGATCTTCTAATAGATATAGTAGCTCTCTGATTCTTGCACAAATACATTGGCATCATCTGTGGCATGTTTCCAGATATTGTTACTCTCTAGGTCAGATGACAAAGTCATTGTGATGCATCCTGCAAGTTTGAACTGTTGGGTAGGGCGTGAATTTTTATAGGTTAATAAAAGCGAAGGTGCTGCTCGTGATAGATCTGAAACATCCCTGTAGTCTTTGGGAGCAGATTTAAAGGACTTTAAAGGAAACAGAAAAGTAAAATGTAGAGTGTCTGGGTATTCTCCTTGTTCTGCTAACTTAATTTTAAGGATTTGCATATTCTTAACTAATGCCCATTTTTTTTCTCCTGCCCGTTTGTGGTAAGGATGTTGGATTTCGATTTGACACACTTCGTACCATCCTGCAACAGGAAGTTCTGCTCCAGGAGGATGTGGAACTGATTGAGTTCCTTGACCCCAGTATCCTGTCTGCAGGGCAATGCAAGCAACAGGAAAACCCACAGCTTCCAACACTACGCTCCCTGGCAACTCCTAATATTTGGTATTGTACAGAGAATATCTATAACTATATTCCCTGAGAAAAATAAAAGCAAAAAATACATGTTGTGTTCCTTATATAAAATGCAGCAATATAGTAACTACTTTGTTTTTTGCAGGTCTTCAACTCTTTGATCTACTAGTCCCCAAATTTTGGTTTAAGCATGGGTTTTTTTCCTCAAATTATAATCTATGATAGCTACATGAATGTGAATGGATACTTCCAAACCCTGATATGTGCTATGAGGAAGAACTAACATGGTTGTTTAATTCATTAATTTCTAAAGCTATGCAATGGTGATTTTGATAAATGAGATGTGATTGTGAAGACTGAACTGAAAAGTGCTTTCTTTGCTATGGTCTTCAGAAAATACGTCGGGGGAGGTGCAATTATTTTTCAGATGTAGAATACCAGAAAAACAGACTGAAGAATATTTAAATGAGATGCGTCCAAGTCAGCAGAGGCTGGCAAAATTCACCCTAGAATGCTGAAGTAGCTAGCTGCAGGGGTATCTGAACAGATAGCTACTGTGTTTGAAAAATAACAGGGATTGTGGGTGTTCTGACAGAGGGACTTGCTCATAAATGGAGAGGAATCAGTAGATAAATACATCCCATAACACAGACCAGTGCTGTGTGTCATAATAATAACATAATATGTTAAGAAAGTAGATGAAATTATTATAAAGCCATGGTAGGTTAAAAAATCAAACCATTTAAGTTGTAATTATCTCACTAGTGATGCTCTCTGTCACACTAGAGAACTTTTGATCCATATTTTTTCAGTGGTTTGCCCTGGTCCTAGCACTATTTGTTATTTCTTTAACTGTTCAGATGATAAAGTACACTCACAAAATTTGTAAATGTTGCTCAGCTTACAGATGACACCAAGTTTGTAAGTGTTTTGGCAGAATGGAGTTCAAAAGCAGCTTGGAGAAAGGTCTTGAAATTAATAGAAGAGTCAATAAAGACAAAAGTGTAATGCTACACTTGGGAAGGAAAAATCAAATTCACAAACCCAAAGTGATAAGTAATTGAGTAGGCAGTAAAACTTCAGAATAAGATCTGCACAGCATTGAAGAGTATAAATTGAATGTGCCAGCAAATCTTACCCTGCTGTCCTTGTTACAGGCAGGACATAAGGGTTTATTTTTCTGTCTGTTTCCCTAAGCCTTTTATTAGACTATGGCAACTGGTTTTGGATGCCACACTTGGAGAGCCAAAGGTAGTTCAGATTGTCCACAGCAGAACAAGAAGAAAAATTTAGATAATACAATCTTGCAAAAACATTAAAGTGAGTTAGGATTGTTTTGACACAACGGAGAAAATTGAAGTGTGATGGAACAGTGTTATGATGTGTAGAATAAGAAGACAGTTATCAATCATCCTCAATTCTGTTCAGAAAAGGAAAGGATATGAGGAAAAATGTTGTGACTGATTTGCCAACGATTCAGACTGGACCTGGGCTTTTGAAATCTTTTGAAAATCTTTTGAAAGCTAAGAATATTTATGAGTTGAAATAGCTGCCTTAGTGGGTTGTGGAGTCTCCATTTTCTTCTTCAGTCTATCTGTGGTGGTCTGTTCTTTTCCAGAAACTGAAAATGGACAAAGTGAGCTCTGAATCTCTTCCAGTTTTTAATTGTGATGATTTATGTTTTTGTGGTTTGGGAATTTTTTTTTGTTGGTTTTGGTTGTTGGTTTTTTCTTTAAGGTACCAAGGAAGTTATGGGTTTAAAGCTAATTACAAATTAGGAATAATGTGTAACTTAAACACATTATTTAAAGCTAATTACGCATTTGGAATATTTTAACCTTGGACCTTTACTGAAGCCTATCAGTAGCCCTGAAGAGTTAACACTTGTAAAGCTTGTTGAAATATGACCACAGAACTGCCCAGAAAAAAGAAGCCCAGAGATCATGTCTTATTTTAGAAATGCAAAAATATTCCTTGTGAATACTTCCAAAACCAGATACAGGATACACAGCCTTAGTGGGTGAAGAAAGTGAATATTTTTCTTTGCAAAAAAATCTGAAGAAATAAAGTTATTATGCTCCTTGAAACTTATAGCCCATCCATCTCTGTGGAAACTGTCGTAACTTTACAAAACTGAAACTATAATACTATATATGAAGCAAAGCGTATTTGCTAGCAGTTACTTATTTTTGTTGAATTTTTTCTAGATGAAAATAACAGCTTTATGACGTTTTTAAAATGTCCTTGATAAATAACCTAATTGAGATACTGCTAACTGATGAAAATGAAAGTCTTTAAGGACTATCATAAGATGTCAAATTAGTTAAAATTATTGTTCAAGCCATCATTATAAAAATGTCTTAAAAACTAGTGTGTGTTGATGTCCAAATTAAATGAGTCAGAATCTGGAAAAAATAAAGCTGGCATTAGTTGAGGGTTTTGTTACCAAAAGAAACATGCCCTTCCCTACTGTACTTTTGAACCTGGAAGTGCAGATATTACAACTCCTACCCACCATGGCTTAAAATGCTGAGTAGTCAGGTTTTTTTTTTTCTTTTTCTATTTTATTTTAGGAAGTATGCAAGACAAACTGACCTTTCAGAGCGGTACATTATTCTTTTACTTGTGTCATAAAAAAAGCCAGATAAATGTTTCCTTAGAGTATTCTGCCCAAAGAATATCATGTATGTATACATCTGCCACTAGGAACAGTTTTTTGTGTACAGGGCTCCCTTCAGGACCTACATAAAAGCCCTGTACAAAGATGCTGTGATCCCAGATGTAAGGGAGAGCTTCCTGATTTCCCCACTTGTTTGACCTCAGGAATCTGTGGCTGATGATACTTTCTCTGTTTGCAGGGATGTGTCCCTGTTGCTTGCCTTGGTGAGTGCACTGCTTATGCTTCCTTCGTGGTGGAAGGAATCCTGGTGGCTGCTGTGGGGACTGGTTCTGCTTGGCTATGCAGTCTTTCGGGTGTGGGGCACATGGAGGACAGCCAAGCTGCAAATATCCCTGCGAAAATATTGTATCCAGCTGGAAGAAACAGTGGCAAATAGCCGAGCTTTTACTAACCTGGTGAGGAAAGCTCTACGGCTCATTCAAGAGACTGAAGTAATTTCCAGAGGATTTACCCTGTGAGTCTATATTTCACTTTCTTTAATACACAGATTCATTCAAACCAGATGTCTCCTAATATTGTCTTCTAATACTGTCTTGTTACGCTGTCTCCCATAGCAAGTGGAATCACTGGAAAACAATACTTTTAGCTTTTAGTTTACATAAAATGGTATAATTACCATTCATACTAGAAGTAGGAAATCTAACACTCATTGTTAAAAACTTGCATCCTGAAGGAGAATTAAGTGTCACAAGCCTTTGAAATCTGCTGCTCTGCTAGCAATTAGATACATGAAGAAATGGATTTTAGTTAACTGTTTTGAAGAGTCATTTAGAGGATTCTTTGTTTGGGGATTTTTTGTATTTTATGTTGCCAAATCTACGTAGATAAACTGACCTACAAGTAATCATTTGTATTTTAGAAAACAAGGTGATGTGAAAACCATTCTATTTTTATTTAACAAATAACAGTCCGAAGTAATGAGAACAGCAATCAGCAAGGACCATCAAAGGTCATTTCCCACCTCAAAAAAAGTTTACAATGCCTTTTTTCCTTGCATAAAATTGTTGAAATGTTTAGAATCTGAAATGCTTTTCCATTTAAAGGGTGTGGACACATTGCTGGTTATTTAACTCTTGTAGCTATTTGATAATTTTTGTTTATTTGGCATGTGTAAGGACATCAAAACATGTTCAGTGTCTGCAGTGATCCCAAAGCCAACACACCTGCTTAAGTACACACTTTGCCTTGTATGCTTTTCCCTTACAACAGCTTATGGTTAGTTATGTACCTGTGCCAGTTAGACTTAAGGTTAAAGGAGGTGGGAAACACCAACATCTAAAATCCAGTTGACTTCTTTCTAAAAATAATTAAAAATTCCCCTGCCTGGAATTAGAAATTGTTCGTTCATGTCAGACCAACTATTCTGTGCTCAGGCATGTGTTTTTACATGCAGGCTTGACACTGTAGACTTGACATTTCCAGCTTGAGATACCTTCAGTATGCTTCATTGAAGAAATGTTTCATTCTCCCGTTGGAATGCATGAGCATGTCTTCAGTCTGCCTAGTTATGTGTTTTGGTTTTGGTTTTTTTGCTGAAGAAGCATATAGTTAAGCAATAGCCAGTCTTATCTTTGCAAATGGATTCTTAAAAGGAATTACTGTTAGGGCTTGTCCAAATTACAGATGATAAAAACATTTGGATTTTTTCCTAAGTTTAAGCGAATGAACTTGTGGTCAGTGTCTAGATTTCTGGTTCCTTGTTCTATTACTACATATCTTAGATAACAGATTAACAAAAAACAGACTGGACTTAAAGCTGACACTTGATCTAATAGCCTCTTAACTTAAAACTCTGGCAAGCTTTTCAAAAGACTTTGGAGTATGGATGGAGTGGGAAAAGTCTGACTGTGCCAGCATCCTCATTGGAACAATTGTCCAGCATGAAGAAGTCAGTGCTGTATAGGTTTTGCTTTGGTTTAGCCTGGTGGAAGTTCTAACTCCAGACTGTCCTTTTCTCCATCCACAAATGCAAGAGATGCTGCTGCATGAGTGAAATGCTTTTCTTGAGATAGTACTTCATGTATGATGCAAAAAAATAGCTACCCCTTTTTTCTTCCAGACTTGCTGTGCTAAACCTTAGCAAAACAAAGTTTATGATGTTCTGCTGTAGAACCTTGTCAAAGTCTTAATACTTGTTCAGAAAGACTCATATGGCAATAGAAATGGTTGCATCTAAAAAGTTAATGTGTCTTCTTCTATCATTTACATCCCTGAGGGAGTGTGCTTTCCACCAGACAGCAGAGCACCCTGTTCAGTGCTGCTGTTTTAATATCCTGCTAGCTCAGCATAGTTTGGACTGCACATTAACTGTATTATGAATGGAAAGATACTGAAGCAGACAGTTAAATAGTCCTGATTTCAGATTTTGGTTATCTGTATTTAGCTGAAGTCTGATATGGCAGGCCCAGGTCCACAGCTTTGGCCTGAGGTCCCATGTGTTCCACTGCTGTTTTTTCTCCCCATTGCACCATCCATTGCTATGTTCTCATAGGCTAATTTACATCTGCTTTGAAATACCTATGCCTTTGCTTTACTCTAGCCTATTTGCCTCTTGTTACTTGACATCTGTCTTTCTCTCTAAATGTTGAATTATTCTTTATGAGGTTTTGATCAGTTTATGAGGTTTATGACTGTGTGACAGTGACTGCTAATTGAAGCACCACTTTGTCTATATTCCCCTCCCACCAAAAAAAAACCCCCACATCAGCCACTTAAGCTAAGGAAGTAAGAACCCTGTCAGGCCTCTCCTATACTAGCTGCTCTCAAAGGCAACTGGGTATTCTGATTTCAGACTAGCCTTCAGAAGTGGTTAGTGCTGCTGCTGGGATTTCAGGTACAAGCTGTGCAATGCAGAGATGGGGGAGACCTCCCCAAGGCTGTTTGGACTGCTGAGATTGTGTAGCCAGGATAGGGCAGTGTTTTACTCAGGCAGAATGGCAGTAATTCTGTCTAATTGCTTCACTTGCCATTATAGAAATGAAGCCTCATCATGAGTTGCAATCTAGAATTTCCACTGGGTAATGAAAGTGTGTGCCCTGCCTTCATAGAATCAATCATAGGACAGTTTGAGTTGGAAGGGACCTTAAAGATCATGTAGTTCCAACCCCCTGCCTGGGCAGAGACATCTCCCACGAGATCTGGTGGCTCAAAGCCCCATCCAACCAGGCCTTGAACACTTCCAGGGATGGGGCATCCACAGCTTCTCTGGACAACTTATTCCAGTGTCTCACCACGTCTTGCACAGTATAAAATGAAAACAGTAGGAATATGTAATGAGAGACTGCAGCAATAACCAGCAAGTAGTTATTTCCTTGTCTGTCACTGAAATAATTAGCTTTTCTCCAAAATGCTCCCTTTCTACTGTATTTTAAACTAGAGTTGAGCTCTACGAGCACACATTGGTGTATGTAGCACAGAACTGCTTTCACGTTGGGGTGCAGTAATAGCTTTTATTAATAGGTCTGTACAAGTTTGTTAAAAGTTGAGACCCTTATTAAAAACTGGCTTGTATGAAGAAATAAGTCACTGTTCTTTACAAGTAAAATGGGTTTGGAAGCAGTAGGAAGGAGGAAATTCTTTTCCTCCTTAACTTTTTTTTTTTTCTTCTTGCTATTTGTGGCTGATACGCAAAGCTGATAACATTTTGTAAGTCAAAATAGCTAGAAGATAAATGGAACATGAGGAAATTAGGGTTATGGCACGTCTGGCACATAGACATTTATAGAAAGTTATACTAATTTCAGATTGCTGGAATAAAGAAGAATTATTTTATAAAGAACACTGAAACAAGCCTTTTCAGAGTAAAGCAAATTGTTTTGCTAAATATTGGCAGCACATTGCCATAGCAGAACATAGAACTCTTTCCCTTTTTTTATAGTAGAAGAATTTTGCTCTTTTTCTTTGAGCCTTCCTCTGACAATTCACCCAGGGCTTGAATCTACAAACTGGTATGAGAGTTTATCCATAAACTTTCAGCTGTTACCTTCAAAAGCTTGAGAAACATTACAGATTGGCATGTACTATATTTCATGCTGTGTACTCTAGTGAAACATATGGCGAGACAAGCATTTTAAATTTATGTTCAGAAATTGCAATTAATATAGTTGCTTTTATTTCGTTCAGATTTTAAAGTACATTATGTTACATAGAACATTTTAATATCACATCATTTAATATGGTATGCAGATATTTTAATATTCATTTCATCTAGCTTTTTCAATATACTGCAGTGTTTGGTATCAATCTCCTTGTGTTAATCATACTTAACATACTGATAGGGTCCAGCCTTGCTCTCTGGGTTGGCTGCATTGATTTTCATATTTTACAGTGAAGGTGATAAAGTATTTCCCCTCCTGGACAGTGTGCAGCATGGTCCAGCTAAGCACATGCAGTAGGACTGACATTTTTCCAGCAGGATCACTTCTGCTGGCTTAGTCAGCTCTTTAGTCAGATGTCCCCCAGAAATAGTTACCAATGCAGCAGCTCACCTCAGTCTTGCCAGTACTCTGTATGCTTTTCCCTTTTAAGTAACTGGACATGAAATGGCCTCCTCTCCATGCTCTGGGAAAGGTGAGAGCAGAAACAGGTTTCCAGTCCTCAGTTAATCCCAGTGGATTTTCCTGTTGTCCACACCATCTCCATTCCTGAACTGATTCTAATAAAAACAATCTCAGCAAGTAGAGTGCACCGAGGCTGCTTTGAGCATCTCAGTCATAGGTTTGGCATCAGGCTGTATGTGATATAACTGAACATTAATATTTTCCCCTCTTCTACAGCTTCATGTTACACAGGCATGTTGAACATTCAGCCTGTTCACAATTCAGTTTATTTCCAGATGAGGCAATTTCTTACAGTTCTAAAGACATTCTGAAGTATATTCTAATAGGCAAATGGCAGTTTCTTTTAAATGGTATATTCAATGTGTGGAAAACAAAATATGTTTTCAGATATGCTTGTATAGTTGCATACATTCCAGACTCCAGCAAACACAGCTGTCATTCATTGCATGATAAAATTAAACTGTCACTCAAGTAATATTTATGTTGGCATAGAGAAGATTCTTTGTGGATAAGGTTGAAAGAATATAGTGTTTTGCTTGAAAAAACATATTTAGTAGCACATTTTCCTGTAAAAATTATTATAGAACAAATTTGCACATAAAGAGGTATATGTTAAATGTGTGTTAAAACATTTAAGCCCTTACAGTGGGCTTGTGATAATTTTGTATAAGAGAGTTCTTTATGGCCAGTGTACCCTTAGTGTATCATTTTGGAAAATTTTGGAGAAAACAAACTCAGGAGTTTTGTCATAGCTCAAAAGAGAGTAGAATCAGGTTGGCTATTGACAAATCCTGGCTGCTTATTTATGGTTATAATTAAGTATATCATTGATGTAATGGGTTCTTTTTTTGCTCTCATAGTTACTGAGCGGTTTGGAAAAGTTTTTTAAGTTGTAGAATAAGAAATCTGATGTTCTGTCTTTTAAAAATACTTTAGGACATCTGTACAGTTGTATCACATTTTACTTTTCAAGTTTGCTTGACAGGGTCAGTGCTGCTTGCCCACTTACTAAAGCTGGACAGCATCCTAGTCAGCAGCTGATCGGCCTCCGGAAAGCCGTTTATCGATCTGTCAGAGCCAACTTTCGAGCTTCAAGACTGGCTACTCTATACATGCTGAAAAAATATCCTTTTTGTAAAAACCCATGGGTTGAGATATTCGTGCTGGTAAGGTTGCAACTGTTTCGAGTTAGCGTATCTAGAAACATACAGTAGCTAATTACATTCCTAAACAAGGTAAAGAAAAGGTAGCATGGGAAGTTGAGGCTTGTGTTTAATTTGAAATGTTCTTCAAAGTTTTGTCTTTTTGTGTGCCATGCAGTGTGATATAAGATGGTGCACGAAAAGCATTGTCCCACTTACTGACATCCATGCCTTTGGTGTAAGTACAAATAATATGTTTCAGAGTATTTTGGCATTTTGTTCATAGAATCATAGAATCATCTGGGCTGGAAGGGACCTCAGAGATAATCAAGTCCAACCTTTGACCACTACCGCTGCGGTTACCAGCCCATGGCACTGAGTGCCACATCCAGTCTCTTTTTAAATATCTCCAGGGACGGAGAATTCCGGAGATGCCCGGAGACTTCCCTGGGCAGCCCATTCCAATGTCTGATCACCCTCTCCATAAAGAAATTCTTTCTAATATCCAACCTAAACTTCCCCTGGCACAGCTTGATACCATGCCCTCTTGTCTTGTTGATAGTTGCTTTATAATTACTCCTTGCCATCCTTTTCCTTTGCGCTAAAATGCCCTCTCCTCTGGCAGTATGACCCTTCATATTCAAAGGTAAGCTGACTTCCTGTTTCAGACAAGTGTGAAACTCTGAATATATAAATTAGCCAAAAGGCACATTAAAATGTGAGGAGGTCCTACTCTGAATCAAAGCAGAATATTTTCTTCAGATTCCATTTTGTGAAGCATCACCTGTATTTCTTCAGTGAATTGCATACTTTCTTTAAGAGTGTTAGAATTTCAAAGTTTGTTGTACTTACTGTACTATATAGGAGATAACATCTTCACCCTGTATTGCAGTAAAAAAAAAAACAGGTATGTTCCTGATCTGAAAGAAACATGTGAAGCTGGTGGCAGTGCAACTGTTAAGAACCTGACATGGCAAATTACCTCTTTTGTCTTCCTAGAACATAATGTTTGACTTACATATCTTGTCTGGCAAATGGATAAATATATTGAGTGATGATGACGTGACAGAGGCACACACAAAGCTATGAGTGTGTGCATTCACTTTGAAGGAAATGGGGATTTGTTTGCAAAATAATTACTTGTGTAGGGTCAGGGATCCTCATTCTCTGCTTAAGGCTTGACTCTTGGCTCTGAGGAATAAGGTGTATCTGCTGTGTAAAGAAAGGAAATAATGCTATGAATGGTTCAGACATAATAAGAGCAACTGATACCTAGCTTGGAAATAGTCAAGAATCAGTTCTAAGGACAAGTGAAGGTACCTGAAAAATGGCATCAGCTAACATAGACTTCCCAAATACTCTCTAGCATGAAGAAAGTAAGTGCAGCAGTGGTTGTGACAGGTGTGCAGGTTGTTGTGGTGGCTGGGGAGGTTAGAGCTTCAAGGAATATTGATGTGTATTAGACTGTCCACTAGTTTTGTAACTACTAAACTTAAAGAAATGGCTTTTAAACTGAGAAAATGGGAGAAGAAAGTCTGTTGATTACTTGGGCTAATTTGGCATTTAATTTTGTCTTTGAAAGATATCTAGGATGGAAATTCCATTATACCAAATTACGCAGATATCACAGTAACAAGGGCCATCAGAAACAAATATCCAGAAATGTACTGCAGCCACCTGTGTATAGGTTCTTGAGAAACAGAAAGAGAAATTTTTTTTTGTGGAGCATAGTGGCAAAAACAGTGGCAGCATGTGAGCTGAGATGCAGGCTGGGCCAGCATGGCAGTTCATGAAAATGGAAAGCAAGGAATTTAAATGGAAGGAAGGTGTGTCAAGGTTTCTTCTTCCCTACTAGGACATTTAAGAGCAGCTTTAAGGTAGTTCCAAGTTGCCTTAGTTTGATATTGTCCTCACATATCACAACTGCCTGAAAATGTTACATGTATTATACGGGCATTGATGGCAAGGAGCATCATTCAAAGAGATTCCACTGCCTTGTACAATTAAATAGTATTCTTGTGCTGGAGGGGAAAGATTCCTTCATGTCAAAAGCATTCACAGCTGCCACTTGTGACAACTTTAATACCCTTGTCTGTCATCAGATTATTAGCACAAATCTGGCCTACAACAAGCAGAAGGAGGAACTGGAGAGATTAAATAAAGGAGTGAGGTGATAAAGGGAAGAAAAGGAATTTTGATGAAAAGAACTTCCATGCAAAGTCTGACTTTTACAGTTCTCTTTTTGTAACCTCTGTTTTGCACAAAATCAGAAGATACTCTCAACTTAAACTCCACTAGGTTATCAGAGTATGGACTAATGAATTACAGATTGAAATTTGCTGCTTCTGAGAATTGTGAGACATGTATCCAGTAGCACTATTAGTGATTTGGCAACAGCAAAACAAAATGTTTTTTTACAAGAAAAGGAGTATTCAAGAAACATTTCTAATATTTCACATCTGTATTAATATTAAAAAGTGACATTAAAATGCTGTTGAAATAAATATACTTACATAATATTGCTTAAATAAACATTTTTTTGTTTACTTGATAATGCTTGGTGTATTTGTAGCAGAGCAGATGTTTCTTTTTAGTTAAGCAAGTAAAAAATGTAATAATTTGTGCTTCTAACAGTTGTCAGTAGGAATATAATATGTGAAACACTTCCTACTCTCAAGGAGAACAAAATTTTAATCTTTTCCAGCTAATAAGCTTAGTTCCATTTTAACTGATATCTGTTCATTCGGTAGGGCCATTTTGCTCTTGAAAGAATAGGGAGTAGTATTTCTTTAAGAGAGTGAGCAAATATATAGGAGAGGAACTGCTTTGACCCATGGAGTGTGAATTTCATGGAAACATTTGTGTGTATAAATGAGAAATAAATTTTCATATTGCAGTTTGCTTTCCATGGTTGGTGGTATCCTGAGATCTTTCTGTGTGAAGTCCAGTTATCAAAATAAGGTTCTGGTCTGCTTATGGGCTTCCTGATTAGTATACTTGGTACAAAAGGATGATAATGTGAAGTATTCCCTATTTTCCTTTATCCTTGTGTTTCTTACAATAAACCTGGAATTTTGAGGTTGAAATTTATGATGCACTGAAAATAATTTTTGCTTTATGGCTATGGAAATAATGAGCTCAGATATGTCTGTTATTACATATAGTGGTTAAAGTAATATAGAAAATGGTATTAAATTTACTAATGTAGTAAAAGGTACATTTTGATTCAAGTTAAGCTTTCATTTTAAAAATCCTTGTAAAAATCCTGTACCAGAAATACCTGTAGCTGAATTATTTTTCAGGCTTACTATGTCTGAATATCCTTTTCAAAGATAACTTGCAAGAAGATCAATTTACTCATGGCTTAATGGCTTCCTTGTATAGGAACTTTTTTCTAAGACAGGTATGCATGGGTGTGATACTAAGTCCAAAAAGCGTTCAGAAATAAGCAAAATCTATTTCCATGGAGAAGTTTTTCCCAGAAAATGTTGTGTCAGTGAATGATGTTGTATGGACGTATGTTTGAGCTAAGTCCTACCGTGAATTTTTGCTCTTACATTGTTTTAAGTCTGGGCCCTCAAAACTCTACAGGTAAATAAATAAATATTTAAACTTTAAAATAGGTCTAGATTCTTATCTCATTTTGTCAACAAATTAGAACAGCAAATTTTATTGTTGCTTAATATTACACTGCTTTGAGAGATTTTTTTCTTAATTATCTTAAGTATGTTGCTAAACCTATGCTTCAATATATTGAACTATTTCTGAGTTAGGCATCAAATTCATACCTTGAATCAGTAATAGTCATCCTATTTGAAGTCAAAGGGAAGCTGCTTTGAACTGAAATTGCTGTATGTTTAACTTCAAGAAAGAAAATGTACTTGACAGGTTGAGCTGGTAACTGGAATGAGTCTTAAAAACTGGATAACTGTAGTTATAAATGAGTAAATTAATAAACACATTTTTATTGTAAGGGATATATTGATCTGAGCTAATATATTAAGATTTTATAGCCATCAGTATTGTTTCTCCTCCCAAAACACCTGCAGCAAATCAGACTATTATGGTAATGTATATCTCAGATGTGTTGGAGGGAAATGTGTCTGATGAACCTGTTAAAAATCCTAATTCACAGCTTTATATAAATTTAAATTGCATAGACCTGATATGTTATCATTACTGACTTCAGAAAGACTGCAAGTTCAGTAATGCTTGTGGGGAGTGTTCTCCCTTTCTAAACAGACAACTGCCTTCAGTAAATAAATTAATACCATCCTAATTAAAATGTGTTCCCCCGGAAAATAGAACAAATACACAACTACAGATCAGCACATCAGCCTTATTTCACACTTCTGTATCTAACTTGACAGACCAGTAGTATTTCATGAGATGGAAAGTCACATTCCTTATATTTTATGTGTAATGACAGTTGGGTGCTTGCAGAAACACTTCATTTTCTCATGCCAGGTTTATTCTGATTTGTTCATAACAGGAGGACTTCATGCCTAAAGTCATAGAAGAAGTAGTCATGAGAGGGAAGAGTATTTCTCTCTTAATCTGGAAGATAAGGCTATAGCAGGATGCAATGACTGAAAGCTTGAACAAAAAATAGGTATTTTGGCTTAAGTGCTTATGGAATGTTGTGCAGAGCAGTCACTAGTAGCTTAAATCTCTGCACTGCTCTCCCTTGAATTGTGCAATGCCTCAGGCAGTACTTCCATCGGTGTGCTGGTTGCTTAATATTTTTATGCTTAAGAGCCTTGTTTGTTCTCCATCATGGGAATCTATGGTTTATTCTCTGAATTAATGATACACAAGCTCAATGGAAGAAATTCTGTAGTTTATGTTACTGACTAATGTTAATGGTTTCAGCCTCAGCTGGTGCAAGATGACATGAGACTTCATTTCCATTGAACTATATTGATAGGTAGGACCTGAGAGTTGGACCATATAACCTCAAGCAACTTGAATTTTACTGTAAATGTAAGGTATCATTCTCTGATGGCTAGACATAAGTAGTATTATAAAAAGACATGGGGATAGCAATGCTTTGAACTGAATTATATCTTACCCCACTAAGGTGGAGTGGATATAATGCATTCTTTGTCCTTGAGGTGCACTGAGCACAGGCAAATTGCCTCTAGTAAATCTAGTAAAAAATTGTTCCTTCTCAGTAAAAATTCAGTTATTGCACTATGGAATGTTAGTTTGCACAAGAAAACAGTAAGCTAAACAGAAAGTAGAATCCTCTTTGGGTCATAAAAGCCTGAATCAGAAATCCAATGCTGGAAGATCTGAATAAAACATTTGGTTATTCTTCAGTGCAATGTTTTTTCATTGACCAGCCAGTTCGTCACATACTTTCCTCATCCCTTCCTGCCTGTTGAGCAGCTGAAAATTTTATAAAACAGCAGCTTGGATTTCTCAGGGACATTGTGAACCCTCCCCCTCTGAACATTTAAATCTGTAGATGCAAATGTGCTTTGGAAGAGCATGGTGCAAATGTTAAATTGTTACTCACAGGGGTACCTTAGTGTTCTTGCTTTTCTACAGATAAATAGATGGGTCTGCTGGCAGAGATCAGACATTCACTGTGCAGACATTTTATTCCAGATTTGACAGTTTATTATTAAGTAGCTTTGCCTTCTCTTCTTCCAAGCTAATAATGAATATCAGTTAAACAGAATAATATTTTCACGAAGACATAGAAAATCTAGCTAACCTAGGGCTAATTACTGTATTATGGCTTTAATAGGAAACTTCAGCGTTAAAAATACTTGCAATTTGGAGCAAAGCACATGGCTTGGTGTATATGATGGATGTATTGAAACTTCATAAACATTTATCCCTTAGGAAGTTAATGGGGGCATGGGATGAGTTCTCTGCTTTCATCTAACACACATCTAGCTGGGAATCCCTAGCTGAGGCATAGTAGCAATAAGTGGCTTCTTTGATATAACCACACATTTGAGAGGTTCCCTAGGAATTTATTTATTTTTTTTAGCATGACTTAGAAATTAATATGTGTCCAGACTGCTTTTTATGATGTTTCTGCTGTTAGAAATGTCTCGTTGCAGGAAAAGATCAACATGGAATGTGATTAGTCTCTGAGATAACTGGTGCTGGAGGGTTTTGACCTGAATTTCAATCTCTTCTGGAGTTACCATCCTCATCCCATGTGCTCCATCTGCTGGGCATCAGGTTAACTTAGAAAAGCCACGGTGTTTATGTAGGTAAGGAAGCAGCTGGTGACAACAAAATACTGTGTTTCTCAGTAATTTGCACTGCAGGTTTTCATCTGCGTTCCTACTTCTGAACCACACACACACTTTCTTTGTGGACTCAGGGGAGAAATGTAGTTGGGTTTTAGAGCCTAGACACTAAGTATTGCTAGTTCCTGGGCCACAGAAATTTTATTTTATGCATTATTCTTCTACGCAAGTGGTAAAAAGTTTCTTGAGCAAGTGATTCCAGTTAAGTGCTTTATGTGCCACACAAGGTGAAAGTGTTCAGTTTGTAAAGCAAAATATAAAGGAAAAAAACATTTACATTTTCATGACTGTTTCCCAAATATTTTTGTTATGTAGTTCTGCAGAACAAACGTGTTTAGGACCACAAGCAAGTTTTTTTGTGACTAGGTTACTATCCAAGATATGCACAAATCTTGAAGTGTTCCTCTTCCCCTCTCCCCAGGTTAGTCTAAAATTAGTGCTATTTTAAAACAAATGCTGCTTATTCTATGGATTTTTTTTATCTGTCTTCTGGTAGAGCTTACATTGTGCTTTCTTCCTACTTTTTAAGCATTTCTGAGGGCTGGGAATGTACATTTGCACGCTCAGAATTTAAATGTGCTGAATAGTGCTGGTAGATAACAGTTTGCCACTGTTCCTGCCCAGATCCTGGTGGCTTTACAGCGATGTAATCAATAAAATTACTGGTATAAGAGCTGGGGAGCTCCTGTTCTTCTCACTGTGACCTGTCCAAGAGCAGTAACTGCAGAGATCTCTGAGAGGTCCCTCCAAACACAGAACTCACAGGGAGTTCCCATTGTTCTGAGTTCAATCTATAACAAATCTTTGAAACTTAAACATTGCACAAGAGTTATTCTCCTCTTTCCTCTTAAATGTATGATTTCCATTGTAAGATTGACACGAGCTACTTGTTGGCAACTTAACATTTTCAGACAAGATATTTTCCTCACTTGAATGGGATGCGGGTATTTTTTATCACTCTGTTTTGCTTCTTTTTATGTGTTTGCATTTAGACATAGGTGTTTTGTCAATGTCTTTCTTACCTCTCATCCTTCTAAGGCTTTTTAAAACTTGTGCTCTGAATAAGGACTGCAAAATATACAATTAAGCAGGATTCAGGTGTATTTGAGTGGAATGTATGCACTTTCAAACAAATTACAAGACATAAGAAGCCTTTTTAGGTGTGGTGTTTTTTTCCTTTCCTGTGTGTTTAATGCAAAAGTTGCTTTGTTAAACACCTTAACTCCAGCTAAACCTACCCTCTGAACTCAGAGAGTGACAATGTGACCAGCTACATCTGTGTAGTCCCCTTCAAGGAGCTGGGTCTGGGACTGAGTGAAGAGCAGGTCTCTGAAGAGGAGGCACACAACCTCACTGATGGCTTCAGCCTGCCTGCACTCAAGGTAACCCCATGCATCATGAAAATCTCTTTTCAGTTGTCATGAACCCTTGTGGCTTGTACACAGTAGCCTGTAGTAACATGGTCAACTGAGGGGAAGATGTAATCAGTCTTACATGTTTCTACATTTATTGGCATTTAGATGGTTTCTTTTTGCATGTAGTTGAGGAAAAGCTGCACAATGCATTAGGATTTTTTTCTGCATAACATGTAAATTCGTTCAATTCACTGTTTTATAATCAGCTTGATCAAACTGCTTTTTTAATGTGATTTTTCTGCTCTGTGATTTCCCTTGATCCCAGCTGAATAAAATAATTTCCAGATTTGCACTTACATCTTCCTTAGCTAATCTTTCAACTTGAATAAAAAGAGAGACATCCGAAAATATAATGAGCTGTAATTGCCAAAGGGAATAGCTCCATTAAGTTACACTGAGGAGTAGAAATCATAAGCTTGGACCCCTGCTGCCATGAGCTAGTGTAATTCTTTGATCTTGGAAAAAAATTAGAACAGAATGACAACCACATAGTGACCTTTTTATCTATTTTGTTTTGAGATGTTAACTATTTTTAATTTGCATGAGTCAGTGTTTGCAATGGGGAAGAAGATCTAATTTGAATGTAGGCCTGCTTCACACTGGTGGTTCTCTGCCGAGAACCTTTTAACATTTTTTCTTTTTAGTGGAAAATTCCATTATGATGTGACTTCTGTGTTCTTACGGGGTTGGCTCTTGTTGCATTTTGTTCGCTTAATTCCTAGACTTCTTTTGTTCTGGTAGTAAATGTTAGAAGTAATAGTGACTGCTAAGCTTTGAGGCTTTGTTTAATTAGTTGTATGCTAAAAGCTACATCAGAAGTAAGCTTTTGAGATTTTTTTCCCTGCCTTCTCATTAGCTGAAGTTCTAATTGCAATCATGCAAGCCTACTTATTTACCCACTTCTTTTCAAGCACAAAAAGCCAATCAAGGATGCCATGTTTATAAGCTAAGTATTTGTTATCTGCAATTTACAGCAATTTAACTGAAATCTGGTTTAGCTCAACAAGTTGGGATGCTTTCTGGGTACAGTTAAGCTCACAACTAGTGAATCTTGGTTTACTGTAACTGTTAACAGACAGTGATAAAGGCTGGGTATGGTGAACATTTGGGTGTTCACACCTAAATGAACATAAATCAATCCTAAGCAGATTCGTGCATAAATAATAAAATAGATATACCTTGATAACCTTGAGACATATTTATGTTTTGAGCTCTGGGTTTATGTAAAGTCCTCTCCAGTATATTTTAATTAGAGAGCATCTGTCTTTATATTAAAATGCAGATAGAATACAGAGACATTTATCCAGATTTGGTTAATATTTTAATTTTCATTCCAAGCCCATGTCTAGCCAGATGAAAAATGCAGCTTGTGCCTTTGGGCTACCTTGTACTTGAACTAAAGCAGTTTAAAGAGTGAACATTTTTGGCTTAAGAAAAAAATACTGATATATACTGAGAAGAGACAGTTGGTTGTTTTGGGTGAATTTTAATTGTCAGTAAAAATGATCAGAAGTTGTTGCCAGACCAAGCCATTTGCAACCCTAAATACACCTGGCATTTCCTTTTCTCTTGTTGTTATGCCTTTTTTCAGGTAGGTTTTGCATTATTACTTTAAATTGCTGAAGTTCACTACTTTTGTGTGCTACTACTTTGCCTGTTTTGCCTTATGTCTGGAGAAAGGGATTGGTTTTCTTTTGTGTTTATTGTAGCACGAGTTCTTGATTTTCTATCCAGGGCACCACACCTGGGTCACTTGGCTGATTGCTGCCCATTTGTACCCAGCCACATCACAGTCTTGCATGTGTGCCTGACATTAATTTCATATCGTTGTGTTCTTTCATCTTATAACTATCTTTTGTAAAATGAGAATTCTTTTTTCTTTTGGAATATTTTGTCAGTTTGCATCCAAGTATGGTTTTATGTACCCTAGGATACATCATACAGCTTCTCTCATAAGGCATTTAATAGTTTGTGCTACTCTTGTATATGTTTTGCTCTTAACTGTTTGTATGCTGGAAAAACCTGCTGCTTGTCCATAGTAGTATGAGTACAAGATGTAAATACATTATTACAAAGCTTGGAGATAAAAATCTCAGAACAAGTAAATTGGTCATCCTATTCTGTAGTGGAGGGGAGTGGGAAAAAAGCATGATGAGTAGTTACTTTGTCTGCCTTAGTCTAGATTGCTTGGGAACAGATTTTGTAGAATCTCAGAATGTTGGGGGTTGGAAGGGACCTCTGGAGATCATCTAGTCCAACCCCCCTGCCAGAGCAGGCTCACCTAGCACAGGTTGGGCAAAATATTCATTTACAGAAGTCAGGCATCTTACAGTGAAGCTGCTTACTGTCCTCTGAATGAAGATGTCCATCTGTCAAAAGCAACAGTCTTAAGTGGGAAAGCATCGATTTTGGGAAAGCTTTCATGGAAAGGACTTTTTTTGGGTCCAGGATGGTCTTCCTGCTCCATATCCCATCTTCTTAAGTAGCTAAACCTGTCCATGGGGGGGTGAGGTGCATCTCCCAAGCCCTAGCATGTATGGGAAAGAGGGAGACCAAGAGGTAGAAGGGAGTTTTGCAGGTGTAGACAGAGCCTTTCTGTCCAATCTGCCAGAGTTTTACCTTCTTGCCCCTGTTTTACAAATGCTGCCAAGCTGAGGAAGGCAAGCCACATTTCTTGTCCCATACAAGAACAGGCTGCTTAGAGAGCTGGTGGAGTCTCCATCCCTGGAAACATTCAAAACCCACCTGGATGCCAGACTACACCTCATACTCACCTACAGTTGGTCCCTTTTAATAACGACCAGTATTGCAGAAAAAAGTATCATAACCTTTCTGTTTCATTTTAGAGATATAAAACGATGCAGCAGTCTTCTTCAAACTAAGAAAGCAGTTCATCTCATTGGAAACCGAACTTTTCAAGATGAAAATTGTGGGTGCCTTGTTCCCAGATCAACTGGCCTCTTTTCACCATTTATATAGCATTGCAAATCAGTTGATTCCTTACAAGACATTCCCTTGTTAGTGGTACTGGAAGAAATTTCTAACATTGGCTGAAAAAAAAAAAAGAAAAAAAAAAAAGTTAACTCCTCAGCTTTCTTCAGATGTAGAATGATTTTTGCTGAAGTACAATGCAATTAGACTCACATTTCAAGGTTGGGTGTGGGGCAGTGCAGTAGTTAGCAGATCACAGAAACGATAGCTTGGCATTAAAAAGGAAAAAATGTCTTTGCTGCCACTGGAATTTTGGCAGCCCTTTATGAGCTGTAAGGTATGTGGAGATTATAGCAAATAATGAGACTGCCTGATGAGAACGTGAGTTTTTAGGCCTCTGTCAACCTTTTCAGGATAATTGCATATAATATCCTTCATAAAAGAATTAAGTCACCTGACGTTCACAAAATCTGAGCATCACGTGGTCCGGGATACCCTTCAGAAACCTTTATCCCTTTTTTCTCAGTTTTTTCCACGTTCCCACAGCTGTCGGAGGAATGTTTTCCTGGGATGCATCTTTGGAGCCAGCTGCATGCAGCTAACCCCTCCCTGTTTTGCAGGTCCTCTTTCAGCTCTGGGTAGGGCAGAGTTCAGAATTCTTCAGGAGGCTGGTGCTGCTCCTCTCCCCAGCCAACGCATCTCCCAAGCCCTCGATCTGCCCCGAGCGGCTGCCTCATCACATCCTCTCTGACGTGACCCAGGGCCTACCTCACACACACGCCGCCTGCCTGGAGGAGCTGAAGCGGAGCTACGAGTTCTATCGCTACTTTGAAACTCAGCACCAGTCGGGTTTGGAACGCTCGGCCAGAACAAAGCAGAAATCAGCAGAGCTGAACAGTCTGCAGACAGCGGTGCGCAGCTTGCAGCTTCATCTCAAGGCACTGCTCAACGAGTAAGTTAACTCCTGAATTAAGAGATTAGGCCTAAGTGGAAGAAGGCTTCAGACTTTGGGTTGTCGGCTTGTATCCCAGATTCAAAAGGAAAAAAGGCAGATGCATATACGCATGCCGGGCGTATCTTCACGTAGTATGGGGTCAAGGATCCTTGGTTTCCCTATGAAATCTCCCATTATGTACTGCTTATTCCTTAAGTATCTTTATTTAAATCTTTAAGTAAATTCAAAGCTAAGCAGCTCATTGAGAACTTGCAATGCTTTTGTCGCTCCCTTGAAAAAGTCTGAAAGCAGACTCATTTTCATTGACTTTGCAACACGCCAAATGCTTTCTTATAAAGTTCAGCTTGTAGTAGCTACCGAGTAATATTTTTAAAGATACATCACTGCCTTGGTGAAATATTTGAAGCTGTCCTACTCCTTTAATTGTAATTACAAAAAATTGCTGCAAAGAATGCAGGTAAGCGATGTATGTGGATTGATGTGGAAAAAAATGATCTTTTTTAACTTTTGGGGCATCTTTGAGGGCTTGGCTGAGTTAGATTCTTAAAAATTGAAGAAAATAACAGGCTATTAAATGATAAATAAAGGAATGGTGAAGTCAGATATTTATCATTACTTATTTCTGTTCATCTCATCACTTAGGGTAATAATTCTTGAGGATGAACTTGAAAAATTTGTAAATACTAAGGAGACACCTGAGCTGACAACAGAAGCCCAACAGGTTCTGGAACAAAAACTAAAGTTTATTCAGCCTCATATCCAGGCAAGCAACAGCTGCTGGGAAGAAGCCATTTCTCAGGTGGAAAAAATGAGTGGAAGAAACCCAAATAAAAAAGGTATATGTGAGAGATTGCTACTAATGGAGATGGAATGATGAAATGGATCAAAGGCAAAATTCAGCCGGTACACTATATACATATGTCAAATATTTTCACTGTGATAACCTTGAAACTTTTGTTTCAGAAAAAAGTATAAATATGTTAACTCGGTCCTTTAGACCTGTGGACTCAGATTGTTACATTTCCAGGTGCAGATCCACAGTGGTATTTTGCCTTTGTTTGGTGAATCACACGTGAAGGTTTTGAGGAATTGTCCCTGAGATTTTCATTTTACTGCATAAAAATGATATAGTTAATTGAAATGGCAATGACATTTCCTGGAACAGTTGAAATTGTACAGGATGTATAGAACATACAATAGCCATTTACCTGCTCTGTCAGGTAAGTCATCTTTTTGAGTTTAAAAGCAGCATATCCCAGTGTTTTGCCATATGCCTCTCTCCTTAGTGACTTCTACTTCCCATGCAGCTCTCCTTGTGAATCACAGCTAGCTTAAATAATGATAATTAATTTAGGCTCTCATGACATGGAGTTGAACCTTTAATTTCCTTTTTTTTTTCAGGAGCTTTCTAATATCCTAGGAAGGCATAGCCCTGCATCTGAAAAAATGCTGGTAATGCAGACTGAATTAGGAAAATTATGACTTGAGGTATCACCATATTACCTACAGAAATGTAAATCTGTAGTGAGTTAAACTCTTAATGAAACATGAGTGGGATATCAAGTAGATGGATGAATATTGCTGTGGGCCTAGAGGTGTGCAAGGTGACCATGTTCATGCACACATCAGAACTGGGAGCACTGGGAGGCCTAATGCAGGCTTAGTGCAGGTCCAGACATGGTGTAACCAAATTTATGTGTACTTTGCCTGATAGTCTAGTCTTACAACTTCCCTCTCAGTGTTGCATAAAACAACCCATGAGGATATTGGATGTAGTCTGACACATTTGCATGTGCTAGCCTGTTGTGTTTTGTTGATGCCCTCCACAACCAGCAGTTCTACTCATTGGTTTTTTTCTCCTTCTCTTAAATGTTCTTTCCAGACTGCACGCTGTAGTACTTTTAGTTATTTTAGTTTTATTTTTACTTTGTGTATAAGTTTCATGACAGGCACTTTTGTTATAACTTGCTTCCTTTTAAAGTTCAGTACAAAAATAACTTAATGTGTGATCTAGAAGGAAGGGATTGCGTGGGAAATTAAAAAAATCCTTTCCTTTCACTTTTGCCTAGTGACATTCCTGGAAATGTGCTGGGGCTGAATCTCTATTTTGCAACAAGTTTACTGAATTACTCCTCAGGAGCTACTTTTAAATTATTTTAGTCATTGAAAACTATTTTTATTTGACTACATTTGACTTGCCTGATATATTTCTAAGCAGTCCCGCTTTTGTGAGTCAACCTTTTCAAGCTGTGCCTGAAATCAAGTCTAATTCTCCTCCTGTTCTTCTACAAATCCTAACAGCTGTCTGCTAATTATGATTATGTGAATTACTTCATTACTTCATTACTTCATCACTACAATTAAATTATCTCAGAGGTTTTTCTCAGTGCTTTATGAAAGCTCTTTGGAAGAAGATGCCTGCCTGCTGAAATAACAGCTAAGCACATCTGTCTTTTGCCTTTTTGTACTTTTATCCAAAACTAAATGAATCTTTTGACAAAAGCTGTAGTGAGGACCCCATGGTAGTAGAACACAGTGTCTAAGCAGATGCCCAGCACTTTTGCTGCAACAGATGTTTAGTTCAGCTAACTGGTTCAACCAGTGGAACAGTGGGAATGCCATTTTCAAAGTCAGTTAAGAACACTATTGAAGAGGAAGCTGTTTCTGATGGTGTAGACACAGTTTTGAGTTATTTAAGACCCAGTCCTTAAATAAAAGCTGTATAGATTTGTTAGATATTTGTAGCAGCAGCTCATCATTGTGCTTAGTATTTAAACAAAGTAAGTCTTTCTCTTCTTCATCTATAAATGTGTCCAATCCCCCAGCAAAGGGCCTGTGTTTCTTCATGGAGAGCAAGAAACTGGGAACTCATTTCTCTGACCAGCCTCAGGATGCTGTTGTTGAACCAGGAGCTGAAAGTTTCCAACCACTGAAGAGCACGTTTGAACTGTGGGCTCTCCTGGCTAAGGCATCCTACCTTGCTGCATACTGCTTATTTTCTGAGCAGTTTTGCATATCTAATTGTTTTCTGTATAAACAGATGGGTCTCCTTCAGCAAGCACACAATGCTGCTTGCACTAAGTCAGTCTGTGTCAAAGCAGGTTTCTCACAGCTAAGGCAAATAGTTCATTGTGTCAAACTGTCAAAGCAAATGCTTAAGTCTGACTGAACATTCATATGCTCCCATCAGCTTTTCATGGGTGATGATACCAGCATATATTATAGTATATGCTTACTTTAATATATTCTGTCTGGCTTCTTTGTTTATGAGACTTGGTGTATTTCCAGAACCAGCACTGATCCCATCAGATACAGAACAGACCCTGAGAGCACCTTGGAAGGAATTCATAGAATCATAGAATCAGCTGGGTTGGAAGGGACCTCAGAGATCATCAGGTCCAACCCCTGATCCACTACCGCTGTGGTTACCAGACCATGGCACTGAGTGCCACATCCAGTCTCTTTTTAAATATCTCCAGGGACGGAGAATCCACTACTTCCCCTGGCACAACTTAAGTCCATGCCCTCTTGTCTTGCTGATAGCTGCCTGGGAGAAGAGCCCAACCCCCCCTGGCTCCAGCCTCCTTTCAGGGAGTTGTAGAGAGCGATGAGGTCTCCCCTGAGCCTCCTCTTCTCCAGGCTGAACACCCCCAGCTCCCTCAGCCTCTCCTCACAGGACTTGTGCTGGAGTCCCTTCACCAGCCTGGTTGCCCTCCTTTGGACCTGCTCCAGGACCTCAATCTCCTTCCTGAACTGAGGGGCCCAGAACTGGACACAGGACTCGAGCTGTGGCCTCACCAGGGCTGAGTACAGGGGCAGAATCCCTTCCCTGGACCTGCTGGCCACGCTGTTCCTGATCCAGGCCAGGATGCCATTGGCCTTCTTGGCCACCTGGGCACACTGCTGGCTCATGTTCAGCTTCCTGTCAATCCATCAGCTTCCTGTCAATCCAAATTCACCTCTCCTTAAAATTACTGAGCTACAACAGACTTACCTGTCATTTATTTACATATTTACATATCTTTGCTCACTTTCAATGTGAGTTGATTCTAGATTTTTGGCCATCTTCTCTTTATTCTTTCACTTTTTTTCATCATCAGCAAGGCCTTGACAGTTTAAGCATGTAGTAGTCTGCTTCTAATGTTACAGAATGGAATACCCTTTATGGCTAGTTATAGAGTGGCTTTCATGTCTTTGAAATAATATCCCCCCAGCTGTTTAGATTCTGTTTAAATAACTGTTTAAATTGCTAAACTTTTTCTTTTCAAGCTGTCTCTATCTTTGAAAATGTATTTAACTTTATTACTTATTTATAAGAGCACGGCCATGGTACTCTGCTGCAGGCTCCTCAACCTTGCAGTCCTTTGATCCACTGGAGAGGAACTAGAGCAGCAGAAGTTTTAGCTAAACACTCTGAATTTGTGATCTGTAAGTGTACCCCTAGCAATGGTGTCATCCCATATAGGTGGCAAACAGAGCTGTACACATTAGAGGAGCTGTTTTGCACCTGTGATGTGGGAAGGCAAGCTTTTAAATGATAACTTCCATATACTCTTTGAGATTTGTCTACATACCTTCAGGAACATATTTCTATTGCTGCTGTAATTATTATTAAAATGTTTTTAATCTAAAGCAGAGTAATGCAATGGACATAGGCAGAGGCTTGATATTTATAAAATAAATATCTCATGTCAATTTTCCACCTACTTCGAATTTCACTACATGCTTTGCCTTTCTTTTTAACTTTGCATTTAGATATTTCTGGAATGTCAAATCTTAAGCTCATCCTGGACAACTAGGGAATTAAATGCTTCTCTTGTTTGCAAAAGCGGGTAACTAAAATTGTCATTAATGGGAACTGCCTGCCTTCAGGAATACTCCACAAGTATTCATTGTATAGGTTAGAAACTGAAAACGGGGATAGGTGAGGCTTTGTGAGATCATCTAGCCCGTTTCCCTTTTCAAGGGTAAATTAGTGTCTGTGAGTAAATGTTGTTTACCTATTCCTAAAGCCCTCTCTCAAAAGACATTTTACAGTATTTCCAGGCATCTATTCCAGCACTTAACTCCATTACCAGTAGAAAGTTCCTACTGAATATAGATACCTCTTGCTGCAATTTAAAAGCAGTATTTTTCATCCAGCCACAATGGAAATTCATTTCCTCTCTATAGCTCTTATGTTTTTTGAGGGTAGATAATATGTTTCTGTCTGTCTTCTCTGCCTGACTCTATGTCTTTCAGCTCTTCCCTCATGGTAATGCTTTATTCAGACCTCTGATCATTTCCACTGGTTCCCTCTGGATTCCCTCTATTTCCTCCACAGTATTGCTGAATGAAGGAGGCCTAGACTGGGTGCTGTGTTCCATCCACAGCCTGTTCAGTGCCAAAGCAGAAATGTAAGTTCATGTATCTTACAATCAATGCTGCTGTTTATATGTACCAGAATGTAGGCTGGCTTTGTGCTTGCAGCAGGGCATAGTTGAAAACCAGGCTTCTCATATCTTTTTCTTAGGGATGCTAGTCAGTCAGTTGTCATATATTCATGCAGTTCCTTGTCCTGAAGCACAAACATTTGCAGCTGCTGTCACCAAGCTGCTGTATCTGCAATGCAGTTCTTTCTGGGCTGTATCTCTGATTTTCCAGTATTGTTTTCGATTCTAACTGTGCCCTTCAGTATCCACGCAGATTATCTCAGTAGTTTTAATGATCTTAAATGTTTTTCTTTCACTTATTAAAAATATGAGAGAGTATTGGACTGGAGACAAATCCTCACTCAATGTATTTTTCCTGTCTAAAAATAGTAATGGCACTGATTATCCAAGAGACTGTTTGATGCACCTAACAGCAGCTTCTCCTGGCCTGTGCATTTTCCTTATGAGTATGTTGTGACACTGTCAAAGGCCACACTGAACAAAATGCAGGATGTCTTTGGCTTCTTTCTATTCATAAGACCTGTGAATGAATTGGAAAATGAAACTGGAGTGATTTCTTCTATTCTCAACAAACACATATTGGTTGTCACTTCTCTCCTTGATAAAAGCTTCATGTAAATTTTGCTTGATTATTTCTTTCAGTATTTTCCAATGAATTGAAGCTGATTTGCCTCTGATTTTACTATCTTACTTCTCTTTTTAAACTTAGGCACCAAGTCTCTTTCCTGGTTTTACCAGTCTTTCTTGCCATCTGCACATTTCCAAAGTCTATGAAATTTTTCAGATCTGTTAGTTGACTTATTTCAAGAAGAGTTTCATCAGATGCAGATTATATCAAAATAGCTGAGTCATTACAATACTCTCTAACAGTGTTTTGATGTATTCTAACCAGCCTTGTCACTATTTTTTTCATGTGTGCCAATCCTGCCCAATGAAAATGCCTGGACCTTACCTGAGTGACTCAAAACCATCATCCACCACTCAATCTTTTTCTTATTTTTAAATCCTTTTTTTTTTTCCCCTACAGGCAAACTTGAAATGTCCCGTGACAACCCACAGCATACTACAGTACCTTTAACACGGCCTGCCATATACATAGAAAACAAAGATCCAATTCCTGAAGAGCAGGTAAAAAAAAAAAAAAGGATTATATTAAATAATAAACACGAGGGCTTGTTTGCTCTGTCCACTCTGTTTTTAGTTGCTTGTGCAGTGTCCTTCTTGACTTGCCAAGACGGATCAAGTAGATGGCCAGTGCCATTTCATAACTGGCCTTATAGAAAAAAATTATGTATGTTCCTTTTGCTGTTCTATGGGAAGGTATTCCCTATTATGGAAAAAAGAGCTCTGGCATTCACTTCTTATGTAAATCATGAGAAACAAGTGACAAAAGGAGAAGAGCAGCACAGGTAAAAGTAATACAGAAAACAATGCAAATTGCTAAAAGGCAGTATGTAAATAGAGTCCTGCTTGCATATGTTACATGAACTGATACAGCTGTAAAAGGGACAAGGTCCAGAACAAACCATCCTGTCTTCAATTTGAGTAAACTCTTCATCATTGGATACCTAAAACAAACTGTGATATTGAACAGTTTTGTGTTGTTTGGTGAACTCGTGTGTGATGGTTGGTCTGTCTTAAAGAGAGGCTGACTTCCTCTCTCCCAGACTGAGTGGCAGAGGCATTCTGAAATCAGGTTGAACACCCATGCTCTGCTCTGTCCCTCCCTTGCCTTCTCCCAAGGCACCCTACAAAAACCTCTCTGGGATTTTTTTCAGTATCAAAGAGCTGGGACTAGTTCCTTTACTGGCTGTCTGTTATAACATAAAGGGAACTCTGTTTTTTCCTGCTTGAAAGCCAATATAGTTAAAATTGGAGGAGGGGTTTGTTATTCTCAACATCCTCTTAATAACAATTTACATAAGTTAAATCAGCAAAATGTCTGACTGAGGAAGAACTGTTTATGATGTAAACAAACAAACACCAACAACAAAAAAAGAAGCCCAGAAACTTATTTCCACCTGTACTTATGGGGAAATAGAGTCCCCTTTTCAAGGTGTATCACTTGATCATACTTGTGTCTGAAAGAAAATCTCAGGTGGCTGCACTAATGTTAACTTCCAATGGACTTGCTCCAAAATCATACAAATCTGAGACCAGTGTCAGATGCACTGCTTCTGTGTAACCAGGGCTCCACCCAATTGCTGTGGCTGACTTGTGTTGAGATCACCTCATGCACCAGATTGTAGGACAGGGTCTACAGTGAGAGTGAAGATAACAAATTTATTCTTTCTTTCTTTCTTTAGGAACTGGAAGCATATGTTGATTATTCAGATACAGAGAATGAATACAAAGGGGAAGATTTTTACTGCTTTTCCCAGGAAGAAAGAGAGAGACAAGAACGAGAGAGACAGGAATCTAAGAGGGTGTTACAAGAACTGAAATCTGTACTGGGGTGTAAAGCTTCAGAAATAGAAAGACAGAAATGGAAACAGCTACTCTTCAGTGACCATGGTAAGCACTATGGGAAATTAATTTCTTTCTAAGGAAGGGTGGGTGTCTGTTTGCTATTAACTTCTGACTGCTTTAGAATTTGGGCAGCACTCAGCTGTAGAAGTGTCTTTGATAGAGCTCTGCAGCCTTAGTTTGCTATTTCATCTCCTTACACCACTTGCAGCAATCATTTTACTAAATACTGAAAAGAACTCAGAGAAATGGGAATCTGGCTCTAAACAAAAATAAATAACTTATCAGAATTTAAAGAAACTGTCAGCAACTATCTCAGACTTACAAAAATACATAGGTTAAAGGGAAGGGCTAGACTTCAAAATAATAAAGGCTCATAAAACAGTATGACTGGCTTTTGTTTCCATCAAAGAGTGAGTATACAGAATATGTTTTTAAAAAAAAATCCCAGAAACTCTTAACAAGAAGAGTTCTTCCAAACTGGCTTTTCCTAACTCTGAGGACTCCTGGGTAGCACCATTCACTTGCACTTGAAGGCAGGATAAAAATTTCTCTTTCCTCAACAAGACAGCCTTTCTCTGTTCCAGCACTAAGACTGGATATAACTTGATTCCTTTTGATGCTTGAGCTGTTTGATTTATTATCTTCAAAACTGGCAGTAGTTCATAATTTCCTTTTTCCCTTCCTTTTCACATTTTCATCCCTTCCTCTTAAATAAAATAGTTTAGGATGAGCGCACTGAAAAATTTCATGCTGTATATTAAGAAAAATAACCCTCAATTCTGGCAAGATGTCAAAGGATTCTGCCTCTGCCAGTGTCTACCAGGAAAAAATACCATGGATTGTGTCTTTCAATAATTTAGTGGGAACGCACAGTAACAGACTGTACCTATTTTGAGGCTGTTTCTTTTGACATCAAACCCACAAAAATATTAGTTCTTCACAACTTTCTTTTTCATGTCTGTTTAGCTGCAACTATGGTAAGAGAAGTCACTGGGCTATTGGTATTAACTTCTCTTCTAACTGAGTTAAAAGAGACTTTAGACATCAAATTGCACCAGAGTCTGCCCAAGAGTAGGATTTCTGTATTACCCTTCTGGTGGTAAATGCAATACCACACAACTCTTCACATGAATCTCTTCAAGTCTTCCTTTCATCCCCGTTGAAGGGAAAAGGATGGAGTCCTAACACCAGTTCAAGTCTTGACAAATCTAGTGACTGCTGCAGAAAAAGCTGTCAGAAGAGCTCCATGGCTTGTTTCATTATTAGGTTGGCAGCTGCGACCTGTTGACATCAATGTCCTCAGGCCAGTTTGGCCATAGCTGGATAGTGCCAGCTGATCCTATAAACTTCAGTAACTGTTCACCTGGAAGCTTTTGTGGCTCATGTTAGTTCTTTTCCTTCCCATGTATAGATATTAGATTGTTTTAGGATTAGAGATTCAGTGCTGGGGAGGGGGGATAATGTGATTTCCTGCAGCTGCTTTTGACTAATCATTGATTGTTTCCACCCTGTACAAAACTTGAAAACATTAAGGTGGTTCATGAGAGTAATTAATATTGTCTTCTTTTGGCTCAGAGACTGTGTCTGTCTAATCTAAAGCACTGATAGCAGAGAGCAGACATAACATCTACTGGTTTTTAAGGAATGTCTTCACTATTTCTTCAAAAGAAACACAAGTCATTTAAATATGACATTGTGGACCCTGACATATTAGGGCTGCAGACTTCAATTTATCTGCCTGCACAGATCATCCCTGATTTTTGTGAGCTGTCCTTTCCACATTTGTTGCTGGCTTTATCCTGAAGATTTAAACCCAGAAACACTCGTGTTCTTGTCTCCATTGCCCTAAGCCAATGAATGGTTGTGACAGGACACGTTTTCAGAGCCCTCTTAAATCTTGCTTCTACAATACAATTTTATTTCACAAATCATGTGTTCTCTTAACTTGTAATTATTTTGAAAAAAGATCCTGAAGGATTCACAGGCTTTAATTTGTTAGTCAATGCACCGAGCTAGCAAGCCATACAGATTTGTTAGGAGTTTTGGTTTGTTGATGGAGGGGCTGCTGAGGGTTCCAGCATAAGAGAGATCAGCTCCAAACAAGTTGATAAATCTGAAGAACACAGCATGAAGTCAACTGGAGATGACAAGTTGGATTCCAGAATTAAAACATCATCTTAGCAGAGCACTAGTGCCCAGGCCCATGGTAACACTGCTTACAGTCTAGGCAGTAGGTAATTTATGGGAATCTCACGGAACTTTTATTTTTGGTCATTTACACATGTTAGTGGCTTTGTTTTCACCTGTCAAACACTGTGAAACAACTTTCTTGTGGTGCAAAATCCCTTCTAGCCTTTCCCCTAGCCCATTCCCCCCCAGAAGTTATTCTGATTGCATTGCAATAGTTGCATTGTACCCATCTGTTTCTCCTACTCCCAACTTGTCCACATCACAGTTCTTGAACAGCTGTTTCTCAGATTTGGAATGCTATACTCTGAGAATTGATAAATTCAACCTTGCTTATTAACTGATCAACTCAGCAAATTGCCCAGCTACCAATCTGAAGTATCTTATTTATTTTTTGAGAAATTTCGGCTTTGGAAGTATTCTTTGGAGGAAGCTGGCAACAGATTTGCTCCCAGATGTTAAGATTACTGTGTATATTCCTGCCTCTTTAAGCAAATGGGCAGAAATAAGCAGCAGTATGGTTTTTTACAAGATGGGGAAAGAACTCCCCCCTTAATAACTGAGATGAGTCTGGTGCAGTGCTCCTTTGGTATTTAAGGTTTTGAAACAAACAATACCACACAAATTGGAAGCCACAGTCTTTTGAGTGGGCTAATGACAATGATTATCAATGTGACAGCCATAATGATGTGCCTGCCTTCAGCTAGCTAACATTACTGAAATAGGATGCAATGGAAAAACCCTAATACCGTAAATTTTGTTTCCCGTGAAAAGTTTGTGTATTTCCCAGAGTTATTTTCATCTCTGCTTACAGGGGTGAAGTCAGAATGGAATTAGAAAGGGAAATGCCACTTGGGAATCTGCTGTTGCCGCTCTCATTTATGTTCGTGCTGCTACTCTAATGGAGCTACTGCAGTTTAGGGAATCTGTTACTTGGAAATGGACACTGTATCGTTTTCTTAAAAAGAAAGACGTCTGTTCTTCAAGAAGTGATTGTACCGAGTTGTACTAACCCTTAACACTGGGAGGAGAGACTTCCTGGCAAGCATCCCGTTGCTGGCAATGGGACTCGCTGCTGCTACTAACTTCAAGAGAGGCTAAATTAAACCACACTTTATTTGTGAGGACACCCTACCTGACCGTATGAATATGTGTTGTATTTGTATGTTGTGGTGTATGAGATCAGGTATTGCCTATAAGGACTTTTCCATGTACCAGCTGGCTGTATGGGGTCAGGTAAACTGTTGTTTAAAATGAAGCCGGTTCAGATCTGTACACAGCGCAGCCGCTTTGCTTGTTTCTCACTTCAACATTGAATGCACCATCTGTGATGCCAGTTTTAACCATCATCAATTTTGTGCTGTCTCTTTACATCACAGATTTTAAGGGGTAGTTACAACAAGCAGTTATCACATTTCACTTCAGTTTTGTGATTAGAAAACACTTTTAAGTTTTGCTTGATTGTGGGTTTTTTGTTTCTGTTGTTTTGAGGTTTTTTAAAGACATTTCAACCCTTACAATTTTGCATTTTTTAGACACAAAGTACTTATATATAGCAGCTTGCTTTTAGTTATCATTTAATTCTTTTCCCCCTTTTTAAGCTGCAGTGAAACCATTGTCTCCTGTAGAACCACTGAAGCTACTAAATAATTCAGAATCACATATGAATTCAGATACAGAAGTGCAGGACTGCAGCCAAAGCTGTGATAAATCTGAAGACGACGACTCTTATTCAAAAGTGAATGCTGCTGATAAAAGCAGGACAGACTATTTGTGTGAAGATCCCAAGATGGAGAAAAGCAAAGACAGTACTACTGATGAAAGTATTTCTACTGGGGCTGAAGAAGGAATGTGTTATCAGCATGAAGAGGAAGTTGAAGAACTCAAGCCAAGCAATATGGATGGAGTAGAGGTCTCACAGTTTCAATCTAAGGATGCATTATATTCAAAAATCAAGCAGAGACTGGCCCAGCTCCACAGATCAGCAGATTTAAACTTCACATCTGGTCTGGCTGCACAAGTTGCTGCCAGGTCTTTCACATTTACTACAATGCAAGAAGAGACTTTTGGAGATGAGGAGGAGGAGGAGGCAGAAGAGAAGACACAGGAGCATGAAGACCTTGTGGAGGACTGTGAGAATGAAGATAGAGGCTCTGAAAGTGAAGGGAAAGTGTAAGTCTGAGCTGAACTTTGTAAAACCAACAGCAGACATTTTGATGGAAAAACTGATGTGGGGGATTCAAGATGAAAATATTGTATGGAAAAAAGGGAGACCTAAATATAATACATCTTTTTCTCTCAGTCTAATACACAAAGTAGGACCTCTAAGTTGAGTAAAAATTTGCAGGTAAGAGAAGTTTAGGTTGCATCCATGCAATTGTTGGCTGTTACCTTTTTAAGATCCAAGTGGTGGGTTTTTGAATTTACCTTTGTGTTTTCTGTTTTATTTATTTGTATTATAATGTATTGTGTTCTTTTTCTAAAAAAAAAGGAAAAACAATGTACTGAATTAAAACAGACTCCAGTTTTTGCTTTTTGATTCTGTTGTCATGGTATCAATGCTAGTTCCAACAGAAGAGCCAGGACACTCCTTTTGGAAGAACCTGAAGTGTTCCCTGTGATCCCCCACTTCCTGTGTCTGCAGTGTGTTGGCTAAGCCACCGTAGGCATTGTGATTCTGTGGCTAGTGATGTGGCTCCCAACTAAAATGTAGAATTTTAAATAAAAACTTGAAAGAGCTAGTATTTGATGTGTCCTGGGGTACAGGGCTGAAATAGTACAAAGTTAGTCATGCTTCATATTAAGGTTTATTTAAAATTTTATAAAAGGTTAATAAATTATTTCTAGATGTTGTAATTCATGTTAGAGAAATGTGTAGTATATGTTAGGGAGGGTTATAAGCACATTAGTAGAAAGTACTATAGACAGCTAAAAGCTATCTGCTGGCTTGATAATAGATGAGAAGTAAATACCTATTTATTAAAACAACTATTAATTATTTGTTAACCTTTTGTAAATTAAACCTTAATATAATTGTTTGATTTGATATAATGGTTGATTGTACATCTTGTTTATGTCTTGAAGTACTTTTCTTAAAGCAAAATTTTTCTTGAGTGCTTAACAACACAGACTAATTTGTTCCACCAGCATAGTTGCTTTTCCCTAAAGTTCTTTCATTTTTCCTTAGATCACAACTGTAACCTGTGTGATTAAGAATCTGTGAAAGAACAAGAATTGTGTAATTTCTTAGGTATATCTTGTAACTTAGTCAACACTGAAGTCTGGATATTTGGTATGAGGTTATGTGGGTTGGTTTTTTCTCTGTGGTGGTGTTACAAGGAGCAGCAAACTGATACCTCACAGAGGAGCTGGTTAATGGCTTCAATGCCTTCTCTTCATTGTGCCCTCTGACACAAAACAAAGCAGAGGTCCTATGTCTCTGATGGCAGGAGAGCTGCCTCTTTGTATGAAATACCTGACTTGGACCTGGATACATTTCTAGTCACAAAACACCTCACTAGTTGCTTAAGGTATTTTTGGCCTCTTGCTGGTTCTTGAAGAATAAAGAGATTATTAGATGCCAGTGGTTTGGAGCAATATCTTTCCTAGGATGCTGTCAGGGGAAGTGGGGAAGCTAAAGAAGGTCTGCAGGTTAGGGTGGAACTCCTGACCAATAAACAAGTGCTTACTTTCAACCTTCCTCTCTTCTATCAGTGATTTTATATGAATACTGCTAAATATCTGGATTTTCTCACAGACCACAAAGAGGTAAATATAAAGTGATAGAGAAGGGAGTGTGCAACTTAGACTGTTCTTTCACAATATAATGCCTGCCTTCTTCCTCACAAACAGATTTTGGGAAAATAACGTTTTGTTATTCTTCATTAACCAGTAACACTGTGTTCTGTGCCCTTAAATTTGAGTGAGCGACTGCAAGCTGAATGGATTGTGTGTTGGGGAACTTGTAAAAGCAAATTTATGTTTCTCATAGTGTGTTCAGAAGCTAAGCTTCCCCTTAGTGGTAGAGTATATTCTTCTGTAACCTGTAAAGGTTTGGCTAAGATGATGAAACACTGTTCAGTTTTCTCTGTGATAAGCATTTTTTTAATCTACTCTAGAATTACTGCTTTGGATAAATTGTTCTTGAAGCATTGCCCATGCTTCTGAAAAGGAAGTCTTCCTCTTCTTTACTTGAGATGCTTGAGTTCACAAAGTGCCCAGATATATTTTGTTCCTAGCCAATTGTTCTGACCACCTAAATATATGTTCCATTAGCATTTTCCCATGAACTCATCCACGAGCATCTCATGATCTAATGTTTTGTGTCTCAGAGCTGATACTCCTGGACTTTTCCCGTGGAGCCTGAATCTTAGTTTACAACTTGGAAAAATTTTTAGATTTATGGTATGAACTATCACTTTCCTAACAATTTTGGATCAAGTCAACAGTAGCATGAGTGCTTTGCACTGCTATTAAAGCAGGTTTCAGACCTGACATATATATACGTTGTTACCTCTTTACTCCTTTACAGCAGCCCTGAGCAACAGACCTGGAGAATCTACTTTGGCAGCTCGCTTGGGGCCCAGTTTTACAATATACTGGTCTTGGTGATGAAACTGGCCTAAAGAAACCCCTTCGTTAGCCATACATTCTCATTCATCATCTGGGTCAACACAGGTTTTCATGGTTATGTTATAAACCAACTCATCGAGTCTGCTTGGGTCAAAAATCCTCCCTTTTGAGGGGCTGTTTTCCCACCATTCTTATTGTGATGCAGTTTACAGCTTTTACCTCCAAACAGCTCTATCAGCACACACTGTGTTGCTGGCATGAGACTCAGGATTGCTCACAGGTACATTACTGGCAAAGAGAACCTTGACATGAGACATGGGTAGGATTAAAGCATGACTTTTTGGAGCAATGTCTGATCCTACTTAGAACAAATAGATTTTCTACAAGCAGTTTAACTGATTTGCATGATCTTACTTAATGCAGTCTTAGAAGCTGCCCATATGAACACCTGGGCTCACTTGCTTTCTCTGCCTGTCATCATATCCATATATAACAGCTATCAGGCCATTATTTTAATTTATTTAATATTCACCTTGCAGAATAATATGGCTAAGGCTAACAACGTACAGCACACAAAGCATGGCTTCCCCTAATTTAATAACCAGGCTCCATCTATAGAGAAGTAGTCTGTTATAATCCAGATTTCCTCATGATTAGCTCATTTGAAAGGACTCTGCATACAGCCTGTAGATTCCTTCAAGAACCTGATGGCTTTCTTGGTGATCATAATTTATTCTTGCATTTAAAATCTATGAACACACTGAAGGGTGCATTAGCCCTAAAGAGTGCTGTTACTATATTGAGCATGTCAGGGTCTTAGTGCTGTCCTGTGTTCTTTGGCTCATTACCCGAAATAGGAATTCTTGTGAAAACAGAACTTTTACTTCTTACAGCTTTATAACTTTTAAAAGCATATTCATCAGGAAATCCACAGTAAATAGTGGGTTATGCCAAAGGATATCAACAGCCAAAATTCTTTATGAGGTGCTGAGCTAACAGGACACACATATTTCCTATTCCATTTCCAATCAGCAGCTCTGTGAAGGTGTAAAAAACCCAATTATTATAGGGTTAAATAATTTCTTCTTTTCCTCTCCTACCCAGAAGGCACTTCAAAGATGATTTTTGCATCTTAGATTGGATTGTAATCTAGCACTACATGTTTTATTTAATTTAACTTTTACAGCTAAAGATCTAGGTAGAGGCCTAAATGGGGGAAAAGATCTGTGATGAAAAGATTACTTGTCTCTTTTTTTCAGCATACATCTTCATGACTGAAATAAAACAGTGGTGTAATGGAAGCAAGTTTTGAGATTCACAGATGATTAAAAATCTTTCAAATTGATTCAAATGTGCCTGGGGCAACTATAAGCAAGATGTGCAAATGCAAAAGCTTCTTCTACCAGCTGCAGTAATGAGACAGTTATACTCCTAAGAGAGGATTACTCAGACATCTAGTTATCTAAATATAAGACAAAATCAGCAGAGAAGCTGGAAGAGGGTGAAAAGGCATTTGGTCAGAGTACTCTGGGATCTTGTTTGTGACAGGGACTAATAGCAGATGCTGAGGGAAGAGTATGAGAAAAGAGAGTCCACATCATGATGTTTCCCCAGGCTAATCCTCAACCATTTGTGGCTCAGGGACTTCTTGAGCCAGTGGTGGTGGTTCGCAGCTTAGCAGGTCCTGATGGAATCCTCTTCCATAAATTTTCAGTCCCATGTTTGGTCAGTTATTACTAGTCCCAATGCCAGTATGTGCTCACAAGAAGATTTGTTAATAAAGACTTTCTAAATTCTTTTTTAAACTGAGCAAGCCACTTCCCTCAGTCCTTCCACAGAGATCAGGTTTTCCACCTTTTTGTTGCTACCCATAGAAATCTGTCCAGTTTTTGCACTATAATAACCAAACTGTGGTGCAGTACTTACAGACATAACCTCAGCAGTACTGAGTATGGAGTAATACATCCCATAAAGCACTGAGCCATTCAAATATATTTAAGTAGATACAGGGAAAAAAATCTTTTCAGATCTTTTACCCCTAGCTATTAGGATGACAAATGAAAATATTTGATCTGGTGGAGGAGAAATATTTATTCACTGTCAGCAGGATTTGGCTGGACAATGTTTTTCTTTGCTAACAAAACAAAAAGTTGTTAAATCAAAATGGTCTTCCAACAGCTGCCACCTGGTCTAACACAAATGAAAGATGTCAAACAACACTTGTTTAAATTCTAGCTTGACTTTTCAGAGCTGTTCTGCTCTCTGATTAATAAGCATGTATCACAAAATATTATGACACAGGAATACGGATATATGGATATCAGAGATCAAACTGAAGGCTTCTGTGGCTAACTTTTAAAATGCTTGGAGGTGCACTTTATACATATTCTCATGGTATTTAATTCCCTCATGTTTATGTTTTTATTTTATCTCCTTGAATTTTAAATGCCAAAAAATACACTTGATTTATTTGACTTGGAAATTTGTGCAGTAATCAGACCAGTGGTTGTGGTACTCTAACTGAGATAACAAGACATGGTCATAGGTAGTGAACTTTGCTTTGTAGATGGATACAGCAATGTAGTGTGAGCTCCAGATCAGTGTGTAACTGTTCTCAGTATTCTGAGTCACCTCTCACACTTCCATCTTATGCTAGTGGCATGTTTGTCAGATTATAATTTGTCCCTGAATGCTCTGTTAGCCCATTTTACACTTTCTGAATTGAACATAGGGTTTTGAAGACGTGACTGTAGTTTACTAGATGAGGAAAAGGGGTTGTTTCTCTGTTACAGTGGCTTATTCTAAAAGAGTTGAACAGGACCAAAATTTGAATACTTTCACATGATCAGCATATTTTTGACCTTTATGCCTTCTTGGCTTTGAATCTTCAAGGCCTTACAGACAGCCTGCTTTAGAGGATGCAAGTCTATAGCAGCTTAAACCAGTCCAGGTCCAGGCTGCTATGGCCTTACTATGGCCATGTGTAATGTTAGTCCCTCCTTTTAGGCTGGCTTTGGTAATGGCTCAGTGATTTAGGATGTGGATCTGGCTGACAATGCACCACTGCTGTATTTTTCCACTGGCTCCTTCAACTACTTCATCATGTGGTTAAAGAGCACTCGTAGCATCTCAGGGGAGCAGGAGGGAAAACATGCCTGGGTGACGAGAGGGAGTGCCACAGCTCAAATTTAAAACAGTTTGAATTAATGTTTACATGCTGTGAGTTGACATCATTAGTGTCTGGACTGAAGTGGGATGAACTCAACTCCATTATGTTGCTTTCTTCATCTCCAGATTTTCTGTTGATTGAGGATACTGCTGCTCATTATTTTCCGCACTCATTTTGGCCTTGCCTTTTTTGGTTTTTTTTTGTTTTGTTTTGTTTTTCAGGCCTAGGCAGCCCAAGACCTGTCTTTTACCTAAGTAAAAGATTATCTATTTTTATACTTCAAATAAAACAGAAATTATCATGCCTGTCTTTTTCTCTATTCTGCTTACTCTTATCACCTTTCTGGTCCCTGTGACACTCACAGTCTTCCCCTTTACCACCACTCCAAAGAGTTTCACATTTTAAAACAACACACAAATTCTTTTTGTGTGTGTTATTAGTACAGCATGATGCATCTGTATCTTCAGTATCTGAATGACTGGAGCCAGCAATGCATACTGACTGCCCAAGTTGACTTCAGAACTGAAACTGAAGGTAGACACCTTAATGGGGAGCACTACAGTCAAAACATAAATAATAATGTAAGCAGCTCAAATTTATACCATCCTTTTGGTGTATGTTGGCTTTTAGATGTAATTCTGACTTACTGAAAAACAGCAGTTGTGTTTTAGAAGCAACTGCAATTTTAGTACAAGGTCCAAAAATATGTGTAATTAATTGGCTTGATGTGTGCTCAAATCTCAATATTTAAGGACTGCTTCCTGACCTTCTCCAGCTGCACAGATGAGAACTGAAAATAATCTCAAATCTCCAAATAGAGCATGACCAATGCTTTCCGTTACTTTGTGCTATTAAAAAGAGGTCTATTCCTAAATAAACAGAAGTCAGTGTTTAATATCTCCAGTAGTCATCACTAACAGAGAATCATGCATTTGATCTCAACTGAAGCACCATAAATGAGGGCTGTTTATAATCTTTGGTATCTGTGTTTCTATAATAATAATGATAATAATAACAATAAAAGGCTTTAAATGTATTATGGGATAAAAGCCAGAATTCTATGAATTGTCCTCCAGATCTTTCATCCAAAGCCACAGCTGGTCAAATTCAAACAAGTTTATGATGTCTGTTCTTGCACTGCTCACTATGACATTTCACTCAAAGTTTTTAATGTCCTAACATGAGTGTTCACAGTCTGTGTGCACCTGAGTGCTTGAGATCTGAAAAACTTGTAGAGATCTTGGAACAGTACTGAGTGAAACCTACAGAGGAGTGGGATGCCTCAGGATTTTGGGTTTATTTTCTTTACGTTGTGCTATTGCAGAATCCATGCTGTATGCAATCCCATTTATAAATTTTTTATCTTTCTCATCTTTCTTCTTCATTGATTATACAAACCAATCGTGGAGGGTTTTTTTTTTTGCTCATTTGTTTCTCACCTAGGTTACCAGGTATTATATTTCTGACAGAAGCTTAACCATTAGTGGCCACACTGCAAAGCATGGGGTGTGGGCACAGAAGGGCTGCAGAAGCTCTTCCAGTTTGACCATTTCTGGGAAGGACTTCACTGAGGTGATGGACTAGAGGGGTGCTAAGATAGGTTCTGTGACTTAGCAGAGTTGTCTTTCCAAGCTCCTGTTTTTGCTAGGTCTGTTCCTTCCTCCAGTGGTCCCTCTCAGCAGTTTTCAGCTCTTCTCCAGCATTCTGCTGCCAAATCCTTACGAACTTGAGCACTTCTTCCCTCAGTTTTTGAACCCATCATTTAAACTTTATGAAATACAGATTAGAGGGAATCCACACCAAGGCGCTGCTGCCCTCCTCTGCTTTCCTGGACTTTCCACCTGCAGAAATCTCTCTCCTTAATGATTATAAGATGGTAGTTTCTCATTGGCGAAACTGATGCTCAAACACATGCTTCTCATTAAGTAAGCTTCACTTGTTCTTCCCAACAGGAGGGTGGCACCATTATGGCTGAGTCTGTGTTCCCCTAAATAAGCTGCTTCTTTCTGAAGCAGGGGCTGAAAAAGTTCTCCAGCTGCTATGCCAATGTGCTTTGGCTCTGCAGCTGCCTTGCCTTGAGCAGTGACAATAGTTTTTAAATGTTTCCCACTGTCAAAGAGCATGTGTTTTCAGAATGTACTTACTACTAAATCTCCCCTAAACTGAAGCATTTTGAATTTTTATTGAGCAGCACTGATGGATTGTTTCTTAACTTAATTTGAGGGGTTTGTGTGAGTTTTTTCTATATTTTTATATATACACACACAGTTTATATTCTATGTGTGTATTGCCGTGTATCAGAGCAAAAGCCTTATCTAGAGGTTGTATTTTTCTCGTATCAAACCTTTCAATTCCTTACTCAGAAGGTAAGCAAAACCTTAGATCTGTTTAGCAGCAAAGGAACTGAATTCTAGTCTACCAAGCAGGCTGAGTGGAAGTACTTAAAATTCACACTGATTCCATACCCTTAATTAGAAAAGCTATTTAACCTTGTTTTCTCTTATTGAGGCTTTTCACCTGAGCTGTGGTGAGTGTCTGTATGTCCATCTGCCCTGTCTTAAACATGGAAACAAATATACTTTCCTCAACATTTCCTGCCTGCTAAGTCTTAGCATTTCCCAAAACAAGGCCTAAGGGCAGCATTGATTGCCAAGGAAACCAGATGCAAAGAAAAGAACCTCGATAATCTGCTGTTTAATTGGTTACTCAATGAGAGTTGAAATTTTAAAAAGAACAAACTGCAGCAAGAGATTTCTGGCAGGTCTATGGAGGAAAATCACATGTGATAGACTTTGAAGTTCAAAGACACTGGGAAGGATCCCCAGTTTCTCTTCAGTGTGTAGTGGAAACAGGAAACATTCACCAGACTGGTAGTCTTCACCAGCTCTTAAAAGCCCCTCTATTTTATCTACATTTTGTTTCTACAGGCAGATTTGGTCCTGCTGAGTCTGTTTCAAACTGACTCTAAACCCAATCTCCCTATCTCTTCCTTCAAGCTCTGTATGATGTCAGCCTCTCTCCTTAGACTGCACTGAAACCCTGTGTGGTTTGGCTGCCCTGGGAGCCTCTGCTGCCCCTGCCCTGCCAGCTGCTGATGCTGCTTTGAGCACAGTTCCTTGGACCTGCAGGTTTAGATCATCACCTCTTTACAGCAGGTATGAAGCCTGGTGGGTGGCTCTGTTAGGGCTCCAAGAACTACACTTCTGGGTTGGATGTGTAGGGAGCAGCAGAAAGGGGTTCTGGCCCTTCTTGGTTGTAGTATTGCCTGTAGTATTTTCCCAAACCCTTTTGTTTCTCCTTTTCATGTTTTCCCACTTGACTTCCTGCCTTTTTCCCATGCATATGAACCAAGACCTAAAGTCTTTTTCTCATATTTGATGATGCGCATCATGCTTATTATTTTTTAGCCATTATTTTAAGCCTTTTTTTAAAATTTTTGGATAGGCTTTGCTGGAAGTAGTTTTCTCAGTTGTAATGGTAATCACTTTAAAAGTTTTTTTGGTTGCTACTACTGTTAGTAAAATTCTGCCTCACTGCTGTATGCGTCACTCTTTCTCCTTATCCTGTATCCCTGTCGGCTGCCTAGGTAGCATGGATATGGTTTATCCATCCTTTAATTAGTAATGATTGAATGGAATAGGGAATGCTATTACAGGAACACATAAATGCTGTATCAGCACTTTGTTTGATCTTTTATACAGAAGTTTATTTATAACTCTTCTTTCATCCTGAAGATTAAATTAATTTTAAGCAATCCTGGCAATGGTTTCTGCAGAATATTTTGCTGGCTCCTTAGTACAAGCACTTTAGTAATGAACATTAGTTACTCTTGTCTAAGTAAGTGATGACTGAAGAAATAATGTTTTTCTCTGTGTCACATGCTTCCAGTTGCACCTTCCCATCACCCTTCAGAGACCCCTATGCTGTGCAACCATGTGGAAACAATTAGCACAATCCCTTTTAGCATCACATAAATGGCTAAGTAGGTGGGGTTTTAGGAGGAGAATGCCGTGTCAGCTGAGGAGACTGGTGGCTCTTTAACCTAGGAACCAGGCTTAGGTGCTCTGCAGGAGATGTCTTGTCTCACTGTAGGACTCCTGAGGAACAGTCTTTCTCTGTACACTTCTGAAGTGCCAAAAAAGTGGTGACAGTACAGAGTGGCTCCTTTCATCTGAAGCTGTGTGGCTCCCTCCTGACTCTTAGACTTCACTGCCAGAACAAAGGGTGTGTTCTGCTGGTGTTAGGAGCTGTAGCTGATGCACACCTTTTCCTGTAACTTTCCCTGTCTTGGTTTTAAGGTTAACAGCTGCTGATTGCTCTTCTCACTTAGGTTCAACTCACTCTCACCTATTTCATATCCTCTGGAAGAAAAGCTTAGAGATGACTGGGGAAGAAGGGAAATAATTGGATCTGAAAGGCAAGGGGAAGCTGGGTGAAGCAGGAGCACATTTATTACTCTGTATGGAATTGTGTTGCCTAATGGGTACAAAATTTGTTGTGCACTACAAAGGTCTTGCTTTGTACTTTGTTATTTCCAGGTTGGTTTGTTTCCATATGGAATACTGAACAGATCTAATTGCTGCTGTTAGAAGAAGTGTGTCTACCAAGAGAGGTCTGTAATGTTTTCTTTTACTTGGAGATTTTTTGAATGCTAAATGGCCTATATCTATTCTTCATACTGTACCATATGAAAATATTCTTCAGGAATTGGTACTACCACTTCAGACAGTCAATATTTTCTATGTAAGAACTGTACGTTTCCTATACTGCCAAGAATGTATATATATCTATAAAGACTTAAGATTGTATCTTTTTGAGCAAGCCTCTTTCTTCAACCATCTGAAACTTTCTTCCTGTTTCTCAAGTACTCTGCTAATTTATTAGACACTTGTGTTATACTGTGTAATTTTTGTATCAGCTGTACTGCTGTATTTCTCATTTCTTTCATTAAAACCTGTTCTTCTCATCCTTCTACTGTGCTGCTTCATACTGGAAATATTTGCACCACATCAGGTAACCTCATCTAGAGTAATAGGTCTGGCTGAGATGAAGGTAGACCAGCTCTGTTGTTCCATTGGTCCCAAAATATAATCAGTTTTACTGTATTAAGCTTCTCTAGGGCTTTCTGTAGCATAGTCCACACTGAAGAAGAAACGTAGAGCAGGGTACCCATTGTATAAACAAATGGACAAGAATCAAAAAATGTACTGAGAGATTAAGTCTGTAAGTCCCATGGAAGGTTGATGTGCTAGAAACATACATTCATAGTCACAGAAAGTCAGGGGTTGGAAGAGACCTCCAAAGATCATTGAGTCCAAGCCCCCTGCCAGAGCAGGGTCACCTACAGCAGGTCACACAGGAACACATCCAGGTGGGCTCTGAATGTCTCCAGGGAAGGAGACTCCACAACCTCCCTGGGCAGCCTGTGCCAGTGCTCTGTCACCCTCACAGTGAAAAAATTCTGCCTTATATTTACACGGAACTGCCTGTGCTCCAGTTTATAACCATTTTCCCTTGCCCTGTTGTTAGTCACCCCTGAGAAAAGCTTGACTCCATCCTCCTGGCACTCACCCCTTACATATTTATAAACATTGATGAGGTCACCCCTCATTTTCTGCTTTTCCAAGCTAAAGAGCCCCAGCTCCCTCAGCCTTTCCTCATAAGGGAGATGTTCCACTCCCTTCATCATCTTGATTGCTCTGTTCTGGACTCTTTCAAGCAGTTCCCAGTCCTTCTGGAACTGAGAAGCCCAGAACTGGACACAATATTCCACAATGTGGCCTCACCAGGGCAGAGTAGAGGGGGAGGAGAACCTCTCTCAACTTACTAACCACCCCCCTTCTAATGCACCCCAGGATGCCATTGGCCTTCTTGGCCACAAGGGCACATTGTTGGCTCATGGTCATCCTTCCACCCATCAGCACCCCCAGGTCCCTTTCCCCTGTGCTGCTCTCCCACAGCTCAGTCCCCAACCTATACTGGTACCTGGGGTTGTTCTTTCCCATATGCAAGACTTTACACTTGCCCTTATTGTAATTCATTAAATTTCTCCCTGCCCAACTCTCCAGTCTCTCTAGTTCCTTCTGAATGGCAGCACAGCTTTCTGGGGTGTCAGCCACTCCTCCCAGTTTTGTGTCATCAGCAAACTTGCTGATAGTACACTCTATTCCTGCATCCAGGTCATCAATAAATATATTGAATAGTACTGGTCCCAGTACTGACCCCTGATGGTCTCCACTAGAAACAGGTTTCCAACTAGACTCCATCCCGCTGACTACAACTCTCTATAACAATCTTGCTGAGTGAAGCATGTTTTGAGGAGACATTTGAAAAAGCAACCTAAAGGCACTTTTTTTTTTTCTAGAAATGTGGTCTTCAGCTTTAGTTGGTCAGACCTCTATGCTGTCTCTATGCTTGCTCATCTTCCAGGTTGATGAAGTGGGAAAAACAAACACCAGGTAGAACTTGCTTGCTCTATTTCCATCAGAGAAACAGCTGATTTACAAACAAGAAAATGCTGTGCCATGAACACACAAAGAAACGATAATGTTTCTTTTATTCTCCCAGTAGGCAGCAAGATTTTCAGCATTTCACTGATGCTGATCCCTTTGGCATCAGTGCAGGATCTTCCTTGACCTACAGCTATATTCTCAAGTGTATCTGTTCCATGGTGTGGTATGGATCAGGAAACAGTTGAAGGTTAACCATTACAGCAGACCCAAGATATTGACTTAATGAAGAGAACAAGCACATAAACCTAAGTGTTGAGTATTTGGCAGTTTCAGAGTTTGGGAGATCAGCTTGCAAGAAGGAAAATAACAGGAGCATCCCATCTTGGACAACTTACTGTTTCATCTCCAATTAGACACCTACTTAAGTATGAAATTAGTCATATTTATGTAACACCTATATAATTATAGTAGTGTATATGGAAATAGCTATGTCACCTAGTCTTGGTTTTCTTTCAGGCTCCTCATCACATTTGCTAAGACTGTTTCTGTGACTCAAATTGCACCTGCTCCTGTGTTGATATACATAGAAGAACCCTGTGGAGTGTCCCAGTGGTAGCCTTTAAGGATTTCTTGTCATAGTGCTGTAGTAGCAAGGAACAGGAACACACGCTGCATACATTTGCTTCTAAGGTTGCATTTAGGGATGATGTCATGGTGGGAAATATTTAGGAAAATTTTAAAGAACCATCTCAGGGAATTTCACAGGCCAGTGCAGCTTTTCCAATCACGCAGAGAAACATTTGCAAAAACACCTAGCCTAAAGCTAATCTGTCCTGATTGCAATCAAACAAGTTTTTCACGGAATTGGAGGGAAAGCACAGTAGGCCAGTGATTAATGCAGCTGAAAATGTTACTGTTAATTACCTGTCACATTGAATTCCTGCATCCTCTACTAGTATGGTAATTGGTTTGTGTACATAGGTGAAGTGACAAGCTTCTTTCAGAAAGGAATGGACTACAACTGTAACTTTCTATTTTATGCTGTTGTTCAGTATAAATTAAATACATTGTTTTGCTAAGCTACAAAGAAATACAAGAAATGAAGGGACTTTTCATGACCTGTCAAGGCTAGCTAAGAGCAGCTCAGCAAAAGACTGAATTTTGGGCTGTCTTGTGTTTTTCTTGCTGTTACTGCTGTCAACTGCTTCTCAGCTATTAGAAGTAGCTTAGTAGACCAGCATCCTCACACCCTGCAAGATGTATTGGTTAAGTGAGCAGTGAAATGCCGTGTCCTTTGCATTCATACAGGCATTCTGAAGTTCCACTTTGATTACTGGTTTGCAGCACAACTGAATTACAAATAATTACATGGTTCCCAAAAGCTTGGTAGTAAATGCATTGCAGAAGTTGCTATTATTTGCCTTTTCTGCCTTTGTTTCTGCTTTAGAAACTACTACAAGAGATCTAACTGTTGCAGCATCTGCTTTAGCTCCTAGGAATACTCCCTTCTTCAGCTGTGTGCTCAGTATGCAGCTGGGAAATATTTAACCATCTGCTGCTATTCTCCAGGTTACACTTCTAAAACTTCCCTGCAACTGTTAATTAAATGAAGAAGCTTGTTGCCAGAAGACACCTGACTGAAGTAATTGGTTCTTTAATTGCAATTGATTTTTTTATATATACTGACAAAATGTAAACATAACAGGCCATAAAACAAGTAAGTTGTAGTTAGACACACACACAAAAAAAATGAGGGGTGTGTCCAGGACCTTCATCTCTGTTTTCTTACTTTCCATATTGTCAATAATTGGCAGGACTGGCTTAAAACAATTCTGTAACTCAGCGGTTTGGGACAGGAACTGCTCAATGGGACAGGAAGTAATATACAAGATGAAGAACTTGTAAAAACACCAAAAAAGTGCAAATGCTTTGATACTGAGATTGCTGTACTTGCTGCTCTGAGTTGCTGTGCTTTATAGTTATGAAACTGAACAAAGAAGCCAAAGGTATCAGCATAAAGTGATTAAAAAACCATGATGATGGAAAGTAAAATACCTGAACTTGAAATCCCTTGGAAGATAGTACCCCATGCGATAATCACTCCTTGTCTTAGCTATTTGTTTTTGAAGGTCTTCAGTTGACTTGCTGTACCCATTGAAAATATAGTTGGCAAAGACAAGCTTTCCTTGAATGTACATCTGCCAAAAAAGAGAACAAAAAAACCTGCAGAATTGGCAACAGCAATTCTAAATGAAGATGATAGATTGAGAAACAAAGAAGGTTGTTAGATAGCTTGACTTACACATTTATTATGGCTTGCAGCTTTCACCCTTTATGACTTTGCTATATAAAACATTTTATTTCATTTAAGGAAACAAACAAACAAAAACCTCATACCTCACATTTTTCTAATCCCTCCAAGATTTCAAAACACAGCACACAGGAGTGTGTAAAACAATATTTTGCATGCTGCTTCAAGGACTATCAAAACCCATCACCATCCATCCAGAGAATATTTCGGTTTAGGTAAGGCATAACATGACATATTTGAAGAGGAACACACATAAATATGTTAGGCATAGGAGAAAAAAAAAACCAACAGATGATTGTTTGTTTTTTTCTTTTGCATATGTTAACTAAGTATTTTTCTTTTATTACTTTGTTGTGTTTTTACTAAGAAGGAGAGTACTTTATCCTACTTCTAAAATTTTATCGGTAGAAATAGACTTTCCTGTTTCAATACTGTATCTCACTGGAAACAGCTTTCTACAGAAGAAAGGTGACTAAGGTCATTTGACAAATTATGCTAAATCTACAGGAATTAACTAGGCCTGATATTAAAAGCCATAAGGATTCAAAATGTGGGCAACATCTGAAACTCTAGCAATATTATTTCCCTGGAAAAGTAAACCAAGAGACTAAAGCTAATTCAGAGCTGTTGAGAAATATCCAGAAACATTTTCCAACTCTTATTTCAACTTGCTTTTGATTCTGAGGTATATTTCATGATGTCTCAATGATTTGCCTATTTCCCAGAGCTGGGATTTGTAGATGACTACCTTACCATGACATCCTCAACAAAACAGATCCCTTAAAAGCCAAAATCTTGGCTAGTTTTTGCGCTAGAGTTTGGAATTGTTAAATAAGTCAGATTAATGATGCACATTGTAGCAGTAAGATCTAAAGAACTGAAAGGATTTTTTCAGGTATTTCTCTTCATTTTTGTTAAGTATGTTGGGTTGAGCCTTCTCTTTATAATGCTCCCAGACTCAAAATTATCAGAGGAATTTCGAAAAAAGAGAAATACTTTTTGAAATGTTGCAAAGATCATAACATATGGATAATCTCAGAATTAGGGTTTGAAGAAAATTCTGTTAAACTTATATAAATAAAAAAGAAGATAGTGATAGCATCAGCCTTTTCTCTGTCAGAAAAGATACAGTGACAGACTCGGGCCAGACTCCCTGACATGGTGCTGGCATGATGGCCTCTGTGAAGAAGCCTCTGTTTAAGTGAAGATTGTCTTAATTGAATTTAAAACTATAAGAATAATTTAAACTGATGTAGTATCCAAAACAGGGTTAGACAAGTGGGAGTATTTGGCTTATTTCACGAAAGCTCTCAATATGCAGGACTCCAAGTCAAGACTCTCTGAATACTTCAGGGTAATGCATATTCAAGTAAAAATATATGTATTCCCTAGAAGGAAATACAGAGGACCACTCATCTCACACCAATGTGAATTTATCTGTAATGTAACCAGTAATAAACATGACATCAAACACTGCTTTTGCTTGTGGGTAACTGAGAGAGGAAAAAATCATTTTATATCAGACATCGTGTAGCTTTATAGGCAACAGTTCTTATGATAGCACAGTTTTACTCAACTCTAAAACATTTTTCTTTCAATTAAAACCTTGTCTCATTACTGGTAAGAGCTCTCTTCATCTGAGTGTGAGAAGAGCAGTGGAGATTTGGAAGCACTGAACAGTTTAATATGTTACATTACAACACAGGTCCTCATTTTTCCATTCCCTTGCTTAAATCTAATGTTGTGAGCAGTGTCAGCATCATAACAAAGGGAATCCTGTAAGCTCTCCTTGGGGTACAGTTTTGAGTGAATGTCAGCAGATGGGAATGGCAGTAACTTTTGGCCTCAGCTACTGATTCTCTGGCTATCCCCTTTGTGTCTGCTTGTTTCCCCTGGAGGCAAACTCTCTACATTCCTTCACTCTGGCTTTCCTGGCTCTCTCTTGATTTCCCTATGCTCTTTTCAGCTTCTTCCTCACGCTTTACTTGTACCTAAGTACAAGTATCTATCCCTATCTTTCCCTGTTCCTTACCTTTTTTTCATAACCAGTGCCTCATCTTGCTTTCCCATAACTCGTCTTCCCTTCGCACCATATTTCTCATTACACAGATCCTTCTGATCTGATGTCTCTCATACTTCTCCTTTCTTATCTCTACCATCATTCTCCTGCAATTCTGCTTGTTCTTTCCTTGCCTATGGCAGGAGTACAGTGAAAAAAAGTAGAAACCTCCAGCCACCTACAGCCCATCTTACTGCCTCTGCTGCATGTGCCAGGAATTCATGTTTTGGTTTTGCCACCACTTGCTGGTGTGTTCTAGCCTTTGGGTTCTCCACACAGGTAATCTGATTTAGTTTCCTCTTGCTGCTGCAAGTCTCTACATGCTGTGTTGTCCAACCTCTGTGCCTTTCATTGCCATGTTGATGAGGAAGCAGCACTCTTCTCATATTGGCTTTGTTTAACCACTGGCATTGTCTTACTGCCCAAATGTGATGGTAGCTGTGTGTACCAGTTTTGTTATTTTGTTTAGAGACCTGAGCCTCTTTCCTTGTGGCTAATGATGAAAACTATAACAAGCTGATGGGGATGGAACTTTTTGCCACTGCAGGACTGCCTACAGAATGCTCTGAAAATAACACTGCTCTTCGCTCATACATACATGCTCTGTACTTGTACAAAATGAAGAGGCTGATAGAAAGGGGGGATAAATCTATTTCAAAGACGATCTGATGCATTAATACACAATACATTGAAACATTTCTAAGTGGATATAAACAAGAAGGCTGCCTCTGGCAATGACTTCTGCTCTCAGAGGAGTGTAGCCTTTCCATTACCATTCACCTGGTTGATTCTGTAATGTTATGACACGGAGGAATTTCATTATTCCTTCCACCACAAGCAATCAATTTGTGCCTTCAAGCGTAAAATTCAAGTCTGCTTGAAGCTTTGTTTTACTTGCATACTATGTAAATATTACCAAAGTTTTCCACTGTTTTCCAAATATCTGTGACTCTCATTATGGCCTTCTGTAGCACGTGACTTTCACAGGCTGGCATGAGTAAGAATTTTTTCCTCTCCAGAACATCTTTCTGTCTTGGTTCCTTCCTAAAGCACTGGGAATTTATAAAATAAGAAGGTTCTCCTGCAAGGAGCTCTGAAGATCAGCTTTTTTCAATAGATATAAATTGGGATAGCAAAGCACTTTTACTCCTACTGGGGTAAATTTAATCCAGAGTGTTTTAAGACCCAAGTCTTCAGTGAAAGCCAAGAGGCAAATTTGGATAGTGGCATTTTGGAGTGAGAGAAGGTTCTTCCTCCTCTCAGAGCTAAACATAGTTCTGGCAAATGGCCTCAGACTGAAATTCTTCAGGGAGTCATAATAAGCAAGCCAGGGCAAAGAGGAATGCTTTTTCTCCCTGACTAATTCTTCCACATAAAAAGGTGAAAGGTCAAAGATGAACTTTAATCCTAATAAAATTCTGAACTGCAGAGCAGTAATATGTCAGAACATTGAAAATAAATAAATAAATAAATAATGTTTTATTATTGGCAACAGTAGGTTGATTTTATAAGCATAAATATCTCTGTCCTAATTTATTTTAACCTTTGGGAGAAGGGGAACTTTTAGATACTAAACACAGACATTAAGCAATCCATAGTAGGGGTTTTGGGAGTTCAACCCATACTTTTCCCCTTATATGCCCTTCTGAATCTTTCCATCTGACTGAAGGAGTAAAGTGGGGCTATCTTCAAGTTCTCTTTCTGGTTTTTTTGACTGGGACAGTCATTCTCAAGGTTAATTTCCATCTTTCTGTCTAGGAATATTTCATGCAGGTTAACAAACTTCACATGTTCATATTCTAGAAACAATTCTGTTGATTTAAGCTGTTCCTTAGGGAGGTGGCTTGACAAATTCATGTGTGTATGTGCATGTGCATGCAGATGTTCAAGTAAAAAAGATTTGCTCAAGCTAAAGTTCATTTCAATTTAATCACCATAGTTGAAATACATTTAATGAAGGATTTGTCATCTGTTTAGATTTGGTAATGTCACCCTTCTTGGGCTGGTCAGGTTAAAGTAAGATGGTTGAGCTGTCACTTTGATGTTATAGATTACTTGTGCTGATGATGAAATGCAACTTTTAATTATTGTGGGGTGTGCAAATAGGAATCTAACCTGTGAAAGCATAACATCTAAGCTCAGCAGTGCTGGAGTGGCCAAATGCATATTACCAAGTGAAAATCATCAGGAGAGCAAGGGGAATGAGCAGAGCTCCAGAAAATACAACCTATAAAGAAATATTACGTAACCTGTGCTTGTTTAGTATACAGAAGTGAAGACTGAAGTAGTTATGGGACAGAAAGGACATAGAAATATGACCTGCTAAGGAAAGAAAGATAACCATCTGGTTTCCATGTCTGTGATAAACAGAGCAAGAAATAATGGGCTTTAACTACAGGAAGAAAAATTAAATAGGAAAAGCTGTCAAGTAATATGAGTATAAAGCATTCAGATATATTTTTGGAAGGATATAGTGGCTTCTGTCACTGTGTCTTTATGAATAGGTTATGCAGCAAGAGTGGAATTCACCTCATCTACAGCTGAATCCCACAGGAGAGAAACAGGCATTTCCAGCATGTGATTCATGTGACCCAGTTCCATCATACACTGGAAGGAGCTTAATTACTCTGTGGAACTGCTTGTTTGTCTTCAGGGGTTGTGAAAGACTCTAGAAAACCAACTCAGGGATAAAGGTATGTTTTGTAGATGTCTCAAGCTCTGCCAGGACTGTACCATCTCTTGTGTCAGTGATAGCACTGATGTAGTTGATTTTGTACCAGTGAAAATGGCAAGGGTTGATGGCTCCTTGAGGTTGCTTCTCAAGTACAAAAGAAATGAAGAACTGAAATTGTGGAAGGTCTGTCTAATTAAAGGACTAACTGAAAACAAAAATTGCATGCTCAGTAGGATGACAACAACCAAAAACTGTTACTGTTTGATGGCTGTATGGCTGCATGATTTGGAATGAGATAATGAATAATGTAATTGTTAATAAGCAAACAAGTACATCATTACCACACAATGAGCAATTTGATGTTCTTATTCAGCTAGAGACACCAGCAGCAGAAGAAGCACAGAGACTGATTCCCCTGTAAATTCCTGACTATGGCCTTTCCTGAAGAGCTTTTGTGAAACAGAAAACTGTACAGTTGATGGGTGTATCATTAGGCTCTAGGTATAGAGTATTCCACATCCTAGGCTCATTTCATAAGCAGCATTTTTACTGGAGAAAAATTACTAAAACCACTGTAATTCTAATTAATTTATTCAAAAGACAGAATAAATTTTTAATTATGTTCCCAGAAGAATCTCATTCAATTCTTGAATCCAGAGAAGTCCAAACTCACTTAATGGTCTGATACAGCACAAATTTCTTTCACACTTTTGATAAGCTGCAGAATCAGCTTGAAGTGTTCAGCCTTTATCATAACAAATGCACTTAAGAAGTTGGCATAGCATCCTTCCCTTTAAGGGTTCAGATATTGAGATTCTGGAATGAAATTGGTGTGATTTTCCTTCATCTTTTTCAACTTTTCAGGTCAATACTCTATTTTTTCCAGGGAGAAGAATCATGAAAACCTCATCTGTGAAGTTCCTCATACTCAGATTCATTATTGCTACACTGTCACAATATTTTCAACCTGTTGTCATCTGGGGTGGCAATAAAAATGTCCCTAGTGGGTTTAGTGGATTTAATGAAATCTTTATTACATTTCCCATCTCAAACCTGCATACTAGAATGTTGCTTGGGGAGGGGGGAGTCTGGTGCAGGTTAAGGTCAGAACTTTTCTGAAGTCTTGTGCCTATTCACATCTTTGGAGGAAAAAAATATGGATTCTTCTGCCCTTCATCCTAGGCCTTGCATCCCATCTTGGATGGCAGATTTCTCCACCGATGTCTGTTTATAGGTGTGTATGAATTTCACCACTACTGGAAAATGCAACTGGTGTTACAGAGGGCAAAATTTTTCCCCCTTCCCTCTTTTTTTTCTATTTATTTTTCTTCTTCTAGCTTTTTCAGTCATTTGGGAGACCTCTGTGTTTCACCCTTAGCAGAAGGTCACCAATGGCACAAACCAGGCACTCTGCTGCTTGCTGGAGAGGCCAGTTGCCTTTCTTAGTGTTGAAAGAAACAGAGAATCCAGACCAATGGACTGACATCTAAAGCTAACACCTTCCACTGGGGACCTTGTGGCCACACTGCAAATAAAAGCTATGTGAAAGTAACTTTCACAGCTTATGTTGCAGTCTTCAAGTGCAGGAACACTTTCCTAGACACACGGATCTGGTTTTGACCTCAGGCTGCCTGATCTTCTCCATTGCATCACATTGTCAGCCTGACATGCTTCAGAAACTGGAAAATGCAAACTTTTAAGAGTTGTGCTGCTGTGGCTCAGGTATTCACATCCAGAGATAATTATAAAAGTAGAAATATAATAATTCAATGCCCGCTTCCCTCAGCTAGCTCTCAGGGTATTTAACTATCATTCCATGTAGTACAGCACTGATGGATGAAAGCAAATATATTGGCTTCAGTTCACTCTTAGACTGGAGCCACAGTGTGCCTTTGCGTGCCTGTATGTATGTAAGCACAGCACACCATGCCTTGTTATTGTTAGGTTCTTATGTTTGTTATCATAGCACATTTCTTCACAAATAACATATGATTATAAATTTGTAAACTACAGAGAAAAGGCATCTACTCCAGGAAAAAAGAGGAATGAAAATCCTATGGGAAAGAAAACAGCAGGAATGTTTGCTGTCTGGTGGTTGGGTTTTTTTAACTTAGCACAAACAATGCTTTTGAAAAGCCACTTCTTGAAAAAAAAAAAAGGAAAAACTTTGGTTCCCTTCTGCCTCTTGCCCCTCAAACACACAACTCCCTAACATTTTGAAGGCACAGTAATTAAATTCTGGCTGAAGATCTTTAGATGGGGGACAGGGGGAGAAAGAGGGATTGACCATATGGCAGGAAGTACATGCCATGATCAGAGAGAAGCAACTGCCCCTGGGAGCAACTGCATTACTGTAATGCTTCTGTAAAAGCATTTCCTTGAGGCATCTAAAAGTCTATACAGAAAGCTGTCTAAAAGCAAATGTTTAATATCATGCAACATTTCCTTTTTGATTAATACATTCATTAAAACTTGAACTTAACTCTTTTTCTTTGAAGCCATGAATTCCTTCTCTCAAAGTCACTTGTATTTATTTAGCTGAACAACATTTTTTTTTAAGTAGGAAATTAAGGATGGACTCTGTCCTGCTAAGTGGACTAAGGTTAGTCTTTTGATTCATCAGACACAGAGGACAATTGTGCTTCATTTTGAAGTTTTTTTCCTGATCACCTAAGGAAATTCCCAAGGACCAGAGGAAATTACTTATCTGTCTCAAGAAGAAAGCACATAAAATTAAGGAAATTTTTTATCTACTTTTACAATGTGTGCAAAAGACCTACCCTTCATGGGAACATTAATTTTGCTTTATTGAAGCTTTGCAAATTAAAGATATATACAAAAAAGTTTGATATATTTAGCTTAGGATGATTTCAGACACAGAGAATCTTCCTCTCATGAACTCTGCATTTTTGGCCCCTAATCCTTTTATTAAAGTTTAACCCAAATCAAAGTAACAACCTTGCACATCCTGGTGTAAAAGCAGATGTGTAGGATTATACCTAAAGCTCATCTAACCATCCAGTATCCTGTCCCTGCGAGTGACTGGTAGCTGGAAGAAAAGTGGAAGAGCATTTATAAGAAAATCCTGTTCTTTTTGATCCACAGCAGCCATAAGCAGTCAACAATTCAGGGATTTCCTCAACCAAAGCTTTGTCTGGGGCCCAATGTTTGATAGCTGCCAATGAAGCTAACCTCCAGGAATGTATCTAATTTCATTTTGAATACACTTAGGCTTGTGGCCTCCACAACATCCTGTAGCAAAGAGTTCCACAATTTAATGATGTGCTGCGAGAGAAAGCACTTCCTTTTGTTTTAGATCTGCTACTTATCTATTCATTGATGCCTGATCATTCCTGTGTTTTAAGAAACAATGAATATTTATTTCTTACTGCTCTGCTGCACCAATTTTGCTTTATAAAGCTTTCTTATAATCTTAATCTCTTTTGTGAGCTACCTTACTCAGTCCTTCCTTTCATGAACAGCCACTCCACATTATATCCTTTTTCGAGATGTGGTGAAGACAGGCACACGCTGTGTACCAGAATATCAAGAATTATTTACCCTTTCACTAACATTCTGCTTGCATTATGACTGTTGTAGAGCACTGATCAGAAGTAGTCAGGGTTATGTCAGTAAACAAATGTTAGCTCTCTTACCTCAGTGTTGAGAGGTATTGTGTCCATCTTTGCATCTGTACAAATAAACTGATTCTCTTCCCCATGTAAATTACTCTGCACTTATTGACAGTGAATTTCACATACCAACTGATCATTACACAGTACTGCATGATCCTTGTGGAGCTCTCTGTGATCTGCTTTAAATACTACAGAAAATCAAGTGAAGTCTGACCTGGAATTTTGTCATCTCTGACACATGACCAATTTTTCAGAACTATGAAGAAATGAGTTTTTCAATCTACCAGAAATGTAGTGACTTCATTCTTAATGACTATTACTTCTATCTGCAATCAAGCCAATCCCAGTTCTTCAGCAGAGGTCATGCTGCTGTCCAAGAGTAAAAAAAATGTGGTCTATTTCAGGTTTCAGAACTTCTGAATACTATTTATTGTTTTGCTTTTGAGCTGCTCTGAAAATTACTGTATAAAATGCTGTGACCCTCTCCAATTTGTGACTCTTGGTAGAGTTGCATTTGACATCTTCTCTTTCTCTTGGTCTCTGCAAGTCACCATTGTATGCAGCTCACACCAGGAGAGCTGGAGCTGCTACCTTTGGCAGGTTTGCTTTGGTCAAGTCTTGCCTTTCAAAGCCAGGCCTGTGAAACTGTTACCAATTGCTGCTACTTCTGCTGGTAAATTAAACCACTCTGTCTGAGCATGGCAACAGCTGAATACCTCTCTGGAAATGGCAAAGAAGGCTCCATCTGTATCACATCCTCTGTGTCATTTGAAAAGTTGTGGTGGCTGTAATAAGTGAAGTAGGCTTAAACCTTTGTGACTTTATGTTTGTGCTGGCTGATCACATCACCTGAGAGACATTAGAAGGACTGATAGAAAGGACTGTTAACAAATTCCTTCTAAAAACACACTCCATTCTTCCTCACACAATGGTTAGTTACTTGTACAAGCAAAGGAACTATACACCTGAGCTTTACTGTTCAGCTTTTAAAACCAGTAATTAAGACCATGCTGACAGGCTAATTAGATTTCATGTTTTACTCATGCATCTTTTGTGCTTATCTGTCTGTATCTAGGTACTGTCTAAAACTGAGCTTGCTCTCTTGGCTGATCTTTGTAACAGTGAAATACAAGTAGAGCAAAAAAAAACCAACCGCAAAACAAAACAAAAAGCTGCACATGTACCATAGAATGTCTTTAAATTGTTTTAAAATCAAAAGTAGTTTATAAGCTCTTTGAAGAATTAATCAGTTCATAAAACACAAAACACTGCTACTAAACCTGATTTTTCTTTTAAAAATAATAAATGATTTCCACATGGGAACACAAAAAAGCAACATGAAACAGAATCAACCTGCATCTCTGTGATTAGTTACCTGAGTTTCTCAGAGCTGTTAACAACAACTTTCATCAATTGTGGGTCATTCATACTAAACTATGCCATCTTCAAATTTTCTTCAACATGCTCTCAGTTCACTCTGTATTTTACAGAGTATTTTCCCACTTTGTCTCCTTTAGATTTGTAAAGGACATATAGAAGGTTTGGAAAACATTTAGGGTTTTCTGCATTTCACTTTTTTGATTTACTTATATCACTTTGCCACCAGAGAGGAAAGAAAATGTTAATTTTACCAGGAAAGCAGAAGCTGTGTGGTTAACAATTTATTCTTCAGACTTGTGTTGTGTGGTACTACAGCAGCTAAGCAATGTCAGATAGGCTGCTGGTGTCACCCAGTGGACAGAGAGGTTGATCACAGATAGGTGTCATGTAGAGAAGTACTTTTTCTGCAGGAATGGCTCGTTCCTAACTGCCAGATATGTTACAGTAGTTCAGGTGAGACAGAATTTGAAAGGTCCTCTGTTTTAATGCCATGGCCACTACTAAAACTGTACAGAGGAAACACAGGAAGCAGTACTTGTTCCTCACTGTTATTAAGAAGTAGAAAAAGAACAACCAAACAATAATTAGTGGGAGCTCTCTCCTCCTCCTTTACTTCAGGAGAAAGTAATTAAAATCACCAAACAAAACAGTGCTTTTGATGGTGTTTACAGAATGATGTGAGGATTATTAAAATCCAATTATAATGCAATTCTGTATGATGCAAGATGAGATTGCATATTCTTAGCCTAATACCAGCTTGCAACAGAGGTGAACATCTTGTCAACACAGGCAAACAACACTTGGAAAATCCTTCTTCACAGTATTACAATAATATATTCCAAAACATGCAAGTATGCTTTGCATGCAAAACTTCAATAGAATAAATCACCTATGAATTAATCTCTTACAGGAAATCCTAATATTTCCAGACTACATATGAAAACTACACAAGTACTTTAACTTCAGTTCATGTTTCATCTTAGACTTCTTCCTGATTTGAGAAAAGTACTTCCAGAATGTTGGGAGTTTTCTTCTTTTTTTTAAAAACTGAAACATGTTGTGGGGGTGGGTCTCTTCTCCCTAGTAGCTACCAGTAAGACAAGAAGGCATGGACTTCAGCTCTCTCTGGGGAGGTTTAGGGTGGATATTAGGAAAAGATTCTTTACAGAGAGGGTGATCAGACATTGGAATGGGCTGCCCAGGGAGGTGGTAAATTCTCCATCCCTGGAGGTTTTTAAGGAGACACTGATGTGGCACTCAGTGCCATGGTCTGGTAACCACAGTGATAGTGGATTAAGAGTTGGACTTGATGATCTGAGAGGTCTTTTCCAACCTGGATGAATCTGTGATTCTGTGATGTTGTTGTGTGACGTGCTTCAAGATTTTTTGCCACAGATGAAGCAGAAATAAGGTTAAGGGTACACAGATGGCTAGATCTAACCTACAAAGTCCAAAGGAAGAAATCATATTCCTTTTCTAATGCTGTGGAAACTAGTATGTGCTTCTTGCTTTTTACAGGTGGAATGAGAATGACATGATGCATGGTAAACCCTGAACTGCTAATAGATAGAGAAGAGTTGGGGCTGCTGGGACAACAGTTGGTACTTCTGAAGAACAAAGATTAGCGTTCTGCTCTCCTGATGGCTCAAATATTCATGTCAATCCCAAAGTCATTCACTTGTAACCAGACCACATCAAAAGTTAAATAATTGAGTGTAATTGTTTTAACATACCAAAAACATGCCAGGAGCTACATTATGTCTCCTTTTCAGTAAGGAACCCTTGCGATCTGTCAGTGCATCTGCAGAAGTGATGTTGTATTTGAGGAGGCGAAAGGAATCCTGACAACCCTGAAGCAAAAGGGAAGTACAGTTATATCATTAAGTAGGTGGTAAATTTTGCATGACCAATTAAGCTTGTAACATGCTTTCCAAACATGGCTTCATGAACTCAAATTAATTATCTTTCTCTTTCAGACCAGGGTCTTCATGCTGTCAGTCCGATGACAGATGCTTATTTATAAATTTCCCAATTTCTCTTTCTGGATGTATTTTTCTCTTCTTAAAAGAAACAGCTTCCCTGATTTATAAAGCTACACTTCATAGTTGCAAGAATAGGAGTGGTAGCTAACCACTGTGCAACCTTCTTATGGATTTGTCATAATCTGGAATCTTGGCTTCCAAAAGTGTTGTGCTCCTGTCACTAGTGGACAGGGGCCAAATAAAGGATCAAATTGTGAGACAAGGAGGCAACATGCCAGCCTTTTTTGAACAGATTTCCCAGACAGGTTTTTAAGTCAGGCTTCCAGGAGGAAAAAATAATATGAAAATTTAGGTCTGAAAACACCTTTATTCCTCTTTATATAAAATGTAGATTTCTAATTCAACTTTAGCCTCTGCCATTGGACTAAAAATCCTGCTGGTGCTGAAATGCATGGGAGTTTTCCCAAACACTTCACGTGGTCCAGAATTTAACCTCTTCTTTGCTAACTTTTTCAAATGCAAATCAGAAATTATAGTTGCTGTATGACCAGTTCCTCAAGGAATGGATACATGAGAAATAGTGAAAGAAGAAATGTAAAGGCCTGAATTGGTATTGAAGCTGTATCAGTGCAGACTCATATCCTCTGAGCACTTCTACTTCAGTGCAGCTGCACTAATGTCTAGTAAGAAGTGGAAAATTGTGAATACACCAGTCACAGCTGCTTACTCTTGTGCACACTATGTCAAGATGATAAAAATGCCTGTTGAGTTTCTACTGCCAATTCCAGTGTTAGCTTTAAGGAGAAATTTTCTGGTAATTATAAGAATAGACAATGTTCCAGGGGACACTGAAACAAAAATTTAAAAATCACCTCTCTTTTTGCCCTTCCACACTTTAACTCACTTACATTTCCAGTCCTTCTGTGCATTTCCTTAGCTTGGCTGTGTGAATGTGAGGACAGTGTCTTGTATTAAATCACTGCTCTCTAAGTTTATACTGTAAGGAAAATGAGCTGGTTTGAAAATTTCCAGCAGCATGCTAGAAATTTTTGCATTCATCTTTGCTAGAAAGTGACAATTCTGAAAGCCAAAATGTTTCAACAACAACAACAAAAAAAGATTTTTTGTCACATTGCTACCAAATCAGAGATTTCTTCTGAACAGATGCAATAGACTGTTGTGGTTACTAATCACTGAGGCCTGCAATACCACAGTAGCCATGCACACAAGCACAAAAACAGCCTTAGGACTTCCTGCTACTGTGCCACTACACTAGTAAGCCCACCAAGACTTAGTGCTAGGGATTTTTAATCAAGGTTTGAGGTCCTTGCTCTACATCAAAGGATTATTCAGGGTTATTCCCTTTTTTTTTCAGAAAAAAAGAATCATTTGAGGAATTCCTCTAAGTTGAGAATAGCAATTTAAACCGTCTTCAAATATATGGATTCCGGTAATATTTAGTTTTCAGACAGCATTTGTTTTGAAATGCTTTTTTTTTTTTTTTTTTTTTTTTTTTTAAATTCTAGAATTTATCCCTACTTTGGAAGTATTTTTTAAATATTAAAATTCCTGTAGAACACATATTTGGAGTTGGTACCAGTTAGACACTTCTGGTGAGACAGTTTTTCCAATATTTTAGCAACCAGGTAAACAGAAAATTATTAGAAAAAGACTCTTTAAAGATCTCAAGCATGTGCTGGAGAAACTTTCTACTTTCTGATAAAACCCACCTGGGCACAAGGCATACTTCTGTTCTTGTTCTGGCTTTCATAGAGCTGCTCTATCTTGTCTTCACTAGGATCCAGGCTTTTTCGTGAAGATGAGACACAGACAACTATAACCTGCTCCTTAGAGGACATCTGATTGTTAATGAGGCAATCATACTCCAAGTCTGACACGTAGGGAATCTGATGATTACTACACCTGCATGCCTTCCCTTCCTCCCCCATCAGAATTCTTCGAAGCACAGCAGGACAAGGAACCTGGGATATGACCCTCGGATTGTCCCTGTCACGTGGAAGAGAAAATAGAGGGGAAAGTGTTAGCAAGTTAGGCTGTCAAATAAATGAACTACAGATTGAAGAATCATTTTAAATCATTTCTATAAATGATGGGTCTTGCCTCTGTTATCTGAGGCATGCAGTTATCTAAATGTTTCGGGTATTTCTTAAGGTCTGATGCAACCACAATTGCTGTGGATCTCCTGGCTTCTGCCAAAACACAGCCTCTGAAACCAGGCTGACAGGAGACCCAAGGATGTGCTTTAACCAGATGAGCTGGCCAGGCAGGCTCTGCCAGCAGCCAAGAGCAGGCTTCAAAGCCACTCCCTAATCATGTGATGGCCTCATAGGCACCTCTTACCTCTGACAAATGATTGTACTATCCTTATTTTAGATTTTATGTGTGTTGGTATTATTGGTCTTTCACTACTGTGCTGAAGACTAATTTGTTTGGGAAGCCTTTCGACATTTTTGGGGGGATTCTAGAGGTTGTCTGGTCCTGTAAAGCAGGCATTAGGAGTGTCAAGTTCCAGGGCCCTACTGTCACAGCTCTAGCAAAGACATCATGTTGGCATTAAGAACCTGCCACACTGTTCTAGGTGATGTTATATTTTGAACACAGCTTCCTCATTGTGAGAGCAAATGCTATGAAAGGTTTGGACCAGAAAAAAAAAAAAGAAAAGAAAAGAAAACAAAACTCAAAAGACTCTAAAGTCCTCCCCCGTGGCCTTTTGAAACTGATGGAATTGCTGCTGTATTTGGAGATGTTGGATCAATCCCTAAATGACTGTGCCAAGAGAAAAGCACTAAAATAGAGATATGAGAAGCACTGGCCTGTACTAAACGTTTGCTGGACATATATTGTGCTGGAGGTACCAGAAGGAAAAAGGAAGTAAGTCTAAAATTAATGGATCAGGGAATAAAGACTGTAAGTAATCTCACAGACAGCAGAAGAAGAGGCAAAATTTTTGGTTTTCATCTTCACGTATATGTAAAATGAGATTACAGTTTCAGCAAACCAGGAGGAATATTGAAATACTTGAGATTTACAGTATCTGTACTTCATCAGTGGAGCTACAGATTAGTTGTATGAAATGAAAAGTACTATTCCATTAAAAGTAATTTGTTCCATTAATTTTACACATTTTCAGACATAGTTGAAATGTTGCTATTCACCTATGGGTATCAATGAAAAGCAAAGCTATCAGTGAAAGCAAACTTTCCTCAAAGACATTAGGGAACGTTGAATCACCAAAATACAGTTAGAAATACTGCCATCTTGTTTTCTTACTGAGGTCTGAAAATTTACTACTATTTTTGATCCATACGCAATGCATCCTATGCAATGGTGTAACAATTTGGAGGGACAGGTGAACTATTTAACCATATCTAAGAAATGATCTGCTAAGAAATTATTACCATCAGTGTTTACACTGAAGCCATCATTGTCCAATCTTGGTTTAGATTTCCTTACCATGATTTAATGACATTAAATGAATTCCTTCTTTTATCTAAGTTGAACTGAGTCGAATGCAGCATCTCTGATTTGGTGTTGTTATTTAGTGAAACAGAAGTCCTGAATGAGAGAACAACAGCAAGTAAGTGAAAGTTTAATGGCAATACAAAACAAGACAAGCATCTTGCATTAACAAGATGTACCATGGATGAGTGAAGTCTGGTTTCTGATAGGGATATTGAAAACCTCTTTGAATAACCTTTGAATAAAAAGGCATTTGTCTGAGAATAGCAGATAATTTGAAATTATATACAGACTGTCTTGTAGATTAAAAGGCAAGTACTTGGGAAAGATGCTGAAAACAATATTCCCTCCATTGCTCTGACTTCTCTTACATATTTTTATGTAGAAGTGAAACAAAGTAGCATTACTGTGACCCTAAACAAACTCTTGAGAAAGCAAGTCTGAATCTTGGATTTTCTACATGTTGTAATTGGTAGATGGTGGTACTTGGAAGAGTAGAACACCAGGCAAATGCAAGACACAAGGAGCATAATTGCTCTTCATAAATGTTGCTATTGGCAGGCTTTGTTCCACACAGAGTTTTTTGGGTGCTACTAATACAAATGTGACTGATGATAATAATAATAAACAGTTAATCTTATTTGCTGAAACAGTACTTAATATCTAGTAGGTGCATTTCTACAAACATTCCCAACCTTCCTTATTAAGGCTCTGAGGTACTGATGATAACTTCTCATGGAAAAAGGATGTAAATTCTTACTGTGTGGTGTAAGTAAGTGATCAAAAAGGAATCATTTAACAACTTGTGACTTGGGTGAAAAAGTACTTTTTTGGCTCCTCCCCTTGTCTCTCTTATTCACCTGAGAGGGTAAGAATATGGTTTCTCCTGCATTCTGTAAAGAGGAGATGACTGTATTTGATCTAGAAGAGGAGTTTCTGACTTGGGAGCTTGACTGTTCTCCTTCCTCTTCCTTTGTGATCTCTGTAACACCGAGGTAACTGGGAGAGCATCTGGAAACTGAATGATGCATTTCCTTGAGGGCTGCAGGGGAAGGTCAGATGTTTTCTGGAGTATGCGGTCAATTCCTGCAATACACCACCACAGCAGAAATCAGTAACAAAGCAGGCCCTTATTTGATAACTACAGAGGTTTTGAAGCTTATAAATAGAATTCATCTGCTGTGTGATCAACACAGGAAAAATAATACTGAAAAGTAATCATAAACTTACAGAATCATGGAATAGCTGAGGTTGTAAAGGAGCTATCTGCAGCTATCTGGTTGAAACCCTGTGCTCTAGCAGGGCCATCTAGAGTCAGCTGCCAAAGACCATGTCCAGATGTATTGAGTATTTCCAAGTAGGAGACACTACAACCTCTCTGAGCAACTGGTGCCAGTCCCCAGGCCCCCTATCACAGTGAGAAAGTGTTTCCTGATGTTCAGAGGGAACCTCCAGTTTTCCAGCATGTGCCCACTGTCTCTAATCCTGTCACTGGGCACCAGGTATGGCCTCATTAGTGTGAGGCAGGGGAGAAGGATCATCTCCCTCAACCTGAGAAGGCTAAAGTCTTAACTCAGGCAGCAGATCTGATACTCAGTCTTTTATAGCTCCCTCTTCCTGCCCAGAACTAGTTCTCTTCTGTTAAGTTAGGTATAACTAATTGTTATACCTAATTGCTGTTGGCAGGTTTTTCTGGTGGGTAGACTACAATCCAGAAAAATAACTTATCAATGTTGACAATGATGTTGGCAAGGTACAAGAGGGAAAATTAATCCTTCAAAGGCAAATGGTGATGCTCAAGCTGTCTTCCCCATATGAGGACTCCAATATATGGAATGTATATTTTGCTAGTTTAATCAGCAAAGATACAGAATTCAGGCAGTGCCAATTCAGCTGAAGCATGTTCAGTAAACCAAAGTATGTTATTGCAACTATTGTATTATTTAAGGAAGCTTTTATGTATCAAGCATGATTCCCATGCCATGTAATGCACCAGCATGAGCTCTATACATCAATTTTGTTCAATTCAAGGCTGAAATCAGGGCCTTCTGCCCAGGTCTGGCTTTCATGCCAGATGAACTCGAAGTATCTGATATGGTATCTGATAGTTCATTTAAAAGTCACTTCTAATGCATATAGAGCAGCCACCTCCAAAAAAGGTTAGTAGTTACTATACACATTTTTTTCCTCATCTTTTCCAAACCTTTCTTTCTCCATCTTCACAGTCTTATTCTAACTGAAGCTGCTGCACTACCAGGAAAACAGGGAATCAGAGAGGTCATTACCTGTCCCATTGTCCTCAGTAATTTCCTCAGTAGAGGATTGAAATCACTGCCCGTTCAGCTCAAAAAATATCTCAAGGATCTACACAGAGCATGTCTGTATTGTGAAAGTACCTCACTGCACTGATCCCTGACCAAGTTGGTGTGCTTTGTACGGTGCAGAAGTATCAGCCTGGCCCAGCATGTGCTGCTATATCTGCACTAAATGGCCCAGTCCCTGTAGGACTGATCAGACTGAATGCTGTGGCACTCTAGAGCACCTCTACTGCTGTCAGCTGTAGAGCGGGCTTCTTCAGCACTTGCCTGGCAATCTTAGTGCCATGCTGTATGGAAACAGAATAGAAATATCTGCTGACTTTGGAGGAGTATATCAAGTACCTGTTCACCAATATGAGTAACAGGTCACCCACTGGCCTTCTAGTTTGGTGTTCAAGCCAGAGCTATCTGTATTCTCTGATGATCAGCCTGGGGACAACTTTCAGAGGACTATTCAATCTGCTCTGGTATCTGCTGATAGCCAAACAAGCTCATAAAACCATGTTCCCAGTTGTTTTCTGACCATGCCTGACCTAGGGCTGTGCGATAACACTGCAGCCAGTCACCCACAATGCTCTGGATCTTCCTCTGCAAATTCCTCAGTTCTCTGGCTGCATGGATGTCATTTATGCGGCTTACAGTTGCCTCTGGAACTTCATTTTTCATCAACAGCTCTGTCAACTTTGGCTTTAAAAAATAACAATGGAAAAACACAGTTAAGAACTTAATGATTCCATCTGGTGTTCTGTGGTGCTGCCAATGGCATACACTATTAAATGCCTTTGAGATACAAACACCTTCTGAGTAAAAGTTATTGATACAACTTGGTGTAATTTAAAAACAAACTTTTTTAGCCAACTCAGCCATCACTGGAGAATAGTTGCAGTAGTGAATATTGCCCTCTTCTAGCTTGGATAAAGGAAATAATAAATACTGAAAAGCACAGTAGATACTGATAACATTTGTCTACTTGGCTGGGCTCATGAAAACTCCAGTGGCCAACGAAGGCAGCATTTTGGACTATACAAAACACAAAGAGCCACAAAGCAGATATAACTGCAGTTGGTTTGTTGTTTTTTTTATCCTCTGAATCCAGAACCCTGTAAATCTTTGCATTCCAATCAAATGCTCCACATTTAATTTGTTCTGAACATACATAGTAATGGCACAATACATGTAATAACTTCTTACAAACAACAATTACTATATCAGTGTGTTCGAAAGAGCCCTTGATAACCATGGAAAGCAAAAATTAACTAAGACAGTTAGCCCCCACTGAAAAATACAGCTGTAACCTCAAATTAATATATTATTGAATCTACAGAGTCTCTACTTCATACCTTAAATAAAATACAGTTAAATTAAAAAATAAACAATTTTAATATTGTATCCCTGAGAGTTCCTTTTTTTCAGCCAGAAAGTAGCTACAGCCAAAATAGTGTGGTTTGATTTTGGATTCCCTAATTCTTTAAATTGGAGTAGATACCAGAAAAGTTACTCTTCTCCAGAGCAGTGGGATTCTCTCCAGTTAAGACTGAAGTGTATTTTTCATTCTGTGCAGACTTTGGTAATATTAATTTCTTGCATAAATCAAAATCAGACTAATACCTGCTTCTTTACTTGCAATTTGTTATTTTACTCACTGGAGGTTAATGTAATTATTTTTATTTCTTTTTAACAAAATCTTAAGTTTGCTTGCCAACATTCTGTATTCTCAGAATATGTTACACATTCTACCATGCCACAGTGTGACTATTGATTGAAACCTTCCTGAAAATACTCCTCTTTTAGATTTGCCCCTTGAAATTAGATCTGAACCCTTCAGAAGAAATTAATAGAAAGACTCTGTGCTTAAATGTAATTGAGGGCTAGAGAGACAAAAATCAATGATTTCCTCAGAATGATCTCCAACCTCCTCTAAATTTCCAATACTTTCCAAATTATATCAGCTTCGAAGAAAATAATTTTCTGCTGGTGTAAACTATAGATGCAAGGGAACTTAATAAGTAACAGGTAATGGTACTACGTCTGGTTTTAATGATCTCTGATTATGTTATGCTTACTTAGGGAAGGAAAGGATTGATGGATTACATGGGTATGGATAACATTGTTTGCTGTTCAGCTCCTCATAATGATGACCATGCCTAATGCAGTACAGTTCTTGGGGTGAAGAACTTTCATAGAGAGCAGAGACTGATAGGAAAGCAGACATAAACAGGATTGCAAAGGGTTGGTATTAGTCTTACAATGAAACCCTTGCAGAAAGACAAATAGCCAATATGTTTAACCTGCTTTAAAGAGAGTATTCATCACTTCTGCTATGATGATTCACAGTTTTCATTGTGTGGCATTTAAGCATTTGTTGTTTTATAAGGTTTTAGTGCGCATTGTCTAATTATTTGGATTGCTGAGCACTGAAAAAAATACGGTGATTTTAATTGCTATAAAAGGAGATTATTTAAATTTTGGAGGAGAAAAAGATTGAGGGAGAGATTCTAACTGACTGTAAGTAAGAAGCACTGTCAAAATTCTGAGGAAAGATAATTTTCATTAATAAGAAACAAAGGGAAAACTAAAACGACAAATGTTGATTTACCTCAAAGTTTAGACCATTTTTGATGTTGTCAGTTATTTTATAATGAAGTAACAGGTACAAGTATTTAAAATATCACTAACTAAGGCTGATATTCTAATGTGAGCATGTCTCATATCCATTTTCAAAGATGTCTGACCTTTCAAAGTAATTGGTTCGTTTGGACCAGTAGTGTTTAAGCAAGTGTTTTGCTTGGAGAAGGAAGGACAATATGATTGTGGAGTATTGTATACCTCTCGTGTGTGCTGCTAGGGTTTATCTTGATGAGTCAATGTGGAGTTTTTGAGAGTAGAAACCCATAATCAAATTAAAATGACTCAATAAAAGTTTCTGGTCCTAACTTCTTCATAGGTTTTTATTATGTTAAAACTTCATAGGTTTTTTACATCCTTGTGCCAGTAGAGCAAGTAAAGATACACACTGTCTCTGGCTCAGACCTTAGCTGCCTGACATATATTTTCTGTATTTTTATCCAGGTGGAATTTGCTGTGTCAGCTATTTAAAGTCAAAACCTCTTAAAGTCAAATTCTCCACCTCAGTGCCTCGTCAAGGAAGGCTTTGTGTGTTAAGGAGGTCTGAACTAAGAATTGTATACATTCTAAACACCTACTCAAGGATGATCACTTTGAGTGAACAGTGAGGTGGATTGAGAACTGGATGGATGACAGACCTCAGAGATTTGTGAACTGTGGTGTGGAGTCCAGTTGGAGGCCTGAAGCTAGTGATGTCCCCCAGGGTTAATACTGGGTCTTGTCCTGCTCAACATATTTACCAATGACCAGGATGAAGGGACAGAGTGTACCCTCAGCAAGTTTGCTGATGATACTGGGAGGAGTGGTTGATACACCAGAAGGTTGTGCTGCCATTCAGCAGTACCAAGACAGTTTGCAGAGTTGGGCAGAGAGGAATCTCATGAAGTTCATCAAGGGCAAATATAGGGTCCTGAACTTGGGGAGCACCAGCACAGGTTAGGGGTTGCTCTGCTGGAAAGCAGCTCTGGGGAGAAGGACCTGGGAATCATGCCAGCCATGTACCCTTGTGGACAAGAAATCTAATGGCATCCTGGGTGCATTAAGTGTGGCCAGTAGGTTGAGGAAGGTTATCCTCCCCCCTCCACTCTGAGTAGAGCCATATCTGAAGCACTGTGTACAGTTCTGGGCTCCTCAGATCTAGAAAGACAAGAAACTACTGATGAGAGTACAGCAGAGGGTTAGGAAGGTGATTAGGGTACTGAATAATCTCTCTCATGAAGAAGGCTGAGAGACCTGGGTCTGTTTAGTCTGAAGAAGACAGAGAGGGGATCTTACGAATGCTTATAAGGATTTACAGGGCAGGTGCCAGGAGGACGGTGCCAGACTCTTTCCAGTAGTGCCCAGCATAAACAAGGGCATAAACTGAAACACAGGAAATTGCATCTGAACATGAAACCTCACTTTACTTTGAGGGTGACAGAGCACTGGAACAGGCTGCCCAGAGAGGCTGTGGCATCTCCTTCTCTGGAGACATTCAAAACCCACCTGCAAGCAATCCTGTGCCACCTGCTCTAGGTGAACCTGCTTTATCAGATGGGGTGGACTAGATTATTTCCAGTGGTCCCTTTCTAGCCTCTACCATTCTATTATTCTAAGATGCTGTGATGTGAATGAGTCAAAAGACTTATTTGAGTTATATCAGTTATCTCTATTTCCTTATAGTTCTTCAGAGCAGAGACTCTTTCAATTCCACCTGGGAAAGATATACAGAGGATTCTGTACAGTGCTTCATCTTTCCTAGTTCTTCTTTGAATTCTCCATTCTCAATTTCTCCATTCTTCTGTACAGGAAGCCTCATTCTGGTGGAGGCTTTCAGGTGGCAGTCTTAAAGGGACTCAAGAGTAGCTGTATTATTGTTATGGCCCAGTCACTTCCAGAATTAGAAGGAATAAAGTATTGCTCCTTCTCCTAGTTTATAGAGGGACTGCAGTTTATTAAAGAGGTATTAAGAGCTTCTTTAATCAGAGAACTGCTGAACTGTGTAAAAAAGCTAAGGTCTTGCTTATAAAACGTAGATTGAATTTTTGTTTCCAAACAAATGAAAAATAGGTTACATTTTTAATGCATTAATCTACTGCTTTTATACCCTTCATATCAATGTTTCCTTGCCCACATAAGCAGAAAGGTGTGTGAGATGCTGGGTGTTTTTTTGCTAACGATGGTGATGTTCATTGTAGTAATTTTACTGACTGCATTCTAGCATCCAAGCCTATGAGCTACACATTGTGAAACCCTGTTACAAAATGCCATCTAATTACTCCAACAAATTTAGTTTCTCAGAAATTCAGGAGTTAATCTAAATTTCTCTTAAAATCAAAGGGACATGACACATGCATATATACCTCTTATAGACCTGCAATATGTGCTTTACATTTTCTAGGTTAAATGCTTTCTTATACAGAAGGAAGAAGGAAATAAAACCTGAACAATTTTATTTTTGTTTTACTTGGATCATAGACTTCTGCTTTTCCAACAAGTGTTTTGCAACATTTTTCTGACTCACGAATCACATAAAAACCTCTGTTTTACAAACCATCTATTTCATCCCAACTATAAGACAGCGTTTTCCTTTAAGGTGCTGAGGTTTGGCTGGATGATTAACCTAGCTGGAATGTCAGCTCACTGCATGGAAGTGAAAACCAGAATGATTTGGATCAGGATTTCTTGGAGCTTCATTCATTACCTGACAACAACAGCACAATAAATTACACCTACATCAGAAAAGGCTGTCAATGCACTTGGTATTCTATCTGACAATTCTAGAGCAAATAGATAGATATAGACCAGAGAATTCTAGACAAATTACAAGTAACATTTAACCATCCTTTCTGAGCATAAGTGAAGATTCATCTCTGTTCTAGCTGCACTTAAGACACAGTGGATGTAGAACAGTCGGAAATTATAACAAGAAGTTGTGAATAGGAAATATATCAAATAATTAAGGAAATCAGCCAGAAACAAAAGGCAGAAATAGGAACCTGAGGACATGGAAATAACTGTCCCTTTGGGTCAGGCCTTGGCATAAATCCACTGGAGTTTATATTTAGTCTCTAGAAGCTCATACGTGATCGCTCTGTACCATTGCACTTAGCACACATAGAGGGAAATAAAAATGCAAAGTGTATGTTCTGGGAAAGCTCATCAATTCTCGAGTTTGCAGAGCAAATAATGTTATTAAAGGGCCTTGATAAAACACAATACTGTATCAGCTACAACATACCCATTCTTCTAGCTGTGGAAGAGCCGCACCCTGCGGTGGTGACAAAGACAAGCACACACTTTCATGTTGCCACTTGTAGACCAAGCTAATTGCAAAGCGCCCAGCAATCCTCACTGTGATGTACTCATTAACCTGAAAGAGCAGAAAGGAGCTTTACTAACTCCACCAAATTTTCATATGTATATTTGGATGGTAGAGGTAGACTGAAGTCTCAAAGAGTTACCCAAGACAATTGGTCATAAGCAAGGGAATGATGGGGTACTCCAGGCTTTAGTCTACAAAGCATTTTCAGGGCTGTTGTTCTCATTTGAATCCTGCAAAGTTAAGCTTGTAGCCTGTGGACAAAGACACCTCCTGGCCCTTGGCCTGAATGACTCCTGCCCAAAGGAATTGTACTGAGAATGTGCACGGTTTGGAAGGTGATGCTGTACAGCAGGAAGCACTGAGAAACTCTCATACTTCTCAAACCACTCAGGAAAGCACATATACTTCAGAGGCAGAGGCTGTGGAGACAGACAGACAGACTTGGGAAGCTGTAGTCCTTGCTTGCCCTTTAACTGCAGTTGGTGTGAGTGGGTGAAATGTGGAAAACGTCCAAATTAGTCCCCAGTAAAGAATTAGCATTTTGACACACACAAAATACTTTCTTAAAACTGTCATCACTAAAGCCTTCAGCACTGTCTGTGCACATAGACTATGAAGAATGCCCTGGTGATAGCAAGCAGGGGACTTTAATCCAAAAAACAGTTTGCAGCAGCATGTTCCATCCTCTGGACACTCTTTCCTATTCAAACAAAATAAACATCATGTTGCAAAACCTAACAGCTTTACTAAACTCATTTCCATTTTCATGTGGCTCTTGAAGGACATCAGATTAATTTGATATAGCACATAATTAATATACTACAATCTGTCACATTCTGTATTTCATATCCAGTTTTATGGATACAGTTATCTGTATTTGACAGTTTGAATCCAAACTGTTTCAATAATTATATGCTTTGATTTTTACAGACTTTGTAAAAGCTAAAACTGCAGATACAGGATGGTATTTTTAACATTTGAACCCCCTGCAGATTTCACAGAATAAGCAAAAGTCGATTTGCAGAAAAAAATCCAACTCCAAATAAGTGTATCTGCCTGTACAAAACAGCTGTGGCAGCTGTAAGAATTTTATCGTCACTCACTTGAATTTACTCCTTCCTGTCAGCTGCCAGCCTAGTAGTATGAGCCAAGTAAAGAAAACAGGGCATGGGGGTTTGGTTTCCCATCATTACTGATTACCCATCATCACTGATGGGGCCTTATGTCTGCCCTGTATAAAATACCAAGCATGTTGCCAGTAGCTCTGTATTAGCAAGGAGTAAAAGAACCACCTGATCCAAACTCTGTAAATAGCACTTGTGCTTACAAACCCCCATGACTGAGGGCACACTTACTGACTCGGGTCTCAAATGTTTCACCTTTGTTTGGGGTATTTTTGCAGCATGATAGGCCCAGCTCTGGTAACTACAAAACCATGGAAGACTTCTCATGGACATCAGTGGAAACTGCATCAGGCCTGCAGTAAGGCAAAAAGCTGCCTGCTACTGAACTCACACAAAAGAAAAATGAGGAATGGCTTGTTCATACTCCAAAGCTCAGAAAAGGCTCTTCCAAGATGTCTCCAGCAGAGAGGATTGACCTCTGTTTTATTGAAATCCTGAGTTACAACAGCTCCAGACAATTCACTTTTCCTTCTTCTCACTAAGTTGACACTTGACTAAGACAGAGGTAATGACACCCACTCGTGTGGAGTCTGTTGGGAGAACCATTCCTTGTAAAGGATGTGTTAAAGAAGAAGCATAAGGATCATGTTTACTGAACATAGGGCACCTCAGAGAGACCTGAAGATGGGAAATTAAAAAAAAAAAAAAAAAGAAGAAAAAGAAAAAAGAAAAAAGGAAAGGAAAGGAAAGGAAAGGAAAGGAAAGGAAAGGAAAGGAAAGGAAAGGAAAGGAAAGGAAAGGAAAGGAAAGGAAAGGAAAGGAAAGGAAAGGAAAGGAAAGGAAAGGAAAGGAAAGGAAAGGAAAGGAAAGGAAAGGAAAGGAAAGGAAAGGAAAGGAAAGGAAAGGAAAGGAAAGGAAAGAGAAAATAAAGTAAAATAAAATAAAAGAAAAGAAAAGAAAGAAGAGAAAAGAAAAGAAAAGAAAAGAAAAGAAAAGAAAAGAAAAGAAAAGAAAAGAAAAGAAAAGAAAAGAAAAGAAAAGAAAAGAAAAGAAAAGAAAAGAAAAGAAGAGGTAAGAACAACTGTAAGAAAAGAAAAGTGAAGCAATAAATATTACCTGTGCTATAACTGGCTGGGCAAGCTTGCCATCCCCAGGCCATTTCCATTCTCTGACCATTTCTCCATCTTTATTAGTCACCAGACCTCCTTCCTGATTAAACATCACTGTTACGGTGTGGCTGTAAACAAGCAGAAATATGAAACCTGTTTTTCCTGGTGTATCTTGGTAAAACCTAAGCAATGCAAGAGCTCTCTTTGATCTATGAGTCTTTAATTTAAAAGCCACTTTGCATATCCACTCCTTCATCAAGCTTTTCTCATGCTACACGTCTGTGAGGCAGGTATAAATTATTATCCCTGTGATACAGAAAAAAGATCTTGTTTTAATAATTCAAATTAAAAAGAAACCCATGCCAAATTATGTTATTTTAATGCCACTTGCACTTACTAGTACATTGCTAGAAGTTCTAAAACACCTCAAATTCTATTGTAAATTTAAAGGAAAAAACAGGTAAGGTAAAATGACATGTAGATGCCATTCATGTATGAGCCTTCAGCTGACAGCTTCAGGAACATTTTTATGACTCTATCCTTAATATTTATTAAGGATAATATGTATTCTATTTCTTCTTTTATCTATACACAATCTCTTATGTATACATAAGTGCAAACACTTATCTATACATAAGCAAACACAAATCCTGCATGAAGACAAATTTTGCAACACACAGAAAAGATCCACAGATAATAGGAAGTTTTTTAAAGTGGATACTCTGTGTTGATGGTCTTCCCTGGACATAAAGGATTGGAATTTTTAGGGGTTTATTTCTTAAAGTAGCCATCATAGTCATAGGTTTGCTGGGATTTTTTTCCTCACAACTTAACTGAATACCACAACTAAATCTTTAATAAAAGATGTTTAGAATCTTTAAGAAAATATGTTTTTCTTGAGTTTCCACTTGGTTTCGAAAAATAAATGCATGTATATTAACAAGGAAAAAGCAGTAAGCATGAGGAATCCTGAGATTTAATTCTTGCACTTTATATTTTCCATGTATTGATTTTTAGTAACAGAAGTAAGGCGAGTGTAAGTAAATTTGCTTGGTTTGATTTTATATCCAAACTGAGAATTGTTTCAAAATGGGATTTTAGTTTTTCTCGATTCCTAGACTATTTTTTTTCTTTTAAACAAGGGCCAGCTCCTTCCATTAGTTTTGTGGGCACTGAACTCCTTTTAAAGTCCTTTTATAGAAGAGCTGAACAATCCTTCATGCAGAACTCCAATAAAATATATTTCTCCAAATCCAAGCACTCATCCAGAATGGTAATCCAATAAACTTGACTTCTTCAAAAATGAAGGCAGCTGCAGCTAATGTGTCCTTCATTTGTAGCTACTGTCCCTCTCTGCAAAGCATGAAATTTTGCTCAAGATGTCCTGAGCATTGCAAAGTCACTAAAGGAGCATAAAGGGCAAAACTAAGGAAAAAACTCTGCTGTAAGTAGGAATCAATTATAATCTTTGTCCACAACATGTAAAGGTGCACGGAACTACACAGAGATATAAACAGATGTTAACCAGATGAGAACTGTCAATGTTCAATTTACATACTCTGGTGAGCCTGAAATTTCAGAGGAAGCCACCAGTATGTATGCTTTCCACAAGAAGGAATCTGCTCTTTACAACTGCATTTGAAACTGACAAAGAGGATATTGAGAATACTACTGTTCACCCTGCAGCTTCTGTTAAACAGGGTTTTAACACAGATCAGTCTATGCTATGAACCCACAAAAGTAAGAAAGTTGTATAGAAGAATAAGTATCCAAACAAATTCTTACAATTTTTTTAACAAGTTGGCGTAACACAAACCTGTGAAAAGAAATGAAATCCGGTGAAAGAAACAATCAAGACAAAAATGGAAAACCTCACACAACACTTGTTAAAGCACTTTTCTTAAACCTTGCAACTAGGATCTAATAAAAACAATTATAGTCTTAGTTTCCATCCTTATTAAAAACAGAGCAGAGAAAAAGTGGAAGTGACTTAGAGAAGTCACCCAGACACATTTAAAGAGAGCAAGGTACCAAACAATCTGCAAATATTTGGTGGTGATCCAGCACAAAGATCTCAGTTCTTTGTTGTGTGTAAATTATTCCAGAATAGGTCAATAGCTCAAATTTCTCCATAAAGTTATACCAACTATTTCTAATACATAAAATCATAATGATTTTATGTATCTGAAAAATACACTGAAAAATACATAGAACAAATACAATCTGATCATCTCTTTTTACAACCCATTTAATGCATTGCATTGTGAGGCACTAAAACCTGGCAGGAGTGGGGAAGAGGGTATCTGCATTTTTTCTTTGTAGAATATCCATCTGCAGCTCATCTCATGCATCCAAGGCAGTCAGAAGACTGGCTCCCAATAGCCTGCTGGCTCCTTTGTATAAATTTTCCAGCAAGCCAAAGAGCATCTTGTCCTCATGGTATTGGTTTCACAATTGGGAAATTCAACTTTCAAAATTATTTCTGTCTAGTTTAGCAATTAAGGTAACAGTGCTTTTGGGCTGCTTGAAAAAATAGTGGTGTTTGACTCCTAAGGGGGACTTACAGAGGGTCCTTCATCTTCAGGTAACCTTCAAACAAGATGGAAGTGATCTTTTTAATGAAAAACAACTATCCAAAATAAACCAAACCCACTGTTAGACACACAGCTAAGATCAGACTCTTAAATTGCAGGGGAAAAAAAAAAAGCAAACTTTGTTGCACAACTTATTACCTTTCTCATATCATTATGGTTTTGAACACTGTTCACATCCTTGTATAGCTTCATAGTCTCAGCTCTAATTTGCAGCATCAAGCAAGAGCTCATAGTGCATCTACCTACCTGCTAGGAAGACAGATGCTGCCATGTCCAAAAGGGGTAAAAGTTCCAACTATGGAGTGATCTGGAGAAGGGCTAAATATGTTGGTATAGAAACCCCCACATGGGAGATTGCAGTAGCTTTGGCAAACAGCAAGGTGCTGAGAAGGATAGCTAAAGTGAGAGTCAAGGAGGACACTTGTTACCATTTTCTAGTTTTACAGCTTCTGTTACATGCCCCTGCAGAGAACACAGGGACTAACACTCTAGCAGCTCTATATTGGGTACAGGGGCATACAGAGAAGTGAAGCTACCAGCCCTTGAAGGAGATGGGTTGGGAGAGATAGAGGATGGGCACAACTCTCAGTACAAAACCCACCCATCTGACTAAGCTAACGTAGGTGGTATAGGCCAAAAGTTACCTTCGCAGGACCAACATATAAATAAGAAATATGCTTATGAAGCATAGTTTGGTATTTTTCCCTGTGACCAAGCAGGCTATTCCTAATCCAGTGATGACTGACTGATAAAGTGATGCTCATTCAAGACGAGGTTACACTCTACACAACAGATTGCAGTCTGATGTCATTAACTTGTAACTACATTTTCCATTCTAGAATATTTATTTCTGAGCCATGTACACCCACCTGACATATATTGGACTTTGTTGTTGTAACTTGACTACCTGGCTGTATCTCTCGTACTATATAAATACAACCCTCCTCTGAGAGGAAATGAACAAAAGAAAGATGTCTTTCACATAGTCAAGTCTCAGAAGCTGTGGAGCTACACATTAAGTCTGAGCTTTCCCCCTAGAGAAGTCCTTTCAGTACCTCTTACACTGTTGCTAGAAGACACGTGCTGTGTAAACTGGAAGGATATTAAATGAAAGATGAGCCATCATTCATCCTATAGTGCAGTTTTCTTTGTGTTGTGCCTGTTTTCTTGACCACAGGGATCTGAGGTTTGCCACATGTCAGCTCTGGCCTGACGGTCATGTCACTCTGAGCCTTCCATGTCTTGGGGAAAGTTTCATCTCTGTGATCACCATAATGCCGGAGAATAATTGGTTTGTCTAACCCCACTTCTTTCAGCTTGGATCTTTGCTCTTTTCTGCTTACATAAGGGAGGAAAAAATTACACATCGGATTAGTTCTTGCTAAGCAGAATCCTCAGTCAAGACTTCCATTAATTTAGAATGAAGTTTGACCTAAGCAGAAAACATAGCTTGATTTATGAGTTGCTCAGCTGAGACAGGAATTATCAAGCTTACTAATTTAGCTTGGAATTCAGGCAGGCTCACAAACATCATTGAACAGCCCCATCACCTACTGAATTTCTTACAGACATTTCAGTGCTTTATCAATGAACTCAGCCCGCAAGTTGCAGTAGAATGTGGTGCTTCATACCTCTAGCAGCCCAGCATGGACAGTAAAAATTTCTGGCTTAAAATATCAGCTATTGTACATTTGCAATTATCTTAGCAAGTCACTGGGTTTATATCTTCAGCTACAGTATCAGTAAAATGTGCTCAATGTTTTTTCTTCTCTGATTTCCTTTCTAGTTAGTGCAAGAGAACCTGCTGATCTCCCAATTCCCTCCCCAAGCAATACTGTCCTGAAGTGAGAGATTTCTGTTTTCTCTCCTCAAAAACCTTTCATTAGGACCTTCCTACAGTTCATGATACTATTTCTCACTCTTCTAAATTGTTTCTCAGAGAAACAACTCTGAGAGAATCCTGAGGAGCTTTGAAAATAAAGTTGATAAATATTATTAAACAAATTACTTTCCAATACCAATGGGTCAAGATGATGTATGTCACCTGTGGCTAAGTTGGCACAAGAACTGACTGCACCAACCTTCTTCTACACTTGTACATAGCAGAGATCCTTTGAATGTGAGGGGCAGTCAACTTTACCCCTGTTGAAGATCTGTCTACCTGACTGGGTTTTTTTGTCCACCTTCACCATCCTATGTTCCACACATACACTGAGCTACTCTTCATTGCTATTGCTTACTTCACCCTTCTGTGAAAGAGCAATATTTAAATATTTATTTATCTAACAGCCAAATTTGTATCTATTTCTGTCTCATGACTGATCATGAGAAACAAGCAAAGAGAGTTTGAAGCTGGCTAAATTAACCCAACCCTAGCAGACAGCTGTTTAGTCCTGCTGGCCTTTGGCTGATATCCTTTCCAATTAGATGTTTTATGCATACTATTCTACATGTATATGAGAGAGCATACTTTTATCTGTTAGTCTTTAAGCATTTTAAAAAAGTGCAGGTCATCACATTAGTATTAGGTAAACAAAATCACTAAATGAAAATAATGAGCATAAAAGCTGGTCAGTTTAATGAAGCTAATTACGTAAAACACCATCCAACAGAAATCAAAGGAATATTTTTTTTGTCTTCAAGCCAGTATTTCTTGCTGTTTCAATTTTGCCTAAAATATATATACTTTATATATATATAGTATAAATAGAGAAAAAAGTAGAAACCTTTTGCTGACCTGTCTTTATTTATATTTAGGAAAACTAAGCCAACACTCATGGTACTAAGACAGGAACCTGGTGACAGCATCAGGGTATTGCACTATGAAGAGCAGTATTTTACTTCCAACTTGATGGGCCAACAGGGCTTGAAAATCCTGCAAACATGCTCAGGTCCTGTGAAAGGGAACACCTTGCTTGTAAGGAGACCATATGACCCTACTTGTGGCATAATGTCATCTTCATTTGGAAGATTGAATCATCTGACTGCAGAACTTCTGGGAATAGTAGAATGATAGACCCCAGAACAGATGCACCACAGATAACCAAAGGTATCCTGAGTTTTTGGAGAAGCAGTTCTTAACAATTGCAGGCTGGGAAATGTCAAAACCCAGAATCCAAGAAGATAAAACGACAGATACTTTTCACAGTGCTCTCCCAAACATGTAATTCTAATTCTATGTTTCGTGGGTGGGAAGACAACAGTGCTCATTGAAACAGTCAGAAAATATGTTGTTTCCAGTAGAAGCCTCACATATTGAGCTTTCTTGATGCTTTTCTTTTTCTTGGCTTCGCTAACACATTACGTAACTATTGGAGGCTCACATACAGAGTTTGGTCAAGCAATGCAAACTCCACTTTTTGCTGCAGCATCAATTCTTTTGGACTTTGTGCTGCTCAGTTCCTCAAGGAATCACAGAATAGCTTGGATTGGAAGGAACCTTGAAGATCATCTAGTTCCAAACCCTTTGCATGAGCAGGGACACCTCCAACTAGACCAGGTCACTCCAAGACCCAGTCAGCCTTAGAGGGAGAAGCATCAACAGCCTCCCTGGGCAACTTGTGTCAGTGTCTCACCACCTTCACACTGAAGAATTTCCTCCTAATGTCTAACATTAAAGTCCCCTCTTCCACTTAAAAGCCATTACCCCTCATCCTATCACTACATGCCCTTTTAAACAGTCCCTCCCCAGCTTCCCTGCAGGCCCCCTTGAGGTACTTGAAAGCTGCTGTAAGCTCTGCCTGGAGCCTTCTCTTCTCCAGGATGAATAACCCCAACTCTCTCAGCATCTCCTTCTAGGAGAGGTGCTCCAGCCCTCTGATCATCTTTGTGGCCCTTCTCTGGACTCACTCTAACAGCTCCATGCCCTTCTTGTTGTGGGCTGTGATAATTCCACAATGAGTAATATGCTGGTGTCCCATACTGTAAAATGTACAACACAATGGTAGCAAATACTAACACACTAAAAACTGATTGATTTTATACAGCTATTAGCTGCTAAACCTATTATTATGAGGATTTTTTAAACTAAGATACATTGCTTATTTTATTAAATCTAACTCTGTTTACAATTTTGCCGGTGTACAGGAACTCCCAGTAAATAGGGACGTGTAACAGCTGAAATTCAGAAAGTATGCTGTAGATAGAAAATTATGTGAGCTAACTTTAATAACTGTCCTTGTAAGTAATTAATGCTTATAATTAGTTATCAGCAAAGATTTTTTTCATTTAAACCTATCCTGCTTCATAAATTTAATTACTTCTTCCTCAGAGGACTGATAAGGCAAGGTAAATCTTAACTATTGCTGACATCTTCATCTCTTGACACTACTTCAGCTCTATAGCTGATACTCAGAGAATGGCTGATGTATTTGGAAGCTACTACACATTTTAAACACGTGGCCAGTTTCCTGTGGGAGCCTCCAGGGTGTTAAAGCTATCTTGTGCTATGTCTAAAAATAAAAAATTTAAATATAAGAAGCATGAAGAAGTCTAAAGGTCTGATTCTGGACACAGTATCTTCCTTCAGGGCCCAGCAAGGCAACAGGCTACAGATCACAGTAAATTATCAAAATGCAATATTATTTTCATGGACTATGGTTTCTTTTACAAAAGATATTCAAACAGCTTCTTACAACTATTGAAAAGTTTATCTCCATATTCATCATAATCAGAAAATATTGTCTTGGCACTAATCCCTGAAAATGTGTCTGCTGAGGTAATTCTTATTTTCCCATTACCATCAGCTAAAATAAAAGTGTATGTTTCTCCTTCATGAACAGTGAAATGCTAAGCAGAACTCTGAAAGTTTTCAAGGCAATAATGCTCTCCAGACCAGCATGTTAGATTAATTAATACCCATTAAAACACTGCCATTTATTCTAACTTTGCTAACAGAAGTAAAAAACTCAGTTTCTTACATTGGTTTTTGCATTTGTTCTAGCCTTTCCAGTGTCCACAAAGAAGACAACTCCTGGTGAATATCTTCAGAATGTGAGTCAGAAAGCTGGAAAATCCAATCTAGAGAAATAGAATAAGAGATTAGATGTATCTGTGAAGACCAATGTTAATGTCAGTCCTGTTCCATGGCAGCTGTCAATACAAAGTAAGATTCATTCATACTACAAAGTTCTGAAGCACTATGAATTGCCTTAAACAGATTAAAGAGATTCTTTGCCTTGAAGAACATAATGGGAAAGTGGGAATGTGCATTGTTCTCACCTTCAATTGAAAAACAGAAAAGTATGTCTAGAAGATAGACATCTTGATAAATATATTATTCAGATAAATTCCTGGTTAGACATTCATATGAACTACCTTAACTTTCCACACCAGTCAGAGTCACTGTTTGATTTGTATACAGCCCAGGTTTGCTGCTGAAAAAGGGGTGCAGGTAGTACAGACTCTTATTAGTCTCAGCAGAAATCCAAAGAAGTAGTTGAAAAATTAAGCCATGCATCATTTTGAGCAGTGAGGGCATAGGATTTTTCAAGCATGCATTTCTGTAAGACTTCTGTATTTGCAGCTGCACTATGGCAGGTATATTTTACTCAGTTCACATGTTCAGCATTTGTGGATTATTTCAGGCAGCCAGTGGGACTGTGCAGGAAGAAGTTCCTTAACTTCTAGAAATTCTTGGTTATTGTCAGTTTTCTAAAAAGGTGGGAACACCCAAGAAATTAGATCATTTGATACGGAAATTCCAATGAGGTGATAAAAAATGGCTACAGACACAGACTGTTAGAGAATGTGACAAGCCATAAAACCAATAGAGGGAGAGTCAGTTTCCCTAGACTGAGTGTTTCACTATGAACAAACTGAAAAGCAAGGCAGTCAGAAACAAGAACTTGGTGGGTTAGAACTGCAGTCACAGAAATGCATTACCTCTTGTTGGCCATTCACAGAATCACAGAATTGTCATGGCTGGAAAAGACCTCTAAGATCCCCACATCCATTCCCTTCACCAAACAAAAAATAAACCTGTGATGGAAAACCTGGCAAATGGGAGCTGCCATGAGATAGGAAAGGGTAAGGATGGTTTAGTGAAAGCTGGGTGTCTTGATCCTTTAGACATTCAGTCATGGATAATGAAAGTCCAACAGCTGCCTGATTATACAGTGCACTGGCAGATCCACTGGTGGAGTGCTGAAGGGAAATGTGCATCATCTTGAGATCACTGAGACAAAAGAATGAAGAGGCTGCCTGTGAGTACAAGAGCTAAATGTGGAATCAATACTTCTGCAAATTTAATATCTCAGAGACACCAAGAGCACACTACAGTAAAGCATTTCAGAAGTGCTGCTGCTTTGTTATGACCAGAAGAAAATATATACCACATTTTCAGTAAATAATAGGAGAAGTTATAGTTCCCTTTAGTGCCTATATATTTGTTTATGTAGCTGTTCCTCTGTGCTAGGATGCTGGATGTCTCTGCAGCACTTTTAACCTTCACCTGCCAAAGAATTTCAGTTCTGCAGTGCTGGTGGCACCTGACCAACTGCATGGCCAGGATTAGAAAGAAAACAAATACTTTTTTTTTTTTTTTTTTTATTACCCATATGGCAATGTTTGTAAGGAAATCCATCAAGACATGAAGAGTAAGCAGTTCTTCCATTCAGATCATAAAATCTGTCCACATTTTAGGCAGAAATGGTTTAGTGCCTCGTGAAGAACTTTTCAGTTAGCGCAAAAAGTTATTAAGTCAAATATATGTGGTCAGATAGTTTCCACAGGTAAAGGCTTAAAATAATGTCCCAAAGCATTTATTCATGCTCTATTCTACTAGCAAAGAATAGTGGACCTGTATTGGCTATGCAGAAAACTTTGTTGGCAGATGATCAAAGATAACCAGAGAAGGACCAGGTAATTAAAAACAGATTGTATCAAAAAAGCAAGGGAAGTTATTGCTTGACAATTACTCCCTTCTCATGCTAATCCACACTTTAGTTCTCAGGCATTCAGAACATTGGTCCAGATGCAGCATAATTCTAACCACCTCTGCTAAGAACCAGCAATCCAGTTGAGCTGTCAGCTGCTCTTACCTCCTTCCTCACCAATGCTGGATGAGAGTGAGAAGCTGATTGTGCCACATGACTGGTCAGCATCACTTTGAACAATGGGAGCTAGACAGAAAGAAAGAGGCGTGCAAAGTTTAGGATCACTCATGGTAGGATGAGTCAGCTTTCAAAAACATAAAACCAAAATTCTCTTTTTTTAAAAGAGAAAGACTGCAGTAGCACATGGAGAGCTGGAACAGGCTTGACCCCAGCCTCTGGTTCTGCACTGAGGATTACTGACACTTGCTGAATGAAATGCTCTGGATGCAGATGATTTTTACTGGCACAGTATGTTACAGCTGTATCACTCACCTTGAAAGAGGAGACTTAAAATGCTGTGATAAATGATTTGAAACATTGCCCAGTTTCACCGGCTTTGTTCTTCTAAGTGTTTGTACCTCTTGCTTCAGCTGCAAAGCTATTTCATCATGTCCTAAAACAAAGCTTTGCAGAGAACTGCAGTGTAACAAGCTGTAAAGTGGAGCATGTTGGCCTACCCAGCCAACAGAGAGTATAGTCTAAAAAGTGCTTTTTTCCCACTTGCAGCCAAACATTACGACACAAGCACATTTACAGAGCATGACCTTACCTTTATCTCCTACAAGCATGTTTGATGCTGTCTCAGGTTTTCTTTTTCCCTCTGTAGAGCAGGATTGTGGACAAAAGCTTTTCTTGGATCGTTTTTTTCTGATGCCATTCATTTCACACTCTGCACGTCTGGACCCTGGAAGACCACTCTTGACTTCCTCTGAGGCTTGTTTTTTCCTGGATGTCACACTTCTATATGCTAGTGACTGCATGTGCCATTTCAGTTCATCAACTCCCTCAGTGAGTTCTCTCCAGCTACAGGTTAGCACATTCACAAGTCCCTCAGGGAAACCAGTCTCATACCTAGCAAGGAGCTGCAACTTCTCTCCAAGTTCCTGTAACATGTTGTCAACGACAGACTTATTCAACACGCTCCCTGGACAAGACACTTGTTGCCAGCTGCTTGTTGTATCATTGTTTAAGAAAAAATCTTCACTCTTTTCTGCACGCTTGCCTTTACAGACAGCACTCCTGTCTTCAGCTGGGCTGAGTAGAAGAAAAAGCTGTATCATTAAATGTGAGCAGTAACAGTGAAGTAACACAGAAAAGAGACTTGCTAGCTTTCATGCCTGAAACACAGGCGGACAGGAGTGCAGTGCTTCCTTTCACAGCTCAGACTGACCCACATTTTCTCCACAGACAGACACTCCTAGATCAAGCTCAGAAACACCAATGCTGAGCAGGATGATGAGATTTAGTGCAGCCATTGCCAAATCAGGAAGTCTCTGCAATGACAGTGTATGCTTTGGCACTGAAGTGCAAGGCAATGTTATCTAACATGCTGATTGACTTCTTCTCTCCTATGTAAAATTCTTTTCTCTTGCCTCAGTAAAATGGTGATCAAACAAATCCAAAATTTTGCTTTCTTAGATGTGACACACAAAGGATTATTAGATGTAATGAAACACTGAGAGTCTAAAGAAGTTTTGTACAGTAGCTGCTGATTCTATAAGCCCTGTTTTGTGTTTGGCTTCCCCTCCCCTTCCCCCCCCAAGTTTGGGAATTTTTATCTTCCACGGTTATGAGAGGACCATCTTTCTTTTAAACTGTGAAAGTTTAGTTAGAGAAGTGCCAATATGTAAAATTTATTAGCAAGTTTTAGGAGTTTTAAAATATAAAGAATGTGTACCAAAAGATTCTTAGTCCTCAAGCTTCTAAACACCCAGAAGCCTTGTAGTACTCAAATGTTTATACCCTCCAGTTTCAGTGGTAGTTTCTTAGACTTCTTAAGTGCACACAAACATGTTCATAGACTGAAATAATCTGGCATAGATTTTTGAAATCTAAAAGCAAATTGGGAAAAATATGGTTTGTCATAGGAACAAAAATATAATTTTAAAATAAATGTGAAGAAACCTGAATTTAAAACCCAGTTAACTAGAGGAGTCACACCCCAGAGGCATACTGTGAATACTGGCTCCCAGTCCAAATGAACTTCATGAAATCCACAGAGCTCTTCTAAAAAAGTTCAGTCCATGCCAAAACAGTAGATAGAAAGCTTTTATGTGGCATTCTTTAACAAACTGCCCATGGTTTGTACGTTAAATATAATAAACTAATAAAATGCTGACAGCAGAAATGAACTTTAGGTACTATACCTCCAGGAGTTTGGTTTAGGTATAGGACATTGTCACCTTCCCACTTTTCTCCCTCTGCTCACACTGGGTGGCAAGGTGCCAGTTCTGGTCATATGCCTTTCCTGCCTCCTGTTCTGCCCTGGCTGCATCTACCTTGGGACTCCTTTTTATGTCTTCCCTAAAAAAATGGTTGACAGAAACTTACCTGCTGCCATCACAATTGGCGTCACACTATTACCTGGGAGTAAAGCCAGGGGGATGATTTGCAGTGAAATATGAGGACTCTTCTTCTGGTATCTTCTTGACCGTCTCTCTCATTCTAGGTTTCAGCTACAACAAAATGAATGTTTCCAATTTAAGACTGAAAGAGGTGTGAAGGGGAAGAGGAAAGTAGAAGAATAAGCTGGACATAAAGTAAAATACCTGGTCAAAGAAATATACAGGTCCTGCCTTCAGTGCTGCAGCTGTGAACATCACTGCCATTACTCCCTAGATAAAGAAGGGGTGGAACACCCCAGAGGAAAGTAGTTGTATCAGTAAGCTATGAGAAAGAAACTGTTTATGTTTTCCACACTAACAGTGAAGCTGAAGACTTAACTGGCTGTGTGAGGCCTTGAAAATCTGCCTCAAATAACAGAACCACCACTGTATGAAGGGGAATACATAATGCATCAGTGGATTAAATGATATGAAGTTTATTAAAAGATGAAAATAAAAATATCAGATTTTCATAATTTAGGTATAATAACAATAATTTATATAATAATAATAATAATCATCATCATCCTCTAGTGTTTTCATGACCTAGAATTATTTCTGACTGCAGGTAATGTCTCAGTTTGCTATGTGCAAAAGAAGACTTTGTATCTGCAGCTATGACTCAACGAGTATGTCAATAAATACTCTTTTATGCCAGGTATATTTTACTTAGTTCACATGTTCAGAGGGCTTTTTATGACTCTATCATGAATATAAAAATCTATTTGAAAGATACCAGTGTGGAGAACCTTTACTCTGTTCAGCCTTACATCCCCTACCAAGACTTCATGTGGGCACAGAGATTTGCTGTCAGGGAGATGCTCATTGCAGCACATCCTTACACATCTGCAAAAGGGGTCTCTTTGAAATGATGGTCCAGACAATGTATTATTTTGTTCATGTGAATCTTGTCACCTAAAAGCAGTTTTAAAAATGAGCTCCAAAGGAGGCAATAAACTGACTTATTTTTGTATTTCACAGTATGCATCTTATCATGTAAACTAAAAGCATTTACTTGGTCCCAGTCTGAGTTCACAGTGCTCTGTGTTTCTCAAGATGACTTTCAGCAGTAAGATAAAATTTGTTTCTTTTATGAAGCACTCCTTTCATCCTTTAAAAATTTGTCCTCCAAAGAACATTGATGTTGTGAAACTAGCTGATGCAAGCCACCAGGAAGTTTGCATTATGGCTGTAATCAAACTGATGTTTTGAGGAAAAAAAATTTTAAAAATAATCAAAGAATTTAATTCTGTAATTTTACAGAATGCTAAATGTAAATTCTTTGGCTTCTTTTGTCACTTTCAACTTTGCTTTAGCTACTTCACCTAGGTTTCAGGTAAAATCTTAGAGGAGTGGCTTCAGAATTAAGGAAGCCCTTTATCTTACCTGTGCTAAGGGAGACACTATTTGGTGACAGCTGTCATTCCCATAGTAAATACTATGGATGATTATGGCAGAATAAAGCAAGTGTCCTCTGTCCTCAGCAACTGATAAGGGGAAATATCTTTCCTTTTAGAGTTCATAAAATACATTTGCTTTCACGCAAGAAACTTTCTTAGTCTACATAGAGCCTTTAGGCCTGGTATTAAAACCTCTAGTCATAAAAGTTGTCTTATTGACTTCAATGGATTTTTAGAGTTGAGTAAGGACTTTGAGTTTTGACTCTAAGCTAGGAAAAAGAGTGAAGTGTTGTAAACACATACATAATGGCATCAGTCCCATAAAGACAAAACATGAAGACAAATAAAACCAAAAATAACACCTCTCTGCTCGGCTCTTCTTTGGACTGATACAGATGATTTACTCCTCCCTAGCTGTCCTTCCTCCCTCTTTCCAGGGGCAGAAAGCTCCCCCACTCCATTCCATGAAATTTCTTGATACTTACATACAGCTTTAAAACACAAAAGAAAACATAACATACCCTGAAAGAAATCTTTTTCTGAAGGTCATAACTTCTTTTGCTAGGAAAACAGTGCCATGGGAGCTGCCTTCTTGGGAGAAAAAGAAGAGGAGGTGAGTATCTGTTTTTTTTCAGGAAAGGGTTTGAAGTCTTGCTGCTTAGTTACCACATGTTGTGGACTGCATTCAGCCCTTCCCTTAATTCCCCAGCTACTGCCTGGCTTTGTCCAGGAGGCTGGTTAAGAAAAAAGAACAGCCACTGTGAGAAAACATCCCCAATATCCTTCTCTAGCTCAAAATGGTATTCAAAACCCTCCTCTGGCCTATGGCCTGTCTGCTACTGTCTACTTATCATGCTGCCTAGTACAGCATGAAATTGGAAAATGTAGCATTCATTACTATAAAGTGTATTAAATGCTAGGAATAGCTGACCAGCAAAAACAGAAGAAGGGCAAAAAGATCTGAGCTAGTAAGGTCATGGTACAAGATGAGGCTCACTCTGTTTCTAAGAGACCAAGTCCTCTAAAAAAGAACCAAATAAATAGGTGAACGAGGAGTTGCACAGTCAGTCTGCTCATCTTAATGTGCACTCTGTGAACGCTGTCAGCCCAGCTTCTCATTCCTACTTTGCATGTTTTTTTCATTTATCATTCCCTTTTTTTTACAGAGTGGTTATCATTGCCTATCTCTACTCTTCTACAGAGTACAGTGCTCACTGCAGGGCTGGAAGCAGTGCTTGTCTTAGTTCCTTCCAACATTCCCTCTTTTCTGAAAGCTTCATCAATGCAGCTTCTGGAGTGCACCTGGGTCCAGCCACACCACTTGGAGTTTAGTGTCACTTCAAACTGTAGAGACAATTAATGCTGCCTCTTCTAGCTCACTGCCAATTTTCTTTCACTCTGATAGGTTTCACTCACATTCTTTGCTAACTAAAGCGTGACTTCCCTCAATGATTTATTTTTAGCCTTCTTTTTTAAGGAAAGGAGGTGTATGCAAATGTCCAGTTTCAGTCAGATTTGGCAGAATCACACACTCAAACACACTTTGTGAAATTCAGCAGCCCTAGGAAGTATCTCTGCTCCAAGACAGGCAGGCCAAACTCTGGCACCAGTCAGCTAGCTAACTGCACATGTATTACCACAAAGCAAGCCAACTTGCTCTCTCTCTGCCAGGATACAACAGTAATTAGGAAAGGTGCTGGTGTCATTCTGGGAAGGGAAGGAAAGAAACAATCCTGAGAAAACTGGCTTCATTAATTCAGCTGATTACAGAAATACTTGTTCCACATGTTATCCCTTTTCCTCTAATGCCTTTACTTCTGAATTTCATGTCTGCAGAGTCTTACCTACCTTATTTTTCCTTTTTTTTATTTCTGGTTAATATTTCTCCTTCTGTATTCCCTGGGTTTCTGCACACTTTATGGTCTCCTTTATCTGTGACTTCAGTTCTAGAACAAAATCCTTGGTCTGGCAACTCTTCTGGTTTGGCACATACCAGAGTGAAGGGACCAGGAGCACAAGCTGGTAACTTTCTTTTTCAAGCTGTCAAAGGCACCAAAAGGAATGTATTGAAGGGTAGGAACAGTCTGATACATGTGAAACTAATAGATTAAAATTAAACCAAAAAGTAGAAATACTGCTATAGAATCTCTTGAGAACATTACAGTGCCCAGCAACAATAAATGTAACACAGGAAGATGTAAGATGACTCAAAATGGGTAATTCAGGGAATTAGACCCTTGGTTACCCTCCACCCCAGCCATCAACTACCAAAAAAAAAAAAAAAAAAATCCAAAACAACGCTCTATAGATTCCTCTTCTACCTAATTGGAAAAATAGAATTGAAAACAATAAACAAGAAGAGTTCTAGGCAACATTAGCACACATGCTTTTTGTGTCATCCATTCTCAGTATGACAAAGAGCTATTCCTCCACGGCTGACTTCACCAGCCTTGGACAACATCAATTCTAACTGCAGTAAGGGCAACAAAACAGCAGGAAAACAGCAGCAGAGAACTAGATGGCTCACCTGTTCTATCATGCAAGGTTTATTCTGCTTTAACAGCCCAGTTATATTAATTGATATTATAATAATTGACAAATAACAAGAGAGCTTTCATGAGGAACAAGTGGTAGTAGTGAGGTTTCAAACCAGTGAGGCATCTCTCACTGCTCTGGACATGGCTTAAGACTGGACAAGACAGCTTCCCAGCACTCAGACTAAGATGCAGGAAAGGCTCAGCTGGATGTTTCCATGCTTAAGTGCTCCTAAAAGCAAAAGGACTGGAGAACGAGCTGCTGTGACACCTGCACAGACCAGGATGAAGTTTGTTTGAACAGTACTGGACAATATCTTAGCCTTTTGGTGCTTTGTGCTTGCTGAGAGTTGTAGCAGGCCAGGAGTGAGGGGGTTCCCCCGGGTCTCAGCTGTGAGCAGGAAATGCAAGTGAGTGGCTGGGCTCAGCAGGGCCAAAGGGGCAGAATTTGTGCCTCAGTGAGGGACAAGGCATTACCAGTTTTCCCAAAGACCTGGCTGCCGAAGCATCTTAAAACACAGTTATGCAGAAGACCCATTTATAACTTATAAACTGTATTATACTATAAATACATCGACCGCAGGAGTTGTTAAAATACACCAGTAAGGAAGAAAAGAAAAATTAGCATTTTTAGTCAGCGTTATTATACTCATAGAAAACCCACGGGAAGCATAAGCTCAGTGCGGGTATGTTAAGAATTAGGCTGGTTTAATTAACCATTAGTGGGTGGAGATAATTAGGGTATTTCTCCTTGGTTTTATAGGCAGTGCTTAAAAACAGACAAGGCAGCGCCCTTCACCATGTGTTAGAATCTTCCCTTTATAGCTCCACCAACCTTGGAACACTTTTTTCTTAAAATTCTTCTCCTTCTCTACAAATTCTCATGTGACTGTTAATCTATTCAGTGTTCTCAAGTTGTAAAATCCTAACGATCTGAAACACTGTGAAAACATTTCATGCCAACTGTTCCTACAGGGAAAGGACCGCTTTGTTTTAGTCATGTTTTCTATTTTTTTTTTTTCCATTTGCCCAACAAGGTGGTGAAGACGGAGCAAGTCTTCGCCATTGCCCCTCAGCCTGCATTTTTGATGCTTTTTTTTTGCCTGCATTTTGCCATGGCTTCTAGCTTGTCATCATCACCACACTGAAGCCCAACTATGTTGGCACCTAATGGGATTCCTTCCATCCCAGCCCGCTGGAAAACGCAGGAGAGCAAAAAAAAAGGAACTTTGGCCAAACTCAAAAGGCACGCACTCCTCCTAAAAGGAAAAAAAGAAAAAAATAATAAAAAAACAAACCAAAACAAAAACCAACCCACTTACACACGTAAAACTCCGCGTGTCAGTGGGGACTACAGCTGGGAAGCAGGAGGTGACCGTGCGTGACACAGAGCTTGACGACAATGATGGCGCCGGCACCCGGCGCTGCCCCACGCGGCGGGACGGTGACCGAGGGGGGGGGGAAGGGGGGGGGGCAGCCTGCGGGGAGGGGACAGACAGCGGAGCTGCTGGGACGAGATCACCGCCAGCTTGGCAACCGGTGACCGGCCAGGCACCCGTTCCACACACAGACCCCGAGACGAGACCGAAGACACCGTGCAAGGCCCCCTCCGCCCCTCACCGGGCCCGGCGCGCGTGCGCGGCGGAGGGGAGGGAGCGGCCTCCCCCTCACCCACCCCCCCCTCCGCCAAAGTCCTCCAGCCTTCCCGGCGTGCCCTGCGCGCAGCGTTGATCGCAGGGGCGGCGCGGCCGCTCGCTCCCCTGTTCTCCCTGTGTCTCGGTGTCTCGCCCCGCGTGTGGGAGGCGGCGCGGGCGCGGCGAGATGGCGGGCGTGGGGCGGGCGGGCAGCGAGGCCGCCGAGGCGGAGAAGCAGCTGAACGGCGAGCTGCCCCCGGACCCCGAGGACAAGGACGGCGCGGAGGGCAACGCGGCGGGGCTCGGCGCGGAGGATGGCGCCAAGAAAAAGCGCAAGAAGAAGAAGAAGGGCAAAGCGGGCCCCGCGGGTAAGAACCGGGCCGCGCCGGGACCGGACCCTCCGCTGACAGGCCCGGAGGGGAGGGCTTGAGGTGGGGGCCGTACGCGGTGGCTAAAGGGTGTGGGGAGCGGGAGGGTGATGCGTGCCGGCGAGGCTGTGGCGGCTGTGCGGGCTCCAGGGGATCCCCCCGGGGAGGAGGGGGCGGCGGGGTGCCGGGAGGATGCTCCTGCCGGTCAGAACCGGGGAAGCTACGGCGAGGGAAGTCCTCTCCGCTTCGGTGCGGACAGAGAGACCTCGTTGCCTCATGCCCTGCGGGCGAAAAGGCGTGAGGCTGCTGCTGTGGAAGTCATCCCGCATGATGGAGTCTGGGTACCCCTCCCAAGTCCTCCCAGAGCCGGAGCAAGTCTGGGCAAAGAGTGTGGAGGAACCAGGGTTTGGGTTTGTTTTAGCAGCCTAGCAGTTAGTGAGCATCGTGCTGTGCGGTTATAATTATTTACTTCACGCCCATATTATCTCACGGGAGCAGGCTACTGCTGTGGCAAGAAAAAATATTTGCCCTAGCCAAAAAAAAAAAAAAAAAATAGTCAGAAGTGTCTGCTGTCTGTATGCACAAGTTTCAGGAACAGTGCCTGTCAGCGTAGTGCTCACCCACTGGCTCTGCTTTAACAATAAAAAGCTGTGCTCTTGTAGGATAAATACCGTGTAACAGCTCTGTAATGTTTTAGAGACTGTTGTTTACTAATGTGGAGCTGTCTTTCTCCTGTAAGTCATACTTTAATTTTACTAACAGGACAAGAAACAGATAAAGAAATGGAAGGTCCTCTTGATGATGTAGCAAAACAATTGGATAAACAAGCATTGGAGGACAAGGAAAAAGATGATGATGATGAAGGCAAGTAAAACTTAGCTTTTCTCTTGACATTTCCAGTTTCAGCTTCTTCCTAGAATCCCATTTTAACAACACTTTACAGGTGCTGTGTGGGTTGTTTTGTTGTTGTTCACTGTTTTGATTTTTTTTTCTTGGGATGTAGCTGTATGTGCTTTTTACTTTTTTAGCAGCAGTGTAGCTGTCACATATATTTATGTATGGCGTGTATATATATACACCAGGGAAAATAGCTTTGCTAAAGCTTCTTGTTTTCAAGGTCCTTAATACTTTTTGGAAATGTTTATCTTAAGATAAGGTAAGCATTACCATTCACTTGCATTAGTGTAGTCAGCATAGATTTATGTTCTAAATTATGTTCTTTATTCTTGCTGTAGAACAGCATATACAGAGGAAGATTTTAAGAGAGCATTTTTATTACTAGAAGGTCTTGAAGTCTTTGTGAGTGACTTCAGACCTGCTTGTCTGTAATCCTAATTTTTCATTAAAACCGAACTGAGGAGAGATTAATATACAAGCAAGGGATACATCTTGTGTGTTGTTTGTGCTATGCTGCTGATGTAAGGAAGTGCCTGGTAATGAAATCCAGGCTGGATGCATCTTTTCTGTAGGCATGTAAGAGAAAAATACTTATTTTTGTTTTGTTTTGATGAATGGTTCTCAAGAGAAATGGACATTTAAGAAAATCTGTTTCTGAAATTGATAATCTAGTTTCCTTCCTGTGAATTAGTATTTAAGTTGGCTAAGCACCATAAAATGGTTCTTTCTGTTCTGCATAGAAATCTTAGTTGACTATTGGTGGAATTTGTCGTTCCAGAATATGGTGTAATCAATTAGTTATGGAAGTTTAAGTCAATGAAGTGTACTGAGTTAAATAAAAGTACAAATAAATTTATCTTTGAACATTATTAATCTATGTAGCATCCAGTTACTTTCCACATTCTGATGGATTGTTTCTTTCAGGGTATGTTTCAGGTTATGATGTTGAAAGATCGTGAATACAATATGAAGTGATGCTGTCACTGAACTAATAGTCTTCATTTTTTCCTCATATTAGATTTCAGAAGAACAATAATATTTTTGCAGAAAAATAAAAATTATCGTAAGCTCTTTGACAACAGCTGGGGTTTCTTGTTTATACTGGGTCTCACCACTTGCCATGTTAAATGAATAGTTTCAAGGATGTTGCTTAAGACACGGTGCTGCATTGATTAAACCCAGTAAAACACATATCCCCCTCTTTTTTTTTTTTTCCTCCTTGATAAGACTGTAACTTGATGGTGTAAAAAATGAGATTGTGTACCTTTTGAAATCTGGGAGAGATTAGATACCGTTCTTTCAGTTTCCATTGCAGTATTGAAACATGCTGACAGATGACATTTTTGCATGAAATTAGATTATTAAGCAGCTATACCAAAGTGGCATAAGGTTGGGCTTCAGTTTTGCAAAGATCTGAAGTTGCTTTTCTGCTGAAAACTTTTTTTTTGTTACCAGCTAAATAATGTGAAGATAAACAGGGTAGCAATGGTTGGATGCAGTAGTTATGTTTCTGGCAGCACAGCTAGTCTGCAGCAATCTTCAAGGACATGAAAGCATAGGCCTGGTTAGTTTATCTTGCAGTTGGCAGATTCAGGTGCAGTGATGTATGAAAAAGCCACAATAAGCAGATAGCAGCAGGGACAACATTTAAGAAATGCAGTACTTTTTTTTTTTTTTTCAATCTAGGTTGAGCATTAAAAATAAAAAAAAAAAAAATCCCAAAATCACTTGGTGAATGGACTGGAGTCATGTCTGATCCATTTCTTGATTAATGGCTTGGGCACAGCTCAAGGTCAAAACAAAGTGGCAGTTACTGCACCTTAAAGAAATTTATACTCACACTTTAAGATTTTTCACCTACCTATGAAATAGGGGTTGATGTAGAATCTGGTAGGCTGGGCTGTGTTGTAGTTACACTGGTAGTCCGAGTTCTACTTGCAATTTTTTTCAAAAATTTTAAATAAGATACTTAGTCCCAGAATGATCTGGAGAGAGGCAGAGGTAAGACATCACTGAAATTTGCCCCAGCTGTAGGTGTGCAGCAGTCACTAAAGCATAAAAATGCAGAGGATACCACCAATCATTATGAGAGAGTTGAAATCTAGTGACAGAAAAAGGTAGTTAGTATTTTGGTTTGGTTTTCCCTTTATTTAAAGGAACAAACACAAGTTTGTGGATAAATGCATTAAAAATGGTAGCACTTTCACTTGATTCTACAAGTACTTTGAATTTTGCTTTTCCCTTTAGATAAAAAAATTACTAGTACTTACCCAATTTTAAAATGAACTAGTGGTTAGGTCCAGGAGTTTTTGTTAGATGGTATCACATTGGATAAATACTTCATTGTGTATGAAGTAACTTAAGTATTAGAGGTAGCCAAACATGAAGTCCACGCACGGGGTTTTTGTTAAAGCTGTGATGTGACTGTGATGTGATCAGTTCTTGGTGCTTACATGCTGTGCTCTCTGAAAACCCCCCACTGGTACATCCCACAGGCAGTGTTTTAGCTCAGTGCTGGTTGTGACTTTCCCTATTATCTCTAGATTGAGCTCCTCCTGATCTAAGTGCTACCCTCTTTATTGTTTGGGTTTTTTAGCTTTGCAGATATATTAAGTTTCTTCAGCTGAAGCATCAGAAGATGGGTTTGAAGCAGTAGCTTTTTGTTACCTGTTATGTCTAACAGTTTTCTCACATCCTCCCCCTACCTCAGGCATCTTTTTGGAAAGTAGGACTTTCTGAAAACTTTCTCTGAGTTGGTTTTTTTTCTCTTTGGTGATATGTTTAAGCCATCAACATTAGAAGGTATGCCTTTATGTCTGTGTTTGGCTTAGGCACCAAAAATACTAAAGTTTTGATAATTTTAATCCATTAGTTTATACTGTGAAAGAAGTGTTTTCAGATAGTCCAGATGGTTTTGTCTTATTCTCAGTTGTTTGGTTCTTTATGATTACTTTATGTTCACCTGAGCACTTTTTTTTCCTGTAGATGGAGATGGTGAAGGAGATGGAGCAACAGGGAAAAAAAAGAAGAAGAAGAAAAAGAAGAAAGGACGTAGGTATCAAGCAGAAAAATAAAGACAGACTGTATGAATATTTGGTTAGGTGTGTACTTACATGTACTGTTCTTAGCAGTTGAAACAGATTTTGGGGTGCAGTTTTGTTTGTAGGTTAAGTCTCACTCACCTTTCTTCTTTCTGGTATCTCTGAATGCCCCCTTCATCACTGGCCAAATAAAGTCCCATGAAGGCATTATGATACAATGTTTTTTTGGTAAAAGCACAAATTCTAGTAAGGGGATCTTAAGTAATGCCATTTAACTTCTGTGGTTGAAAATGGGTACTTAGTGTTTCCAGTGTACCATATGTTAAACTTTATTAAATTATACTCAACAGCTAAGGTCCAGACAGATCCACCTTCCATTCCAATATGTGATCTATTTCCCAGCAACATATTCCCAAAGGGAGAAGAATGTGAATACCCACCAACACAAGATGGGTGAGTGTTTTAAGCTGGAAAAACAAATGCTGTCATCTGGATGTGCTGAGCTACAAAACTGTTAATGTCCAACTAAATGAACAAAGTAAGGTGTAATGTGCCTTTTTTTTTTTTTGTATCATCTAAGATCTTAATGAATAGAAGTCTTCAGGCCAAAATGTTCCTTTTTAATTAGGGTAAAGCCTGTATGAGCACAATTGCTGTGAGGCAAGGAACCAACAAGATTTCAGTGACCTGCTAGTAAGAAAAATGAATGGGTAATCAAAATGGGTAACAAAAATGAGGTCATTAATCAGCATCAATTACACAAAAATCTGAATGAAAATGCAAAAGTATTACTGAAAACTTTCCAGGAAATTTTAATCAAAATATAGGTTAAGAGGGTGGGGACTAGATAAATACTCATATTTATAAAAGCATTGTTAAGTTTCAGTAAGTTTTTTTTCAGGGTCAGATTACTTTGTAACATTTTTTTGTTGTCTAAAGTCAATGCCTCCTCATAGAATGTAAAGCAACATAGCTAAGAGTCTTAACACATCCTATAAACTGTCTTCAGATATTCAGATATTATGGTTTCATGTTTATGAGATAAAAATTTGGTTGTGAGGAAGTCTTATTTTTAATTACTTCCATTTGATCACAAGGTATGCTTATATTTATTTATTGATGACTACCTTGTTTGTATGCACAGTCTTAGAATGCTAATGAAGGACTCTCACAGGATAGTCCTGACAGACTGATCCAGGAGTCATTCTCTCATGTTTTAGAGTTAGATGTCTCTATATGCTTGTGCCACATTCAGAAGGACATGATTTAAGCAATACAAGAAATTAGATTATAAATGTATTAAACATGACCCTATGACATGCTATTTTACTCTGTTTCATATCCAGCTGTTGAAGATCAAATGGGTTCACAGCTATTCATTAGAAAGGAAAACAAAATAAACCCCTAAGATCCCAACAAAACAAAAACCAAACCATCTTTTCTAACAGGATTTGAGCGGGGCATATTTTCTGCATCAAGAATCTTCCACTGTGCGTGCAGAATGTATACTTCTAAGGAACTTGAAATAGTTCCATTGTGTAATTTACTTAAGCAAATATGTGATTAATTTTGTTTCTGATTTAAATACTTAATTCCTATGGTGCTACTCTATTATTTCCTCATGTGAGTAGCTACTTATATTAGTAGCTAACATAAATACCAGGATGTTTCTTACTCTGAATAATAGTTTCAATTTACAGAACTTTGGGGCCTATTTGTTTTTCTTCTCTTATTCATGTTGAGGACAGTAGGGTTTGTCTTTTTTTTTTTTTTTTTTTTTTTTAGAGTTGCACTTTTAATCTTAATTCTTGATGCTAAATGCTTTCTAAAGTCACCTTTCATCAACCTAGAATTGTATTTGCTGCAGGAAGTTGTTCTAGAAGGGAGTGTCATTCAGTTTTCAGGAGAAAAAATATCAGAGAATCAGTTCTCATATAGAAAACAGACTAGCAGTTTTGGTATTTTTATACCTGTTTTGTTTTAACCTTTTGGGTTTTGTTGAAGACATCTAAATTTGAAATTATACAACAGGTATGGTGGCAAAGCTATAAGCATTATTTCATGGTACGCTGATTCTGTTGTAGTAGAATTACAGAATTTTTGTCCCTGACTGTTTAAAATAATTTTTGGAAATTATTTTCTGGAATTATTATGTTTGATCGTTAAAATCTAGGTTTCAGCACAATCCTATAAAGATTGTACTAGTGAAAATCGGTGTCTGTGAATTGGAGTAAAAGGTGGGAACAAATGGTCTGGAGCAATAGCCAGCATGTTAAGAAACTTTCCTCCAAAGAGCTTGTTAGCTCATACACTTGTAGGAAGATACAATCTTTGATATGAGATTTTTGCTTGATCAGTTGGTTTTTCACATGTCCTGAAAGTTTTCACAGTCTGAAGGTTTTATTCTCAAGCCAGATTTCTTGTCACTTTCTTTCCTGAGCTCCCAGGTGGCAGTGGTACAGCTTTGGCAGCAAAATCCTTTAGGTGTGATACAGCATTTTTAACTGGAGAGGTTATTTCGTCCCCTTGGTGTCTTGCATGGGGTGACTATATTGAAATACAGGAGGACAGAGTGAAGATGGCTTCCTGCCAGTTTGCTGGAGTTTGCACTTAAATCTGTGACTGATGGCAGAGCAGCTGCCCAGACTCTGTCAGCAGCTTTTGCTACCAGAGGGTGTTCCCTGCTGGAATCCAGAGCAGTCTGAAAGGATCCTCCTGTCCTTTCCACCCTGTTTTTCTGCTGTACACCTTTCCCATATTGTGCTGTGACTACTGTGCCAGCAGTATTCCAATTTCCAAATGCAGTAGGGGGGGGTTTCAGGTGTCTCAGCCTCCTGCTTGTTTGCTTTTTAACCTTGGTAGAATTTACTAGTGTTAGGGCAAATTCTAAGACGAGTATCCTTGTTCCTATTTGGAGCAACAAAACTGCTTAGAAAAGTAAATGGGATTTCTCCTTGGAACTGTTGTTGCTTTATCTGAAAAGGTAGAGAAAATTCAAGGCAACCAACCAACAGTGTCTCAGACTATTTGGATCCTCTGGTCATTTTTAGGAAAAACTTAGAGAATAGCCTGTTATCCTCATTTATCTTTTCAACTCTGCTTTGGGATTGCAGGCCTCTTAACACTATAAATAATCAGTTCAAAATGGAGTAAAATTGCAGCCATAGTCTCTTGGCTCACTCATACCTATTTTTTGGCTGTGAAGGAAACTCTTAGAGTGCAGCCAAGTTACATGTCTATGAGTACCTACACTTTTGAATTTCAAGAAGTAATCCTTTGAGTTTGCATATTCAGTTATTTGCTTAGAGTCAGCAAACAGTAAATTTGGAAATATTGGTGTAGTTCAGCATCTTTTGTCCATCTTGTCCATCATCCCTTTTCTTTTATAACCCACCTGCCAGGATGTGCAACTGTGTGTTGGTTTTATTAATATTCCTCCTGCATGGTATGCACAGAGTTCTTCCAGTTATCAGCAGGGAATTTTGTGTCATTACAGGACTCCAGCTTTACCATTTGAAGGGTATTGTTAAGTTCTGATATTTGCTTGAGTGCTTAAATTACTTTGATTTCTTTCTTGAATCCTTGGTTGTATTGTTTTTTTCATAATGGAAACTATATTCAAACCCAGTGTATTTATTAATAATGTTAGGTTCAGTCTTGTAATGAAAATTATTCATGTATTTGTTCCGTGAACCTACGAAAGAGCCAAAATGAGTGGTATTCTCCTGCAACAAATGTTAACTCACCATCCAGCAAATTTAGAAAGTAACTTCCTGGCATGTGTTGTAGCTTCCATGCACTGTGTTAGGTGTTATTACCTAAATAGTCTAAGGATCAGCAAAAGCAACACTGCAATTGCAGGCTTATAAATTTTGAAGGAGCTTATTGTCCATACAGGAAGAGCACTGTCTGAATGAGTAAAATTGGGCAAAACCCAAACTTCTTGCGTGAGCAGAGCATGTTACAGTTATTTGCCTGCTGAACTCAAGGCAGAACTGCAGGCATTGATAGGAACTTATATGGCTTTTCTGCCATTTTGAAAAATACTATGCATCCTTCAAGCATCCTGCTCCTCTGGCCTTCTGGGAGTGGTGGAACATAAGGTTTTTCAACATGTACAGGAAACAATGTGGTTCACAGTCTGAGTTAAATTATTTGTACACATTACTATTTTCTGGAGTGTTACTGCTTTTCACAGGTCTCAGTCTGTAATGCTGATATTTGTAGGCTTCCTTAACTATGAAAATGTTATGAATTGGGATCTTTTTTTCTGTTGCACAGTGGAATGTAGGCCTGACTGGTTAATAAATGCTTTGCAGGCTTAAGACAGAAGTTGTAGTGATTACTCTGATTATAGTAATTTTTCATGACGCACTTTATTTACTTTCAAGGCGAACTGCTGCTTGGAGAACAACCAGTGAAGAAAAGAAAGCACTAGACCAAGCCAGTGAGGAAATCTGGAATGATTTTCGGGAGGCTGCAGAGGCACACAGACAAGTGAGGAAATACGTTATGAGCTGGATAAAACCTGGAATGACAATGATAGAAATCTGGTGAGGACACAGATCTTCTCGAAGACCTCTGCTGTAAATTTGCCTTCTTTCTCCAGAGAGAGTAGGATTTAGTCTCAGTTTTGAGTGGTTAATTGTCTGTATCATGAATGCTGGGGGGGGATTTCTGTTTGAAGTACACAACAAGTATCCAAAATTATTTCCTTTAAGTTTCCTCTTATAACATATTCATAGCTTATGCAGCTTTACAGGGCCTGGGATCATACAGAATTTCAAACTAAACTTTGAGTTATGTTGGCTTGAGTTCATGATTGATTTTAGTGTTCTCTGCCCTGGCTATTCTTGCATACAAATTCTTCAAGCAACAGTGAGAGAAGCAGCAGTGGCAGTAGTAAACATCCTGACTTTTACCAGAATTGTCTGTGAAATCTTGTGTAGATGAGCATTGCAGATGGAGTGGGTGAAGAGGCATAAAACTGGCATGGCTGTGTTCTCAGTCCAGGGCAGGAAGATTTTGTCTGTACTTAGCCTTCACTGACAGGTTTCTGGAGAAACACAATGTTTCTTTGTGTTGTTCTCAGTTGATAATACGTTTGCTCAGTTATTTTTTAAGATAAACATGAGCTGGATAAGGTAAGGTTAAAATAAGTAATTAGCCTGGACTAATTGTCTTGACTCTTCCAGCTATTCCTTTTTCTGTCCTTCAGTTGATCTGGAGGGAGTATCTACTGTCCAGGTATTGCACTGATCCAGGATAGTTCAGCTTCCAAAATCAGGTGCTTTTTTAGCCTGTTCTGACAAGATAGTAAAAAAGCTAATCAGATCTAATGTCTAAGGTAACTGTGAGAGGATAATGTAAAGAAATAATGTACCATCAGGGAAAATGGAAGAAAGACAGCTGCCTTGATAATCACTGGACTGGCTGAAACAAATCTGTCATACTGACTTCTACAGCTTTATTTGTTTGAGTGATAAGCAATAATGTTCTCAAAATGTGATTTTTCTTCCTCAAGTACTTCAGGCTATGGGGAGTTGCCTATTAAAATAAGCTCTTCTTTTTTCCAGGTTGCTCTGAGTGAATAGCTTTCTTAAATAAAATCAGAGTATGGTGCACTGTTGTGAGCTGCAGTTTACATCGTTCCCTGCCGCTATCCGAGTATGCACTGGTGAACCTGTATCTGTAGCTTTCTAGTAGCAAACACCTTGAGAATAGTCAAAAAACAACAAATGCTAGTCTCAAGATATATCAAAATTATCACTAAATAAAAAAAAAATCTTTGTAATTAGTTTTTTTTTTTAATAAATGAGAGGAAATTTCTTTTAAATTCCAGTAATAGAAAAATTGCATTTAATTTACCTGAATTTCAGTTGCATAACCTCTTCTGCTCAGAATGAATATTGCTTGTAAACAATGGATATTTCAAATTTAGAGTAAAAGCACTAGTGAAGTACTTAGTTATGCCCAGGGAAGGGTAGAAGAAACAACACTAAGGACTGAAGATCATTGTCATTTTCTAGTCCAGAGCTTTTTTCTAAGTAGCGTACAAGTAGTTTACAATTTCGAATTAAAACTTTTTCTTGAATATTTTTGAGATTTTGCTCTTGCATTGATTTATTTGAAGTCATCATAAGAAATATTAATGACAACTCTTATGTTCTTCTTTTCTTCTTCTTCCCCTCTGCCTTTTAGTGAAAAACTAGAAGACTGCTCACGTAAGCTAATAAAGGAAAATGGTTTAAATGCAGGTCTTGCATTTCCTACTGGGTGCTCTCTGAATAATTGTGCCGCCCACTACACTCCCAATGCTGGAGATCCAACAGTCCTGCAGTACGACGATATTTGCAAAATAGATTTTGGGACACATATTAGTGGTTAGTTTTCATTTATTAATTAAAACTCTGAGAGAGTTCTCCGGTGCAAAAACTGTGAAGCTAATTAACTTTTGCTGGTTTCAGGTCATATTATTGACTGTGCTTTTACAGTCACATTCAATCCAAAGTACGACAGGCTTTTACAAGCTGTAAAAGATGCCACAAATACTGGAATAAAGGTATGATCATTGTTTAAGTCATTTCCTGAGTCTTTTGCAGTAAGCTTTGCAGTTAATTTCCATTGATATTTGCACTTTTATTTTCAGTGTGCTGGAATAGATGTTCGTCTCTGTGATGTGGGGGAAGCCATACAGGAAGTTATGGAGTCTTACGAGGTTGAAATAGATGGCAAAACATACCAGGGTAAGTTCTGTTCTTTATGTAAGGATAGTTGCTCTTACAGTATATTTATTTGTACAAATACTGATTTATTTGTCATATTGGAAGGAGTTCTGTCTTAGAAGTTTGGTACAACTTTTATAAAAATACAGGTTTCTGGCTGGTTTGCTATTCCTATGGGGGGATGTTCTTATATGTCCAAGTATTGTATCTTTCACAGCTGAGATGAAGGCTAAGCAATTGTTTCAAAATGTAGAAATTATTTGACAACTGCTGTTTTCTCTTCATTAATAAGCTTTTGTTACTTTGGAGTTGCTAATCTTCAATAATGAAGCTTTGATATAGCATACAAAACTAACTTGTGCTGTGGCTGAAATTTGTACAGGATGTGTGGATTGTTTTGAGTTTAGTTCCTCTGCATTAGGATGAGACACTGTTGTGCTTTCAGTATGGACTAACAAACCAAATGGCTTTGAAGGGTTTAAGATGTTAGGAAATCACCTGTAATGTAAATGTTTTCTTTCAAAGTGAAACCAATTCGCAATTTGAATGGACACTCGATTGGGCCATATAGGATACATGCTGGAAAAACAGTGCCCATTGTGAAAGGAGGAGAAGCCACAAGAATGGAGGTAAATGGAGTTCTTAAATCTTTATGTAGTTTCCTCAGTTGTCACTGCAAGAATAATATTTCCTGTGCAGTCCTAATGTTTAGTGTTTGTGATCCTTGAAGACAACAGCAGCAGAGGGGGAACTTTACTGTAATTTGTAGTGGTTCTCCAAAGGAAGGGGTGATCACTCTTGTTTCATCATAATGGCTTCTCCCTTTAGTTCTGGAGTCTTCTGGTATCTTAACACTTTCTGAAAGCCCTGGAACCCTAGTATTAAAAAAAAAGAGAAAAGAAAAAACCTGAGTGATGCATATGGAAACACTTGCATATTTATTTCTCTGTGTATATACATTACATAAATGCATTGTTGCAAAGTTGCACTTACAAGCAGGTGAAAGGACAGAAATACAGATTTTGGGGTAAACTTGAGGGACCAGAGTTTTCCTGAAAGATCTGTGGACCTTCCTGTTATACTTCCCTTGTTTGTTCCGTGTCATTAAAAAGACAAAATACCAATCTTCTCTTACTCAGGTAATTCTTTAGAAGCATTTCTGTAGTGTTGTAGCTTTGCATGACTTTTTGCAAGTACAGTTGAGGTATGATACCTTTCTTGAAAAGCTTCCATTGCAGTTTTTCTTTGCCAATAGAAAATAATTAAATATATTATGTATATTTCTAGTTTGTATGAGACTACATGAAATACGTTGATTGGCTGAGGTTTTTGAGAAGGGCAAGGGAAGTTGCTGTACTCAATGTGGCAAACTATACACAAGAAAGGCAGTGTTAAAATATGTAATCTGAGATTTAGCCACCATTTTGATGTAAGCTTGTGTTCTAACAAGATCAGATGGCTTATTGTTAATGAGATAAGGAGCTTTTCTTTTCATTCTCTGAAGCTGATCACTGATTAGCAATGGTCTCTAATAAGCCTATTGGAGCCCATCAGACTTCTAAGAGATGAATAGGGACAGGTGTGGTCTGGACAGGATTGTGTTTTGAAGTAGGCTCACTCTCATTACCCAAAACTTGTTGTTTAACTTAATAATGATGTGAGCAAGAAGACAAAAGTTTTAGCTATCATTTTATCAATCAGAATGTGCAAAGACATTAAAGAATATCAGAAAAGCTTGTGTGCCCTTCTTGGTTTAACTTAGTGAGTGGTTAGGTCTTGTATGCCATCCATCATCATTATATTACTAGTATAAAATTTGCATGTTCTTTAAGCAGATCTCACTTAAAGATTTCAGAACTTTGAGTTTGTTTTAATTGAATATCCAGACACTGGGGAGAAGACACTTTAAATTTCTTTAGCTTCTGGAGGTTACTTAGGACACAGTGCTACATGATTAAAGACAGTGAGTTTTGCCAATGAAGAATGTGGAGCATAGCCAAGCTCTTACTGTACTATGTTAATTATAGTATCAAACTGCAATCCAATGAGTTTTTTGTGCTGAAGAGAAATACAGCCAATTGACAATCCTTATTCTGAAAAAGTGGGTGTAAAGTAAATTTTTAGTGGCGTTGTGTGGGGGGTTTTTTTGTGGTTTTGTGTTGTGTTTGTTCAGTGAAATCAATTGAATATTCAAGGACATCATTCAAGGGTTGGACTTGATGATCTCAGAGGTCCCTTCCAACCCAGCCAATTCTATGATTCTATGATTAAGGGTTTGTCTTGAATTTTGAAGCCTGTGTTTCTATATATGGCTTCTATTTTTTGATTTATGACTTTCAAAGTAGCTCAATAAACTGAACAGCTCCTGCTATCCGTTAATATTTGGTGCCCTGTCTTGTGTAAGTCCCTTTCACAGATCTACTGATAAGGATACATGAATGTACTTGGCAGAAATGAGTTTATACAATGTCATTTCAGCATTTTCTTGGATAGAATTTTGGTAATGCCCACGCAGATATGTATCACCTTCATTTCTTGTAGAAATACATCTTGTGGAGTGGAAATGAGCAGGTTAAGGGTTTGTGCTAGCATGTTAGAAAATTCTTGCAGAAATTGGGCAAAGTTTCCTCAGTGCAGTAAGTCTCTGTAATCAACATCAATTTGCTATGTTGAAACTGTACATTTCCTACGACTTCTATCTGAATAGCAAAGGAGAACTACTTCCAGCTAGCAAATGTTTTGCAGCAGAATATAGTTTCCTAGCTATATTAGATGCATGTTTTGAATGTCTTTTAACTGCATTGACTTTGGGAAAATTGTGACTAGAAACATTCTGATATTTGTGGCTTGGGACAAATAAAATGCATAAATAAGCTGGTGATCTGGAGATGTCTGCGACTTTGCTGTATGAAGTCTCTGTATTGACTTCTGTTCTGCATTGATTTGGTGACTGAATATATTCACATTTCATCAATTTTATTCAGAAGTTGTTATGCTGAGATCATTATATCAGAATGGCCCAATGTCAGTTATTTCACACTGCAAAATGTTCCCTTTTCTTTTTTATTTCTCCTTAGGAAGGTGAAGTGTATGCTATAGAAACCTTTGGTAGCACAGGAAAAGGTGTTGTCCATGATGATATGGAGTGTTCTCATTATATGAAGAACTTTGATGTTGGGCATGTGCCAATAAGGTTGGATTTTTTGTTTGTTTTCGGTTTTGTTTGTATGTTGTGCTCAGGTTCCGTCCTGTTAGGCTTCAAATTTGATACAGTGCAGGTTCTTCGTGAATTAAGAGGGCTGTAAGAGGACATTATATTAGCAAGATTTTTGTAATGAACTGTGGTCTGATTATAAATTTGAAACAATGTTGTAAAGAATTTGGAAATGGAGATCCTGCATTATTACCACTTCAGAAATATAGATTGTTGGGGTTTTTTTACAAAAATCTTGTAACTAGTAATTTTTATAATTATTAATTATAATTTTACTGCATATTATATTTTGTTGTCTATTTATATTTTATTAAATATTAATTTTATTAATTCAAAAGCATAATATTTAATAATTAACACTATATAGTCTTAATATAACACTATATATAATATAACACTATGTTTATGTTTGTGCATTAGTCTCTATATTAAATGTTTAGATTATTTTTTTAAATTGACATTGATGTTACAGTTGTGTGTCACAATCTTTGTCTTATTGCTGGTTCCAGAATATATCAAGTTGTTCAAGTCATCTGTTTTGTTTGTGTGGCTATTTTGTGGGTTTGAAGTTCTTGTTTCAGTGTATTACTGTAAAATGAAATAGTCTATTAAATTTTCAGTTTTCACTGCGATTCCATTTTGGCATTTCTAGGAGTGAGCATGTTTTCTGAAGGGAAGGCTGTTACGGTTAGAAACATAGCAAGTAGATGTGCTTTTCCACTTAGTTCTACATTATTTCCACAGAACAATCTAGTAATTTGAAAAAGGAGGGGAATTAGCCTAAGGGTTGAAGAAGAACTGCTTTCATTTGGAAGCAAGTTTATTTCTTACCATACCTATAAATCACTAATTTTTATGCTTATATATTGTAAGAAATACAAAGAAAGAGCTTGCCAAATATTTGACTTAGGAAGTAAACTTTCAGCATTTTAAGCCACCAAGCTTACACCTAAATTCATTCAGATTGGTAACCACTTTGGATGAGGAAGAATTCTGTTTTTCTTTCAAATGAATGGGCTTTTTTATTTAAGACAACATTTCCTGTTTAGTTTTCTTGGCGAGGTAGTCAGATGCAGGTATTTCAGATATGCAAATATGGGGTTGGAACTTTTTAAGTCCCTTCCAACCCAAACAAAACATTCTGCTATTCTGTGATATGTTCACAGTTGTAACTTGCCCTATTTGAAAGGGATGGCCAGGGTGTTGGCAGCATTCGGATTCATTTTGAAGGATATTTTTTTGCAGGAGGAAAATGCACTTTTCTTTTATAAACAGAACACCTGATCAGTGTAGAAAGGCATCCCAAGACTGAAAAATGCCTTGAAATCTAATAATTTTTTTTTTATTTTTTTTTTTTTAATTGATGTGTTTTGTTTTCTGTGACTTCTCAAACACGTTCTCCTCCTTCCTTCAGGCTTCCAAGAGCAAAACACTTGCTGAATGTTATCAATGAAAACTTTGGTACTCTCGCCTTCTGCCGCAGATGGCTGGATCGCCTGGGGGAGAGCAAATACCTGATGGCACTGAAGAACCTCTGTGACTTGGGTATAGTGGATCCCTACCCCCCCTTGTGTGACATCAAAGGCTCATACACAGCACAGTTTGAGCACACTATACTGTTGCGCCCGACTTGCAAGGAGGTTGTCAGCAGAGGAGATGACTACTAAACTCTTAAGCCACCTCAGCACCTTTATACTTTAGGCTTTGTTGGAACATACTATACCAGAATTAATTTGCAACGTATTGTTCTGTTTTAACAGTGGACTGATGTAATACTTTCCGTATCTGGAAAGGAAGGAATTTAATCAAAGGCAAGTCTCCTAATGTAACTAACCAAGGAAAAAGCTTTCAGGCCTTTAGAAATACTTCAAAAGTTACTTATTTTTTTTTCTGTTCAGGGAAATATGTGCTATAAAGCTCAATTTTTAGTTTGGAATGAGTTATACATTTTGTTTTGAACATTTATGGTAAGAGATGCTTTTCAAATATTTATATTACCATATTCCTACTTGAATGCTTTGAATGACTACACCTGATTTCTGCACCCAAATCCTCTATGATATTGCCTTTTAAACTTCCTGGAATCCATTTTGTAAAAAATAAAGACAAATTTTCAGATCTTAAATTATATATACTTTTTAGAAGTCTGGTTATTATGATTCTGGTCAGGAGTCTGCTGGGAAACTGCTCTACTAAATGTTTTACAATCTTGATTTGCCTTGTCTTTGAAACGGGACCTGTCTTATCCTTCATATGGAACTTGGCCTTTCAGTGCTTATTTGAATAGTCTTGATGGTGCTGGGATAGGGGGCAAGAAGTCATGAACTCTTTGCAGGACAGAGCATGGCTACTTCAGTAAAGTTGTGTGGTGTCATTAGGTTTCGAGTATGCCAGTCTTCAGTTTATATTTCAGCTGTATTAGAACATGTTGAACACATCTGGTGGTCTCTCTTGCTCTTACCAGCAGTGTGTGACTTTTGGCTGACATCAGCTGTGAATATTGGTATATATCCTGACATGTTGTTTGCCATTGGCATGCCTTCTTTCATGGAGTAAAATTTTCCTTCATGTGACTCCCGGTCTCCTTAAAATTCTCATTTGATTAGATAAGTGGGGAGAATTAAAACATTAATTTTCCTGGGACTGTTAAAAGTTCTTCCACATGGGCAAACTAATGTGGAATATCTGCTATTTTCTTGACATTAGAGATGATTCATTATCTGTCTTCCAGCTGCAGTGAATCTGATTGTTCAACCTTGTTTTTAAAGGTAAATTGAACCCCATGGCTCTTCAGACCTAGATTCAGTAAATATATTTTACAGTGCTGTATGCTTACCTCATGACTTCCTATTAAAATTGTACATAGTTACTGGTAATAGTTCAATAGGTCAATAACAGTGTCTTAAATGTAACTTCTAGGGAAAGGAGACACTTCACCTGTGTCTTTATAATGGCATTTGGTTTGTTTGTAGAGGAGTTCATGTTAATTTAGCCATACCAGTTCTTTCCCCCTCTGTCTTTAGGTAAAAGCTGCATTTTTGTCTTTTAAAAGCCAGTATCCGAGCTGCAGTTTAGAGGGGAGCAGTACCTAAACTGCTCACTTGTTTACAGTAAACAGGGGAGTTGTGTACCTAAAAACAGTTTAAACATAGTAGACACAGGTTTTTCCCACCCAGTTTTAAGTGTTGTTAGACAACACTTAGGGCTTTTTAAACTTGTAGAAATGGATGAAATACAATAATGAAATGTGTATTTCTGTTGGTGTTGTTTGGGAGTCTTGGCATCCCAGCAATGAATTTTAAGTAATCTCTGCAGCCATGTGGGTATGTGTGTCTCAGCTTCCAAACAAACAGTAGCTACTGTACATGCTTGTGCATTGCAAAGTGAAGGCTGGCACTGTGAAAGGTCTGTGATGAGTGGGGTTGCTGGGTACATTAGCTGCCAGTATTTTTATTTATGCTAACAGAACCACAGTGTTGATGACCTGGTATGAGCAGGTTCTGGTAGAATGCATGGCTTCCAGCTCTCTTACCTATTTTGGTAACCAGCCTGGGTTACTTCAAGTTCTGCTAGAGGAAAAAAAATCTGTTTCAATTCTTAGCTTCTTACTCACTAATTCCAGACTTCTCTCTCAAGAAAGTCTATTAGTAGCTCAGTGATTCTTGATACTGGGCCTACATCCTCAGTCTTTTTTACCATCTTTGATGGTTACTTAGGATTAGTTACTAAGAACTCTTAGTATTACAGAATGATTACTTGTTTTCTTGCCTTTGTCTTTTCTTTCACCTGAACATAGTGGGAAGACCCAGATGGTCAGGGCTGCCTTGGACAATGGCTTCTTTTTTGTGTGTTGTTTTGTTTTTTTTTTAACTTTTTAGTTTACTGACTGCTAATTCACATGTGGAAGCTGATAATCCTGCATAACAAGCTGTAGAGGAACTGCCTCAGAAAAATACTTGCAGAACGTGATGATTGTTTGTTGTCATTGAATTTAATTGAGTTTGGATATGTGCTTCCTGTGCTACTGATCATCCTGTGTTCACACTTGGCAGTATGAAGGCAAGCCCTGTTAATACTATTCTCTACTGCTTTCATGCTCTTTAGGCTGCCTTTTCCCAGTGCTGGAAGTGTAGGTATGAAGTCCTGGCCGTGCTGTCTAATAACTGGACCATATGATCTTTGTCACTTCAGAGAAATCCTAAGTTTATGAAAGGTTTTGAGCCACCTGTTGGCCTCAGTCTTCCTCAAATACCAAGAAGACAGGGATCATCTTGTAACAGAAACAGTAAAGGTTTTTGTAGAGTCCATTTAGAGGTGCCAGAGAGTTCAGAACCTACTTGGCAGGGTTTTTCCTTCTCAGAGACCTTGAGACACAAGCCTTTAATTAGAGAATGCACAGCTTGACCTCATATGTTCTGTCCTTTTAAGGAAGGTGTGGCCAAAGAATTTTAGACTCTAACAACATGCTTCACCTCTTAGATGTGGGTTTGGATTGTTTTTGTGTTTTGTTTCAACCTGAGTAAGTATTCTCTTAATTCCACATAGAGCCTTGTACTAGTTTTCTGACTGTAAAGCAGCAAAGTTACTTCAACTTGTGTTTCATTGCATTAGCAGCACCCTGATGCTGTGCACACACTGTGCACACACAATTTGCTGAAGGCTTTCCCGGGTTGTTAAAGTGTTTAAAACTGCCCTCTCATAAGGAGGAAGGGGTGAGGGGGAAAAACTTTTGCTGGCAGGTTGCAAAAGCACAGGGAACTTGTCTCTGTCCCAAAACAGAAAGCTCTGTTAAGTGTGAGGTTTGGTGAAAGCAGCCAGCAGCTGCCAAGAAAGCGACTGGCAGCAGCAAGTGCTGGTGCTGGGCCTGCCCTGGTGCTGGGCCTGCCCTGGTGCTGGGCCTGCCCTGGTGCTGTTTCCCTGGATCAGAGTGTCCCGTGGCTGGAGCTGGAGGTGGGACTACACAGTGTGGGAGGCCCGTGTCAAATGCCTTTTCTAGCATAGGATGGGGAAAACCCAGGGCTGGTGGATACTAACAAAGCCAGCCATAAAGCTGGAAGTCTGACTTGAAGGGATTGGTGTGGTTGTCTTTGTTTCTCAAAGCTGCAAGTTGTTTTTTTGTTTTGTTTTTTCAAACTAGGGAGTCTTTTACGGCTTTTACTTGAATCAGAGATAGCGGTAATTAAAGTCATAGAATTCCTGTTAAAAATTTCAACTTGTGTGTTGATGGTGGATTTCCCTGGAGTTTTATACTTTGCATTTTCTCTTACAAATACCACCTTATTCCAAAGATCCGTTTCCCCCTGTTTAGTGGCAAGTTGTATTAAAAATGGAAATAAACTCTGTGCTAATTAGCAACTGTGAGGTCTATTCCTAGGGACTTACTCTTCTACTTTGGACTTCTGCTTGTGAAATAACAAAGCAGTTCTAGCACCAGCTTTGTGGAAGCAGCTGTGTAGCAACCCAGCTTGCAAGGGAGCAGGCATTTTAAATATGGGTATAACTAATTTTTCAAGGAGGAGGCCAAAATAGGGCATCTAGGGAGGGAGATGAATTTGCTGTTACAGTGAGTAAACTGATATCGTGTCTTCCAGCTTCATTGTGTCACGTTGCCTTCAGAAAATCAAAACTACATAAAAGTACAAAACTAGAGTACAAGGGTATGGAAACATAAATGATGTGATAGGTAAGCATGACTGGAATTTTTTCATTTGAATTTTACAGGTGGTGTTTGAAGGCAGAGGAACTGTGCCTAATCCTACTTATTTAAAATATTTGTCTTACAGGAATGATGAAGAGACTTCAGCTTTTTGTAGGTAATAATTTGCCAGGATTTCGTGCTCCCAATTTTGTTGGTACTTGGCATTCCACAGCGCATCAGTCACCAGTCCATAAACAAAGGCAGACAGTATATTTTCTTAAGCCCATTCACAAAATAATGCTTCTTTCAAACAGTTCTGTGAAGGTGTGTTTGGAGATACAAAGGCCATGCAGCTTGAGAATAGCATAGCTTAGAAACAAGATGGTATTTTTATGTGAATTAATTTTTTTTCCGTACATTGGTTCAGAAGGCAGTTCTGGTTTTACAAATTGAAATGTTTGGGTAATTTCAAAGTAAATGAAAAAATAAGTAGATAACTGTGTTGAGACTCTGGATTTTTTATTTGTTTTCTCCTGGCAGCCACCGAACTCTTGTAGCTGAAGTTTTAAAAGTTGGGGATTTTTAGCTTTACTTTTATACTGATGCCCACTCTTTGTTTTGCAAAACTACAGCGCTTTTTAAAAAAAACCCAAACTGCTGAGTAGTCAATGTAGCATTTTTTTAAGATTAGGAGTAAGCCTTTTGCCTCCTTTTCAAGCTTTAGGTCTCTGCTTCCCCATTTGAATTTAGGATTTTTTCTCAATAATGCTAAATCTCTGAATCCCTTAAATTGTATAGAAGTCTTATTTACAACAAGATAAAAGCAAAGACACAATCTTCTACCCCTGTCTGGATTGCCATATCCATTACCACCTGGGACTGGAAAATGTCATTATTTTTCAGTCTGAGAAAGGGCTGCTTCAGCCTGCATGATGTGTCAGTGGGCCCTGGGCAAGCTCAGAGATGGAGAAGCAAAGCAGGGAGGGGAAGGTGACATCAGCTGGGGACACTGCCACCCAGAGGGAGTGGGACAGGCTGGGGACCTGGGTTAGGGAAGGACACGCCATTCAGGGAAGGAAAGTGCCAGGTTCTTTGCCTGGGCAGGAATTAACCTCGGGCATCAGACAGGCTGGGAACCAGCTCCCTGTTAAATGACCTGGAGGACAAGCTGAGCATCAGCAGCATGACCTTGTCTCCTCAGCCCTGGAAGGCTGAGTCCAGCACTGCACTTACCAGCACAAGAGACACACAGGCTTACTGGGGGAGTCCAGTGAAGGGCCAAGGAGATGATGCACCTGGAACATCTGGAATGTGAAGAGAGGCTGAAGGAGGTAGGAGTGTTCAGGCTGGAGAAGGGAAGCTCAGGGGGATCTTATCTGTGTGTACAGACACCTGGCAGGGGGCAGTAAAGGTGGTGGAGTCAGGCTTTCTCTGTGCCCACTGAGCTGAGGAAACGGGCACAAACTGAAACACAGGTTTCACTGAGACAGAAGAAGAAACACTGTACTGAGGCTGGTCTGGCACTGGCACAAGGCTGCCCAGAGACCTGGTGCTCCATCCTTGGTGCTCTTTAAAACCTCACTAAGTCCTGAGCAACCTGTTCTAGTTGACCCTGTTTTGAGCAAAGTTGGGACTACAATCTCCAGAGATCCATTCCACTAGCAACCACTTTGTGAATTTCCTCAAGTGTACTTGATAGGAGACTGGTTAAGGTACAGTACCACTTCTGTCTACCCGGAGGAAAAAAAAAAATCCAGCTTCTCTTCTGAAGGGCTGAGGGAGCTGGCAAGTAATCTCAGAAATGCATGTAGAACTAATAACTGGAAACATTTCTGTCTTGGGTGGTAGTCTGGGTGCATGTACTCACTGCCACTGGATGCCAAATTGCTACTTACGGAGTGCTAACCATGTGTGTGAGGAGGTCCTGAACCTTAATTAACGCTAATTGCTGCAATTTCTTTGCGTGCTCCCACATGCTTGTACCATGAGAGGGAATACAGCAAAGGCAGAATATGGAGCTCCAGATAACCAGGTAGTATCTGGGCTGCAGACAGCTCTTAGCAAGACAGCAGTGGGGCTGAACTTTCAACCTGAACCAGTTTTTCTGAATGTAGATTAAAATGGAGAGTGGAAGATGGAAGGGTTATGACATGACTACTTTGGATTGCCTTTCTGCTGCTGCTTTTGTAAGGCTTGCAGCATGACATGGGCTGCTGCACTAGCTGTAGTATTCCTGCTGATTTTATCCCTGCTCCTGAACCTTGCTGCGTCCTTGGCTCTTGGGGGAATATAAAGTCTGGGGTGTCTGAGAAGGAATTAGCATAACTCCTCCTGTTTCCGCTATTCCCCAAGCTCCCCATAAGCAGAAAGTGTTTGATATACATTCATTTCCTCCAGAAAGAATAGGCAGAAGTATATGAAAAGGCTCCACAGCTGTACCAAGCACATTTGTTGTATCATTCACTTCAGTAGGTGTTCCTTGCCTTTAAAAAAGCAAAACTGCTTTTGCACACTTAAATAGGATGAGCACAAGGCGAAGTTTGAGATCCAAGACCACTATGTGCTGACTATAATACAGCATCTTGCAGAAACAAGCAGAAATGGTAGGAAAAGTAATTAATAAATCAGTGATAGATGGCCAAAGCACTATAATCTTATAGTTAATGCCATAACCTATGTTAGACAAAGTTTAAAACAATTTCAAAAATATATATATATATTGTATTGATAATGTAAGAAACTAACTCCAGTATACACATGGTTTTCTGTACGGATCAAGGCATTTTATTGAGGTATAAACTTTGCAGAAGATGAGGTAACAATTTGCATAGGACTTATGCAAAATAGCTTCACAATTAAAATTTACTTGGCATTAACTACTGAATCTGGAGAAAGACTGATAATTCCTGCTTGTTAGATTCTTCTCAGTCCGTGGTTCTGTTAATGTGAGTGGCAGGACTGTGCAAAATCACAGAATGTTAGGGGTTGGAAAAGACCTTGAAAGATGGTACAGCAGTTGTAGCTAATGAAACCAGTCAAATTGAAAATACTTCCATACAAGTTTTACAGCTTCCTTTTGAGCAGAGACAGTGCTTGCTACGATTTAAAAATCTTCTTGTCCAATGTAAGAGGTTGATGACATTCTTGTAGTAATGACAGTGGGGTGGGCGAGTTTGGTTTCTTTTTTTTAGAAAACTTTATAAGTTACTGGAATAAAAATTCTCTGGGTTGTCAAAGTTAATACTCTTAATTTGGCACTGGAGTTAGCAGGCTTGTTAAGGCTACAACACAGAAGTCTTGGTAAATATACATCCTTGTGCAATTCAACACTCCTCTTACATAGATGTATGAGAATAAGTACATGCTCTATTTTCTCAATTTCATATTTTAAGAAATTCTATCAACAAATCTTTAGTGTAGTTCCCTTGAAGCTTGCAAAATAATTTCATTGTAGTCATGAAGAATATATGATTTCTTAACAAAACGTTCTGTTACTGTTTGACATGTAAAACATTCCTTGCTGTTGAATGTTAAGATTCTAAGACCTAGTAGCACTTCTGCAGACAATAAGAATCATTGTATCATTAGAACTATACTATAAGATGTACACAAGCATATACAGAAATAATCAGAGAAACATCAGTTGCCCATTGAAAATAATTTTTCTAAACAAATTCAAAAATATTATCAAAATACAAAAAACAGCTTAAAAAACAGCCTGAGGTAAGACTTAAATGCAAATAATCTTTTTCTTAAAAAAATAGCTGTGTTGAAATTCTAGGTACTCAGAAAGTTACTTACTGGCAATAAAAACTTTTACTAACAACTGTAAAGAGTACTTTAGCTAATACAAAAGTATATAAACATTGTACGTGGATTCAAAGTAAAAAAGTACAATACTGTACTTTCATCTCATTTAAAAATATATAGTTACAACAATACAAACTTTCACCATACACACAGTTAACTGGCTTTGGATTAGCTGCTACTGTTGTCCATTGAACAGTCAGCTACATCTGTGTGCTGCTGCCTTTCAGCTGTGCTAGGACATGGTATTTTACCACATCCATTTGCCTGAGTAAGTCGTTGGCTGTAAAACAAAATGTAAGCTTGAGCTTTGCATACTTCTTCCATAGTGCACATGTTGAGTTTCGAATCATTGCAGTGTACCCAAAATCCTGCAGTGGAAGAAACACACCAAAAAAAGTCAGAAAGGAGATAGAGGTCCTGGAGCAGGTCCAAAGGAGGGCAACCAGGCTGGTGAAGGGACTCCAGCACAAGTCCTGTGAGGAGAGGCTGAGGGAGCTGGGGGTGTTCAGCCTGGAGAAGAGGAGGCTCAGGGGAGACCTCATCGCTCTCTACAACTCCCTGAAAGGAGGCTGGAGCCAGGGGGGGTTGGGCTCTTTTCCCAGGCAGCTGTCAGTAAGACAAGGGGGCATGGACTTAAGTTGTGCCAGGGAAAGTTTAGGTTGGATATTAGAAAGAATTTCTTTACAGAGAGAGTGATCAGGCATTGGAATGGGCTGCCCAGGGAAGTAGTGGATTCTCTGTCCCTGGAGATATTTAAAAAGAGACTGGATGTGGCACTCAGTGCCATGGGCTGGTAACCACAGCGGTAGTGGATCAAGGGTTGGACCTGATGATCTCTGAGGTCCCTTCCAACCCAGCTGATTCTATGATTCTATAAGTCATCAGAACACTGATTTGAGGGAACTGTGTTGTATTAATTATTAATTAGCAAGTCCCATATAACTAGCTGTGTAGAAAGAGCATACAGTTTCAGTTCATGTGGTATATTAGCCTTGGTGTTTTAAAAGCCCAGCTTAGCTTCCTTAGATTTATCAAGAATTTATAGCCAGCCCATGTTTAAAAAGCCAATACAGCTGGTTCCTACCTCCTTCTGAATTGTAGCAGTAGGCAGTGTAGTGCCCTGAGCCAAATCCTTTCCCATGGTGCATTACCACAGCAGACAAGTCATACATGAAGCAGTCAGGTAGGAGAGACTTGAGGGTTTCCCTGCAGCAGTAGGGCTCCATGTTCAGCACTTGATCAAAATTAACGTGTACGCCGATCTTCTCACGATGATTGCGTCCTGACCACCTGGAGAGTTAAGCCAAATGAGAACTTGACATTGTTTTGAAGAAAGGACACAGAATTTTGAATTACATTTTGACTTAACAATCGCTATCGTCGCTACTGTCTTAGTGCTTTCATCCCTAGGCTTCCTCTTTCACTTCTCTGTTGCAAGGCCTTTTAAAATGTGTTTGTGGTACCTATGAGTCTCATCTTCTAAATTACCCATCTTAAGATCTCTTCCTATGTATTGTATCTTACTGGTTTGGGCACCAAAATTATAAAAAAAGACATCAGGCTATAGCAGAGAGTCCAAAGGAGAGGCATGAGGATGATGAAGGGTCTGGAGGGGGATGACTTATGAGGAGTGTCACTTGGATTGTTCAGCTTGGAGAAAAGCAGGCTGAGGGGTGACCTCATTGCAGTCTATGGCTTCCTCACAGAGGGAGAGATGGGACTGGTACTGATTTCTTCACTCATGTGACTGAAGACAGGACTTGGGGAAATGGTAGGAAGTTGAATCAGGGAAGGCTTAGGTTAGATATCAGGAAAAGGTTTTTTCACCCAGAGGGCAGTTGAGCACTGGAACAAGCTCCCCAGGGAAGTGGTCACAGCACCAAACATGCCTGAGTTCAAGAAGCATTTGGATGATGCTCTCAGGCATGTGGTGTGATCCTGGCAGTACCCTACACAGGGACAGGAGTTGGACTCCAGGATCCTCAAGGGCCCCTTCCAACTCTGCATATTCTGTGATTTATACTATCCCGTTTTCAGTTTCTTTTGTATTCAGGAGAGACTCTAGCACAGAGTTGCAAAACCGTTCACAGAGTTGTAGCCTTTACTTCCTTGCTTTCAGGCTAATGCATTAATTCATGTGAGATTTCCACTGAATACAACATTGGTTTGTACATTAGTGGATATGAGCACTTACTTTACCTGAAGATAACACAAGATTAACTTTTACCAAGAGAGTTCACAGCAACATTAGTAGGTTTTGACTGAAAAGAAGGATTAAGTAATTTTGGTATTAAAATAGCAAGCAGCTGGAATCCAAAAGTCAGTTCTACACTTCCAGCATATTTTAAATTAAACAAGTTTAATAAGATTCTAATAACTATTTCTCATCATACTAATAAAGAGAAATGGAACTGAGGCTGTAAAACATTGATCTTCAACAAAAGAAGAGAAGAGATGAATTGGTCAGTTTGCAAAACTGTGGTGGTACTACTTACCTAAACCGTTTAAGGTGTAATCTGAGAACCTGAGGTAGCCGACACACCATAAGCTGCTTCTGAGCTTCTGTGAGTATAACTGGTTTAGAAGAAAACTTCCTTCGTTTTGCTGAGGCCAAACACACAGTTACACAATACAAATCTCAACAACAGCCTTGTATTTCTGTCTAAGACTTAGCCACCAAACGTGCGTGTGCCTCTTTAAAAAGGACACACTCTGAGAGCTGTTTCACAGGGGTTATTTTATAATGCAAGTATACAATACTCGTGGTCACTTAGGTTAGTCCCCTTAACTTAAAAAGCTGACAGGTTCTTTAGCTGGCAGTATCAGAATCCCCATAAGCATTTGATCAGACTCTACCCAAGAGAAGCATCACACTTGAAAACATCCTTTGAACAATTCCAGCTTCTGGATGGTAACAGCTGTCAAGTGACCACACCAGGCCTCAGTTTGCAACATACTTTTTAAGACTTTCAGTACTTTCCTTCCACTTGTTGGTCAGTTTACTTTATACTTTACACAGAGAACGTATGCATGAGTACATACTGCCTTTACTCACTGTTGCACTGATCACATGCATAAATCTTCCCTTCCAAAGCTTCTGTTTCTGTAAACTTGGCCAGCATTTCTGTCAGCAGACATGGATACTGAGACGCCATCTCCTTCCCATTGCAGTGATACCTCTCAGGAAACTCCAGAGACAAGTCCCAAAAAGGTTCTATGGTATTTGATTTATTGTCACAGGCAAGACATGTAACCTGTAAAACAATATTTCACCAGTTGCTTACACTCAGAAAACACAGCTAAAAAACAACCAACCAACCAAACAAAAAGCCCAAATGAAAACAAACCACAAAACCAAAAACAAACCTATTTTTCCCTAGAGATAACTGATGCAACCAAAAACAAGACAGTCATTTAACACAAGAAATGAGACTCCTAGTTTATTTTCTCTGAAGCAGCATGTCCAATACTGTTATCACAAACAGGTAAGTGGTTTATGTTTTACTGAGAAACAAAAGCAGTGTCAAAATGGTCTGTCTGAGGCTGTCCAAGAGAAAGCAGCTGGTGGAATCTCGGGAGACTTTTCTCCAAAAAGAAACACTCCAAAAGGAAAATTTAAATGAAAGAGAGAAACTATCATTTAGGTTAATTTAAAATTAAAAAAAAAAAAAAAAAAAAAAGAAACTAAAAAAAAGGAAAAAGAACAGCTGGGGATTTTAAAGTCATATTCTTCTTACTTTGTAAGTCTTCCAGGGAAGCCTGGATTAGGAAGCACACTTCTTCAAAGAAAAATTAACAGGTAAAAATAATTTATTTCTTCTTTCAGTAAGTGGATCCATCGTCACACTAGGGAAAGGACAAGCAGTAAGATAACATAAATAAAATGTCAAGAAGTGAAGTGAGTCAACCTGGCAAATGCAGATAATACAGCAGGGGACAATTTATTCATGGTAATATTCAATATTTAGGAATGTAAGTTAAAAGCAGTAGTTCTTCTATGCTGAAATGGCAATACATTAGGTGTTGATTTGCAATGCAATTTTCTAAAAGCCAGGTCAAGCTATTTATAGAAAGAGTGTCACACTATTTGAGTCTTCCTTCACAGGACCTCCATCCTTCTACAATCCATGTGGATTAATAACTTCTATTAGCAACTGAACCCATGCAGTAGTGTAACTCCATTTAGACAGTAATAAGTATAGTCTATAATGCCTATAAATAAATACCAGTAAATATCAACTGTGTGTGTGAGACTAAAGGTATGTTCACCCTGGTATATTCAATTCAACAACGTACAATACAATCCTGAAGAGTACCTACATCTGAGTTTTCTACTGTTCAAGTATTTATTGGCTTATGAATTTCAGCTGACCACTAACTCAAGCAGCTCTAACCTCGCTGCTTTATAAAAGATACATTCTGGAAGTAAGTTGGATTTTAATTGGGCTCACAGAAATTCCAACATGTTCCCAGCCCCTTCCCCAACACTTAAACTTTCCCACTAAAATGATTTAAGGAACTGCAAATTTTCATCTAGGGCCAACTCTCAAGATACTCTTATTTCTCAGCACAGAGTAACAGCCAAGTGTGATGAGACACCATCATTCATCTTTTGCAGCAAATGGAATATCAAGTATCTCTTTAAATTTGTACCACAAGGGTAAATAATTGCTCTTAAAGCATCTTCATATTTAGGAAAATGCCACAAGTTGTTTGGAATGACTAATATAAAGATTTAATAAGAAAGGAATGAAAATCCATGAGGGATCCAAATGTTATTTCAGAGGCACACCTCCCTTCGTGTTGCCATTTTACATAATTTCAGTGTAGCTCTCTTCACTTAGGTTAGTAAACCTACATTAGTGTGAAAATTCACAGTTTTGTTCCTTTTTTTTTTTCCTGAAGGTTAGCTCTTAGGTAATTCTTCATCTTGCTTTGTTTTTTTATGATCATTTATCTAAGGACAAATCTGTCCACTTATGGTACCTTCCTCTTAAGTGCTCTTGTGCGTAATTATTTAATGTATTCATTATCTACAACAGCTTACACGTGACCTACGCATTAACTAGTTAATGCACACGTGTGTTTGCATAGCCGTACACATGTTTAGCAGTGGAGTTAGGAAACTTTTTAGATGCTTAAAAGTTCTAAGAAGAAGGAAACAGCACAGTCTTCTTAGAAAACAAAACTTTGAGCTTACATGGCAGAAAAGAGGAGAATCTTCTGTTCTAATGTACACTGACAGGAGCTTCTTTTATAAGTGCTAACATCTGGCAACATTTCAAAGCCACAAACTATTAGTAATTCAGAGCTGGAATCTAGACTTGGGAGACAAAATGATATGTTTGGCCAGAGTTCAAGCTAACTCCAGTATAAACACAGAATAACTAATAGATTTCTGCTGTACAAATGGGTGATTTTGTTGGCCAAAAGTTTATTTAATTGACGAGTTACTTAAGAATTTGTTGCACATGAATGCACACTGAAGATTTAATGGGCTTGGGATGAAGTACATACATGAAATCAATACAAATAATTTTAACAAGTTCCGGGGTTTTAAATTTAATGTGTAATGTTAACAATACAGGTTATTTTAAGATCCTACTTCCCACCAAGTTAGTAAGGACTATCCCAAAAGAAAACAAAACCATCTGTCCAGCTTTCTATGTTTGCCTCTCAAAAAATAAACAAAACAAAACAAAAACAAAAACAGCGAAACCAAACACATTAAAAAAAACCAAACTAACCACCAAAACAAACAAACAAAGAAAAACCTGAGGCAATAATGCTGTTTGCATCTCATCCTACAACTGTAGGAAAGCTGATTTACGTCGATGAATTCCCAAACTGAAACAAAGCTCCGCTTATTTTCTTAAATGCAAAACACTCCCACTCCACCACACCAGCAGAGTTAAAATCTGGGAGAGTTATCTGGGATTTGCATACTTGCCGACAGCCGAGTAACCGGGTGTATTCAGATAAGGATACACCCGGCCAGTCACTGTGTGCTAACTGCTCCTGTACACTCACCCAAAAGTAAATGAAAGGTAAATCAGGGCTGGGACAAAGGTTGGAAGTATTTTTCTTAGCCAGACCTGAGCTTACAAATCAGATTACTCAACAAGTAGGAGGATCCCTACCCTTCTGAGGCATCCATCTGCACTGGCCTGTCCATCAGCATGGGGATTCACAGCACTCCCATCACTTCTCCTGTCCTAAATGGGACTGACTCCTTTATCTCACACCCCACTAACATGCACACAGTGCAACCCAGATTTTCTTATTTTCAGGAGAAGCACTGAAACTGTATAAACTGCTCCGAAGTTGGCTGAACAAGATGTGAGGTTTTTATTTTAGAAAAAAAACACAAACAACCCCACACATGAACTCAGAGGTCTGGCAAGAACTTTTAGGTACCTGTCCAATATAACTTTTTATGGTATGAGTATGCACATCAGTTAACAGGGAAGTGAGTCTGCTTTGTGATGTGTATCTTTCTAAGACTAAATTTTACAAATTCTGAGCTGGATTTCCCCTCCCCACTCTTTTCAATAACTGCTATTTTAGAACACCTTAATGCTGTCATTTAAAACAAAGCTATGTGAGAAGTTTACCTTAGATGAAAGAAAGTAAACTACTCTTTTTAGCTAGTCTGAAATCTCTGCCTTACGTTTTGCCCTGACCACCCTCTCATGCCTCGAAACACGGGTACTATATACAATTGTTTTGTTACAGCTCAGTATTCAATCATGGGCCAAAGGCCAGGCTGAAAAGAGCTGGATCAAATTGCTTGATTCAAGCCATGCAGGGAGGCCACTCAGACAAGCATCATTGTGCCCACAGTAATTTGATGGACAGGCAATGCCCCGGATGGCATTCACCCTAAATGCAGCTGAAAGAAAATAGTTAACATATTGCTGCAGAAAAAGCTAACTCCATCATCAACTGTTTTGCCCCGCACTTGCATGGAAGAAAGACAACTGTTACCATCTCAGTTCTAATTCTTTTTTCTTGGTTTTAAGGACAGTTAAGGTGGCCAGTCCCATTTCTCTTCTTTCACTTCTTTACACTAGATTTTTCACTCTATCAGACATATATACAAAGGGTAGTTACTGAATTTACCACAGCAATGTAATCAAAGTAGAAGAGAATTTCTAGGATGCTGCTGTTAACACAGAATTCCACGTGACAGTCCACAGTCTGTTTCTTCAGCTATAAAAGTAGCTAAACTTTACAGTGACAGACATACACCATCGTCATACTTATCTGTATTTATTTAAAGTGTAACATAAGCACAACCACAGCAAACTGTTGTCTGTCATTCAATGCCCTCCTATAGATTAACTTAAAAGGTCACTTCCATCTATTTGGAAAGCAGCTTGACAACCACGTTGTGATCAAGGCAACGTAGGAGCACAGAAACTAATACTGGAAAATAAAGAAATCAGCGCACTACCCAAAACTGAAGGGCTTTAAATAATTTAAAGTTTGCACATTTCCACTTCTCTCAGGCAATACATCCTGAAATACACTGGTTGAGATACTAAATGGAGCAAGACTTGCAAGGATAGGCACCACCTTTTAAATAAAATTTTCAGACTACCACAGTTATAATCTACTTCTGTCTCCAGGTATATTGACTGCTCTGAGCTCTGCTCACTGCTATTCTTGCCATGATGAGCAGGATGGGAGAGACATTATGCAGAGATTCCAACTTAAATATGGTTAGTAAGTAATCAAAGCATTTGGTTTTTGGTTTTTTTAATGTCTACATAAATCAAAAGCTATTTCTTGCTAGGCATTGCTATAATAAATGGTCAACTGTAGAAAAAACCAAACAACCTCACAGCCTTGTCCTACGAATAAATGGTAACTAATTACAACTTTGTTGTAGGGAAATTTTTTCCTAAATTGTTGTAAGCCACTGCTTTATACTTTCACTGATTCTGTGTTTAGTGTTTCTGTAGTAGAAATTTAGACAGAGCTTTATGTAAGGCTCAGATTTATGTTTCAGATTGAAACAAAAGTGGAATTCTCTCAAGAGATTTTCAAAACCCATCTCACAAAATAGTTTCTAAAAGAGTTGCTCACCATTTCAAAAAGATGTTAAAATTACATTGGCCAGAGTACTTCTTTGATAATTTACTTCAAATTTTAATTTACTTAATAGTACCTTATAAAGCATGCACCAGCTGCTAACTGCTTTGCAACATGCACCAGTTCAGTAAAACACTGCGTTCATAATTCAACATAAATTTTATTCCTTGAATTAAGTAGCCAAGCAGCTTTCACATAGATAGAAACAAACTTCTTTTCCCCCCTCTCCCTTAAATGAGCCATTTTAAGCCACAGAAAATATTGATTGTCCTTCTGCTTGTCTAGAAATTATCCCTGATTAAACTGAATGAACAGAAGGAGTGGCCTGATGGTGTTGCAAGGCCATCCTCCAACTCCTCAGCCCAGGTGAGGTACAGTGGCAGGGCTGGGTCCAGTGCTGCATTTCCCAGTTCAAGATACTGAGTTACTGGAGTGAGTCCTGCAAGGGTCAGGAAGATGATGAAAGGGTCTGGAGCATCTGGCATGTGAACAGAGGCTGAGGGAACTGTGGGTGAGTGCTCAGGTTGGAAAAGAGAAGCTCAGGGGGATCTTATCTCTGTGTATAAACACCTGATGAGGTGGGGAGTAGATGATGGAGCCGGGCTCTTCTCAGTGTACCAAATGACCTGAGGAAACAGCCACAAACTAAAACACAGGAGGTTCCATTGAGACAGAAGCAAAATCTTGTACTGTAAGGCTGGTCTGGAACAGGCACAGGCTGCCTGGAGAGGTTGTGGTGCCTCCATCCTCGGTGCTGTTTAAAACCCCAAGCACACAGCCCTAAGCCCTGCTCCAGCTGACCCTGTTTTAAGCAGAGTGAGCCTAGATGATTTCCAGGTGTCCTAGCCAACCTTAACAATTTTATGTGTGCATGCATGTGTGTATGTGCACATGAACTTAACTGTCAGGAAGTTTTCCTAAAAATAGAGAATGAAAGTCAAGCAATTGAGGTAAGACAAACAATCTTTGCTAACAAAATCATTTTCTAAAAATAACCATTAGATCTTCAGTGACTGTTTTGACTAGGGTTTTTTCTATTATATTAGACTCAAATTTATCTTCACATCTCACACACAAAATTAAGATCACCGCGAGAGTAATAAATTTGAATTACTATTTTGGTGTTTAAGTAAGTAGGTAAAAATACTTAGAATCATGTTGTCTGGCTTACAAAAAAGTCTTTTTTTCCTTAGTGATTCGCATGACAAGAGGCTTACTTTAAGCTTTAAGTAGTTTTTACCAACACATGGTCAAAAGGCACAAGATACACGGGACACTCAGTATCTGTTTTCCTTAGTAACTACCACTTCTTAGTTCCAGAAAGATTTACACTATCTGAGTTGAACTAGGGGACAGTTATTCTGGGCAATTCATCTGCGACATACGTGCGCTATACTCTAATGTTAAGTGTGCCTCCAATTAAACTGTATCAGAAACACATTTCTATTCTTTCACCATTTCTGATGTCTTGACAATCTTGACTAAGACTCTTTGTCTGAGCCAATATATTAACGGCTCAATAAATCATCCTGCTAGAATGATTTCTGTGGACAAAAAGGACACAACATTCCCCATTTGATGCTGAAAGTATACACTTAGTCTGAAAGCTAAAATCTGCTCTTTTTATCTGTTTTTCTCAAAAAAGACACCTGCCCATGTCCTTGTTCAATATAAACAAAACTTGAAATACAGATAGTTTGAAAACTATTTAGCTATTTAGCTGGGAATATTTAAAAAACAGAAGCCAAAAAGACTCTTGAGGGAGATGGCAGCAAACATACTTGACCTCTTTAAAGATCTGTGGATCAGGATGGGTCAGTTTACCACTGGCACGGAACTTCATAGTGCAGTATTTCCCTCCCTTCCCACTGAAGGAGAAAGGACAGGAGACAGGGGGTGTATGTTCCACAAGAGTACAAACAACTGGGATTTTTAGTAGACATACTGGCATCTGACTGCAGTTCTAGTGGTGTTGAGAGCTATGAGAGCCCCAGCTCCAGCAGTTCTGCCTCTGAAAGCACAGGTTTACAAGACACAGACTTCTCTGCAAGTGCTACAGCACAACATTCTGCAGGCAATCACTGGATGAAGGCTACCATGTGAAAAAGGAAATAGAGGGGAAGGGTTTCTTAGCTATATATCCCATCTTTACTTCCTTTAGGTGTCCTGGGTATTCAAGTTACACAGTCTGTGCAGCAGAGTAAAAAGTTCTCATCTTAAAAAAAAATTGGAATAAAATTTTTTTAAAAAAAAAAGTCCAAAAGCAAACCACGCTACTCATTACCTAATTTAGTATTCATTAAACATAAAAGATCTCTATAGCAGATGAGGAAGACTTACTTTAAATCAACTGGTAACTTAATAAAACAAAAACAACTAACTCATATGAAAGGTGCAATGGTTTTGACATCATCTAATGTTTTTCTAGTTATCAAGAAGTAATCTGGTAAGATTCTCACAGACCTCTTCTTTATCTTATATCCTAAATTCAGTTACAGTGCTGAACCAGGCAGCCATTTCAATAACACAAAATGATGGCATATTCAGGATTATGACTTCCCTTCAGGTTAAAGTAGAACAGCTACACTGTGAGGGAAAATGTTTATTGCACATGTGAAAGCAATGTGAAACCTAAGTAAACATACAGCTTATCTCCATTGTAAGTGATCTTCTGTGTGCTGTATCAAGAATAGTTCATAGTATTCCTGAGGTTTGAAGGTCAAGAAGATTTACTTCATTGCACGTATCTCACAAAAACAAACCACTTGAACTAATATTTTCAGTGTAAGGGACAGTAAGTATAACATTTTTAGTAATCCTAAAGCAGATGGCAACTGCTGCACAGAAACAAGCTTCTCAGCTCCCCTTACTCACTGAATTAAGAGGCAGTTTATTAAATACAACTCTAATCCCACAGTATTTTGAAGAAATGCAGCAGGCTACAGCTCCAACTATCTTCTAGAGAGAAATTGTAATAATGTTACAGCTTAAAGGTAGATAAAGCTAAGCTTACAAGGACAAAGCTCCTTGCTTTTAAGAGCTAACATTGTCAAAGATGTGCAATAACAGCAAGAAGTCTTTCAGATTTTAATTCAGGTCTTCATGGATGTTTTCTTTCCTTTTTTGTTAACTTCATTATAGCATTTGCACCAGTTCTGACAAAAGCCTAGAGAAATCATGATGCAGGAATCTTACTGAGGAAAGTAATTCCCTAATAGGTTTTAAAGCTCATCCTTTCATGTGCAAACACCAGGATCTGAATCACTAAGGTAACCTGAATAAATTTTATCAAGGAAGAAATGTAAATAAATCTTCAGGGGTTACCTTTTGCTTTCAGTATTTCCCATATTCATAAGTGCTAGTGTAGACTAAACTGGAACAAAGGAGTGGAAAAAAGGAACATTAGAAGGTAAAGTGTTGGATCCTGTCTGTGGAAACTGCCTTAATGAGCCAGGGAGGAATTACTCCAGACAACAGCCTCAGTGCTCGTTTCCTTGTTCCCCTCACTATACATTATAGTCACGGGATAGCAAAAAACTGTTTCGTTCCCTTTCAGTCTTAGTCAATGACACTTAAGTGAATTCTTGCTCTTCCCCTCCCTGGTTTCAGGAAGAAGGTGGGAGGGTTTCTAGTCACAAGCCTCTTCACACAGCAATGCCAAAAACATGGGGGGAAAAAGTGGTACTACTGAAAAGTGTGTATCTTCAGAACCTTGAAAATTCTTCTAAAAAATCATTCCTGTAAGAAAGCTTGAAATGCTATACAGCCTTGTCCACATTCTTAAGCAATTAACTGTGTTTTACTAAGTATTTTGGAGAGGAGTCTGACTTTCAGACAGAAAGCTTTAGTAACATCATAAACTAGGCACTTTGACTAGCACAACCCTGACACCAGGTTATGTTAACTACCACAAGGTAAAGAAGGAAGTAAATCAACAGAAATGCTCTTACATTGGGCCAAATGTAAGGTAAAGGATGATCTAGTTTTATTAGTAGATACAACAGTTCCTAATAGTTACACAAAACCTAATTTGACCTAAAAGCTAACACATGCTTCAAATAACCCTAGTTTTAGAAGTCCTGTGATTACAAAGCTTATAGACATCACAGCAGTAAACAGAGTAAAAAAACCCTTGGATTTCTAGCTTCCCATACCAAAATATTACACTATCAATCAAATAGTCAGAATAATAGTAAAAATCTTCATTTTTGTTAATTTGCATTAAACTGCTACTCCTTTACACAACATATCCATTAAATGCTTCTGCACTCCCTCTGTAAAGTGTACATGCATACAAAAAAAAAACCATTCAGGAGGGACACTTTCTCAACTTCTTCTCCTGCTTCAGTGTGGTTAGTTTTTAGATTAATTCGACAGAAACCAACATTTGTTTATTCAGTCAGTTCTCAGATGTTTCTACCCGACCGCAGTTGGGATTTGCATAAGAGTAAGTAGACACATTGAAGTACTTAAGAGGAAGTGAGGAAGAAGAAAAAAAAGAGTAGTCAGGCAGAGAACAAAAAAAAACAAAAAACAAAAAACACAAACCAACAAAAAAAACCCACAAAACGTTGCCTCCACCCCACACATTTGGTTCCTGTGTTGACAGAGCTTTCTGTATCTTTGTGTTGTAACAGAAAAGTATTAGTATTTCCACTCATATCATCACTACACGCAATTGCTCTGAAGTAATTAATCTCAAATTCAAGCTATTTACTAACATAATACACTGCTTGGTGTCCATTACCATCAGTTTCCAGTTAGATAAGATTAACAGCTTCTTTAACACCTTTTATCTAGTATTATCATAGTGATAAGCAAGATGCTTGAAACTGTAAATTCTTTATTCCTGCAAATTCGTTGCTGCATAGTAGTGAAGACAGATACTTCTCAGTAGTGCAAAGGTGTTCTTAAGATGCCAAATTTAATACCTTTAGGTTCATTAGATGACTCCTCTATTGAAAGTTTTAGGAATAGCCAAACGTCCTTTATTCTGAAATTCAGTGCATTACGTCTTCTCTAGCCCCCCTCAGTAGTTAAAAAAGTATTGACCTTTGATGTATGGCCATCACTGACCAGTATAAATCCGTAACTGCAAATCATTACAAACCTTACAAATAGTAATAACTTTTTTAAAAAATCACAAAACATACCTGACTTAATAGCTGTCCATGAAAAATGTTGTTAACCACATTCAAAACCTGTTTTATAAGTTTTCTTTGAGAAGCAGGGATGAGAGCTGGGTATCTGGTCCCCGTAGTCTCCAGTTCCTGCTGCACTTTATCCAAAAGTTCACAGAGAAATTCCTGAGCATCTTGTTGGGCATATCCCCTGAAGGCTGGAATTAGTCTCCACACAGAATGAAGCATGGCAAAAGGAGACACAAGCGCCCATTTGCCAGACCACATAACTTGGAACAGAGTATGCAGCTCATGACAGAGAGAAATATGCTTTGAACTGGGCTCCCTGGGCTGAATAAGTTCCATATTTCTACTTTCTGATGCTCCTCCACTTAATCCAGAGGATAAACTAGGCCGCCTCACAGAAGATGATCCCTTTGCCTTCTCTTGGTTCTCATTGACTTGTAATGTTGAGGCAGCTATTGACAGGTGTTTGGATGAAGATCTGGTTTTACCATTGGCTGCTGCTGCCAACAGTTCCTGAGTTTGGTTGAGATCAAGCTTTAAAAAGCATTCTCGAAAAATAAGTAAGTGACTTAATACCTGCAGGATCGAATTCATATAGCATGTATTTCCCAGGTTTCTCAGTCCTGTGACCCCAGGAGTCACTGTGGGCCTTCGTTTAATTGGAGAGTCACTTATTTTTTTTAATCTTACTTCATCTGAGGTATATGTTTCTTTTAACTCTGCCACAGATTCCATGTTCTGTGATGTTTTTTGCAGGAAGGGTGCCACTTTTGAGGCCATTCTAACCTGATTTTGTAAACGACTACTCTTTCTTGGAGGCATCTTTTCCATTTCCGCTTTCAGCTCACGCTTCCGTTCTTGTCTTCTTTTTCTAGCTCTGTCCCGTCTTTCCTCTTCTTCTTCCTGCCGCCTTTCCTCTTCCAAAATCTTTTTCCCAGTAGGTGTTAACTCAAGCCACGACCTGAATATTTTGCCCAGCAACGCGCGCCGTCGGTGCCAGAGAGCTGTGAACATGCGGTCTTCCTTCCGAAGCAAGGCCTGGGCACCGCCACGTGAAAGGTAAGAATCATCACTCGTGCACATTGAACGCAAAGTCCGCCCGCTTCGAGTAGTGCACTCATAGTTTTGACTTTTGATTGCACTCAGTGTACTTCGCAACAGTTTCAGATCACCGGTGGCGTTATCGTTGAGAACGTAATCATCACAGAGATAACAGAAAACGTACAGCTCGTTTACTTCCAGTGCCACCGGGTGACCGCTCTCCTGAAAGTGCTTCAGTGCGTGTTCTTCGATGTATCTTCCACACGCCACGTGGGAGCAGCTGAGGCAGGCCCACACTGACTCCGTGGTGTTGCAGTCCAGGCAATGCCATTTCTGAGGATTCAGAATGGAGTGATCTTGGGCCAGCCGCAGGCGTCCTATGTGCTTACACTTATCCATCCTTAAAACTAACACCGCAGAGATACGCCGGCAAAACACATCGTCCGAACTATCTTCTGGCCATGACACTTCAATCTGCAACTACAAAAAGTTATGAGTTACAGTTCATGAATACCCAACTGCATCACTTTTACAGATGTCAGTACACCAAACCTCAAGTATACTTGAGGTCAAAATCATGATCATCATCAACCAGAGGAAGGCAGGCAGCTATGTGGAGCCACAAGCAACATCATCAACAGCAGTTTGACTTCAGGCTAAGTGTTCTGAATACCACCATCCATATTCCCAGTGCCTTCTGGCTCAAGATGGAAGCATACTAGTTACACGCTAGATTAGGCCTGTTTTGTTTTTTTTTTTCTTTTCAAAGGAGCACTGATTTAGTTAAAAAAAACACAAACCACTGTTAAAGAGTTTAGATAGAAGTACAACTTAAAATGAAGCAGGATGCTCAGAGAACTTGTGGATGCTCCCTCACTGGAAGCACTGAAGGTCAGGTTGGATGGGGCTCTGATCACCCTTATTTAGTGGAAGTGACCATGGCAGGGGGGTGGACTAAACGACCTGAAGATCTCTTCCAACCTAAGAAACTCTGATTATATGATTCTAAAATCCTCCAATTCTATAGCTAGGCATACAGGTGCAGAAGTGCAAAGTTCACTTAAATTTATTATGTTTACACAGTGCCAACAGTTCAGACAAATGAGGCTTTATACATCTCAAACCCTTAATTAAACCACACCTTTAATTAAATCACTGCACCTTTGTGCTCAGGCAAGCCCATTACACCAGCACTTTCCTCAATATATCTTCAATAAGAGCATTTTAACATGTCAACCTAACACCTCTGAAAGAGTGACCGGGAAAAGCAGAACCTGATTTCTTTATAATACAGAAATACCAACTACCTCAGCTGCTTCAGATTTTATAAAAACCTGCATTTTGAACATGTCTTTTTTTTTTAAAAAAAAAAAAAAAAAAAAAGAAAAGTTAAAATTTTGGTGGGCACAGGCTTAGATCCTTTCATAAGTTTTGGTGGCAGCATTGATTTGTTCAAAGCTCCTGTATTTGCTTTCTCCTAGAAGGTGCATTTAGAAAAAACAAACAGGCGGGCTCCAACTAACCAAAATTAAAGAGGCAGTGATTAATTCTTTGTATTTTTACCATCTTCCTTTGAATTATTTCTAGGTGAAGAATATCATCTAGAGACAAATGATGCATCTGGAAGTGATTATAATTGATTTGAGATGTTCGTGCCCACTATGTCACTGACTAGAGGGGCTAAATAGCACGCAGCACCAGCATCATTATGGGCAGGAGTTGCCAGATGAAACAATTCATCTGAGGAATACTAAGGGTTTGTCAAATATCCAGGCTATGCCCAGTAACACCTTGTGCCTTTACAAATGCACACATCTAGTGAAACTGGCCTAGGCTGCACAACATCAAAGTCTGGATTCTGTGTTTTACAGATAAGTAAACCATCCTACAAAAATACTGAGTGATTTGGACAACTCTGGAGAGAATCCAGAAGATTGTATTTCAGCTATTGTCCTACAATATTCTAATATGTATCCACTTATACAGTTCTGAAATACACAAAAAAGTGTTACTCAATTTAGAACAGATGTCCTGGTTAGAATAAGCACTACACTGAGGGCAACATTAACATACACTAAAGAAGCTACAGAGGTAAAAGCTGCAGCTGGATAGGAAACCAGCTTTATTTTTCATCTGCTACTTAGATAAAACTGTAAAGGATTTAACAAAAAGTGGCTTGCTTTGGTTAACTGGCTGAAGGCTAGTGCATATTAAAATGCTGCAATACAGATACCAGCACAAGAGCTGTAATAACTCCATAAGCACACAGCCAGAATCCAGCACTCCATGTGTTGTGTTGCTTTTATTCTGTAACACAGAAAAGGCTGAGCCAGCCGTGGCGAAACTAGACAAGTGGACACAGTTTTACCTGCCCGTATTAATCATTTTCATTCAATTTATTTAAGAGTTGCCTCCAGTTCATACTAACGACACTGAAGAATTTTAGGCGCCACGACCTCAGGGTACCCATTCACTAATTCCCAGATTAAGCACCAGCCATAGTGTATTATGGGAGGTCGAAATCCCTTGTGCTATGGTCAACAGATAAAAAAAATAATGGCTTGCTTAACTTTTTCAGCTTGCTACCATCAGTAACATTCAAACGTCTAAAGAGCAGCCTATTCCTAGGCTGCCAAGGAGATTCATTTACAAACAGTCCCTGCATGGTGAGGTTGCTTCTTATACTGTCTTTGTAAATAAGACCACTGGCATTATCCTATGTTTTCTCATACTCTGACGACCTGTTTTCCCCAACAAAGCAGAGCTTTTCTAACAAGGACAAAATTCGCATCAATTGCAGAGTTGAACTGTGTACGTTAATTATTAAGTAATATCTACATAAAGATGTAAAACTTCTGCTGCAAGAATGAATTACGGTATACAGGATTTTCAGAGACAAGACTTATCTACGTGGTTCTGGACTAAAAGAAAAAGATTATTCTGCCTAACATACTAGTAACAGTCCTTTCCAGAAGGCCAGAAAAGAACACTAAACCTTGCCTTCCCTTCCAGTGCTGCCACATACAGCAATGCTGCCTGTCAGCCAGGAGTCTGACAGGTCAACCCTTTCTGGTTTTGTTAAAAAAGTTACTCTGCCTTGTACTTTTCCTTAGTTTCATATTATGCGGTCAGAAAATACTCGATTTTCTCCATTTTAAAAAATACTTCCAAGCACGAAAACTACTTACACGCCTCAATGTAAAGCAGATACTGAGGACAAAAGTGGACCGCTGATCTGAGGACAACCACTGTGTAAAAAGCAGGGTTGCACAATCAAGCTCTTCATGCAAAAGCAACACGATTCCACGAAAGAGCAAGATCAGCGCCTTAAAGAGAAAAACCTAAAAGCCCCAGCTCCCCCACCAGCATGACATTTTCCCACCTACGTCGTCGATGTGTGGAGAAAGGAGATGGGTTTGTGGTGGAAGGGGGGAGGGGGAGGAAACATCTTGGCATGGGAGAAGTCTTTCTTTGAAGAAAATGTGTAGAAATCAAAATGAACCTTTTGGTCAAAAAGACGGAAATATCTGATAAGCCTGCGAAAAAACTGAAAGTACAAAGCTGAGACTAAAAAAAAAAACAAAAACTACAGTTGGATGTCAAGCGGCAGACTGACAGCATAAATGTTTTAAGATGTGGAGAACCGAAGTACTGAAAATACATCAGTTCACAAAATTTAAATATACCTTACGACCAAAACTTGGCAAGACATCATAATAGCTTAGGGAAAAACAGGAGTGAAGTGGCAGATAATGGTGGAAGAAACACAGAATACACTGCATACTGATTCCCACCCCTGTAATAAAATAGAAGCAGCAAATGCTCCAACGTTAAAATTCCCAGCAAAAAAAAAAAAGTTATTCAGCGCTAGTTTCTTCATTCGTCTCTCCGAGGTTCAGTTTTGTGCACAAACACAAAGAAACTGTGAATTACTTGACCAGCACTTCAGAGATCAAACCTCCCCCCTCTGACCCCCCCCCCCCCCGCATTCTCAGCTCAGACCTCAGCTGAAAGCAGTAAGCAAAGTAAGTACTAACATACAGCACAGCACTACTTAAAGAATTAAGTTGCCTGGGAAATAAGAGATAAACGCAAGCCTTTTCTTGCGCCAAAGTTTCACAAGCAAGAAATAAAGATATAAGGAATACGATTTTTTTTTTTCTTCATTAAACCCTATTTCAACCTTACCGACGTGCCAGGTTCTTTAGTTTGGGTAAAGAATGGCTCGTAAAATGTACATTTCACAAGCTGAGAAGTACTCAAGGTCAAAACACAACAACTTGGAAGTCAAGAAAATGTACGTTTTTCTTCCATGTAAACAATGTTTTTCGCAGATGATAAATTTTAAAACTGTAATTCTAAATATAAACAAGAGGAAATATTTTTCCCCTAGTCACTACTTTCGTAATCAATTGCTTGGCACATAAATGAAAAAAAAAGTTTAAGGCCAGAAATGCAGCACAGTAATACACAGACAGGATTGTGTGCACGTGTGCCATTAATATTCTGGCTTTTTTATCACATGGCAGTTTACCCACCGATTTTCATCAGGTTCAGAGTACCTGCTTAATATTTGAAATAAAAAGAATCATGAGTAGTCGTAACAACTGAAAGTTTAACACAAAAAGCATGCTAACCAGGGGGCAGATGTTCTGTGCTTTACTTTTTTCCCAATGAATTTCTAACTTTTTTTTTTAAGAAAACAACCCGAGAAAACACTGATGTGCAGAACTTCATGCTGCTCAACAGTCTTGCAGGCGTAACAGTTGAAATTAAAAATCAAAGCAGCATTTAAGATTGTATTTTGGAAATTATTTTCAATTTTTAACCATACAGCCTTTGACAAGAAACACACACACACCCACCAGCCTCCTTTCTTTGGAGACACAGAGATTCTCATTGAACTTTTTTCCTCTTTTTTTTTTCTCCATCTAAATATATACAGTGTGCTGGCTAGAAGTAGCCCTTGACACCAGGCCACCAGTACAGCAAAATATTGAATGTCTCTCATTGCAAATAACCCGCGCGTTTCCTGCAGTTGAGAGTTCAAGGCAAAGACACAGTTCAGACTGAAGCACTTTCTCAGAAGCATGAAAAACATGCATTTCCGATTAGTCTGGATTTACACTTGACGGTTCTTCCCCGTTTAGAAAAACGAGCATCTGCGACAGCTCTGACAGCTCCTCGGACACCGCCTGGCCTCGGTTCTGACAGCCCGTGGCAGTAAAGACACCCCAGCCAGGCTCACCCACGGCTCGATGCCGGAGTGTGACTCCCTCGCTAGAAAGCTTCAAGGCTTCCCAGAGCCTCCTCCCGCGACATGGCGTGAATCTTGTCTCTGGGGTACGAAACTCCAGCGGTTGACCTGGCGGCCCCGCTGCCCGCCCCGCGGCTCACCGCCACCCTTCTCCTCCTCCCCCCGTTCTCCCTCACCTCGACGCCTTGCCGACCCCGCCGGGACAAGCGAGGGGTCCGACGGGCTCCTAGCCGCACACCGAGCGCAGCGGGAAACCGGGGGGACTCCTCCTGCCCGGCGGGGAAGGGCTGTCCTGAGGACACCCCACTTCTCCACCAGGGCCGTCGGCACGGCCGCAGCCCCCTCGCCATGCGCGGCTCGCCCCCGCGGCAACGAGTGCCCCCTCCGCCGTTCCCCAGGGGGAAGGCTGCCGTCCCCCACCCCGCTCCCCTCCGCAGCGGGCCTCCCGACGGCCGCCCCCGGGCGGCGGGGTGGCAAAGCCGTTGTCCCGCTCCCGCCGTCCGCCCCCACACGCACCCGTCACCCGCCGCTGCCGCCATCTTGGGCTCCCCGAGCCGCTGCCTCCTCGGAGCGGCCCCACGGCGACGTCAGCGCCACGCCGAGGCCGCCCCGCGACCCCCCCCGCCACCACTCCCTCCCGTCCAGGGGTTTCCCGTGCCCGCCGCGCCCGCCCGCTTCCCCCTTCAGCCGCGGCCTCCCGCCCACCGGTGGGGAGCGGGCGCCTTGTGGGGGGGGGGGGACCCGCGGGAAATGAGCGGCGTCGAGCCACGGAGAGAAAGCCACTGGGCACCCCCGCTTGCACCCCCTGACGGCCATCCCGGGCCGGGCCGCTGCCCCGCACCCACCTGCCGAGCGCGGGGCGGGAAGGTCCGCACGCCATGTGCCCGCGGCGGGTCTGTCACCAGATTTGTAGTGGCAACCCAAGTCCTTCCCACGTCTCCTCCCACCTCCCCCGACCTCCCCCGCCCGCCGGCGCCTGCCTACGGTCGGGGCAAGCGGGCCGGTCCCGCGGGGACGGTCGGAGGAAGCCGGGCGGGGAGCGGCGGGGCCGCTGCCCCGGTACGGCGGGGGGCCGGGGGCTGGGGGGAGCAAGGGAGGACGTTGCGGGCGGGTTTTTAGGATCCAGTTCCCCAGGTACCGAAAAGCTACTTCTGCCCCCGGCCATGTCCCCGCGGGGCACCTGTTTTCCCTGAGGCGGGTCTGTAGCCAACCGGAAAGGAGAAGGGCACCCCGGCAGTGACTCTCCGTGTTTCCTTCCTACGTTTCACTCTTGTTTTATTTTCCGTGGCACCGTCCTTGTTCGGCCAGAGCCAGACGGCTGTGTCCCCTTGAGTCCCCAGGAGGCTCGCTCGGAGCAGCGCTGCAGCCCGGGCCTCGCCGCTGCCCCTGTGCCCGCTCCGGCCCCGCCAAACACACCGAGCAGGGGAGCTCAGCCTCCTGCACATCTCCCTGTGCGGGTTGTTAGTGGGAACCTTCTGCAAAGGTTGCTCACATGAGAAAAAAAAAAAAAAAATTAAAAAGTTTCTTATCGGGCCCCTGTTACCCATCTAGCAAATACTTTTTCAGCCTCGGGTTTCACTACAGAAACAGGCAAAACTTTGTAAACTCACATCCTGCAGATGTCCTATTTTGTAAACTTGAAGCGCCCTTACACTGGTTCTGTTAAAACTAAAAGTTTCTGTGATGCAGCCGGCTCTTTTTATCTGCTTTCCAGTTCTGCTTGTCCTGAATCGAGTTACCCTGTACTTGCACACTCCTGCATACCCCGGGAGGTGCTGAGCAGCCTTACACAGGCTGACTGTGTTTGGAACAAGAGGTACTGGGTGAAAATTCCCTCCTGACTAGGCTGATGTCTTTTTTGGGGGGGTTGCCCCCTGATTTCCGTGAATCTGCCCAGCAAGCCGGTGCTCGGTGCTGCCCGGGACTGCGGGAGGTGCCTGAGGCCTGTGTGCCTGCCGCTTCCTCGCCACGATAGACACGGGGGTGGTGGTTCGGTTCGGAGTGTGAGACCTTCAGACATCCCCCCCTCCCCTTCCTATTTTGGATCAGGATGTTTTCATGACGGCATCAAAATCTGCCACATCTGTTTCTGTGTTTCTAATTGTGTCATCACAGAAAATGTGTTTCAGTTTAAAACTCGAGATCTATAGGCCCCTGGTTGTCTCAGAACTGCTTTCCAGTTCTTGGTGTTTCTAATGAGACTGCTGAGATGCTATTAGCAGGGTGTGGCTAACAGACACAAATTATTTTTTTTTCTCCCCGCAAGATCACTTTATCATGGTGCTTTCAGGAGCTCACTAAAAAGCATAAGGCTAAAGTAAAATCACCATGATTCTCTCATGATTCCAATGTGCTTCCAACCTTCTAGCTTTAAAGTGTGGAATAATCAAAATATCTATGAAAACTGTTAATGCACAGTGATTTCGCATATTTGTGCATCCCTCCTGGGATGTTTCTAAGATGACTTTCACAATTTTCTACAATCTTTACTTATTTTCGTCAAGTTGCTACCTCCATCTTTTAGCAGCAGCGGTTTCTCCTTCCATGGCAGCTGGCAAACTAACCCTCCCACAGCGATGATATGTTGCTGGAATCCTCTTATCATATTCTCAACTCAATATCTACATTTGGTTCTGTGTGCGTGACTGCCTGTCAGCTACATGGATGCTGGAACTGCTCTCAAGACCAGCCTGATTCACCATCCCTGCTGTAACCTCTGGGGCTGCTTCCATCTGAGGCCTTCAGGCCCGGTACATCTATAGGGCCCAAGCGCGGGGTATTCAGGGCACTGAGAGTTACCCCAAGTCCCGGTTTTACCTAAGAATTCAGGGGAAACTTTGATGCCAGGATGAGGAGGAAGGATGGGGTCAGCAACGTGAATGGGAAATGGTGGCTTTCAGTCATGCATATGCTTAACCCTACTCCAGAGCCGATTACTACTCAGACACAGCCCGGGGCCTTGTCACCGACCCCCTTTAAGCTTTAAATGGCCACTTTCAGCAGCCGTTCCCAAAGCGATTATGGTCCTTAACATAAAATTATCTTATTTAAGCGATTTTCAATCTCTTGATAGCCTATCAGTTCTCTGATCCACAGTGCTACCCCTTACTCTTTCACCAGAGTCTATCTTTCAAGAACCTGTTCTAGTGATAACAGATTTGGCATATTTCTGCTATCTCTGCAGTATCTGATTTAACGCAAAACGGCACAAAACAAAGTTCCTTTTTTTTTTTTTTCCTTTCCCCTGCATGTGTGTGTGGGTTGGTTCCCTGTCTAAGTGAACAAGATTACAACATCTCAGCTGATTTTCACTGAGTACACTTCATACCCTTATTGGCTTAGGACAGCCTTCAATCTTTGTTCCTGCCACGTTGGCTAATCCATTGTAAAGTATTGATTTGGAATTGAGATTTGGCTCTGGCACAACAGGTAAATCACTGAACTGTGTTGTACTGCTTTTACCATGTCTGTTGTGCTTCATGTGTGCATTTAGTGACAACCCTCTTCCTTTTACCTTTCTCATAATAATGTATTTATTCTCCTAAATTCTGGCCATATTGAAAACATTCAAGGCTGGTAAGAGAATTCTTGAGCCTTAGGGACCTATTTAAGACCCAGCTCCATTCTACCACACAGGCATTGCAGCTAGAGTGTTTGTGGTTTATTGAGGCAGACAGAAATTGATTTCCCAAATGTAATTTAATTTTAAATTAATTTGGCATTAATGGAAATGGATGCCAGATACAGAATATATTGTCAAGAAGCAAGCAAACGTAATATAACTCTAAAAGTAATATAACCTCAAAACTTCCCATTCTGTGTAAAAATATTCTCTATGGGGTAAAACCCTACCTCTGATTCAATGTTAAAACATAAGCAACCTGGATGCTGGGATAAAGAGCACCCTGATGAAGTTCACTGATGACACCAAGATGAGTGGAGAAGCTGACACTCCAGAAGGGAGAGCTACTCTCCAGGATGACTTAGGCTAAGAAGTGGGCTAACAGGAATTTTATGAAGTTCAGTGTAGAAAAGTGAAAGGTCTTGCACTGGGAACACATAACCCAGGAGTGCAGTTCATACTGGGTTCCATTTGGCTAGGGAGCAACCTTGTGGAAAGGGCCCTGGGGGTCCTGGTGGACAACAGCCTCAACATGAGCAAACAGTGTGCTGCAGCAGCAAAGAAAGTCAACAGAATGCTGGGCTATATCAACAAGGGCACCATCAGCAGAGACAAAGAGGCCATCATCCTGCTTTACTCAGTGCTAGTCAGACCACACCTGGAGTATTTCATCCAGTTTTGGTTTCTGCTGTAGAAAAAAGATGCAGACAGGCTGGAGAGGGTCCATAGGAGAGCCACGAGGATGATCAGAGAGATGGAGCACCTGCCCTATGAAGAGAGGTTGAGAAAACTGGGTCTGTTCAACCTTGAGATGGCTTAGGGGAGACCTTATTACCATATTCTAGTACTTTGAGGGCAGCTACAAAGAAGACGGAGACTCCCTTTTTACAGGAGTCACATGAACAAGCCAAGGGGCAATGGGCACAAGTTGGTCCCAGGGAGACTCCGTTTGAATTCAAGAGGAAAATTTTTCACTATGAAGACAGTCAGACATTGGAATGGTCTCACAGGGGAAGTGGTGGATTCCCCCACTTTGGAAGGTTTTAAGTCTCGTATCAATGGTGTACTGAGACATATCATATAAACAGTAATACTAGAAGGGTTGGACCAGATTATCCATGAGGTCCCTTCCAACCTAACATCCTCTGATTTTGTGATGATTTCCAACATGGCAAATAGTTTTTATGTACTTTTTTTAAATGGTTCCAAGCATTATATATTCTGTGCACTTACTGAATTAATAAAACTGAAAAAATATTTATTTAATCCTTTTGATGGATAAAGGCATCATAAGCTGTTATTTAAAATGAGGCATCTAAACTTTTTCAAATACCTGAAATTTTAAATGTCTGTCAAATATAAACATAATTTTAAAATAGTAATGGGTTTTGATATGAACAACAAAGGGGTATCAATAGTATCAATAACACAGGCATCATTTCTACACTAGGTTTGGGTCTGGCTTTGTGGTTCGAATGTTCAGGACTGGTGAAAAGGGAAAACCATACATGAGCTACAGAAATAAAAACTTTAAACAAATATGGACCCACCTTTTGCTCTGGCTGACAAGAACCCTGTTACTTGTTGGCAGCAATCCAGTTAGGATTTGTTCTTCTCTGTGCCCATGGCATGTTTTATGATGTTGTTGTCCCACATCACCCTGGCACTGCTCAGATGGGAGGGCACATTTGTCAGTGCTCTGGTCTCAAGCTGCCTGCACCCACGCTGCTTGAAACAGGAACTCTTTTGAGTTCAAGCTGCTCCTATATGAAATTTCTCCTCCTGATGAGCCACCCAGCTGCCCAAAGTATGAGGCAATATTGGTGCTCAGGAAATTTGTTCTTTTGCTTTTATGACAGTACAGACATGTCCTGTGTAGGCATAAGCAGATGGGCCTGACAATATGGAGCTAATTGCACATCTAAGACATAAAAAATCAATGGGATGAGTGGAGTGATAATAAATCACAAAATTGCATATATTCATTTGAGCAGCTTGATAGTTCCCAGTTCAGCCCTAAATGAGAAATAGATTTTTTTTTTTTTTCTAAAACAGTGGGAGCATTTTAAAATACCACAAAAGAAAGGGAATCTTGGAAAGCTCAGCTAAAATTCAGATACATAAATGCATGAGTATATGCTTGTTTTGAGAATGTTTGCATGGAAATAACATAACAAAGAAGCAAAAGTAAACTTAATGGAACATCTGCACTGGGCATTTGTTGTGTTGCCATGTTTCTGGACACAAGCAAGATAATTTATCTCTAAACATACTCAAGACTCAAAGAAAAATTCTGTGTGTGCATGTGTGACCCTAAAAATAACACAGGGTTTTCTCCAGCACCTGTGAAATCTTTGGGCTGTGGTTCAGTTCCAGATGAAGACACATACATGTTGGTGTCTGTGCACAAGGCAAGTGTTTTAATTCCCAGTAGAGCTGGGAGAGGGCTTGCATCAGTTATATCTGAGGTACCTCTGGTGTGTGAGACATTCAGTCAGGGCTGGTCAACCTGACACGTAACCTACAAGGCTGTAGTACCCTTCTGCAGGAGCAACTGGAGACAAGATCAGGCAGCCTAGAGCCTCTCAAATGGCATGGGATGCCAAGATGGATGAGCTAAGCACTGGAGATGTCCTTAGGTTGACTCTAAAGAGACAGCTGATGGCTGGTGAAATGAACCAACTTCTAGAAACATTTGAACACACTGACCAAGAGCTCAGTCAATTCTGTGAACTTTTAATACCATTTGTGAGTCTGTGGGATGACCTACATGGTTTTAAGCCACCCTTCTGGAAAGGCACCAATTCTCACATGTCCTGTGCCATATCTGCTAGCTCCAGGGAGATGTCTCAGATACCTTAGGAGTTCTCACATCGGTTTATATGCCAATGTGTTGGCAATTGAATCAAACCTTGCATCTCCATTGGCTGTAACAGGAATGCAGACATGTTTAGTTGACTAAATATAGTCCCTGGAGATGTCTGGGGCACCAAAGGCATCCTCAGAGCTGACTGGCACGATGCAGGGTCTGCTGCAGAAGAACTAAGCCTGGGCCTTGACTGTGGGGTTTGACACCTCTCCCCAGCCCAGATCCCTCAGTGTTGACAGATTCCTTAGAGAGAAAGAACCCTTAGAGAAAGGGATCCTGCACTTAACTTGTGTTCAGTTCTTAGGTTTGCCTGGTGCACTGGATCCCATCCTTACTCACTTCATTGAGCTTCAACTAGGTTCAAACATAGAAAATGTATTTTGCAAATATTTATTTTTCACAAATAGGATGAAAGTTTGGGAAGATTTCTGAGTCTTTCAATGATCTACAGATTTAAAAACAAATATTGTGAAGCTTTTTGCTTCACACAGACTTTGCATTTGTGAAGCTGTGATGTTACTAATCCTTTTATATTTTCCCAATAATTTCCCTTCTTTTCTGCATAAGAATAAAGAAAACAGAGAATACTAATTTTAATGCTGATTTGAGTGCAAATTGTTATTGCCAAGGTTAATGCCATACTTATTCCACTCCTCTTCCTTCCTTTGGACTTCACTTCATGCTGGCTTTGCCTGCAAATGCAGACAACCCCATCCCCAAGGGCTAAAATGGTTTAACACGAAGGAAGTATTTGGTCCCGGGGCTTTGAAGGCCTATTGAGAATGTTAAACACACCAAAATGCTTAATGACACTTCGGGGTTTTTTGCTTTTATCTGGAAGCCTGAGGCTCTAAGCTTCCTTGTCATTATTAGGCATTTGGCTTGCTCTCCTGTGCTGCTGATGAGCTCCTAAGTCCCAGCTATGACAAATCTAATGTTACTAAAAATGCTCAAACAGATCGTCTTCCTGCCAGCCTTTCATAGAAACCAACTAAACATGTACTAGAAGCTTCAAGGAAGAGAACTTAATTAAAAATAAAAGTGTTGATAAAATCTTTCTACTGCTCCTTGAAAGTACAAGTGTACAGTGAAAAATGTTTTTAATTTTCAAACTCAGGAGTCATCCCTTATGACTCTGAATCAAACACATCCTGGTGAAAACACCCTTGTCAATATTTCTTCCCTCTGCTTTACTAGTACCTGCTCTACTACTCTATGCAGGGAGTGGAGAGAAGAAGCATGTGATGTGATGGACATCTAATTTTTTTCTTACACTTAAATTAGATTTTACTTTGAGTCTAGACACCAGAAAGAGATTTCTTAAACAAAGGAATAGTTATGCTGATTGACTCTCAGTTCAAGGGGAATTTTACACTCCTATCAAACAAAAGGAAAGATAGGTGCCCTCCTCTCCTGGCACTTTCATATTCTGGATCCGTCTGCCAGATGAGAGAGTGCTCAGAATCTCTTGCATTTTCTTTCTCCTTAAGCCCTATATTCCTCTGCCTTTGCTCTGCATGAGCCTGAAGAGCCATCGTCCCACGTCCTTCCCAGAATACAAAGCACCCTCGGTGCATGACCCCACTCCTTGGCCAAATGCTGAGTCCTTTTCTTCTGCTCTAAGAGCTTGTTCTGCATGACAGTGCTTGTGTCTTTAACACGTCTTTTGTGTGGCAAGTTCTGCCCTAAGGTTTGCTATGCATCTTCCAAGGAGGTCAATGGATGTGGTGAGCATGTCTGCATAGCTTTACTGTACTTGCAAAGAAAGGTGAAGTGATCGGATGTGATAAATGTGTCATTCTTCACTTTGGGTGCTGGCTATCACAGCTACTGTAGCTCGCTGGCTCCTCAGAGGGAAGAATGAGGGCACAGCTTGCTTTACCCCCAGCTTTTCTCCAGTGCCATCCTCCCAAACCTTCACTGGAGACTGGAGCATCCCTATGCTCAGGTATCACAAACAGATATACTTACTCCTGCTCCCTTAGCACGGGGGACCAGGTCAAGCCAGATCTGCTGGTGGGTTTGGAGTTTTGGGTCACAGTTTGCTTCAGCCAAGCTGAATATTCAGCTCCAATTTATTTCAGCTGAAAATGCTTACGGCCGTGCAACTTCAGCCTGTCTGCAAACAGACCTGAACTTGCTTAGAGTCAAGTTGGCAAAAGAAACTAGACTTGATTTGGCCCCCAGCACAATCTGTAATACCAATAAAGAGTATTGGCAATCTGTAATTCCAATAAAGAGGCAGAAGGGGAACGTGCTTGTCCCGTTTATTTTGCTCCTACGTACTTTTATATTGGTTTTGTAGCCACACATTTGATGGATCGTTATTCCCCTATATTTTATCTGGCGCCTGTCTTTCTTGCTCTCAGTTGAGGCTCTACCATTTCATAGATTTTTTAAAAACTTTAATAAGCTTATTACTGACTACCTCAGACTTTGCTTGGTACCTCGGGCAGGAGTCATCTTATTGAAATACCTCTGCAACTGGAAAACAAAACAAAACAACACAACCTGCAAAAAAATATAATTATTTGGATTTTGAGGAATTACTGCTGCCATTGCACCACACGGTACAATGCCAGGATTTCTGCCTTCAGATGTAAATGCCTGTGCAAATGCTGCTTTTCCATTAAACTGTAGTACAATTCGTTGAAGTTTAGCCAAAGAAAACCTGTGAATGGGAAACACTTAAACGATACATTAGGATTTAGTTACAGACTTTGCATTTGTTTTCTCAACCAAATGTAAAACAATTGTATAGTGGCCCATAGGAGGGGAGATTGTACTCGGGTTTTGTTTGAGCGTCAGTGTTAACGATCAGTGCTCAAGCGTTTTAGATTTCAATCTTAAATTAGCAATTTAAAGACAACAAAGAATGATTTTCATGCTTGTCAGTTCTGATTAATGTAACATTAACCCCTAGAGAACAGTATATTTGTCCAGTACACTATTTCAAGTTCCAAGAGACCAGCTCTGGTAAACAATGAAAGGCTGTTTAGGTTATTTTGGGGCTTTTTTTCCATGTGTTTTTTTTATTTGGTTGGTTGTTTTGGTTTGGTTTTTTGGGGTTGTTTTAGGGTTTTTTTGTGTGTTTGTGGTTTTGTTTTTGTTTTGTTTGTTTCTGTTTTGGTTTTGTTTTGTTGTGGTTTTTTGGGAGGGCAGTGTGTGTTGGTGGGTTTTTTGGTCAGTTTGTTTTAGGGATTGTTTTTGTTTTTATTTGTTGTGGTTTTTGTTTGTTTGTTTTTAAATTGAACTCTCAAAGTACCACTGTATACTCGGGCTATCACTCTTACTTATTTCGGGTACAGGGGCTGTTATTTTCCAAGGTATGTGACAACGAGAGATTTCCTAAATTACACCCCTACCAAGTTAATGCCATTTCACTGCTTCCTGCAGATCCCGGCGCTGATTTTGCCGCTCCCGTGTTGATCCTGAGAAGCCCCAGCTCCCTACCTACTGATTTGAGCTTCCAAGGGCAAAAACTGCTGGGAGCATGCACAGGAAATTTATAGGCTTCTCCCCTGCTGAGTAAATTACAGAGAGAGGAAACAAAACCAGAATGTGAAAGTGGCGCGTAAAATGAGAGCCCTTTTTGCTGTAAAAGTGGTTGCGTTTTGACAACCGCCAGTAAAAACACTATTTGCTGTCATTTTCCTGACTGTGGAACAACAGGTTAAATGGTTGCTCTTCATAATCCCCAGTTTGGAGATAGTGGCACAGGTATGTAAGGAGGATGGTAGAGCTGAGGAGAGGCTATGCAATAGGGAATTTTGTCATGGGGGGTGAATTAGGGTGTGAATGGGGGCCCTCTGCTTCTCCTGGTACCCTTCCCAGAGTAGAGCCAGACAGAAAGTTTCTCAGTGATACAGCAATAGATCTGGTAGGCACATGGATGTTTTCCCTCTGAATGAACTGCTGGGAACCTGGTGCTACATTTACAGTGTGCTCAGTCGACTGTCTGCAGAAAATGCTCCTCGTTCCTGTTTAAATGAGGGCTTCAAGTGAGGAAAAAGAAGAGTCATAAGAAGGAAAAAAAAAAAAAAAAAGAGCCTTGGAAAGTTTTTGCATGTCTCTGCAAGACTTCCAAATGATTCTAATATATCCTTTGGTGGCTGGATTCTCTCTCACCCAGCAATCCCTCTGTGAAAGAGGCAAAGATCATAAAACTTCAGTGGGGGCATGTAAAAAAGAGTTTCTTCCATCCCAGCTGTTTATATTTATATCTACTTGTACATTTCATGGGGTTTAAGCCATGTTTTGTTTACCTTCCCTTCTGTTACTGCCTAAGCACTGGGAGTGGAGAGCCAGCAGCTGCCTCACACAGCAATGAAAGCAAAGAAATAAAAACTGACCAATGTGCACTTTTGGTGCTTGCTTTATTTCCCATCTCCAGTGGTAGCTTGAGCATCTGCAAGAAGCACAGGCTCAGTCTTTAAGGATGACTTATGCCTCATATATTGATTTTCCCATGGTATTTGGAAATATTCACAGGTTTGTATGGAAGATCATTGCATGTCTGCATACTTGTATACTTCTGGAAGTAAGATGGTTTGTAATCCAAGCAACTGATTAATTGAGACATTTAATTTGTACCATAACAGAATAGTAGACCTTTTGTACCAGAGCCTCCAGCACTGCCCTTGGCATGTCTTGGCAGCTGAGTCTCCACACAAGCTGCACAGAAGCAGTGGGCAGCGGCTGGTAGATCCCAGAGCAGGGATGTCCAAAGGAGGGGGGCTGCAGGTGTGTCCCTGCAATTACCTCTCATCCAGACTCCTCCAAAGCCCCCTGTAAGGCCCACAAAGAAAACCACACTCAGGTCCTCTTGCCACTGCCTTTTTCCCTGACACTGACATCTCCTCTGTCACCTCTAAGATGCCAGCATCTCAGCACTGTGTCTGGACAGCCCGGCTCCCAGGTGGGTGCTTGGGGTATGTGGGGAGCTGCAACACGACCCTGCAAGAACATGAAGGGCAGCTCCATGACAGAGAGCTATGTAAATTCATCTCCCACAGGAGAGGACAGACGGACTGACTGCAGCATCCTGCTCCTTTAGGCACGGTACAAACATGTAGGAAGAGGAAGTTCCTGCAGCGAAGAGGCTGAGCTTTAAGTTTATGAAATAGGCACAGGGGATAGGAGAGGAAGTGTATGGTACTCATTTACTGTAGCTGTCATGCTTCTTGGGCTGTTTCACCTGCATGGGGCTCAGTACCAGTAAGTTCTTCCCAAGACTTGAGGTGCCTGTCACAAAATCCTTCTGTAAAGAAAAAAGAAATAAACAATGAACATCTGGAATTGTGCTGGAAAGTTAATGATGTTTTCTCCAGAGGGTGGAAATCCTCTCCCTAGATGATGTGGAGGGACAGGGGGAGTGGATTGAAGGCTGGACTCCCCAGTGGAAGGAGCCCAGGAGTTGGCCTCTGCTCACCTGAGCCTTGGCTTGGGGGTAGAGGGAGGCAGGACAGACCGAGGAGCAAGGGAGCTCCCTCAGACCCCGAAGGCTGAAAGAGGGAAATGTTATGCCTGTTCCCCACTATTTCCTACATACATAGAGACACACCTCTTCCTGTCTGTAACAGTTTTCTTTTTTAAATCTATGCCTGATGCTATTTTAACCATATTGATGCTGGAATATTTTACATTTATGTTTCACTTTTTGGAGGCTTCCCTTTCCTCCACCGTTTGTTGCTCACAGGGAAAAAATTAAAACCCAAGCATCGACTTTTGGGACTAACCTGGGATTTCGACAACATTTAGTTATCCAATGGTGACATGTGTTTACTGCAGAGTCACTCAGTGTGCTGTTGTGGCAAAGGTTCGTAAAAGCTGCAATTACATAACTGATAAGATGCTCCTGTTTACGTAGAGAAGGCGATGGTGTAATTTTTGTGGTTCCACTGCCAACAGACTCAGGCATCAGGGCACTTAGCAGACTCTGATGTGCTCTTTGTAAGCTGTGAGAGGTTTAAGTTGCCATGTTAAGAAACACTGGTTGAAAACACAGTTCTGAGAATATTTCACCTAATATGGGCAAAACTATTTCCTTGGTCTACTAGAACATGAAGCATCTCAAGGAAATACCTTTCCTGCTTTTTTGCTTCAAACCCTCAACAACATTGTGGGCTTAATGAGGTTCACTGCTTGCCTCCTTTCTTTAGGTGTTCTGAGATTTTTTGGTCTTCCATCTCAGGGGTGGGTCTTACATGCAATCAAGGTGAGAAAATACTGCAATAAAATGGGAGGACAAGATTGTGAAACCACTGATGGTGGCAAAGGGCATTTGATAGTCATGACCTTTGAAACCGCTTTGATTTTTTCAATTGACTAGATTTGAAAGCAGAGACATCTTTCTGATTTCCCAGCCTTTTCACCAAAATTAATCTTTTTGTTAGGCCTCTCCTTGAAGTGCTCGTTGATCAGGGTGTACAGCACCGAACTGTCTCCTTCTCTACACCTCATGAGCTCTATTTCAAATATCTTTCTGCCTTAGGTTTAAATGTATATTTTCTATGGGGAGTGCCTTATACTTATCTGATTTTGCCATCTGGGAGATTATAGGATCACAGAACCACAGGTTACTTCATGTTGGAAGGGACATGAGAAGGTCTCTGGTCTACCCTCATGCTCAGATCAGAACTGGCTGTGAGATCAGCTCAGGTTGCTCAGGATTCCACCCAGATGGGTTTTTAAAACCTCCAGAGACAAGACTGGGCTCCTCTCCCAGCCCATCCCACTATTTGAGTATTCTCATAAGGAAAGAATATGTCCTTACATGCTATCTGAAAATCATGTTTCACCTCATGCCCATCGCCTCTCCTCTTCCCAGCAGGCTGTGAGCATCCTGGCTCCCTCTTCTCCATAACTCTCTCTTTAAGGGTGATTGTTAGGTCCCTTCAAAAGCTGTCTCAGCTCCAGGCTGTAGCAGTGCCCATCTTTCAGCCTCTCCTCCTGGGGCAGACACATGAGACCTGTGCCTCCTCCTGGGTTGGCCTGACCAGCAGGAGCTGGTGCCATGATCCCTGCTGCCAGCAAGGGCCTTGCCTGGACCCTATGACAATGCTGTGGGCACTGTCCTTTAATAAACACAGTGAGCATGTGGAGAGAGCAGCCAAAAGATGACAACTGATCTGTTAGGAAATGATGAAGGAATTGGATTATTTTAAGATGGAAATGAATGGAGTGGAAGTAGAGCGGGAGTAAGGGAAAACAGTAACAAAAGTTTTCTGATGGGTAGATGTTCACTGATGGGTGATGGGTTCTGATGGGTGGTGTTCACTTGTCCTTGATAGCCACTGGGAGGAAGAAAATAGAAGTTATGTGTAATTTTCAATGCAGACAAGGTAGTTTATAGATATGGAAAATGTTCAAGTGTGAAGTAAAAGAACAAGGAGGTACCACTCAGACTGCAGGGCCTTAAGTTTTATGAAAACATTGACATATCTTGAGATATTTTAAAAATCCTCTTTTTCTAGATGCTAAACTAGGAAAAAAAAAGGATAATCCTTACACTGGAAGGCTGTGTTTCTGTATAACTCCTGCATACTCCTTCCATACCATTGCAATTCACCCATCAGTAGGTACCAGAGACATCTGTAGAAGTCAGTTTTAATCTGAGTTACTGGCAGAGCAGATTTGCTGAGCTGCCTTTGATGGTTAGTGCTTGTTCTTCAGCCTCACAGGCAGGATGCATGTGGCTAACACAGCATAGTTATCTTGCCATTGCATCCATCAGGGACTGGGCCCTCATGGTCATGGATGATGCAACCATAGGATGACAAGGTGGTCCCTTTGCTGAGACACTTAAGGTAAATGAAAAGCAAGGGAAAAAAAAAACAAACAACCCCAAATCTAACAAAACAACACATCAGCACAGAGAGAAAGAGAAAGTAACACTGCTCTTGCAACTCAGCTAGGCTTGTAATTCCTTGGGTATGTCAGCAGCAGCCACTCACAAGCAGCAGCAGAAAGGAAAATTTTGGTAGTGTTCACCGCAATACCACAGGCGTTTCCTGCTCTAGTTATAGATGTTGTGGTATTTTGGGGAGGACATGAGGGCCATGGACTTGCCAGACTGCTGCTGTGCAGTGTATTGCAGTGTACAGACCTCCAGTGGTGGTGTCACTGGTGACAAGCACTGGAGTTTTCCAGTGGTGACCACTGTGGGCATTCTGTGGTCAGGAGGATGGCAAACACGGTGAAGAGAGCTTTCAAATTGTCATTTAAAATGACAGGTAAACCAGTAAGACTTCGTGGGCATTTGCAAAGATGTCCAGGCTGTTGTGTGAGAAAAAAAGCAGCCGTGCCCATGCCCATTTTTTGTCAAAGTCCTCAGTTAACAGAACCATTTTTAAAACAAATAATGCTTTTGATTATTTTTTGTTCTGGTTTAGTTTAGGGTTTTGTTTTTTGTTTTGTTTTATTTTTGTTTTGTTTTTTCCACCTGCATATTAAACACTGCTCTTTATGAACGGTTTTTATGAAATCCTGACTGTGGGGTTTTTTTTGCTGTAAACTGACCTCTATGGGTGTTCTGCAGCTGTAGCTACCACTGCTTCTCCCTTCTACATGCCCCGGGGACAGATCCCCACAGGCTTCCTCTGGGACAGCTCATGAACAGAGATGTTCCTCACAGCTCATGAGGAAAAGATGGTACTTTTCTTGTGTAATTTCATTCGAGGCCCTCAAAACATCTGGGAAATACTAATGACTTGGATGTCTTGGATGTCAGCATCTATGAGAAAGTTGAATATATCCAACCATTGGTGGTTAAGGCTGGTCAAAGACTGGTTAGCATGTAGCTGGCCCAGGTGAGAGGTTAACCTGGAGCAAAGGCAGCTCCTCCATCTTCATTGTGAGGGGTAATTACACTGCACTGAATTGATCTGCCCTAAATTAAAGAATTTTTCACGGCATTTTCCTGCTTGCTCCATATCTGCTTTATGTATGGGAGAGAATGGAGTTGAAGGAATTATGGAGACAAAGGAATTATGTCACATATTGAATATTTTTTATTTTTTTAAAGCCCTTTTAAGCTTTCTTTACCCAGGACCCCTTGGGTACAGCTTCCCCTCCTTCTCTAAAGAAGCAGGCAGGCATGGGATGCTGCCTGCCCTCCACTGAGGGCTGCCAGACCCTCCAAACCAGTCTGCAAGGGTGAGGGAGGAGAGACACTGCTGCCTATCTGCAACATCTGGGAAAAGCCAAAACAAAGACCCTGCACCTCAGCCCCAGGGTTGTAAGAAACCTTTCTATAGGTTCACCAGGGCAGCTTTAGCCAGAGAGGGATTGCCTGGCTCAAGGACTGAAGCAAAACCATGGCTCCTGTGTGCAAGCCATCAGGGTTTGCTGGATGTCAGGGCATCTGAGGACAAGAGCCAGGAAACAAACAGCTCCCAGTGGCTCTGGAGGAAACAGCTGGAAGGGGAACTGCAAGACACCCTTCACGGCCTCCTTCGGCATCAGCACAGCCATTCTTCAACATCAGACCCCCTCTTGTTTGTGGGGTGTGCTGTGGGGGCTGCACACACCAAAGCTGGAGGCCCAGAAAGCAGAGGATCAAATATTCCGGTCCCTGCACAAGTGGAACGGAGCCTATTAAAGTCCTCATGCAATCCGTCATCCATGATGAATAAAGGCAGTAAAAGTAATAGTGATCATCTCCACTTTATAGACAGGAAAGCAGATGGCTGAGGGAGAGAAATGACTTCTGAGTTCCTGCAGGGAGTGCAGCCCCATTTCCCAAGCTGAGGAGTTAGCAGGTAAGGAGGTGTCCCCTGGGGTGACTGTTTTTGCAGCGGGGTCACCTGCTCATCAGGAAGGAGCCAGACCTTTATTTACTTTGCTTTCTTGCTGGTTTCATGCTTTGAATTTTGACCTTCTGGCAATTCAGTTCTTTCTGGCCTGTATTCTTCTAATTTAAGGTGTTCTGCTGGTGTTTACACAATATAACTGTTTCTCCCTTCAAATCCTTAGAAAAATTTAAAAGTTGCTGTTTGGTGGGTATAAACAGGCTACCTTCTCACTCCATGCAGGGCTGTAATGTATAAACCAGGTGTGACTCCTGGTTTAGAAATCGAAAGCTTAGGGTATTGTTATTCCAGATTGAATCTCTAAATAAAAGAGGTCATGTCCAGACTTCATAACTCAGGGAAAATAACACACACTAAGAGCTGAAAGCCAAATGGGACTGAAATAAATGATGAGTCAAGACTCTGTTCACTTTCTCCACCTACCTTGCTATCTGTAAATCAGCTGTAAGAGGAAGTAATTCTTTTCAGAGGGCTGTACTGTCATGCAAGCGATCTATGTCCCTTCACCAGCGCATAAATTGTTTGAACCAGGAGAGGGCTGTACCTCAGGCAGGCTGGGGCTGGTTGGGAGTATCTAGATATATCTGTAGATTAAATAATCCCTGGCTTTGCACGGCTGGATATGAAAGACAGGGTTTCTCTCCAAGTCACTGCTAGCACAAGTAATGCAGCCACTGTGGTTTCCTTTCTCTATCTGGGCATCTGAACATTTTATCATAGAACCATAGAACCATAGAATGTTTTGGGTTGGAAGGTACCTCAAAGATCATATAGTTCTGACCCCCCTGCATGGACAGGAACACCTCCCACTAGACCAGGTTGCTCAAAGCCCCATTCAACCTGGCCTTGAACACTTCCAGGGGGGGGGACAGCCACAACCTACCTGGCCAACCTATTCCAATGTCTCACCACCCTCACAAGAAAGATTTTTTTCCTAATGTCTAATCTAAATCTCCCCTCCTTGTTCTCTAGCTACACACTTGTGCAGAAAGCCCCATCCCAGCTTTATTGTAGGCCCCCTTCAGATATTGGAAGGTTGCTATAAAGTCACTTTAGAGCCTCCTTTTCTCCAGGCTGACCAACCCCAAGTTCCTCAGCCTATCCTCACAGGGGAGATGCTCCAGCCCTCTGATCATTTTAGTGGCTCTCCTGTGGACATATTCCATGAGTTTTATGTCCTTCTTCTGCTGGGGACTCCAGAACTGGACAGAGAACTCCAGGTGGGGTCTCACAAGAGCAGAGCAGAGAGGGAGAATCACCTCCCTTGACCTGCTGTCTGTGCTTCTTTTGATGCAGCCCAGGATATGGCTTATGTTAAGCTTCTGGTCCACCACCACCACCAAGTCCTTTTCCTCAGGGCTGCCCTCAATCCTTTCTCCTCCCAACCTGTATTTGTGTATGGGATTGCCTCGACCAGGTGCAGAACCTTGCACTTGGCCTTTTTGAACTTCATGTAGTTTGCACAAGCCCACTTCTTGAGCCTGTCAAGGGCCGTGTGGATGGCACAAGGATCTGTATGCTGCAGGTAATGTCTTTGGCCTTCTTCCTGGTCACATAGCCACAGAGGATCCAGACCACTGCCCTAGAAGAAACCAGTGATGGCTTTCACAGGCACCAATTTGGGGCAGAGCTTTTCTTGGCTCTCTACCTGAGCCAGATCTTACTGCCAAAATGTCACTGCAGCCACCACTTCCTTGCAGTCATGTGTACAGACCACTGCATTCTCTTTTAGATGTGTTCACACACACACCCGCCATGCCTGAGTAGCCATGAGGAGCAGCTCCCCACTGGGCACCTTCCTCCTGTCCCTGTGACACCCTCCTGCTGTCCTCTAGTGGGTGGATTTGAAAGAGCCACGCTGGTGGAAACACTTTTAAGTCAAGAGCCCTGGCAGCTGTAGGACATAAGGTGACAGTGCCACCACTCCATGCATCCAGGAAGCCACCAGTGTGGACCACAATCTGACAGTGGAAGCATAAAGCATACTGGCTAATCTTCTTTCTGCCATTTGTGTCGACTGCTCGTATGAACTAAGTGACTACTGTTTGTTTTTTTGTTTTTTTTGGTTTTTTTTTTAAACATTTGCATATTGAGGGGACATATCAAACCCACAGATCCCCACCCTTGCTCAAAAATAGCGAGAAAACTTCTCTGCATGTGACCCACTTCACTCAACAGCCCCAGGCTTGCCACTTTGTGTGGGGTAAGATGAGTTCCCAAGGAGGAGCAGCCAGGACCAAAGTGGGCAGAACATCATTGAAAGGCTGGGGAGTAGGATGCAGATTGTCCTGCCTGCAGGCACCCTCCCTGCTAAGTCATTTCCACCCATGGCTGGGGTTACTGAGCCCTCCCAAATCTTCATGCATGTCTGCAACCATCTGAGGTGGCCTCCAGGATGATTTTGGTGGCTAACAATTTTGCTGCTCTGTTTTTCCTGCAGCAGTGGAGAGCTGAGCTGTAGCTTCAGCAAAGCCTTGTTCCATAGCTGGGCACTGGGTTTGAGGAAGTCTTCCAGACTGCCAGGATTTGAAGACCATCAGCTGCCTTCATCTGACACAAAAAGACATTCTTCCATGAAGTCAGGCCTTCTATAACATATATGATGATTAGTACCCATGTACATATGTGAGAGTGCATGCATGCACAAACCTGTTAGAAAACTTCCCCAAACCATCTGGGCACACTTCTGCTGGAGGAAAAAGGATGGGTAAGGGTACCAGATGCTGGCACAAAGGCACCAGATGCTGGCAAAGCTGCTGACCAGGGGTTTGGTAGCGCTTGGGCATGGCAGGACAAATTATAGAATCACAGCATAATTTGGGTTGGAAGAGACCTTAAAGATCATCAAGATCCAACCCCCTTGCATGGGCAGGGACACCTCCCAGTAGACCAGGTTGCACAAGGCCTCCAGGGAAGGGGCATCAACAACCTCCCTAGGCAACCTATTCCAGTATCCTACTACCCTAATGGTGAAGAATTTCTTCCTAACATCTAACCAAAATCTATACTCTCTTTCACTTTAAAACCATTACCTCTTGTCCTGTCACTATCCTCTCTGGTAAAAATCCCCATCCCAGCTTTCCTCTAGGCCCTTTCATTTACTGGAAGGCTGCTATAGGACTCCTGTGAGAAAGAAATTAATCAGGTAGCTGTGACTATCTTGTTGTTCAGTAATTTTTAAGACTAGAATTTTCAGTAACTGTGCTTCCAAAACCTTTGAAAGCCCAAGAAAACCTACAGTTTAAAATTCTGCCATAAGAGGGCAGTCTGAGATAACTGCGGAAGCTATCTTGAGCAGCCCTAAGTTGTTCCAATTAAAAACAAAAGGAAAACTGATAGGAATGAATGACTTGTCTCAAAAGAAAGTCTTCCGTTTAGCTTTAGAAGGTATTTTTTTAAATCTGTGACACAGAATGAATGTAAAAGGGCATCATGTATAGTGAATAAAATTCTATAATGATGCCTGAATCCCTAACTCGGGAGTCAGAGGGATAATATTGAGTTTTGTACAATTGTATGCCCCTACTAGGAATAGGGGTTTTGAATTTTTTTAAACCTAAACTTGTGGTACTTTCCAAGACACTTATGTCCTCTGTGTATAAAGCACTGATGATTGAATGCAAGACACTTCCCACTGCATCATTTATTGAATACCTCTTGCAGAGTGCCATAACATGCTGCCAAGGAAATATAATGCACTCGCATTGCAGCCCTTGGTTGCTGTTCTTGGCCATCCTCTGGCACACAAGGTATACCCAGAGGGAAAGAGGATTCAAACTGTGGGGCCTGCTGCCCTCCAAGGTCCTGCTGAGAGACTGGAGAGGCATCCCAGGAAAGAACAATCCCAAAGCTGGCTTCAAGTTTCAGCACCAGAGCTGGGAGAGCTGGTGGTGTGCCACCTCTTCTTCCCTCATTTGCTTGGCCCAAAGCAAGTCCAAACCATCTCTTTTTGTGAAAACATGTTTTGCGAAAACATCTTTTTGCAAAAACATCTTTTTGCTATGCTCTTTATCCAGTCCAGGGTACATTTCACACTTTCATTAGCTCAGACAAATACATTTGCTTCATGACGCAGTTCAGGGGCAGCTGTTCAGTCAATAAAAACTGAAGAGAAAGAAAATGTTGTTTGTGTCCCAGTATCACCCTGGAGGGAAAAAATGGTCAACCTCAGCTTCTCCTGGAAGAAGAACCACAGAGGGAGACAAACACCAGAGCTGGCTGGTGACAGAGCCCAGAAGCAGGCACATGTTCAAACCACAGCTCAAGGTTCAAGGGCAGGCAGGACACTGAACCTTCAGCCTCCAGCTGCAGGTTGTGAATTGCTCTCACAGAAATCAAAGAACTGCACTCCCTGGGATGTGCTGTAACAGACCAATAGACTGAGAAAGCTTCAAAAGCTCTTTCTGATGTTACTCAAGCTAGATGAGATTTGAACATGCTCTGATTTGTCTCCTGGTGATGATCCCTGCAATTTAGGTACTGCAGAAGCTCTTCAGGTATAGCTTAGGTTTTAAGAAAACAAAATTCTCTTGAACTTTCCACAATTATTAGATAAGTGCCTCTGCATAAATTAATGTGCTTTAGCTAGAGCAGAAAAAACTGGCTTCATGCATCGTGCAAATCAGAAGGTAGCTTTGAGTCAGAGCTGACTTTAGTTTAGGTTTTTGATTTGGGGGTTGTCCTATTTTACCAATATTTGTTGATGCACCTCTGGGCAGTGTGAGTCACGCCCTGCTCTGGCATGGGGAGACCATATAGCCACATCATTTTTTCCTGCACAGACCATGCATGCTTCGGCAAGCAGAATGCTTCCCATAATCCCTGACCTTGCACTCCAGCATCCTCAGCAGAGCTGAAGGGTTTTTTCACCTCATTGCTGCCATCTCTCTCCACCTTTTTCACAAGGTGAAAAAACTTGTTTTCTGGTAATATGTCCCTAGCTTCTCCTTGTCTTGAGTTCAGTCTCTCCAGTATAAATCAAGTTGGGGTTAATTTTGTCTAAGATGAGGTACTAATTTGTATGGGAATGGGCAGGGTTATAGGAAGCTAAAAGTGAGCCCCGCCATAGCTTTTGGATGCGATATTAGGTCTGCTTTCATTTTAGTAGTTCCAGTTAAGGATTGTTTGCTGTGCCTTTTTCAGTGCTTTTTCAAGAGTGGAAACCAAAAGTACTAAAGATACTTGCTATTCCTTCCTCGAGTCTGCTTTTACTATCACACATAATGTGATAATATGAACTGTTAAAAGTAAAACACCAGATACCCATAAATAACAGCCTGTGGGAGGAAAGAATTGAAAACTTCCCTGTCCAGCTCCAAGAATTTGAAAAAAACCCAACACCAGTTTTAATGGGGTTTGGTAGAAGGTGATAGAAGGAATGGGATATTTGACTCCCATGCTATCAACACAAGGTTGTCTGTCATGGCAAAAAAAATGCAAGACCAGTCCTTTTATTTTGAGCTCAAGTTCCCCACATGTAGTGAAAATCTGAGGCCAATCATATATACACTGAGTCTTACTGTAATTATTGTCTTAAATATAATTGTTTAACCCCTGTCTAGAAATACAGATAATTTTTCTTTTGACGAGCAAGAGGTGATCTTTAATGACTACTGATTCTTCACCATCTCTATCTGACATTTTACCTTTAAAACTGAGAGAGCAAGCAAATAGCTTCACAGCCCAAAGGGAGCTCGGCAGCTTGCTATAAATGCACTCAGAGGTTTTGTAAGAGCAAACTGAATTCCTCAGCTGTAAACTGGCAGATTCCTTAAATCAGTGCAGTCATGCTCACAGAAGTAAAAAATGGACCTGTCATCTCTGAGGAGCGGTTAGTCCATTGCTATGCTCCCGTGGGAAAGGGAAAGGGAATTTTCCCAACCGAAGGAATTGCTCCATAATGTGAGAGATCATTGAAATGCAAGTAACAAACCAAACCAGATGAAATATGTGCAAAGTAAATAGATCAAAGACACTGAGGTAATTAATTACCAGTGGTTTGGTTCTCAGAGAAAGACCATTTATTCACAAAGAAGCCACTGTACCCAACACTCCCCAATATTAGTGTCTACAGCATGGATTTGCTGATGTTTGTTATTGAGTAAAGACAGAATTCTTATGACAGATAACTAGATGCTCTAAAAGTTTATGTTCTGATCACCTTAGCCTACAAATAAACTTCACTGCATTCACAAGATTTTAGTTTAAGAAAAAGCCCTGAGTCCATTTTTGTACTTACTAATGTGGCAGTTTTCATCTCTAGCTACTAATAATTCATGCATTTTAAACAGACATTTCAAAAGAAAACTCAATGGCATTTTGAACCCAAATTCTCTTAATTCTTAGTGCCTGGCTACCCATCTTTTAAATCCCATTAGCGCAGCAGGAATATTTCTGCTGTTAGGACAGCAAGAGCAGAAAGGATGAAGTCCTGCATTAGTGCTGGCTTTTTGTCTGCCCTCACACTGAGACAGTCTCATCCTCTAAGGAATTACTGGAACCATCTAAAAAATTGATTAAAAAAAATGGTCTGAACTTACTTTGCATTGCACCCTCCAGTTTGATGGGGAGGCAAGCACCTTAAAGGTGTGAAGGTGAAGTAAGGCTTCTGGTTATTTCCAAAAAAACATAGAAGCCCTTACCCGGGTGGATGGATGGATGGATGGATGGATGGTTGGATGGGTGGATGGATGGATGGATGGATGGATAGCTGGCAAGGGGAGGCTGATTCATCCTGTTCTAGGATTATCGCCCAAGCAACTTGGTCCCAAGGGACCATATTCAAACCAGATGGGCTTCCAAGTGTTTTTCTGTGAAAAATTGTCACAGATTCTCTCTCCCTTTTAACAGCATCTCAGCAACTATAAAAAAAAATAACCAAAACTGGATAAAGGGCTGTCTGTCTTTTTATGAGTGAGGGGGCTGCAGCACATCAGCTGTGAGAGTTTGGGTTTCATGTCTGGCAAAGACCCCACTGTTGTCAGTGTCTTCAGCTTCAACACTCTCCCAGAGACTTGTTTTTCCACCAGGTTACAGACCCTAAGCCAAAGGATTTAAGGAGCAACAAGTGGCAGAGGACAAGTGTGAAGACTTAGTTTACTTGGTTTAGCATAGACCTTTAATTTTAACCACCACAAATATAATAAGGCCTTTTCTTTATTTATCTATGCAGCCATGGGGCAGAAAGGGCAGCAGAGCTTAGAAGACCTATTCATTCAAGCCGGGCTACTGTGCTAAGTTCACTGTTGGCACATTGCAAATATCTTTCATTCACATTAATGCAATGCAGGGGGAAAATGGATGCAAATCTCGTGTCTCCATCTACCTGGCAGTACAGAGGCTGCAAGTGTAACCAGAAACCAGTAATCATTCCATTTTCCCTTCTGGAAAGTAGAAAGCTCACCTATGCACAAGGACTGAAATGGTTTTCAAAGCCAGCTAAAAGAAAACAAAATTTACTCATGTCCTGTGACTTAGGGACTGCTAAAAAAACTTCCCTATCATCTCTCTGCCTGTTCTTTTTTAAGCAGAATGATTTCCCAGCTAAGGGAAAAATAGTTCCAGCTTGAGACGTTATTAGAATTTTTCAAGAATTCCTGTTTTGAGTTTTTGGCTTGTGTCAACAGAATCGGCTTTGCTGAACTTCAGCACAATTTATGCAGAATATTTCAAGGTGTTACAGGTAGACCACTGGGTTGTAGGTTGGTGAAACCTTTGTAACAAACACAGAAAAACGGCAAAACCAAAGTTGTCTTTGCAAGAGGAATCCCTGAAGGGGCTTCACTGTACCCATACACCTTTCTCCTATTGATACCTGTAAATCAGGTATGAACTGTGGGACAGACTTTTTAGCAGGGCCTGTTGCAACAGGACAAGGGGTAATGTTCTTAAGCTGAAAGAGGGTAGATTCAGACTAGCTACTAGGAAGAAAATTTTTACAATAAGGGTAGTGAGACACTGGCACAGGTTGCCCAGAGAGGTGGTAAATGACCCCTTCCCAGAAATGTTCAAGGTCAGGTTGGATGGGGCTCTGAGCAACCTGATGTAGATGATGTTCCTGCTTACTGCAGGGGGGGCTGGGCTAGCTGACCTTTAAAGGTTCCTTCCAACCCGAGCTACTCTATGACTCTATGACTTTAATACAAGAAATGAAAAATCAAAGCCAAAATGGGGTTTTTTGCTTCCCCAGGGCAGGGCTGGGGAAGGAGAGGAGTGCTGTGTGATAGGATGCCGCCTATTCTCAGGGGGCCTCCAACATCTGGAAGAGACACAGGGACCTTGCCTGTGGGTTATGCCTTGTTGTCACCCCCACCCCCCTCACCTCAGCATCTGGAGACACTCATCAAATGCTGTGGAAGTTGTGACAGGCATTCAGCTGCTCTTGCAGGTGCTTTTGGTGCACCAGTCAGTGCTGAGGCCCCGGGCAAGGTGTCCTAGCTATGCTCTGCTGCTAGCACTGGGGAACTCAACCAGGACTCTGCGTAGCACCCTGGGAGACTGACACTTGGGATGACAAAGCACTAAAGCACCATCACCTTTCTTGCTCCTGTACCAACACCCCTTCCCTTCCAGCTCTGTCACAGCCTGAAATATACTGCTAACAGCCTGCCAGTCCTATGGGATGAGGATTCCTGAAATAACACCTTTCCCCATCCCTCCCTGCCTGGAGCAGGGTTCTTTGCCAGGTCTACTCAATGCAAGGTCTAACCTGTATGATGGGAACACCTATTTAAAGTGGTGCTTTTTTAGCTACTCCTTTTCATAGCTGAAGTGCCTGGAGAGCAGCCAAGAGTGATTCTCAGGCATTGCCAACCCACTTGGTAATTTGTAAAGGAAAAACTTGGGTGTGGGGGTCAGGGTGGCAGGAGACCAACTTTATCTGTCTCACACATTTATAGCCACTCTTTCCAGGAATACATTCAGAACCACTCTGGTTCAAAAGGTGCATTTCTTTACTTGTCCACCCTTGTTTTCCATCTGATTTTCTGATTCCTGTCCTAGTCTGAATATTTTAAAAAAGGATGCATGCCAGGAAATCACCGCTGGAAAACTACAGCCTTCCTTCTTGTCTCTCATGGATTATCAGGGCCACCAAGGCCAGAACACATGTTTTTCCTACCTCATTAAACGTTTTGAATGTATGCTAAAAATGTTAATACGTTATTGAAGGGACTGGAATTTTTCCTTCAGGTGTGATGCCCTCAGGCCATTTGTGCTTCACACAGGGTTGCAGGTAAGGGCTTGTTACACTGGCAGAAACATCCCCATCTTATTATAGCCAATAAGAGAGCTCAGCAGTCTTAAAGTAGCTTTAATGTGTCCTACTTTTTTCCTCAAAAGCTTTGGCCTGGAGTCAGGGCTGCAGCGAGGCTGGGGTGAGAGAGATTCTTGTCCTCCAAGGAAGATCCTACAGGGATGCAAACCTGCCAGGACCTCACCTGCCTCTGTGAGCACCTGGGAAAGCAGCCAGGAGATGTGATGTGAGCAGGAGGTGACAGCAGCCACAAAGAGGAGGAGCATGCACCAAAGAATGCCAGGAATAAAACCTCTAGAAATAGAAAGGGATGGTGGGGCCGAGGTGCCAGATCCTGCCCTTTCTCTGGAAGTGTACCAGCATGATTCTTTGGGTGGCCTGGTCCTGGATAAAGCTGTATGGCCCTGGTCCCCCATTCCAAAGCAGCAAGGAGGCTCCCCAGAAGGTCAGGGATGTCCCTGGGCAAAACCCATCACGGAAGCATGCATAGGAGGGTAAATGTCCTGGGGGTGCCAGGGCCACATGTAGCACCTCTTGTCAAGGGGTCTGGTACCCTGGCAGTGAGCCAGACCTCAGACTCAGCTCTGGGGGAATCCAGTCAGTTCTTGTGTCCCAGGGGGGTTGTGGGTCTGTTTCATACCAGGCAAGGCCAGTGGCATAAGCCCTTGCACTTGGAGAAGCCTCTTACTCCTCTTGGCAGCTTTGAAGAAGTTGGCTGTAACTGGCTGCTCTGCTCTGCTGAGGTAATACCTCACTGGGATGTCCACCTCAGGGGTCTCAGGGCCCTTTTGGAGACTTTGGCTCTCCTTTCTGTCTAGCTTTATCATCAGCTGTGGTGTGGCTATTTCATTCTCATTTCATATTACTGGTTAAAAAGGTCCCATACTGGCTCACCTTTATCTTGAAGCCTCAGAGAGCCAGCAGGATGAGTTCTCCTGAAGGTATTGATCCATATCCATGGATGAAGGCTGGATAAAGCATCAAATCTCACTTGAGTTTCTCAATTTAGATTTAACTGTAGGCATTTCAAAGACATTAAGGAGGGTACATTTCCAGGTAGCTGAGCTCAACACACAGGCATGTTTTCTGCTAGAAGTTGTCAGGGTCTTAATGTGTATCCACAGGTAGCATCTTGGGGGACAGAATGCCTTCAGGATGTTATAGAAATGACCGAGACTCAATGCTCTCTTTAGTAACTCGGTTTAATTAATAAAATTACAGTAAGCAAGGCAGCATTGGGTGCGGGGGACGAGCAGAATCCCAATCCCTCAAGCACGCCAATCAAAGCTCTGGTATTATCTTATATTGAGTACAATTCTATACATATTCATTTCATTATAATATTCATAATAGGTGGAGTCTGGGCGGAATCTAGGCGGAGTCTTCTTTTTGGGGAGATGTATTGGGGTCTTCAGGGGGCCTTTGGAGGAAGTAAGAAGTCTTCATCAGGCTTGAACTTTTACCTTTCTTGGTTCTGCTGACTCCTCTGCTGACTCCACTATGTTGTTGAAAGACGATATCAGACTTTGACCATAATCATTGTCTCTTATCTGTTTGTTGTGACATCTTTGTGTTTTGGTTTTTTTTTGTGTGTAGGTGTTTGCATTCCTTTGGTGCCTAGTTAGCCTTTGGTTAACAGGAGTTAGTAGTATTAGGGGTTCACTCTGATATTTACTGATATTTACTTCTTACTCATTTAATTCTTTTCCTGAATTTTACTTGGTTAGGAATACAAATCCATCAACATACATTACAGTAATACAAATTCATCAATGTATATCACAAGGACATTAGAGCTGATGAAAAAAGCTCCACACGCAAGGAGATGAAGTTGGTCTCTTTTCTCAGGCAACTTTCAACAAGACAAGAGGACATGGACTTAAGTTGTGCCAGGGGAAGTTTAGGTTGGATATTAGAAAGAATTTCTTTACGGAGAGGGTGATCAGACATTGGAATGGGCTGCCCAGGGAAGTAGTGGATTCTCCGTCCCTGGAGATATTTAAAAAGAGACTGGATGTGGCACTCAGTGCCATGGGCTGGTAACCACAGCGGTAGTGGATCAAGGGTTGGACCCGATGATCTCTGAGGTCCCTTCCAACCCAGCCAATTCTATAATTCTATGATTCTATGACTTTGCAGAAGGGAAGGATTCTTGGGTGGGGAGTGTGTGTGGAAATCACTGGGAAGATTGTTTCCAAATCCACGCCGTGTGCCACAGAGCTCATTCACTTGGCTGGGAGGTAAGTGTGCTCCTTTCTCTCTCCTGTCCTCACCACCTTGCAGGACCATGCCCATGTTTTGACTCCTAGAAATGTGGCCTCAGTGTGGCTGGGTGCTGGTCCTGGCCTTGCCAGCAAGCAGAGTGTTGTTCCACCTGTCTGCTCCCAGCCTTTGCCTTTCTTCTGTCCTCCTGCCATTCCGTAGCGACCATAAACTGCAATTCTGACCTTTTTGTCCTCGGTGAGCTATTAATTTAAAATACAAATGCTGTCCTCAAACAACAGTCATTAATATGAGGCAGCAAATTCTTCTCTTTGTTCTTTATTGTTGATTTCCCCTCATTGGGAAACTGGGTGGTAGGGGAACTGCATAGCTGCAGGAGCAGCTTGCTAATTGCATACTTTCAAATACTAATTTGTATGGGTTTGTTCAGTTATAAAGGGAAAAAGAAATAAGCCGGGGGGGTGATAAAAAAAGGTCAAGGTTATAAACCCCACAGAAGTTCCCTGGCCTGGAATTTTTATTAATTCTTTAAATGTAAATTGCAGGCCCATGGGCTGCACATCCACCCCCCCACCGAGGGCCAGGTAGGGCGGTGCAATTTGCCCTGCAGGCTTTCAGCATGGAACTACAGCTCTGCCCTCGGCTGCCCCAGAGGAAGGCCAGCGAGGTGCCAGCCAGGACATGGGGACATGGGGACATGGGGACATCATTCCCCCTGCGGGCATCGCTCCCGGCTGGCTGCGGGCAGGAGACAGCCCCTGACCCAAATGGTGTTGGAGCCTGGAGGGGCGAAACCATTGCTGCCTTTGAGTGCTGTCAGGTCAATCTGGTACCTGTGATGGTCCAAGGGAAGAGCTGAAAGGAGGTGCACTTCGAGGAGTTGCACTTTTTTACTAAACCAAGAAGGTTTAATTAAAAAAACCCAGCTTCTAGCTGAAAAAAAAAAAAAAAAAGACAAGTCTTCCGGTACCTGTGCTGAGATTGCTGCCCTATGCGTGTGAACCTCCCAGCCCTGCCAAAGAAAATCCTTACTAAACATGAAGTGCGAGATTTCAGTGCTTTGTAACGTGACTGGGAGATTTGGAATGAAAAGCAAAACAAGACTTACACATACTCAGCCCTTTTAAGTATTCAAAGCCCTCAGGGAGCAGCTACTGCTAGGTTATTAGAGATATTTTTTTGGTGTTTTCTTTTTTGCCTTCCTCCAGATGTTTTGCTGTACTTGATGTCTTTCTGTAGATTCTTCCTTACCATCAAGCCATGTCTGTGACTTTTCTTCTCTTTTTCAAAGGACAGTTTTACATGCTTGCTTCTAAGAAGCTCACGATGCCCGTGCATGGCATTCCTGCATAGCAGGGGCATTTCTGCTTACAACAATCAAATCTGCCCTGTTTGGACACTACTATGACTTTATTTCCTTTCCTATCTCTGTTGCCTGTAGCCACAGGTTTGGAGAACTGCCTCAGCACCCCAACACCCAGCAAGAGCATTGAAGCCCATAGAATCATAGAATCATAGAATTAGCCGGGTTGGAAGGGACCTCAGAGATCATCAAGTCCAACCCATGACCCACCGGAGCAGTTGCTAGACCATGGCACTGAGTGCCACATCCAGTCTTTTTTTAAATGTCTCCAGGGACGGAGAATCTACCACCTCACCGGGCAGACCATTCCATTGCCTGATCACCCTCTCCGTGAAGAAATTCTTCCTAATATCTAACCTAAATCTCCCCTGACACAACTTAAGACTGTGTCCTCTTGTCTTGTTGAAAGTCGTCTGGGAAAAGAGTCCAACCCCCCCCTGGCTCCAGCCTCCTTTCAGGGAGTTGTAGAGAGCGATGAGGTCTCCCCTGAGCCTCCTCTTCTCCAGGCTGAACACCCCCAGCTCCCTCAGCCTCTCCTCACAGGACTTGTGCTGGAGTCCCTTCACCAGCCTGGTTGCCCTCCTTTGGACCTGCTCCAGGACCTCAATCTCCTTCCTGAACTGAGGGGCCCAGACCTGGACACAGGACTCGAGCTGTGGCCTCACCAGGGCTGAGTACAGGGGCAGAATCACTTCCCTGGACCTGCTGGCCATGCTGTTCCTGATCCAGGCCAGGATGCCATTGGCCTTCTTGGCCACCTGGGCACACTGCTCAGTGCCATGCTCACCTTCAGCACCAGCACTGCCCGTGTCCCCTGCTGCCCCCAGAGATGTCCCCCAGAAGGGTGCCTTGAAACATGTGCTGAGCTGCTGAGAATGTGGCAGATAATCAGCTCTAAGGACCTGCTATGGTGCTCCTGCATGAAGGATGGGATAGTGGCCAGTACCAGGAGGAACCTTTCCAGGACAGCGAGTGTTGAATGGACAGGCATGGCATGGCCATCTGTGATTCACCATCATCCCACTCAGAGCTGACACCATATCAGCAGCTAAAGATACCACAGAACTCCAAGGCTGAGAACGTGAGGGAGGCAAAGGCAAGGAAAAGGTTTAACTGTGTTATTTTGTCCTTGTTTGCATGGGAAGGGTAGCTATCTCTGTGTTTTCACTCTCTTGTTGTCCTGTTACACAATACAGAGTAAAAATGGATTTTATTGTTTACCACTTGCATTAAAAAGATAAAATTGTTTCCCAGCATATACTACAATAGGCCACTGTTGTTTCCCCCCCCTTCTACTCAGCAAAGTAATCATGGTTGCATGACAACACTGAAGGGAAAAAAAGCATGCAGAGGCACCAGCTCTTTCAAAAATAATTGTATTTTTACATTGTATTGTATATTGTATTTCGTTGACAAGAAAAGGTCAGTCATTGGCCAAGTTACCAGATTTTGAGTGGGCTTGAAGTGGAAATCACCATAACCATGAGACAGTGCAGCAACAAAACCAGTATCTTAACTTTAACACATATGAATGTTGTGTTGTCTGGGGACTGATACCTGAAGGTTGTTTCTCAATTTAAAATGGGCAACACAGTGGATCCCTTGACAAAAATACTTGTTAGGTTTTTTTACTTATTTGATGATTAAGATAATTGGTCAATTAATTTCCTTAACTGAAAGAAAGGATGAGTTGGTAACCCTTATGGTTCATTACTACTAAAATAGTGTTTATTTAAGGAATAGCAAGGGCAGACTTGGAGTGGAGGTTGGTGCTCAGAGGCTTGCAGGTCACTTGACCACAGCAAACAAGACCTGTAGCATCTCTGGTTTGCAACAGGTTACCCTGGCTGCCTCTCAGACCTTTACGTTCCCTCAGTGGGGTATCCCCCTCATTCCCCAAGCCTACAAAAAATGGGCTGTAGTGGGTTCCAAAGCCAGGTATCATCATATTTTGTCATGGCTTTTATGTGCTCTAGAAAACAGTAGGTGGATGTGTTACGAAAAAACATGGAGTTTGAAGTGCCACACTGTCAAATATTGCTGTTTCTTAGCAGGCTTGTTTCATGCCAGCTAAGGTGTCACCAGCAGGGTGGGTGTCAGCACAGGAGTTCTCTGGGACCCCAGCTCCTGCAGCCATACAATGGGCTGGGCCTCTGCCCTGTAGTGCCTGCTGCTTGATGATGCCCTGCCAGATGAGGGGACCTTCTGAAAAATATGCCAGAGGAGGGGACCTTCTGAAAAAAATCTGTCTCAGGACTGAAGCAAGTGAGAATTGTGGTGGATTTACCATGAGAGTGCTGCTGGTCGTGAAAAGCCATCCCCGCTCATGAGGGACACCATGGAAGGAAAACAAAATCCTCCCAGCAAGACAAGGAAGATGAGACTTCTCCTCTCAGCCCTGGTCTCCCTGGAGTCCTCAGACCCTGCAGTCTTTGGGCGAAAAAACCTCTTTGGGCATCACCTGGGTATAACCCAGCACCAGCCTCCACCAATAGTCTGTGTGCAATTGCTTCACTGACTGGTGAGAGCATTTGGGAGTACCAAAGCCTGTTACTTCCCAGCCTGTTTTACTCCGATGTATCTCTGTGGACTACAGATGAAATGTTTCTTCATTATAATGAAGATTTTAAAAATCTGTACTAAAATCAAAGTAACACAGTCCTTTACCAGCAAAACAAAAGGCATTCTTTGATGCAGTTCACTCAGAAAAAATCATGGTTACCATAACAGGAAAGCAAAATTCTTGCTTCCTAGGTGAAGGAAACTCAGGACTTAGCCATGTAAGTTTATTTTTCAGGATACTGTTGAAAAATCTGTCTTCCAGAATACATTAAGCTGCCAACTCGCACTACAGGGAAAATGACACTGCAGAAACTGTAGCATGAAGAAAGAAGTAATCTCAGTTGTGGATTTGAGCTTGAATCTGGCATCCAGCTGGCAGAGACTGGATAACTATGAAGCATGTCAGCAGCCCTGGATGCCAGGATAGCCTTGTGAACAGGAACTCCTGATGATATTTTCTCCTGCAGTGTTCCTATTTTAGTTCTATTTATTTTCTCTCTATTTTGTGTGTTAGATAAAGATTAAGAAAAAAAAGAAAAAAAGGACTCTGCACATCTAGAGAAAACAAAGTCCTGGAAGGTGAAGAATGAGGATGCCAGCTTGTCACTCTTCTCTTGCTCAAGGCTAAAATAACTGCTGCGTGTTTAATTTTTTTCCAAATCACAGAGGGTTTAAATGACAGGTATGGTACCTCCTCAGTGTATGTCATCATCTGCTGGGTATTTAAGGATTTCTAAGGATTTAAGCTTTCCTGCTGTTTGAATACACAGGATGAGCAGAGGTCCTGGTTCTCTGGCATGTGTGGGGCTTCCCTGAGGGTGGAAAGAGAGACTGGAATGTAAAGCGATTCTCATTTGTTTAGCATTTCCCTGTACAAAAGCAGGGAGTTTTCCAAAGCTGACTGAAACGCAGTCATTTGTGGAGAACAACCCTTGGCTGCTACCTGGGTTATGTCGGCATGTAACAATACCTGTCTGCCTCATGAATGTCAGACAAAGCTGTCATAAATCCTCAAGCCCAGCAGTAAAATTAATGGGAATTGTAGAGAGCAGGACCTTGTCAGCTTCATAATAGGTCTCCGGGTGGAAAAAAAATTATTGTGCTTTCCTTCAGGCATTAGACACCCCAACTACTGATGCTCAGAGGCCATTATCCAGTTACAAGTGATTTTTTGCTCAGAAGAATTCTGTCGTTATCGCTTTTAATGTATCAAAGTGGAAGAGCCAGCGGTGTGGAGCGGGGCTGATGGAGCAGACCCCTCTGTGACAGGAGTCCCCCCGGGCCACCTCCTCTCCCTGCCTGTTGCTCTCAGAGCTCTGTCCCACACCACTTCCATTTTGTCATTTGCAATGTCGCTTTGTCATTTCAGAGGTGACCGGGGTGCAGCTGGGGCCCGGCCCCTTCCCTCTTTTTGCCCTGTCCAGCAGATCGGTATCAGCTTGGGGTGGGACGTCCTGTTTACATCCCCGGGCAGGACTGGGCCTGCTGGCCCGTCCCACCGGCACCAGCACCGGCCCGGTCCCTGGAGCCTTGCAGCGGGGTGTCAGGCTCCTTGGGGTGCCGAGGCCGGGCTGTTTGTCTGTGCTGTGTTCAATAGTATTTACAGGGCCTGACAGGGTTTCTGTCGGTCACACGCTGTGACCAGAGAAATATTTCCTCCACCACCCCCCTACCCCCCCCACCTCTGCTGCATAACTTGGCTTCTGTTTTCTTGTTGTTGTGTTTTTCCTCCTGCCTTTGTAGCTCTTGGCTGGGGCCGGGGCCAGGTCACGGGGCAGGATGTGCTGATTCTCCGGAGGTACAGACATGCGAATAAATTACAGTTTTCAGGAACTTTTCCGGGCACTAGAAGGTGATCATCTGCCTACCAAGATGTTAGCTCCTGGCACAGCTCTGGCCTGCACCTCTTCATCCTCTCTGCATCTGCTCCTTCAGGGGGCTGCTGAGGGTCAGGGTCCCTCCCAAAATCTGTTTTGGAGGTGTTGGATGGCACAGGCGGGGGTTGTTTGCACTGCAGAGCAGCCCTGGGCATGTTGAGTTTGTACATGCAGCTCCGTGTGGATGTTTTTGTAACTCCTAAGGTAGCTGCCAGCTGCATGTGTTGCAGCAACCCAGCTCACTGTCCCTCCACTGTTCCAGTCACCCCAGCAGCTTTTGGGGCCTTTTGAAGGACCTTCCCTACAGGTCAAGAAATTACTCTTCTGCTGAAGCTATTTGGAGAAAGGGCCTTTGGCAGCCATGCCAAAGAAGGGGTGATGGCAGTGATGCCCGAGGCTTCCTCATCTCCCACTGCTGGGGTCCCTTGTCCCTGGGTTTGCATGCAGCTGCAGAGGTGGCAAAGGATGTTGTCAACGTCCCCTCTTGGGCTTCTGCTGTGTTTAACTTCCCTTCTCCTATGGAGAGTGGATTTAAGTCCCTGCTCTTCTGCCAAAAGCATTTTAATAATGCCCTTCAAGCTACAGAAGTGCCTGTGCATCTTCCTGCCTCCCTGACCTGCCCCTGAGAGTTGCTTGGGCAGCTGTAATGCCCACCTTAGGGTGCTCCAGGGTCTCTTCTGCAACCCTGGGGCCACAAGGGATTCTTGCACAACTTGCACTTACTACTGACAGCTCAGGTTAAGTGGGGCAAATCTCCTTTCCTTATCTGGTACCTGAGTACCATATCTGTCTCCTTTCCTTATCTGTGTACCTGAAATAATTTTTCCTTCTCTCCTAACAGTGTTATTCAGATAAAGCTCAGGTAGGTATGACATAGCAGATTTGACCATCAGATTTGACTACACAAAGGCTCAAGGTCCAAATGTGAGTTGTAGTTGCAAACAAAGGAGAGGAGAGCCAGATCCTACAAAGAGCAGAGACATAGCAACTGCTTATTTTTTAAAGAGCCATGCATTTTAAGGTTATCATGTTAGAAATACCTGCTATTTAAGTAACCTGATCTAGTGTGAGGTGTGCCTGACCACGCAGGGGCACTGGAATTAGATGATCTTTGAAGTCCCTTCCAACCCAAACCATTCTATGATTCTATGATTGTATTGAACCAGGTAAGGATGACTTCTATGAATCAGGCATGGTAAACACAGTGGTCAATGTTCTTTACTCCAGGCAAAATGCCAGACTCATGGATGGTTGCTTGGTTTTGATCTGTTTTTCTTTTGTTTCAGTACCTCAGCATGTTTCCTGACCCTGGAGCAGGTCTGCATTTTGCACAGGCTGAAAGGGGGTACATATCTTTGTTCACAGCAATTCAATTCAGGGAGCCTTCACTAATGTTGGGTTTAGGAACAGTTTGATTCTTCTCAGCATTTTTCATACAGATCTGAGGGTCTTTCTCCACCTCTGATTTTTCAGATGGCTTAAAATCCATGTCCTGTGCTCAGTAAGTTCCTCATGTTCACAGGATTGAGAGAAGAGGCCAAAGAAAGAAATAGAGGCAGTGTGAGCAACCTGCCTGGTTGGAAGGAGCTCAGAGCCAAGAGGAAAGAAAAATCTGTGAAATGAAGCAGTGATCAGCCCCGTGGGGGTTCACCTGCACACCCCTGCACCCACATCTACACCCACAGGACTCTGAGCAGCTGCATGAACTTCTTTTATGCCTTTTGCAATGAAGAGAAAGTGTCAATATACACCTTGAAAATGCCTTGAACTGCAGATAACATTGGGAGGAACAGGACTTGGGTATGACAGAATCTTCCCTGGCCTGTGTCAACACATGGTGCATTGTTCCGAAGGAGCCACCTGAGTGATGGAGAAGTGAGGAGCCTGTACCAGGTCTGGGCACACACAGTGGCTCTCCCAGGGCCTGTTGTGGCATGTTGGCCTCTTGGCCATGCTTAACATTTTCAATAAGCCAACAAATTTCCCATATATAGTATGCTTCCCAGCCTGCAAGCCTTCCCAGCCTTCCCTTCCTGAAGCCTCATTGCCTTCCCTTGAAGCAATAAAGGACATCCGTGATGTTTCTGTACTGAACTGTGGGAAAAGAGAGGCAAGAAGCTGTGACCTCCAGGCAAGGGAGTGCTTTGGAAACACCGTCACCGAAAAATCAACACATCAGCCCAGAAGGCCTACAGGCAGCCCATCTCCTCCTGCCTTATCAGAGAGAGGGCTCCTCTGTGGATGCTGAGGGAGCAGCCTCCGGATGTTTTTGAGATGTTTATTCTATCCAGGGTTGATACTGAAGTCAATATGATAACTAAAAATAAAGATTAAAAAAAAAAAATAATAAATTCACTGCAAATATTTGTTTCTGAGTTGTTATGTTTACCCATACCAGCGCAGCTTTCCATTTAGGCAGGCCGGTAATACCAGATGTTCAGTCATTTTCAGCAACATGGTTGTATCCCAGATTTACCCTGCTGGAGCAGCTATATTAAACAGGCCTGTAATTTTCCACTGTGACTGGAATATCCCGTTCCTCTGGGGCGAGCAATTGCTGGTGGGATAGGTCCCATCCACATGCAGCCAGCACACTTCTGAGCCCTCTCCCAGCTCTCACCCTGGCAGGAGAAGACACCACTTCTGGTGTCCCCAACTGGGCTTGGTCTGGGAGGTGTTGAGGACAGGGGAGGTCCCTGTCAGTAGCATCTTCTGGGGATCTGCTGCCCAGTCACCCACAGCCCGATGCTGCTGCAGAGGATGTGGCTGGGGCTGAAGACATCTTCTGCCCCATCCTTCCTTGTGCTCATAGCCTGTGGGCATGAATGGTGCCTGCTAAGGTGGTCTGAAGAGAAAAACAGAATAAAAGCTAATGTTTCACATCAACACCTCTGCCCTGTCGCCTTGTGCTTCCTGATGAATGGGCAGAACTTCAGGCCTTCAACCCATTTACAAATGTTTACCAGCAAGCAATCAGGTTACTAGCAAGATGACCTCCTCGAGGATATGGGACACTTCTGAGTACAGCCTCCTCCAAGCACCAACCTGAAGGCTTCAGGTGAGTCAATAATGATGGGCAGATCTGTGTGGCTTGTCCTTCTGTCTTCCACAAGTAGCAGTGGTGGTAGTGAACAGTGGAGAAGGCTTCCCTTGCAGACCAGCATAAAGATTGAGCTTAGTTCTGTGTCCTGACAACTCTCATGGCACAGGATCATAGAATCATAGAATCATAGAATTGGCTGGGTTGGAAGGGACCTCAGAGATCATCAAGTCCAACCCTTGATCCACTACCGCTGCGGCTACCAGACCATGGCACTGAGTGCCACATCCAGTCTCTTTTTAAATATCTCCAGGGATGGAGAATCCACTACTTCCCTGGATATGAGGTTGGAGAGACACATGGTGGAAGGAGGGACTGAAAATGTGTTGTTGGGGCTGGGTGTTCCTCCTCCTGGGTGTTCCTCAGCTGTACCTCCTCCAGCCCAAGTGCATGTCACCGAGTGAGAGTCATCCCTGCCCTGGCCACTGCTTCCATCTACCCTCCTGCCTTGGGAACAGGGATGGCTGAAGACTCCACCATGCTCCCTTCAGTGGCAAGGAGGTGCTTGCTCTTCACCTGCAGGTGAGGCATGAGGGCAGAGTGGGGATGCTCTGGGCAAAGCTGCTGCACCTCCTGGCACAGCCACCACTGCTTTGGGTCCCAGGACATCAGCACCCACCTCTGCTTTCCTCTCACCAGGAGCAACACAGTCCAGGGAGGGGCTTCTGGTGAAGCTGCCAGCTTTTCCTCCATCATGAACACCTGTCTATAAGGCCAGAGAGGTGTTTCTGGAAGAAAAGACCCTTTTGTGGGTGCTGTTGCCAACTATGATTATGATTGTGTTGGTTTTTCTGCCACTGATTTTTGTCACACGATAGGACTGGGTCAAAGCATTGCTACTCCTGGAGTCATCAAGAAATAAAAATACTCTTCAGGTAGGTGTGGAAAGAGATCCTATTATTATTATGTGACACATGGGATTAAACAGCTAGAGCAGGCAGGCTGCTTCCATGAACTCACTCAGTTGCAAAGATTTATTGCCTCAACAAGTTGAGAGGGGCTCAGCTGGCTGTCTTGTCACTGTGAGGTGATCTCATATGAAGGGAGGGATACCCAGCTTACCCAGCTAGCCATTGCAAATGTAGTTTTAATTGCATTAAAATGAAGTTAAACTAAAATCTGTCATGCAGGTAAAAATGCAAAATTTTAAATCGGAGATACTGCATGCTCTTAGTCTCCAAATGTCACCACAGGAGAGCCCTTCCCTGTCCTCTCCTCCAGCTGCCAGGGAGATGGGTGCTGCCACAGGGCAGTGTCCCAGCAGTCACTGATTAACAGCCTGCCCGGGGAGCTGCTGACCACGCTCTGGGTTACGCCTCGACCCCCCTGGCTGCTCATTTCTGATGCTTGACTTCACTCTGTGGTGTTTTTATAGACCTTTTGCCACAGCTCTTGTTTCCCACAGCCTTTTATTTTTCCCTTTACAATTTCCAATGTAAGGAGTGAGACTGATTCCTGCCATCCCTGGATTGCTTTTTATGGGTAACTCCTCCGCAGCTCAGCCATCAGGCCCGTGTGGATGCAAGGATAAAAGCTTATAAGTCTCCCAAAATGGAGTTGAGATGAGATTTCAGTGAGCCATCCATGTTTTGTGGCTTTTTAGCATATGGTAAACTTTATCCTCCGGGGAGGGAAACGTCCCTCACGGCAGCTTCTCCCTACTCAGTTCCATCTATGCTGAGCTCTCTAGTGCAGGCTCAAAGACTGCATTGCCAGTGGCACAAGCAGTAGCAGGAGATGAAGATGTTGAAATCATATTATATTTATTACATATATGAGATATAAAAACAAATTACCAAAATAGTATCATTTTTTTTTTCTGTGAGTCCACAGGACCTCGAAAGAAAAATACATACGTAAAGCAGATTGATAGACATATGACTTTTCTGGTCTTGTATGTCTTCCTTTTCTTTCCCTTCACACTCATAACAAAATACACTCTATGCAAAGTGGTTTAAAGATGCTTTACAGAAAAGATACATTTTAGTGCTGAAAACTGCAGTATACTGTGCTATATTCCATACTGGTGTTATTGAGGAAATATAATGGCCATATATATTGCAAACAATAACACAGAAGAAAAAAAAAATAGTTCAGTTTTAAATACTAACATAAAAATAAAATAAACTCCAGGCCCACCATGAATCACTGGGTTGTGATACAAGAATGCAAGTCCTTTCTGTTGTCCACATCCACAGGCAGAGTTTTTCTCCTCTGGAAATTGCATTTTTTGTCTCAAAGTCTCTTCTCACACTGCTTGCGAAGTCTCGCTGGAGTCCTGCCCACGGGGTCCAAGTGCTGGTCTGAAGCTGGGACTTCAGTGCAAATACTTTAGCTTTCAGATTGTATCCTCAGATACTCTGAGTGGCCAGTGCCAGGCCGGCCGTTCCCTTTATAGCGTTAATGCCGTCCAACTGGGGGGGAACTTCAGGAGTGCTTCTGTTTCAGGGAGTTTTTTCCATGTGCCACCTTCAACCTCTTCTTTCCCCAACACAATTAGACTTCCTGCACCGTCAAGTGGCAGGTAGTAAAGTGCTTTATACAATGAAATATTTACACTAGGGCTAGGTTCATTTTTTAACACTTCAAGGACAAAAAAAAAGCTCCGAGGTGCTGCACCCTCTGGAGCTGCCCCTTCTCTGGGGCCGTGCAGGGGGTGGAATCCCGGACTCTGCCTGGTGCTGCACTCGTGCCAAGGCAGAGGGATTGGATTCACTCCGGGAGCTCCATCTTCACCATCACTGGCAGAGAATGCAGCCCCCGAAACCTTCAGCGGGGTGACCAGGTTAAAAGCACGTGGTGCTTGATTCTCCTTGGCAGGTGCTGTGTCCTAACTTGAGGGAGGGGTTTAAAAGAATGGTTGTCACTTTTTGTGACTGCCTACCACTTCGGCCGTTGCCTTCCTCACCGCATCCTCTGGGAGCCTCTGGAAGTCACTCTAGATCCGTGCTGGTGGCACTGGCAGTGGTGTTTTGCTTCTCAGCTCTAGCTCATGGGCACGCCTTCCCTCTCTAGGGTGGCAATTTAGGCTAGAGTGATCAATGGCTTCAGAGGAGTTTCTCCAACATTGCACTGAAGTGAGACAACCGTCTGCCCTTCCTTTTGTTTCCCTCAACAGAACAATGAGCCAGGCTCAGGAGAACACCTGGCAAGAAAGCTACAGGCAAGTGAATGAACATTGGCTAGGAAGAGTTAAATTAGATAGTGCCTACAACTCTGAACACCTTGCTACATGTTTTGGCACTATTTTCTTACATTCCAGTTTTCATCCTAGAGGTCTTCTCTCTGCGAAGGCTGTTGCATTTTGTGCATAAAGAAATGCCCTTTGGACATCGTGCACCTCTAGTTGCAGTCTCTTTTCAAAATCTCCAGGACCTTTCTTCCAAGAGCCGACTTCCACTGATGGACAAAACTTTTCATGTTGACAATGAGTCTGCCTGTTCGGGTGTCCTCATGTCCTGCCACGAGGTACTCCAAGCCTGCAAACCAGCAGAGCAGTTAGGGACTGCACACCACTACACTCAAGTGGCCTATTGATGCTGCAGCATCAGCCTGGATATCTAGTCCCATGTCAAAAAGCACTTACATGAAGAAAGATTTACACATATTGATTCTCTCATATATCTGTATATCTATACCTCTGTATCTGTGGAAAAATTACCTCTGTGGCACGTCTATCAGTGACATGCAGCGTACAAACTTTGATTTTGTTGGCTTCTAAATATAAACGGAAGCTAAAGTCTGGGGGCTGCACTATGAGTTTTTAAACTTCACTTGAAAACTTCATTTGGTGGCCACCTGTCTCACCTTTCCCTGAAAATACCTATGCCTGGAAATCAATGGGTTCAGAACATTCATAACATCATAGAAGCAGAATGATTTGGGTTAGAAGGGACCTTAAAGGCCATCTAGTTCCAATGCCCCTGCCCTGATGTCTAGCCCCTGCTAGACGAGCTTGCTCCAAGCCCCATCCAGCCTGGCCTCAAACACTGCCAGGGAAGGGGCAGCCACAACTTCTCCACAACCTGTGCCAGTGTCTCACCACCCTCACATTAAGGAATTTCTTCCTAATGTCTACCCTAAATCTACCCTCTCCCAGTTTAAAGACATTACCCCTTGTCCTATTGCTACATGTCCTTGTGAAAAATCCCTCCTTAGCTTTCCTGTAGGACCCCTTCAGGTACTGGAAGGCTGCTGTAAGGTCTTTCTAGAGCCTTTTCTTCTAAAGCCCCAACTCTCTCAGTCTGTCTTCATAGGAGAGTTGCTCCAGCCCTCTGATCATCTTTGTGGCCCTCTTCTGGACTTGCTTTAACAGTTCCAGTCCTGCAATGATGGCACAGGACAGCCCAGTGCCAGTGTGTTGCTCGAAATAGCTGGTGCCTCCTTGCAGGCAAAGGCAGGTCAGAGGAGAGGCAATACTAGATTTGTAAGCATGAGCACCCCAGAAGAGCCTGAAGGCATGGTAGCCACACTGAAAAGAGATACCTCAACTTATGCCTCCACCAGATGTTTTAGAGACATGGCAGCAGATTCTGGCAAAGCCTTGCCTGGTGTCAAGAAGGTGCCAGAAGGGCCTTGAGTGTGGACCCTCAACATCCTGCTGCAGGGTTTGAACCAAGCATCCAGGTCTGTGCTTGGGTCTCAGGGCATGATTCAGAGAGCACATGGAGCCAGTCAATAGCTGCCAAACAGGGGGTCAAAGTGAAGCCTTTGGCTTGAATTAGCTAAAGAAGCACTGACACAGACCCCAACAGCCAAAATGGGCTAGGAATTTGCCGTAAATGGGAACAATAAAGAGGATAATCCCTCCTGTGTCAGGAGGAACTCCCTGCCAGGTTGACCATCCTGCAGCAGCATTATTGGGATGCAGCAAGCATGAGGTACAGCCTTCCTGTACCTCTTCCTCCTCCTTGCACTAGTCCAGGGAGCACCACATGGTGGTACAAAATAGCCTGAGGGAGGGGGGTCTCCCCAGTGCTCTCTGTCACCCTGCTCCTTCCTGGGCCACAGTGAGGTGTCTGCTCATGTTTTCTTGGGTTTTCATTTTGTAATTCAGAGTAAAGGGAGAGTCTCCCCTAGCTGAAGGTCACGTATGTTTTCCTTTAATTCAATACAATTTCTTATCTGCTTGATCTGAGATTTTGGGCACACACATACTCTCTTCTGCCAAGTAAACACAGGATATGTGTATGGCAGTATCCTCCTTCACAAGACTTTCATTTTGGTGATGTCAGTCTTGCTGTTATAAACATCACTTTTCAAGAGCTTCCAAATCTATCTCTCTTGAGAGGAAGGAGTGTGGCATGCACCCTCAGAGAACAAGAAAATATTGCTGTGGTTGCTGATTTGGTAGGGCTTTCTAGAGTGTCAGCCTGGTGTTAGAGGAGTATAAAACCAAATGGCTGAGGTGCTGCAAGCCAGGACCTGGAGCTGTGTGTTTTGTCCTGTGGTGCTGGCAGGCAGTTCTCTGCTTATTTGTGCCAGTGCTGGGCAGAGCTGAGGAGGGGAAGAGGCTTCTGTTCCCTTGCAGATGGCTGAGGCCTTTAAACCTTTCAGTTCAGTGTCCCCCAGAAGTCCAGCCTGACTCTGTGGGTGTGTGTGGAGGGGAAAGGGTGCAAGGGTAGTGAATACCATCTCACAGGAACTTAAGCACACATCATCTGTAAACAACCCATGGAGATTTGACAAATACTTTGAATTTTTATTTCTTGTCAGAGCCTTTAAGATACTAACCTCCTTTTGGTTTCCTTTTAGTGCTGTGAAACAGGACAAAAATATGTCTTTATTTTATTTTTGTCTTTGATCTCCTCTATGATTCTGGGAGATGTGATTTCCATTATAGCTATATGTCAGGAAATTGTTTTATGTCATCTTGGCTTTTTATCCAGCTGTTATTGGTTTATTCATCTGCAGGTCACAACCTCTTATTCTGAGAGAGGGTGAAATCTGCTAATATTCTCTATTGCAAACAATTCAGAAGAGAATGTGGTAGCTAAAGAAAATGAGATTTAAATAATATCTGGGATCCTTTTATTTTTTTCCCTTTGAAATTACTGAATCTTAAATATACCCTCAGTTGATATTTTCAAGTTTCCCATTAGGACAAAACTTCACAACTTCTTTTCAACATGAAAGCTGAGATTATTTTATGCTAATAGGACTCCAGCAGCTGCATTTCAATGTCAAACTTGGCCGTGTAAAGCATGAGAGCTGGCAAGGGGGTAACACCTGGATTGCCTTTGGTGTATCTTTACCCTCCCACTGATGTCCAAGAGATCTTCATCAGTTCTGTGATTACTGCTTTTTTCCCCCCACTGGGGAAAATCAGTGAAACTCCTCTGAACTTACTGAAGATGCAAAGCTGGCTGTCAGGTGCAGGGCTGCCCTGCATGCTTGGTGTCTGACACCTTTCATGGTGTTCCTTCATGTTCTTACTAAGGCAACTGCACCTGAGCTTTCCTGCTTGCGTTTGTATGGCATATGGAAAAATAAAACAGCTGTATCTTTTTAATTATAGATTCATGGTGTATTACCCATATCTAAAAGTTTACTGCACTTAAACAGTAAAGTCGTGCCTACTGCTGCTGATTCATCCAACCCTTGTACCTGACAAGACTTCCCCATGAAAGCTGTGCTATCACAGCAGCTTGCCTTCAAAGCCAGAGATGGTCACTCCCATGCAGATGAAAGCAGACCGCAAACATCTCATCAATTAATAACCTTTTAGTGTAATCCAGCTTCACAGACAGCCCTTTCCTTCCAAAGAAAGTTTCTAATGCTGCATACATACAAGATGCCTCAGCATAGAAATCAGCCTTTTGATTGGTAATTTCCAAGTGATGTGTGTGCTTTGTGGAGAGAAAATCCTTTATCTGAACTAGCTGGTAACTGATGGTTCATCTGAGTGGTAAAGAAAGGTGTGTCAGCTGGAGCTTAGCTTTGTGGTATTTAACAAAAGACTGAGTCTGAGTCTTCATTTCCTCCTCCATGCTGGAGGCTGCATGCACTGTTTAGCCACCACTGGCTATACTCCATTTCAGTGAAAAAAGATGAGAAAAAAATTGTGAAGCCAAAGCTGCCATCTCACTGCATGGAAGAATGTCTTCCAAATTTTGTAGATGCAAACTAGTGTTCTTTTCAAAGAGACATCTTCCCTTGAGTGTAGATTAGAGCTTCAGCACAGTATCACAACTCAAATGAGATTTAAATGCTTTTTTATGGATTCAAATTAGCATTAGGTTTAAAAAGATATGCCATGTAGTCATGGGGTGTTATGCACCTCCCTCCCTCTGCAGATAGACTGAAACTGGTAAAGCTGCCGAACTTACTGTGTTTCATAAAGAGAACTATATGTTTGAAACTCTATAGATCAAACCAAGTTTTTCTTCACAAAGTTCAAATTTGATGGAGATTGCTATTGGAGTCCAAATGATGTAACAGACAATAACTTAGTCAGTACTGGGCTGCAATCTTATCTCATTGTCTTGAGAGGACAGAGGGTTAGGAATGAAATCTGTATAAATGTGGCAGGAAGGTATTGCTCAGGAAATCAAACCTACCAGGATTGAGGATGGGACAAGTGCAGCCTCTGTTAGTCCAGGATTCAGGGTAGAGTGTCCTCTTGCCCCGAAGGATCTTTAGCTTTGTGGATTTCAAGACTTTCTTGATCTTCACATTGACTTCTGCATGTGAGCCTTTGTCATGGGCTGACAAGATCTTTGTCTTGATCACTGGGAAGACATAAATTCAAACCCAGGAATATATAAAGTATTTACAATGAATTTACTAAATGTACAGTGACGCTTTACTCAGTGCTGGAAGCTCAGGGAAACCTCTCTTCCTACTGCTTGCCCTCCTGAAGCTCATGATGAGCCCTATAACTCATCTGTCTCTCCAGTCTGGCTGACACCTTTGCATGCTGAATGATGAAACGCTGGGAAGCCAGAGTGCACTTTAGATAAGGTTTATGAACTTGGGGTTTCTGTGAGTTTTTTATTATTATTATTTCTTATCTCTTGCAAGATTGAACACAGTGACTATTGCGGCCAGGGAGCAAAGCAAAGAGAATCATATTTTTTTTCTATTATTGCTAAACCAGAGCTGTATTTCAACAGCTGTCGGCCCCTTGAACTTCCCTTTGTAGGTTGCTCCACAGCCTGCAGAGCTAGGGGTTATCTGTTTGTGCATTTTTTACTTCAGTGCGAGATGAAACAGGTGCAAGAAACCTCTGGAAGTCTGTGAAGGAAGGGAGTGCTCTGCACAGCATTCCTCACTCTGCTGAGGTATGAAGGATGCAGTTCACTGGTACGCACCAGAGAGGTCTTGGGAAACAAAGGTGCCTCCTCTCATTCATTTAAATCCAGGGGAGACATAGAGAATATACATCCCCCCTTTGCAACAGCTGAACTTTACTGACAGGGGGAAGATCCCAGAAGCTGATGGAGCTGCTTTCTCTGTGTAGCAGGTTGTGTGGTGATCACTGTACCTCCTTTCATTCAGGCCAATTCATATTCAGTAATTTTTAGACTGTTCTTGGGGCACCTGGTCTACAGACAGAACTTTAGTAACTCATTTTTGGAAACAGTGCTTTCCAGTCTGTCTTGGATCTAGACAACCTCTTAGATACCCTTCCAGCTCTTGTCCCCTCATGATTTTGGCACAAGAGTATTTTGGTAGCAAGAGAGGTGGGCAACAAAGCAACATGCTTTGCTAACCTTGACTTGGCACCACAACATCTATACATTTTAAACAGGTCAAAGATCTGCTCCCAGACTAAGCTGTCCATGGGTGTGCAGGGATGGAAGGGTGCACACCATAGCACCTCTCAATCTTTACGCTTTTGTAGCTCCCTGAAGCAACTCCCTTTACAGCCCTTCCACCTCACCCGAAACTCACCATAGGTGTACTTCATCCCACAGAAGACCCTGGGGTTCCCTAAAACTTGCTCTTTACATTCGCATTTACCTGAGGAAAAAATAGAAAGCAAATGGCTGTGGATTGTAATTAGAAGATGGAAGCCTATGTGGGCAAAGCCTGGGACCTGCTGGATGTTTTCAGGTGGTTCACAAGTCTTATGCAAAAAAAGCTCTATTTTCAGATTCAGGCTGAATATACAATTTTAGTCCAAGGGCAATTATTCCTTGTTTACAATTTGAAGAGAAGGGAAACAAAGGCCGCCTTATTTTGCTTCAGGATGCAAATAACACACGTCTTTCCCCATGGTATTTTCCACACCATAATGTACCAGACAAAATTTTAAAAGGAAATGTTTGCAGAGGTTAAGGCAGACTAATGACTTCCGTGATCTTAGAACAAAGATTAACATGATACACTTATTTATGTTTAAAATGAAGTTGGCCAGACAAATGATGGCTCTTTCACCTCTATTAACTCGATTATTGTATATTTGAGATTTTATCACACTGCTTTCTGAAAATGCAGGAAATTACGCTCGCCTGCTTGCATGCAGTAATTGCAGGGGAGGACAGCTTGATGCTGCACCACAGAGACAAACTGCCTCATAGCAACTTCATGCAGCATCTGCCTCCTCCTGACTCGGGGGGGAAATAAAATCTATGGTTTCAGCTGAAATGCCAGGCAATCTCAGATCACACCGTAAGCTGCAATTGGTGCCAAAGTACTGCAGGTGTAGGGGAGATAAATTTTTATTTGGAAATTTCCAATTCCCTGCCCATGAAGTAGAAAAGGCCACCCTCTACGTAATGTTGCTGATTTGTCCAATCTGTAGTAGTCCTACTGAGCACAAAGACAGATTTAAAATAATTAATAAAATAAAGAGTGTCCAGCTTTGAAATTCAGAGCTGGGCTGCAAATTCAGGCAAGTAACTCTTGCCTTACCAACAGCTAAATGCTGGGTGCAGGCTTTCAGTGTGGAGCACCTGCCTAAAGGGTTTGCACATCTTCATATTGATGGGATGAGCCATAAGGCTGCTCCAGCTTGTGAAGGAGAAGGAAGTGGTCACCAGGACATCAACAAGGAAATGTGGATCCCTTCCTGCAACTTCCAGTTGCCTGCAACTAATTACAAGCCAGTGCAGAAGACTGTATCCATGCTGGCTGCTGGCAGGAGGGATGGGGCAGGGAAACATGTGCAAAGACACTGTCCTACCGGAGTGCCGGAGTGCTGAGAAGCCCTGCTCATCCTCCCAGCCCCAGGTGGGCTCACTCTCATTGACCACAGCCTGGAAAGGAGGTGTTTCGTGGTGCCAGGTCACATCCGAGCTGTTGGGGGAAAGGGAGATGGTCACCCTCCATCCTCGAGTCAGTGAAAAGCAGGAACATTACCAACCTGTCCTCTGGGTGCAAGGTGACAGCGTAACTTGGTGGTGTTAAAAGCAAGGGGCAGTTTTTTAAAGTGAACAGGTTGAGTGTTTTCAGAGTGGATCATGAATCCATTTTGGTTTTGTAATGTGTTATAGGGATTTATATGCTATAGATATAGTAAGAAGGCAACATGTAAGAGGTATCATTAAAATGTGCTGCCTTTTAAAAGTCAGAGCCTGACTCTTAACTCCAGTGCAGTCAATGCAAGCTGAGTTAAAACTGCAACGATATTAATTGTTTGTTCTCCTCTTGCTTAGATCTCCCTGAGGCTCATATTTTGCCCACAGAGTGAAAGCATCAGTGAAGGTTATGGAAAACTACCCACCTATTAACATCAGCACCAAGAGCCAATACTCCAACCTCACCAGTGCTTTGCCACGGTGTGCCGGGCACCCAGGCGAACCACAGCCTCAGCTCCCGCTCCGTCCCCAATTCCCAGCCGCGCCAAACCCCTAATATTTGATACATCGGATGCTTCTCAGACCGTGTGCCATGCATAAATGGGGACGGAGCAGTGCCTTCCCTGGGATGGAGATGCAGGGGGGGGGACTGCCGAGGCTGGGGGCGGGTGGCCGGGGTGCCCCAACTCACCTGCTGCTGAGGCAGTCGCCGGTGCGGGGGTCGCAGCTGCGGGCGCAGTCGCAGGGGCGGCAGCCGTAGGTCCCGAAGCCCCAGTATCCCGGGAGGCAGTGGTCACAGCGGGGCCCTGCCACCCCGGGCTTGCAGGGACAGTCACCCGTGCTGGGGTCACAGAAGGTGCGGGGTCCCAGGGGGAGGGTGGCCGATCCCAGGGGGTGGCAGGAGCAGGCTGTGGGGGACACCGTGGAGAGGGTCTGTGAGTGCAAAAGCTCCGTGGGATGAAAGCGCTGCTCTGCCTACCGACAGTGATGCTTCTGGGCCTTTTTATAACTCTCACCCATATAACTCTGACCAGAATCTCCCTATGGAAATGGTATGAGTTGTAACTTTTGTGAGGTATCTTAGTCTACCTACGCTGGTTTCACATTGTGTTTTGCCAAACAGGACTTTATTACTTTCCTTGTAGCATCTGGACTCCAGTCCAGCTGAGTAGCCAGGGATGTGCCCGGCTCACACCGATGTTCAAGCAGCTGTGGGTGCTTCATTGCAAAAATGAATCAGAACATAATTGCTTTCTAAAGTAATAACAACTGTCTTACATCCAGGAGGTTAAAAAAAAAACCCTGAGAATTTTAATTAAAGTGGAGGCTGAGGAAAAAAAAACAACCCCTCTGTCTGATTTTCTCTTAAAGCTATAATTTCAAAACAATAAAAAAAAAGGAAGACATTGATGTTTTAGAGATATACTTTCGTATATACTCTGGGACATAGGTTTGCAAATGACAGCTGTTCTTTTTTACCTCCACACAGCCCCTTGCAGCAGAATGAGGCACTGGAAGCATATTGGGACACACTGGGAGAAATGGCCATCCTCACAAATCAGAAAGGATGGCCTGAAATAAGTGAAGTATTCCTTGCCTACCTCTTAGGATTCTGCTTCTGCATAAATGCAATTTGTGTCTCCTGCAAGACTACAAGTTTTTTTTTTTTTTTTTTTTCTCTCCCCACAAAAGATGTTAAAATTTTCAAAGATCAGAAATACATTTATCAAAATTGTGAGCCAAACCTCTGACCATTTGGCCTGGCCAGCAGGCAATGCAGTGCCCTGCAGGAACAATAGCTGGGTGACTTATGCTTTCACTCTGTCATGGTTTGGTTCTCTGACCAGGATATGTTACAGTCTTGTGCATTATGGCAAAAAATTATCCACTGAAGGACTTTTGCCAAAACTCCATTTACATAAAAATTTGATTTATTGAGAGAGCTTTGTTTGGAGGGAAAATTTTCACCAAATTCTAATACAAATATTTTTATTTTGCAACTGTGAAGGCAATAAAGTAGGAAAGCCACTGCAACACAAACTTTTTCTTGAAATACCTATTACTGTGCACATATACTTAATTTTTCTCTCACAAGATTTTTGTGGTTTCAGGGATCCAACATACATGTAGTGTCATTTCAGAATATTAAAGGACAGATTAATATTGGCAAATAACTTAGAGGCGACTATGGTTCCAACATCTTTGCCAAAGTAATCCACAAATTTTCCCCACTCTTTCCATTCCCAAACAAATATAATTATATAAAATTAAAAGATTAGAATGCCTCTCCACACACTGCATAACTAGCTGCAGGCACTGAACTCCAGTACCTTTAATAGCATAGTTTTCAACAGCGTTCCCCAAGACTCGCATACCTTTCTCCTGAAGTCTGTGAAGTGTTTTACACCTGACATACGTAGACAAATGCTCTCTTCTCCAACTAGATGTGGTGGGTATTTCTGGCATTCCTCAGCCCCTTCAGGGGAAATATCAAGCACTTATCAGCCTCTTCTGTTCTCTTGCAGTTGGTGAGCTAAACCCACTGCTCAGAGAGATTTGATCCCATTTTGGTACAATTTCAGATGAGTTTTACTCCCAGCCCTATTGGGGCTGCAGCTTTTTATGTTTTAAACAATGCTTTCACACACTTTTTTTTTTTCCACATGGAAAGTTCAATGGCAAGGGCAACACCATGGTAGGGCAAGAATATTAAATTTACAAAGGCTGTTATGAAAACATTGAGTTCATAGACAATTAAAACGCCAATTAAAAATTACAATGTAGTTGGCTATACTTTTAAAATAAAAGTTGTGAAGACATGTTCTGTAAAGGTTGGTCATTTCTACAAGGTTTGTGTACCCACCTCCATGGACCTCATCCTTTCTGGCTCCTTCACTATTGAGCTACCAAGGGTCTGACCAGCTTTCCATCAGCAGCTGGTGAACTGAAGCTTTTATGTCTTGCATCTTGGGTGGAGGCCCAAGATGACACTATGTGGGATTAATCTGCATGCTTTGGTTGGTAAATTTACAACACAGTAAACATTTGTGAGGTGATGCAGTGGGAACATGCTGAACAATGCAGAGACAAAGTGCAGCCCATCACAATGCACTGAGTACAGAAATGAGACTCTAGAGCTCATATGTGAGCATGTTGTACTGAATTTAAAAAAAATGCATGGAAATAGGACCACGTGTTTCCATATGGCTATGGCAAGAAGAAAAAGGCTGCAGTGCTGATTATACAGCATTTGGCAGCTGCAGCTGCTGCTCCCTCATGGGTTGCTGTGCTGAGTGTTAGTTTTAGACCTCATTTTCTTTCTTCCACTCAATCTGCACCTCACTGTAGCACAGGTAGGAGGAGACTCACCTGCAGGAAGGTCAGAAGAGCAGCCAAGCAGCAGATAAAGCATCTATGGACAGTGTTGGATAGCAGCTCATGGGTGGACACATGGACACAGAGTGCAAGAGTCTCCAAGAGAGGCTTTGGGACAGTGCCTGTCTCATGTGATGTGGCCACCCCACTGGTGGTGCTGGGGGTTTCCATGACCAAGGGAGTGCCAGTCAGAGAAGGGCTGGCTGGACACCACCAGTCTGGGGATAAGGGAAATCCTCCACAAGCTTGAGCTTTTTGCTTTCTTTTCCATTTGTAAGCAGCTTGTTAAAATGCCAACTAACCACCCTGCACCACATAGTAATATTTTGCACGTGATTTCCATGCACAGATGAATTAATAGCTCTGTCCTGAATTAACATGCCTGTCCTGATGCTGCATGTGCTGATTTGGGTTGAAATCCAGTGAGTGGGACTCTAGTGGAGCTGGACTTCTCTGCCCTGGAATGGGGATACTGTTATAGTTTCTTCAGCTGCCAGCCAACTGTTGGAAATGCTAAATATTTACACGTAAAACCTTACAGTTGAAAAGCAAAAATAAGCTTGGCAATTATAAAATCTGATTTATTGTCTGCAATTATACTGTAGCTGAGGCTTAAAAATTCATGAGGGACGTAAAGAAAAGGAATGATGGGGGGAAAGTCATCAGATTGCTGTTTTAAGTGGCAGAACGTCTCATTTTATCAGGTACACACCTACTCCTGAGCAAATACTATATACACTCTTTGCCTATGAGAATATTTAAAGTACCCTTAAAGATTATGGCTTAACAACTCCTTTATTTACTTTGACATTGGTATTTTAAAATTTGCAATGCTACCCCACGGTTAAGCAATAAGAACTCCTTGAGCCAGAAGCAAGCAGGCAACTTTGTGGCCTTCCCAGAATGAGTAACAGGGCACCACACACATCCCTTGTTCCTGCAGACCATGGCATGGGCCTTGGAAGTGTGCCAGGCATAGGATTTAACTGGTCTTCCATAATTTAATTTAAGAGTCACTAGATATTTGCTACAGCACTGCTGTAGCTACTGAGCTCCCCCATAAGATGCTGGGTCCCCAGGTTCAGGGAGCAGATCTGGCAGCAGAAAAACAGAAGAGAAATGGTGAAGGAGGCTCAGAGAGAACATTTGTGAAGGTTTGAAAAGCCCAGAGAAAACCCATTTGTGTATCTGTAGCAATAGGGTCTCTGAAAGGAAAGCATTCAGAGAGCCCCTGCATTTTTTTTGAGCCTACTTTATTCCAGGGAATGTTGTCTCCCTGACATACTTGAGTCCTTCAAGCTCTGTAGTTAATAAAGACAAAAAACCCCCCCAAAAAAACAAAACAAAAAAACACACACAAAACCCAAACAAACAAAAAGCAAAAAAGTAAAAGTAATGAAGAAGGTAAAAAAATATAGACTTTTTCTCACTGTACACAGTGAGAAATCTTATAGTTATCTTATCTTACAGTTCTTGTGACATATATGTTACCTGTGGCCTTTAAGTACCAGAGTTCATGAATATGTAATGGTCCATAAAGAGCCTGGATTATTGCACTACGGAGTAACAGAAACAAATTTATAGTCTTTGTTTCCGGAACACTTCTTTTTGGAAAAAAAATGTGGGAAGTGGAATGCCACAGGCCAGTGATTAAGAGATGACTGCAGAAAGCTGAGAGGACTGAGGACTTGCATCCATCAACAAAATGCCCACTAATCGTCTCATCCTACCCAGAAGGGCTGGGAGAAAATTTTTAATCAAGTCTTCTGGGATTTGGCTAACATATTGATTAATGATGGATATAATGACTGACTTCATTAGCACTGGTCTAACCTGCATTCTGGCACACACAGTTTTGGCAGCCTTCCTTTCATGCTGTGGCTGCTTTGCAGTGGTAGGTCCTGAGACCTTTGTTTCATCTGTTTTGCAAGGAAGAAGGTTCCATGCTGGCCAGCCCAGGAGGTGCCATTTGATTTCTTCTTGGACCCTCCAAAAAGCCACAGGATCTGGACTGAGTGTATTGGCACCAGTAAACCCTTACAAGGGGACCCTTGTGAAACTCCATCTCCTTGATGGGCTGCATGAGATATCACAGGAGACAGTGGCCACTCCTACCACCTCCAAGGTGAAGGGTGTTATTTTCAGGTGTTCAGAAGACTGTGCCCGAACAAGTTCAAAGCTTGAATTGGCTTCAATGGCCTCAGAAAAGTGCATGCTTTTCCCTAGTGGGACCTGACATGTAAAGAGCAACAGGAATTACAAACCTAGTGAAGGTAGCACAGCTCCAGGAGCAGCATATTCTGGAGCTTGAGGGTCCCATACAGAATTTATTTCAGTCTTTCATCTTGTATTATCTAATAGGAATCAATTAATCAAATTGGGTTCTTCGTTATCAGAAAGGCTGAATTTATGAGTTAGATAAAAACCCTCAAGCCCCTGATTTGGGTTTAACTGCAAGACTTAAACTTGGCTTTTTGTTTGGTTGTGGTTTTTTTTTAACTAATGAGACTCCAAAACAAAAGTTCATTGCCTAAGTTCTGGCAACAATTATGGAGTGAAAATTTCTGATGTTTCAGAGGAGACTTGGAGCTTCAATGTACACAAAAAGGTAAAGGAACTTAAAAAATTCATTAAATTCACTGTTTTTAAAAAGCAAATTTGTGTACATACTACAGCAGTGAAATAATTATTTACACAAGTAATGGAGAACTGTGGTCAATTATGTTTTCATAAAGAGAATTAGGGTTGTAAAACAGGCTGTTCAGCTGTTACTGCTCCTCCTTGCAATGAGTGAAAGGTGGAGAGGAGAAGGACTCCTGCAGCAGGCTGGCGGGGCTACCAGGAGTCTCTCAAGGATGATGCACAGTGAGGGAGCAGGACCAAAGCAGCTGTTCCCCACCTGACCCCACAGAAGAAAGTCAAACTGCACACTGTCACAGACTGGGGTGCTCCCCAACCCAGAAGTGATTCTCTTCCTTTGGAAGAGGACACAAGTAGGGTGTCAGTCAGATTTTTTCTGCCACCCGTGAAGATCCTCCTCCATATTTGGGTCAGTGAGGAGAAATCTGGTGAACCTGGTGGGTGGCAGAGAGACATTCCTGCACCCTATATTTATCTGACCAGTGTAATGTTCTCAGCTGAATCCGGAGTCCCCCCTGGTGAGTCAATATCCTCACAGTGGTCCCCAGGGAGCATGGCTTTTGGATCACTGGTTTTGCTTGGGAAATATTTAATTTCACATATCGCTGAGTCATTGCCTTTGGCCTGGCCTCCTTGGTGTCACATCTTCTCAAATATCACTTAATTCTTGTTCCTGTCTCACCCTCATCCCCACCTGCTGCTGCTGTGAACCTGCAGTGGTGGGTGATGCTATTTATCAGCTGCACCCCTCTTGGCTTCTGAGGTTGTTCTGAGGTAATCACCAAACAAGGAGAACATGCAAACATGATGCAGCTTTTGCTCTCCAAAAATAGCAGGAGAAAGCCGATTAATCATCTCTGTTACCCTGCTCCCAAGCTACGGGGATCCTTGGGATATATTTGTCAACAGCTTTTGCTCTGCAAACCACAACACTGCTTTTTAAAAACAGAATCAAAAGGGGAATTCAAAGAGCTCCCTGTCCTTCACCGAAGCAAGAAGACTGCTCCAATGAGGGGCAGAAAGATTGCACCTTTTCTTTTAATACTTTCCCACTTGAGATGCATTTTACAAGTAAAAGGTCACAGACTTACGTTTGCAGGCATCTGGAGCAGAGAAGGGCTTCCTGAGGTCCCGGTAGAAGCCCGGCTTGCAGCGCTGGCAGTGCTGCCCTTCTGTGTTGTGCTGGCAGTTGTCACAGACGCCACCGCTGCGATTGCCTGATGCCAGCCATGCATCCATGTCAAAATGACAAGTGTCAGCGTGCCCATTACACTTGCACGCTGAGATGAAGCCAAAGGAAACAGAAAGATTCATTAAGGCAGTGAAAGGTGTTGATTTACAGATAGGAGATGCAAAAACCCTAACCATGTTTTGGAGTGGGAGACCTGACCTATGACACTGCTATTCATTCAAATGCATGATGTATCCATCACATCAACCTCTAGAGGTGATACTTAAGAAAAAATAATTTACCTTCTTTATTTCCAGTATGAGTTCCCCAGTACAAGGACAGCAGTGGTGCAGGGAGACCTCTCACACTGACTAGTTCTGCTGGGGCAGGATCCTTCCTTCCCTGCTTTAGAACTCAGCAGTGCCCAGTACAGCATCTGCCACATGGGTGCAAGAGGGCAAAGACAGGTGGTGAGGAGGTGCATAAGAGAGGGCAAGCATCCCCCTTTCCTGTGCTGGTAATGGAGGCAGTCTGGATACCCACATCCCTGAACTCAGGACCAAGTGAGATCTATTCCAAACCCTGCTCATCAAATGGTGCTAGTGGAAACAGGGATTCACTGCCATTCTCTTGGGAAATATCCATACTAGAGTGAACATGACTGCAGCCCACACAGGCAGGCTGATGATAGTTTAAATGTTGATAGCATCGTAACCTCAGCAGGATGGCACACAGGATGCCTGCAAACCTTCAGGGGCTGCTGCAGTTAATTCTCAGCTCCCTTCTGGCTGGACTGCTGCTGCTACTGAAACAGATTGTCCCATGACCTCTGCAGTCCCATGCAGCCTGCAGTCATCCAGAGCATCCCTCCCTGGCGCTGCAGAAGTAATCCTCAAACATCCACAGCATCTGTCCACCATCCCAGTATCTTCTGCTCATGGGAATAAAGGAGAAAGGCACACAAGGAGGAAGCTTTTCACTCCAGCAGAGGCTCTGGAGACACTGCTCCTGGCTGGCTACTTACACTGACACTCTCTGGGGGCTCCAGTTTTGCCATCAGCAGCCTGCCAAGGCTGGTCGTTGTAGAGTGGGGCACATTGCTGGCAGTGGGACCCGGCTGTGTTGTGCTTGCACATGCATTTCCCATGGACCTAGTAAGGCAAAGAGAGCAAGGATTACCCACAGCAAAGCCCAAAGAGTCTCCAGGGCACAAGCTTTGCCTGTGTAAAGGAGATACTGCTCCAGCATGATGCTGTTATGTAGACCAGAAAGAGGCTAGCATGATGTCTGCCTTGATGTCCAGTTCAATCAAAGGCAAACATTTTATTCTGCAGTTACACTTTCAATCAAATTAATCTTTGTGGATCAGCAGGTCATGGTATTGTGTAATCATATTTTATTTTTTTTTATATCTGAAAGACCTTTAGCATAGAGTGCCCAGCTGCAGACTGAATTTCTTGGAGAGACTGAAAAAAGCCAAATTCAAAGCACCCTTGGGAAAAACTGTAAAACCTTTTTCTTTTTCTTCCTTCCAAACACTGCAGTAGTAGCACCCACAATCTCAGCACCCAGCTCTGTATGGCCAGCTGTCACCAATGTAAGTATGAGAAAATGAAATTCAAGCCCCTGAAACATACCTTCTCATGCTAAGCAGGATTTTTGCCCCACAAGGGAAGAACCAAGGATACCACAAGGACTGTGAGTTACTATAATCAGATACCTTAATGACAGATAGATAATTTAATAGCTAGACAGCCTAGTGCAATGGGATAATTAGAGATGAAAAGCCAGAGTAGCACACTCAGTGCCAACTGCCCTGTCAGCTGCTAGCATTACTCACACTGTTGGCAAATGCAAAGAAAACAGGACGTAGCCAGAGGGCAAGAGCAGCCCCACAGCCCCTGGATGAAATGAAATCAAGTTATGGAACAGCACGGCTGCACCAGGAAGGCTGAAAGCCCTTGCCTTTCCTGTGGAGTGTGGTGGCCAGCTACCTATTGTAGCTATTTCAGTGGCTGCCTTGTGCTTTCAGCTTTACTCTGCTCAACACCTTACTTTCAAGTGGAATTTTACTAAGATCGTTTTGGCTGCAAGTCTCTCCGTATGTCTCCATGTCTGATGCACGGCCAAGCTGAAGGCACAATCAGCATCCTGTGTTTCCTGAAACACCAGCTGAGTGGTGCCTCACCACCCTGCTGCCCCTTCCTCTGCCAGTCACGGGGAAAGTGATGGGGAGAGGAAGGCAATGAAACTGACCTCAGCCTGCCCTGCCAGCGTGGCCCCATGCTCATCCCACAGGTTGGCCATCAACCAAATGGAGCTGGGGAACTGCACCAGCCACCAGGTGCTTTGGGGACTGGGAGTGACACGGGGGGACTGGGGCAGCTGGCGATCTGCTCAGACCTTGGGCACAGCTTTAACTGCTACTGGAAAACGCCACCTTGCACTCTGTTTAACCTGTGGTTTTACAAGTGTGCTGTTCATAACTGTATGATTTGCTGCTGAGATTTACCACAAAAATGGTTCCCGTGAAAAACCCAACCAGTAAACAAAACAGAAGAGGACCCTGAGCACGTTGTAAACAGCTCCTGCTTGTTACGTAGGTGCACACATGCATACTGCACACACTCCTGGCTAATGAGGGCTTTCTGACTTTTTTTTGTTTTCAAATCAATAGATGTCAGATGCTGCTCCACAGGGCTCAGATGTAACAGGTAAAAGTAAAACTTCAAAATAGACCTTGAAGGTCCTTAAAAAACTTTTCAGCAACCATACAAATAACAAAATATTTCAAAAACTCTTCAAGTGATCCTTTCCTGCCTTACTAAAATGTCTGGATCATGAAAGCAGGAATAAGCAAAATACAGCAACTGGACTGTGTAAGCAATGGACAGATACAGATGGAGTCAGACAGAACGTGTAAGCATCTAAGCTAAAGCATAAATACTGAGATAACATCGCGTTCTGTGCTATTTTGAACTCATTGCAGATAGCAGTTGGTCTCATCACAGATACTGCTTAGTCTATCTGTCTTATTTTATTGAAATATGCTTAAATGTGTGCTAATATTTGAAAAGAATGAGAAGCAAATATAGGAAAGAAGCAAACCAAATTTGCAGAGGGAATATTTAATTCTCAAAGTGTGTCTTGTGTTTGCATATTTTCATCTTTGCTACCACCTGCAAAATGTTCTTCAAACTCTCAGGTGCCTCACTTTCCTAAATCAACACTGCAGTGAAATTTCTCTCCTATATTTTTTGGGCAAAGTCCACACACAAACCAATGATACAGAGCTACTTTACACACGTTTAAAAGCACCCACCTGCATGAAAACAGAAACTGGTTAAATTTGCATTAGTCATATGGTCATCTTCTGGTGGTTTTGATAGAGCCCTAAGTTTCACGTCACTTTTGGTATGGGTTTCTTGCAAGTCCTTTGGCCTCTGAGTGATTAGTGGTAAACAGTTTGTAGGAACATGAGCCTCATCTGTGGCCAGAGAAATTCTTCAGCTTGTTCCTGATCAGACTATCCCAGGTCTTTGGGTAGAGGAATCTACCAGACCTGGGATGTGCATGATCAGGAAGGGAAGGCAACCTGAGGGAGACAGAGGGTGCTGTGGTCAATGCCAGGTGATCCCTTGGTGTGTTAGAGATCATTAATACAAAGTAAGAAGGACATGGAGAAGACTTGCAAATGTGGGTATGTCTCAGACACAGGGACTTTTGGGATTACTGAGGGGTTGTGTTCTCCCCCTGCCTGTGCCCACAGCCTGCAGCCTCACCCCTCAAATTCAGTTCTCCCTTGCCAAAGCCACACAAAGAATCACTGGAGATTCAATCAATCAGCTAGCAGCTGCTCAGCCTTAATAATATACGAGTCTGAAACTCAGCAGCACCTAAGAAACCCTCAAAGGATTAAGCATCCCAAAACACCAGCAGAGAGCGAGGCAAAACACCCCGCTGAGGAGCATTCATGGCCCAAGGAGTAAGAGCCTGCATTTTCTGAAAGCCCAAGCACTGTATAATAGAGCATTCTGCATTGCCAGAATAGAGGGAGCTGGGTGAAAATAAACCTTAAGAGGACGGATATCCCAAGACCCTGATGTGGCACGCAGAGCTAATAAGTAAACCACTGAATAGCTGTGTGCCAACTTCTTAATCTGCATGCGAACACTAAAGAAGGCGTTTTTTTCAACTTAATAATAAAAAAGAAGTCTGTGGTGGGGTGTTTCATCCTGCTTCAGCAATAGCAGGTTTGTGGACTTTTGGTGAGAAGCACTGCAAAAAAGCCAGATTTGGAGACAGTGCAAATCAAGTCAGTAGGTGTTTATAGAGAGTTCCCAAGGCAGACCAGGGTATGATGCTCCTTCTGTATTCATTGTTTGTACAACTATGATTTCTCTGGGGGAAAGGAAATGAATGTCTGACTGAAAATCTTTGAAAAATAACTGAATGGTGCGATTCTGACTTTTGCATAATAGCAAGGACACAGAGATCTGTGGGTGCAGGCACTCCAGCTGACTTGGCAAGGCTGGAAACTTGCTCCTGGGGCCAGTGGTGATCACTCAGCAGGTGCTGTTGGTGCTGCTGTAGCCTGGGTCAGAAGGAGCCACAAACTCACAGTCCTAATAGTAAGGGAGCTATTTCAGTCTCCTTTCCTCCAAGGTTTATCATAACCACATGCCATCATCTTCATTACATGCTCCTTTACAAGCCCAGATCCCACTGTGGGGCTTGCAACCCTTCTGCTCAGCTTGATGTGGGCTGAGATGGCTGTTCCATAGCCCAGGCTGCCATGAACACTTTGCAAACTTGTGCACCCCTGCTTGTAACAGAATTGGGGACTCATAATGTCAGCAGGACTCATGTCTAGGTGAGCATCCATGAGGGGAAAGGATATTGTGGCCCAGCTGGCCCCATAGGTTGCAGCCACCTGGCTCTGGTCTTTGGGAGCAAGCTTTGTAGAAAGGCAAGCTGGTTTCCAGATTCCCATGGTGCCAAGCCTTAACAGTGGAGTAACTCAAACAGGCTGGACCCCCAAAAACCTCTGCTTTTGAGAGGATCTCCCTGGTCTTGTGGTGGCCCTGACTTCTTTGGGTCAGGCAGAGACCTGCTAATGAACAAGCTAAACAGCTAAATTCCCAGTCTCAACTGAGCGAGGGGAGAAAAACAAGCTCTTTAGTAACTTGTTTCTCCATGTGGCTGTTTAGTTAATACCCTTTTTCCCTCTTCCTTTTTTTACAGAAATTTAATGAAAGTGTTAAGTGCTTGCCTCAGGCTGATGTATTTATTCTCTTTCAATAGCATTATAATGATTACCAACCTGACCAGATCTGCTTGAAACATCTCTCCATACTAGCTTTATCCCATTAAAGAAAATCTCTTTTTTCGTCTACATAATTCCAACACAACAGAAAAGATTTTTATGCACCAGAAACAACAAAAGGAGTGAATATTGGCAAGCCCTTTCTTGCAGTCCATAAACAGACAGGTATTTTTTAGTTAAAAAAAAAAAGGTAGTGTGACAGCTGAAACAGGACAAGAAGAAGGGATAATAGAAGGAAAACTGAAACGACAGCAGGTGAAAAACACTCAACAGTCTGGCTACACTGGGCAAATTAATGCCTGTAAGAGTTGTAGGAGGGCCCGATGCAAGAGCACAATACCCTATAAATTTCCCATCAGGACGGAGAGCAGCTGGAAGCTGTGGCTGAGAAACCAGCCCAGCAGTTCTGCTGGGACCCAAGGTAGGGCAAGGAAATGATGTACCCAGCCTCAAGCATTTCTTCAGCATCTTGGCACCTTTGTGAATGTGACCCCTATGCATTGACAAGGGAAAAAGCATATTTTATCCTCCCTATTCATCTATCTCAATTTATATTTAACCATAAGGCCACTGGGGTCATTCTGGAGCATCACTAAGTACACAAACACAGTCCCCAGTGTGTTCCACCTCTTTAAGCCTTCACATGGCTCTTGACTCACTTAAGCAGCAAATCCTCCCCATACCATTTTTCATTTTGTCATGGGGTCTTTACATCCCAGTTCACTTTCACACTCTTTCCCTGCTTAGCTCTGCAGCCCCCGTCGCAGTGTCAGTCATTAGAGGGCACAATGCAAACAGTGTTACAAAAGTTGACTTCTGCAAGATAAATGAGCGACTGACTTCTCTATACAAAGACAGTTGCTAGGGCATGCTTCCTCCCAGAGCCTTTTGTGGCTGAATTACAACCTTTCACTGCTTCCTTTCACAAGGCAAATATGTGTGTTTGTGGGATGTTTTTGTTTTATTTTATTTTTCTTTAGTCGAATCCTATACAATACTTTTCCCCATACTTGCAATGTTCCAAAATGTTGGGCATTGATAAAGAAATGCTGCTTTGAGGGAAAAAAGCTTTCAGTCACCTGTTATAAATTTATTTATATTGCAATAACTCACCCACATGTATAGAGTCCAACACAAATGCACACTAAAAGAAAATCAATGTTGCAAAGACCTGATAGCATAAACAGACTAAATATCTGGGAGGGGCAATTGCTTTTAATAGAGTTTCTTTCTTGCAACTGCTAAAATTGTATTTTGTATTGTAAAATTGTATTTCCTCTTTTTTTTTTTTTTTTTTTTTTTTTAATTTTAATGGAAAATAGGCATGATATCAGCCTAAAGGAAGATAATGGCATTCATGCTGAATCTCTACTGATGGATTTTAAACTGTTGTGCTTGAGCCACTGTTCCAATTTTAGAACCAAAGTCTACTGGCTGCTGTCAGCATGCAGGGAGGTATTCTTTCCCAAACCACCAGACAACCAAATTTATGCATGAGAAAATTCTCATATCCTATCTTGTTCTTGTGAAAGAACACAAAGCTTGTTGTCCAGGCTGTGGGGGCCGTCTGGTGTTCTTTTTTTAATTCCTTGTACAATAGGCTTCTGTCAGTGGCACTGGAAAAGACCTTCAGCATCTTTTGATGTCAACAGCATGATAACAATGTATAACAGTCACCAGGTTGGCCACATGGGAAAGGGAAGGAATATTCACCCTGCCTAACTATACAAAAGTGCTTTAGCATGGTAGTTCAGCCTACCCTAGATCCCAGCCATAGTGTGTCCCCTCCATCCCGGGGAGATGGGAAGGAGCCCGGGGATAACTTGGGTACATCCTCTGCATGCCTCCAATGAGGTGAGTGAGGTGCATCTGGGGTTGGGTGCCTCTCAGGCAGCTGCCAGAAATAAAGTTCAGATGCATTCACTGATCAAGTTCCTGAACTGGTTTGTCTGTTCGGAGGGGAGGGAGAGCGGCTCCGTCATCAAAAAAAAAAAAGGGCACGAAAAACAGCCTAGAAAATAAAGTGCATTTCTTGGAAAAGTCCTTGATTTACACTAACACAGCAACCTGGACTGTTAAAGAAGTGTGCAAGTGTGATTGCAGCAGCACCATTTCAGTACAGCAGCAGCCTCACACCACGTGGCTTTCTAGGCACGTCTTAAGTCTGTTGAAGCTTCTAATTCTAATTTCTAATTTCTAGTTTTCTTTCTTCAGAGCAAAGATAGCTGCTGTATCACGTCATTATACCTATCACTGAGGGAAAAAGAGAACAAAAGGAAGAATAAACCAGACTACTTTGTTCTCACTCTGTTCACTGGAGGTGAAAGATGTGCAGACATGGCTGTACTAGTGGGAGTGCAGGAGAAGAAAGGAAGGAGAGAGCTGGAAACATCAGATAGCTGATAACACTGGATTATCAATGAGATAATGAAGTCACCAACTGAAAATGGGATCTCACCTCACAGAGGTTAAGGACGGAACCTCAGCAAGGACACAGCCCTCTAACACAGACAATATAGAGACAACCATAGAAACCACTTAGCTGTTGAGGGACTGTGCAGAAAGGGAGAAGGATGAACTTTTGCCCTCACCTTGAGACACAACTACACAGCCCAGATGAGATATCTCTGGTCTTGCTTTCCCTATTTTGGAGTCCTAAATCACAAGATTCTACCTATGCCTAGGCCAATCTCCTCTTTTACAACTCTTGCACCAGGGGAAAGCAGGCCATGAATATGCTACATGTGGTAAGGAGCCAAGCACACCCTGCAATAGCTCTGTGCACAGAGGTACTGGCAATGGGTGAGAAACTTCTATGTCACACATCAGCTGAAGAAAGAGTCTTATGGCCACAGAAGATCATCAGGGTTCTCCTGTGTCTATGAATCTATTTCTCAATTCACAGGAGTGCTTAGCCATGTAATTCAGGCCACAAACTGATCTGATTGCTTTGCAGGGTAGTGTGTGAAGTGTGTTCGTCCATGCAAAACTTTTCCTTATCATGCATTGGTTTGTTGCTAGTGAAATGTAAGCAGTGACCCTTTGAATAAATTAGGGAGGAGAGAAGAGAAGGAAAAGCTTCTGTGTCACCCTGACAGCTGTCTGTTGCACACAAGTGTATAACAAGATGGTCAGGATCATACTATCCACATGGAGCAGCCCTTGCCATCATTGGAAGAAGGCACACAGGTCCTCCCTGCAGGCTTCACCTCCAGCTCATGGAGAGATAAACTCCAGAGCCAGAGCCCTACCTGGATATTCAGAGTACACCTAAGAGCTGACATGGCATTTCTAATGCTCAAACAAACCCTGAGCTTTTCTACATAAATTCTTTTCTCCTTTAGGATAAAGGGTAATCAATGGCAAGTGTTGCTCTGTGGTATCCACACACTGACTGCCTCTGCTGGGGTGGAAGCAGACTCTCATTGCCCATGGAGAAACCCCATGCCCACACCCTGAGGATATCCCCTGTCAGTATTATCTCTTGGCTGAGCTGGACTTCCAGCCTCCCTTCAGCCACTCAGAATATTTTTTCTTCAAAACGGTCAGATTGCCAGCACATGATGGCCCAATCCTTGAGAAAAAAATGCATATGATAAAAAGAATCTTGCAGCAGCACACTGGGCCAATGTCCAGAGGTGAGTGGAGCACCCTGGCCCCCAGGGACAAGTCCCTGCAACAAACCTGCCCAAGTGGCAGCCACCAGCATCCCCTTACAGCTTTGACAGATCCTCTTTGGATGAGACTGTTGAAATGCTGCTGGTCACTTTGCAAGATCTTCTCGAGATCTGGCAGCTACACCCAGTGCTGAGAGGATGCCCCAGCTTTCTGCCCAGAGCAGCCCAAGAGAAAAACAATTATATCACATTTGGGTCTATCCCTGGCCCAGAAGGGACTGAAACTAAGTCTACAGTTAGGATTTTGCCTTTGGGCCAAGACCAAGAAGGAGATTAAAAAATATGCATGTACTTCTTCCAGGATCTTTCAGAAAGATCTTTTAAAGGATCTTAAACTTGCTTAAATTTCGACGTTAGCTTTCTACCATAGTGAATATTCTTCAGGAGTGCTCTGATCTAAACAGGCATAAAAACAGAGCTAGATTTTATAATCATACTAGTAAATGGTAATGTGTCTCCCAGCTTTTGCTGTCCTCAGTTTCACAGTGAAGGTTCTGCTAAAACCCTGTATAGATACAGCTACCTAAAGATAAGACTGAAGTCCACATCTCACACTTGAATGACTGTAATTCTTCAGAATTACCTTTCAATGTGACTTTTTCAGGTGAAATGTATAAAAACACTCCCTCTCTGAAATCCTGCTCTTTTCAGAAGTTTCTCTGACTTGTCTCAACTAAGCAGCCACAGACCCTGCAGCCTTCAGTCCTTTTTATGCTCATTCACACATGGATCTTGCTATGATCTTGAACATTATCCCCTCTTCCCATCTTGAAGCCCCACCCCGGTTTTTATAGTCTTTATATTTTTATATGGTATGCACAAATAGGGTGCCACTGTAGTTCCCAAATTGCTGCATCCTTGTGCCACGCAGGAGTCTGGCATGGTCTGGGTGCAGCTCCAGCTGCCCTGGTCCTGTGATGGAAAAGGTGGTACTGGGAGAAGAAACTTCATCTTATTCCCTGATGGTCCCTGCAAACCATGGGGCTATGTTGCCCCAACCTCAGCACATTCCTTGTGGGACACGTGGAATAAGCTGCATGGTACAGTAAAATGAGTCAGCCTCGCTGAAGAACGTCACCTTTGGGACTCCTGCCACATACATATTTATAACCAGAGTTGAATTTCCAGTCCCCCTGGGGCCGACACAGGAGCTTGTTGCTATTTCTTGCTTTGGTTTTCAGTTGGATTTTGGCACTTGATTCCTTCCCACAGCACAGCCTGTTACCTTCACACTATGGTTTCCATAGGCTGTATCTGTACCGGAAGCGTGTTTGGCTGCAGGCACTGTTACAACTCCCAGTGGTGCTCTGGGGCACACTCCTGTGCAATTGTATCCCACCAAAACAATCCTGAGCAAACAGCTCCTTGCAAAGACTTTTGCTCAGGTAACATCTGTGGCAAGTGGAGCAGTGCTACTTGAAACAGCCTTATCAATCATAGTGGTGCACGCTTTCAAAGTGGTGTGTATTCAAAGATGTTGCAAGACTGATCTATTAGCAGGGAAATGTGCTGTCTGCTTCATGTCAGAGACCATAATTTAAGTGAAATGAGAGTTCCCCAAAGAGCTGGACAGATGCCAGACCTCCTTACCTCAAGTAACTGCCTTATGGTTTTTTTTAATGATCTTCCTCTTTCTAGCATTATTCAGCACAGTATGTTTGAATCTCTGGGCTTTCCCTACTGCTCCACTGCCAAGAAATCCAGGACTTTCAGAGTGAGACAAGATGGACAAAAAGGACAAGGTGTACTGGGGGCATGAGTGTCCCTGGGCTAGCAAGGCACAGGCATGCCATGAGGCAGGTCTCAAATGAATTTGCTACTACTGTGCCCATCACCTCCCCAACAAAGAGGTTGTCGGCTCTGCCTTCTTTGGGACATGGGAGGACTGGGGTTTAGGTCTTGGGAGGTTCCAAAGGATCTGAGGTCAGAGCTCTTGTGATGTGAGTCCCCTTGAAACTGGAAGACAGGGGTTTTATTTGGAGAAGGGTACTGCAAAGCGCAATAGAAGGCCTGGGAGTGGGAGCCAAAACCCAGCCAAAACCCCCTCGGTTCAGGACCCAACACAATACCTGAGGATCCTCCAGAAGCAATGGCAATCACAAGATGTCTAGCACCTTTGGAGAATCTCTCCTTCTTTGTCATCAAAGTGCACTGCATTTATTAGCCTTTAGATATTGTGTTACTGCAAGTTAGTGTCTGAGGGAAGAGTCATCAATTTTAATCTTTTTAACAATTCACCTGAAAAAAATAATCTACTGTGGAACACTCTGGGACGATTAGAGTCCTGGTGGACCCCACACCAATGCAGAAGGGAAGCCCAGTGCTTCAGCCTTACAGGAAGACCATCTCCTTTGTAAAGACTGCTTTTGCTCACTGTGCTTCAAGGGCATTGCATGTTAAATACCACACACTTGGACCTAAACCATAGTTTATACCACCCCTGCTATTTTTAAAACTCTGCTTTCCTGCAATGCAAAGATCGTTGGGCACAGGTACATACCACATGGAAAACACCAGCCGCCTTGACAGGCTTGAATCCAGCAACGGGGACGCAGTGGTCAGCGTGGCCATTGCAGAAGCAGCTGCCCTTCACGATGAAATCATAAATGGCATAGTGCAGGGATGGCAGGGGCTGCAGGGGCTGCTGGGCTGGGCTGGGCAGGAGGCAGGGGCACCCTTGCCGCTCCAGCAGCCGCACCCGCAGGTTGGTGATCTTCAGCTGAGCTTGGGCTTCTGCACTGTAGGGATCCTCTGCGGTGTAGGGTGGTGACAGGGCTCGGTATATCACCTGGGCAGAGAAACACAGCAAGGGGAGCAGAAAGGAGGGTGTTAGCCAGCTCTCTCTGTGGGTGGGATGGCAATGGGAGCATCTTCTGGGAGCACACACCAGGTTTTTGTGGTACTCTTCCTTCTTTGCAAGTGGGAGAAGCAGTGAATCCACCTCCACCCCAGTATGTGGTGACAACCCCCTCACTCAGAATGGGTGTATTTTTTAATAAATAAAGCTCAGATTTCAAATTATGTGGCTCCGATCAGTCCCAGGAGATTAGGTGTGGCAATTAGTGACATCAAGCTGATAGTTGAGAATACCAAGATAAGAAAGAAAGAGAAGTGGGGGGCTTCTGCAGTTTAAATGGATACATATCAGTTGGTCTTTATTTTAACTTTGGTCTGACTGAACAGGTAAATACTGGCTCAAGCTGAAAATTGAGAGCACTAGATAAAAATAACCAGTTTTCTTGAGGAAATTTGTTTTGCACCTGTTGATCTAGCTGCTTACAGTGAGCCATCAGAAACAGCATGTATTTCATATAATTACCACTGGAACAAAAAATGACATAATTTTGACACATGTATTAGCCACTGGTACATTCAACTTATAGTTAACACTTTCTAAAAAGTTAAATAGCTCTTCAGTGAACAAGCACTGAAGGCTTGATGAACCACAGTATTTATAAGCAGCGTTCAGTAAGTCACTTGAGTGTTTGAAGGTGTGACGCAGCCTAATGCCTTAAGGCACTGCTCCCAGAAGTGGCTTAAAACCTGCTCAAACCACTCTGCTGCCATGCTGATAAACACCCATGCCACCCAAAATGTTGACCAGACTCCTGTGGACAGCAAGGAAATGTACAAGCAGCAAAGGGCAACCATCATTTTTCAGGAGATGTTACGGAGAACCTGGCAAGAGGCAGCATTCGAGCCTGCCAGCACCCTTTATGGTCATCACAGCCTCCTCTCCCTAAATCTGCTCTTCCAGAAAGATGAGGTGAATACGCTCTGGCTGATGAGGGTTTCCTGTTTATTTCACCAGGATTCATGTCTCCTGGAAAGACCAACCCCGCAGCTGCCAGCTTGCCTACCCGTGGGCTTTGCCCGCTGGCTGCCGCCTCTGCCAGCCCCACTACTGCTGGCACCACTCCTGGCCAGGGCCTGGATTTTCTCCAGAGCTGCCAGGATCCAGCAGGAGGAAGCTTTGTCCTGGCCTGGAAGGAGATTTAGAGCTTGCTTTGGAGCTGAATGGTGGCAGTGTGCTTTTTTTTGGTGGCTTGTCATCCTGCAAAGCGCCGGCGCTGCCGGTGCCCGGTGAAAGCAGGGATGTGCTGGTGCCAGACAGCATGGGCTGCAGCCCCAAGCCACCACACTGCCACCCTGCAAATGCTCCCTCCCGAGGATATTCCAGCATCTTTTGCTGGAAGACTTTGATAAGAGAGAAGGTTAACTGGGAGAGGTGGTCAGAGGGCAAGGCTGGTGAGCAGTACACCCCTTGTGTGGAAGTGTTGAGGCTGAGGAGGGATGTTAATGAATGTATTTTAAAAATGTGATTTCCCCCTCCTTCCCTTTGGTATGGAGTTTTTCCTGCTTTCCTAAAATTAAAATATTAAGCAGATATGAACCAAGCAAACCCAACTATCAGGTCCTGCACCTCTCCCCAAGGCTTGTTATTTACCCAAATTTAAATCAATATCATTCTGATCACATTTACTTGTTAGTGGGTTTGTGAATACAAGCTGCTTTCAGATAAGGAAAGCAAATTCTCTGGGAAACATCCAAACTGGTGGCAATGATTTCCTTTTAGTGAAGATGATATTCTGGGATGGGAATTTTCAGTAAAGACTAGCATTTTGGGTTCCTTGTGATTCCATTATTCATATAATTATTTGGTTTTTCTTCATTGGTATGAGAGTGGAGAATGAAATGCATAAATGGGAACAACTCATGACAAGAAGCAGCTGCAGCCTTCCCTCTCATATTTTTCAGTTTTTCTTTTTTATCTGTCCCTATTTAACACTCGTGACTGATGTTTGTAGTTCCAGCAAAGACAATCACAGCGAGGAAATCAATAACCCTGAGTGCCTTTGTGTTGATAGAGTTAAATCTTGTCTGTATGGAATTCAGGGGGAGTTATGCTGCTGATTTCAATGGAGTCAGTATTCCTGCTCAGGCTCTAAAACGTTACAAACATTTCTTTTTATGGCCACTTGAAAACTGTGATGCTAAACACGAGCCCTATCTGTAACTCCCAGGGGCTGTGGGCTCCCAGCTGCTCCGTGGCTGCCCTGTATGGCTCTGGCTGTGCCCTGCAGCAGGGTGAGCCTGCTCTCAGTGCTGCCAAGACAGTAAACACCCTCATCCCTCCATCTCAGACACTGGTAGCTCTGCTTCAATAAAATACAAACCAGTCATTATAATATGCAGGATTCCATACAAATACCATTTCTCTGCTCTAGGCTGCATAATAAGGTCAAGGACATGTTTCCCAGCAGGATTTCCCTGTTCAGTTATTAACCTCACTAATGTATCCTCATCTGTCTTGGGTGTCAGAATGTTGCTGGAGCCACACAGACTTCATACAGCTGCTATGTGTCTGCACCCCTGTGCTGCCCAGCTCCCCCAGCCCCACATACGTGCATGAACAGGTACAGTCTTTCCTGCGTTTACCTCTTCTTGGACTTTTCCAGGCAGTTTTCCTACCAATGGGTCTGGCCCAGGGTTGCAGCATCATGTCTACAAATAAACTATGGTTTGCACAGCAAGCCTTGACTGGGCTTTCACACCTGTGGTTCTGCCAGCAAGCCCCCTGCCACTGCAGATAGAGGCCTCCTCAACCAAAAACCTGTTTATTTTTAATGATGCAGGGGAAGCATGTAGGCAGGAGTGAGATGAATGCTTTGCTGACATGCATGTGCACCTGACCATGCAGTTTTGCAAGCCCTGGTGACACTGAGCAGGGCTTTGGTCCTGCTGTCTGGCAGTCTTGGTTGACATGGGTACATCTCATGTCAGCTTTTTAGCTACTGGGCCAGTTCCTCCGTCAGATGAAACGAGGAATGGCAGTCCCTTCCCTCCTTTCAGAGGAATCACTGCCTACAGATTCAAGTCCATTTCTCCTCCTATTCCAAAAGTGCTGGAAGAAGCTGTGCACAAGGATCCTGCCAAGGAGCTGTGCTGTGATTACACAAGGGAGATAAATAGCTCAATGAGGCTCAGAACATCCCTTTTGATAGATGATGCTGTTCCTGTTTTCACAGAGAGGCCTTTGCCAGCAGAAAGCTCCACCACACACAGGGTGACAAACTCTGTTGGTGGTGGAGCAATGGCAGCAGAATCTATCCATCCATACCCTCCAAACCTCATAGGTGACCTCCAACTTTCCACTCAAGTCTGTCTCTGTGTATGTGTTTTACCAACAATATGTCAAACCCCAGCATTACAGTGTTAGGCAGACAGCATGACTTCTCCTGTTAGTCAACACCACTTATGATAGCAGAGGGTGGGAGGCTTGGATCTTTACATCATCAGCTCTTTAGTGGATGCACTAACTCAGTTTTTTTTATTTTGTAGAACAAGTAGGAGGTAATCAGCTGAAAACCCACAGCACTTCTTTGATAGATGTGCCATAATACACCCTATCACAATGGTATTTTCATTCCCAGTGTTGCTGGCTCAGTATAGATCTTATGATATTTGGAATTCTTCTTAAATACAGTGCAGGAACTGAATCTTTATCTCAGCTTCCACTGAAAACTAAATGTCTAGCAATACCTCATATCTGGGCAGCAAATATCAGAAACCAGGAAGCAAATAAAAAGAACCTCTGTCTTTAAAAAAAATATCTAGTGTTTGGGATAATGTTCCTTTCACATCACAGGGCATTATGCTGATGGATCCCATGGCCTATAAATGCAACCTTTGCATGAAGTGACACCAACAGAGGAGTGATTTAAAAGCTGCACAGTGATTTTTTGGTGGGTGAAAAGTCTCTCTACACAGCTAAATAAGAAAAAACAGACTGCAGTCCCTGAGCTAGGAAATGCCACGACTATGCCTCAAGAGGGATTCTACCCACACCAGGTGGGATGCCTGATGGTGGCAGGAGGTAGCCCACTCCATTCCCAGAGGAGTGGGAGCAGAGAATCTGCCCCACAGCACCTTGTAGATGCCATGGAGCAAAAATACCCTGCTCTTTATCCAGACCACTCCATCTGTCTGTGGTTTGGGCACATCATTACACAGACACCCTTTAACAAATTCGCACAGCAATTCAATTTCCTTTTGGTCTGTCATGAGCAGCTCTTGCTCTGCTGATTACTTCACTTTATTTTGTCTCAGTGGCACAAGAAGCCTTAGCTACTTGCCATTCTGCAGATGCAATAATGTAGCCCTGTATATAAATAAAACAGTGGCCATGAACATAGTGCAACTCAAGTAACCACTCGTACCACAATGACCTCGATTTATAAATACATAAAGGTCCCTTTGCAAGAAGTACCCTAGTATGTTTACACTTGAGAGGCAATGAAAGGACATCTTTATATATATCCACAGTGGGAAGGAAAATGCTAATGAATGATGCTGAAAGCAACAAAATAGGCTCTGAAGTCAAAGCTGTCTGAGGAAGTCAACAAAACAAATGGAAGATCTGCCAGCAGCAAAGCGTTCTCGATGAGTCACGGGTGCATCTTGGACTGCTGGAGCCACCACTCACCACAGCTGTGGGGGCCCAGACCTTTGTCAAGATACAAATGTCCACAGTGACAAAATGGGGCCTTTTGGGTCACAAATGCCCACAACATTGAAGAGATACATGCGATTCACAAGAAGTTTCTTCCTCACAGACTTTCCGAAATGGACACAGGCTCCAAACACACAACCCTTCCCTGGGTCCTGGCACTAGAGGTGCCAGGCTCCAACTCCCAACTAGGAGCCTGACCTCAGCAAGAGTTTCCCCCCACCAAAAAGGCATGTGATGTCTAGGTAAGTGTTTAAAAGAAAAGTTAAGGTTTGTATTAGGAGTCTGCAGTGTCTCTTGGAATGCAGGCACTAAATAAATGTGTCTAATTGGCCTGCATTATCAGGCCCTGTTAAATCTTCATGTCACTGGAAGCTATCTGGTTTATTTAGTGCCTGAACAACACTCTGAATATGTAGGAAATAAAAGCAGTGGTGGAGCTCTGCCAACATGTCCAGGACCTCACCCCTTCACCTCCTGAAAAATTTCCCTCCAGCCTGGCACTGCATGAGGTTAGGCACTGCCTGCCAGGCACTGGGGCTAAAGCAAAGGGGAGCCTTCATCCCCCACCTTCCAGAATCAATTTCCAGTTGTGTGCCTGGCTTTGCTCAATGTCTGATGGTGCCCACAGGCCCCAAGTGGCTGGTGCTGGCAGTCACATGCAACCACAGCACAAGCTGAGATGCTCCATGCTGTACCAGCTCCATGGTGTATGCCTTGGCCACCCTCAGACACTGTGTGCCTGCTCCCTGTCCCCAAATGCCTCCCTCCACAGCCCACCCAGCCCATCTAAGAGCCCAGGCCCTCTACCACAGGAACCACCCAAAAGTGTCAGCCTTGGATGGTCTTGTTTGGAGAAGCTCGGCTGGGGAGCTTTATTGGACCAGTTAGGTTCTTCTTCTCAGTAGGTGTAAAAGTTAAAAGCAGCTGTTTCTCTTGGTAAGTGTTATAGAAAGCTCACAGGGGGCAATAAGGCTGAACTGTAGAAAAGGGCAATTTAAAAAATAACAATGACTTGTGTATCCACTGGGGCTTCTTAGAACACCAACCCGTGACAGCATCTGATTTCAACTTGCACCCAAGAAAGTCCATCATCCCCCTCAAAAACTGGTTAGACTTTTATTGCAGTTGTGAAGGGAGTTGGATATAAAGTGAGCTGCAGAAATCCATCAGTGCCAGCCCAGTGCTTCGAAGAGGGTTTGTGCGCATCTCCTTCCCTCACCTCTGCTTGGTTACCACTTGGTAGTGCAGAGGAACCTTGGAGCTGAGATTGCTCTGCTCATCTCCCTGCAGCTTCCCAGGAATGAGTCATTAGGCTTCGTGGAGCCTAACACCCAGTAAGATATGTAAGAAAGACTGAAGTGAGACTGTCTTTCTGTAAATGTGAGGTTGGCTTGACTTTCAAAATTTGCTGCGCCAAGCAGAGACTCAGGCCAAAACAATAAATGCCATTTGGTACTTACAGGAAACAGCAACAATCCCACCTGTCTTGATGCCTTTGGGATCCCCTTTTTACAGCAGAAAGCATCAGGCTCAGGAGCTGCCTGGTTTAAAACAGATTCCTCAGCCCTGCCAGCTCAGGAACCCCATCTATCAGATGCATAGTCTAACCACTAGCCCTAGCACCTACAACAACCAACATCTTCCCTGACAATGTACACCCTCTGAGAGAGACTGACAGTCTGCAGATAGGATTTGCTTGTCTCCTGGCTTCAGCATTGAGGGCTCAACCTCATGCTAGCTTTTTCTCCATCAGCGTGGTCAACTTCCATCCGATTCTCTCCTTGGTTCTTCCTGGGGAGGAGAACTCTGCTTTCAAAGGAGTGTTTCACTTTGCAAAGCTTTCCCACATCACTGAGGTTAGTTCTCTGCTGAAATACACCATCACACTGCATGTGACTGTCCATCAGTCCACCCTAAAACCTTCTGAAAACCAATGGCTAACTTCAAACACATTTGTGTCATGCATCTTAATGGCACTAAGCTCCTGAAAGATTTGTGAAGAAGTCTTGTTCCTTCACAAAATCAAGCCTGGTGGACTCCTCCTGTGAAGGAAGCTGCTAAATCCACAACGCTGGTGCACTCTATTGACTAAACAAACCTATTTCATGTATTACCAAATGGAAGAGGTTTTAAGAGAGAAACCCATGTGCATCTCTGTTATGTTCATTGCAATGACCCCAGGCTAAAAAAAGATTTTTTTGCAGATGCTGTAAATAATTCACACGGGGTGAGAAGTTCATCAACCTAAACAGGGCAGGTATCACTGACCAGCTTCTCTAATATACTTTGGTTTTCTCCCTGTCAGACCAAGTGGACTGCAGTGAAGAAGAGCTTCTCAACTCACAGAGAGGTCCCACCATCCCCTGCTAGGGGCATGCCCTGCTAGGGCATGACCAAAACCCTGCTAGGTCATGCCCATCTTCATGCAGCTGATGATCACAGAAGTAAAGTTCTTACTAGAAAAGTCTCCCTCCAGCTCATCTTCTTCACCTTCAGCTAACAGTGTGTCTCCAGTAATTGACAATTTATTCCACAATGGCTTTTTTTTGCCTAACCACTTCTTTCACTTATCAAACAGATAGAAATGCTCAGTATCATCAGATATGCCCTACCAAGGAAAATAATTGCATCTCTTTCCCCATATTCATTATCACCATTTCCAAGGCTGCACTATCCCACATAGGAAAATGAACCAGCACATTTCAGCTGATGATAGGAAGAAGTCCTCTGACCCCTCAGCAAGAAAGATGGCATTTAAATACTATTCTCTCCAGTAATTCTCCACCTTTCCCTATTCCCACTAAGATTTATGTTCTCAGCCTTGGCCTGCCAGCAAGGGATATACAAGACCAAGAAAACCTGGAGCTTCTTGCAAAGAGCCAGGTAGAGAACTAGACTTGCTTGTTTGTAAATAGGGCTTTAAATAAAGCTGGCTCACTCCCAAGAATTGCAGTATAACCCCTTTGACAGCTTCTGAGCACAACTCACAACTGCAAAAACCTGCAAGGCAATAAGTTGGCGTTTCAGTAACTGCAACAGCATTAAGGATCAAGAGGCCTTATTTAAGCCTAACAGTAACCTCATTGCATTAATATTTTTCAATTGCTCTTGTCCATAACTAAAAGGGTTTGTGTCTAGAGAACTGGCTGCTTAAGCCATCCAGTTACCATTTAATTTTTATCCAGTTACCATTTCATTTTTCCATTACCACTTAATTTTAGGAGAAGAAATACCTGTCCAAATTATATGCAAATATGCACTGTCAAAAAGCTAAAGAGAAAGAGCATCCCTCTTTCAGCCCATGGCTATAGATTTTAACAAAAGCAATGAGGCAATGATGGATGCTGCAGAGAGGCTGGTGGTAGAGAGCCATGGCACATGTGTCTAGTAAGTTTGTTTTTGGACATTAACTTCTTGTCTTCCTGGAAATGTTGCCCAGGGGAGAATTTGAGGATTTCACCATTTGTTTGATTTTGATCACTGGTAGACTGGATATCTCATGCCGGCACACATTGTACATGGTGATTAATCTCAGCTTAAGTCCCCATGAGCTTTTGATCCAAACCTGAGACATGTTGATTCACTGCTTTAAGTTACACACTTCCCGTGTAACCAATTTTATCCAGGAATCCCAAAGAGAAAATGGCAGCCCTACTTTCCAGCCAGCAAACGGGGAGATGAATAAGTGAGTAAATCTTCCCTTCATGCCAAAAATGAACTGTGAAATGAAGCAGTGGGGTGCAGTGCCTGAAGAGAGGCTCTGGCTGCCACCACTGAAATCCCATGGCACTTTTCTCAAGGCAAGCAATAGTCCCTCTTAACATGGCCAGATGCCAATTTAGAGAATTAAATTCTGCCTACCCAAATTCTTCTTGTTTCATATGGGTACAGTGCTCTTCACTTTCTACATAAGAAGTTTGAAAACAGTCTCCTGGAGCTCTAGGACCTATTCTCTCCTGCTGCTGGCATCCTACAATATACCCCCTTTCACAGACCAGTCAAGCTCCCCTCGAGGAATAATTTGTTTTAGCAATAATTGGAGGCTGATCCAGAAGCTCTGATCCACAGTTGTTAGAAACTTGCTGTCCTAAATGGGAGACTGCTGATATGCACTGTTAAACACTGGCTGTGCTCCATCTTGGAGGTGGCTGCATTTCAAGAGCTGTCCAAGTGGAGGGCCAACCTCCAATTGCCAAATGCACTGGGAAAGCCAGGGAGAAAAGGAGACAATAAGACCTTCTTGAGGGCTTGCTTCAACAGGGGGAACCATGAGAAGCATCACCAGGTGGGCTGAAGGAACACCTTGCTCCTTGCATGCCCTGCTCCTCCAGAGATGCTGAGCACCTGGGAGTCCCAGCAAAGGGACAAGTCACTCCTCTGGGATTGCCCACAGGAGACAAGGAGGGATTTTCCTGTCTCAGAGATCTGGCAGTATCACCCCTAGTACTCTATGCACAGAAATCTTAAAAACTAGGTGCCCAGAAAACAGCAGGTGTGTTGCTCAGTCCTGATGCTGACTGAATTCTAAAGGGAAAGTATCTTCCACAGTAAAGTACCCCAGAAACCAAAGGTTGGTCTCCACATGTGCCCAAAACGGCCCTTATCATCTCTCCTCCCAGGCACAGATTAAAAACTAAACTCAGGTTTCCTCTTTCTCCCTGAATCCCCTTTTTTGCTGCCCCATTATTTAAAGGGAGAAGTTTCTTTCCACCCCGTTATGTTAAAGCCAATGGAAACTCCACCCAGGGCTTGGAAAGATGGGCTTTGATGATGGGGGCAACATTTAGGTGCTGGAGGCTGAGCTGAGAGACATTTGGGGATGTCTGGCTGGCAGCAGGACAGCATCCTGCTTGGAGGTACCCATCCCACTTGGCTCTTATGAATCCTCCCCAGCACTCAATGGTCAGATGCTGTAGACCCATAATCTCTTGGTTCCTTCATCATTTCATTGACTCTGTCCTGACTGTTTACTTCATCTCATTAACTGCTTCTATAGAAATAATTATTCTTGTGTTAGGAAACAACACCCTCCCCAACTAAATTCACTGATACAATGCAAAGAGTTGGGCTGGGTCTGGCCATCACCCCCATCACCCTTGGCCCCTAGCTGAACAGACTCTTGTTAGAACATGGCATTTCTGTAAAGAGCCCAATAATTCACATTTTTCCAAAGACAGAATGATCAGCAAGATGCTGTTAGAGAAGGTTGTTGTGGTAAGAAGGTTGTTGTAGGGTTTTTTGTTGTTGTTGTGTTTTTTTGTTTGTCTGGTTGTTGTTGTTTTTGTTTGTTTGTTTGTTTGTTTGTTTTCCAATAAATTGCACTTCTACAAACTGTAGGGATACAACCTGAAAACACACTTCCCTAGCTGTGTCCTCACATGTCCTGAGCACTGCTGAACAACAGCCAGGGTTCCTCTTCCCTTCTCATCAGATTGGGCCTTTGTTTTCTCTCTGTGCAGGCACCAGTGACACAGGACAATTAAAAAAGCTATTTCATCCCTCTAACAGGCTGATGTCCAGGCTGTTTTGAGGTTATTCTTGCATCTTTCCCCAGGTTCTTTGCAGAGTCCCAAATCCTGCAAGCAACTGAACTCTAATCTCCTGTGACCCACAAGATCCTTGGAGAATCTCAGCAATGGAGATGTAGCTTCAATTAGGGACAACAATGATAAACCTAAAATAAAGCTCATTCAGGACTAAAAGACAGGTTAAAAAAATGTACAAAAGCTTTTAGGCTGCATCAGAGCGTTTCTACAACGCAGAATTCAGGCTCCAAAATAAAAATCACTGGTCATCTTAAACTCCTTTTTTGTCAGTGAGTATCACAAATCTTCAATGTCTATCAGGACCAAACTTGTGAGCAGCAGGACACAATTTACTTCTCCTCTACACACCTCATTTCAGGTAGAACCAGTAGGACTCGTGTTCAAATCCTTAAGGAACAGAGGTAGTAGCATGCAGTAACAGTGCAAGGCAAAATATTTGAAGATTTTTCACACAAAGTCAATAAAATGCTCAATAAGACACACATCCCACAGTAAAACAGTGGCATGTGGTGTTTCAAAAGTTAAAAGCACATTAGTATTTGTTGCTGGAATATAGTCAAGCTGCAAATACACCTCTCCTCTTAATAGCAAAGAGCAACAATAGCTGGGGTCTCCAAGTGATTCATTAGCAGTATTCTGAATAGATGAACACTCAAATAAGTTACTAATTTACTAAAATCTTGTCAAGGAGACTTTGCTTCAGTAAGTCCTTTTATCCTGGAGCTTGTCTAAATGGGAACACTCAGGCGAGTTAATCTGAATTGACCACAGATGGGAATGTAAAGTGAATGAGATAATTGCATTGCAGAGTGGACAGTCACTCTCACTCACAGTTAAAGAATTAACATCTGCTGAGGGCCCCTTGTCGATGAGCCCTTAACAGAGATTACATTAGGCTGTAAAGAAGAAATATTAATATGATCTGAATTTTGGAAGGGAAGATAGACTAGATAGCCTTTTATGAATGCTAAGAGAACTGGCATTCCTGTCTGAGCTTGACACCAGCAGAGTTTATTTCTGCATCTTGTTTACTTAGGTCAGATTCTGTCTGTCTGGTGAATCCAATTCTCTTTTCCCTTGCAATAACATGGCTGAAGGGTTACACCCTGGAAAACAGTGGAAAATACTCCAGGCTTGCAGCACATTTGTATGATCCAGGCTAAAACTTGGGCCTAACATATAAGGCCAGCATATAGAGGTTTCTGCCTACACTAAATGAACCACTGCTGTGAAACAATTAATTCACTAAATTAAGCATGAGGAAAGTCTTTAGTGACCCCTCTGCATGCAGCAGATCTGAAGTTATCCCCTGACAGGAAAGGAGTTTCTTTTCCCTTCGTGTGTTGCAAGCCTGACCCCTCAAACTGGTGGATGCCTGAACCTTGCTGAAACCCCAGGTTGCTTTCTTGCTTCTTCTTCACTCATACTGGATGGGCCCCATGATGGGGACCTAGGTGTTGAATGGTGAGAGTTCCCAAAAGCAGTGCCAGTCTGCAGGTGGGTTTCTGAACAAGACACACTTAGAGCCTGGGATGCCAGGTCAGGAGGTGGGCACTCATCATCCACCTCTTTTCCTCAGTTCCCTATCAAGGAAGGGCTCAGATGTCTTGTTTGTGTCCTGGACTCTTGCAGAGAATTCACTGGTTTCCTGGCTGCTGAAAGGGTGGCTCTTTGTCATGAGAGCCAAGACTACAGCCAGGCTGCTCCAGAACTGCTAAATCCCTGCCAAGGTGACTCTGCCCATCAGCAGACCTAGTAAGTGCCACACATGGCACATGACATTACCTTTTCTGGCTCTCATGGCCATAGCAGTGCTCAGTTTGGGTGATCACTGCATGTTGTCACACTCCCATCACAGACCACTCCACCACCTCAAAGGGAAGCCCTGAGATGTTCTGCTACAGAATAAAGATGAAAGATGAAAGTCACCTCCCAGAGTAATTTCAGGATCCCTCACTTCTCCACCAGCCCTGAGCTCTAGGCCTTGGACATGAACCTAGTGGCTTGGCAGCTTGCTTTCTGTGCTGTTGTAAATCTCCTCAAGGTCAACATCATGGCAAGTTTTGATGAAGGAAAGGGAAGACTTTTGTCATAAGAGTTGAACTAAGCATCTAAGGGGTGACTCATGATGAAGAGGATAGAAGAAATGCAAAAAGCCTGACCTTTCTTTTCAATCAAAACTGAAGCAGATACACCTTTGCTCAAAATTAACACAGAAGATTTACAAAAAAGAGGCCATAAGCCTCTAAGTGCCACGAGCTTCTGCATGCTGCTGCCTTGAAACAGGACTCACAAGCACTGTTAATGATTAGCAGAAATGAAGGTGGATCAGCACAGCTTTTGCAGAGAGCTAAAGCCAGAAACCACTAGCCACAGGTCTGTACTGAGCTCCAGTGCCCTTTAGGGTGGGTGGCCACCTCCAGAGTCCTCCCGCTGTGCTGTGCAAATTGCTCATCCAGGGAGATGGGTGGCAGTGACTGAGGTGCCAGACCCCACTGCCCTGCAAAACCCTGCAAACCCTGGCTCTCTGCCTGGAAATGCACATGTGGCATTGAAATGTTAGAAGTGGGAGAAAGTGGTACATAGACAGTGTGATATGCTTGGATCACAGTTTACAATCATTACATCACAGCTGAAAAGAAAAATACCCAAACCTCTAAAAATTTAACCAAGAAATCCGGTAGCACTTGCAGAATGTATGCTTGTGTTTTAAAGAAAACTGCTGCAACTGAGCTGCAATTACATAATACCCTTCAGACTTGGACATTCCAGATGACTGCATATTTGAAACCACTGCTTCAAGTGCAATGACTGTTTCCATATGGCTGAAATTAGGCGCTACTGAAAGTGGGAGTAAAGCACAACATAACTCTAAACAGAACACAAAACTCTGATGTTTCTTTATGTGAGATACATGTTGCTATTGGCAGTTACAAGTAATTGCTGGAATGTAGCACGCTGTAATAAATTAAATGTGATATTTGCTAAGCATGCAGGCTTGCCATCTGGTCACCAGAAAGCTGCTGTTACTACGTTGCAGGTAAAAAGTGGTGTTTAAGTGCAAGGAACTGAAGTGTGCCATATAAATAAAATCTTACAAGCCCCAGCACCCTGGACTCAATGTTTGCTTAAAACCTGGAATAATTAAACGATCTTGACTTTTATAGATTTTTTTTTTTAATTTTTTTTTTTTTTTACAGTAACACAGACTAAAGCCATGCTAAAAAGATCTTGCAGGAGAGAGCTCCGTAAACAGCCTCTTTTTTTGCAGCATGTTACCACAGGTGCATCAAACACTACCAAATTCCTTCTCTTCTTGAGATAGGCATTGCTTTCTGCACGTAAGACCTTGATGCTACTGTCCCCACATACTGTTCTGACGTAGAAGAGCCAGCCCAAGGTTGGGATTTGCACAGGTTCTCACCAGGCACAGACCCTATCCTGGTGTGGGGGTACACCAATGAGGTGACCACACTGGGGTGCTGGCTACAGGGACCCAGCAAGAGTGATGTGCTGAGGGACTTCAAAATTCCCACTGAAGTTCAGCCATCACTTCTTGCAGGTGTCTCTTTGTAGTTAGCCTTAATTTAGAACAGAATGGTTTGTGTTGGAAGGGACCCTAAAGATCATATTGTTCCAAACCCCTGCATGGGCAAGGACACATCCCACTAGATCAGGTTTCTCAAAGTCCCATCCAACTTGGCCTTAAACATGTCCAGGGAGGGAGCATCCACAGGTTCTCTGGGCAACCATTTACATCATAAAAAATGTCTTTCTCATACCCTCTAAATAAATTTCAGTTTAAAATTGCTGTCCCTTGTCCTGACAGAAATGGCTCTTCTCCATCTTTCTTATATGCTCCTTTATATATTTCACTGTGTAAGGAAGTTGGGAAAGCTTTCCAGGGGCATGAGAAAAGGGAGGCAGGAGAAGAGAGGAAGATAGCAGCTTCTCTCACCAGTCACCTGATTTAAATTCTTTGCTGTGCAAATGGAATAACCATCCTAGGTCTCTCTGGAAGCTCTGGGGATTCTTATTTCTGAACCAATAAGAGCAAAGAGCAGCTTCTAATAGAGCAAGACATCGCCTGTCTCCTGAGAAGCAGCTGAGAGACACTTTGGTGAACAGCTCTCAGTACTGAGTGGATGCCCAGCCAGAGCGTGGCTACAAGTAACCAAAAATGTCTTCAAAGGGATGATTTTTCTAAGACATGAATTACGGTCTCCAAGAACCAAGCCTTCACCTCAAAACATGCTGTCAGCAGAATCTAAAATTATATAACCTGATTCACTAATCAATTCAGCTTCTTTCTCTGTGTTAGGTCTGAGGACAATTTCAAGTGTGATTAAACTTTCCGATAAGCCCATTAAATCAGACCACTAGAGGGAGCAGCCTTTAAAGTCCAGAGCAGGTCAGCAGGGACACGTCCTCACCAGTGGGGACCCCAGAGGGCAAGTCCCACGTGTGGGGCTACCTGGGATAAGCTCTCTGGAACTGCTGGACAGGCTTGGGCACTAAAGGGAAGAGTATTGTTAGTAGCATCTCCAAATACACAATTTATTATCTACTGCTACTGAAAATAATCTGATTTTTCTACATATATTTTTCCTCTTAGGAAACGTGATGCTTTTCTTCATTTTTTTTCAAGCTCTCTTCACATGAGAATGAATGTGCACAGAAAAGATGAGGAATAAGGTTCTTAGTTACCTGGCTAATCTGGGTTATGGGACCCATGCTTTATTGTTATCAGTAGTTTTGATTGGTTACATGCTTATTTCTCAGTGAGGGTGGTCACTATTAAAGGTGAAACTGGAGATCACTAATTTTAAGGTAGTTGCATTTTGTCCAAAGCCAGACTGGTGTGCATCACCCTGAAACAACACGACTGCAAGATTTGGAGAAGACTGTCAAGAGTGATGTTCCCTTTGGCTTTCCTGAGGAACTGACCACATCCACCTCATTTGCAGTTGTGTGGGGAGGGAGTGAAGCTGTGTGGGTGAAGGGAGAGGAGATTTTGGGGAAGAGCGGGAATACGAGCTCAGTAAAGAGATGGACAGAGGGGTGCCTACATCACCTGGAAGCGAATTGTGTTAATTAACACATGAACTACATTTGATGACAAGTGCAGTAAAATAAGAAGCATAAATGACAAAAGGGGAGACTGCAGAGGGAAAGGGCACTGGAGAGAGGGTTTTCTCTTCCCACCCCGGGCAGACCTACCTCTCCTCCGGTGCAGGGGAAGGGACTCGAATATCTGGAAGTGCAAATGGCTCCTCTCTGCCTCACGTCATCCTCCAGCCCGAAGGTGGCCGAGCAGTTAGCAGCAAAATATTTGTAAGGCTCCCACGTCTCGCCGAAGTCCTGTGAGCGCTCCAGAACCATGGCAGCCGGCCTGGGCGACTTGAAGACCAGGATCAAGTGAGTGAAGTAGAATGTGGCTTCCAGGTCCAGCTGGATGGTCTCGCGAGGGGCATCCTGGGCCGCTTGCCACCAGGTGCGGGGCAGGCGGAAGGGGGAATCGGCCATGGCGGCGGGAGGGTGGGCCAGCCCCGCCTGGGCCCCGTTGCACCGGCCGCAGGCGGGACGCTTGCAGCGGCGCTGGGTGTCCTCGACGTAGGCGCAGAAGGGCTCGGTGGCGTGGCGGCCGCAAGCCGTCTCGGTCCGCAGGGCCCGCCCGTGGGCCAGGTTGCCCATCCGGGGGTTGCAGGCCTTCTCGCAGGGGCTGCCCGCTCCCGCCGCGCTGACCAAACCTGCGAGGAGGAGAGAGGGAGGGTGCTGAAGGGGGCTTCCCGCCCTGTCCCACCGCACGCTTCTTGGGGATGCTGCCCCCAAGACCGTGTGCCGCCCTGGAGGGGCTGGAGCGTGGCACTGCTGCTCAGCTCTCCCCTCCGTGGAGCTCAGCGTGTCTGTAACAGCAGAACAACCCAAAACGCTCTCAGGGCTGCTCTGCACTTGGGAAAATCCCCACCCAGAGCCGCAGAGCAGCAGGGATGCCCCCACCTCACCCTCCCACCTCAACAGACCCAGGGTAGGGCTGAGGCTTCAGGGGCAGTGACTATGGCCATACCACCCCTGTTCTGAGGTCTCCAGGGAGATCTGAGCCACCCCGGGGAAGGGGAGAAAAGCACAATAAAGATGGGCTGCAGGTGACACCGAAGTGGCATGCCAGCTGGAGGCTAGATGGCAGCTGTGGGGGACAGCATTGCTACACCTCAGCTCATCATGTGGCAGATTGGGTGTTGGGGACATGAGGGCTGGTAGCAATATCTCCTGACACCAGTGACCTCAAATCTTCATCTCTTGCCCAACCCTCCATCTCTACCCAAAACCTCCCCACAGTCCCAAACAGCTGCTGGAGTCAAGGCTGAACTGAAGCACTGCTGAAGTTTGGGAAGGCTGTCACTGATGTGTGTAAAGGGGGTAAAAAAAAAAGGAATAATCCTCATTTGAAATGATTCTGGCAAGATGCCTTACAGCTGAGGATCTGCGGGTTTTGTTCAAGTTTCTCTGGAAGCCCTGACAATTTAAAAATCCAAAGTTAAAGTGTCAAAGAAAAATAAAATCTCCATGGGGTTTGGTGTGAAACCATCTGCAATGTAACTTTCCTGGTGCAGGAATGTTTGGCTGCTCTTTATTAATAAAGGTAACAGGAGGTCAAGGCTGTATTTGATGAACCATAAATTTTAACATTAAAAAAAAAAAAACGTACTCTGATGACTTGGATGTGGGCAGGCCAAAACATCTGAGGTACATTAATGTATTCTTTATCACTGGGTGGGTCATACATAGTCAGCTTTGTGCACCACTTATTATGGCTTCTTCTTGGCATTTTTGTTATGTCCAAAGGTCGTTTCAGTTTAGCACCCAATAAATCCTTATTTATTCAGCTTTTGTCTACAGTGTCACAGTTGCAATTAAGCTATATTATGCACTAGCAGAGGCTAAGCCTTCGGAGCCTGACAGTGTTCCTTCTGCTCCTTAAGAAACACAGTGGAAAGAAAACATTTCTACCACCAAAGATCTATATAGGTTTTCTATACCCATTATCCTGAACAGAGGTGTACCGCTGCTTGTTATGCACTTGTGAATCCAGTCCCTGGATATCACAGGGTAAGCAGCCTTGGGAAGTTGTCAGTGAAACAGACATGCTGTCAAGTTGGCTTCCTACAGGGACCTGGTCAAACTGTGTCCGAGATAATCTATATTAACCATGCAGAACACGTTTACTCTAGAATAAAGTAAATGTAACTGTAAAATTAATGCAATATCACTTACATCTCCTGAACATCCTTTTCAAAGCATTGTATAAACATTAACTAACCTATGCAGCTCTCCTGAGGTAAGTAAGTGCTATTATCATATTATCAGCTAGACTTGCCACAAGTTGGCCTAATTTATGTCTTTGGCTGCTTTCCTGGATTCTTTGGCTACATGTAACGCAGTGCAGTTAGTTGCTAAACAAATAGATGAACATTTACTGTAGTTCCCTCAGCTGTGGGACTGCAAAGCAGATTGAGGAAGAGGTAAAAAAAAAAACAAACAACAAAACAGGGCTCAGTCAGCACTGTAAAACAGGTTGAGATTATTGTTTATGTTCATCGAGTCCTTTTGGTTTTTTTCACACCACCAACTACTGCCTGTGGGGAGGCAGTGGAGGAAGAGGTGGTCAGTGGGAGGTTTGCTGCTGACTGCTGACTGCAGGGCTCCACATAGCTGTCCCAGGGCACATGCAAGGCTCTGCCTGAGCCTGGACAGGAGGGGTTGACTACCAAATTCCCATATGAGTCCCTGGGAGCTGAGAGTATTCAATTGCTCCTAGGTCCTGGAATGCTTCAGTCCTAGTCATGAGTGGTCACTGTCTGCAGTTGTCTTTGGGCCAGCCATGGAGGATTTCTTCCTCACCTGGAGCAAGATTTGGAGCCCGGGACCTTGGTTTCAGTAGGGGCAACAAGACAAGAGGACACAGTCTTAAGTTGTGCCAGGGGAGATTTAGGTTAGATATTAGAAGGAATTTCTTCACGGAGAGGGTGATCAGGCAATGGAATGGGCTGCCCGGTGAGGTGGTGGATTCTCCATCCCTGGAGACATTTAAAAAAAGACTGGATGTGGCACTCAGTGCCATGGTCTAGCAACTGCTCCGGTGGGTCAAGGGTTGGACTTGATGATCTCTGAGGTCCCTTCCAACCCGGCTAATTCTATGATTCTATGAAATGCTGTTCACAGCAATTCCCACCTACCAGTCCCAGGGTGGGAAGGGGGGAGAGGAAACCCCCTTTGAAAGGGTGTTTGTTTTCACTTTAACCGGAAAGTATTGCATGATGGATGCAGAGACACTGCATGTTATGAAAAGTGACAGTTTTCTAGTATAATGCTGTCTGCCACAGGAATTCAGTAAAACAAGGGAAGACCATCAAGTTTTACACACTGGCAGCCCTGAGCTCGTGACTGCTCTGCCACAGTCTTGGAAAATGTGCTTTTCCTTACTTGTACTTCGTCTGACCAACTAAACATTCCCATTCTATACACTGTCTGTGCCACCGGAGCGGGATCTTCAGTAATGAGTAGGAGCATGCAGCAGCTACCATGACTCACCTGTAAAACATCCATGGAAAATCATATGCTTCCTGCTGAAGCATTTTAGCAACACTCGCCTTGTGATGTTTCGTTTATATCTTACGCCTGATTAAATGTTTGCTTCCCATGTGTGGGGTGGGTTTTTTTTGTTTGTTTGTTTTTTGTTTCTTTTTTTTTTTCTTTCTTTCTTTTTAAAGACGAAAACTGGCACTCGGCTTGCGACCGGCAGCGTTATGCAAACTGTTTATGCCCAATTGTCTCTGTTGCGGCGCGGCGGGACCCCGCTGCGGGCAGATCCGAGGGCAAAGTGTTTTATGCTGCGGGAACGGGCTCTGAAACACGCACTGCCTGCCTGCTTCGCCCGCTTTGCCTGCCCTGCCTGCCCGCACCACGACGGCTCGGGACACCGCAGCCCGAAGGCACTTGCGGAGCCCTTAGCGCCTTTGCCCCGCTCGGCGCCTCTGGGGAGGGTTGTGTGTGTGCGGGGGTCGGCAGCCGGTCCCGGCTCCCGTGGCATCCATCCCCCGGGCTCAGCTCTCCCGGTGCCCCCGTCCCCCCCTGAGGCTCCCGGACCCCTCTTTGTCTGCGGCGTGGGGCGCGGGGCTGGGACCCAGCCGCCGCCAGCGCTCCTGCCCTTCCTCATCCCCGCACCGGCCGCAAACCCCCCCCTTCCCCTCCCCCGCATACCTGCGTGCGGGCGCAAGCAGGCACACCCAGCGTGTGCGCAGGTTCTCTGCCTACAGCGCCAGACACACACGCGTGTGTGCGCACCCTGCGCGCAACGCGTACCTGATAGCCGGTGTGTGCGCGGGCGTACCCCCCCCACTCCCTCTCTTTCCCCCCTCTTTTCCCCCCCACTCCCTCCCTTCCCCCCCTCTCACCCCCCACCCCCACCCCACCGCCCCACGCGCGCAGACACACGCACTCACACGCGCACACACGGGCAGACACGCACATACATCTCTCTATCTCTCTATATCTCTCTATCTCTCTCTCTATCTCTCTATATCTATGTACACGCGGCCGGGCACGCGCCTGTGCGGACGGGCGGGCCCCGCATCGACCTCGAGCGCCCGCGGAGACGGGCGGGACGCGCAACCCGCGCGCCGGACGGCGGGGACCCACCTGCAGCAGCAGCGGCGGCGGCGGCAGCGACAGCGGCAGCGGCGGCGGCAGCGGCGGCGCCCATCAGCGCCATCAGCGCCAGACACGTCCCGCGCCCCATGGCCGCGCGCCCCGCGCGCCCCGCCGCCCCGCGGCGCCACCGGCCCCGCGCGGCATCAGCGGCCCCGCGCGGCACCGGCGGGCGGGCGCGCGCCGCCCCGCCGCCACCGCCCCGCCGAGCGGCGGCCCCGCGCCACCGCCCCGCCCCCGCCGCCGCTCTGCCCTCCCTGCCCCTCACCAACCGCCCCCCCCCCCCCCCCTCCCTCCCTCGCCCCCTCCGTCCGCCCCGACGCGGGGGGCGGTTGCCGGTGCGCGGCCGGGCGCGGTATTGCAGCGGGGGGGCACCCACCCCCTGAGCTGGGGAGGTTCCGCCGCGGAAGTCCCCGGGCTGGAGAGCGGGACGGTGTCCCGGAGAGAGACCCGCGCCCCGTGCGCGCTGTCGGGGCGGAGAGGGTGGGAGGTGAACGCTGGGGTGCAGCCTCCCTCCCGCCCGGCTCGGTGTTAATCACAGGTGGGGTTGGAAGGGACCTTAAAGGGCATCCGGTTCCAAGCCCCCTGCCATGGGCAGGGACACCTCACACCAGACCAGGTTGCTCCAAGCCCCATCCAACCTGGCCTGGAACACTGACAGGGAGGGGGCAACCACAACCTCCCTGGGGAACCTGTGCCAGTGTCTCACTACCCTTACACTTAAGGAATTTCATAGAATCATAGAATCATAGAATTGTCTGGGTTGGAAGGGACCTCAGAGATCATCAGGTCCAACCCTTAACCCACTGCTGCAGTTGCTAGACTATGGCACTGAGTGCCACATCCAGTCTCTTTTTAAATATCGCCAGGGACGGAGAATCCACCACTTCACTGGAAAGTCCATTCCAATGTCTGATCACCCTCTCTGTGAAGAAATTCTTTCTAATATTCAACCTAAACTTCCCCTGGCACAGCTTAAAACCATGTCCTCTTGTCTTGTTGAAAGTTGCTTGGGAAAAGAGCCCAACCCCCCCCTGGCTCCAGCCTCCTTTCAGGGAGTTGTAGAGAGCGATGAGGTCTCCCCTGAGCCTCCTCTTCTCCAGGCTGAACACCCCCAGCTCCCTCAGCCTCTCCTCACAGGACTTGTGCTGGATCCCTTCACCAGCCTGGTTGCCCTCCTTTGGACCTGCTCCAGGACCTCAATCTCCTTCCTGAACTGAGGGGCCCAGAACTGGACACAGGACTCGAGCTGTGGCCTCACATTTCCTCCTAATGTCCAACCTCAATCTACCCTCTTCCAGTTTAAAGCCATTACCCTCATCCTAACGCTACACACCCCAGTAAAATGTCCCTCCCCGGCTTCCCTGTAGGCCCCTCCAGGTACTGGAAGGCTGCGGTAAGGTCTGCACAGAGTTTCCTCTTCTCCAGGCTGAACAACCCCAGCTCTCTCTCAGCCTCTCCTAGGAGAGGTGCTTGAGCCTTCTGATCACCTTTGTGGCCCTGCTCTGGACTCAGTCCAGAAGGTCCGTGTCCTCCTTGTGTTGAGGGCTCCAGAAGTGGACACAGTACTCCAAGTGGAGTCTCATGAGAGTGCAGTAAAGGGGAAGAATCACCTCCTTTGAGCTCTTAAAGGAGTGCCTGGAGTAGTCCCCAGCTAAACCATAGTTGCTCAAAACTTCAAAGACATTTCTTCTTTCATTGTTTTGGTTTTGGTTTTTTTTTTTGTTTGGTTGGGTTTTTTCTTTGTTTTGGTTTGGATTGGTTTGGTTTGGTTTGGTTTGGTTGGTTGTTTTGTTTTGTTTTTTTTTTTTTGTAACTGAAGGGCTGAGTGATGGAGCCACTTAAGTTCTTAACATTAACTTCTAAATGTTAGGAAGTTTCTTCTTCTTTCTCAGGACTTGGCCGTCAGTGGCCTAGCTCCCAGGTTTGAGAGTCAGAAGTCCTGTATAGTTTGATTGGTCCAATAGCACTGGTCACCTTTCCCTAACAGAAATGTTGAACTCTGAAAACAGGAAAAGACACACTTACATGTATTTTTTGCCACCAGACCATTACCTTTTCAGGTTTGTCTCAGCAAGGGGACATTGGGACAGCAAGGGTGGAGTACTTCTGAGCAGTCACCTTTCTTCCTTACCTGAATTTAACCTGGGAGGTGAGCATGTTGCAAGTGTTACAAAAAGTTTCATCCTTCTTTCTCTGCACTTTGAACTGGGATTATTTACACACAGCTCTGTTTTAAAACCATACCGTAGCACAGAGAAGCATTTTGCTTCCCTCGCTGCTGTCATTTTCTCTGCCCTCCAAACAGGGACTTTCGGTATCCCTGGATCCCTCACAGACACTTGCAAGCCCTGGGGGCTTGTCCTGCAGCCTGTCCCTTGTGGCAAGGGCTGCACCCACACTGCTGCTCTTCCTCAAGGCAGTGGATGTGGAGGAAAAGTTTGTTCTGGAGGGTTTCTGCCTTCCCAAAAGGCTTATGTGTTGCTGAGGAATCACACTGGGGTTTGAGTTGCAGCTGGGTTGCAGCAGCCACACAGCATGCAGGGCTGGGATAGGGAAGTGAAATCACGGGCAAGGAGCTTATCTTCATTGCAACACATTGCTCATAGTTCCTCCTACATGAAAATTATCAGGTCATAAGTCTGACGTAGGGTGATAAGTCTGGGCGGACCCACTCAAGAACATATGTCAACCCATTTGGCGTCATGGAGCGTGGGGTAGGTTGAGGTCCATGAGCAGGAGGACTAATTAGGAAGCAGAAGAAAGGGCTGGGTCAGACAGAGGATGGCTCTGGAGAAAACCATGGGGCAAGATGGAAAGAGGTGATCTGAACTGAAAAACTGGAACAAAATCCTGAGGGAGGAAGTGGATGGTGGTATCAGTGGCTGGATAGGAATAAAGCAACCAGGCTCAGGTTTGAGATAGAAATAAGAAGAACAGTGGCCAGTGAGTGGAAATGGGAGAAGTGAGGATACACGGTCAGTAGGGAATTGTTGGGATAGGAGAGAGAATGAGCATGTGTTAAGGACATTCTTATAGCAGTGGCAGGAGGTCTGATATTTCTGCAGTGGACCCACTGCATAGAAAACTGGAAAGAATCCTAGAATCCCAGAATCCTAGAATCCAGCCTTTCTTGGAAAAAGCACGGTCTAGACAAAATGGCCCCGCACGCTGTCCAGTTGAATTTTAAGTGTCCAATATTGGGGAATCCACCACTTCCCTGGAGAGATTATCCCAGTGGCTGACTGTTTGCATTATGAAAAATTTTCCTCTTGTGTCCAATTGGAAACTCCACAAAAGTAACTTTAGCCCTTATCTTTTCCATGCCACTCCCTGTAAAAAGGGTCTCCATCTTCTTTGTAGTTGCCCTTCAAGAACTGGAACATGGTGATGAAGTCTACCCTAAACCTTCCGTTCTGAAGGCTGAATAAACCTAATTCTCTCAGTCTTTCCTCATATGGCAGGCTTCCCAGACTTGGATCATTAATTAGAATACAAGACAACTTCCAGGTAACGCCAAGTATGATCTGCAAAAGTCAGCTAGAGCAATGCAGAAATTAAGAGCTGTTGAACTGCCCTCACCTTGCCAGCTCCTTCGAGATGCTGCTGGCTCACATGCCTTGGCCCTCATAAGCCAAATAATTTGGTTGCCCTTGTCTAGCAGGTTTGCAACAGGAGAAAACCTGTTTGCTCTTCCTTGATGACTTTCTTTTTCACTTGCTGGAGGCCACAGAGTCTGCATGGGCAGCTCAGATCCTCTTGACATCCTCTTCCTGGCTCTTGGTCACCCCATAAGACTTGCACAAACATGCATCTAGGAGTGTACCCAAGTTCATTTGACACTCCCTAGGGACCTGTGCAGGGCCACAGGCTGTGGGCACCTTCCCATGGCAGGCATGTCTGGCTGCTGCTTCATGGGGCTGGTGGGGGTTCAGCAGAGGGTAGGAAGTGCACTAAGATGTTGCAGCACCATTTTGGTTTCCATGCTTCTTGAGGTGAAGGAAGAGAAAATTACATAGTTGTGAGAAGGGAAGTATTCACCTCTCCCCAAAACTTCTTCAGGATAATAGGTTTTGCGTTCATAATTTTACTGCTGCTTAAGAAAGAGCAAGAGATGTTTCCAGCTGCTATTCCTGCCATGTGCTTGTAGGTAGCCAGGTAGACAGAAAGGTCCACAAATGTGAAGATACCTACCCTTGTTTGGTGTTTGCATGTCTTGATTACACTTAAGAATTCTTTAGAGAGTGAGGATGTTCTCTGAATATATGTGTCCCAGTAAGTTAGAGGGGAATAAAAAGGGGTGACAGGCTCAGGGGGTAGCCTCTTCTCAGACCCTCTGAGGAGGGAACCTGGAGCAGGGAGCAGAGGCTGCTGCTTTGGCAGAGGACCCCAAGGGCATGATGCCATGCCTGGGGAGAGGCAACAGAAGCTCCTTTGGCCTTTCTGGCAAGATGAAATCCTGGCCTTTGAGTGAGGTGACAGGAGGGGACCCTCTGTGAATCTCTTTCCCCAAGCCCCATGCCAAGGGTAAGGATGAGCCAGAATTAACATTTTCAAGACAGAGTGTATAGCTACTTTTAGAAGCAAACCATGGGGGCAATACCTCACCTACCGCCCAGTCAGAGCTGTCTGGCTTAGACTTTCATCATAACAATGTCAAAAATTCAAAAGATCAGATTTACTTTTTAACTAGAGTCTTGTTCAAAGATCATCATTTTCTCTATTGGCATCCATGTACGTAAGCAGAACTCCTGTTACAGTTTAACAGGAGGCCCTTGGGGATGACTAGGTCCTTCAGACACACCTGGCTATTATAAGTGGTGTCACATGTGCCATCTTGGACCTGCCCATGCACTCACATGGACTGGATGCAGCCCACTTGGTTCTGTGTGGGGAGTGGAGGTGATACCCAAATGGAGCATCACCCTTGGGTGGGAAGATGAGAAGCCAGATCAGAGAGCTGTCCAAAAAGGAGTGCAACTGCAGGGCAGCGATTCCAGATGAAAAATTAACTACGTGGTTTAGCTCTAGAGAGGCTTATTTTTAGTTTGTCAGTTATTTTTCATGGAGGGCCCTTTTCAAATGTCCTCTGGGCAAGGCTGAATGTATCTCACACACTGTGAGCAACTGTGGGTGGGAGAGATGAGGGTGAAAGGACCTCACACTGTTGTGTTGCACAAGAAGAGCCCCCACACTTCTGCACATAGTCATAGCATTCCATAATCATAGAATTGTTTGGGCTGAAAAGGACCTTAAAGATCATCTGGTTCCAAAGAGAGTAAAGGGGAAGAATCACCTCCCTTGACCTGCTGGCCACACTTCTGAGTCTCTCCCCATGGCAGCTATTCCTTGCTTCTTACAATTTTCACTGACCTGCTTTGCTTTTTCCTAATGTGATCAACAGAATGTATCAAATTATTTGGTACTGGACCTTTGCTATGACCGGTGGGAGATGGTGATGCTACTCTCTCTATCAGGGATCTACTGGATTATCAGTCCTTTTGACTTCAGAGAAAATTTGGCTCATCCACATCTGGTAGCTCTTGCTTTTTTCAAGAGATGATCTGCTCCTTCAGCCATGAACAGAGGTTAATGTACCACCTACACATTTAAACATGTTTAAAAAGCTTTGTTGAAAGGAATAGAAATTGTTTGCCGCAAGAAAAAATAAGGCCTTGAAGTCAATCATTCAAAATTATCAATTTTGTCAATTATCAAAAATAAGTCCACTGAAGTCAACAGAAGCAGACATTTGATCAGTGGGTTTTGGATGGAGTCTGAAGCCACCTACCTCTTGTCTCTTTTGGTGCCACATCTTTAATAATTTCTACTAAAAAACATTGATAATTCTTGCCTTTTTTTTTTTTCAAAATCACTGAAAATCTTCCAGCCTTCAGCAAATGAGCAATGAAATAATTTCACTGAGTCATCGTATTTTGAAACACTTTGATTCCTAAGTTTTCTGTATGAAAGCAAAGCAAAGGATAACCCAGAGGAATAATTACCGCTCAAAATTTGTTTAAGTTCCTATTAAAGCTGGGTTCTGATATAAGGAATCAACCTACAGGCAGCTTGAGAAAATGAGGGAACCCAAGTGCCCTTACTTTCCGTTACAGCCAGTGATCGACTTTTTGGAGCCAAGTATTTTGCATGCCAGACCAGTGTGCATGCAAGAATGAGAGCACTTTCATGGGATTTACTAATTGGAAGTCAAGTCACAAAAGCATTATGGCAATGATAGCACTGATCTTCAGAAGTCTGTAATGAGGATGGAAAGGACCCTAGTTCTGCCCACCATGGGGAAAAATGCAAAAGGTCAGTAGGGAACCTGAAAAAGAGAGGAAGAAGAAACTCTGGAGTTACTCACTGCAGTTAATTTTTTACTGTGGGCAAAGCTGAGACCATTACAGTCAGTTGTATAGAGTTCTGAACGTTGTGTGTAACAATAAATCCCGTTATTGATCAGAGACAAACCCATTTACTATGTAGTCTGGTAAAGATGTGAATCTTTTTCTCTCTGGTTATAGCATCAGTCTTTTTAGTGCACAAAAGAGTCTCCTCACACAATGTGAGAACCTTCACACCAGGTCATGGTCATGAAATCAGGTATGACTTCCACTCACAGTCCTCTTGTGGGATTCATGGAAGGGTTGAGAGGGTTAAGGTTTGGTCTGGTGTCCAGGAGGTCTGCTAGCTGCTACATTTCTCTGACTAACTGCACCAAAATGCCTTCTGACAGGGATTTGTTTTAGAAAGGAAGGTCAGCCCACAGTGCCTCAGGGCTGGCAGCACACGGGCTTGGATCCATGTGCATTGGGTTCTGTGCATCCACTGTTAAAAAAACCCTGACCCAATCCCTATTTCAAAAATATTTTCAACAATAATTTTTAAAGGTTCTGTTGTTTTCCTAGAAGTAGGGGGTGCATTGACATTGTTATTCTCCAAACCGTAGTAGCTTGAAAAACGCATCTATTATTTTTCACATGCAGCTGCCACAAACCATAGCTCCAGGCATTTTGAATTGTTTTGTTTCAGTTTTTTCCCCCCTCTCTTTCTCTTTTCCACTCTTCCTACCATGAATTTTGGACAAGCAGGAATGAAGGGGAACCAGCTAATCTGCCCGTGTTCCATATACAGGGGCTTCAGGAGGGAAAAAAGCAAGGCAAAAGAGAGAAAGAAATGGGAAGGACTTGCTAAAGAAAGAAAAGTGTTGGTAGGCAGTCAGCGTAATTTTTTGCAATAGAAATCACGCTTGCCAGATTATTGCTGTCACTATTTCCTTAGCTCCCATGTAACCTCTGCCCCTTCTCCTTCCTTCTTTTCCCAGGTAATTGATATGCAGATATCAAGACAATGATGAAACTTAAATGCCATAGAAAACCACAGCACTGAAGCTTTCTACGTCAGGTCTCTGCTCCATCCTGCACGCTACAAATTATTGGGAGGGTTAATCTCCTGGCTGCTTCCTGAGTGCCATCTCTGCCAACTTCAGCATCTAGTCAGCACAAAGCCTCCAAAACACTCCCGGGGTGGTGAGAGGTGGCCAGGGTGGTGAGGAAGCATCCATGGCCAGTAGCCTTGGGGCTGCTCTCTCCCAGGCCCTCAGCTGGCTTGTGTTTCAGCCCTGGTGCCCGGCCCAAAAGCTGGGAGGGGGTGCTGGTGAGTAGTCCAGCAGCCAGCACTGCCTGCAGTGGTGGGATCACAGAATCATAGAATTGGCTGGGTTGGAAGGGACCTCAGAGATCATCAAGTCCAACCCTTGATCCACTACCGCTGTGGTTACCAGACCATGGCACTGAGTGCCACATCCAGTCTCTTTTTAAATATCTCCAGGAACGGAGAATCCACTACTTCCCTGGGCAGTGGGAGGGATGTCCACTACTAGAATCCACTACTTCCCTGGGATGTGGGAGGCAGAGGAGAAAGAGGGGTTAGGCAAGAACCTAACCTGCTGTCATCTTTTCAACATCCTCCGAGCCACACAGGGAAGCTGATTCAGGTGCTGCCTTGTGCTGGAAAGCCACCGGCAGCGTGGCAGGGTCAGGACATCTTTCATCTGTGAGAAACACCTGGTGAGCCAAAGAATACTGTGTTCAGTTTTGGGCCCCTCATTAGAAGAATGACACTGAGGTGCTGGAGCATGTCCAGAGAAGAAAAATAAAGCTGGAGCAGGGTCTAGAGCACAAGCCTTATGAGGAATGGCTGAGGGAACTGAGGCTGTTTACTCTGCAGAAAAGGAGATCTCTTTAGATTCTAATGAAAAAGAAACAGAAATGGATGTCAGAAATGGCTGACACTAAGAGCAGTTATTGCACATGACTTGCTTATCTCAGCATTCCAGAAACTGCAGAAAAGTTAGATGATGGTTGATGGTGACATATTGCCACCAGGGCTTTCAGTCACATGGCAACATCTCTACTTCATGCACCTAGAATGAGCACATGCAGTGTGAACACTCACAATCCGTGTGCATCCTCTTGGAGTGTCTGGTGAGACATTCACAAACTGGGTACGGAAACTTATGTTGAGCTGGGAAACCTTGGCCTCTGTCCTTGTCCACTCCTTGACTGCTTTGATTTTTTTTTTTGCTAGTGAGAACCGTGTGATGATTTCTTTGCTTTTGGATCTCTCTTTGGCATGTCAGCTTGGTCACACCATCACTTTTGCCAGCCTTAGTCTTGCTGCCTGTGCATTCTGGTGATCCTCAGCATGGTGGAAGGTACCCATCGCTAAATGGATTCCTGCTAATGCTGCTCCTTTCCTTAAGACTCAGCCCCCTCTCCCCCCCGGCGTTGTCCCCAGACACACAAAATATTAATTCACTGTTGTGTAGATTGGTCCTATTTTCCTCTTTTGAGTGAAAGTGTTGCTAAGAGAAAGGGAATGTGGCAACAGGGATATGACGGATCATTATACACTGGATCTGGTGATGGGCTCAGGCTATGCTTTTTGTGCTGGCAGAAGATGCAAGAAGGTGTAATTTGTTCTGCTGGGTCAACATCATCTTTTGCTCTGTTAGCTTAGTGTCCAAAATCCTGTTACTGCTGTCAGCATTTATGGATTTGCAAGTCAGAGAAGGAATATTTGTAACTAGAAAAATGAAGCCTGGAGCTGTACTGGAATCTCTCAGGCGCAAAGAAGGTTACCTATTCAGCCACGCAGGCACAGAAAAAACCTGGTGTGCTGGTCATGCCTCTTTTTGGGCTCAGCTAAGTCATGCTGCATATCTGAGAACTAGAGTTCTGATTGCACAGAGTGGGATTGAATTTGGCTACACTTCTGTTTCTCCCTATGCAAAAGTATTAACATCTGTGCAGGTAAATCAGAAAGTCTAATGCATGTGATGTGGTAGTATCATCAGTGCTTCCTATGGTCTTCACATTTGAGGGGACTTAAGCATCCCCACCAGAAAATTAAGTGTCTACATAGTTTGTATACACTAACTAGAGTGTCAGTAATATACAGGGTAAAGCGATTAAACTCTTAGTCAAACCACAAGGCTGTCTTTAAAATCTGGAGCTCCAGCATGTTAGTGAAGTCTGCCTATGCTCTCACCCCTTTCCCTAGTATTTAAATCTTAGCTCAGATGTTGCTTTTGCTATGGGGTCTTGGCAGCCCTTCCACCCATTCTAGACATTGTTTTTGTTTTCTGATGGATGTACACACAGGGTGATATCACAGCTATTCCTAGTCTCTGAAAGTAATCTCTTCTCTTTTGTTAGGCAGAGGACAAAGACAATTCATATTGATGATTCCTTCACCCATATATGACTTATGTGCAGGAACATGTGTACAGTAAGACTCACCACATTGGGATGCAATAGAGAAGACAGTGCCAGAAAGAGCTTGTGATGGTCAAGGTGGACTCATTTCATGCTGCAGGTTACTGGCTGTGAATAACTCTTGAGTGATTGGCATAATGAGTGCTGGCATAATTTGTAGAGGAAAATTTCCTTTGAAAAGGGAATTTCTTCTTCTGTACATTTAACATGCATCTAGCAAATTAACTGGATTATATCACAGTCAAATGAATTAGCTTCTCATAAGTGGAAATGGAAGACCACTTGGCTTTTTAAACTAAAAGATCTCCATAAATGTGGAATGTGCTGTTTCTGCTGTTGTGGCAGCATAATGTATCAGAGCTTCAGAATTGTGTGGCTTGTGCATGCGAGCCAACATTTAGTCTAGTCACCCTTTGGCTGCTTTAAATTTGGATCACTGTGGAGCTCTTAAACATCATTTTTTATAGGTAGTTAAATATGACAGCCTTGGTTGTTCAGTGTGTCCATGGATGTGGGACACGTACAGCATGGGAAGGCAGCCAGAGAGCCAGCCTAGATAACACCATTCCCAGCTGCCTTATTCCATCTTAAGTTAAAGATGCCAGAGGCCTCACAACTTTTGCTCTGGCTGAAAATTGAGCAATTAAGATAAATTAACCTGTATTAAGCTCTTGTTTACAGCGAGTTTTGGTGCCTCTAAACCATATGGCAGGCAGCAGTGAAGACATGAAGTATCAGCATGGCCAGAAAGAAGCCTGGTCTCCTCTGAGAGAGTCCTCTTGGGGATCTCTGTCCTCCTCAACAGGTCAGATTTCCAGGCCCTGGTATGTGTGCTTCTGATTCCATGACACCCATCAGGAACGTGATAGATTGGATGGCTGGAACACTGGGAACATTTTGCAGTACTAACAGTAAAATATCAGATTGTTACCAGAGGACATCCTGGCCAAATGCTTTTACCCAAGAGGTTTAAAAAGAGCTCTCAGAGGAGAAAGTTGAGGCACCTTCACCCTGCACAGCCTTTTCTCACACAGCATAGACCCAGGCTGATCTCATAAATTCACAGGAGGAACACAGCTGCTACAGGGCTGGGAGGCCTTAAATACCTGAATCACCTCTGCAGATGGGCTTTGGGTACTTCTGAGAAGACCCATCTTGCCTGGGTCTCACATAAGAGCAGAAAGAAGAGCCACATCTGCATGCAGCCAGGTGCAATGGTTTGTCTGTCTTTCATCAAGGAGCTGGGGACTCCCATAAAGACATTTTGCCAGGCAAGCCTTCTTTGAGTGGTTGCTTTAAACTCTGCCTGAAGCCTGCAAGGTACTTTTGATAGCTGGTGTCTGAAGACAACATTTATTGGGCAGCTGGCATCTCCTTAAATTACCACTTTGATGCTGTGACTGAGGAAGGAGGAAAAAGCACACCAAAAGGGACAGACACCAGCTAGATGCTACTTAGTTGGTACGAATGGGACTGTTCTATAAACAGCCCTGATGTTCTTGTTCACAAGAGTAGGTTAATTCAGCAGGGAACCCAGGGATTTTTACAGTATTTTTGAAGGAGTTTGAGTTGCTATATATGCTTAGACTAGGCCAAGATGAAAATGGAGGAGTTTGCTCTCTTTTCTCTGTCGCCAGATTTGCTGTTAAGCCTTAGGTGACCCCTGCTTGGGGTCAGCTGGAACAGCTACCCTTTAAAGTATGATTGCTTTTCATGCTTATGTTGGGAAGATTCAGCTTGTTCATTTACTGACACTGCTGAAGATCCTTGGCAATCCATATGGATTTTCAAGCTCTCCTAATGGCAGGTTTCTGAAGTCACTGAGGGTCAGGGTGCTTCTGTAGCACTTCAAGGCCACGGAAACATAATTTTCAAGAAATAAGAACTACTGCCTAGGCCTGAGTCAGTAGCTGTGTTTTTCATCATCTGATCAGAAATGTGTTTGTTTCTTCTTGACAACCTCACATTAAACAAAAAGCACAATTCTTATTCTTATTTCTGAAATGAAAATCTGAACATCACTGAATTTTGGTGTACCTAAAAGTTTCTGTGTATATTATGAAAAGGTTTATTCCAGTATTTTCCAAATCATTACTTCATTAGTTCATTTCCAAATCATTATAGCCAAATCTATGTTCTTAACCCACAAATATTCTCAGCTACACCAAGCTGGATCTTTCAGTGAATGAAAGATTGGATGGGGATTTTTTTTGCTTCTTGTCCTGAACCGATGGGATAAAATACATGCCATATACTTTGCTGGAAAAATATATTGGTCTGTTGGGTCTGGAAAATAAAAGTAAGTGATATTTTACTTCTTTTGTGTCTTTTCTTGATCTCCTCTTGTTTTCTTCCTTACTGTCTGTTCTTCTTGAGTCTCAAACTTTCTCATCTTTTCCATGTTGCAGCCTAGATCCCTCCGTTACTTTCTGACATCAGGATCTTTAATTGCCCCCTGTTTACAAAACAAAATCCTGCCCCTCCAGCCTACACCTGATATTTGCCTTCTTATCCCTGATCTGTCATTCATACCTGCCCTCTGCATCCCCATCTCTTTTTCTTACCTCATTCCCCTTCTGCTGGTATCTTTTTTTTTTTTAAACCATATTAGTGTAAAATTATTAGTGAGAAATTACCCCTAAGGCATAATAGACAATCAAATAATAAAGAAAATGCTCAGGCATGACAGGCTGTACTTTTCTAGGTCATTACAACATTCCTTTCTTTGTTCTATAAAGCATGAGTCCAATAGCCAAGTGATCAGCAAGACTAAAAATGTGACACAATAACTCTTTGGACTTTCTATCCTTCTAAAATGAGTCTACACCTCTTGGAAAATGTCCACTGACAGCCTTGAAACCCCTCCTTTGCAGGACAAGCACAGTACTGCAGTGACAAAGTATCTGTGCTTAGCATCTGAAAGCAAGGAGCCCAGCAATGAAGTGGCATGTTTCTATTGTTATGCCCAAAAAATCTCTGAAAGAGAAACATGGGAGTAGTCTCCTACCTGCAGGAATAGTAGTATGGATTGTAAACAAGTTCCCTGATAATTTCAGCTTAGTGCTCATAGCATTTTGATTTGATTTGTAGAGAGGTTCTGGCATGTGAGAATGAGATTTCCCTCGAAGGCTACAAAACTGGAGGCTCTGCTCCAGGTGAGCATCAGCAGCACTCCAGGGGCACATAGGGGATCACACAGATGCCAGGTCCTTTGTGCAGCTGTAAGTCACATGCATGACAGGGACACTATGGTCCAAAGAAAAACCCTTGGGTGTCCTTTTGTGTAGATGATATGTCTAGCATGATGAACAGATCATGCTCGAGCACAGACCCTATGAGAAGAGGCTGAGGGAGCTGGGGGTGTTCAGCCTGGAGAAGAGGAGGCTCAGGGGAGACCTCATCGCTCTCTACAACTCCCTGAAAGGAGGCTGGAGCCAGGGGGGGTTGGGCTCTTCTCCCAGGCAACTTTCAACAAGACAAGAGGGCATGGACTTAAGTTGTGCCAGGGGAAGTTTAGGTTGGATATTAGAAAGAATTTCTTTACAGAGAGGGTGATCAGACATTGGAATGGGCTGCCCAGGGAAGTAGTGGATTCTCTGTCCCTGGAGATATTTAAAAAGAGACTGGATGTGGCACTCAGTGCCATGGGCTGGTAACCACAGTGGTAGTGGATCAAGGGTTGGACCTGATGATCTCTGAGGTCCCTTCCAACCCAGCCAATTCTATGGTTCTATGATTACCTGCTCATGTCCTGGAGTTCTAATGCTCTGACCACAGCAGAGCCATTCCCAGGCACTCAGTGCTCTCTCTCCCCTTAGAGGGAGCACAGACAGCTCACACAGGGTGATATGGGACAAGTAGGTGACAAGACGCCTAAAAACCAGATGACAGGATGCTCAGATTTGCAACACTTCTGTCTATCTGTGGCCCAGTGGAAACTGCAGTAGACACTCACTGAAGCACTGTTAAGCTTTTCAAGACCAATCCTTTAGCTTGAGTTTTGTGATGTCAGAGGGACTGGGCACACTGCTTACCAACAACACAGGATATGAATTTCTGTTCCTTCTACTCTAGGACCTTTGTTGTAGTAGAAAAACTCCTTAGACAGGACCTGGAAGGCTGTTGGCCACCTTGGGTACCCCACTGTTGGAAAGATGCTGACATGCTGAATGGAATCTGTATGAGAGCAGAAGGAATGAAAGAGAGAGGACAGACCCCTGCTAGATGGACAGAGAATAAAGTCTTGGCTGGCTGACCAACAGCTGAAGAGAAATACTGACCATACACTCATGGTATATGAGTCATGTTATGGTTGTTTGCAGTGTACAGTGTGCAGCACATCTGAGCAAAAGAAAACCATAACTGAATGCCAGGAAAAATGAAAGAAGAAATGAAAGAAGAGGATTTAGAGGATTTCCAGCTCCAGTTAAAAACATAATAGTAGATGACATAGCAATATCACAACCCTGGGAGACTGAGACCCCTTTTTCCATTTCTAGCTTCTTTATCTTTGCAGATCATAAAACAGAATGTGCTGACCTGCAGAGCAAAGATTTTATGGGAAGGAAATAAACACATAGAGAGTTGCATATGAATGAACAGTCTGTAGCGATGGGCACTATCAAAAACTTTGTTAAGACACAGAACAGACACCAAACTGGGGAATATGTCTAACTATGGTCAAATAATTTCATAGTTTTCCATTCTGGGCTCACTTGGCTCTTCACCAGGTCTCAGCCATTCTCGGAGATGGGACACTGAATGACTGAATTATGACTGAGATAATGTTCTTCCTTGGTTTAAAAACAGAAAGCACCAGAAAAGCACGAAAAGCAATAAACAGTGCTTAAGAGGAAAGTCCAGAATGATTGAGGAGTTAGTAACGCTGGGAATATTTTTTATAGCTTTGTGATTTTGGCACTGGACAAAATTCTGAATACATTCCTGACAGATGAGATCCCCAAACATCTGGAGAGATATAAGCTGATAAGAAATCACTTATTCAAATTTCATAAGGGATAAATTTAGACATTTCCAACAGCTGGAGTGACTGTGAGACTTGGGCAGTGTTGTGGATGTAAGCTGTCAGGACTCCAGCAGGGAATCAATCTGGCAGCCAGGCTGGAGGCCAGGGTTTTACCTCGCCATCAGCAAGGGCAGAATTTCCCAAATTCAAAGGGGTAACTAAATTCTCCCAATGTCCTTCATGTACCACTGCAGATCTGGGTGGTGAGAACCAGTTCCTGCAGGTCCTGTAGGGCCAGTGATATCCTAACCCTCCTGTGTACATACCCGGCACAGAAATGTCTGCAGGAGTCAAGAGACTGACAGAACAGCTCTGAAATCCCTCTGCCCCGATGCCCCCTGGAAGCCTGCTGCTTTGGGGGATTTCTAACAACCCTGCTAGGGACACAAGGTGCCTCCAGCTACCTTTTTCATGCCACGGTCCAGCCAGCCTTGTGCAGCCACAGATGAACACTGCGAGGAAAGGGACAGCCAGGAAAAACCTCAGGCCATGAAATGGGAAATATTTTGGCACCTTACTGCCCTTGCTTAAATATCTCTGAGCTTCTGGAAACCAGGCAGGAGTGGGAACACCACAGGACAAACGGCTTAGGTTTTTAATAGGTTTAAAATAGGTTTGAAATCAAAGAAGATGAGATCCAGTGATCCAATGTCGACTGACGTTCCTGAGAGGCAGCCAAGAAAAACAAGCTGCTGTTCAGAAACCCTCTGAAGAACAAAGGAGAAAAGAAGGAGATGAAAGGGAGAATGGAAAAAAAGTATGAAGCCACCAGCTCAACACGTGTATCTAGGAGAAGACCGCCGTGTCAGCACTAGTATCTAATAAGGTCAGATGAAAAAAGAATTTTTTGTTCAATAATGAGATGCTGACGTATTTGAAATGTCTCTGATTTTAATAACAAAATAATCTCTAATTTCTAAACGCATTTCAAGCCATGAATTGCCTATTTGTATGGGACAAAACCAAAACAAGATTGAGGGTTTTATATGGTTTAAAAGGAATTAAAGGGCTAATTTTTTTTCTCCTTCCATTCTTCAATGTATAAAGCAATATTGCCTTCATGTTTGCTGATCTAAACTGAAGTATCCCCCTTAGATACTTACCTTGTAGTCTTTATTTCACTTTTCTAGTGTAGAAAGGCCAGAAAAAGGAAGGCACAAAAATAAATATAACTTGTTTTTTCTATAAGGGCTTAAATAAAATAAGTTTTGTATGTATCTGAAACAATTTTTTAAATCTATTTCACTGGTTCTAAAGTTCACCAGTTCTAAAGTGTTCCAAATGAAAATAATACTCATTTTGATCTTCTACTTTATTTAATATAAATCACATTCTCCGTTGCTGCAGCAAAACATCAGTAAATCTGAGCAAACATCACTATTATTTGAAAGGCAGGGAGATGTGGAATGCATAATTTTCTATGTATTTTATGAACAGGAATGCAGACACAATGAAAGTAATCACATTATCCCAGCCTGCAAAGGGAGGCAGAGGCATAACCAAGAGCACAGGTTCAAATCAGAGCCTGGAAAAAAGTCAACAGTGACTCATTAGATTGCATTTGTGAAGGGTTAGTCCCCCAGACTTCAGCTTCAGTGCAGTGATTTATATTTTCTATCTTGGGACAATGTATTTTTCAGTGAGTAATGATGTGGGTTTGTCTGCAGCCTCCTACGCACAGAAGCTCTGTATTTTGTGGAAAGCAATGTCCGGTGGGATTGACACTAAACTGTCTGACAGCAGATTTTAGTGCTCAGTGAGCAGCAATGATTGCTTGTATTTTTGAAAGCAAGAATGGATATGAAACACAGTTTGGGTTTCTATTCCCCGGTTAATTTTCAAGATTATCATAAAAAAGAAGACTAAAGCCCAGTCCCCGAAACCCATCAACTGGTCTGTGTATGTCCACATAACACCTGGAACATTCAAGATGTTGCTGGGACATGTGCTGTCTTTGTGGGACCTTGGTGTAAGAATTTTAATTTATCTTAAGTTAAAAGTTTAAAGCTTGTGCTGGCTTGTTCCAAAGACCTTTTTTAATATTAATTGAATTATGTCAAGTATTTTCTGTCAGCTATAAGATTTGTCATAAATCACAAGAAATCTTGTAATAATGTAGTTCTGAGCATTATGTCTCCAAAAAGCCCCTTTCGTAATGGGAAATACTGTCTTATGTCTTCTAATGTCTTTCTTTCCTCCCTTCCCTTGGGCTGTGATTTTTTCTTTCTTTTGTCCTTCCTAGCAAAATTAAAGCTTTCTTTTTGACTGACTGGAGAAAATCAGCCATTTAGTTAAATTCTATGTTTGCATCTTCTTCATCTCCCTTTAACAGAGGCAATTTCTTTTAATCTGCACAAATATTTAGTACATTGGACTCCACATTTTCCATTTATTTTCTCTTCAGTAATTTGCCACTTGAAATCTTTTAGCAAAGATGAGCATGAGTGAGCTTACAGAAGCCTTCAAGACACTGAGGACATTTGGTCCAGAGCCAAACCCACCTCTTGTGAACAAGCAACATCTACAGACATCCAGCCCCAAATACCAGAATCGGGTAATGCTACCTCTTGGAGCAGATTCTTCTCAAATAAAGACATCAGAGAAGTACTCAGAGGAGTTGCAGATGCCCCATCCCTGGAAGTGTTCAAGGGATGCCAGGTGGATCAGGTAACCTGGTCCATTGGGAGGTGTCCCTGCTCATGGCAGGGAGGTAGGAACTAGGTGAGCTTTAAGGTCCCTTCCATCTCAAGCCATTCCATGATTCTATGATTTCTGAGTTGTCACTCACCCTCTTGTATATCCCAGGGCAGAAGGTGCCATCCTGCTGGCACAAGGATGGCCAGAGCAAAGGTAAGGAAGCCAAGCTGTGCCACATGCCCATTTGCAAAATTTTATTCCCTTGGGCAGTTCTCAGTGATCAGCCAGGACCATGCACTATGGTCCATAACTGAAGGCATATGAAAAACAAGAGAAAGATGCTGGCATGAGACAGAGCCAGTGACCAGCTGATGGGAGAGAGAGGTTGAGTCCCAGCAGATGTTATTGCTCTGCAGTGACTCAAGGCAGGCAGCAGCTTTGGTGAAGCAGCACACAGATGAGTTGCTGAAGGTGGCCATTTACTTGGTTTGGAACAAAACATGAAAGGAACAGCTGCTGCAGCCTCTTCAGTTTCAAGAAAAGCCACAGAGGAGAGTGAAAGTCTTTAGGGAATACGTCTGTGCAAAATGTGCATGTCAGGTCCCATACTGGAGACTTTGATGTAGTTCTTCAGTGGACCAAGACCTGTTTTGACCACATTGCTTCACTTCTTCTCCCTTCTCCTTCCAAGGAGTGCTGGCTCCATCACTGGATGAAGGTAACCTTTGGGGTTGTTCTGATCAAATGTGAGTCCTTGCTGAGAAGCAGCTGGCTCCTGCTCAGAGCCACCTCACTGCATGAGCCCCATCTTCAGGGACAAGGAAGTCAACTTGGGTGAAGCTTTCACCTCATGAGGAAGAGACAGATGCAGAAATGCTATGAAGCAGGAGCTGATTCTGGGGCCCTGATCCAGAGTCTTGTTCATTGTGGAATTTAGGGCCTGAAATGCCATGCAGACACTCAAAAAGGCTTTGAGCAGCAGCAAGTAAGTGACAGGCAGGAGCTCAGTACCAGCCCTCTGTAGATCCCCTGGTCAGAGCCACTCAGGGCAGTCATGCAGCAGAGAGCATTTTGTTTTAGGAAATGAGTCTGAAGGATAAAGTTGTTGGGTTTTTTTTTTGTTTGTTTGTTTTTTTAAACATTAACTATCTGGGCAAATAATTTTCCAGCTATGGGTGTCCTACAAAACGCTGGCTACCATTTACCACTAATGAATCTTTGTGGCAGGGGTGCCTGGTGGGTGAGCCAGTGTGCTTTCTTATTCTCAGAGCAAACACTGACATTTCCTAGCATAAGCAAGTTGAGTGGTGAGCAGTGACTAATGAACAGCTGGTATGAATTCTTGACACTCCTGGAATTCAGAAATATGTTGATGAATTCTGGCAGAAGTCCAAATATTCGCAAAGTAATGACTAAGGTGGTAATGAACTACAGCTGACTGGCTTATTCCTGTTTAGAAGCTCAGTGGTTTATTCCAGCACTACATCCAGCACCTCTGATCCAGTTCTGGGTCACGTCTTCATGTCTGGAAGGTGGTGGATGCCTGAGGATGACACAAGAACCACTGCAGGACAGGGATCCACAGGAGTACTGCTAAGTTGCATCATGCACATTCTCCATCTCCAGGCAACCAGGACTTCTGGCTTGTGTGAAGGCTCCAAGTCCCTTTGTATCTGAAAGGGAAGGTGCACAAGCAACTTCACAAACACTGGCCCAGGAAGAGTAAGAACAATACAGATGATGGCAAGTGAGCATCAAATTAGGAAATGTCAGTGGTCTAAACATAAGTAGCAGCGCAGAGAAGACTGAAGTTGGTGAGGGAGACTGAGAGATTGCCAAGACAGCATGGATTGCAAGATTTAGGGATAGACCATTTCAAATTGGGAAAAGCTTTATTCTCTGGAAAGAAAATCCATGGCTGCAAAATAAAGAAGGATGGGGAAAATTTACAATAAAGTGCATAGATTCTATACTATGAACATATATATTTACAGATGCTGATAGGCACCAGTAAATCTTGGCCTCTTCTACCGAGTCACCTTTAAAAATGTGACCTAGGGTGACAGCATTTTTGAACACGCTGCCTCCTGATGAGGCACAGGATAGATTTATATCCATGCCATGCACTGATTTCCATGGGGTTTCTCTTGATGTGCACAAATATGACCAGAGCATCCCTTGCACAATCTTCCTGCAGTACCTGAGCATGTATATGGCTTGTCTTCTATTACTACTGTGCAAGCAGATGGATCCAGTATCTGTGAAGATGGGCATATTTCCCAGCACGGTCTGGAAATGCTGCTCACAGATTTCCTTGGATAGATTCAGGCTGGCATCTCAAATTAAACTAAACTCAGCCCAACAAGTGGCCTGGCTCCCTTTCCCTTTCCTTTTTTTTTTTTTTTTTTAGGGGATTTATGCTAATGATAAATGAATCTAACTGGCAGGCAAAACCACAGATGGGAGAACATGACAGATTGATGTAGCCAGATGGAATCATGTTTGTTTTAATCCACAAGCAGTAGGCACAGCCGCAACAGCCTTTTCATGCCGCTTTACAGGAATCAAGCTCTCTGAAACTTGATTGGAATTATGTCATGAGAAATAAATAGACCAGATTGAGCCAGAGATAACAGAGGGTGCAAGGCAATTGCAGTGCAGCATTGGGGAAAAATGTGTCTAACAGTTGTTGAATGTCACAAACCCAAGGACTGAGAGGAATAAGCTGACCTGAGGGGATGTTTGGCTGTTGCTTTCCCCCTGTCAGCCAGGAATGAGGGTCTCCACAGCATTCGGGAGGGACAAGAAGTGCAGTCCTGAAATAGCAAAAGTTATTATTTGGCAAGGGTTATTTTACTGATGCTACAACCACTGCTCTCCTCCTCTTCCTGCCTTGGTGTCACTACTAGACATCGACCCCTTTGATGCCACAGGGGCACAAACCCCACCATCCCTGGGACATCTCAGTGCTGGTGAGGCCACAGCTCGAGTCCTGTGTCCAGTTCTGGGCCCCTCAGTTCAGGAAGGAGATTGAGGTCCTGGAGCAGGTCCAAAGGAGGGCAACCAGGATGGTGAAGGGACTCCAGCACAAGTCCTGTGAGGAGAGGCTGAGGGAGCTGGGGGTGTTCAGCCTGGAGAAGAGGAGGCTCAGGGGAGACCTCATCGCTCTCTACAACTCCCTGAAAGGAGGCTGGAGCCAGGGGGGGGTTGGGCTCTTCTCCCAGGCAACTTTCAACAAGACAAGAGGGCATGGACTTAAGTTGTGCCAGGGGAGGTTTAGGTTGGATATTAGAAAGAATTTCTTCATGGAGAAGGTGATCAGAGATTGGAATGGGCTGCCCAGGGAAGTAGTGGCTTCTCTGTCCCTGGAGATATTTAAGAACAGACTGGATGTGGCACTCAGTGCCATGGGCTGGTAACCACAGCGGTAGTGGATCAAGGGTTGGACTTGATGATCTCTGAGGTCCCTTCCAACCCAGCCAATTCTATGATTTTATGATTCTATGATCTCTGCTGCATGAACCTGCTGGCTGGGGCTTTCTGTCATCACACAGGGACTTTTGCACCACGGCAAGGTTTTGCTTACGTGAACACTTTTTTTTTTACCTGCTTGCCACTGGATTTGGACACAGGAATCCTGACCACTGATGAAGTTCTCCCCTCCTTCCCTGCCAGAGCCCCCGATGCTTTTGTCATGAACAAGCCATAGCTGTTAATGCTTTCCAAGAAAAGCAGCAGTGTTTTGCTAAAAGTGCCGGCTGGCAGAAGGTTGGCATTGGGTTTCTTTGTTAAAAGACGACAGAGCTTATGTTTTCTTGGAGAAAGAAAAGTCCTATTGATATAATAATATCATGCCAGGCAGACAGTCCTGCTTGTGTAATCCTCTTTGAGCACAATGCAGTGTTGTGGCTTGAGCATTGTTTCCAGCTGAAAAGTGGCTGCGATTTGGCTGGTCAAGGACATTATCCTGACTGACAGGTCAACAAAAGGAGACAGCATGTGTGGCAGGCTGAGGGGCTGGCTGAGTCCACCTGAGGGGTGAGGGGATGGAGCAGGAACCAGGGTGTGGGAGTTTCCTGTGCTTGCACCTCCCTTATGTGGGTTGAAAAGTGCCACTGGCATCCCACAGTGCTGGTGGCATCTCACGGTGATGTACTCCTGCTTTCCCAGCACAGCAAGGATTCACAACAAGGTTCATCAGATTCATCAGTTCCTACCAAAGGACACATGGTCAAAGCAGAGGAGAAGGAGGAATGAAAGCTGGAAAAGTTACCCCCAAGCCCAACCCTGTTATAAGGGTGATAGCTGGATACTTTACCAGAAAATATTATGCTGCCTCTGTTTGTAAAGACTGAACATGGATGGCAGGTGTCACAGCCAAAATTTTCTTCCCCTGCGGCAGTCAAGGTATTCCTATACATGCTTTGTATAGGGCTATTGCTGAAATACTGGTATGCCAGGGAAATAGCAAACTTAGTTTACAGCTCCAGTGGCAAACTCCAAATAATGTGAAGACCTTCTTCGTTTTCTTGCTTTCTTATCAGGGTTACAGAAGTATGCATCTTAGATACTGAGATGGCCCTTTGCTTTCAGAGCTATGATACCTGAGAAAGGTTGGGCATTTAAAATTAATTGGTGATGGACAATTGTGAAGGCACTCAGGATTTGGATGAGTACTTCCTTACTGGGGAGATTCACAGAATGTTAGGGGTTGAAAGGGACTTCTGGAGATGACCTAGTCCAGTCCCCCAAGCAGAAAATGGAAAGAGAATTAGAAATGGAAATAACTGATAAATATTAGATTACAGCATAGCAGGTGGCACTCTGTCATGACATTCCACTGCTAGCAAAGTCTTGCTCAATCAGATGTCCTAGAAATCACAGTAAATAAATGGAAAATGTGAATAAATATGTGCTGCCCATGTACAATGATAACAAAGAAGAGAGAGCTTTTAAATGTTCACATTAAAACATATTGATAGTTTCTGCTAACCTAGAATTAGCTGTAAGGGGAACACCGATATTTGTAAGTCCAATAGCATTATATAAATTGAATTAGACACTGCAAAAAACCCTTGAATTTTCCTTTTTTTTATTAAAAAAAAAGCTTTTACTCTTTACTGGCTACTGAAAAACCAAACTGGTTGACAGTCTCTGAAGGCATTTCTTAACAAAGAGTTAAAAGTTAGTACCAGATATAGATTTGTAAATTTCCCCTTTACTGTCTGTCTCTTTTTGACTGTGGTACAATTCAGATGAAATTAGAAACATGTCATGACTTCAAGATGTTGATCTTGGCTTGCTTTGTGTTAGATACCAATTCTGTGGCAAAGATGACGAACTTTGTGGGCACTTCTGTCAGCTGATGGGCTCAGCCTTGCTTTTGCAGCACAGCTAAGGAGATAAAAGTTGTTAAAACTTTGTAACATAAAGTCTGCCTCAAGGTTTTGCACATATATGCACTAATCTTTTCCCACTTGCAGAGCATTTTTCTTTGGCAAACCAGTGCCTTCTCTATAAAGAAGTAAATTACAACCACTAGTGTTGCAGTGACCATTCATAAGCTGTTTGCAAAACCTTCTTTAGCACTGAACTCAGCTCTCAGCTGTGAAGTGATAAATCTGATTCAAGCTGAAGTCTTACACAGATCTCCTGCTGGCCATTTAAACAGAGGCTGGGTTCACTCAAATGTGAGCAGTGTGTACCAGCAGCATGGCCATATGAGTACAGGAATCACATGGATAATCAGGACAAATAATACAGGAAAGAAGAGAAATGCTCTCCTCTTTGGATCTTGATACCTTTATCAGTATCCTTCCTCTAGCAAAAAAAAAAAAAAAAAAAAAAAAAAAAATCATCCCAGTGTTTTACTGCTGATAAAAATGCATCCGTACCAGACAGCCTGAACCACCAGCATTTTCATTTTGTATCCAAGGGATGGCACTAGGAGAGGACGCTGTGCAGATGGACAGCACACGTGTTCTTGCAGCCTCTGTCCTCTGGATAGGAATTTGTGGACTTAAATTCCCAGTAGCGTTGTGCTGCTCTTCAACATCAGGCTGGCTTTGCCCCTCCGCATGGAAAAAAAGAGTGCAAAGTATTATGCATATAATTAAACCAAACTCTGCTACAGATGTTCAAAACTTCCAGGCCTGGAGCATGGCCAGACCAAGTGTGAGAGAAGCTGATCACTTGCAGTCTTTGAGACCATTCCTAATTCAGGCAGATACTTTTTTGACATCTTTCTACCTAGTACTGACCAGGCCTGAACATGCTTAATTGGGAGATCTGATGAGATCTGCTAAGCCTGAGGTTGTATTAGTCCTGCTTCTAAATTTGGACACAAGCTTTGAACTAGTAATACTGGAGTTAAAAGCATCATGTAAATGGGATTAGACTTGGCTCATAAAAACTTGGCTTCTTCCTTGTTTGAGGGAATAAAAGACAGCAAGAAAGCATAGAGCAGAGCAGATACTTCAGACAAAAATGGCTAGTAACCCTACAAAACACACCTTTCAACACCTATCTCCGAGCATGTAAGAACATGGTATGCCTGGGGTCCTGTGGTGGGTGTCAACACCTGGAGGTGGGATGATGTGCCTGGGACAGCAGTGCCACCCAGCAGTGGTGGGGAGGGAGTCTGCCTGTGGTCCTCCTCGAGGACAGGCCTGGACACCCAGTTCCAAAATATGTGCCTATGGGATGGCATTGCACATTTGCTGAGGCTGGAGCAGCTGGGTGACACAAAGCATCAGCATAGTCCAAGCTCCCTGCTGTGGGGAAGGTTGGGAAATCCAGGGAGCTGGCAAAAGCCACCTGAGCAAAATTTCCAGGTGGAAACCAAAGGAAGTGTGTAGGAAAAAAAAAAAACAAACGTCACAAGATTTACCCCAGGGCTGCAACACCATGCTCTGGCTGTTCCTTGGATCCAGGTCTTCTAATGTTTGGTATATGAAATCATGACCCAGGTAACCACTGAGCTCAGAGCAGCACTGCCTCTGTCTGACTGGGGTACAGACAAACAGGGGGGAGCACTGGAGGAAAAAAAACGAGGCAGCCTTCCACTCAGTGGTGTGGTGGAGGCATTCATCCAGGGATTTGCTGTCTTAGCAGTTCACAAAGAACACATGGAGCTTGATATGTTTGGAAGAATGTCAGATAGCACTCAAACCCTTGCACTGAGGGATGTACACACCTTAGCATGTTCCATACATCTCAAATTTAGTTTCATGAGAGAAATTCAAGCTTTCAGGAGGCGACTAACTTCCCAAGAGAGTGAGTTCATATGCATAAATTCAGCCTAGTACATGCAAATACAGATTCTGATCTCATCTCTTGACATTTCCCTATTACTAAATTATAATTTATCATGTCTTCTGAATATGCTCATGGATGATCCCCAGTTTTGCAGCTCTAATTTACATGGATGTGCTCAGAAATCTTTGTTCATATTGCTCCTGTCCAGTCTCCAGCATCAATCTTCCTGAGCAGGGATTTAGCAAGCTATCCCTTCATTTACATTTCTGCATGGGAGAAAGTTAAATCCCCTTTATGTCCTATTTTGCCTTATTTTCTTTTTCTCACTTATCTACAGATTTTGCAGGAATGGAGTAGAGTGCTCAGAAGAAACCTCCCAGCTGAGGAACAAAAGACAGTATTTAATTTAGTTACTTCCAAGTAATCCAGTCAAGCCATTCAGACATTTGTTGCCGAACAAGATCATCAAGGCTAAGAGGCTTGTATACACTATTCCTATTGTTCTGGTGAGTTATTTGCCTTGTACTTAGAGCAGCCTGTAAACTATTTCTCTACAGATAATGAGAAGGAATTTTACACATGTAAAGTATTCTCCATTCTTCGGTTTACAGATGTGGTTTCACAGTTCTTGTCTTTAGAGAGCTTGACAGAGAAATATCTAAGGTATCTAAAATATTATGAGAGGTCAGAAAAGGCACCACGAACTTAAGCCTGGCAGCTTTTCTGGCCTCATTCAGCCTGCTGCAGTCAAAGAAATGCTTTGACTTTGGGAAAGAGTCCTTATGGTCTTGGAAGGAAGTATACAAAAGCCAAAAATATCTCTAGGAGAGTTTGAAAAACATCCTTTTTTTTTTTCCTTTAAATGTTTGTTTTCCCATTGAAAAGTAGTTTCAGTGGAACATATTGAAATGGCTCGCTGTGCAGGCAATCCAAATATTATTCAAATACATTTTATAGATAGCCCCCAAATCATGAAGTGGGAAGACTCATCTACTGAAACCATTTTTTTTGCTTTTCTTATATACTCCCATATGGACACACACACCGAAACTGGAGCTGTTCACACTAGGAAAAGTAACATCAGCTCCATCCTTTGCTCTGAGGAATATGAGGTGTGGTTTGTTGCATTCACAAAGGTGGTGGCCCTCAGCATCAGTCTTCTCTCAAGGATCTTTTTCCTCTGGGGATTCCTGCTGACTCGCTTCCCTCCTAATTCCTGCATTTCATCAGACACTTCTGGCTTTAAATGTTGGACTCCACCTTACTTACAAATCTGTGCTCTGGATCACAGTGAAGAGAATATTTGTGTGGATATTTTGTTTGAGATTTTAAGATGCATGCATCACTGGGGACTCCAACCAACCCAGTTCTCTCAGTGGCTCTGACATTGAATGCTGAAATCTTTGCTCCTTTGGACTCCGTGTCTTTTGGCTCAGCCGATTTTTGTATTTCCTTTTTCCTTAGACTTTTTGAGCCCATTTCAAAATCAATGCAGAAAGTGAACTTTGAAGCCAAATATATTTTTTTGAGTTATGGCTGTTCTATTGGAAAAGATGGCACCATCAGATGAACTCCATTCATGTCCAAGTGAAGCAGCTGCTTCAGACAGCATTTAGCAAGTGTGCAATCACTTTCAAAATTATGGAAGGCAGTTAAGAAAACCACTGTCATCCCCAGGAAAATCAGTATTTTTCCATCCTAGGGGTTTCACACCCTAGGAAGATTGTTATAAATAAAATAAATATAAATAAAATACTTACATATAAATAAATCCAACAGTCAAGCAATTTTTTTTTTCTCTGCATGAGCAAATTTTAGTACTTGAAGAAAGCTTTCTTGATACTAGTTTGGTAAATTAGAGTTCCTTGGAAATAGATAATAAAGCTTGTACTGTGTGCTTAAAGGCAATTCAGGAATATGAACCTCCTTCAGAAAACTGGACAGTGGTGTCATTGGTGAATCCTCTGGAGGAAGGTTTTCAGAGGAAAGCCCCTCAGCTCTACGTGGCTGCCTCCCTCCCCAGACCATTTTGCTGTATACAAAACCCCAGCTGCACTCCTGTCTCCCCCGCTGATCATAATTCCTTCTTCACAATATTAGAGTTTCTCCTTCTAGCAACTGAGCCTTCCTGGTGGGAAGTACAAAATGCTTTGGGGGACTGTCCTAGCAGCAAACTCTGACTTGCCCTGCCTTTGACAAACCACACAGCCACAGCCATTTCTCTTCTCTTCTGACTGGGGAAAAGCTGCATCTAGAGGGTCTTTTTGATTTCTCAAATAAAAGTCTGAGAACAACCCGTTCATGGTTTAATTAGCAGTATCCTGCCACAGCCTTTTCATTTGGATTCATTTAGTTTGTTTTTCTCTCTTCCCACCTTTTTCCATCAACAGCTATATTTTAGGCCAGGGGGGCAATACGAGCTGTCACTTGCTAGTAGGTGATGTTCCCCTGATGTCCATTTGCTGTGTCTCTGTTCTTACAAGAGATGAGCTTTTCCACCTCTCTGGACAGACTGCATGTGTTGTGAGGAGCAATGTAAAACCTACATCTGCATTTTGGCTTCCTTTTCAACAGTTACAGTTCCTGAAACTGAATGACTTCATACAAATTAATTTTAATCTCCACATTTGTCTTTAAGCAATTTTTCTGCCTGCAGCACACCCAAATTTAACATTTTCTACTAGTGTCATTGAAATGTTCCTCCCTTTCCAGTTCATTAATAAAGTTGTTAAAAACCTTTTGTTGGCCTTCAATATGATTTACTATATATGTTGCTGCTTCCATGAATAAGGGGGGTTACTAGCGGGTCTGGAACATCTCCAGTGTGCCTGGACCATCTCTGTATCTCCCTAGTTTAAGTCCTGCCTACAAAACAGGCTGCTTAGAAGACAGAAACAATAAGACAACACAGTTTTAGATCACTCCATGTGGATTCACCCCTCCCCAGTTTCCTCCCTTCTGAAACAGAAGTTGCTTCTTCATAATTTTACAACCCCCAAAACCTTAGAAATAGCCACGAGCCTTCCCTGACCACAACACTCAAGTAATTTGAGAGCTGCGTCTCAGAAAGTCTTAGTTCTTGTTTCCAAAGCAGCTGAGCTATGGGAACAGCACATGGTGATGATTCTCTTAATTTATTTACTTATTTATGCCCTGAATTGGCTTTTACTTTCTTTGCTGTCAAATTGGGTCTTGCTGGCCTTTGCTTTAGAGTGACTGTCTCCATTCCCAGTAGATGGCATTTCTCCAGAAGAGGGCTGGAAATTATTTCTCTTACTCAAGCCTTTCATTGTTTCTGCATGAAAATTTGTAGAAACCTCATTAAATTTTCATTGTCTACCAGCATGCAGCCAGACAAAGACCTTATAAATCAACTATTTTGCTTGTCCTGAGTCTAATGATTAAACTTGAAAACATCAGTTAGAGGACACGCAGTCCAGTTTGCCTAGAAAATTGCCACTGATCTCACACAAGGTACGTGTAGCAAAGGCAAAATATGTGACCTTCTTTAAGATTCCCCATGTCTTGCTCCCATCCCATTAGAAGCAAAGGCATCTCTTGCTTATAGCAATCAATCTGCTCCACATTGCCAACTACTTTGGATGAAGGTCTCTCCTTTGTAAGCATCACTCTTCAAGCTGCAGGTTAGGTAACATCCAATGGCAACCAGAAAAACAGCTCTTGATGGACAGCCCTCCACATTCTCTCCTGCTGAACCAGCCTGAGGAACTTCTAGGTGGTGGTCTTCATAAACCAGCTACACTCCAAGAGCCAGGTGAGGAGTAGGGTCTAGAGTAGGAGATGCAGGCATCGTGGCAGACTCACAAGTGCCCTGTCTGCCACTTCAGTGACACAGGAGAGTGAGCAGGATCTCACATGTGGTTCTCGACTGGGCCAAAAGAGAGAGGGTAGTTCAATATACCTGGATTTTAAAAGACAAATTGCAGGCAACAGTGAAAAGTAACACTTCATAGAGCCTTCCTCGTTCTTTTCTTGATTTCTTTTTCCAGACTGATGCCTTGATCGTGATGTCCTGGTGAAGCCAGAAGAGGAAGAGAAACAGCACTGAAGAAATCAAGCCCGGGACCTCAGGACTGACTGCTGCCTCGAGGGTGGATGATGTGTGTGTCCCTGCATCAGCCCAGGGCAGCCTCCCATCCCTCGCCGCAGCTGTGGTTTCATTGTAGTGTCATACGACCCCCTGCTGGCCTCATTTTTCTCCTCAGCACTCCTTGCCATACCAATTTTTCTGGGTTTTTTTGCCCCCCTTGGGATTTCTTCACCCAGTCACCCCCCACAGACACTCCTTTCTGAGGCTGAAAGTAAGTTTCTGGGGGGAAGGACAGCCCCGCAAGGGTCTGACCAGCATCGCCCGGCATCATCCCACTCCCTCCACAGCCCCGGTGGCGCTCGCCATCAGGAACCGAGGGTACCTCGGGCTAATGAGTTGTCAGAAACCCCTTCCCCTTCCTCGCCTCCCGGGCAGGTTATTATTATTATGAGGGCTGTCAGTGGCGGGTGAGGATGGGGCAAGCAATCCATTCCTGCAGCCAGCGGGGAGCTGCGAATCTGTTCACAGGGGATCAGCGGGGTGCTGTGGGAACAGGCCTGCCCTGCGAGCGTCCACCAAGGGCTACCATTCAGGAGAGAGCTCTGGGTTCATGGCGAGCACGGCGAGTTTGCCTCTAATGTATGCCCTAATGAGTCTGAGGAGGGTGTTCTGCCTGCCTCAATGTCTTTAGTGTGGCAAAGTGGAGTGGACAGTCCCATACAATAGTGGGCTTAAATTCAGCTTCTCGCCGACGTCTAATTCATGGGCGGAACGGCTTTTGTGATACCTATAGAAGAGAAGTACAGTAGGGTCATTTCACCACCTAATTGGAGTTGACAATCCCATATCTATCCATATCTCCCAGCACATACTTGCATTTGCACATATTTGGAAAGGGAGGCATTTCGTCTTCCTTCATGTGGTCAGCTACCAAGATGGGAAAAAGAGATGTGTGGCTTTGCACTTTGCACAGTCACAGCGTTGCAGCAAAACCAAATATATCCTGGCAATGCCTTTTTTCACTTCCTGAGTGGCAGGTAGAACATTAAAGGTTACCTTTCTTACCTCTGTGTTCCACCTTTTACAAGACACTTCCTTTTCCCCACCCATAGTTTGACGTATCTGCAGGGATCCTCTTCATGTTTGTTGAGTGCCTCACACAGAAGAGGCACTCCAGCTCACATAAGTCTTCTAGGTGCCATCATGACATCAATAAAATAATATGATGATGGCCAGAATAATAACAAATGTTCTTGCTTTGCAAACAGGAGTTTCACGACTTGCTGAAGGCCATTTGCTTGACCAGTAGTAGGGGTAAGACCGTCCCCAAACCCATGCCTATAATGAAAGAGCGCACCAAAGCTGACACATGTCTTAGTCTTTTGGGCAGAGCATGAACTTCCACTATTATCAACACTTTATTGATTGTTCAGTTCAGATACAGCCTTTGAGTATATACACAGTCAGTATTAATTCTTCCATTAACACCTGAGAAAGAAACCTTCCCAAATTCTCTGTGGGAGTCAAAAAAATGGGCACATTGGAGTGCCAGTTAAAACCCAACCTTCTCATTCCTTTGATAAAACATCCTGTCCTCAAAAACATCAGTAACAGAACTGTTCTTTCCCCACCTATTTCAGTCTTTGGGAAGAATTGACTGTGGTTTCAGCTAACTTGGAGAATTTTTTTTTTTTTACTTTTTTTTTTTTTTTTTTTTTTTTTAAATAAAAGCTTGTGCTTATCCATTTGTCATGCTAAAAACTCCAGGCTTAATGCAACCCTCACTGAGGCTCAATATGACCCTCAGCTCCATTAACAGTCTATGATGAAATCATGTAAGTGAATGAATGGCTTCTTCCATTTATTAAATAGGAACTTAATTAAATAGGAATAGAAATGGTAAAATTGCTTGTCTGGTACTTTATGCTGGGACTGAAGGAGACTGTAACACCACTTGGATGGAGACAAATTTTATGCATCAACCCTATCAACCCACAGGCAATTTAGTTGTTCTTGATTTGTCATGGAAGTTTTCTAAGATGCTCTAGAGCTAGAAAGCAGTATAAAGTCATAAAACAAATAGAAAAAAGATGAGATAAATTGCCATAATTTTTTTTTCTAGAGATGTTAATTAACTATATTATTTTGCTTAGGATGAAGAAATGTACTATGCTGTTGCTCTTATAAAACAAAGATCTGCTGGAAGTGTGGGAAATATGTTTTTAAAACCCCAATAAATAGAGTACACATCAGTAAAGACAGCTCAATTTCGTTACGGTGGTGTGATCAAAAAACCATTTTCTACCATGCAACTTTTAATTAGTCTCACAAAAAATTATTCTGCTTCACTTATACAGAGTACAGTAAATGGCTATGTAAATGCATAAGGACTGAAATAAATATGCTTTGTTCAAATGTGGTGACCTTTGGGAGACAAAGATGATAAGAGAATGAAGTTTCTTTCTGTTTCATCTTTTATTTACCAAGTGGCAAGCCACTGTTCCCGCATGAAATACAGTAATTATGATAAAAAATAAAGTTAAATGAACTTCTTCACTTCACACTTCAACAATCTTCCAGCCATACAGATGCACTCATGCATGTATGGCTGTCATTTCCAATCCAGACAATTTTTGATAAGCTTTAGCTATTCTGAGGTGCTGCCAGTTTGAGTGACAACCTTGATACCTGAAACTAAATGGTTAATCTGTTCACCATTGTGAACATAATCAGTGCTCTCAGAGGAATCAGAATACCACATTTTTCTGATGTCTGAAATAAAATTGGTAGCAAATAATATAGACCATATTTACATAAGTAACACAGAAATATAGATTAATAGTCACGATGTCATCTGCACTGTTTTGTGGTATCATATATATATGTATATATATATAACACACCTATGCATATTAAAACAGAAAAAATATGAAAGAAAAACTAATTGTAAAAATATAAAAATGGATTTTCCTTTGTTATAAATAAATACTTTTTTAAGCAATGTTTTTCATCACAACATTGCAGATGTACAACTCAAGTCTGAGTCATGTGTGCTCTGTGAATTTTTAGTATAACTTAGCATCCAGTTCCCATGGAACTCAGGGGCATCCCACCCTTGAAAGCACAGTCATTGCTTCCATCCTGATGCTATTTAAACATACTTGGAGAGGGTGTGTACTTCCAAATGTGAATAACACAAAACCAGTGAAGGCAAAGGTACACAACATGTATATAACATGCCTCCATAAGGCAAAGGGTATTCAATTTCCCTCATTTGTTAAACACATTAGAGTTTTGATCAATGTTCTTAGCTTGCACCTTTCAGTCCATTATCTGAGGCTGGAGTCAACTTGCCACCATCTAACAGGTTGTATTTTTCATTTGTATAAGCTATTACATACTCATATTATTTGCTCAGCATCAGAAACAGTGGTCTGCAGTATTTTCCATCCATACTTAACTTACTGATATTGACTATTCAGGGAAAAAAAACAGTTTCATGCAAATTAACTTACTACTTTTAGAATAAACTCCCTGAAATGCTGACAAGTTTAGCACTGCAAGTAATGGGCTCATAAATAAAACCTATTGTATGAGTAGTGTATTAGAAGAATGGAGATCAGTTATGTATAACCTCAAAGATAAATAACAAAATACAAGTTCTTCAGTCTAGTAAGTGTTACTCCCCAAAAGCACACAAAAAGTAGAGCCAAAAAGTCTTTGTCAATCTGGCCTGTGGGAAACTCCCTCTGCAGACTAGTTCAGCTAAGTAATATATTATAAACAAGTATGATGGCAGTCAGTTTTCCAGCCACTATTATCTCCTGAATGGGTAAAGTGTCTGCCAGAGTCTTCTGGTGGGAGCTGGTGTCCCAGTGCTGGGACAGAAGCAGTGTCACCCACTGACACCCAGTGTCACACCCAGTGACAGTGCTTCTCCTTGGACAGCCCAATCCAGAGGGGCACATGAACTGCCATGCACTTGACTACCATGAATTACCAACTACCTAAAGCCATACTCTTGGCGTCCCAACATGATAATATTGCAAATTAAACTTTAACAAGACTGTTTAGATGTGAATTTGATGTCTGTTGTTTGAGACATTTTAATTGCATCATTTAATCCTCTAGATCTCCTTTCCCCAAAATTAGCAGCTTTTTCTTGAGCATTAAAGCAAAAACCCACAAAATGACAGATGAGCTGAAGTGTTTTAGTCCAATTCACAGAAGCATGTAAATCCATAAAGTTTCACATGTATGAACCAGCCCTTTTCCCCTTCTCTTTTAAACAATCTGTCAAAACAAGTAGTCACTTGCCTTACAAAAAGCATCATGTGGAAAGAACATCAATATCAGTACATTGCAACCTACAAGTGTTCAACCTTAAGAATAATTTTAGAAATACAATATCTGACAGAAAATACTCAACATTGTGTATGGATAATATCTAAGCTAGTGTTTATTATATAGTCTGTATTAAATGCATTAAGGTTTCTCTGTTTTCCATTTAAAGATCCACTTTCTATGAGGCTTATAACTTTGGCAGCCTTTAACTGTTTATATAAACATTTACGGGAGGCAGATCTCTAGAAAAACTTTCCTGGAAGCAGGAAGTATCTGCACAAAGTTGATTTTTTTCAAGCAAAAATTTAGCCAAGAAGGTTATTTCCAAGAATACTGCTTGGACAAGAAAACAGGTTACGAGGTTTGGAGAAAAGATAAGTGTTGCAATAAATGGTCTTTATAATAGGTACCTTTTTCTATGCTTGTGAAAATTTGCTGAAATTTGCCACAGTCTACCCTTGAACATAAATAATGTTCCAAATTATTGTAGTTGCACATGCTGGTCAGAATCGGACAGCTCAGACACCAGAGTATGTTTTTGGCAGAGAAACAGGGATTTTTTTCAATTGTTTTTGTCATTCAAAGTAGCTTAAGTACCTCTACTCTGCCCTGCAGTAAACATGGGCAGGGCCCCATCTTCTCTTCACTCTTCCTGGTCAATGCCTACTCTTGGAAGTATGATTGTCACCACATTCCTGGGCAGAGGAGTAGATCATCTATTGACCATCTTTGGGTCCTATTACAAGAACACCTTCTTGGTTACCTGCTTGGCTCTTCCCTTTACCTGTGGTGCAAAGTGGCACAGAAAAGACATTGCTCTGGCAAGGGGAGGCACCAAATGGAGGGAAATGTCCACACTGTGCTGCTGAGGTCACCTGTGCTCCAGAATAGAAGCAATAGTGCCTGCTGTAAGACTGCACAGAACAGAAAATGCCCTGAGGGGAGTGACAATGGGGCCAGCTCACTGGGGACAAGTGAGAAGCATCATAAACTGCTGGGCCACCATTGGGAGCACCTGAACTGCTCTTTGAGGCTCTCCAGGTGCTTGGTGCCCAAGCTGGGAAGCCCATGGTATCACAGCTGCCTCCTCTGGGCAAAGAGAGAGGCCAACTCCCATCCTCCATGCACTTTGGAAAAAGTAAAGTAATAGTTGTATAATCTAACAGAGTATTCAACAAAACAAAGGCAGAAACGGCAAAATAAATAGCAATCTGAAGTGTTACAGAAAGCACTTGTGGTAAGGTAACACCAGCACATCAGTGGTCTCCTGGCTGGAAATGGAGCTGGTAGATCTGCCCTCAGCAAGCATTGACACAATCCAGTGGAAACTTGGCCAAAATTCCAACTTTCTGAACTCTCAAAGCATTTTGAAGAAAGGCATCTCTGCAGTGACACACTGCACCCAGTACATACAGCTGGGCGCTGCCCCAAGAAGCATGAAAGTCAGGGGACTGGTAATTTGAGAGAGGCTGGCATGAAACCAGCATAAACAGCTACAGCCATGCTCTCTCTCCTGGATGTGTACCAGATGATGCATGTCAAACCATGGGATTTTGAGTTACTTTTGCCTCAAGCATGCTGCAGTCTTTTTGTGTTGTCTGCCTTGTGTGTCTGGTCCTTATCCACTGACCATCCCCAGTTAAGTCCTGCTCCCTGTAACCCTTCCTGTCTGAGGCAGGCTGAGCCCTTGGGAGTTCTGGTGTCTAAGAAAAGCGTGACCACCTACACAAGCTTGGGCTCCTGCCTGTTTCAGGCAGTAAAGAAGATGCTCAGAGGTTCTGCTAGCTGACCAGAACTGGCTGCATGAAAGCTTCCCCTCCAGTCTGCTCCATGGAAATGTTTGTACACATATGTTTGATTTTACAGCAGAGCTTTGCTGCTCCCTGGCCCTGGGGAGGCCCTCACAAAAGGACCAGCAGTTTTTGGGGAGAGACAGAAGTCACTGGTCTCAGATGCAGGGCAGTGATTGCTGCCTCTCAGCTGAGATGTCGGCCCTGGGCTCAGGTTCAAGTCAAACATGAAATGCAGACATTGCCTCTGGAACATTTTCAGAGTATGGGGCATTGGGGATTTTTTTTTTTTTTTGTCTGCAGCCCCTTCCTGGAAATGAGACATTCCAGCCCAGCTGCCCCAGGATCAGCTCTGAGTCCTCTGAGAGAGGGGCGAAGCAGCAAACAGCCCCACAGACTTTGCAGAAGCTTAAAGCCCAAATCACTCTTCCCTTTGGCTATCACAAAAATAGATGTATTTGGCCAAATTAATAAAAACCACCACATGTTCAGAGCCTCAGTGTAGTGAAAGGAGTTCGGGAAACATTTTCCCTACACCTGTCAGTCAGTCTCACTGGTTTCTTTGGGGTCTGGACTCCTATTTCTCTACCTCATCTCTCCACATTGCTTGGGCTCAGAAAGAGTTTTCTAAGAAGTTCAGGAATCCTGGAATTACCTCCTTCTTTTAAGCTAGCAGTGTTTCTCCCTTACTTTCTCCTCCACAGCTAGTTTCCTTCTGCTCTTTCTCTGAAGTGGTGAAGGAACCCCTTGAACAACATCTGGCCTCTTGACCAGCAATCCCCTAGTAACTCATGCATCAAGGACTATTAAGGCTTAGAAACTGTGACTAGGGCTGTAGTACCACCACTGGAATTTCACCCACAGCTGGAAGCAGAAGGAAAAGCGAAGAAGCAGTGAAGCTCCTCTAAAAATGCACCTTGCCACCTAACACAGAGAGCCTCCAACACCAGCCAGACTTTCTCAGCTTTCAGACATATTTCTCAGAACACCAACTCTTGAGCCACTTCTGTGATTTAGAGCCAGCTATTAGTTTCCATTAAGATGCCTGTGTGAAAGCAGTTTCCAAATTCCTTCTGCGCAATGCTTGATCCCCCCTTTTTGACACACACATGAATGCCATTTTATTATTTGTATAGATCACTTTGTTCTCCTCAGCACAAAATTTCAATTCCAATTCATTAATGTCAAAGCATAAAAGAAACAACATAAAGCAACAAAAGTTTGCTGAAACCAGAAGATAACAGCTTATAATTAAGGAAGTCCCATTATTTCTTGGCAAAGGAGCCTGTGTTTTCAGAGACAGATTCTTAAAGGGCCTCCCATTAGTGTAGCTGCATAATTTGCATGCACAGAGAAATAAAGGTTTTTGGTATGCATAAAAGGAGGCTTTAATGTTCCCGTAATTTCTGCCCCTTCTTGCTGCCACAGCCCAGCCTGGTGACAGGTTCACAGCAGAGCCACCCTGGCAACCCTCCACGTTTTTGTGACTCCATCAAGACCTGGGCTCTTCAGGGTTGGAAGGGACCATTAAAGATCATCCAGTTCCAAACCCCCTGCCACACAGGGGAGGCACATCTCACTAGATCAGGTTTCTCAGAGCCCTGTCCAGCCTGGCCTTAAAAACATCCAGGGATGGGGCTTCCACCACCTCTCTGGGCAATCTGATCCAGTATTTCACCACCCTCATGGTGAAGAACTTCCTCCTAGTATCTAACCTAAAACACCCTCCTCTAGTTTGAAACTCTTCCCCCTAGTCCCATCACTACCCGAAATCCTAAAATGTCCATTGCCAGCTTTTTTGTAGCCCCCCCTTCAGATACTGGAAGGCTACAATAAGATCTCCTTGGAGCCTTCTCCTCTCCAGACTGAACAACCCCAACTCTCTCAGTCTGTCTTCACAGGAGAGGTGCTCCAGCCCTCTGATCATCCTACTGGCCCTTTTCTGGACATGCTCCATCACGTTCATATCTTTCTTGTAATAGGGGCTCCAGAACTGGATGCAGGACTCCAGGTGGGTCTCAAGAGCAGAGTAGAGGGGGAGAATCACTTCCCTGGACCTGCTAGCCACTCTTCTCTTGATGCAGCCAAGGATCTGGTTGGCTTTCTGGGCTACAAGTGTACACTGACAGCTCATGTTGAACTTCTCATCCACCAGCACCACCATCCCAAGTCCTTTTCCTCAGGGCTGCACTCAAGCCAGTCACTGCCCAGCCTATATCAGTGCTTGGGATTGCCTCGACACAGATGCAGGACCTTGCACTTGGCCTTGCTGAATTTCATGCTGTTGGCATGGGCCCACCTCTCCAGCCTGTCAAGGTCCCTCTGGATGGCAACCCTTCCCTCCAGCATGTCAGCTGCACCATACAGCTTGGTGTCATCAGTGAACTTGCTGAGGGTGCACTCAATGCCACCATCCATGTTGCCAGCAAAGATGTTAAACAGGACCTGATCCAGCACTGATCCTTGAGGGACTCCACTTGTCACTGGCCTCCACTTGGGCACAGACCCATTGACAGCCACTCTTTGGGTGTGCCCATCAAGCCAGTTCTTAATCCACCGAGTGGTCCATCCATCCAACCCATGGTTTACCAGCTTGGAGACCAGGATGTGGTGTGGGACTGTGTTGAATGCTTCACTCAGGCCCAGGTAAATGATCCCAGTTGCTCTTCCCTTGTTTATTGATGCTGTGACCTTTTCATAGCAGGCCACAAGATTTGTCAGGCATGATTTCCCCTTGGTGAAGCCGTGGCTTTTGTTGGCATACACCTACCACCCCCCACATCTCTTTGCAGGCAAAAGGCCCTGTGTTGATCTGAAACTGCACATAAACCCCCCAATTTCAGAAGAAACACTGCATTCCCTTCTCACCAGGCTCACCCCTGCCTCCTGCACTGGGAGCCCTCCAAGGCACGATCTCTGCTCCTTAGGAAAGTCCACCCCAAGCAGACTTTTCATGGAATCATGGTTTTAATTGGAGGGGATCTTTAAAGATCATCCAACCCTCTTGCTGTGGTCAGGTCTTTCACTTGATTAGGTCATTCAAATTCCCATTAAACCTGACCTGACTTTTGAATCTTGCATTTCCTCACATCACTATGCCAGCCACCACTGCTCATGCAGGGCTGATGGGAAGTTTCTCTTGGATTTTATAGTTCACCTGTACCCTTCCCTTCAGCTGGCTCCAGTCAGGTTCAGCTAGACCAAACATCTACTCCAGGCTACAGCCTTAGACCAAAATATGAATGTGGATGCACACAGTAAGAAGTAAGCTAGTTGGCCATAAAACAGGTTAAACAGTTTTATGGCTCATGTACACCCAGCTCTGCAGCACAGCTAGGCTTTGATTCAGCAGATCATCCCAAAATGTCGTGGAGTAATTAAAGACCTCCTTCTTCTGAAGCCTGATGTCATTGCCTACCGGATCACAAAATCATAGAATCATTTGGGTTGGAAAAGACCCTGAAGATCACCATGTCCACCACTAAACCATGTTCCTAAGTGCCACAGCACATCTACACATCTTTTAAATACCTCCAGGATTCCAGTCTTCATCCATGGTGAAGGTCTGTGATGGACTGAGGTTATTGCCTCAATCACGGACATTTAATCAAAGATGGTGTTACTAAAATGACAAATTGTCAACAGAGAGAGGAAAGATGTTTTACTAGTAGAGATCTATGAAAATACTGCTTGAAGAAAAACTCTGCTCTGGGGAGACCTTATAGCAGCCTTCCAGTACAGGAAGAGGGCATACAGGAAAGCTGGGGTGGGGATTTTCACCAGAGAGGATAGTGACAGGACACGGGGTAATGGTTTTAAAATGAAAGAGTGTAGATTTAGGTTAGATATTTGGAAAAAATTCTTTGTCATTAGGACAGTAAGACACTGGAATAGGCTGCCTAGGGAGGTTATTGATGCCCCATCCCTGGAAGTTTTTAAGGCCAGGTTGGATGAAGCCTTGTGTAACCTGTCTACTGGGAGGTGTCCCTGCCCATGTAGGGGGGTTGGATATTGATGATCTTTAAGGTCCCTTCCAACCCAAACCATTCTATGATTCTATGTCGTATTCTGGCAAAGCCCCAGGTCAGGAATATATCTCATGTGAGGGCTGTTAACAACCCACAGATACTGCCACAGCAGTTCCCAGGTCACCAAGAGCTGGCTACTGATACAGATTTTATGCACATACAAAAGATTTCTATTTCTTATTGGAAAAGATTTTCAGAGAAAATTTAATCAGATGTGTCCTACAGAAAATTTATGGGCAAGAGCAAATTTTCCATTACAGTATGATTTATAATGACAAATCTTCCACTATGCCTAACACTGAAGGAAAAGTAAGCTTATTTCATGAAAAGATCCAGCCTGAGTCCTAGATCCTCTTCATGTTTTAGCAGTATTGGTACAGCAGCAAAACTCTCCAAGGGTCCCCACAGCCTCAAAATCCTTCTGGTCCATGAGAGTCATAACCACTGCATCCCCAAGCAGTTAGAACAGAGTAGCTTGTCAGAAGTCAGCTCCTGTAGCACAAGGCTATTTAACAACTGTCTGAGCTTAGATTGAGGCACTGCATCACCTAATGTTTTTGAGAACTGGACACTGAGCTCTGGGAGCCTGGCGAGGGGCAGGAAGGAGGGTGGTAAAACTTCCCATGGGACAGGTTCACATGGGAAAAGCTGCAGGTTCTTACATGGTGTTGGTATTATTAACCCAGAAGAACCAGAAGCTGAGGTTCAATTGTCACACAGCAGAGCTAACTCCAGGCTGCTACATTTGATTTATTTTGAGGGAAACATGTCCCTTGAAGATGCTGTCTCCTGGTGGAGCTCCCCTGTTGTTAACTTGTCTCTCTCTACTCTTCATTTAGGGCTGTTCCAGAAGCTGGAAATGGGGCAGCTCTTACAGTTTTCTTAAGAAATGTGTTTATGCCAGGCAGAAGGGGAGTTCCTCTCTCAGCAAATTCAGCTCAATCAGGAAGCATTATGGGGCAGCTCAGCTTTCTCTCAGCGATGTGAGTACCAGGGTAGCTCTCTCTGCCTGGCATTAGGGTGACTCAGTGTGTTAAGACATCAATGACAATTCACGCTTACACAGCTAAGGCCATCTAAGGAGTCCTTGCACCAGAAATGCTGCTGCCATCAGATGTACAGCTGCTTCGTGTGCTTTCTTAGGAACAGAGTGTAGGCAGAGATGCTAAATTCCCACCCCTGAGCTTTAAGAGAAAATCCTATCCACCCACCCAAGAGATAAGGTTTTGATTAATCTGTCACCAAAACTCATTCCTGTTCATTTCCTGTTGAGCAGCAGCCTACACACCTTAACTCAAAGGCAGAAAAGAATGCAAATGATTACTTCCCCTGTTAGACAGGGAAATACAGAAAGGACAAAAGGTGAACTTCACCCCTATGCTGAAGGTCAGCAGAAGAGTAAGCAAACTCAGTCAGAACCATTCAGTCAACAAATTAAATCTCTCACAGGGGGAAAAAAACACCAAAAGCTATTTTGTTTCCTGATCAACTAAGTTACCCAGCAAACTACAGCAGATGAAGTCACACTTTGTGTGTTTTCAGTGCCACTACACAAAGCTGCTGCACACCCAATTTACAGCTGATGAGATTACTGACAAGTGTATTCATGCACAGATTATGAAACTAGAAATCAAGCACCCCTGTCTTCTGTCTTCCACCCTGTTATCTATGACCTTGAGAAATTATTCTGGTTTTGGACAGCTTTGTAACAACAGGGCTGGAATATTTACTCATGTCAGATGAACAGTGTATTAAAAGCTGGATGTAATTGCTCTTGTGTCTCTTGGTAAAACATATCTCTTGTAAAAATTCCTTAGTTTAAAAAAAAAAAAAAAAGCTCTCTCAACACAAGTAGAGACATTGTGATCAAAATTAGTCCAATATGTAAAAATAGGAAGTACTGTTTATAGGTAACATACCAAACCTGTTATATTGCCATTCACAGGCATATATATTTATACTTGACAACTGTCAGAAAAGTGCAGAAATCACTCCCACAGTATTGTTTTACCTAAGATGCTCACTTTAAGCTCACTGCATTCTGCCACATTTTACATTATCACTTGAAATCAGCTATTCTTTACTCCAAGTGACTCCATATAGTCCCAATGCAGACTTCTTGGCAGAAATCTTAAAACTCTTTCAGCTGTCCCACAGTGTGTCTTGCTACCAGACAGACTATTTACATAACTTTGACCTCCTCTCTGCTGCCCATCCTAAAGAAAATCACACTCATTTCTAATGGATGAGGAATCCAGTATCAGAGTGCACTTTTGATACATACTAGTTTAAAGGAATTCTATTCTTATTCACCCCTACCCATCCACAAAAGTAATGCAACCACTGTGGGCGAGGACAATCACCATCATTAAAAGATCAGTTGTTGAATTAACAACATTAAACACTCAGATTTAAGCAGGTGATAATGGGTTTTCTAGGGCACTACACTGACCTTTGGAAGGTGAAGTGCAGAAAAAATGTAAAAGTTCTGTTACAGAAAGGTTAGCTCCCAAATGTGTGTGTTCCACATTCAGCATCCAATACATTAGAGGAAGGGAATAAGCTGTATGCAGGAACATAACCACACATTGCAGCATCTGGTGACTTTAGATACTGAGAAGCAAAAGATATTAGCGTAGAGGTGACAAACTGGCAACTGACACAAATGTGGGTTCAACATATTTGCCTGTCAAAGGTTAAGAGTCACAAATTACATCTGCAGCAGGACTAGAGCTTCTTGAGTGTGACCAGGCTGGTGCTCTCTGCAGCCAAGAAAAGCTCTGGCAAGTGCTTTGCCTGGGAGTCAAATGAGACCACGAAGAGCACTTGCAAGTTGGCAATGACATCGCTTACACATCTTACAAACTCTGAGGTTCTTTATCCATGCGTGTGAAGTAAAGAACATACTGGTCGCCAAACAAACACGATGTCGCCTGGAACAACTTTTCACTGCCTGGAAAGCTGGCAGGTCACATCAGCAGTTTGTCAGAAGCCTCCCGTTATCATAGAATCATAAAATTAGCCGGGTTGGAAGGGACCTCAGAGATCATCAAGTCCAACCCTTGACCCACCAGAGCAGTTGCTAGACCATGGCACTGAGTGCCACATCCAGTCTTTTTTTAAATGTCTCCAGGGACAGAGAATCTACCACCTCACCGGGCAGACCATTCCATTGCCTGATCACCCTCTCCGTGAAGAAATTCTTTCTAATATCCAACCTAAATCTCCCCTGACACAACTTAAGACTGTGTCCTCTTGTCTTCTTGAAAGTCATCTGGGAGAAGAGCCCAACCCCCCCCTGGCTCCAGCCTCCTTTCAGGGAGTTGTAGAGAGCGATGAGGTCTCCCCTGAGCCTCCTCTTCTCCAGGCTGAACACCCCCAGCTCCCTCAGCCTCTCCTCACAGGACTTGTGCTGGAGTCCCTTCACCAGCCTGGTTGCCCTCCTTTGGACCTGCTCCAGGACCTCAATCTCCTTCCTGAACTGAGGGGCCCAGAACTGGACACAGGACTCGAGGTGTGGCCTCACCAGGGCTGAGTACAGGGGCAGAATCCCTTCCCTGGACCTGCTGGCGACCTGTTATGTGCCACAGCCACCTTACAAGCACTGCCGCCTGCTGGAGACCGACCTGTACAGGGAGAGACAGACACTCTAAGCGCTGCTGAGCTGACCGCGGCCCTCCCGGGTAAATTTCGAGGTGCAGAGCACTCCCTAACCTGCTGGGATGCCCAAACACCCGGCTGCTCTGAGGCCCAGAGGGCACCTGCTGCTCCGGCCCTCCGCCTTCCAACACAAAACACAGTTGCCGCCGGCCCGAGGAGGCGAAACCGGCCCCTTAGGAGCTGCGTGGCGGCGAGGAAGCCGCGGCCCGGGAGGGACAGACGGGACCCAAGCGTCGGAAGCGCTGAGGCGGCCGCCACCGCCTCCCTCCCCGCCATGACGGCCTCGGGCAACCGCCGGCTGCGCGGCAGCCCCGCCCCCTGCCAGCGATTGGTTGGGAGAGGGGGAGGAGAGCCGCCAGCGCAGCCAATGAGAGAAGGCCGTCGCGCCGCCCAGCCAATGGGCAGCCCCGTTTTGCTCCCGGCGCGTAAGGGAGGAGGGGGCGTCCCGGCCCTGTTGCCATGGCGGCGAGGCGGGGGTGAGGGGTCAGGGGTGAGCGCGGCGCCCCCGGAAGTGGAAGCGGGCGCTGCTTTTTCGCCCCCCTCCTCCTTCTCTCTCGCGTCCCGCGGCGCGCACGAGGGGTTCCCGCGCGGGTCTGTGTTCCTCCGGCCGCCGCGCGCCGCGTCGCCATGGTGAGGGCGGTGCTCGTGCCGCCGGCGGGAACGGGGTGAGGGAGGCGGGGGAGGTGGGATGCGGCGCGCGGGCAGCGGGCGCAGCGGCCGTTAACGGTTCTCGCGGCCGTTAACGGTCCCGGGGTTGGGCTGAGGGGAGGGGGGCGGTGCTGACCGTCTGCTCTCCCCCTCAGAGCCTCCCCCTCAACCCCAAGCCCTTCCTGAACGGTCTGACGGGGAAGCCGGTGATGGTGAAGCTGAAGTGGGGGATGGAGTACAAGGGCTACCTCGTCTCTGTCGACGGCTACATGAACATGCAGGTGAGGGCCGGGGTGGGCGGCGGAGGGGAGGAAGCCGGCCGGGCTGGGTAAAGGAAGAGGGCTGCCAAAACGTCGGCGGTGCCTCGACGGAGGGCGCGGCGTAGTTCGGCTTCCCCCGGCTGCTGCTGCGGGGTGGCCTGCGTTGTAAAACCGCCCTCTGCTTGGTAAAGCTGCTCCTGTCATAACCGTTGAGTTTTGCTGGTTTTCTCCTCAAGCTTGCAAACACAGAGGAGTACATAGACGGTGCGCTGTCTGGACATCTCGGTGAAGTCTTGATAAGGTAATGAGGATATTTATCGCGGGGGCAGGGTTTCTTGAAATCTTCTTACTGCTTGCCTTAAAATTTGTATTGCCAGATGGTGTATTTCTTGACTTAAGATGCAAAGTGCTAATGTAACTGTTTGTGAGGGCTATGTAATACCCTCAGAAGGGTGAAAATATGAATTTCACCATATTTTAAAAGTATTACTTACAATCTCTTTTTCAAGTAACTGAATATTTTCAGTTTTTGAGGTTATTTATATGTCTTAATTTCTCAGCATTATATTACATTATATTCTTAGTAGATATATTGATATCTATATATATTATAATATATATAGATAGATAATATAAACTCAGTATATCAGTGTTTCACGACTTAAAACATTTGGCGTGCTTGGAAATTAAACTTGACCGTAACTCTTAACCCAAGAGCAAAAATTTCTTGGACAGCCTTGTCACACAGCTACAGCTTCTATAAACTTAAGTGTTTTGTAATTGTTGTGAAGTTGGTGGAAAGGTGTACAAGGTCAATGTAAGTAATTTGTTGTGTGGAATTTGGCTATTGCCAGACTACACTCAAGCAGGAAAATGCTTAAAAGAATGTATATAAGGGATGGGAAATACAAATATTTACAGTTAAAGAATTGTTTCTATTGACAGGTGCAATAATGTTTTGTACATCAGAGGGGTGGAAGAAGAGGAAGAAGATGGAGAAATGAGAGAATAGGTGTTTTGTATATCTGGAAATAAACTTTTTTGTTTGTTTGTTTTTCTGTAGTTTTGTAATAGTTTGTTTACTTTTTCCCATTCTCTTTTAATATGGGGGAAGTTAACTCTTGAAAATCTCTCATCTTTTATTGACATCCAAAAAACTAATGCTGGGGGAATAGGCAGTTATTTCAATTCTAAACTGAAAATATTAGGATGAAAAGTGAATGCCTAAAAAACAAATAGCCTCTCTCCAATTTTTAAGTATTACCAGTGACCCCTGGTAATACTTTTAAGTATTACTCCTTCCCTTTAATGTCAAGGGAAATATCTGAATTTAAATGATTCCTGGAACAAATTAAATCTTCAGAGTTGTGTTCTCTGAAAGAGAATGGATGGTTCATTCATGTACCAGCTCAGTTTAGCATTGATGGCAGTACTTGGCTGTCAGTCACACTGAACACAGCATATATTAGAAGGTGAAGAATGCTTCCTCATGTGTATGTGACTGTCTTCTGCCGTCACTCTAAGCTGCATTGCTGAGTAGACTGGAGGAGCTGCAGGAATAGCCTTTTCCCTCTGTAATGGTAATAAGGGCTGTGGAGTGAGCAGCAGGAAAAAGGTTAAAATTCCTTTGGCGCTCTGCTGTGGTCCTGGCCTGGTCATGGAAAAAGGAGCAGAAGGGACTCTTCATGCTCTCTGCAGACTCCAGCCCCTTCTGGCAGGTTTTGCACAGGTGTGTTGCACAGAAGCTTGAGATGACACGGAAAAGAGAGGTTTTCCAGAAACCTTCAGCATGCCACAGGTTGTGCCATTAGCTTACTTGGTTGGCCTGAGGAGAGAAGCTGCGTGGTGGCAACCTGATGAGGGAATAAACGCAGCATTCCGGCCAGCTTCCCATAGTGGGTTTAAACACCTTCCCGAGACACTGGGCAGGAGCTCCCAGCAGGGTGGCTTTGCCACCGGTGTCCCGGAGACACCACAGAGAGCTCGGCACCAGCCCTGTCTCTGCATCACCACCACTTTGGAGATGTAAAGGCTTCTGAAATAAAGATACCGACATGAAGAACAGCTGTAAGCCTAATCCCATACCTCACCATTTTTACAAATGCATTTGGCTTTTGGGTTAAATGCTATTATTTGTCGCTTCTAGAAAGCCATCAGTGTTTTGAGCTATTTAAAGTGAAAATTTTGGAGACGAGTCAGTTATAAGTGCGATTCCACAAGAACTCGGCTAGTGCTGGCTCTTTACCAGTACGTGGCCCCACAGGAACCATCCCTTGGTTCTAACTTTGTAACTAATCTTAGTTCTTGTGCCCCCACGCTGCAAAGCTGAATGAATGTTTTATCTTTGCTACCATGAACATGTTCCATTTATTTCAATGGTAGACCCCACGCAGGTAAAGTTAGACACAGGTGCTTAATTCAGATTTTAGTCCTAAATGGTGTGAAAAAAGTTGCAATGCAGATGAAGGTAAAAGGTACTCTGAGTAGGTCAATGTAACTGGAGCTGGTCCTCAGTTGGTATGGAGTAAGTTAGATTTTATTCCTTTCTTCTGGAGCAAGTCTAAAAGGCAGAAGAGTTGCAACTATTCACTAATGTATGTATTGGAGATATAAATAAAAGGGCTCATGACTTGACTTGAAATACAAGGTATATAAAGTAACTAGAAATAAAAAGCATTCATGAGTTCAGGTTGTTAAAATTATTTGTAGGATAAAAGAAATCAGATGTTCCAGCAGGAAAAGGTTATACCCTGGAAAACTACTTACTAAATACAGTTAAGTTAGGTAGTAAAAAAAAAAAGCCTAGCAATATATATAACGAGACATGAGACAGGCAACACAAACAATTTTGCATATTTTTTGCTACTCATTTGAGTACAGGTTGTTTGCTGTTTACTTTTGACTTGGAAACCTTCCCATTCCTGGGAGTAGCCAGAGAAGACAACCTGGCTGAGAAGACCCTCACTTCTTACTGCTGCTGAGAGACAAAATGCCACAAACTTAATTCTACCTCGCAGGTATTGCTGGCTGCAAAGAATGGCCATAAAGCTGGATGCCAAAATGGTTGCAGTCTGAATGTCCTCACTCCTGACAGGACACAGGTGCCTCACAAGCTCTCCTTTTCCCTTTGCTGTAGTTTGTTTGAACAGGATAGGAAGGTTGGAGAGGATATGCTGAGAAACATTCTGTCTGAATTAGGTCCCCTGGGGCAAAGTGTAGTGTTCCCCTGAGGTGTACCTCCATCTCCAGGGACCAATGGATTTTGCCAAAGAATTTATTAAGAGAGAACCCAGGAACAAAGTAAGGATTCAGAAAGCTCATCTGAGCAAATGTCACATTTCTGTGATTTGAAAAAAGAGAAATTTTTCTGAATAGGAGAAAGATAATGCAGGATTACTTCATTTTTCCTTCTGCAAAGCTGTGCAAAAAAAAACTTGTAAATCTGACATAAAACTCAACCTGGGTATGAGGGAGCCAAGACTATGTAACAATTCTGCCATTCTGAAATACCACATCTGAAAGTCAGTTCTTTCCATTTGATGCAATTTCTTTGATCGTGAGGATCCAGCAACCTCTGCTGCTTTTGTAAACAGGGAAATAGCATTCAGTAAATTCCACAAGTAATTAATTCTTAGGACACGAACAATGTCTCCTTTCAGGATATTTCATCATGCTATGTATATTATTGTGAAGGAGTACTTAGCAGAAGAAAAAGCTAACATAACAATAACGGAAAATGTAGCAAAAATTGGGATTAAGAGTCACATCCAACCTTGGGCCTTCTTTATTTAGTTACATGTAATTTACAAGAATAAACTTTTTTTTTTTTTTTTTAGAAATTAGTTATTTTCCAATCAAAACTCAGGGAACCTAAGCTACTCACTGATAATGTAAGGCATAGGATATCATCTTTCAGACTTCTAGGATCGCACCTTTCCATCAGGCAAAGACCCACCAGCTATGCAGAGAACTGTGAAAGGAATTTTCCTTTGGTTGCTTATCACTACCTATAAAATTTTGCAGAAAATAAACTATTATCCAAGTTTAAAGACTTCAGGCAGGGTTCCTCTGGCACCCTGCAGTTCTATGTTTATATCCATTTAATTCTGACATTAACATTTTAAAAATACAGCCCAGATGTTAGAATCTGTACTGTTTGTATCAAATTCAAGAATTTCCTGAGGATGCAACCATGAAATTGTTTCTGCATTTACCTTTTCTGGGCAGTACTTTAAAAAATATATCAGGCACAGCATATCAGAAACCACTGACTTCGCAGTGGATTGACCTTTTTCTTCATGTACTGATCTATTGCAGAGAAAAATATTCAGCTGAAAAGAACCAGGGCATATACAAAAACACAAGCATAGATCTAAGTTTTCTGCATGCAGAAGGGAAGTCTGATAATGAAATGCATCCCTATTTTACTACCCATAAAATCTACTTTAATCAGGAGCTGCCCTTGGTTTTGGAAAAGCCTAGTGCACTGTACTAAATTTTATCCTTACAGAGTGTAAGAACAGACTTCTCACAGCTACTAAGCTTTACAGGTAATTTGTCTTTCCTTCTACTCCCTGCCCCCTTTTTATCAAAAACTAATGCTATCAGGGAATGGAGTCTGAGACTGGATAACTAGAAATAGAACTGCAGATGTCACCTTTGCTTTTCAAAATTCTCTCTGGAATTGCTGAAAGAGACAAGAGGCAAAAAATACACAGATGCGAGAGACATAAATGTAAGATGCCTTCAGGCCAGTTTGTTTGACTTCCATCCCTCACTTACAGAAGCATCAGATGGCCAGGCCTGTGATTAAATGTGGAGATGTGCAAATACAGGTGGGAATTTAAAGTTTATTGGTAATTTCTCAAAAGCAGAAAGAGCAGCAGACATACACTCTAAAATATTTGTGAATATGAGGAAGATGATAGGAGGAAGACAGCACTACTGTGACACTGCTCATTCTAGACCTCTTTATTCACCTGCCATCCCACTGTACACAGAGTTGAGCTGTGTGCTCACAGGGGGGTGCTGCCTTCTGCTTCAGCTAAATCATCTTCTTCTCAAAGCTTTTATTAATACAACTCATACTACAAGTGCCAGGCTCCACCACAGCGTGCTGCGTTTCATTCCTGATACACCAGCTCTCACCCCACCCCTGCAGTGTCCTTCTGCCCTTGCTTTGACTCTGTTTCAAGGTTCCTCTTTAATTTCCACTTCTAAACACAATGTCATGCTGTTGGGAGAAGCCAAAGTCAGCAGCAAGAACCCCTGGAAGCAATAAAACACCATGTACTACCTCTTCTGTCAATCTGCCTGCCAAGCAAGAGAGACCATTTAGGAGGAAGATGAAGATTATGTTACAGTGCAGTACTGGGCCAGTGGAACAGTATCACAACATAACACCCAGTGCTATCAGAGTTTTACTCTCCTTCAGTGTTGTTATTAAATGCAAATTACTGTGTTTTAGTTGTGTACCTTGCTTCCTTAGCAGACAACACCAGGAAAGCTCATTCAGAGAGCCAACATATCCACCTGTTTCTGTTGTACAGGCATATGCTTATGTACATAGATGAGTTACAACCATTTAAAATCAATTCTCTTTCTAAGGAAAAAAAGGTGTCTGAAGAAAATTAATGCCACTGGAAAGGTTTCTGAGGGACTACCTATTTAGAAATACACCCTATTTGCCACCTGGGAGTTACTAGACCCCTCTATTCACTATGAGTGTATGAGGAGAGAGAATTAAAAAATCTGATGCTGCAAGTATTTGCTCCCCAATCCTCCCATCCCAAATTCTGCAGGGGGCAGCAGAATCCCACCAGCCTTTCAATGATGGAATTGGACAGGTTAGTATCTGCCTGGATAAATTAATGTCTGCCTGAAAATCCAGTGTGGTGAGAGTGCTGTGGTCCTTCACTTCAGGGTCTGGGATGCTGGTGAGGTGATGGATCCTGGCCAGGTGATGAAGGCTGGGAAGGTGATAGATCTTGGTGAGGTGATGAATGGTGGCGAGGTGATGGATCCTGGCAAGGTGATGGATGCTGAGGAGGTCATGGACACTGAGGAAGGGGGATGTTGGCAAGCAAATGCTTCCGATTCATACGCTTCCATTTTCTTGGCAAAGGGAAACCTCCAGATGCTGGTGCAGTGTGGGCAAAGGGCTCAGGGAATCCCCAGCTGCCAAAACTGATGCTTTGCAGATTTTCATAAACCAGCACGTTGCATGGATGTTGTTTCAACTGCATGTGCCCTGGACTGCAGCAAGAACAACATCCCTCTCTTAAAGCAGACAGCTGCTGCCAGATCCACTCTCAAAACCTTGTAGTTAGTTCAGCTCAAATTTCTCTCAAGTGCCGAACATGGCCACCCCACTGCCTCTCCCATGCCCCGGAGGACTCACCTCACACTCTGCTTCCCACCTCCGGCTCTTGGACCCTCTGTGGGGAGGATGATCAGCAAAGACCGACCCGATCAGGGCCACGGCCAGGGCCACGGCCAGGATGGTTCCGAGGCGGGGCAAAGCCTCCCCTTCCCGCACCGCCCCGGGGGACTTTGAGCGGCGCGGTTGCTGTCCCCTCCACCCCATTCCCCTCTCCTCCCACCCCGCCATTTCCCGCCCTGCTCGCAGCCATGGCGGGCCGGTACCGGCTCCTCTTGGAGAACGCCCAGCAGCTGGTGCTGGTCTGCAGCCGGGGCGAGGAGTACCTGAGGCGGGAAGGGTCTGCCAGCCTGGCCCTGCTGCGGAACGCCAGCCTGGTGGTGGGGCTGTGAGTGCGGGGCTGGGGCGGGAGATGCCGTGGGAGGGGGTGACGGCGGCCCCGCATTTCCTGACAGCCTCTGGCCGGGGCTTGCCTCTGCCTGGCGGAACCTGCCTTGGTGGTTTTATTTCACAGAGCGATTTGGGTTGGAAGGGTTCCAACCCCCCCTGCAGGGACATATCCCACTGGATCAGGTTGCTCCAAGCCCCATCCAGCCTGGCCTTGAACACTGCCAGGGAGGGGCCAGCCACAACTTCTGCACAACCTGTGCCAGTGTCTCACCACCCTCACACTAAGAATTTCTTCCTCCTGTCTAACCTAAATCTACCCCCTTCCAGTTTAAAACCATGGTATGATGATCTCTTAAGTCCTTTCCAGCCCAAACCATATTGTGATTCTATGGTTCAGGTGCAGGCAGAGGAGGCTGGTGGTGAGAGTTTGATTTCCATGAGGAAATCTAAGTGCCCTGCAGATACTTGCTGGAGGAATGCTATATATTTGTTGATTCACAAGAGAAAAATTAACGTTTTCTAGCAGAAATGAGAACAGAAGAGTTCCAGACCATCATCCTGAGGGATCTAAGGAGAGGGCAAGATAACTTATGTGGAAAACAACTGAAAATGCATAGCATTATCCCATGTTTTTTGGTGCATCTGTAGGATTAGCAAGGCACCTCCTGTGTGCATCTTCAGTCCTGAAGGTCCCTACCTCTGCATTCAGAGAGTTGTTGATCCAGGAGCTCTGTCAATGAGCATTTGATTTTGCAACAGGTTCATCTCCCTTTGTTCTTTGTGTGCTGTTTGCAGGGATGGTTGTATCAAAGCTGTGGGCCAGGCAGATGTAATTCACAATCAGTTTTCAGGAGCAACGTTTGAAAGAGTAATTGACTGCTCTGGCAAGTGTGTTATACCGGGTAGGTTTATTTTTTCATAATTATACTGTGTTGAATGGTGGCCAGTACTTGGAGACAAAGTAAATGTGTAGTAAACACTCCTCCATCCTTTTTCCTATGCATTCAGTACTGGTTTCATAATATCTGATGTTGAGTGGCAACATGGGGATCAGTCTCTCTGCCTTGCCTGCATTCAGCAGGAGCCAACAGGACAGCACAGTATTTTAAGTCACATACCATGCAGCTTTATTTGATTAAACAACAAACCTGGTCAGAGCTATTGTGTATTAAACTTTGCAAGCTGTGTTAGCACATGTGCTGTTAGATTGCTTTTTCTAGACTTAGTCTAATGACTTAGTCTAATGAAATCTGTCAAAGTTAGTAATTTGTAGGGTTTTTTCACAGTTTGAAAATGTCATCAAAACAACAAAAAAACCTCAGCAATGGATGCACTTATCTAGAGATGTTTTGCACAGGGTGTCATACCTAAAACTAAAAGAAAATTAATAGCTTTTGAAGAAAATCCTAGATTTTTGGCTGTTGGATTTTTCTTTTTCTCTAAACAATAGAAGCTGTATAGGGGAGCTCCTGCTGTCCATTTCAATTGTTTGCATGTTCATAAGTTTTTCCTTTACACAGTGGAATAACCTGAGCGTACATTTACTTTGTTTTCTTTAGGCCTGGTAGATGCACATACACATCCAGTGTGGGCTGGTGATAGGGTTCATGAGTTTGCAATGAAGGTAATGACATAAAATGACACAGCTGGATTTTTATTCCTTTTTTTTTTCCTTTTTTTTTTTTTTCCTTTTTTTTCTTTTTTATGCATAACTATTTCTACTTTTTAGTGACTCCTATTTCTCATTTAGTAGAAAAATATATAATTTCTGTCAGGTAATCTAACTTTGGAAGGAGGGGTGATTTTTGAATACTGGTAGGCTGAGAGAGGAGTGTAACTGCATCCTTTGCATTCCAGTCTTGCTATATTTTTATCCATTAGCTGAAGCAATGCAGGAGTGCAGCCTTTTATTACCATCTAAATATTGATTTTTTTTGCCCGTCTCTTTTTCTATTGAAATGAATTTTTGGGTTAGAGATAGGCTTTTCACTTGGGCTCAGGGAGAAACAAATCTTCAGAGTAATTCTCATAATGTCACTTCTTATATAATTTCTTCACCAAAGTGGAGGGGAGAAAGAAAAGGTGGGGGAGAGTCGAAGAATTAAAGGAGATTTTTTTTTTCCACACTTTTCTCTCTCACTGCAAAGACATCTCAAGGCACCTTTCAGAATCCCTTGTAAAGAAAACACATGTTTAATAGCTAATTGTATGGGGGGTTGTTTTTTTGTTTTCTCTTTTCCCTTCAAGCTGGCCGGTGCATCCTATATGGAGATCCACCAGGCTGGGGGAGGAATACATTTTACTGTGGAGCACACACAGAAGGCCACAGAAGAAGAGCTGCTCAGTACCTTCAAGCAGCGACTGGAATGCATGTGCAGAGCAGGATCTACCTTGGTTGAGTGCAAGAGTGGATATGGCTTAAACTTAGAAACAGAGCTTAAAATGCTCAGGGTGATCGAACGTGCTAAGCAGTCCATGGATATTGGCATTTCATCGACTTACTGTGGAGCTCATTCTGTGCCAAAGTAAGGTGACTTCATTTTTCTTGCACTTGTTAAGTATTACTGCTTTGCATTGAAAATCATCTGCTATTTTCAGAAAGGCTTCCTCTGCCTTCCTAGAATATAACATTATTGAAGCAGTAGCCAGTATCTACAGAAGGCTGTACAAAATTTTAACTTGAAGCAAAATGGGGAAGTATTATTTAATGTCTACTAAATGCCAACATAAACTTTGCACAGCATCCCCACCTCCAGCTGATACTCACCCTGAACATAATGCCTGTTAAAAAAAAAAAGTGCATACTCTAGAAAATGTACTTCTGCCATTCAAAAAACATGACCTAAAAGAATTTATTTGCAATCTCATTTTTGTGTATTTGGGGCAGGACAGCAAGTTATCTTTGATTAATGTAACTATTTAAAAGGAATCCTGTATCATCTTCAGTAACTGAAAGATGATTAAGCACAAAGTAACTAAAATCTGGTGAAAACATAATTGTTCTTTCAAGAAGTTCTACTAAAATTTGGAGGACTTAATGGTAAAATAAAATGGAGGTTTTACCCCAAAATATATCTATTTCTTAGCTCTTACTTCACTGATCCCCTAAAAAGCCTTGGGAAAATTTTTGTTGCAGGTATTAATGGCAACTCTTAACTAGATGGCCATTGAAAGTCTGTAAGACTTCTGCTGGTTTTGTAATTATTATAGTCATGTAAATTTGTCACTGCCGATCTGCTAACATCAAATCAGTTTATTCTCTTTATTGTTATTTACGTATTGTATTTTTAAATTATTATTATTTTATCATTCTATTTAATGTGAAATGAGAGGGAAGTTGTGCTTAGACCCCCACGGTGCCACTGCCAAGGAGCTTTGTTAAGTTTTGACCAAGCCATTTACTTGCTTCTTAGACTTGACTTAATTTCCTGTTGCAAGTCTGGCTTCTTACAGCAGAAGCATCACCTGAAAGTTCCTTTAATCAACAAAAGTGTCAACTCATCTGTATTGCCAAGTTTTACAATGAGTGGTGTGTCTTGTAAAGGTTCAATATGTGGAATTCACCCACCAGACATGCCACCACTGGTTACTCTTATTTTCCCACCTGGAAATTAGCTTTGGACAGATGTTGAGAACCTGCCCTGTGTTTCTTTTTGCATTTCTAGCTATGTGGTAACTCAGTCTGATTTTCTGTTTCTGAAAGGCACCATTGACACATTATTCAAATTAATCCTGCTCTGCACAAGGGACTGGATCAGATGAGCTCCAAAGGACCTTACAAATCTGGTTATTTTGAGGGACAGTGCATTGGTACTAGGCAAGACTTACTAAAGCATTTGCCAGACAGTGCAGGCTACTTGAGTCTGAGCCATCCTAGAGAAAACTAAAGCTTCTTTGTTTATAGTGATCTTTGTTCCTGTCCATTACTTTTAGGAAAAGCTTCTAGCCATAGAACTTTCAGTTCTTTAAGAAATTAACCTAAAAAAATCGAAACATGGGGAGCAAAAGAATAACTGTTCTGTCATCCCTTCAGTCTTAATTTTTGATTCAAATTCATTGAATCAGATTGTAGGGATGTCTGATCCTAATTTTTTTTAATTTTTTTTTATTATTATTGTTAAGATTTCGCTGGACCCTTTTTATCTTTAGGAGGACATGTTCATAGTGGTTTCTTGATCAGAAGTCTCTTGCCTCAGAACAATGGCCGTTTTGCATTCCTGGACATTATGTCCACCCAGAAAGTGAAACCAAGACTGATGTTTCCCTCAGTTTTGTCTTGGCTCTGGTCCTTATCTTGCAGTCCAAATTTCTGTGAAAGCTGCTGAGTAAAAGAAGAAAAAGGCTGAGCAACCCCAATGACTGCTGCAGTGAGAGGTGAACAAAAGAAGGACTGTAAGGCAGGTCCTGCTCTGCTTTATAATAGCACAGCCTTATTTATGAATCTGAGCAGAATTTGGCTTCTTGGACTTACTGCCACTGTAAAATTCCCAAATCCCCCACGTGTGCCTGAAACAAGGACACAGATGTCACAGACACTTAGCTGCAGCACGTCACATCTTTGGATCTTAAAATTGGAAAATACTCACTGAACTGCAGATCTGGGCATTGTTTGCTCTTTCAAAGGCATTTAGTGTTGTCTCCTGGGTTATCTTTGTGTATTAGGGGGTTTATAAATGGTTCTGACTTGGGTGAATCAAATCTTGAGAAGTCCCTCTCATTTAGAAACCATTATCTAGGTATCACTCTGAAGAGGTCAGTTTAAAATAATGATTTGTGCTCCATATCCCCTTTGAGCTTTGATACTTGCATTAAAATATTGCATGAATACCATTTACAATATTTGCATGATCACTGACATATTTTAAATGTGTTTTAGAATACAGGCTATGTAGGACAGAATGTATGAATAGGAAAGCAGAATTTGTTTTAAAATTCTCATGTCTTGGTAAGGTAACCTGATAAAAAATATCTAGCAGTGGTATCTAACATTCTTTGAATGGAAAGTAATTAGTGTTTGAGAGAACATGAATTACAGTAGTTTTAAATTTTTTAATCTGAAGGCTTTTTGAGTAATTTGTATAATTTTCTAAATGATCTAAATAATTGCCTGTGCAATTTCAATGTTTTACAGACTTCAAGGATGTTATTCTTACGCATCTGTAACATTTTCTCTTAATTAGAGGGAAAACTGCTACTGAAGCCACAGATGACATTATCAATAACCATCTCCCTAAACTGAAAGAACTCCAACTAACTGGTGAAATACATGTTAACAATATAGATGTGTTCTGTGAGAAGGGAGTCTTTGATCTGGAGTCTACTAGGAGAATTCTTCAAGCTGGAAAAGATATAGGGTTACAGATTAACTTCCATGGAGATGAACTCCATCCAATGAAATCTGCTGAGGTACCTATTTCTTAACATGCACTCAAGCCATTTTTGTGAATTTTTCCTTTTGCTTTGCTTTTGTGAGAGCTTATTCTCTGAAATAATTGCACTTTTCAAAAGCAGTATTTTCTTTTCTAAGACTTTACAACATAGACCATTCAGAGACATCCACATCTATCAGAAGATAGAAAGTGCAGCCCTTGTGTAGCTTTGGAGTTCAGGACATGGAAGGAAGCCTTGACCTCTGGGACTAACACCCGCTGACTAATCAAACATTGACTTTGCTTATCTTCCACATAGGATAAAGTGGATATCCATGAACCCAAGAATGACAAAAACATTGTTTCTATGCAACTTGAAAAATCTTTTTTCCTTCAACATCCTGTAAGCAGCAACAAGTCAGATGTGCAGTGAGCAGACTCAGAGGGATGGCTTAGTCAACAATAGGCTCTCGAATATCTTAGTAAAGAAAGTAATTTAAGACTGTGTTTCATCATCATTAAACATTGCTTCCTTCCTGTGGGTTCTGCTCCAGTTATTCTCTGCTGTATTTAAAAAGAAAACTATCACCAAACCAAAAACTTCATGAATTATAAAGACTTTTTGGCGCTTCATCACTGAAGACAGCAGTTGCACTAATAGTTCTGCAACCAGTATCAGTTTTTTTCAACCCTTTTCTGGTGGATACTTTGCAAACAGGAATTGGTAGTGGTTTTGCCCATAGCTGTCCCATAGTTTGCAAGTTCATCTGTTAGAAACACCACTGAAACTGTGCTTTTAGTCAGTTCAACATCTTCTTGTGATTAACTTTTCCTGCAGTAAATTCACAAGTATTTTATCTCTGCATTTTTGTTTCTTCAAATGTTTGTTATTTGTTCCTGTAGTTAGTTTTATATAAATAGTGAATTGTCACCTGCAGTGGTTTGATAACTACATTGCTTTTTCTGGATTAATTGACAACTGTGAGTAATTTTCTCGAAAATCTCCTTAGCTTGGGGCTGAACTAGGAGCCCGAGCTATCAGCCACCTGGAAGAAGTTAGTGATGAAGGTATCAGAGCAATGGCAAGAGCTAAGTGTTCTGCTGTCCTTTTACCAACAACTGCCTACATGCTAAGGTAAGGCTACTGGATGGGAGGAAAACTTTTGTAACAGCAAAACCATGTTTGTGGCTTTAGGGTTTTTTAATATAAAAGCACAAACTTGTATCTATGGCTTAAGGATCTGGTTGGATCAGAGAAGACAGTCACAAATACTAAGAGCTGAATGAGCTTACTCATGTGTTGATTTTGGTGGAGATCCTAGAAAATGAAGTAATACCCTGTTTCTGAGAAGTCTCACAGTAGATTTGGAGTGGTTCAGTCAACATTTTAATTTAACCCTTATGACAGGCTAAGGTGATAATCAGACATTTATTTAAGAAGAAAAGTAAGCTGGTTTTCTTTAATCCATTTAGGCTTTTAAAACTGAATTGTATTATTTTCAGGAAAATTATATCTGCAATATATTTGTTTGCTCTCTTGCAGAAGATTTTGCTGATAAATGAATCTTTTGGTTATCTAAAGCACCAAAAGACTTTTGCATTTTTAAAATCTCACCTGCTTTTATCCAGGCAACACTGAGCAGTTTCCTTAAGAACACAAGTTTCCACATGCAGATGTTCCAGATAAGCATAGATGGATCACCTGCTTACCCCTAATACCAAAAATAACTCGACTAGATGATGAGGACCACAGCCTAGTAAACCCTTCCCAAGAGGAGGAAGGGAGATCCTTGAGATAATTTTAGTTTCTGAGGCAATGTGGCTTGTGCCCTTGCCACCTGTCTTCATGTCTTTGTCAGTGCATGTGTTTCTTTAATGGTGTTTAGCTGTCTGCACCAGTGCTTTTGAACAACTGACTGTTTGCAACTAAATGCACTGCCAGAATACAGAGTGTGGTCCTAGAAACAGACAAGGAGGTAAAGGAGACAACAGAGATGCAGTCACCTGTGGAAAAGGCTGTGGCTGTATCTCACATGAGAGATCCCATGCAATGCAAAATCTATAAGCTCAGGATAAGATATGTATAATAATAAGCTGTAGGAAATGAGGATCATTCAGTGCACTTGTTACTGAACGCAGGCTTCCCAGTTTAATGCCCATTAAAAATGAAGAAGAGATATAACAGATAACACTTTAAAGGAGTATTAGAGGGTCAAAAGATGGGCAATATATATGAAGTTGCTACAAAGTGGTGAGATCCTTTGCTGGCCTCCCTCAGCTCCTTCAGCACTCAAGGTAAGAGCTCAGACCTGAAGTTAACCACACTGTTAACCCACAGAGCATCACAGTCTGCAGGAGCAGGTCATGAATTCTCATAAATCTGCTAAGAAGCTTCTAGAGAGAGTGTTGTCATAACAGATGTAAGCACTTACATTGAGATCTCATTTATTGCTACTTTCTGTTAACTGCAGTGTTTCTAAAAAAAACATTTTGAGCAACAGATGTTCTAGTGTTTCATTTGTATTGTTACACTGGTTTATTTTCAGGCACGGTGTTTGGTGCTGTTGGCTTTACAGCAGCTACAGCTGAAACTTCATAGAGTCTCCTTCCTGTGGCTGGCACCCACTCTTGCAAACACCTACCCAGTGGCCAAGCAATTTTGAAGTGGCTATTCCAGATACTGAAGTTATTAAAGATATCTTCTGCATGAACATTGCTAAGTGAGAAAATCTGCTAATGCATACAAATTAAATTCACAGCCTCAACTACTGTTTTGAATTGGAAAGGGACTATTGCCTTGTGTTTGCCACTGCTTATATTTGGTAGCCTGTCTTTAAAGCTCTAAGGATTACAAAATTACTTTTTTTGAGAAATAAAGGTTTTCATCTTGTAAATCCTTCCTTAAAGTGACTGGATAATAACCAGAGTTTCAGTCACCTGGAGCCAGATGCTCAGTAGTGGCTGCTGCTGCTTTTGCTGTTATTGCAAAAGCAGTGGATCACACTTGCCATTTACACTGTCCATAGACTAATTGGTCTATGCCAAGAGGAGAATTTTGCCTTTTGTCTCCAAAAGAATTAATGTAACTGAAGGCACGTGTGTAGCCAAACTGAGTGATGACTTCTACTCTTGTAATTCATGATGGAAAAACTGAATTGTACTGACAAGTGTCTCTTTCCCTCTAGATTGAAGCAACCTCAAGCTAGAAAAATGTTAGAAGAAGGAGTTATTGTTGCTCTTGGCAGTGACTTTAATCCTAATGCATACTGCTTTTCAATGGTAAGCTATTCCTCATACTTATGACAACACAAAATTATGAAATCTCTTCCCAGGAAAACCTGGATATAGATATTACTTAAAACAATCTTGACGTCTGCAAAGCAAGTTCTGTGTCCAGCTTTGACAGTTGCTTGTGTGTATTTATGTGGCCTGGTAGTTTCTGACAGAAATTCTTGAAGCCAGAAGGGCTTTTATTCTTCATATGCACCGAGAGGTTTATAAGAAAGACCCTCAAAGTTCCTGATTTCAGAGTTCTCATTTTGGAGTTGCCAAGATTGACATTATGCAGGACAAACTCCTGTGGAAGGAAGGGAATGCTTAGAGGTTTGAGACATGAATAGCTTTATTTGTGTTACTTGTAACTCCCATTTTCCACTTAACTTGCCTGCTAGCCTATGGTGATGCATCTGGCCTGTGTAAACATGAAGATGTCGATGAACGAAGCACTAGCAGCTGCCACCATTAATGCTGCTTATGCTCTGGGAAAATCAGATATGCATGGCTCCATAGAGACTGGCAAGCAGGGGGATCTTGTTGTCATAAATTCATCAAGGTTTGTTCTTCCATTGTCTTTTGAACAGAAGGGACTTTGTTTTTCACTGAATTGTGGATAGTGGAGAGGTTAGTGAATTCCTTGCATTTTAGAAGTTATTTTCATCTGGAAAAAAATAGACACTGGTGGAATGTTAGACCCACTTTTATTCACCTCAGTCACTTCAGTGGAAAAGAAAGCCTAAAACTTTTGTGGCTAATATTACAAATAATCTGTTCCTAATTACAAACCAGGTGATGATAATACCTGTTTATTTTGTGGAAGGAATTCTCTATGGATTTTACATTTATTTACTGCATTCATGCAACGTGTAAGCATGGAATAGTATTTTTTGATGGTTCACACAAATCTTGTAATTGCCAGGTATACTAGTGAGCTGCTTTTATGCACGTCTTAACTATGTTATTGTCTTTTTAGGTGGGAGCACCTGATTTACCAGTTTGGGGGACATGAAACATTGATCAACTATGTTATAATTAAAGGAAAAGTCATCTATCAAAATGAGAGGTGTGGGACAATGAGTAGTTACTGAGAGGAGACTAATTCAGGAAGCTATTATAATGAGATTAGCATGGAATAGTTCAAGGCAACAGACAAATCAGGTCTGTACTTACTAGTAAATTTTCTTGTTCATCTTACCAACCCATTAATTCAAAAGCATTACCCATCTGGTACATCTTCATGTCCATTGTCCCTGTCTTTTCTGAATAAAAATAGTTTTGAATTGTATCTATATGAAATAAGACAGTTTCAAAAAATGTTTTCCTATACAATATTAATCTATAAAAGTATTATGTTAACAAACAAACTAAAACAAAAACCCACAATAAACCAAACCAACAAACAAACAACCAAAAAAACCCCAAAACCCTACCAAACAGAAAACCAGCAATGAATGAAGAAAACTGGATCCAGGTAAGATTTATTGGGTAGTGTGATGTGAAGTGATATGAGACAGAGGGTCAGGGCTTGGGCATACATATTTGGAACAGCATTTGGTGCTGAGAGGCTGCAGCATCCTTAGGAATCATTTGTATCTCCTGTGTCTGCTCTGTCTCAAACTTGTCAGATTTCCAAGAACCAGTCATGGTAGGAGATGAAATACCAAGTCTCCTGGTTTCTGCAGACTTGAAACTCAGTGTGTGCTGGGAGCTGGGAGCCCAGCAAGGTGCTGCTTAGCAGCTGGTCTGCAACATCTTCCCTTGCTGTGGATCCCAGAGTTTTGGCACTCTAGAGACACAAGGAAAAGGAGGCAAGGAGAATGCAATGGGGTACAGCACACATGTGCTGCTGAAAGTTGGAGTGCACTGTGGGTTAAGGGTTGAAATAGGCTTCCTACTGGAAATCAGCACTACCAAAACCTTGCAGTTCACCTCCCAGTGGCACTTAGCCCACTGCAAGAAGGTCTGTAAAAACCAGCCACCTCTCAAAATTTCAGTCACCTTGAAACTTGAAAGAAGAACACCATTAGACTTGTGCAGGTGTTCCAAAAAGGCTGAGCTCATTTATTTTAAGCTCAATCTGAAATAACATAAGACATATTTGTTCATGTAAGCTTATGTTTCTGATGATGTGTATGAATTTGATGACTCCTACTGAGGGCAATTTCAAAGCTTAAGATCCTGGTTATTTTTCAAGCTGTCTTTCAGCTTCTTTTTTTTTTTTTTTTTTTTTTAATTCTGTGGCTTGAACCATGAATTGATGGTGTGGTATGTGGGAAAAAAGGATGGTTCAGCTCTAAAGTTAAAGATGCTGCAGTATTTAATCTGAATCTGCACTATAGAGTGTATCTGAAGGTGTGCTGGCCAAGGCTTTTCTTCAACTTTTCAAATGGCTGGTTTCATAGAGTCATAGAATCATAGAATTGGCTGGGTTGGAAGGGACCTCAGAGATCATCAAGTCCAACCCTTGACTTCAAAAGGGCTTAACTTTCTGAAGGTGAAGTAAAAAACCTACACCTGACAAGCATGAAAAACTTAGCATCAAAAATAATCAGATATAAGTAGGTGACATAACCTGTGGTACAGAGTAGAGTGCTTTAGCAAACCAGACACTGGAGGATGGACAACAGCCTCATTTTCATTAACAGATATTTGAAAGGTATCACAAATATGTATGAGCTTTATTATGATCTTCTGATCTCCCCAAGCCTTGGGCTCATCTGTTAACATACTATATATATATATATATATATATATATGTGAGCTACCCCACAAAATATCTTTGTTTGTGCTTTATTTGAGCCTTCCTAGCCAACTAAATCAGTTTTTAAAACAATCTAATGGCATTCCTGCCACTAGATGTGTTTTCCTACAAGCAAATATTGCACCAGACATGGATGCGGACCTTTGATTTTTATAGAGGTTGGAAGAACATCTGAAATATGTGATCGCACAGCCCATTCTGTCCAAGACAGGAGTTGTAAATAATGTTTATGCACGCTGTTGAGGAAAGCTGTCAAGAAATGAGTGAAAGCATCTCTGAAATGCAGTGTGCAGCTGGCATGGTGCCTCATGGTGTAGGTGTGGTGTGAAGCTGAGGCTGCCATGCTACATGGCAGGGTGTAGTGGTCCCTTGGCATGGTGATCCTTTGGTGCCAGGCAGCCAAAAGCAGAGGTGAGGGGGAAGCAATGCCCAGCACCTCCTCACTGAAATGCCTGAGGCATTAGAAAGCCCAAGACTGCGTAAGGAAAAACCTCCAATATTCTCTTCCTGGACAGGAACAAGCATTCCCAGCCTGAAACTACTGATGTGAGGGGATTCTCCTCTCACACACAAGCTCTGACGGGAACCTCAAACCACATGCTTGTCTGGACAAATCCAGTGGCCATTTGGGAGGTTGCCCCAGGGCTGTCATTAGTGTCAGGTTTGCAGTCAGAGGATGTGGTTATGAGCGGTGCAGCCGGGTGAAGCTGTTCCTGGTGTCTGGCTACATGTTCCCGCCATTGCACACTCTGTGGTGCTGGTACTCAGTGGCCGTGCAGCTTGTCAGGGAAGGCACAGCCACTGAAATGCAACAGGGCTTCTGTTTGCTTGTTGGTAACGTGGCTCACTTCAGCAATGATGTTCACCCTTCTGGTTCCTGTAGTGGGTGGGAGGGGGATGCAGGTGTCAGCTCAGTGGGTAGGAACTGGTGCTGGCTTTGCTGCTGAAGGAACCATATTGTTTAACCTATAACACAAGGCTGAAGGCAAATGGTTGGTACACCCTGCAAGATATAGGCCTGGCTGTTCTCATACTATTTTATGTACCTGATTTTGTACAGAGGTGGAATGGCTTCTGAGGGGATATTGATATATGCCTGCTACAAAGTCTCCAGCTGAAGGGGTAGGAACTTATTTGGCAGGTGAGGGAGAGAGAGGCCAGAGATGCTGCAAATCAGGGGCAGAAGGAAGGACCTGAACTGGGAGCTGACACGCTCTGGGTGGGTACCCTATTCCAGGGCTTCTGGCCAGGTTAGGTGCCCCCCTGCTAGCTTGCCAACAGGCTTGAGTCTTGTCTTCAGGGCAGGTTGCAGACACTTGAGGGTAGCCCCACACTAGTGCCTTGGCCACCACTTGCAGCACAGCTGATAGCCTGGGAAGAGTTGAAGCTCCCTCTGAGGCCCCCCCAACCATGGATATTGGGCCAGCAGTGCTGAAGGTGGTAGTTTTTAACCATCCTCTATAAGGCATCACCACCTCATGATGTGAAGTCTGATGTTTGACTCTTCCCTTGCAAAATGAAGTCTGTGCCAGAGGCCAGTGTTGTAACACAGAGCTATGACACGGAGCCCTCAGCAGCCAGGCAGACACCCAGTGAGCCACAACAGTGAAGGTCCTGGTGCTATTGCTTCAGCACTGGTTCACACCCACCACTTCTACATCTCCTTCTCCTTTCCTGACCCCTCTTCCACTTGTCCTCCTTATTTCCAAATTAAGCTTTTCCTTTTCATTTTCATCAAAATGCATGGTAGGAAAATAGATTGTTACAGCTGTATGTGAAGTCTCAGTTTATTTGTCACAGCTGTGAGCCCATAGCTCTTTGAAAGCTGCCTTAAGTGTAGTCCATTCACCAGAGTACAATATATTTGTTCTGTAGCAATGATCCCCATAGCATGTTTTTATGTGCACAGCTTTCCTGATTTCTGAAGCATTTGTTCTAAAAATGCTCCAGTTATACAAGAACCTGTATTTCACATATGATCTGCAAAAGAGAGGAGAATTAAGTGTAAAGATAATTTTGCTTGTGGCAGAAAGAATGGGAGCACAGCAGTTAGTTACTCAAAGGAAAAAAAAATAAGGTGAGAATATCAAACCAAAGCTGTTTGGTATCATTGGCATAGATGATAAAACAAATGAAGAGCTGACAAAACAAATACAGGAGTCCCTGTATAAAACATCCACTGCTTTCAGCAGGAGTCCAAATGTTTTGGGTTTGGAAGTTCAGGAAATTCAGTCATAACCATACTATCATGATAAAGTTGTCTTTCACATGCAAGGGAAACTAGTAGGCCGTTTCTCTGTTATCTATAGCTGCTTCTGAGCTGGACATGTCCATTGGGTCACCTGGAAAAAACACGTTCAAGAAGAATGGCCACTTTAGGCAAGGTCCTGGAAAGGATTTGCTCTTTATGAGCTGCTCTTAAAGATTATCCTGATGCCTGTGGTCATGACCAGCACTGCTATTAGTATCCGTCAGTCCCAGGGAGAAAGCTGTTGGTGAAATGGGTCTTGACTCAGGGATGTGTTCCCTCCTGTACTTTTCAATGTAAGGCCTAGCCACTTCCCACACCTGCAAAACAAGAAAGTGAAATTGTAGAGTCAGGGGGAAAATTAAAAGGTCAGGCAAGACATCAACACACAAGCTCAAGAAACCCTGTAGAAAAGTTATTGTGATGGAGGTGAGAATTACAGACATGCTGTATGTGAAGTTCAGGGAAGCTGGAGCTGACAGGAGATGGGAAAAGGTACAGCTCCAGAGGACAAGGTGACAGCATTCAAGGTGAAAATATTGTGTCTTGTTAGCAGGTTAGCACACTCTGCAGGGTAGCTGGGAGGAGCTGGCATGGACGAAGGAAAAAAGGAAGGAAAACAGCTGGGGTTAAGGTAGAAAAGGAAAATGTTCTACACTGAGTCTCCTCTGACTTTCCTCTGCAAGTGCTGCAAAGTGAAAAAGGGATTTTCTTCTCCCATTTGCTTACTCTCCACAGTTCTTTTGCTACTTGTATTTTACAAAACAATAAAATAGATAGATCTCATAGCTGTACAAACACTTGGTGCAGGTTAACAGATTTCACCACAGCTATTCCCTCATCCATGTTCCCTTACTGCTTCCAGATGATGCCTAAGGTCCTAAAGGCTGGGGAACACTTACTGCCCCAGGAATGAGGGTCGCCATCTGGAGAGACTGCCCATTTCTCTGGATATCTGTGGAGTTATAGGACCCTGCCCTCAAAGGATTCACAGTTGCACGTATGTCTGGACCCTGACAGATTTAATACTGCAAGCTATTTATTACACTGGGCAGTGATTTATAAATGTAACCCACTAAAATGAAGACAACCCCACTCTCAGGGAATCTGGTTGGGCTTGCCCCAGGCAGAGGAGTGCTTTTAGTGAGGCCACATAGTCCAGAGGTGTATTTCCACAGCAGAGCTGCATCGTGCTCCGTGGGACAATCCTGCGTGTGGCAAAACCCAACACTTGCCTTCTGCTCCACCAGCAACCTGTGAGCTGCCTCAATGTCCGGGGCCATGAAACGATCCTTCATCCAAGGCCTGCAACGAGACACATTGCAAACATTGGCCAAACATTAACCAGGGCCACTGGTGGCTGTGCTCCAGAGGGATGACCTCTGTGGGAGGTGTGTGCCTGGTCTTACCTCACAACAGAGCGCACAAGGTCGTAGACCTTCTCCAATGGGGTTGTGGTTCTGAGAGGGCGTAGGAATTCAATACCCTGGCAGGCTGCAAGCAGCTCGATAGCCAGAACTAGGAAATCAGAACGGTGAAAGAATTTTCAGCAGGTACAGCTCAAGGTGTGGTTTCCCTTATAAAGCTCTCCCTGGAGTTGGTTCTGGGCAATATGATGTGGCTTTGGGACATGCGAAAAGACCAATGGGTCCACAAAACCCAGAGAGACAGTCCAGAAGCAAGATCATTTTATGGATAGTGCTGGGGGCACTATCCAGCATTTTATCAAACAGATTTTGGGTGCTCTGTTGTACAGACCTTTCAGTGTGCCAGGAATTCCTGGCCACTAGAATCTTAAATCCTTCCAGGGTATCATGAATATTCAAATTAATGGGCATCCTAAATCAGAAAACCTCCTTAGGATGGAGAAGAAAGGGGCTTGAGCTATAAGTGAAAGGTTTGCCTGTGAAACTTGCAAGAGCCCATGTAAAAGCACCAATGAAATTACAGAGCTATAGAAGTCTTTTTTCACCTCATCATTATTGGCATTAGTTCCTCATTTTCATGACCCAATTCGTCCAAGGAAGTGAGCAAATCAACTGGATCTAGGACACGCTGTTTCTCAGCACATTATTGAAACACAAGGTTTCTCACACTCATTTCTCTGCACATGAAAAATGTATTTCTGTAGACTAAGCCTCAAATGTATAAACAAGTGGGCAAGTGAGTTCAGTATTTGTGTGCTGTATATTACTCTGCTTCTCCACTAACAACTGACATTTATATCTAAGCACACCAGCAGCTGAATAAATAAGTAAATAAAAAGCAAGAGAGCAATCTGTCCTTGTAAGGAAAGGAGGGAAGTTTTGTTGAGTGTCCTGCAGTAAACAGTTTTGTTTCAGTTGTTTCACAAGTGCCTGATTTTCCTCATTTCTGTTAGGTCCAAATGCTTGTAAAAGTACGTATTTGATATGGTATTTTTAGGTAGTTCTTTCAGATTCATGACTCCTTCTTAAAATGCATCTAAAAAGAATGGCACTAATACCTTCACCTTGTTAGATATATACAGTTTGTCTTGAAATTAGCATTCTAATTTTACCTTGTTCCACATGTTCAATAACTCTCAAAGCTTTTCTTGCAGACCATCCTCCCATGGACACATGATCCTCTGTTGCAGCACTGGTTGAGAGAGAATCCACAGAAGAGGGGTGGCACAAAGCTTTGTTCTCAGAAACTGTAAAAATTCAGTGCAATGAATGTAGGACAGAATGAGCACAAAGCAGCAGAAGCAATGGCCAACCTGGAGCAAAGAGCCTGTCTAATCACCTCAGGTCCAATTATTGCTCCTCTTTGAGAAGGCATTGATGATTTACCCAGACTGAATATTTGTAATAAATACCTTGAAAACTTCTATTGTCTCTGAAAACTGTAACCAATATCAGTCCTCACATACAAATATTAACCAAATATAGAATGACTGCTCACTCCTCCCTCATCTCCAGGGTTGGGTTGCTCCAGCTTCATGATGGAAACTGAAGAAAAAGCAGACAGCATGTATGAAGTACAAGCCTGTTACTTCAAGGCAGCTCCTTGTAAAGGGCATGACTTCCCTCTAGTTTTGGTCACAGATACTGCCCCTAACCCTGGTTTTAAGAAAAGAGCTGGAGATCAGCATCCCATTGGAGCTGAGGCACTTGCAGAACGTGCTGCAGGAAGATGCTGGGGGGGCATGGTACAAATCCACCCCAACCATCCTCACCTTGCTACCAGGATGCCCATGCTTCTCCTCCGGCATACACACCCCTGAGGGTGGGAGTGCTCAGGCTTTGAAGGCTTTGAAAAGCTCTCAAACTGCACCCAAAAGCCAGGAGAAGATGGCTGCAGGATGGGCCGTAGGCACCATCCAGCAACTATTTGAGGTGGAGAATTGCTCTTTAGCAGAGAAGAAATGAGGTCTGCATTCACAGTGCTCTGGCTGCAAGCAGACCTTTCCTTTCTGAAGCTCAGCAGGATGCTGCATAATGCCCTGGACAAATTAAGGGCTGCAGAAGAGACGGAGAGGTGGTGATGCCAATAGCAAACAGGCTGGAGTGACACAGCCCAGGGCCAGAGCCCAGCTGGCACAATCCGGCAGGCGACAGCAGATCCCAGGGAAGCTGCATGTGGCTGCTGCAAACTCTTTGCTCTGGCAGGCACAGTGCTACCAGAGAGGAAGGGAGAGATGCATCCAGCAGCATGGCAAAATCCCTTCCCTTCCCTTCCCTTCCCTTCCCTTCCCTTCCCTTCCCTTCCCTTCCCTTCCCTTCCCTTCCCTTCCCTTCCCTTCCCTTCCCTTCCCTTCCCTTCCCTTCCTTTCCCTTCCCTTCCCTTCCCTTCCCTTCCCTTCCCTTCCCTTCCCTTCCCTTCCCTTCCCTTCCCTTCCCTTCCCTTCCCTTCCCTTCCCTTCCCTTCCCTTCCCTTCCCTTCCCTTCCCTTCCCTTCCCTTCCCTTCCCTTCCCTTCCCTTCCCTTCCCTTCCCTTCCCTTCCCTTCCCTTCCCTTCCCTTCCCTTCCCTTCCCTTCCCTTCCCTTCCCTTCCCTTCCCTTCCCTTTCTCCTTTCCTTTCCTTTCTCCTTTCCTTTCCCTTCCCCTTCCCCTTCCCTCCCCTTCCCTTTCCCTTTACTTCCCCTTCCTTCCCCTCTTTCCCTTTCCTCTTTTCCTTTCCTCTTTCCCTTTCCTTTTTCTTTCCCTTCCCTTTTCCTTTTCCTTTCACATTCCCTTTCTATTTCCCTCTCCTCTTAATCTCTTCACTCTGGGAGTGAACAACATTAGCTGGTACACAAACACCTTTGAAACTGGCAGAGTGACTTAAAAAACACTAGTAATGCCTTGTTAAAATAAAAATCAAGAGAGTTCAAATCTCCCTTTTAGATATATTCTGGGCTATTTTGACCAGGGAATGATGGTTTTAACTCCTGGTGTCAGTGCAGAAATTACCCAGGAAGCAGGGCTGTCATTTTCATTCCCCACAGCAGAGACCACAAACGTTCCAGAATCTCTCACTCCAGATTGCAGAAGTGAGCTGTGAAACCTCAGGCCAAGCAACAGCTAATGCTTGGAGCCATCCTAAAACTGTACCCAGAAACTTTCCAGCCTTGGAACAAGGGGAATAGCATTTTGGCTCCTTTTCCAGCCCTCTCTCCCAAAGCAGCCTCTAAGCAAGCTTCATTGTATTAATTTAGTTAATTGGCTTATTTTTCCCTGCAGGTTGTATTTTCTATACATTTCACTGACATACTCTCTTCCTTTGTCTTCTCATCTCTTATAATTTACCCTCTACACAGAGCATATTTGATTTTATGTTGGCTTGTGCTTTCCTGAACCTATGAAATGTAATACTCCGGAGGCTACCAGGCTTCTTGTTACCTTACTCATGAATACTAGAGGAAAAATGTACTAATGATAATTTTTTGTGTACTACTCTGATAATCAGCCCATCAGCTCTGGGAACTCCGTCTCTTGAGGACTGTGGAGTCTGACATTGATGTCCAGACCTGGCTGTCAAGTGGAGACACTGAGTGCTAAGGGTACCAGGGCCAGCTTTGAGGCAGGTGGTGTCCCCATGCTCATGAGAAGTGAGGAACAGGGGTATTCTCTGCTTACACAAGCAGAGGTTTTAATTTCAGCAGTGGTCCAGACAGGTAGGTGTATGTTTACTGCACGCAGGGTTTGCTGCTAATTGCAGCCCTTTCTGAGCATATTTGCAGGCTCCTGACACTGATTCCAAGCAGAGCTCTTATGCTGGTGACTGCAAATCAGCACACTCCCAGTGAATCCCATAAAGATGCCAGCAGGCAAGCATTCCCACCACAATCTACTTAAAGGTTTCCATGCTCAGAGCACTAAACATGCCCATGGGGCAGTGCAGAATAAAGAACCACGAGCTGAAATAATTGCAGCTGCACTCAACACTCAAACCTTGTGCCTAGACAGCACAAAGCACATAGAGAAGAGATGGAAAACAGGAGGTCTGTATAAATTCACGTGGGCCTTGCTATACATTGATCTTTCTAGCTTGCTCTCTCAGTGATATTGCTCAAGTACTCACCCAGGGCAGCTGCTGTGCAGTGTGCAATCATGAAGCCAGAGTTCAGACCTCCTTCAGTGACTAAAAAGGCAGGCAGCTCACTGAGTGAGGGGTTGCAGAGCCTCTCAATTCTTCTTTCACTAATTGCAGCAAGTTCATGCACACCGATTGCCAAATAGTCCAAAGCCTATGAAAAATTATCATTAAGCTATCATTAATTATTCATGAAAAAGAAAAATCTCATTAAACCAGATGAGAGAAAAAACAACCAAGACAAAACAGATACTAAAATGTTTTGGGTTTGGTTTTGTTTGTTGTTTTTTTTTCTTTCTCAAAATGCTTAATTACCTTTGCAGGGTATTCACCATGGAAATTTCCTCCAGAAATGGTCTCTGCTCTTTCAGCAAACACCATCTTTTGGGAGAAGTTAAGTCACAAACATGAGAGAAAAACAGTTAACATGACAGATGTCTGCCAGTAATCGGAATATCTCAACTGAAAGAATGTTTGTACTAACAGGTTTTTGTTTGCAAGCACATTATAGTACAGCCGCGTGTTCACTTTTCAGAAAATCAAGACCCAGTCTTGGTTCTCTGAACATGTAGACACAGTTTTGACATGTATTTTTTCCAAATAAAATGACATCTCTGACTGAGGGCTGGAAGGGGTGCAAAGAAACATGTGTTCAGATCCTAGCATAGTTCCTTGGCAGATTCCCTCTGTGGCCCATACAATTTTAGACAGATTACAAGCACTAATGCTTATCAGCTACTGATACGATGTACAACATCATTACACTGCTGAGGGGAACCCCTCCTTGCTCAGTGCCAGTGCCAGAACTGTGCACAGAGTTTACCAGGCTGAGCCTTACCAACCATGCAGCTTTCATCTGCCTTCCCTTTCTGAGTGCAAATCTTGCTTTATAGCACAGGTTTCACTCATGCTGCACCAGCTGATGTTTCATACAAGTCACCATTTGTCTGTGTCCATTTGGTTGCCAAGTCCCACCCATCTATGTCTTCAATATAAGTGTATAGAATCTTGCCTAGGAAACATTTAACATGCACTAAACCATATGCACATAAGGTTTCCTTGCCCCAGCACACACTTGCATGCACCAATACAGCCACAGGAAAAGAAAGAAGGATGCTATTGCAACCAATGGTAGCTATTGACCCAAGACAGTTATGGGGGTTTTTTGCCTCCTATGCAAGTAAATATATAAAAGAAAAGGATTTAAAAAGGCCAAGCAAAATTTTACACAGGAATTAAGTAATCAAAAAGATACAGGGTTGTCTGTGGCACTGTTGATTTCCGTTGTCATGATGTCCTTCACAAAAGCAATTGTATCATTTACAACTCCATGGACCTAAAACAAAAGATGTTAGCACCTGAGCTCAGTAATTACACTGAGTTCATCTTCAGGATGCTGACTGAGCTACAGGCACCCTTTTTCCATCTTCCCACTGCCTCTACATCCATACATGAAGATGGTCTTGGGTTTGTTCTTAAAATTAGGAACATCACTATGGGATACTGCCTACCCTAGGCAGCCAAAAGACTAGATTTACTAATATTATGTCAGTACTGCTGAAAGGGTAATACAAATATGTAATTTTTTACATGTTTCTGTTGGTATCTTCTAAATGGAAGATATTTATTCGATGGCAGAAGTGGTATTAGGGGAGAAGTAGCCTTACAAAGACCCCACCGAGAACAAAACCTCTAATTAATTCATTCCATTCATTCCACTGATTTTATAGCAAATCATAGAGTTGAGTTCTTTTAGTAAGTTTGAGGTACTCCATTGGCTGGTTCTGGAAACATCTTTCCCCAGTTCAAGGTCGTAGCACCAATGCTATGCAGAAGTAGTGCCCGACAAAGCCTGCAAGCACAGAAACCATCACTTTCTCCCTGCTTCTGACATCTGACCTCTTACAGATCTGAACACAGCTTTGTTAGACACTGCCATGGGTGTGTGCACGAGGTCAATGAATTAAATCTCTTCATCAGTAATAACACTGAAGTGAGGGAGAAGCAAAATAAAACCACTTCCTCTCAAGGAGTCAGTCAGCACATGATGGGCAGTATTTCTGAGTTGGGAACTTTGCCATAATTTATCTAGTGCTATGAAGGGAAACCAAAGTCAGTTTTCACCTGAGGGCAGCAGCGCATTGTGTACGCATCCTGAACTCGGTCGCAGAACCTGTGGCTCTCTAGAAGGAACAAGGGAGAAAAAAAAAACCCAAATATTTGCACACAAAAGCATACAGGCTACTGTTGAAGGACTCAGCCTGTCCAGGTAACCTGAGAAGGTGAAGGTTAAGATTGTTCACCTGCTATTTCTGATGGATGATGGTCAGAATCTAGAAGGGACCTGAATCGAAACGCCACTTCAACCTGCCCTCGGTGTGGGCGCACCGCGTGGATATCTGTAAAACCAGTGGCTGTTTGGTTTTGCCTCTCTTGCCAACAGCTGTGAAGCAAACAGGCAGGAAAGGCCCAGTACCCACCAGTGTCAAAAGCCCTTGTGGTACCCTTCAAGACTTCAAGTGTAAGGGCAGCAATGATGTCAGCTTGTCTAGCTATAGCACTGGCCCTTTCAACCGCTTCGCATCCCAGCGAGGTGATCATTTGTGTCCCATTGATGAGAGCCAGGCCCTTCAAAGAGAGAGCAGACTTGAAGCAAATTCACTGCAGCTATTCCAAATGCTGTGATAATTCTCCTTCACATATGAATGAGCTCAAGACCTTTGCTCAGCTTCCTGGATCGTCCTGAAATCATGAAATGCAGAGCTTGACCCGGCATCTACATAAATTGACAATGTTTGTGACACCATGAAACCACTATAGACATTCTTGGTGCTCCGGTAGTTCCAAGCAAGAGGATTATTTCATGTTATTTTGAGATTTAGCAAGAAAAGTACAGGGAATACGTATTTTTTTTAAGTCCTTTGGAAGTGTAATGCTATCTTTATTAATGTATTTTTAAGCTGTTAGTTAAAACAAAGAAGCTATGAACACGAGGAGTGCAAAACCCAATCATAATGTGGAAGTGGAGAAGTAAAACAGCATTAGAAGTTATAATTGCCTTAAAAGATTCATTGAGTTCAGTTAAAACTAGCTTCAGATTTGTTCTAATCAAACATGAAGCCTATGGTAGCCTTCCATTTGCCTTTAAGGAGACCCTGGATTTGGCTTCTTGCTCCCAGTGCTGTTTCACAGATACTGAGGCACCTCACCAGAGAGCTCCATAGCCCTTGTATCTGTTGTGTTTCCATGTAAACTTTAATACTTAGAGCAAGATTCACCTCACCCAGTTTTAATGATCTAGATACCTCACCAAGTCAGTCCTCTGAACTCCTGTGAAAGGGCAGATTAGGTACCTTGAGAGGGCTTCTTAGACAGCTGTTTCAGGATGACAGTGTTTTCTGAAGATGCCTGTCTCTCTCCACCAACCACAGAGCCAATACAAACATCAGGCTTGGGTCATGTCAAGTAAGGTGACACTCTGAGAGATGAATCCCACTCCTGATAATGCTTCATTAATATCCTTCTGAGCTTGATTTAAAATTACTGTTAATTTATTTAATTATAATGGTAAATATAAAGCAACTAGTGATTGACTGTAATTGTTTTCTATCAGCTAGCATCATTTTACTTTTATTACCTCTTTTGGTTTCAAGGCAATTGGTCTCAGACCATGGGCTTCCAGGACCTGTGAAGGAGTTTAATGACAAAGTAATTAGCAAAAGAGCTTTTTCAGTAATTCAATCATCAAAACTTTTACATCATTAAGATTATGTTTCCATAAATAAAAATATTAGGAAATTCCTTAAGTGATGGGAGGAAAAGAGCTTTTTATCACAAACATTTAAAATATTTTTTTCGTGCTGGGATAAATAAAGGACAACATTTCTGGGCTTCCGAACCAGCCCACTTCTTAGAGGTCCTGAAGGTCCAGGGCACACTAGCCTGCTTCCTCTCTAGTCCCCTTTGTAGTTCTTAGTACTTCTTGAGACTACAGTGATGATACATAACCATCAACCCGTATAAAAATCAGGTACTCAAATATGCATTGATAGGAGTGACAGGTGTATCACAGTAAAATTACCATGAACGATTTTGAAGGAGCAAGACTTGGAGAAATGAAACATAGAATCACAGAATAATTTGGGTTGGAAGGGTCCTCTAAAGGTCATCTAGTCCAACCCCTCTGCAGTAAACAGGGACATCCTCAGCTAGATCAGGTTTCTCAGAGCCTTGTCAAGCCTCACCCTGAATATCTCCAGGGATGAGGCCTCAGCTACCTCCCTGGGCAAAATAATTTTTCCCTAACATCAATCTGCTGATGTATTACTGACAGATTAACAAATAATTAAAAATTGATTCAACTGCAAAGCTTCTATCTTGTAAAGGAAGGTGATAGAACTTTGCTGCTAAATTTCTGCCTCAAATAAATCTCCAGTTACTCTCAGCATCTGAAGTTTTGAATTTGAGGGATGATCGTGGCTTGTTGGAAGTGTTGATGGTCATGGAGCTGAAGATAGAGCAATAGTTCTTTCATAGCTGGTATCATGTCCTGTCACTCTCTCCAGGTCCTAAATTATGTCACCGTGGTATCTTGTACTGCAATGCAATGACATGGTATTTCTTTAGGACTTAGTATCTTGCTGCATATCTATATTTACTCTGGTAATATGCAGGTCAGTTACTCCATTTGCATGGGTCCACCTTCCTTAAGGTAGAGGATGACTTGATAAAGGCAACCTACTCCAAACTCAAACCAGTTAAAATAATCCAAAGACTTTTACATGTTATTAATCTGAACCAAAGCTCTCTCTCTCAAGGCTACATGGAATTTAGCAAATGAGCCAGAAAGCAGGAAAAAAGGCAATCAGCTGCACAAATCTTACATATTTAGCATCAGCCCAGCCACTCTTTGGGGACCACATCTTTCCCTCTCCGATTAATCCTAGAGCAAGATGAGAGAGGGGGGCCAAGTCTCCGCTGGCTCCAACTGTCCCTTTCTCTGGGATATAAGGAAGGCAGGATGCTAGAAAGAAAACAAAAAACAACCCCTGTTAGAGCATTCCCCTTGATATACTCCTTGGAAAACAGAGAAGCCAGCACAAGTGGGGTCATAGTAGCATCCTGCAGTCACAGCCAACAGCACCAACAGGACTACTGTTGTTACAGACAGGGATTTGCCCTAAACACAGGCTAGCTGCAATTCATAGAGAATTCAGTCCCCTTCTGTGTTTACTTTTGAGTTTAATGTTGGACTGGGAGGACCACAGTTTGGTGTGGGTACACCTACAGCCACACAGTCACTTGGTCAGAACATCACTCCTCTCAGCGCTCCATTACAGGGTGAGCACTCAATGTGGAGAAAGCTGCCTCTTCATTTCTCACTCCCCTAAACACTGGTTTACTCCAAGAAGCAACTTAAAATCCTCTTCACCCCATCCTTGTCCTCTGAGGAGGGTAGAAATGAAAAAATGGAGCCCAGGGAACTGAAGAAAAAGCACAGAAGGGACCACTGTTTCTCTTCCTTTGTGAAAGCTCAACACTGAATTACAGCTCCTTCACCCACTGAGGGAAGATGAGGAGTGTGGAACAGAGGTCAGCACAAAGCCCATATTCTTTGGGCCTCATGTATATGAACATGGCTGTTCTCTCAGATGTGTGGCCTACAGTCTCAAAACAATCTTCCAATCTATTAAGACAAAAAAAAAAAAAAAAAAAAAAAAAAAAAAAAAAAAAAAAAGAGAGAGAAGGAAAGCTGAAGCTAACACTCTAACATAAAGAGAAGGTGCTCTTTGCTTGTCACCCTGGCATGCTTCATCAGAGGAATCATCAATGGACATCACTAACAAACAGCACAGCCACTGCTTTGGTTTCCCTGCTGCAGCATCCAGCAAGACCCCCCAGCTTTAATTACTTTGTCAGTCCTGGCCACATGAGCTGCTCACTAGCCATGCATTTCTGCACAGCTGCCTTGTAGCCCTTGTGTAGGTCTCAGGGGGCCTGCTCACAAAAACAGGTGGTGCTCAAGTGAGTCTGCTTAAACATCAACACATTCAGTTTTCAGCTTGCTAATAACCCTATCTCCAAATCCTGGTAGCCCTGAAGATGATGGCACAGACATCAACATTCACCCTTCAGGACAAAATTCAGAGACTTGAGTCTTTGTAGAGGAGCTCACCCAGAGTCATACTCTTAGTCTTCAACCAATTACCTGACCTCTCAGAGGCTCATTTCCCAAGCTTCTGCCTGTTGCATTGCTTCCTGACAGCCTTTTTTGTAATTTTTTCTCATATTCCAAGTTCTTCAGTGGAACTGCCTCCAGCTGTGAGCTTGTACTGCTAAGCTCTGGTTCTGATCTCTCACAACTACCAAGATGAGAGCCTACCTTTTGTAGCTTGACCCATTAATCTACACTCTTTAAAGAAACAGTTGCAAAAAAAAAAAAAAAAGTCTTTTTACCGTTAAAGGCATCAATAACTTGCTGGAGTGTTTCTAGGGATATGCCACTGTATCCTTTTGCTAGGACATTGATTCTCAATGCCAACAGCATGCGAGATCTCTCTGGGGTCAAAGGTTTCCCCACACCTGAAACAGTAATGCTCTTGGTTACTAACCCTTTACCAACAGAAACAGAAAAGGGAAACACTAAGCAATTTCTCATTACCTGCAGAATGGGAACGAACCAAGTTCACTTGAAGCTCCCTATGGAAAAAAAAAAGAAAAATAATGTAGAAACCCAAACAAGTCTCATCAGGTTTTATTTTGAACAAAACAATGAAATTCTAAAGCAGCCTCTCATCTAACCAGAGAGGATAAATGTACAGCATTGGACTGCTCACTCTTCTTCCTTTCCCAAAAAGAAAGGATGGAGAAAGCTGCACACACAACTTACCTCAGCTTGCTGTTTGGGATGACAGTCCTGGCAAACTTCCCAAACCCAGTGGTGATTCCATAAACAACTGCAAGAAGCGCACAAAGCTGGCTAAGGGGATGACTCCATGAAGTTTTCTGAACAATTAATAGTTAGAGATAAAAATGTTTACCCGTCTGTTCCTTTACAATCCTTTCAATCACTTCTCTTGATTGTTTGACTTTAGTTTCAGCTTCAGGTGTGAGCTAAAATATGAGTAGTTTAAACATTAGTTTATCTGTCATTACTTTAATTGTAAAAAGATAAAAGTGCGATTTTTAGCCTGTGTTTGTTCAGAATCCTTACCTTTATCTTGTAGAGCCCCTTTCCTAAATTGACCAAGTCCTCCGTTGTTAAGCTGTTGCCATCTAAAGAAATATACTGCACCAAAGAACCACCTTTTAAGTTTGGAATATATATAAAGTTGCTTATCAATCAGAATTTTAAAAACCCAGCATCAAACAGTCAAAATTCAGCAATGAGAGGAAGCTTACACACCTCCATTTTTAAGGCAGGAACTCACTAACAAAAAGATAGCATTATGCCAGATTCCCAGACCCAGCCAATCTCACAGCCCCTGCTCTCCTCAATGCTGCAGTGACTCAGCTCTCACACATTCCGGTCACCAGCAGGATTTGTTACCAGGTTAATATAGGTGGCAATTACCAAGTTAACATAGTTGTCGATTCCTACCTGTTCTGGTTCTCGGTATTTGCTGTATCTGAAAGTTTTGTGAAGGAAAATAAAGGGCAAACAGGATTTCACAAGTGGTGACCACTCAGTTACAGCTGGCAACATGTTTTAAGAATGAAGGAACTCTAAAATAACAAGGCAGTCTAGAAAATTATAAATTTGAAATAATAAAATTGTTCATAAAATGCTCAAAGAAAGGATACAGGTGAACTCCTTCTGGCTGGGATGGTATGAAATCTGGAGACATTATGTCTCCTTCTATAACTAGATGCAAATAAAACATGAACTGAGGTAAGTTGCATTCTATGTGTAAAAATTTTCTATTAATTGTAACACACACCAGTAAGAATTCTCTTTTGCAGTTATCAGCCCCAAATATATTTGTATGCTTCTAGGAAAATAACAAGGGACATGTAGTTTATTTAAGGTAAGCTCTAAATGTGAAAGAGGCCCCCAACCCTTGGACATGTGCTCCGTGTCCCATACAATCACATAGCATAAATTATATCACATACAAATAATGCATATAGAATCCTATACCTTCTATATCCTATATAGTTCTATATTTAAAAAGTAAGGGTGAATTTTGGTGTTTTTTATAAAAATCCCAGACACTCTGCACTTGTAGATAAACTAAACACTGGTTTCCTGGCTTAGAAGCATCACTTTAGGCTTTTGCTTACCAACTTCAACAAATTCATTGTCCTCTAGAGCATCCTCCACTTTATCATCAAGATCCAGCAAGCCAAGTCCCTTGCACCTTCGGATGTAAAATTTCACCTCTTCCGCCGAGGCAAACCCCCCGTTGTCGGGTTTGTTTTTCATGTACCGCCTCAGCGCTTCCTTGCCCAGCCACCCCATGGTGCTGGTGCTGTTGAGGCACGGCACCGTCAGCCATTCCCCTCGGACATGCACCGTGTATCTCGGCATGGTTTCTCCAAAATTGTCCCTTGGCCAAGAAGAGCTGCAGCGTGCAGCAGCCTCACATTTGCTCCACGACAACCCGGAGTTCAGTGTTGCAATCAGATAAGAGGGAAAAATCCCCCCCTAAAGCCCCCGCCTTTGTAAATATGCAAGATCGATGGATCCAGCTGACTCCATCCAATCAAACCAAACCCAGGGAGCACACCCTTTCCATGGAAAGGCAAAAAAACCCCAACCCTATTTCCACAGGAATTCTTTTCCCAAAGATCACATCAGGAATATAGAAATTGAAATCTAGGAGCTGGAATTGGATTTGACAGGAAGCTGAACAGGAGCCAGCAGTGTGCCCAGGTGGCCAAGAAGGCCAATGGCATCCTGGCCTGGATCAGGAACAGCGTGGCCAGCAGGTCCAGGGAAGGGATTCTGCCCCTGTACTCAGCCCTGGTGAGGCCACAGCTCGAGTCCTGTGTCCAGTTCTGGGCCCCTCAGTTCAGGAAGGAGATTGAGGTCCTGGAGCAGGTCCAAAGGAGGGCAACCAGGCTGGTGAAGGGACTCCAGCACAAGTCCTGTGAGGAGAGGCTGAGGGAGCTGGGGGTGTTCAGCCTGGAGAAGAGGAGGCTCAGGGGAGACCTCATCGCTCTCTACAACTCCCTGAAAGGAGGATGGAGCCAGGGGGGGGTTGGGATCTTTTCCCAGGCAGCCATCAGCAAGACAAGAGGGCATGGTCTCACGCTGTGCCATGGGAGGTTTAGGTTGGATATTAGAAAGAATTTCTTCACAGAGAGGGTGATCAGACATTGGAATGGGCTGCCCAGGGAAGTAGTGGATTCTCCGTCCCTGGAGATATTTAAAAAGAGACTGGATGTGGCACTCAGTGCCATGGTCTGGTAACCACAGCGGTAGTGGATCAAGGGTTGGACTTGATGATCTCTGAGGTCCCTTCCAACCCAGCCAATTCTATGACTCTATGAGTTGATGTAGCAAGAAGAGAAATAAATTATCTGGAATGCTCTAAAAACTCTGGGGTTTAACACAAGTTAACAGAGTTGTTGCCTGGCAGTAGATCACACTAATGAAAACCTCCATGAGGGATGGGGCTGGAGGAGAGTCACCCTGTCATGGGTTGGTTGGTGATGCTTGCTAGGACTGGAGGTTACATCTATACATTTGAATCCAGAGCAGGCTGAGAGCAGGCCATTCAGGCAGCAACCCTGCTTTGCTCAGTCCCATGCAGACATTGAAGTACATAATTCTGTGTTGTAGGTGAGGAAAAGATGAATTTCCCTTCCCCTTTCACATATGCTCTGGAAGATGTTGCTAGAACAGGTAGGACAAATATTAGGCTACATTTGCCCACTACAGAGGCTGGTGCTGCTACTCCACGTGTCTTTTGCAGGCAGACACAAAAAGATGTGCATAAAAATAATGCCTGTTTAAGATGGCATAAAAATAAAATCTAGCAATGACCACATTGACACACAAGCTGAAAATACAACACTTGTAGTCTGTGCTGCCCAGGATAGTGTTCCCAGATAAGGAGAGTACTATGAGTGGGAATATCTCTGTGTAGAGACATCGCCCCAGCAGAGCAGGATAAAGCCATGACTGATTTTTTTTTTTTTTTTCCTATCTCTGACAGCAAGAAAGCATGATTGCCTGGCAGCTTCAAATTCTATATATGATGCATGGGCTTTTATGACAGACTGTTAGCCCCAAACTATTAACACAAAACAGGTGTGAAGCAAAGAACAGGAGCTTTCAGTGCAATCCAATAGCTTGAACCTGTTAACACCAGATACTCCCTCCTACCAGAACCTTGCCTGGGAGAATCCCTATTCATTCTGTTGATGCTATAGCAGAAGCATAATTAGATTTTGGAGGTGAACGAAAGGAATTGTGATAATTTTTCATCTGAAATATATAACGTTCTTTTCAGCGAGTTTTCCAACAGAAAACAGCAAGGAGAGAATGAATGGCTCATTAGGTTCTTAACACAAGAAACCTGCAAATTCTTTACACACAAGGAATTTACACTTTTGGTTCCAAAAAAGCCAGTATTTTATTGTGTTTATTAAAAGCTGAGTGGCACAATATTAAGAGAAAGAATTTAAACTGGTGTTTTGAGCCTCAGTCACCTAAGAGTTAATTTTTCTGTAATCCCTATTTAAACTACTTAGATGTAGCTTAAAGCTGAATGGAAGAACTCAAGAAGCCTTGAATCAATAAAAATCCAACAGTGGATGTTCATGCCTCAATTTATATTATAGCTGTGAGCATGAAAAGATAAATCTCCTGTTAAGTATGTAAATTTTGCTACCTGAAAACTTAATGCAGATCAGAAACAAACTGATAGGCTCTCCACTCCCATGCTATGTGCTATTATTAAATCCAAAAATTTTGCCTTGATTTATATTTGGTATCTTCCTCGTCCTTTGTTGCTCCTTATGGAGTTATCTCTATGTCAACAGGTATAACTCAACACTAATTGATCACCTCCAGAAGCAGTTTTTCTCAAACTCGCTTCCAAAACCCACCTGTGGATGGCAGTAGTCACAACAGTTCCACCTAAACCATCAACTTGAACCGGAGTGCTGCAGCACTTCTACAGAACTTACCCCTTAGACTGCTTTTTACCTTATCTCCAAGTTGTTGTATTAGTGTAAGTGGTAGTGCCCAGACCTGGTTAACAAAGGAAATTACAAAAAAAAAATTCAAGTTTTTTAGTCCTTCCTGCAATAACAAGAAGTTTTGAAGATATATAGTGGATTGAAATAGTTTAAAGAAGTTACTAAAAGCACAGCAAAATACTAAATCTGAAATTTGGTAAAAATCCCACATTTTCACAAAAAACAAATGAATGCACAAACAAACAAACATCCAAACCAAACAACAACAACAAAAAAATCAGTGAAAGAAGTAGGAAGTATTTGAAGTATTTAAGACAACTGTAAGAGCACCACATAGGATACAGTACTAATAACAAAGTAAATCCACCATATTGTGATTTACATGAGAAATTGACTTACAAGGCCATGACAAATAGGACTACATGAAAATTCTGCTCCAACACAAGAATGCTGTGACCCATTTAGGTCTTCATAATCCCCTTGGACCTAAAATAAAAATGTCTCCCACAACAAAGACAAGTAAATAAAACTGTTGTTTCAAAACCTTTTGTACAGAAAAACACACAGACAAGGAGCCAGTGAAAAGATTTATTTTTTTATTTTCAGATACTTGATGCTTCAATCACATTACTACAAAAAGAGAAAGCTGTGCACAAAGAGCCATACCATCCACCGTTCAATTTCCATGGTTTTGAATTTCACAACTGACAAATTACTATATCTCAGAACCATTTCTGTTCATGTTCTACAAATTGTTTGTGAAAAACCACGCTCCTAATTCTAGAGATTTAGCAATTTTGCTCTTTTACTTGCAGTTGCAAAATAGAAAGTACTGAACCTGATCTGGAAAATTTATTTTAAGCAAAGTGAGTACCAAAGCAGCAGAGCATTTTATGGCATAATCAAGCACGGATATCAGCAGTTTGTGGAATCAGTGTCTTCTTTCAGAAGATTTCAAAGAAATCAGTAAATCTGTCACTGATCCAGTTTCAAGTCTTTGGCCACAAGCATTGAAGTGGTAGGATGCATAGAGGCTCTATGCTCCAGAAATGTCTTCACAGCCAGATCTCGAGACTTATCAAAATTGTAAAGTTCTCTGGAGAACAGAAAATAAAAACACCATTACAAAAATCTATGAAAATATTACGATGAGGATTTTCTTAAGGTTTTACTTTTCCCTGGAAAGCCTTGCATTAATGTGCATACTGGGAGACTAAACTTTCTTCTACTACAAGTCAGCAAGTGGAAAGCCATTCTGAAAACAAGCTTGTTCACAATATACAGAAAATTCTGTCATAATATTTGGAAGCATAATATAAATACATGTACAACTACAAGTATTAAACATTCCATTATGCTAAAAATGTCAACAGCATGAACTCCTGCAATTTGGAGACTACTTTTACCTGTACAAGGGTCGAGTGAACTTCATCCTGCCCTGATCTGTTGCCATTTTTAGAGCCAGGGGAATAGCTTCCTCCCATTTAGACTTGATGCAGAGAAGCAACCACCTGAAAAAGAAAACAAAAAATTACATTTTTATTTTAATTTGATGGGGCTATTCATCTTGCAATTCTGTTTCCATCAACACTCTTGACAGTGCTGTGTCCTCATGGTAATGAGATTCTAGCTAAGCTCAATATAAACTATTTAGTGTCTGACTAGCACATTACAAAAGTGGTCTTTTATATAAAAATAGGATTTTTTTTTCCCCAAAGTTTCTGCAGAATGCTCTGATTGTTTTCTGTACCTATGTATTTCTTTTTTATTCCAGTAGGGGCCAGTTGCATCACTCAGAATGAGAGGTAGTCATACCTGATCAAGTGATAAAAACAACAAAACAAACAACCCACAATAAAAACCACAAACAAAGTGTTCCCAGCAATTGGCACGTGCTTATTTTGTTTTAAAAATAAGAAGAAACTGATCTTGTTACGAGAAGTAAAAACTATACACTGTTTATTAAGGAAGAATAACTGAATAGTGAATGAATGCATCAAAGTCTGTAAAAGCTGCAAAATATGCAATACTTTGAGGTATTTGTAAAGATGACGTCTTCAACAATACCTTTTTCTAGCAAGTGATATGCATAAATGCAATGTGTAAACACAAAATAGAAGAAATCAGGATGGCAACAGAATCAAGCTATTTAGCTAGAACCATTTCCTGCTTGTCTCGAAACATTCTTTGGTAATAACTTTTTATTTTAGGTTTTTTTTATGAGACAAAAGCTTTGTGACAGCAAGCATTAGAAGGTGATAAAAAAAACTTCCAAACTATGTTGAAAAAAACCCCAAAACACTGGCACATCAGCAGAACTGACTAGGTAAGTCCAAAAGACCTGTTGCTATCAAAATTTTTTTAAAGACTATTCAAGCACACCTGAGTCACAGATAGGCTCACTATTGTATTCTCCAATACAAATCCCAAAATAAAAATTACCAGGTCATCAGGTTCATTTGCTGGATGAAAATAAAGCACAGCTGAACCTCTGCTCACTTCCAGTTCTTCTACAAGACAATATTTACCCAATTCCTAAGTAACAGAAAACCACTCTGGTAAGCATACTTGCATATGCACTTACAAAAAACCCACAGCAACAATAAACAACAAAAACCCCAAAAGAAAAACAACAGGATACATCAGACCACCTATGAGGGAGGACAGTTTGTTCAATGAAAGCACTTAAGATTAGATAAAATGCCCACACTAGAACAAACCTGAATCTTATTTCAGAGTTGTATATAGCATTGAAGTCATACACTTGCTGCATTTGTTTGAGATGTGACACTGGAAGTGGAGCCTGAAAAAGGAAATGGTGTAGTCAGAATAAGCCAGAGGCAAATTTCAAGCCTCATACTTCAAAACCAAACAGGTTCAATTCAAGAAGATTGATGCTACAAAGGAACTAAAAGCTTACCATGACAAGTATTTGTATTTGTTCCTTTCAATAGGGAATGGGCAGGAATACATGTTAGCAAATCCCCACGTTCAATACTTGTGAAACACTTAAAAGTATTTTCACTGTTTTATTTATAGCTTATTTGCTGTAACATTATATACAAACTCAAGCCCCTTATAATTATATTTTTACCCTTCAATCTAAAATAGTCTATATATTGCTCATTAGCTGAAGAGCCAGATATAATCAGGGAAGATAAAGGTTTTAATAACTATGTGTGGTGAGAGAGGACTATTTTAGCAAACTTAGTAAAAATGGGTAATTTTAATTCCAAAGCACACTTTGACTTCTGTGCCTACTTTCTATGATTCTATGATTTGTGTACCAGATTCAAGTTAACCCAGGCAAGCATTTTACCTCCAGAAGCAACAGTGCCAGGAACTCAATCAGCTGATGAGATGACATCTCCTTCAAGTCTGCTGAGCTGAATGAGCCCAAATCGCTCTCTTTTGCCTAAAAGAGAATGGTTACTTAAGTTTTCCAATAGGTGTTTTCAAAGCACAATCAGGTGTCCATCTGCATTTACTACCGAGCCATTCCACAAAAAGATAACTGTTTTATCATAGAATGATTTGGGCTAGAAGGGACCTTTAAAGGCCATCTACTCCAATCCCCCCACAGGGAGCAAGGACATCTTCAGCTAGGTCAGGTTGCTCAGAGCCCCATCCAACTTGACCTTGAATGTTTGCAAGGATAGGGCATCTACCACCTCTCTGGGCAACCTGTGCCAGTGTTTCACCACCCTTATTGTAAAAAAATTTCTTCTTATCTCTAGTCTAAATCTACCCTCTTGTTGACATATTGCAACAAGTCCTGACAAAAGTTTGTCATCTGTGTTATAGTGCCCCTTTAAATACTGAAAGGCCTCAATAATTTTTATGTGTGCAGGATATTATTAGAAGGGGAAGAAGGGCTTAAGCTACAGTCTAACATCTGGTATTTTTAATTTCAATTTTCACTAGATTTCTCTACACTGATCTTTATAACTGCATTGTCCCCTAAAAGCTAAGTGAAAAAACAAAGTACTTTTTCTATAAAAAGTAAAGCAAGAAGAAAGATCACATACAAGTACAGTGAAAAGCCACAAAGTAAACAAAAGGAAGTTATGCAGAATGGCCTATTAGTTGTACGAGTTTTATGGTTAAGCTTATAAGATAATTGTATGGCATTAGGTACTTATTTTCATTTGCATATTCCAAGTTTTGATGAGAAATGCATACTCGCTCCAGTATGACACGGGGGAATTATTGCTCTTACAATATAATCAGAAATTAAGAGATAACTTGGGATTTGTTTCTAAAAAAGCAATAATACCAGTTTTTTTTTAAGGACTCTCAATTTGGTCACTACATACAAAGGCTGGCTGTGTGCATGTGCCTTGTTAAAATACATACTGCACTTCATGTGCAGAAGTCACAGCAAATCCACAGACTCCATGATGAAACACCAGTCTACAACATGCAAAATCCCTGTCAGCCATACTATTGCCATTGATATATTCTCCCTCAAATGACAGATTTTCAAAGAGAACAGCTCACTTTCAACAAAGAAAATTAGCTTTTCAAGATAGAGAAACCTCAGCTTCCTTTAACCACTCACTTGAATCCATCTTTGGCTCAAGGCAACACAAGCATTTGCAAGTGTCATATCATACCTGTCAAATATTAAAAAACAATGGATCATGCTTAGGAAACTCAAAAAACTCCTGTAATATTTTAACAAGAATGCTTAGAAATTATTTTTGATTGGCTCCACAACTGTTCATTGCAGGCCCCAACTCAATGTTGCAACAAAATGTACAAAAGATCTTTTATAACAAAATGTATTTCACTTTTAGTTAGAAGCACTTTGTGCAGAGGTGACACTATCCCTTCATCCCATGCACTCTGAGCATATATGCTAGTACATGTACAATAGCTTACAGCTGAAAAGAGAACACTGTAACAAACTGTCAGAAAAAAGAATCTTTCCTTGCAACTTTTGAAGCAAAATTAATTTCTACCAGAATAAAACCATGAAAATACTGACAGTAATAATTTTTTCTCCTATATATACATATATCAATTTCTACATAGTACTAGGACATTTTCTAGTAAAACATTGGTGGGAAGACTTTTGTCCTGTGTACAGACTGCTTCTGTTTGGAAAATCATGAGCAATGTGGAAAAGAAAAAGTTGAACTATAAAAGAATGCAGCTTACGTAGGCTTCGCTGGTGGCATTCCTGGAGCATGAAACCAAGAGTTCCAGTCAACTTTATCAAGAACATCTACCTACAAAGCAACACAGATTTTAAATCTTATACTTAGAGAAAAACACACCCTAGGAGAGCCAGTTTCAATCATATTTTTTAACATTCCTCCAATTAACTTGGACATTCCTATACTGATTACTTCAAAACAAAATCCCCTTCTAGAAAACAAAAAAGCACAAAATGCAAACCCTTCTATGTAAGATGCCAGGCTACATTATGTTAAGTTCTTAAGACAAAAAAAGGAAAATATGAAGAACTGGTCCTTGAAGAAGATAATTCCTGAGCTGTGCCATGTTTTCACATAATAAAAAGGTTTCAAGCAATTAGTCTTAAATCCTACCCTACCTTATCCTTGAAGTAGGAGTATAAGAACCTCTTCCAGTCCTCAGTTACTACGCTCTTATAAGCAAACTGCTGAATATAAGCCTTCAAGAAGCCAATGAAGACATCTAACAGTTAAAAAACACACTGTTTCAGTGTTTGAAATAAAACCAGGGAAAAATAATATATAATGTCTAACACTCACCTGGTCCTCCAAGAAGTTGTTCAAGGTAAAAAAGCAAAGCAAAACCCTTCTCATATGGAACAGATGAATAAGAAACATCAGGATCTACTTCACTCAGATTAGGGATGAGGTTTGTTAGAGGATTTTTATCTCCAAGAGTATTTATCTGTGACAAAGAGACAAGAATATAGTCATCTGGGAAAACTAGCTATCTCGCAAATCACTAGTAATCCTATTCATAAAAGTATAATCCACCCAAAATTAAGATGGCCTCCTCTCAAAGTATTCTCATTCTTTTCTCTGAACCTGCACAAAACACAATTTCCTAAGATTTTTTTTTATTTTGCTTTATCAGTGTCTGATCACATGTCAAACAAAAGATGTTAGAATGAATGACCCTGTTTGTCCAGCTATCTCACAATTAGGCAGCTGATTACAAAGCAGCTGATTACTGTCACATGTGTAATCATAATAAGCACCTCAGAAACTGTATTTATCCCTTTACTAAAAAACTATGTAAGATACTTGACTTCAATGGGTGCTATAAAGTATAAAATATAATGAGGAAATATTCATAGTGAATCAGGTAAACTGCATCATGAAACTGAATGAGGGCTGAAAACATCACAGGCTGGAAATCTGAAAACTGAAGTTTAACTGTGCTACCTAAACAAAAAAATGGCCAACCCTCCTAGACAGTAACAGATTAGGAATATGCTCAATCATAAACCAGTACACAGGAAAAGAAACCAGTTACTTGCATGAAGCATTGGAAATTCCAGTCATCATGCTTGCAGATAATTCTGACCAGCTTTCAGCTGCTTACCAGTATGCTAACAGGTAACACTGCAATTTAGCCATGCCCACAACAACCAAGAGAGCCTGTAAAGATGTTCAGCCTTACTGAGCATCTTAAAACAGTCCCAAAAGCTTTATCTAACCTGATTATGTTAAGCTGTTACCTTGGAAAGAGGTCCTATGCACTGGAATCAAAGTTGTTCATCCTCTACTAGGAAGGCTGAGTAGACAAGTCTTACTTGTGAAAAACACATGCAATCAGCTTTGTTTTACTTAGATATATGCCTAACGGTCAAGTTCTAACAGCTTTAAAAATATTTACCGTATTCTGCAGCTCCCTCCAACCTCCTAGAGCTTGAAAGTGCCTGAACTGCTCACCAAACAACCGGCCCCCAATCCTGCGTTCCAGGTACACCGTATGGCCCTCATTCAGCCTGGAAAGAAATCAATAGTCAGCACTGGTAGGGTGGCAAAATTTATTTCCTTGGTCTCTTTCCAGATGCATTTCAAATGATCATTTGCATTGCACTGAACATCACACTTACCAAAAATGCTCCCATGTTTTGTTTGTTACCAAGTTTCCTGTCCAGCTGTGAGATATTTCATGAGCAATAACCTAAAACAAAGAAAATAATGATAGAATTACCATTTAGACTCCTCTGGAAAATGAACATCAAATCTCAACAGAAAAAAATCTTCCGTGGATCTCATTTATTGCACTACACTCCCAAATGCTAGTTAGCATGCACAGACCTATAAACTTATCCATATAAATTTCCATATAAATTCCATAAAACATCCATATAAATTAGAGGATTAACAATATCCTACTGAGCCTTCTCCAGAAGTAATTTTGAATTTCCACAATGATCAACAAAAAACAATTTCTCTAGTAGCACAGTGCAGGAACCTGTTAATGACATCACATTTCAGAATACTGGATTCATGTCAAGTAATAGACTAGTACTGCTTTCTCACCTAAACAACTGATGCAGTGCTGAGATGTTCTAAAATATGAAATGGGAAGAAAACACACATCTCTAGAGAACAATGATTGGGGCTAAGTTAAAAACTACCCATGTCAGGCGTATCAGTGTTCTTAGGATAATAACTTATTTTTAGTAGTCCATCAGTAGAAAGCCATGTGAGATAAAATAGCATCCAGAGTATGCAACTCTCTGGAAAATAGAAGAATTCACTCAACTTGCAGTGATGATTTTCAGTTTAAAGAAAAACTGTACACAGTGTTAGTTCTAGTGCACAGACAGATCTCTAGAGGAAGATGCTCCTGCAAACAATTTCTATGAGAACAATTCAGTTCCATTTTTTAAACTTAGCTATAGACGGGACAGGAGAAGCAGCTAACTTCAGTCACTCCTCTATGCATGCAGGCATCTGTGTTGTTTTCATTTGTTTGTTATACAAAACAAATATGTCTCCAGTTTTCTACAGTTTATTTAGAACTAAAACTCACTTAAGACTTTGAGTTACTGTGTTAACCTTTGATTGCCCCCATGAAATAGAGACCAACTCTTCAGATATCTGTCACAAAGGAAGAAACAACATCAAGTTGTGCTCTACTTGAAAAATTGAACTTATTTTGCACTTACATTTGACAGAGACCGATCACCTGCCTGAAAAAAAAAACAAACAGTTCATCAGTTCAAGTAAACCTTAAAATGTATCACCTAATGTAGCTTCATGTAGTTACAGCTTTTTTCTAGGGGGAAGACTAATCCATCACTTGATGTATAAGCAAGCCCTAAGGAAAAGCTGACTTTTATCAGTGTTACACTTACCAATAGTGTTGGAGTTACGAAAGTAAGACAAGGGTTCTCCATACCACCATAAGGGAAAGAAGGTGGTAGGACTAACAAATCATACTGCCCCCATACATAGGGTCCTGCTAAATCTTCTGCTGTTTTCAGCATAGCTTCAGCCTGAAACAAGAATTCACATTAGTTTCTAATGTGACTTCTGACTGCAAAAACTGAACAAGTAATAAGCTACTGATCCCACACTTTATTCTCTTTCACCTTGTCATGTCCCACATGCAAAATGAGTACAGGACTGTACTGGTACTGTTATTAAGCAGTAGTTCTGTGTTCTGATGCAAGAATAGCATTTTTGGGGAAGAGAGGTAGAGAAAGGAGGGCTATGGATGAACCAAACACTGAACTACAGTCTGTTCCTTTTCCAGACCCACGTGAAACAGTTTACAAAACATTTTTTGTTAATTACTCACCTCAGCAAATTCATAGGCTGATTTATCCACTAGCTCCTTTTCAGCCCACACCAGTGTCCTTGGGCCAATCTTTCTGTTGAAAATAATAATGACACTGAGATAACATGAACTGGAAATACTGCTATCAAAAACTAACACTAGAAAAAACTTTGGAAAACAAACAAACCACATACATTCGCTGCTCGGAACAAAGAAATAGGAAACACATTTACATATTTAAAAATTCTGTGAAGTCCTAATATAAAAGCATTATTATGGACTGGATTAACATATCCCTGTGCAGATAAACAATGAGTCTGATAGAAACAACCAGGTTCACGGAACCTTTAGGATCTTTTATAAATAGGTATGTGACTATGAAACAAAAAAGAGAGAACTCAGAAGATCTATTATTATATTATTTATACTTTGTGCAGATTCACTCACCTACTTTCTAAAGCTCCAACCACTAAAGCAATCAAGTAGCAAGGTATGGGAACCTAATGGAGAGCATGAGTAAAAAAAGCATTTGTAATATGAGTTATGACCCCATGAATACCACAACTGCAACCCAAAAAGCTGTGAGAACAAATAGAGCCAGGAGGGTAAATTGAGATTACTACTTCTGGAGAAGTGGAATCATCAAATTACTGCACCACTTAATACAACTTCATCCTGATAATGACAGTCTTTAATTACCTGGAGACACTTTTCATAAAAGCCAAAGTTTTCACCTTGAAAAAAAATAAAAATCTCTATTGTCACAATTTGCCTAATGTCAAGTTAAAAATTGGTTCTAATGCTCAGCTTCACTGATAAGATCTTGGTAAGCTTAACATTTATAAGTCTGTGTTTTAAAACTCATTTCCATATTACTCAAGTCTGCATATTATTTCCCAAGAATCAGTGAAGACAAAGTGTTTTTCTGTTTTAAGTATACTAAGCATTTTCAAAACTCAGCAGGGCTTTCTGGGAATGCCAAAATGACAAGTAAACATCAGCAGCACCCACTGATTTTCCAAAGTCAGAAATTTATAATACTCTGTATTTTTACAGTGGCAAAGAACCACTGTCAGTCATGTGACTGAGTTGCAGTGGAGGAAGTTAAACCCAGTTGGTGGTTGGTCACAAGTGGTGTTCCCCAGGGCTCAGTGCTGGGGACAGCTCTGTTTTAAGATCTTTATCAATGATTTGGACATGGTTATCACGTGCACCCTCATTAAGACTGCAGACAGCACTGAGTTGGTGGGAATGTTGATCTGGGTGAGGGCAAAAGCTCTCTGCAGAGGGATCAGGAGAGGCTGGATCAATGGGCTGAAGCCAGTTGTATGAGATTCAACAAGGCCAAGTGTCAGGTCTTGCACTTGGGTCACAGCAGCCCCAGGCAACACTGCAAGTTTGGGGATGTGGTTGGAAAGCTGCCAGACAGAAAAGGACCTGGGAATGTACATCAGCTGTTGGCTGGATGAGAGCTCGCTCTGTGACCATGTTGCCAAGAAGGCAAACTGCATCCTGACTTGTATCAGAAATAGCATGGCCAGCAGGACTAGGGAAATGATTGTCCTCTTGTGCTCAGTGGTGGTGAGACCACACCTTTAATACTGTGTTCATTTTTGAGCCCCTCAAGGGCACTGAGGTACTGGAGTGTGTCCAAATAAGAGCAACAAAGCTGGCGCAGGGTCTAGAACACAAGTCTTATAAGAAGCAACTGAGGAAACTAATGTTGTTAACCAGGAGGAGGCTGAAGAGAGACTACCACTCTCTACAACTACCTGAAAGGAGGTTGTAGTGAGGGGGGTGTTGGTGTCTTCTACGAAGTAGCAAGTGATAGGACACGAGGAAACAACCAGGAAAGCTGGACAAGGGCAGGTTTAAATTGGAGGTCAGGAAGAATTTCTTCACTGAAGCATTACCAGGCATTAGAACAGGCTGCCCAGGGAAGCAGCTGAATCACCATCCCTGGAGGCACTTAAAAGATGTGACGATTAGGGACTCGGTTTAGTGGTAGCCTTGGCAGTGTTCGGTTAACAGTCGGACTCAATGATCTTAATAGTCCTTTCCAACCCAAATGATTCTGTGATTTATCAGTGCTATCCAAAGCCTATCCTATCTGAAGTGATTGTGAACTGCATGAGTTAGGAATAAGCCCTCAGGCACCTGCTTACTAGCCTGCAGTACTCACATTCTGGCTGAATCGGTATATCTTCCGACTCCTGTCCTCTGGGTCAGGCACCTCTCCATCACGAGTAGCACTCATAAGAGCCACCAGTTCTTTAGGAACAGATATCTGAAAGAAGGTTTTGCAACTGTGAGGGACTCAGTTGGCATATGAAATTATAGAATATACTAGAAGCAGCAACAGGAAAAAGAGTAGCCCAGATTCGTTCTGTTCTCAAGTCTTCTGCCTGAAGTAGAATGCAGGGCATATGGAAAAGTCTGTCTTAAAGGCTGGCAACATTTAATTAACCAAAAGGACTACCAGAAGTTGAAAGTTTCATTATTATTCAGACTACTGAACTGTTATGTCACTTTGGACATCTTGATTTTTGCTTCCTTAAAACACCTGGACTACCTATGCCAGGAATGCAAAGATCCCCCAACTGTGTCCCCAAGCTTATTGCTTAATGCTTTATATACATATGTGAATGTCATTTCAAGTATTTTTACTTTACAGTACTCTTTGTTGTGTTACTGTCAGCTTCTCCTATTTAAGAATGTACTTCTTTTCCACTATACCACTTTTTTTTTTTGCTTTCTTTCTTTTGGAAATAAAGATACATGTGAATGCAAAAGAGATGAGATATATAAAAGAAAATTATAAAGCTGAAGAAGTACCACATGGAAGATAAGCAGGTTTGGAGTTTTACATTAAGCTAAAAGTCACTATCCTGTTTTTATTTTAGGCCACAGGCCAGCAAGTACAAAAAAAATTTCACCCATTACAGTAATTCTCTTTATTTAGTCACACATGACTTAGGTTCATCTACCTCTGCATAGTATGTTAGCTTCACAGCAGGTGTGTCTTGGCATGGAAGGATGGCTCTGCAGTGGGTAGCCTGGAGAGGAAGCAAAAAAAAATAGAAACAAGCAAAAACATAACAATCTTTCTAATGCAGAGGACTAGAAATAAATCAAACTGATACATTCTATTGGTAATCCATACAGGCCCTACACAGAATTCATTATCTACAAGCCACTACTTCCTACTGCTTGTAGTAGTTTTCATAGTTAAGGATTTTCTAAAAGAAATAATGGTAGGCCAGACAGATCAATAGCCACATATATTGCTGGCAAAGGTCTGCATGTTCTTCACTGAGAATACTGGAAAGGGTAAAGCAGTCCTGCAATTAGCAGCAAACATATATTAAAGTCTCAGCAGTATTCTGACTTACTAAGTGTTTTATTTTAGGACCTTTGACACATACAATCAGAAGTTATGGGCTAATGTACTTTTGCCTGTTTGCCTTCCTCTTCAGGTCTTTGGAAAGCAAGTGGAATTACAGTGGTATGTAAACAGAAGTAAAAAAAAAAAAATTATTATCCACTCAACCTGACACTGGCTGAAGAGAAATGGGTGTTCCTTTCCAGAAGTTTGCTCTGGAGAAAACCATTGAAGAGCTGAAGACTTTGGAGAGCTTTCAAAAGAGATTTCAACAATTGCTTCTTGTCCCCTGAGTAACAAAGAACAGAGTCAGACTGTTTTGATGCAACTCCTGATCACTACTGAAGTTCTTCTACAAAGACTTATGGAAAGCAGGCCTGCATCACTGTCTCAAAAGCATTAAAAATAAACATGTAGCAATATTAAAAATTTTTGGCTTTGAATTATGACAGTAAAAACTAGCTGGTTTGTTTCAATTTTAATGTCCCGAGACAATTCTAGGTTTGTTTTTACTAATGAGAAACTTTTCTTCTCCTCTCTTCAATGAGAACATGGACTTTAAACTATTTGAATTAGCCACTTACATTTAGTTTTGTCACAACTATCTAACATTGTACACAAAAGTATAAAAAACCCACTGCAAGAAGCAAACAAATAAGTTAAAAAAGTTTAAGAACATACATGCCTTAATAACACAGGATTACTGTATTTTGTAAATAAAAAAATAATCTGATTTTATGTATGTTCTGTAAGTATGATCTGTAAGCAGAAAAAATACATTGGAAATAGTAATTACTAGAAAATCCTATTAAAAGTAGGGTTAACAAGAAAAATAAAAACTATTCAACAGATTTTATTCAAAATATCAGAACTGGTATAAAGTAAAATCAGCTCCAGGCAACACAGGTATGAGCTTGCTAACAAGAGAACACACAAACACACTTGACTCATACTCAAAAAAATGTATCAAAACCATCCATGGCACCAAAAGAACACAGAAGTTCTTGCTTCTGTTATCTGAAAGTTCCAGGTTACACATGCAACTCTCTAGAATTACCTATCCAACCACAAATCAGAACAAACTTCAGCTAATCACAGGAGCTGGCCACTAGATAAGCTGACCAGGTATACATATCTGGTTTCTAACCGATATTCCAAAGTACATATTTGACAAGAAGAAAGAATAATTTGTATTATCATAAGGCACACTGCTTACTGAACAGTCACACTTCTAAACCTAACTCTTACTCTTTCCTATCACTCTTACTGATATTTACATAGGGAAATACACCTCACACTAGATTATGCATTCTTACGATCACAAATCATAGCTCCCTGTTTGTAGCTTTTTTCTTACAGGGAAATCTAGCAATAAGAAAAAAATAGTAAAAAGTCTGAAAACAAAAGAAACAGGCTTGTGTTTCTGCTGTGGCCTGTTTGTTCAAGTACTTCACTTGTTCTGTTTCATATCAGATCATACGTGTTTCCTCAGTATGATATTCCTTTCTCTTCTGGATTAAGTCTGTTTCTATATTGCACCAATTCAGAGGAAAAAAAATTGGAAACCAGACACAGGTCTGTAGAGGTAGTAAGCAGTTTTGAAAAGTAAACAATAAGAAGCAACAAAGTATATAATCTTATTCCAAAAAAAGGGGACCTCCGCATAAAATGACAGCATTCAGCTTTGGCACATGACAATACCATGGGTTTACAAGATACAAAGCAAACTGATAAAAAATGTATTGTAATTTGGCAACAACTCTTTAATTCATGCAACCTAAGAGGTAGCTGGTCAGTTCATTTTTCATGATACTGCCAAAAAATAAAGTTTCAGTTTTTTAGGAACTCGGGCTTACACCACTGTCAATACAAAAAGACATTTACTATTTGGAAATGTGTTATTCTATCTAATCCAAGTGGCAACCTACAGTTCTACAGCAATGCTTTATCAGCTCTTTTTTAATCAGCTTTTATCTGTATTTAAGAAAGGTAAACAGGAGCTATAACTCCATATGGGCCTTACTGTAGCAATTCTGATAAAATTCTGATAGTTGAAGCTGAAAGAATATTAAGGATAAGAAGCACTGGAAAAACTGTAGTAAGCTGCATATCACTTTTCTACTTACTTTGAAAAGTCATTTTGTACATGATATAAGACCCAAAAAAAGATATTAAGACTCTCAAAGTTTTGGCTGTCAAATGATAGCCCAATATGAAATCCATGTACAAGATCATATAGCAAATAAAAAAACCACCCTCATATCCAAGTCCATTTGCAAGCTTGACACAACAACCCTACAGGAGAGACAAGCAGCTTATACACTGCATTCTGGAAAAGACCAAATGTAACAAGCAAAAGCGTGTACCTTCTCAGTTCAAAAGGGAGGGTGATTTCCAGAGGGGTCCCCTTGAAACTGTGCTTTTCTCCAAAAACAAATTTTGCATCTTGTCCATTTACAGTCACTTTAAATACCTGTAGGTCTTTTGTATCCAAAACCTGCAATGAAGCAAACATTACATACTTGTTAATTATATAACATAACACACATGAAATCTTAAAGGCGAGTCTCTTTGAAGAAAAAAGTATTTATCCTTACTAATAAAGATCAGAAAACTGAGTAACTATATTGACTTCTGGGGACCAGAATTTTGATATGGCAGGGGAGGAGGAAAGAGGGAGAAAACTAGCTTCTGACCATCAAAGTTGAAACAGGAGTTCATTATGTAAAACTACCAAGGTAAAGATACTCACAGGACTTCTATGAAGTAAGGAGAGTGACAGAAAAAACCCTGCCAAGGCTTCTGTCCTAGAACTGGCTGCTATGAATCAGGACTGCCATGCAACAGAAGGTTACTTAAATAACATAGCATCCCCGAAGGCATCAGGAGTAAAGTTTTGGGTTTCACTATTACAAAAGGTGCATTTATTTAAAAAAAAAAAAAAAAAAAAGCACCATTTACAAAAGGACTTTATGGAGTTAGCAGAAAAATCCCATAAAACCCAAACTTCCCTTTGCACACAGAATAAAGCAGAAAAGGGTTTTTCTCCCCCATCTTTTCGGCAAAGGGCTCCTCGCTATCCAAGACCCATTTCTCCCCTTTCCTTGCACAAGGCGTGAGAAGCGGGAAACCCGGGCGGCACAGCGGCATCACCGCACTGCCTGCCCCTGCCAGAGCTGCTCCCTGGGGATGGGGATACTGCAGCCTGAGAGGGGGAGAGAGGGAAGGAGGGAGGGAGGGAAGGAGTGAAGGGAGGAAGGAAAAGAGAGAGAGAGGGGAGGAGAGGGGAGGAGAGGGAGACAGAGAGGGAGAGGGGAGAAGAGGGGAGGAGAAGGGAGGAGAGGGGAGGAGAAGGGAGGAGAGGGGAGGAGAGGGGAGGAGAGGGGAGGAGAGGGGAGGAGAGGGGAGGAGAGGGGAGGAGAGGGGAGGAGAGGGGAGGAGAGGGGAGGAGAGGGGAGGAGAGGGGAGGAGAGGGGAGGAGAGGGGAGGAGAAGGGAGGAGAAGGGAGGGGAGGGGAGGGGAGGGGAGGGGAGGAGAGGAGAGGAGAGGAGAGGAGAGGAGAGGAGAGGAGAGGAGAGGAGAGGAGAGGAGAGGAGAGGGAGAGACGAGGGGAGGGGACGGAGAGACGAGGGAGAGACGAGGGAGAGACGAGGGAGAGACGAGGGAGAGGGAAGGGAGAGACGAGGGAGAGACGAGGGAGAGGGGAGGGAGAGGGGAGGGAGAGGGGAGGAGAGGGGAGGGGGGATGGAAGAGGGGAGAGGGGAGAGGAGAGAAGAGAGAGGGGGAGAAGAGAGAGGGGGAGAAGAGAGAGGGGGAGAAGAGAGAGGGGGAGAGAGAAGGGAGGAGAGAGAAGGGAGGAGAGGAGAGAGGAGGAGAGGGGAGGAGAGGGGAGGGGAGGAGAGGGGAGGAGAGGGGAGGAGAGGGGAGGAGAGGGGAGGAGAGGGGAGGAGAGGGGAGAGGGGAGAGGTGAAGGGAGAGGAGAAGGGAAGAAGTAGAGGGAAGGAAGGAGAGGGATGGAGAGGGAAGGAAGGAAGGAAGGAAGGAAGGAAGGAAGAAAGGAAGAAAGGACCGGGACGAACGGAGTAGAAGGACGGGGGAGACAGCTGAGGGGAGGCGACGCCGAGCTGGTGGGAGAAGAGGGAAAGGGCGAGATGTGAGGGTGCCCTCACAATCCACATCCCACCCCCCTCCTCCCGGGGGTGCTGCGGGGCCCCCTGTCAGGCTGCGGGCAGCGCCGCCGGGGGTCCCGTTCCCGCCCCCACCCCGCCCGTTACCAGGCAACGCAGCGCCTCGCACTCGGCGCGCGCGGTGAAGGCCGCCGTGCCCCGCAGCGCCCGCGCCCCGAAGTCCACGCGGCAGCGCAGGTAGAGGTGCCGCGTGAGGCAGCGCGAGGGCGAGGCGAAGGAGCTCGGGTCCCCCGCCGCCGCCATGGCCCGCCAGCTGCCCGCCCACTGCGGGGGGGGGGGGGACGGGGGGGCGAAGGGGGAGGGGGGAGCCCGCGCGGTGGCCTCTGGGAGACGTAGTTCTGCCTTCCGCGGGAAGCGGGAAAAATATGCGTCTGTGCAGAACTACAACCCCCGTGGGGCATTGCGGGAGGGGGGTGGTGCGTGCCACACCGCCAAACGTGATTGGCCACGGCGATCGGGGGGGGGCTGTCCACCGTGACCCGTAGAAATTATTTGGTGCCTTCTCGGGAAACGCCATTCGTACAGCTCCTCGTTAGTATAGTGGTAAGTATCCCCGCCTGTCACGCGGGAGACCGGGGTTCGATTCCCCGACGGGGAGGTACTGATTTCTTTTTCTTTGATTTTTCTTTTCGCCCGTGTTTTTTTTTCTATTATCCCTCATCTATGCGGCCTCTATCCCGAAAGCAAAAAACAGTTTTTGGACTTTAAAACAAGAAGAACATAAGATAAGCACAGTGGGCACCCGGCTGCCCGAGGAGCAGGTCCTGCCCCGACCCTTGCCTCAGAGCTGAGGCAGCCCGGGAACTCCTGAGGCACAAGCTCAGCTTCTTCCCTGACAGAAAGTGTAGGAAAAGTGTTTTGTTTTTTTTTTTTAAATGGCTCAAACGGCTGCACATGCAGCCTTCCAAATTAAACCTTCCAAAAACATTCACCTTTTTTCTTAAACCACGATGGGGATAAAATCCCCAACCTCACAAAAACCCGAGAGGCAGGAGCAAGGGGAAGAAGGAGAGGCCAGACAGACATGGCAGGAGAAGTGAGGAGGAAGGATGAAGGACATCTCCTTGGCCTTCGGTAACTCAACCCCTTATTTTATTCCTCTCAGTGAAAACTTTGGAGAGCAGGAAGCCTGTGTTTCCAGCCCATGGGCCGCTGTTGTGGGCTTTTTAGAGCTTCCCTGCTTGTAGTTTTTTAGTATCATCAGAATTATTTTGTTTTTTGTTTTGTTTTTAAATCCCTCTTCCAAAAGGTACATGGAACCCGGTATAAACCATCTGGACTAGAATGATGTGCAGAGAAGCCCAGATAAACCTTGACAGGAGAGGAAGGAAACTTCAGTATGTTTATTGCTGCATGTGTTAAATAAAGATGAAATCCTAACCTCAACGGTTTTTCTTTTTGCAATTTCTGAATTTCTTTCTATGCCCACTTTCTCAAAATCCACATACATATGTCATCACAAATACAAGGAAAGTGATTATGCTTAGTAGGCAGTTTATTTCAAAACAGAGGATGAACCATAAAATAAGACATTAAGAACCATTTAGGAGTTCGTACGTATTGGCATCCAGTCAGGCAATTTCAGCTGTCATAAAACAATAAGGGATTAGAAAAAGCTATCAATTCAAAACAGGAATATGCTGACGGTGCTTTGCAGGCATAAAAAAAGAATTTCACAAGCAACTCCATACCTGGATAGTTTGGGTTCCTGTTTTCAGATTAAGCTTGCACAGTGCACAAGCAAACTGCCCAAGAAGCAAAGCTGTGCTATAGACACAAAGAAGCTTCTGGAGTCCCAGGAAGTCGTTCTCATTTATGCATGGGCAATTCACATTCGGAGGAACAAGAAGCTCAGGGCATTGAGCAAGGTTTTAAAAGGGCAGCCTTTTTCTCCCTGAGGTGTACTTTATTCTCACCTAAGTCTCCTTCAGGTCAGCGCAAGCTCTTCCCCCTCCTGTGGTATTGAACCCTTTCCATGCAGCCCCAACCATGGAGTCAGCACTGCTGGAACACCAATGGCAATGCTGGGCAAACCCAGTTCCAACTGCCTTAATTAATTTTAATTAACTTTTGTCAAGAAGACTTTTGGAAGGCGAAAGAGATTTCAAATGTTGGAAGCTGCTTTATGTCATTAGTAATGATGAAATACAAACTTGTGGGCACCAAGAATCTGGAAAATTTTATTTGCTGGTTACTCTAAGGACAAGGAAAACCAGACCCCCATCTAAATTTAATGACGTTAGCAATAAATTAACATTTTAAGCCAAGTTAAAAAAAAAGTTTTTGGCAGTTGTTCTAAGCAGTCCCAGTAGGGAAACTTAGACAGAACCACCTACAGAAAATATGCTAATTGTGTTTACATTTAGAAGGAAATTAATAAATACATAGGGAGATCAGGTAAAGCAGAACGAAAAATGTTGCTACGAGTGCTCAGCAAGGCGTAATATCAGGAACAGACAATGGCAAATTGTTCACAAGCTTTCCTGCAGTTCAGGGCATCCAACATAATCACAATGAAGTGACAACAGTAGTGGGCTACAAAGCCAATACTCGACCTTGATTTTTCTGCAAAGAGTCCTGGTGTTTAATTTTTGGGTAAGAGGGGGAGGGGGGCATGCTTGCCTCTCAGAAGGTGTTAAAACAATCTGCACCAGTAGCTGCTAAGAAGCTTCTCATTCCTATTCCATGTTTCACATGGTGAAACAGATGATCATATAGATTAAAAAAGAAAAAAGAAAAGAAAAAAAAAAAGCACCCTGGAGGAATTTCATCTTTGTTTGTGAAGATTTAGATTGCCATCATTAGTATCCACTGTCAGCCCCAAAGACCTGAATAAGCCCTTGCAGTCTCCTCCCTGCACTGAGGAGTCTGGCTGCCAATGTATGACCAGCCCTGTATTAGTGTCAGCCCTGGGAAAAGAGCTGTGTAAGGATGACAGCTGCTGGGTCATGGCTGTCCTTGGCTGCTGCTGCCACTGTCCCTGTCCCACTCTCTTTGTGCAGGTGCTGTGGGGCTGTGTCCTTGCTGTGTCCTTGTCCCACCAGCCCCTGGGGAGCAGCCGGGCACACCGCCCATCTCAGAGCAGGGTGCTGAGCCCTGAGCACAGCATGCCACACACCGACTGCTGCTGGAGTCATTTCATTGAAGATTTCCAACCTCTTTACACAGGACTATGTCTCCAGGTGCTGCACATTGCTGCAGCCCCAATTGGGTCAGTGGAACAACACTAATTTAAGCCAGATGGGATGCTGACCTACCTGCCAGATAACTAATGCCAGGCCACCGTTCAATCCCAATGCATGCTGTGGTTTTATGATTCCTCCAGACTAGCCTGGCATCTTTCCATGTTAGCTTATAATAAGGGTAAACTCGTCATCCACTTTTTATCCAGTAGCTCTTAACATATTCAGCACCTAATACCTAAGCATAATGATTTACAAGGAACTGTTCAGTTTTGCACATGAGCAACAAGTAATGGATCCGGTTTCCTGGGACAGATAGAACAGAAAATGTTTAAAAGCAGTATCTTATTAATCTGTTATCCTGTATTTAATTTTGAGCAGCTTGAGAGGGTCTATTCTATTTATGTTTTTCTGAGACAGACAGTCCCTCAAACCCACCTTCCCTGCAGAAATCAACAACCATTTCATACAGCTGTATTTCTCCATCTCGGAGGGACTGTTAAATATTTCCATCATCCTTCTTTTCATTTGGAGTGAACCTGTTTCATAATTTTTTCAGTTCCTCTTCTGATTTAAAAATACTTTTGCAAAGACAACAGGTTTTGTTTGTTTGTATTCATAGACATGCACACAGTTTACACTGGTGGAATAATTAGCCTCAGCCTTTCGGTGCTATGTTCAAGGTATTATAAAGACCTAATGTTCAGAGTCACTTGTATTATTTCAAAAATAAAGCACAGAAAAACCACAATACACATTTGCAAATGTTAATTTACAACTTTGGGGTATACTATTAATAACTAATTTTAAAATTGTCACTTGAACTGCCTCTACTTGCATTTCTAGACAGTTATTACACAATTTATTTTTACCGCTTCAAGGTGCATGGTGTGCTCAGGTAAGGACAATTCCCATCTCAAAACCAAAAATACAGATTATGCACAATTAATCTTCTGTTTATTTGATGATATACATATAGTGCACCATTAACCTGCTGGGCCTTTTTTTTTTCTTTGATATTTTCTTTGTTAAAGCTTTTGAAATCTCCTGGATGGCAACACTTCCTCTTTCTGGTCATGTTACTTGCATTTCAAAGAGTGGGTTGCAGCATCCTTCTCCATCAGAGAAAACAAGTGCAAGCAAAACTTTGTTAACCAGACAGAATTACAGGATATTAAGAAATCAGCTATGTTTTATATGTATTTATAGCTATTATTAGTTTCATAATCTTCTCAACTATCCATTTTAAAAACTGGGAGATTGTGTCCTTTCTGAAGCACTAAACAAACTTGATTTTACTAAATTTTAAGCATCCGAGAATCGGAACTGAAACAAAAGGGATGTTATATCTGTTTCACAGAAAGCATGTTATACACAGTTTGCTTAACTAGGATGCAGGTGCTCATCTTCTTGCAGAATAAATTCCATGATCACAAAAGGGATTTTTGTCTCAATCGTTTATAAGTTTCCAAGAGGAGGTTTCATGTTTGCTTTCATAGAGTTCAACTTTAAGTGATGTTTTCCCTAGACATCCATACAAAATGACCTCTGGATAAATTCGGGATATTGTTATAGGGGTGGGAGTGCTGTGGAATTGTGCATGGGTCTGGTGCTGATTTCCACCAAGAGATGCACACAGACACATCCATCTCCTCCTGCTACCTCATTAGGCAGTAGCTTCTGGTAAGTGTAACATGCAGTAATAAAGTTGCTTTTGAGCTCACAGATGAGTCAATAGTGTACATCTGTAGATCAGTAGGTTGGATTTCCTTTAGCTAGACTTGATTATTATTTTAGTTAGATTGGGTTCTTTGAGCCTTCTTTCATTCTTTGGGGAGAAGGTACAGAGCTTTTGCATGTAATTATTTGGATATTTGTCCTTCTTGTCTATATTGAGACCAGGAATGGTAACCAGAGCAGAAACACAAGTAGGAATTGTGCAGGAAAATACCATGTCACCCAAAAGCTTCAGCAAAAAAGAAGTCTCATACATATCAACTACAGATACCTTTACTCAAGAATGTGAGCAGAGAAGAAATATTTACTGATCACCAAGAACTTCTATTACAGTTTTGGAAGAAAAATTTAGGTATGTGCTTCCCTCTTTTCAGTCAGTGTGACAGTGTCTCTCTGTTGCAGGTTGCAGAAGGAGTGCTTATTTCTTCTGCCTGGCTTACTGCATTCACATCATCTGTTAGCACAGCACCAACCAAAGAACATTTTCAAAAAACACTTGATTTTACATTTCTGCCCCATCTTGTGCGTAGACTTGGAGTGTGATCTGAAGACTTCATGTAAGAGCAATGTTTATATTACTACATATACCCATGTGGTGTTGCCAGTCTCCCCGAATTTCTAAGGCTTTGTGGCTGCCATAGAAGAAGCTCATGTTTCTAAATTGGAATTAGCTTCTGTGACCCTTCTGCTATGCTTTGCCTGGTAGCAGCATTGGCTTCAACTTCTGGAGGTCAAGCTAGGAAAATGGAGTTGTTCCACAACAGTGCTTAGCAAACACTGCTTTTTCACAATAACCAACGAAAGATGTTTAATCAAACAATATTATAGAACAGGAAAAATGAGAGAAAGAAAGCAGAGAATTATCAACAGAGCTGAAAAGAAATACTTTCTCCAAAACTGCTGGAAGGTGTGCCTTCATTTATCCCCATTTAGGCTACTGATTATCAAATCCACCATTTACTCATCAGTGATGAGCTGCTCCCTGCAGTTCTCTTCATTAGTCTTCTCTGTTTGTTATTCCTTTGCCCCAGAGATCTCAGCTCCTTTGTAGGAATACCCATAAAGCCCACAGTGTTCTTGCCATAAAGGGAAGACTCCCTAAACAGATGTACTAGCATATTTTCCCCCTTTGTCTTCAATGGGGGTGCCCCAAGCCTGAGAACAACTGGAGATGATTACCACGAGCACAGTCAGCTTTTCACAGCATGGACAGTCACTTTCATATTTCTCTCAGAGGTGCATTTTTGTTGTAGCTATTTCATAAGGCAGAAGTGCCTTCGTGCCTCTCCCCCAACTTATTGCATAACGTGACATAAGGTGCAAACTTATGAAGCCTGCCATTCAAGTGTCACTGTCTTCACTAAAAACCTATGGAGCACCCAATCCATCCATGTTTCCATGCCTGTAGTGCTTTCATCAGAGGGACTGATCTTCTCTTCTCGACCCACCCTGTGTCACCACAGGCAAGTGACATGGCTACACCAAGATGCCTGTAGCCCTGCTGCCTTCTGTGCAGGCATAGCTCCAACACTGTGAAGCAAGACCTTCTTAGGAAAGGCCATGCAACCTCAGGAAAGGGCTCCTGTGAAGGTCTGTGCAGAGCCTTGCCCTCTCTTGCCCTCTGCTTCCCTGCTGAAATGTGTGGGGGACAATTCCAGCCCAAGGGAGAACCTTAGGACTGCATGCATCCTTACAGCCTGAGACTGGTTGAGTTCAGATGGCTGAGGGCTGACTGAGATGATTTTTCATTGTACTCCACAGATGACATGAAGAAAAGTCTTTTCTGAGTTGTCTGGTACCATCTTCAACAGAGGAGTTTCCAAGAAACCAGAGCTGAAAATTCCAGCTGAACAACAATAGCGTTGAGGTACAGGCAGGCCCTCAGGTGTGTTAAGAAATACTGCTTGTAACTCGTGGGACTTCTCTGAAGATGAATTCTCTCAACTTGGCCTCTCACCAGGATTTCTGTACAGCCTTAATTGAAGAAACAGTGTAAAATGGGTCTCTTTTAGCAGGAGCTGGTATAATTTCTGCTCAAATGGTCTTACCAAGGGGAAATAATAGGTTTGATTTTCTTCAGAAGACATATTAAAGTACATTTATTTTGTAAGAACCTGATTTGTGCCGGTCCTAGGCAGCCTCTTTAGCTCCCTGGAATCTAATTTCAGGCACTTCAGGGTGGCCAAGGAGGCTGTGTCTTCTCCATGGCTCTGGGAAGTGGGATGTGTCAGGACCACTGGTGAAACTTGCCTTCACCCGTGCCCCTCTGTGAACCAGGAGACCAAGCAGTCAACAATGAAGGATTTTGGCTTTCTTGAGGAATACAGCAGGCACCCCAGCTCCTTAGACTGACACCTTGCACCCTCCTGCCCTCCATTAGCCAGGTTTGGGCTGCAGGGTGCATTGTGTGAGTCTGGCAGGAGATACCCCAGCCACTCTCCAAGCAGCCCACTGACCACAGGCCACCTCCATCTAGGTGGGTCTCAAAAGCAGTGCAGACAGACCACAGATGGTCTTATCTCAAAAGCACTTAAAACTCTTTAAAAGTATTCCCACCATCCCTCCCCATCTGCACAGCACAAACCTTCTCAAAGTCATTCCACCCCCAGAATTTTAAAAAAAAAAAAAAAATGAATAGTATTTCTACTGAGAGTCAACAGATTTTATTACATTGGTTTGTTTTTACCCGTCTGATTTTCCTTATTAGCTTATCAGCAGCTGCTGGCAGGGTAAATTTTACACCAATCTATGGGTTGCTAGAGGAAGGCTAAAACTCCACTAAACACCTCAAAAAAATGAACAAACAAGCAGGCACGATTGTTTTCCTCCTTCCATTGAGACAACAATGTATGTCTTAGCAAAAGAAAATCCTATATACAATGTGTGACACTGCACAGCCAGTTAACACACAGCATGTTAGAAATCATCACCTACAGCCAGTTTGACTTCAGCTTGCATTTAATGTGTAGTTGCACCCCATGCCTATACCCAGATGAATCCCTGTGCACACAAAGAGGCACTGGAAGTTTAATTGCCCTTCTTGGACAAGCACCCACTATCAGGTGAAATTTTCTGGCCATCAGTCCAGCTCACAGGGCATATAGTGCTTGCCCATCTTCTGTTGCTAATATCCAGCAGGATCTGCACACCCCACCTCACCCCCCCCCTAGATTTTTTTCCAGTTAAGCTCTGTGACACCCTGAGTGTCTGAGACAGCCCAGTGAGGGAAGTATTTATCCAGTCTTCCTTTTAAATAAATGCTATCAGACCCTAAAAAAGAGAAAGCAATATTGCCAGACAAATACACAAAACAATGCAAGAGGCTCAGCTGGACATAGGTACTTTTGTTGCTGAAATATGTAGCTGGACAATAGCCATGGCAGGTTTCAACCCAAGTAATATGAAACAGGTTGTATGTTTATGTGAAGACATTGATAAAAGCTGAGGGAATGTATTTTTAACCATCTTTTAAAATAGATGTCTATAAAATCACAAGTGGTCTGGAGAAGATGAAGTGAGAATGGTTATTTATTGTTCCTCATAAAAGAAGAACTAGGAGGCACCCAATGAAATTTTTGGCAAGCAGGCAAGCAAAAGAGAGCACTATCCCCTGAAGTTAAAGAGTCAGATGCAACCATGTAAATGATGAAACACATTTCCACGGCATGTCATGGACACTGGGAGGATAAGCAGGTTTAAAAGAGTTTAAAGGCTGTCATGGTTTAATGCTGGGGTGGCAATCAACTGAATGACAGATGCTCTCTATTAATCCCCCTCCTCTCCCCGATAAAGAAAGGAGAATAAGGGTTGTAAACTAAACTACACGGCTTTAATGAAACAGTAATTATAAAAAAGGCAAAATAATTAAATATATTCAAATATATAGAAAAATGATACCATGTTCCCTCCCCCATTCACCCCCAATAACACTCACAGCACCTTTCAGGCTGCAGGGCAGCCCTGGGATAGTCCAGGCTGGGCCCCTGGAGTCAGCAGCAGTCAGGAAAAAGGTCATGAAGCCCAGGTCTGGTAGTGCCTCTAAGACATTTGAGTGGATGCAGCTTCCATCCTATTTCGATAACCTGGGAGATTGTACCAGGGGAAAAATCACTCCATACCTTATCTTTCTTATGCTGTTCTCCTTAAACAGGCAGAAGGTACTGAGTGAGGTGAGCCCTTGGTTTGAACTGTTTCTGGAGGATCTTAATCAATTTTGGTCTTAATTATATAGACTGTAGTTTCCTATTTGTGTATCTTGTGATTTTGACTACAAAGCTTTGTGGGGAAGGCATATGGACTATATGCAGAGGGGGCTCTGTAGCCTCTTTGGCTACAACCCATTTAAGAAGCAAGAGACCTTTGAGAGGAAGGAAATCAATCTATCTTCCTCCCCTAATGGGAGAAGAGTGGAAAGAGGGAAGAGAAGATTATTATCACAGGGCCCTCACACTTCTTTAGGCCTGTGTTAATTTCCCAGCAGTACAGAAGAGCTTACCACATCAGAGAAATGAGTCTGCACAGTTTCAGGCCAAAACAAGCTCAATGGGACCACTTAGTCTGCCCAAACACATGCCCATCAACAAAGATTACAAATATTTTTAATTCCATACTGTGACCCAGGTTCTGTCCTTCAGTCACTTGTTTATGCTGCTAAGAAAATATTGGTTACAAGAGGAATTTTTTACCTTGAATTTAAAAAAAAAAATAAATCTTGCTTTTCAAGGGTATTGAATTTAATGGAAAGCCATTACTGGTTGAAGTCTGGAAATTCATGCCCTTGCCCTGGCCACTGCACTCAGGGAGCTGGAGCTCCCCTCATCAGGGAGAGCCGTGAGGTGGTGGCAATAGGAGCCAAGAGTTCACTGGATTTGCTTGAGGTTTTGTTGGAAACCAAGCTTGCACAGACCTGATGTGGTTGATCTAGACATTGCAGCCATTGATTCCAGATTATGATGACAACTTTTGCATAAAGAGTTGTTTAGCACCATGAAAACTGCAGTGGGGATTGCTGGCCATCCCCATAAGGGTGACCAGTTAAGTAATATTGCTGTAATTTCCAAACTCTTTTGCCAAGCAGGTGGCACTTGCTTGTCCCCAAAGTAATTTTGTACTGACAGTGTTTAATTCCCTGTAGTTCAGTCTCCTTTCATGGGGAAGCTGTAGAGCAATATGATACCGGAGACAGAGAGAACACATTTCATGCTGTTTTTTCCTTGCGACACAAAAACATGTGAAGTCCACCATCACTTTGTGCCCCGTGAATCCACAGTCAGACTAGTGGTCTGTTGGACAAGTGCAGATGATGTGAAGCCAAGTTGCACCACATGAAGGCTGATCTCTCATCCCAGCCATGACTGGAAGATGAGACAAGGAGCAATCTAAACCAGGCATTCTGAAGGCCAGGCTGGCCCCTTTTTTCTCAGTTTTGTGGCTGAATGCACCCAGAAGCAGAGCCTCAGTATTAACAGCATGAAACCAAACTGTTCCAGCAATGCCAAGGGCTTGTGGGATCTGTTCAGTCCCATCCAGTGCCAGTCTTGCTGTCTGGTACAGTAGCTTACCTTGTTACACAGGAAAATAATTTTGTAGGAGTAGCCTGCGAACCCTTACAAAAGACAAGAGTGGGTTTGCAACATCAGAGACTTTCCAGACTTAACTTCTCAGAAATCTGCTGCTGTGGAGTGGGGACACCTAATGGTAGGGACACAATGCAAGGCACGGGTACAGCAGGGGTGCAAATGAGCTAAAAGAACAGTTGCTCCTCATGGATACAAAGCAAATATTGTCATATTTTACAGGACTTACACCCTCAACTGTGCAGAATGTTAATGTGATGTCTCCTTTTTAGTCTACTCCATCTCAAAGGTAAATGAATTATTAAGATCTCCTCATGGAGACTTCATTTTGAGTTCCAATGTTATAGTAGCCCTTTCCACCTTGTGTGTTATCCTGTGTTCTTCTGACTCTGGTCTACCCTTTTTATTAAACCTGCAATTTGTAGCTTGTCTCAGAGCAGCTTGTTCAGATTAAATTTGCCTAGGGGCTAGTTTAAATTGCTCACATGACTTCTCGTCAGAAACATTACACACATGTTAAATTCATGAGCCAAAGTAGGCTTGTGTGTGAAGTGTTCTCCAGTTCCCCTTGCCCTTTCCAGGTGGCTTTTTCCTCATATTTCCACACCTATCCCACATTCTCCCCTGCCTCCCCAAGCCACCCTTCCATGCTTTTGTATGGAAACAAAGAGAATCTCGTCTCTGTACAATGACATAGAGCAATCCAGTCTGACTATATGAATACTCAGGATTGGAATCTGTCCCAATAAAACCTGTCTGCACGTAATTGTAATGCCATATGCAAAGACAGACGAAATTAGTAAAGAAAGTGGAGGCAGCCATTCACATATCCAGTGCATTAACACACAAAGAAGGTATTTTTGCCTCTGTTTCTGGAAAGCCTAAAGCAAGAATGGCTGTTCCCACTTAAATTTTATTTCAGATTGCCCTGTATTGCTCTCAGTGCAGAGAACAGCACAGTGCAGAGAGTAGGCCTTCTGTCACTGATTACTGGGTTAACTCTTCTGCAAAGATCATCCCCATAGGGTCACAGACACCCACTTAGGCCTCTGTTACTCTGCTGTGTAAGTAATACAGCCGCCTTCTATCTTCTGATGCTTCTAGCTTTTTGCTGGAAGCCTAGCAGCTGGTCAGTTTTCTAGCTTGTTTTGGTTTACTGGCAGGTTTTTTGGTTTGTAGGCTAGCATATACAAAACAAAATCACTCTCAGTGTGTCTGAGGCTAGTCACAAATAAAGAGGTAAAAACCAGCAGTGCTTAATCCAGCTACTGAGGGCTGAAGAAACCGGTCTAATGGGAGGTGTCTCCACCCATGACTCGGGGAGGGGCTGTGTTGGAACTAGATCATCTTTAAGGTCTTTTCTAAGCCAAACTATTCTATTATTCCACAAAACTCAACAAGAATAAGTAGCTTGTAAGGTAAGAAAAATTCTACTAGTGTCTGTATTGAGACAATTTGCCTTCCTCAGGCATCATGGAGGATAATGGAGCCATTATGAACAATTTCTTCTCAATGAGAGGAAAATCATCTGCTAGCTTTCACATCGCCGTAGATGCCAGATAGTTTAAACATGAGATACTAGCAGTCCTCCCTTGTTCCACCTCACAGAAAACTACTCCTCCTGCTTATAGTTACTTAACTTACTGTGGCTATTTCAAGCACAAGTGGCAGTATGGCAATTCAATTAAGGCAGTTGTTTGTTCCAGCCAGCAGAGCATGGGCAGGCTGATTCCACAGTGGGGAGAGCTGGCTGAGGGAATGACACAGCCCCAGCATTTTCACATCTGGATATAATCTGAGCTGTTAGCGCTATGTAAAACTGGATAGTAAATGGCTTAGAGGCTGGTCCTGAAGGACCAAGTCTTCCTCCATAGATATCCATGGAAACTTGGATAATCAGCAGTATTTTTCCTGAAAGTCTATAAATGTGTACCCAGGACATGAGTCATTTTCAGCAGAATGGACCTCAGCTGTGCAGCATCCTCCTCTCAGCAATCTGGCAGACTTCACTGGTCTGCAGTAACACCTACCTAGCTGGGATCATGTCTTGATTCCCCACCTGAATCACCTGCCCTAAGCAGGCTGGGAAGCTGCTGTTGTGCTTTTTTGTCCTTTGATCTAAAGCTCTTCCAAAGTTAAAATGAAGTTACAGGGAGTTACCCTCCTGGGAATGTTCCTGCCCCACTCCCAAGGTGGAAGACCTCTGCAAACCTCAGACCTAGACTCTAGACCTGTCAGCCCTTCTGTATTCTGTACTCTTCCAGCCTTCTTGCTGAGTCAGCAGTGTGTGCAGGTGGCCAAGAAGGCCAATGGCATCCTGGCTTCTATTAGGAACACTGTTGGCAGCAGGAATAGGGAGGTGATCATCCCTCTGTACTCAGCTCTGGTGAGGCTGCAACCTGAGTATTGTGTTCAATTCTGGGCACCTCACTACAGGAGGGACACAGAAATGCTGGAGAGTGTCCAGAGAAGGGCACTGAGGCTCAGGAAGGGCCTGGAGCACAAGTCCTGTGAGGAGCATCTGAGGAGCTGGGGGTGTTCAGCCTGGAGAAGAGGAGGCTCAGGGGAGACCTCATCGCTCTCTACAACTCCCTGAAAGGAGGCTGGAGCGAGGAGGGAAACAGCCTCATCTCCTTAGTAACTGTGATAGGACCAGAGAGAATGGATGAAAGCTGCACCAGGGTAGGTTTAGGCTGGATGTCAGGAAACATTTTTTCACTGAGAGGGCTGTCAGGCACTGGGATGGCCTGCCCAGGACAGTGGTGGAGTCACCATCCCTGGAGATATTTAAAAGGCATTTGGACCTGGTCCTTAAGGACATGGTTTAGTAGTTAGCTTATGGTGTTGGTCAAAGGTTGGACTGGATGATCTTGGAGGTCTCTTCCAACCTAAAACATTCCGTGATTCTGTGATTCAGGAAAACTAGGCTTGAAGACATCCCTGTCCTTACAGCATCTTGCTGGCTAAGCGGCTCAGAACTGCAGGCTGTTTGTCATCACTCTGCACCTCTTCTTATTTCCCATGGCATTTTCCTCCACAGACTTCCCTGTAATAATTTCTGTGACCTCGCTGGGACCAAATGCTTCCCTTTACTGAGCTGTGGAGAAACCCCCTAAACTGTTCCCATATATAACCAATGACTATTACTACTCACTCCCCCAGCACCCCCACTCCCATTGCTTTCCACTGTAATGAGCCTCTCCTTTAAAATTAATTGATGGGAATTATGGAAAGTTCTTTTTTATACAACCAGCAAAGGACAAGAATGTCACAGAACAATTTGCTGTCAAGGACAGGGTAGCAAAGGGTTAGTTGCAACACAGAGCAGCAAGTTGGAGCAACTGTACATTAGCTGGAGAGTTACTGATAATAAAGGAGGGTAGCTTAACTTCTTCAAGGACCACAGTTTGATTTAAGGCTGATAGAATTTTAATCAAAAACTTACAAGTCATTTTCACTGGAAATGGGACATTATTTGGTAGCAAATTAAAGTAAACAGTAATTTAATGCAGCTGAGGCAGTAGAACACATGTTTCTCTGGCATGCTTGGTTGTAAAAGCAATCTTGTGTATTCTATTGCCAGGTACTCAGAAATGACTTTGTTATTCATTGTTGTATTAGTGATTCTTTATTTAGACTACACAAAGCTTCTACACAAAACTACACAGAGAAAACCAAATCCTCTCCTAACATAAATCATGTTAGAAGGAAATAAATTCCAGCTACCAATGTCCTACCCAGTCTCCAGCCTCAACCAAGATTTCTTGATGATAGCCAAGTGATGTCATGTAGACATGCTACTTTCTGGCTCTACGTGGTGTTGGATAGCTGAATATTTAATAGAAAACTTCAAGAAATTGTTACTACGTTTGCAAAGTGTCAGAAAGAGCATTTTAAGAATTTACAAAAAGCTGACTGAGAGTTTGTAAAGACAGTTGGTGTCTCTGTGGAACGAAGACAGTCTTCAATGAGCCATACATCTTGCACTGAAGTACAGGCCAAAATATTTTTAATGACTTTGCAGTGTTAGTATTAGATGCCCCTTTAATTCATGTTCATGAATATGGAAAGCACAAATTATTTTATTTAGATTTTTTATTTACTATGTGACTTGCACAAGTTACAACTCCTTCTTCATACTTTTCATTATGCATGCCTCCCTGGAGAGACATACTGTTATACTTTCCAGTTCAGTAGATATTGTTGTGTACATCCAAAAGATTTATAACTTAGTCATGTTTTTATAGGATGTACTAACTCATTTGGATTTGATGCTGTGTTCTGTATAAAAAAGTATTTTATATTTTGATGTCCTGATGGTGGCAGTAGGAGATTTTACAACGGAGTTTGCAGAAAACAACGATCCAGCAGTAAACAGCCTCATTATGTCTTCAAGAGGAAAAGCTGCCCAACACATCACAAGATGACTTAGTTTGAGCCTTCCATTCAAACACAACCCCAGTGAAACATTCCCATTTACGCACATCAGATAAATAACCAGGAATGTTGAGCTCTTCAAGTAGCACTTACAGGACTGAGCATTTGCCCGAAACAAAGAAATTTCCCTTAAATTTTTCTTCAGAGGAGAAAGAAAGAAGTGTAACAGAAGAAGAAAGCTGCAGACCTGGGACCCCTGACCATGCCCTTCAGACAGGAGAACACACTGCACAACAACCATCTCCACGAGCACTTTGCTGCCCATGTCAGGGTACAGCTGCTCCTTAGGGAACAAAAGTTGTATCCACTATGACCAGAGGCTGTCTGGTGGTGGCAGTGGGCAACCTGTCACCACACATGATTTGTGTAGGAGGCAGGAGCAAACCTGCTGTGTTGCAGACATGCAGCACCAGTCTCATGCTCTCCCGACTTTATCACCTGCTTCACAGCTTGCTGCAGCCAAGCCTTGCGAAAACAAGACCTTTTTTCCCTTCTGCCTCCTTTTGCTGTGTGCTGTGTGCTCTGGCACCATGTCAAACTTCACTCACTTGACCCCTTGTCCATAGGAGACATGAGGTGGTTGGGACATCTGCAGCCTGGACTGGGACAGCCCCGGTTTCCCAGGCTGAACATCCCCAGCAGAATCAGCCCCTCTTGGAGGTGGGAAAGGAAACACACTGGGTCCTTCAGTACCCAGGACAGGCAGCAAGGGTGGCTCTGAGCTGCACTGTGACTGTGGCATTGTGAGGATCACAGGTAGCAAGGGACACCACAGCTGACCGTGGTGGGGTCTTGGTGCTCTGACAAGTCACCAGCAGAGGCAAGGACTGTCTTGGTCCTGCAGAGTTTACAGTTGCCAGTGCATCCATAATGCTATTGGACAAGGAGTAAAAGGACAAAAAAAGCAGGGAAGCACAGGTTCACACCTAGCAGCCATGTTGGCTAGGAGCAATTAACGAGAGACTTAAGCAGCTCAAAAAGTCTCTAGGTTTTTTGCCCTTAAAAATTAAACCGTGGTAATTAAAGCGGTAATCTGGCTTTAGGAGAGATTAAATAAAAAAGGAAAAAACACCTCTTTCCACTAAACTGCCAGGGACTCCTTAAAAATTATGTTACAGAAAATGAATGCCTGGAGGTGGAACAGAATGGATATATTCACTACCCGTATCACAGAGGCAGACTCTGCTGCACAGATCCTTGGGAAGAGAAGTTTGTGACTGCCAATAGCCTGATCCTTAGCCCGCTCTTACCCTGGTGTAAAGGAGGAGCAGCTCCACAGGGAGCTCAGGGAGTTAAAGCTACTTTAAAACTGATTTGCACAAGACCTGAATCACCCTTTCTCGTGCCCAACTCAGAATAGTGAGCTGAGATTGGTAAAAGAGTTGCAGTGGGTCTTGTTAGAAAAAGTGACCTCAAAGAAAACTGTGATACTACTGAAAGTTAAACAAAGAGATGTAGTCATAGACCTTAGCAGCGGGGAACATGCACCAGCTATTTTTTTTTTTTTTCACAGATTGAAACCGTAAACCTGTATTAAGGCTATCAGAAAATGAATTTGGAGCATTAAAAATTTATAAAGCCTTTTGAGTCCCTAGGAAGATCATTACTAGGCAACATATTGCTGTAGTTCCCGTTACAAGGCACTGAGACAGGACAGATCTGGCTTTGCATTGGCCAGGAGCAGAAGAGGGAGATGTGCCATAAAGTGCCTTTGGAACAGAAGCTCTTTGCCACCTCGAGGGGCATCAAGGCAGCAGGAGTTGCTGAGACACACAGGGTGGAAGGACAGAGGTCTCCAGTTATCAGCATCCCCTAGGTTGAACCACAGACAGCCTGATTATTTCCCACATATGCTTCTCAGTGTAGCTTTGACCTTTCCCTTAATGCAAGTTAGCTCTTTCTCCTTCTATTTAGCAGGTTGAATTTGACTCAAAATGCCCCATGGAAAACACTTCAAATGAACGGGTTCCATAAAAATTCTTTGATTCTATAATGGCTTAGTATTTCATAGGTACTGCTACTAACATTGTTCAGCATGACTGCTTTTTTTATGGTGCATGCAGTTTTCTCATTTACTGCTGGGTGGTATTGTGGCAAAAGCACTCAAGGGGCTCGCAGTCTCCTCAAGGCTCTGCCTTCCTCTTTCAGCCATAACACTGAATGTGACACTTCTCCGTGATAGTTTCAGTAGTTTTGTATAGAGAAAATAATATGCTGCCTCTCAGAAGTATTAAAAAGCTCCATTCTTTGTATTTATGATGTGCTTTCAGTTCTCAAGAAAAGGTGCAATGTGCTGTAAATGCAAATTATTAGTAGTTATGACTCCTGTAAATAAAAGAGTATTTTTATTTGGCAGGTCTCAGATGAAGTGGAACAGTCATGTCAAATATGTGCTGTGTTAGTAACAGATTGGTGAAAGGGGAAGCAAGACCCCAAATCTATTGGGATTGATATCAAATCTACACACAAATGTACGGGCAGAGGTCAGGCTTAGACTTGACGCTCTGCTAAAAATTAGATGGGATTTGTTAGGCTGTTGCTCTCTCAAACAAGATTTATTTCCAAAAGGCTGTTTTATTTCTGATGTCCTTATATCCATTGCTTTATATTGTGTGGGTTGTTTAAATATTTGTGTGCTTTCAGGAGCAGCAATTTCATCTCTCTAACAGAAAAATGTTGCAGCTGGCAGTGGCTCTGTGCCAGTAACACACAGGATGTTGGAACAGCCCTGTGTTCAGTGTTCCTCTGCCCCAGCAATCTGGATTATGTTTTTGTAAATTCATTTGATCATGGCGCTCATGAAAATTACAAATTAACATCAGTAAGTAGGAGCTAGCACGGTCTCAGTGTATCTTGGGTAATTTTTGCCATAGCTCTTCTGCTTAGCTCAGTCCTTATGAGAGGAGGCTGAAGGGAGACCTTTGCAGCTACCTGACAGGAGGCTGTAGTGAGGCAGGTGTTGAGCTCTTCTCCCAAGTAAAGAACGATAGGACTAGAGGAAATGGCCTGAAGTTGCACCAGGGGAGGTTTAGAATAGATATTAAGAAGAACTTCTTTACTGAATGAGTCGTCAGGCACTGGAATGGACTGCCCAAGGAGGTGGTGGAGTCACCATCCCCGGAGGTATTTAAAAAAACACGTAGGTGTGGCAGTTCAGGATATGCACTAGTGGGCATGGTCATTTTTTTTCTGGGTTGACAGTTGGACTCAGTGATCTTAGGAGGTCTTTTCCAACCATAATGATTCTGTGATTCCTTTCCCCAGGTTATGTGGACTGGCACTAGTGGTGCACCAGGGAAGAAACTACAAATGCTACAAGAACTGAAGGAGAACAAATTTTATGCAGCTTGAGACTAGCATGAAACCCAGTCAAGCTCCCTAGAATGAGTGAAATATGGGATTACAGTACAAATACAATACAAAGTGATATAGTAGCAGACCAACTATTAAGGTTTCCATTAAAACCTTGAGCATTTAAGAATATACTTAGCTACATCCCTGCTTTGCAATGCATTCCTGTGCTAGTTGAATCTCCCTCAGTGGCACAAACCTGTTGATTGCCTTTGTTTATGATTGAAGTGAATAGTTACTCTTGCATAAGATTTGATCCTTAGATGAGCATAGAGTTGGTGACTTAAAACCAATACAAAGTGTAAAAATGATTCTACTTTGACCTGCAGTACTAATTTCACACACACATACATCACCTTGTTCTGGTTCTGAGCCAGGACACAACTAATTTCCTTCTGAATAATTTTACTTTTCAGTTAAGTTTCTTCTAAGTAACTGCATTTGCTGAAATTATTAGCATGTTTTTCAGTCAGTGTCTGCTTCTAGGACTATAAACTGATATTGAAGGCCACTGCTTGGTTCTGCTAAACATCTTATGCACCAGAAACAAAAGGGAGAAAAAGGGGTCACACCTGTGACCCTCTTGTGGTGAGGACTGGACTGGGCAGGTGACCCAAAATTGATCCAAAATTGACCAAAAGGAAGGATTCCATCCCATACGCCTCATACTCAGTATGAATCTGAGAGATCATGAGAGTCAAACTCTCTTCATCCATAAGTGATAATCCTGGGAGAGTTCAATCCATTCTTCTGCCTCTGATCATGATCCATGCATTCCTGAGGCCTGTTCCCATCTGTGGCTGACTCCAGGAGTCCAGTCCTGAACTTTCCTTGCAATCACAGGGATCTCATGAGCATTACTTGGAGAGGGAGGAGCATGATATTAGATTTGTGTATTGGTACTTATTTCTTTCTTTGTGGGTTTTTTGGTGGTTGGGTTTTTGTTTGTTTGCTTGTTTGTTGTGGGTTTGTTTTGTTTTAGTTTGGTTTTGGTTTTCTTCATCATTATAGTTTTCATTAAAGCTGTGTAGCATGGTTTTCAACCCATAAATCTCTCTCCCTTATTCTCTTTCCTTTTACTTTCTGGGAAGGGAGAGGGGTTAATAAAAAGCATCTGTTATTCTATTAATTGACAGCCCAGCATTAAACCTTGACACCTAGTCTTTTGTTTTTAACCACTTTTGAAAGTGACTCACTTCTGCACTGGGAAAAATATTAGTCATCTTCATAGTTTTTGGCAATACTTAAAGACAACACCAACAAAAATTTAGCATCACATAGCAAGCTATCCACACTCTATATTCACTAAGAGGCCATGCCATATATGCTCCAGAAGGGAGTCAGGCAAATGGGAAGTTGCCTCAGTGAAGCCATTTACACCAGCAAACCATTACCTCACAGTGTGTAAATCCAGATGACACTCATGTAACTAACCTAAGGAAAACAGTCACTTGTCCACTGAAGAGCTGTTCATTAGATTAGAGCAAGAGAGATCAATAGACTCAGCTTCCATCTGCATTTTCATCATGAGAGCGTACAGGAAATTAAATGGAATTTGATGTAACACCCTAATGCCATACTGCCATTTATTTGTATGGTAATATATCATATAAAGCATTCCCCAAAGTTTAGCCTGTTAGTTCATTTGGATAATTGAACATTTAGTGCTTCCTCCCCTTCCTCTGTACCCTCTGTTCCCTCCTTTCAGAAAGAAAAAATAATCAATTTATTAATTATTGGCTCCTACTGCAGAATAATTCATGCTCCTTTCCATTGGCAATACCCAAGTGTTCTTATCTGCTTGAGAAATATATAATAATAAAAGGCTGAGAGACAGAGGCTTTTTAAAAGAAATCATGAGCTAAAAAACATAAGGCCTGCAGAGACCAGTGCACTTCAAATATTACCATTAATCTCAATTTCTGTGACAAGCTAAATCAAAATATCTCTATACTTTGGAATCAGGCTCACCTTCACTCCACAATTACTGTTCCTGTGATTTTAATGGCCAGGACTGTTGGTTTGATCACATCCACCCTACCAGCAGCCTGGGGAAAGGCAGCCTGCCAGCACGCTCCCAGTGTGGGGTTATTACTGTCTTCTCTTGCCCCTGTGGAAGCCCTCGCAGCAGAGTGCCCGAGCCATGGTGCTGTCCTGAGTCATCCTGCTGGCACACCTCAAGTTGCTTAGAATCACAGAAAGTGAGGGGTTGGAAGGGACCTCCAAAGATCATTGAGTCCAACCCCCCTGCCAGAGCAGGGTCACCTACAGCAGGTCACACAGGAACACATCCAGGTGGGCTCTGAATGTCTCCAGGGAAGGAGACTCCACAACCTCCCTGGGCAGCCTGTGCCAGTGCTCTGTCACCCTCACAGTGAAAAAATTCTGCCTTATATTTGCACGGAACTGCCTGTGCTCCAGTTTATAACCATTTTCCCTTGCCCTGTTGTTAGTCACCCCTGAGAAAAGCTTGACTCCATTCTCCTGGCACTCACCCCTTACATGTTTATAAACATTGATGAGGTCACCCCTCATTTTCCTCTTCTCCAAGCTGAAGAGCCCCAGCTCCCTCAGTCTTTCCTCATAAGGGAGATGTTCCACTCCCTTCATCATCTTGGAGGCTCTGCGCTTCACTGGACTCTTCTGTTCTGCTTCTCCCTGTGACCCTGGGTCCTAGGGAGTGGCTTTAAACTCCTTCAACCTGCCCCTGAAATGTGAGCAGCTAACTAGGTGCTCTGCTCCAGGACTGAATTTGAAATTAAAAATTCTAGCAAAGTTTGTCTCACAAGATTTTTTTTTTTTTAATTAGAAGAGCAGAATGGCTAGGAGGAATGAGGATTCATACAGCTGAGTTTCCCCAAACATTTCCCTCTTCTGCTGAGATATTCCCAAACAAGATTTGAGTCTTTTTCATGCTTCTCTCAAATTTCTAGGTGCTTGATAGCTATATTTCATTGAACAGCACTATCTCAGAGCTGGAACTTGCCCTACACTACTAAAAGATTTGACCATATTGTTTCAAGGTGCAGTCCCCCCATCTGCTGATGAGGATGAGACTTGTTGCTTGACAGCCTTTGTGGTTTCTTGGGCTCTGTCCCATCAGTGTTGCTGCCTGAGAAAAGTCACATCAGGGGATTCCAAGAAGATAATTCACTGCACTGTTCTGTACTACACACTGCTGCACAAGATCAGACCTTCCTAAATGTTGCCTTTTTACCCTATTGCCAATTTTTAATGCTGGAATAGCAATTAACTATGTTGGATGCTCTCTATTAACCCCTCACCCTCCCCAGAAAGGGAAAGGAAAGAGAATAAGGGAGAGAGACTTACAGGTTGGAAACTACACTACCCAGCTTTAAGGAAAACTATAATGATGAAAAGGAAAATAAATGAGTAGTACAAATATGTACAAAAATATACAAAACTAATATTACCTCACCTCCCTTGCAATAATGCTCACATCACCACTGATGCTGCAAGGCAGGCCCTGGAAAAGTCCCAGACTGGACACCTGGATTCAGCTATAGATGGGAACTGGATTCAGGATCAGATGGATTCAGAAATGCATGGATCATGATCAAGCACAGAAGATGGACAAAGAAAGCTTGACCCTTGTGATCCCTCATATTTATACTGGGTATGACTCGTATGGGATGGAATACTTCCTTTGGTCAATTTTGGGTCACTTGTCCAGATCATTCCGCCCCAAAGGAGGGTCATGAGTATGACTCCCTTTCCTCCTTTTTATTTCTGGAACATAAGAAGTTTAGCAGGACCAAGCAGTGGCCTTGGTTCTGCATACCATTCTCCAGCAGGAACTATAAACATTGGGTGTTATCAGTCCCAGAAACAGACACTGACTGGAAAATATGCTGTCAATTTCTGCAAGTGCCATTACTTAGAAGAGACTTAACTGAAATTACTAGAAAGAAAATTAGTTCTGTTCCGGCTCGAACCAGGATATGTGGTAGGGTTGGCCACTTGGGAATTGGGGGGAAAACAGAAATCATTGCAAAAATTAATGGAATACCACAATAGGTTTTGCAAATTATTAAAGAACATAAGCCCCGTTAACAATGTTCACTACTTTTTGTAACTCAAAATGCTCAGCTAGGGTAGGCAGCAGATGATGTATTTGCAACCAAAATATTCTAAAGCTTGATCCTGGATTTTGCCTCAAATTTCTGCCTGCATAGCACCAAAAGTATCATAAAAAGGCAGAATGTAGAGGACCCCACAAAGAGAAACCATGACCAAAGCTGGAGGGTGCTTGTTGCAGGTGGCAAGATGGGAGAGTTTTGCAAACTTCACAAAAGGCAATGTGCAAGCTGCCTGATTTCATGTGGGAGCACTGGCCCAGTTAGCAAGTAAACTGCAGCAGTAGTGGTCAAGGGTTGGACCTGATGATCTCTGAGGTCCCTTCCAACCCAGCTGATTCTATGATTCTATGATAAAGAGGCAGGTTTATGAAAAAAAAACATTGTGATGTTGCTCCAGTGGTGGCTCAGGCTGTGAACAGCAACACTGTTTTTCTTTTCCTTGAAAGACCACAATATGTCCTTGCTGACATGTAAATATCTGTTGTAGCTTAGGTTTGGCTTCTCTTGGGAGCATTGAAACCAGACAAATGTAACTACTCTGTCCACATAAGGCAAAGCAAAAACACACAACTGAAAGGTTGGAAGTTGTTCTTCCTGACCTCAGGGAGGAAACTCCAAGCTCCTTTTAGCATGGTGCTGGTTTTCAGTTTTCTCAGTAGGTCGTTTGCATCACAAAGTCTTCCTGTGGGAACCCCCTCCAGCCATGACCCATTCCATGTAGCTCAGGGAAGAGGAGAGGAAGGAGTCATCAACATCATTGCAGAAGCTGCTGATGGGAAGAGATACCTCACTCAGCAAGCAAGGCACTGCTTGTCTTTGACTGAGCCAGGACATAACCGATTTTCTTTCTAGTAACTTTACTTTTTAGTTAAGTCTCTTCTAAGTGGCTGCATATGCTGAAATTAACAGCATATTTACCAGTCAGTGTCTGCTTCTAGGACTGATAATGCCCAATGCTTATGGTTACTGCTGGAGAATGATACCCAGAACCAGGGCCACTGCTTGGTTCTGCTAAACTTTTTATGTGCCAGAAACATAAAAAGGGAGGAAACATAAAAAGGAGGAAACATATAAAGGGAGCACCCTTTTGTAGTGAGGGGAGGAGCGGACTGGACAGGTGACCAAAACTGACCAGAGGAAGTATTCCATCCTATACATGTCATACTCGGAATAAATCTGTGGGACCCTAAGGGTCAAGCTCTCTTCATCCATGGGGGGTTTCCTGGGAGGACTTGATCTGTTCTCCTGCCTTTGATCCCAATCTGTGAGTTCCTGAGTCCAGTTTTCATCTGCAGCAGATTCCAGGAGCCCAACCCATGATTTTCCCAGGACCTGCCCTGCAGCCTCAGTAGTAACATGAGCATTATTGAGGAGGGAGGAGTGTGGTATTAGTTTTGCGTATATTTGTACACATTTCCTTCTTTCTTTCTTTCTTTCTTTCTTTCTTTCTTTCTTTCTTTCTTTCTTTCTTTCTTTCTTTCTTTCTTTCTTTCTTTCTTTCTTTCTTTCTTTCTTTCTTTCTTTCTTTCTTTCTTTCTTTCTCTCTTTCTCTCTTTCTCTCTTTCTCTCTTTCTCTCTTTCTCTCTTTCTTTCTCTCTTTCTTTCTCTCTTTCTTTCTCTCTTTCTCTCTTTCTCTCTTTCTCTCTTTCTCTCTCTTTCTTTCTTTCTTTCTTTCTTTCTTTCTTTCTTTCTTTCTTTCTTTCTTTCTTTCTTTCTTTCTTTCTTTCTTTCTTTCTTTCTTTCTTTCTTTCTTTCTTTCTTTCTTTCTTTCTGTGTTTTTTTTCATCATTATTGTTTTCATTAAAACTGTGTAGTTTGGCTTTCAACCTGTAAATCTCTCTCCCTTATTCTCCTTTCTCTTTCTGGGAAGGAGAGAGGTTAATAGAAAGCATCTGTATAATTTCTGGCCCAGCATTAAATTGAAATTTGTATCAAAGGGAGTTTTTTCCCAGTGAACAAATACAGCTACACCTACAACAAACTGCAGCTACTGGCTGAGTTGGTGATGCTAAAGATACTCTGACACTGTGTCCAAAAGTCCATCCTGCAGGCTGCTACAGGGTTGTGATTTTCTCAGCAGCTACACAGTGAAGATGAAGTTTTAGCAGTCTTGAACATTAGGGTTATTCAGAAGCATTCAGAGGTCTAAATAGGTCACAACCCAATAAATTTGTAGCTTATAGGCCAAACACTTACCCAGATGGCTTTGGTGCAAACAGAAATTGTCAAGAATTGAGGGACTGATTGTTTGCCAGTGCTCATGGATCAAGTTCAGTCTAAGAAGATAGCCAATTCCTGCCATTTCTCCTCACCTCGAAGCATCTTGAAAAAGACCTGCACTGAAAACCCTGGAGACTTTCTGCAGTATGAAGCTGGGTGAAGATGATCTGGAAGATGTAGCTCACCAGTGTGACAAATGCTGCCTCTACACTGTGATCTGGCTGGTAGATTCACAGCATTGAGTGGGATGTCCTGGAGGTTGGGTTTTGCTACTGTCAGACTTCTTGATGGCAAAGCCCTCTCACAGGCAGCTGTAGAAAGGCAACAAATTTAGTTGTCTCTGCAGAAGAGGGCATTTAATGCTCTAATTGTGTGTAGTTCTTATCTGTGGAAATTGGAGTTTTTTTTCCAATAGTGAAAGAGAAAATCTAATCAGAAATGTCCCACTGTTGTCTTTATTATCTCACTGGAATAAAAACTAGACCTCTAGAAGTTAGTAGACAATAAATATCATTCTCTTTCACAGGAGTGAAGTACTCAGAAGTAAGAGGAAGAAATACAAGAGCTGATGACTGGGAGCAAAAAAACATTAAAAAGATGGAGCATACCAAGGTTCAGCTGTGTTGGCTATTTGTCAGAACCAGAGACTACCTGATACGAAAACACCAGATTGAAGCCTTTGTAAAGCACTGTTTAAAGGTTCTATTTCTTCCACAGGTGAATAGAACACTGTGTAATCACCACTTCATGTCAAAAGGTTAAAATAAACAGTCTTTGAAGAGTTGTATCATATCTGTGTATCAGCATCATAGGAGCACTAAAAGGAAGAGACGTCGGAGTACAGGTGGATAGAAAAGAAAATGCAGCAAAACAACTTAGGTGCATTAAAAAACAACTGTCAAACCAACAGTGAGCAAATGCTAAGAAATTATCAGACCAACAGTCGAGTAGATTGAACTGCTTTCCCTCTTGAGATGAGGATTCAGCCACGAAGCCAATGGAAGTGCTAGCATGGCTTCTAACCTCAACAAATTAGCTTGGTGACTCAGGGAATAGAAGTTTCAGTTGTCTTCAGCTGGCTCTACTGTCAGGAGGCTATACCTCTGCAGGCACACATACAAACATAATGTATGGAACAGAAAAAAAATGGTTGTTGAAAAGGGCACTTACTGAATTTGACACATTGGATGGAGCAGTTGTTCTGCTACTGTCAGGAGATTAATCCCTTGCATGCTGGGGTATTATATTTAATCTTCTCCAGGAGGTGAATTAATCAGGATTAGGAAACATAAACTAGTGGCAAAACCAATTTTGCCAGTCTAAGTGTCTCTTCACAGCTATAATGTTCTAATTGTTCTTTGAAATCTCCTGTAGGGAGGGTCTCATCCAATGAATATGCTGCCTAATCTAAAATGGCCCATGGTAACATTCCCTGTTGTTTAAAAACAAAATCAGGAGAAAAAAAGGAAAGAAAGAAAAAAAGGGTGAAGAGGAGAAAGGAGGAGAAAACCAGGAGAAATTTGGTCACACTGTTAATGAACCTTTGAATGATCTTTTGATGATCACTTTTTCAGAAAAAAGTAAAATGGGGAAATGAGAGAGATTCTCTCAAGTCTGTTTCTAATACATCTTACTGTCTTAGAAACCTATTCTTAGGATTCAGACATGTGTTCTGCAGGACAGATGTGCTATAAAATACAAATGATGATGTCTTTGTGGCAGAAAAGGTTAAGCCAAAGCCTATTAAAGTCAATAAAAAACTCCTGGTGGTTTCAATGGGCTTTGGATCAGGTGCAAAGTAAGCAATGGGGAACTATGGGGCCTCTGCTCCCTGCCCGGCCCTACAACAGGGTTCCCAAGTGACCCTACCAGTTAATTTATGTTTCATGCCTTAGTTTCCCTACTTTTTGGAGTCTTCTAAAGTGCCTACCCACAGGCATAATCAAGCTTAATGGTTCATAAGGTGACTGAAAAATCTTTGAAAGCTGTAAGACTGCAAGGTATTCCTGGTACTCAGGTACCCAGCAAATGTTTTCTTTTATGGCTGATTAAACACCTAATGTTTAAGGTATGAGGGGCTGGTGAACACAAGTGTTAATAGCAGGTTCCCATAGATTAGTTTTTCTCCTAAGTGGGCCTACTTTGAACTTAATTCCCATGTTTATTTAGCTGTGCATATGTGTGTGCATGGCGCTGCATGTAGCCAAGGGCCAGAAGGACTGAGCCCCTCCCTGAGGAAGCTCTGACAGAGGATCTGTGCAAATGTGCTTCCTCTTCCTTTCACTCCCCAACCTTAAGGTCAGAGGATCTGGAAAATCCTCCTCCACCCTGTGACTTGATCTGATGATTGTAAGAGAACCATGTTCCCCTGTGCTTTCCTCTCTCCACCCTTCCCCCTTGAAGCCTGGTAACCCTTTAAAGCCTTCTCTAGATTGATGCCCATTGATCCAGAGCTCCAAGGAGGGATGCGGGGGCTTTGGATGCTTGTGTTTTGACAGGAGGAGCAGCCCTGAGCATCCCAGGTGGGAGGCTGTTTCTGTGACTCTCATGGGCCAAGACAACATGTGAAAACTGTGTCCCAAAGGGTGTTTAGGGGCATAGCTTCCAGCTCCAAGACTGACAGGAGGCCAGTCTGGTAAGTGCATCAATTATTAACTCAGTTGAAAAGAGTTAAGTGCTTGCTTTTTTTTTTTTTTGATTCAGGTCAGCCAAGTCAGGAATTCCTGCCTTTGGCTTCCAGCTCCACTGTGATGTGAGGGGCCCCCACAGCAGCTGGTGGCTCTGCAGCCCATGCTCCATGGACAGCATGGACAGGAGCATCAGGGCTGAAAGGGCACCATTTCAAGGATCCCCTCTGGGTGGATCTCTCTGTGGGTGCTTTCCAACATTTACTGGCACTGCCCTTAAGCAACTGCTTGGGAGACTCAGAAAAGCCTTCAGGGAGCCCTGGGTTTTAATCACAGGGAAAGGGACAGATGGCCAGAGAAACATCTTCATTGGCCATTCCACCTTTGGAGAAATCATGAATCGAGCTCCTTTGGGCTAGAGGTTTCTTAGGGAAAAAAACGCCACAAGCAAAAAACCCCAAATCAAGCAAAAATGAACAAAAACCCCACAAACAACAAAACAAAACAAGAAATAACAATAAAAATATTAATAATAATTTAAAAAAGGCGTTTAGAATTGTTTTTATCTTCCTTCTGGCTCCTGAGACTTTAAGTCATGCCGAGTTTTTCTCTGCCTCATCAGAGTAAGAAAGTTGCTTCTTATTTACAGCTGAAGGTGCAAGGAAGGGCTGAGGTACTGTGACAAGCACCTTGGCTGCAGGCAGAAAGTAAATCCATGAGCACAAGAGCACGGTGGCCATGGCCACTGAGACTCAAGACGGATACTGTCTCACTCCGATGGCAGCCGTGGGCTTGCTGAAGGCGAGCAGGGCTGACTCGCAGCCCAGCGTGCCCCTTCCTGCCACCTAAAGCTACTCTTAGGTCCCCAACTCTTGGCCCTATCTGGGGTGTTTAATGCAGTTCCAGTAAAGCAGTGTCCCCAGCGGGGCAGGCAGAGGGGAAGCAGCGGCTGTGGCAGTGGCAGTCCCGCTCACACCATGGCCCACAGGGTCTCGCCTCTTCCTCTCCTCTCCTCTCCTCTCCTCTCCTCTCCTCTCCTCTCCTCTCCTCTCCTCTCCTCTCCTCTCCTCTCCTCTCCTCTCCTCTCCTCTCCCTCTCCTCTCCTCTCCTTTCCTCTCCTTTCCTCTCCTCTCCTCTCCTCTCCTCTTCTCTCCTTTCCTCTCCTTTCCTCTCCTTTCCTCTCCTTTCCTCTCCTTTCCTCTCCTTTCCTCTCCTTTCCTCTCCTCTCCTCTCCTCTCCTCTCCTCTCCTCTCCTCTCCTCTCCTCTCCTCTCCTCTCCTCTCCTCTCCTCTCCTCTCCTCTCCTCTCCTCTCCTCTCCTCTCCTCTCCTCTCCTCTCCTCTCCTCTCCTCTCCTCTCCTCTCCTCTCCTCTCCTCTCCTCTCCTCTCCTCTCCTCTCCTCTCCTCTCCTCTCCTCTCCTCTCCTCTCCTCTCCTCTCCTCTCCTCTCCTCTCCTCTCCTCTCCTCTCCTCTCCTCTCCTCTCCTCTCCCTCTCCTCTCCCTCTCCTCTCCTCTCCTCTCCTCTCCTCTCCTCTCCTCTCCTCTCCTCTCCTCTCCTCTCCTCTCCTCTCCTCTCCTCTCCTCTCCTCTCCTCTCCTCTCCTGCCCTTGCGGTGGCCCTGGGCACAGGGCACAGGCAGGGACTCTGAGGCCAGGATGCCAGGAGGCAGGGCTTGGCACGTCTCCGGTGCCAACCTTGGCAGCTCTGTGCCTCATTGCAGCCATCAAAGAACCAGTCGGTCCCCTTAGGACAGGAGGGGGAAAGTGGCCGTGTCCCACCTGCTGCTCCTCTCTGTGGGCGGGCAGGTGACCGACCCAGTGCTTCTCAGAAACACTAAAGGCACTCCCAAATTCTAAAAATTCACATGCAGACCTGGGAATCCCGTGTTAATCTAAATGATTTTTAAGGAACCGCTTGGGACTATTGGCGTATGTTGCTTTTGTATACAGTTGGTCAGTTCTTGTATAGACTTTGCCTCCATGAAGGGAGCAGAGAGTACTCCCCAAAGAACAAATTTAGCATGTGCCTCCATTTTTCCACTCAGCCTAGATTAAGCAAACATTTTAGGTTCTATCAGTGTTTGTGGTCTACAATTAAAAAAGCTGAGACAGATACAGGTTAGTCTGGTTCTTCTGTGGAGTGATTCATTACAGATACACAGGCCAGGGAATGCATGCTGCAGCAATATGTCTGACCCACAGAATAAGTACTTTCTAATATTAGCATTGGCCCAAGTGAATTACACGGAGATGCCTGTGTAATTATGCCTCTTTGAAAGGCCTCTCAGTAAACATATATGTGTATAAAGTGTCTTTCAGTTAAAGAAGACAAAGTGCTTTGGGTCTTAGTCCACTCCATTTACGCTAAGGCGCCATTACTCTTCTGTGGCAGTGAAACTATCCTGGGATTCAGCTTGGAGAAAACCACAGATGTTTGTGTTCTGCAACAAACATTTCTGGGTGCCTACATTTGTAGAGGTAATCATGAAATGAGTTACCATGGGGCCACAAACCTGGCTATAAATATATGCACAAATTTCACGTTTCCTGAAGCAGGAACTGCTATTTATTGTGTACAGCACCTGACACAATGAAGTCTTGACCTGCTTAGTGTTCCTGTGCCGTCCTACAGTGAAATGGTGAATAAAATAGCAATAGTGATGTTTTGCCCTTTCCTTCTGCACGGTCTTATTGCTAGAGTGTTTTTGTTTAGTGGGTCTAATTAACAAACTTAAGGAGTTGCTACTGAATGCAGAGGATTTTGAAGAAGGCAAGTTTTTGCCATTTGTGAATCCTGCCTACTTTAAAACAAGACATGGGTTTCTTGAAATCTGTAAGAAACCAACCCCTGGTTTTTACAATACTAATGAATTCTGTGCAGTGCAAAAGGTCATATAAAAAAGCAGCAGGAGGACAGGATGCCGGTATAAAACACTGTGCAGATTTACTTCCTAAATTAACATTTTTTCTTTCTTTTTCTTTTTTTCTTTAAGTCTCCCTGGGACTTCATGGAATAATAGCATCTTGTGCTAGACAAAGGAAATGAAAGAGCATTAAGTACAGGTATACTGCAAACACAGTAGGCAAAATAATGGGACATTTCTAAAGAAAACCAACAACAGAACCCAACAAGGAATGCAGCTTTAAGTAGAAACATGCGATTCAGCTTATCAGCAACTTTACATTTTATTTATTGTCAAACGTATTGGGAAGATATTAGGTGGACAAGTACATGCAAAAGCTGTCAAAAAGATCAACGGGAATGAAGTTATTGAATTTATGAGAAACTCGTGTGCATCTACCCATGCAGGAATGATGGAGGGTTATTATACCTGGCTATATATTCCCTGATTCTGAAGAGACTGGACTAAATGTTTCCCTACCACAGTTTCATCACGGTCTTTGGATTTTTATTAAACTCATATTTGCCTGGTGTAGGGGCCGGAAAACATAAGCTCTGATAACACTGCAATCCAACATATGTACGAAAGATCGGTTTAATAAATATAAGGGCCACAAAGTAAAATGTCTGAGGTATTTGGAAGAATTTTTAGTTAAAGACAAGTTTAGCTCACTGCAACAGCTGACTTGCTTGCACAAACTGTTTGGCTCACCAAGGAAAATCTATGGCAAGGCATAAAGTGGCGTAAGATAGAAAACCTCGCTAAATTTACAAGAGAAGCCCATACACGTTTGTCACTTTGCTTGAGTAGCCAGCTCCCTCTGCCTGCTCAGAGGCTTTAGGAGGATTGTGGACTCAGCTTGCCCCAGGCCAGGAGGTGTACTGGGACTTGATGGCAGTGAGGCTCCCTCCCCAGGTCCTCATCTGCTTGGGGAAATGAGGGTGACAGGGGTGACTTATCTCACCATCCAGCTGTACTTTCTGGCCAATGCAAGAGGGGATCAGTGCCATTCCTTGCTTTTCCCTGTCCTGCCTCATGCCAAAGAGATGTACAAAGCACAGTCCTGACACCTCTGCCCATTCTTCCCTTTTAGTCTCCTCCTCCACTGGACTGTTTCTAATTTCTTGTCTTGCTGTCACACTTGCTGGGCACACCCATTCATCCTCAGGTTCCTGTGGGATAAAAGGAGGATTAAGTTACCTGTTTTCTGTTTCAGGCAAGAGATTCTGAGCCCTTTCCTGTCCTGAGTCACCAGGATCCTTCAGGGCTCTCCAAGGGTAAGCTCTTGCAGGAGGGGGGAAGCTGAGAAGGCTCCCTTGGCAACAGCACTCTTTCCTTTCATCTCTCTGCATCTCTCTGCATGCAGTCCTCTGGATATTCATCTGCAAAATGGAAAAAGATAAGCTTTGCCCCGTTTTCCATTCCAACAGGCACTGGAATATTACCAAGGAATCTGGGAAGGTGTGAAAAAAAGATAAATATAAAAAGGGGAAGAAAATTATGACATGAGAAATAGTGAAGAAGAGGAAGTAGCGGAATAGAAATTAAGATCCTAAGTATTGGTTTACATGATACCTCCACTTTCATGGTAATGTGCACTTTCTGGATTGGCATAACTGTGCAGGAGCCTTTTGTACTAAGAAACACTAATTTCACACAGAACCTCTTTAAAGGATCACAGAAATCCAGCCTTATATTAAAAGTGCTGGAATCGCTATACTGAAGTTAATCCTTTAGGGGACAGGGAAGAAAAATCAATAATACAGCATGATGATCTATATTTTGCTTCCACATTCTGCCTGGGATTGCCCCCAAAATTCCTCTGATGAGACAATTTAAAACTTTGAAGATCTGTGACCAGTGCATACCAATCGTATTCTCCTTTGCTTTTCCTTTATCATCTCCCTCCCAACCTTCCTCTTAGTTCTTTGGGTCAAAAGGGCATAACTTCCTGTCTGCCTCCTAAAACTGTGGTCTTTTGAAGCAAGAATGAGCTGAAGGTGAATTTCATTTTGCAGATAGCTGAACATGAAAACATTCAAAATAAATAGGAACAGAATCTGAGTGCTGTTATAAAGGAAAAAACATGCAAGCAAAGTGATTCCCTCAGAATACTCGCAAAAAAGAAACAGATGTGAAAAAAATCTAAATGTGAATATAAAATAAAATCCAGACCTGTAAAACCTATTTTCTTGGCAAAGAAAGACAGATTTATTGACATTTCCTCAAAATATGGAAACAACATATTTGAAAAAGTGAAAAATAAGGTGAAAATACAGAACCATAGGCTTGAAAAAATCAACAAAAAGAACAAAGTGAGGGTTTGCAGAAGCCAAATAAATGCTGACATGACTGTAAGAGAGCAAGTAAAATAACCCCAGCTAGCAAAAGGAAGTGTCTGCATCATAGCTGAAGAAAAATAAATTGGAGAAATGTCACTTCGAAAAATGATCTGTTATCTTCATCAAGAATTTACTTGCTAAATTCTGACCATAATGAGGCTGCAGTATAACATTTCTGCAGCTGACCTTCACACTACTTAAAAGGATGTTTGTTTATTTTTTCAGTTGGAGACTAAGGCTACTTTGAAGCTTACAAATATTAACATCACATACACTCCACCTCAGTGTGTGGGTTGTTTCCAGGCTGAAAGGTTTAGAAAAATGTACAACTGATCTGCAAGGCATAACATTCATCTTGATGAGATCTATAACTTAATCAGTTTAACATACATAACTGTTCTTTTTTCAGTATGTCCTGGTGACACACTATTTTGAGGAAGAACACAATAAAAGCCACACCTGAAAAGCCACACAGCAAAAAATGTGGTACTAGAGGCTTCATCCTTATCTGTTAAAAAACTAGAACACGCAATCTACATAAAAGCTACAATCTTTATTTCCACTAGCAAATTAATTCTCATTCTCAGTGAACACTGATGTTCAAAATACAGGCTCACTTAAAAAAATAAAGTATGCATCTGACTAAAAATGGGGTTTTGCTTGTTAACTGATCTTTACTGATCTTTACAATTTCAACATGTTTAAGATGCTATGATCTCTTGAGGTCCCTCCTAACCACTAACATTCTGTGATACACACCAGTACAGGTTTTAATTATTTGAAGCATTTTGCTTAGAGCAGACAAGATGTAAGATGCCAAAATACTGGAAAGAAATTGTGACAACAGTTTTAACTTTTTGATTTTTATTTTTCAGGTATTTCATTGGTGTCATTAACCAAAAAACTGAGTTATTTAATTAGATCATCAGTACAAGGTCTTTCTGAAATTTCTTATGAAATGACAGCTCAAAGCAACCACTTCCAAACTTTCTTCAGTCCATATCTTACATAACATTAATTTTCTGCAACCTCTGATGTTGGACCCAGTAGTGTACTGCAATGTCAGTCCTGTACGAAACCATTAATGTTAGTGAATACAGAATTTCTGTCAGGGTAGAAGCCCACAAACAGCTACATTTAAAGGCATAACTCCTGATTTAGGATATTACTATATATAGTTTAAGCTGTCAGATACAGCTGACCACATTTTAAATTCTATTCTCTTCTCTCCTCTCCTCTCCTCTCCTCTCTTCTCCTTTCTGCTTTTATAGAATATGCTGTTTGCTTCACAGCATTTCAGAGTAGACCTTCTTCATGCTATATACATGGGAGCTGGAGAGATTAGATTGCATTTTAATGTGTCCTTTCCCTCTGATATTTTCTCTTCTATACTCCAGAGTAATCCCATGCCCACCTCACAGAAAGGTGGCTTTCTCACCTCCAGGCAGAAAACTGACTCAGTGTAAGTCTTGCAGGAAGTCACTCAAATAGCATGTACTTGTTAGAGAGTGACAGGGTGATTGATACCTTACCAGCAGAGATTGACCTCACATTTTGAAGCCATGTAATTGAAAAGGTTAGCAGATAATGCCAGAGCCCTAACTCTGACACCCGGAGCTCCACCTAACATATTTTCCAGGCAGATGACCTCTCTTTTTCCCCAGACCTGAGAAGGGTGACAATTTTCAAATCACTGCAAGATCTTCCCTTAAAGATATAAAATATTCTGACAGGTCAGCAAAGAACTTGAAATAGCTAAGTTCTCCATTCCTAAAGCAAAGGATTATTATCAATAACTGCTCATTGCTTCCTGGCACCCTTGCCACAAGTCTCAGAATGTCTCAGCTCCCTGTTTCACCCCAGTCAACAATTACTTAGAATGTTGAAGAGAGGTGATGAAACAACATGTATTTTTGGACAGAAAGGCCATAAAACATACTGCAATTTGGTAGAGCTTCATTGATATTAAGCAGTTTGTGAGTAGAACAACTAACTGAAAAAGAACTGAAATGCTACAATTGCAGCTTTTATTTGTGCCTAGAGGTCACTAAACTAGCAAACATGCCTTAAAAGATGGCAAAGCTGCACTGAGGCAAGACAGAGGTGATTCTTTCTGAGAGAAAGACAAGCATCATAGAAGTTGCTGTTTATCATGCCACACATCCTCAAAGGCATCTGTTTCTATATTATTAAATTATTCTTTTAGCCTGTGACTCATTTTTGTTGCTTCACAAACATAAACTCCCTTGATTTCTGTTCTGTTCAACTGAGGAAAGTATCAGCCCCCAATGGAAGGTTTTTGCATGTGGGAGAGAAATGGAAGTGGAGACTGTGGAACCTGCAGGGCAGAAGCAGCCCTACTTTAAGTATGACTTATGGTCATAACTTAGTGATGTGGACCTTGAGCGCATGAAGATCTTACATACCATGCTCATTGGGGAAGTATAGGGAAGAGGAAGGAAACACTCTCAGCATCATGCTAAATGCCCAAATTTGTTACCTCCCACAGGAGACATGATTCTGAATTAACTGTTTTCAGAATTACACAGGGCACTCATCTGCTTTATGGGTCTTTGCCTCAATAAAGTCCTCATAGAAACACCCATAATGCTTTATTTCTTTTAAATTTAGCCAAATTATCAAACAGTTTTTCTAAAGAAATAATTGTTTGGAGCTGCTTGTCCTCATTTTAGCCAAGACAGAACTAATTTTCTTTCTTGTAATTTTACTTTCCAGTTAAGCCTCTTCTAAGTAAATTCATGTGCTGAAATCAACAGCATGTTCTTCAGTCAGTGTCTGCTTCTAGGACTGATGACGCCCAATGTTTATAGTTCCTGCTGGAGAATGGTATACAGAACCAAGGCCACTGCTTGGCTCTGAAAAACATCTTATGTTCCAGAAATAAAAGGGAGGAAAAGGGGTCACACCTGCAGCCCTCTTTTGCGTAGGAGTAGACTGTGCAGGTGACCCAAAATGGGATCACTTTCACTACAACATCTCCTGTCCAATTCCAGGAGCCTCTTGTGACACCACTGAGCAGTAAGTTAGTGATAAAAACATGCTAACATAATCATCTTGTGAAACCAACTACCTAGGTGTTTCATAACTTCAGTTTTACTAATGCTGGTTTGGGCACATAAAGGTTTTCAGTTATCCTAGATGAAGCAAAGAGTTTACAGCCTTATGCATATAAACCACTGTGGAAACCAGTTGAGAAAGCCACTGTTTTTGTCTGTCTGTGCAACAAGAGAAGTCTCTGGAGATTGAAGCCAGCAGTTCACCAAGCTACTTGTTTATATTTTTTTTTTCCTCTATAAAATTCAGCCGAGAATGCCTTATCTAATATAGATGATCAGAAGTGTAACTGACAAATTAGGATAAAATACTTCTTTTGTTTTCTTTGAGTTTTCACCTTCGTTTCAATAAATGTTGTTCTTGTTAAGGTCACTGGCATGTGTGTAATTTTACACTGATGCCCTCAAGGAAAGAAAGTCTTGAATCCTGTGGGGGCAAGTATTGAACAGTTTGTACTGCTTTTGAGGTTAATCCAGAGAGCAGAACTACACCTTCTGAAATGTGTTTTCATGAGGCTCTCATATTCAAACCAAGACTACTGTGAGAACCAGAAAGACCAAAGTAGAAAGACAAAAACAAGGAGGAGAAGGTCAAAGACTCTTAAGTAATAACATGACCTGTATAGGGCAGTCCAGGGAGATCCAGATTAGACCTCCTTGCATTCTGAACTTCTCAGGTGCATCTGGATCCAACCTTAGTCTCAGACCTGGCTCTTCCAGGGAGAGTACTAAAATGTTAAGGCTGCAAGAAATGCTTGACCATCAGAAACCCTTTATTGGATTAAGGTGAAATGCCACTCATGGTCTGTATTTGAACATAAGATTTAATTAAAACTATACAATGAATAATAGCTGATACTTCAACTATTGTACATGCTCAGGCAGCACAATCATAAAGGCTGACATTTTGATGACAAAAGTGACAATACATATATGTTCAAGCTGTGCAACTTGGGGAAAATTCATAGTAGGCCTTACGTTACTTAATGGTTTTAGGAAGGAAAAGGGAGAGAGAGAGGAAGAGAGAGACAGAGAGAGAGAAAGAGAAAGAGAGAGAGAAAGAGAAAGAGAAAGAGAAAGAGAAAGAGAAAGAAAAAGAAGCAAAGTTGGAGAGAGAGATAGCAGAAAATCACTAGTCTCGGATCCAGCACTGGGACAGCCAACAGGGAGTGTTGGGAGTCAGTGAAGCTCCTGAAGCCCACCATCACAGCTCCCAATTTTATAGGCCTGTTTTGCTTAAACAATTGTTTCTAAAGATGAGTAATCGTGGCTGACATATCAGACTGAGCAACTGGAGTGGACCTCTGACCTCTCTGCTCTTTCATTGTTATCTCTATTGTCTTGATATGCAGGTACCAGGCCATCTGCAGGCCTTTATTTCCAGAGGCTACAAGCAGTCCTTTTGCTTTGTTGAAGGCTTACAATGGTGCTTTGACACCACCAGAATAGGTCCTGAGAGCTGATCCCTCACGAGTAACCAATGTTTAACTTGTGTAACACTGGTCCACAGGGCAGTCCAGTCTTTCCTCGTAGCCTCTTGTGCATGTTGGACAAGAAAAGAAGAATTTGTATGCCTGTGGAGCTGTGCCACAAGCCAAGTCGTTCCAGAAAAGAAGAGCTAGTGTAGTCTGGCTTTGTGTGGCTTTACGTATTTTGATTTCTTGAAGTCCCATCCAACCTGGCCTTGAAAACCTCCAGGAAGGGAGCATCCACAATGTCTCTGGGCAACCTGGACCTCATGCTAAATTACTTACTTTTATAGAAATAAAGGTCATGGAAGAGCATTATAATACACATAGGTATGCTAAATAACATGTAAATAGAACAGAGGTTAAATTTATATATAGTTCTTAATCAATTTAGTAATTGAAAAAGACAAACAGTTTAAATAATGAATTTTGATGGCTACATCCTTATTTTATTCTTCATACTATTAATTTCTTACAAGTCAAAATGCTTCCCCTTGGTCCGCACCTGTTCTATTTAGCATAAAAAGAAAGATAAGCAAGTCAATAAAATAGATACATTGTCAGAAAAGGTGGAGGGGAAAATAAAAGACTACTAGCTCTAAGAAACTTTTAATTCATCAGATCTCATCCATAAAGAGGGAGAAATTTTGTTCTGTATAATTTTAAAGGTAAATTAAAAAACATCTACTTCCTATTTGCTATGTGTTTCATTTTTAAAAGCCTTCTCCTTTTCACATTATTTTAATTTGGCAGCCCTGTGGATCATTTATGGTTTTTCAGACATGAACTTAATTTGAAATGAATGATCAGTTTGTTTTCTGATCTCCCTTGTCTACTGGAACACAGTGTAATTCCCTTCTGTCTTGACCACCATCATGCCTTATTGCTCCTGCTAGGGAAGAACTGCTAAGTGATCTAAATGAGAAACACATATCTACATCTGCATTTATAGGTGTGTAGGGTTAGAAAACAGGCTTCTAACATACAGAGGAACAGTACAATGGTAAAAGCCTACCTTGACTTCTCAGGGGCATGGTCCATTAACATTAACTAAGCTTTTAAAGTCCGGGTCCTTTATTTTATTGTAAGTATTGACATTTAGAATGAGTAAAGTCTGGAACTCAAATCAGAGGCCCTTACTAATTTCCTAATTTATTACTGGGAGCTAAGAAATTCCCGTACAATTCCCACAAGGATGCAGACAGAGTCGGGACAGACAGACAAGTGGAAAGTGGGAGCTAATGAATATTTCTTAGTGTCAGACAGGTAAAGCACTCCCCCTCTTCCTGTTAATTCAGTTGAAACAATGAAGAGAAAAACCCAACCCACCCTTGTCTTGTTTGGCTTAGACATGAACCCTTGATAAGACTCTGCAAAACAAGAAACTGTAATAGATTTTTAGCTACCTTTTGCTGAGAAACTCATATATCAAAAAAAAGTAGAAATCGTGGTGTACTTCTGCAACTAATGTACAGTCAGCTGAATATGCTGTAGATAAGAGAAAATTACTGAGATAAAGAATAATATAACATTTTTCCTTCAATATTACATACTTTACATTTCTCTACATAAAGGATATCCCAGCAGGAAGGAGAAAGGTGGAGCACAATCCCTGTAGCATTTCTTGTTCTGCATTGTACAAAACTTTGTAGGGACACAGGAAGAGGATACGGAAGTTTCTACAGGAAAACGGAGAAAAGTTAAAATATAAACAGAATCCAAAAATTTACCAACAGTTTATATAATTTCCTTCTTCCCTTTAAATGTTTAAAGACACATTATAGCATAGTTTACTATATGTTTCTATGGGTGTACAGTTTTGCAGTTTCTCTTGCAATCATATCTCAAAGCAATTCTTAACATTAATTTTGCAAGCTATATTACATGGAGTAATGTGAGCCGTAATTGATTTGCTACAGCATCCTCCTTTTAACAGAATGAGCAAGTTTGTACTACAAACTGTGTAGATTTTTGAAGAAACTTGGTGTTTAACCAAAGTCTCCCTGAAGACAACTTCCACAATAAAAACTTTATTGAAACTCATTGAAGTCAAAACAAACTTGCCATAACCTCAACACCTTTTACTCGAGGATATAAGATCTCTCTTCAGCAAAGCTTAAGAATGTGCTTAAATCTGGTGTTTTCCTGCAGCTGAAATGTGTCTGAGAGGGTTATAGCTGGAGATCTGTCCTCTCTCCTCGAGCAGCCATGATTCACTGGACAGTGCCAGTGGTGGGATACAGTCATGTTATCTGTTCCCATAGGTTTGTGGTTGCTTGGATTTCTTTTGTGTTAAGCACAACAAAAGAGCACATAGTTAACTCTTAAGAACTTGTTTGGTAAGTATGAACTTAGACTTGTGTTTATGGTCTTTTACTAAGTCTGGGTATGAAGGAGACTATATATAAAACTGTATATAAAAGCTTTCTACGTGTATGTGGCATCTCTGGATAACCAGTCAAGAGTGCACTAATAACAGCCAAGGCAATATTCATATAAACAGAGTTTTGGCTGCACAGCATCAGCCTTCTTAGAACTGTGTGTATTGCTAGTATGTAATAAAGCATTATGGGCAGGCAAATGGGTATATGAGTTTCAGCACGTGTACATTTAAGCTACAGGCAGGATAGCACTCCTGGCTTAATACAGAGCAAACCAGTATATGCAAGAAATATGAATATATATGAATATATATGAATATACATGAATATATGTGAAACAGGGATTTTTCAGAGGAACAAGACTAAGTTTGCACTGCAAGCCTCCATTACCTAAAGTTTTATATGAATCAAAACACTGTCGCTCTTAAATCACTTGGTTGTGAGTCTGTTTACACTGAAAGCTTTGCATGCTTCCAGTTCAGATGAATAGCAAAAAAAGTTTGACTAAAATCACCTCACAGACCTCTGGAAAGTGATTTCACATTTCAGCTGTCCAGAAGGGAAGGTATTAGCCTAAGGGATACCTGTCTCTTCTAACACTAAGCACCAAACTTGAGTGGCTGGGGAGGCTTCCCAGGATTTCTGCATTGTCAGCAGAGAGAAGCAGGTACCTCTGGATCATTCATATCAGGGACTTAACTCACGTGCTTTGAATTGTTTTCTGAAGTCTCTTCCTGTTACTGTACATCAAGAATAATGAGTGCACATGCATGTGTAAGATAAAAAAATTAAGACAGATTCTTTTTTTTTTTACCTTTTTTTGTGTAATGTGACTTTGAGAAATTATTTTGTATCAAGCAAAAGGCAGCCACACTTATGGTAAGAGCAGTAATTACCCATAAGAAAAACATAATGCATGTACTTTATGTTTTGTGCCAATGACTGGTTAAGGGGTTAGCTTTGAGTTTAAAACCTAAAGAGATTTTGAAGATTTAATTGCTCTTCCGAGGTGTCTTATATATGATGTTTATAATTACGGCTATGCAGTATAAGAACAGGGAGTGCTTTAAGAAAACATTTATTATTTTGTTAGAAAATGCACATCACCAAGAACATGCATAATTAACTTTGTAACTACAAACACAATAATACAATCATTGGAACATCATAATCAAATAGCACCTTACTGAAAATTGTTAGCTAGAAATGTCTCTCAAAGTGTGTGTCATACCTGGAAATATAAAAGCTATAAAGTCACTTGTTGAAGATAAAATCTGCACAATTTCATTTTTTAAATAAAAATCTTAGAATTAATGTGGGATGAACAGGAGTGGCAACTAAAGTTCTCACTCAGATCTTTAATTAATTTGCCTGGAAAGAAGTAGAACAGAGTCAAAGATCTGAAAGAAGCACAGTGACCTCTGAAATAGTTAATCTGAGTAGTTAGATTATACCTCAAGGTTATAGAAAGATTCTTGGAATCCTCTTTCCCTGTTTTATGGGTTGCTCATTTAGGTGCTATAGACTCCTTCAGCACACAGCAATGTGACACTCCTGAAATGACAAAAAAAAAAAATCACACAGGAAGTAATTCCTTATAAATCTTTCAGTAAAATGGCAAACCTAATGAAATTGTACATGCAAATGATGCTTTCACTTGAAACATGTTGGGTCATGTGCTTTCTTCCACAACAACATACAGGGAAAGCAAAACATTCAGGAAACCAAAAATGTGCCAGAGGAAGGGGAGTATAAAAGCAGTAATTTCCCCCCAACACTCCTTCCTGATCAAACACCACAGCCTTCCGGGGGTGGGTGAAAGAGAAGAGGAAAACCTTGGGGTCTCCACAACATCATTCCCTGAAGACTCAAAGCGGATTTCTAATTGCAACCCAGCAGCAATTCTCATTCACAGCCTCTCTCAGGAGAGACTGGAAAATGCTCCCTGAAGAAAAAAAGAAGTCCCTGGGAGGATAGAAGGAGCTCCTGCTTCTTTGCCAAGGTCCTACCATCTGCAGAGAATAATTGTTTCATGATACGAAGAAGCACTTATTCCTTCTCACAGGAAACATTTTAGGCTAAAACTTACAGAATTTCTCTGTTTCAGATAATGGGGCATGAGGTTTTGAACCTTTTGATGATGACATGCGATTATTTTTTCCACTAATCTGATCCAACTTCAAACGAGGTTTCTGAGCAGCACACATGGTACTGTTGATGTCTGCCATCTAAAAAACCTTTTCTAAAGCTCATAATTTTCTTTGCTCAGGGAAAAGCCCAGGAAGAAATAATGCTTGCTAAGGAACAATGTGCAGCCCAGTCTCTTGAGTTTCCATGGCTTTAGAGTCTGTGTTACACTCTGGAGGTATCACCGGGCAATATTGCAGAGAGAACTTTTGCCAGTGAAGCTGCCTGTGAGATGAGATAAAACTGAAGACCTGACCACTTTGTGAGTGGTATGGATCTCCTGGGACTTTTTGCAATAATGAAGTTGTTGGCTCTGAAGCTCATGTTTGGCCAGCTACAGGAAAGGATGAAAGAGAAAAACTAAACCTGCTACAGGAACATTCATCAATATTGATGCAACATTTTCAAGGCATTTAAAAAGCATGTTGTGAAGGGCAACCAAGAATCCTACATGGATTAGGCTGCCATTGCAACTCAGGTGAATAGTTTCCATATACCCACTTTCCAAACCCCCCATAAAACCATCTGTAACCTGGCAGGTGGTCATTCAATCTAGAATTACTTGAAAATAAGAAAAAAAAAATGGTTATGAGTCATTATTCCACAAAACCTATTATGTTAGTTGTCATAAAGGCAGACACAAATTTGAAGCTTTTTCACTGCAGAACCTGTAATCTAGAAATACAAAATGTTTAGAGAGGGTAAAACAATGTATACATTCATTAAATATATTTTCAATTAAAAGATTAAATGAAATGACAATTATTTTCAACTGCTTTCAACTTTGTTCTTGATAATTACACATGATTATAAGCATCTATGTACATCTAAGGAAAATTGTATACTGCAAAGTGACATTACAATTATTTAATTAAATTTAATTATTTAATTACAGTGGGACTCAAGGCTTAGAGTGAAATTACATGAAAACCTGGACCAACACAGACATAAGCCTCAGCCTGATGAGCTTAAACAGAGATCTGGAATACAGCAAACCTACCTTTTTTTTTTTTTCTTTGCCTTTTTTTAGTTTGGTTTATTACAGCAGCACATGACATTTATGAACAGCTTAAAAATACTGTAGAAACAATCTGAAAGGACAAGACAAAGACTGGTTTCTTAACTGATGTAATTTAATAAAAATAAGGTAGAATTATAGTTACTATACTTAGGAATGCTTTGGGGCAATTTTTTCAACTGAAGGATATGTTTATAAATACCAGCTCTTTTACAAACTGCACTGTCCCTAGATAAACAGGACACAGAGACATCCTGGGTGCATATGTTTGTTCAAGGATTGCCTGAACGCATCAGATTAAGACTTTTAGCAGCAGTAACCTGTCTTACTGGTCGAAAGTGAGCTGCCTCTAGTCACTCTTAGTCCTTTAAGAGTGTGACAGCTGTTGTCTGGATCGACTCTGAGCAAGAAACTATTTCCAAAGCTAAACCTCAACATCTTCATAGCTTGGGGGCAGATTTCAGGCTTTATAATTAGTAGCCATAATGATAATATGCACTGGTGAACGGATGTGCATCGAGACATAGAAGTGACTATAGACTAGTGACTCTACTGAAAAGATAACTAGCATTTTTATGACTATGTTAACAATCAGGTTATGTGAGTGGAATTTCTTTGTCAGAAGAAAAAAAAAAAAAAAAAAAAAAGGGTCCTACACAGTACAAATCTGCAATTTTCCTCATTCATCATCTTGTATTTTTGCATCAGATAAGCCTTAAGGATAACTATAACACTAGATAATTTAGCCAGGCAGACATCACAGATGAGAGAGTTTTAGAAATAATTCTTTAAAGCATAGTATTACTATGAAGCATATAGATGTAGTTTTCAGAACTATTTTCCCAATGTCATCCACAATATATTACAATCCGTAGCCCTGCCGAAAAGCTCCCATTTTCTTCCAGTTCCAGGAGAACTTTCTTAAATTCTCATATTTCCATCATATCTTGGTGCCTTTATTCAATTAAATAAGTTCTATGCTTTCTTCTCCAGCATCTGTAGGGTGGTATGAACAGCCCTCATCCAGTGGTCACCCAATCTCCAGCATGGCAGATTTACTTAGGTTTCTGCCTCACTATCTAGAAAAAAAAAAAAAAATGACTGATGCTGTAAAAAAATTCTAGCGCTGACAACAAGGTCACAACACAATAAAAAGAAATATTTTAATTCAAAAATAATTAAAAGATCTAGTGGTATTTCTTTTTGTAAAAGAAGAGAATTTATATTGGTTTTGAGAATGTGTTCTCTCAAATCTCCACACCAATAACAAATCAAGGCACTTCTGGAATATCTCTCCCTTGTCTTGTTCACAATACCAGTGAGAGGTAAATGTAGAAGATGAATGCTGGTACCTGCAGCATTATCTGTTGGTACCCTAAAAGCTTCTCTGGCTCTCTGGATTTGCTAAACCAAGTCTTCATTTGTAGTTCCCAAAAAAAGATTGATTCCTGCATCCCAATGACTTAACTACAATGACAGCAAAGAATTCATCCACTGGGCATTTTAATCTAGAAAATACAGTATCTCAAGATAAACATTTTAATTCTGCTTTATTTGGGAAACACAAAAATTTGGGAAACACAAAATCCTTACTTCTAAAAGGGAAAATATCAAAGTTACATAATTTGGTGTGCCGATGCAGTGTTATTTTTGCTCTCTCATGGTATGTTAGAAGATAGGAAGGAAGAAACTTGATGCACTTCCACGGGAGACTTGCAATTTGCTCACTGCCAGCTGTTTGGATGTTATTGACTGATGCTGAGTGGCCACCTGTGATGATCCTTTTAATTCCATCAAAGCACACTTTTGTCCTGAATGACATTGTAAGCAACAACCTAACAGTGATAAAAAAACATAGCTTCTGTGTCATTGCATGTCAAGAACATTCTGAACTGCAGGTATTGTGCTGGAATGATAAAGCTTGTGACTTCTAAAAGAAATTGCAGAACAGTATTGATTTTAAAGTATTATGCACTGAACATTGTTGATGCACTGGGCAGACAGAAGATAACGTCACTTACTGTGAGATTTCCTAAATAAAGTTAGAAATAGCGCAATATGAGACACAAGAAAAGACTTAAAGGATTGGAATTCCAAGTACTGGAAGTGTCACCCTTTTAATAAATATAAACCAATGGTTTATACCCGAGATCATCTGCTTGAGGGTCAAAACCTAAATCCCAATCAGCCAGCTACCACTGGTCTCTTTCTGAGGTCTGATGTGGAGCTGAAAGACCCTCCTCAGACTGGACTTTCAGAGTGCCCCTCGACTTCTAGTATGTCATTTCCCTCCAGTTTATGGTGTCGTGCTGTACTGCACCATTTCCACACTCTGCTACCCACTCGAGATCCATCTCGGGAAGGTGTCCTGTGCATCCAGCAAGCTCTCCCGTACCACCAGCCCCACAGCCCATATGCTGACCCACGGGGGAGCTGCCCAACGCTTTGGGGCATCACTTTGGGTGGGACAAGGACAGCCTCCTCTCCCAAGCCAAGTGGGTTCGCCGAGGCCCCTCGCCCCGCTTCGGGAAGGGGGAGAACACGAAGATCCCTTCGGAAGCGCTTCTTAAGTATCTCTCAAGTGTCCCTCCCGGGAGAAAGACGGGGTTGTTTCGTTTTGTTTTGTTTTTTGCCAAGACATTGGAGCCGGCTGGTAGCCGGGATGGTTCGGTGGGCCAAGCACTGGGCTGGTGGGAAGCTCCGTGGGCCAAACACTGGGCTGGTGGGAAGCTCCTCCCCAGGGGTGTAGCACAGGAAGAGGTGGAGGTCGGGAGCTCCCTGGGAGGCTGTGGGGTCACCGTTACCCGCTTGACTATGTGTGTGTCTTATATTACAGCCATGCTGCACATCAGTGGCCAGAGCGAGGGGAGAGGGGAGGAAAAGCCTGTTTACACAGACTGCAAACCGCCTGGGGAATAATGCAGGAAAGGAAGTGAGCCGGCTCTCTGTCTGACTGCTCTGACTTCCTGCTCGCTCTCACACACACACACACACACACACACACACACACACACACACCGTCCGAAAAAAAAAAAAAAAAAAAAAAATAGAGAGGGGGGGGGGGGGAAATAAATCAGGATCTCATTACAAGAGCAACAGAGCGTTTGCAGAAGACTGTCAGCATGGAGAACCAGGGGATTTTAAGCAACTCCCTCTAAACTACCAGGAGAGAGCGGAAAAGTCCCTCAGGCTCTGGGTAGGTACAAGTGCTGCTGCGCCTGCCCCGGCTCCTCCAAAGTTTCGGGGGGCTTCGCCGAGGGGGAGGCCGGCGGCGGCGGCGGCTGCTGCAGGGGCCGGCGCTCCCCTCGCTGCTGGGGGACACGGTGGGGCAAACCCCGGGCTGGAGGTGAGGAGCACCGAGAGGGGGGGGAGGCTCGGAGCCCCGCTCCGTTCCGGGGGTCCCGGGGGTCCTGCCTCAGGGCCAGGGCAGCGGTAACCTCCAGAGGGCCGGGGGTAGCGTTTGGAGGGTGCGGGGGCTCCCGGCGCCTCGGGGGGGCTTCCCGGCTGCTTCGGGGGGGGCTCCGCCGTCCCCCGGGAGCTGCGGGGGTAGGTGAGGGGAATGAGCGTGTGTGTGGGGCGGGCGGGGGGCCGGGGTGTGAGGAGGGGCGGGAGGGGGACGCTGCCTGACAGGGCGCAGCGGGTTGGGGGCAGCGCCGGGACCCCTCGCAGACCCGCAGCTTCCTCGGCTGTTGCGGGTCCTATCTTGCCCTCCCCCCTTCCAACCCCATCAGTGTCCGGGTGCTGCCCGGTACCGAGCAGCATCCCGGTACCGGCGCTGGGGGCGGCGGGGCCCGTGTGGCTGTCACGGAGGCGGGGGGCACCCGGGGGTCCCCGCTGCGAGGCCAAGAGGGGCCGGGTGTGTGTGTGTGTGTGTGTGTGTGTGTGTGTGTGTGTCTGTGTGTTTGGGGGGGAAGGGAAGGCTCCTGCAGAAACTGCAGAAGGGGCTTTAAAAAAAAAAAAAAAAAAAAAAGAAAGAAAGAAAGAAAAGAGGGGAAAAAAAAAAAAAAGTGTCGGGAGAGTTTCTGGCTTGTCTGGAAACAGCAAGACTAATTGCCATGCGCTTCCGGTTTGAAACTGGCAGCAGACAACATCTTGAAAATGAGTCACTGCAGCTCACAAAGAAACTCTGTGGTTTTCTCCCTCTCAGGTTTATGTATTCGCTCCTTTTTAGAGTTTCCTTTGTAGTCGTCTACGTTCTCCTCGCCCCCCCCCCCCCCCCCCCGCTTTTCTTAGCCACCCCCTGCCCCAAGACCCCTTGGCTGATGTGGATAGTTTCCACGATGAAATGGAAAAAAAAAAAAAAAAGAAAAAAAAAAAGAAAAAAAGAAAAACCACTGTAAAATGTTTGTAAGGGAATGAAAAAAAAAATAGGAGAGAGAGAAAGGGAGAGAAAGTGGAGAGTTGTTTTTGGATCTGGCTTTGCTGAAGGTTAGAGGGACGCTGATGCTGCAGGGGGAAAAAGTTCCCTGAATTTTCCACTGGCTGCAGGAAGAGAGCCCATTTAGTCATGGCTAAGTAATGTCTGCACACACACCAACTAATCTCATTAGGAGTTTCCGTTCCCTAACACAGGAGGGTTTTGTGAAGCCCTGTCAGCCTTTCTAACATTGCAGTTGAAAGGGAGACAAGTTACATCTTTATTTACTTAGGGGTGTAGTGCTAAGAGAAGTTTACACAATGCAGCATCTTTTTGGTCATGAAGACTCCGAAAGTCAATGGTTTCATTTAATTTCAAGCAGAAATTCTTGGTTGATCTCATATTTTTTGCTCATACAGTCTTTTTGATTGTTTCAGATTAAACGTAATTTGTGCATCAATAGTTTAACAGGGTGAATTGCAGAAATGGGGTGCACGGAAGGCTATGTTACCATAAATGTGTTCTGTGCATCTACAACAATTGTATGTAATTGCCTGATTAAAAAGCCTCTTGTGCCAGGATACTGAGGTGATGGGCATGTTTGGAAAGTGTATTCAGTCACATAACCTTGCTGTATGGGTGCTTTACGTATTTAATTTCCGTGTGATACTTTGTACATATCACTTGACTTAGTGGTATGTGTAATTATTTTGTCATGATTTATTTTCATAGCAGTCATGAAAAAAAGTTTGGTGCTCAGAATTAGAAGATTTTTGCCAAGTCATCTTTAATTCAAATTAGAAGTTAATGACTTACTGCAAAAAAGTCTGGAGCAAACAAAGAAAATGGAGTCTTGCTTGCGGTTAGATCTTAAATTAAAGAAATGTCAAAAAAATTGAATGAAATTGCATCTAATATGAAATAACTGGCTACTTACTTGAATTACTATGATAGCATTAAACTAGCAAATATTGTGCAAAAAAAAGTAGTACTTGGATGGAGTACTCATTACAGCGTACCACGTGTTTACCTTTGAGGATCTTCAGTGTTTCCTGTACTTCCTATGTCCAAGCTGCACAGAAAAGTTCTTCATTAACATCATGTTACAGAGGACTTTTATTAGTGGATTAGTGACACAATCTCCTGACACAGATGCCTTATTGATCTCCTCGTTGGGAGAGAAGAATTTTTAGAATAGTATGTGAAATAGAAAATGCTTCATCTCTGTTTCAATTAAGAGCAGTCATCAGGTAGGGAGAACTCAGGTTTTGGAGTCTTCTTTTGTAAAATTCTAAATTTTATAGAGAGAGGTCCATTAATGGGCAAAATGGTCAAAAATCTTCTGAATATGCTATGGAACAATTAGTGTGGTGTACAACACTAAAACTCTTACTGTACAGTATTCCCTAGCTCTTACTGCCTCTCTTTGAAACATGGACATTAAATTGTCCACTTACTGCATTAAATATTGCTGGAATTTCACTGTGACATCTGCTGAATCAGTATAGATGAAGCGCACACATTTATATATACATAGATGTATATATGTAGTCTATCTACACCAGATACATTTTGTATATTGTATTCACTCAGCATAAGTAAAAACATCTTGATTTCCCCATAGAAAAAGAGATAGTAGTAGTGTACCTGTAGTATGTTCTGTGTATTTGAGAGACTGAATGAGAAGTAATCCATAGATGTGTTAAAAATACAATTGTTCTTGTAGGAACAGAAAAAAAAATCTAAATATCAAATTGTGCGTGATGGTTTCCACTCAAAAAATAAAAATGTCTTAAAGTTGTAAGTATGATTTTATTCTTTGCTTGTTTTAATCTACAAAATACTGAAGTATGTGAGAAGAATATATACTATCGGCTGAGGGATGAAATATCAGAATTGCGTGTATCTCAGTTTTCCAAATCAATCCTGTGAGTTGTTCCTAGGAAGAAAAAACCCACGGGGTAATTTATACACTTTACGATATCACCAACTCCACCTACATCCAACAGCTGAAATAAGCAACGTAGTCTCAGGGGGAGAAACTCAGCTACAGCCTTCCTTGTAACTGTGTTTATAAACCTCTCTGCACATGGATGCTTTCATATGTAGAAACAAATAATCTATTTTGTTTTATTCATCAGCAACTCTCACTACTTACTGATTCACAGTTGTTTTTTGCTCATGTTACTTAGTGGTGTTTTATTAAACTCAAACCACGAAAACAAAACAAGTCTCTCACTCCCAAGACTGAGGTGTTCCCCTTTACTGTGCCTGAAATCCAATTATGTTAACTTTACCTTCTTGTTGTAATGTCCTTCTTGGGAAGGAGGCCAGCTTCAGGGTGTGTTATGGTAGAGGTGTTCTTATGGGAAAGTATTACAGCTCAGGTGACAGTATAACTGAAGCTGAAATCTACCTTAGTTTAAAAATCTGTTCTGGAGGATTTAGCACTGATTGAAAGTCATTTTGCAGGTTCACCAAAGTGTCTGAAGTTGTTGGTTGCTCTGAGGATCTTGTGTTTGCATGTAGGAAGATGGGTATATATATGATACTTAAGGACACAGGTCCATCAGCTGTTACAGAAAATACAAGTCTTTGTCATGTGATTGCATTCCCAAGGCAATGTGTTGTTTCAGAAAATCAAAGAAAAGAGATGCTGAAATAAAAAGTTATTTGGCTTCTAAAGAAGGGAGAGTGGGATACAGCTGGGAGAACCAACTTACAGTAATTTGTGATGCATATATTAGTAAAAGTTCTTTTAGCTCATTTATCTTGGTGACATCATATAAAATGTGTATAGTTAGTTATCTCTGAGTGGTTCTCTGTTGCAGTACTAAAAAATTCTAAAATAGCAAAGAATTCATACGCCAGTTAATGCTTCCAACAAGGATATTCCCTTGTTCCCAGGATATTGCAAGGGTGGACTCACTTGTGCAATTCAGACTGTTTATCAGTCCATGATTTTCTTCTGGTGGCAGCATCCCCCGTGTTCAGCATGCCTGGACACTTCTGCTTGAATCCAGCTTAGACCCATGACACTGATTATAGGACACTGTTAGCCTGGGCCAGTTTGGACGAGTACTGTTGGTTTTGAACTGCTGTGTTATCTTTTGTAACCACACCCAATGGTTCATGCAACGGGCTGTCACTTAGGGGCCTTTGAAAATGATGCTGGGCTCTGCATACCCAGATTGATTCACCATGACTTTCTCCTTGGTGTTTCCCACAATAGGGAATCTCACAGTCTTGAATCATTAGACAGATGTTTGTGTCATCTGTGGCTTATTAAATGAATCAGCTTATATTCTGGAGGCTGTTGAGAGCTCCTTAAAGACTGAACGTGTGTGTTCCAGTGTTGAAATATTTTGTTGAATAAGGAATGATTAAAAAATTAGTCATGATTTTGAGGAGAATGTCAAGGTGCTGGCACAGGAAGTCCATCTCACTGCACTGCAAAATGCAAGGCTGCAAGTATGGCAACAAAGCAGATGAAGCACAAAGTGCCTCTTATCTCTGCACTTCACAAAAAGAAAATGCATCTTTCTTCTTAAAAGTTTCTTTAACTCATAGTGATTTTATATGCCAGTAACTATATCAGAATTGAAATTCTTAAGCGTTTGCTGTCGAGTGGATTTAGTCAAAAGCTCTTGGAAGGAGACTTGCTGCTTTTCTAAATGCAAAAATATCTGCCTTAAGCATTGATATGGAAATATCACTAAATCACTACCTGACAGCTAATTTAATGCCAATTCATAGTGTAGTCATTCTGCATTTTTAATTTTGTGTGAATACCCTGGTAGTTTTTACAGTACCAAAAAGTACCCTGGAATTGTTAACCTGCTTAGTTACTGTAATTCATGGCCACTATCTCACAGTTTATAAATAATGAAATATTTAATTAGTAAAGTTATATTACAGTTAAGAACATGTGAGGGAGTCCAACTTTTACCACGCCCTAAGCAGATACAACTCAGCTGAAAATCAAACATTTTTACTTCTATGGAGTTACAGTTGCCAACCCCATGACTGATTTTCACCTACTTGCTGAAGTACCATTGCTGTGACTATCTAGAACAGTGGGGTTTGTCCTTTTCCTATCTGTGGGTCCATAACTATTTTTGAGCAGATGCCTGTGTTGCAGTTGACTCTACTGTAGGAGTACTCTGGTATTTTTACATCTCCTTCAGAAGGAATCCATTGACCCCTATGTGCAGGGGCCACGTGTTGAAAACTGCTCTCCTGTATGGTATCATCTGTGGACTTTTAGGAAATATATCAATCAATTGTGCAAAGAAAGGTCTCTAAAGACTATCATGTGCTCTGTCTACATCTGAACGGTTAGCTACAGCTCAGGGTCTTCAAAGAGAAGAATTTCTGTAGGAAGCCATAGACTTACTTTTAATTTTGTTCTTTTAAAGCACTTATTTCTGAGTGTCAGCACTTCAGTTAATGCACTGAGACTGACTGCATATTGCAAACGTTTAAATAATACCTTAGACCTTGAATGTCACTAAGGCATTGGAGTAGCTCTTGCTTGCTTTGTGCAAGTGTCCTGCTAGTCTTTATAACTGTGCTCTCAATTTTGCAGTGTTAAGAGTGCTTGAAGGATAATGGCCATTCTATGGATTCCCCCAGACTAATTTGTGAGTGTAATTCCAATCATGTCTGTGCCTCTGCTTGCCAGTATTTGAATATTCAGAATGTATCTTGGATAATCTTTGCAAATACTGATTACTACATGTTACTGGATTTCTGTCTTAGCTTCTTCAGCTTTGAGGTATGCAGGTTTTTTATCCTGGGGATCCTAACTTGAAGATCATTTGAGGTACTGGGAGAAGAAAACTTAGATCTTACACATGGTCTTTTAGTTTTAGCTGTCATTAAATTATGTAATGAATCATTTGGTTGTAATTTTTATGATTCTTGCCATTTGTTCAAAATTGGTAAAAGCTTTCTAAGTACTAACCTAACTATTAAGTCCTGCTAATACCATTTTACAAGATGGATCTTTCTCTGAAAGTATTAGTCAGCAAGCCAAGAATTTGGTGTAAAATACGCTTTTGCAGCTGTACAAAAAGTGTAGACTTGGATTATATACTACATCTTAAGAATGTAAATGTTTTTAATCAAATGGCCTCCTGTAAGTTTCCCATCCTGATTTTGCAAAAGATCTGATAGTTCATCTGGAAAACAGATTTCTATTATGCATCCATTTGCCTGTAATGTGGTGACAGCACCTCTTTACTGTATCTCTGTATATATATATATATATTTTTTTAATATATATGAAGAAAATTGATCAGATGTGTTTAATTTTAAGGTTTTTGGGAAGGATGCTAATGAACAATGCTGTTTGTAAATGTCTGTATTGTGGTAATGCCAAGTGGCTTCTCTTGTATCGAGTCACAATACAGCACAAACAAAAAGTTTATGGGCACAAGTATCAAAATTATATCTTCCCAGCAATTAACAGTAATTCACGAGAAGAAAAAAACCTTTAATGAATGCTTTTTAAAGTAAGGACAAATTCCTGTTTCAGCTCTGTTAGTGAAATCTGGAGAAAGTCTGCTGCCTTCAGAGAATTTCTTCCATGCTACATTAATACAGCTGAGATGGGAATGTGGGTTTAGATGCTAGATATAGACCTCTGTGAAGTCTGGTGACTCAGAGCAGACTCAGAACAAGTGGCATGTGTGGTTAGTTTAGCAAACTGGGAGCATGGAGTAGGGCTGGTGTAGGAAGCGTGACTGCAGCACTAATTCAGTACTGCTGGTTCAGAACTGAAGCCCTGCCATGCAACTGCATACAAACCAGAGAAGTGTCAGGATTCCTTGGGATCAATTCCTTGGGAGAAGGATAGAGCCGAAGTGGCAGTGCAGTCTCATCCAAGCTGAGGAGAGGGGGATAGAGTATTCACGTTATCTTTAAACATGGATTCTTATCCAGGATTTAGCGTGCAAATCAAAGTAGTGGCAGTGACACAGAGACACCAGCAAACCAGTTGGGGTGTTGCTGTCACTTCTGAACCTAAGCAGCCTGGGCACTCTGTACACAGCAAAGTTTGCTGTAGTCATTGGAGTGATGTCCCATTTGTCTGTCCTTCAGTCGGGACACAGCACAGGAGTGTAAAAACCAGATTTTCTGTTTGCTGGAATTTCATGTATTTGATGATATGTTCTGTTAGATATTCCAGTGCTTAGGAACAATGTTAGGGGAAATGTGTAGGTGTGAGCTTCAGGTTCCTGTTGGTGTAGTAGACAAGTGAATAATGTCAGAAGATAAGAATCTCTTAATTGGGTTTCAGTTTACCTTAGCACATGATTAACATGCATGTCAGAACTTTGATTAGCACTGGGGAAGAAGGAGAATGGCAGATTTCTGACACCTAAGAGTGGTTCTTAATTCAGGTTTTTAAGATGAGACCAACGTGTATAGAAATTTACAGTGAAAAATGTAGACCTTGACGAGTGCTGCTCATTTTTTTATGGCTAAGGAACTTCTTACACCCTGGCTTGTGATCCAGGATCTACTGTAGTATTGCTGATGTTTTGGGAAGAAATTGTCCTGGTAAAGTTCTATGTAAGTTACCATCTGTGTAATTGTATCAGGCCATTTTCAATATAATGCTGTCACTGACTCCCCCTGCAACTTGAGAATATACAGGTAAGACTGCATGTTATTTAGTGGCTGAATGGCTCATTTTGCTAATCCAGCAAATTCTGACAATTCAGTGTGCATAGAAATGTGAGCTCTGCCTGCCAATATAAGCTGCAATGATCTTGCTGAGCTCCAGGTCTCGCAGAAATTGCCAGTCAGATCTGTTTGCCTGAAGAGAACTCCCAGGACTGCTGTTCCTGACCTTTTGGCCAGGTTCCTCTCTGCTCACAGTATTAAAAAGACCTGCTTGTTAGTATCTAAGTTTCTGGTCCAGGAAAAAACAGTAGGGAGGGGAAGATTAGTTTTAAAATCTGAATATGAAATGTATTAAAAGCCAAATTTGAGACAGCTGATAGAACACCATTTAAAATATAGGAGACATTAGCATGTTACAAAGCATTCAGTCTGCTGTCACAAAATTGGAAAATTTAATATTTCAGTTTAAGAAGGGAGTACAGATAAGGAGTACATTTGGGGGTAATCATTGCTTGATATGTCAGATAAAATTTCAGAATAGCCACCATTCCTGGAGGCTGTATCCTCTGTGCTCTTAACTATTTTTTTGTGTTTTCATGCACATTTTCTCTGAATTTATGAAAAGGTGTATCAGAAATTTTATATAGGACAGTCAGATAATCATGATCTGTGTCCTGCTGGTGCCGACAAAAATGAAGGAGAAAGTCACACAGGAAAAATAAACATATAGGGCTGACTTTGAAAGCAGAAGTCCGTCGGCATGCAGCATAGCATATTGCCAGCACACCACAGATGTGCACCACATGAGCAGACAAAAAGTGGTGTGAGGAGTCTGCATTCATTCCACTTCTGTCCCAAGGTGAATGGTTGGAGTCATTATGGATTTATGTAGTTTTGTTTACAGCGAGCTTTAGAAAAAGCTGAGCAGGTTATTATTTTTTTTTTTTTTTAAGCCTTTCACAGGGAGGCAAATAGCCATGTTTCCTCCTGCTAAGGGCTTTTACTAAAGTTGGATTAAAACTGTTTCTTGAACTGATTACTTATGGACAATCTGAAAACACTCATGTTCCAGAGGTGGTGTCATCACACCTCTGCTTGGCAGGTGACCAGTCCTTTGGTGTATCAATTTGGAGACTGCAGAATTTTTCTCCTTTGGACATCTGCCTCAGCCTTTCTGTGTCTTAGTGAAAAACAAAAACAAAAACAAAACCAACCCTACAAACATTGTATTACTAAATGTACCTACTAGAAGCATTACTGGACATGTGTGTAAATGCTTTCTTTTCTGCAGTGGAACTTGATGTTATCCTATAATATTTTTCTAGATCTTGCTGCTGTCTCTTTTGTGTTGCTCTTAACAACAGGAGTCTGTTTATTTTTTTTAAGTGTGCTGGGTCAGAACAGTGGGTATTCGTTCTTGGGAAGGAGACCTTGTAAATTGTTACTGTAAATAAACTTTTAAATTAGAATATAAAGTTAAGAGTGTTATGCAAGAGTGGCAGAGAAGTCATGCCTCATATGACTCTGTTAAGCACGTTGGCCAGCAAAACTCTGGGCTTTTTTGGAACATCATCCTTAAAACAATCAGGATTTGTATAGCAATATTACTTTAGTTTTGCAGCAAATCGGAACTTGTATGCTGGGGCACTCTCTAACTTTCTCTAGTGTTTCCACTGGGTGGTGCTGCAGGAACTCTTTTTTTTTTTTTTTTCACTTGAATCTGCATTTCCCAGAAAGACGCCTCTAAAATATAATAGGAGGAAGTCCTGATTTAGAAAGTTTTTGCAGTTTCAACACAATGGAAGAACTCTGAGGATGCTCTGGCAGGAAATGTCCTGGTTGCTGGATGTGGAAAAACTACCAATATTCTGTATCGTGTACACAGTTCCCTAAAGTGCCCTGGGTATGGATTGCACCATTAGTTTGATTTATTATCTTTAACAGAGAAAGTTCTACATGAAGTTAAAACAGGTATATTTACACACTTAGTTATAAGCTTATTTTTTCAAGGCAAGTTAAATTAGCAGTAAGATCTCCTTTGATGAGTATTTGAAAACTTTCTGAGTAAACAAAATGATATTTGTTTTTCCTCCTTTCTGGCAGAATCACTAACTTTTCACCAACCACATCCTATTTATCACCCTTGAAGCATCTCTGTTGAGAAATAAAGTGTGAGGACTGACTCAGACTTTTGCCTTGTTCTTTCAGATGTTTCTTAGCAAGCAATTAGGCAGATTTGGCAGTTTTCTTTAACTTCTCATGATATACTCATTGTTAGTCAGCTCTAGCATTTTCAACTGAAAATTCATCTGTGTAATCTTTTGATTGTTCTGGTGAAGTTTCTTTCCTTGATCAGGACCCTACTGCTTCTGTAGTAAAATGCCAAACAAATAAGATCTAATTTTTTATAGAAACTAAAATGTAAAAGAGAAAAACTATCCTAGCAGATCTGTAAGCTGTTCGGCTTTTTATGTGGATATTCACTTTAGAACTGTGTTAAAAATGTATGCAGGTGAAACAGCTAGAGATTGCCTCATTCTGTATTTTCCTCTTGATTCACTCTACGATATTTGTCATTGTGGAATGGAATTGCTTTTTTCATCTCCAACAGAAGTTTTTAAGAACTCCCATAACTGTTTATTTCATAAGTATCAATATACTTGAAAATGAGTATGGTTTAGCAAAATCTCAATTTCTAATACTGAGAAACAGCGGTTAAAAAAAATAATCCCAAAGCAGTCGTTTTCTTTCACATGTTATTGCAGCAGTCATCTCAAGGGTTAAAATGAACCTGAGACACTTAGAAAAATAAAACCAGAGCTGCTATTACAAACTGGGACAGATGTAGGAGGCCAGGTTTCCTGTGGCCCATTTTCCAGTTTCCTGGCTGCAACCTGCAGAAATAAAGGAAGCCGAATGTTAACGTGAATGAGAAGCTAACAATGCCCCACGTCACACTGCTCAGAGAAACGTGCTGTTGGCCAGAATTAGGATACAAAAGCAGTAAGTAAATGGACGTACAAAAAATATACACATGTCTCCAGAGTAGTTGAAAAGGGGGAAAAAAAAAAAGGGCATCTGTAACACAGAATGCTGTGTGCTTGCAAAAGCACACACTTTCCTGTAAGGGAAATATAAGTGGAGGTGTGTGCCTGCTGTTGTGGGGCATAGGAAAAGGAGCTGAATCTTTTGCAGCTGCTTTGGCTACAGAAAGAATCAGCAGTTTCTCCCATACACTAAAGGAAATTAATTTCCCTGCCCTGGCTCTGCGTCTTGATCCTTCTCATGTACATGTCTAATCAACATCTCTGTGACTACCTATAGTGCATAATGCTGGCTAACACCTTTTATGTCTTCCTGATTTAATTGATCTCCAGCTGATTTTTCTTCAGCCTCTGGGCTTCCCAGCCAGTCTCTCCCACTCAGCTGTTCCACCTCTGCCCCGAGACCCATGATCTGGTTTATAGCTCAGAATCCCAGATGTTCCTCTGCAGACCCTCCAAAGCAACAATGGGCTGGTTTTGATCCTAATGCCTGGAGAGATTCCTAGTTTGAGCCTTCAGAACTTGTTTGTGTTGACTGTCCAGGATCACCAGTCTATCTCGTTATTTTAGCATAGAGTGGGGAGAAAAAATCTGGGTATGAAACCTGGAGTTTGTGGGAGAATAAAAGATGCAAGAATGAAAGATGAGAGAATAGCTGTAACATAATTGGACAGAAACTAAAAAGCTCTTGGAGGTTCTGAATGCTACAGATCTGCTTTCCAGCTCTCTGCTTTCTTCTCTAGCTTTTCCTATACCAGAGTCCTACAAAACTTAATACTACTACCTTTCTCACAGCTCACATCATAAATCCTTCTGCTACTGAGATTTTGATTTAGCTGGTTTTGTTTCTTAACTTCCTAGTTTTTTTCTGTCTGTAATTAAGATGCCTTGCTTATTTGTTTTATTTTGTCCATCAGTTTAATGACTTTTAAAAAAATCTTAATGCCACTTTACTGACATTTTGTCACCTGGAACTTTGCATGTATTGTCTTGGTCAAAAAAAAAAAAAAGGCAATGGGGCTCATCACTAGGTGTATTCAGACATCTTAACCATTTCTAGTGTAACTTGTGTAATGTTTTCACATTCTCGTTCATGTGTCCACACATGATCATGTGTCCATACATGTCAAGTCAGTGCCCTAAGGGGAGAGTCTGTGTTTGGCACTTAGGCCTTTCATCTAAGTAAGGAACGGACCTCTCTTGACAGGAAAATCATCTCCTAAATGGAATGATTTGCCCTATGGATGTGTCTGTCCTTTTCTATTAATCTCTTCAGGGTGAGCTTACAGAATGGACTTTGCTGGCACCCCAAGTTGAGGCATTTCCTGCGTCCCTTATTTGGCTGAAATCAAGAGGAGCAGTTGATCCCAGCAGAGAGATTCTGATTTGCCTCCTTCCCATCTCAATCCTGAACTTAAAATCTGATGTGTGGAGATAACATTGTGTGACACAGATCAGGCAGTTGGTAGGTTTTGTATGGAGAGGTGCACATTTGAAAGGATGTAAAGTGGCAACGCAGAGGGTGTTGGTGTGGTGACTGTCACAGCAGCTCGAGAGATGGACTTGCAGAAAACTTGGTCCTGAAATACCCTTCTGCTGTCTAACACAGCATTTCAAAGTATAATTCCTTCTAGCTATGCCAGTTTTTGTTTGCATCAGTGGTTGTGGAACTCTTCACAAAATAAAATTACAAGGCTATTTTAGTTCAGGTCAACCAGAAAATTTTTTTTCATAGCTTAGAAAATACCTTTGACTGTGAATTGCATTGTATAAATGTTTTGGCAAAACCATGTGTGTTAATGGGTGAAAAAAATTACTCTTTTGTCTCTGTGAATTTTGATTTACACAGAATATCTGTTTCTTACATAGGTTGCCTGTCTCGTTCTGTACCATGGGTGGATGTCACTATCTGAATATGTAATTTTTAAAAACTTTTTTTTTTCTAATCCCTGTAATTCAGTATGTGGTTCCATGTATTATTTATTGCCCAGCATTCAAATCCTGTACTGAGTACAGAATTACCAGGAGTATTTCTTGCTACTATTTAATATTAATAAAGAGAAGAATGAAATGTGAATTATATGCCCTGTAGGAAGTGCTTAACACCCATTTCAGTCAAGTGAAGGCAAGATGCTGAATTCCCCTTCAGTCAGTAAAAATTCAAAAGAATTAGAAAATACATAAATGAAAGAAAATGTTTTCTGAGGATCTCTGACTCTACACAATTGTAGTTTATAACAACTTGTAATACAGCTAGTACACTTTTTGTTAAATAACATGTCTTGTAATATGTCTGCTATGTGATTCTTCTGTGCCACCACTCAAAAGAGGCACAAGTTAAGGCTCAGTATGGTGTGGGGCCACGTTGTCCTCCCAGGGGGATAGTTCAAGCCTTGTGGTGTCTGCAGAGAAAAGCAGTTTAATACTTCTGTTGGCCTGATTGGGAATGAAATATTTTGTATCGGCTTAAAAATTCATCTACTGCAGGATCGTAGTTTTTTGCCACTCCCTGTGACTCACATTTTAGAGAATGGAAATGAGATGAAAATTTTAACATGAGTTTACTGAATTCAAAGTATTTAAGATTTTACACCACCATATATGCTGAGAACAAAGCTTCTGTTAAAGGTAGTTTTTTACATCTGTGACTATTCAGTGCAACTCAGACTGAATGCCTCTAGTTGGGTGCTTAGAAGAAAAGGACCATACAATTAATGATCAGCTGAAAACATAATTTGCATGATTTGCTTCATGTAGGAATTGTACATACGGTTGTTATACAAGCACTATGGGAAGCTTTATACAGGAACTTGGAGGCAGATGGAGGGATGGAGTACAATACAGCATTGAGCTGTTTTAATCTCATTTCAGTAAGGGCAGACTTGGGTCATATCCAGTAGAAGATTTATGCGCCTACCAATTAGGCACATCGGTGCTTAATTCTGAGGTAAGCAAGTCCTTTATAAAGCCTGTTCAGAGCCACACACTTGAAGAGTTGATGGGAAGGCAAGGAGAGTGGTGAGGAGCTGCCTAAATCTTAATTCCACCACAGCCATCTGTCCTGGATCTAGCACCTGAAGTGCCCTCCAGAGATTGTGTGTATCTTAGCTGGTTGAAGAACAGATCACTAGGAACTGCACTCCTTTGAAAAAGGTGGCAAGAACTTTTTATTCAATAACCTGATGGAAGTCATCTCTCCTTAATCACTGGGTCAGATAGGGTGGGGTGGGTGCTCCTGTAGAATGTTCTCACCCAGGCTTGCACTGCTCATGTGTTTTACATTATGCCTGTGGTTGAAGTCACCATGAGCCCCACACTCCATAGATAAAATAGAATCCAAAACTATTTACATTTTACAAATTATAAGCATCAGCGCAGTAGCTGTAGAGACCCTGTGAGTGCTCTTGGGCAGAGGTGAAAGGGGATGGAGGAGACTGCAGTGAAATGTCCCTTGCTGTGAGTTTAGTTGCATCTAAACTTTCTGAAGAGATGTGATTGCTGACTATCTGAAGGAAGACATAATTTAAGGTCTGGATGAGAAAATTGCATCTCTGAGGTATCGTACCATCTTGGCTAACAGCACGGTGGAGTTTGTACTGGTGCTTCTGTAGCTCTTTTCCATCTTTAATTTCCTCAGCTGAAGTTCTGCTGTCAGGTTTTTGCAGCACGGGATACCTGTGCATATTTTAATACACTTTTGATGAAAGATATTTATAAGGTACTTGTAATTTTCCAGAGGAAAAAAAAGTTCTCTTTGTGATTTCTTGTTTGAAATAATGGTTTTAAACTTGAAGCAGGGAGATTAATTTAGATTAGATATTAGGAGATCATTCTTTACTATGAGGGTGGTAAGACACTGGCACAGGTTGCCCAGGGAAGTGGCCCCCTGGCAGTGTTCAAGGCCAGGTTGGATGGGACTTTGAGCAACCTGGCCTAGTGGGAGGTGTCCCTGCCCATGGCAGGGGGGTTGGAACCAGATGATCTTTAAAATTCTCTCCAATGCAAACCATTCTATGATTCCATATTCTATAACATGTGATACAAGCTAATATTATGCAGTGTTGCTGTATAATACATGATATACAGAAACTAGGTTATTTTTAAGTAATACTGTATATAACTATATGTTTTGTGCAGTAACTTGCAAGATTTATAAATATGAATTTAGAAGTGTGTTTATATGATGCCAGATTAATAGGGGTACTTTATTAGCCATCCACTGAAGATGTTAATACTTGCACAGATGGTGTGGAACTTTCAAAGCCTGTAAAGCGAGTATATAGCTTTCACATATATTAAATTCTAGCTATACATTTTGTTCTTACACTGTTTAGGAAAGGATTAGTATAAAGTGATAAAAACTGCAACGAAGCAAATGCAAAGCTTTGAAAGTGGCAGATCATCCATACAGGCAGTTCTGTTTCCAGGACAGTGCTGGGAGCCTCTGTCATCCCTTGAAGGTGCTATCTAGTTACCAGGTTGCACAGCTGGGTGTCAGGGACAGGTATTTTTGTCCTCGGCATTCAGACTGGATTCTCAGTTAATTAGAGCAGTGAAGCCTTTGCAGATATAATAAAACCATCATTAATTCTGCAAACCCTTGTTCGGCCAGTGCACTTCAAAATTTTTTGGACCGAAACAGAGCTCCGAATTCTGTTTTTCTGTAAAACTATTGACAACATTTTTCTGGTATCTTTAACTCGCTTTTCCTCTAGTGAAGCTTATGCATTTCATTTGTCTTTATACTAGGGATGCTTATGTCACGTATTTTCCCCTTTTAACTACCGTGTTGTGAAGAGAAGCTGATAGCAGCTTCCAGTAAGTTAGTAGGGCAAAAGGAACACGATTTCCTTGGTGTTGGGACAGGCTGGAAGAGGCACCGTTCCATGTGGTAGATGGTTGGGAGCCTTGTGCCCTCTTGTGGTCAAGGGAAACGCCAGGGAAAAAGCCTGGCAGGGGCTGGCCCTGTAATCTGTTAGGACAAGAACAGGAATAGATGTAGGAAACAAAATGATGAGCAAGGAGGTAAAAAAGTCACCAGCTTTGTTTAGATAAAGACAAAAATATCCATCGTTCCACGTACAAAGCTAAATCAGGTAATAATTTTCCCCATCAGCACCGTAATCAGTTAGCCTGGTAGTACCACTGTATTTAAATCTGTGTTAGTTAGACCTAGAATGTCCAACTAAAGTAGCAGAAGAAGCCAAGAAAAAACATTTGATACAGTGTTAAGATGCTAAGGCTGGCAATGTTGTTAGAAGTGAGGAAAGAAATCTCATTTTGTAGTTCTGCAGTTTAAAATATCAGCTTTATCTGTATCTTCATTACAATAATAAATTGTCGTCAGTGGTAATGAGCCCGAGTTTTAAGTTGTGTATGTGCCTCTGCTGAGTTGCAGTATAATATTTTAAAGTTTATCTTTATATTGCAGTGCCTGAAAGAAAAGGTTTATTCTGGGGAAGGCTCTGTAGCACAGGCACTTAGCAGAGAAAAAAAAAAATTCAAAATAACCTCAAACAACCTTAGAAGTGAGACTCGGATACTGTTAGAAGTATTCCTAGTTCTCGGTCATTCACATGAAAATGAAGGAACAGATCTGTTAGAGAACAGCTCAGGGTAACCATCACTTATTTTACTGCTTATGTATACTGAACTTTAAGCATTTCTTCAAAATAGATAATATCTTTTCAGCTGTTTTTAATTGGCAAGCAGATGCAGCAAGAGCCATTTCGGACCTTGGAAGAAACAAAATAGAGAAAGTCTGTATGACACCAGGAAGGCAGATGTGTGTGGTGGGAGGAGGAAAGAGGATGGTTTCTGGTCCTCTTACCAGAGGCAACTACTCTGTCTTTGCTTTTCCTTCCCCTCTTCCCAGGGAAATATGCAGACAAGTTCAGAGTTCAGTATACTTCTCATGACGGTAAACAGCATTTTTTCAGTTCATTTACATGGGTAGCTATGTCAGGTGTATTCCCCCCATCTGTTCCTTTGAAGGGTGGTTTTGTACACCGAAAACACCGAGTGAAGATGACCCAGTGTGATGTGAACTGTACAGTTATACTTATTCTATGTGGCCCTTCAGAAAAAAGCAGTGGAAAAAATACAGAAATGGGAGAGCAAGACCTGTAGCTCTTGTGGATGTTTGGTTGTAAATGATACAGTAGCTTCCTTTGCTCAATTACGTAGGATGCTTCCTACACAGAGCTTATAACTGGAATGGGTGTTGGGTGGAACACCTGCTCCCAAATGTTTTCACACTGTTTTCAGAATTTCACTCTTGCTCTCCTTTGTCCCCTGTAGGTATGGAGAGTGCAATCACACTGTGGCAGTTCCTTTTGCAGTTGCTGCTAGACCAGAAACATGAGCACCTGATTTGCTGGACGTCAAACGATGGCGAATTCAAGCTACTCAAGGCAGAAGAAGTGGCTAAGCTGTGGGGACTCAGAAAAAACAAAACTAATATGAATTATGACAAGCTGAGCCGAGCGCTCAGATACTATTATGACAAGGTAAATTTTGCTATTCTCGTGCAGACTAAGAAAATAGAAACACTATCATTTAATATTTCACCTCTATGTGGAAACTATTCAACAGGTCCTCTAACTAGTTTTTACCACAGAGAACAGTATTAAAGGCATTCACAGTGGAGGTAAGAGGGCAGCTAAAAGATGCACAGGAAAACACCACGTATCCCATTTCCTGAGGAGGGGAGGTTTTGACCTAGGTTTACACTTACTGATGCTTTCATGTGTTTATGTGTTTGGCTACCCAATCTTTTCTGTAGCTTTTGACAACAATAAAATAACTGTTGATAACGGAGAACTGTTTGATTATTACAGCCTGCATAGGATTTTCTGGAATTCAGGGAGGTGATAGAAAGCAGTGATACTGCAATGCAGCAGGCAGATTGGCAGCTTTACCAGATGGTTATCACCTATGTCAGAAAAAGGAAAAGACACACAAACAAGCCAAGAGCATAGGGGGCGGGGTCTCACACATCTTCTGGAGAATAGATCTTGCTGTCCAGTGTTTTAGCTAGTCTTGCCTGACCTTTCTGGTAAATCTTTTCTGCAAATCTAATGGGTCCTAATTTATTAGCTGGAGTGCTAAACACTTGCAGTTACATACAATCTAGAAGAGACCAGTAAAGGTTACTGGTAACTAGCACCCCTGAAAATAAGTTTTCTGTGGTGTATGTAGTATATGATTGTAGTAGGTGTTCAGAAGATCACTGTCACCCTCGTGAAAACCATCCCTCAGTTTGGCATCTAGTCTGTGGTCTTTTTCTTCACCATGAAGCAAGGTGGCAACAAAACAACAGAGAATGCAATAATGAGAACAGAGTAACCAGGGTATGTATTGGATTGCTGTAACAGACATTTTAGGGGAATATCTCTGGTGTATCAAGATTCTAAAAGGAAAATATTGTTGAACACAAGTATGGAATTGCTAAAATACCTTGCTTATTCACCTTTCTCAGTTTTAGACTCAAGCAAATTTAAGGAATTTCTGTATTGTTTCTCTAGCATTTTTGGATGTACATTTTATTGTTTTTGCTAATTATTATTAAATCTTTTCAGGATTAGTTCACCTTAAATTTTTTTTTTAAATAAATCAAGAGGTTTTACTATTTCCGATATTATTGAAGGTTAAAAATATAAATATTTTATATATTAAAAAGGAAGACTTTATAGCCATGCTTAGTGGTCTGTTCTCACCTTGATTTTTCAGAAAAGGCAGTGAGAAGAGATTATACGGTGAGTAACACCAGTGTTCAGCAGAGTAATGAGATGCTGCATAAGGCAGAGGAAACTAGAGAGTGTTGAGGAACTGAGCTCAGAGTACTGTTGCTGTGTATTATTTGTAGTGCACCAATTCTTGAAGGGCACAATGGGGCTGGGTGCTAAAAATGCAAAAATGTTACGACTGCAAATTCAAGAGGCATAATCTGATGATCAGACTTTTTGTTACTCACATTTGAAATTGGAAGGACTCTTTCTCTTGCAGGATTTTTTTTCAGATTTAGAACTGGAAGTTCTGCAATGAAATATATTTAGTATTTTGTCTCCTAGAAGTCAGATTTTTCTAGTTAACATGTTTCAAAAGTGGCCTGACTGTTGAAGGCACAAAAGGATTCAGAGAGGACAGTACAGCGGGTGTTCCAAACAGTTGGTGTGATGAATTCCCCTTCACCGAGTGTTAAAAAGACTTCTGCTCAGCATGGGGAAGCTTGCTTCATTATATGGCTCCAACCCCTCTGATTATAATCTTGACTGGGATCAATGGAGCCAGAGTGCCTGCTGGTGGATGAACAGGCAGAGCACAAATACGCAGTTAAGTGACTGAAGAGACACGGCTTAAAAACAAGGGATGAGATATTTGTAGCACTTGTCCTTCAAGATCTCTCTGATCTCTTCAAATCAATTGATATAATTGCTCCTTCCACGGAGCTCTCTTTCTTCTTTTATCCCTTAACCTTTCTTTTTTTTTTACCCTTGTCCTGTTTTCAGTTGCCCCCCACGGCACACGAGCGCTGTCGTCTGTTTTGTCTCTGCTCACACAGCATCTGCCAGAGGAGTGGCTGTAGGGTTTCTTCACGGGGCTCTGGCTGAGGTGATTACTTGCTGTTATTGCAGCCACATTCTTGGACTGTGTGCTCTCTCTCTTCTGGCTGCAAGTTTTATCTAGGTTTGGCACAAGGATTTTGGCTGCTTTTCCAGGAGTTGTGCAGCCCAGTGGAGGAAAGAAGGATAAGCTTTCTCTTCCCGATGTATTGTGATCAGGGTTTGAACCCCAAGCCAAAGTCATGGCTACTGCTATTTAAATTGAAGGAATAACTCCTTCTGCAGGAAACAGTGGGAGGTTCTCACTTGCTGTGCAAGTATGGTGTGTTGTGTCTTGTTTTTTTCCAGGAAGAAAGGCAGACTATTGAGAGTACAGAGGGACAGGGGATCTTGCTGCAGGTTTTGAAATGTGAGACATACCTGCTTAAGGCAGCAGCCGATGAATCCTAGTAGGCTGGCAGGGAGTGCTCAGTAGAATCATAGAATCATAGAATGGGCTGGGTTGGAAGGGACCTCAGAGATCATCCCCAAGTCCAACCCTTGACCACTACTGCTGTGGTTACCAGACCATGGCACTGAGTGCCACATCCAGTCTCTTTTTAAATATCTCCAGGGACGGAGAATCCACCACTTCCCTGGGCAGCCCATTCCTATGTCTGATCACCCTCTCCGTAAAGAAATTCTAATATCCAACCTAAACTTCCCCTGGCACAACTTAAGTCCATGCCCTCTTGTCTTGTTGAAAGTTGCCTGGGAAAAGAGACCAAGCCCCCCTGGCTCCAGCCTCCTTTCAGGGAGTTGTAGAGAGCGATGAGGTCTCCCCTGAGCCTCCTCTTCTCCAGGCTGAACACCCCCAGCTCCCTCTCCTCATATTAGCCTCATATGAGCCTCTCCTCACAGGGTCTGTGCTCGAGTCCCTTCACCAACCTGGTTGCCCTGATGTAGGTTCTTTAGTAGGTTCAGACCTAAATGCTTCCTCTGCCTTCAGTTCAGTCTATGCTGCATAGCACAGAAAGGGAAGAAGTCAAGGAAGGAAGGAAAGGCTCCTTGGCATTCTTCTTTCCCCTCTGCAAAACAAAAGGGGAGGGGCTGATGAGGTTGAAAGGGTATCTTTCAGACTTTTGCACTCCTTTCCCATGGGTGATTCATCAGTTTGTGGGGTGATACTAAGAGCAGTTTAGACGCTAAGGTAGCCTTATGGAGCCTTCTTAGATCCTTGCCCTTTTCCCTTCTGTTGGCAGCTATGGATGTGTTGCCAGGTGGATGTGCTGGAGGAGATGGGATGCACACTGAGCAAATGGGAGAAACATTGTGCTGCAGGCTGGGGTCTGGCAGCAGGAAAGGCAAGAGGTGGAACTCTGGGCAAGAGTTCCTTCAGGCTGTGGAATTATCAACAGGGACTTCTCTACCTATAACCCAGATGATCTGGCAGTATGTGAGTTGGAGGCAAAGGGCAGGGATTTTCTAGAAATATGATGGCACACAGGGTGGGCCTTCCTTCCTCGGGCTGCCTTCCTCTGCTGCTCCATACAGCTGACACTGAATTACTGCTTTGTGGTTTGTCTTTGAAATTATTCACCGTGTAGAAATAAAAACTGATCACTGGATAAATGGAGGTTTATGAGCTCTGCTGTTTTGCTCGGGGGGGAACACTGGCTTGTTAAAATTCATCATCTGATTCATCTGAACTTAAAAGTAAATTAATTCCAATATTGGAGAAAAATAGGACAATTAGGATAAATTCCTTAGCTTGGCTTTGAAAGTAAGCATGACATGCTGTTAAGGCTGATGGCTAGATTTATGTTAAATTCACATATAAAGCACCCCAGGAAATGTAGAGTGTGGCATGTCTTGATTGTAATTTATTATCATGATTCTGGTTGCTAAAGGTTTGTAGATAATCTGAAGACTTTCTGTTTCCTGTTCCGTTTGTTCCCCAAATTCCCTTCCCCACTTTAATTTGCTGCATTTCCTTTGTTGCCTTAATAGAGCAGCAAAACAGATGACAATGCTGAGGAAAGGCATCTTGCACTCTCTCTACCTAAAGCATGAGCAGCATGTCAATCATGTTACACACTTCTGCTGGTCAAAAATCTCTTGTAAGGCTTTCAGGCAAGGAAACCCATCACATATGTTCTCACACAGCGCTTTAGCTTGATGTGTAGAACTAAAATACCTTTGTAAGTGGGATTAGTAGGTTTCTTTTTGTTCAGGTTGCTCAGTTACTTTGTTTTTCTTATAGCTGTATTGACACATACCTTCTGGAAGTCTCTAGAGGTTTCGGGAGTACTAAAGGTTCCATGGATATTTCCAGATGACACCACGAAAGGGAAGCTAGTGACTCTTCCCCATTAGGTGTGGGGTTTTTTGTTTTTTTTTGGTTTTTTGTGTGTTTTGGGTTTTTGGGGTTTTTTTCTGTTATTGGGGGTTTTTTGTTTGTTTTTTGTTGGTTGGTTGGTTGTTTTTTTTTTTAGGGAAGGAGGACAAATCCAGGAGATTACATGCAAATACTGGCAGTAATAGGATGTAATGGTTGTGAAAGTCAAGCCCTCATAAGTTAGGAAATGCAAGAATCACAGTTACCTGGGTAACCCTAATGTTTGCATGAATTATGCTGCATCTTTAATTACACAGTCACATACTTTTGTGATGAGCAGCTATTCAGTATTTATTTGCATCCTCTCTGAACAGTATGTGGCCCCAGATGTTACTCAGTGAGTGTTATTCAGTCTTCTAAAGAGAGGATAGATCATTTTTGTTGCAGTCAATGGCTGCCCTCTCATTTAGAAGGGCTGGCAGTATGATGCACTGTATGTAATACCATGGGCTTCCTTGTGCTTGATGCAGTGCAGGGGACAGGGCTTCTTAGGTGCTCTTAGGATTGAGAGATGCTCATGGCATTCTCTCTCCTCCTATAACAGGTCAGATGGAGCAGCCTGGTTACTAGTTCCCATTTTAACTGCACAAGATGGGTGGCAGCATGGAAGAATTTTCTTGGGAAGAGGGTGCCTTGCATGGTCTACTTAGAGAAATTCAGGATACAAAGTGATAAGGGAAACTATTATTTTACTTTGGGGAAGGTCTTCTCTTGAATTACCTCGGGGAAAATAGAATATTACAATGAAACAATAGCAGTATAGTGGTGCTACAGTACCAGCTACACAGTTTGTAGTGGCACAGGTAATAAGGGGTATAAGGAATATGTGGAGAAGCATTAGAAAACAGCTTTATAGGGAATTGGAAGGAGTTTCTTCAGTTGAGTTATGACTGCAAATTAACTCCATCATCTGATGATCAGACTCATTGGGAGTGATGCATGGAAGTCAAGAAAGTACTTGTCTGAAATGGCATAGAAGTGGTTATTGAGTGATCTCCTAGGGAGAGATGGAAATAAAGATTTTGATACTTACTAAGAGGTGATGGGTAGAGGAGAAAACCCAGGAACATCCAGAAAAGGAGTGACAAATTGTTGATGCTTCATGTAACAAGAAAGAAAGGTGCAGTGAACTGCAGCAGACAGAGACCAGAGAACTTGGTCAAAGGTGCCAGCTAGAGGAGTGGCCTTTGCCTTCCAGATGGAGGTGGGTGAGGAAAGACTGAAATGCAGCTAAATGATGGCCTTGCACTTTGAAAGGTCGGTACAGATGCATGATATAGTAGCATCTATGCCTCCATTAAAAATTTCACAAAATTCTTCACTTCTACGCATGGAGTAAGTGTAAGTGCAAGGAGCATGATGTTAACAGAATCTGTCTAGCTGAGCATGCTGATGTGGACACACAGTTTTTTTGGAGATAACCATGCAACCACCTCTAGTACCTCCTGCTAGTTTACATATTTTGGACATTAGTGTGGGAGCAGCTCACTCTCTGGGTGGGGTTCCCAAAAGCTGGAGGCAGCTCATCTTTTCATAGAGGCCTTGAGAAATTCATAGCCTAAGTGTACCTACATATGTTGCATCCCTCACAACCCTTGAAGCCAAGGACCTTGCAACACATCCAAATGGGAGTTAAGTGCAGCAGCTACAGCTCTGGTAGCTCTCAGGCACCCTGATTGTAGCTCACTTCCTGTGAGGAGGGAAAAAGTCCCAATCTGGTCTTCCTGCCTCTGAGGCCCTTCATTAGTCTGATGTTCAAGTAGGAACTGGGTCCAATTTCCCAGCTCAGTGTCCAGGTGGCTCCCTGCACCCAGCAAACTTGCTAGCTAACAGGTTTGAGCCAAGCCACTAAAATCCTTGTGTCAGATTGATAGTACAGTTACACCTTAGAAGCAGGAGGATGAGAAACAAAGAGGAGGAGCTGGGAACAGGACAGCTATCACGTAGTCCCCATCACAGAGGCATGGTGGGATTACTTTCATGACTGGGATGCTGCAATGGATGATTGTAAACTCTTCAGAAAGGAAGACAGGGAAGGAGAGGCAGTGGAGTGGCTCTGTATGTTAGGGAGGGTTTTGATTGCATAGAGCTTGATGATAGTGATAATATAGGTTGAGTGTTTATGGGTAAGGAGCAGGGAGAGTGTGAACGAGACAGATATCCTGTTGGGTGTCTGTTACAGACCACCTAACCAGGATGAGGAGGCAGGGGAAGCATTCTACAAGCTGCTGATAGAGATCTCACAAAGGCTTGCCCTTGCTCTGGTGGCACATCTGCTGGAAATACACCATAGCAGAGAGGAGACAGGCTCGGAGGTTTCTCTAGTGTGTGGAAGATAACTTCCTGACACATCTGGTAATGGAGCCTACCAGAGGAGGTGCCTCACCAGATCTTGTGTTCACAAACAGGGCAGAACTGGTGGGAAATGTGGTGGTCAGAGGCCATCTTGGGCTTTGCAGCCATGAAATGGTGAAGTTCTCCATCCTTAGTGAAGTAAGGAGATGGGGTTACCACCACCACCATGGGCTTCTGGAGGGCTGACTTTGGGCTGGTGAGGACAGTGGTTGAGGTAGTACCTTGGGAGAGAGTCCTGAAGGACTAAAGGGTCCAAAAAAGCTGGATGCTCTACAAGGAGGAAATGTTAACAGCACAGGAGTAGGCTGTCCCCATGTACCCTAAAATGAAATGGCAGAGAAGATCATTGGCCTGGCTAAACAGGGAGCTTTTGCTAGGACACAGGCAAAAAGGAGAGTTTACCTTCTTTGGAAGAAAGGGCAAGCATCTCGGGATGAGTACAGGGGTTTCATTAGGTCATGCAGAGAAAAAAATTAGAAAGGCAAAAGCCCAGCTGGAGCTCAGTCTGGCCACTGTCATGAGGGACAACAAAAATAGTTTTTATAAATGCTTTAACAATAAAAAGAGCCAGGGAGGAATCTCCATCCTCAACTGGATGTGGGGGGGAACTTTACAACCAAGGATAAGGAAAAGGCAGAAATACTTAATGCCTTCTTTGCCTTCATATTTATTAGTCAGACCAGCTGCCCCCAGGGTATTTAGCCCTCTGAGCTGGAAGATAAAGACAGGGAGCAGCACAATCCCCCCATAATCCAGGAGGAAGCAGTTATTGACCTAGTGCAGGATCTGGACACTCACAAGTCTATTGGGCTGGATGGGATCCATCTGGCAGTGTTGAGGGAACTGGCAGAGGAGTTCTTCAAGCTTCTCTTCATCATTTATCAACAGTCCTGGTTAACCATGGAGGTCCCAGGTGACTGGAGGCTTGCCAGTGTGAGACCTATCCTCAGAAAGGGCTGCAAGGAGCACTGGGGGAGCTACAGGCTTGTCATCCTGACCTCAGTGCCTGGGAAAATTATGGAGAGGTTCATCTTGAGTGCACTCACATGGCAAGTTCAGGACAGCCAGGGGATCAGGCCCAGCCAGCATGGGTTGAGGAAAAGCAGGTCCTGCTTGAGCAACCTGATCTCATTCTATGACCAAGTGACCCAACTAGTGGATGAGGGGAAGGCTGTGGATGTGGTCTACCCAAACTTCAGCAAAGCCTTTGACACCATCTCCTGCAGCCTTCTCCTAGAGAAGCTGGCAGCTCATGGCATAGACTGCTGTACTCTCCATGGGGTTAGAAACTGGCTGCATGGCTGGCTCCAGAATTGCAGTCAGTGGAGTTAAATCCAGTCAGCAGCCCAGCACCTGTGGTGTTTTTCCCAGGGCTCAGTTTTGGGGGTGGTTTTGTTCAGTTTCTCTAGCAATGGTCTAGATGAGGGGATTGAGTGCTTCCTCAGCAAGTTTGCAGCCTAACACGAAGTTGGGTGGGATTGCTGATCCCTGAGGGTAGGAAGGCTTTGCAGAGGGATCTAGACAAATTTGGGTTGAATTGATGAGCTGAGGCCAATTGTCTGAGTTTTAACAAGACTGAGGGCCAGGTCCTGAATGTTGGAGACAACAACCTGATGGAACACTATAGGCTGGAAGGCTGCCCAGAGGAAAAGGACCTGAGGGTGCTGGTTGACACCTGGTTGAATATGAGCCAGCAGTGTGGCCAAGAAGGCCAGCAGCATTCTAGCTTGTATCAGGAATAGTGTGGCCAGCAGGAGGAGGGAAGTGGTTGTGCCCCTGTACTTGGCACTGGTGACACCACATCTGGAGTACTGTGTACAGCTGGGCCCCTCACTACAAGAAGAACATTGAGGTGCTTGGACTGAGTTTAGAGAAGGGCAACCAAGCAGGTGAAGTGTCTGAAGAACAAGTCCTCTGGGGAGAGGCTGAGGGAATTGGAATTGCTCAGTTTGGAGAAGAGTGTACTCTCCTTAAAGGGAGACCTTTACAACTACTTGAAAGGAGGTTGTAGTGAGGTGGGTTCTGGCCTCTTCTCTCAAGTAAATAATGATAAGACTGGAGGAAAAAGCCTGAAGTTGCACCAGGGGAGGTTTAGACTAGATATTAAGAAGAATTTCTTTACTGGGAGAGTAGTTAGGCACTGGAACAGTCTAACTGGAACAGCCTACCTGGCTGCCCAGAGATGGAGTTGGTGGAGCCACCATCCCATGAAATATTTAAAAAATGTATACACAAGTCATTTCAGGTTAGAGTCTGTTTGGCATGATGATATATATATATATATATTTTTTAATTTTATTTTACTGTTATTTTATTTTACTTTATTTTATTGTGGGAGTGGGGTGTTGATGGTTGGATGCAGTGGTCTTGAGGTCCTTTCCAACCATGGCAATTCTGTGATTCTGTCAATTTCTCAAAACAGGGAGTAGGAATCAGAGCTGATGGAAATAAAACATATGATAAAAGAATCATAGAATCACAGAATGGCTAGGATTGGAAGAGATCTTAAAGAACACCTGCCCAGGAAGACTTCTGGAGGGAAAGAGGAAAATGGAAAAAACCCCAGAGGTCATGTGCTGTTAAGATAGGCAAACAGCTCCTGTGTATTTTGGAAGGGCTTCCAAAAGTAGTAGTGCATGTGCATAGTTGAGACAAAAAAAATAAACCAACACCCAACCACATTATATTCTGATTTAAGCTGCAGGGGGAACCAGGCCACTGAGCTTTCAGCATCTAGCTCAGCCAGCTGGTCTGTGAAGGAGAGGGGAGAGACCCATCCCTCTACCTGGGGGGTAATCCCTCTACCTGCAATGATGTGGTGTCAGCAAGCCTGAGCTCCCTAGCACAGCTGATGCACTAGAGCAGATGTTGGGCAGTGTTCTATCCAGTTTGTATTTACAGCTTTCAGAGCACTCAGCAATGGGCAGGGGGTCACCTTTGCTGTAGTCACTGCTTTATAGACTGGGGACAGAAGAGGGGAAGTGGAAAGTGTTCAGGTGATGAAACCAGTCAAGAAGCCAACAGAAGAGATGGGCATTCCCAGCCCTCTGCCCTTTTGCTAAATGTCAGAGAGTGCTGTTTCTTGATAAGATTTTTTTTTTTTTTTTTTTTTGAGATGTTGGACTGGAGCCTCTGGTCCTGGCCTGGCCCATTTCTCTTCCCCAGCAGCTGCACTGGCTCAGCAGAGCTTTTCCCTTCCCCAGCAGCACAGCCCTGGAGCTCCCTGCAGCCCTGGCCAGCAGCCACTAACACTGATTGCAAGCCTGCTCACAGGGGAATTTACCTAGAAAATCCAAACAACAAGAAAAAAGGGCTAAACGTGCACACACACATACAGTTCAGTTATCAAGCCAGTGGCCAAGTCTCCCTGCAAATGCAGTCCTTACTACAAGGAATCCTTCTTTGCCCTTCCAAAGTGAGGGTGGAAAACCCCTGCTTCTCAAGATACCTGCTACTGTGTCCTGTGGTTTGAATCATCGTCCACAGCTCAGAATTATTCTGACAAATCACTGAAGGTTATGGTAAAAATACACTGCTTTTCCCCTCACTTCAGTTATTTGTCACAAAAAATTTAGAGAAGTCGATAGCATTTCAGAGGCACTTAATTAATTTGTGGCCTTATTTTCTCTTACATGAAATTTCTTCAGGCTCCACATTTAAGAGAAGCTTGCAAACTGCTTGAGGGATCTGCCCTTGAATCCTTTTCATCTCCAGGCATTGTTAAGTGGGCCTTTGCTGCAGGCTTACTCTCAGAGGAACCGCACTGAGAGATCTTAAAATATAACTATATTTAGCAGTAATAGAAATATAAACTCACCAGTCCATTCAGATGTTTTTTTTACAGCAATGTTTCCCTGTTCCAAGCCTGCACCAGTGTAGAAGTACCACCCTTAAATATATTTAATCTATTTCTGCTGGGAGTTGCACTATATATGTTACATATATATATATATTTAAAAAAGAAAACAAAGTCCAGTTTAGGTGTTCCCATAAGTGAGCCATTTGGAGTTTTCCCTTTTTCAAGAAAAACATAACACTGAGTGCAGAAAAAGTTCATCCATCCAATGTTTCACCCACTTAGCACACACACAAAAGAAAAAATCTAGGCCAAGCCCAAAGCCATGGAAATTAAAGCTGAGGCAGATTTAGATCCTCTGGGCTAACTGCATGTCTTGAGCTTTTGGAGGGCAAAAATAGGCATTTCAGGACCTGCTGGGTAGACATACCTACAGGTCAGCATGGAAGAGGGCAGTTTTGTGACTTGAGTCTGAGAATGCCCAATTTTATTCTCCTCCTTGCTGCAGATCCCTGTTATCAACTTGGGAAACAGCTTTCTCCATCTGTGCCACAGCTCCTGATCTGTGAATCAAAGCCACCTCCCAGGGCTCTTTGTGGGATTAATTTTGTATTCAAGAAGGTGCCTGAATGAAATGCCATGACATTCAGGTAGATGAATTAGAGAGTGCAGTAGCTCAGCTGAAAGGCAGAAGAGGATGTGATACCCAAATGCAGGCTTTTCTTGCCCAAAATGAGCCTTAATTTTGTGACAAAAAAAAAAAAGATGTAGTGCAGGCAGTGCAAGCACCCAGTACTAGGTGCTGCCCAGATGTAAATAGGGAGGATGTTTGTATTAATTTTTTTTTCCACTTCCAATCAATTTAACAAATTTTTTTCTGTGTGTTGTAAAATCTGTAGTAGAATGAAAAACAAAGCAGATTTTTTAGGAATACTGTAAATATTTACATTTCTGTATGCACAGCAAAGCAAATGAGTGTTTGCAGAGTATCAGCTGGAGGTGCAGCAGTCCTGTGCTTCACTAAAGTGAAGCTTCTTGGAAAGGGTTTTTCAGAGCTGACTTAAAGACAAACTCTCCACTGGGGGCTTCGAGAAGAGAAAAATCACTATGGAAATCTTGGGAAATATTGCTGCTACTGTTCCACAGCACTTGGCTTAGGGTGGTAAAAGTTCCAGTCCTTTTCCTAGGCCAAGCCAGCACCCAGTGCCATGAAATTCCTCTGTGGAGGAGCCCACACCGTGTCCTTGGGGATAATGAACACTGTGTTAGAGAAGGAAACATACCTAGGTTTGCAGTACAGGAGCCAGGAGTGGAAACAGCACTCTCAGAAAATATTTCTCTTTCAAAGGGAATCAGTTCTTTCTATAAAGAGGACACTTTTAAAAATGGCAAATATTAATTAAAAATAGTTATACAAACCTTCACTAGTTATACAAACCAAAAAGGTTTGGGATTTTCTTTTCAATAATTAATATAAATACTCAAATAAAACTGATGAAAACTCTGCCTACACCAGTAAGCATCCTGAGCCTATTACAAACCTGGAGATAGCACAGGCAATGTTACAGAACTCAAGTACTTTTCCAATCCATGCAAATGATTGCATTTGTCACAGACCTGTGACATGAGCACTGAGAAAAGTACAGTCACTGTCAGACTAGATCAGTCTGTCTGCACATGGTCAGGAGGCAAGGGTAAATCACTGGAGCAGGTGGGTTTGTGCCTTGCAGTTATTCCAAGAGTATTTTTTACTCGGGGCAGTTGCTGCCAGTTTTGGGAGGCATAAATGAAGGAGTTTGCTTTTGTTGTGAAATTCACATGGCTCAAGTCTGCAAGGCAGTGGCATTGGTTTTACTGGAAAGAGAATATTCCCAAGCTACCTCTGTGGAAGCAGGAGGAAAACATCCCACCTGTAGGTCTTTATCACCTAGTGATGGTGATTTTGTTAGGCACCATGAGGAGCAGGGTGTAGTCTCCCTGGCTGAATAGAAAGAGCTATGGGAACGGGGTGAGGATGAGCAGCCTGAGGGGAGCTCCATTGAAATGAGCTGCTCAGCTTGATGAGGGAGCTGCACGCCCCTACCTTGATGAAGACCCTGATGTTTGGTGTACTCAGTGCCTTTAAAATGTTGATCTTTCTAGCATCTGCTTTTGTATTTGCAGAACATCATCAAGAAAGTGATTGGACAAAAATTTGTGTACAAGTTTGTCTCCTTTCCTGAGATTTTAAAAATGGATCCACATGCTGTGGAAATCAGCAGAGAAAGCCTTTTGCTGCAGGACAGCGACTGTAAGATGCCTTCTGAGAGCAGGGATCAGCACAAGCACAGCTTGTCAGCACTGAAAAGCACAAGCCGAAATGAATATATCCACTCTGGCCTGTACTCCTCTTTCACTATCAACTCTCTGCAGAACCAGCCAGACCCTTACAAGCCAATCAAAACAGAAAAACTGGAGGAGAAGTCAGAAGGAAACACACCAGTCGAAGAAGTTCGGACCGTTATAAGATTTGTGACAAACAAAACAGACAAACAAGTTATGAGGCCCATGGTGTCGTTGCCTTCCACTTCTGAAACAGCAGCTGCCTCTGCTTTTCTCAGCTCATCAGTATCAGCAAAACTATCTTCCTTAATGCTACCCAACAGTGCCAGCATTTCATCTCCATCATCGTCTTCCTCTAGGTCACCATCTCTGTCTCCCACCTCACCCCTCCCTGCGGAACACAGGAGCCTCTTCCTTGAGTCCAGTTGCCACGACTCAGATTCCCTTGAGCCTCTGAACCTCTCCTCAGGCTCCAAGGCAAAATCTCCATCTCTTCCCCCAAAGGCTAAAAAACCCAAAGGCTTGGAAATCTCTGCCCCACCTATGGTTCTCTCCAGCACCGACATTGGTTCCATCGCCCTCAACAGCCCCGCGCTTCCTTCGGGATCCCTGACTCCAGCTTTTTTCACTGCACAGGTAAGACCTGCCTTTCTCCTTTTCTCTTGCTTTAGCCAGGTGTTCCCTCTGTCTGGCCAAGAGTCTTAGCTCTATGGGTCTGTCATCAATTGATAGGAACAAAAAAATGTATGGGGGATTGGGAAACAAAGCAGGGAGCTGAACAAAGGGTGGAAGGCAGGTCCCTCCTGGGGTTCCTGTGTGAGTGTGGGAAAAGCCATCACAGCCAGGTCTACAAAACAAGCAGGAAATGGTCAACAAGAAAAACAGGGTTTTTTAGGTCATGACTTGAGCATGTGCATTGTGGGATGCTTGGTTAGATTTCTCTACTAGGTGTTGTATCCATTCAAACAGCATGACCTTTTCTTTAATGAATTTTCATTTTTCACTGTCTTCATGGGAGAAGAGACTGACTCCCACCTCACTGCAATCTCTGAGAGCAATAAGGTCTTCCCTCAGCCTCCTCCTCAGATTAAACAATCCCAGTTCCCTCAGCTGTTCCTCGCAAGACTTTTGCTCCAGACCCTTCACCAGCTTTATTGCTCTTCTCTGGACACACTCCAGCACCTCAATGTCCTTCTGGTAGTGAGGGGCCCAGAGCTGAACACAGTACTTGAGGTGTGGCCTCACCAGCACCAAGCACAGGGCAATCACTTCCCTAGTCCTGCTGGCCACACTATTCCTGATGCAGGACAGGATCCGAGAGTAAAATTATCCCAATGGGGAACACCCCCAGCATTACCTTCTCGCCCTTAAAATAAAAGCTGATGCAAATACTAGCACTGAATGTATCAAACTGATCAGTAAATAAACAAGTACAAAGGTGGATGTTACAAGCTTTGGTTTGCTTTGGGCTGTCATGGGGTGACACTGTATGCAGAATCCCTGTACCTGTCTCCTCTTCAAAGAGGTATTGCATGGATGGTGCCTGCAGTGCAGGCCAGCATTAGAGGCTGAGAGAACTGGGACTGTTTAACCCTGAAAGAAGACCTCCTCAATGTCTATAAATATCTAGAAGGGTGGGTGTAAGGAGGATGGAGCTAGACCCTTTCCAGTAGTGCCTAGCGACAGGATGAGGGGCAATGGGGACAAGCTGGAATACAGGAAGTTCCATCTAAACACGAGGAAAAACTTTACTGTGAGAGTGAAAACACTGGAAGAGGCTGCCCCAGGGGGGTTGTGGAGTCTCCTTCTCTGGAGATGTTCAAACCCCACCTGGATGCAGTCCTGTGTCATGTGCTGCAGGTGATCCTGCTTTAGCAGGGGGGTTGTACTCGATGATCTCCAGAGATCCTTTCCAACTCCAGTGATTCTGTGATTCTGCACTGGAGCTGCCCGTGGGCAGTATCTTGTGCCTGCATGGCATGAAGGCAGAAGGCAGAGTGTTGGCAGATGCCCTCGGCCAGCACAGCACTGGCTCTCACTGAGCTTTTCAGCTGGCTGCAGAGCAGATTTGTGTAAAATTCAGACACACCTGTAAGCCACTGAAATACAAGGTTGTGTCCCAAAAAAAGAGGATTTTGTGGGCTGTTCTCTCTCATTTCTGACATCGTGAAGCCTTTAAGTGAAGTGACTTTGTCAGGAAGAACAGAAGTGTGGCAAACCAAAACCGAGGTGCATTGACAGACTCTAGCTGTGGTATAAATACAGTAGGTTGGCTTGCAGGAACCCAATCTGACAAATAAATTATATCAGATGCCAACCAGACACAGTGACAGCATGAGTTATTACAAGCTAGCTTTAATCTACTGCTGCCCGCAATCACAGTATGAACAGAGAAGTCGTTCCTCATTTTGTAATTATTTCTTTAAACACTTAATTTTCTCATTCCTCTTTGAACTCTTGTACTTGCTACTCCTGAAATGCACTGAAGGGAATTAGGCAGGTGACTGTGATTCTCTTTTAGCAGGATGGCTAGATAAGGCCATGATGATTGTTATCTAACACCATTAAAAATCATGATACTATTACAAATCTTTTTTTAAAAGGTTGTCCTATCACAGAAGAGGTAGGTGGTACCTGTGTAGGGTAATCCCTGAGTCCATCTATTTAAACTTCTGACCATACAACAGCATAGCTTTTTTCCTTTCTTTTAGTTTTCTATTTCCAGCATGGATAAAAAGCACCCTGATGCAGTGAATATAAAATAAAAACTATACAGTAACTGTGTTCAGGTAACTGTAAAACCACAATGCAAACTAACTAAAGCCACAATTTAGGTTGGAAATCTTCTAGGAGGAATGTGCATCGTATCTCAAATGATTTCTGATTTACCAGCTCCCATATCTCATGGGCAGGTGCAGAATGGGATGTCAGGCATTGGTTCCTGCTCCAAGAATGATGCAGGTTCACAGAAGGTTGTGCTGCCTGAGAGGGTATTTCTGATGGCTTTTCATTGTACCTGATGGTCACAAGGAAAGCCATCAGATGGAGCCCTGTGAAAGGGCATGTGATATACACAACCAGTTCAAGTACAGAAAAATGGGTTTGAAGATGTCAGTGCATACAGTACCATACTTTGGTAAACAAATGTCAGCCTTTTTTTTTTTTTTTTTTTTTTTTTTTTTTTTTTTAAATACAATTTACTTATGCTTATTTTTGTTGTCTCTTCCTTGGCCAATGTGGATATATAATTTTGACTCACTTGTTTCTTCAGACCTCTACTTTAGCATTTGTAACATTTGCAACATGCTGTTTCCTTACAGACAAAGTAGTGTGTCTGCAGTCAGTATGTGTGTGGTCTGTACAATATCCAGATACACTATCCGGGCTCCAGCACATGCCTAATGACTTGGGAAGTAATGTGCATGTGGCAGCACTTGTCTGTTATCTGACTGCTAAAAGTGACAAGAAAGATTGTACTTACACACGTTCTTTGTCAGAGAAGTCAGGAGCCATGAGCATCATGCTTAACATAATCCTCTCTGTGCAATGAATTATTTTTATTTAAACTGTTCCTATGCTTCGATTTTAATGGTGTTTTTAAAGTAGGAGCTTCCCACTGGGTTCCACATCTAATACCAGATGTGCAGCTCCATGAGGGCAGAAAATGAACTGACACATCAATTTCCAGATGTAATTTAGGGATCGCCTGTGCTGTGGTGTTATTTACACTTAGTTCCTTTGGTGGTTTTGATGCTTGGATGATGGTGATACTGAGAACAGGCCTGGGCGGCCCTGTGCTCTTTTTGCATTAAATATTAAGATTTGGAGGCTTGCTTTGGCTGGCTCTTGCCTCTGGCAGAACTTGTGGACATTAGTACTCTGATCATCAGAGGACATGAGCTTTTGCTTAGCACTGTTGTTAAGCACGTTAACATATTTTCATAGATGGAGGACAGCTCAGTTTCAGATCTCATCTCTCTGGAAATGTGCTCTGGCTCTATCTAGATAGGAATAAACACCTCCAAGTTTTCTTCATTCTTTTCAAAAGACCCTCTGAAGAACTGCGTTTCCAGTGCTGGATATCTGCAGTTTCTCAGAGAAAAAATGGAAGAATCAAGGCATTGCTCATTGGAGGTCTTAGTATGGCTTGCATACTGTGTCCTTAGTTGAATGTTGTTGGGTCTTGCTGCTTATGTCTTCAGTTTTAAGGTTAGTAGGCTGTTCTGTAAGTAGATCTCTGAGCATTTATCCTGACCTAATTCGGTGTGTTCTTCGTCAGGCTGGTAAATCCCCATCAGTAGCTGCCTGCCCGTGGATCACCAGCCTGTAGTGCAGCACAGGAAAGGGGCCCTCACTGGTGCTGCTATTATCCCACCCCTTGAAAGCACCATGGTCCTGGGAAGAGGGTGTTTGTGAAGGAGCCAGTCACCAGCGACTGCTTGTCAACTATTTTTTTCTCAGATGTCTTGACAAAAGCTGTCACTCAGTGAGACCAAAACCAAAGTTTTCTCCTAGCCAGGCCTCCACTCACTCTTCACCCCTTTTCCAAATATATTCAAACCCTGGTCTTGTTGGTAGTCCTGTGACCACTGGACCTGCTGCTTAACTGCATGAACACCTTTTGCTTTCCCAGCAATACCTTATGTTAGTTCTTGGGACATAACTGTGGTGACTTCCATGAGGTTTGGCCTTTCTGATCCGCTTCTTCAGCACAAGGGAGCTGACGGTGTCCTTTCCTTTCTCATTTCTCCGTGAAACTTAGAGGAATTGTGTCCTTCAAGAACACCCAAGCTCTTTGTATCAAATGGCCTTTCCGACACCTTGGGACAGAATTACTGGGAGAACTTTCATGTTTGCTGCTCCTTGTCTCTCCCATCTCTTCTGCTGGTGTTAAACTAATTGTTTGACCCTGCCATGAACTCCAGTGCAAGCACGTCAGAGCAGGTCTGTATTCCTGTGTGTTTGCACAGAGCCTCAAACACCACAGCTGATCCCTCAGGCACTGCTCTGCAAATGGAATGTCTCATATTCAAAAATCCATGTGGCCTGTGGTACATGCCTTTCTGAGCCTGCTCACTGCTGAGCCCTGGCAATGGGATGACAGCCCATGGTGTGAGCAGTTGTTAAGCGAGGCCCCGTGGCTGCAATTGTCATACCTGGGAGTTTATATTTCTGGCCTGATGGGAAGCTAACAGGTACAGAATGCATGATGTGCTGGATGCTAGGGGGAGATATTCTGCCTTCTATCTTTGCTTTACATATTTACACTCTGGACAAATTGATGCCTCCGTTCAGCGGAGCACTGAGACACTTGTCTTGCACAGTGGAACATCTACTTGCTTGATAAGTGTGCAAATTCCATTAAGCACTTTGCTACATAGCACTGATTTTGATAATTGGCACAAAGACTACTGGTGAGATTAACTCATTGTGCCAAATACTTCATTCAGAACTGTCACATCACTTTCATATTCTTTTTTTTTTTTGGAAAGGCAGGAGTTATTCTCCATAGAGAATAATTAATGTGATTTTTCCTTTGAATGGAGATTTGCATCTACTTTAACTCTGCCTCCCCTCCAGTTGTGCTTTAGATGTGCTGAGAGTGTTTCCAGCAATCCTTGGGTGCTGGTAGGAGCCTTGGATTCTTAGTTCTTTCCACTTTGGTTCTTTTAAGACAATTACCTATGCTCTCCACCATCCCCCTGGGCACCCAGCCCATACACCTGCCTCTTGCTGCATCAGCCTCTGCACTGCCAGTTTCTTGAAATTTCTCCCATTTTGAACAGGCGCCATCAGAGGAGTAAACATCAAAGGCTGGCAGTTGCTCTTTTGGCTCCATGTGCAATTGTGTGAACGCTTCAAAAGCTGCTGTGAGTCCAAGCAATTGCTGCAGAAAAAGTTTAAAAATTATTCTGAAGGAGACAAGGTTGTGTTTACAGACACCGGAGCACACGTGGTGTCTCGCAGAGTCACATGAGCACGGTCCAAATAAACGATAATTGTGCTTCCCCTTAAGCAAACTGCAAGAGAAACAGAACCATTTTGCTCATGAGGAAATATTATATGTGCAGGTATCCAGTACTGACTGCTGTGGAGGTGGGATGCAGGGCTGGAGGGGCAGCTGCCTGGTGTACTCGTCATGTTGTGTGTCTAAATTCCCAGGGAAAAAAGTCAGTAGGTGAAGCGTTAACACTTCAGAGGTTGTGACCACTATATGGAAACTCCACAGGCATACCTCATAGGGTGGTTTTTTTTTTTGTCTTGCAGACTCCAAGTGGATTATTGCTGACCCCAAGCCCGCTGCTGTCTAGCATTCATTTCTGGAGCAGCCTCAGTCCTGTTGCTCCTCTGAGTCCTGCCAGGCTGCAGGGACCAAACACTCTGTTTCAGGTAGGTCTTTCTAATACATGTGTTTCATTTCTGAAATTACATATATGGAAGAGACATCAGGGGGAGCATCTTTTCCCATCCACCTGGAGCTTTTCAAATAGTTTAAGAAAATATGAGAGTTAACAGGCATGTTTAAAAAGAGCTCTGCTTACCTGTGCCCTCTTTAAAGCCTTGGCAGCACAGTCAGAACCTACAGGGCAGTATCTGCTGCAGCAAGCACAAACAAATTGTATGAAGGAAAATAGGAATAAATTCTGGATACCTGTAAGAGTACAATACAGTTCTTAGAGCTTCAGGAGGAGAGCACAGACCAGACAGGAGAGTGGTGCAACATGGACTCTGGGAAATACAAGCCCAGCTAGGGTCTCAGGCAGTAAGGTGGGTGTAGATTTATTCTTCTGTCTTAATGAGCTACTTCTCACTCAGAAAGACAGAACATAGTTGTATTGACAAAAAGGGTACTCTGAACCTGAAGGTGCCATTTCCAGTTCTGCAAATTTTCCAAGTGCCCTCAACCAACTTCATACCTCTGGGCATGACCTCTCTGTATGTAACAGGAGAAAAGCAGCACTGTCCCCTCTCTCTCATGAGTACTGGGAGAGTAAAAAAATCTCAAAGTTCTACAGAGATGTGGAAATACAAGTTATTAAGGAAACCATGATGGCCACAGCAGTCACTCCAGGCTTAGAAAGAGGGTGGTGAGAATGGTATTAGTAGATGCAGCTGTAGCTGCTGCAAAACAGCTGATTCAGTAAGTCAGAGAAGAAATTATGCTCATCAGCTGATTGGCAGGAATCACAAGAAGCTGGTGGCTGTCTGAGCAGCTGAAGAATGCAGGGACAGTCCTGGAATGAACTCCCTGACTGCTGTAGAGGGGCAGCACCAACAGAGGAGAGGGCTGCTGCTAAATGGGGACCCTGTGTTGGTCTCTGAACCCTCAGGGAGACTGACTGCCCAACTCCAGGGCTGGGCTTTAGCTCAAGTGCTCTGCTAAGGTACCGTGTGTACTGGGGTAGTCCTTCTACCTTCAGTGGAACAGCTAAGCATGGAGCCCAAGGGCTTCTTACGTGTGTTCCAGATGAACTCATTTATCCCTGTTGGACCTTAAGTTTTGCACATGTGGTTAAAACCAGCCAGGCATTTCATTTGAGAGGGAAGTGTCTGCACCAGGGCTTGTATGGACATACACTGGCCACCTCCTGCGGGAACTGGGAGTGAAGAGTGGCTTTGGCTCTCTCCCTTCTGAGAGACCCAAGGGGCCTTATAAATGATGTTTAATTCAGGCAAAGGCCACAATGACAAGTCTGTAGAGCACGAAGCTTTATTTTAACAGCCAAATAGGAAATGACAGCCACAGCTGAAGCCCAGCCAACCCCACTGAGAACTGCTGGGTTGGCTTGCGTGGGCGCCCGAGCAGAGCTCTCCCTGGGCCGCCGGCACCGGCCAGCCCACTCTCCCAGCAGCTTCTCAGGGAGTGGAGGGAAGAGCTGAAGCTGCTTCACAAGCTGCTTTTGCTTTCACCTGGTCCTTTGCACTGAGAACTGAAAGAACATTTGGGCTTTGTTGAGGGAGTCTAAACCCTGCCAGCAGCTAGAGGCCAGGCCAGCACTGCAGCTGCCTGCCTGCCTCTGCACCCTTGCCTGCTGCCATGTATGGGTTTGGGTTTTTTTGGTATGCTCTGCTTTTCACAACAGTGCTGTGCTTGGCACAGCCTGCAGTTCTTAACTCGAGTCTTCATGTAGTACAAGGACCAGCCTCCACCCATTGCCTGTGGTCCCACTAAGCCCAGGACAAACCTATGGAAAAGCAGTCGCTCCCTTAGTGAACCAGGAGGAACCTGTTCTGGCACTGCTGGACACATGTGCACATTCCCTCACAGAGCATGTAGATGCTTATTAACTGGTAAAAACCTTTCCTTCAGTGCTTATAAGGTGAAAGCAACTCCCATACACCTATGCCTATACAGCCTATGTAGAGCATCACTGAAAACTGCAGTCTTCTTTCACACATGTTACCTTGATATAGTGACCTACCTGGAAAGTCTTCCCTTTGAAGCCATGCTAGCATGTAATCAATCTTAATTTGTTTTGTTATTAGTTTGAAATAACGACGTTAACTGGAAACACAAGAGAGATGCTCAGTACTGATCAATTCAAGAAAATGCAGCCAAACTTAAGAACTAGCAAGTCAGCTTGAATTAAGTGCTGTATTAAACATATTTCCTTTGTTACTACTGTATAGACTGTGAGGGTGTAGTCAACTCCCAGATCCCCAGTGTATGGAGGCATATGAATAAAGAGCTTCACCCTGGCCCCAGGGGCTACAGGGACAACAGCAAGATGAACAAGAGATCTGGGTTGGGGTGGAGACCAGGGGAAGGATGAAATCATGACATCAGCATCGTTTGCATCTTGGAGCATAGTGCCAGCATGCCACTAGCAGCCTCAACCAACACCAAAGCTCACACAACCCTGGGTTTTTTAGCTTTAGATATCACATGCAGCACACTGTAATTTACATTACTTAGACTAGAAAAGAAAGAGCTTGTAATCAAGCTCTGTGTTTAATGGAGGCAGAAGCTATAAAATACATTTCCTAAGCTTCAGTTTGGTTCAAATAGAGGTATCAGGCAGTCCTGGTGCCAGCCCACCACAGCACACAGCTGAGCCTGTCAGCATGATTTTAAACCCAACAGGTGAAGATAGGTAACCTTAACTAACATCTTGGGGGAAGAGTGATCCTGTTATAAGCAGATTATGTGCATGTGTAGAGGTTGATTACACCACAGTTGGCTGTTGAAGGACTGATCTGATAAGGGGCTAAAATACAGCAGACACTTGAAGTTGGGAGCTCTGTTACTTTCCGTGGGCCTGGCCTCGAGGCCTGATTGGGATCTACCACTGGGATAATTCCTGCCTCATGCTGTGGCAAGTTTATTCCACCTACCTGCTCTGTTTTTTTTTTTTTTCTCAGGTCAGATACTAAAAACTAGTCAATACACATCCCTGCAGGCAAGTTACAGCCAGGATGAACTAGGCATATACAGCTTATGTATTGAATTAGTATTTTTTGGCACTGTATTTCAGGATCTGAATATTAATGCTAAATTACTGTGCATCCTGCTTCACATACTGACTGACAGGGTATATAGCGACTACAGAGAGAAACTGTCATTACTTGAGTAATTTCCCCCAGTTTTGTATTCACAGTTGTATTCTTTCAGCCCTAAAACTACATCTCAACTTGCAGTTTTGTAAAGCTCTTTCCTGCTTAGCTTTTAGGAAAGGCAGATGAAAAGCATAGATTTCAATAAATAATTTGTAGATTGAAAAACATTTCTGGGAGCAGATTGGATGGCAAACGTTGCTCTATAGTATTCACTTTCCTGGGGTGATGACAGATGTATTGTTATGTGAACTTTGATATAAAATACAGCCAATAAAAGATTTACACATCCCAGTAGGTTTACAAATTATTCCCTGAAATTTGACTGTACTTGAGGGATTTTTGGGATAGATTTACACTTCAAATTATGGATTCTACATGTACAAAAACTTTTCCAGTAGTAGATTTGCATGTTCTGGTGCATTTACAAATTACTTAGGTTTCATCCTCCATTTTGCATTCCTAGTGGCTGATGCAGGCATTTGGTGTATGTGTTACAGTAGAGAAATGACAAGTCCTGAAAACATCTGGAGTCGGTTGCTAATGCTAAATGCACGTACTTCTGGGCAGAATGCTTTGAGATAAAGGGTAATTTTTACCTTTTGGCCTCTTACAGTTTCCAACTCTGCTTAATGGTCACATACCAGTGCCACTCCCCAGTCTGGACGGAGCCTCCTCTCCAGTACTGCTTTCTCCCAATGCTCAGAAATCCTGATGATGCCTCATCAAGCTAAGGACTTTTTTGGTGGATTTAACACTTCATTCCTATGGGCTAGTTTTTCCTGTGTCATGAGAAGGACATTGTGAAACCCTCTATTACTTTGGTTTGCACTTTTCATTACATGGATAATCTACTTTTATTATGTTAGCATTTTTAAACAGTGTTTATATATAAAAGTATATATAACTCTGTTTTGCATTAAATGAATTATAATTTTTTTATATCATAGCTCTCAAGTGTTGAACACTTCTGTTGTTGATGAAGTACCTTTCTTAATGGATTGCAACAATGTATCTAATAAGGATGTGAAGCTTCTTTTTAATCCCTTTTTCTGCCTATTATGCATTGTGCTTGTGTAAACTATAACCGGCTGTGCCTTCTTTTGCATAATGTCATGTAAATGATTTATATATTTTCTAGTATTAAGAGGAAAAGTTGAAAGACAAAACTAGTATTGAAAAGCCCTATGGTAGTATTTCAGTATTTTCTCCACAGATAGGCCATATGATGCAGTGTATTCATGTAACTTTGTATTAAGTGCTTTCAAATTGTATAAAAATAGCCTTATAATTTTTCTTTGCTGAAGTGAAAAAACATAATCAACATTCCAGTCAGGAGATGCATTTAGGAGTAACAAAGCCACATTTACACATTTATGCCCAAATTCTCCTGTGGAGTTGCAAGAGGGAGGAACCGGGCTGTGTATATTTGTGAGGCATTTCCAGCATTTCAGAATTCTTCTGCAGAAAGGGAGACATTGCTCAGAATTTATTTGGCTTGTACTTCTTACAGACTGTCACTATTACAGCTGGAAAGATTGCAGGTAATCTCTATCCTCCCAGGGAATGAGGATTATTCCCAACAGAGAATTTCCAGGTGCTTTGTTCAGTCGTGCCAAGTTCCTTCTACTATTTCCTTGGAAAGCTTATTCTAGCTCCTAAAGCTCTGAAGGTCGTGTTTCCCCTTCTCCCAAGGCTGGAAAAGTGACGGGACTGTAAATCAATGCCTGGTGCTTGTAAAGAGGCATACTGTACATGTGGGATGTTAATGTATAAACATCTGAATTCTGGATTAAAAACCAGCACTTTGTTACTCTATACTTGCAACTTGAATTTACTGGGTATGTCCTCTACCTTAAGGCAATGGTTTACTCATCTAAACATCAGGTTAGGATTAGGCTAGACTCCATGGCACCACAGATTCTAATCATGGCAGGAGTGATGTGGTCTGAGGTGGCTAAATTGGGTTGAACACAGCTTTACCATGTAGGTTTTTCAGATGAGACCTTCAAAACCAAAATCCTGTTTGCTGCAGGTCATTAGAGCTTTTCTACTTTGCTTTCTGGCCAAGCAGATGGTCAACTGTCCCTTCTTTTTGAAATGTATGCAGTGAGTTGTCTGCTGATTTTCTGTTTGGATGCATTTCAGTGATGATGTGTGTAGTTAATTGTAAAATGCTTTTGGATCCTTCTACCTGAAAGGTGCTAAATAAACATTTTATTAATGCAGTTCTGAGGTTGAGTGTGATGTGGGGGGGAGGGGGACACACAAAGGTGTCTGTGTGTCTGACAAAAGACAGCAGGAATGTTCCTCAGGCTCCTGGCTTGCACAACTAAAAATGACTCCAATTTCACTTGCAGTAATTAATGAGATAAAAAACTTGCCATATCTGTATGAAGTACCAGTGTTGATAAACAGTGCAATTAGATGCAAGAAATAAAGAAGAGGAATGAGACAGATGAGACACACAGGAAGTCATTCGCTTGGTTTGGTATTTAAGAGCTCCAAGAGGTGCCACCCCACAGAGGCAAAACCAGAAGATGAACCTGTGCAAAATTTAAGAGCAAAGGGAAATGTTGCAAGAAGCAGAACCAGAATAGGTTGGAAGGCAGCATGTAACTGATGGGATTGCTAAGTCTCATGGAGATGAAATCACAAGGGCTCACAGATCAAATATTTCTCTTTCAATGGATTCCTCCCAGGTATGTGGAATATTTTACAGTAACAAAGTTACAGAGAGGCAATTACTCACACTCTGGCACTAAGTCTCAGTTTTAAAAAAGCACAAGTGCCCACCTCAGTAGTGACTTGCCTTAGGCACACCAGTGCTAATGGGAGAAGGCATAGACTTAAAAGTGTTTCTCACTACAAATTTTAAAAAGGCAGATACTTGTGAAAATTTGGTCTTTGACATAAGAAGTACTGGGTAGCACACTGCAAAAATACAGATGAACACAAGAGGAGGGGGAGTGTGATGCAGAAGGGACTCTTAAAAATAGCATCCAGATTCTTACGGTTGTGTTTTTTTCCAAGGTTTTACTATTAATAAGGCAGGTTTTTTTTTTTTTTTTTCTTTTCAAGAGGCTTAACACCCACACCTCCCCTCCTACCCTTCTGCCCCTAGAATGATTTCGTTTATATTTTAAAGATAGCATAACAGCAATTCTGGGACAAAAATCTGTTCCAAGCTGTTACTGTAAAGGATCTGAGAGAATTCAGTAAAACTTAAGGAAAGACACACAGAAAACAGCAAAGCAGCGCTGTCTTTGAGAGAATGAAAAATAGCAATAGAACACAATCTTTTGCTGGCTGACTCTTCCATTAAAAAGTTAAATTAAAAAAATTGGTCCATTATATAAATGTTTGGTTTTGTTGGTGTGTTTAAATTTTTGTTTGGTTTTTTGTTTATTTTTTTCAGAAAAGCAAGTACCCACCAATAGGGCCACAGTTAGTGGGTAACTTTGCCAAGAGATTGCACACATCATCTGCCCTGGCAAAAGCAAGTTGCTGCAGTTCTAAAGAAACCTTTCCAAGTGGGGAAAACAGTGATGGGTGATAACAAGGTACAGAAAAAGAAAGATTTGACATCTCCATTACATCAACAAAGAACAATTTGTTTTGTCTGAAGACAACGCATCTCATCAGACAGACACTTGCCAATCTGGAAATACCTACCAGGGAAGTAAAGAGCTGAGAACAAGATGACTATTTAAAGGGGAGATGGTCCTTTTAAAACAGACTATAGCATTTCATTTTAAGAAAAAGAGGCTCTATGTTAAGAGGCTGTGTGATCTTGTGCCTACAGGAAGCATCTTCACAAGCTGTCATGACCACCAAATTAGTTTAGAAGAGACACAGTAACTACAGGTAGTCTTTTACCTAAGGGCATCACTGTTCCCTTCTGATCTGGAGACTGTTTCTACATCCCATAGCATAAACCAACACAGGTCACTCAGATGTAAGCATACCTCTATGAAGTTGTCAGAAAAACTACAACTTTTAAATCCCTTTTAGCCCTGAACTGTAACTGCTCTTACCTATTAGTATGCGAGTGATCTGCTTACCCAGATGGAGTACAAACCTATTTCTTGACAGCAAAGAGATTGACAGCATTAGTGAGGAGCAGTATAAATTTATTTAAACCAAAAAGGAGAATGAACCTCGGGCAATGACTCTGGAGCAATCAGCACCATGGCCTGCGTTGGGGGGGAGGGAGGTGTTTATTTGTAGAAAAGCATCCTAGAGGAGAGGACTCCAGGATATGTTGTTTCTTTCTTGAAAGATTCCCACCAGCTCGTGTTCATTCTGCAAGAAGTGTGAACGGATAAACATAACCTTGATTATTCTTAATATGTCTCCAGACCAGCTGTCTTCTGCAAATTAGGGAAAGAAGATGGAAGAAGGGAAAAAAAGTCTTTGAAAAAACAAGCTCAGGGTGTGAAACAGGAGGAGTAGGCAGTGCTGATGCTGCCATGTGAGCTCTGGAGGGAGGTGCTCTGCAGGAGCATGCTGGAGAGGAGACAGGGAAGAACATTCTCCCCAGTTTGCCATCTGCAGCGATGGCATTTCCATCAGCAAGAAGATCCCACTGCAGCACATGAAGGAACTTCACAGCTCTCTGGGGAAAGATGTGTTTCAAGGTATGGTATCTGAGCTGAACAAGACTCCTATTTCATTAGGAGGACCGCAAAAACAATCTGCTCAGGCATGCCTGCTTTTTAAGTGATTCTGGAGGATACAGCCAGGACAATAAATTAAACAGTTATTTATAAAGTAATACGTGCATATGTGTGCATTCACAGTTTAAGTTGGCTAAAAAACTGCAGAACTTAAATGAGTTAGGGGATCGTAGAAAATAATGGAAAATTGTAATGTACACATTTTTCCACTGACATAAATCTTTTTCTTTCAGTTAATGAGAAGGGTACACTAGAGTCCAATGAAAATCACACACAAAATATTAAAAAAAAATAAATCCAGAATAGCTAACCTCTAATCCCAGTTCTGATGACAAGAGTTTCCACTTTGGACTAGAGTGCAACTTCCCTGCAACTGAACTCCACAGACTAAAAGGCTGCATGGTATGAAGTACACTGCCCAAGGATCCACTTTGCTTTTGCACTTTGCAAAATCATTCTACCTGTACAGAAAGAGCTCATTTTTATAAGGTACTGATTAGCTGAACAATTGTACAGTGCTTCCTTTATGTTTTACCATCTATTCTTGTTATCTTGTCAGTCTCTTAAGTTGGTCTGATTTAGATGTTGGTGAGATATATGGATGTTGCATATAGGCCAAACAGTAGCACTGAATCTCTTAACAGCCCGGTCCCTGAAGTGGGAAAAAGAATAAAAAACAATCTGTAAGAAGCATTCAAGTTTCTTCCCCAAATTAAGAAATTTCATAGAAATGTTACACTTGTTTCAAAACCAAACTTTACTAAGGAAAAAAAAAAGTGTTGAAAGATGCTAACAAGGTGTGCATCCGTTTGCTAGTGACCAGATGACAGGACCGCATGTCTGTGACCACGTCATCACAGACAAGGTAGGTTCTAATTAAGTGTCACTAAGTGCTAGAGCTGTGCATTTCCACACCCTAATTTGGAGTTTTTTCAAGTCTGATCTTAATTCCTGGTATTTCCTGGGTTTACCATACTTAGCTTGGGGATATTTACAATATACCTTTCATATTTGTTGTCCACCATAACTGTGTTCTTAACCGTAACTCCATCTTAACACCAGACCTTTGTTACACTGAAAAAACTCATGTGCAAACATCAAGCAAGCAGCCCAAAGAATGCTACCCTGCAGTTTTTCAAATGATTTGCAAGTACAAAGCATGTTGATTCTTTAATAATTTTTTATTTTAACTTTTATTGCCCAATTCAGGGATACACTCTGGCTACTTAATGCTGAGGTAAAGCAGCACAAAAATAACACAGCTGTGTTGAGATGCACGTTCCACTAGAGCACTGCTGAGCCACTGCTTTCCCCCTTCCATCTCCTGCTGTCCTCTCCCGTCAGTCCCTGTCCTCCACCCACCCTCTCTTCCCTTCAGCCTTCACCTCCATGTGCACCACCTGCCTCTTTCCTGTCCTCAAGTCCACCTTATTCCTACATGCACCCATGCACACACCTTGGCATTCCTGCCCTGGGGTAGATGGGATACACTGGTTATCTTCTAAAAATAATCACTTAATCAGCAACAACTTGCAGGCCATCTCTCATTAACTGATCACTCATCTTAAAGCAAAGGTTGTCATATCAAATCTTGCAAGTCCTCCACTTTCAGCAACTATCTGCTTGGTTTTTGTCATTGTTGAGGTCTTCTCTCAAAAAGGCCAAAATTCCCAACAGTTCTTGGGGACAGTGAAACAGAGTCTGCAAGAGCCTGATGCTGTCAGACACAGGAGGAGTAACTCTGAACTGCACAAAAAGATTGTTGGAGAAATGTCCAGCGACTTCAAACTCGCTGACTACTGCCCCAAAGAGGCAGCTGCCACAGAAATGTCTCTGCTGATGTAGGAATTTCAATTATATACAATAAACAAATAAAAAAAAAAAAAAAAAAAAAAAAAAAAAGAAAGAAAAGAAACTGGCTTGACCACAGATGTCAAGTTTCTTCAGAAATACATTCTTTAAAGCTACTTAAGAAAGGAAACCAATTCACTTGCAGGTCCTTAGAAAAACCTCTTTATAAACAGAGTGCTTTAATTTTATGGAAGATCTTTCCATCTGTAAGAAAAAAGCTGAATTCCTACTTAAAATGGAAACCTCCTTTTGGCAGCTGATCCCTTTCTTAATTTTTTAACGCACTTCATTTTAGCAGTTAAACCTTTAAGTCCTTTACTGATTAGTGTCACATTATTACCTGTTCTTTTATGACCTATAAAATCTTACTGTTCTAGAAACGCTAAATCCCACATTTATCCACAGTGAACACTTACTCTATAGATCCTCGCTAATTCTGTAAAAAAAGGGGATGTTTTCCTGATACTTCTTTCTTCAACACCATCACGTCTACAATGTTCTCCTACAAAGTTAATCGGTATAAAATCTAGAGCAGATCCATAGCAACTATAAAAAATATATATAACAACTATTTTAGGACAAAGGTTTTTCGTCAGTGCCAAACCTGCCTCTGACACACACGTCCCACGGCTCCCACGGGTACTGCTGGGAGGTGGAGGAGTGTACCAGAGACAGGTACCACGCTCCTAGACCTAGGCAAGACTCCTGGTGCTGTGTGACACGCAGGTCTTCCTTGCTGACCACTGGACTATGGACCATGTTTATGGTGAGATCTGAAGAGCTTCAGTCATTTCACTGCCCCTACTTCTATGCAGCATGAATTAACGAGCAGCCCAAGTTGACACTTGCAACACAAACCTTTCCAACAACGCCCCAAGAACCCCAAGTTCACTTAGTCTGTATTCTTAACAACACAGGGCCTTTGTCATCATGAATTTCGAAACAAAACCAAAGAATTCCACGTAATATTTATACTTTCAAAAGTACAATATTAATACAGGTCGGTCAGTTAGAAATAACAGCAGTTTGTTAGGTCTACAAGATTTAACGTAAAACCGGTTTACAAATGCTGAAAAGCAGTAGTGGTCCAATAGTCACCATTACACATGAATTTCTCTCTTCCAGCAAAAGAAAAAAAAAAAAAATCCCAATTCAAAATTTACCAGTATCAATGAAATATTAATAAAACACCCCCAAACATGCCACAATCACTATTCACAAATAAAGTTAAAATGAAATATACAAAAATTCACTTAATACTGTTAAATAACAATAAACTACAAGATTTCCTGAACAGAAATGGTAGGACCCCTGAATGTTTTACAGTGAATGTCAGGAAAAATTAAATTACCTATGACTATTTTCATGATATACCAGCCAAAGATTTACATGACCATTTCAAAATATACCAATAAAGATTTACAGTCTCTTTAAGATGCACTAAACAAATAGGTTCATAAAGGTGAACACAAATGCTTAAAAATACTGTAACCATCACCAAGGGTGTACTTATGATACTCACTGAGATGCATAAGCATAGTAGTAACATGTTTACTATCTCTGGTAAACAGATAACATCTAAGATCTGAAAAACTCTCTAAGTTCCCATGTAAAAGCTCTGTAGCATAGTGAGTTCTTACCAAGTACAAACTTGCATCTTTCCAGTTGATTTCAAGTGAATAATGCACAAATGGGAGAGCAACAAAGTGGGAAAAGTGTGACATTATTCCCATGCTCTCGTTATTAGTTGCCCTGTTTGTCTGTAATGAAAAGATTCTAAATTTCAAAAGTAAGACAGGGTCCAACATACACGAATCATCTTTTTACTATTTGTATTTCTAAGTTAAAAACAAGGTAAAAAAAGTCATTGCTTCTGCAGGCCTCGTATGCACAAGAATGTGCAAATACCTTATGCTGGAGTAAGCCTGAGAAAATTTATCATCCAGTCTCCATGCTCTAATTCTTCAACAACTAACATAGGACCGGAGAGCAAATAATAGTTACTGTTCACTTGTTTCAATCAACTTCCATACCATGTGCTTTTCAAAAACAAAATAAGCATTATAATTTGTCAACTATTTCAACACATACTCCCAATGTTAAATAAGGAATTAAGTGCCATGAACTTAGAGCATTAAAGATGGTTCACCTATAGCCAAGCAAAGCTATGTTTACATTCCAGGAAACACTGCAGTTTAAGAAATACAAAATAACCCCGCAGCAGTAGAACATTTTATGAAGAGAAACAGATGCATTCACATATTATAAAGCCATTGCAACTTCTTCAGGCATGGAACTGTTTTGTTAACTATACAGACAGTAGTTATTTAGCAGCAATGATTCCGCAATAAATAATGCACTGTGTTTCTCAGTCCTGCACAAAAATTGCAGCTACAGTTACATCAACAGCTGTAACCTACTGGCTCTAGTGGCAGAGGAGACCTTAAAACCAACTGTACAAAAAATTGTCACACTGTGACAACAAATATAAAAACATAATCTGCAGGTTGGAAATAAAAAGACTCCACTGTGAAGAGGACAGTGTAGACAAACTGCAATTCCAAGTCCACCAACAGAGAGCACTGCCTTCAGACCCCAGTCCTTGATTGACAGGATAGGCTTGGGCTTGACTCTGCATCACCCACTTTAAAAAAGCATGCTCTGCCTTCTGTTCTTCCCATGTCCTACAACAGAACATGCAAGGGGGTAAGAAACCAATGAAAGCGTTTGAACAACAGAGTATTCAGCTGTCATCTACATCTTCTGTCTTTCTATTTTGTGCGAATAACCTTTGGGCTTTTTTCTTTTAACTGCACCTGTTGCATTTTTAAAAAAATTTTTTTTTTTACTCTGCCCCCATTGACCCACGTATCATGGTTTGAAACTCCAAGATATTCTCCTATTATCAGTCCCTCTCCCCACTCCAAGTAAAACTTGGTTCCTTCTGTGTAGTTAGCATATATGTCTCTACAGCAAATCATTCTTGGTATTTGTTCAAGTACATTCACACAGACCAATTTAACAATATATTTTTTTGCTTCCAAATGTCTCTGGCACAGCATTCCATTTGCAGATGTGAGAAAATACCAAGACTTCCATACCTGTCTCTGGGTAAGTGGAATTTCGAAAGCCAGGATCTTTTTGCAATTGAATCTCTTTTAGACTGAATATTGAAACACCTGCAATTTAACAAAGAAATTAATTCCTATTCAAACATAACTATTCCTTATTGAACATTCTTAATTATACAGTTTAGAGATTAAAAAATGGTTCCTATTCCCAAATATTTAAGCCAATATATGCCATACCTTAAGAGATTATACTTGAGAGGTTTACCTTAAGCAGTGTACTTAGCTTTAATGTACTATCTTAATACTCTGCTACTTTACTACTCCTCTTACTTTCAGGCAAAGTGTGTATTCTTGTTCCAAGACTTCTGAAGTACGCATGTTTCATAGCCTCTTCTGCTGAAATTCTCTTCTTCGATTCATACTATTGACATGAAAGGATACAAGTTTGTTGGTTTTCATTAAAAAACTCCTTGCATCAAGTGATTCAATCAAAGAGAGTTCTACTTGTCTAGTACTTCCCAATAGGACAAATTTGTTTCCATTATTTTTAATTCACATATTAAAATCTAACAGATGTTATCTAAATCAGTATTTTCAGCATATAACAAGATTGCTAAAATTAATTACAGTGAATAAATGCAAATCAAAAATACACAATCTTTATAGTTGGAACAATGATTAGATGACAGGCTTCTGTTAACACTATGTTGTAATAATAAATTACAATGAAATACTATTACATGAGACCACAAAGGTTTTCTCATTTGATGGACTGTGCTGCAGCATTTTGCATAAAATGGAACTGCAGACAACAGAGTCTTCAATCTCTGCTCAAATGCTTGGCATATGTGGACATTTGGACAAAGATGCAGACACTTAAAAAGCTGTTTATAAACAAGAACAAAGTCCAAACATGGATTGCAAATACTGTGTACATTCACCGTGTGTAAATAAATGAAGACCTGACACAGATTTTAAATCAAAGGCTGCAAAGCAGAGAAACTGCACTCCACCTTAGGCACTAAGCATTTTTACCATCGTGAAGTTGCAGTGCTTTGGCATCTACTTAAAAGTAGAGTTGGTCCTCTATCTTGATTCCCTTCTCCTTGCTCCTGGCTCATTTTTAATACAGATTAAAAGATTAAACCCACATACCATCTTACCTTTTGAATACAGATGGCAAGATCAAGGAGTAATATTACACCTTAGTAACTGCTTCTCTAGTAGTAAGCTAAGTTCACAGTTACAGGGAATTTAGTTGTATTTAGAAGTTCTCTTTTAATACTGTATTTCACAAGAGATTTAATTTTCGTGGGGAATTGCTAATATAGAATAAATTCTGTTTTTAAAAAAATAATAGTAAAAGAAGAAATAATGTGCAAAAGAAAAAAAAAACCAAAAAACCCACTACACAAAAAACCCCAATAAAATCCAACCCCCCAAAAAAAACGAAAAAAGAAAAAACTAAAACACCCCTAAACACATTTTTAATTTTTACAGGACACAGGCTTCCCCAATCTGTCATCCTCCACAGACTTAGCTACATATCCCACTTTGAGATATATCTAGCACTTACTATAGTTTCTAATACACTTTGTAATTAGCATATTAGAACCCTAAACTTGCCCCTTTATCAAGTAAAGCCACAAAACACATCTTACTTGAAGGAACTTCGCTATCAATTCAATTCCTTCGGTGTCTAGCCTAAAAATAAAAATATTTTAAGAAAATTAAAACAGTCACTGAACAAGATTTACAAAACAAAACTGTCACCTAAACAACTTTTCTGCATGTAAATGTGTATAGATATGAGTACCAGTATCTCAGAACAAGACTATTTGAAAAACACTAGGGACAGACAAATGCTGAGCTGTGGATTGTTGATTTAGTAGGTTGACCTAGATAATTTTTTTGTATTTGGTTGCTTTTTTTTTTTTTTCCTTCTTAACAGTACTCAGGTATTAGAAGGACACAATGTTAGATCTTTAGAGTCACCAAAAAAAATGTGGTAATCTTCATTATGAAATTTATTTATTGTAATTGTGCAGAGCTTTCAAATTCCTTATGATAGTTGTACAATGATTTCAAGAGCCTACTGGAGGAAACCTTGCCATTTTAACAAAGGGCCTATTATATAACAGAAGAGAATTTATGTTATTTAGGATGTACTGTGTGAATACTCCTCCTACTTTGCAGGCATTATTAATCAGAGTTTATCATTCTGTAGCCTGCCCACAATATCTGCCCACCATAACACAATTGATGTGCAGTTTTCCAGCACTTGGTAGCAGACCATACTTGGAAAGGTTCACATTTACAAATATGCAAAGCTACAGGGATGCATATTTTCTGTCAGTAAAACACAACGTACCTTGGTGCATGAGTGATGAGGGGCTGAGGTTTATACTTAGGAAAGTTGTAGTTTCTAAATTCATCACTGGAAGAAATGCTTGGCCACGTTTCTTGACATGGAGTTCCTGCATTTAAAGAAACCAACAAATTCAACTTAAAAATGTGTAAAGAAATAACTTCAATATAAATAGGCACTTAACCCTGTAAGTTAAACAGGAAGAAAAAAAATAATCAATGAGTCTATGCTGTATAAACTCAGCTGTGTACTTAGCTCAAACAATCATTTTAGATCAATTAAAATGTGCAATCACCGTAATCATACTATCAATATCATTGTTTACAAATAAAAAACTACAATTCTTGTAGAAAAAATGCTTAGAGCAAACATGTAGTATTAACATTACTGCTACAAGTATCCATTTACCTAGAAGTCTGAAAATTAAGTGCAGTTCATCTTCAACAGTTGAGCCAGGAAAAAGAGGCCTTCCTGATGCCATTTCAAAAAATATGCATCCGACACCCCTTTATGAAAACAGAGAAAGAGATAAATCAGAAACAGTCCAACAATTTAAACTCTCAACTCTAAACCAAGGAAAAGTTCTTAAAGACTCCTGTGATTTCTCTTCAATTAAATTAAGTTAGTTGTGAGGAACATCCTGCTACTAAAAATACTGTTTTGAAAGATACGTTGCAACAAAAGCAGTAAAAACCTAACCAAAAACTTTTTCACAGCTATATTATATTCTCTTCCTTCACAGTAAAACACCCATGTCATTAAGAATACATTTTTTCTTCCCCTAACACCATGGACCTAGTGCCTACTTACTCTAAGCAATAAAAACGTACTCTCACTGCATTTTCAGAGAGAAATAATAGCACCTTCCCTGCCTGCCAATCCTTTCTTTAAAAAGCTTAACTCAGTTGTAGCCCCCCAAAATTCCAAGGACACGTATTTGAATGCTACTACATAAATGAGGTGACATTTTAAACATTTATATTAGACATAGGTATACAAACCACATGTCAATTTGAGTTGAATACTCTGAAGATCCGAGGAGGACATCAGGTGGTCTGTACCATAACGTGACAACTTCATTGGAATAGGTCTTTGTAGGAACAGATTTTGCTCTAGCCAGTCCTGATCGAAAGGAAAATAGGAGTCACATGCAGCTTGCTGAAATCTTTTTTTGCATGAAATTGACGAAGAATTTTTAAGAGCTAAATCAACCTTATTATACTTGCTAAATACCTTCTCAGCTATTGTCATTAAAAAGCCCTAGTAAATACATTCCTACAGCTTGTGTTTTGCCTCTTATTTATAGCCATCTCATGATCAGTGTTGTAAAGCACAGAAGGAAGGTAAACAGATCAAAATCTGGAACAATCCTATAAATCTTATTAAAACAATGAAGAATTACATCAATATGACACCTCTGCTTGTGAAAACTCTTCAGCACTGTTTTCATTTGGTAATCATGTACCAAGAGGCAGAAGGCAACAATCAGTAATGAAATGGTAGAAAAAAACCCAAATAAGTGTTGAATCAACAGGGGTTTTCCACCCTAACACTGCCAGTTTGACAGTAGTATCCTTCAATAAAATTTAGATCTATTGTGTTAGATGTAATCTTCTAAGCAACTTTCATTCATACAGTAGTACAAAAAATAGTGGTAGAACAGTTCTACAAGGACCTTTCTGATATAGAAGATAAGAGGAAACTCTGAATGTCTTAACTTGACTGGAAATCCCAAAGAACGTGGTGTATCAGTGATGGAGTAATACCTAATTATTCAGCATGTGGACAGATCCTCTCTCTCTCCAGTCAGGATTACTCTGGAGTGACTGTGAAGTGTTTGGAATAGAAACTTTAAGTTCCATTTTAAGAATATGACTGTGCCAATTTTGAAGCAAGCTGTAAGGACTACCTTCAAACCAAAAGTCAAGCAACATTATTACCTGCACACCTATAACTTTAATTACTAATCTCCCGTAAAAGGCTGACTTCTATTTTCCATCTAATATTACACAAATTCACTAGAGATTCCATGTCCTCATCTTCCCTTTCCAAGGAAAGATGCCTTTTTTCTGAGTGAAGAAAATATTTGTTACAGAGTGATTTCGGGTCATACCAAAGTCTGCGAGCTTCAGTTCTCCTTTCTCATTAATGAGTAGATTTTGGGGCTTCAGATCTCGATGTAATACCTTTCTCCTATGACAGTATGCCAAACCACGAAGAATCTGGTATAAAAATAGCTACAAAAGAGAATATCTATATAAATTACACTAAAAATGTTACAAGACAGATGGCACAACTAAATCAGCCCATTTGGGAACTGTAGAGTTAAGTCTGTATTGTAAAGAGGACAAAAATACTTCTCAAAAAGTAAGTTACTTTTCCATAAGAACACATTCTGAAAATCATCATTATTGTTTAGAGAGTTAAAATCCTTTTATGCTAATGCACTGCTTTAACATGATACTTTACAACAAAGATTTTAAGAGCAATTTGTTCTGCTTAAATGAAGAGAACCACAGAGCTGTTTATTTTTTGAATAAGCATTTAACAATGCTCTTTGCTGCACTAGTGTCTTTAAAGGTAACTGACTATACTCAAGTTCTCCTCTCCACCTTCTGAAAATGCAGAAATGCAGCTCAGCATCCTTTCTATCCAACTGTGCCAAACTATGTAAAGAACATTTCAGCATTCTATTGGAAAAATATACTTGGATTAGGAAGCTCACAAGACATAGAGAAATGGGGAAAGGAGAGAACAACTCAGCTACCTCTGGCATTTATATTCATCCCCTCACCTTGACACACACAAAAAAGTTCATTTTAGTCTTTTGGAATTGCAAGCAAAGCAAGAAACTTCAGTCATGCATATTAATGCTGCACATATATAGGCACCATAGTAAGAAGGGATGAAGAAAGGTTTAGCAGAGGGCAGCCTACCAAGTTTACTGTATCATCACATTAGGAACTCTATTTTACAGTTTCTGTTTTAAGAAGGGTGTGATCTTAAACATGGGACTTCTGGGTAACCATTGCTGGAATGTACCACACAACAGTCCTCAGACAGTACAGGAAACAAAATATATAATGAAAAACTATAAAGCATTACAGAAAGCAATGGTTACCAATGTGCTGACAAATTCAGCACAGATGGGACTTCTAAGGAGAAACGCTAGAATGCTTTTATTCTACCATTTTCTATCACATCAGTTTATTACTGTGCCAGGTGACACCACCAAATTCTTTTTTCTAAACTGGACAAATACACAGCAGGTGTAGTTCGCACCCATCTGTTGTCAGATTGCTTAAGTGGGATTTATCTATTCTAGAAAAAGAGGAACTGGGATCCATTTTTTTTTTTTCTTTCTTTCTTCTTACTCTCCTTCTTTTTCAAAGAGCAGAAAGAGAAGCAACAAGTTTTGTTCAATCTACTCATGTCCATACTGTTAAAGGGCTAGCTAGTCCCACGTAATACTAAGAGGAATGCTGTGGAAATTGATATTCACCTACAGCATGCCTTGGGACTGCAAGGATTAGTCAGTAAGGCAAAGGAAATTATTCTACAGAAATTGTGGATCTTCACCACAACGAGCACAGATTCTTTTGGAAATGAGCAGGAAGACCTGTATTAGGTCAAAATTGTGATTGAAACAGTAATACCTGCAGAGATCACACACATCTTTATACTACACACCCTTACTTGGATTAAAAAAAATTATTTGAGGAATATGAGTGTAACGTGACAGGGAGGTCTCTCATATGTTAACAATGACCTAAATCCCCACAGTTAATGTAAGGTAAGCACCTACAGCTACTACAGTTAAGCAGCTGTTCTAGTTTCTCAATGCCAAAGGTACTGACCATATAAATCTGCTCTTTGGGTATAGCTTAAACTGAAGGCAAACAAGGAAAAACAGTTCCTCTGCTTAGCTTGGATTACCACAAGCATATTCTGCTCGTTCTCTAACTGCACTTACTGCAAGTCAGCTTCCCACTAAAAGCTTTTTTTTTTTTTTTTTTTTTTTTTTTAAGCTTAAAGCAGCACTTATTAAATTGCAGTTAATTAAAAGCACAAATGTAATTATGTTTTCTGTTGTCTTTTTGAAGTGGACACAAATTAAAGAATTTCCCTTTACAGTCTCTCAAAGCAAGCAAAAGAGTAAGTTAAGAGCAGATGTCTTTCCCTAGAGATACTGCAATGGGACAACAGAATAAAAGAAAAAGCTATTCAAACAGTAACCAGTATCTAAATCCCATACACAACTCAACTAGAAACAGATTTCTCAATATGCAACTGAGCCAAAAATAAGGATGACAACTCTACCGGAATGCAAACAGACCCCATCATTTCACAGTATTTGGTACATTGTGTTGTCAACCACATTTGTGCCATGTGCTACTGTCTAAGAATAAGGCTACAACACTGCAGGGTGATACTGGTAACCCAGCCTCCTCTGACAACTTCTCTCATTTCAAGATAATATTGTGCTCTTTTTGAATCTTGTTTATAAAGCCTGAGATATTAAAGCACATAAACATTTATTCCAGTTTTCCAAATTAAAACCTGCTTCTTACTAGAAAGGGAACACTTAAACCTGAATTAGTGTCAAGCAGGCCAGATTGATCACTTCACCTGGGCCCATCCACAGTTAAAAACTGCAGACAATTAAATCTCAAAAAATTTTTCCATTTTATTACTAATGGAATGATTGACATCACTTATTCATACATGAATTTCTTACTTGTGTGGTAGGCAGCAGCATCCAAACCCACATTCATGACTGAGGCCACATTTTCCTCAGTGTGCACATGCAGTACCAAACTACAGATTTAACTAAATAAAGGAGTATAAAATAATAGAAGGAAAAGTTCAAAATAGTTACGAATGTGCTATTTTTAGGAAGTGTTAAATTTTAAATATATAACTTCAAAGAGAATAAAAACATATGAAGTTATGTCATCTCCACTTTTCAGTGCTTTAAACACTTAACAGCCATCAAAACCAAAAAGAAAGAATCCCTCTGATGTCAAACATAGTTAAGCCAGACCAAAAAAGTAAAAAAGGAATTTATTTTTTTTTTAAACACTAAACCATATGGCTCCTGATAATTAATTTCTCTGAAATTCTTAGAACAGAGAAGCAGGAAGCCAGTCACTGTCACTGAAAACACTTACCTTTACATTGTGCATACTCATGATGTTACCACAGTCATCCATGTACTGCTTCAGATCCTTATCCTGTCAAAACACCATCATAGATTTTCAGTAAAATTGTAGACAACAGATTACATTAATATTATTTATTGTTAGAACTGGAATAATTAATCTGAAAACTTCTGTTTTCTGCAGAAAGTCTTCAATGATAAAAAACCTAAAATTTTTCCAGAGGATATAAATACCCATATTTTGCAGCAAGCTGCATAACCATGGGAAATATTATTTGTTATGCTTCCTTCTCCATCTTTTGTGTGGCACAGGATTTTTATGAAATTGCTAGACTTTCCAGTTACAGTGGAAGCTAGGAGGCCTTTGTTCATACCTCTTATTACATGATATATTGCAGCACATGATACAGAAAGATCATTAAGTAAAACTTCAGTGAGAAAGTGAGAAGTTTACAATGCAAGAGGCGAGCAAGTGAGATACGCAGCTCTGGGTATCTGTTTGAAAAGATGGTTATGAAAAGATGGAATGTGTTGTTTATTTTGAATTATACATTTTCCTTGGCTAACTTGAGAGAGTTGTTTCATAACAGAAAAATGTAATTTCAAGAATTGTGATTATCCTTTTTTTACAGCTAACAGTTTTCAGTAAAAGCAAATAGTTTCTCGGGAAGATCACCATTAGCTGCTGTTGATGAAATTCTGAAATGATCAGAAAAATATTTATTAATTTACAGTAATTTAAGAACTGAATAATTTTTTCCCATTTTCAGCCAAATGGTTCTAGATGTAGGAAAAACTGTTACAGTATTCTTAAAAAAGAATACAGAATTTTCTTATGTCTTTGTTACTTATAAACAATAAATCAGATGTAAAGCTTGCTAGTTGTTTAAGCACTTACCAGATATTCAAAAACAAGAGTCAAAGACTTGTCTGTGTGCACAATATCGTGCAATGTAACAATATTTGCATGCTTCAGATCTTTTAGTAAAGACACTGAAACAGAAAATCAGATATAAAGTAAATAAATGCAAAACATAACAGAAGTAGATACATTTTTAGCAAGTTCATACATATCAGCTATTTAATTTTCCTATTAAAAAGCTATTTTTAAGAACATAAAACTTATGTAGAATAAGTTAACAAGAAAGCTATTCAACAGAACGAACTATAATATTTCCTAAATTATACATTTCAGGCAGAAGCAGTCATTTGTTAAAAGGTATCTGAATCCTTGAAAGTTATTCACTAAAGATAGCCTAAATCCAAATAAAATAATCTTTTTATAACACTGCATTTGAGAACACAAGCACCCCCTATAAAGTAAATAAATTTGAAACACTAACTCTTAGTACATCTAAACTAAAATTTTCCTCATCAAAATTAGTACCAACTTCATTAATCTGCTATGTAGCCGATTTCCAAACACAAACAGGACATTGGTTAAAAAGGAATCTGAAATCCTAGGATGTGAAAAAAAAGGTTATCACCTTCTCTTATGGCTGTGCACGGTGCTCCCTCTTCATGTTCCAGGCGGATTTCTTTCAGAGCTACCAGGTTCTCTGTCAGTTTACTTCTCCCCTTATAAACTGTTGCATAAGTACCCTACAAAATGGAAAAGGAAACTTTTACAAGTTGCTTCTTCACTGAAAGATCAGATAAAGAAAACACACCTCTGCCTGAGGTTTTAATAGGTTTCATTTTGGATAAGGATAGTTTTTACAATGACTTATTTACAAATATGTAGAAGTACAAAAATACTCTGTAAGCACAAGTCGGAACACACATAAGGCACAGGGGATGCACATGCTTAACAGCTCTGGAATTTACATGGAAAGCTACACACCATGTGACTACCAAAGAAGTCAGATCAGGTAGCGTTAAGTTCACTGGGTTCACTGCTGGGATCATTTACCCTCTTGAAAGCCTCTATCTGATTACTACTAGATCAGGTATCTCCACACTATGCTGCAGTTGTACTCCCAAAGGCTGCAGACATACACTTCCATGACTGATAAGAAAACTTTTGTATTCCTTTGATAGCTTCTTGTTTTTGTTACATACTTCACATCAGTTTTTAAATTTTTTTTTGGAGCGGGGAGTTGTCAAAGTTTAATTTTAATATTGGTTGACATAATGAAAAGTTAATATTATCAATCTTATCTTTCTCTTTTTTTTTTTTCCTCAGACCAAAAGAGATGCAAACCTCTCAAGGCATGTTACATACTGACAAGAAATTCTCACAAAACCAGCGAGTAGGTATGACTACAGCAATTGCAAAGAGGAAGCAACAAATTTACAGAAACTGCCCTAGGTTACAGTACCTACCTGATGGTGTCCACTACACTTTATATGCAATTCAGATAATGTACACCTGCAACCATGACCTAATAACTTCTAGATTAACATTCCTCCAAAGATAGGCAATGATATGACATGTGTAGAGACCCTCCTAAGAAGGACTAGAGGCAAAATAAAAAACATGTTTGGAAATGAAAATGTTGCAAATGGAATATCTGCAACTTTCACAGCAGAGATGCTGACCAGCTCTGCTTCCTTCTGCTAGGTTCACCTTGACCCATTCTGGTGCTCCTTGTCATTTCTGATCCCGCTGGCCAACCTTAATCAAACTGGACAGGACTGACACTTGACCCTCCCTAAATTCTACTATTTATCTGGACGTCAGGGACTGGGTGGAGGTAGAAAGTTGTGCTGCTGCCCTCCCAGAGGGAAAGGAAAACTCAGTGTTACATATTCCACATGGCAGCATCCCGCTGGCTGCCCAGCTCTGGCAGAGCATGTATAGCTACTGCCTGCTCCCCACCAGCACTGGCTTCTTGTCCAGTGTGAGTGCTCCCCAACACCTAACTCAGGAGGACAACACTAGACTTAACTAGTTTTATTATCAACAGGGTAATTTTGCCTATCTGCATACAAATCCAGCCATGTAAGGAGGCTACAAACCATATATATGCTAATGGAGTCTTGCTTTTCCCTCTTTTCTTTTTTGCTTATTATACACGCATAGCCTGCGTGTGTGGTTGTGACACTGTAACACGTTAAGTATGGCTGCTTTACTGAAAAAATAAATTTTGAGGGATTTGGAGATTTTTACTTAAAATTTGCGTAAGATTATACATAACACATTGTCATCAAAGCAGCAATCATTTGAAAAGAAAGCTGGACCTACCTCTCCAAGCTTTTCCAGCTTGATATAGGTTTCCATTTTTCCAAATCCAATTTCTGACTGCAATGAAACAAAATGGAAGATGGATCACTGAAACCATGTTATTTACACATCATTTAACCAGCAAGTAAAACTTTGTTTCAGAAAAATACCTGATATTACTTGGCCAAACACAGCACAATTCTGCCATTTTAAAAACAATTCAGCATACTATGCTTTAAATGTGCCCCAGCATCCAAACCTAATGTTCAGCCTGTTGGCCAGTCTACTGTGTATCCTGGAAGAATTACATACCAAGACCAAAACTCCACTTAACCTCCTGGTTAAGTCTTCTCCATTCTTCTGATCTGATTACTCCTCATGAGAGGTTGGTTAAAGCTTAAAGCACAGAAGTAATCTCAAACTATTCCATCCTTTCTCTTCCTTAGCATAAGCATATTGTGCTGCTTCTTTTAAAATACCTCTCATTACTTACTTGCTTTCTACCATTAGATAACATGCTCAAGATCTCAGACCCAGTTTTCTTCTCCCATTCAGACCTCTAAGTGTCTCTCAATCTAAATGTCTGCCAGTAAAACCCCTAAACATCATTGTTCCCCAATCTTGAGCTTTGTCTCAACAATTTATGTTTCATGGCTCATAATTTCAAGTCTTTGTGTCTTCTGCTTGGATCTATTCTCTTTTATCATCACCAACTAAGCTTTGCAATGCAAGCCAGGAGAGACTGCCTGCCTATGTAACACCTTCTCAGGAGACTGTAAGAATATTACTCTTTTCCCATTCAAATCCTCTGCTGCTCTCAAAATTATTATGGTTATCTCTTACAGTTATTTTCACGTAAGGCTTTTGTCAGGTAAACCTAAGCTTTATACTGCTCTTACAGTACAAAGAACGCCAGAAATAGACACGTAAAACATGTCAATATTTAAACTAATTTATAAAAGGCATATATCCTGTACTCTGTCAAACCCACTGGCTTTACGTAGTTTTGCTATACTGACAGCTGAACATTTAGTAAGAAAAGAAAGCCAGGTTTTCTCTCTAGCACCACTTCCTCCTTCCATTTGTAAACATAGCCCTATGTCCTGGCTGGGGCCAGGATAAAGGTGATTTTCTGTCTTGTACTTTTGCTTTCAGGTAAGTCTCTTGTAAGTAGTTGTACTTGCTGAAATTAACAGCAAGTTTCTCAGACAGTGTCTGCTTCTAGGACTGATAACACTTGATGTTTATAGTTACTGCCAGAGACTGGTGTGCAGAGCCAAGGACACTGATCAGCTCTGAGGAACATTTTACCGTCCAGGAGTAAGGAGGTCCCACCTGAACCCCTCCTTTGGGGAGGATCGGACAAGATAGATGCCAGAACTGACCAAACAGAGTATTCCATCCCATACACATCATACTCAGTATAAATTTGAGGGATCACAAGGGTCAAACCCCTTCCTGTCCTTCCTGCTTCCCCTTCCTCGCCTGTCCCTGTTTGCTTCAGCATCCTGAGAGGATTCCATCCATTCCTCTGCCTGTGGTCCTGATCCCTGCCAGCCTGAATCTGTGTGTTCCTGCCCCCAGCTCCCGACTGCTGCTGACCCCAGGATTCCAGCCTGGACTTTCCCAGGGCTGCCCTGCAGCCTCGGTGGTGATGTGAGAGTTATTGGGGGAAAGGGTGGAGGAATGTGGTATCAATTTTCCTCTATATTTGTATATATCTAGTAATTTTTCCTATTTATCATTACTGTTTCATTAAAGTTGTGTAGTTTAGTTTCCAACCCGTAAGGCCCTCTCCCGTATTCTCTCTCCTTTCTTTATCAGAGAGGGCAGGGGGATTAATAGAGAGCATCTGTCATTCAGTTTAATTGCTGGGCCAGTGTTAAACCTTGACACCCTACACTTGCTGTTTCTTTCTAAGAAGCAATACTTTGACCCAGGACCGGCTTCAGCACCTATGTCCACAAGTCTGAAAACAATTATTTGCTCCTAAGTCTGACAGATATTAAAGTGATATTTTATTTCATGGTAACACAGTGCAACATAGATAATGCTGACTGTATGAAGATTTGACAACACTGTAACATAAAGGCATACTGAGAAAAGTTGGATTAATATTTGATTTTCAGAACATATGCATGAAAATGCATCTGAAGCAAATGCAAGATCTTGTCTGTAAACATATTTGATATGTATAAAAAATGAACACACACTTATGTTAACATAGCATTAAAAGTAATTCTGCGTTGATAAATTAGTGTTAGTACTGAAACATTTTAAAACTGGAAGAGGTTGCTGAAGCCAAGCTCCTTAAGCCCAAATTCAAGCAAAGTTGGTATCGGGCAACCCTTGTAACTTCAGTGAGATTTTAAACATACCACTGATACAGGTACAATGTTAGTAAAATAAATATTATGTTTCCAAAGTACATTTTGATCTACTTAAAGAAACATATCTTGAAGTGAGCATTAGATAATACTAGAATGAAAAAGATAGGCTTCTTAGTTTACAGGAGAAACTAAAGGATAATTTAAAGCCATTGGCTTTATTACTGCCAGACAGTCTGGAATGCAACTTAGTCTGATTTCTGAGAAACCTCAATGTTGTTCATCAAGACTAACTAACCTAAAATCTTCTTTAGACAATAAAATAATACAGCATTTCCTACAAAACAGAGGACACGTATTTTTCAAGATCTGCCTTTCAATGCTTTTAGTTTTTTAATCATATTTTTATTGCCTGCCACTCATGAGAAAAAAATAATTTTAAGATTCTTCAAACTAAAATCAATTTCCTTTTCCATTCAAAGTAATTTCTGATTTTTTTTTTCCTGCAATGCACATCTGTCTATCTTGACTTGAAGAGAAACACTGATTCATCATATTTGTGGTCTGTTGTTTCTCATAACTGGTGCATAAATTACACCCATGCTACTGCACATGCATGTACCTGTATACACAAAATACAATTAACATAAAAGCTTTTTTTTTGTTGTATCTCAAAAGAAATACACCAGACCTAAAGTATAACAAGTCCGCACTTGATATTTTTATAGCTTTTTTCCTTTGATTCCTACAAAGCCTTGAATACAGCCATGCCTTTGAAGAGGAGCACAATACACATATATTGTAATTAACAGTCTGCTAGCAAGCTTTCAACGACCATCTCAGAATAATGAATCCTTGAATTTCTTGTTTTTAAAGGTTAGTTTGAAATCATGAAAGGACAACGCAGCAAACACATGCCAGCATACCACAGGACTCCTGGCAGGTTTCATTTTGGACTTTTGAGCCCTGAAAGCATTTTTTAAGAAGCAAAACAAAACAACCTTGCGACAGGAAGCTGATTTCCATACACACACCATATTCATTAGAGGGCACTGTTTTTCTGTCTTCTACAACGTAACGAGAAGAAAATTTCAACTGCTTTAAGGGCCCAACATTAAATGAGCAAGAGAATTTAGATTTAAACTTCCCTCACCTCTCCAACACTACTTTGCACTGAAAATGTTCTACTGGAAAGGAACTTCACCAGTGTCTGAGAAATGAAGGTTTGGGCAAAGCTACTCCTCCGTGCAATGTTACACCAGCAGCACAGTGGTCAATGAGCTACAACATTCTGGCACAAATATTTCAGCTTGCTACATTACTACAACTAGTGCTTTGGCAAATTTTTTTTTTTTTAATACAGTTCTCCTAAAAGATGATGGGGCAGATCAGAACTTCAGTCTAGCACACCAAGCTATATTTTTTCAAGGGAAAAATCCATAACAAAGCTCAACCATTGCCTTGTACAGACTTTAGGAAGTTGCAAAGAAAAAAATTAAGACATTTCACAGTTAATAAAACTAATTCACTGCACATGCCTTTGTATTTATTTTTCAGCAAATAAGCAGTAAACCAAGAAGACAACGAACAATGCACATTTCATAAACCTATCCATTTTTTCACAGCAAGGAAATTCTCACCCATGAATCTGGTGATTCAGGAAGTCAAGAATGGGTTAGTAATTCTTTAAGAACTTGATTAACATTAAGAAAGCTGATAGATAAGATTATGATTGCAATGTAACAATTTTTATAAAAAACCTGACAATAATGAGGTTGTTTTTTTATTATTCCAGGGATGTGCATATTTTATACGAGTGTCCAATAATTCTTGCATCTGTGCTCTAGTTACAATATAGAAACCCTCATTCTGCCACCTCCCAGGAAAGACTTGTATTTAGAATAACTCAAAAATATAAGAAGATTATGTGAATTTACTCATGCATATTCTTAGGAATTTGTGTACACTTTAAAAACAAATTAAAAGAATCCATCTTCTCAACAGAAATTTTGATAAAGAAAATTTTATTATCATATAAAAAAAGAATAGTGAGGAAAACCTGCTTTCATATTACATTGCTTTAGGCCTTCCTACTACATATCACTTGAGGGCCCCAGCCTTGACCTGAGAGTAGGTGACCTATTTGCTCAAACAGATCATCCCTGCTCTAAAAGGCAAAAGGAATTAAGTATGCACCATGGGAGTTGAGTTTAGCCACTGATATCAAGGGTCAGGACCTTCACTGAAAAACTACAGCCCCACATTTGCAGAAGAGAAATGAAAAAAATGGTGAAATTCTTCAGTGATTTTGACAGGTCCACGCTGCCGTGCCCCATCTTTCAGGACTTACAGTTCTAGGTGTAAACGAAGCTGAATTGTACCTTTGGTGCACACACACCTGCTTTATAAGGAACTTGAAGCCCTGAGAGGTTTGTTTAACAAAGAAAAGCATTGCACTTACTAGTGATGCTCTACGAGAACGTCGACTCATTGGCTGATCAAAGGGTGGGCTGTTAATCTGCAACTTTTCCAGATAGCCATCGGGTATCCTGATGTCAGCAGGCAGGGACAAGCGCTTGTTCAGATCCTGCAGTTAATTATGTTACAAAGAGAAGAGTTAAGTATAACTCAGGATTTCCTAAGACATCTTCCAACACCTGTAGTGTTATCGTTTCTACAGTGTTACTATTTACAACTAAAATATTTATAGGAATAAAAATAAGTTATCTCACAGAAAGTGTTTTAAAACTATATACTTTTCTAGTAATACTTCAAATTGCTTAGACAGTAAGTTAAAAAAAATGAGTGCTTTACAAACTCATTACTCTATCAAGCAGAACAAAACATTAAAATGTAATTATAAATACATTGTGGATAAACATATTGAGTTTACTTGAATACCTATACATTCCTTGAATACTAAATGGAGAATTCAGAATATATCTTTTCATATAGTAATTACATTAGAATTAGAGGTCTCCATGATTCAGAATATAGCATTCTTTCTCTATTAGAAGCTGTACATTTATTTCAACTTTCATTTTTTGAGTCTTATAAAACAGAACCACTTCATTAGTGGAGCCAAACTATTAAAAAATGTTAATACCAACTTCTATTTAAATCTTTTTACTACAGGATCTTTAGAAAATCAAACTTCCATTATGTATGTGCAGTTTCCCCTACAGCAGATTCTGGTTTTCATCAGTAAATTTTTCCAACAACAACAACACTTATGATTAACACTTAAGACGAGAGGGATGCAAAATTACTTCACCTTTCAGCAAACACGAAGACGACTTTTTGGGGGTGGCTACACATTCCCACCTATTTTTATTTTTAGTTTGGCTTTAATCTCAAACATGCCAGAAAATAAAATACTTTATATTTTCTTAAAGTTGTCAGTTACCATAGAGATACAGGGGAAATACAACAAGACTTGCAAAAAATGGGAAGCAATTTCCAGGACAGCAGGAACTGGTTTTCAGTAAATGTAGTTCACTAAAGTAAAGGAAGTCACACTCAGCATCAAACTACATAATCCACCTCTATGGATTCTACTGTGAAGTTAAGACAACATCTCTGGAACCACACTTTCCTCCATCAGAAGAAGGAAACTCCAGATTTCTGATGGTGAACCTCAGATGTAATCAATACCTTAAAGCAGTCAGCTATTCTTCACGTTCTATCTTCATTATTTCCTCTAGCCTTTGAATTTTAAGAATCCTGAACTAACCTAAGCGCTGCCAGCTACATCTGCACTTGGTTCCCCCTCAGGCTTAGCCATGTGTTTTCTACTCATGTCTTTGCAACAGCTTTTAGCTATTTCAGCATGCTAAACTCCAGCAGGCTAAGTGCATAGCTTCCTGCCAGCTTTGTGCTCCAAACAGGTTCAGTGGAAGGTCAGACAAGCTCACAGCCTGAATACAGGTCAAGAGAGGCAGCAGCTACATTGGCTTAGGCTGCCAAGGAACTGGCTCATCAAACTTTCAAGACTTGAGATCTTCAACTTGTACTTGAACCATGCATATGCATGATCTGTACACGTACCTGTGTACCTGTTGCTACATGCAACAGTTCAGCAAAAAATATCGGCTAAAAATTTCTATTTGGCGACCAGTTGAATTTCACGTAGGCCTGCAGTGCTAATAGACATCCCTCAGATGATTACACAAGCTATTCACTGGGGCCACTGGATGCAGGCAGAAATTTTTTAAGAGATGCCAACAAAACTTTAGCTTTCCCTCCTGTTCTCTTTACACACCTCTTATCTCCTTAGGTACAGAGCACCAAGCCTGTTACCTTCCACTTTGCTGCCCAACACCAGCTTCTTTGCATAACTGAAGAAAACCAGTGTATTTATGATTTTGTAAAGAATTTTTAAGTTGTCTTTAAATAGAAGTAGTTCACTGAATGGTAGCTTTGACCCAACATTTTAAAGTTAAATTAACAAAAAATAACAACAACAAATACCAAAACAAAAAACAACAAGAAAAAATAAAACCCCAAAACAAACAGACAAAAAGGATGCCTCAGCTTTGGCAGTTTCTGATTTGTTTTCCTATTTTCAACTTTACTGTTTTCATTTTTTTTCCCCAAAACATTGGCAAACTTTAAGATTGTGTGGATTTTGGGATCCTGGAAGAACCAATTAATTACAACAGAAGCTAGCAGTAATCCCAGCAGTAAAACAGTATTTTCCACTATAAATTTTCCTTCTTTTCTGCTAATGCCATTTTTTAAATAGGCAACTAAAATTCACTGAGGTTAGAATCATGTGAAAAGAATCATCGCTCCCCTACTGAAAAGGGTTTTGGATTATTAAAAACAAATAAAGTCAGCCTGTAATTTATTGCATTCTTCAGAAAATTGAGGTAGCTCCTCAAAACAGATATAAGTACAAAGGAAAGAGCTCCACGTTGTCTTCAAGAAAGTAACTTTGTCATCTCATTGCAACTAGAAGCCATGGAACTGCTGGAACAAGACAGGGATGGCAGGAGAAGACCCAAAATCAGCCTCTATTCCTTCCTATTGTAATTCCAGTGTGGCAGTTTCCCTATTTTCTTTCTCCTGTTGTTCAACAAAATAGAATAAATAAGAAATTTGACAAATTCCAAGTCAGCAGAAGAGCACTGGAATGAGTTCTTCAAGACAACCTCCTGAACACAGCAGATACCATTTTCCTATATACCCTGTAGCAAAATACCCTTTTCTTACTCCTATCTATTAACCCTATGGCAGAAAAACCTGTTGTAGTGCTCTCTTCTTACTGTCCCATTGTTCCTGTTTGACAGAAAGTATCTTACAGAGTAAGTAAGAGTATCTTAGGGATAATGAAATCACAGACGACAACTCAAAGGCCTCAATGAATGAAAGGCCTCCTAACTCTACTCAGCACTTCTCAGGCTACACCTGGAATACTGTGTTCTGTTCTGCTCCCTGCTATACAAAACAGATGCAGAAAAGCTGGAAAGGTTCCAGAGAAGGGCCACAAGGATGATCAAAAGACTTGGAAGGGGAGGCGTTACTGCCATGTTCCAGTACTTAAGGGTGGCTACTAAGAAGATGGAAACTTCCTTTTCACCATGAGTAAATGGGTGCAAGTTACTCCTAGGAGGACCACAACTGGACATCAGAAGAAAATTTTTCACTGTGAGAACCATCAGACTTCAGAATAATCTCACCAAGGAAGCGGTAGATTCCCCAGCACCAGACACTTTTAAGACTCAACTTGAAAAGGTGCTGGGCCATCTCCTCTAAACCATGTTCCTACCTAGAAAGGCCCTTTCCAATCTGGTATTCTATGATTCACTGACATACTATGTCAACTGTACCCCAGAGTTCTCCATCTGTATGTTCTCTCCTTCCATAGAGGAGAACTTTGGAGAACCTGAAGTGGAGCTTCACAGCCTTGAAGAAAGCATATGAAGTTGATGGGTATATGTAGGAAGATGGAAGCAAAGGTCTTTAAGCTGTGATGACAATTCCAAAACCATGCCATTAACTGTGCACAGAGCCTGCCATCATAAACACATAGCTTTTCAAATGGAGAGGAAGGGAAACAAAATAATCCTGAAGTGCTTTACCAATACTAAGAATTCATTACTTTGGAGCCCAGCTACCGTAAAATCTGGAAATAATTATGTTTAAGGTACAAGAAAGTACTTGTAATTCTATTACACAATTCTCCTGCATTCTCAGGAGCTCTGCCTATGCCATTTTTGCAAAAGGCAATTGCAAAACCCCACGTGACTTACTTCAGAGATCCATGTGACATCCTCAGTTCTAAACTGAGCTTAAGCTGCAAACTTACATTTAGTGCTTCACGGTGTGTAATACAGATAGTGTTGGAATGTACTTACTGATGTAAAGGCCAAAAGCTATTCCAGTTTTGGGAAAAAGCCCACAAACAACAGTCTACTTTAAGAACACAAACTCACCCGAACCCTCCTGCAATGAGTCTTTTTAAAAAAAAAAGAAAAAAAAACAGACAAAAATGAAAACATAACACAACCTGAGGGAAAAGCAGGGAGAGAATTTTTTCAGGACTGTAATACTTTAATACAATTTTTTAACTTACAATATAAGCTTTTTACTTAGCCATACAAATGGACAGCACATGATAATAATTACTTCTTTTTGTCCCCCTAAATATAGGAATATTTAGTGCTAGAAGCCTAGTTTTTGGTAATTTTTAAAATAAAATCAAAACATTTTCCACTCTCCTTAATGTCTTACAGATGAAGAAAGTTTCTTTTCTGAGAGGAAAATAATGGTTTCATGGAAACTGCAGCAGGTACTTTATAGAGGTTTTCTCCTAATGATTTACACTGTTCCACTTGCATATTTGCTATGCTGAAATGTTAACCAAGCCAAGACTTTTTTTTAAACCATATATTAAAATTGTTACTTACTGTAGTCATAAGACTTTTATGACACCAACATTTGAAAGATCATCGAGTTACATATACAAAATCACATATAAAAGTCTTCATTGTATTATAATTATCCCTTACCTAACTGCCAGAGATAGGCAAAAATAAAGAAAGCCATTTAAACTGCAAACCTGAATAATGGGAAGAGAGGAATTATTATGTTCTATTTGCTTGTACCACCTTAATTCCTCCCAGTTTTTGCAATAATTGGAGCAACCACCTCTTGGGAAAAGAAAGCAATCATTATTAAATGCTATACAGCAACATGAAAGGAGATTCATTAGACGTGCATGAGAGAAATAAGCACAATGTTTCCTCGTGGCTAAAAAGTCAGCTTGATATGGTTGAAAACCCCAGTTAATACATTAAAAAAGAAACATAAGAACCCTGCCACACACCAACCAATTTTGAGCCTTGAATGTTCAAAACCAGGCAGTTTGCTGAGGCTTAGGCAAGCTGTTCAGCTGATGGCAGCAAGGGACTTATTCAGCCTGTTGTGGGCTGATCCTGGCCAAGAGCCAAGCTCACACCCAGCTGAGCACTTGCTCCCTGCTCCTGCGGGATGCAGAGGAAATGGAAGGATAATGAGGAGACTTGTGACAGGAGGTTAATGACAGCTGAATAGGGAAAGCAAAAGCTGTGTGCCCAAGCGGTGTGGAAAAAGGAATTACAACCCCTACTTCCCATTGGCAAGCCCCTTCCTGGAAAGCTGGGCCTCAGCATGGCTGAGACAAGCGGGAAGACAGGGAGACAATTGCCACAGCCACCAGTGTTTCCCCTTCCTCGTCCTTCCCTGAAGCTTTGATCACTGAGCACCACGTCTGATGGTAGAGAATAACCCTTTAGCCAGCCAGGGCTGACTGCTGAGCCTGGGGGAAGCAGCCCATTTCCCTGCTGGTGCTGGACAGCCTTCAGCAAGGGGATACTGGGGTCAGGAGCTGCCTTTAGCACACCCAGCCCTGAGCTGCACCTTAGATGCAACCCCTGCCTCTGCTCCCTCATGCTGCCACTGCAGACATCCTAATGCCATCTTGCTGTTGATGCTCTAAGAGCATGAAAACCTGCTCTTCTGAATCCCATGGCTTGCTGCAATTTTGGCATGATGGCAGGCTGCAGGGCAAGCAAGAGTAGGAAACAGTGATTTTTAAGAAATTCTAATTCTCCTGAATTCTTGAAACAATGAAAATGACACCCTATGGACAGAGGACTTTGTCCACGCTGACATCAATGACTAATTGAATCTAAGGACTAGCTAGCATTTTTCAGCAAAAAAGAAAAAACATAACCTAAACCATGGAAAGTGACTAAAACCAAGAAACTTTTTATGGTGTAAACTCTTTGCAGGCTGTTAAAAACACAGGCTGCAACAAGATACTGCTACAAGGCTGCATATTTTTAATTTGGGTTTTGGGTTTTTTTAATGGTGTTAAGCTAGAGTAACCTCCTATGTTACCTTTTTTAAACATAACAGGGGCATAAGTGGTATACACAGACCCTCAACTATGCAGAGGGAATTTAGGCACATTCCTTCGTAACTCTTGACAAGCAAAGGTCTACTGGAATGTAAAACCTTAGCTTTCAGGGACAAAAATGCACTTCAAGTAAAACAAACTATCTTTTAGGAAATTAGAATCATAGTATATTCTCCTCTGTCACTTAAATCTTACTTTTCAAAATACTGTGTAATTGATGAAAAAACTCTTGTCAATTCATAAGATCTTCTAGTTTGATTCTTTTATGGTTATCTTTAAGGTCAACTTGCAACAAAATGTATCAGTGTTCAGTAATCATGCTACTGTTCCAGCTCAAATGCCTGCAGTTAACTATGTTGCTTAATGAGCTAGTTTTTTGATCCAGTTCCAGAATATATTCTGGAGAACATATTCAGGCACCATTTGCTTTGCTAGGGTAACCAAAATGCTTGTGGCATTTCCACCCTCTTTCGACAACTTAAAAACATATTTTCTTTCCCCATGTGCAATGCTTATTCTTAGTCTCGCTTTATTGCTGGTAGCACTGGCAAAGAAATACATACTATTTTTATAATTTGCCTGAAATGAGAATCACATTTGTCCTACCCTGCTTGATGGCAGATAAACATGTATGCACTTGAGACACTAATACCACTTTGTTTTCTGTGGAGATAAGCTACCCCAACTTGTGTTTATCTTTGCTATCTATTTCTAATGCTAGCTGCAGCAAAAGCTCTGAGAAGAGCTCCACTTTGTTGAGCCTTTTCTCTTGTCTGGCTAGCATCCAGCCACGTTGCTGTAACCTGATGTGAATGTTCTGTAAATCACCAACTGCTGTTTATGCTTGGGCACAAGAAAAAGAGGCAGGTGTTTAAACTTCAGTCTTGCAGGTCCTCAGGTGAGCTGAGTAATTTAACGTTTTAAGTAAATGAACATGTCTTCAAAATTAAAAAAACCCAACCAAACAAAAAGACCTACTGCTTTTCACACATACTTAAAAATAAAACCCAGAAATCTCAGTATTGTTTACTTATGCTGGTCCCAGAAGTGTATGACCAAAAGTACTGTTGCTAAGATGAGCTTCTTGACTTCTCGAGTTTAATACTATAATTTTGTTACCACATACTGTTTTTCATATCTGACTCCAAAAAAATATTCTTTTGCTACCTATCCTTTTCTTATCTCTTTTTCTCTAGCTATTCCTCTTTCTAATAGCTTGATTTATATTATATTAGTCTTCAGTGACATAGCATGACATTGTCAGAAAATCTCGTCTGTGGTCAAAATACAAATTTTCACTTCTCTTAATCCCTATAAAAAAAGTACATTTTCCACAAAGTGAACATGAAAGCAACAGTTAACTCTGTTCTTTCCATCAGATACTAAAACCAACAACTTCTGTTTTAAGTCACCGTTTGTTTTTTGCAAAAATGTACTACACACTTCAGTCAATTTCAGTGAAGAGAAATAAAGAGGATTCTAACTCAGGATATGGAACATTTGAACTCTACATGTTCAAACAACTTTAAAAAGAAGGAAATATCCATGCTTTTCAAACTGTCTTCTGATGACTAAAGTAATTATGTTGTCTTTGACTTACACAGCACCTTTAGACAATAAAAACTAATATTTTTCCCAAAGCAGAATAACAATAATAAAAAATTAAAAGGAAAAACAACCAGGAAGTTGACCCAGGGAAGGATTTGTCAAGGTCTTCCTGAATCCACACTAACAAAAAACAAAAAAACAAAAGAAAAAACAAAAGGCAGATAAAAGAAAAACTCTGTCTACTTTTATTTTTATCCCTTAACAAATGTGCCATTTTGCAGACTGCTGCTGAAAGGACTAGCACTCGTAAATCTTTCCCATATCTACTGGGCTACAAATGCCATTGATCTTTCAATGCTAGGCTCCTTCAGTCTGCTATTGCACCTGTAAGTGCAGAAACAGAAGAAAGATTCAGGCTTCTGCCAGTGCAGCAGGACAATTGTCTAGTACCCAAATGTCTCATCAGAAAAACTGAAAGGAAACCATGATAGCATCAGGCTCAGTTCACTATTTCTTGAATGTTTCATTTAGCAAATCAAACAGCCAGCTACCTCCAAACCTGCTGTTTCATTGCCTTTAACCAGAGGTTCCCATCATTTTTTTGGAGGAGAATGGGCTCTAAGCTGATGAAGCAGTGATGTAGTGTAAGAAAGTCAGCTGGCAGAAATCTGTCTCTTCAAAATGAAGCGAACAGTTATCTGCTGTGTAAGTTTAGGAGCCAAGAGGAGAAGGAAGGTGGCCCTGTCAGCTGCAGGCAGTCAGTGCGTGACAAAAACTATATTGCCAAGCTATATCATCTTATACCAATCCTTACCACTTCGGTTCTTTAATTTAATGGTAAATTGCATTTCCAGACCAACTTAAGGTACATATTTACAATATGGCGCCAGACACCAAGCTGTTGACCCCTCCCTGAAATTTCAGTTTATCTTTTAAGAGATAATATTGCTAAATTCCATCAATAAAATTTTGGTACAGACTTGCAAGGAAAAATAATTGTACTTTTAAGTCTACAGACATCAGTCTGACAGCTCAAACAATCCACTATAGATCACATTAAAATGCTTTGCTCTCCTGGGTAAGCATTGCTCTGAATTAGTCTTCTCACCAGTTTTAGTGAGCACCATTGAGACATGTCAGCTGCAACCACAAGCTGTTCACTAATAAGCCATAGTGCTTTTGTTCACTGGAGAATGCTTAATGAGATGTAAAATGCTACATCATATAACCCTCTATACAACACAGTTCATGACATGCTTACTGTGGAAGAAAAAACCCAAAACAACAAACCACTTTTTTACTAGTACTTCCCTGCATATTTTAAATAAAAATGTATTATGTTCTACTTCATGATATACAAAGCAAACAAACTAATTTAGAAAACAACATTTGCAGATGCCAATGAGAATTTAAACATTGTAATATACAGCCCTATGTGAGTGCACTTTATGTATCACTTTAGTGTCAAGTATCATGTGGAATTTTTTCTGAAGGTTGCCATATCAAATTTCAGTGCATTTTTGTCATATTACAGAGTTAGCACAGTTGCAGCCAACTGGATCTTCTACAGAATTATGACATACTACAAGACTGCTAGAGGCAAAAGCAAACAGAAAAAAGCTCAATCCCAAATTAAAGAATATATTTATAGAGAATTTTGTTGTTTGGTAACAGCCCTGTACACTTCCAAGGTCTTGAAGCAAAACACCAGCATACACATCCATCAAAGGAAACCTATAGCATCCTTACAGCATGCTTTTTCAACACTTCTATAAGTAAGCCTTGATTACAGTACAAAAGGACTATTTGAAAAGCTGGCATGTGTTATCTATACCAGTTTTCCTTACAGGTATATAAAACCACCACCAATCCCTCACTAGAGCTGACAGGTGTAACTAGAATTTCACTGTGATGCAGAAAGTGCGTTTTTTTCTGCCTTCTGAAGGATATCTTTTAAGTACTATTTGTAAAAAAAGATTTTTTTTGAAAGCACAAAAATTAGAATTACAGTCAATGTGATTTTTTTGTGTCATCAGTCAAATACATGAATTCTGAACATTTATTTCTCAAAAATACTTTTACCAAGAACTTTAATTTCATGGATATGCTGCTTGGGCTACTGAAACACTGAATAAAAACTACTCTTTCATACTTTTTTCAAAAAAAAAAACCACAGGGAGTTTTTCATCTGCTTCCTATCTCCCAGCAGTTTTAAGGTGAAAGGCTGAAACTGTTGAGCACAAATACAGTATTCATAAACTACATTCCAGGAGCCTCCACTCAAAACCGATGAAACCAAAGCAAACCAAATACATGTGACATAAAACCAGTTTTAAAAAATCTGAGAGGGAAGAAATGAAATTCAAATGTAAAATAATTGCTTTCTTTCCATCCACTATATAAATACACCAGAAATTTGTGACAAATCACGTCAGAAATACTTCAGAATTCTTCTTTGGTGTTTTGTTATTATTTTACCGCATCTCAGAGAGCCTGTAAGAAAGTGTAAGTAAGGGAGTGAGAATGTAAGTAAGAAGGTAAGAAAGGGAGTAAAAGCAAGAATAAGAAAATTAGTAATAACCATAAAGAGATCTGGCTTTGACTGACTAAATCACCACCTAACAAAGTACTGTTCTGTGGCATTAGCCTCAACATAAAACCTGCTGAAATCCAAGGTCTGATGGATGTTTGACTCAGTGGTAGGTACCTGGCAGTAACAGATGGTAATAAAGCAAGCCCTGACTCACCCACTACTACACCTTCCTGACTTTTGAACTTAGTTTTCTGTATGTTTTCATCAGTGTCTGTAACAGAACAGTAGGAGAAAATGCCCTAAAGAAAAAGGTAGCATCAGCTTACAAGAAGAACGAGGTATAAGGGAACTGAAAAAAAATACAAGTAACAGATGACTGCAAAAATACAAAGTTGAACCCTTAAAACAGTGCTGTGTGAAGTTAGTTAGTATGCAGACTTTTCACATCAACACCGTAACTACCATTAACAAAGGAAAAGTCCCATGAAGAAACTGGCTAAGTCAAAATAAACCAACTTCTTGAATATGGAAAATGGAAATCTGACCTTCCTGGAAAGGACAGTGAGGCTAAAGAGCTGGTTATGAAACTGCACCCAAGTACTGACTTCTCATCTGCTGTATTCCAGTGATTACTAGACATGTGTAGAAGCCTACTTCTGACATGATAGAAGCCTACTTTTATATGGAACTAAAAGAAAAACAAAGTTATGAAAAAGCAAAACAAAAAAAGCAGATATTCCATGCTTACAGAAAGGGTACTGCCCAGTGCAGTAACTTTTCTATGGGAAGCAGTAAGAGGTTTCTAACAAAAGGGCAAAAAAGCACCAATTGCTAATAGTACAGTTACCCTTTGAAAAGCTTTGAAAAGGCAGGTTAAAGTCTGCCTGCTATCCAAGCTGAAGTTATTTTTCTTGTTGCAGAGACAGTTTTATTCTGCAGAAGAAATTAGAGTCTGTCAATTAAACAGATCAACAGGAGGTCTATCAGTAATTTAGAGACACACTTGTGTTTCAATTTTTCAGTCTAGTATTGAAATTTTCTGCTAAGTGACCAAGCTTAAGACAATCAGAAGAAATGCTGCACATTCTCATGAGGTGCAGAAAAGGAAATTCAAAAGAATACAGTACAAAAGGCAGAGTTATACGAAAGCTGAGCACAGAAGGAAGGGGGAAGGAAGAACATTTGCTCAGAGAAGGCATTTAGTAATGCCTGCTAGGTTTCCAAGAGAGCTTCTCCAAGTGGCAAGAGGTGTAGGGTAGAATGACCAGGCTGTCTTTGATAAAGTGTACCCTGCTTCCAAAAGTAATGACAGCACAAAATACTGTACTGCCCCTGACCAAAAGCATGGGTCAGTACTATCATACAATCTGCTGTTGAAGAATTTAAACAACTGAACAGAGCCAACCTCTCCTATTTGCACACGTCAGTGGGGACTGGCAAACCACATTGCAATCCACAGCTTACAAACAGAAAAGCGTAGCACTATGTCAGTTGAACTATCAATTAATTTTGTGGATTTTTTCTGGAGAAGGTACAAAACCCCAGCTGCATGAACAGCAGATGGAGTTACCTAAACTGTGTCAAAATCCCTGAACCAGTCACACCCCTGGTAGAGAGTGAGCTCACCAAAAAACCCATTTCTCATCTACATTCTTTCCTTTGGAAGGTTACCAGTACAATGCACACTTGACTACAGGATCATTTCATAGCCTTTGTGTTTCTCCCTTTTCAGCTAAAAGCACTAACCCTGCAGCTAATCCTCCCAGGGGAGAATTACACCTTACAGCAGTGTGAGAGGAGCAGCCTGATCTGGAACACGCTCCTGTCACTAATGTGACAGTCAGATGGATAAGAACTGTTTCTCAGGATAAAATATCTGGGAAACAGGCTGGTGAACAGTGGGTTATGGCCCTCTGCCAGTTCACATGCTAAGATAGCTTAAAGACCTTGGACTTCGGGGAAAGGAAAACAGATGTTTCAATTTGCACAGACCATCTCCCTATTTTTTATCCACCAGAGTTCTTAATGATACATTCCCTAGCCAGTGCAGGGGGACAGGGCCCCCAGTAAACACTTATGGCTCGAAATGTGAATTTTTATTAATGCATTACTGACCATGTTTTCCTTTGCTGGAAACTAAAATGAAAAACCTTTAAGCTGTAACTCCATGACCTGGAAAAGTGTTTCTTATTACATGATGAAAGCACCTACGCTTAAAATACAGATACACATGTACTCATTCTTAGGTTGCATTGCTTCTGCTGCTTGAAAAAAATTATGCCATACCTATGTTTTGATAAATAGTTTTACTGATTTACTAAGTAATTAATATTAGCATGAGATTAGTAGATAATTTAATTAAAACTTAACAGTTAAACAGCTGTTTGAAGCCAAATTCCTTACACAATAGATGCTTGCAGTACTACCTACTGACAGCATGGTTCCTGAATGAAGGGAAGGAAGGAGGGGGGGTGGGGAGCAAAGCAACTGCTTTATATACCATTTGTAGCCTCTGGATTACAGACAAAATAAACTTTATCTAGGCAACACAATGAAAATCTGGTATGTTCTCTTTGTTTTCTAAACATACAGTAACAATGAACAATATTAAAAAAAAAAAAAATCTAGTCCCACAATTAAAGTGTTGTTATATACAGAAGCAAATAAATGCCTATCACCTCCCTGTCTGTAACAGTCATGCTGACCCAAATTTTATGTCATTTGGAGAAGATGACAAGAGTGAAAGCTGCTATCTCCATGGCTGCTACTGTGGATGCAAAGTTTTCACCCAGCTGAATTTTCACTGCAGAGTAGGCTTTCTCTACACAGTATCAACACTTCATTTCTAAAATGTTTCATAGTTAGTTTATGTTGCAGGATGATGATCTGTCTAAGCCCTGACCCACATTAGTTTATGAAACTTCAGCTTTCTATTGCTATAAAGAATCTGCTACAACAAATGTGATTTCTAGTTGAAGTGGGAATTGCATTTCCATTGTCTTTTTTACACTTCTATCTATATGAAAATTTTAGAAAGGTAAGTTTTCTTTCCTGACAAAGACAAGATAATCTGTCTGCTCCCTGACAATTTTACATATAGCTCTGAATTATTAAAAAATTATAGAGAAAGCATCTTTATTATATGAATCGCTCCAGTGGGGATGGACACTAGGAATCAAAACAGATATTCCAATGTACAAAAATCCTAGGAATACTAATACTCAATATTGGTAATTAGCACTTTGATTACAGTATGCGTGTTTTCAGCAAGCATTTGAAAAATTTGTTTTGGTTTTTTTTTTTGATGGGATGATAGTTTTTAGGATTCTAGTGCAAATTCAAGCTGAGCATGAAAACTGTGGTTAGATACACAAAGTTCCTACAAGTATAAAGGACTGTTCCAATGTTTCAGCTTTAACTGATTAGTTACCTTCAAAACTAATCAGGACATCTGTCATTCAGCAGAGAGAAACAAACACAGATAACCAAGACATTATGTACAAAAATATTACAAATACAGAGTGAAGACTGGCCAAATGAAACACAGAAAAGGATATAGTCACAGTGTGGCATGCACATTCCTATTAACAAGGAATACTTTATTGAGTTTATCCTTTGATTTTTTATTAGAGTTTATACTTTGTATAGTTCACCATATACATTCTACAATGGATTTCAAGTGCAGCCAATGACTTGAGCAGACTACCATAAAAACACATTCATATTCATTTACTCCAATCTGTATGTAAAAACATTTAGCAATAACTCATCCTAAATGACAATAAAGAGAATATGGCCTCAGGTTACCAAATAATGTCTAAGAGATGACCGATTCTCAAAAACCAGGAAAATAACACTGAAATAAGAGAAACTCAGTTCAAAAGCAAGTTTGTTTCTCTCTTCATATAATCAGGTTACTACTATTGAAACAGCCCCCTCCATAGCATAAAGCACCCAAGGCATGCAGGCAAGATTTGGTACAAGAGGAAGCATTTGTTTCCCTCAAAGGCCAAGGAAGCAAGGGTTCCCATTCCATGAACAGCAAAACCAGTAAAACCTAGTTTCCTATGGATGTCCAGCTTGAGAATCAAGTCCTATGTGGATATGGTGGTGTTTAACAAAGGCTGCATCTTTCCTAACAGTGGATGCATTAGCGATCTCTCCCGAAGAGCTTTTTTCACAGGACTTAATACAAAATTAGCATCTGAGATCTCTATCCATCTGTCAAAACTGGCAGAAAATGACCCACGGGAAATACAGGAAGAGTGAGGGACAGGAAGGCAATATAATCATTCCAGGTCTTTTCACTTAGAACACGAGAAAGCTGCCTGAAAATATTATGATTAGGAAAGTATTTTAACCAAAGCTACAAAAAATGTTATAGGTTTTTTAGCTCTGGAATGCACTGACAGGTAAACCCCCCATCTACTCTGCTACAAAGCACTTCTAGGAAGTAAACTCCAGTCAACCAAAAATATCTCTCAGTGACAGCATTCTTAAAATTTGTAAGTGAGAGCATTTAAAGACATTAGCTTGAAAACTTACTGGAAAAGTCACCTTATCAATACTGAAGTAGTTTTAGGAAGATGCTACAAATCTCACAGAACATACATGAATAGCTGCAAAAAAAAAAAGAAGTGTTCTCATTGACTGAGACAGTCAATGAAGAAACAATGGTAATATTAACAGTCGGAAACAACCATTAGGACTTTGGAGAAAAATGAGAAAATTAACTTTGTATAAACAAAACTTACAAAAAAGCTTCCCAGAGACTCCTAAACAGTAATATTTGAACTGTTTCACAGTTAAAATAGGCTAATAAAAAGATGCTTTTATTTGACAACTTCTGAAGAATTGCACAGCAATTTCCTGGACTTCACTGACTACTCCTGAGTTATTTTCTAATTTCTTTTAGAGTTTCTTGAATTCTAATCTAGAAGAGAATCTTTTAATGGTTCTTAGATCTCTCTGGAAAACTTAACACAATTCCACTTCAGTTTGTTAATTTAATTATGCATAATCAATTTCTTTATTTCTTTCTTATTCTAAATGTGCATTTCAAAATGCAGAGGGAAACAGACAATGAACAAAAAATTAAATAGTATTTTTAAATATTTTCCTTGATTTTTAGTTTCTCTAGCATACATACCGCTATCAAGTTTTCACAATGACTTTTTTTTTAATTGAAGTATCCTGCACAAATCAATAGACCCAAGTAAATGACCTGTCTTTAGGTCAAACCTGAAGTTATCATACAAGTTTAGAAATCTGAAGACAACCCCCCTCCAACCCGGGGTGCAAGATATTATATAAATAATTACTACAGCTAATACACGAGTTCTTGGAATCATATTAGCATTACATGCTTGGAGTCTTGGAATTCCAAGCATAACGGAACGCCTCAGAAATAAAAAAATTTTGGCACGTCCAGCCTACTGTAACTTATCCAGATTTGTTTCCCCAATCCTGCATTTGCTGCAAGGCTCCGAATGAAGATCTAAAATCTAACAAACAATGCATATTGGTCTGTAGGCTATAAAGCAGAAACTACAAAATTTTACATGCTTATGTAACAAAGGCATCATTATAACCATAACTTTTATACACTCAAGAAATGGGGAAGTGTTCTGTTTTTCTTCACCACGGGAAATGGCAACAAAGCAAGCACAAGGGTGGCTAGTATTCATAATGAGACTCATAAATAGCGGAAATTATGTGCACAGTTATTCATAAGGTATTTTTCCTCCTTTTGTTTACCATCCTGCAAAGTTCCGTTCATTAAAAAACAGGAAGAGAGGGAAAGGCTGAAGCAGTCAGGACCATCGCTGCTGGAGCATTTGTTTTACAAAGATTAGAAAACAGCCCTAAGAAAAAATGTCTGAACACTTTATCTCCCTGAATATACCCAGTGAATTGCACAGCGTGTGACAGTAAGATATTCAAATGCTACGTTTAGCAAATTCTTTCAAAAAATCCAAGTTTCAAAACACATTTTAGATTTTCAAAACTAACAGCTCATAAACACTAGGCAACCACCTGATTTCTGTGTGACAAATGGAAACAGAAATGGAAGTAATATCAAAATAATGCTCTCTGCACTAAATATATGTCAGAGCAATTTAGATTTAATTGAGGAAACAACTAGTTATAACAAATGACTAAAGTAATGCCCATCACTCCTGTCAATTTAAGTTATCCTGGGATGAAAAATAAATTACCTCCATTGAGATTCGTCTATGTATCCGGTTTCTGAGACAAACACCCGTGGGAGACTGAACTTCATCAGATGACGTTCCAGAAGCTTGGTCACTTTCACCATCTGACCCCATTTTCAGATTTTCATGAACGATATCTTAAAATAATCCAAAGAATGGAAAATAGTTAATCAGTATTCAAGTTAACATATCAGATGAAAAATGACTGTGTCCTTACTCTGTACTGGGTTATATGGCAGAATCAAAGACTCAAGACAGTCACAGTAGTCTTGATCTACTTTTAATGTCTTAGCAATCACAAAATTAACAAGATTACTTTATAGGATGGTCATACAAACATAATTGTACTTTCTTCCTATTTGGTTTGCAGCAGCTTTCAGTCTTCCAAAACAAAAGACAGACAGTCCAATCCCAATTTTAATTCCTTTAAACCACCTTCCTATCACGGCTTCAGTTCCCAAAGTCCCTCATGGCCACTTCCCTTCCTGCTGCTCTTGGATATCAAACATTACTGAGAATATATATAACATCATCTGGTCAGACTACCTGATTTTAGCAACCTAAGTATATCTTCAGGAAGCTTAAAAAAACCTGAGGAATATACTAATTTTTTTCAGAAATGCCATATATAGAAACTTCAGATACAAAAACCACTGGTGTGCATGTTCGGAGTCAGGGGATTTAATTCTGTCTGAAGATATGCCTAAAACATAGAAGTGGACCCAGCAGAGGACCTGATACTTAAGAGAAATTAAGTGAAATCTGTGACCTCAAGCAGGAATTTAGTTAACAGATGAGTTGTATGAGGTTGAAGGATTTTAATGTCAGGTGAAACAGATATTTTTACTACAAACCTGCAGATTCATCCACAGAGGATTTTATGTATATTATACATATACATTACTTTTAAGAACCACAGGATCCTTCAGACTTTGGAAGACAAACACCATAATGAGGTAAGAGAAGATCAAGGTGGTGTCATTAATAGCATAAAAAGAAAAACGTGTTGCAAAAGTACAAACAATGGGAAATTGGTCATAAAAGCAATTCTCTATGAATAATGCTCCATCATCACTTCTGAAATATTTGAATTTCAAACTACTTTAGGAAATAAATACTTATATATAGAGACGAGGTGCCTTCAAATGACACCAACTTCCTTGACATTTCCTGATGTTTGTTATTAAGTATAATCTTGTATAGGGTAAAAAGGAACCTGAGGAATGACCTAAAAATCTCATAATGCTACCCCTAACAAAATGCTAGTATTAACAAAACACACAGAGCTCAATTCAGGCTTACCACTAACATGCCTGTAAATATTTGATATTTGGACAGCATTACAGCAATAAAAAAACCAAAACAAAACAGAAAATGCAAACCAAAAACAAAACTGAAAATGCAAGTTTTAGAAGCATCAACAAAAAAGAAAGCTTAATTTTCTAGAACAAAAAAGCCTTTAGGCCAGTGTTGGGTTATCAGCATATCTTCTAAAATGTTTGTCTGGTCTGGCTCACATAGATCCAATGTAGACTTCAAAGGAACAACATCTTCCTCAGTACAAAGAATTTCCTTTTATGGAAAACAGAATGATATAAAAGCCTTAACTAGTAAGGTATTGGCACCATGTATTTTAACTCAACGTACTGTAATTAAACACAAACTAAGCATGCAGCTCACACAAAAAGCAAATTCTCCAGCAGCAATGAGGATGTAAATTGGATTTCTATTAAAAATTCACTTTGCTTCAGAATTTTCCCTTCAAGACATGCTCAGAGTTGTAGTGAGAGAAAAATAAGCTATATTCCTTGTGTATAATAAGAAGCAATCTTCTAGTGTCAAACAGGGTAAATACTCATCAGTGCTCTTAAAGGCGTAGCAGTTTGAACCAGAGGAATAGATTTCCAGAGAGTGGTCTCTAAAGACCAGCCTTGACCTTAAGCTCATCAGACAACACAAGATTTTGTGTTGCCAAGTCTCCAAGAAATGTCATATCCTTTGTAGTGACTTGGTAACTGTCTTTTTAAGAATCTCTAACATACTATAGGAAATTATTTTTAGTAATACAGAAGTATTATTGAAAATACTAGTTGCAGAAAAGCTGTTATGCCAGCATTGTTGTATCTGGTAAGCAGCATATTCACCATGTCAGTTCTTCAATAAATATTCTTAAAAAATACTTTTCTGTAATCCATTCTAGTAATTGCAGTTCTCAAGATTCTGTTTGAAAAAATTAAGTACAACAGTTACTGTCAATTGTGCCCCTATCTATTATTTATCTTCATGTCAGTACAGGCCCAGTGTTGGGCCCCAAAGTCTATCTTCTTTAAAGCCACAGAAGAAACAGTTATCTGGGCAACCTCACAAAATAAGACTGATAAAATTAAAGCAGCATTGTATTCTAAGCCATGGAGCAATTACATCATTCCTGTTTTAAAAGGACTAACAAATAATCATGTGATTGATACTGTCACATCTTTTATCTTAAATATACAATGCTCAATTCACAAAAGCACGTGTATTATGAAATGACAGTAGAAAACTGCAACACTCGAACTACAAAGAGCATCCAAATTGACAAAGATAATTCTTTTCCTAAAAAGACCATGTATGCAATAATATGCTGCTAAGGAATCTTTCAAGAACTAGTAACACAAACCCATACATTTGGGGCAGAGAATATCTAAAAATGTAGTATTTCGGACTTTAGTAAGATGGCCATTCTGTTTTGAATGCTGGTGTTATATGATTAATTCTGGTCTGGATAAGCTACATACCCATAACCAAAAGGTTTTCAGCAAGATACTGGCTGCAGCATCCAAAAATCTATCATTAAGCACATGCATGAATTTCTGATGGGCTAATTACCCAACTGCTCTTATCTGTATGTGTTTGCAGGTACTTTAATTATATTTTAAAAAGGGGTACATTTAAGCTTTTAAATATACCTTGACTGTATCATAAACTAATATACGGTGCTTTTTTTTTTTTTTATTCAATTACAAAAGCATTAGTTGAGCCTTATGTTCATTATTTTAATATCATAAACCCAGGAATAAGGTATTAACTTAGTCATTTTACACAGGTGCATGATAACATTTGATTAAACAATGATTAAAATCATGCAAATATTTCCTTAATTTCAATAAGCTTTTTTATAGATAAGTTCACCTGCACCAAAACCAGCTTGCATGCTCTTCAGAGGTTTTAATGGCTCAATAATTTAGTGAATTGCTTTTACTGAACACCCAAGCTATTCTCTTACACTGATGACTCTTTAAATGTACTCTATGTAACTAATTAAACACCCACTATGACCACATAATAAAAAGCTGCAGATGACTACGAAATAACAGGTAAACTATGGAAGTACATTTAGAAGAAAAGGCTGTGCTCATCTCAGCTGTGGGGAATGCACCATGGAAGAAATCCATACAGGGAACCTACAGCAAATGAGAACTCCAAGTGAGCAAAAATAATATCCAGTAATCAGTGAGTCAGACTGTGTGATCTTTCCATCTTTTTTCAAAAGATCACAAAAATAATCAGGTGACCTGCATATTGGATTCCTCCCAAGGTGGAAGTGGTCACATTTTATGAGTAGTTTCACTAATGATGATTCAAATTGAGGAAGGCAATAGTGAGAAACTGCCTTTGCTATTAACATTACTCATCTATGAAAGCTGTATGAAAACATTATTACTTTCAATTTCAGTATCTGTGACAAAGAAATGAAGCCTCTCCATAACTATGTCAACACAACTGGCAAAACCAGGTATAAAATCAGCCTTGATTGTTACTGAGGTTCACCAGGGGATTAGCTTTAGCTCTATGGTGGCTTTGCATATTCCAAGTGCCTTTCCAGTGTTCCCAGGAATAAAAATAAGGAACCAGGATGACTGAGTTGGCTCTACATTCAGCCAGGTCAGGTCCAAACAAGGTTTATTAGCTCTGGCCCCACAGTGTATTGCAGCAGTATTTCTGGAGGTGCAAGACTTTAGGAGCTGAATAGATATTCATGGGTTAAAAAAAAAATCTCAGCTTGACCTTCCATAGCACCAGTGGTGTTGCTGAACTATAATTTGGCTGAGAGAAATCTACCTTATTTAAAATCATCATGGTAACTTAATACTAAATTTAAAATTACTACAAAATTATAAACAAAGGGACACTTTTTAAAGATGAGTTTGGAATTTCCATCTGTACAACACATTTACAAAACCTAAAGCTAACAGAGATGGTTCAAATTTAAAATTATTTTTAAAATATTTTAGGATTTTACATGTTAACACAACAGGAAGAATTCATGTTATACGCTGAAAAAGCAAACAAAACACCAAAAACTTTCTAGGCCTCTACAATTTTTTTTTATACTGACCATCTCATTTCAAAAGTAAGCAGCATGAAGATGCACATATGACAAGTCTAATTTTGATCTGTATTTTAACCAAGTAAATACCCTTTAGCTACCATAATTTTGTGGTATTTCAAGGACGTCTGTCTGACAGCATTTTTCCACCATAAGAATAGAGGAAAAAGTAGAAAGAAAAGAAGATTAATAAAGGAAATAAAGAAAATAAAGTCTCAAATAGTGTAGCTTACTTGAACATTTAATTCCTAGATTTTCAATGGAGAAAACCTCAGCATCCTGCTGAGTAATAATAATTTTCATGCAGCAGGAAAAGGAAATAAGATGTTAAGAAAAAGCAAAAAGATCATTAGCAATTTTGTCTGTATATGCTTGTAACTGTTGTCTACCAAGGCATCATTAATGGCAAAACTGCATTAAAAGCTAAAAAACAGGTGTTTAACACAGACATAAATACACACAGTAAGTCTATTCCATACTGTTTCAGTGAAATACTGGAATTTGTAGCTATTTAAAATATGTTATTATAACACTTCCTACAGACTAATACTAAAATTGCAAGTGCTGTTTAAACACTTGATCACCTATACAACTTGATCAACCGAGCAAAATAAAATTAATGGCATTCTTCTTCAATATCTATATATTAGGTTATTTTTCAGGTGAAAAAAATATTTGGAAAACTGGAAAATCATTAGAAGTAAAAAAATACTGTTACAAATTTTCCTTTCGCAAAGCTCATTCAAGTTCATAGGAAAATTTTGAAAAAGAGTAATTTATTGGTAAATTTACATTTCTATATGCTATAGAAATTTTTTATAGACAACAAACAAGAACGAGAATACAGAAGCATACATCTCTGCTGTTCCTGTACATAGTTTACATCTGATTTGACAACCCATAAAAGACTAACTATTCCTAATCATAAACTTCTTTAAGCATAAATTTTAAACTTTGTCTTCCTGTTAAGACTCTTGGCAACTCAGCGAAGTCTTAAAGTAAGAAATATATAAGTTTATAGGACTTGAGAGGAATTTATGTAGCAGTCACACTATACACACTAAAGCTGTTTTATTCTGTGATAGTAACAGCTGCTGAGGTTCATTCAAAGACAAAATTCTTCTTTCAGTTTGAATGGTAGCACAAACAGTAAAAAGGCAAGGTTCTGAACATGAGTGATAAAACCACAGAGGGGGATATAAGTGGTTTGACTACCAACTTGAAGAATCATAGCTTAATCTTGAAGGAGATCAGCTTATCATACACTTCTAAAGGAAGGCAGAAGATTGAAATATTCATAAAATTCTAATTAAGCTGTGACTTGCTCTCATTTTCTAGTATCAATTAATTAATCATAATTTAAAATAATATAAAAGAAGGATGAAATATTAACGTGGACTGGAGGCAGCAACACGACAAATTACTTGAAGGAGAAGACAAAAATTTCCTAACTTCTTTGCTTTACAGAACTACAAATACAGCTTTGGACCCCAACAAAAAGATAATTATAGTTGAGTGTCCTTAATTTATCACCGAAAAAAGCATAATTTTTTCCTTCTAATAAAGGAAAGTAATAAACCAGGGTTTTAAAAATGCCACATATAGGTTGACTATCCTCTGTTTTTATTCTAGTTTTACTGTATTTCTCAACAATGCTTAACTGAGATGGACACACAGCTTTCTTGCATATTAAGACAGAAGATTTTGTAACTTTTACAAGTGTCAAAAAATCACGGGTGACTTCAGTGTCTTCTTGTAATTGGTTTATTCCTGAGAATCCTAAAAGACATTCAGTACCTTAAAAACACATTTCTCTAAGAACCCCAGAAAAAGACTGCTGCATCCCTCGAGATTTATTAAAACATTAGAATACCCACATCTCTAGCTAAGAAGCAAGACAGACATTATTCTCTATAGAAACACGAAGGCAGACAAACAACACAGTAAATTACCTAATCTGCTCCCATTTCTGGGCATTGCCATGAAGGAGCCGAGGCTGCCCCCTATGACGCTATGTGGTCTCCGTAAAGGGGGCTTCTTGAAAGATCCTGTGTATTGGTGAAGAAATGAGTGCATGCTGTGAGACGTTGGAGGCCTGCCATTCTTCACAATAGGCTCTACAATTCACAAGGATCAAAATATTCAGTCCCACAAGCAAGTAGGAGTGTCAGGAACATGCCAGAAAGAAAAAGAAAAAAAAAGAAAAAAAAGAAGAAAAGAAAAAAAAAAAAAAAAAGAAAAACACAGTTACTAGACAGCAAATCAATCTGGTAAGATTTTCTTTCATACTGACAGTATACCATAACAGTGTTGCTATTTCTCTATTAACCAATTAACACAAAACATAGCATTAAATATTAACCAAATTTCATTTTATTAAGTTCTGTCACTAATGCTGCATCAGTAAATGACCTGAATAAACAGTCTAAAAATATGAATAAAAACAGAACGTAGCTTTTCATATCAGTATAATTTTTTTCTTCTGAATTAATTATTTGTCTTATTGTTCAACATTTCATCTTGATTATAATTTAAGCAGACTGACCATCAGATGAATTCGTATGAGGACCAAATTCAACTGAAAGCCTTTGGAAATATTCTCCCTCACAGAATTCTTGAGTGTCACTAGTAGCAAGGCCTCGCTATTGGAAGTCCTTATGAACCTACCTGTCTATATCCACTTATCATGACACAAGCAAGGTTGTTAACTTAAAGCATATCTGAATAATTAAGTATTCAATGAGTTACTTTGACTTTCTACTGTCCCAAACAGTTCACTGCAGATTTTTCAAAAATTATTACTAATAAACACTTTCTAAAAGATGTATCATTAGAAATTTTAAAACCTTATATACAAATGTGCATAGAAATTGAGTGTTCATGTTCTCTCAGCCAGTCTTACTCTGTGCATGGGAACAATCACTCGAGGATTGCCATGGTACTTGAAGCAGTCCAGCTCCAACAAACCCACAAGAAACTGGACTTATCAGAATCACTGATGACAACACTCATACAAGCAATTAAACAAGAAATACTCTGGTTATAGAAAACACACACAGAAGTTGGAATCACCCAGCAGCTACATACAAGCACTGTCCCCATAACAGGGAAAAGACCAGAGTTATGTGGCCAAACATGTTAGATTCAAGTAATTTCGTTTTTCCATCATCTCATTCTTATGACCATTACAGCTGTGTTGTTTGCTTTTTATTCAGAAGACAGAAAAGGCATCAGCCAAGCACTGAGCAGTGGCAGCAGAAGTACTGCTGGATGGAGTGGTACCTCTTGAGGTGCCCCTGGAGCATAACACAGCTGGGATCTGCTCAGACCTTCACTTAAACCTGCTGGGACACGGAGTAATCTGGGCTGCTATTTCATCACCCCAACTTATATTTTCACATGCAGGGACCCCAAAATCTTGCTTTGTTGTCAGAAATAAGAATAATATAGCTAGGAGAACTTACTTCATGTAGAACTTACTTCATGGAAAGCAGAATTTCAATGGTGAAGGAAAATAATAGCAACAAACACCTACAGAAAACAGGATCCTATACAAAAGCCTTTTGGAGATTTTATGATGTAAAGATATGAAAGTACATAGACAGAACTACTCAAAAGACAAGGCAGTGATTTAAAAAATAATTATGTAAAGTATTTTTTTCACATAAACATGATTAATATAGTAAGACATACAAAAAATTCATTCAAATCAGCTGCTGCAGAAAAAAATAGAAGCAAGGAAAAAAGCTCCAGGTAGAAAACAGAAGGTGAAAGGATGCACCAGCATTGTTATGAACCTGCCTGCATCCTTCCATCAGCATCCTTCACAACACAACTTCAAAGTGGGTGGAAAAACAGGAAACTGAGGAAAACCAGACCATACATCGATGCATATGTTCATAAAGAATGATCAGTGTAATCGCCTTCAAAGTTCTGCATATCACTGTCTGAAACCCTTATTTCTGTTTCTACTACATTGCATCATACTTTGTAATTCAAGAATGGTATCAGCTTCCGTGTTGTGTGCCTTCTTAGGGCAGCAGGCAGCAAATTCCTCAATTTTTAAATAACATCTATTACTACTTCCACATGACAGAAAACACAGGTTCACATACAGAACAACTAATGCCTTTCCTTTTTATGTAGTAAAATTTGTTTTCTGCTTTCCAATTTTCTTACTAACCTTTGACTTAAACCTGATCCAGTTTCTAGACCAAAAAACCTCACTGAGTTTACACACAGTGCTGTACAAACGAATGCTAACACTGAAAATCCAAATTCCTGATGAGTACATCGTTTGTTCTGTTGAGACAGTCTTTACTGGTTTTACCTATGATGCTTGGTGGGATTCAGTGCCTAATTTGCATAATTTTAGAGTTATTACTTCATTTGTATTCCAGTAAGTAATATATATTAAGCGTCTAATTCTACTTCATTTTAATTGTTTCTAAAACTATTTTTTTTAAATGAAAAAAAGAGAGCCAACTCAGAGGTATTTTTCCTGAGCAAGTCTGGAAAATAAAACTCTCCTCCCTTTGACTAAGGCCTGCTACACCAAGAAAACCAGAAGACGCTCAGTTTTTTGTTTTGATGTTGTAACAATCAACCTGGGAAGAAAGTTTTCAGATTGACTTTTTGCTATTGTGAGAATGTGCTGCTAAAAATCACTTAAGTATTTCTTAGCTCTGACACTAGTGTTCACAGCTTTACACTTTGGAGGAGAACCCAAACCCTGAGCAAGGTGCTGAGACAGACTGATGCTTGGTAAATGAAACTGTATTTCCCATGGAAATTCTATATCAAAGTTTAGCATAACTTTTCTCATCCAAATGAGAAATTGAAGATGGCAGGATACATCTCCAAAAGGTAGGGGAAGCACCAAAAAAGCAGCACAAGAAAGCCACAGAGACATATGGCTGGAAGCAAAACTCTGCCTGTTCATGGGACAGCACATGGCCCCAGCCTGGCTGCCCAGCCATACCCACCTCTATACATTGACAGGTGCTGCAGATTCCAGTATCATCAATGCTGGAAGAACATGAAGACTACAGCTGCATTCATAGAGCCCAGAGCTGATAACTGCCCTTGGATATTATGGCTTTTGTGTACTCATGCTAAAATTATTCTATATCTATGAGCTGTGTAGCACGTAGGAAAGGCCAGAGTTCAGGAGCACACTGAATGATTAAGCAGAGATTGAGTTTCATGTTCATTACTAGCATGACACTGTGGTGAACAGATATAATTATTTTAAAATTTTGTTTTCCTCATGCCACTGGTAGATTTGTACATATTTAAAGTTTAAAAAAAAAAACTTCTAAAATGCTCTAAAATACTAAGAGGTTTGGCTCAAATAAAAGGATAAACACCTATAACAAGAGTAAGTAAGAAGAAAATTTACATAAAAATGAAAGATGAATGGTTGACAGAATAAGATCCAGTTCCACAGAAATAACTTCTGCCATAATAGGCAACTACTACCTTCCTGTGCTGTCGTAAGTACTGTTCTAAATTCTGGAGCCCATTATAAAATTTAGCAAAAATAATTTAGGTTATGTAGTAGGACAGGCATAACTACTAACAATTAAATGAAGATTACAAAAGCATACCTCTGACTAAGAGAAATACAAATAGCACTTCCTTACAAATGTTGGGTTTTTTTAAATCTTGTACACCATAGTTTACAAAAAGGTGGAATCTCATGGAATGTCATGAAGGTCTAACATATACATTCATGATCTGGAAATGTATTTTGATATACACAGTTAAGTTTGTATTGTTGTATGCTAGAAATGCTCAAAGAAATGTTTACCTGATTTCTGCATTGTGTGCCACCTCCTCCCTGAGAAAGTGGCAATGATAGCTAAGAGATGGAATAAATACTGAAAATTATCAAACTTTTGCTGAAAATGAATTTGCAGGACTGTTTACTGCTATTTTTGTGCATTTTTAAGATAGGAAATTTAAAGAAAGTGCTTTTGAAAAAAGTATTTAACATCTCGTGTCTGAAGATCTGCAAGTACCTTTTCCAAAGTTACAGTTTCATTTATTTCAATTTAAAAATTGGGTGCTTTTTCCTAATATTAATATGTTGAATCACTACATTTAAAGGGTAATGCTGCAGTTTCTAAAGGTGTGAATTTCATGCAACTGCTTGATTTTGAGTAAGATGAGTCAAAAACATGAAAATTAAATGCCTTCAGTACATACAAACATAAACTGGTTCTTTTAATTTTATCTGTGATTATAGGTTTGGTTTGCCTTAAAAAAACAAAATAAAACCCCGCAGTATTTCCCTGTATAAAACTGACAAACATCCCTTATTTTACTGTGAATGTATTTGGTAAATATAACTCAGTAACCACTCAAAGAGCTGACATGATGGAGATGATTCTGGTAGCACAGTTTGTATTTTCATGGTGCTATTGGTTTAATATTTAAGTACAGCCAAAATGAATGAGGGGAGCAGAAAAACACAGGAAAAACACTGCCACTATACAAGTGGATGCATCTATTGTGTTTTAGTATCATGCACAGTTCTAGTTTTCCTCTCTCAAACAGATTAGAACTGCGTAAGTATAACTCCCAGAGTTGAAGGAGGGCTCAGGAGAACACAGGATCACAGAATGTGCTGGGTTGGAAAGGACTTTTAAAGGTTATCTAGTCCAACACCCTTGCAGTGAGCAGGGACATCTTTAACTAGATCAGATTGCCCAGAAACCCATCAAGCCTGATCTTCAATGTCACCAGGGATGAGGCATCCACAGCCTCTTTGGCCAACCTGTTCCGGCCCTTGCCCCTGCTCCTATCTCTATGCCCCCTTGTAAAGAGTCCCCTCCCCAAATCACCTAGAAATCAGCTGCATCCACCAGCTCCTCCAGGACCAGGGTGAGGGTCACTGAAAAAGCCAGCTGTGAGAGGTTGCATGCAGGCTCTGCACCCTGTGGAAACTCCCCAGCACAGGATGTGAGGAGTACAAGAGGCTGACAATACTCAAGGGGAGACTGAATGAGAAATCTGCTCAGGGTAACTAACTGCACAGAGACTTGCCTAGTTCAGGAAGTCTCTGAACTAGAAACTGGTACACTACTCTGGAGAAATGCTGTTATATTTTGGGCTCTAATCTTAGACTTGCCCTTAATTGTCATCCTCAGAGACAGAGCAGCCAGGCAGATCTCCAGCTGTCCTTACGGAACAAGACTTCTGCAGCATCTGGGCAGTACACTCCTGTTGGCTCATGCTGGCACAACCATTCCAGCGTGGGTTTTATAAATTATTTATCTCTAGCTCTCTTTCCTCACCCTGCTCTATATTCTGTAGTGCTAAAATACAAAAAGTGAGCCGAGAGATTTTTTCAGTGTCTCTTTACAGAAATTTATGCTTGAATGTAAGGGGAACTGATTTTTGAACTTCATAATTATGAGAACTGCCAGAATCAAGGAGAACAACAGTGTATCTAATCAAGCAGCTTGTTCAAGGATTAGTTAAAACAAACTATTTTATGAGGTTACAAAGATGTCTCCTCTTTTTCCTTTAACTGCAATTTAAATTAACCACAAATCCCTGACCTGAAATTACTCCCAAATTAAGAAATTTTTCAATAAATTCCCAAAGGTTCTTTCTGCTGTCCATCTATGTTAACAAAGAGCCACCCTACCACTTTCTTTCCTGTGCTGGATTTACTTAACAGGATTTAGTTAATCTGGGCTCCAGAAAGCCTGCAGCATTGCCTGGCAATTCTATGCAAGGCTTCAGCAACTGGCATACTGTCATACATCAGTCAGCTGGTGGATTAAAGAAAGTGTTTTCATTAGGTATGTAAATGCATTTTAGAACATATTTTATTAGTATCACATATTCAACTACCTCTTTTTGTTTCTTATGTCTCATGAGCTTCTCTATAATGTGTCAAAAAGACAAAGCTGGCTTTCAGATTCCATTGCCTAAAATTCTGGAATGATATTTGCTCCAGATGGCTTTGTTAAAGAATCAAAATCATCTGTGATACACAGTGACATGTTATCCTTAAACCAAGCACCCCTGATAAAACTAAACATATCTGCAAGAAGATGTATTATTCAGCAACCATTATCCATTCTGGACAAGAAAACCATATAAACACATTTTAACTTCATATAAATAAAGTACACAAGATGAGTTTTTTTGTGATCTAAGTATGGCAGACACCTAACATTTGTCATCTCTGCTTTGTGTATACACACAGGGCATTCAACCCAGGTATGCTCCACATTCTAAATAAGGATGAACTTTTGTGTGATAACAAGCCTGTCAGAATTCACTGCTGCTACCAAAAAGGTGTTTCTAAGTTCTCCCCCAGCAAAAAACTCCCGTAATTTTGATTTAGGTTTTTGAATTAGATCATCCCAGGGCACACAGAGTGCTGGCACTGATGGGAGGGTGGAGGCAGAACCTCACTCACCACTTTTACCTGCAGCCTGACTTGGTATCAGCTCAACTGTGACAGAATCTTACTAAACACTGGAGAATCAGCTGCTGATTTTTATAGGACAGGACTATACCCAGTTTCTTTTTCACTCACCTTGACCTCACCCTTGCTCCAGAAAAAATTCCAAGTTGTTAGGAGTTTTGTTTTGCTTTGCTTTTTCTTTTCTTTTTCATTTTTGATAGAGAATGAGGAAGTGTCAAAACTCTACATACAAGAAATTAATACTACATACAAGAAACTAATACTCATTCTCTGAACAGTCCTGCATTCAGGCAGCTTGCAATCCACTATGATAATGTTTTAGAATTAGTTGTATCAGCTGTCTCAAATGCTACTGTCATGTAACTTAATAATATTTTGGCATCATCTACTACACATTAATTTAACTAAGCTGAATGTCTACTCTATTAAATAATCATTACTGAATTTTTACATGTCAACTGGCAATAAAGACTGATTTTTTTTTTTAAACTGGTAACACAAAATATTTTGAACAAACTGCTTTCATGAAGAAAAGATATTGTCAAGAAGCCTTTTGTTTCTTCAGAAATCCTAGAATGTAAGCATGTGAATTTCTGACATTTTAGAACTGCACTGTACAACATTTAATTATACTCCTGTAAGGCTGCCAGACCCACTAGGTAAAATTAGTTTATTACAGGTGATGGCTCCCGCAGAAGAAATACTTAAGTAACCCAAAGCAGCTGTAAATTTGCTATATCTGCACTCAGACATCTTCATGAGGAGCAGCTTATAAAATACTGTATGTTATGGGGTTGTTTCCCTTGACTCTATTATGTGATGTCCAGGAAAATATTAAGTCACTCTAAAATAAAGCAATCACTCAAAACTACCTGAAGCTGTGTTTATTTATTTATTTAATAATAAAAATGAAACCTTCAAAACTATTGGCTACCGCAATATAAAAATCTTAGCAAAACCTCAAGCCATTCCCCCCCTTGCTCAAAATTAACCCATTTCATTATAGCAGTCATGTTCAGAGTAAACATTCTTCACTTGAAAGACACAGGGCAAAACAATTTTAATAGCATATTTAAAGAAAAGATCAACAGAAACCTAAAGAAACAGCCTTCAAGTTTCTCCCAGAAAGAAAGTACTTCGATGTTTAAATAAGGGACTGTAATGTCCTGTAAACTTTTTTTTTGACTTTGGACAAGAAGGACAAAAAATTTTCCGAGAAGCCAAACTACCAAAAAAAAAAAAAGAGAGAAAGAATACACAAGTCAAAAAATTACTACAAAAAGCCTTTCAAAGTTGACTTCACATACAGTCGGATTTTGTCTTCAGTCAAAACAGTGATCTTTGGCAAGACAAAGATCAAAACCAAATTAAAAATATTCAAAGCTGAAAATCTGCCCTTGAGATTTATCTATTTCATAGTCCTAAAAAGAGAATTCTCAAGACAGTACTTTTGGCTGTCATATATTGGAACATAAGCCTGGTAGTCCTGTACCTCTTTCCATATATGCATGACACACCAGCAGTTACTAATCCTCCTTTCAAAAGCTAACTCCAGAAAACCTTATGCTACACCAAATCCTTCAGAACACTGTCTCGGGTACAATTTAAATCAACATAAGTCAGCATCGTAGCTAGAGACAGAAATATCCCTGACCTCCCTACACAAAACTACCCTGTAGCTCCCAACACAAACATCTCTGAGGCCACAAGGCCACCCAAATCAGGAAACAGAATCTAGCTCCTTTTTGCCCTGCATCCAGAAATAACTGTTGGCTATTTAGGTCTGGTTTACTTCTCTGTACTTCCTGTAAGTCCATCTGAATGCCATTTAAGAAAAAAAAAAAATCTCTACATATTCATCAGTGATTCTACACTAGAAGATGTCTGGTGTATTTAGAGAGTCCACTTCTTCATCTAAGCACCATGTTCTGTCAAATCTGCATTGTGCTTTGAAGGAAAACACTTAGGAGTGGATAGGCCCCCTGTCCCCCAAGACTGCAGGTCTGTGCAGCATGCTTTCAGGCACTGAATTTTCATGTTCAGTCACCCCTATAAGCACTTCCACACACAAACAGAACCTCCAGGTTTTGTTGGAAGAAGCAAATTAAAACAGAAGGGAAGCAAGAACACTCTTGTGCAGTGTATGTGGGATGGAGAAACCATACTGAACAGGAATAACAAAAACTGATGTATGCCACAGCACAGAAGGGTACACAGACTATAATAAAAGCATCATCAGTACAGTGTAAGGTCAAGCAAAAGGTTCAGTATTTAGCTGTGACAAGTGCCAGTTATTTTAAAGTAATCTGTTGGTCCAGAATGAGCTCTAGCACTTCTGGGGATTTCCTCCTGTGCCCTCGTTATTTTTATATTGATACTTTCCTGCATTATTGAAAGAGCAATTGTATTTATTTATTTATTACCAGTATTTATGTGATATTTTTAATTCAAGAACATCTTGTAAATATGTTGCAATACACTGTTTTTCTTCCATACTCAAGGAATCACACATAGCAGATGGAATGGGAATTTCTCAGATGAACGGAAGATGATATGAAACGACTGCAACTACAAAGACATTTGAATGTTCTCAGACAGTACTGCAATATGTTGATTTTTATAAACAATCATTCCTCATATCAGAGTAGTAACTAGTCATTAAAGGCCTTAAACCTAAAGAACACTTACGCACTTTACTGTAGCTGATCCTTCCATTATTACTCACACCTGTAAAATTACAAAAAAATTATGCAAGTGTTTGAGACTGGATCCTATGATCACATGACTGAGCTAAAACAGACCAAAATAGAGATAATTATTATTCTAGAAATTAATGAAGCCATTTCTATCACAACCTCACTTGGTTTAGTATGTATGTGTGTATATATACCTATATATAAAAATAAAAACTGGCAATACAGAATGGCTTTCCGAGTTACAAACATGTTAATGCAAGAGCTGTGGATGTATTTTTTAACATTATCTTCTTAAAAGCATGCCTGGAGCTTGCGATAATGTATTTTATATTATAAGACAATACAGTCACATTTTTCACTTTCATTAGAGAGCATATTCATATGTCTTAAAGTATTTGCATAAATTTTACAGTTAATTGGGCTTTAAATATGCATGATTTGGATGTTACTTCTAGCCAAATTTCATTAGTATGTCAATGGCAAGAAAGATTTCAGGAGTAAATTTAGTTGTCAACTGCTATAAAATTAGCATTTAGTATTTTAATATTAATCTGAATACATGAATTAAAAAAGCAAGTGGGCACACGGTTAGCATGTTTCGATCAAGACAGAATGAAAAACAAACAACAAATCCAACAAATTGGCTTTATATGTAGAAACAGAAACCACTAAAAGCTTCTGTAATTAGAAAAAAGAAAAGCTCATACAGTCCACAGTTCATAAGGCTTCAGATATATGCTAGGCATTTCACTGGTCCCTCTGTTTTTATGGTTTATGCATCTGATTTTGCGATGCTTCCTCAACCAGAAGCCAATTCTGACAAAAATAATTTTTAAGGCAGATTAAATACAACACAGGTTTCCAATCACTAAATAATTTGAAGGCATTCAAAAAAATCCCAATCCCAAAAGCAAAACTGATGGTTATTGTTCATTCAGTGCAATAGTGCTGTGCTACTGCACTGAACAATATGGGTTGATCCTTGCTAATCCCATTTCACTGCTGATGGATGAGAACTGCATACTGAGATTATACGGACATCACGCGATGAAGGAGGCTGTGTATGAAATGAGATGGCATACAAAAGGTTAGCTGATTGAGTGGTACTGATGCACTGCTAAGACACTGAAAGTTACTTATCTATTTTTATGTCTGTGAACTGCAAAAGGGACAATTTCTTCTGCACTAGGAGTGGTGTTCTTTAAAACAACTCACTCAATGCTGGTGTGTCTCTGTACCAAAGCAGCAGTTATTTGAAATCAGAGGCAACTGTTCTGGAAAAGGAAATGTGTGTTGGGTGATGGAGTAACACAGGTTACTGGAGAAGGGTGACCTCTAGGAAAGGTCTCTGATACTCTGTGCATGTGATGTACATCTCAGATTGCAGTGCTGAACTGGAACTTAAAGATTTTACAGGACATGTATGTGAAAATCGGACAAAGAGCACAGATCCAGGTCAGCAGAGAAGATGGTTTCCTCTGGATGTAGCCTCTACCACCTCTAAGGTCCAGTAACACAGCCATTGTCAAGAAGGAAAAAAGCTAACTTTTATTAAATTGTATCCTTCAGTGAACATGGCCATCAGAATGGAATGACAGGAGACAAGATGGGTGATTCGTTAGGAAGAAAAAAATAAAACAAAATTGAACAACAACAATGGAAAATATTTGCTATAAAGACTGTTCAGGGTCTATCTTTGCTTTCTGTCATGAGAGGATTTGCAATGCCCTTCAACTCTCATTTCTCAAGCTCATGACGTAACAATAAGCCGAAAATAAACCACATATGAAGAACCACTTTCTGAAGACTGACTGTATCCCTGACGTTGGTTCTCTGTAGATCAAGATATTAGCTTGCCTTTGATTTCCAAGCCTGTGCTTTTAAGTTCCTTTAAGAACAGGTTCAAAGCATGTGAACTGGGCATATTTATTTTCCTCTGTTCCACAGGGTAAAGGAGCTGTTTATTCTTCTTAAAAGCATAACTATGGAGGTGGTTACTCCTGCCTTCCGAGATCAGCACCATCACAGTATGAGATGCACTTGCAGGATCTTAATGCAGCTACTACTTTATAAACTACTCTTCAAGAGACTACACACCCTCTCATGTGTCCAAGACAGGTATCTGCAGTTAGTATAGGCTTCTTAACACTGACTATACAACATACTGAAGAAACCTCTCATTTAAGGACTCCTCTGTAAGTAATTTTTTAAAATATTACCCAGTGGAGGATTTTTTCCACGCTATGCTCTTTACCAAACCTGTCTTCCACAAAAAGAGGGAACTTGTTTCCTGACTGTTTTTCTACCAATTGTTGTGATTAATCCTGATTACTATGGTTTGTCTGAAAATTACTCCTTCCAAACTATCTTATCTGTGGGAAAATTAGAGCTCCCTTCAGAAAAGCAGCACTAGCTGGTGCAGCAAGCATTTTCCAACGCTGCTTTCTAAGAAAAGGAGGGTTGGAAAGGAAAACTGAAGGGAAAATAAAAATACTCAAAGTAGTATCTTATCTCTCCAAGATTAAAGATAAGACAGATACCATTAGAACGCAGATATTGGTATCAAGAAAAGGAAGCAAATGTCAGTAAAACTTTAAAAAATTACATAAAATTACAAGTTAAAGATCATACATAGCAACAGTATACTTTATATTTACTATCCTTCCTCTTTAAAGAGCATCACCAACACTTCAGTGTATCCAAAGATACCTTACTAAGGCAATGATATTTTGCAGTAGTAAGCAAAGCATGGACAGTATCACACAATATTAGCATACCTTCCTTTTGGCCAATGAAATAATGTGTAAAGCAAAATAAAAAGAGCACTAAAAGGTAAATAATGAATTTGTAATTAGACACATTTTCTTCATTTGTATTTTCATCACTAAATATCTACTGAGAAGTTTGGCCAAGTTTGGTTATAAGCATGGAGAAAATATCTAAGTATTGCTGTTTGAAATAATTGTCAGATTAATATTATAAACTGTAAATAGATGGTATGACATGGTTTAAGATGGCGTCAGCTCATGCTTTTGTAAAAGAATTACTGTGTCTGCTTTTGTTCGAGCTGACACCAAGAACAAGTTTAAAATAAAATCTTTTTTTTTCTTCATGGATCTAGTTTTCACCAGAATCCATTTAGCAACCTAGTTCACAATTTTTTGATGCTCATTTCCCAGCACGGAAGTAATATTCTTAGCATTTATTTGCATAATGAAATCAATCAGAAGTATATACAAATATGAACAAAATATGCAGCAGTAACAAATTATAATACAAGCAAAACCACGTGAGACAACTTCTTAGTGTCTCAGGAATTATTTCATAGATATGAATGCAAAAATGCTACTGTTTCAGAGTAGACCTGCTTCATCAACACATAAGAAGCTGTAATAAAGATCATTTACCAAACTATTGGGCATGGCTCATGATGAAGATAGGACAACAGCAATGAGTATAACAGGGACTAAGGGTAAAAATGAAAAATATGAATAGGTTTTTTTTTGCCAAAGGTAAATTCAGCAATAGGTATGCAACAGGTCCTGGATGGGTATTAAAAGTCTGCAGGGCAAATTGCATTGCCTCTCGTTCTGCATAAATTTCCCAGTCCTGTCAGGTTTCAATGGGAAAAGTCACAATCATTAATTGGTGTGAAATGGGAGGAAAAAAATTTCAAATCACCTGGTACTTGAGAAAATCTTAGACGTTAGTAGAGCAAGAACTAGAGCTTAACAGCATAGAAAATGAAATATGACTTAACAGCAGCAGCCCAGGAAACACAACAAAGCAACAAAATCTCTTCCAGTCATTGTTCCAGCAGTTTGCATTCAAAAGCAGTATCATCATTAATGTGAACTTCATAGCAGCCAGTATATTTATGGGATCAGCCAAAGACTTGCATAAGACTACACAAGCCAGTTACCCTGAATGTTTGTAGCTGCCTTCATATTGCTGAAGTACCACTCAGAGACATGAAAGGGTGAAAGAATTCCCAGACTACTGCAACACTAATGATAAGGTAAACAGTTTTGTAATACTTAAGCAATTCCAATCAATTATATTACCAAGTAATGAACATGTGAAAAGATTTGATTTGAAGCCATATGAAATTGATGCAAGATCCACTCAATTCATACAATGAGTTTGTTTACTGAAAGAACTTCTATAATCCTTGCTGCATGCCAAATTAAAATATCAATTTAGGCAGCTTCTGATAAATAGCTATTTAACAGTTTAATATCAAAGCAAACCAAAGCAATACATGACAGCATATCAACCTGTTAAAAGAACTAAGGGAGTCAAATGCAAGACAAATCAGAACAGATTAGTGAGAAACTCTGCAATTGTGAAAACTGAAATAAAGCCCAACAGCACTCACTTGAGTGGGGCCTGTTAAAATTCTTTACATTTTCTGCAAAGTCAAAGACACACTTACCATTATCTTTGCTGCTGTTTTCTTCAATTGTCATTTGCTCTGCTAGCTCAGACAGTGATTCATCAATTGTCTGGCTTCCACGCAAGGTTAAGGAAAGTCTCCTCTTAAACTTTTTCATTCTATCAATATTAAATCTGGCTTATGGAAGCCTGAAAAAAAGAAAAATTAAAAAGCAGAAAGTGAGAAAAAGAAGCCTAGTTCATCAGAAACAAATATTTATCACCTCACAAAAATGCGGGAAAGCTTACAGAAAAATATATCGAATATTCAAGTTATCCTTTGAGCAGGATTACTCCACTGGACGAAGAAGCATGTCTTGAGAGGTGGATGCCCATACATTTTTGCAACTTTTGTTTCTGCTAGGGAAAATTATAACCTTTGTTCCTTAAAAAAACAAAACCAAATCCAAACCCAAACAAACAAAACCCCAAAATAACCCAAATGCCACAAAAACCCTACAATAATAAAAAAACCTAGCTGATTTGATCACTGATTTTATAATCCAACAATAAAATAGTCACCTGAAGCTTACTGAGTGCACACTTGCCTCCTCTGCCACCTCTTCCACCAAATTCACTGGGGAGGAGGCTGGAACTCTCACTCTTTCAGCTTGTTTGTCTATGGATAAGAAGCTACTGAACTTTTCTATATTTTGCCCATTTCACAAAAGAAGGAAGGGGATAACACTAAAAGCTTTAAACACAAAAGCAATTCCCAAACTCAATCCCACCTAGGGAAATAAGATAGCCAGGGCCTGATAACAAGGGCTAGAATGGACATTTTTCTACAGTCAGGGAGTAAGTCTAAACTGGGAACAAAGCAGGAGGCACTTCCTTCATGGAAAGCTGGGAGCAAACAAGCAATAATAACAAAGGTCCAGGCTGATAAACACGTTGCCACAAGTCTGAGCTGGTAGGGTGAACTTTGCAGTGTGACACGTTTGCCCTTACAGAACAAGAAGCACAATTCTGTCCTGCAGTACTCCGTATGGACAATTCACACTAGATGTTATTTCACAAGAACTTGTTCAACTGCTCAGAGCCTTCAAGAGTGTCACACAGGCAGTGACAAACACTAGCACAGCATCCTTTTAAGACTGAACTGCTCATACAGTTTTTCCCCTGCATCTGTCAGCCTCTTCACACCCCAAAATGTGTTAATTCAAATACAAAACTAGAAAATCAAATTATCCTCAATGTCCTCCGCCAAACAGAGAAATGCAAGCAGCCAGTATGCTAACAATCTACATTTAATAAGAAATTGTGAATAGGATTTCTTTTAAACTAACATAAGTATAGAGTATACACTCTCCAACTGCATAGACACCTCTTTGTTTGGGTGATAGTAAATAAAAAAAAAAGAACAAAGCAGTGGAACAAGTTGTAAATGTCAGTGGTAGGAGAACACATACATAAACTAAGCCATCTCGAGACTACATTGCACATGATAGTAACAACTAAGGATGGGTAAAAAATCAGACCTTTGAGGTCTGAGTCTGAAATGAGCAGTAGAACTGCTGGCAAATAAGCAACTACACCCAAGAGGAAAATGGTGGATTACAAAGTAGGAGAACATCTTAGATAACTACAGGTATTCTAAGTATAAATAGTCAGGCACTGGCTTCAGATAACATAGCAAATAAAAATATAAGTGCTGGAGATACAGTTAAGCCAGCAGTTTCAAAACTGCCCTTGTAATGTATTGCTGTATGCCACACCTTAGAATGAATAACTTTGTGCTCATTCTCTCTCTCTCTCAAAAGCAGGATATTCTTATTGTTAAGAAACTGCATCCAGTTCCAAAGGGAACATTTACTCTTCCTGTTCAGGACCTGCTTTAAAGATCTTATTTGAAAATGACTGATTTCTGCATTTATTTTAACTTTTCCAAAGTGATGGCCTATGTTTTGCCCCAAAACCTATAAAAAAAAAAAAAAAAAAAAAACATCTTTTATATGTGGTTCTACTCAATTCTCAAATAATGTTCTTTGAAACCTGCATCTTCCTACATATACTAGTCTCAAAAAAAAAATATGTGCAATTTTAAGCTTTGTTGTTCCCTGACAGCACAGTAATTTCTTTCCAGTTTTCTACTTGGGCAATAACTGAAAAAACCAGAAGCCTTTATATGGAAACAGGCTGTTTCTGGCTTTTGGTATTGCAAATATTTAAGCCTACACACTTTTTAAATCAAAAAGGTCTACAGCTGAAGAATATTACATATAAACTAACAGATACATGGATTAGAAAATCTAAGAGATATTCTAAATCTCAAGGTAATACAAAAGCAAATATTTTTTTAACTATAGTTATAAAATTTCCCTTGTTAAAGGAGGATTTCATAGAGTGATAAAGCACCATTTTTAACCAAGATTGAATTAAATTCTGGGCTTGATTTTGAAAGAGCTGAACACTTTAAGGACCGAGGAGTGTGAATCCATGTGTGAGTGAATGCTTCCCTCTATTGAAATATAATTAACTTTTTAGAGAAAAATAATGTCCAGCAATATAAAACCAATTTTTTCTCCCTTAAAGCATCAGTATTCTTGCTAATTCAGACATGTAAAGGTTGCATATATTTTTTAAAAACGCAGAAGGAGTGGCCAATACCTAGCACTGGGAAATGTCTTAACTTCATGACTTCTTTATTCTCACTTTAGGCCAGCATTTCAGAACCTGCTAAATCTTGTTAGAGACAAAAGCTCATCGAAGAGAACTTTGAAAAGTTGACCTATACAACCTAGATTTTGCTTTGGTTCTCTAAAATGCCAGCAATTTCACAGAAAAGCTAATTTCAGTTCAGTTTATCAACACTAAAGGGGAATTATCTAATACTAATTTTCACCAGTTCGTCAGATGCATACATATTTTCTCCATTTCACATTAATTTAAACTCAAAATGGATTAATATTATAGATTAATATTGTAGATTAATATTATAGATCTAGTGACTAGGATTAGATGATATAAGACTCCTGATGTTCCCCCAAGTACTTACCAACTGTGAGAATAATAGGCAGTAGTTTTTTGGGGGGGTTTTATGTTTTGTTTGTTTTTTAAGCTTCAGAACAGAGCCCAATATCAAACGTTTCAGATTCACAGCAGATAGATGCATACACTCAAATATAACACAATTTTTAGTCTTCTGCAGACAGAATGAGGACAAGCAATCTGATACGATACTATCTGATACAACCCAGAAAAGCTGCCAGAGACATACTTGTTCTGTCTTTTACTGATATGAATGAAGGAAGTGACTATGTGTTAAAGGAACTTCTGCTTCTTAGAAACCATCTTCAGTCTAACCCTAAAAAGTTAGTATTTTTGTCTTTAACAGCAACACAAGTTAATCTTTGAAAACTATGCTACAAATCACCTTTCATGCACATTTTTCTGCTTAAAATGTACGGAAGAAAATCTTCCAATATTCATTGTCATTAAAGAAAACTCAGCTTGCTTCAATAGTCTTGAACTCTCACTTTACTCATCATATCATTTACAAGCAATCTGAAAACAAACTCCAGTTTTTCAATCATCAAGGTAAGATCAGATTTGAACAAGTGGGTTCTGGTTCTCTTTTCTGTATCAGACCAATCTGCCCTGCAACACCCATTTATCATTTAGCAAACACAGACGTCCGCAACACTCTGTCTGAACAGCAGACAGATATTAAAGTATTTTGATTTCCAAAGTAGTAACTCAATTAGATTCTGCACTCATCTATTCACCAAAAATCAGAGGCCTTATAATGCTGATAGCTAAAATTTTCAAAAAACCCCAACACTCCCATCAAGCTCTCAAAACCCTGGTATGTTGAAAAGTGGGGGGGGGGAGGGGGAGGAAGAATTCCAAAAGAAATGAAGTTATAATTTAAGTTATCACCAATTTATTTCAGGAGACTCACAAATACCACAACTTCGCAAAGATTTTGCTTATTCAAAGACCTCTGATGTCAAAGAACTTGCCCTTCAATAAGCTTTGGATCAGCCTAAGTGCTGACTTTTCTGTTTACTGATGTTAAACTGCACTAAGATGCCTCTATGCAGAGATTAAGCATTTTAAGATTACTTTTCCACTTTGGTTACTATTTGCCTGTTTTTACAGGCTGCTTTACAAGGCAGGAGGTGTTTTGCAAATATCTCAAGGCAGCTTGTGTTCTGAACAACTCGTTATTTGGAGACACCAATTCAAGTGGGAGGAAAGGACAGGAACAGAAACCCTACTTAGCAGCAGCAGGCAAACAACAGTGGGGACACAGCACAGCCCTTAAGGATGCATTAACAAATTCAAGGATGTCAAAAGGAAGCAGACCAGTTCTACAAAGAAAGCACGGGTAGTTCTACACTGGAAGGGAGGAATATTTGCCTGGCAGGGTTCATACGAACTCCAAGAACAGGAAGAGGTAAAAATGAGTGTGGGTCACTTCGTCAAAATTGCCACAATGAAATGGGTACCTTCACATTGCAGTGGGACAAATTGTGGAAAGATAAATAGAAAAATTGCAAGAAGGTATACTGTCAAGAGAAGGTATACTTCGAAGAAGTCTGAAGATTCTGTCATGAGATTTATATTTTTGAGGGGATCTAAGATGGAAAATCAAGTATGGCGTTATCAACTGAAAAATAAAAACAGTACACACAACTAGAAATAAGAACAACAAGAATCATGAATGTCAGCACTATAGTTGTTAATGATTCTCAAAATCCATGATGTCATTCACTGTATCATTCAAATTTTAACAGATAATAATAAAAATTTATCTTTCCGCTAGCATTTTAATTACATCAGCTACTGGTCTGTTAAATATTTTCAAGCATGTAATAAACTACGCATCACTTATCTGTTTGGCTGCATTAATAATTCTAGATGCATCTTAAGCATTTTTGAGGGTGATAGTCCAAGCTTTCAGACCTTCCCAAGAAGCAGGAAATACCCATAAAAAAAAAAAAGCTTTCCATAGTATTTATATTTATTAAACTGTTTTCAATCTACATGATTTTTTTGAAAAAAAGCAACTGACCACTTAAGCATACTGCACATCAAATATAGAACAAACTATTAATTACACCTATGAAAAATATATGGATAATTTATCTAAGAGCCACTAGGTTACACTTGTAAAATTCCCGTATAATACAGATGCGTTTCCTTACAGTCACAATTCTATTCTAAACGAATGGATTATAAATATGACATCTTACTCATTGAATCTGTTAATTTGTTTCAACTCATGTTTGTGAAAAAATTTTCTGTTGCTTCTACAGAGAGTGGAAAAATGCAGCATGCCTCTGACCAACCAGACTCCCTTGTGAGGAAGAGAACAACTTAAAAAGTTATTCTATTTTATGCTGCATTAAGCCAAAGAACTGACTCCACAGGGATATATGTGACATCTGACAAAAAAGGCCTTTGTTACTGATGAAAGAAAAATAATTCTGATGTCAAATATCACAGCCCAGTTTGACCTACTAGTGAATAAAGGGCAAAAGAACCATCACCGCCTTTTCTTTATGATAAAATATTATTCAATAAGGAATTTTTTGAGGTGAAGCCACATTAAGTATTTATAGAGTCATCGCTAAACAATTACTGAAACTGAAGATAGGAAAGGTTAACTTCCTATCTGAGGCTAGTTGCTTTGTCAATATGGGCAAAGAAACTCCTCCCACAGTGAGTAACAGTGTCTATATTCAGCTCCTGATCTAGAGCACCAACTAGAACCTCTGTGAACAGAGGAAATATATGGAAATTAGCCTACCCAAATTTAATTTATCGAATTTCATTTAATAAATCACAGCAAGTTTACATCCTTTAAAATACACACATGTATCCTCCCCATGTAGGTACAGGCAGTATGAAAACAGTAACATCAATAGACACATTCTATTTGAGAGATCTTCCTAGATTAGATAAGACTAAACAGGTCCACGTTTACTGTCAAAGGTTCTGTTCTTTCAACAGCCAAGTGAAAAAACACAGTGTGAGTCCAGTTAACTTGGCTGACATTTAAGCCAACAAAACAAAGGAGCTGAATGGCAAAGCTGTGTGCATTTGCTGTTGGACCCATAAACTTAAAGAGTCTTTTTTCTCTTGAAGAGGAAGGAAAAAACCAGGTTACACGAATGTAACATACACACCACCAATAAGCCATGGAACTCTTCATCTCCAAAGATAAAATGAGCACTGGAAATTAAAAGCAATGCCTGTAATTTTACTACCTTTGATTAATCAGCTTAAATTTACAAGTTCTGTATAGCGTGAACACAAAACACAAAACCCATACAAAACAATCCAGCTTAAAATCTAAAATGCAAAAGTAAAATCAAAACTTGTATGTGCAAGCAGAAGAGAAAAAAAAAAGTAAAGGAGTAATAAGGAGTATTCGAGGGGGTTGTTTTGCTTGTTTTTTGTGGGTTTGGGGTTTTGGTTTTGTTGTTGTTGTTGTGTTGTTTGCTTAGTGGTTTTTTGAAACAAAGCAAACAGAATTTTCAATTACCAAACAGAAGACATTGAGAGCAGCATGGTATAGCACATGTTCTACAATACTGACAACATACATGTATATTTTTCCTACAAGTAACAGGCCACGTTCAAGATCCAATGCACTGAAGAGATTATGCTGAGACACAAACCAAGACACTAAGAAAAAAAACAGTATGAAAAAACAGACTCTTAGGTGACATTTAATGCACAAGATTTACCAGTCTCTTCCATATTTTTCTGGATATTTTCATCAATAACAAGCCGTGGTACAATTATTGTTTCTAAATACTAGAGAGATGGAATACCTTGGCTACAATGGGGGATGTAAATACAGACAGAAAAGACAGCCTAAACAAGTTTCTCATAGCTAGGCTGAGTTCACCTAATACATCCACTGAGATATTTTGAAGTTAATTCTGAAGGGGCAGTCAATAAACTTGTTCTTTCAAGAAACCATCTTTGAACTAAGATTCAAAAATGTGTTTGAATTAATTCAAGTCTTTTACCTAGGCTTACAAAACGGTCCAATTCAGTATTTTTGAAAACCTCACGTATTATTGCCTTTTCTCCCCTCTCTGATGCTGTACTTGGTACAACTTCAGAGATTTCTCACCAGAAGAACTCTCTGAACAATAAGCGAATTACAAATTTTTCTGCTGTAATTACTTTTTACATAGCAATCATGATGTCCCAGCATGGGACCAATTTGTTCTGTTACAACATTCAGACAAATGTTGCTACATCTGTCTGAAATGCTCCTGCTGCCATTTAATGGTCAAGTGGACATGCACACACATGGATCATTTCAGTACCCACTGCCAAGGATACTAAACACACAGGCAAAAGACACTACTCCTAATGCAAATGATGATTGAGCTGACAACCTGGGAAAGAAAGAAGAGTTTTGACATATGTTTGCCAAGTGGCTTTGCAAATAGTTATGTTGGCAACAAAAAGGTGGTGGCAATATGCCCCTACAAGGCAGAGAAGAAAGCATATGCCTGCTTAAACCAACTTAATACCTTCACAGAAGTAGAGCACTGATCATAAGCACATCAAATGCAAGGTAAGATTGTTCTCCCTGGGAGCAGTGTGGTGTAACATGTGTACCAGAGAAGTGGCCTGGAAAACTGCAGTTTTGCCTTAAGCTTATTTCGCCTGGCTAAACAAAAACTGAGACCTGAAATAAATGCAATCTGTGAACAGAATAAAGGACGACAGCAAATGCTGTTAAGGAAAGACCACATGGAAAACCAAGAACAAATGGATATGAAATAATATAAAAGCATTCAGCACAAATGCCATCATCCTCTGCAAGAGTTCAGGCCATTACTACTCCCACCATACAATAACCACATGCAGACTCTTCCTGTCTCTGTACTTGTCCTCCAGCAACATCCCACTCCCAGGTTAAGTTGTCCTGGCAAGCCTCACAAAGGGTATTTTTCAGGGTGCCTTCAAGGAGCAAGGGGGAACCACTCTCCCCCCCCAACAAATGTATCTTCATTTAAACATACAAAACAAGGCAACTGCCATGCATCAAGCTGTCACAACTGCCACTCTTGGTTCAAAACCATGAAATCTAAATGGAAACTAACAGATTTAGAGAGTGAAGATCATTCTGTATTGCTGGATATTTCTTGTTCTTTGCCTGTGATAATTCGGCCCTGTGTTGTTTTTACACACAATCTTATATCTTGCTTTTTTTCCAGGTAACTCAAGACTGTTAAGACAAGGGTTCCCAAATTTTGAAGTTAAGTAGAACAACTAAAATACCAATAAGTCATTGGATAACTCTGGCTGATGAGTTTGAGAGATTACTCCCCTCTCAGCCTCAGCCAACAGTATGGCACAAAGGACTCAAACTTTACACTACCTTCTTTTAAAGTAACCAGCTCTCTAGCTGAAGGCATCTTAAGTTTTCTCGACCTTGAATAGAGATCAGTGAAGATGAGGCAACAAGAAGGTTACAGAGAACAGAGACAGTGCTGTTAGTTACATTCAGTGAAGAGGACAGAAATAGAAACCAGAAGAAGTGGAAAAATACAAGTGACAAATCAATAAGACAGCATTCCTACAAGGGAAACCCAGGAAAGTAACTATTAATGTCAGTCAATAACATTACACCTGACATGAAGAATTAGCAAACACCACCTGGAAGACAAGCAGTATCCAGAATTGTTTGAACACAATTAAAAGGTAAAAAAAATTGTGACTAATACCAGCCAAGCAACACCGATCCTGTCAACAAGCAGTCACAGAAACACAACAAAGCAGAATCTCTCTCAGATCCTAAAATCTACAGCTTAAAGCCAGAGCAAGATAGGTGAATATTTTATGAGGAAATCTCTGTAAAGAAGCAGTGAACAGATCACACAGTAAGTACAGAGCACGGTTGCTGAATGTGTATTTGTGCTGAGCTCATCCATTTGATCTCCTTTGTTTCCCTAAAACAAGAGGGAACTTAAAAGTCTATGTCTTCAGAATAATTTCTTCTGAATTACAAACACTATGATTCTTCTGTTGTTAGAGCCCATCATTCAGTCACTTCATTGCAAAGACCAACAGTGGGCCAATCCCTTCCATAGGAAATTAATTCCCATTCTGGATTTTATATCACGTTACAGAGTCAGATACTCCTGCTGTGTCACTGACCTGAATAAAGCTGCTGTAAGATTTGTCTTACAAACAGAAAATGTTTTATGAAAATGTAAGTTTAAATCACTACCTCTACAGACATTTGGTATTCCCTAAAGAATCCTACATCACCAACACAATATCATAGTCTAATATACATCTTTATTGAAAATTAGTTTTTCACTTAGAGAAATACTGAAGCAGTTTTTGCTGTAAAACTTTGGGGGAGGAAAAAAAAAAAAAAAAAAGAGTCCTAACAGTTACTATAATGTCATCACATGACAAAAACCTCAAAGCAGAATTAGAGTTACAATCACAATAGTACAGTTTGGTTTGGAAGGGACCTTTAAAGGCCATCTAGTCCAACTCCCCTGCAGTGAGCAGGGACATCTTCAACTACATCAGGTCACCCAAAGCCCTGTCCAACCTGACTTTGAATGCTTCCAGTGATGAGGCAACTTCCACCTCTCTAGGAAATAAGTATGTGCCTGTGTTTTGCTTTTCCTGCTATTAAAAAATGTCTTCCTTTTACCTAGCCTGAATCTATCTTCCTGCAGTTTCAAAAACAATCACCCCTTTCCCTACAGCTACAGGCAGAACAGAGTTGCTCAGGGCCATGTGGGACTCCTATTTCTCAACAGTGAGAGCCATCCAACCCCTTTCATTTCTTCCTCCTTCCCCCCATTACATTCTTTCAGTAACTTGGTTTCCATAATGCTTTTTTTCTTTCTGGCATCTATGTGCTGACACAAGGTGTATATATTACAAAATTCAGGTTAAAGCAACATTAACATTCAAAATTAGTATGCAAAGTTTAAGGGCAACAGATGTTATCTTAGTAATTAATGCGGATTTTTATTTAATTATTTTTCTCACTAGCTATTTGCATCTTTGTTTCATAACCTCCTCTGGAAAACCCTGCTCTCTCTAGGAAGCTGCCTTTCAATATCTCAGATACAAAGTCCAGTTGATGTCATCTGTCATCTCAAAGAGGAAAAGACTATGTAGTGACGGATAAAATAAAGCCTATTTCTTAAAAATTTTAGGATATCCTATTCTTTCACCAATCTATTGTTTTGATGGCAAGTACTTAAGCTGAATCACCCAGTTCAACATCCCTGGAAAACAGCATCTCCTCATCAAAACAATCTAAAATAAATTTATCTGCATTCTAAGTGAAGTTTTTATCTGTTTTACCACCCAAATATGACACCTTTCAACACACCCAAGTCTGCTGAAAAGTAACCAGAAGAATTCTCCCACTGGAGAATACTTCCTTTTGGTAATTAGGATTCATAAGCCTGAAATTAAACAGTTCAAGAAATTTCTGGTTTTCACTTTTAGTACCTCTAGTTCAGATCTACAGCTTTGCTTTCCTTAAAATTACTCTACATCTCTGTTTAATAAAAGGGAATTTAAGAGAAATCTTCAGAAGGACTAGTCACCTATGCCTCATTAGAAATTTGTAGAAGCTTGAAATAACCAAGTACTACCATACTGAAATTTAAGCTGTACATCCTGCACGAAGTTTCAGCACAATACCTTGTATCCAGATGTATTTCTGAAGTAAATAAAATGAGCTGTTTAATTGTTTTTGAAAGCCAAACTACCTTTCAGGGTTTTGTTTTGTTTTTTTTAATTGAATTAAATCCTTAGCTTGGAACTTCTTCAGGATCATCTTCAGTTATTTTCTCTGATGCACACATAACGCAAGTGAGCCAATTTCAACCACTCTAAACACGTACTACAGCTGCTTTGACAGTCAGTTTTTTAATTCTTAGGAATATCCCAGACACTATACTTTCCACCTCTTTGTGTGTATCCTTACTTTAAAGATGAGGCTACAAGGAAATGCAAATGAAGAGCTCAGGACATCACCTGATCTATGAAAACCTGAAAGTAGAGAAGAGAATACACTATGGAATTCATTCAAAAATCTAGAGAACTTTGGTTCTTCACAACTTACCTTCCTCTGCTTTTGGCATTAAAAGTTCAAATTGTAGGTACTGAATGAAGAAAGAAAAACGAATTGTTATTTGATTATGCACTATTTCCCTTCTGGAATCAATAACTTTACTGAGAAAAGAGCTGTAGGAGAAGCTTGATGATGGGCAGCAAATGAAGTAGACATGAAGTGCCTTTTGTCTGAAGTTCACTTTAGAAGCATGTTCACTTTTGGTTTCTACAATATAAAATGTACTCAAATTATTGAATGCAAAAGAGATTTCCAAGAATCAAAACTGTACTTGCTGAATTAAATTACTTCTATTTTCAGAAGTAACAAGTAGAAGTATATATATAAGGTAGATTGCTAGTGAAATCAGGCAGACAGAAGAAACTGGTATGAAAATCTCATACAGAAATCTTTGAAGGTGCCAAGCATCCAAATAAAAATACAAGAACTGCACAGGTTATCAAGATCAAAACATGACTCTAATCTCATTTCAATGATTACTGTTTAACAGCTCAACATGTACTTTGCTGTCCACATTATAATTTATATAAAAGCTATTCAATTGTCTGTTCAGCTTATCAGTCTTCAAATACATTAAAGCATGAGCTACAGAAGAGAAATTATGCTTTATCACCGTGCAACTCAAGGGAGGAAAAAAAAAAAAAAATCAGTTCTTCTCATTGTTAGTATTCTACCAGTATTTAAACATTTTCTAAAAAAAGACTGAGCAAACCACACATTAGGAGCAGCACGTGCAAGCTTGCTCTTGTTACAGAAGACACTCCAAACTACATAAGTTTAAAAGCCACAACAAAACAATTTTAAAAATGCATTGATGTTTTTAGCAAAAATATGCATTGATGTTTCTAGCAAAAAAATGCAATGGGCAGTGAATGACAGCTATGAGAGGGAGGAGAAACTGAAGCAGACTCACAAGGTATTTAAAAGAAAAGAATCAAGAGAAAGCACTGGATTAAGTGGTATACAAGAATTTCTTACACCAAAAAAAAGGGAAAAATATGACAGAAACTCAGTCTATATCTCAAGACAGTAGACTGGGTATTAGGCTAATTACTAGCTGAACCCCACACACATTCACATGATGCAGAGCACCAGAGCTGTCTGGCTTCTCTGTATGAACCCATTCAAAACATTTTCTATGTGTAATTCTGTTCCAAACCTATGCCAAACAGAGCATCAGCTGTCCTACCACAGCCACCACAAAGCTGAAAAGCAGCACTGTTACATGTTCTCATGAAGTATACAGAAATGTTATTATTTGCTTATACTTCATCTGGATCAAGATTTTACCAATGGGTGAATCCTTTGTAAGAGTAATGAACAAATCTGCTACTGCTAGAGGTGAAGCTGTCATCTGAGGTAGAGGATCCTGCATAAAACTAGCTGTACAGACAACTTTCCAGAGCAAAACAACCAAAAAACCCTACAGCCTCCTGAAAAACCTTATTCCAGCCATCAGAAACAAGTGTTTTCAAGAAGTCCATCCAATTAATATTCTTACTGTTATTGTTTAAAGAATTATCTTCCACCATTAATTTACTTCATAATTTATTTTATTATAATTATTTTGTTGTTCCTATTATTGACCTAATTACTCCCTCACTGAAGATGTTAAGATTCCAGAAATTTCCAGAAGAACTGTTAGGCCAATATAAGACATCTCAGGGTCTAAAAGTCTTGCTTTTAAGTTGTGAAGTCTTATAATAATGCAAGAAAGGATGAATATTTATCCTCACTTTTGTGCTACCACAAATGTTTGTGTGGCTAATGATTTGGCACATCCAGTTAGTGAGCCTTTAAGTGTCTACGGAAGGCTTTAGTATTTTAAAGAGAATGAGACACAAGGTCTCTGGTTTCCTTTACTGTGTACAGGAAGCCTCAAGTCAATGTAATGCTACTATATAAAAATAATTTGTAAGTTCAGTCAAAGGAAAGATGCCTACTGAGACCAGGAATCCGTCTAACTCCTCAGAGACACAAATATACTATGCAAGCCCTGTTCTGGTATTCTGTTCACTTATCCCATCCTCAAAGAAGGTGGAGAGACCAAAGGTCTGTTGAAACCAGAAGTCAGGCCATGAGAAAATGAAGAATAAAATCTAGTCCTCAACATCCAAAAAGAAATTTTGCTTTATTCAGAAATAAGGTAATATTCAAATGGCTCTTGAACAGAATTCATTGCTACTAATGCCTTGCAGGTAAACATAAACCAACAATTTCTTTCCTTTTCAGAAATAGTAAAAAACACATGCTGTGATTTATGTGAGCATGCTAGCATTAAAAAAAAAAAGACAACTCTTTCATTGGGAGAGAAACATCAGTACACAAACTTCTTAGAAAGTCTTGCTCATGTTTTCAACGTGTACTGCAAAAAAATTACTGATTTTATTTAATCACCTCTATTTTAAAGCAAAGGCAAACCACTTAAAAGTTTTAACATCATGCATTCTACTGCTTTTAAACAGCCTGCTTTGAAAGGCTTGCTTTAGTCTATGTTTTTAAAACTGTATTTCCTTGCCCATATAATCAGGGTAGTGCTTTCAACCATGAAGCAGATCACCAGCCAGCCATTACTCCTCCATCTGTGTTCAGCCCCCTAGCCTAGATGGCAAATTTGCACTTCATGCAGCTGAAATTATTCAAGTAAAAATACTGGTGTGCTATTATTTCCAATTATCTTGTACCCTGCCTAGCAGTTTCTTGAATTTGAACTAACTTTGAGAAAAAAAATATAAAGTTCAGAGAAATAGGTGACTCAGGCAATTTGACAAGAAGGTTTGATGTTTTACATAATCAGTTATTGCAAAGCATATTCATATCTGGTATTGGAGCAATTACAACTAAAATTTTAAATACATTAACTAATAACCTGCAGGGTTTTTTTTTTAATCCTTAAGACAAACACACTAACAGCTATACAACAGCACAGCACTCAAGCCCAAATATGACAGAATTTATTTATTTATTGAGAGCAAAATAGGTTTTTCTTTACTGTGAAAAATAAGCTATAGTTAATGGCTATATGTTGATCAATATTGATTTTTCTTTTGATTTTCTCAATTCTTAAGTTCTCTTTTTAAAGCTAATCCCGAGTACAAATACAGGTTGGTCAGAGGATGGATTGAGAACAGCCTTGAGGAGAAGGACTTGGGGGTCTTGCTTAATGATAAGCACAACATGAGCCAGCAGTGAGCACTTGCAGTCCAGAAAGGCAACCAAGCCTGGGCTGCATCAAAGTAAGTGTGGGCAGCAGGTAGAGGGAGGTGATTCTTCCCCTCTACTCCACACTTGTGAGCTCCCACCTTGAGTACTCTGTCCAGTTCTGGGGTCTGCAACACAGGAAGGACATGAATCTGTTTGATTGAGTCCCAGAGCAGAGCCACAAAGATGATCAGAGCACCAGTCCCGTAAAGACAGGCTGAGAGAGTTGGGGTTGCTCAGTCTGGTGAAGAAAAGACCCTGAGGAGACCTTATAGCAGCCTTCCAGCACCTGAAGAGGGCCTACAGAGCAGCTGGGGAGGGACATTTTACAAGGGTATGTACTGACAGGACAAGGGGTAATGGTTTTAAACTGGAAGAGGGTAGATTTAGTTTAGACATTAGGAAGAAATTCTTTAGTGTGAGAGTGGTGAGACATTGTCACAGGCTGTGCAGGGTGGTTGTGGCTGCCCCTTCCCTGTGAGTGTTCAAGGCCAGGCTGGATGAAGTTTTGGGCTACCTGGTCTAGTGGGAGGTGTTCCTGCCCATGGTAGAGGTGTTGGAACTATATGATCTTTAAGGTCTCTTCCCATCAAAACCATATTGTGATTTTATGATTAATTTCAGAGAACAGCAAGAGACAAAACAAGACTGCTTAGATGCTACTTAAGAATAAATGTGTTATTACTAGAAGTACAGTTATTTAAACATTTGAACTATTTGACTATATATAAAATAAGACCATGTATAGCTAAACACAGATACCAAGTAGAATGGAAAAATATACAGACACTCACAATATAGACACATTAACCCACCACCTGATGCTTTCATCACCGAAGGTGAAGTTTCTCACCATTTTTCTCCTGATAGATAAATTTAACAAGAAAAAATATGAACATTAAAAAATCAGCTTCTTTCACTGTATTATCATGGTTACTGTTGAAAAGTACACAACCCAAACCCAGTACTTACATAAAAAAAAAGTAATTAAACAATATACTAATCTTTCAAGAGGATTTGCTCTGGACAAATGTGTGTAGCAATCTTCATTTCTCTGCTGGGATCATTTAAGTCACGCAGTGAACAAATCTGGATTCTATGCTGGGATGAAAAGTTTGCAAGGCATCGAAACATGAAGCATGTTCAGAATAGTGAATCATCAAAAGCAAACAAGAAACAGTATAAAGTGGCCAGTAAGTCAAAATATTACAGAAGCTCACCCATTTTTCATGGTGATTTTCAGAACAGTTTACCCTGCTACAGATTCCACTAAAATCCTGGCATCAAAGCATAGTGGATGAACTTGAATTCAGACTCCACTTTTCCATCTTCTTCCCCATTATTTCATCTATGATTATGTCACAGTGTAAGCAAATATTAAAGCAATATTCAAAGGTCCACAACTAGCTATTCTAAGAATGGAAGAAAGCAAATACATTTTATAGATGCTTTTGATCTCATCCAGATTCCATTATGATGGACACTACTCAGAAAAGCACTTTCAGAATCTCTAATATGCCTTAGGGGCAACAGGATTTTGTGCGTGTGTTTCTCTCTCTCTATTATTTTTTCCTTTTAATTTTTTTTATAAAAGCATTAAAAAAGGAAAATGTGGAAGTTCTTACAAACTGCATGCAAACTGAATCTGATTCTGAAGTAAAAACAACAAAAAAACTACCATTAAATAACCCCCCAAACCTTTCAAGCCAAATAACAAAGAGTACTGGCAATGAATTTAGTCCCTCAGCCCATGGTGTCTAGAGAATCAAGTCTTATGCTCAAGATAAGACTGCCTTGTTTTTTAACTGCATGTGTTTAAGACCACATGTGTTTATAAGACCATAACATACCTTTACAAAATCTACACCACTAAGCCATCAGTTTTAGAATGTTTATCTTATATAAGTGTACTTTAACATTCATTTATGCACTGAAGTTTATTCTTGTGTCACAGCTTATTCCCGACTACACTTGACATGCAAAACTTAAGTTCTCTTGCTGTTCTCAACCTTTCTATTTGTAAAGAAACAGATGGACACAGACAAATAATCAAATCTTCAATGAAGATTTGAAATCTAAAGACTTAATGAACTATTTGTGACTGAGGCTACTACTGAAAGCATCTGAAATTACTTGCTTACAAGGATGAAATCTTAACAGATACTTTTACTATGTTGTTTCCTCCTTAAAAGTTTCCACTTTCAAGCTAGCCTAAAGTTTGTTTAAACATCAGCTACAATTTTTATTAGAAATTAAAGTATTTGATACTGCACGTTTACAGTGAGATATTGCCAATAACCAAAGAAATCCACAGATATGTTTTTACTGTTGAGAGATGCTGTGTGAATTATGTGGGAAATGCTATGCTTTTCAGGATAAGTAAGAAATACATAAGAAATCACAATTTTTTTTAAGTTCCCAAACTTGAGTCAAGTGAGTTACTGTGAAGGTAAGTTGAATAAATGAATAGGAATCATAGCAAAACTATACACAATTAAGTCCTTTGAAAAGAAAGATCACTTTTGCTTTAGCTTTTCCAGCTAAGCTCTGTCATTTGCACATCAATAGCAAACTTGAAATATTGAATCAATTTCTTTATCAACCATCAAAAATTTCACCCAGGTCCCCATGATGCAATAAATACCTATCTATCATATACATTGTAGGATCAGCATGAATGTATTAAGGATACACCTTCAAAATTGAAAAATCTTAGGAACTGTCTGAATCTAAACAAATAAACTTCATATTCTTCACACTTAAAAATTCACCACTTTTTCTTCCCTCTCTATTTTTGGCTAGTATTGTTTGGTTTTGTACATCCAAACTTATCTCAATTTTGCCATTTGCCAATATCATAGTCAATTAATCCTAACAGTCAATCATGCTTGGGGTCACACATTGTCGAAGGAAACAGGCAAAATATCAAGCTATTAAAAAAATAAAGAAGAAAAAAGGCAAAAGTTACTTCCAAGTGATCAATTATCTGACTTTCGAGATGTGGGGGGAAAAAAAAAGAAGGATTATATTAATGCCAAGAGGTTGCAAGCAGTTTTCTAGATCAGTGGAATAAAGTGTCAGTAATGCCACACAACCTGTTTTATAACATAACTCCTACTGATGATTCAAACAGGAACCATGACCGCTTGAACTCACCCACTTCTCTGAACACACAAGGAAGTGTCTACCTCCACACAAGACAAAAAAACTCTACTAGAATGACAACAGTGGAGGGAAAAGAACACTACAAGGACCGCCAAACATTACTTCCCACAAAACATTTTGTCATCATGTATTTCAGAACTGACAGTGAAATATTTTTACTTTCATTTTGAGAACTCCTAACATGGTAATAGGTGATGACAATCCAACAAAACCATGTTTTTTAAACAAGCTCCTGGTTCAGCAAACATATCAACTACAGCACAACATGGACTATTTTTATTCTGCACATTTTGACCATGTTTTCAAATCATACATAAAATTATTGGGGGGAGAAGAAATAAACATTCCCTGATCATAGATGTAGAAACACTAATTGTTGAAAAAATACCTACTGCAGTAAGCCAACGCATTAAATGGAACATGGAAAAGTGAAAGGGAAAGGTTTTTAACACAAAGGCAATAAAAACCTGCAAGTTCTTAACATCCCTCCTGGAGGAAGATGACCAAAAGACTTCATAGAAAGTTTTCTAATATTCTTTACAACCAATTCTGACCAACTGCAGCTGTCAGTAGCAGTATGCCAACTAATTACTTTATAGGCAGCTCAGGTATCCCTGATGCTGTGACTGCAGAGCAGACAGAAGTCGAGCTAATGGAAAAGATAAGCAAGCCACCATATTTGAGTTGTGACAAATCATTTCCTCTCATGTTTTTGTTTGAAGTGTTGCTTCCTATCCTGCCCTTGCAATATGCTGAAGCACATAAGCTGACAGACATACAGATTTTAACAGTTCAGTTTTTATTATGTTTTAGAAGTCCCCTGGCCTTGCCTGTGAGGCAACCAAGGTATCAGATGCATCTGCTTCTAAATTACAGATAACTTTCCACTTAGAAATGCCTTAATCAAAGGTGTAACATCAACACATGCTAACTAGTCCAAGTACAACCAGATGACCTATGTGGAAACAGTCTCTGCCCAACATCAGTGTTGCCTGACCGCCTGAAGTCACCACTTTTCACCTAAAACCTGAATAAAAAATGTTGTCTTACAGAATTAGAAATTAACCTGGTCTATTTCTTTTCAACCGTCTTTTAATTTTAGCCTCAATTACTGAAGAACTAGCAAGAGAAGTTCTTTATTATAAAGCAAGAACTTAAGAGAATCTGAGTAAGAAGAGAAACACCTGCACTTCCCTTCAGGGGCAATAAGGATGAAAATGTATTTGGACTCTCCAAGAGGTCAAACTATGTTCCTAGAACAATGTTCTGCCATCACACCTCTCATATTCTGGAAATCTGGATAAGAGTGCACAAATGCTTGTACGTGTATTCAGAGCATGTTTTCCAGACTCATACCAATTAGTTCCTTCCCTTCTGTTTCCTATCACTTGAATAAAAACATTGGTAAAGATCCAAACAATGACATTTTGACAGCAAAAAAAGAAAAAGAAAAAAAAAGCAAAGGCCTGCAAACATTATCAAGGCAAATCCAAAACAAACCAAGCATGGAAGTACCTCTTTTTCCAGTGCCTAATTCCTTATGACATGCTCCCATGAACTCTAATCAGCTCTTAAACAAAGATCATATCCTTCCCACATGTAACATAAATTCTGTTGGCGAAAATCAGTCTGTACCTGGAAGAAGCCTGAAGAACTTTATAAAGTGTTAGAGACTGGGGGGGGAGGAGGGGTGTCACCCAAACCCAAACCCAAACATGCAAACACAACTATGTGCAGCTTACATGCCCACATACATACAAGGATCCAAGACTCACGTAGAAAACAGAAATGATGCTGGTGCATTTATACTGCACCTGCTAAAGCAGTGCCTCAAGAGAACCTTCTCTTTTCAACAGTGAACAAATTAACACATTAGCACATTTAACTTCTGAACTGAAGTAACTAAATATAAACCACCTGAAAATCTGCTAGTTCTCAGTTTTGCTTTTGAAAGGTTTTAAAACTAGCATGAATTTTACTACTTGTATTGTATTTGACAGAAGAGAAAAAAACCAACAGAGTACACATACTGACTGCCAAAGACTCACAGAGTCACAGTGCCCTAGGGATGAGACTGACTGATCTACACAAGCTGCCCTTTTGCACCACACCTCTTGATCACTCTAACAAGAATCTACAATAAAAACCTCCATCATTCCATTAAAGAGACTCTGCAGGATTAATAAAATCAACATTGATATGTCTTTCAAATCTTTATTTATCCTTAAATGTAAACATTATCCTTAAAGTTAAACATTAAAATCCCATTTACAATGGAAAGAAAGGTTGGGACAACACTTTCTAAGCCTGTTCTTGCTGCACATACTCTGTATGTTGCACAAACCTATGACAAATGTCACATAAATCAAGTGTGTTGCTTCTTTCCAGCTAGGTTAGCTCTTGCTTACCACTCAAACCTGACAGTGTAAGGGACAACTAAGGAAGCCCAGCAGAAGAGACTTTTAATTGATTATAAATTTCAAAATAAAGAAAATTAATCTCTTAAAGGTTTAGGAGTATCCCAGCAAGGTGGTGTAAAATACCAAAATATGCCAGGCCAAACTGAACTCTCTTATTTAGCAGAAGGAACACAGCTTTTGGGAGAAAACACCATGTGGTATCCCAATGCAGTTGGTATAAGCAGAGGCCAAGTACACTTTACAAAGTAAACTGAGTATCAGAAAAGGAGTTGTTAACATAAATACTGCCTTTCATACTAGCAAGAAGCCTTGGTAAACTTTCCATTGTCAAGCACAGCAAAAACACATACAGTTTTAAGTAACATGCTGAATGCCTCATATTCAAAACACTCTGTCTTCACAATAAAATAAACCCAAGAATAAGTATCAAAGTCTTTCTACTACTACCAAAATAGTATTTTTCTATCTAGTGCTTAAAAAACTGCTTCTAAAACTTCTTTTCTACTGCAGTTCACATTTTTCAAGCCACCAGCAAAAATTCTTCTTGAATGCATTTCCTTAAGACAACTCATAAGCTCAAAAAGCAGCTTGTTTTGTTATGACTTACAGGATTGACATAATTTGTTTCACAATTTACTGTGATACTTAAGTATTTGTTCATAATGTTTTAATTATCCATTACTTAACTGGCATTTAGTAAAAAAAACAATGAGGATCTGAGGGCTAAGTGTAGAATAAATGTTTCTTTTTAATGAGGCCTGTAACAGGTTTCATGTGATCACTTAATTTATGACTAGTGTCAAAGCATTGTAAGAGCTACATAATTTAGTCACCAACTCAACCTAACCATGTCCCCCCAATTAAGTAAACACTGTAAGTACTTTGCAGAGCATTTTGGAGGACAAATTGAAAATATGCAATTTTTTGGAATGTACATATTTAATGAACAGCATTAATGAACACATTAATGTTTAATGACGTAAGAGAAAGAGATGACTGATCATGAACTCCTCTAAATAGCATTAAATTAAGCTACCATTCAGAGAGAAAAATCACCATGTGTTTACCACCCTGTCTGCAACCCTATTGTGGGAACCCTCCTTTGGTGAAGGCCTCAGAGCAGGAAAACTGCCTGGGAGGACCTGGTGATGGAAAGGGACACTTTTCTACTCATGAGCAGCCTCATCACATGGAGAACACAACCCATAGACAAGGCTTAAAGCAAGTGGAGTGAGTGCTATGCATGGCCATTTCCAGTTTACAGTTTCAAAGTCTACTTTTATCATCAATCTCATATACAGTGCAACAGGAATTTAAAAAAAAAAATTACTCAAGTAAAAATTTACTCAAGTTTACTTAAAAACAACCTGGGATTGAATGTACACAAAAGTATCCATATTTTTATATATATAGACATTTACTAGTGCCACCAGAGCTGGCTTGCAACCAGCTTTTCCATTGGATCTGTAGAGAAGGAAGGTAGGTAATGCCACATACAAATCCTCAATTGAAGAACTTCGAGAATCAAAGCAAAGTTTTTTATTGTGCCTCACATTACAAACTAAAATAAATGAACTAAAAATAAATGTCCAGAGATAAAGATCTAGTAGCTTTCACATGGACAGGTAGAATTAACTATGGTATTATCTTAGCATAGAAGATTTCCATCCCTGTTGGTATTTTATGTAGTCAGTCATGAGTTTTGAAGGTGACAGTGAATACATATTAACTTCAAGGGTTTTTTACTCTTCAACTGTAACTCCTTAATCTTAAAACAAGTATGGCACTAACATGTGAAGTACTCACACTGCAAATGAACATCCATTCCTCTGTAGGCTCACAATATACTCAGCCTCATCTTTTCCCTAGAGACAGAAATGTGAATCATGGGTGTCAACATTAAGGTTTTATGGCTTTTAAGTCTCCAACTAGGAAGACCAAATGACCAAATTAGTGACAATACAAACAGAAATGGGAACACAGGAATTCACCAAACATTGCTCTTACAAAGAAGAGGATTCATGCAGCAGCTTAAGATGCTTTTCGAGCTCTGAGGTAGCAAGCTATTACCATTAAAGAGTGCACCGACCAGAGCCACCAGAAGGGGAGGTGAGCACACTGCTCTCCCTGGCAAAGCCAGGCTATGAAGAGCCAGGCTCCTGCCAGGCCCTCTCAGCCAAACAACCCCTGGGAGAGGAATGCCAATACCTCTACTACAAGAGAGGCACAACCTTTTGTAAGCTGTTTGCATTACACAATCCTGAACTACAGTGCATCATTCTGATAAACGGTATATCAGGTTAATTTTATCATTCGCATTGTACACCATTTCATACAAAGAAAGTTCACTTCCTCCTTTAAAATAAACAATTGTCTTTGAATAATTACAAAGATTCATTAAAAAGCAACTTTATTCTAGCCTTACTAAATGTTTAATACTGCTTTTGTGACACAGGATGTGTAAATTTAAGAGACATTTTAACTATCAAAAAAGAACAGTATTTAAATTTACATAGAGCGTGTATTAAACTTTTGCTTTTTTAAGAATCTTGAATATTCTTTATTTATAAAGTGAATTATTTTTTAAAGTGGTCCAAGTATGGCCACTGCAGTCAAGAACGTGAACATGCAGACCCTGATGACAGCATTTAGGCCTTAAGAGAATTCATTTACTCTCTCAAGCACTGCTAGACAATGCAGTGTAGTGAGCAGTAAAATACTGAATAAAGTATTTATGATTTACACAGTATAAATTCTACTTTGATATACCAGACACATATTTATAACATGCCCAATGTACATTAACTAATCATGAAGGGTGCAACAAAGGTAACTGCAGAAATTGCTGACAGAACATGATGTTGCATGCGTGAAGAAAATGTGGTTGTATTTCTTTACATCTCATTTACTATATTCAAAGTTCACCCAGCCATAAAATTGCAATTTCAATCTCATCCTCTCAATATACATGAACATCTCCCTAACAAAATACCTGAAACTTCTGTTATACATCATAAGCAGAACTTTCAACAATCCAAAAGACAAACTAAATCTAAAAATAGGTCATATTTATTCAAGTTACTTCCAGATCTCCTAAACAAAATATACAACAGACCATGGTTCAGAAAGCCGACTAATGCTTATTATAACCCTTAATTCCTGCTGTTTTCTGCAAGGTCATTACAACCTTCTATCCATCAGATGCCTATTTTCAATGAAGTTAATGACATTTAATTAATAGAGCTTATGTATTACCTTTTTATTTGTTTTAGAGTTACATCGTACACGACTTTTAAAATAAAAGTCAACATTTAAAAACGCTTCAATATAATAGATAGGTTGATTCTATTAAAAAATGTGAAGAAAAATTAATATCCTGAAATAATTAATGTATACTAAAACATCAGTATCCTTCTAAAATGAATGACAAACTAAATCAAACAAAATAAATAAGCCTGCATTGTTACAAATAAGAATTTTCATTCAATTATTTGAGCAAATTAATTTCTGCACTACGTATGTAGGAAAGACAGAAAAGAGCAAGGAAAACCTAAAAAAGACAAGGATGAAACACAGATAACCTGCAAAGATTTACCAGTATAGAAATGCCCAACAACACGGTATGCCTCTCATAATGTTCCCTACTAACCTTTTCAAGGTAACACAGCATTTCCCAAAACAATGCTAGGCAAAAAACAAAACAAAACAAAACTACATTGTAATTAAGGAGAAAAGCTGTTTTTTGCCTTTCGGAAGTTTAAGCCTTATTAATGGAATTCCTAGAATTTAAGTATTTAACTTCCATACATGTAAAGCTTTAAGGTATGAAAGAAAAGAAAAAAGACAGGAAGAGAGAAACAGAAGTAGAACAAGGCATTTCACAGAATAATTCTTGTGACCAGCACTGCAAGACCAGCACTCCAGTCATGGGTACAGAGGTGCAGAAGTAAACAGTCTACTGAAGGGCTGATTAATGCAAAACTTTATCACAGCCATGGATAAGATTAAGCTAGTCTCACTATAAGGCAGCCCAGGAGGACATCCAAAACATTTCTTAGCTTCAATTCAAGTTCTTCTTTCATAAAACTTTTCATGCTGCGGAGTGTGTGTCTGACTGCAATGAACAGCACCACACAGTAATCACCTCTAGTTTTGCCACATTATTTTATTCCATCTACAGTGTTTCATGACTGGAATTTAAAAAATTTATACCTGGATACAACCCAATGGCCTACTAAAGTTCAAAACATTTAATTATCCTTAGAACACATAATCAGCACCTATCATGAATAATAGTGCATGCAGCATCTTCCCAAAGAAAACCCTCACTACAAGGATCTAAGAGCAGATTTACATATGCTGTATATTTCACTACATAAACACAGATGTCTGACTTTTTAGATCAAAATACTGTGAAGCCCTAAGACAACCTCCAGGCCTTCCTCTGGTTTAAAAAAAACAAAAAACCCTACCAGACTGCCAGTATTTCACAAGGAGGCACTTCAGTAAAATCTGGTTCCAGGAGCAGTGTGCCAGAATGCCATGCCCTGCCCATAAACCTCTCCTTTGGTCCTAGGTATGCACTCCTTCCCTAGCTCCTGACACCTGAATTTGTCCCCTTTGCTACCCAACAAAACCACTAAGCCTAAGGTTTGATCCAAAAATACTGCAAAGCTACTCATCCAAGGAGGGGGAAGGGATATTATTAAGGAAAAGCTCACCTCCATGCTGTAAAACTGAGCAGTTTCTTTGTATTTCAGACTGCCTAATCAAAAAGCTCCCTAGACTTCAAGATAAAGAGCCATGATGACTCAATCCAACTGGAATAATATTACTACCTAGCAGAAAAAGCAAGATTTGTGCACGCTGTCAAAGGAACTTTGTCAGGAGTTAAACAAGATAAAAGGACGACCATAAACAGCTCCCACTTTTGCACAAAACACGTTATTTTTTTATGACAGAGAAACAAATATTTTTAATTAGAACGTAACATGTAATGGGCCAACTACCTCAAATAACCTTTAATGAATAATAAACTGCGTTAATTTTCTTTATCACTTTTAAAACTCTGAATACAAGAGAAAAAAATTCTATTCTGACACTAGGATTCACTAACAGTTAAATATATTACCTTTGGGGTGTGGTTCTTCTCATAAAAGTGACTATACAGAAAAGGAATTTTCTCTGTCAACAATTTTGCTTCCTGGGCTTTATCAGAGGTTTGAGGGTTTTTTCCTTTATAAGTGACAAAGGCTTTTTGTGTTTTTTTTTTAATACCCAATACTGTTAAGAAGTAGAAGACACAACAAGACTGCTCTCCAAGCCTGTGTTTCAGGCCTGTCTGGAAGCAGTGACCTTACGTATGTGTTAGTTCTGTCTGACAGACACCAGTGCAATTATCTAGACTGAGACAAGAAGCATTAATATAGGTTAAATAGTCCAGGATAGATTCATTTACATTTGTATAAAAAGACTGAGAGCAAGACACAACCTATCCATTAAAAAAAAAAAAAAAAAAAAAAAAAGGGAAAGCTATCCTAGTGTGCTAGTATAAAGCTGGCTTACTAGCATTTTGTAGATTCACCATCTTTGTATCTCCTCCAGTAGTTTATTAAAAATCTTTATTAGGTTTTCAGATAATGTTGGGGCATTTTTTCTGGTAACACATCTCTGCAGCTGACGCTGCTAAGGCTGATTTTCAAAATGTCCTCTGGACTTGCACCCTTGAATTCAGTAGCCTAAAGAAGCCTCAACTGAAGCCATCAAAAATAATCCCTCCCTACACACACTTCTTTAGCTTAGCAGTAACTTCTTAGCACTACTTTCCATGAAAACTGGCCAGTGTCACTACACAAAATCTGTTGTAGTCGTATCATAAAACAACATCTTCAACAGGTTATCTAAACTAGCGTCAGACATGAGAAATAATGTCAACCTACCAAAGGATTTCATTCTCAGTATACAAATAATACACGTATTTCACATCCTATCTTCCAAGCAAAAACAAAAGATGAACTCTGAATGAAGATACCATTTCAGCTATTCAGAGAAAGTATGACAATCCAATCATCCAAAGATGTAAACTTACAACTAACTTTATGCAGTGTAATGTCATTAAAAAGTCAGTAATAAACTACCGGTGTAGGTGTAGCATATGCTCAAATCTACATGAGGCTTATTTTACCAAGAAGCATATATAATCTAAGTACCACGTTCTCATAATAAAAGAAAAAAAAAACCAAACATTTTCATTTTTCCATGCAACCATAGGTTCAAAAATTGCCATGAGGCATAAAATGAAAACAATCATTCAACAAAGTATTTCAATATTAAAATATATTATCACTACTAATCACAACTGGAATTTTAATTCAAGCATCTGCAAGCAGAAGTGAAAAATAAAGCAAACCTGCACCTGTTCTTGATAATATACTAAAGATCCAATTGCATAAATTGCAGTTAACACTGTTCGTCTTTAGGCACCTGAAGCACTTAGGTTAAAGCTTTGTATCAGTTCTGGGGTCAATTAAGAGTTTCCCATCATCACTAAGAAAATACTTGCTCCATCCCCCAGCCACCCTCCCTTTCTCCTTCTCCATCAATCACTTAATTCTTGCGCTCTCTCTTCCCTCCAGTACATTCCAGGTTTGAGTGGCAACCTCAGTTTCCAACTGCAGCAAAAATTATTCTGAAGCAAGTGCTTAATTCAGCTCAAACTATAATGCTGTAATTGAAAAACAATTACTGTGATGTCCTCCCTCCAAGGTAAATGTGAAAAGAGAGACAGCTATGTATTAAGATCTTGGATTAATTACCCTCTGAAACTTCTTGCTCTCTACTGATGATAGAGATAAGCATTAAAAATAATATAAAAAAAACAAAACAGAAAGCAAGACTTAAGTCAGTTAATCTGGCATAATTCTTACTTTAGATGTGAATAAATTGTTTGCTGAAAAAACAGTTATCCAGGTTTTAACTACCCACTTATAGAAACAGATGATTAAATAGAATATAGGTAAGAATATAGATATTATGTTAAGATGCAGCTATAGTGCAAATCACCACCAGCTGTACATTCATACTCCTTAAACCCTACAACTAATGTCTACCTCTTCCACAACTCAAAATATTGACAAATACCAGGAAACCGAAACTCAAATTCTTGGAAACTTATTATGTAAGACCACCAAAGCAAAAAAAAAAAAAAAAAAAAAAAAAAAAAAAAAAAAAAAAAAAAAAGCAAAGCAAGCACACAAGCTACCTTTAAAGAAGAGGAAGCAGGTTCAGAACACTTTGTTAACAACACTCAACACTACAATTTATGCACAAACTAAAACCAAGTACATTTTAAAATGTAGTTACTAAGCTTACTACCAAAGCATATGAAATCCATACCTTCAGAATTCATAATCTGTTTTGCCCCTAAAATACCAAATTAATTGGCATAACTCAAGATGAAAAGTATGCACCTGCTGAGCAAACCAAATTCTATACACATTATGTTGTTTCTCTTGTGCTGTCCAGAAAAGAGTGTGCTTAATAATGAAAAGGCCTTCTTCTGCCTAAATACATTTTAAACCTTTTATTTTTTTGGCTTATGGTTCAAACATTTTGCTTTTGAGAATTATATTGAGATGTATTAGAAACAAGCCACACCAAAACATTAAGGTTAACTGCATTCCCTGATAAACAACCCAGAATTACAAGCAGCAGGTTTAAAAATACTGTGACTTGTGCAAATGGGAACACTGTAAGCTGTTTATCTTGTTTAATCCTGAAGGTAAACAGCATAAGCTTTAGAACATTTTGCTTCTTTGCCATAACCTACTGATTCATATTGACAAAGGTCATGAAATCTTATGAAGAATCTTAAAACTACTAGAACTGCATCTGAAACTGCTTTATCAGAGTGTTCTACAGGACAGTATTCCCAAGAACACTGCGTGTAAATGTCACTGATATAAATCCAACCTGTAACTTCAGCGAAGCCCAATGTCACTCTTTGTCTCTCCTGAGGTAATTACTTCAGAAAAAACACAAGGACCCTGCGCAACTACGTTATTGAGCCCCTTTAAAATAAAACAACTACAGTTACCATCTGGGTTTTTTTTTAATTGTTGCATATTCCAAAGTTTTTCAACTCCTACAACAGCTCACTGTCAGCTCCTGTAGATCAGTTTTTAAATATTTACATTAAAAAAAAAATCTTACTTTTAGCTTCCTCAGATTTCTTTCCTCCAATACTAATGATTTCCACATGAAAATTCTCACTTCCTTTCAAAACTCCTACCTCAAAAATGTACCCATATCTAAAATTAAGAATGTATTTTATAAGACTTATCAGTAGTTATTTTCCTACTATCTTGTCTTATTCAGTATCAAAGTAAGTTTTTGAGCTGCTGTTTTACACATCAGTTTTAAAAGACTTCAGCACAGCATCTATGTTTGACAAATTTAGCAGCTGAGGACCTCCTTTCCTCTCTGTACAACAGGAAGTTTCCCCTCCCATCTGCTCAGGATATTGAAAAAAATAATTACTTGCAAACTGCTGTTTTTCCATTGATTCTGCAGCAAGTGACTCGTTTCACATGTAAAAACAAAAGTAAAGGTGAAGGCAATCTGCTTATTGTAACCCTCACCGGCTCCCTGACAGAGTCATCAAATGGTCACAAATGTCAGAACAAAGGCAGCAGCGTGGGGATGAGAGCAGAAGCCAGGGAAGAGGAAAACAACTACAGCTTTAAGCAACAGTGCCAAAGTTATGCCATATTAAACCCTTCGTGGAGCAACAAAGTTATTCACTGGCAGCACCAGCACAAGATTAAGTCTCTCACAGTCATACAAAACTTTAGGTTTATATTTAGTTTTCAAAGCAAACGTAAATAAGGGGAATTATGAAATAGTTTCACATTCAGCGAGCAGACAGTTAAACAATTTAGGAAGATATTTATGACAAAGCCTTAAGACTGAATAGTACTTAAGAAGGAAATAAGCCTCCTGCATATGTAAATACTTTACTGATTATGACAGCCAGATCCTCACAAATAGAGAAAGAACAGAGAGAGCTGCTTTGGCAATAAGGACAGACTAAAAAACCTGGCTTTTAATTTTCCTCTGTTAAACATACATAGGACAACAACTTTTTTGGCCTACACAGAATGTCTGTGAATTCTACATTCAGAAATTCAAGATGGAATATCTTCAAGATATACAGAAAACTAGTGGAAATATAATAAAAAGCTATTGTTTAGTAATTACTATCTTCCTCTTGTATATTACTAATGAATTATTATATTATTAACATTTTAAAACTAAAAGCTTTTCTTAAAACCCACATACTGAATGCAGATCAACATTGAATACTTTTTCTGTATTATACATGAAAAATTATTCCAGAGCTTTACAAAATAAAATCCCAAAGAAAAAGCCAGTATTAATAGCTGCTTACACTTGTTTTAATTACAAAATATAATTAATTTATTTTAAAGGTTAACATACTGCATTCAATCTTTTAAAGCCTGATATAAAATGCCACGTCAAGTAAACAATCAGGAAACTGCCATTTGTCCAATTATCCACCCTGCGCTAATGACCCATTCTGCTGTCTCCATTGTTTTCCCAATTTTCTGCCAGCTACAAAAACAACCAGCAATTTTTCACTGGCTTTCCCTTCATTAGTGGCAATGCCCAACAGCAGGCACGGAGCAGCTTTCCCAGCTTTTTCTCCTTCATGGGCCCACTTGGACTATGAGGAGCCCTCATCACATGTAGTTACGTAAGGACAACTATTTATAGTTAACCACTTGATTCGCATTATCCGACAGGTTTTAAAACCATTTCGTGTTCAGACACTTGATCTATCATTTCAGTTCAGTTCCTTCATCAAAATGTCACATAACAGCCCCCAAGCAAATGGTTTCGGAGAACCCTCACGGCAATTATCAACAACTGTATATGCCACACCAAGTTTTTAATCATATCAAGAGAACCCAAGTTCATTTTACAACATCAATCTTCTGTAAGTATATGCTGAACAATTTCCTCTTCTTAAACTCCTGCTCAGTCAATATCCATCACTATGCATATTACTGTACTTTAAAACCTTAAAGAAACCCAACAGAAATCCCACAGAAGCCTTAAGTTGTGCTAAAATTACAGGATTTCTCAAAGTTCCCAGAGATACTGAAAAACATCAGTAGAAGAAAGCACTCTATCAGCTTTTTTTATGTTGTTCCCATACAACTTCAGTGGCTGCTGTTTAACACTCTCAGAGTCAGCATGACTATCACCTGGTTTTACTTCTGAACACAATTATTTAATGAACAACAATCTGACAACCAGCAAACGCTAACATTTCTTTAGCACTGTTAACAGGCTAATGTCATTGTTAGGATTCATATTTCTCTTAAAACACACCCTGCCTTGCTGCCATAATCCATGACAGCATGTGTCTTCCTCTTCCCTTGTCAATCATATTCCATTAATTCAACTTCTATATATTTTTGTAAACTGGATTCTTTGCTTCTGTAGGCCACTGTAGCACCTTAACCCAGTCTTCTCTCAATTACAAAACAGTAATTGTACCAGTAAGCTTGCTGGTAAATTATATTATTTGATAATTTTCCATAATCCGTATTTCCCAAAGAGCTTCATTTCAGTGAACACCAAGCAGAACTCATTAGCACCTCATTGTATATTACCTTAATGATTGCTGTATAAAAAACATCTCGCACGTACCTGAAAAAACTTCAAACAAATCAAGATAATTCCATATCAGTAAGATAAGAATAGGAAGTCAGGAAAGCTTGGAAAGAGACATTTCTGAGGAAGACTACGCAGGTTATGGCAGTCCAGTGTGGTACAAACATCTCGGTACAGCTATGTGCCTTTAGAACACCCTAAAATCCACTGAGCACAGAAGAGGAAGTCACCATCCTTCCAACTTTAACACAAACTGAAAGCATGCAAGTGAACGTAGTGAAGCTAAGTGAAGCTGTTAAAAAATCACAGACCATCGTACAACTCCACCAAGCCTTCGAAACAGCACCAAAGAAAGCACTACAATTATGAGGTGTAGATTCTAATTAAATGAAATACAATAAAAGTGCAGAGTAACATTCACTTGTGCAAGATACTTAACACATCCAACCTAAAATACAAAAACAGGCAAGAACTATAGCTAGAAATGTAAATAAAAGATGTCATTTCTTTCAACTGGTATAAGAATATAGCCTTGTTCATCACAATAGAAGCACAACTAGTTGTTCCAAAGAATCATGACCATAATGAAGTCTACTAACCCCCCAATATCTATTAAAAAAAAAACAAAAAAACAAAAAAACAAAAAACCCTAGGATAAAACTGTTCCATCTTACTGTATTTTCAAGATATTACAGAGGTAAGCAAGCTGAAAATTGTTCAGGAATTCACGTAGGCCTTCAAGTGTTTATTTTAAAATGTTGTAAAGTTGCTATTTTCCCTTTTCATAAAATCATTGTTTAATGCTGCCCCACAGGAAAAATTAGTATCTGACTTGACAGTTATTTCTTCTACTGCTGCTATATTATTTTTTTTGATAATGCTATTCACATATTTCTGTTTTCTCTCTTAGCAACATTTGTGCTTATACATAGCATCCCTGATGCTCTCCATTAAAAGAAATTTCTAACCCTTTAAAAACAGACACTACATTGTAAAGTCACAAATATGTAAGTAAAAGACAGTTACTATGTCCAGTATCAGTGTGTCTGCAGTATTTTATACTACAGTTAGGCATAAGGTATAATGATCTTCAAGGAAGCTGCAAAAGCCTTATTACCTGAAGACTGATGAATCAAAAACTTTATTACCAGAAGACTAACTTATCAAAAGCTGGCCTGATGTAGATTACCTGATCTCTGCAAACATTAATGTTATTGTTTTCCACATAATCAGAACACAGAACTGAAAAACTTTTTTTTTTTCTTTTTCTTTTTTTTTTACTGTTCTTGTGCTCCAAGTTGGCAAGCTAGCTCAAGTTCCAGCTTTGTTTATTCATTGTGACTATCAACATCAGTGGTTAAACACTGAAGGTTTAAACCGCTGTTTGTAAAAGTTCTAATGAACTCTGAAGTTGACATCTCTGCTAAAAGGAGCCCAGGAAACCAACAACTATGGAAGAATAACCCTCAGGTTACTTAAGAGTGCTCATGTATAGATTTGAATCAGATACAGAATTAAAACTACTCACTCAGCTAACTTTAACTTCTCTTCAGAGAAACAGTTGTCCGAAGTATATCACAACTCTTCACAAAGTACACAGGAAAAAGAAAGCATTTTACATCACTACTGGGCATTTCTGGCAATCATTTCTGAAGAAAGCAGTATCTGTTCTTCTCTACTTAATTAGGAGGAGTGTTAATAGGCCCCAAAAGGTATACAGAGCCAGACGGAAAATATTTGTAAAGTTTTTCTAAAAAAAAGCCACTAATCTTACATCTCTTAAAGGTTTTTATTACCTCAAGTATATTAAAACTATTGCCCAATGATAATACTACTTAAATATAAAAACTTTTACCTCTAATATCCAAGTAAGATAGTCTCTGTATCAGCATTTGAAGAGACACACACACAAAAAATATTCTGGTTCCTACACTCTAAAGGAAAGTTATTGCTACAATTATGTGCATTGCAAAACAGGCAATGATCACAAGCAATACACTGTTTGTGTTTGTCTTTCAGATATGTAACCATAAAGTAAACATTTGGCATTTTAAAAGCATTTTTACAAGCTCAAGTTGTGAAGGAGTGCTTCATATCAAATTCTGAAGAGCCACTGATTACAGTAGTGTCCAGCTGCCTCTGTAGATACACACTCAGAGCTTGCAGTAAAAATAAAAAAGCAAGCATTAAAAAGAATGCAGCTAAGAACTTAACATATCTATAACTTAAGAATTGTAAGCAACATGCCATGAGTTTACGAAAGGTGAGTTTAAGCTAAGAAAGATTTATTATTATTGATCTTGGGGTTTAGACATGATCTTTCACATTGCACCAGATTACATATTCAGTAAGGAAACTATACACCTCTTCAAAAAACAGCTCATTATCTTTGTTGGACAATAAATACCAGCTGATCAGTACATGAAATATCAACAGCTTCCATTAAATGTGAAAAGAGGGAGAAGTGCAAATTCCCAGAAAGGTTTTAATGCAGACCGTTCATTAAATTAGTCTCTAACAAAGCCTTTTTTGACTGCACTTTTTTGGTGCAGTTATTCAAATATACTGTACTGAACCAAAATTTATTAAGCCTAGAGAAGCTTTTTTTTTTTTTCCCCTCTTAGCAGCAGCTAGTAATTTAAGAAATCTTATGTTAGTAAGGCGTTAAAAAAATTCTGCATAGTTTTACTCTAGGAGCTCCGCATTGTCACAATAACACAGGCACACAGAATGTCTTAACATCCGTATCATGAGCTGTATCGTATTTTCACACTGCAGTGCTGGGCAGAAATTGAAGCCAGAGCCAAAACACAGTTTTGGTTTTCAGTTATTCTCAATCCAATTTAATCTGGAATATAAATGAAGTATTTCACTACACATTAGTGGCATTATACATATTAAAATTACCAATTAATGGACTATATCCTTTGCCAAACTTAAAATAAATTACTCACCACTTTCAAACCATAATTTGCTTCAGAAAATACAGGCTCTAATTTGCAAACTCTTCGGTATGGATGTAGGCAGACCCCACCTACTGATCTGTGTAGAGCTCCATCCCAGGTAAACACAGAGCTACACCACACAATATGCAAATACCAGGTATGAACCTTACTCTGTTATCCTTACCTAAGATCTTTGCAAGTCAGACTCATTTTTGTCAAAGCAGTATTTAAATAACGTCATCAACAATTATGCTTTCATCTTTCACATTTAAGTGGCCCTTTTAATGCCAAGTTAACATTATAATAGTTTCTCTATGTTGGTGAAGTAACATTCAGTTTGTTCTTTCAAATTTTAAAGGAGATTTTTCACTATGCATTTCAAACATAAGATCTGGTGTTTTCATGTTAGTTTTGTGTTAATTACTCAAAACAAGTCTCTCGCATCATTTACTGAAGTGCAGTTATAAATAACGAGCTGAGTATGAAGAAACTGAATTCCTGCAACAAAGAAATACACTAATTTATTGAGCATCTTAAGCATGGAAAATAAAAGATCACCTACTTCACATTTACCCAATTCTAATAAGAATACAAATCTGAATTTAGTACTAAGTCTAATTTCATAAATGCTTTCTTCTGTCCCACATCTCCCAAGTATTAACCTTTGGTCATCTAGTTTCCAGTTTAATTAATACAATTTAAAAACGGGGTTGGGGGGAGGGGACACACAACGATTTAAAAAGGGAAGGGAATGGAAGAATGTGAAATCAGGCCTCCTCATATCTATGCCATGATAGCTACAAGAAAGTTGGTATTTATTTTCTGCTTAATTGCAAAAAGAACAGTAAAAAACCAACATATATATTACTCAACTTTTTTTTTTTTAAAGGGAACATGTTTTTTAAATTATTAAGTTTAGATTATGATAGACCTCAGTACTGTTTCTCTCACAACACTCACAATACTCTTAAACACCAGTAGCAAAGTGTTAGAGACAGCAATAAGTTTAAAACAACTCCAGCCAGCTACCGAAATTGTTCAGGAGAGACAAAGGGGTTCAAGGTCAGCATTCTTCTAACGCAGCGCCTAATCCACTCCTATGATCACGGTACTGGAACTGACGGGCCCAGTACATTTCCATGAAATATAAAATATACCTCATGCCACCTACTTCCCCCGTCCTTTTAAGAAAAGAACCATTTTGCTCACAAGTGGATTCAAGGCATTACATATCTGAGAGGAAGGGGAGGGAGAAGAGTTCACAGAAGTTCAGGGTCAGGAAATGTTCACCTATCCTGTCACCTACAAACTCAAAGCTCAGGGCACAAAACCTCTCATGTCACCCACAGAAAACCTACATATTTTGGGTGTGCGTGTGGGGGGGGAAGACCTGCAAGAGGAGCGAATGTGTCATACGTGCGGAGGCTTCGAGGAGAAGAGCTGTCAGGAGAAAGCAGCCTCGTTTGAAAGGGAGGAGGCGGTGGGGAAAGGACGAACACACGATCACCAGAAAACCCCGCGGTGCTCACCGGCTCCGAGCCCCTCAGGCCCGGCTTCCCTCGGCTCCCGCCACAGACGGTGTTCAGCCCCCTGGAGCTGCCCCCCGGACACCGCACCAGCCCCCGCCGAGCCGCTCCCAGCCGCCAACGGGCAGCGGAAATCCCCCACAGCCCTTCCCGACCCTGTCCTGGGGCGCAGGGCAGTCCTGCCGGCCCCCGAGGGCTCCCCGGGCAGCCCCTCGGCCCTCTCACGGGGCGGCCCCCACCACCTTCCTCCGGGACCACGCTTTCACCTCACCCCCCCTCCCGCGACGTCCCACGCACATAGAGGCCGAGGGCCCCCTGCGGACCGGGCCCCAGCCCCGCGAACCGGACCCGCACCCCGGGTGCTAAGAGACAATGAGCAGCCACAACTCACCAGCAGCGCCGGAGCTCCGTGGACTCTTCCTCTCCCCCTTCTCCTTCCTCCTCTCCTCCGCCCAGGAGCGGTATCCGGCCGCCGGGAGCCGAATACCTCCCCTCCTCTCCCTGCCCCGAGAGCTGCCGCCTCCGCCGGATCGCTGGCCGCGCTCCCTCCCCGAGGAAAGTCACTTTATTCCCCGCTCCAACATGGCTGCTCCCCCCGCCGCCGCCGCCGCCTTCGCCTTGCCGCGGCTCCCCGCCGCCGTCGCCGGAGAGCGGCCGCAGGCCGTGCTCGGGAGCCGCCCGCCCGGCTGCTGGCGGTGCCGAAGAGAGGCCCGGCTGGGGGCCTCGCGTCAGCCGGACCCGTCGGCGGGGTTGTGCGAAGAAGGGTCGAGCTAAGCAGAGCCGAGCCGAGTCGGGCTGCGCGTCCCCGCTGTGGGCTGACGCCTCCGCCCGCTCTGAGCGCGGAGGCTGGCACTGAGACAGCCCCGCCGGCAGCCGGGGCGCAGGAGGGGCCGCTGGGGAGGCCCGGACGCCGGTGACACCTAGCGGCCGCGGCGGCTCCGGCTCAGCCGGTGGCTGCGGGGGGAGCGAGCGGGGCGGCCCGGCGGGGGTGATTGAGGGCGGAGCGTGGGGCCCGAGCCACGGGGAATGCCCCGAACCGCGGAGCGGGGTTACCGCCGCCGCCGCTGCTTGGCCCTGGGCTGCCCTCCCGAGAACGAGCTCCGGGCCGAGGCGAGGCGAGGCGGGGAAGGCGCTGCCGCTTCCTTCCCAGCAGCCCTGCGCCACCTCCTTCTCCCGCGGGAGGGAGCGGGTCTCCCCCGCAGAGGCTTCTGACGCCCGGGAGGCCCCGTCCGCTATAGGGAGCCGCGGGAATATTCCCCCCCCACCCCCCCCCCCAGCGGTTTCGGGGAAGGCAGCCTGGAAAGGGGCGTTTGCTCGGTTCGTGTTTTCCGGCTCCTGGCAGCCTTTCCTCTTGGGTCTGCGGGGTGATTTAGCCTACCTGAGGTAGCAGGCATCCCCCCATCCCCCTTGCTTCCCCCCGCGGCCAACAAGTCAGTAACCGAAGATGTGGCTTATAGATCGATTTCTAACCCAGTAGCTACAAAAACATCCTCTCTATATTTATTCTTGTGGTATTTTCTTTCCTTTGTCTGCTGCATTGACGATCCCTGTGCCATCCCTCCTCCTTGCTATTGCTCTGCCAGCACTAACCACGCTTGCTTCCTGCGAAAAGAATCTTTTTTTCTCCCTTCAGTGATTCAGTTTTCATTCCTTGACGTCTCAGCCCTTTTCACCCCTTAATTTCTTAAGGTTTGTGTATTATTAAAGTAGATCTAAAAGCTAAAAACTAGTCTTGTGACCCAGTTACTCTGCACTATCTGTTGTTTTCATATTCACCACACAAAGAACAAAATAAAACAGGACGGCCAAATCTTAAGTGATTTTTGTGGCACGGAATTGAACTTCAAGTACCAGGTCATAATCTACACTGAAGGCAGAATTTGGCACGGTTTTTTTTTTCCCTGTGGCCATCCCTGACCCTTGCTGCCTGTCTGCTTGCTACCTCTTACTTCGTCAGCTAAAGTTCAATGTCACAACCACAGGGCCTTTTCTCAAAATGAGACTCTTGCCATCTCGTGTAGACTGAGGTTACTATGTCAGGCCATGTCAAGGGCTTCTTAAGAGGAACTAATTCTCAAGTCTGTCACATTCTTGCTTGGCCACGTTCCTGTGTGTGCTGAGGGAGGCCAAAGCTCCATCACTCTGCAGGCAGGTCAGTGCTATGCTGTCTCTAGGTGGAGACCAGAACGTGTTTTGATTTGCAGCACCAAGCTCCTGATATTGAGGAACTCCATGTGCAGCTTATTCTTGCCAGTCCTACTCTGCAATAGGGCCAAGTGGGAGCTGCCTTTGCAATAGCAATGCCAGCTGAAAATGCCTGTTTCCTGCTTCATTGCACCCTTCCAGCAGCACAAGCGAACCAGAACAAGGATGAATATGTTTCCCAGTAAATAGAGGTCACTTGCTTTTGCCTAAAAAAGGAGTGCAAGCATAAAACCACTTCTTACATGCCTGCAAAGTCACTTTGTTCATGCTTATGTAGACTTTTGGTGAAATGAGTTTAGGATAAAACACAGTGAATATGACTCAGAAAGAAATTTGGCTGATCACAGGGACAAAACATGATTGCTGAGGTCTTGTTGAATGTTTTCAAGATATAGCTTATGTTTGCAAAACTTGTGGGATTTTTAATAACATGGGGAAAGCAGACTTTCAAGCTTTGAGCTTCCTGTTAATGCAAAGATAGCCTTTACAGATCTCCTTCAAAGCTCAGGACCTACCAGTTCTTGCTAGACATACTAGTTTTAATCTTGAATACTAACATGATGATCTGCATTTTCTTTTATCTTATTCAATTTGAAAGCTATTTTGGGTAACTAATATCACTATAAAGGATTGTGTGCAAGTATGTTATTATATACATGATTTGTAAAACAAGTTCTTGAGACAGCACAGCAGTGAGTGCATTTACTACAGCACGTCTGAGTAAATTATGTTCCATAAATAAGGTACAGGGAGAAGATGGGTTACACGCTTATGAAGCTGTGCTTTTGTTTTCAAGTATTAAAAATTTCAGTAAAATGGGCTTGGTTTGCTTTATACATATTCATGTCTGCCATCGATACTTCTCCATTACAGGAAAAGTAATTATGACACACAAAAAAAGAAGAAACTAAAATATGAGCAGTTAGGATGAGTCATCCAAGAAATAAAGGGTCAGTGCTGACTGTGGTGCAATGAGAATATTTTAAGGTTTTCCTCTTGTCATGGGTAGAATAATGAGTTGTTAAGAGGGAAGATGTGCTACCGGTGTAACACTTTATACCCATTTGGGCTTTGTATCTACCAGCTCCTGGTGCCTTCAGACAAAGTTTTTCACATCTGGGCAGAAGACAGTATAGAAGCAGGATACAGTGACAGACATGAGTTTGAAGTGTAGGAACTGATTTTGATTAATTTATCCCACGAGTCTGGTTTTAAAACTATAGCTATTGATTTGCTTTATTATTTAGTGGAATATGTAGCAATCAATCATGTTTCTATCTAGCTAACCATGATTATTAATATTTTAAAGTAGTTTTAAAATGGATTGCCTGGTGAGTGCAATAGGTCTGTTCTCTAAGCCAGTGAGAACAAAGTATGCCCAGGTTGCATGAAGTGAATTATTGCCACTGGACAATCTGATGAAATCTACTTTAGCCTTTAGAATATAAATCCAGCTGTAGGAATACAGAGTTGTCAGGGGACCAAGATTTCCTGCTTTAAAAATGAATACACTGGCTTTGCTTCTGCAGTTAGTGTACAGAAGGACATACTGATTTTGTGACATTAGAAATACAGAAGTTAAATCAGTGAAATTCACATAATGGTAGATGGAAACCTTACAGAAACATACATATTTTCAACACAGTGTATGTGGAAAGCAGTTACTTTACTGCCAAGAGCCAAGTTGAAGATTTTGTGCTTCAGTAGCAGGAGACAGCAACCCTATAACCAGCCAGCAGTGTGGTAAAGTATTGTGCTCCATTAGAAGGGATGTCTTCATTTGCAGGGGAAACACTGAAATCTTGGCATGTAATTTAAAAGGAGAAATGTCTTTGAAATAAAACTATTTTTTTTTTTTTTTAAATGCAGTTGATTTTTTCTATTGGATGCTGAAAATTTTGGAAGAATGGAGAATCTTCTAGATAATTGTATCTGTGTTCTGAGAGAAGAAACAAAGCTATTGTTCTGCTCACAGCACAAGCCTTTTCTGTGTTAGCCTGTGTAGCACTCCTTTCTGTAATGATCATCCCCCACCTACGCAAAACTACAATCCATTTGAAATAATCAAATTAAGATAGTTTCTTGCTCTTTTACACTAAACTGGTATTCACGTAAAGTATTTTCCACTTTACTTGTATTTAATACAATGTAATACTTGTAGGCCTCTAAGCTAAAAAAAAAATAAATTATCTGAAGTGACTAGAAGACCATACCCCTTCCTCTTTGAATGAATGGAAGCAGGAAGTTGCAGAAAGGTCATCCTTGCAAGAAACTAGAAGAGATAAACCTCTAACTGTAGCTATTTTTGCCATGATTTGAGTGACTGATAACTGCTGTGATTAGTTGCATTGTATATTTCTGACAGAAACGGAAAACTACTGTTTGTTCTTGTAAACCTTCCTTCTTTGGTTGGCAGGAAAGAATGCAAATAGTGGGGTGCTCATTACCTTTTGAGATTTGCAATTATATAGCTATATTAGTGTAAGGAGACTGATAACTGATTAGCTGCTGGGGAATTTACCATTACTGGATGGTCTGTGTCATCCTGTGCTTATCTCCTTGTCATTTTATAGCATAAAATATTTATTATCTACAACACAACATACACATATCACATATAATTGTCCACTCTTTTCTTCTTTCTATTCCTTTATGCTGTTTAAACTTTCAGTTCCCATATGTAGCTCCACAATATCCGATCAAAGTGCTACTTAAATATTATTTCTCATTTCCTTACCCATTCGCCATGTATCACTAAATTTTCAAGATAATTTCTCATTCATGCAGATAATAATTTATGTCTTTATAATACCTGAGCTTTTATTTATATCCAGCATTTCTGTGACTTGGATATATATAATGTCTACTGGTTTTGCATATTTTTGGGATCTGGGATATTGTTTTAGTGGAAAATCTAGTTTCATTGCTTGATTTTTCTTGGTTTTCTTTTCTCTAGTTGGAGATTCCTCCAGCTAATATAAATGAAGTCTTTCCAGTGACTTCACCAAGAGTCAGATTAATCCTTTTAGAAGGAAATTAATAGCACAGAGATTTACAGTACTTTTCTGCCCTAGTTTGCAAACAGATGGCCAGACACTCCTTTATTTCTCTGCTAGTGCTCTGAAAGGCAGGACATCCTGCTTTTCAAAACCAAAGATATTAGTCCTACCCAGCCCAGTACAATTATCAGAGTCAGATAGGAAACAGTGAGGTATTTTCTACTCATTGTCTAAAAATTAGGTTTCTGCAGTAGAAAATAGGTCACTACAAAACTCTAGCCTGGTAAAAGAAAGATTTTTTTTTTTTCATATTTTGTTTACATTTTATGCTGGAGACTAAAACTGTGAAAAGAATCTGAGTGAAACTAAGCAGGTCTGCAGGTAATGAAAGCCAGTCACTTGTGTATGCACACTTGTGCTGCTTCTCCTTTTCAAGCACCATTCAGGGATCCACTTCTCCCTTTATGAAACAGAAATTTGAAATGGCAGGGGAAGAGGCTCCTATTCTTCTCCTCTGTTTCTTTCATGCAGGTTCAGTGTCTCATACAGAATAGCAAACATCTCTTTTTCTTCATTGCAAGTGAATTACTTAATAGAACTTTGCAGTCATTACTCACCGAATTGATTAGAAATGCCATCAGTGAGTCTCAGAACATCTAAACTGTTGCCAATTCAAAGTATTTAGTAGATCTGAAAAATAAAGCATAAAACACAGACTGTCCTGCGATTACAAGTTTAGAGGTGTCAAACTTCTTATTTTTTCCTAATTGTAATTGTTGCTTTCTCCAGAGAGTTTTAGGACTTTCAGTTGTGATTGCTTTCAGTTGTGACAGCTGGCAACTCCTCTGTAATCCTGTTGCTTAAAAATGAAGTTTGTTCTAACAAAGATAGGATCTCGTCCAGTGAAGATGAAACCAGATCATTCGCCAATTTATATTTTTAAGGGTGAGCAGGAAGATGGGAAAAGACAGGGAATAAAAGAAGTGGGACCAAAGCTAAAATCCAATGTAGAGAATACGAAGACAATGAGAAAGGGCACATGCAAATGTAACAAGTTTACCTCGTGGATGTTGGAGATAAAATGAAGTACAGGAAATCTGGGGACAGAATGTAGTGGGTTGAGGAAAACATTGGTTACTGTTGGGAGGACTGAGTACTGCACACATTGTTCTGTGCGTCACAAGCCAAGGGTATACAATATATTGTTGATGCACAGAGAATTTCTTCTGTACTCTAGAGACCCCTGTACATGCTCAGATCAACTACATTCTGCAGTTTTTTGTGAACTGGCAGCTAGCTGTCAGGATTGCTTTTAAATTTATAATGGTAACTTTTGATGTGTTAGTGGTTGATGGTCTATTGAAAACAAGAGCTAAGGTAAGAGAAAAGGGACAGGAAGAGAGCTGGGATGAATGAAAGAGATTGTGAGAGAGAAGGTATGGAAAAAGTATGAAGAAAATTAGGAGGTAAGTAGATGAGGGGCTTTAGCTGGCAGTCTAGGCTACTGACTTCTGCTGGCTTATAATCTTGGTAACACTTAACTATGCAGGATAGGTAGGCAGAATGAAGATGTTAGTTTTTAATGCATTACTGCTCCAGCTAGTTGGCCTATCCTTCTGCTCAAAGTTGTTACACCCTGAGGGAGAGGAGACAGGAACTGTACCTGTTTTACTGTATAGTGTGGCAATTAGCTTTAACCACCAGTGAGGACATAGAGGCAGATGAGTCAGATGCCTGTAGTTTCTTCAGCTGCACCTCCTACAAGGACAGTACTGTCTGGCAGATGGGAGGGTCAAAGTGGTGTGGTCTGTAATTTTTTTCAAATCAGCATAGCCAGATCAGTCAGGGTTCTCTTTACACAATTTTTGCTGCCTTATGATTTTTTCTGCTTTAGGCAGCCATGTGAATATTCCTGTGCTAGTGATAGAGTTGAAGACTGAAACAAAGTGAGAGAATAAAGGATGGCATGCAATCTGAAGGTTATAGATGGCAGCTTCTACCTGCTCATGGGAAAAAAAGCTTCCTTTTAGGACCCAGTGAGAAACTTTACATTTCTGGGTATGCATAAAAGGTTGAATTTTGATCCTGAGCTTGTTTTGTTATGAAGAACCTAAAAAAATATTATTAAATGTACGTGTAATATATAGAATATTTCTGAGACTGAAAATATCAAGTGCATCTTCAACTGAGATTATTAATTTCTACAGATGTAAATATAAAAAAATGAAGAGGTCACACATAAATTCCGATTGGTTTAATTGTGGAATCATCACTGATTTCTTTTTGTGTAGCTTCTTGTTACTTACTTTGCCAAATCATTGATCAGCTAAACTGGAACAGGCTTCTCAGGGAGGTTCTGGAGTCTCCTTCTCTGGAGACATTCAAAACCCACCTGGATGTGGGGTGACATGTGTGACCTACACTAGGTGATCCTGTTCTAGCAGAGGGGTTGGACTCGATGATCTCTTGAGGTCCCTTCCATCCCCTAACATTCTGTGATGTCTGCAAACTGTTCTTTAAGTCAAGCACAGCGTTTTTCAGGGTCTGTTTCAGCACACTATAAAATAATTACAGCTATAAACAAGAAAGAAGCAGGAATGCCACAAGCCCCCACATATCTATTACTTGTCATCTGTAGAGTCTAGCTGTTACTACAAAAGCATGTTAAATTAAATGCTGAGCTTTATTTAACATACTTATTTGTTCTCTCCTTCTTTGCCTTTGCTGTTCTTATTTCAAAGCTCTTTTGTTCACTTCACACCATGGCATATTCATGGTCATGTAGATACTCATAATCCAAAATAAATTGCTGTACAATTATACTTTGCTTTTAAAAACAAATGTTCAGTTGGAGCTTTTGTAGCCCCTACACAGGTGGCTCTTATAGTTAATTAAGCATTTCACAGGACAGATATTAATTTATATAAGTTTGTAGACCATACAGAATTTAGGAATTTAGAATCTAGTCTACTAGACTAGAATTTAGAATCTAGTCTACTAGAAATTAAGAATAAAAATAATAAAAAAGAAGACTGAAGTGTATACCTTAAATTCAATATTAGTGTGATTTCATATCATTAGCTTTCTTGTGCAATATTTTGGTTTAAAAATTAATTTACCTTTTTTATAATTCATCAAAACAGCTTATTTTGCCCACCAATCAGCTCTCCATAGAAACAGTTGTATCTTAGTAACACAGCAAGAATAGAGTTTAGGGAACATACTGCATCTGTGTATACTACCCTTAAAGAGACTTTTGTGGTTCCTCAAGGAAATTTGAGAATTGTGCTTCTGCAATTGTAATGGGCACAGCACTGCAACACAATGTGTCTTGGTGCTTCCTAGACTGATCTCCTTGGTGAAAGATACAGGTCACTTCTACTTGCCATATTCCTTGTCCTTTGTAGGAGTGTATCAGCAAAGATGTCAAACTCCTGTCCAGTACAGCTGGCTTTTTATTTTTCAATTTTGTTTTGATTAAGTACTAGCCAATGAACCATACAAACACTTTTTGCTTTTGGTTATTGTCAACTGAATTCAAAACTGGTTTGGCTACTGCCCCTGCTTTGTCATAGTCTTTCTAGCTAGAAGAATCTTGAAAATCTTGTGCCTAGTGTCATCTCACGTGGATTTGTAGTTGCTCAGTTGGGCATTCCTTTTCTACTACGTCATAGTCCAGCTGAATGACTCCAGATGACCCTAGCTTCACCAGCTCTCTTACTGTTTTGCCTCTCCTTTTTGCTCTCCCATGGTTGCTGTAGGGCACCTGTATGTCTTCTGGCACCTAATTTTGTTCTCTCCGTTCCTTCCATGCACAGCGCTCTGAAGTGATCCAGAGGAACAATTATGATGACATTTGGGGTTCTCTGCAGCACTGTCGATATTTACATTGAGCTGGTTATTAGCAAGCAAAGGATATAACTATATTGTAAAGCCTACTTAGTTTAACTAGTGCTTCAGGGGGGGAAAAAGTGGGAAGTAAAGGATGAGGCAGCGGCGATGTGTACCTTGCATGTTGGGCCTGGGCCTCAGAACCAGACTGGAGCCATTATTTTGTCCAATTAGAAAGACAAGAGGAATGTTTTTCATCTGATTCTTAGACTGCTTTTTAGTTGTCAATTTCATCATCCCAGCTGAGAGTAATGTCTGCCTTGGCTGGTATTCTTCCCCAATTCAAAGTAAATCAGGCCATTTAGCACTAATGTGGGGTAGAGGCTGTCCTAACCCTAGCCCTCCACAGAGGGTTTTAAGATGTCAAGCAACAGAACACCTTATCCTGGGTTTTGGTTAAGGGAAAGAATGGTTATCAGCTTTGGTATCAGGACCAGAACAACTGAGGGAATGAATACAGTCAAGATATCTCTTGTCTCAGCATGCAGTTATTAAAAGAACATATCTGGAGGCAAAGAAGAGGGCAAGGAACTGGGAGAAACCAGGCAGATTTAAAAAGAAACTCCTTTTCCGTCTGTGTGGGGAGAATGAGATGGAAACATCTGCTGAAACATAGTTTTAAAAATCCTCTATTTCAGTAGTTAAAATTTGCAGCACTAGTAGGCAAGCTATTTCAGAATAAGAAGTGGGGACATTGGGAGGGGTCTTTTTCTTTTGTTCCAGGGAAATGTTAGGGTACTGTGAACTACAGGTGATGTTTTAGGGAGGATGAAATGAGACTGAGGTATGCAAAAAAAAAACAAACAAAATTTTAGAAGCCGTGGGGGCTTTTACACCCCTCTCTCACAACCTATGTGTGCCCGCTCCTCAGTTCTCTGTGGCTATGGCATATCCATGCTCAGGTCTCATGAAGTTGTCAGTTCTTACTCTAGTGCCTGTTTCATCTTCCAGCAACCACAGTTCACTTCCTTTACCTTCTACACAGATGGTCACAGAGCAGAGCCCAGGGCCCTTTTCCTAGTGGTAAGGATATGGGCAAAGGAAGAAGATGCAGCACTGATAGGAGAGCAGGAAGCCTTGCAGTGGTATTGAAAAATGGTATATATGGAGCAAAGAGATTCAGCCTAAGGCATCTGATCTCTCCTAGGCCTGAGTGGAACTGGCAGATTGCTGCCCTCAGCAGCTGTCGAAGGCTGTGTCTACATTAGCAATTTGTTTCAAAGCAACAGTACAGTTTGGAGGAAAATCCTGTCATTGTCTCCATTTACCATGTGGTGTTTCAGTTCTCAGAGTGCTTTGGGTGCATACAAACTAAATTCCTTAAGGAGGAAATGAAAACAGCAGCTCTGCTTCAAATCTGTTCCATGTGCACCTTAATGCTATTGGGGACAGTAGGTTCCAAAATAGCATGTGAGCTGCATTGTCACAAGGCCCTCTATCACATACCTAACACTTCCGCTTGGAAAGCTTTGAAACACTTGTGCTGAAGCTTTGAAGCGGAGGTGTTTGGCTCTAGGGACCAGGCTAAATATAATCCAGAATAATCTCCCAAAGCACATATAATGGAAAAAAGAGGTGCCTCAGTATCAGCGGTTTCATTCTACTGATCCACACCCTAAAATACTGCCTACTTAGTGTGTACCTTGAGCTGGCTTTTGAATATGGCAAATCTAACATAAACATGTACCTGTTTCTTGTGTCTAATAGGAGGGATGTGCACCCAATTTAATTATCTATGTTTGCTTTTAAGACAGGTCTTTAATAACTGTTAATGTTGCTCATCTTCACTTGAAGGAAAGAGGTACAGCAAAACCTGCTGGCAGCAGGTGTGCTGGTACCATAGCTGAGGATACAGGGAGAGTTGTAGAGCTGTACTGCAGGATGGGTTAAGGCACATGTGCTGAAAACTGCACTCATACCCACCAAGCAAAAAAAAGATAGATATAGCTGAGCAAATAACTCTGACAATACCATTCTCTCTGAAAAGGGAAGCTACTACATGCCTGCTACAAGGGAAGAAGAAAACAAACAATATTTAAGCCAGAAAGATGAATAGATTTAACAGTCAATACTTACTAATCCAAACACAAAGCGATACAAATTCTTAACTGTTGTATTGTCTTTTTTCCCCCTCACTTTTCCTGTGTTTTCTATTTATTTATGAGCTTCTATGTTTGCTTAGCTTAGGCAGCATTGATCTAAGCTTCTGCAAGTACTTTGCTCTGTGCTGCTATTGTCACTTATAGTCAAGGTTTAAGTTATACCTGCTCCCAGGAGCCATAACATGCCCCCATCCCTCACATATCCTACTGTGAATTTAAAATATGTTCTAACAAAATGTTATGAAAGGGCATGCAAGATTACAAAGACATTTTGGGGGATGGAAAATTCTTCTTTAGGAAGCTGTAATTTGTATAGTTTAATCTTTTTTCTTACCATGTCAGACAAATCTAGGCATTCTGCTCTCAGATGATAGCACATTTGGAGATCTGAGAGAAACAGGGAGCTGCTGGAACATATTGCAGAGGCCTAAAGCACTTAGCAACAGGGAGAGTGTGGGATGCAGCGACAGAAGCCAGAATGTAGAAACAAGTGACATCGAGGCGGCTGTTTGGGAAAGAATAGCTTTTCTTTGTTTATAATTTCAGTAACTGTAAAGAACTTCACAGTGTGGGAGGTCACTGTGGTCTCTGACTCTGCATATATTCTTCTGCATGTGACCGTTTTTCAAAGTGCTATGATAATTATTACCCAAGAGTACTGGATGTATTAATTTCCTTTTGTTTATCTTGTTTCTCTCAAAAAAACCCCAGAGAAGTAACATTAAGATATTCAGTTTGCTTCAATTTATCCTGTTAAAACATACTCAGGTGACATGCACTATGAAGAGATGTGTATCAGGAAAGAGCTTAATTGCAGAGCTTGGAGAGTCTCTGCATACAGTGAAGCCACATTTTTATTTCATAATAGGTCCAGTCTTTAAAATCATAACGTGTTGTGCAGTGATATGAGCATTCACTGTGATGGTTTTTAGTGCTTTGCAGTAGAAGATGCCTCTTGAGATAAAGCAAAAACATCCCTGACATCAGAATGAGTTTTAGAAGGGAATTCAGAAATCAGAATGTTTCTAAGATCCACAGGTCCTGCTGAGGTAGTAATAATCTGGAAAGTTGAAATTTTGCACAGCAGTTGCTGGAAACTATTTTAGTGAATTCATATGTATCTCCATGTGCAAAAATCTCCTTTCCTCTGACCAGATATTGTGCACTTTATATGGAGGGGCTGCACAACTCTAGGGTTGAAACAAGGGCCAAAGGCTATACAGGATGCTTAAGGAATTCAGAAACAGTATCATAAACATTTTGTATTTAATGAATGCTGCACTAGCCATTAGCTTGTATTTTCTTTTTCCTCTCTATAAGCACCTCTTACAATTTGCCTTATTCAGCAACCTAATTGTCTCTACTTTTCAGGTATTCTCTATTGACAGTAATAGTCAAAGGAGATGATAGATGAACTAAATTATGATAATAACAGAGGTAATAGAGAAATGTACAGGACAGGAGGAAAAAATATATAATACTGATTCCCAAGTAACTATTAGTATTGAAATCTAACAAATTTATCTACTCACTTAATAGTACAGTGTAGAATACTTTCAGGCTACTGCTGATGTTCTTTAACCCCTCAAGACTTGTCATTAGGTAACCAGCCTTTTAAAGGGAATTAGGTTCAGCTTAACTAGTAATCAACTCCTTACTTCCAAAATGCTGCAGTATTTTCAGTTACAGAAATGCAGAAATCACCTTACACTGAGTGGCAAAATTTCAATATAAAAAAAAGAATAAAATAAAGTTAAACAAAATTTTAAAAAGGACACGACATGAAGACACCAGACCAAAGCTGGGTAACAAACATATTACCAAGAAAATTAATAAAATACAAAGACATCTGTAGACTGCACGAGAAGTTAGACAAGGCATTATCAAATAATTCTGGCTACAACAGAGTAAACCTGAAAAGTCATGCCATGACACAAATGGCAATCTCTTCAAGCTTTCCAAAATTCACTGGGACCTCTCTAATGAAGAGAAGACTATCTTGGCCTGAACTTCCCTAGCTTCTTTTGCTTAGGATCAACCCTGAAGAAGGATCAACCCATCATTTATACCCTCAGGGCAAAACACCTCGAGGAAGTTTCCCACAGCAAACTTCTCAGGGACTCAGCGCCAGACTGTCTCTGTACATATTAATGTCTCTCCTCCATATTAATACCTACAAAGTCCCATAGAGGAAGCATCACCTGTTTTAGAGGTTTAAAGACCAGAAATTCCAGCACCTTCTTCTTCTATTGCTCTCAGATACTGTCTTTTGCTTCCCCTAGGGAAGGCCACCATCTCATCATCATCTCTGCTGTACCCTGCATACACAATTGCCAGCTGAATCCACCCTGAATTCTCTGACTCAGAAAATGTAAGGTGGAGGCTTGAGGAAGCTCCACCTGCTTTGTGTAGATCTGCCTGACCCCCTCACCTTCCCATTCAGCACTCCCACTCTCTAATTTCTACTCCAACTGCTTCTCCAGGAAACATCTTACATAACAGAAATCGTAGGAACAATAACTTTGGCCCCAAACCTCTGCTGAAAATCTTAATTTTTATTTTTAAATGGTGCAAATGCTTTTCCAAAGACAAAAAGTGACACGATATTCTTGGTCACTTAGGATGTTGCAGCCCATTTTCCTTACCTATCCTCTGCTTTTCTTTCTGACTCCTCCCTTTCACTTCTGCTCTGTCTTTGCTTTCTTGCCCAGTGCTTCCTATGGATTTCTAGCTTCTCTCCGGGCTCCTTCCACTTCCTCCCCCCCAAAAAAGAATAACACTTGCATATCCTTTTCCATACTGTACAACTACAACAAAAGTTGTACTGACATCTTTTCCAGTTACTTCTCCCTGTATGCTAGATGCCACATCTTACAGCCTTTGAGCTTTCCAAGGAAAATTGTAGTCACTTTTTGCATCCCACTAGCAACAGTCTCTCCCATCTTGCCAGCTCCGTATATTTATGTTCCCAGATCCTTCACTTTGTGTACCTGTGACACTATGAATACTGGCCATTAAATGTGCACCCACACTATGCAAAATAGCACCCTATCAGAAATACACAGCATGGTCCCTGATACACTGACTTCAGAGACAGACTGTTCTGGTACGTCCTTCTGCTGTAATTACATTGTTTTGGTATTTCCACACAGCACAGTGCCAAGCAGCTAAGCCTGTTCAGAGCTGGCTCAGATGCTGCCTCTAACGTCAGATCAGGACCAGCAGCAGAGTCATCTGACCTCTCACAGAAATTGGGATTATGGCACTGGCAAACTAATTTCCTTTTCTTCTTATGCTTCCCTGGAAACACACCAATTTTATTTGTCCCTGACCTATCATGCAGTAGTAGAATTGCTGATGATAAAGGTGCTGAAAAGTCACAGAGGAGAAGCACGTTCTTTGGAGTATGGATGTTGCTGATTGAGGACTAGGTGGGTATTGCTGAGGTATCTGAAAGAACAGCAGAAGCAGTAGTACAGTAGGATAGACATTTTCTCAGACTTGCTTCACAGTACATGTTTTAAAGAAATTTTTACAGGTTCTCTGGAGAAACCACAGACATCTGCAGCTCGGATAAGGGCAGTCACTCTATTCTCTCAGTCTCTGCAAATTACTATAGCAAACCAGCATGAATAGAGACATCACACTGAACCTTCTGGTCTGTGACTGATCTGCTGCCTATCAGCTGACACTGCCAGATAAGTGGTCTCTGGGTTAGGGGCAGCATTTATATGAGTTGGCCTATGGAGGGTACCCTGGGCAAAATGGAGGCTTCTAGGAAAGTACATGTTGCGTTAAGATTTTTATATTAAGGAAATTAACCAAAGATCTAAAGAAAAGGACTTGGTAATTCCAGAGCTAGAGAACGCTTTTTGTAGCAGAGCTTAGAAATGTGGCCCTTTTTCTTATATAAGTAATGAGATAAACTGCAAGCCAGCAGGCACAGGACATATTTGTAAATGTTAGCCCTGGAACAGATATGATACTATATGTAATACACTGGCAGGTTATTTCTAATCACTGCAGTTTAATCTTCTGTGTCAATGGCACTGAGGAGACACTTAGCTCTTTACGACAGACAGAAGAGGGAGTTTTGTGAGAAGAAATAATGTTTAGCTTGTGGCATAAAGTTTCTAGTTTCTCTGTCCTCTCTCTGCAAAACAAAGTGAAGGTAGCAATAATTTCTTAGAAGGATTTTTCTTCAAGTATAGACATTTTAAAAAGCAATTCTCCAGAAATGGCATAATTGTTTTTCATAGCACTTCAAAAAATTTTGTTTCCTAATTAGCAAAGCCTAATGGCTATGGCTATGCTAACAAGGAAAGCAGTGCAAATGGAGCAGATCTGTACTGTGATATAATTAGTCCCAGGGACCAAATGTTCACATAATGCACATTTTGAGAGTGTTACTTGGGACCCAGTCTAGTCTGTTCCTAGAGACTGAATCTCCAGTACCATCTGGAGGATGTCAAATGTACTTGTGGAGCACACGTTTCAGCTGAGTTCCATTCAAGAGTTCAACCCTTGCACTCAAGACCACTCCATAACCTGAAACAAATGTAGGAGCTGGGCATGCTTCAAAAGTGAACTCTTGATCACAACCAAATTACTAATGTAGATGTAGTCATTCATAGTCTCAGATCTACAAATTCGCTTGTTTTGTTGGTTTTTTTTTTTAATTCATGCTTGATACAGAGTGACAATATTTCTGATTCTTAGATTATATTTAAGTTACTGGCTGGGCCTAAACAGTGACACTCAGATGGATGTATAATGCTTAATTTCAGTGGAGTCACGTTTCTCTCTAGGGAATCATCCTATCAGTTTTATAATGGGATTATAGAGGAAGAACATAAATTTAAAAAGAACAAGAAAATTTAATCCTTTAGGGGTAATTTATTAATCAACTCTAGAGCTATAAATACAGAAGACAGAATAAAATCTAGCTCAGTTACTTTGATTTAACAAAGGTAAATACCATGGTTTTGTTCTTAAAAGTAATAAACATAGCAAAGGATACAAAGTAGATCCACTGTGTATAAAACAGGCATTTTATTATATCCATATCTAACAGATAAAGAGCCGTATGTCAGCGTGGAAGTCTTTTAGCAAAATTCTCAAAGCTTGCTACTGAAGCTTCATCTATGTGTGGCCAAGGTCTACACACTTTCTATTATCACATCAATTAAGAATGGTAAATTTCTGGTAGCAATTTCTAGTTTTCCTAAAGTGCCATAATGCAGAGAAAAGGCAATAGTTTGTTCTTTCTAATTTGAAGATCTGAGTGACAACAGGGTAAAATTTACAATTTTATTTAGAGTATCACTTGGATGAAATAAAAAAATGTAAAGAACAAACTGACCAGAAAGGTATGTACTTATGCTACTCCTGATATATTTGACAGAGGCTAATTTCATGAGATCAGAGTCTTCTTTGGAGAATGGGAAGTTTTCAACTTGGCAGTTTACGACTATAATAAAATGACAGACATGCAAGTGTGTTTTTTCTCTAAAAACCTATGGTAGGTATATTGAAAACTGACTTGACAAAGTTTATGTATAAGATCTCAAATCAATAAGATGATTGGAGGCTTCTTCACTTGCATAACTTTCAAGAAATCGTATCAAGGTTTCTTAAATAGGGGTTATCAACATACTACATATATTACAGATTATTTGCTGATACAGTTTTATTTGTTTTTTTTTTTTTTTTGTTACACTCTGATGCTAGATTAAAGTGCATGTTAGGGCACACAAGCTGAACTTTATTGAATTACAAATAGCCAAGACCTTTAATTTGTTATTGTTTTATTATTTTGTATTGGTATACATCTTTTACTGCTTCCCTTTCTCTGCATTCCTTTATATTCAGCCCAAAAGAGAGAGCTTTCTGCCTGAAGTTTTACATGACTCCAGCTCAGTCCGGGAATACTCTCTATCAGTTCTCTATAAGTTCTCTCAGAATCAGAGAGAAGTTCAAATGTTCAGCTAATAAACTTCACTTAGTTGCCTCCTAAGAGAGGTATGTTTACAGTTTTGTGGAGGGTCCTTCAGTCTGAGAAAGAAGGATAAAATTATCTTATTTTGACTGAAAAGCAGTGTTTCCAAGTTACTCTGGACATTTAATGTAATTTAAATAAAGTAGTATAAAATTCTGAAGTATTTTTAAGGTTGACTAACTGTTGTTAAATATAATCCCTGGACAAGACTTCTAGCTAAAAGACAATCTGAATAAAATCAAATGAGAAAAAACTCCTAGCCATTGAATACAAATAATAATAAAAATGCATAGCAAACATGCAGCTAGCTAGCTGGAAGGAGATGTAGAAGTACATGCTATTTCAAACTTACTGCAGTGAAAACTAGAAATCACTTGCCACACTGAATATGAAATTCAGGACCAAACACCATCAGGAGTAAAATTTAAAAAAAATTTTATAAAGGCTCTCCTCTCCCATTAAGCATTTACATACTACTATTCCTTTTGGAACTGATACTGAAAATAATGCTCTGCCCTTTAAAGTCTTAAGGAAAAAAAGGCTAAAGGAAGGCTGGCTTCAACCATATTAGCTTCAACAGATCTACTTCCCCTCTTGATCTTAATTTCTGTGGGCTGACAAATCAGTGGCAATTGGTGGTTTACCACTAAAAGAAGCTAGAATCCCTGCAGGAAACACCTGGAACTTCTCCCCATTCTTGTTACCAGCTGGTTGCAATTCTGGGATTTCAAATGTCCTTCTAGCAACTATTTGCTCTTGTCAATGCACTTCTTGATGTAGCTTTTCCTACAGCCCTACTACAGATTTAATGGTCCAGTATCTGCATTTGTATAATCTACTGATAAACATATAATTCCATTGCTGGATATTTTTTATTTCATAAAATATGATCAGGCAACAGCATGAATTATTTTAAAAAGAAATTATTCTCTTTTTTACTTAAAATGAAATAAAGCAAATATGCCCAAGTTCCCCTGTTCTAGAAACTAGACAATAACCTTCCCACCTGTATGCAGAACGAAAAACAATTACTTGTTCTTAAACATTAATTTTCTGAAATTCCAAAGTACGGAGTGACAAGCTCACATTGACATAATTGTATATATCATTATTAGAAATAATATATACCAAGATAATACAGTAATATAAATCAAAATCTCAGAATGTTATGTCATTACAAAGAATAACATACAAAATATAATTATACAGAATAATAAAAACCAGTATTCAAATATCCAAGTAACTATGAGAAGGCAATGATTTTCTTTTTTTTTTTTGCTTCCTTGAATAAGCAAGGTTTCAAAACTGACAAATAACTACTCTTCTACATTGCATAATTTTCTACTGCTGACTTCCAAGCTGCTAAATCTCCTTGTCCAAGTTCAGGCTATTCCCTGAAACAATTTCTGTCAGCTGACTGGACAAACCTCAATCAGCAGATACTCTGATTTTCGAGACAAGCACACTGGGAAGTGAGTGAGAAGCTAATAACAATGGGAAATGGAAGCAATGATGCCAGAAAGTATCAAAATTAATAATGTAATATAGTAAGAAATGGCTTGAACAGATGTATTAAACTAAAAATACTGGAGGTCATCACCAGGTTATTTTAGGTCTCCCTTTGTTTGTGGCCAATGGTTAATTCCTAGAAGTGTCTATTTTGATCCTGTGAGTACTCCCAGACCAAATGCATAAGAGAGAAAGTGTTATGATAGGGATTCAGTTGGCTGCTCAGAAGTTATAAATACAAACAACATGTTACTTCCCCAAGATGATTTCTATCTACAGCATATGTAGCTGCTCAGAATTATAACAGCAAATGTGCATTAAGAGAATATGAATAAAAATGCACTGCTGAATTTAGCTTCATGAGAGATTTGGGAAGGTCTAGTTATTTCTTGTAATAGGCTACACTTCCTCTCATTTGAAGTTTGCCTTGAGAATCCTTGTAAATGAAGAAAATGCCTGATGGTTTTAAACAAAACATGTAGCTGCTTTTTAAACAAAATCAGTTAACTACTAGATACCTAGCAATCAGCATAAGGTCCATACAGCTAAACAGAATTAATTTCTTTCATTTCTGTGCTCCATCTCTGCTAGTTCTTTTCTCACAGTCCATAGAAAATAATAGTTATTCTGCCTGACTCTCTGCTCAATAAATTGGATATTGTCTTGAGCTCAGGCCTCTCACCAGCTTTTTCTACATTCAGCTAAGTGTTCTGCATTTTCTGTGTGTTTCTAAGATGCAGCTTTCATGCACTTCACTAAAAATCTTGTTCAGACTTTTACCTTTTCATGATTGGAAGTGATTTATTGTGCAAGACTTCCAAGCTATTGCTATAAACTAGCCTTAGGCATAGTTTCTTCATTAGAAAAACCCCTACAGCTTCCTGAGATTTAAGACAAGATCTTTGATTGAGACAAGAATTTTACTTCCATAGTCTGCCTAGTGAACCAAAATTAGTACATCCTCAGAAGAAATATTTGCAGGTCCCTGCAGCTTTTCCAAAATAAACTCTATCAATTGATTTCTACTTGAGTCGAATGTACTTATAAACTGGAATAAACATATCGTCATCAAATAAAGAAAATAACAGGAATTTTGGCCAAAGTAAATCATTGAAGCAATAGTTTCATCTTTTGGAAAGTCACTAATGGATTTTGTTGTGTCCAGCTGCTACCTTAGGTGTTGAAGTCCATAAAGCAGATCTCAGAATCTGTTGTGTTTCAGCTGAAATATCTTACAAATTCAGGCAGATATATAAAAACCTTGCTGCATCTCCCTCCTCAAAGACTGGTTAACCCACCCAATGGATAACAATACAGCCTAAGTGGGTGAGTCAAATCTCACAAATATTACATATTCCTACACTTTCTTTGGGAAAAAAAACATTGACTGAACAAAATCTCTCAAATAATGCATTTTCTGCGAATCAACTGCAATTCATCTATACGGCTAAGAATGTTTCCTTAATGATAAAAATGCTCACATTGTTGTAAGCATTCACACTCGCATTAAAACAAAAATGTTACTTCTGTATTACGAACTTGAAAGCTTACACTTCATCTTGAGAATCTGGCACTGAAACCTTTCATATGATACAACCAAAACACAGTGACAACTGTCACCCCAAACTCAAATGTAGCTCTGCAAGAACCTGGCAGTTGCACAGTTCTTAGTCACTGCAGTTCTTTTTTGTGTTGATCACTCTTTTCCCTTTATCTTACTACACTGACACGCTAGATCAGAAAGGAAGCCAAGAACTGTTTTCAACTAAAAACTTAGCATTTTCCTTCCCTTAGTACTGACTTGCCTTGAAACTGTCCCAGATCTGCTTTCATCATCTCTTAAAAGACCATCATCAATTGCTTGTCAAAAGATTCACATGCTTCAGCTGCTTTTTAAAAGTATGTTCCAGAGTTTAGAGACTATTCCATTGTTTGACAAAATTTTTTTACTGCTCAGTGACAGGAACAGTGCTGGAATACTTCACAAATATGTGCCACCATCTCAGTAAAGGCCACAATCGGCTGCTTTGTTTGAAAAGTTACCTGGATTGTTCCCTAAATAAACCCTTTCTACACCATCTTTTCACATCTCCCTATGTTTGCAGTCAGGCGTGTACCTTCTTAATTCAAGACACGTTGCTTCATGGTACAGCAAAACATAAAAATGCTATCAAAATATGACAGTGTCTCTCCCATCTCATCACTAGCTTTTCCATTGAAAGGCAGCAGGTAGCCCTTAGATAAGGCTAGGAATCCACAAATACTCTTTGAATGTAAAAGGAGATTTAAGTAGGGCATCTGAATCTAAAGACACTCACTATCAATAAACCAAAAGCAGCTCTGCCAAACAAGCCCTAAAACATGGAGGGAAGAAGGATAGGAAGGAAATGATGAGAGTATAATCTCTCACAGCTACCCATAAAAGCCCTATATTCCTGTATGTCTCTCATCAGTTGTAGGTATAGACAAGTGCCACAGATTGTGACAGCAATAAACTTGTATGTCTGCTGCACCTCAAATAACTTTCCTGTACAGTTAGTTATTTGAAAAGTGGTTTGCCTCTTCAGGGTTTAGTACAAGTTCTTCCTTTTTTCCTCCCCCAGGATGATTTCACCACATTTTATAAAGTGTAGTCCTGGCATTCAGCAATTTAGTTCATCTCTTCCAGCTACGTGATGGCTTTTTAAGGACCTTTATCAGGCAACCTAGAGCTATTCTTCTGTATTGTATGTGACTCCCCTATTCCATGTGAATATGTGAATAGAAAATGCTGCACTGTCATTTAAGACATTTTTTCCTTGACTTTGTTTTCTTCACCTAACTCACAAACTGAATTTCTCCATAAGAATCAGCACATACCTGCCACTGCTTCTTTCTCTGGAGTTACCTCTGGTTTTTAACTCAGACAATGCACTCCTACTCAAAGGGCGAGAACTGTGGATTCTCACTGGCACTTGCAACCAGGCAGGCACACTGCAAGAAGAGTAAATGCAGAGATCACAGTTCTGAATATGCTAGTCCATAAATACATTAAACATGTTTTCAAGTCCTATGTCTTCATTAGCCAATCAGCCTGAAGATACTAACTGATGGCCAAGGATCACCTAAACTCAGCCTTTTTTTTTCCTATAATCATCAGGGAGAAAATTACATAATTTGCATTCTTTCATCTCCAGGAACTCTCAAGTTGCCTTGCAGAAATCTGGTGACACTGCATCTATGACTGCCTTTTGTGCCTGAGTATCATACAGCAATATCTACAGACACCATAAATACAGACACCAATAAAGGTCTACATTTGCCAAAAGCATCCCAGGAAGGTATCTGAACATGCATCTCAGAGTTATTTATAAGACACAAACTTCCAACTGATGTATTAAATAGGGCTTGGCAGACGTGACCTCAGTCCCTGTACCCTGATAGCACTGGGCATTCTTCCTGCCCAACTCTGCAGGGATCACAGTGTTTCCTCCCTTTGTCTGCTCTTAGTAGCAGCTACTGTTCACACAAGTGGAACTGACACCTGAGCAGTAAGCAGGCAGCTTCATGAGTCAGCAGCAAAATTATTATTACCCTTTCTGACTCAGGCACACTCTTGGCCCTACAGTCATGAGAGCAGACACTTCCTATATGGGTTTTTAGGAAGTTAACTTTTTATGGGTTCTTGTGTTTCTGAGGCAGCTTCCTTCTGTCCAACCTGGTGGCATGTTGGTTGTTATGGCCTCTCTGCTTGGGTCAATGGATTTACCTCAGTTCCATTTCTTGGCATTCTGTCTGTGCCAACTTTCCATAATCTCTCTTAATTTGTCCTTAATTTTACTGTAAATCAGATTACTATCCAAATGTTCACCTGCTAATGATGAATAAATCATTAGTCGTTCAATCAACAAATCACATTTCTTTTAGGGACATGTAGGGACATGTAGGGACATATGTGATTCAAAGAATTACTATAAACACTCCAAGTCAAACAAGTACTGGTACGTATACTCCATTTTTAAAGGAAATTCTCCTGTCCTGGTTTCAGCTTCACTACCCATCACCTCTTACTGCTTTGTATACTCCAAGCTTTTCTCTATAAACATCAGATTATGCATGCTTAAGAATTTATATTCTGAAGAATCAGAATATATAACCCCCTCTGATGTTAAAATATTCTATTCATTTATCTATAAACCTTTTTGACTTTTGGACCACTAAATGTTGGACGCATTAAATGTTATGACTATCCAAAGGGTAAATTTGAGTCTTCTCCAGAACAGTAAAGTAAGAATCAATACTGTAAGCATGCAAAACTGAAATAACATAGATGCCATCATACTTGCTGTGGTGTAGTTCCTTGCTATGGTTCTCCACGGCTTTCTAGCATGGGTGCTGGAGGGTCAGAGCTGCCCTCTGTACACTGGACCTCCACCTAGGAAGGAGTGTGTATAGTTGGGTGCTGTCGAACTCTAGACCAGGAATTCTAGACTGAGCTGTCTGATCAGCTACACCTTGGTTAACTTCCCAGTGGTTACAGCTTTATCTTTACATCATTCTGTTATCTTCCCTTTGGGAAAATGGCTAGCCACTCATTCTTTTACTGATTTCTGTGACTCTGTTTGTGTGGCTGAAACACTAATTCAAACTGCTAATGTGTCATTCAGTTCACCATCTGCTAGCCAAATACTAGAGATATACAGTCTCGTTTCCAGGCACTCAAGTTCCCCTTGAAGTTTCTAGGCACTGGTGTTTCGTTAAGGGCATGTCTCCAGTCCCTGTGAACCTTTAGATGAGCCCTTTGGGATACAGCACCATCTACTGAGGCAAATTAGCCCAGATATTCACAGGGACTCGAAATGGATGCCACTGGCTGTATTCACAGTAGCACTAGAGGCCAGTGTTTATTAGTAATCTGGAATCCGACACATCTTTGGTTAGTGTGGCAAAGCACAGGCAAAATCTTGAAATGTAGCTCTCCAGCTCTCATATTTCAGTTGCCTTGTAAAATTTGTTGCTGTACCCAGCGATTTCTAAATTCTAGCATCAGCACCTTCGTGCCATGACTTTCATTGCAGGCTTCGTTTTTGACTGCCCCCACAGAAATCTGAGGAACACACTCCCTCTTGCACTCAAGTCACTTGCTCCCACCTAAATGCATAGCCATTGTCGCTGGAATTAACTTCATACATATGAATCTCCTGTAATGATCCCGACTAACACCTTCCAGTAGTCACACAATACCTGTTGGGTGATGGATCCACACAACTCCCAAGAGGTAACAATACAAAATCAGTGTGTAAAATGAGTCAGACACATTAGTTTTATATATCTATATATTTTTTTAATTTTTTTTTTCACTTTCTCCATTGAATCTAAGTGATTCCCACATAATTTCTCTGCAGTGTTTTCTGGTTCCAATCATTCAGCATGGCAATGTTGCATCTCTTTTTTTAATTTTTTTTTTTCACTTTCTCCATTGAATCTAAGTGATTCCCACATAATTTCTCTGCAGTGTTTTCTGGTTCCAATCATTCAGCATGGCAATGTTGCATCTCTTTTTTTAATTTTTTTTTTTTCACTTTCTCCATTGAATCTAAGTGATTCCCACATAATTTCTCTGCAGTGTTTTCTGGTTCCAATCATTCAGCATGGCAATGTTGCATCTCTTTTTTTAATTTTTTTTTTTCACTTTCTCCATTGAATCTAAGTGATTCCCACATAATTTCTCTGCAGTGTTTTCTGGTTCCAATCATTCAGCATGGCAGTGTTGCATCTCTTTTTTTAATTTTTTTTTTCACTTTCTCCATTGAATCTAAGTGATTCCCACATAATTTCTCTGCAGTGTTTTCTAGTTCCAATCATTCAGCATGGCAGTGTTGCATCTCTTTTTTTAATTTTTTTTTTCACTTTCTCCATTGAATCTAAGTGATTCCCACATAATTTCTCTGCAGTGTTTTCTAGTTCCAATCATTCAGCATGGCAATGTTGCATCTCTCTGCTAATTCAAAGGCCAGTTTCTTTACTACCACCTATTAATTACTTGCATGCACTTTTCAGGGGTACTTTTTCGCTTTCCCTCCCTATTGATCCTTTTCCATTCAGTGTCAAGAAACTGCCTCCAACTGGCCCTGGCTGACAGGATTCATTGTGCCCTCGTTCATTTCTAAGCTTTCACTTTCATGTTTTCTATTAATCTGCCCCTTATGCTCATGATGATGATGATGAACATTGCAACATAGCCGGTTTCCTTCACATCCTTCCTGAAACCCCTTAGCACAATGCCTATAAAGAGCTTGAAAAGACACTGGTTGCTATGGTTGCCTCCTATAGCATTGATAAATATGGTCTTTTTTTTCTAGTTTTTTATTTATTTATTTATTTATTTTTAATAGATATTAGAGGGTTGGTAGACTTCATTATGTCTGTAGTTGCGCAGTAGTAGGCAGGCTCAGTGATGCAGTAAGTAGGTTCAAAACGGTATCCCTGGTGGAATATCTGATGGAATTGCATTCCCCTAAGACAGCTCCTGTCCTTGTCCAAGCATCCTCCAGCAGCCTTCCCACTGCCAACACCTTTCATACCGCATCTAGCAATGCCGCCACGGTGCACGGCACCCACGAAGCTCCTTCCTCACCCTCCTGGGCAGCCTGGAATCTTTTGTGGAGACAGAAAATCTCTCCCACCTGCTGGAGAGAGGTGCGAGGACCTTCCGGCTCTGCGAGACCTCCGGGGCTCGCTCCCCGGGGGCTACAACCCGACCCCCGATCCCGGCGGGGGATGAAGGCAGATGTCGTGCCTCCGGGAGAGGGGAGGGTTCAGCGGGGAGCTCTCAGGACCGCAGCCCCGTCCTAGGGCCTCTCCCCGCCCGCCACCGCCTCCGCCAGCCCCGCGGGGCCGTTGCCCGAGGCGGTTGCCTGGCGACCCGGGCGCGTTACCGCCGGGGCCGGGCCGCACTATGGCGGAGCCCAGCGGGCCGCCGCTCCCCGAGTCGGTCCCGCAGCCCCTGCCGGCTTCTTTCTTCGGGGACGTGGCGCCGGGCAACCCGGTGATAGACAGCTTCGAGACCGAGATGCGGGACGTCCTGGGCTTCTTGCAGTGGCTGGGAAGCGCGGGGGAAGACAAGCAGCAGCAGCACGACCTGCACCGCCGCGGGTAGGGGCTGCGCCACCGCCCTCTTGCCCTTCCTGCGTTGACACCCGCTCCCACACCCGCTCCGGGAGCCTCTGGGCGTTTCCACCTGTCCCTGCCCCAAACCCCGCCTCCTCCACCTTTGCCCGCTTTCTTCTCTCTTCTCCTTCAGCCCATTCCCTTTCACCGCCCCATCGGGGGCTTTCCATGCCGCTTGCCGCAGCTCCCGTCCCGCCGGACTCCTCCGTGCTGTGGTGTCCTCCTGCCTCTTCCCGAGTTCCCGCTTCACACCGCATCCCACAGGCCAGGGAGCCCCTTCCCTCCCACTCCTCCTGGCCCGAGAGCTAGCCAAGAGCTGCTTTCCTTCTGGGTCAGCTCAGCTTCTTCAGCAGTGTACCAGAACACCGGCAATTCGTTTCCCATTTTTTTTTTTTTTTAATTTTTTTTTTTAAATTTTTAATTTTTTTTTTAATTTTTTTTTAATATTTTTTTTTAATATATATATATATTAAAAGCCCTCTAAAATCTGAGCGCTGCCTTTCTCTCCACTCCCTAGAAGTTCACGCTTTAGAGAAAAAGCACCAGGTATTGTGGCACGGTCGGCAGCCCCACTGCCGGCTCTATCGGAGCTGCCTGGTAGGAAAATCCCTTCCCCATTCTGGAGGGACTGGGAGCCCCCCAGAATCTGCTGCTGCTGCTGCGTGCGAAGCTGGAGGCATCTAGGTGCCTCCAAGAGATGCACTCACAGTGGGGCTACATGAGGATAACGCCACAGAGCCCTTTTTTTATGCCTGTGTCATCGCTGGTGTATTTTTATACACGTAGATGCAGGCAGAGCATATGGCAAGTGTGGTTGTGCACATTTGTTTGCTCGCATGCATGCATGTCTGCGGGTATGCCTAAATCTCGGTTCTGTAATGCAGTTAAGAGCAACTGGAGTCAGCCTATGATTCATGGTGCATTCATATGTCTTTTATAGACTGTGCATTTCTCATGTAGCTCTCCCTGCTGCATTTAGGTACATTAAGATAGAAAATTTCAGCTGATGCTTTTAAGGTAAATGGTTGATTTTCTGTCTTTTTATCTCAGCAGTGTTCTATTCTAAATTTACCAGGTTATCAAAACCTGATTCAAAATCATAGGAGTTAGGTTTCAAGGTGGTTAGCTTATCACTCGGGTGCAGCTTCTACCCTTAGAATCATAGAATTATAGAATTGTCTGGGTTGGAAGGGACCTCAGAGATCATCATGTCCAACCCTTGACCCACTGCTGCAGTTGCTAGACTATGGCACTGAGTGCCACATCCAGTCTCTTTTTAAATATCTCCAGGGATGGAGAATCCACCACTTCACTGGAAAGTCCATTCCAATGCCTGACCACCCTCTCCGTGAAGAAATTCTTTCTAATATTCAACCTAAACTTCCCCTGGCACAACTTAAAACCATGTCCTCTTGTCTTGTTGAAAGTTGCTTGGGAAAAGAGCCCAACCCCCCCCTGGCTCCAGCCTCCTTTCAGGGAGTTGTAGAGAGCGATGAGGTCTCCCCTGAGCCTCCTCTTCTCCAGGTTGAACACCCCCAGCTCCCTCAGCCTCTCCTCACAGGACTTGTGCTGGAGTCCCTTCACCAGCCTGGTTGCCCTCCTTTGGACCTGCTCCAGGACCTCAATCTCCTTCCTGAGCTAAGGGGCCCAGAACTGGACACCGGACTTGAGGTGTGGCCTCACCAGGACTGAGTACAGGGGCAGAATCACTTCCCTGGACCTGCTGGCCACGCTGTTCCTGATCCAGGCCAGGATGCCATTGGCCTTCTTGGCCACCTGGGCACACTGCTGGCTCCTGTTCAGCTTCCTGTCAATCCAGACTCCCAGGTCCCTCTCTGCCTGGCTGCTCTCAGCCACTCTGTGCCCAGCCTGGAGCTCCCCATGGGGTTGTTGTGGCCAAAGTGCAGGACCCGGCACTTGGCCGTGTTGAACCTCGTCCCACTGGAATCAGCCCAACTCTCCAGTCTGTCCAGGTCCCTCTGCAGAGCCCTCCTGCCTTCCAGCTGATCCACACTCCCCCCAGCTTAGTGTCATCTGCAAATTTGCTAATGATGGACTCAATCCCTTCATCTAAATCATCAATAAAGATATTAAACAGGACTGGGCCCAACACTGATCCCTGGGGGACACCACTGGTGACCGGCCGCCAACTGGATCAGCACCGTTCAGCACCACTCTCTGGGCCCGGCCCTCCAGCCAGTTCCTAACCCAGCACAGAGTGCTCCTGTCCAAGCTGTGGGCTGACAGCTTTTTCAGGAGAATGCTGTGGGAGACAGTGTCAAAGGCCTTGCTGAAGTCCAGGTAGACCACATCCACAGCCTTCCCTTCATCCATGAGGCGGGTCACCTGATCATCACCTTATATATTTCTCTCAGGACTTTCCCTGATGTAGTCCACAAATGACCCTTCTCTGAAAGAGCAGTATACATTTCCAAGGAGGTGCTCAGATTCTGCAGCGTGGCATTGGTCTGCACTGGAGATCTTTCCCTTTTGAAGCCACCAGGATTTCTGATTTGTTTATGTGTTGTGTCCATCCTCAGGTCTAGGCCTAGATCTTTCAAGCAGGTATCAGTCTCCGGGCTTTTTTCCTTCAGTGTTTTAGATCTCTGTGCTGGCTTTTGGTACTGCTTCAGCAGCCCATTTCAGTGCTTTGCTATTTTTAAGCCATTGGGTTTTTGCTTTAGCTGACCTGTATTATTTCGAAAGTTATCCCCTCAAGGCACCTTAGAAGAGGGAACACCAGCTGCTTCAAATACCACCAGAATTGCTGATAAGAATACATTTATTGTATCTTCTCCACATTAATTGTATCTTCTGGTTAGGTGTTGGGAATGCTGCGTCTGGTCTGTTTGCAGTGTCATGCCAATTTACCAGTTCTTGTGAACAGTGCCTCCAAGCTTTGCTTTACTTAGCCCTCTGGAATATTTTGATCTGAGTAGGCTCTGTCTTTTTCATACAGGTATTCTGTATACATGCCCCATGGCCACAGTTAACTCAGTAGGCAAGAGAGCATTTTCTCATTCAATGGATTCTGCCACATCGATCATGGAGATGAGAAGTAATACTACCTGGTTCTTGATCCCAGAAGCCACTGTTAGTCATGAGCCATACCAAAATTCCAGGTCATTGAGAACACTGTGTAACATGAAGCTCCCAATAGCTCTGTATCCCCCAGTATTCTTCTTCTGGCATTCTTTATTTGTATAGGGCCAGTACAGAGGTAGGAGACTGAAATTCTCATTGTTAGCCTATGTTCAGTCATCTAGCAAAATTGAAGATATATATTTTGGCTTACAATTTTTTAGGCTGTTTCTCCTTTGCCTGTCATTTTTTGATAAGTTGAAATAGGAGTGTGTGCTGCTTGCAAACCAGCATTAGGCTTGTTGTTCCTAACAATTTCTGATGGTAATGGCTATTACAGGTGCTTTCCTAAATGCTCTAAAGACTTCTTACCGTGTCATTTGTCAAGCTGGTTTTCCTGGCATGTGTCAAGGTCAAAGTGTCCCTGTTATTAGAAGAGCAAGGAAACCAGATTTCACATGGCAACTATGTTCTATTTAGATAAAAAAAATAAATTGTCAGCTTCATTCCTCTAGTGCTGACAGCCTTTTGTATTGATAAGTCAACTGTAATGCCATAATTTAGGCACATTCAATGTTATAATGTAAGAAGCAAAAATTACTGAGATCCTGCCCTGTACTGGAATCACAAATGTTTTCAATCAGAAGTAGCAATCAAAAGTATTTTTTTCTCAACTAAACAAGAAGTTGTTTTACCCCATTTCTCTTGGATGTGGTGCCATAAAAGGATTACCTTGAACTTTTAATTTTATCTCATATTGTATGGCTTAGGCACTCTTATTTAATAAGATTTCTTTTGATCAGTATCAGAGAGTCCTTTACTATCTGTGGTAAAGACTTGGCTCCAAATATAGCCACATGGGCCTTACCCTGTGCACACCTTTATGGGTAGACCTGTGTGATTTATTTTTTTTTCCATTCACAGAGTGGTTGGAAATGAAGAAACTTCACCTCTGAGCTCTGACAACCTGGTATTTTTTTGAGAAGTCATTTGCTTAGCTTGTTATTCTGGTGTCCTACATCCTGTTTGAAGGAAAGGCTGATGAGCTGTTAGGGAAGTGTCTCACTCTCTGCCTTTGTCTGTGACAAACATTCCTGTGTCATGAACTCATGACTTGTAATTAGTCATTGCATCTTAGCAGATACAGTTTACCTTAATCTTCCCACTGAAGTTGAAAGCCTAGTCAGATTTATCAAATTTACTAAGCTTTGTACTTATTACATTTAAGAATCTCATATGTTAATATGAGCATTCAAAACAAAAAGTGAAAATGACCTTCAACTGGGGATTTAACAGCTACTCAGTCTTAAAGAAGCTTATTAGTCTTACCTTCCAGAGTTTTATCAACATTCTTACTATCATTTACTTCATTGCCTTAAAACCTGATAATTAGGGGTTTTCTTCCCCTTTCTTCCCCTCTATCCCCTACCTCCCCCCTGCCCAAGTAGCATCCATCAAACCTTTTGGGTTCTGGAAGTTTTTTCCTAAGATTTTTCCCATGTTAGCCCAAGAGAACATTGCTCAGATGCCTGAACAGATTCCTTTCCTTTGGAGCCTCTTTGCAGATTTATCCCTGCTAAGTGGAGTGGGATACTATTCTCAGTTTAAGAAATCAGTAGTCACCCAGGCTGTTGATCAGTTATGAATGGACCAGGAGAGACTCATTCTCTATTTGGAAGGTGCTCTTCTTAAGAACATTTTATTCAGATTGTTGCTTTTTGGCCTAGTTTGTGCTGCTATTGCATTTTTCCTTTAGGATACACTTCTAGAATGTCCTAGTTATTTCTTTGCTGTTTGCTTTCAAGAACTGAGAATTGTGCTGAGGTGAAACTTGTAGAAAACAACAAAAAAAAAAGGACCATGACAGTTGTAATTCTTTGGTTCAAAGATCATCTTGACAAGTTTCTCATACAACCATCTGCTTCACCTTGAAATGTGAAGGTGGCTCATACTTTCTGTGTGGAAACACTGGTGTTACTTGCTGTGTTTTTCTTTATTGGAAGTCTTCTTTGCTCAAATTAAGATCTGTCTGGGAGACTGTGAGAATGGATTCCACATTCCCAAATGTCAAAAAACCACTAAGAAAGCATCTTGCATTCTCGGCTACCATAACTGTTCTAAGAGTTTGAGAAGTTGCAGCTATTTCATACCAGTAACCATAAGGTTTACATGTGAGAATTCAGCTAGAAGGTTATTTTCAAAGACTAATTAATGTTTCTGGAGTGGCTTTCTGTCCTCATAAATAGCTACCTATGAATAATTTAGCCATTGTGGTTTCACAGGCACTCTTTGCCGAGGTTTCTGTACAAGCAATTTATTAAAAGAATAAATGTAAGATAAGCCTGGCACTGTGAACACTGTCAATACTATTAATAATTCGGTAACAGAATTCTTTTCTGAAAAATCCCCATGCTTATTATCAGTCTGTCTGTTCAATTTCTGTTTTTCAGTTTGAATATAGCTTTTTTAAAGAAGTCTAAGATGGGAAAGTTGTACATATGAGGGCACTAGCCCATCAAACAGCAGGCACTGGGGTTATACTGGCATGCCAGTCAGTCTCTCTGTAGAGAAGGCAAACTGCTTGGAGTCAGTTACCATTTATGAGAGGCTTGCTGGTTCAGCCAAATAACTGATTTGTTACACAAAGTCATCCTTGATGACAACTGTGGCTAGAATAGTAGGCAAAAGCAACAAGAGTATGGCAGCTATTGCCATAAAATCCTTTCAATTTTAACAAATGTGTCTGTATACTACCCTTTATGACCTAAAATTCCTGAACATTTCATGCCAAATGCAGTTCATGCAAGTGACCTAAAATTCCTGAATATTTCATGCCAAATGCAGTTCATGCAAGAGGCTTTCTAATGACTTTCTTCCTTTGTGATTCATCATACAGCTTTTAGGTACCATGATCTATATAGCTATAGATACCATAGCTCTAAATGCTCTATAGTTTTCTGGTTTATTCCATGGCTACCGGTTCCCAAATTTGCTGTTACCTGACATGAATTGCTATTTGAAATCTTTTTTCCTGTTCTTACTCATTGTAGCTTCCAGTCCAAGAATTGCTCTGAGCTGTAATACATTGAGTTTCTGTAAAATATAAAATTGTTTTTTCAAAGAGGACCTCACAAATACTAGCTGAATGGTGGGACAGATTTTCCACTTGTGACCATGGCTGAATGATGCTAGGGAATTAATACTAAGATATTTTAATAAGAATTTACACAGGAGAAAATTCATCCTATTTTAAATGTGTGATAAAAACTGGTGACAGAAATGAAACCCAAAAATATCCTCAGCTGCCTGTTAAATCCAGTTTTAATGATCACTTGTTTTGAAATACATAGAGGTTCAAATAAATTTGGAAGAAAGGTGTCTTCACAGTTTGCAGTTTTCCTGATTTGTTTACTTGTTATGGCAAGTCTGCTGCCAGTTTAAACTGAAGCCCTTTCTCCTCTATCTTTTTTTAGAGCAAATACTTTGTTTAATATTTGGATCAAATATAAGCCTAGACTGCCGGAGTGGTATTACAATGAAAAACTTCTGAAAGTTGGTGATTTCCTTGCTCAGATCAAAGTAAGTCATGAGAAAACAGAACAAGCTCCATCACAGTCTTTTTTTCATTATGTCTCTGTGCTACTTTAATTTTTAATCAGATTGTACTAGAAGCTATTTAGAAAGTAGAAATAACTTCTGCAAAATAATTCCAGTGAGAGTTGGTAGCTTGTATATCTTGCTTATTATTTTAAAATTGTCCTATTTTTTCAGTATATTTTCCATATCTATACTTTCTGTGCACTCATTGCTTTTTTAAACACCTCACAATCTCTCTTTAATATTTGTTTGATGTTTCTGTGCACTAGAGTACAATATCTGACTGTGCCTATATACATTGCTTAAGTTCAAATTGACCATGATAGAACAAGTGGCAGTTCCACTGGAATGTCAATTCAGAGCTCAGTTAACAAAGCGTGCAGACAAAGAATGGTCAGCAGAAAAACAGCAAAAATCTGCACTGATGATGCTTCTGCATATTGAATTCTGTGTGGACTTATGGTCTGTTAAAAAAACCTGTAAATCACAACTAAAGGGGATTCAGAAGCAAGTTTGTTAAAGACTTCAGAGGTACTTTAGAGATATTTCACTACGTGATAACTCTTTTTATACTCTGACTAGTCACCTGTTACTAGCTACTGTTGGAGATGGGATACTGGTCTAATAACTATTGGTCTGATTCAGTAGGGCTGTTTTTATGTCTATTCTTACATAATACTTGTCTTTTGTGTATTCTGGGAAATAAGGGCTCAAAGGCATTCCACTTCTTACCTCAGTGATATTTGTGTCAGAAGATCATATTGTAAAATCTGAGGCTTTCAAGGGTAAGTACTAAGCAAAGCTCAGAAACAGCTCAGGGCTAGCTGCAAGTAATTTCTTTTAGGACTGAAGAAGGGTTTATGGTCCTGAGCGATACAGTTACGAAGCAGAAATACTGAAGGATTACAGAATTACAGGACAATTTATTTAAAAAGTTCGGTACTTGAAAAGCTACTTGAGAGAAACTACTTAAAGTTTGTAGAAAATTTGCGTAGTTTAGAGTAAAATACAGCTACTAATTAGATGCTATCTGCTTACTGTGATTTTGTGTTTGTAATGATGCAGCAGTGGATTTTTCTGCTTTTTATCAGGAACATATTAGCAGTGTCTTGGGTTAATGCAGTGGTGTTTTGGCAGTGGGGGGGTGGGTCACAGGGGTGGTTCCTTTGAGAAGCTGCTAGAAGATCCCCTGGCTTCTATCCTGGTCCCACCTCTGCCTAACAACAAGCAGATATGGGAAGCTGGATGCTCTTCTGCAAGCAACATATTCAAGAAACGGAACACAAAACTGCAAAAAAATAAAGAGAGAGACCTACAGAACAGAGGAGAAGGGGAGATGAGAGAACAGTGACAGAGAATAGACACCAAGGTCTGTGAAGAAGGAGGGGGAAAAGTGTCTGAGTAGAGGTTTCCCCACAGCCCATGGTGAGATGTCCCAGACTGTCCCCTGCAACCTACGGAGAAGCACAGTGGAGCAGTCCCTGAAGAAGTATGGTGGAACAGTCCTTGATGGACCACGGTGGCGTAAATGTGGATTTGTAGCCCCTGAAGTATCACAGGTGGGCAGACGTGAAGCTGCAGCCTGTGCAGGATCATGAATCATAGAATCATAGAATCATAGAATCCTAGGGGTTGGAAGGGACCTCGAAAGATCATCTAGTCCAACCCCCCCTGCCAGAGCAGGGCCACCTAGAGTACATCTCCCAGGAACGTGTCCAGGCGGGTTTTGAATGTCTCCAGTGAAGGAGACTCCACAACCCCCCTGGGCAGCCTGTTCCAGGGCTCTGTCACCCTCACAGTAAAGAAATTTTTTCTGATATTCAACTTGAACCTCCTATGCTTCAATTTACACCCATTATCCCTTGTCCTATAACTGGTCACCACTGAGAAAAGCCTAACTCCATCTCCCTGGCACTCACCCCTTACATATTTGAAAACATTGATGAGGTCACCCCTCAGTCTCCTTTTCTCCAAGCTAAAGAGACCCAGCTCCCTCAGCCTATCTGCAGCCATGGAGGACCCCATGGCAGAGGAGGTGACTGTTCCCAAGGCAGACCATGGCACTGTGGGCAGCCCAGGATGGAGCAGTCCGTGTCTGAGGGACTGCACCTCATGGGACGGACTCATGTCACAGGGAAGGACTTTCTCCTATGAGAGGGACTCCATGTTGGAGTGGAGGAAGAATGTGAGGAGTCCTCCCCCCGAGGAGGAAAGTGGAAGAAACAGCATGTGGGGAGCTGACCCTAAACCCCCATTCCCTGTCCCCCTCTGCTGCTGAGGGGGAGGCAGGAGTGAGAGGGAAGAAGAGGGATGGGGGGGAGAGGGGGGGAGAGAAGGTATTAAGATCTGGCCATGGTTTATCTTTCTCTTTGTAGATTAGTTTGTTGTTTTTTTTTCTTCCTGAAGTTGAACTTGCCTGTTTTTTGACTGTTACTATAATTGGGGAATGAAAACCTCCCTGTCCCTGTCTTGATTAACAAGCCTTTGAGTGGGTTTTGTCTTCCCTGTCCCACACTGGGGAGGGTGGAGGGGTGTGTTGGTGTGAGTGAGCAGAAGTCTGGTTGATACTGGCTGGGCCTAAACCATGACAAGAAGATATATTTATTTGTTCAATAATAAAGGAAAGAAACCAGCATGGCTGAGCCGTGACCTGCTGGTCGAACTAAACAGCAAGAGGAAACTGCACAGTTTAGCCAGGGACAGATATCTTGGAAGAGCAGAGAGATGCTGCCCGATTGTGTAGGGATGAGGTCAGGAAGGCCAGGGCACAGTTGAAGCTTAACTTAGCAAGGCACGTAAAGAATAGCAAGAAGCACTTCTACAGGTACATCAGTGAAAAAAAAAGTTAAAGAAAACATACTCCTCCTGAAGAGCAAGTCTGGTGAGCTAGTAACAGCAGATAAGAACAAGGCTGAGGTTCTCAACACCTTTTTTGCCTCAGTCTTCACTGGTAACCTCTCTTCCAGCAGCTCCCAAGTTAAAAAAATGCAAGGAGGGGAACAGGGTGGCAGAGTCCCTCCCTCTGTATGTGAAGATCAGGTTTGTGACCACCTGAGGAACCTGAACATACATAAGTCTATGGGACCTCATGAGATGCATCCTAGAGTCTTGAGAGAATTGGCAGATGTGGTCACCAAGCCGCTATATAATATTTGAAAATTCATGTCACTCAGGTGAAGTCCCTAGTGACTATGAGAAGGGACACATTACACCCATTTTTAAACAGGGTAGTAAGGAGGACCCTGGGAACTACTGACCTGTCAGCCTCACCTCTGTGCCTGAGATCATGGAGCAGTTTCTCCTAGAAGGTCTGATAAGGCACATGGAGGACAGGAAGGTGAGCCAAGATAGCCAGCATGGCTTCACAAAGGGTAAATCCTGCCTGACAAACCTAGTGGCTTTCTATGATAGGGTAACTACATCAGTGAACAATGGAAAACCTAGTGATGTGATCTATCTCAACATCTGCAAGGCATTTCGCATGGTCCCCCACAATATCTGACTCACAAAATTGGAGAGATATGTATTTAATATGCAGACTGTTTAGTGGATAATTGGCTGAATGGTCACGTCTAGAGGGTAGTGATTGACAGCTTGAAGTCCAGTTGGAGACCAGTGACAAATGGTGTCCCTCAGGTGTCTGTACTGGGACCTGTACTGTTTAGTATTTTTATCAACAATATAGACATCGGTATCAACAAGTTAGTAGATGACACCAAGCTGAGTGGTACTGTCAATAAGCCAGAGGAACAGGATGTCATCCAGAAGGAACTGGAGGGGTGCACCCAGGTGAATCTGCAACTTTTTTCTGGTAAGACCTCACCTAGAGTACTGCATCCAGCTCCAGAGCCCTCATGGATCTGATGGAGTGGGTCCAGAGGAGGGCCATGAAAATGATCAGGGGGCTGCAGCACCTCTTCTACAAAGACAGGCTGAGGGAGCTGGGTTGTTCAGCCTGGAGAAAAGAAGGCTCTGGGGAGACCGAACAGTGACCATCTAGTACCTGATTGGGGGACTACAGGAAGGCTGGAGATGGATTGTTTATAAGGGATTGTAGTGACACGACAGGGGCCAATGGTTTTAAATTAAAGAAGAGTAGGTTTAGACTGGGTATTAGGAAAAAGTTCTTTACCATGAGCATAGTGGAAAAACAGAACAGGTTACCCAGGGAGGTAGTTGAGGTCTCATCCCTGGAGATATTCAAGGTGAGGCTTCACAAGGCTCTGAGCAACCTGATGTACTTGAGGATGTCCCTGCGTACTGCAGGGGAATTGTACGAGATGACCTTCAGAGGTACCTTTCAACCCAAATTATTCTGTGATTATGTGAGTAGTACTTTCCTAGTTTAAAACTCTGGCTGTTTAGTCTGTCAGTGATATGAGACAGTCAAGGATACAATTTAAGTATGCCCTTCAATCTTTCAGGCCCATTTCAGATAGTGATTTTTGGTATTAGTCTTGATTGTCATAGGAAAATTACAGGACAAAAGTTACTAAAATTCTATAATTTTTATTAAAATTCTTCTTGGAAAGATTTCTGTGACAGCTACTTAATTTTGTAACAGGAATAAAAAATCAGGTGAAACCAGGCTTGTGTTTTTTCAGAATGGGAGTATTACATTTTCATTTCCCCTCAGCCCTGGAAGGAAAAATTGCTGAGGCAATTTGATTCATGTTTTTTTCATGTTCAGGTTTTCCTCTGTGTTTCATAGCTTCTGAGACCTAGGAATTACTTGGAATATTACATGAAACTTTTAGTTCTTGCTCTCACAGTATACTCAGTATTCAAACACACAAAAACCTACTCTCTGTGCTCCCATAGCACAACTCAAATGTAACAATTTGTCCTTACATTCAAGGTATTTAATAACCTGTCCCTAGATTGCCCCAAAATAATCTGGGTAAAGACTTCTGGTTGCAACTTCAATCCTCCACCGCGATGTGCTTTTCCATAGTAAGGGTAAAGTTATTAATGTTGTTGAAACAGTTGGGGTAGAGCCTGTTCATAAGCACCCATCTTAACCCCCTGTTCAAAACTATTCCACCTTTATGTTATACCATACTCAATTATGCATAGTCTTTTAAAATTATTAAATATGAGTAGCCAGTAGGTACGAACCAACTTAACTTTCTTGTAATTTCTTTTAATGCCTTCTCACTTTAGATTCCTTCTATTAGACATTTGGTATGTATCTTTTAATATACACCTAAGTTCATTGTGTCATGTATCTGGAAATCAGTTTGCTCATTAGTCATCATATTGATCAGTACTAACTCATTTTTTCCCCCTCCCTATCTACCTGTATCCACCTCTTATCTCTGGGCATATACATGTATTTTCAACTGTTTGGAAAAGAAATTACCTTTTTGTTATATATATTGGTAACTAGGTTAATGGTAATCTGATCCATGAATTTGGACTGTAAAAGTTATCAGAGCCTGAACCTATGCATTAAATTACACAAATGACCACCTCCACATAGCTGTCCTTGAAAAGTAAAAGTTTCTGTGTATGGCTGTAGCTTTCAAATAGCAAAGAGGGCAACAGGGCAATGTGGGTTAGACTCAGCTGATGAAAGAAGCAAGGGAAGTTTTACCTTGGTGGTACAAATTTATATTTAAAAAAGTAAATGCAAGGAAATACTTTTGTATTTTCTGTGATTTACCATTACAGGATCATTTTAACGTATACAAATTAGTTACATTTTCCTCCAGAATTTATCATGCCCGGTCTGTGCGTGCTAGTTAGTGAAGTTGGTAGAGAAACCTCTAAATAATCTTTGCTGCAGGAAGTGGTGGAGGTGATTCAGTGGCACCTCCACATCTGAGTCAGAGCTGAACCACAGCATGATGTTGGAGTGGTTCAGCATGCTGCTGGGGAGCTGTAATTTGAATGAGACATTGAGCTCAACATCCTGTTTGCTAACAGTTACGAAAGACCCAGTGGCACTTTCTGCTACTGCTGACTCCTAGGTCATATGTAAATTTTGGTTGGGACTTCTTTCATTTTTTTTTTTAGTGCATCTTCATCTTCCTCTTTGCTTCCTCTCTGCTATTATGTACAAGGGGCTTTGACATCAGGGACACGGGGGAGAGGGAAGAGATGGTGGCTGTATATTGTTTATAAATTTCTTCTTTATGAAGTACTTTTCTCAGAAGTGTAGTATCATTATCTTTGCTATTGCAAAGCTGCAGGACATTCCAGGAACACTTTGAGTTTATTACATCAGCTCCGGATTGTACTTGAAAATTGTTCTCTGATATGTCATATTTATTGTTGAAATAAACAGAAACTTCCAAATCAAAAAGCTATTCTTCTAAGTACTTCAACATTTCATATGCTGAGCAGTCACATTAGAAATTACACGGCTGAACTTTTGTATGAATCTTCAGTGTTTTACTTACAGCTGCGCTTTTGCCTTGATACTTTTTCACATAAAGTTAATAAAAATAATGCATGTTTTATAGAAACAGAAATATAATATGCAAACCATAAGATAAAACATATTATTCCTTCTTCAGGAATATAAGTTGGCACTTCTACAGTGCTATGGAAGATACCTTCAGCAGTTTTATTCTGCAAACCTTGATGATATCATTGACAATGTGCATCAGTTTAAATCCACCTTTTTTCCAAATGGTTTCAGAGACGAATATGCAGTACTTACGGTAGGTTTGTGTTTTGTGGCTTTGTTTGTTTGTTTGTTTGTTTGTTTTCCTTTAATTGTAAAAGACATTTACAGCTTCAAAACAAGTAGCCTATTTTATCTCCCACAAATTTACTTCATATTAATATTAACTAGTCTGTATTAGTTTATTGATGCGGATTGTGTTGAGATTAAAGGCATAGGTATGATATGAATATCCAGAGCTGGTGGACATTTCTAAGAGGATATAAGTACTTATGCTGCTGTGACATAGACCTGCCACTGTCAACTTAATGTTAAAAAAGACATTTTTCTCTGAGTGGCTTATTTTGTGACAGTCTGTAGCAGCAACTCTGTTGCAGCTTCAGCAACTCTGAAATAACTTGCTATTAACCACTGTCAGAATGATGCTGTGGGCAAAATTTGGTCAGTGTCCAAGTGTCCTGCAATTGTAGAAATTTCTGTACTGTAAAACTGGAAAGAATGCAAGAGAATTAAAACGTTGTACTGTAATTTGTACCATAAATATGCAAAAATACCTCAAGTAAAAAAAGCTCATGACATAGGAAAAACACAGCGTTGTGTTATTATCAACAGATTATTTGCTCCATATGAGCAAGAGGCAGAATGAGGAATAGTTTTGTAAGTGCTGTAAGTTCTGGGGAGCCATGTGATCTCAAGAGTATGTTAGCACCCTTTTGTGTTAATTGCTTATCAAAGCAGGTGCTTCCAATTTGGCATTTGTTATCCATGGAACATATAGGGGGAATGCCAAAAACATGCTAGATTTTGCTCTAAGCAATTCTTTGCTGAGAAGCTCTGCTTACAGTACATGGTGGATATTTAGAAATAAACTAATGCCACTTAGGAAGAAATCCTTTAGTCTGAGGGTGGTGAGGCATTGGATGAGATTGCCCAGGGAGGCTGTGGATCCCCCATCCCTGGAAGTGTTCAAGACCAGGCTGAATGGGACTTGGAGCAACCTGGTCTAGGGGGAGGTGTTCCTGCCCATGGCAGGGCAGTTGGAAGCTGCAGATATTTAAGGTCCCTTCCAACCCAAACAATTCCATATTTTGTTATCAAGAACAAGAAAAGGAAACCAAAGGCTTCTCCTGTGTAATGAGCTCATCAAATGGATATTCCTATAGTGAGAGATTGTAAATAGGTGTTTACAGTCAGGAGAAAAAAGCAGGCAGTTTATTTAAAATCTAGAAGCAGATGTTGCGGTACAAGAGAAACTCTGTTTATACTTGTTTTTTTCATACATAGTTCAGCTTTCTAGAGAGAGTACGATCAAAGACTATATTAATCCATTTTATTTAAGTTTTTAAAAAATGCTTTGTTAATAAATATGAAGTTCCAGAGATGGTTTCTCCTGTTTTCTATGTTCTAGACCTTGAATCAGTCATAATGCTTGATGTTATAATGAATCTAAACTAAAACACCTGTTCTGTAACTTGGCCTTTAGACACTGAAATATCCCCAAATTTTGAGATATGGAGTCTATCTTGACAGTGATCTCTGCAGCTGCAAATAGATAATCATAATGTGTCAAATGATTCCATCTAGAGGCCTTTTATGTAATTTTTTTGCCAGGCTTTTGTGGCTAGCTTTTGTTTTGTAATATAGCACTAATTAAATCATAGAAATGGAGTTCCTGGCCTTGAAACTTCCAGTTTTGGTGAATTAACTGCAAAAATTAATATAATGTCAAATATTATCAGGTTAGTAGGCTTCTGAGAAGGTGGTAGGTACTGACTGGCTGACTGGCTGTGTCCCACTTAGCTCATTTCCTCATCATGTTGGTTTCTTCAGATGATTCTGTACTTCAGACAAGACTGAGATCACAGCATGATAGGTCTAAAAAAAAAAAAGAGAAGGAACAATGCATCTGTAGAAAAGTAACAGATGAGAGTGATAAATAAGATACCTGTGATACAGATGGAGAAGTGCAGAAAAGTTCGAGACTGCCATAATTTACAGAGGACATCTACAGAGAAGCCAAGAACTAAAGACAGATTCTTTGAATATCAGTTTAATGCCTCATCCATCCTTTCTCCCTACAGCCCTTCCAGCAGCCCCCGTGCACTCCATGCATTTTCATCCTGTGATGCAGCAGGAACTGACTCAGGCTGACAATGCAGCAACCTTAAAGCTTGGGAACTTTCTCCATATCCTAATGTCACATTGATTTTTTTGCTGGTATGCTGGGTCTTTCAGTGCTCACCATTTTGTTGTGCTTTGCTGATATGAAGCTGACACATGTATCTATTTAACTACCTATATTATCTGTGTATGTTTTCATGTGTTTTAGTTCCGTGCTTTGCAGGGGAGAAATATTTGCATCTATCAGATGGTTTGCAGCAGTGACAGAAATCTCCAGAATGAAGAATCCCTGCAGACTTGTTTCAGTGTCTTGTCCTCATTGCAACTCACTATGCAATTGGCTTTACCTCAGGAGAATTTCTGCTGGCTTATCTACAATGGTACCTCGGGCTTTCCATTTGAATTCCTTTGCTAAGCAACCTATGGAACTAAACTCTATACATATTCTTTCAGGCCATCCTAAGGGTTGTGAATAAATCTTTAGTTAGTCTTCAGTCACAGTGGGGTTTTGTGGGTTTCGTTTTGTTTTGTTTTTTTCTAAAATAATTTTTTTTTACATTGAAGTTTCTACATGCTCTCCCTTTTCCAGGTGGGCTGTTGGAAAAGTAATAGATTTTTCATCATAGCTGTGGATAGAATGTACAAATAAACTGAAATCTAACAGCATAGGTTTTTCGGGCTTGTAGTTTGTTTTTTTTGTGTGTGTGTGGTGTCTTTGTTTTGTTTTGTTTTTGAAAGGGATTGCAGGTCTAAGTAGAAAACTGTTGTTTGGCTTTATATCTTTTCTTTAATGTTCTTTAAGGGCAGAGTTAATAGTAAACCTGCTTTAAAAATACCATATGGCATATAAGAACTTGAATCTCTGTATATGATTTTAGTGTGCTACTTATAAATTCTTGAATTAGGAAAAAAAAAAAAATTGAAGAAAAAATTGAACTTCCATGAACCAGAAAAACCAGGAATGATATATCAAGATTTTTATTTCAAGAACAACCACAGTGGTTTTTTTGCTTTGAAGGGCAATGGTGTTTAATCAAAAGTCAAAAGGCTATTATTAATTATTTTTTCTATGAACAACTGTTGCAATATAAATTGAAGAGATGATGTGTTTTTATTTTGATTTTGGAAAATTTAATTTCTGCAAACTTTAACTGATCAAAATGATTTTGTTTTGCTGGGAATATCATTGGCCCCAGTCCCTATTTTTGAGGTGTTTTTTATTTGTCTTGTTCTATGGGAGAAGAATTAAAATTAAAATATGCTCACCTGCCATTTGTAAGTCTCCTGCCTGTGTGTGGGACAGGTCTCTACCAAGCCTATCTAAGAAGCTAATTAAAAGTGGCAATAGCTCAGATTTTACTCAGTTTCAGAGCATTTTTCTGCAATTTCTGTCAATAGATTTTATGCTTTTTTACAGATTTGACTGATAAAAAGAAATTTCCTAATGCTTATTCTATTCTTGCTTATTGGGATAATAACACCCTCTATGACAGTTGACATTGTGATGGCTCCTGCTCCCACAGATGTCCCTTTCTGAACATTCATACAGACAGAATAATAGGCTTACTTTTTTTTTTTTTTTTTTTTTTTTTTTTTTTTTTTTTTCCAGGACTGCAATGTCTTTTATGTTTCTGGGGCTGATTTATGAAAAGCAATTTTGCAGCATAGCCTAAATTTTTGACAGGATAAGTCACTTTGATATTCTTGAAAACTCTCTAGTCACAGTTTTTTTCATTTCACTTATACTTAATATCATGCAATACTGGGTTTGTCTGTCAGGACAGTGCCATTACAGATAAAAGAGTCATGTAAGGTAAGATTTGTGAGTAGAGATAATACTTGCTTTATAGAGGCTGGCATTTGGGGATAAAAGTAAGATTTTTCTCTCTATTTGTTACTTAACAAAAATTTGATACGGTGTATTTTAAAGATTTCATTCTTTTATTATATTACTTCATTGTGTAGGTATTTTTGAAGCTAGTGTTGTCCGAGTCTTTAATGGCTTCATCTACAGTATGAAAGTAGCTTTAGAAAAATCATTTATTTTTTCAGCCTCTGGAAGTAACAAAGCAGATATAAGAAAAAGTTTTAGTTGGTTAGCAGATTAAATTTCATGTAGTATTATAGATCTTATACTTCATATATTTATATAGTTTATATAATTACATACATTTATAAGTTTGCTATTTATTTTGATTTATTTTTACAGGTACTATTCATATTTACACCATATGCAGGCATTTGATGACGATAGGTCAGTCTGCTAAGGTATGGCAAAGCAAAGAAAAACATTTGAAAAATTTACACAAGATGGGAAAATGCGCCTGTGTTTTGCATAACATTGTATCCTGCCTTTTGTGTTTCATTGTCATTGCCAGCAGTAGCTCTTTGTCACAAGGGGATAAATTGTCTTGGTTGCAAAATGGGCAATTTTTAAACCCCCATGCCTTCATTACTCCACTCCTTCATCAGGTGTGGAATGAAGCCCAGCAGGATGTCATGCTGGTATTTGAAATGGGATTTTTTTGGCTGCTTCGGAGGGCTTTAGATCCCTTTTTTCCCAAGAATTGTTCTTTCATTTCGTGAAACGTGGGAATGTACTGACACCTGGTGGCTACCTTTTCTGTTGTAAATACTTGTTAAAAATCACCTGGCCTTTCCTCTGTGCCCTTTTCTTTTTAACTGGTAATGTAATTCTTGCTTGTGCTAGATTTACTTTTTTCTTAATCCGGTGTATTTTCTTATTTGTTGGTCTATTAATCTTGCATTGAGCAGGAAAGACTTTATGTCTTTCAACATCATTTATTGTAATCAGAAGTAATTTATAACCTCCATTAGTGTATTTGGGCATTTGCTATACAGGAAACAGAGGAATTTATCATCGGTATTTCAGATTCTTGAAATTCAGACAAAAGGAAAATCTGTATATTGATTACTTTAGGACTAAGGTTGTGCATATGCTGTGTACCTGAGGGAACAGCTGACCCAAAGACAATACAAGGAGAAGATACTGTTTAATCAATTTAGTAGGACTAATTAAAAAAATTAGACTGCTGCAATAACTGTGTTAGCCCTGAAGTTAAGATCCAGTGGTCTAGTTCCATGGAGGTAAATTAAGCAGGCAGACCCCATTGCATCCCAAAGAAGCTTGCTAATCTTGCTGAAAACTAGCATGGAAAATAAAGTTCACTAGAGCTGACAAAGAGGGAGAGAGTTCTCAAACCAAGAGCAGATGAGAGGTAAAGGCAGGACCTCTTTTGGGTGGAAAGGCTATAGTGAACTGGAGTGGTTAAGGTAGCTTGGAGACTAAAATGTTATTCTTTGACATAGTTTCAGATGAGAAGCAAAAATATGCAGGAGGAGTGCTTTGTATCAATGAAACATATTAAAAATTAATACAGTTTCTATGATCTCCCCCACCCCTTTTAATTTGTATTACCAGTTGAGGGTAAATCTTTATATATGTCCTTTAATATATTTATAAAGTTTAGAATGCAGCCAGCTTGAAACTGAATTTCTTCAACACAGGTCCTGGAATACTTACTGTGGGCCAGTATATGTATGGAATCATCCATTCCACTCTTATCTGTGCATTATTTGACATGGAGAGCCACCCTGTATACTGCAGTTTCTCAGTGTTATTATGATTGTCAAGCCGGCATTCATGGAGAGGTATATTGATTTACACAATATTTCAGATGGAATTAAATGGGAAATAAATCATTATCTAAATATTCATGCTTATGATCAGATTGTATATATTTAGAGCTCTGCCCATAGTCCAAAATTCAACTGTGAAGTGGAGGAGTGTTCCCACATAGAATCATAGAATTGGCTGGGTTGGAAGGGACCTCAGAGATCATCAAGTCCAACCCTTGACCACTACCACTGCAGTTAATCAATTAAATTTTAAATGCATTAGAAAATTGTAATATAACCATATATAGAAGTGCATAGATGTAGCATGAAGTGTTTGCCAGTATTCATGAAAATATACTGTGTTTTGCAAAGGTTTTGTTTCCAATTGTTGTTCATGACCTCACTTTCACTGCAGCTTTTTGCAGTTGTCAGTAGTCAAGAATGATATCATTCTAAAAAATTACGTACAGAATATGAAAACAAAGTATAATAATTTTTTTTTTTTTAATACTTTGGACAGATATTTGCTCGACGTGGTCTGATTCAGATTTATGAACTTAAGCAATTAGAAAATACCAATCCTTTGCTGGAACATTCAGAGACAAAACCCTCTTTTATAGAGGCCACTATAAAGGTATAATTCTGCAATTCATTATAAACATTATAATTCATGTGAATAGAACATGTAGCACAGTTATTTACTACTTTTTTCTTTGTGTCAGATGTCTGTAATGATTTTCAAGAGAGCAGTATATGAATCCAGAAGGAAGCCAGAAGACTGGTTTCGACCTAAGTTAAGAGTTAACTTCAAAGAAACACAAAATGTAAGTCTGAAATCCTTCTCTGTGTTTACAGTTTGCATGTGATGAGTATGTGTTATAATTCTGCTTAATACATATGATACTATTCAAAGGAAAATGTTTTACTCTTTCAGTTTCATGTTAAACACTATTATTAAAATTCAGAACAAACTTGAAAGGAAGGAAGATGGAGGAATTACTATTTTAGAAAATAATGAATGTTCTAGCATGTTCTATATCTTAGCTATTATGTTAGCAATAAATAAAAGATAAATCTTGTTCAAATTCATACTTAGTGTATGGGGGTCCTGAGTTTTCCCTGCTTGGTTAAGTTACTGTGAAGATAAAGAGATACTTTGAATCAAAGCTACTGCATTTAAGTTTTTTTTTATACTTACATCGAAGAACTCTCTTAAGTCTTGTGACATTTTTTTTGCAAGCCACTTAATTTTCTGCAAGATACCGTGAATTAGAGAAAGACAACGTCAGGAAGGAAGGGTGGAAGGAAGGGAAGGGAAAGGCCTAAACCTCAATATATTTAAGAATGTGGGGTTTGCACATTTAAATACACTAGTCAGCTTTCTCAAGGTCAGATGATTCTGGAAGACTTAGATGTTTCTGAATGATCATCTAAACATCTTGCTGAATTAGGATATTAGGAATTCCATGTGCTTTCAAATAAAGGTGTTTGCTCAGCAGGCACCTGTAGTGTTGCTAGGAACCTGTGTCTATCACATAGCAGGAATCTCATCAGTCTCATCTTCAGAAGCTTGAAAAATCTTCAGTAACTAAATTTGTTCTGCAGTGTCTGTTTGGCTTTCTGACAAAACTGAATGCCATAAATAAACAAGAAATTGTTAGATATTGTACAGTTAATTACTTTCCCCTCCAAAAGTCTTTTACTTCTGAATGTTCTACAACAATTTTCACTACCTTATTTAAGATGGAATTTTGTTGACTTTTCCTCTTTGTTTCATCATGCCTTTTATAGTTTTACAAGACATGTTGAATGATGTAAAATCTGAAAGCACTGTTTCAGTAATTATTTCAGAGTAATTCACAGGTTTATTAAGTGTCAAGTAAAGGAAAAAATATGTGCTTTTACTTGGGAAAGTGCTAAATAAATGCAACTGAAATGTTGATGGATTATGAGTAATATCTTAACGTACTACATCTCTGATTTACTCTTCATCTGTTAATGGTTTGATAGCCATGTAAACAGAACACTTTAAAATATTTCCTTAAAAAAACCTCTGATTTCTTAGCTGCCAATAGTGCAAATATATATCTTTTGTGTTCTGCCTTGTAGTTTTATGTTGCACTGTTTGAATTATGCAAGTGGGGAATATAATAGTGTTTTGCTTACATGTCAGTGCTTAGAATCTGCAAAATATGTAGAACTATGAATATATCATATAGATATATCATATATATGATATAGAATATGATTTTCTGCAAAATATGTAGAACTTTTGAAAAAATAATGAAAATAGAAAAATCATGTATGATTTCTTATGGTCAAGACTATATCATTTTATAGAGAGATCTGGATGCCCTAAACTACATGGCCTTAATACTCTTACTTAATGTTTGTTCTGTTGTTTTCCTAAGAAAATACCATGCAGCTGTGCATGTTGTTGCTAGGAAGTTACAGCACTTAGCATGAGGCTTTGCTGTGACTTTGAATAACAAAATTTGTAACACTAATATATTCTCCAGTATTTTATTTTCTGTTTTAAATATGTACTTTGTGATGGAGAGCTTTGTAATGGAAAATCTGCCTTGTTGTAACTCAGTTTAAATATTAGGCTTAAAGGCCGTATTAAAGGCTTACATTGCCTTTTTTTACATAGCTACCATGGCCTCGCACTATCACTGAACAGCTGCTGACAGAAATGTTTGAAGGTGCTGCAGCTCAGTTCCTTGCCATCCTGGAAGCTCTGTCTGATAGTAGCAGGCGTGTGTTGTGCCCTGAACCACCTACTCCTGATGAACCTGAAGTTCGTGATGTCATTTCAGAGCTTTTTTTTGCAGGACTGGAAATCCTCACAGGTAACAGCATAAAGAAGTCGAATGTTGGTAAACAGCCAAGACCTCCGTTGTATTAGTTTTTCCTTTGCCATTTCATTTTTAACATTAGCATCTGTAAAAGCAGGTAATCTTCATAAAATTTAAGATAAAAAACTGGGTCAATATCTATTGTCTGTTCCATCAGTAGAAATTTACAGTAATTTACACGTTTCCTCAACAAGATGAAGTTCACTTTCTTCATAGCAGCCCATGTAGTGCTATGCCTTACATTTGTGGCTAAAATAGTGTTTTTGGGGAACAGACCCATGTTTGGCAGTTGCTGAGCAGTGCTTGTGCAACATCAAGGCTAACTCTCCAACCCTCCTCCTCACAAAGGCCACTAGGCTGGGGGTGGGCAAAAGGTTAGGAGAGGTCATAGTTGGGATAGATGACCTAAATTCAACCAACAGCTATTCCATACCACCTGATGTCACACTAAGGGAGAGGATGGGAGCACGTCAGTTGTTATGGTATTTGCCTTCCCAAGGAACTGCTGTGCATCTTAAGGCCTGGCTTTCTTGGAAGTGGATAGACAGCTGCCTGTCTATGAGAAAAGTGAATAATTTTTTTATTTTTTTATTTTTTTTCCCTTTGCTTGCATGCACAGCTTTTGCTTTTCTTAGTAAACTGTCTTTGTTTCAACCCGTGAGCTTTTCAACATTACTTTCTCCCTCTATCCTGTTGTGGAGGGGGAGAGAGAGCCCGTGAGGCAGGGTCTGGAAGCTAGGCAAGGTCAGCAACCATGGTGTTTCATATACATTAAAAAAAAATAAATCCATCAGACTTAGATTTGCAAACCTGACAAAAACACTGGACTTGATGATTCCTTCCAAACCTTTTTTTTTTTCTTGTGCTATTAAATGAATATAGCCATAGGCACAGAGATACTTTGTCAATAAAAGAATTTTATGAACAAGTACACTTCAGAATCATACTTTCTTGATATGACTACTGAGAAGTCAAGTACAATGTAAACTAATGTAATGGATTTTCTATTATGAAGGTGGAGTGAGCAGTACTGATATTCAAGGAGGTCATTACACTGATCATTTTGGTATAATTAATGCATCGTCAACCCTTTTGCACTTAATACTATCAGGTAAATTAGCTTTAAATTTCCAAAGGATTCTGTACTTAGTAATGCAAATACTTGATAAGTAGAATTAATGTTCATGTTAGTCGCAGTTCTATGCATAAAGGAACTGCAAAATCCTGTCCTCTTTGCACAAGATATGCTTGTTTATTTGTGTATTCTTAAGTTTTTTTAAGGAATTATTAGAGATATTATGATTATCCTAACAAAAGTGTTACTTAAATATTTAAATTATTATTAAATAGTAATGTATGGACATTCTAATCACATAGTAGTTCATCTAGATATATTATTTCCCCTAAACAGTGATTCAAAGGCCAAATTCTGCAACAATGTCCTTATCCATTCTCATGGAAGAGAAGTAGGATGCAGTAATAGAAGGACTGTTATAAGCTTGTTAAAATCCTTGGGCCAATCACTGTGCTGCTTTGGAAAATAACAACTATTACTAAGTTAATGTTATTAATGTGTGTTAGCTGAGTGACCACGTGCCCAGGTGATATAGCAATGACTGTGGCATATTCTTAGGACTGCAGAGTAGCACTGAATACATTAGCTAAGACACTAAGAACTTGCTTAGAATTCCAAGGACCTGGAAATCCCTGTTCTGCCTTTACTGTGGTTTGGATAAACTTGAAGAGTGATAAAATAGACTGATATTGTCTACACGCATGTATTCTGATAGAGTAATGAGAAGCACTCATCTGTCTTGAAAGACACTGTGCTATTTTTTCTATGCATTTTTGAAACTAAATTTCAGGTAAGAAGGGTCATTATGGGGCGATACCCAGACTTTAGCTCTTTCTGCAGCAGAAAGGACAAGCTCCTTGATAGTCTTTACTAATATGCACTGTTATCAATAATAGTGCAGCCTCTTTGGCATGTAACAGGAAATTGCAGGTATATTATTAAAGTAGTATTTAAGTACAGGCATTACAGAAAAATGATAAAGGTCTTGTTTCTTGTGGAGCTATTAAAACATCCTTCACGATTATGCTGACTGTTAAACAAAAACATGGAGTTTTATCTTTTTTTCTTACTGATATATAAAAATATTTTCTAAATGATGAAATGTTTTTTGTCATCATTGCAGGAGAAAAGGGAGTATCTGGAGATGCAGCTGTGAAATTCGTAAAATTAGCTTTCAGCTATGAAGAGTGGGATGTGTTTGATTCTGCTATTGAATTTGTTTTTAATTTTCTTCAGGTAATCCAGATGCTATTTAGACTTTATATAGTCTTTTCCTATGAGAATAAGAAAGATTGTTTGAAGTACCTATGTCTCAGACAAATTTCTATTGTTTTGGGCTTTTTGTTCTCTCTCAATTAGGCTCAAGATGACCCAACATGGAAGAAAGCTGAAATGGAACTCAAACTTCTTGCACTGATGCAAACTTTACTATTTCCAAGAAAACCTAAACACACTTTTTCTATTAGTGGCAATGATGCCAAAGAAGCTATGATGATGCCTTATGGTTCTGAAAAGAAGCAATCACTTAGAAGTGAGTGTTGTTAAGTTTTAGCTGTGTTTGCATTTCAAATATTTTGCACCAAACATTTTTGTTTATTATTTAAAAAATATGTGGTATGGTGGATGCAGTGTTCTGTAGCAAAAACTAGCAACTGAGAAATTGTCATGTATTGAATTTTGTCCAGTTTTCATTTTTAAAAACAGGACTTTATAACATTTCCCTGAAGTGTGAGAATGCAGGCTGTACATTAAACATACATGAAATTATATGCAACGGTGTAAAATTAATGGATGTTTTCAGATGGATTTTCAGGAAACAAATTAAATAGCCATGTTTGACTTTCTTTTATCTGTTCTTATACTTCATTTATGTAAAATTTCTTGACATCAAAGCAAGAAAAAATTACTAGACAACTGTAGTTTAATTCCATGACATTCCAAAAAACCTGCAGATATCTAGAAAATTTTCTGTTTCCAAAAGTAGAAATGCTGACTTTTCACTGAAATTAATAAACATGGGAATATCTGTCCCCTTTTTATTTACTGTTTCCTGGATCATATTATCTACTGGCATAAATTGTTAAGTGAATTCACTCAGATGTTTTCAACCTAGAAGTAACATCTTGACTTTCCTTTTCTTCCTTCTCTAGAAACTTTGAATATAGATCATGGAGATCCTCCTCATGATCTTATGATTTTGGCAACAACAGTTTTATCCTGTGTTTCCACACCTAAGCAGGTATAATAAAATTAGAGACATTCCTTCTGAATGAATCATATGATATAAAATGAATGCATATCATTCAGCATTAAAGGAATGAGTTGCATGGTTAACAAGCTGCAAACATGAAATAGCAAAAAAGAAAAAAAAAAAACATGGATAAGATGTGATCAATTTTTGGTTTTAAAAAAATAGTATTTCAAGTATTTCAAAATAGTGTTTCAATTTTAAAGAAGTTTTATTGATGCTCTATACTCTGGCTACTTAAAAATGTTTAATAGATACTGAATCCATTTGGAATATGATAGAACTAATTGCATGTTTCGGCTAATCAAGCAGAGATTGGATTTCTGGTATTAGATATAGGTGCTCAGCTGTAGGAAACATTTCTGCAATATTTATGGAAATGGAAGCAGTGACCCTAAGGAATGATAATGCCTTTATAGCAGTGATATGCCTGCAATTTAGTATAAGTTCTCACTGCAAACAAACCAATAAGAAGCAGCAACAACAAAACCAAAGAAAGTGAGACTTTGTGCTGAAGTCTGTTCTACAGAATAATCCAGAAGACTGATGAAAACTGTCCTTAGAAAGAATGTGTTCTGCTTTTTAATGTTTGAACTACAAAATTAATTTTAGATATAACTTGAATAATGTTCCAGTTTGAATATAATTGGTCCACACATCTTTTTAACTTTAGCTTGATATTTTCAATCATAATATCCTGCCTATATGGTAGTTATACCTGTAGATAGTATGATTTCTCGTTTTTTTACATGACCACTGTATTATAGAGGCAGGTTACCTGAGTTTAAATGCTTCTGGTTCTTACACAGTTACCCACAAATCTCCTCAGAACCTAACCTGTGTGGGAAAGAAAGAAAAATTCTCCCCTGATTAACAATGAATTCACTGATGGTGACATTACATGATAGAGTTGAGCCAATCTAACACCTTGCTGCCACCAAATGAATAGCAGAAGTCATCTTGATTTACTTCTTTTTTCAGGTTTTTTTTCCACCTCTTCAGTTCTCAATATCAATAGCACTGAATTCTTAACCTTGTACATATATGAGTGTACAGATAGTGTGGGTATAACACATAAGTTTCATTATACCTGAGACACTGTTCCAACTTGGGTATAAATGGCAATTAAGATGTGTGACTGATCCTTATTCACTGTTCAGAACATGTGTAACACAGAGTAGGTGGGCTCTATTGCCTTTTAAAATGGCTTAATTAGGAGGCTAACTGAAAAGAGTTTTGAATTTGTTAACTTTTCTCTTCACAAGATGCAGATGTGTTTTAACATTTTCTTCAGTTGTTAGATATTCCACTCCAGATTTTTTTCTAGTTAAGTCATTCTTGACTGCTCCTTCATCAGAGATGCACTAACAACACATGGACTTTGGCAATGCAAAATGAAGCTGACTAATCTGCAAATATTTAAATATTGTACTAAAAAATAAAAAACTTGTTAAATTACATTACTTAATTTCCCTAGAATGTATGGACTATTGTAACACTTCACAGATAGTTTATTTTCTTGCCTCTCTCACATAATTTTGATCTCACTGCTTTCCTTGTCTATACTACTGTTAAGAGCTTGGCAATAAAAAAGAAATAGCATCCCCACTGTCCCCCCCTCCCCTGGCTGCCTCTAAAACTCCTTTTATTGATGGGAGAATAAAAGCTTGGCTAGTCTACCAGAAATTACTTTAAAATGTATTTCTTAAGCTTTCTGAATGTTTTCATTCCTTATAAGACAGTTAATTGTCATTATGGCTTTTTTATGTGCTTGCTTTGAAAAAAATTGAGACTGTTTATCTGTTTATGTACTGAGTGTTTTGACAGTGTTTATATACATACCTATTTTTAAAATCACATTGTTGATTCTTTCCAGAATATCAAACCAGACAAAGAAATACTTGTTGATGTAATAAAGTTTTTGTGGCAGAAGTGTAAAATGGGACTTCAGCGAATCCAAATGAGAGGAAGTGACTTCTTAAAATACATCCACAAACACAAAGCTTACCAAGTACTTCTTTATTATAATGTATTTCTCTTAATATGAATGTGGTCTGTTATAGTAAAGCCAGGATAAAATACTGGTATCCAGTCCTAGTATACATTTTCTTATGGTAAAATGCATATAAATCTTCTTCACTGAAAATATGGATTGTATATACAGTTTGAACATGCTGCACTGCCACATGGCAGTATCAAAATATCTCAGCCTTGTCCCAGTACAGTAACACATGCTCTGCCATTTGTCCATGGTGCCAAGAAACTAAAACAGTGAACAGGCTTTTGGTGAAATGCAGTCCTCTGAAGGGTAATTTGCACTATTTTATCTAGGCTGCCAGTTGATGGGAACCAGTTTCTGGGGAAGTTAATTTTGTGGCCCTGATCCCCATAGTAAAATTGTTTAGATATTCACCATAAGGGGTGTATGGTTGCTTTTCTCTGTGTGTAGAACAGGAGCATTCAAGTTTCTTTTATCCTGTTCAAGTGGAAGGGTACAGGGATAAATGAAAGGCAATTAATCAAGAAGACTTACCACAACTAAAAGTTTGGCCTGTAGAACACTCATAAACCTTTCTAAAATAATAATGAAAGAATATTCTAAAATTAAAAAGTCTGCTGTCTGAAGAATTAGGACATTTGGAGCAGCACAAATTTAGCATCTGAGTCTGTGGCATTCAAAAAAAGAATCCAAATCCAGGAAAGGTTGTGTACCTGTTTATGAATTGTTTATGAATATTTTTGAATGTGTGCAAAACCCTGTCTACCTCTGTAATGCATAAATATCTCAAAAAAAAAATTTGTTTTAACTCTGTTTTGGTTCTTCTCTTCCCCCAACCCCATTTTTAGTGGGTTCACATACTCTGGATAATAAATGAAATAATTCAGAAGAACAGCATAGCAGACACTGATGTTGCAATGCATGCAGAGATAACCTTATGGCTAACTGCAATATTGGAAAATGCAGCTGATTCTACAAGAAAATCTAAGGAAAAAAAAGGTAAAGCTTTCCAAAAAAATGTAGTTTTTTTTCAAGAATGACTGTTCTGAGTTGAAAACTTGAACAAATATATCTATTCAAAAATTACTGTGAAGAGATTGTTGAGAATAAAATAGTAATTATTTTGTATGCACAATTTTATCCATAACCAGAGCTAATGAAACCTGTTTTTTAAAGGTTTTGGTGCCTTATTTCCTTAGATTTCCAGTTCTACAGAAATAACCCCTTTTTGAATCTCATCTCTTATGACTCACCCTCCCCACAAGTCTTCAACGTGGCTCTTAGCCCCTTCAGAGAGGCCTCAGATCACTCATATGTTCTCTGAATATTGGCTGGGCAGAAGACAGTATTTGCTGTAGTCCATGTAGAGCATTCAAGTGCTGGTTGACTAGTGACAGGCCAAAGGGAAGAGTGAAATACTGAGGTCATACTGAAACTTTTGCTTTTATTAGGGCATTAATTATTGATTTGGATCTCTTGTCTAAACAAGTCTTGATTTTCGTATAGGAATTCAATTGTCTTTGAAATTGAACTTAACTTGGCTGACATTATTGTGATGTAATGCAATCACAATCACAGAAACAAATTTCCTTCCAAAACCTGACTAATGCTGTAAAGTATGAATGTTTAGATGTACTTTTTAAGAGTTCGTTCTTGTGGATGTAGGATCTTGGAATATGGATTCTCATAATGTTTGATGCTACCTAGACAGTAGATTTTATGGACCCTTTTAGAAAATATTTAAGAACAGAGGAGAATGACAAACCCTTTCCCTCTTTTGAAAGTAAAAAAAATCTCAGAACACTACCATTCATTATAAAGGTAGAGCAGGTATAGTTTTCTGTGATGTTATGAAAGTCATACCATTCTAATGGAGATCAGATGAGTCCTCATTGTAGCATCACTGCTGTTCTTTTCATTCAGTTTAAATATGTCTTTTTGTTGGAAAAAAAAAGTTAAATTCACAGGAGTCATTTGTCAAAACAGGCTGATAAATAGTTGAGCACATGCTTATGCTGGAAAGAGTTCTTTTACTGAATGAATGCTGAGTGAATGTAGATTTTTTTTTCTCTTTACAAAGAGAGACAGTGAACAATCAGAAACAAACAGGTGAATGTGGTGCAAGGAGTACAGGACTGACTAGCAGGTTGTTCCCCTAAAATTTTAACAGGCTAGAGGGCTGTAATCAAGAACAAAGAAACTGCCTCCTCTTGCTTTGTGAAGGAAAGCACAATTCTGCATGCATTCTTTATAAAGTAAAATAATTCAAGCAATCCAAATGAATGTCAAAAGGGTGATAATACCCCTCAAGGAGTATTAAAGTAAAATATATATATAATAAAAATGTGACCTCACATATTTAAAAATCCTCCTATAAGTTAAATTTAGCGTTAAATCCACTGTGAATTAGACAACAGTAGAGTTGAAGTGATTTAATGATGGAAAATAAATATCACTGTTGTAACAATGTGAAGAACAACAAAATAAGTCCAGGTTTCATTGTCTTGGATATAATGTTGCTATGAAAAATAGGGTACATTTAAAAATACTACATTATTGGATAATCATACATTGAGTTGATGTAATTGTATTTATGTAGCTATTGCATTTAAACCTCAAAAACTTTGCAATTCACAATATAATTATATCTCATAGTCAACTGCTGAAGCACTCAATTATTGCCCAACTTGTAAGTTAGTAGTAGCGCTAATCAAATGGTACTAAGATTTGCTGACCATATTTAATTTTCACTTTCTGATTTTCTTTCTATAAAAAAAGGTAGTAGAAGTGTCTCTTCCTTGCAAGATGAAACGTGTGATATTCCTGAAATACTGATGGTAATGTCTAGTTAATTTTTAATTAATACAGAATTTTTGAATAGCATAAGAACACTTATTTAATGAAGCATTTTATGAAGCATTTAATACAATTTGGCATTTAGCTTTATAAAGCTGAAATGTTTCTCACACTCAGGCTAGTGTAGAGGAAAAGCAAAGATATTTTCTCAAATAAAATCTGAAAATTTTCCTGTAATCTTTTAAAGTAATTTGTGATACTGAAGTTTGATTTGAAACTGTTTTCCAGTATGATCATACTGATTTCCACTGTCCACTATTTTTATGCTTAGTACCATCTTTAAATGGTTCGATCGCAAGTTTTTAAATGATCATATAAACTTTATTCATAGAATCATAGAATCATAGAATCAGTTGGGTTTTAAGGGACCTCTGAGATCATCAAGTCCAACCCATATTCCTTGTGTCATTTAGGACAATATTTTGCATTGTGCTTTTGCTTGTTTGTTTTAGTAATGGCAGTGATGTGGAATAGATGGAACATCCTGAGTGTCCTTGCTTGGTCCAGTGAGTTCAGTGCTCAGTACTTTGCAGAAACATTCAGTCAAATATTTCAAAATTACTTACTAAAACACATTAATAGGAAAAGACATAGATTAGTCTGAGGATCTGGGAATTTTGCTAATGATATGTCTTAATGCTTACACACATGGAGAACCTTTAGTTCAGTGACTGTCTACTTAGGGGTGTTTTCTGACAACTTAGTTTTTCCTTATCAAGATCTAGTGGAACATTGGAAAGCTGCTCGTGTAAAACACTGTCAACTTAATTCTCTTAAGTCCATTTTCATTCTGCTGTAAGTAACTCTCTGAGATAGTAAAATGTTTTCTGAGAGTTGAAGGAAAATCAGTCCTAAATAAATTAAAATAACTTTAAATTTCAAACATTGACATAAGTCTATGAAAACATGGTGCCTATGTAAAGGTTATCTAAGTTTAAACTGCATCAGCTAAAAATAATAGCACTTCACTTTTGATAGTCCATGTTGCAGCTTTTAATGTTGTTATCCCATAAGGTGTGTTTTTACGTGTTTTAATTTCAGAAAAGTCCTATAGAACAGTTACAAGTTGCTTATGAAAGTCTTGAAAAAGCAATTAATGAAATGAACACATCTCACTTGATGACCCTTGTGCCAGATGGAAAGTCGATATTTGACAACTGCTATACAAAGGTAAACTCTACAAAAATCTACCCTGCAACAAAATCAATAAATAAAATATTGGATTTTGATGACACAAACCTAGTATTTTCATACAATCATAGAATTGGCTGGGTTGGAAGGGACCTCAGAGATTATCAAGTCCAACCCTTGATCCACTACCGCTGCGGTTACCAGACCATGGCACTGAGTGCCACATCCAGTCTCTTTTTAAATATCTCCAGGGACGGAGAATCCACTACTTCCCTGGGCAGCCCATTCCAATGTCTGATCACCCTCTCCGTAAAGAAATTCTTTCTAATATCCAACCTAAACTTCCCCTGGCACAACTTAAGTCCATGCCCTCTTGTCTTGTTGAAAGTTGCCTGGGAAGAGAGCCCAACCCCCCCTGGCTCCAGCCTCCTTTTAGGGAGTTGTAGAGAGCGATGAGGTCTCCCCTGAGCCTCCTCTTCTCCAGGCTGAACACCCCCAGCTCCCTCAGCCTCTCCTCACAGGACTTGTGCTGGAGTCCCTTCACCAGCCTGGTTGCCCTCCTTTGGACCTGCTCCAGGACCTCAATCTCCTTCCTGAACTGAGGGGCCCAGAACTGGACACAGGACTCGAGCTGTGGCCTCACCAGGGCTGAGTACAGGGGCAGAATCCCTTCCCTGGACCTGCTGGCCACGCTGTTCCTGATCCAGGCCAGGATGCCATTGGCCTTCTTGGCCACCTGGGCACACTGCTGGCTCCTGTTCAGCTTCCTGTCAATCCAGACTCCCAGGTCCCTCTCTGCCTGGCTGCTCTCAGCCACTCTGTGCCCAGCCTGGAGCTCCCCATGGGGTTGTTGTGGCCAAACATTTTATTCATAGCTAGAAACCTTAGCATTATCAAAAGTACCTCACTTTCTTGCTTCATGTAAGAATGGAATATCTCTGTGTGGTAGAAATAACACCTCTCTTTCAGTAAGAAACTATAAATTATTTTAGGTTTTCTTTGCTTTATTCATTTGGAAATAATTATGTTTAGCCTTTTTCTATAAAATAAAAGAAGAAATCTTGTTCATATTTATTGCTTGCAACTGTTTATTATTAAAACTAATTTTTGCTGTTGAGGAGAGTTCAGACTTTCTAAATATTCTCATTCTTCAATCTGAGTTTTGTTTTGTGGAATGGTAACACAATAAAACAAATTTTTCTGCAGCTTCATATTTATTATGAATCTACTTTCCTATTGATTCTCAGGCTATTTTCTGGTTTTCTTTGACTGTTATCCATGCTTTCTGTTTACTCATTCTCTTTCCTTTCATGCTTTCTAAATGACTGCGTGTTACACAGGTATGACAAATTTCGGTGTTTGTCAATTTACTGAATAATAATATAAATGTCAAAATAAATGCAGTAAGCTAAGTAATTAAAGTTTGTGTTTGCTTGATTGCCACTTTCTATCTGCTAGGTGGAGTCAAATGATGAGAATTTAAATTCTGTTTTGGTATGTGGCAATTCCAAGACAGGAACAGGTTATGGTTTTGTTGTGGATTTACACTTGGAGCTCATTCAGGCCCAACATCGAGTATCTGTAAAGCTTCTTAAAATGGCACAAGGTAGGTGTAAAGCTCAGTAATCATCACAGCTTGATTAGAGCCCTCTATTAATGTATTTTGTAGCACTAAGAAATAAAGGACTGTCCACTTTCTATGGAGGAGCTGATGTTGGGCAATTTATCTGCCACATACAGACAGAAATAATGCACCAAATTTACAGAATGTGGATTTACCATGATATTAGTCTCTGACCTCTACTCAACTAATGTGAGTTAAGCTTTGCTAACAACTACTGCATCTGTTTCCTAGTTGTGGTATTTCAGTTACAATATTGACTCTTACAATGTCAGTAAGGGACAACTGGGGGATGCTCTGCAGAGATTTTTTTTCTTTAATGCTTATTTTCTCTCTATAGAGTGACTTGGATATTTCTTCAATACTCTTTGTAATCTGAATTTCTATTCCTTTGAAGGTGTCCATAGCTCTTCCCAGTCAGCAGATATCCCACTCTTGCCAAATGCCTTCTGAAAAAATTCTACTTGGTTTCCCATTCCTGGTGGTACATTTTAAATGAAAGGCTAATATTAGTTTGACTCTCCAGAGGTCCCCTGTGCACCACTCTTTATGATCAAACAAGATTCTGTGATGTTAGTATAACTATTAAAGATAATAGAGCATTAGGGTGGAATATTTTTAATGGTCTGATCAGTTAAAAAAATTCTCCTTCAACCAAAGAAAGGAACATAAGATAGAGCAAATCTTTACTACAAAATAACATTAACCTCTCACTGAAAATCTCTCAATTATACTGTCAGAATGAATAAATAAGAATTTCCTTTCCACCTAGGTGCTCAAAAGGATGACAAAAGTCTTAAGTCTAGAAAGTCTTATGTGAAGAATATGAAAGATTATTTAACAGGTAAGTCTTATTAATTAAGTGTTTTAGAAGTATTTTAACTTTTTGCTACTGTTTCATAAATGCATTAAAATATCTATTTTACAGAGGAATTTATAATGAGAAAAATAAAAAAGAACAAGCTATCCAGAGCAATCTTTTTGATGCAAAAAGCTTCACAGAAATTCCCTAATGACTTAACCACTTCTTCCCAATGGCAGCTACTGGAGGTAATTAAAAAAATATCTTCGGGTAGCTTTTTTTTTTTTTTTTTAATATTATTATCACAGTTTTTCATGCTCTGTATAAGTATGATTTGGGCTACTCCTTCCTCATAAAGAAGAAAAATGAACTTGAGGGACATAGAGTGTTTTTAACTTCTGTTGTCAAGTTTTCCCTGAGAAGTTTTGTTACGATGAAAGAATAAAATTATTTAAAATGAGGAGATTGTATATCTCCAATTTTTTTGCACACACAATCATTGCAGGAAACCTGAAAGAAGATAAGATCTTCCTTTCTACACTTCATGGCCTAGACTTTGAAATTATGAACCTATGCCTCGCCAAAATGTCATTCAAGTTACCTTCTCCACATTGCAACCTTAATTAGCCTTTTTTTCCCCAAGACCTGTAAGTTGTCTTAGGACATTTTGACAGATGGTGAGGACACATACATTTTGTTTTATTTTTATTAAGTGGACAGATTAGGGGTTGGAGATTTTGAATTTATTTGGACTAAATGTCATCTTTATTTGGAGTTTCCATTGAGTTTTATACTAGCATCTGTCCATAAAAATTACATTCTCATCAGTGGGGCATAAAAGTTCTTTATAGCCAGTACAACAGATAATAGAATCTGCAATTCTCACTATATATGAAAAAGTCTTTTAAGCAAGAAAATACCAGAAAGTGTTTTTCTTTTAAGTGCTACAGATTTTGAAATATGCCAATCAACACACATATTTCTAATGGCAGAAGAATGCAAAAAATGGCTCAGAAAAGGCATACACTAAAAATCTAATATATTTATAAAATATATGACATTTATGAATATAAATTGTAATGTTATGGTATGAGATTTGTAGCTGTAGTCATCAATGAAGACTTACAAGCAATTCCCAAACGTTTGGTTATCCCAAACATTTGCAAAGCCCTTATACTGACCTTCACTATGTTTTCTTTTTGTGCTCTTTTCACAGAGGAAGATGGAGGTAAAAGTTTATGATAAATTTGCGGCCACTTGCCAGAAAATGTCAGAATTAACTCTCCCTGCACAAACTTACCATGATCATTGATAGTTTTACTGTGATGAACTATTTAATTATATGCTCAATTAATTTTCCTTCTAGAGGTGGACAGTGCTCACTTCATGAACAGAAAATGCATGTCTTTATTTTCATGCTTCTGTACAGAGATTTTTGCCTTTTTTATTATAGTATTATAGAACATCCAAGAGGTCTGTCTAGATTTACTCATATCTTCTGGTCGGTTTCTCCCTTTTGTTTTAATTTAAATCATAGGAAGCACTGGCTTTAATTGAGCAAGTTGAAGCTGAACAAATTGCATTGCATCACAGTCTCAAAGAAGCTATGAGCAGCGAGGAAAAAAGCAAGACTCCTCCTCCTCCTCTGTTACTTTCTAGATCACATTGCTCCATGACATTTAAACCAGCCCCATTCTCCTCAGATATTCAGGTAATGTTTTTCGTGGTGATTGTCTAAGAAATAACTAAACAATACACAAGAGAGCAAAAGTTGTTTCAACAGTGCTATACCATCACAGATCTGTCCTCGAGAAGAGTATATTATTCTGACTTAAATATGTATCCTTTTTTTCCCACTGTGAGTCAATTGTGACCTACTGTTTTGAACTTCACATTTGCATGAAACTGTCTTTGTGTCATGTGTCATGTTTCTTGGTGTTTCTGTTGTATAACATTTATTCTACTTTTCAAAAGCTCATTCTCTTGCTTAGGGGCTGACACACTCCTAGTTACCCTCTGAGGGGATGCAAGGCAGTTGTGAGAAGGTACTACACGGAAGCCTTTATTAATGAAGTACTGAAGTGCCATAGTTAAGGTGGAAAAATCTACTTTCAGTTGAACATGTAGAACTACAGAACTACTCAGATCATACGGGATTTTAGGAAAGCTCTCTAGTCAAACCTTTGCTCAAAGGAGGGTTGGCTGAGAGCTTAAATCAGGTTGTTTGGGCTTTTTATTCAGTCAGCTCTGAAAAGCTGCAAGGATGGAGACTGAACAGCTTCTCTGGGCAACATGTTCATGGGGAAAATCTTTTTCCTTATGTACAGCTGGAATCTCTCTTCAATTAAGTTAATTTTTTTATCCTCCTACCATGCACTATTGTGAAAAGCCCAACTGCATCTTCTTCATCACTTGCTTGCAGGCAGTCAAAGTCTTCTGGTAGGTGCTCTGAAATGACCTCTTCTCCAGGAAGAATAAGCCCAACTCTCTCAGCTTCTTCTTGCAGGATTAGCTGCAAGAAACATCTCTCAAACATCTTGGAGGTCCTCTGCCTTAGTCACTCTAGTTATTCTACCTTTCTTGTTAGAATGATGGGTGTCAAGAGGTAAATTATCTGTGGTATCCAGAGGCAGTACAGTGAGTGCTGAGCAGAGAGGAATAATCACATTTCCCAGCCTCCTAACTCTAATTTTTTAATACAGTTCAAGATGCTTGTAGGCTGCTTTGCTGACATGGCACACCACTGGCTGATGTTTGGCTTGATGTCTAACATGACTCCCAGATCCTTGTAATGCTGCTCCCCAGTCCATTAGTCACCAGGCTGTGTCCTTGTGAGGGATTCCTCCTTCTCCACCTTGCAAGTGTGCAAGTTTTTGCATTTGTCCTTGTTTAACATCATGATGCTCCTGTTGGTATTCCTCTGGGCTATCTAGATCCTTCTGAATAGCAATTCTGCCCTCAAGGATATCAACTATTTTCCTCAGTTTGGCATAATCTGCACACCTGGTGAGTGTGTGCTCACTTTTTTTCCTCAGGTTATTAGTAAAGTTATGAAATGGGACAGCTCCTAGGGTACTGTAGTACTCCATTTGCTAACCACCCTCCAGGTAGAGTACAAACCACTAACAACTGCCATGCCAACCATTTTTTAGCCATTTATCTCTTCACAGCCCCATACTGTATTATCCTAACTTGCATGTAATACTGGGAGGCCTTGCTAAGGTCCATGCTCACTGCTCCAGATAACCTTATTTTTCTTCATATGCCCAGAAGAGGGCATATATTCAAAGGCTGATGTAAAATTCACAATCTGCCATTTTCTAAAGAGAGATATTTTAATAGTAATTTTACAAGCTTCTTCAAAATAACAGTGTCTATAAAACCAGTAGAAACTGAGATCTTATTAATACCGGTAAGATGTTTCTGTGAACAGTTGTTTTATAACTTGCAGTTTTATTCCATTTTGATTAGTGATTTTCAAAAATTATTTGAGAAGAGATGTTTCGTTTTATCACAACTGAACATAAAATTAAAAAAAAAAAAAAAAAAAAAGTCTGGTAGTTCATCTGTTTTAGTGTTCATCTGTTTTAGTTTACTATTATGTTTGGTATAGGACAGTGAATGTAACATACTAGGCCACCAGGTGGTGCAATTAGATTATTTTTCTTACAATTTGAGCCTAGATATTCTAGAATAATTTTCTAAGGTTATGCATAGCTGTTGAACAGACACAAGAGCTATTTTAATGAAAATTTTATTAACCAGAGCTGGATGCTTAGGATTTAATTAGATTTATATAGTTGTTGTACTAGATGTCAAAGTATCTAAAATTTTCTGATCTTAAACCTGTTCATTTGCTGAAAACAATCTCCTCTATTTCAATTTCTATTTCAATGTCTTCTTCTGAAAAAAATCAGGTTTCTTTGCAAAAGAAACCACGTCTTTCTATCAAACTGATGTCAACTTGAGAAGAATACCATAGCAAGGATCACATAAGGAGTAGATTACTTTAAATTTACAGGATGATCTATAGAGCTTATTCTTTGTAATAGATTTGAGATAGATTTGAGTAGCTAAAGTTAGGAGACAGGATAATGGAGAGCCATCTGCTTCTATTGCCACTTTTATTCTCCAGCATAATCAATTAAATTTTCTAGCACAGTTAGACTATTCATTTTTTTTCTCTCCAGAGACTTTTTTTGCAAAATTACTACATTCCACACTAGGTAAAAGTTGGAAATACTATTATATATCAAAGTTGGAAATACTATTATATATCAATTAATTTTTTTTCATTTTCTTCAAAGGTTTCATGGTACAGTATTTTTGGCTGTGTGGCAGGAGGAACTAATGAGAAAGTAAGGTTAAATAACAATAAACTTCCAAATACAGGAGAAGAGGTAAGACAAATTGTTCACAAAGACAAACAAAGATGTTAAAGATGTTGAGAGGACCTGAGCCATCCTCTGCCCATATCTAATACTTGCATGTGTGATATATGGAGGAGATCCATGTACTTGCTCTCTGGAAGCCCAGCTGAGGGGTAAAATGCTTCCATCTCAACGACTGCAAGCTTGCTCACTCATAATGTCAATGTGCAAACAGACAAAAAGGTCTTAGAGAAGCTTCAGATCCTGGTACTTCATTATTCTCTTAGGTTATGTGCGCTGTACACTTAACTGTATTCCAGAGAAAACTGATACTTTTTTCCCCTCTCATTTAACTGTTTTCTCATTGTCTTCAAGAACCCAATATTATGTGGAAACATGACATGTCTATAGATCTAGGTTGTACTTTGATTTTATCAAAGATCTTTAAATAATTTGTTTCACAATAGAAGTTTAAAGTTTGAAATTTGTTTTGTTATATACAGTGGATGTATCTGGAAAATATTCTTATTTTATTGGTAGATACCAGCTGATGGCAAAACCCTCTTGGAAATACAAGGCTTAGATCCCAATGAGAAATACATATTTGCAGTTGCAGCATATTCTTCTGATGGAAAACTTATTGGTGATCAAATTGGGGAAACAACTAAGCCAATCCTTGCTTATCCACCTCTTTCTGCAACTACTGTTCGAGCCTATCTAACTCAGGTAGCTTTTGAATCTTTGATAATAAACGCATAATTGAATTAGTTTGCAAGTAATAGTTTTCACTAATAGCTCTGAAACTTGCTCTGGTAAACCTTAAGGCTTTCTTGTCAAAACCTTGATTAGCAAAAATCACAATGTTAGCATAGTAAATTATCTATTTGAGAAACTCAATTCTTTATTCAAAATTACTTGAAATTCAATTTTACAGGGGAAGATGTCTCTCAGCTAGTTCCCTTATCCCTGTTTCTGGTTTCAGTCTGCATTTAACTTCTTTCTTCTTTTTTATAATTTATTTTTTCATTTTTGTGATTGAGATCAAGGTGCTAGAAGTCATCGTATTAGTCATTACAGAATGGGTTGAAAAATGTGATTTAACTTACCAGGTATCAAATTCAAACATTTTCATATGGAAATTACTTTTGTCATTTCTTGTGGAAGACAACAAAGGCTCTGTCAGAGCAAATTATTATTACAAATATATTGTAATTTTTTGTAGTCTTAATAAAGAAAACTTAAAACAAGTAGTTGCGTGAAGAAAAGGGAAATTGTCAAGCCCAATCTAGCCCAATCTGTCAGATCAGATCACATCATGGGGAACTGTTAGAAGATTTCCTAAAATCTTCCAGAGTAAGAGGTATCCACAAGAGTTTATGGCTACATCTGTGTCTCCATTTACATCCAATTATCCAAAGCTCTAGGGCATTCTGCAGAATTAGCAAAAGTAAAATGAACCTTGGCAAAATTAAAAAAACCTGCACCACAATACCTGTAAAGTATTTTACAAAGGGCTGTTAGATCTTTGGTTACCAGTTAAGAAACTCTTCTGCCTTCTCTGATGCTAATTCTGCAGGGAAATACTAATATTGGTAGGATCAGAGTGCTACTAGGTGTGTTTTAATCAAATATGTCAGAATATTCTCACAGATGTAATAGACTTACATTTGGCGGAGTTTAAAAACCTTTCTTTAGGCTATAATCATATTTAGCTTGGTTATTTGATAAACAAAACTTGAAATTTTGTTGTTGGTGGATTTTTTGTAGGTAGCCTTTCAGACTGGCAACTATGCAGTAGCCAAAGAAGCTTTTTCACCATTGTGGGATTATTTTGTGTCAAATTCTTCTCCACTGCCTGCCAATGCATCTGTTATTTCTGCAAGGAGAAATCTGACTATATCTGAAAACAGGTAACTTGTAAAAAAAAAATTGAAATAATAGTTAATTATAGCTGTGTACATTTTATTTTGAAGAGTCTCAGGCTGTGAAATTTTGTTCAGACTTGTGGTATGAAAAACATTCTGGAAAAAAAGTGTGAGATGAGTTATATAAATATAGTGTTTTATAATTTATAATTATAATTCTTTTTTGTTATTTATGGAACCTCTAGCATAGCATTTACACACCTAATTCTTTGTAATGATTATTTTCTTAATATAATTGCGAAACATTTATAAAGTGGCTATTAATTCTGCATGATGCATTTGCATGTGTAAAATAAGTAGTATTCACTGGGCTCTTGACTTTCAGTTCCAATCAAGAGAGGAGGAGAGTTCAGAAATTTTGAAAATTCTCTTGAGAACACTACTCAAAATGGGTAAATGCTTGCCCATTTTTTTGTGGCGTGTCTATGTAAAACTACCAATAATCTTAGAATATACTTTACATATAGTCTTCTAAAATGCTTTATAAGAAATATTTTAAATTAGTTATTTTTAATTTATAAATGAATTAAAATTGTTCAACCATAATACTATAGTTTTTTCAAAGTGCAGATAGAAATTGTGTGTTTGCATTCTCTGAAATTCAATTGATCCAAATGCAAAAATAAACAAAAACTTTATTAATTCCCAGATAAAAGAAAGTGACTTGCATGAAATAGAAGTCATGAAATACTGCAATAAAACCAATACTTTTAAATGGCAGTCAACTGCTTACAATTTAATAATGAATCAACATCCAGTAGCACTGAACACAAATCTTCATCCTCATTTATGTGGAGTTCTTTTTAGACAAAGTATTTCATTAGGGAAACTGATGGAGGAGATATGAAAGAGTTTTGAAGCATCTCTGTTTCAGTCTGGCAGACTGGCTGAAACCAGTGACAAGAAGCAACCTTATTGCACATTTGTTAAATAGTTCTTGATTGTTTCAAGAATTAAAGAAGAAACAAAGAAATCTAGATCTTTGTTTCAAGAAAAAAGATATTAAAGGGATTTCATAGAAAGTTTTCTCACAATACTTCCATTTCCACTTTACAGAGAGAATAACTGTTCTGAGACATACAGTGTCAAAAGTGTTTTCTCTGTATTCTTTTGACATACTTGCATCAGAGCCCATACATTTCTCATGGAAATGCTCTTTGGATGCAAGCAGGTAGTGTGTGCTTTGAATCCTGTTACAGGAGAAACATGTCTAAGTCTACTTTGTGTTGTCTGGGATTCAGCCAGACCACTGGTGTGTATCTTGTCTGTCCTTGAAGTGCCACATACGTCTGATACAAGGCATAAAAATTGTCTGAGGGTCTTAATGTTGCATGCAATAAGAGCACTTGGGATTTACAGGTAACATTGGCCTAGGCAGATAATCACTCGGCATCCTATTTCATAACCATGTGGATTTTTTAAGTCTATCCCTGGCATGGGCAACAGAGCATGAATGCAAGTCTGGTCATTGTGGTGTTTGGTGGGTTTTTTTACATTTCTTTTTAATTTATTTTAATTTTTTTTAATCACCTACAGCTCTAGAGATAATATTTGAATGAAGCTGTTTTCAGTTAAACCAAATGGAGATAGAAAATTTTAAATAGTATGGAAAGTAGTTTCAGGGATTTTTCTTTTCAATTTTTGTCAGTTACATCCAAGAATAATTTTTAATATTTTTTAAATTTTATAATTTTTTTCCAATTAATATAGAAGATTCTCAAAGTTTTAGTTAACAACCTAGGATAAGGCAGTCTCAGTTACTGATCAGTAGCTAGGAAATCAGATGGTCAAGTTTGAAAGTACATAGAATTTCAAGAGACAGTAGAGGGAGCTGGAATGAAAGGAAACCTGTTGGTTCCAACTGGAAGCTCTGTTGATATCTTGGTAATGTCAGGTATGGGAATGTGTCAATTTGGTCTCCTTCTTGAGTTTTGGTCTCTTTAGGAATTACAGTCAAGGCGAAGGAGGAATTAATTTCTCATATTTCAAAATAAGAGGATTTTTCCTGTAACAACAGTATATAAAAAAATACAAGGACAAAGACAAATGCCACTCTACCCCCAAGGAAGAAAAAAAAAACCAACAAACCCCAACCAAAAAACAGGCAGCAGAAGACATTGTTTTGCAACCTGTAATGCAAGACATCAGTGATGAAAAGGAGTCTGTTACTAAAACTTAGTAATGGGCTTCATGACTGCATGCATCATTGTCATGAGATGAAAGTAATGTGAAAGTGGAGAAAGTTACAGTACATGAAGTAGTTACAGTAAATAAATTAAAGTTTACTGTAAAGAAAGTTACAGTAAATAAACTGTAGCATCCCAAGATTTCAAGTAAGGTTCAAAGATAGTTTTACTGGATTAGATGAAATAAATAAGGAAAACTTATCTTGAAAAGTAGTCTTATCCCTTTTTATTTTTTATGTTAGAAATTTCAAGCACTTTTTTTCAGTTTTATGTATAAATCTTATTTCCACAAGTGTCTACAGTAATCCTTTGTGCCTATCATTTAAAAATTAAAGATTGCATTTTAATGTAATGCACTTTCAAACATGCAATATCTGAATCATTATTAACACACTTTTGCTGTTCTTTTGCTTTTATTTTGTAGGTTACATTTTGAAGCTGTATCTCAGACTTCTCCTATTACCTTGCACCTCTTTCTGAGGAATATATTTGCTATTTGTGACATCAATGTAATGGAAGGAGCACTCTTCTGTGATTCCATGTGTTCCAATGAGATCCTTTATAAGGAACAAGTATGCGAGGCTTAAAATTATGTACTGGATTTGATTTTACTTTTCAACCACCTTTATTTCATCATTGCAAGATAAATGTTGTGATGTCTAACCTAAATATTTAATCTCCCTAGGTTTCTTGTATCTTCAGATACTGGAAGACACTATATATTTAGCTTCTTTTAATATACTAAGCATCTTTTATCTTATTGCAATCTTTCTTATTGCATGTTAAAAACACAAAAATTATTCTTTTTTATTTGAATAGACAAAACTTGCCTACTGCATAATTACATTCCTATTCCACTCTTTCTTTGTTGAACTGTTGTCTGATAAAAATGTAAGCAGTCGATTACTCAGTGACTTCACTGGATTTGCTTTAATGTGCAAGGAGTGCAGCAGATAACTGGAAGGGAAAGGGAGGAATTGTTATCCTCCCCTTACCTACTCAGAAATCAGCATGTGGAAGTTCCACTTGACACAGACAGAGGTTGTTTACCAGGCTTTGTAAATTTCAGAGGGCACAATTAGTCAAGGGGGCACAATCATCCCCTTAAAATAATGACTAATGTTACATTTATTTATATAGTTCTAACAGGTGTCAATGTAAATTAATTTTTAAACTTTTATCTTACTTCCTGCTTACATTGCTTTTTGAACAGCCATAATATCTGTCTTCTTTCACTCCCAAATGATTTAAAACAACAGAACTCATATTTGAATCAAAATGTGTTTTTCTTTTGCAGGTTGCCAGATTAACAGAATGTGAAAGAATGACTGTGGCAATTGAACTTAGCAATTGGTTGAATGATGCAAGTTATGCCCTGCAGTCTGTTGTTCAGTGTTATGGTCTTCTTGCTCCATTTATTTATCACAAGATATCTTCAGTGCCAGTAGTTCAGGTGAGAGCATTTTAAGACAAAGCAGCTGGCATTCAAGTCCTGCATTTATAGGGATTCAAATTAAACTTACAATGGAGTGTACAGTGTGAAAGTTAAATATTCTTTATTTAGAGCTTCCCATTCTTTGTTGATGATGAAATAAAATCCTTTTATGGCTTTATGTGTTCCCAATGTATATACATTCAGTAAGCTGCCCAGATTCTGCTCTCTGATTTGCTAAAGTAACTGCAGAATGTTATTTCTTCAGGTTGTTTTATTGGCTATATTTTAAGCTATAGTAGAATCTATGATGTAACTTCTGCTTATATGCTACATGCAGATGACAATTTTTAGGAAAGAAAAACATCATTTGCCTCTGTCTTTTTTTTGAAATTTGCTTCATATACCATATTTTTTTTAAAGACTATAAAAATGGTTTTGAATGCAATTTTTAGTTTTCAGATATGGGCTCCTTTCCAGAAACAAGCACCTTCTCTTTGAAAACCAAGTAACTGAATTCTTTCCTGTACTTTCTGAAACAGCAAATACGGTGTTTAGATTCAGCAAAGATACAGTAGAAATGTGCAACTTTTTTTCCCCGTAATCTGGTAGTTTTGTCAGGGAGCAGCAGTAAGGGTATATTTGCTCTGTGGGGATGGATGAGGCAATTGCAGTGTAGTCAGGGTGAATAGCATCATCTGAACACAGCAGACAAAGCAGAGTGTTGATAAGAGAATCCACTGAGAATCCAGAGAAGGTGAAGTTATTGGGCTGGCCAAGGATCCATCCAGGAAGACAAGTGAGGGCTGCAGGACCTGGAGACAGAGACTGGAGACAAGGCTACAATACAGGTCCAAGGTACATTCAGAAAACAAAACTGAAGCCCAGCACATCAGTACCATTGGTCAAGCAGGGACTGAAGGCTTGTGTCTTTGCTTAACTGGGACTCTGGGGCCCCTGGGTGGAAGAGGAAGACTCAAGTCAGGCTGCTCAGAGAATGACTATTAGGGTGCTCAGGGCCCTGACACATTTTTAGGAGTGGTAAGAAAAAAATATGTTCACATACAGGGATAGCCTCTTGCTATTGGTTGTGATGAACTATGAAAAGCACAGCTAAACACTGGAAATGGCTCCTGTTTTATTTTTCCCAAATTAAGGGAAAAATAATTTAGCTTCATGTCTTTTTTGTGTCTGACAGACAAAAATAGAGGAAAGAAGTCTTAGTTTTAGAGCATAGTGGAAACGTTTTTCTTTCCTTTAAAATTCTGATCAGCTCAATATATTTTTCAGCAGTCCTCTAGTAGGAGTATATCATCTCACTGAATTAAGCATTCTCTTATTTCATGTTAATTAAATCAGCAAAAATCTCCATCATGTATCTGAAATTTAATATCAGTAAATTTATGTGAACATGTAATTTATTCCAAAGGGCTGTGGTTGAAATCTTGACGCATTTAAGTTCAATAGAAATTTTATTACTGGCTTTGTAGAGTTAGTATTTAATCCTGTATGTTAGATTTGAAAGTATTTTTGAGGTTTGCTATCAAATACAATAGGCTTATACAGAAGTATAAATTTCTAAGTGTGTTGCAGACTGCAAGGTTTTTTTTAACCCTTGTGTTTACAGATCCTCATTAAGTGCCTGGCTGTCCTTCAAGAAATTCCAAGTGCTATTTTGCAGAGGAGGCAGGCAGAGCGCTATGAGAGTATTCAGCATATGATAGCTTGTACTTCATTTTATACAGCAAAGGTAATGTGTGTATTATTGTGTTTACAGCTTGGTTTAAGAATTAGCTCTTGACTTTTAGAGAAAAAAAAGAATTAGTAAGCTTAACTTCAAGGTGGAATCTTAGAGGACAGTCACTCAAACAGTAAAGGCATAGAAATATGTATTAGAATCTTGTATCAGTGCATTTTATATACTAATGATATTTTGACTTTCTAATAGAATTGAGAATTTTCATTTTTTCAGAAAATAGTCTGTAGCTATTACTTCATGACATGAAATCTATTTGATATCATTGCGTGTATTTTTAAATTTAAGGTAGTACTATTTTCAATAAGGCTTTATGTAATACATAAATTTAAAAGTTTATTTACTTCAAATAGGCCATCTTTGTAGTTTTAATCAGATTACTATAGCTGGCTTATTTGCTATGTAGATACAGGAGATTTTATAGTAGTTCCTTTTACTGGCAGGAACATAAACACCTTGACTTTTAACCATGATACATATCTGTGGATCACATTTATGATTCAGATACTCATTTTATTTAGTGAAATAAGGAGAAATGTGGTACCAGTAGGATTTTTTTCCTCAGGTGTAGAGACATGCTGGGGTGAAAATACTTGCCATGATAAATGTATGTTTTTTAAAAAGACAGCTTTCCTCTAGCTTAGAGCACATGTCAGCTATGAGGTCAATATTGAAGCTAAGTTGTGGCTGATGGTTTGAAGGATTCCCCCGTGTCAGTGATCCCTCACCCCAGTTTCTATAGTAGCTGGATCTCTGTGCTCACCTCATCAGACCAGATCAGCATCAAGTATCCACAAAAGTGCACTGCAAGAAGACCAGGTTTTCATTCTTTATAGAATTCTCACAGTATTTTAAGCCTCAGTGTTGTCATTTTCTTCATATTGATCACTTACTTCATGGCTATGGGGGCAGTGCCAGGGCAGGGTGAGGGCTGGGGAGCCAGGAGCTGAGGGCAATGCCATGGCCCTCAGGGCAGCACTGGGCAGTCAGGTTCAACCAGGAGTCCAGATGATGAGGAGAGTTTGCAGCAGTGAGGAAGGTCTGAGGTGAAGCTGGGAAGTTAATCCTCAGGTCAGGATCAGGTGTGTGGGGGTAGCTAGGGTCAGACACAGCCAAGCAGGCTGTGATGGGAGCAGTCTGAGGTCAAGCTGAGGAGTCAGTCCATGGGTCAGGTGTCCAAAGCAGTGGATCTATTGCCAGGTGCAGGCATGGTTTGGAGCACCCTGGAGAGCAGCATCCCGGCCACACAGGAGCTGGCAGGGACTGTAGGCTCAGGGCTGAGCTGAAAGGGAGCTCCTGGCCCCATGGGGGTAGAGCCCAGGTGGAGGTTATCGAGGTCAATAAAGCTTATGGGCAATGCTGAAACTGTGATACAGGGTTGTTGGATTTTCCAGCTCGATGACTGTCTATACTGCTGATTTTCTTTTTTCCTTAGAGATAGCATTTCAACATAATAGCATATAGAACAGCAAGCAAAGTGAATGAATTGCAGGTGCATTAATTGCATATACCATTAATCATAGTATATGGTTTTCTGTTGAGCCACAGTCAGGCCATGTGCTGTATTTATCCTAAAGTAATATGCAAATATGCACATTTACGTTGTATTCCACAGACAAACATCCGAACATGAAGTTACCTTGCATTTAGTAGAAGTACTTTGGCCTTTAGAGCTCTATCTAAAGAAATGAAGCCATCTCAAAACATTCTGTACGCTGTTAATTTATAAATATCATAATTTAAAAAATAAATTTCACCACTCCTTTTTCTAATACAGTTGGGATTTTCCAGTATGCACTTGATACCAGATGGGTAAAAGAGAATCATTTAGTTACCCTTTCTACTCTTTGATATCAGTACTGCCTAAGAAGAAGGAGGATGTCAATCACAGCAATACATACTTCTGGATATATCTCTCTATTCTCAGATGGATAGGTGAAGCAAAAGTAGAACACAGATAACATATCTGCAATTCCAATTATTTTACAGGGCTATACTCCTGTTTCTTTTAAGAAAGAAAACTTAAGAATTGAGTAATTGATTTCTAATAGTTAGATACTTTGACAATTACAAGGAGACAATAATGAAACATTACAAAACAAAACAATTTGACAGATGATTCTTTAATAGGTACTACGTTCATGGAAAGAATATGAACTAGCAGTAATTATTGTTAATTATGGGAAAAAATTGTTGGATTCCACAGCAACAACCTCACCCTCTCTGCCAGAAGCTGTGAAAACTGAAGAAGCAGATACCAACAAAGAAGTAATTGCTCTGTTTTTTACTTTTTTTTTTTTTTTTTTTTTTTTAAAGATTTGTCTACTTAGAGATGGGCAAAAATATGCTAAGTAATATGGAAACTTAACCTCACATTTTGTGCTTGAAACTGAGTCATAATATGAGAGTAATCTAGGTCTAAAAAATATTTCCCAATGGAGGAAGAACTTTCAACCTGAAAGACCATAATACTTCAGTTAAAGAGATGCAGTGGGTTGATTTTACTGAAGAGGAGATTTGAAACAGGTGCAAGAAAGTAGGAATAATGAGGGAAGAAAGGAAGCAGTGTGAGCATGAAACTGAGATTTATTAAAGGACAAAAAGTGAGCCACCTTGACAGGAAAGATTTCTGTATCAAAATTTGTAGGACACTGATAGGATCCGGGACAAAATTTTCTCCATTGCTTATTGGTGAGTTTGTGTTAGCAACTGTCAGGTTCAAACTGAAAAAGATAGAGGAACATAGGAACAATACAATATCTTGAGCCAAGTAGGGCTCACTGAAAATTACCTTTTTCCCTAAGTAAAAAAAACCCACCTTGATTTCCAGTGGAAGATTCTGATTTCTGTATATTTGATAAAATACAAAATATTATTTTTTCTGGAAAACAACAATTTTGTCAAATAATCTGTGCAAATAAGTTGTAGAAGCCTGTGGTACTTCCCTTAAAATGTATTTGGTGGCAGAGCAATTGCACTCACACCCTTGAAGATCAATCAAGAATGCATCATGGCCAGCTTTGTGAAACCATACTAAAAATCTATGAACCTTGATTTTATTTCACTTGAAATTTAAGACGATATCAATAAAATAATCGGATATAAAACTAGAAGCCTTGTGTATAACGTAAACTCCAGTATTGACCTGCTGGCTTTACTTAGGTAAAAGATATGTTTTCATAACTAAATAATGGAAATTTTTGATTACTCCTGCAAAGACATCCCACTTAGCTGCAGTGGAAAAAGCAACAGAAAATCTAAACGCTCTGGAATCAAATCTTCTCAAACTGACAAAACCAGGTGGGTATACTGTTAAAACACTTCCTATCTTTTCCTATGGAATTTTCTGTGGTTTCTTTGTAAACATTATTTACCTAAGGAGTGCTTTTATTTCATATATCTTTCATGATAAGTCAAAGAAAATCATAATTTCATTGATCTTATTTATATCTGGTAGTAATGTGTATAATTACATTTATTAATCTTGTTCGTCATTTCCACCAAAACACGCATTTTTTTTCTTAGAAAGGGATGGTAATTTTTGTTCTATTCTACAAATAGATATATTTTTCCAATCTGTTCATATTGAGTTCCGTGTTATTTAGGCTTGCTGTAATCAGAGAAGGCTCTCTTAATCAGAGAATGAAGTGGCAAAGCCCATTTATAGTATCTTACTAACCTGCCAGTGCTAGTAATAATGACCACTACAGGAAATTTTAGTACTGAAAAGGTTTCCCAAAGAAAGATAACAGAAATCATCCTTTTTGTGAAGGAATTGGATGTATACCAGCATTTAACTACCTTGTAACTCAGGAATGAACATGTCAGCTTTAAAATATCTTAGAGCCTGGATTAAGTAGAAGAATTTTTGTGCAATAGTTCTGCCAAAGTCAAATAAATTTGTAAGTAGGATTTACAAAGGAAAGAACTTAAAACACAGAACTACTGCTGATGTTTTTTCCATTATTTATGGCATTTATGGCATCTAATAGGCCTTGTGGACTGGGTACAATTACAGACTAATTTAGTTTGGAACCCAATTGTGGAAGGCATTTATTTCAAACTCCTGCTCAAAACAGGTACGATTAGATAAGGTTGCTATGGAACTCGTTAAGTTCTGAATCTCTCTGAAGGAAATTTTGCAACCTTTATGGGTAACTTCTTTCCATGGTTGGCCACTTTCATGGTTAAAAGGGCTTTCTTTATATCTATTTGGAATTTCCTTATTTCCAGCTTGTGTCTATTGCCTCTTGTGTATTCAGTGAGGACAATCTGTCTTCACTTTCTGTATTCCTCCTAACAGGCAGATGTGGACTCCTCTTAGTCTCTTCTTAAGACTGAATAAACCCCGTTCTCTCAGCCTCTTCTTGCTGTCTCATGCACTCCAGCTCATTATCATCGTGGTGGCTTTTCACTAAACTTAGTCTAATATTTCTTGTACTGCAGTGTCCAAAGACAAACACAGTAATCTAGATGTGGTCTTGGAAATGCTGAACAGAGGGGAATAACCACTTCCCTTGACTGTGCTGATTCTTGCTGCAAGGGCATGCTGCTGACTCATGTTCTAGTTGCCTGTCATCTCTGTGTCTGCATCTTTCTTAGAAGATAAAGCATTTCTGCAAGAAATAGGATAAAAAGAATGAGGCAGAAATTCCATTAATCTGTCCACTGATCCTTCAGTTTTCTGCTACTGACACCAAAGCACACATTCCTGCAGATCAGCTTACAGAATGAATTCATTCTGTAAGTTAATTGAAAATTACAGTGATTACTTAATAAACCGATATTCCATTCTTACTTAATAGAAAGTTAAATTAATGGGCTGATCAGTTAGAGAAGAACACATTTTCAGTAGCTGGCAAATCCTTGATGGTTGAAGTCTGCTTTGTTGCTGAAACAGCATATTTGTCAATAAGTTTCAGGATACCATTTGAAGAGGACTCTTCTGCAAAGGATGTGCAAAACAAACAACAAAACTTATAGGTGTCCCTAAAAATATTCTTAAGTGTTTTAGAACAATGTGCACATCTGTAAGGCATGCTGTTTAAAACAGTTTCGTGAAAATCTTTTAATAGGAATTCTTTAAATGTGTATTGACATTTAGTATTCCACTGATGATAGTCTACAAACATAACGAAATAGAGATGAGAGTGCCTCTAATAAGAAACTGAGTGCAATTTAAAGTCTGAAATTTCGAATGTTTTCCCATTAAAAGAAATTGAGATTGGGAGGTATTATTCTTTGGGAAAATGTTTATTTGAAGCAATATGTTTTTGAACTTTTCAAATAGGAGAGAGTACTAGTAAAGGCTGTGACTTTGTCCTAGAAAGAAAATGAAAAAACCCGTGCTTGTTCTGTTGACTATCCTATTTAATTGGATGTTATTTGCATTCACTAGACTTCAACTGACTGCTATCACTGGAGAGCATAGCTATTGATCCACTATCACAACAGGTTGTTCCAGAGTGTATTTTTAACCTCTTTTTCTCAGGGACTAGCTGCATTGATCATTTTCAGCCACAGAACTTGCCTAAGCACAAAATGTGTTGTGCTTCTTTATTAATTCAAGATAGCAGCTAGCACAAGTAACACTGTTCTGGTGTTCATCAGCTGGTAATGAGTTGTGTTTAACTATCAGAAGATTGAGTCCAAGTTACTCTTCTCCTATGCATGATACAAACTATTCATATCTATATGTTGTGTATTTTACTTACATTTATATCTAATATTTTATTCATAGAATGGAAGTACATCTGTACACATATATTACATAAATATTTAGGTACAGAAAAATAAATTTCTCTACCTACTTATGCTATTTGCCATGCTGAGTCTGCAGGTAAGCACAGTCACTGCCATCATCATGCGTTCAGTTCATGCTGGATAGCTTTAAACACATTTCTGGAAATTTCCTTGCTGCACATCCTCCTCCCCAGGTGATTTGTATGGACCTTTGTTAGACCTATGATAAGTCTTTAGATGCTCTTTAGTCTAGTACCTGGAAGTCCATCAGGAATCTCTGTAAGCTCTTCACTATTTAAGTGTCACAGCTGCTTAAGTTAGAAGAAAAGTACAAGCTCTCTGGAAATGCACTGAGACATTTAAAAGCAAATGCTGTGCTAAAGAAGGATTTTTCTAGTCTTCAGTTGGGATTCCAGGTAGAGTTTCTATAGTACACTGTCACTGTGTGTCTTAATGGATTTGTTTTGGTTGATGTAGCTCGTGGATCAGACCTTACAGGACAGGAAGATCCTTTGTTCCTCTACCCTGTAATTTCATGTTGGACAGCAAACAGTGCTTATCAAGAAGGTAGGATAATTTCTGTTTATTCTAATTGTAAAGGGTTCTTTGAATTAGAAAGTCAAGAGGAAAGCTATCTGCTTCTTTCTTGGAATAAGACCTTGGAAACTTTGTCTTAATTTTGCTCTCAAATCTAAAAAAAATGAAGAAAATGTATCTTAAAAAAAGTTTTTAGCATGGTCACATTTAGAAGTGTATGAAATACTTGCAAAAAATTATTTTAGATGCTGATATTAAGTATATAAAATATTATTATTTTAAATGATTTGAATATATATTTTCTAATAACCTTAAAAATGAGCTTATATTTTAAAAGTTGTGTTAAGTTTCCAAAGTTTGAAATATATTTTTTTTTTTCATTGAGGTATCTCATTTCCACATTAAATTATGTTATTGAAACAGGAATTGACAAAGATCTGAGTAAACTTGTGTTACTTAAATAGGATTTAAGATTCTGGTATGTGACCTTTGCACTGCCCTTTTTAAAACGATGTTCAAAATAACAGTGGAGCCTAGCCTTTAAAACTACTATAGCTTTCTGATAGAATATTTATTTATTTATTCATGGTAAACAATTTATGAAGCAGTAAAATAAGCTTACAAACCATTAAATAGCTCTCTAATATCTAGACCACATGTATCTACTGCTGCAATGAGAACTGTGTGATGCTTACACACTAGTGTGACTGTTCCAGAGAAGAGCAGCTAAGTAAAGAGTATACAGTTTATACTTGCTGCATTGTTTTTTTTTTCCAGGATTTTCAGGCATCTGTGCAATTAATCATGTTGAATGCTGTTATTAAATATTTTTGCACAGTGTATTGCATGGTAAAAAAATAGTTCCAAAACTATTTGCTGAGTCCCTAGAACATTTCTCATTCTAGGAGTATTAATAGAGTGAACTTGTGATTCTGGGTGCCTGGTCACAAGAAGTATTTAGTAAGGGCTATTGTGAATTATCAGCTATCTGATTTTACTGTCAAGATGCCTTTTCTTTATCAGCATGCAACATGACATAAATATGTGCATTGAGTTATACATAGCTAGAGTTACAGCTGAATTCAGAAACCTCTTACAGCATAAACACAAAAGCTGTATTAATTATCTGTTACTTTCTTGCAGTGATGAAATTCAGAAATCAGTCACGTTTTCTTGAGTTCTTTGTTCAAGTTTTGCACAAAATCATCAATGAAGAGAAGTTTCAATGTGTTCTGGAATGGGCAGACAATGTGGAAGACTACTTGAAAAGGTAGATACCTATTATAGTAGTAGTGAATAACTACTCCTTTGGTTTACCAGTGTCACAGTTACAGCAGAAACTGTAAATTGCACCCAGTAGGAGTCTCATTTGCAGTCATTTCTATGGGTGCTTCTGTACAGAAGTTACCATGAACACCGGGTTATGGAGCTACAGAAAATATTGTATTGTGGCCTCGCTGAACATGTAGACTTCTCCTTTGGCTGTGTCTGTTTAAAACTCCTGTCTAGCATCAGCAGTTTCCAGGATTTGCCTTTTCACAGGCACCACTTGGTACTATTGCCATTTGCCATATTATGAGGTAGAAGGATAACTTAGAAAAATATGTTGGGTTAAGTCAAGAGCAAACTGATCAGGAGCTATGGTAGCGTCTAAAAAAAAATCTATACTGAAAAGATAAGTGTAACAAAATTATAGACACTTACCTAAAAGTATCTCAAATAAATTTGATTATAAATTTGTTAAAAATTATGCCCCACTCAAAACACTATTTTTAAAATCGAAAAGCAAATGACCAGTAAAAACCAGAGGTAGGGAATAGCAATTCCTGTTACAGAAGACCAAAGGGAGTGGACATGAAGAAGTTCTATGCAGAATTTCAGAGCAGAATTTGGGTAATGGAGCAAACTGTTTTGTTTTAGTAGGAGATATGAAGGTGAGATTTCTATATATTTCTATATATTTCTATAATAAACCTTGAGAATGAGCACTCTCTCTTTTTGGAGGGAAAGAAAGAAATAAAAGGTGCTGAATTTAGAACTCCCAATGAAACAGGAATTGCATGTGTTCTATCTCTTCAAAATACAATCCTTTAACTAATCCTTTGACTACAAAAGGAGTTTAACATGATGCTGATTTTAACATTATTTATTTGTCAGGAGGAATGACCACCTTCTCTGTAACAATGGAATTTCAGTAGCAGAAACAAAATCTCCTCCTCTGATAAAAAGCCCTACAAGAACTGCAGGACTTAAGAAAGTGAGTTTTGTTTTTAAGGATTCATGAATGTCTTTACCGGGCATCATTACCATAGGCACAAAACCCAAGTTTTTGAAAATTGTCTCATAAAAACCTCAGCTGGAGACATGCATAATTATTAATACTTGGGATACAAACTTTAGGCCTCAGCTCACCTCTGCACTTCTAAAAACAGAAAGAAAAGCCAGCATGGGATTTTATTTGAAAGTCCAACAAATGTGAGGAATTTGAGATGAGTCAGAGTATGCATTCCAAAATCAAATGAAAACTTGCCTTTTATCATCTCCCTTTAAAAAACAATATGTTAATAGGAAATGCCTTGGGTACTGTCAGAAAAAATGAAATGCTTTCTAGAATATTAAATATTTTCTTAGCTTTCTTTTTTTGACAAACCATTCCAGAATTTATTTTCTGTTCCTTTTCTGTGTAAGCTTAACTGCTGTCTACCATAAGTAGTTGATAATGTAGTTATAAATAAGTATTTGAAGTATATTTAAGATTTTCATGGAAGATTTTTTTAAAGGATACAAAGACCTCACCTTTAAAGAAACCAGAGACACCAGCTTCGAAGAAAACAAGAAAAGAAGCCTTGAGTCCTAGTCAAAAAAAACAGACTCTTAGATACTACTTAATGAAACATCAAGACATAATGATATCTCCAGAAGCACAAAGGTAAATGAACAAAAGTTCTCAGGTTTATAAACAGAACTAAAATATTTTCATTGAAATCTAGTTTCCAACTGAGTGTGTATTTTAAAACTTTTTTCTGTCAAAGGGATGAATCTGTGCATAGTTTACTCACTTTACGGCTGTAGTTTGGTACAAAATTGGCTTCCAGTCAAGGGAACAAAATCTATCTCTGTTTCAGAGAATAACTGCTGAAGATTATGATGTCTTTGTATTAATAATCAAAGACTATTTCGGTTGTGTTAGCCTGAGCGTGTTGATTCATCATGGTGGAAAAGCTATGTTAATCTGTGTACTGTAATGCTTGTGATGGAGAGCTTACCTCTTAGAAATCTAATAAAAAATGTTTGGTTTTTCCTAATGTTCATGTAGTTTCAGAATGATTTTTGTCATACTTTTTCTAACCTAATGTATTATCTGTTCCGTAGCTTCAGAAAACTGTTTCTTGACAGGAAAAAAAGAAAATTCATTCACCTCTTTTGTCAGATAATTGTATGGATTTGATTAACTCATTACTAACAGAACCTGCTGACCTAAAGTCATTTGTAGTACTCATTACCTGTTGCTTTGGTCACTTACACTTTCAGCAATTAGCATGTAGAGAACTAGAAATATATTGAGAATATGAGCAATCACAGAACTGTTTCTGGAAGTGTTTAACATAAAGAACAAAAAAAAAGTCTTGCATATACTGCCATATACTTGCATAAACTATCTTCTAAATAATTACCTGAACTGCCCCTTTTTCCTCCTTGGAAGAGAAAACCCACGTTACATAACATGATTTTCATGCCATTCGTTGGAAGAGGAGATGTTAAACTTATCCTGGGGTTTTTGCTTTTTTAACAACTCTTTGGTATTTTACATAATAGGATTGCTGTATAATAAAATCAACATTGTATATGGTGTACTGTTCTGTCCACATTTTAAAGGTGGAAAGAGGCAGAAAAATAAATTAGATTGGTAAATGGATGTGTTTGAAGTTTATGAAAAACTAAAAATGAGATTTAATTTGACTACAGCGTTTTATGCATGCCAGGTAATACAGAACTGGCATAGTTACAATACAGAATCTGGCATAGAAACATAAAAAAAACCCCAAACAACAAAAAACCAACAAGCCCCCGTAGCTCTAAATTAAAACCAAGCATCAAAATTTCAAAGAAAATGTTTTCTTCATATTGAGGATGACTAGCTACCAAAACACAGTAATAAAATTATGATCCAAATTTATAGTATAATAGTTGTCCTTTCATTTCCTGAATAGACTGTGTGAAACACACTGTATTTGCTATAATAATCCTCTTGGATGATTATGGTACAAATAATTTCCAATACAGAGATAAATATTTTGTAAGTACTCAGAAAAATATCTTGTAGAAGTTGGTAAAGTATTGGATAGGATTTAGTGTGTGTCGAGTGCATTTAAAGAGGGAAAGCACAATTCCTTGTTTTGATGGCAGCAAAAATCCTTTTGCTAGAAATATGTCTTATGCTTCTGAGTTAATACAAGTCTGTGGATATGAATTGGGATATTTCTGTGTATATTTCCCATGATTTTTTTTCACTAGAGCCTCTGGAAAAAACAGTTTCATATTTGTTATTTCATGTATTTTGATTTAGGGTACACAGTGAGGAGCTGCAAAAAGTAGCTCATCAAACTTTGGTGATACTGCTGAAACCACTTTTGAGGAATTACTTAAATCTAGAGAAGTTTCATCAAATTTGTCTTGAAGAGATGCCCTGGAGGTCTCAGATGAATATCTATCTGGCAGTTGCTCACTACAACTTATTTAAAAAGAAAATGGAAGAGGAATTTAATATTGGAATTTCTGGCTCACAGCATCTGGACAGGTATATCTTACAGCATAATCAGTGGTCGCTATTCATGTAGATGATCATATTATTGCCATAAATGAATCTGAATTACAATATCATCAGTAATTTTTTCATTTGAACAGTTCAGCAGCCAAATGCAAATTTATTTACTATGTAACAAGTTTTGTTTTCCATTTTATTAGAGGTGACATGTACGTTGTTGGTTGCTCACTTGACTGGTCAGATGAAAGGTTTGATATACACTGTGCTATTTTTTCATTCCATATAGCTTTTAGCTATCATGGAAAGTAAGTAAAACTAGCTTTTGGGAAACTGAATTTTATGAATATATCAGAATTATTTTTAATATTATATCTGTGGGGGTTTTGTGTGGGTACTTTCTTCTTTGTCTCCTATTTTGCAGTTACAGTATTTTGGATCCTGAAATGTTCTCATTAAGTAATTCTGGCACTTTAGTGGTGAGAAAAGATGTGGAGAACTTGAGAACACCTCCTCCTCTCCTTGAAAAGTCAGGAATGACTGAAAAACAAACCCGTAAGAACTTTTAATGGGTGCACAACTGGAATAAGCTTCAACCTAACTTTTTCTTTCTCTGACTTTCTGTTTTTACCTCTGCCCTTAGTTCTCCATGTCACATTTGGAAAAACATTCATGTCAGTTTAAAGAGAAGGTCCAAAAGTGTCCTCTAAATTTTTTCTTTTTGGCATGTTTAGTATAAAAGAAGTCCTAGTCAATAATGAGCATTTTAATCACTTTGAGTTTCAGTAAGAATTTATAACAAGCTTATTAAATTCTAATCAATTAGTGATACTAGCTTTTGGTTTACAGGAGCTGTGCTACCTAAATCTATTAAATTGATAATTACTTTAAATACAATTATAATTTTTATCAGTTTTTGTGGTTATTAATTTGTTAATCTTTACATTTCCTATCAGGTGAGTTATTTCCTGTGTCACTCTGTAAGTCTTTATTAAAGTTATATACTGAAGTTATCTTTCAGATTTTAAGTAGAATAATTAAGGTTTCCTTCTTCACTGCTTTCTCCTCAGTATTGTTCTGTGGCAAATCAATTTTTTATCTTCTGCTCCTTTTACTTCAGTTGCCTGTCTTTCACATTTGACTATTCTGTTATACCTACTATTTGTAATAGCATCCTTTGAGATTTCAACAGGAACTCAAATGCTCCTAGTGGTAAGTATTGGTGAAAAATGGGACTTCAGTTACCTCAGACATTTATAACATACAAGGTGACTTGAAGTAGTCTGCCTAGTCTACATAAGTTCAAGAAGTCATTATGAGCCTGGCCTTTTAAATAGCACTTGAGGGAAAACCTTGCTACAGCTGTATAGAGCAAAATCCTATAATTCCATGGAGGACTTCCTTGTCTTTTCCAAAGAAGTGTAACAAAAAGTAGTAGTTGAATTCAGTGGTTCTCTTTGCAACAGCTTGTTACGGTCTTTTATCTTGATGCTTACAAGTCACTGAGAACAAAGTCACTGAAAGTTATTGAAAACGAATGAACATCCTGTTTATTACCTTTTATTACCCTTTGCAGCAATTCTGAATGAAAGAATTTAATGAAGCATATAGTTTGCCATAGAGATCAAATACTATTTTAGCTTGAAATTAGCTTCTGCCTGAAACCTGTAGCTCAGATATTACTATATTCTGCTACTGTGAACCCTTGTCTTTCCCCTTGAAGGATATTTGGTACTGAATTAAAGGATGAAGCAACTCCATGCATAGCACAGAATTTGTCACAAGTCTTCCCTTCTTTTGAACTTCTTTTGAGAGTCCTTGGTTTTCTGAAAGGTTCTTTGGAGCTTGCCACATGGTGATCTCTTCCTAAAACTTAACTTGCCCGAGGGTTGAGTTTTGAATTTGAGGCTGAAAACTGTTTGGTATACATTATTATTTTGCTAAAACTTTTATTTTTATTCCTACTTCTTCCAAAACTTAAGTAAAAGCATCCTCTATTTTAAATATCACAACCTTATAAATATGATAACCTTAACTTTGTCATTTCCTAACATATAAGTACTTAGCTGCCACAGGAAAATCCTAGATGGGTGATAATATTTTATTTTTAGCTTTTTGAGGACTTTAACTTATTTTTAACCTATGAACTTTTTGTCTTCAGGTACAGATAAATCTCAGCAGAGCATTAAACTGAGGGGAAAAGGTACTCCTCAAACTCAAAAAACAAACAATACAGAAAAATCCATCTCTCCTTCCTCAAAAACCCCCCAGTTTGTGTCAAATACTGCATTATTGGAGCATTGTACTAAAATCTTTCTGCATTTGAGAAGAGCAGTGGTAAGAATCTTTTTTACTAAAGATTTTGCTTATTACTAGATATTTATATACTAGTACCTATTTATATACTATAAATATACTATTTATATACCTACTACAAAAAATTATCATTACTTACTACAAAACCCCACATTTCAGACTCTTCAAAGTAAGTTCAGTGATAAAGTGTTATGCTTTTTTATCTTCTGCAAAGTGTCCAATTATACCATATGAAATGTCAGACGTATCACATATTATAATTTATATTTCTATCAAATGTATAATAATGTATACAGATTTTTTTTTTCATTTAGTCTTTGAATATTCCTTCTCATGTTAAATCTTGCTGAAAATACTTGCAGACTTCTTTTTCCCTTTACTGGTGCTAGTGAATGCCTTGGTAGTATTGAGAGAAGGACCATTGAAAGGACATGCAGACTGCCTATTCTTCGTATAAACACTTCTAAAACCAAGTGAAGTTACATGCATAGGGGATGTGAATAAATTTTTATTTCTTATTCTCACACCAGAAGCAACAATTAAAACAAGTTAAAAATCAGTGCTCCTATGAAAATTCCCAAATAACGTTCTACAATACTTTATGTACATTGACATACTGAATTATCTGTTATTAAGAAGAATCCATAGAATGTAATTTTGAATTTTTACTTATATCTAAACTCCTCAATAAAATATTTAAGCTTGTAATTTTTCTGTTGCCATACTGTAATTTTATTTTGAATAGGTTCTTGCTCATCGTGGTGGCCACTGGACTTTGCTTCAAAATGCTTGTCGAGAACTTTGGAACTATGCTCAAGAATTACAATTCATGGCTAATTATCCACATTCCCATACAGATGCATTTCCTATTACCACCAGTTTTCTTAGGAACACCATTTGGCTGCCATTTTATTTGGCTTCAGACATGATCATTGATATGGTAACTGAACTACAAGCTAGCAGGTCTCTCAAGGTAAAAATTATGCTTATTAAGGCAGTATACACTTTATTACTACACCTTCAATAGAAATAGTTATTCTCTGTAGAAAGTTTTTAGAGGATTACAGTGTTTTATGATCTTTATAATTTGCTTTATGCTAAGAAAAAATAATTTGAAATTAACAGGTAGAATAATGTTTCTTCACTGTAGATCGTGGATCCTGAAGGAGAATTCTGCATTCCTGGTTGCTTAGGAGGTATTCTGGATGAGAATGGTGGTTCTAATCTTCATCCACATCCTCCCCTGGATGATGTGAATGTGGTTGACTTGAAATGGATATGTAATCTGATTCTTAAAACAATAGAATTGTTATATCAAATGAAGAAGTGGGAAGCACTGGTACACATAGCTGTACAATTTAACATATTTACACAGTAAGTTAAACATACTCTTCTAAAACTAAAGGGCAATATTATATGGTTAAATATACCATTATTTTCCTTAACTACTATACTTTGCTTTTTTCAGTGAGAGATACACAGAACAAGTGAGTCCACTGCTGGTGTACGCTCAAAGGAAGTTGCTGGAAAGGATGGAGCAATTCAGTGGCCCAAAAAGCCATGATACTAGTATTTTGAAAACTGTGTCTGATAATGCACAAAAGGTGAACCATAGATTTATTTTTTGGTCACTGACTTGATGTAAGCTAAATATAGTGTAGTACTTTCACAGATTAGATTAACATGGGTTTTCATAGTGTTTAAAAGAGTAAATTATAATAAATTAATGAACATAATTGAAGTGCACAAAAAAAAGGCTTAGGTGACATGATTCCTGTAACAGCAGAGGTCTGGACTTGATGACCCAGAAAACATTACTTCCATAGGTGATGTATCTATTCCATATGATTCCTAAATCTAATTTCTTGTTTGTTCTTGATGCTGCACTTTTAAACTGAAAATATTTATTTGCATATTGCACAATTCTTATGATTAATTAAAGTTAACTACAAAGAGATTGCTTTGTTTCTGCATTGGAATGCTACTTCTGATGACCAAAATTAATCAAATTGAATCATCCCTAACACTGAAAATGACAAGGAAAAACTTGAAAAACTTCATGATCAACAAAACCCCCCCTGAGCTGCTCAGCAAGTTCCTCTTATTATGGTTCTGTATAGTTAGTAAACTGACTTTCCCACTTGGAAATTTTTCATGGAATTAGCTATTAAAAAGTAGAATTTTCCTTTTTTTTAAACTTGAGGTTTATTTCTTAGAAGTTTTGCTAAAGGCAATCACACAGTTGATAACTTATGTTTTTATTAGTAGTATAAAAGAGGAAAAGTAAGGGAAAGTGGGGCTTGTTCTGAACATGAACGTAGGGTTTAGAAGTCCCCTGCCTTGCCTAGAGAGCCCACAGATGCCTGGGGTGTGCAGAGGTGCTCTGCCTGGTCTCTCTGCAAAGCTGCTCCCTGCTGAGTTCTTTCAGGCCCTGCCATTCAGAACATAGTCTTTTGTCTTAAAAAAGGGCATTGTAGCAAACCACCACATAGAGCTGGAGTCTGAGAAGTGTGAAAAAGTAATCATAGTTTTGAAAGACTACTTGCAGACTAAAGACTGATGTTACGTTAAGTAAGAAGGGTTGTCTAAAAAATACATCATTGGGTCAGAAATTTGGAGGGTATGGCTACATTTCACAATGCAGTGCCTTTCAGAGAGACTAGAATGAGCCCTGAACTGGTTCTTTTGCTTCTGAAATGATGTAGCTACATTAGGAAAATAAAATATCTGTGCTGGTTTAGCCCTTTACGGAAGTCTGGAAGTTTGCTTCTCTGAGAGGGTTAGATTGCTTCTATTATTTGCTTAAAGCAATTTTGAGTAAGCCTATGCAACATCATATTCATGCTTTACAGGCAGTGTACTCTTTTGGCATCCTTACACTGGCAGGATCTTTGCAAGCAATCATTTATCCAGACAAAAAAAGGTGGAATATTTGGTGAACATCATTGAGTTGCTCATGATCAGGGCAAATACTAAATAAGGTACAATTATACCTTAATATACTGGTTTACATATAAACGCATGTTATATCCAGTATCTGGGCATGAATTTTTCACTTCTTGCTGAGAAGGCTACTAGTTGTGTGTCACTGATGGTTTTTTTATAAGTTAATCCCCTTTTCTTTGTCATATAACTGAGTATTCATATACTTAACTTCAAGCTCCAATCATTGATTTTTCTGAATATTACTTATTATTAAATGAAACTTCGCTTTGTTTAGATGAGTTGCAGAAACTACATAGAACAGAAATTGCAGCTGCCTGTTTCCTGTTCTCCTAGTGACCTATTTTCTCCTGGATACTTTTCTGAGATCAAAAAGGATTATACAGGTCAGAACACATTTCAATTTCAGTATCATGAGTTCTGACTTCTGCAAAACCCCTTCCTTTTTTTTTCATACTAGATGGGGTTTTTTTATGTTTTGTTTTGGGTTTTTTTTCCCCTTCTTGTTTTCCTCTTTGTCATGAATCTTAAAATCTGTTTTAACAGACTTTTGTCTCCAAATTTTTATTCTTGAGATTTTGAATGGGATAATGTTATCAAGACCTTTCAAAAAATATTCAGACTCTTTCTGAAAGGAGCAATAGGCAGTTGTCATGCAGATGCCAGATAACCTACAGTATCTTGAGTGGTCTAGCTCCAGTTTTCCACTGGTATTGTTGGATATCCAGCAGGATACCCAGAAGTTAATGTGAACCTGCACTTTTATAAACAGAATCAATAGAAAAACTGGACTGTAGAGATGAAAAAAATGCTGGTTTACCCACAGTTGTTCTTTCTAGTCAAGATTAAGGTGGTACCATCATTAAAGTCTGTAAAGCATAGTTCCTAATATCACAGAGATAGCAATGCTATGCATATAAGGCTTGGTGTTAAATTCAGCTGAGTGATGTCATTAAACATTAAATCATACTATATGTAAGAGTACACAATATTGTGCATTCAGTGGACAGTGCATACCATTTCACAGGTTTGGTACATAGAAACTATGGGAATTAGAGTAAATGGAATCAGTAGTTGTAATTAAAGATCTGTTTCCAAACTTTAGACACCACAATACAGAGCAGAGTGAAGCTGAAGCATGCCCAGGGAATGTGGCATTGAGGAAATATAGATATCACATGGCAATTAAAATGTAACACTGAAATATAAAAATAGAAATCCTCTGAGGTATTCCCGGTGATTAATAATTTTGCTTTAATTCATAACCCAAGAGTAAACAAAGGTGAAAACTGCATTAATATATTTTAATATTGAAGTCGCAGAATTTTAAAAATATGTGTTTTGAGGGTCATGTACTAATATATATATTTCTGTAATGCAAAAGTGTTCTTCATAATTACTAATTTCTTTTAGAAAGCAGTCAAGTGAAAGCCCTAGTTTATGTACCTCTTGATGTGAATGATACACTGAAATGTTTTAGAGAAACTCTGCAAAAATCTAAACATCACAGCAGAGCACTGAGACACAGCAGAAAACTACTTTCATTATTTCTTGCACACACACAAGGTGAGTTATTTGTTAAAGTGTTTCTCATTGAATAAAGTGTATGTACAGTTAAAATAGTACAGAGTGAAAGAAGTAGATTCCTCTAAAATAAAATTCTAATTGTTAATGAAAATTAGAAAAAACATTGAATATAAAGGTATATGTATGAAATTCTGTAAGCATAAGCTCTAAGCCTGATTTTCTATGATTTGTGTCTCATGGTTTGATGATAGTGTTTTTGGTTTTTGTTTTTTTTTATATTCAACTGTGTCTGTCTGCAGCCAAGCCTCTGTCAGAATACTTACAGTTCTCCCCAAGTTAATTTCCCTAACAGGAGCATATTTTCATTTGGTTGCACTGATATGAGTTATGTCCAATGAGCTTAATTAGGAGACACATATGATCATAGCATAGGAAATCAGCTAAAGATAGGGTACATGGGGATTCTGTATTTGTTTGAGTAATGTGGTTTGGAAATATTTGTGGTGCTGGAACTAGAACGATACTTTTTGAAACTGATCATATAAATCACTTTTCTCATCTAGAAAATGCTGAAAGAGCAATTGGCAGTCATATCTCTTCAACCAAAAAGGTGAAATTTAATTTGGGACCTGCAGTGGCATTCCTACCAACACCAAGTGACCTTTCGCAAGAAAATTTTTATTCCTCCAGTGTGGTTGAGAGTAGACCAATACCATCATCACAGCTTTCAGTAGTTATCTCTTCCTATGAACAAACAATTGGTAATTTAAAAAATAAACTTTTGTTTACAGTTCAGATGTAATATCATTCTACCTATCTGTCTTTATGTGTCTTTACTTCTGTGTTATTTTCCTCTGTCAGGTAACTGTCTGAAAGGTGGTGTCCAGAAATACACATTCTTTTTTCTGTTGATTCAGAAAATCATCATTAGAATCTAAACAAGCCACTAGTTCATTCCTAACCTCTACAGTTATTGCATTTTATGAGAAAGAGACTGAATAATCCCAATTATAAATGTGCTGTAAAGTTTAGTATATTCTACTTAATCCCATGACCATTTTTTTCCTAGGAGACAAACTTTTTGGGTTCTGTGCATTTGAATATGAGGCCTACTTGCTTGGCTTACATCTTACATTCTAGCACGGCTTTACTCATACACTTACATCTCAGCACCACTCTCTTATCACAGTATGACACAATAGGTAAAGTGTAGCAGGCCAACAGATGCTGTAATTTTATTTGAAGTAAGGGATCCTGAAATCAGGCAGGGAGAGTGCTACTCTACAGCTTGCTTTCTATCTTATGTTTTGGAAAGGAAGAAATTTTAGAACTCTGAGAAAGCAATAAAAAAGTTAAGGGAAACAGGTCTATAAATATATCCCACTCTTCTTTTTAATTAGTAGAAATACAGTATATTTGAAGGTAAATTATACAAACCAAAGAATACTATAAAATATATTCCTGCACTGAATTCCATGTGAGAGCGTATCTACTTCTCATGCAAAATTTTCCAAGTTTCAATAGCTGATTTATTGATGTGACAATTTTTTTTTTCCTAATTGATTAAAAATAAATAACAGGAATCCTTGAGATAAACAACCAGAGAGACCTCAAGGTTCAGGCTCTACATGAACTTGGAAATCTTCACTTTTATGCTGGAAACAAAAGGTACCTAGTTACTGGATTAAAAATGAGCATGGTTCCATCTTTTTTTAAAATTGGCATTCATGTACCCTGTAAATTCTTGTGCTATCTGTATAAATTCTTTCATCTAATTTTACTAGCTATATTTTGCAAATCTTCTCTCTAGAAATAATTTATTTTTGTTAGCTATCTAATTGCAATTAAGCAAACTAATTAAACACCTCCTTTTTAGGAAACAATATCTACTGTTTGACAATTTAATTTTAGTTTAAGTTCCAATAAGTCTGTTGACCAAGTGTCCTTTTGTGTTATAGAAACTGCATTTCAGTTTTTCATTCATTCAGAATTAGTTATAGCTTGGGCAACAAAGCTAAAATGTAGCAAGACTTATCTTCCACTTTGGAAAATGTAAGGAGTATCATGAGAACGGTTGTTATGTGTTACAGAGCTGCTTTTAAATATTGGTGCCAAGCCCTTGATGAAACACTCAACGTTGCTGATGCTCTTAACAACTGGCAAAATTTAGGTTTTCATAAAGATGCTACAGACTGCTTTGCAGATGGAATATCTACTGATACTACTCAGAAACTTCTTTCTCAGGCTGGACTTTGGGGATGTTTACATGCAGCAGTGTTAGTAGCTAAGATAGCTCAGTAAGTATTTTATCAACATATGAATTTTTTCATATTTTAAAGGAATTGCTCATCCAGGACAGCAGGCAAGTGTAAATTACTTTAAAAACACTAATGAGTTGCTATAAAAAAAAGACTCAACAAAAGCAGAGGAATTTTTCTCTTTCAGGAAGAAAGTTTCTCTTTTGTAGATTGTTTGTTCCTTTTGCTTGAGTGCTCATCTTTGATCATAATTGCAGCTGTACATTATACGGAGACATCACTGATATAAAACAAAATGATAAAAAGTCATAAAAGCAAGGATTTTACAGTCATATTGATTTTCAATTGAAATATCACATCTCCCAAGTCATTACACATATTAAATATTAATGTATCTTAAGGGCAGATTTACTCCCTGAAGTACTCGTTTTCTGGTGAATTACAACTAAATGAATTTTGAATTACTGTGTTAAAGTCTACCATTAATAAATACTTCCAGTCAGTACTCCATAACTGCTGGTAAAACACTGTGGATGTAATTCTGAGCTGTTCCTTGTATTGTACAAGATGAAAATGAACAAAATATAATGTATAGGAGTATCTAAGCCAGAAGCATTCTACCCATGAAAGGACAGAGTTTAATTTGAGTAAACTGTCTTGCCTGAGAAGCAGGGCTCACTAATAACTGTAAATACTCACAAAACTCACTAATATCTGTAAAACAAGGTAGCATTGAAAGTATTAGCATGGGTATTTCAAGATGACATGTCATAGTCACACTCAGAATTACCACCCAAGAGAGAAAATAAAGAGTTTAAATTGATTCTAAACCACAGCTCTTCTGGTTCTGAGCTGGGGGTCAGTCTTTGGTCCAGTTAGGCAAGACTCAATCTCTAGCTTCTTTTACAGGTGTTCATGGCACATGTTTTCTGCACTGTATACTCTCCCTTTACTGCTAATATGTACATTCCAAATCCTGGCAGGGATCTGGAGGTAGCTATTCTCTTGGCTTCTCCCTCAGACAGTTCTTTTTTAATTCAGACTTGACTTGGACTTTTAAACATCTTTCCCTTGAGTTGCTCTTTCTAGAGCAACTTAATCTAAGGCTGTAAAATGCAGATTAAAGGATTCTAATATTGTACTAAGGATTTCTGATATTGTAGGCCAGAGGAGTAGCCCACCAGCAGTGTGGTTTAAAGTTCTGATGAAGTACTGTGTGGGATTCATTTAATCTAGCTAGACACTTACCATGAAACTCCACATATGCCTGTCATCTTAGGCTTCCTTTATGGAAAGAAATACACTTTGAGGTGGGAGTTGCTTAACCCGATTTATCTTTCCAGTTTTGTATGAAATGAATTTTGCACATAGATTGCGTGCATATCTCCTTTAACTTTAAAGAGAACCAATCTGGGCGACTATGTTTGTCTAGGTATGCCTTTTGTCAAACTTTTTGCATGGCATGGCTGAGCACCTATCTACAGAATAGGCAGATTTTTTCCCACATGGAAAGAATCTAGATTATGTTAGTATCATTATCATACTAGAGTTAAAAAAGTGCTTGCATAATTTACATTGATGGTGGGAAAACCGTATTTCTTACTTTTTTTTTTTTTTTTTTACTTTAGGTATATAACAACATCAAAGATGAGATTAAGAGCTAAATACTGCTATTTTTCTGCTATACTTTTTAAGGTAAGGATACTATTTCTGTAAGAATTCATGAAGTTGAAAAATTGCTTCTAAAATTTAAATCTCAGTAAACCTCTACTAAAACATCTTTCGTTTCATTTTCATTATAAAAGAAAACTGGAGCTCAGAGGTAGTTGACAATTTATGCACATTAGATTAGATGTTTTTATTCTCTGCATTTAAACATTATTCCTGTATTAATGCCTAGAAATTACCACTTCAATAAGAGGCCAAGTGAAAAAGTTCATCAAAAATAAGTTTCAGAACTTTCATCCACCAACTAGAGAAGAGAAAAAGGTTTTGGCTGATTTTTAAAAGGACGTTTTACAACACCAGTAACAAACATGACATAGGAAAAAAATCTGGAAGTATTTTGCCAGCCAAATTCCACTGGGATCAATGCTTACCCATCCCAGTACTGCAGCAGGAAGTTAGTGGGCTTCTTCCAAAACAAACCAATGCCAGTTTCTAACATCTTGTGCCAGCCATGCTTTTGACCATGTGACCTGTGCCAGGCAATGCTTAAAACCACATGAAGTTCAGGAAAGGGAGAACAAGTTGGAGGAACAAATGATAAAGGAGCAGTTTTACTACCTTCTAGCACTGTAATTGCTTTTCATACAAACTGAAAGATTTTGATTCCTCCTTTTGACAGGAATAGTATTAAGACTCTACTCCAGTTGTATAATGGTAGAAATAATTGTGACTTGACTGAAGGGGGTCTGATATTAATTGGGATAGGAGCAGCTTGCAGGGTGAGTGTCTTGAAAAATATAATCAATTACTGTCATTGTACCTCTTGAAGTTCAAGAACATAATTTGTTCCTTCATTTGGGAAGCTTTTATAATCTTATTTAGATTCCACCTCTGGTAAAGGCTTTAGACTTGTTAACATCAGATCAGGGTATGTAAATGCATATTTCTCTAGCATATCATTGCTGATTACAAGATAAGCACAACTGGGAGCAATATCCAACATCAGAGACAACATTAGCACTCCTCCCTTTTTAAAGGAGGAACATTCAAGTTACTTCCTTAAAATTCATATCTATTTTAAGTTACATGATTTAAGATGCAGTTGGTGATGTACTTAAAGCTGGAACTAGGGTGGAAATAGCTTTTAAGTGGCTGCAAAGTTAGCAGCTCTCCCAGAAACAATGCCTCAGGTGATGGCAGGGCAAGGACTTAAGGCTAGGTAAAATCAAACTTGAGAGAATCCCAAGTGATTTATTAGGATTTTTCCAGTACTTTCAGAGATCTTTTTTGTGAAAGTTCTGACTTGGAGTCTTAGACAAACTTCATTAGGAAAAAAATCCATTACCTGAGGAGTACTTGCTGACAAATCTTTTATTCTTCAGTATGTTTAATTTTTCTTTTTTTGCTTGTGCTATGAAGTATTGTTCTTAAACTATTTACAGGCTGAGGGGGTTTTGTTTGTTTGTTTATTTTGTTTTTTTCCCCATCAAGTTCACACATAAAGCATTTTTTCTAAAAAGATTTTTCATTTTTTTTTCTGGGAAAAACTGTATTTGAAAGATAGACAGGATTTAACTCGTGAAATCATTTATGATTCAACAGGGGTTGGAGTTTTTTAATGTCTCATGAATGCCTATACATCTTTTCACACATTATTATTATTTGCAGACTCTGTTTAGAGCTTCTCTTCCACATCCAACATCTGACTGTGACTTTGCACAATATGAAATTAATATGCTTATTCCTGGTATCGACTTGTTCTCTGATCGCTACAGAGCTGATATCTCCACTGTAGTTGCAAGTCTGAATTTTCTTATGTTTGAACTACATTGTGCAAAACAAAATTTAATAGTAAGTATTATTTTTATACTCTGGAAATGAATTTTAAGATATCAAGTCTTATTTCTTTGTGTGGGTGTATTTATGAGATGCCTCAGAAGATCTAGCAAAATAGCTTTATGTTTAGAGTGTGACACTGAGACAAGTATAGCTTGCTTCCTGCAATTTTTAGAATATACAGGACACTTTTTAATGCAGGAAGACAATACACAATCCACTTAGCTTAGGCATTTTAGAGGAAATTTCCTATTATATGCTGTTTGAAATACCCTGTAGTGAGAATTAATTTGAATGCAGTATGTCCAGAATGCTTTCAATAGTTTTACTTTCAGTAAATTTGTAACTTCAGCATTTTTCCTTCCCATGTTTTCTAACTCCTCTGTCTGGAATATTTTGTATAGCTTCCCTTTTATGCTGATGATGTGCTTATTTCCTCCATTCCAATGTCTGACAACTTCTACTTTAATCCAACTTCTTTGAAAGGTGTAGCACTGTGCATTGGAATAAACAAATTGAATGGATTGCTAATACTGAAAAATGTGCAATACTACCTCTTTTCTGTATGTTTCTGTATGCTCTAACAGATTTTCATTTCAGACAATAATTGTATATCTTTAACAATCAACTTCCAGCATGACAGAAAATTCTCTAGCAGAAAAAGCCAATAGTTTTCTCATGCTCTAAGGTGTTGAGACCGCTTATGGAAAGGTCCTAGAAGTGGAAGAGCCGATGCAAGGGGGAGAAAAAGATCATGGGACTTGCAGGAGGGGAGTAAGAAAAGGTTAGGAAGTAAAGATAGATGAGCAGGAGGCAGCAAGATGTTGCCCCTTTTCTGTCATCAAGCGATTTGTTGGATTGATTTCTTCTGGAACTTCAGGCAAAGTGTCTGTCTTACCTCCTGTTGATGCTTCTTCCCATCCTGCTTTGCTGGAATTCACTTTGCTACTAAGCTTTTTCTAAATGCCCTCACTATGGGAGATCAAGTGAGATCAAGGAGCAGACAGTTACCTGGAGGCAGGGACACTTAATTTGACTGCTTGCTTCACACAGCCATGCACATTTTGGACTCTTTCTTCACTTCTACTATCAGAATATAGATCCAGGTCATAGATTGTGGTCGAAGCTTCATTCTGCTGAATGCTTAGTGTGTGGAAATGTTTTGGCTGGTGAGCACTGAATTGATTTGACACTTAAAATACATCAAGATTCAAGTTTTATTAAAAATAAGCCTTTGAAGACTGATTTTGTTGAACTGCCTCAAATATCACTTGGAAAATATATGGGTACAATTAAAAGATTTGCCTCAAGCGTTTGTAATCCAACTTCAGAAGTTACTGGCTTAAGTAGACATAAAAGGCTATTTTATGAAAACTAAGAGTGCATTTGACAAGAAAGTAACAATGCCATTATCATTTTCCAAGCTCAAAGACATTTTAAACTGAAAAAAACCATAGAAGCTAAACAGTAATTACGTTTTGCAAGTTTTTTCATTTTCAATATACAAATGCATCTGTTAGCAAAGAATCTGCTTTTTCTGAAATATAATAATTACATTGTTTGTGTATTATAGTAGACCACAGTTTTAAAATATTTTTTTGTTAGTTGTCCCTACAAAAACTTTCAATTTGAAATACATGCAAATAAATTTGTCAATAATCCTCATCACTATACAGTTTCTTCAGTATTGCTTCACTTAGACCATTGTAGGATTTAATTTATTTTTGTTAGAAAACTCACAGAATACTATTATTCTGTTAATTATACTGAAAAAAATATACCATCAAAATACAGTTTTATAAAACCCTTAAATCAACATATTTTCAGTAGGTTTATTCACTAATGGTAGAGATAAATTGCCCACCTTGAACACAGAGAATAATTTGGGAAAACCTTACTGTCTACATTGCGAATGCTTAGGCATTCACATAGCTGTATATATACATACAGATATATATACACACACACATATATATATACTATAAGACAGTGTAAGAGGTTAGCTTGAGCCAGCTGAAGAACTTTTCAACACTTTAATCTTTCATAGAGCATAATAGTACTGGTGGTATGCAGTAATGAAAGCAGTACTCCTGTATTTATATATTTCTGATATATATTTGCAATGCATATGTATATAATTGTATCCTTTACAGCATTTATAACTAGATGACCTAATATTTTCTTACAGATTTTACCACTGTTCACATTATACCAATACTTTGTTTCTGAGATTTGTAAGGACCCAGCTAAATGTATTGAAGGAAGAATCTTCAAGGTAATCAATGAATTTTTTTTTTTTAATCACAAAACATAGTATTTCAAATAAACTTTTCTTTTCCTTGTTAAAAGTAGTCAATTTAATATTCCCTCATATATCACTACTTTGAAAAGTAATGTTTGTGGTTAGTGTTTTAAGCACAATAGATTGTAGAACTACTTTTTAAATATTACTGTTCTCAATTTTAGTAGGGTGCAGTTATTTATGCAGTTTTACTGTTAACATTCTACAGACACAGCCAAGTACTTCCATAATTTCTTTCTGCTCTCCATTTAACAAGCATTCTCCTTAAAGTTATGATTGTAAGATTTTCACTCTAGGATCCAAACTTTTTACTTGTTCACTTGTTCCAACATTCCTGGAAATGCTTTATTAGTGTAAAACATAAATGATTTCATGTTCACTGTGTTCACTTCTGGATTTGTTATCAGTAATCCTGGTGGAACAGGTAGTCACACTTCTGGGAAGGGACTTTTGTCATTCCACTAATGTTTGCTTTTCGGTTTTGTTTTGATTTTGTTAGTCCCTTGTTTTGTTTTGTTTTTTTTAATTAAAGCAGTCTAAGCTCCAGTAAGAATCAAACTATTATTGTTTTTAGATATTTTCAGGAGAAGCTGATACTGGCTAGGCAGAGTAGCTGAGCACTATAGGACTACGAGGAGTGAAAACTGTGAAACAGATTTTGATAAGGCGCTGATCTTGGACTGACAATCAGCTCTAGCCAGATTAATTAAATTCTTTTCCTTCTTCAGGAGCAGGTCTCTGAAGAATATGCTTTTCGGGCTTCTTTTCATTTTTGTTTTCAAAAGTGAAAGATTTATCTCTGAGATTTCATTTATTTCGTAAAAAATGTGAAAGATTTCTTTTCACTGAAGAGCATTCTCCATCAGTGTACCTATTCCAGTAGCCAAGTCTGCTTAAAAGTTACCTTTAAATGCATGCTATTTTCAGCAAAAATAGTTACAAAATTACTTAAATGAAACGCTCTGGTCTTTTTTCACAGATTAAAGTACTTGCAGATATAGGATTTTTTACGGAGGCTTTCGATGAACTGTCTTTGCTTAACTGTGGAGCGAGAATTCCATGGAAAATACCTGCAGGATACAGAAAAACAGAACAAATGAAGGTAAACAATGAAGTATAATATCTAACTGTAACACCCCATTATCTTTGTGAAACTGCACATATTCCACAGCTGAAAGTTATTACATGTTCCTAAAAATCTAAATTTCTTTCAATAAGCAGGTCAAACTGTAGACATCAAATTACCTTAATTTCTTTCACTGAGCAGCAGGAAAAAAAATTGAAACATACAGTGTTTTATAGAGTGGGTAATACTGTCGAAAGAATAATGTGTGATTTCCTATGTAGACATGAAACATATGGAGAAAGTTCTTGTCTTGTCAATAAGACAAAAGTGTCACTGGATCCAGACAGCTGGAAGGCAGCCTCCAGTCCTGGGCATTGGGCTGGAAACAGTCTGAGTCTGGGAAAGGACATCATCTGTCAGGTGGGGGTGAGGGTCAGAGCTGCTGAGAACTGGGCTCAGAAACAGCTGCAGAATGGCTGCAGAGGGCCCTGGGGTCTGGCTGAGGCTATGCCAGGATGTGGACCCACAGCTGGGACCGGGCTGGGGACCTGTGGCAAGGCACAACCGTGGAAACCTGGAGACTGGCCCTGCTGTGGCAACGCTGAGGTGGGGGCTAATGGCCCTGGGGGACTAACATGGGGTCCTGTGTCCTGGACAGGGTGTGGAGAGCCCCAGGAGATGCAAGGCAATAAGAACTCTTGGTGCCCTTGGTGCCTTGACAGGCAAGTCACCCCAAATCAGACTCTTCCATTTTCTTCACATTCAAAGTGAAGTAGAAATCTTATGTTCTTCACTTACATGGTTATGAACCTGTTAACAATTGACCTGGGTTTCTTTGTGTTACCTCTGTAGGCAGATACAGTCCAGAGCCATTGAGCAAGCCTGCTCCGTAACAATGCTGTAGCCTTTTCTTGTTTTCTTCCAAAATAATCTTATGAGTTATTGCTGGGTGGATGTTAACAAAGTCTTACTTATCAGAGTGGTGCTTTTGGGTAGGTGTCACCCCATAACAAAGTATGTGTGCCAGCACTAGAGAACTGGACCCAACATACGCTAGTGGGACAGGTAGTGACATCCCTCTTGACAGCAGTGTGGATTTAACCTGGTTGTACAGCCACACATTATACATGCAGTAGGATGATGTCTCTACTTTGGTGATAATACAAGCTGGTGATGAAAGGGCAATTTGTAGCCCACCTCCATGACTTTTTGCTCCCCTTAGTCTGGGCTGTAGCCAGGGAAGCCATAATTGCAGAGCAAATTGAGTTTAATGAGCTGATTTGACAGAAATTACCCTCCTCCCACTTCTCTAAATCCTGAGAGGAAGTTTTCAGCTGACCCACAACCTGACTGGTCTTATCCTGTAGCCTCAAAATAGCTAGAACCAGCACAAAGAGAAATATCTTTTTTTAGCAGCAGCCAACAAATTAATGTCTAAACTAATTAATAAGGAAAGAGATGACAAATAAATGATAGGATGACAAATGTTTTCGTTTATAAAACAGCAATGTCAACAATATGCAATGGTACTAGGTTGTAAATGAAACATAAACTTAAATAAAATTAAAAATTATATATTTATAAAAAATGTGACCTTTTTGTAGCAAGCCAATGATACTTGCATACTAACTGTATAGGAAGATAAGAAAGTGAAATATAGTGGTTTTCCTTAGAGTACAAAATATGTTACATTCTCACTTGGTTGAGCCATCAAGTAATGAGCAGCCTCACTGGAGCTCAGTCTTCAAATCTTCTCTGTTCATGGCTAGAGTAAGGAATGCATTTAATCCTTAATGATGGTAGTGAGGTTAAAATGCATCTTTAATTCTTTTCTTAATTTTTGTATTGTCTAATGTGCTCACATAGTTCTGGTTGGTTTGCCATCTGTCTTTTCCTGACTGGATTTGCAGGTAAGTGTTGAGGTGAACAGCAGAGAAGTTCAGCATTAGGTCTCTGGTTAGGGTGTGATGCATGTAGAAGCGAGCACTTGCTGGACTTTTGCGTAGCTAAATAGTAAAGACCATGTTCCAGGGAATGATAGAGATGATAGAGGTCAACATCAGGAGCACAGAGTTAGTAGAAGAGTTAATAAAGAATACATAGAACCCAAGTGACACTTGTTTATGGAGCTCTCAGTTACAATGAAGACAGGAAAGGCAGGAAGTGATCTTTACCTCTGCTTTTTGCTTATCCTCAGTAGATTGATTTATCTCCTGGTGAAAAGGTAAAGGTTTTTTAACAAAGGATATGATTTAGGGTTAGGGTTCAGAAAACTGAAGCACATATAAGCAAAGAAATAGCTGACCTCAAGAGCTGGCTTTAGAGTCCTCGGGGAGGTTGAGTTCTCAAGTTCATCTTGACCTGTAGTTCTTGTTTTCATTCCATTCACAGATTTGTGCTCTGGTGAAAAGCAGAGAAAGCATGTGCTAAGTCTGGAGCTGGGTTTGAGATTCAGAAATGTAAAGAACATAAATCCAAAGAACTGTTGGGCTCTATAGAGCTCCTAGAATTTGGAAGAGGATTTTTCTTGGTTTTATGTATCTGCCTTTTTCTTGCTTCACACTGAAGAGCACTTGTCAATGGCATAGAAGGTGTTAGGATAGGTCTGAGTCTCAGGTTATGGTTCAAAAATACAAAACCTGTAGAGACCATGTTGGCATTTTCAGAGTCCTCAAAGCACAGTTGGAAATACGCTGCGCTTATTCACTGTTCTGCTAACCCATTTGTTTTTTACTCATAAGTAACACATTAATTACCTTTTGTTATCTTACTTAGTTTTTTACCATTTTACAGGTGTTCCAGAAATTTGACTCCTCAAAATCTCTCCTCACTGTTACAAATTTACAGGTAAAAAATTATGAAAGAGTAGAATATCTTATGCTAGACATAAATATTTATTTTTCTGATATCAGATAGAGGTTATTTGGTTCAGAAAATATACTTGTTATTGATAAATAAAAGTAAATAGAAAACATATTCTCCTCAACAATTTACCATTTACTAAATTTTAAATTTTATGGATGACTGCTAAAGGGAGAGGCAAGTACCATTATCACAATTTTTCAGGTGCCAAACCTAATATGTATAAATCTGTTATTTGTCTGTGCAAAGAAGACTAGTTGAATTATTCAGGTTTTGTCATTATATGTAGGATCTGTTGTTTATCCTGGTAAAATAAAGAGAAAATAAGTCATCGTGCTTTCTAATTTTTGCTTGTCAGAGCTATCTTCATAAATTTGTCCTCATTCAGACTGGGGCTGAAGTCCATTTCTGTAAAAAGAGGTGAATCTCTAAACTAGTTAACAAATACCTATTTTCTTATTTCAATTAAATTTACATGTTCATCAATGACTTCTCTTTTGTTTTTCAGTATTACTCATTTTCTTTCTCTTTACTTGTCACAGGTCTACTGATCCAGTAGGGGTAAAATTTAGCAGATTGTGCAAAAAAAGCTATACCATAAAAAAAACCCTAATCCTGACAAAGTAGAAAAACCCCAATTTTTTTTTCCTGCCACTTTATTCCCTTTTGCTTCCAGTAAGCTTGTGTGTTTCCTAAAACAGCCAATATTAGAAGACAGAAATTAGATTTATATTTTTATAGCTTTTGATTTCAGTAGTTTCAGATTTATTCTGAAGTTATACTTTATCTTGAGCTTCTGATTTCAACACTTCACCGTATATGTGGGCCTCCTATTGGTCTCCATATGGGTTTGAAAAGCTGTGTAGCCTTTCTAATTCTAAATTTATTAATCTGAAGTGAGGATTTTAGACTTAAGAGAAAATAAAGATGATATAATGCTTAAAGGATCCTATGATTTACCATAGAACTGCATCATAGAATGGTTTGGGTTGGAAAGAACCCCAAAGATCATGGCCCTGCCTGAGCAGTCACACTTTCCACTAGACCAACCCCATCCAACCTGGCTTTTTATACTTCCAGGGAGGGGTCATCCACAACTTTGCCTGTTTCACTGTCTCATCACCCTCACAGTAAAAGAATTTCTTCCTAATATTTAACCTAAATCTACCCTATTTCAGTATGAAAACATTCTCTCTCATCCTATCACTACATGCCCTAGTAAAAAGTCCCTCCCCAGCTTCCCTGTAGGCCCCATCAGGTACTGGAAGACTTCTGTAAGGTCTGCCCGGAGCCTTCCCTTCTCCAGGCTGAACAACCCCAACTCTCTCTGCCTGTTATCACGGGAGAGGCATTCCAGCCTCCAAATCATCTTCTTGGTCCTCCTCTGGACTTGCTCTGACAGTTCCATGTCCTTCTTAACATGCTAGAATGGTCTGATAGATTATTTTTCTTTCGTAACAGGGTGAACTGCAACAGCAGACAGTCCTTTGAATTCAGATTTCTAAACTACAGACTTACCTATTTATTTTTGTGACCACCTTAGCTCATTGGGTGCTATGGACAATTCAAGAAATTAGAACTCTCACAAAGAAATAGCTATCAGCTTCACAGATACACCTTCTACTGGAAAAGTGATCACTGAGGCTGTTGTCACAAGCACTGATGAGGGGTAAATTAAATTTGGAAAAAAAAAGAGCAACTCATGCCTAATGACTAAGAGCACGTTACTGACATTATTCATGATAATTGTTGCTAAACATCATTATTAATAGAGAAATAATATGCCTTGAACAAGAAAAAATGTAAAATGTGATTTTAAATAGTCCCAATTTTTAATTTTCTTCTAGGTACTGGAAGACATATTTAACTGGAGTCTGTCTTTAATGGTGGTGCCACTGTGCAACCAACAAATTATGAACAAACTAACTTTAGCCAAAATGCATTTCATCATTTGCCTCTCTGCCACAATAAATAATATGCCTGAAAAAGTGGAAAAAACCATCTATACTGTTGATAAAAAAGCCATGAAGGAGCCAAGTAGAGCATCAAATATAAAAGGTAATTATAAGAGTGGTGGAAAAGTGCATTGGTTCTACAACTTGTTTCAAGCATATGTACATATGTATTCCTGAACATGTCATATCATAAGCAAGATTCATTTTTAAATGTTGATGAAAAAAATCAGTCATTATTGATATAATAAGCATTAAGATTTTTCAAGGGTTTATTTAGCTAATATCTCTAGTATTATTAGAGCTCTTCCTTTGTTCTTCGCTTGTTTTGATGCTGAAAGTCCCAATTGTAAATAGAGGAAAAAGGAGTATATTCTTCAAATTGCTGTGAATGCTTTGGTTCTGCTTTTGTTATCTAAAACTTAATATTAAATGTTTGACAGCTGATGCTGATAAGAATTCAAGACTACAGGAACAAAGAAGCAGGATGGTGCAGCTTGTAAACTGTAAAGATGAATTAAATATGGCCATGATGAAGGTAATTTTGTTTTTTAGGAAAAAAAGACTTAAGAAACAGCAGGTTGTTCAAAAATACATCGCTAATTCTTTGAATGTAACAGACATTATGATGAGAGGATTGCATGAATAAGGGGACCAGACATTTCTGCTTCTAATCTGATTATAATCTTTCTAGCCATACATGAAATCTTCGTGGTTCAGTGCAATTTTTCAAATATTCTTATTGGCTATGGTCTATTTTATGAAATGTCCTTGGGAAATTCAGATTCAGTGCTAATGGTTCAGCAACAAGAGTAAAGACTGAATGGTATTTCAAGTATAAAATCATTAACTTTTAGAGGTGGGGCCAGTAGAACATCTGAGATCTATTTGTTGGGGCAGGGTGCTCTACAAATAAATGGAAATTTATTCTCTGACACCTGTGGAATGTCTCAAATTTTTCATTTTCCTCTTTCTGATACTTTTTATTTTAGAGAAAAAATAGCACATCTTATTAGGTTATCTGTTAGAAGTGGGGAGGTTGTGCATTTGGTTGGTTGATTTATTTGGTTTAGGTTACATATATTTTTTGTTTAATTGTAAACTTCATGCTTGGCAGTTTCACATTATGAAAAGACCAAAACTGAATGCTGACATATTTTGCTTTCAGAGGGATCTTCCTCTTTGGAAGTATCTACCTTTGGCCACTGTTACAAACAGAGTAATGCACAGAATTCATCGGGAGAAATAGAAGATGATTTTATATGGCAATCGGCATATGCCATACAGTAGAAAGTTGAAAATTTTGGTGGATCTTGAAAATAACTTAAGTAGAAATGTTAGGTTAATTTGAATGGGGTTTAAGAGGCATAAAATATTTCTTACCCTTCGGATTTTTCTTTAGCAATTCTGTTGCTTTGGATTTTTTTGTGTGTTTGTTTGTTTGTGTTGGGTTTTTTGTTTTGCTTTGCTTTGGTTTTGCTTAGGTTTGTTTTTTGTTGGTTTGCTTTTTTTTAAGTAGAGCTCTGAATTCCTTGAGGAAACTGGACAAAAAAAGATACTTGATGATAAAAAGCCTTTGAATTGTTTCTGAATTCTGCTGAAAGCTCTGTGATTGAAATTTTGTTTAAAATTAACTTTCTTTAATATTTGGTTTTCATAACTTCTTACAGCTTAGTTTTCCAGAAAGACAGCTGGATATACTGCGCTCAAGGATCTGTCAAAGTATAGATAGAAAAAATGTAATTCCTCTTGCAAAATCTTTAATATTGTATTTTAATATTCCATTTTAATGTTTAAAATTATTAAGCATATTAAGAGGTATATAAAATTATCAAATATAGCTATAAGATAAAGATAAGAAGGAAATATAATTGAGTAATATTGCTAAGCTCTAAAATATGTATTTAAACAAAAATTACAAGTGTTTTGATATTGCACTGGTAAGATACTACTATTTTCAACACACCGAATCTATAAACCTGAAAAAAACAAAATTACCCTCCTTGGTATTTATAGGAAAGGTATATTGTACTAAAGATGGTTAGTTTTAGGGTGGAGTGAGAGCAGGGTGTATAACAGAATAGAAGTTTTTAATTCTTTAATTATTTTTTATATTCACACAAGGCTGTTTTTTTTCTGTAGGAGATTTTATTGACAGAAGCTGAAGAAAATCTTAGCCGTCTTGTGCAGAACACACTGGACAAATATGATGGGAAGATATCTCTCTGTTCTGCTGAAGATTTAGAGGCTCTTGTTGAGGCCAAGCTTCAGCTTGCTGCTATTTCTCAGCAAAGGCATCAAGCACCTTGCAGGTAAGTAATATTATAGAAAACCTTATGTTGCACAGCCATGACTACAGAAGTTTAAAAAATATCCAGCATTTTTTTCTTTGAATCATTTATGTCCACATTAATATTCTAAATCTTAGTAAACAATCATAACAATCATTCTAGAGTTTCTACAAATGTAAGTTACACTGGCATTTCATTTCTTATTCTTTATTTTACTTTTTTTTTTTTTTAAAAAAAAAAGTAAAGTTTTGGTCTATGTTATTGGTCAGTTATTGTTCTGTTAATTCTCTGTCAGGTGTTTTTGTGATATAGTGCTATAGAAAATCAAAGAAAAACTGCAATGTTCATGCTTTTGTTAAAGTCTGGATGTGTTTGGTCATGTATTTGCTATAATTTTAAAATGTACCACAGAGCACTAATGTTGTAGCACAGAGCAGCGATCTCTGAACTACTGAATTCTACTTTATTTCAAGAACATCCTGTGTTGCTGTCTTAACAGAATATTTCCTCTTGATGTACTTATTGCTGATAAAAAATGTTAAAGTTACATTTTAAAATTAATTTGATTTAAAAGCATTGATGTAACCTTTGATATATTGGAATAGATGTATAGATTTTAGCAAGTGTGTAAAATTATATCATTAGTGTGTGAAATATATTTACATGATATGGAAGATACTCTCCAAACTCTGTGACTTCCTTGAGGTTTCGATTTCTTTTGAAGAATTTAATGAAATTAAATTAAATTGTGCTGTTCTTTGAATACACAGGGCATGCAGAAATATAGTAAATATTAGTAGATACTGAATTCTAAACGTAATTTTTATCTTTTAGTTAGGAGGATTCTTCTGTTTGGAATAACCTTAATTTAAAGTTAATTTATGTAAGAAAGATAATAGTTTAATAATGCATCATTTTTATTAGTGTAAAAGTGTTCTTAATCTAAACTAATTTAATCTCTTTCATCTAATCTAATTTTTTTATCTATTTGGTTGAAAAATCTTTGAGGGTACAACTTTTTAGTGTTTCAGCATATAGAGGTGTAGCAGTCACTTGTCATGAAATACTGATCTATTACAGTGCCTTCTGAATGAAATTAATTTACCGTAAATTTGTCAAAGAGAAAACTACAAGTCACGGGGCAGTGACTTGATCATCATTTTATTTGCTATGTAAATCATAATCGTAAAAATTTGATTTTTAAAAATTATCTTATTAGTAGCCAAGGACCTGTACAGAGATTTATGAAAAAAATGGTGTAGAAACCTGGTTTAGCTCAATACTAGACTTGGTAAAACCTGTATTAGTACAGTTCTGACTCAGGTGCTAAACTGGTTCCTGTATGCAAGCCCTTTTCAGTGCAGGACACTTCATTTTGACCTGCAGTTGTATCCTAGAGTGAAGTTTCTGTCTTGACTTATAACTTGAGTCAGATTGAAGAAACTTTTTTAGAGTATCAGGATGTCAAGTATTATGACTTATTTTCTGGAATTCTCAAATTTTTGATGGGTGCTTAATGGGCCCTATATATTGATAGTGGTCAGATAGCAGGAAAAAGGAGCATCAACAAACAAAGCAAGGGTTTGGGGGTTTTTAACCTATTTTACAATTTTATTGCACTGCCATCCGTGGAAACTGCTGATATATCTGCCTCAGATACAAATGAAACATTTCTTCAGACAGCTGAATGTTTTCTGCCTGCCAGCCTAGAAATCAAACTTTGCATGATATTACAGAAATTCATCATTTTTTTTTCCTTTGGCAAAATGACTTAGTGGTGAAATTGTTATAGTCAGCTGTACTTTCCTGTTTTGATCATCCTGTCATTTTCTGATTCAGCTGATAAAAGGATGTGTATTTTGTCAAGGGAAATATATAGACATATCACTCTTGCTGACAGCAGAAGAGAGTCACAAAAATTTAATCAAGGGAAGTTTCTACATTACAGCCTCTGTCTTGCAAAAAAATTATGCTTCAGAAGGAATTTACATATAGGACTAATTCCACTGATCTCAAGGAGAATACTTACAGTTTGATCCCCTAAATATGTGAGGCTTCTAATTATCCAAATATATGCTTATCTGCTTATGTGAATACATTACTGTTTTAAATAATGCATTACGAAACTTCGGGCTTGCCCTATACAGTATAGTCCTGAAATTTGTGTGCAAGCATGTAGGTAAAAACAACCTCATTTTCAGGATTGCTAAATATTGACAGCAGTAGTTGGAGCAACTGGTGGCTGCGTGCACAGGAAGTTAGGCTAATATTTCTTAAAAGGCTTCTCTATACTCTTGAGCGCTGCACTTTCTCAAATTTGTTTGAGAAATGTTAGCCATAGCATCTCAAACAAGGGGTTGAAAGATGTCAGGTTTTGCTGTAAATTTTAACTTCATGCCCAGTTTCAGGGGAAAATTCTTCCCAGTAAAAAGAAATCAAAACACCCAGCATATTTCACTGCATTATCCTTACTGTCTGTTTTGCTTTTATAAGCAAATTTTGCTTCATCTTTTCTGTTGTTATAGAGAAGGTTATCACCAAATTCAACAGGGATTTATTCTGTTTTCATTTTGTTGAATAGAACCAAAAGGATGATGAAGAAAATTCATAAGGATTAAATTCTGCAAGCTGAAAGGCAAATATTAACAGTTTTGGTTCTCATTGTTACTTTGGGATCTATTTCATAGAATCCTAGGGGTTGGAAGGGACCTCGAAAGATCATCTAGTCCAACCCCTATTTGTGCTAAATTGGTGTAATCCATCCAGTTCTGCATCACAAAAACCAGCAAGCAGGACAGAATAAAAATTTACAGGAAGACTTCAACTACCTCCCTTATCTCTGGAGGTTACCCATCCTGTAGGTAGATATATTTTGGCATAATAATGTAAGTTCAGAGTAGTGCAGCTCTTGTTATGACTACTCTGTGCATGAATCAAGAACTTTGTCTACATCAATTAATCTAGAACTTCTCAGAACCAGTAAGTTCACACAGAGCCTGGATATCTCTCGCATTAAATCTTTTTACAGTGTTCTGGAGTTAAGGTGTTCATAATTTAGTTTTTCCTATTCCTTCGTAGCACGTAGCAGACTCTTATGTAGAGTATGTGAAAAGATAGTATAGATAAGAATTTTGGTTGTACATTTTAAAATATTTACCTGCTGAAATATCATAAAGACATAAGCTCTCGGTACTTGCAGATACTTTTTTATCATTAGAAAAGTATGTTTCAGAGGGTCGAAAATAAGTAGAACTTAAAGCAAATAAACAAACACACACAAAAAACCAAAAACCAAAATGTCTTAGAGAAGAAGTAGGAAAGTATAGAATTATGGATGTAGGGTAAAATTACCTTTGGAGGTGGGAAACTAATATCATGAGACATTAAGTTTTGGCAGTTCTCAGAATATTTTGCGTAGGGTGTTCTTTGGACAACAAATCCTGTTCTGAAAAAAAGTCTCATTATGCTGGTTTTGCAACTGTCTTCATACCATTAAAATAGTAGTATTCACACAATTTGTACAGATATACCTTTCTACAGATGTAATGAAAATTGAATGCTATAACTGAAAACTTTAAAAAGGAAACATAATAAAAAGGAAAAAAAAACCCCAAACCAACTCGTAGTTAATATTTTCAGGAGTCAATATTTTGGGATTCCAAGTCACAATTTTTTGAAATGTGCAGTTGAATGCTGAGTATCTCTCTAGATGCTATTTGGAGTGAACTCCAGAAAAGAATTTATGATTGGTATGGAGGGTAGCAGAATCAATGTCATGTGATTACTTTCAAGGTTCTGCTGGGGTGGAAGCTAGCTCAGTTTTTGGTTGAGGGTGTTTACTAATATCTTGTGAGTATGTGGTCATGTGGTCATTTTGTGGTCATTTAATGAAAGGAGGAAGGTGTTTTCTTAACTCTCCTAATTTATTGCTATTGTCAATATTTTTACATTTTCTAATTACTAAAAGCCCATCCCTGAAGACAGTTATGCATAACTGAAAGTTATAGTGGAGTTCTGTTTTAATTGCTCCAAGAGAATATGACATATCTTTGCTTCTACAATATTATCAGGTTATGTCTGCTATTGGCAAAACTTTTTCTCTTACTGCTGTTTTCTCGCTTTCACTCCAGTGTCTACAAATTCAGATTACACTTTGAGTGAAGTTTTTTTTATTCTACAGAAGCAAAAATAGATAAATTAAATGTAAAATCATAAAGTGGATAGTATGAGTAGTATTTTTAAATAATATTGTTTTTGTCACAGTGCTGCTTTGGCTTTCTCTGCAATTCGACTTCTCCAAGATGCAAAAATTTTTAGGAGGGAAATGACACGTTTTCAAGAAGAAAAGGACAGAGGGGAGTGTTTGGTATGTGTGGATATTTGGATATTTGTTTTAAACTATTGTTTCTGAGTATATGAAGTCTTGTATTAAATGCTGAGTGATTTTCAGAATACTAGAACATAGCAGTCATCTGTACTATGTGGTCACCATTGATCTGGGGAGAAAATGATTTATGACACGTTTTGATTACCTGCTTGCCTTCCAATCATTATGTGGGTAGACATTACAGAATGTATGTACATACTCTCAAATGCTACCATTGAAAATGCTCTTTTGTTAAAAAATCAAACAAACCAAAACTAGTAAAAAGATGAAAAAATAGCTATCAGGTGAAAATATTGTATTATTCAGTGAAGTTGTTTTAGATTCTTTGATTGAAATCCTACTTCAGTCTATCCTCTTTCAAAAGGCAGAACAGACCAGTTCATATCATTGCTGTCTCCCAAATTTAGCAAGATTGCAGCTGACTTCTGTTGTCTAATACTTACCTATACTTTGGAAATCAAATGTGCAAAACCTATTGGTCACTCTCAAGTGTACAGTTAAGTCAAACTGACTCAAATGGACAGAAAAAATAAGCAATGAGATGAGATTTTGTAACAAGCATAATGAAACTAGGCTTCCTTGCAGGCAGTATAATTATTCTCTGTCTGTGCTGTGTATCAGGGTTTGTCTTTTTGCACTTGCTCCTACATTTTCCTAGGACTGCCCTATAAGCAGTGGTGGTGCCGTTCAATTTATTCCTTGCTGGAATAAATCTTTAGAATATGAACTGTGGAAATTTAGTAATAAAAGACAACTTGAAGAGAAAATTCTCCGAAACACTTCCAGTACAATATTGCATTACTCTGTTACATTAATAGAAACTAATAGAAACTAGAGAACAAAAATTAATTTTTTTTCTTACCATTAGTGAAGTACCAGAACTTAATCTTGCTTCTATATGCAATATAGATGCAATACTGCTCTATATGCAAGTAGACTTCTACGTGCCTTACAGAACATTTGTGTGATGCTCTTGTCTGAGAGGTATAAAGTCCAAACTGTTCTGAATTATTCTCCATAACACATATAGTATATGGGTATACTTATGGGCTCTACAAAGTAAACAGCTGCTTTAATTTTCATTTGTTGTAATTTTTTTCTATAGATTAAAAGCTGAATAACAAATAGACTCCTCTTATTAGAAAAATATGTACCTACCCTTCAAATAAACTTTGGGTTATAATTATTTGAAATATACTTGTCTTAATTTGATTTATTTTAGATTGATGCTGCTCTATTGCTTTGATTGTAGTAAAGTAGTTGACTCAGAAAGTAACAATGCTCTTGCTTCTGGAAATTATCAGGACCCTTGTGTTGAAGATGTTCAACTCTCTCAGAGTATAGCAGCACAAGATCATATGAATGTACATCTGTGGCTAAGGTGTCGTATGATGTTGGTGACTGGACTAGTAGCACAAATACTTGGTGTTGCTGATATGGAAGGTATTACCCTTTTTTTGATTTAGCCTTTAGGAGCATAACAGGCAAATGAGCGTATTCTTCCTCATAAATAAAAAATAAGAGCATTCGTTCTGGGGCTGTATTATCACGGAATAATTATTTGTATTAAATTCATCCAATGCAATAAGGAAAATACATTTCTTAGTATAATGTCTGCTCAGACCATGTAAATAAAAAGCATGATATTGATGTTCATTTAATGATCATTATCTTTTGATAAATCACTTGTGTGCGAAAAAGTTGCAAAAGCTGTAGTGTAATTAAGTTAAATAAGTATGCTTGTTTTAAAAAAAAAAAGCTTGCTGCATAATTCTAGTTTCTTTAACTTTTTATATCTCTGGTAAATTAAATGTTCCTATATATCTCCTAAAAGTGTTCCAGACTGTTTTGTTTTATTCTTTTTAAAGAAGTGAAATACCACAAAATACATTTAGTACTGTTTCATCGTGAATAAATTGTTTTTCATTTGTTAGTTCTGTGAACTTAGTATAACCTCTGAGGCTCACTTAAGTATCAAGCTCATAATATAGAGGCAATTATTCTCTCCTGGATAATTCCTGCAACTAAATGATAACTAAAATCAGATTTTTTAATATATGGAATATATTTTATGGGTGAGAATGATACCTGATGAACAAAATCTAGTTATTTATGCTGTTGGCTTGCATATAAAAAACATCTTTGGATGAACCTAAACTAAGAGCAGTTTAAAAACTAAGCATTTTTTCTTTCTTTCAAGTAAATTTGGCACAGAATCAATGGAATGGTAAATGTGAAATCTATAATGTCATATTTTCTGTAACTTTTTAATGTAGAAGAGACGTCTTAAGAAAGGTAGAAGATACTCTAAAGTCTTTTCTATTGTATTTTTCTATTCATATATTATCTTCTAGAAAACACTGTGGCTGAACGCAGAAGTGTGATAGAAGAAGTAATACTAGAGGCAGAAGCCTTTGGTGCTACTGAGACTCAAGCTGAAATGATGGTGCAAGCTGCTATTCTTGATCTGCAAGAAAAACGTCCTGTGACCAGCGTTAAACTTCTTTTGCAGGTTTGAGCACAAAGGAGAAACTGTTCGCTTTTCTCTGATGCATTTTTCAGGTAGTCAGAACAGCTGATGCCAGCATTAAATAAGCTTGAAACAGCACCTCTAAAATAGATCTTCTTTCACTTTGTGTGATTTGTCCTCATAGACAGCAAAAGTAGTAACTCCTTTGGTTTATGTTGTCTGTGTCCAAACAGAACATCATCAGTTTACTCCGAGAGGATACAGTTATTTCCCCTTCAGCTTCTTTGACTCTTGTGAAAAGTTTGCTTCTGCTGGCAGACATTGTGACACTGCAAACAGCAGAGGACACAGAACATTGGCCTTCCACAGTGGAACCATTGAATTTACTAATTTTGGCACATGAGCTTACCATTAAAGCAGTGAGTATATGTTGATGTTTTGAACAGCATTTGCAAATCCCTCCAACAATCTTAATCATCTTTTCTTGAAGCTATTTTGACAATTCATTAAAAATAAATGTTAAAATTGTTAAAATTCCTATTAACTTATCTCTTCAACTTTCCCTGTATCACTTAGTGTAAAGAAGTTATTCATTTTACCAAACTTACTTACATATAATCATCATGCATACTTATGTATGCCACCTGGAAATTTTTAAACAATATAAATATATTGAATACCTGCAAAAATGTACATCCATATGTCAAAACTGAGATAGGTACATTCAATTCTGCCATTTGAAATGAGAAATATGATGATACTCAGCATCTCAGGGTTTGTGTACATCACAAAAAATTCCTACCTCTTGAGCATTCAAGTTTAAGAATTTATCTTTGTATCTCAATTTAAAAATAATTTGATTTAGAAATTTGCATAAAGTACCATATTGTTTATGATATTTTAGATTGAGAAATTCTTACTATCAATATGAAGAAATTATTTCCATGTAAAAATTTAAATATGCACCGAACAAAAATAAATCTAAACACATGAAATCTATATTGAAGAATATATAGTAATAATAATTCACCTGTTTGGTGATCTACAAATGTAGTCTCTACCCATTCTTGATACAATTTATAAAGAAAAGATTTGGATCAAATTCTTCCTATATATTTCTTAACACAGAAGTTTGATTTGTTGAAATATTTATTCTTAAAAGTATTAAAGAATTATATGAATCAATTCAGAATCAGACTTGTGAGACTTGCTGACCTTCAAGAGACTTAACACTTATAGCATGTCCCCATCCTTTTTTCCACAAATGAAAAGTCTGACTGGTCCATATCTATTTTTTTCTTTTTCTTTTACGGCCTTTGTTGGATGTCATATTTCTTGTAGAAATGTCAATTTCTTTCTAGGGCTTGGGGTACTTGCGAGATCTATTTCATGAAGACTGACTTGAGGGAGTTTGCTTTCAGAAAATAAAGCATTAAATTAATAAATTTGAAAAAGGAACATTGATATTGGTCATTTGCTACCAAACTCCTCTGCAAAAAAGACAAGTACAATCTGAAGTAAAGGCTTTTGAGAGTGTAAAGCTCTTTTCTATTGCACTTTTGCAAGACACATTTGGCTTCCAAGGTGTTGCAGTACTTAACTTACTTTTTTAATGCTATATAATTTGCATCTGTAACCTGATTTTACAAAGTATACTATTTTCATAGATTTTTATTTGTGGAGAACCCATTGAACGTCACAAAGAAGACAGCACATTGACTTGCATGGTTCTACCTACAAAAAATATCTACTTGCCACATATCAACTTGCTAGCCCAAGTCAAAATGAGAATTGGTAAGAAAAAAGCAAGTCATTATTATTATTTTTCATTAATTTTCATTCATATTTTATGCCAGATAAAGTGGTGCCCCAGAAGCGGGTGTAGTAAAGAAGTAGTTTTCATTATACAAAGAAATTATTTTGAAAACCAGCAGTGGATGCTTCTTTGGCTCCCTGCAATGTTTATAAGCAAGGTAAAATTATTACAGGACCTATTATCAACAAAGGTTTAAATATTAATGTTATAGTTTGAGGAAACTAATGTGAACTTCAGGGATTTTTTTTAACTGGAAGTACTTTTCCAACTTCTGTACAAAGTATTAATTCTCTGAAAACCTGCGCTATATGTTTCATCTCTCTAGAAGCAGTTAGGTTGAAAGCAACTAATAAAATCAAATCAGGCATAATAATAGTGATAACTGTCCCAATAAAATGATTAGCATATTTTTTTTGTCACCCTTTAACTGAACAACATTTCTGGATAACTTTGACTTATATACAAACTTGGACATAGTAACAGAAGATAACCTTTCAGATCTGTCTTGGATTTGTTGCTGTACAGGAAATAGGGGAAGGGCTATTGTCTCCATGTTCCTTCCACTAAACTTAATTTAATGAATATTTGACTTATAACAGAAGAGAAAATCTGGAAACCACTTACTTCACTTCGGTTCATATTGTGGAGAAACTTCAGTGTGCTCAAGTTCCTTCTTCAGGAAGATGTACTGCAGGAGAACCCCAACCACTACTTTGTATGCAGCCCTTAAGACTAGAATAGAGATAGTCCAAAGTAAACTCTCTGAAATGCATCTGCTGTGGCTGTCTTCAGCATCAGATGGTTTGCCCTAGAAATCTATTTTTATTGCTCCTTACTGCTTGTCAGTGCAGGCATTGACAGACTCACTTGCAGTAATGGCCATACTTGACTAATTCCCATTCCTGAATCCACCTTTTTAGGATCACAGGTGAATATTAGGGCTTACAGTGTAAGAGGTATGCAGTACATCAAAGAAGCCTCCAGAATTGGTTAGAACAAAAGGAATTAAGGAATTTGGAAATGTTCAGAGAAGTTTAGGTTTTGCCTGCAACTACCAGGTGAACTGAAGTTATGAACTGGCTTACTGGTTGTCTTTCCAGACAGTTTGTGAAAGGCTTGATATGTTTAACTTGAACTTCTTTTGGATGGCCTAGGTGAACACCAATGGCAACATAAAGTACTGAAGCAACATTATAGTTCAGTATTTATATCCATTAATTGCTTGGATCTTTGAGAATTTAATTGTAGCACTAAATACATAGCAGCATTTGTTCTAGGGAAGTTGCTTCTTTTTTTGCATAAATTGGTTTTCTATTAAATGATTTACTGAGAACTGTCTTTTTTTTTTTTTTCTTTTTCCCTTAGGACACACATTAGCTGCAAATGTAGCTCGTACACCTGCAAGAGAAGATCCACTGCAATGGCTACATGCTCTCAGACATTTAGAATCAGCACTGAAACTCTGCAGAGCATCTGCAACAAAGCATTTAGATATGGAAGCTGAACTTCTTTTTCAGATAGGTAAATGAAACCTTGCTTGTACCTCATGGTTACCTTCCTAAGCACCATGATGCTTGTGGCCTCTCTTGAAATGGAAACATTTTACTGTAAAAATAGAACAGATTTGGATATTTCTCACCTAGATGCAGATTACCTTTTTAGTATCATACCTACATAGTTCAGAATACATTACACAACAAGTAATTTTAAAACTGCAGTAGAAAAACTGCAGTAGAACTTCTCCCACCTCTGTGATTTTGGGGATCAAAAGGTGTAGCAAATGAGATGAAGGACACTGCAAAAAGCTAATTAGCTTCTTTGCATCAGTCTGAAATAAAGATGAGAGGCTCATAAAGTTTTTCTAAATGATTTAACAAAACTAAAGAAATACAGAGTGTTCACATGCATCTGGGTTTTGCATCAGAAGGTGTTGGTTTGTTAGTGTCCCAGACAGAAAGGCATTCAGACTCTGTAGAGTATCTCTTAAAATCTGATTTATTGCAGTTAACACTTTAAAGAAAAAGAGGATAGTGTAAATAATGTTATGTCACTTCAGATGTTGGGAACCCCAAGCTGGCAGTGTTGAATGGGCTTCCAATCAGATAGCACAAAACAGAGATCCTGTCTGTGGAAATGTTGCTTTGTTTTGGTCTTTTGAGCTATTAGAGTATTTTCTTAAAAGAAAACAATTATATTCATTATTTCTACTGTCTAGCAAAAAGCTCATTCACCTAAGAACTTCTTGCTGCACTTTTACAGAAAGGGCAAGTGGTGTAATCCCTAGTAATGAGAAGATGGTGCCAATTGACTCTTCTGTTATAGCTAATGGCTATGTTTATCCCATGGCTAAGGGATGTGGACAGCACATCAGAGGCCTGAAGGCCACACTGTATGTGCAGCACAACATATATGTACAGCCTGTGCATTATCTCCTCCGTGTATGATGGTCTTTTAGTTAGAATCACTACACTAGAGTCATTATGATTCCAAATTTTGATTATTGTAGCTACTGTATGAAATAATTTTTTATACAAGCATTGTGCCTCACATTTGAATGAACTGGAAAAGATCTTCCATATCTGGAATAGTTAATGCACTATGCTGTTCAGCTTTCCTGGAGGAAAAAACAGGTTGGGCCTTACAGAAAAAAAAAATTAAAATATTGCAAATCTGCTTTCTACATTTCTTTCTTAGGTAAGGTGGAATGCCAGATAACTGTGGCAGGCCATAGCAAGTCATCTCAAGCTGTTGGAACCTTGTTGGAAGCTATAACAGTCAGCCAGCAACATGATCAAAAATCAGAGTAAGAAACTAGCATTGTAACATTCAAAATAATTGTAATAAGACATGAATATAGTAATTTGACAGTTTTCTGAGATTTGGTGGAGGTCTTCTATTATGAAGCATCTTTTATGTTTTGGAGAATTTTCTTCTATTGCAGTATAGAAGAACAACTGTATATTTTTTCTCTTAGGTAAAAAAAAAATTCTGAGAGCATTAAAAAAGATGTTTTATAGTATACAAAGTTACAGCTTTCTGTTATTTTTTCAAACCTGTACTCTCTCTGTCAACACCAGGAACAGAGCTATCAGTTAAATAGGGGTTTTATGCAAATTTCAGAAGATGAACTGTGGTCTGCCCCCTTCCAGATAATAGAAATCCAGCTTGAAAAGGTTAGCAGCCAGAAACAGAAGAGCAGAGGCAGAAGGAGCATAGGAAATGTGTTTGTAACAGATACTGGGACAGTGACTTTGGCATTAGTTATCAGCATAGAAGATGCCTGAAGAGCTGAGCCAGGCCAGCCAATAAGTTCTGTCAAGCAGCCCTAATACATTGGACTTCAGGGTTTTTTTAGTTTTTTCACCAGTCTTAATGAATAACATGCCATGTCTAGTTACAGACAACGTAAAGGCAACAATTTACCTGGCTTGTTTGGGTATTCTGTTACTTAAGCTAATGAACCAGAACTTTGAACACAGAAACAGTAGCAGAGTAATAAACCTCTGGAAGCAGTCAGAGTGATGGAAGACAGTACAGCAATGGACTGTGGTGATGCTTTCCAAGTTTAATTTGCTACACTTATTTAAATCCGTTGCTGTCTTTCTAAAACAATATACAGCAATATTGATGGTGCCTGCCTTTCTTATTTTAGAGACCTAAACATTCCAATCACCTTTATACAAGCCCTCTGATGTCTGTAAGTTTGTTTAATTAAAGTTTATTCATGTCTCAAACCTTATTTTGTTAGCATGCCTAGAAAGTTACCTAAATTGTCACAAACTCAGGTGTAGAATTTAACATCTTTCCACTTCGTTTATCCTGTCTTGAACTGTACAGTACTCTGAATTTAGTATTTTGGTGTACACAGATCATACTAAAACTAGAATCTATTGTGCTATATAAAAAGCCAAATACATAAGCAAGAGTTTGTTGCTATGCCTAGGAAAGCCAATTTACAGGGGAGGTCTGGAGAGATTTACAGAACCAGAAGCAACCTGCATAATTAGACTTAAATCTATGCAGAACAGAAATTCTGGGGAAGTTCTCCAGATACAGGGATTTTCTGCAGATGCAGGGCAAGGGAAGAACCCTCTCCTAGGCTTTGATGAGACCTGACCTTAATTACTGCATCCAGTTCTGGAGTACATGACAGATACGGACGTCTTAAAGATGGTCCAGAAGAGAACCACAAAAATGATCAGGGGAATGGAACAGCTCTGCTTTGAAGAAAGGTTGAGAGAATTGGGATTCAGCCTGGAGAAAAGAAGGCTCTGTGCAGACCATACTGTGTCCTTTCAGTACTTATAGCATACCTGTAAGAAAGATGGGGACAAACTTTAATACAGCTTGAAGCAGTGGAACAAGAGGTGATGGTTTTAAACTAAAAGAGAATAGATTTTGATTAGATATAAGGGAGAATTTTTTTATAATGAGCGTGGTGAAACCCTGCAGCAGGTTGCCCAGGGAGGTAGTAGAATCCCAGTACCTGGAAACATTCAAGGTCAGGTTGGACAGAGCTTTGATCAAACTGATTTAGTTGAATGTGTCCCTGCTCATTGCACGGCGGTTTGCAATAGATGACCTTTAAAGGTTCCTTCCAACCTCAAATCCATTCCATGATTCTATCTAATTTGTTTTGGCCAACTGTCGATATGGTTGCTGATTCTTGGAAGAGTTCGACTGAAGATCCATATCCAAATTCAGCCACCTAGGATTCAAGGAAACCAGGACAATGAATGATTGATGAAGGAAGAGGAACCTGTACAGATTCTGTACAAAAAGATCACTTCCCTTGCAGAATTACAGTTCTCTTACTGAATGTTTGCAATTTAGTTAGGGAATATTTGTTGCACATAATGCAGATGAGATTTGACAGACTCTTAAATCACTATGTTATTTGTTAGGCATAGCATAGGGATGTTTTAGTCTCACAATGACTTTAAAACAGGATTACATGGCTTTCTGAAAGAAGATACACTTTAGGTAGATGATGAAGGATGGATGAATGATTTATTTGGTAAAGCTCTCTGGCTAGTTTTATGTATGAGTCAGATTGTAGCACTGCAATGCTTACTTTGATAGCAACATTGATAGATCTGTATGTTGTTTCCCACAGGTTAATAAGAAGATCATACCTTGAAATAGCACTACTATATTTACATTTTGCCACAAATAATGAGGATGTGTCACAGATGGATGGGATGGTGCCTTCCAAATCAAATGTATGTTTTCTGTCTTTTATGTAGTGGCCTCTTGAAAGCAGGAAATACATTTCTGTACGTTGTATATACATTATGCACCTTGCCAGACTATTTCTTACACTGACATACTGATATTGAAAATCCCACTAGAAAAATCACACGAAGAAATCATATACTACAGCAGGAGAATTTTATCTTGTTTGATGTTCTTTTATTTATTTTTCTGTATAAAATCAGAAGAAACAGAATGAACGGTGTTTTAAGTTCTAGTTATGCACTAAATAATTTGTGCCTTGTGAAGAAAACATTACATTCAAACAGTTTAAAGTTACTTACAGTTTACTAGATTTAAATTTTTTAGTACAAATTTGAATGACAGCATGAGAAAAATAAGACTAACCATGCTAAGCTGTCTGCAGGGCATAGATTAGAAGTGTAATGTGTAACTTAAGAAAAATGAAGTAATTAAGAGCCCCAAAAATAGAAAATTATATTGAAACTCTATATAGTAGTGACTGTAGGATGAGCTGCTCTGAGAAAATTTTTACAGGAGCAGCCAAATAGTATGTTTTAGATATCTTTTAAGAATCTTAGCAATTAATCATTGGATTTACAATCACTGCTGATATTTACAACTTGCAAGTAAACTAATAATTCTGAAAGTAGGAGGACTTTTTTTCTATCTTTAGATTTATTTTACCAAAATACATTTAGAATACTAATTATGAACTGATGTATAATTTTAGATATCTTCTGAAGGAGTCTCTTCTCCTGAGGAGGCTCTGAAATCAAAGTGCTACAAAGTACAAGCCTGGATTGCTGTAAGAGCAGCTACAAAGGTTGGTGTAGTATTTCAAAGTAGTAATTTATTTCTTGTTTTAATTTCATTTTACACAAGCAAACAAGGCAAGTCAAACAAGGTAAGATTTAAGGCTTTCTGAAATTTTTGTCATAGGTCTTATTTAAGGAAATTAAAATGGACACTGTTTGTGTAGGACATTTAATCTCGCTAGGACAGATCTGACTGTGCTTGCTTCAACTTTGATTCAGTGCAAATAAAACTGCACACTGCCTGATATGTGTGCACATATATTTGACATGTGGGTAGACATCAGTGGCATCCAGGTGAGGATATCTGATTTGAAATCACTTATGTAGTAATTAAGCTGTCATCAGTAATGATTTATTTAAGTATAGTATGTACCTTATGTCAGAGAAAAATAGTTTTTTCTGACTTTTAAAAATATTGTACATTGAATAATTAATTTTTGTCATCATCTTGCCACTCTCTGATTTTAAAATCTGTATAAATATTGTAGGGAACTGCTTTTGAATAATAAAAACATTATTTTTAGGTCAGTGAAGCTGTGCTTGCTTCTCAGCTATTAATTGGAGTGAAGAGTGTTAAAGAATGGAGCATGAAGGATGCAGTGCAACAGAAAATCCCAGCATTTGCTTCCATGGATCTTCTTGCTTCGTACAAAGATTTCTTATCTGGTATTCTTTATATCTTGTAATATTAGAGCACTAAGTTGCTGATAAACCGTATGTACCATGTAATCTAGTAATACATTTAATATCTAATATTAATTTATGAAAAATTACAAGTCAGTTTTGGAAAGTAAAAGAAACATCCTCATCTTGCATAGCGGTACTAAATATTGAATAAACCTAATGGGTCTGTAAATATAATCCTGTGCATAATCAATAGATTAAGACAAATTGCATTGTTTGCATACTGTGGCTCAGAAGGAGTGCCTATGCCTCAGTGCTTTTAGGAAAGATTCTAGAATAGGTCTTGGCCCCTTTATTGGTCATCACTTCTTGTTTTTTGAAACACTGATTTAGAACAGACTCCTTTCCCTAGGCATTTTAGCTGTTGGAAATTTTCAGTTTTTCAAAGACATGTTGAAGTTGAATAGCTTGTATCTCCCTACCTGTTCCTCCTCCCCCAAAAAAGCGCAAACAACAAAACCAAAAAGCCCAAATTCTTTAAAACTTATCTGCCTGCTTCCTGCATTTTGAGAGTCAAAATCAGGATAATGAAATAATTTTCACTTTCTTTTGGTTCCAATGGAGAATCATTCAGAAATGCTTCCATTATCTTGGTAGAACTTTGCCTTTGCCTGGTTTATTTCCAACTTCTGCATTTATTTTGCAGCTAATGGAGTTGATGAAATGGAATTTTTGATTTAAAAAAAAAATAAAATAAATGAAACTAGGAATTCTGGGATAGTAGTTGCCAAATGTTATATAAACACTACAGTAAAATATCTGTATTTTTTTTAAGTTGGAAACCAATAATGTTGTCATAAAATTTTGGTTCAGTGGCTTGATTTCAGTCATCTCAAATGACTGACAAAGATTGAATTGCTCTGACTGATAGTTGCAGGCAAAACTAAGCAATGTCTGTGTACTGTGCAGCATTTGAACATATGTTTTGATTTGTTTATGAAAACAAGTGTTGTATGCTAAGACTTTCCATCCATCTGATTATTTTGTACTATGGGTTATAATTACAGCTAATTTTTTTCTTTTAGCAAATGCAGCAGGTGTTTTTTCTGATAATTCTGTTAGGCAATACAAAGAAGAAAAGAAAATGTTGAAAAGCAATAGTAGGCCAAAATATATAAATGTAAACTGAAATGGAAATGATGAGTACAGCATGCTAAATATTTTCTGTGAAACATTCATGAAACACATTGCTAAAATTTTGGCTATTAACAATGGGGCCGATTTTCCAATTGACAGTGAAATATCAGGAATAATGAAAAATATAAAAAATAATGAAAAATCCAGATTTTCTAGAAGTACACATATTTTCTGGAAGTTTCTTAATAGTGTAATGTTTGTTCAGTATTGAATGAAAAAAGAGAGCAGAAGAATTGTGCAGACTTTTAAGAGATCCATGTACTAATACACAGAAAAAAAATAATATAAGCAGTGATATAGTGATAACTATAATTAAATATTTTTCCTCTTTTCACATAAGTATAACTTTCAAGCAGCACCCAAAAAAAAAAAGGATTATTTTTAGTCCATAATCAGGAACTTTAATAATGTGCTTAATATTGAAAAAGGGATTGGATTGAAGCTGACAGTAAACACTTAAGAGTACCTAACTCTTCTGAGTTAGGTCAATGTAAATGAGGAGTTCAGCTGCTGCAGCTATGACTAATGATTACTGGTATTGTTTCCATTTAATAAATATATACGATTGAAAATCAATAGAAATATTTGGTTTATATTTAAATTCTGAGATAGAGAAAGCACCTTGTTTACTACCCCTTTCAGCTTCTTGCAAGGAACTGTCAGATTCCTGGCCATGATGTGTGAAATATTTTCTTTACTAGGTCAATTCATATTAAAGCAGAATGGATAGATTTTTCTTCTTATGAAAAATAAAAACAGGTTCACAAGTTACATTTTTAGTTACAGATTAGTCGATTCCAAAGCAATGCAGAAATAGAAATATTCAACTAATTTGTATTGTTGAACTGTTACCACATTTGCAGATGGATACCATGTTGTCTTTGAAAGTCCCAAAACATCTGCTGCTGCAAACAAACAAATCATACAAGACAAGCAGAATGAAGGTGAAGGAACCAAGGACAGCCAGAAAAAAGAGGAAATAACATGGGTTCACTTAATCCGCTACCACTTTCATTTAAAAAGGCTTTATAACACAAACCTTCTATTTGGTATGAATTTTTTCTTCCTTCCAGAAAACTGCTGTGGGTGAGATATTGTTCCTGGGTGCCAACACTGTCAGATTCAAAGGTCATTATGATAGTGTCATTTTGAGTTCCTTTAAATTGTATAACTGTGAAAAAACCTTCACTGAAATCAAGATTTATGTCAGTTTACAAGCACTGCAAGTGAAGGTATTATTTATTACCTTTTTTCATAATTATTTGTAATCCTTGATGATACCAGGAAAAGCATCCCTCAAAACTTAATTGCTACTACTATATCAAAAGCATGCTTTAAAATAATTTACCTATATTTGGTTTTATTCCTGGCTACATCAGATTTAAGTCACATCAGAAATAAATCTGTTCAGTTCAGGGCCTGTTTGTGAGAACTGAATGTAGTGGAAATGGGAAGTCTGAGCATTATTGAATGTGTTTTGACTAAAACCCCGCATGCTATTGCTGGTTTATTTTGCTGTAAACAAAACATGGCAATAGATAGGACCTTCCAAACAAAGAAAAAATCCACTAATTTTAGGGCCTTAATACTATGCATCTACATTTGATCCCCAGCTGCTGAATATACAAATGACAACCTGCTAGGCGAAAACAGAACTAGATTGTACATACAGGTGCTGCCTAGAAAGAAACTTAGAGACTCTGAAAATAATAATTTCAGAGAGGACTGGGATTTTTCCTTGCAGCTTCACATGAAAGTATTCTACTTCACCACAGAACTGTAAGGATAGTAAGGTATCTACAGGTAGGCATCAAAATATGCATTTATATCTCACCTGTTTTGACAAATGATGGACCTGAGGGGGGAACTCAGCTGATCAGCCACTATAGCCCTAAATTAGGGTCTTAGGAGCTCTTAGAGCTGCTTTTGACTCTCCTGAGTAAATATGCACTGATTCTAGTGGGTGCTTAGACATCTGGTGAATATACTGATACTTACACTTCTAAATTTAAGTACTTAAACCTCAAACTGCAGCTCTTTTTTTTTTATGCCACTTTATCATGTCTAGACAGACTTTGTTTCATTATCGACCTCCAGTGGAAAATTGCAATTCAAATAGCATCACCTAGTAATACTTAAAAACAATCGGTAGAATTGTTGGATATGAGTTTATTTGACATTGAAACACTTGTATGTTAAAAATGGATAAGTTCTGAGTAGCTGTAGAAACAACTTTGTAGTGGCAAGTGATGATGTAATAAAAATCTCTTTTCAAAGCTGCCCCTTACTCAGGACCTGGATCATTTTCTGCAAGAGATGGATGCCTTAGTGCTGTTTTTGACTCGGGGATTGTTCTGCGCATAGCAGAAATGCATTCCTTTCTTAAAAAACATTTGACTGAATATTCAATATGTTGTCTTGAGAATTTCCCAAAAGAGCTATATGATGTCGAACTGCTGCTTGGTAGGCCTGCTGATTCTTCAAAGGTACTTATTTTCTTTCTGATGTTTCAAAAATACATATTGTGCTTGAATTTCACTCATATTCCTTCCAGTTCCAGTGATGGTATTTCTGAGAGTATTATAGAAGGATTAAATATATTATTCAGAGCATTTTTTTGGGTGCAAAACCAAAATCCTGTGCAAGCAGCAAAGGACATAGATAACAAATACAAATACCTTTGTGCTATTTATCCCTGCAAAAATTATTTAGTGTATTTAGACACTGGAAAAAAAATAATATTTAAGATTTTATTATTAGTTAATGAAATTGGCTGTGTCATTTCATAGGACTGAGGCTTGTAGTCATCTAGATCTCCATGTTTCATACCAAAAATGTCCTGATGTTTTCTTTGAAATTTGTAGGTACAAGCCTCTATCTTGCTAATATTGGCCTGTAATAAAAACATAGCATAAAAATTGTATAATTTATATTGTCTTAAAATTTGTTGAATTGCCCTCATGTGCCAATTTTTTTCACTGTGTATCAGCTGGTTAGGAAATCAATCTTTTCAGATCTCTGGCTTGTGAATAGCCTATTTGAGCTTTCATATGTAGGCAGCTCAGACTGTATTACTCTGAGGCATCTTGAATTGGAATTCTGGAGTATATGCCAGCCATGGCATATATATTGAATATTGAGTAGTAAAAGTCTTTGAAGGTTCAATGTAAAAATAATTGTCTTCAAAGTTACTTCATACCACTTTTCACATTAATAATTATCCAAATACTAAAAAATTAAAAAGACAGGTTTCTCTTTGGTTTATTTTTTTACCTGTTTTGTTCAGTATTAGATGGAGTCAGGGGAACCTTGAGGAGTGAGAACTTGTTATTTTTAAAAAAATGTTTTGAAATACTTTTGTGAAAGTAGCTTTTCTAGAATTGGTGAACTTTTTGCAGTGTTGGACAGCATATCATTACTCATTTCCCAACAAAGAGCTGACTGTGCCACTGAATAAATTGTAAATATATGGTATGTGACATTTATAACAACCATCATATATCAAAAATTATTTTACTCTGTCTGCTCTTCTTTTGACATAATTAGTATTACACTGTCCTAGAATAATAAGCTTCAGAGCTCACTGTCATGTTCATGACAGGTCCAAGCTGCATAATCATGTGTTAGCTTCACTGTTGTAGACAGCTAACAAGCATGAAGCTCTTACGTTTTTTAATTCTACGCTTCATTGATTTTTATCACAACATTTTTAGAAGCTTTTACTATTCAGAAGGCTGCATAAGTGATTTAAAAAAAAAAAAAAAAAAGTACTGTAATTTGTTACTGGGATTTTTAACAGTGCAAAGAGAATTTTTTAATGAATGATGTTTATGTATGAGGTTGTTTTGGGTACATATGTCTTTGTAATTCTGTTTTTGACTCTTGAAGATTTTTTTTTGGCTCTGCTGGACAAAACTCCAAATTACATTAAGAAGGCCATAATTAAAATCATGTGCCCTGTTACGTTTTGCATGCCTGTTTTTTATTCCACTCCAAGATAGTATATAGGACTGGAAATACTTAACTTTGTGTTAGTTTTTAGTTGTTTTCAGTTAGTTGTTTTCAAGCTCCTGAGAAAGTTGAATAGATAAATATTTATGCGTGTAATTCAGCAGCCTTCCAGTTTGACAAGAGCAGTTGTAATTACCTTCCTCCAAAAGATTCAGTAACAAAGTAAATAACAAAAGATACAGTTCAGCGAAAAAGAAAACATAACACACATTTTAGAAGAAAAAATAACACAGTAACACAGATTTTGAAGAGGCCCAACTCAGAGGTATGGCATAAATCAGGTTGTTCCCACCTCCATGTATGTAGTGTTCTCATATTTTTTTTTAACTCTTCATACTAGCAGGCTAGTGGGTGATTAACAGCCAGAAGTAAAGTGCAAAATCCCAAATGTAGATCCTTGTAGTAGGTGGGTGATGCATACTCATCTCATGGCATACCTTGGGTTATGGACTCTGTTATCACTGCCTCAGCATTTAGAGTCTGTGTGGCATGGATCATCTCCTGTAATCTGTCCCATGCCCTCTGTATCCATATGCTTGAATGCATAACTTCAGCATATAGGACTTCTCCTTTATCTCCACTTCTACCATATTTTGATGGGGGATGGGAAGTGGCACTGTGAAAAATCCATCTTCTGCTCACCTGGATTTACTGCTATGTAACAGTCTTGAGCTATATTTTCTGAAAATAAAGTGGGTAAAATACTTAAGATTTTTTTCAACAATGAACACTCACAATGAAAAAAACAGCTACCTCCCCAGGTAGCTCTTTTCCATGTCCATATTTTGGAAACAACAGTGGAGGCACTGACAACCTTTTCACATAACTTCAGGATTCCTCCTGTTTTTTGCAGACTTGCGTAACACTTCAGAAAGTAGAAATGGTATGGTGCTGTTCAGCCTTTAAATGAAATAATTTACAATTTTAAAGGAGGCTTTTATTCATAAAGAGACGTTGATTTACAATATTCCTGCATTCCTTCCAAGTGATGGTCAAACAGTAACTATGTGGTGGTTAGTCTGATAATCTTCTATATATATTTTTGCAAGTGCAACACAAAATAAATCTTCACAAATTAAGTGACTGAATTTTAAGCACATATCACCCTTTGATAGCTGCACAGCTAACAAAAAGTAGAATAGGTAAACATAAACAAAGAATTACTCTAACATTCAGAACACTAATTTCATTATTAATATATGTATACCGGACAAATTCGTTTTTCAGCATTAAATTTCATATGGTTGGCAAATAATATGTTTTAGCAAAAAATGGAATTCCGTAAGAAAGATGTCAAATGTAACAATCATTGTTATTGTAGGTGTCTCTAAGTCAGCCCAGAGATCCTTTGCATTAACTTTAGAAATATTTCATCATGTGGATTTTGAAAAGCTTTAACTTGGTAAAAGGAACACGTTTTAGAGTTACCCATTTATTACAAAAGTTTGTATTTGTGTAGCAATGAAAGTCATTCTGATTCTGGTAAACACTAGACTATAGCAGATTTTGCATGTTACACTAGTAGAAATACAATTTAAAAATTTATTTTGTGTTTCAGGTATCTCTTGAAATTACTGGACTTACATCAAAGATGACACATGGGAGAATAGTTTCTCCGGTTTCTGTCACCACAGAAGCAGACACTCAAGTGGCGAGCAGGGCAACAAATGCTTCAAAAAAGGAAATTAATTTTCAGTGGTACATTCCTTCTCTGGCAAAGCCATCAAACGATACAGAGACTAAGGTATAACTACACCAAAGCAGTTCCTTAGGTATTAGAACAAACTAAGTCTCATTTCCCATGAATATTTGTGTTCTCACTGATTAGCTTTTTAATTATATGTATGCTGATTGGCAAGTTGGCAATCATTGCTATAGATTCAGTCTGTCACGAACCTGCTGGGTAGGACAAAAGAGAATTCCCGGACAGGTTTTTGATAGCAGGGCAAAGGCATTGTTGGCCATATAGATCGTCAAGGCCATGTTGTATTCATACCTTTTGCAGGTCTTTGTTGTCTGAGAACCATAGAAACATAGAGTAATTCAGGTTGGAAGGGACTTTGAAAGCTCATATATGCTACTCCCCTTCAATTAGGTCAAGTTGCTCAGTGCCTCATCCAACCTGACCTTAAATGTTTCCATGGACGGGGCATCTACCACCTCTCTGATCAACCTGGGCCTGTGTTTCACCACCCTCATCATAAAAAGATTTCTTCCTTATACTAAATCTAAATCTACCCTGCTTTAGATTAAAAGCAGCACCCCTTGTCCTATTGCAACAGGCCCTACTAAAGTTGTTTCCATCTTTCTTAGGAGCCCCCTTTAAGTACTGAAAGGCTTCAATAAAGTCACCTTGAGCTTTTTCTTCTCCAGGCCGAGCAACCCTGACTCTCTCAGGCTTTCTTCAAAGCAGAGCTGTTCCATTCCCCTGATCATTTTTGTAGTTCTCCTCTGGACCATCTTTAAGAGGTCCATGCCTTTGTGTACTGAGGACTCCAGAGCTGGATGCAGTAATCCAGGTGGGGTCTCACCAAATCGTAGTAGAGGGTCAGCATTACCTCCCTCATACTGCTGGCCACACTTCTTTTGATGGAGCCCAGGAAATGGTTGGCCTTCTGGGCTACAAGTGCACGTTGGTGCATTTGGTTTAACATTAAGTTTGGTTACACACTGTCTGCTGGGAGGCTACTAGGAAAGCTAAGATACACATATACAGGAAAAATGATTTTTGTAAACCTCATTTCTCTGAGAAATCAGAGTAACCATGAAAGATGAGACCAATTGGAGGGTTGCAGGAAAGCAAGAGACTAGGACATGGGATTAGTTTTATTTTTAACCAAGGGAACAGCATGTAGGTAGAATTTCTGCTGATGAAATAGAAATCTGTGGTCTTGAATCTCACGCTCCATGAGTTTTTGTCATAGCAGCTCAGTGTCAAATTTCCCCCAGGCCCTCTTCATCTCTGTTAGTAAGCTGATAGAAGCCCTCTGAACTTAGTGCAAAGAATGTACTTTTCAATATAGTTTTGCAGGTTATTTTAGCATGACCTTACAGATCCAGAGGCATCTGTTAAAAATGACTACTGTATAAGCATATTTTTAGTAATAATAGCAAATTGATTCAGTGAAAGATGAGAACATTCTGTTTCATTTTCTTGTGTTCTTGTATTGATACAGCTTTATGTTGAGTTATGTGTATTTCATGGGTTTAAACATAGTACGATGACATGCACAAGTCAATATAACTAATAACACAGGACCTTTGGAAATTCAGTAAAACCTCTTTGTTCAGCCCACCTGAAGCTGGAACTTTGGACATAAGTGGGAATGATTGAAGAGGCTCAGGACAAGACTAGTATTTTGGTGGTGACTCTATAGGGTATAACTAATTTACAGTACAAATTCTTACAAAGTGACATTTCTCCATTTTTTAAAGTCAGTTATCAAAGTCTTCTTCATCACTACACTGTATTTGATAGTTATTATAATTTAGCATCACTGAAATAGCTCAGGTCTACTATAGCATAGTGCATTGTAGTTTACTTATGCCATCTCTTTTACAGGTTTTGCTGCTTTATGCTTACAATACACAGCCTGTCAAAATTAGGAAAATCAAGATTTTCAGCTCAACTTCTATGTTTTCAGGCTACTTGTGGATTCCGTTGGCTAGGTAAGTAGTCACTGAATTTATGCTGTTATTTCATGCTATATTAAAGATCAGTCAACCGTTTAGGATGAGAAAATAAAGCACAAAATATCAAAGAGCTCTAAACCTTTACAGGCATACACTTTCACTTTTGAGATTTTTCACTATAAAAATGGTACAAAGTTGTGCACGGCATTAAACCCATTCAAACATATTTTTTCAATATATTAGTATTTCTGTTTTGATTCTTAAAGAAATAAGAAGCACATGCCAGTTACATTTCAGTGGCATAGCAGCATAAGAAAAGGCTAGCAAATCTAAGGAGCAATTCCAGTGTTTTTTCCCATTCTCTCACTGAATTAGCTACTTTCTCCATCCCGTATTACAACTCTGAGCATGCAATAACTTTCCTCAGTTGTAGCCCCAGATTCAGCTTTTCACTTTACATTCTCTGGCATTTTTCATTACCTCTTCCTTGTCACTCATCTAGCCCCAGAATTTTTGGAACTGCTGAGCAGGTGAGGGGAAAGAATAATAGGCCATGAAAAGCTACAGCCCCTTCAACCTAAGTTTTCAGCCCATCTTGTACTGGTTGGATGAGAAAATATTTTCTTAGAAAGGCATACTTACAATATTTCTTCCCATTATTAATGCAAAAAGTTGATACGTTCCATATTTTCACTTCCCTAATGGAAAACTTCTTTTTGTAAAATTATGAGATCAGTATTGAAATGAAAGAAAATGTAGTAGCTAATCAATATGTAATAAAAGCTAGGTCAGTTTAATAATAACATGGAAACCACAAATATTGTTGTTTTATAAGAGCAGTGATGAAAAATCCTGTGTTCTCTCAGAATTACTTTTTTACGGGAGAAATTATCTAATCTGAAGCAGCAAATTGAAATATTGATGCAAAGTCCTACAAGCTTGCCTTCTGCTTCAGAACCTACAAGTTGTCTAGAAGAAAGTGAAACTTTGAAAAGAATTCCTTCAAAAAAACCCCAAATTAAAGTTGCAAAAGTGCATCTTGATGAAAAAACTGAAGTAAGTGAAAACAATTCTTCTCAAACATATTTGACAGTCTTTTATTTAGGTTGTCTGTTTTATGGAAATAAATGACAGCTGACTTGGAAAGCAGAGATAGAAGATTAAACTGCCCTCGCCCCTTTCAAGAATTTTCACTTTTCATTTAGTATTTGACTTCTTTTTCTTATATATTGCTTGTTGCTTTGCAAAAATACCAGACACCTTCATCCTTCTACTTGAAAATTAAAGGCTACATCTTCAGGTACATAAATATGAAAATTTATGCTTAATTTATATTATTTTACAGTTGAAAATGCTTAGTGCAGCTCTAAGCAAGGCCATCAACCAAAAAGTGCATTTTAGAAATCAGTTACACCATCTTCAATGCAAAATGGGCAGGGATGGTTCTGAAATCAGAAGCTACTGCTAACATATTGAAAGAGGACTAAAACAGGCAGTGAATTTATTTTCTCTATGCCACTTTGCTCTCTTCTTTTTATTAGTAAGGCTGAATATGGTCTGCAACTAACCCCCCCCCCCTACACACACAAAGGACGTAATTTCAGAATTTTCCATGTGGTCTGTTAGAGATAATGTCATTGAAATAGAATGTTGCCACAGCATAACTGCTGCTTGATAAATGCCAAGGCAAAACAGACGTTTATTTTCAAAGTGGGAGACATTTATCATGTGACAGGATTCTCTTTATATCTATTATATGAAATGATTAATGATGTAGAGGCTGTCATTTAGCCTGATGGATGCTGTAAAACAGTGACAATTGTGCACTGTGCCATTATTATGAGGCTTTATTTTGACCAGCTTGGAGAACAAATGATGTTTTGGCCAATCACAGGGCTTTCAGAAGGGTAGACAGAACTGTCTTAGTGATTGCTTCTGATTACCTGAGGGGTTTTGCTCAAACTTTCATTAATATATGTCACTAATTGGAGACTCATGTTCAGAATACTAATGCCATGAATTACACATGTATAAATATCAGAGTATTTCTCTAGAATGCCTTTAGTAAACAGGTAGCAAAAGTATGCTTGCTCACTGGATTTAATACCTGAGCCAGGGGAAATTTTGCCTCAGTAGAAACTTCAAGGTTTGGGTACAGGTATTTATACAGCAAACACACCTATTTGTGTTGCAGAAAATTAACATTCATCAGCTAAGTTTTATTTTGCTGTGAATTCAAATAGAATGACCTACATCTTGATTATTGTGAAAAATCTTTTGAAGCCAAGCCATCTGTTAGCTTATCAGAGGAGACTGATAGTGCAGCACTAGTTTTTCCTTCTTTTATACCTTTAGGAGATGGCTAAAAGCTGTTTATCTGAAGTCAAAGCACTGCTGTCTGGTGTTCCAGCCCTGTCCTTGCCATTAACTGAGGTATGCTGTTCTAATTAATAGTAAAAATATGATTTTTCATTTAAACTGAGATATGGATTATATTCTAAGTAGTATCTTCCCATTTTTTTTGCTCATGCATTTTTTGGGCTTTCTGTCTGGGTTTTATTTTTTCATCTTTACAAATAAAACACCAATGTACATGATTACAAACTGATAATATCTTCACTGTTTATTAGAGCTTTTTTATACATACAAAATATCTGTACCTTTTTATACACACAAAAATATAATAAAACTCTATCTTACTCACAATGGGTCCTTCTGGTTTATCCACTGTTCTGTGGTCAGACTAGAACATCCATGATAAAATTGCCAAATACAATTTCCTTCTGTCCCCATATTTTTAGAGTTATTCAGGCTTTCTTTCCATTTTCTTTAGCTTTCTTTACCTTGTCCATAACACGTCCTTAGAGATAGCATGCCAATTTTTTTAGTCCATGTTGTTGTATTCATCTTGTTACCCAGTTTTAGTCAGTATGCCAGAGGACACTATGGGAACTGGCCCACAGGAGGCAGCAGCAGTGTTCTCAGCCATCCTAGGGGGATAAGGAGAGCACCACAGCTCACGTGGGATCAAGGAACTCCAGGGAAGATTTTGGAATCCAGTGTAACATATAACCCCCCCCTACTAATTCTCAAATACCTTCCCCGCAATTGTTCACAACTGAATGATAATGGAATGGCAATCCCCTGTACTCTTCTTTTCCAGTCAGGTAGCTTTTCCTGCCAGGAGAGAATCCTGAGTTTTATCTGGGAACAGTCTGACTAGTAGCCTACTATAGAAGAGAGAATCTAACACTGTCTTGTGCATCCTGCAGCTTTATACCTAGGAGTGTGTACTTCCCTTTCATACATGTGGCACTCTTCCTTGTGCCTCCTTGTCCATCCTGAAGGTCCCTCCCAAATGAATCCCAAACCTTCATATTACTCAATCTGTCTTTATCAATGCATCAAAACACTTATGTATTCATTCTTCAAAGCTTATTTCTTACAGTCCTGCAAAATATCTTCCATGGCAGAGATCTGGCAGATACCTAGGGAAAGGTTTAGCTGAGCATTCACAGAATCATGTGAACCTCCTGGACCTGTTTTAAATTCTCAAGAATGCCCCCTCACTTTGCCTGCTTCTGTTTGTGGGTCTATGATGAAAGTGAGGGACCAGATTTAGTGGCCTTCTTCCAGTAAGAATATGATATTAGTTACTGTGTTTTCTTCTGGCTAGATGCCACAACAAGCTAAATAAAATGTTCCTACAATGGGCTTTCCATCACAAAGTTGACACAGAGACTTCAAACTAAGATCCTATTAGATGTGGAAGATTTGGTTGAGCAAGTGAAGCCTAATCCTTCAAGAAGCTGAGTATCTTCATTCTTCTCTGAAGCCAACAGAACCTGTAGAGTCTTCAGCACTCCTTTATGTATTTCCAAACTTTCATATGAAATTGTACATGTGTCTTACCCATTCTTCTCAGCTGCAGAAGGGAAGCTCAGTGTGGGATGATGTTTACTATAGGGGAGTACATTCCCTTTGGTTTTAAGCATGCGGGAGAAGGCAGCTTATAAGTAGTTCTACAGTTTTTTCCCACCACACACTTTTTTATTGCTCATCTTCTTGTGAATTAATTGGACAAAGTCAGTTGTAATTTGAAGTATTGATTTGCTCATTCTCTGGACTGTCAACTTTAACTGCTATCATCTTTCCAGCTTCTCTTCTTCAATGCTCTTTTTTCTGCTCATAAGTCTTATGGTGCTTTTAATTCAGCACTGAATTATATTTCTAAGGGGAAAAACTGCAGGCTTGGTTTTAAATTTATTTAATGAGTAGCTATGTTCTTGAGGAAGATAACAAAGCATAGTGTTTTGGAGTTCAAATCTTAAAAGTAAATTTATAAATAAAATAATTGCATTAAAAATTAACCTCCCAACATAGCCTGTTCTAGTCTTCTCTTCTTTAGTTAGTTTTTCTTGGTACCTAATCAGAGAAATAGTTCTTCATGTCCAATGGACATGCAGACTAATTTACCATTGTCTTCTGTTTCATCTTTTATAGTTAGCTCCATTCTTTTAACTTCTCTATGGAAAAGCTTTCCAAATTACTCATAGCTCCTGATTCTCCTGTCTGGTATCTTCATTTCACCTACAGATGATAAGGATAAACTTTGAGAGCCAGACAGCTCATAGAAATTTCCTCTTTTTTAACCCTATATTACTAGTTTCCTGCAAGAAATGTCATTAACCAGAAATGTATATTGAGGCAATCAATATTTCTAACATTAATTGGCTGTAGCTCAGAACTTTGGCTTTAGTGCAGAGTTATTTATACATATGTACTTTTTGGTACTTGCAAACTTGATGAAGTTATTTATTTGTTTTGTTGTTTGTTTTTTTTCCCCCTCTGCTTTTTTCAGATCCCATTTGATGTTACTTTGCAATCAATAGCAAGTTTGGAAGATATGTTTGATTCTGCCAATGGATGTACAATAACTGAAGAAAGTCTTTTCAATTGGATTATTTCTCTGTTTCGCTAAATTTTATTTTTGCGATAACAAGTTGTTGAGTGCTAATGATTTACACTTACTTTCTGGTGTTAATGAAACAACTTAATCACACAAGGATTTGGTTCCTAATGTGTTTTCTAATTTTCATTTTTAGCTTATTTCTAATTATTTGAAAACTAATAGTTTAAAAAATTAGAATACATTTTTAGGAATAAAATATATTAAACGTGGTTTCTGAATAAGAGGATTAAAATTTGATTTATTCAGTCATCTATAATTAAATGAGTTTGGGCTTTTCAATAATTTCCTATTGTTTAGAAAAGCTGAATAGGCTTGTATTCTTCTAGCATGGGCCAATAGATGCTGCATTTTCCCTGAAGTTTTATTCTCATCAGCATTTTTTTAATTGCTTTTGCAGTTATCCAAAGTTTCATTGTTTTGGGGTTTTTTTTTGAGGTTGAGAATTTTTTTTGAAACCTGCGTTATCAGACTTTTCCATCTTTTGTTAAAGAAAAGCACATCACATGTTGTTGAGAACAAAAATGATCAGTTGGATGTCTCCAAAATTTCAAAGCATATCTTAAGTAAAAACCACAAAGAAAGTTTAAAAACCAAAATGGTAATATAGAGAACATTTTGGGGCATCTTCCTGAAATGCTCGAACCTCCTCTACTTACGTTGTTAATGTTGTAAATGTTGTAAATATTATTTTAAAGAGATGAAGAAACCCTAATGAGTCCTAAGAAGAGTCACCTGAGGAAACATGCTTGGCCAGTGTCAGAGATTGACAGATTTCTCTTGCCATGAAGATTCAGGACTAGCAGTTACTATTCCTGGGTTCAGTTTCTGTGAGAAATAAACAACTGGGTTGAAATGCCAGCTCCTTTAATTTCATCCAGGATCTCCTTATGCCTGTTGATAAAATGATAGCATATTCTTAGCTCAGTGGAAACTGCAGATTTACTTTGGCTCATTACCTGGTTGAGTGAAGTTCCTTTTATGGAGGGAAAGAGAGAACTAAAATATTTAACATAATGAGTACCTTAAGTGTGATCAATAAGAAGAATAAATGGGGTGGGATTTTTTGCTAAAGAAAATTGGATGTTTCTGTGTTATGCGTAGCTTTTTAAAAAAATTGTGCTATTTTGTGTGGCTTTTTCTGGAATGCTGGAGGTAGTAGTAAAATTAGAAAGATTATGATACAACGATAAAAACACAGTAAAAACTGAGTAATTGATAGGAAAGGAATTAATAACTGAGTTAGAATGCTGACTTAACTCAACTGCCTAACAGCCAGTTTGGAGGAGATATTCCTTGGCATTATTCTTTCAATTAAAAGAATTTATTGCTCTGCAGTTCTTCAAAAAGAAGGAAAGATAAAAATTGACATACCTCATTTTTCTTTTACAAGGATCAAGTTGAAAATGGCAGCTTTTTTTTTTTTTTTTTTTCTAAAAACATCTCTTCGGTCTTTCCTTGTGCTTTTAAAAAAGTATAACATTTTTTCTTTTTTGGGGTCACCTTGAGGTTTATCATATGAGTTTTGTGCAGCTTAATTAGTATTTGTAGAATGCTCCATAGCATCAGGTGAAAATAGAAGCAAAGTTCCGTTGCAGATGAGGTGTTTCTTCAGTGCTGCCAGACTGGACCTTCCTATGACTCCTATACTTGAAAGAGAAATATTAGATAAATTGCTTTGCATATGCATTTGAAATACATTGCACATTCTAAGATATTTTTGTTGAAACAAATCAACATCCTGCCATCTTCTCAGCACAGCACAGGGAAATAATGCTGAAACATTGACCTCACTGTATCCATAGCAGCAGATTCTACTCATAAACACAGGATTAAGTATTCAATGCAGGTTTCAGAAGAAAACATTGGAGAAAATATTTTTCTTTTAGCATAGAATTAATCTTCTTAGTTAAAATCTGTTTGTAAGAAAGGAAGGTCATATCTAAATGTCTCCAGTAATTGCACATAAAAAAAAACAAACCAACAAACTATAAAGCTAATTGCAAAGCAAAAACTTCTTGGTTTATATATTATAGTAGTTTGGATGGCTTTTTCCTTACCATTGAATGCAGACTAAAGCTTTCAATGTGTGAGACTAGAATAAATTTGTGTCAGCACCATGCTCAATTAAATTTCTATAGAATACTTCTCTGTGTCACTGTCTCCAAAATTAAAGAGGAAGAGGGCAAAGGCACCTCCTTTGATTTCACAGAAGTGTAAGGGGGGGGCCTCCTGCTATGTGGAGGTTTGCTCAGTGATCTGCCCTCTACAACACTGCTAAAGGGCTACCTTGACAGCTTTGATCCACTGGCAGGATCACCAGTTCTTTTCAGACTTTAACTGAAATATTTCTTCATTCCACATCTGTGAAACGAATGAATGGTGTCTCATTCTATCAGAGAATGATAGAATCTGATCAATTGTGGGACAGGGCAAGGGAAGAGAGAGAGCGAGAGAGCACTGTGAGGAAAAACTGAAGGGATTCTGAAATGAATGGTGTTTTACCTTCAGGGCATCCCCTGGATGAGTGATAAGAAGGATCCTACAGGGAACTAAAGAATAGTAAAAAGAGGTGGGATTTTGTTGTTTGGTTGTGGTTTGTTTTTTTTTTTTTAATTCCTTTAGCATTGGCTGTTCTGTGAACTGGATGAAATAGGTGTCCTGAGAACAAAACCACCTTGTGGTCTCGTAGTTAAAAATTGCATCATTAAGAATGTGCTAGGGTTGAAACTGAAATTGAACAGGAAGCATAACATTGACAGTGAGCTGTGAAATACTTAATTTTCCCAACACTGTAGTTTTATAGTTAAATTTCTGCCTTGATAGAGTTGTATTTTCAAGGCATTCACAGGATTTGTTTCATGCCTCCAAATACACAGCAGCCTGAAATTAATTTTGGTTAAATTAATTTTATGATGTGGAAATGAGTAATTTCACACAGATTTATTCAAATATATGTGTCTGTTTTTAAAAAATCCACTACCGCGCAAATTCATGCTCTTTTTTGTTAGGGCTAAACATTTATCTGTTTTTTGGATGACATCATTCTAAAAAAATAATCCTAGTAATTAGCCTCACTATGCCTCAGTTTCTTTATCTGAAGATAGCAGTAATCCCCCCATCAATAAGGGATTTGGAGTTTTCTGCATCAACATTTGCAATTCATTATTTCTTTGAGAGAAAGAATTTAAGTTATTATTCAGCTGAGACATAATGTAAAAGGGGTAGTCATTTGTTTCCAAATCCATTTTCAATAAAATCTAAGAAGAAAGATTTTTTAAAAAGAATAATGATGGAACAAGAATGAATTGTTGAAATTGTAGGCTAATATGCTGAACTAATTAAGCCAGCAAAGAGTACCATTTATGTTTGCCAAAGGTTTTCTTTGAGTTAAAGATACAGAGTACATCATCAAGTGAGAGAAGAGAGACTATCAAGCACAGGTTAATCTTTAAAATAGAGTGGGTGAAAGGGTCCAGAGGCAAGTGCTGAAGTCAAATATTTAGCACTGCAATTCAATTTTCCACTTTGAAACCCCAGAGATAATTAGAATTATTCTCATTTGTCTCCCATGTCAGCATGATTTAGGATTCTACTTAATGTGCAAAGAAAAAAAAAGTACATGATGAAGCAAATTACTCCAAAAATCTCATTGTCACACAGTGGAAAACCAGAATCTACTATACAAGAAGTTTAAGTGGAACAATAATAGTAGCAATAAAGTTAAAAATATTTTACACAGTCTTGCTATTCTTACCCTTCTTCAGCTGTGTAATTTTCACACTGGCACTGTTCTCCTGGGCCCAAAGGTCAGTGGTTTTGTGCTGATGTGTGCCTGTGAGGAGCACTTAGGGCAAGTAATCACATGTGGAATCATAGGCCAAGAGGAATATGATATTGATGTTTTCTTCTCTCTCACTCTAGGGTCCATTTTTCTCACTTCTACACTTTGCCTTATTTTTTCATGGCTTTGCAGTTTATACCATGTTGTGTCCAAATTCAGTATACAACATGTTTTATGTATGTTGGGTGCTTGCATTCATTTCCCTTTGTTACCATGAAAACTGTTTTTGTCCAGCAAGTCTTTGATGGTGAACCTTTTGCATCCAAGTGCCTCATCCCTTCTCATCCCATGCTTGTACTCCTCACCTGCATCCTGAGCCTCCACTTCTCAAGGCCTCTGCTGCCCTGCCAGGACTGCACTTCTCTGCACTGCATCATTATCTCAGTTGTGACACGACAACCACCTGGGTTTTTTTCTGTACTGTTAGGAAATAGACTGAACTTTTCCATCTGTTTTAAAAACTGAATGTGTGTGCAGCAAAAAGCTCGATGCAGGAAAAAGCATCCTGCACTTCCAAGGTGGAGGTTCCTGGTGGAGGGCCTTACAAAATCACGGGTCACACGTTGAATATTTTGCTGAGGTTCTCAGACACAGGCAGTTCTCCTTACCTGGAAAGCTCTGTGAGGAGGATTCCCCTACCACCAGCAGGGCACAGTTTCCCTCCAAACCATATCCGTCTGCCTCAAGTGCAAGGGAATGTTCTAGGGAGTCTCTTTCAGAACCTTGTGCTACTGCTTGGGATGCCCTGCCTTGTGCAGGTGGCCTTGTTTTTCACCATTACCACTCTGCTTTAAAGACTGGGCTGTGTGTGTCACAGAATGAAGCAAAAAATGCTCATCATGGTTACTTGAAAAAACATTTCTAATTGCTTAGCTTCAAGGCTTCAGGGCTTGGAAGGCAGGCACTCACCTACCTGTCCATAAACACAGTTTCAATTCACAGTGAGGAAATTAATTAAAAAAAAAAAAAAGAAAAAAAAGCCAGAGAATATTATAATGAGAGAATATTTTTCTGATTCTATGTGCTGAAGATAGATAAGAACAGAATAATGAGTACTGGAAGTAAAGAAGACTTAGAAATAAAGCATGTTTGGTTTAAAAGCAAATTAGGACAATAAAGTGGAGTGGGGGTAGAAGACTTGTAGCAATGCTGTAGATCTCTTAGCACTCAAAGATTCTGAGAGGACAGATGATAAGTAGGACTAATGACTTGTTAATAAGTCATTAGTAAGATGCAATAAAGACATGATCCTCATTGCTGTAGGGAAATAATAATGGTATGTTGTATAATAGTGACATGATGATGAGTTTCTTCCTTGATTCTGAGTTCACTTACTAGAGCTGAAATGAACTTGAAAAATCAAGATTCTTGCAGCAAAGGAAAGCAAATGGTCAGTTTCAGATCTACTGGTTTGGGGGACCATGCATAAGGTAAGGATGCATTTGAAGCCAGATCTCTGCAGTGGAACACTTAATTTTGCTATGGTTTTCTTGTCTAATATCCCTGTAGAGACTATTTTTTACTATATAATTTTCTACTCAGTTTTAGAAAGGCCATGCAGTGAAAGTACATACCACTTTTGAAGAAAAGCTAGCTTTTATTTTAGCAGATGGAAAAAAAAAAAAAGATTTAAAAAAATCCCTCTTTCTGCAAAACTCAGTGTGACTGGAACAACAGCTATATTCCAAATTAGGATACAGATGCCATTAATGGAAGTAAACATAAAATGTGTAATGGGGTACAAATAGGTATGTTGTGAACATAAGTAAAAATGAACTTGAGTTGACAGGTTCAGGAGTTTCTCTCTTTGTGTTATATTTATTACTGATATTCATTATCATGTCACCAAAGTGCCCCAGTGAAGGAGCTGTGCTGGGTGCTTTTATGTTCAATACTGAAAACACAAACTTCCCTACAAGTTTACAATTGAAAATTTGGCAAACACTGGATTTGATGTCACTCAGAACAAACCTATTGCAAAGAGCAGGATTTACTGTAAGGGCATAGAGCTCTTGAAGGTAGCACAAAAGGGCCTGGAGCACCTCTCCTTTAAGGAGCTCCTTTGAGAGCACTGGGATTCTTCAGCCTGGAGAATACTCCGGGCAGACCTTACAGTGACCTTACAGTACCTGGAGGCGCCTACAGGGAATCTGGGGAGGGACTTTTCACTTGGGCGTGTAGTGACAGGATGAGGGTGACGGCTTTTAACTGAAAAGGGCAGATTCAGGTTAGACATTAGGATGAAATTCTTGAGTCTGAGGGTGGTGAGACACTGGCAGGGGTTGCTCAGGGAGGTTGTGGTTGCCCCATCCCTGTCAGTGTTCCAGGACAGGCTGGATGGGGCTTGGAGCAACCTGGGCTGGTGTGAGGTGTCCCTGCCCATGGCAGGGGGGTCAGAACTCGGTGATCTTTAGGGACCCTTCCTCCTGAAGCCATTCCATGATTTTATGCCGCCCGTCTCCCCAGAGGCCCCAACGGGGAGGCTCCTCCGCCTGGCTACGGTGACCCGTCAGACCTCCAGCCCCACCGCAGCCCCCTCAGACACCCGGCCTCAGCTCGGGCCTCCCCAAGGCCCCAGTTTCGGCGCTACGGCAGCCATGCCCCGGGGCTCCTCTTGGCTGCAGGGAACGCACCCCAAACGTCCCCACCGCCCCCTTCGCCCCCTCTGGGCCACCGTAGCCGCCGGGAGGGTGGAGGTGAGGGCGGGGGCGCGCGGGGGCTGTCGGGACGGTGCCGTTAAGTTGGGCGCGGGGCGGAAAGTGGCGTTGGGAGTGAGGGCAGCCGCTCATTGGCTGGGACGGGGTGCGGACCCCGGAGAGAACCGGGAGCCCCGCGGGCTTCAGCCAATCGGGGCGGGCGGACACGGGTGCCGGGCCCGATCCCTGTAGAGCCGCCCGGCCGAACCGGGCCGGACCGGACCGGACCGGAGGGGAAGGGGCTCGGCCCGTTGCCCGCTTTGCCAGGTGGGCGCCGGCGGTGAGGGAGGATGAGGGTCTGGACGTGCCGCGGGGAGGGTACGGCCCGCAGCAAGGCCTGGCCATGGCGGGAGCGGGGCCAAGGGCAGGGCTGGGCGGTGGCGATGCTGGGGGGAGCCCGGGTTCGTCCCGGGGCCTCCGGGGATGGAGGTGCGGAGCGGGAGGAGCGAGGGAGGGGGAATGGTCGGCCCGGTGATACTTGGGGTAAAGGCCGAGCAAAGTTGGTGGTGGGGTTTGAGTTTCCCGAAGGGTTTTGTCTGCACTGAGAATCAGGGGCCTGAAGCGATGCGGAATCATCCTGGAAACTTCGGGCTGAAGGGTGGTTTCAGGTGAAGGGAAGTCTTTGCTTTTGAGTCTTGCTTGTTCCTAGTTTAAAGTTTGCCAGAGTAAAAATCTGACAATAAACTCTGAAAATCTGGAAGGGCTTAGCCTGGCTTTAGCTCTAACAGCAGTGTCTGCCAAAACAAATGGAAGTACGTTGTTCTTCCTGGGATTTATGCTTGTTTGTGAAATTTTTGTTTTGTTTTTTTGGTTTTTTGGTTTTTTGGTTTTTTGTTTTGTGTGTGTGTGGTTTTTTTGTGTGTGTGGGTGGGTTTTTTTGTTTTTGTTTTGTTGTTTGGTTTTTTTTTCTCTTTTAAGTATAAGCTCCCTTGCGACGAGAATCATCATCAGCTATATTCTAGTGCGAAAAGATTTAGTTTAAAGGATTTCTGTGCGTCTCCTGTGGGGTTGTGAGATGAACCCTGGTCCTTGAGGTTCAAACTTGCAGCCCTTCCCTGAGACAGGCGGTGTGATTCGGGCTGGTGTATCCCCATCTACTGGTGGGAAGTGAGTCCTTGAAATATCCACGGCTTCGTTGTAGGCAGCCGTAAAGTCTTTGGAGGTGATGCAAACATCATTTTGTCCCTTGACAGCATAGATGGGATGGATTTTCTTTTGTGAGAAAGAAAGCATGTTTCCTTCAAGAACTTAATTAATAAAAATGTATAATATCTACAGGTTCATCAGTATATTCAACTGAAAATTGTGAAACTAAATAAATGTGCCAGTTGTCCAGAAAATGACATAGATAATCTTTTTCTACGAGTTGTGTATTTTTAATTTTTTTATATCAATGTCTTTTCACTTTTCAGTTAATTTTGGCAAAGACAGGTGCAACCATGCAAGAAAGCATACGTTTTGCCTCATCAGGAGATGATGTTAAAATATGGGATTCCTCATCTCTAACTGTGCTGGAACAGTTCAACCCACATGCACCCTCACATCCAGTCAGCTCACTCTGTTGGGCCAGCAATAGTATCCTTTACCATTGCAACCATAGCTTTGTGGGTGTTTTGCAAGATTTTTTTTTTTTTAATATATTATTGTCTGCATATCACAGGCTTGATGCAGTTTTTTAAGTCTTGCATAAATAGATTTCTGTATAATGTGAAGAAAATTTTGTGGTTCTCTGTTGAAGTGATTTACAAAATAAACTCATGCTGATAAATGCTTCTCAGGAGTTTTCCTTTAGGAAACACTAACACTTTTTTAATGATTATGATATGCTTCAATTGCTTGCCAACTGTAAAGCTTACTCATTTGTTTCTTCAATAGCTGATTACAATATTAGTTTCAAGGCAGTGCTTAATTTACTGACAAGGTTGAACGAGGCAATTGCTAGTGTAGTGCAATTCTATGCATAGTGTAGGAAGGCAAATGGTAATAAAAGATTTGTTTGTTTTCCTTGAGCAGCTTTTCATTGATTTTCATAGTCCTTGCTAGCATAAGCTTATGTATTGCTCTTGCAGGCACTGCTGTTTGCCCTGTTTGTAGCATTTATAGAGGAAGGAGAGAGACATTGGGTGTGTAGGAGAACAGCCATAGGGTGGGAGTGATTTAGGTATGAAAATAGATTCGGGCCATTTCGTCTGCTCCACTCTGGTCTTGGAAGCATTTTATAGGATAGTGAGATGTGGTGTTAAGTGAACAGTTTGTATGTCTGTTGTGGGGAAAAGGCAGTAATGTCTGATCTTGATGTGAAAGCAAGACAAGGTGCTGGCACGTTACTGTTATGTCCTGCAAGCTCTGAGTGTCAGTCCTTTGAGTCTGCAAATGTATGAGGAAAAAGTTAAAGCCATCGGAGCACAATCAGGATTTTAGGCACCGAGCTTGCAGAAAAGTTGAAGCACAGATACAATGTGTTTGCTAAACTTTAGCTGCAGACAGTCTGTCTTGTCATGCTTGCTTCTGCCTACTCTACTCTCCATCCCCCAGAACTGGAACAATGAAATATCTTAACACTGCATGTGTTTAAGGTTTTGTTAATTTGCCAGCGTTGGCTTTGCTTCTGTATAATTCAGTAAGCTAAAATGTTGCCTTAAAATAGCATTTATCTGCCTACCGGTTCTTTGGTGTTAAATTAAGCCAATTAACCTGTACTCTTAAACAAGCAAATCTAAACTCACAATGAGCATTGGCCTGAAGACGTACAGGACATGGATCTAAATAATTATTTAATTCTTTTTTGTGTGGTTGCTATATTGACTGTGGCTCCATATTGAAGGGTTTTCTTATTCCTTTGAGGTATTTGGTATCTTAAAAGGTTCTTTCTGGGTTTTTGTTTTTCTTCTCTCAGTACAGAGGGAGACCAATAAGCAAATGTACTTTGGAACCTATATGGTGAAATTCTTCAACATTTGTCACAGTCAGGATTGTTCTCTAAATCCATAGTCTGCTAGTAGCAACAAACATTGCTTTGAACTCTGGTGATAAATGGGGCTCTTGGGGTGATGGGGAAACAAAATTGTAGACTAGATAAGCTGCTTTAGCAGTAAAGAGCTCTTAAATAATATATGCCAGTTTTTTCTCTTCTCTGAAAGAAATTGCTCTGAGTTGTAGTAGGAAGTAAGGGCTGTACTTAATGCAAGAGCTTCTTAATGCAGGCTTGGAAAATAGCCTTATGTTTCTATTCCTAGGTGTCTTCAAGGTACAGTACTTTAGACTGTTTAACCAATCCATCTTCTGTTTGGTGAGGGAAGCTTACTGTTGCTTTTATTAATCACCAGTGTAATGCAATTATCGTCCATAACTTCTGACTAAGACAGATACCTGGCCACTGCTTCTGCTGCTGGTGATAAAATAGTTGTTTCGAGCTGTAAAAGCAAGCCTGTTCCACTCTTTGAAATAGCTGAAGGAGTAAGTATGAGTTATGCTGTTCCCTGGTTTGTTTGTTTTTTTTTTTTCCCCCACTCCACTTTATATACTGTTTGCATCGCATCTCTTCTGCATATTGGGGTCAGTTTAATTTTGGTATTGTTAGAGTAATGACATGTATGTAAAAATATTTCCTTGTGCATAATTAAATACATATAAAGAGTGGAGGGAACATTGCTTCTAAAGTAGTTATACCCACGAGAAAACAAAACTTGTGGTTGTGCTAGCATCAGATGCTGATAGCTTTCTGCTGGGGAAATTTGCCTGCTGAGCCTTGGTGTGCCCTGTGCAACTGGTGGCTCAAACTTCATCTAATGAGTAGAGCTCAGCTCAGTGTTGAATGTCATTTTCCAGCTTGATATGTCAGTATTTATGCATGCCTATGAACTGTAAGGTGAAAAACATGGGAGTCTGTAGAAGGCTGATCTTGAAGTGTACATGAGCTAGCTGCTGGAAATAACTGAAGTAGCTTCTGTTATGTTGGGTTTTTTTTCTCCTGTTAAATAGGAGCATGGCATTATAAACTTGAGAAAGCTGGGCTCAGTTTTAGAAGATTCTCTTGGCATTTTTACTTAAAGGACTTCTTAAGTGTTCTAAAAGATTCTAATTATTCTCCTTGAATATCTGTTTAATGCTAATTTGGACTGGAAATTTTCTGAAAAGGTGTTCAAACCAGGCTTCTAGGTTGCTGAAGCAAACACTTTCAAAGTTACAGTCTTAGTACTGGAGATTTCACTAAATCTGCTTTATAGTTTCCAGATTTACCATGTTAGTAATTAGGTGGGCTTGTTTTTTTTTCTTAATTCAAATCTCCGGAACTTAAAAGTGAATTTTTGACATGAATAATAATTTTTCCTCAATGTGGGTCTGTCATTAATTTGTGTGTCTTTCTCAAAAGCTGCTGATTATTTAAAAAGAATCGTTTTATGGAATTATGAGGCTTGCTGCTATAATATTCCTTGTAATGTTTAGGGAATGTGGAATATATGACACATACAACATTTTTTATTTTCTTTGAAGGAGTTTTTCTCTAAAATTAGCATTTTCTTTGTAGAAGTCAGTACTTGATTAGAAGTCTAGGATTGTAATTTAGATATAATTTAAAGGGAAAAGTCATATTGAAGGAAAGCTCACTAAAAAGTTTGAAATGGGAATTGGAAAGTGTGAACATTTGAGAGTTTATTAATAATTGTATTTATATTTTAAAGTATATTAAACATATGTCCAAACTGGACTGAATTTCAAATGCCTTTTGATGAGAAATTATTGTAGTGTACCAATAGTTTCAATGGGCAGTGAAGATGAAAAACACATCAATATGCTTTTAAGTAGATTTGATTAAATCCCTGAATTCTATTTTACACACTTTTTTTTCTCCTTCTCCACCAGGCAAAACAGACGTGTGTGAGCTTGAATTCTAGTTCTTCATATATTGGGAGTGGAGGCCTTGATAAAAGTGTTAATATCTGGGATCTGAAATCCAGAAAGGTTTACCGTAGCCTTCAGGTAAGTTTGGCTGAGGAAGAACTGTAGCTTTCATGACTTCCAGGTTTTAAAATACAGCTATTAAAATACACTTCCTCTAAGTTATCTGTGTGGAGGATCAAGCTCACAGATAGGAGCTAGCACACATATGTGTCTTTTTGAAGTCTTTGTTCTTTCTATGCTGTAAATAGCAAATTCAGCAATTATACTTAGCTTGTTGTCTTCAGAGTACAATTCTATAGTGATGCATGTTTAAATTTTCAGATTAGGCTTCTTATTTTGAGAACTTGTGTTGATATTCTGATGGGATTTTTTCCAAGGGCAGAATTTCAGGTAATGTCTGTTCCTGATATGTCAAGCAAGAAAACACATGTATTTGTAGAATATTGTAGTAGAACTAACATTATACAAAGCCTGCACGAGGTTGATGCCTCCCAACTGATCTGGTATGAATTCTCTAAAACCTTGTTGTGATGCACAAAACTTAGGATGGTCTTGTATATTTCCATTGTGCCTTTCATAGATGATTTGTCCTCATTTAAGAGCAGAATCAAATGAGACAATAAAACTTTAGTTTTCTTTTTTTTTTTTCGTACTTTTAAAGTTACAACTAAAAAAAAATTACTAAGCTAATACAGTACTTTAAAAATCTCCTTCTCCTTTTTGTGCTAGAAGTCTTTGATTGTCTTCCCCTTTGTATTCAGCTGCAAATGACTACTGAAAAGCTATTTGGTAAATATATATGTGTTAATGTTAAAAGCAACAGAAGGGAAAGTTTGCAGTAGTATGTCAGATAAACAAAGTTTATTCAAATATCACTGGTTTCTGGGAGACTTCACATTTAAAATTATATTTACCTGTAGTAGATATCTCTGGTTGTCTTATTAAACTATTGCATATAATTACAGCATCATCTTTATTAATTCATTAAAACAATCTGAAAACAATAGTTTATTAAAATATAATGGCTGATCATCAGTATGATGTTTTCTGGGATGTTCCATAATAACTCATTAAATAATAAATCTTAATATTTTTAAAGTTACAGATGGTCAGAAAAAAACTTCCAAGATGAAGTTTTTCTGCAAAAGCACAGATTAAGAAGCAATATAGTTATCCTGAATGTCTTTAACCCTCTCCTTCTAACCTCCTGTCCCCACAGGATCATAAAGATGAAGTCACATGTGTTACGTATAATTGGAATGATTCCTATGTTGCTTCTGGATCTTTGAGTGGTGAAATTATCCTACACAGTGTTACCACCAATTTGTCAAGTACTCCCTTTGGTTATGGAAGCCGTCAGGTAGGCTTGCTGTATTAAGTTCCTTTCAGGTATGAAGCTTTCATTCACAGTGTTTAGAAATTGGAAGTAACAAGATCCTTTTAAGTTTTGTTAATCTGTTTCCTTTTAATTTTTAAGAGTGAATTTAGGTAAAAGGAAAATCAGGCTGTTGTGTGTGTTTGAGTTTTAAATAATGGGTAACACTGAAATACAGATTTTTCCAGTACCTTTACTTACATGAAAGTTAAGCAAATTTAACTTTATAGACTCTCTCCTCAAGAGCAAATTTCTACACATCTTAGGACTGAAAAAAAAAAAAACCTGGTCAGCTTTACAAACCAAAGCATGATTTTGGTGCCCTGCTGAGTCTGTATTGTGGCATAGACAAAGACCATGTAGCCTGGGTTCTGATTTATCCAAAGTAATCAGAGACATCTGCACAGTAGGAGTGAATATAAGCCTGCATTTGGAAATAATACATTTATTTATTCTGAAGATTAAAATTGCAAAGCTGCTCAAAGAGGAAAACAGTGAGATTTTAGAGTACCTACTTGGGTGTTTAGGTGAGATTTGGGTAATTAGTTTAAAGGAAAACTGCAAAAGGCAAACAAAAAAGCATGTGTACTACTTAAAGGGTCTTGGTAGGATTTCTGTTGCAATGCCTTCTTACAGATTCCAAATATACTGGAGATTTAGTGGGTATTATTAGGAGAATTCCCTTGGTACAAGAACATATGCAGTAGTAAATGAGCTTTGTTGTCCCATTGGAAGTTTCAGTGTGAGCTCTTCGAGTGAATGTTGTCTTAGGTACAAGCCAAGTCTAGTATTCTGGGCTTTCTGTAATTTTCTAATCAGTCATTTTTACAGAGGTAGGAGCTGCCTAGGGGATGCAGAACTGTTGCTTTGGTCTGAAACCTGACCTTTAGTGTTACAGGGAATACTAAAGTTGTAACTTACTCATTTTCTGCTACTGCAACAGCTTTTTTAATCCTAGATTGCTGCTAGAATGTGAAGTTCAAATTTTCTTCTGTCTAGCATGAACAATGGAACCTGATGAAGAATCTCTTACAGCTTCATAGCATCAAGGGAATCGTGGTATACTTTCTGGTGAAAAATCTCCATTAAATCCAAACTATATCTGCTTTTAGGTGCTGCAGTGCCTTTGATCCATCACCATAGTCTCAAAGTGAAGGAAAATTGTACTTCATACTTGGTTTGATCTTGAACTGACTATATAGATGGATTTTTATTTTTCTGAGCTGTTTCTTATGATCTTATGAAAAACGTGGATGTGAGGCAGGAGCTACAGGGATGTTGATGCCTGGATTACACAGCTGAGGCAACTACCCAGAGCAGGGACTTTGTCTGTAGTTAATTGGAAAATTAAAAAAATGCTTCTTAGGTTGATTTGCATCAACCTGTGTGATATGTTAAAGTCTTTCTACCAAAAAGTAGTGAGGAATAAGTGATGCAGTGAAGAGTTACTTTGGCAGATGAAATGAAAAGGTGTGCTGCAAAACTGAGTGACCTTTAAGATGGACAAAGATATTTGAAGTGTTAAATGAAAGTAATTGCAAGCACAGACTTACTATTCACTTTCTAAAAGGTCTAAAACGTTTTCTAAAGGGGGGCAGCCTTAATTTAAAGTGGAATCAAGGTACAATGGTGTTATAGAATGGCTATTTGTATGTCCCAGTTTATCATAAAAATTATCTTTGCTCTTACATGTAGGAACAGCTTTATTTGGATTGGCTTTAGGTTTTAATTGGTACTTAATTGCAGGATTAATTGTGCAGTGAAGCAAATATCTGAAGACTTGTGTAATTCTGTTAAATTTGGAAAGTCTTTGGAAGGTTTAGGGGCCCAGTTTTCTAAAAGCTTGAATAGATAAACAGTGTGTTGTCCTGCTGGATCCTGGCACTAGCTTTCTGGCTTAGTAAGAGTCACCACTCCCTAGTAAATTTTTTTACAGTTGTGGAATGTGAGGTCAGACTAACCTTGTAAAATCTATGTTGTCTCTGTTTGATTCTGCATGATGGAATTTAGTTTCCTTGACAGCTAATTTCTGATATTGTATAGACTCTACAAGTAGTGTAATAGCCCAAGGTTGCAATGCACTCTGTGGCTTTAAACAATATTCTTTTCTTATGAGTCTTGGCCTATGTTCTATTAATTGACTTTGATTCATCAACACTTTTGTGCTTTATTAGAGTTGACTTCTTGCACAGAGTTGTTTGCAGATCCCATAATTTGTCTTTGCTGTTGGTACTCATTTAGACTACCAAATTCTTATCTGCTAGCTTTTGTGAGCAAGAATTAAGGTTTGTTTTGAAACATAATGTTCAAGTCTTCACTGTCTGGTACTATTCTCCTAGCAACAGGATTTAGTTTAGTTGTTTGTACAGCTGGCTAATTTGAAAAGAAGTGTGAGTTCTGGTCACTTCAAGTAGTGAAATAGCTTTAAAAGCTAAAATACCTCTATAAGACTGTCAACTGTGTTTACATCTACCTTCTCACTTATGCGGCTCACTAAGGTTTTGAGGAGATTAATAAATTGTACTGTCTTTAAATAAGGTAATCAATGATGTTAGACTGTTTTTGGTTTATTTGTGGGCCTTTTGCCTTTTTTTCCAGCAGTGAAAAAGCCTGAATGTAACTAGTCCTTAGTAATGGAGCAACCATTTTCTGGAATGCTCTCATCCTTGTTTGGCTGTCTTACTGTGAAACTTAGAGATAAAATGTACCTTTATTTTCTACAGAAGAATTACTCAAACCCCAGCTAAAGCAACATGATGAGATTGGATTTTTGTGCTATAGTGACTGGTAAAATGTTCCAAAGAGAGCTTAATTTTCTATTTGTGCTGTCAGCCCCTTGTTCTAAAGCTGTTTCTTGTGGTTCTGCGTGTTCAAAATTTCTAGGGATCAGCAGCTGTACTCACTAAGATGAAGTGAAACTTGCTTCATACTTGCTGGTTTGGTTTTTCTTTTTCTTCAGACTTGACAAGTTAGTTCCAAAACATGACTCTTCCCATATAATTGTGTCATTCCTAATATTCTTGAAATTATTAATGACTCAAATAGTGAGAAAATGGGTGACCCCTTCCCACTTTTTTCCCCCCACTTTTTTTCCACGTCCTTAGCTGCTTTTTTTTTTCCTTGGAATTAGTAAGCCTTGCAGTTAAATAATATGAATTTTGTACTCCTTTTAGGCTTGGGATTACTGTTGCTGGCAGTACAAAGACCAAGGAACTGTATTTGGCACATTTTTAGCTTGGCTGAACTGGGGCCCCTACTGCTCAAAACCCAAGTAGCAGAGCTCTTGCTTCTGGAGCCATAATTTAAGGAAAAGGAATGGAGATGGTAAATGAAGTTCAACTGCTTTGGGAAAAAATTTACTAGGAGTGTACTCCTAGGAGTTCTGTGTACTTCATGCCAAGCAAAAATCAGCGTTTTTGTTTTTTTAAAGAAGACACTAAGACAAAAACATTAGAAAGTGTAAGAGAGAAGATAAATGTATGAAAATGAAAAATAAGTTAGATAATGGGATCTACACTAGTATCTGTAGGAGCTCAAAACAAGTTTACATAATTAGGATTGTCAGAGGTAGGGATTAGGATTAGGGAAGTCTGGTAAAGAGCATAGAACTTTAAGAAACATACCTCTGAAATAACACTTAACATGAAAGGATACACAGTTTAGAATGTTAAATCTGGTGACATAAAAGATAGCATTTCCTTTGAGAACATGCAATTGATCAGAGTGATTTTTGATTTTAGCATCCTCTTTGGAACCCATTGTAATCAGAGGGAGAAGGTTAGAAAAGTAACTTGACTATTACAACAAGACTATTATAAAGAAGATAAGTTTTGTGTTTAACTAATTGGAGAGATTTATGCCTTAGATTAGGTTATCCTTCATCTGTCTTGTGTTGTGGGTGAGCAGGGATCGCTTTTACCTTTTCCAGAACTTCAGCATCAAACAGTTTTATATATATGTGTTGTAGGATTAAATAGCCTGAATGTCCAGTCATCATCATACCTTCCTGTAAATGGAGTCTTGGTCCCTTGTAGCACAAAAAACCCCACAAACAAACCATCTTTCTTTGTGTTTCCTTGTGAGTTTTCATCGTGGCTGTATCTATGTTTTAGCTTCACTGCAGTGAACACTGGATAGCATGTTGGTTTTCTGTTTTTGTTATTTAAAACACTTAAGATGTGCAGATATGGTACTTAGGGACATGATTTAGTGGTGGAGTTGGTACTGTGCTTAGTGCTGCATCTTAATACATGATGCTTTTCCATGTGAAGCTTGGGTGTCTGTGCTAAGCTTAAAGCTATATTTTTTTTTTCACTTGGATTTTTCTCAGACAAAGGGACCCACTTCTGGGAGGAGGAATGGTTTGATTTTGTCTTGTCAAGCAGTCTTTCAGAAATTAGGTTCTTTCATGCCTTTAGCTGTTTAGGTGAGAACTGGAAAGTAGCACACTGTCAGGATTGTCAGTATTATGCATTTGACTCATAAGTATGCACAGATTTGACTCAGTTCTTTGAGTCTGATTTAGCAATTGCATTGTTGTAAGTGAAGCTGGAACTGTTCTGAGCAGCTCTGGAATCTCCAACTCAAGAAGGACATGGAGCTGTTGGAGTGAGTCTGGAGGAGGGCCGTGAAGATGATCAGAGGGCTCGAGTACCTCTCCTTTGAGGACAGCCTGAGAGAACTGGGGTTCTTCAGCCTGGAGAAGACTCTTGGGAGACCTTGTAGTGGCCTTCCAGTACCTGAAGGGGGCCTGCAGGGATGCTGGGGAGGGACTTTTTTACAAGGGTGTGGTAGTGAAAGGATGAGAGGGAATGGCTTTTAACTGGAAGAGGGTAGAGTTAGGCTAGACATTAGGAAAAAATTATTTCCTGTGAGAGTGGTGACACACTGGGACACATTGCCCAGGGAAGTTGTGGCTGCCCCCTCCCTAAAAGTATTGAAAGTGGGGTTGGATGGAGCTTTGAGGGACTTGGTCTAGTAAGAGGTCATCCTGCCTTTGTAGGGAGCAGTGTGCCCAGGTGGCCAAGAAGGCCAATGGCATCCTGGCCTGGATCAGGAACAGCGTGGCCAGCAGGTCCAGGGAAGTGATTCTGCCCCTGTACTCAGCCCTGGTGAGGCCACAGCTCGAGTCCTGTGTCCAGTTCTGGGCCCCTCAGTTCAGGAAGGAGATTGAGGTCCTGGAGCAGGTCCAAAGGAGGGCAACCAGGCTGGTGAAGGGACTCCAGCACAAGTCCTGTGAGGAGAGGCTGAGGGAGCTGGGGGTGTTCAGCCTGGAGAAGAGGAGGCTCAGGGGAGACCTCATCGCTCTCTACAACTCCCTGAAAGGAGGCTGGAGCCAGGGGGGGTTGGGCTCTTCTCCCAGGCAGCTATCAGCAAGACAAGAGGACAAGGTCTCAAGTTGTGCCAGGGGAGGTTTAGGTTGGATATTAGAAAGAATTTCTTTACGGAGAGGGTGATCAGACATTAGAATGGGCTGCCCAGGGAAGTAGTGGATTCTCCATCCCTGGAGATCTTTAAAAAGAGACTGGATGTGGCACTCGGTGCCATGGTCTGGTAACCGCAGCAATAGTGGATTAAAGGTTGGACTTGATGATCTCAGAGGTCCTTTCCAACCCAGATGATTCTGGGATTCTGTGAACTAGCTGATCGTTAAGGTTCCTTACATCCCAAACCATTCTCTGGTTCTCTGACCTTGATCATAATGAGCAACGAAAATTGACTGGATCACACAAATATACCTCGCAGTGTAAGATATGTCAGGATGAGTAATTATGGTATGAAATTGTGGAAGTGTTAGGAAAATGTTTTGAGGATGACGCAAAAGTTTGGTTTTGTGTATTCAAGAAAGATTCAGACTGAGGGATTTGCACAGAGACAGTGATGGCAATGAAAAACTAGTCTTAGGACACTGTCTCACTTAATGTTTATATAAAAATAAAGCTTCAAGGAAGGTGAGGTGGCTGTTTATTAAAAGAGGGAAACGCAACACTGGGCAGTGAATTGGTGCAATGTATCTGTATATGCAATGTAGGTCATAATTCTTAGAATAGAATCCTGTGACTCTGTAAAAAAAAAGTTAATCTGGAAATTGGGCATTGTTATTGTAGTTAGAGCAACAGGGTTCTGAAAGATCATCTGAAGCAATATCGTGGAAAAAAAATACCTGCTTCTGAAAGGCAATACTTCTCCATGTATTTCTCATTTAAAAACTATAGTTTGAAAAATCACTGGGATTTTTTGGATTTAAGATATGCTTCTGTTCCTCAAACATGTCCCTGGTACCATGGTTCTGTGATAGAAAGCCTGCATGTGAGATACCAGGCATGTTATCCTCTTCTGTCGTGCCTACTTTTCAGGACCTACATCCTTGCATAACTGAAGTTCGTCTTATCAAACTGGCTGAATTCCACTCCATTGATTTTTTTAAGTACTTGGTTATAAGGTGAACATTTGTGGCAGGAGACCAACCAGTGAAATAATAATATAGCTTTTCAGTCATTTAATTTTAGATGTGAGTGGGTTTTTTGTAATGTGTATTATGATGGCATTGTATTTGCTGAAAAATCAAAAAATCTTTTCAGAATGTTTTTGGTACCATATACAAAAAAAAAAAGTCTGTCTCCAACAGCAAAAATACCATTGTAATGTGAAATGAACATTTTTTAAAACTATTGTTTTTTAGAGTGGTCAGACTTTGTACACTACTTCAACTGGATATAACATCTGTGTTCCTAACATGTTTGCTTGTTTATTAAAATTATTTAATTTAGTCTTTAATAGTGGTATTACAGTTCAATTTTTATGTGTGTTTTACAGCCTATTCGACACTTGAAGTATTCATCCTTTAAGAAATCCTTGCTGGGCAGTGTTTCTGACAGTGGAAATGTAACTTTGTGGGATGTAAATAGCCAGATCCCATATCATAATTTTGAAAATACTCATAAAGCACCAGCTTCGGAAATCTGCTTTTCTCCAGTCAATAAACTGCTGCTTGTAACTGTAGGTTTTGATAAAAGAATTATTCTCTATGACACTTCAAGTAAAAAGTGAGTATATTAAAGACCTTTCATTTAATAGTATCTTTAATATTTAATGTAGAGCAGCTGAAATGGTTGGCCTATCACTGCTGGACAACCTGTTCTGTATTCTTTTTAAAATTTTTATTTAAAAAACAACCAAACAAAACCCCCAAACAAACAAATAATGAAAAAACCCAAGGCATGTGAGAATTAATTGTGGTGCAACATATAATTGATTTCTCCCAAGTGCTTGTGTGTGGGCTTTTTGTGTTGATACAGAGCAGTCAGCTTCTATGGGTATCTGCAGCAACCTGGGATTAGATTTTCTAATTCAAGATATGGGACATAGCTGTTCTTAGGTGCTCAGATTTACTAAGGCAGTGAGTCTTAAAGATGGGAGAGTACTGCATGAAAAAGCAGGAAGTTTGGGGCATAGGTGATGGAGCCATGTAGTAAGGAGTAGGATGACTTCATGATTCTAGTGTGGTTGTGCTTTTACCCTAGCTGAATAAAAGCAGGAATCTGGCTCTAGTTTGGAGGGGATGTAGTAAAGGAATGCAAACTTGGGACCTGAAGATCCCCAGGAAAGATTAGAGTTTGTAGCTTTAGGAAATCAGATGATGTATGCAGTATGATTGCTGCTGGAAATAATTATACCATTGAAAAGATCAGTGTCAGAACAGCTGTTACGATGGCAATTAAATCCTGTCCTGTTGAAATCTTTTGGGGCATATGCAGTCTTTAATTTGTTAAACATGAATACTAGTATAAGCCTAATCCACTGTTCTGCAGGGTATTTTCCTGAATGTACCTGGCCCTGGAGAAGTGGAACTGCTCACTTATCTGAACTATGAAAGCTTTTTTTTTTTTTTTTTTTTTTTTTTTTAGATACTCTCTGTTGAAAAGTCTAACTTTTAAACTCTAAAAGCTTCTTTATCCTGTCCTTTCTCCTGTTTGAAGATTACTGACAACAATAGTAGCTGATTTTCCTCTGACAACAGTAGACTTCATGCCTGATGGTACCACTTTGGCTGTAGGATGTTCCAGGGGAAAAATCTACCAGTATGACTTAAGACAACTGACATCACCAGTGAAAACAGTTATTGCTCACAAGGGCTCTGTGAAATGCATACGAGTTCAGTTCTGTAGCACTTTTTCCAAGGTAAAAAACCTTTCCTGTTTATTGCTGAATATGCATATTAAAGAAAGAAAGACATAAGCTTAAGTTTTAAAAAAATGTTAGCGTCCAATTTCTAAGCATTATAGATGCGGAGAAAAGTGGTTCATACCAACATAGAAATTATACACTGCTCGATCTAAAGTGCCATTTTTGGGAGTTTTAGCAGAACTCCTACCCCCCTAGCCTCAGAATAAAAATGAATTCAGTTTCCTGATGTGAACATGCTGCCACGGTAGATCAGTTTGAGACATCTTGTATTCATTTGTAGGCAGTTACACAAAGGTTTATAATGGCCCTTCTGCTTCTGGAGAAGATGTAGAACTTCCTGTCTTGAGATATTTTGCATGGTCTTATATGGTCTTTCACAGGCATATGTAAGTGGTGTAGAAAGTGAGTAAATAGTAGAGAATGTTTGAAGAGGTCCTTCCAAGACTTAATTAGATTAAACTCTATCAGGAAGCCCTGTGCATTTACTCAGTGGAGATGAAGGAAACCTCTAAAGTTGATTATTTACCACTCAGACCTTCCTTTTCTAGCATACCTAACTGCTGTGAGTGGTTGACTACTCCTTTACAATTTGGAGTCCCTAATAATGTGATTTTTTTTTTTTTTTTTTTTTTTTTTTTTTTTAATGCAGTAACCTAGGATGGAAATTGGTTCATGCCAAGTTGCTCCATTGTTATCTCATGTTCTGTTGCTATTCTTTTACAGGTCCACACAGTATTCATATAATAGTACCGCTGTCTCCCATGTTCTTTGGGTTACATTAAGATTAAAAAGTATCTTTGTAAAGGCATATCATGTAGAGAACCTTTGCAACTAGACCTGAATTTAGAAAATACTTTGTAACAGAATATTGCATTTAATTTTTACTTCTAGCTGAAGTAACAGTAACTCTTCTTGACTTGTCCTATTTTTTTCTTCAGTCAAACCCTACAGGTTCTTCAAATAAGCCTGCACCTAAAAAAGTAGAAGTCAAAGCTGGTAGTAATCTTGGAGGTATTCAAAATGTTGGCATAAAAAATGTTGCCTCTCTAGCTCCAGCAACAGTTTCATCTCATGTGACATTGTCAAATGAGAGTAAGGGAGGAGAAATTTTTCAGGAGAAAACAGGTAGTGTCTTGTTCCTGCTTTTATAATTATATTTGGTGTAATGTAGAAGATGGAAGGAATAGTTGATGCATTGACTGTTGAAAATGTAAAAACTTCACTGAGGGAAGGGCATTTGTTTGAAAGAACTCCTGTACTGCATTAGACAAACTATGAGACTGTGGGAAGTGAATTGGATCCCAGCACAAGCTTTAGACATGAAATCTAAAATTATAGACTTAAAGTACCAATGTGTATTTAAACTTTAAAGGAGAAAACTTTACGGGGGAAGTTTTGGGGATGTTTATTGCATTCAGTCTTGTCAGAAAACACATTATAATCTACACAATGTCTGTATGGAATGCAGAGCTACTGGTTTGTAGTTCTGTTAATGAGCAAGCCTAACAGATCTCATGTGAAAAACCAAAACAAAAGCCAAAAACCCCCCAACCAACCAAATAAAGCACAGGAAAAAAACAACTAGTCAAAAAAACCCGGGTGAGAACTGTACTGTATTTTTGTCTGAGGCATGTTTCCAATATCACATGGTAGGAAAGATGTTAAATATAGTTGCAATATGATTAGTTGTATAACTGTACTTGCTGTTTGTGCTTCTGGAATTAAGAATTCTTTATAAGAAAAGAGGTTCTTTATAAAATAAAGAGGTTCTTTATAAGAATTTTCAGCATTATTCTAAAATTCTTCCACAGTGTGAAATGTCTTATTAAAGTTTTTATTTAATTCGGGAGTTCTGAAAACATGGTCAAATCAGTAACACTATTAGTCTGATTCTTGAAAAAATCCTCAATCCATTTTAATTCAACAGCACTTTTCCCCTTTCCTTTTTAAATAAGGAGAAATACATTTAGCAACAGTAATTAGGCAATAAGCCACTGCAGTCCATAGGGATATGTACTAATGACCTCCCTTGGGTAGGCAATGAAGAACAAGGTGAAGTAAAATGCTTCCTATGTATGGAAGAAGTGTTGCTACCCAACGTTACTGAATGGCGTGGAAAATTCTATTTTTATGAAAACGTGTGATTTGTTACCTTTGTTTGAAGTTAAAATTGCTGCTGTCCCTTAAATAGGACCTTGTGTAGTCAGTAAATGTTCTAAGAAAATAAGGCTTACCCAGTAAATCAAATATTTTTCAGTAAACTGAATACTCAATTTAGAAGTAAAGACCTCTGTATACTGTAGGGTCTTTAAACTTAAAAGAGACCACAAACTTCATTGTTCTGATAATAATTTTCTAGAAGCTGATTACAGGGTTCAACTTAGGAGAAATAAAGGATATTCAGTAAAGTGATCTGATAGCATATTGAAAAAAATAAATAGATCTATTCATATAGCTTATAAATGGACTGGGGCTTTTTGTCACAGGGTATTTTCAAGTACAGAAATATAAATGAAGTCAGAATGTGATGAGAAGTTTGGATGTGCTTTCAACTGGCGTCCCATGAACTTCTGCTTAGCAGCTGTCCTCTGCTTTAAGTACTTACTACATTTAGATTACTGGGAATGGGTAAAAATAGACAAAAGACATTTTACCCTATTTATATGAGGCTTTTTCCATGTAAGAGCCTCTAGATTCTGGCACAGGTTGATACTACACTTCTAGTTTGACTCAATATGCTAAGTATTTATTTAACTAGCAGATGCAGTCCTATCTATGTGTCACATATGACACATCTGAAAGAGCTGAAATTGTGCTATATTAACACATTTAAAAGTGAAATCTTAAAGCTGACTCAAGTCCAGTTTATGTAAATACTTAGACATGATTAATTGTAGTTATCCACACAGTCATATTTGGATCACTTGAACAAGTAATCCCACATAGAAAATGAATTACAGGTTTTATGAAGAGTTGTGTGTTCATTTTTTTTTTTTTTTTAAATGAAAGGAAGTACAAAGTAAAGCTTTTGTATGCACAGGTGATTTGTTTATAGAAGATTTATTGATGGATTGCATAGCTCCAGTGCTCTTCGCATAGGTTTTAGCTTAAACAAAATGCAGGCACTTCCAGAATTAGGACTTCTGTGAGGGAAGAGTTGCTTGTATACAGTCCTGTTTTCAAACATGAGAAATTGTGAAAGTTTTTTAGGTGGTTATATTAGCAGTTCAGTTCACTTCTCCATGTATTTCTCATTTAAAAACTATAGTTTGAAAAATTACTGGGATTTTTTGGATTTAAGATATGCTTCTGTTCCTCAAACATGTCCCTGGTACCATGCATTCAAAAACCAGTTTTGTTCCCCAGATTGGGTCAGGATTGAGGCTTAAGGTTGGAGTTGGCAACAAGCTTCTTTTATGTGCAGCTGTGACCCCACTCTGGTTCGCTAATATTAGAAATAAGCAGAGAATATCCTAACATCAGGTAACCTTAAAAACAGATGTTCCATAGAATTTCTTAAATGCTTAATGACCCTCAGTGAAGCAGATTTCTGAACTTGTATATAAATTTAAATTTTGGTCATCTGAATGTGATAATCTTGGCACAAGGTTCACTCACTAATTTTCATTTCACCATAAATCTGCTGCATCCACTATGTAGATTTATCTGAAAATTAAAGCATTCTCCACTTTGACAACTCTTCTTTTTAAAAAGAGGAAAGGAATCCCACTGTATCATATTTTTGTTAGTAAGTATCTTAGTTTCTAGTTATATTCACCTGTGATTACATCCCAGATGACAAAGTTAAAGTTGACTGTCTAGCTGGAATCCATAGAGGTTCTGAAGCCCTACCAGACATCATGCTTGCTGTGAGATTGCTTAGAAATAATGTTTGTTATTTTTTGAAAACTTAAATTGCTAACTGAATGTTATTTTCCTTTTAAGGCTTTCCCCATAGTTGCAGCTTGGATGTGATTCCATCTAAAGAAACAGATCATGGAAAAAGTGCAGATTTAAATAATTTGGGTGATTTGGGTCGAAGTAGTATAGGAGATGTGTTTTCTCCTGTCAGAGAAGGTAAGTTGCTAATACTGAAGTGTGTAAATTGTGATTCATCTGCATATAGAATGACATCTTTGACCACTGTGCCTAGTTGGTATTTTAATTTGTCTTTGATAATGAACTCCATGCAATAATTTTAAAATTGATGTAGGTTTCATTTAATAAACAATTAATTTTTCTGTGTTTTGGTATTTTGTAGATATAATTGCAAGCAAAGGGAATGAAGATCCTCAAGGGAAAGGAGATGGTAAACATTTTCAGTGTATTTTCCTTTTTCTTGCCTTGGTAGTCCTACACTTGTTCTTATATGCTAATTTTGTCATACCATTGAAAATAAACAGTGAAAGTAGACACTGAAACTAACGAACTTTTCTGGAAATCGTATCCATGTTTTGAGGTGCTAAGACACAAGATGGTAACAGGAAAACCAAGGGCATGATCCTAGAGTGATTTTGCTTTCCCTTCATGTAATTTATAGCGATGTATGGCGACTTATAATGCTTTTTTTACTTTCATAAGGATAGTTTCAGCGTAAGTGGGATTTAAGGATTTAGCTTTTATGGGGTGCATTTTTAGGTAATTTATTTATTTATTGATTGATTTTAAATATGGGTTCTGTGGATGTGAGTCGGGAAGGGTGCAAAAAAAATGGAGGCTGCAGCTAAAACCAGTGTGGTTCAAACACACTCCTTTAAATGCTTCAGCAACTAAAGCGGCTTGTGCGGACTGTACTGCTCTGCTTGTTTGCTCTAACATCTGCTCAATATAAGCTCCTTTAGGGAGAGTTACTCATAGCCTTTTTGTAGTCAGATTAGCATTCTCAAAGGCTAGGAGCCTCAGCATTTGATCCCGACCTGCAGCATCCAAATCAGATTGAGTGCACAACGCCTCAATCAGATGATCGATAAAATGATTGTGAGCTTTGGTCAGACCCTGCCCATGAATGCCCATGAAAGATGGTTCCTTTTTCTCACTTGGCAAAGTGTAAAAAGTGTCCCAAGCTAGACAGGCAGACAAATTATGTATAAAATCAGGAATCTGCAACTGAGCTGCTACATTCTCGTAAGGATCTTTGCCTGTTAACATGTCTGCAGTTATTCCGTACAAGGGATCATTTAGGGGTCTGGGTTTCTGTGCTTCTGATTTGGCCATCCTACGCCACTCTTGCTCCCACATGGTTTGTTGGGAGGGAGTCAATAGTAAGCTAGCTAGATTCTTACAATCATAAGCACAATTAATATCTATTTGAAAAATCCATCCCAGCATTTGTCATGCAGGTTCAGAGTGCAAGCCATATTCTGAGACCACCCTCCTGGCTTCTTGTAAAATTTTCCAATCTTGCACTTCCCACTTTCCCACTCCCTGTTGCGGGTCAACAATAACAGGAGAAGCCACCATGGAGGCTGTCTGCCAGTCTCCTCCTATTATAGCTTCTTTTACCAGTCCAGTCCATTTCCGAACAACTGCTCCTGCATCCCGCACTGAGGATCCTGTGTCCCCAGCCGAAACCTCAGTCCTTGCTGCCAGCTTGATACTCCGAACCTCTGTGACGGAGGGCAGCATTTTCTGAGGCTCCAAACAGTCAGTTTTAGAATTCATATTATTTTCATTCTTTAACGACTGCAGCTGCTTCACCACCTCCTGCAACAGCGTTTCTACCTTGACCTCCTTTTGCGATTCCACGATATTGGGGGAGGCATTTCCACTGTTGTGGTCACTAACACAAGTCGAAACCTTTTTCTCTCCGCGATTCTGAGAACCCAGGTGGGGGGGGGGCTGTAGGGATAGCCCCAACTGCCTTGTCAGTCATAGTAAAATCGTTGGCTTGTGCCGGTACTTCCCCATTTTCCATTTTAACGTCTGCTTCTGGTTTAGCCACAGACGCGGTCTTGCCTTTTACTGGCATCATTTTAGTAGAGCCAAAAAACCCTCATCTAGATGCGATTGACCTTTTTTCCGCAACTTGGGGAGCAGGTTTTTCTGATGGTGAAGATATAGGAGTGGCCGCTAAGGCCTGAGCAGTGGCCATAGTGACTTCCTGCTCGGCTCACATCTCTTGGAGGCTGTTTATTATCGCCTCCCAAGTAGCACCTAGGTCCTTAGCAGTCTTTGCATTGTCTTTTCTTCCAACAATGGTAGCGTCCCACAGTTTGCTGCCCACTTGTCTCCATTCTGTTGGGCTAAAACGCAACACAATTTCTTGCATCATTCCCTGATTCCGTGCCCATTTGATCAGATCATGGATCTGTTTCGAATTACTAGGAATCTGTCTCTTAGAGAGTATACTGCCTAGTAACGTCACTGCTGCCTCTGTCTTCATTTTCTCTTAGGTTTGCAGTGCCTACCTTACGGGGGTGAGTGGCCAGCTCACTTCCAGCTCCTACAGTGATTGCCAAGTAGTGCCAACTCCCATCCACGTTTCCCGTCGTCCAGGTTAACCATCGCTCAAAGTGACAACAGCAATTTGGAGTCCCTGTTCAAGGGTGCCACTTGTTGGGAAGATGGCAAAAAATGGAGGCTGCGGCTAAAACCAGTGTGGTTGAAACAGCTCAATTTTATTAATAATCACGCAGCGTTATATAGAACTCAGAGGCCACGCCTCTTTAGACAACACATTCTTGCGGTCAGCTACATCCTGGCTAAACATTCTGTTTTTTGCTAAAGCTGCACTTGCATCTGCCAAGCTAGTTCTTATCGCACTTCAAGGACACTTCAGGGACAAGTTGTTTACTGCTCTCAGAACTAAAGGTTTCAGTCTGCTTCACAGGTCTCAAAACATGGATTGGCCATAATCGCCGGGTGTCCCAAGTTCCTTCAGAAATTCTTCCACAGATGTGCAGGCATTTTATTGAATTGTTTGTGGTCTCGTTTCTTTTTGACCCATGTGTTTCACTTTTCCCTCTTCCTTTTCTAGGTGTGGATTTTCAGTCTTACCTTTCGAGTTTGGATTATCTCCCACAGCTTACCACTGTTTTACCAGTAAAAAGAAATCCAGTGAACAGTAGTGCACAAGGGATACAGTCTAACCCATTACATGCACTTGCGGGATCTCCAAGTAAAGAAGAAGGAGAACATCTAAGGACTGACCTGAATAAAATAAATCTTGGAAAACAAGAATCTAAAGAAGTCTTAAAGCAGGTGTACTATATTAATTCTTTTTATAAGTAATCCTTTTAGAATCTTGACAGAATACTTGAAGGAAAAATCCTTAATAGCACCTGCAGCGTGTCTTTTTGACAACCTTCTTTCCACTATTGACACAAATTTGTAAAATTCCATTCCGTTTAAGGGTATTGGCCTTTAGCAATGCAAGATATAAATGCTTCTCTTTAAATAAGATCAGTTTATAAAAGTTCATATAGAGCAAAATTGAGCTAGACAGGGGAATATTTTGAGTGTTCTGAAAAATGAAGCCTGATCACTTGTTGATTGCACCATGATGATTGCTTGTTGTTTATTAGGTCTTTCCCACCCTTTTTTCTTTCCTTGTTCTCTGTCTTCCTTCTTGAGCTACCTTTTATATGCTTCTGCTGAGACCCTGTCTGATTTTTCTGAATTTGCTAGGAATAATGTTTATAATTTCACCACAGCATGTTTGATGTGAAAATGAAAAGCCCCCTACCTTTTGCACTCCTTTTTGTGTGTGTGCAGTTAAGGCAATTTTGAATATTTTAACAATGAACTTTTAAGATGTCTTGCTATAAAATGAAAAGCCTATATTCATGGGTAGATTCCTAAAAAAAAAAAAAGGGTTGAAAGTGCATTCCTGGAAACTTAGTCTTCAAGTGCAATTAGATAATTGTAATAAGTAGGGTTAATCTTCTTTTTAAAAGAAATTATTCTTTTATTGTCAGCTTTCAAAATCGAGCTCATCAAGTGCAGAATCTGTAGCTTTAAGTCCTCCATCATCATCCACTGTTGTAAAGGCTCCTGATACAAATGAGAGACTAGTGAAGAGTATTCAGTCCCATCCTGCGCTTGATTTACCAGTAAATGGTACTACCTCAATAAGTAAGTTGATCATTTTGGCTCAATTTTATGCATGGTTGATTGCCAACTGATATATAACCTGATAAAATGGCTTTAAGTATTAAAACAGAGAACATCCAGTCTTGATTCTTTTGTAAATCCAGTTAGCCCTTCTGAGACATCTCTGGTTGCCTCTGAAAAGTGACTCATTCTAAACCTGATTTCTTTATTTTTTTTTTTTTTATTAGGTAATATTTGAGATATGATATTGACAAGCTTAGAGACCAGTAAAAATCCTGTTGTACTCTATTATGCTGTTTTGATTTTAAAAAAGGTAATTTATTTTACCTTTAATTGTAAAGGTACGAAGATAACATCACCTGTTACTGCTGGAGTTGCTAGTTCATTGTCAGAAAAAATAGTAGAAACTATTGGGAGTAGCAGGCCAAATGCACCTCTGACATCAATCCAGATAAACTTCATTCAGAATATGATACAAGAAACAATGGATGACTTCAGGTACTGGTATTCATGCAGAATACTTTTTTTTTTTTTCATTGACACGTTTTCTTAGTAAGACATTTTAGCATCTGCTTGGACGTATTTTCTATTTGCGTTAGAAAAATGACACCATAAATAGCCCTGATCTTGGAAGTCTGGGTAAGAAACTTTATTTTTCATAGCTCAGATGACTAATTACAGTGATGTGTCTGAGGGTTGTTAAAGCAAAGCTTTGCCACCATGTTTTCAGATGAATGTTTCAGTACTTCTTGGATGGTAAATTTATCTTTAAAATGAGGGTTTATTACTGTTTTAGCTCTGTACTCATTTCTTTCCTTCTCTGCTCATCCTTGTCCAAGCAGAAAGATTTCAAGTTGACGTTGTGGAGAGTTTAAGATGGTTAACTTGTAGTGTTTTTAATTGTTGTTAGCTTGGTATGTATAAGGTAAAATACTGCTTATTTCTACTGGTGAAGCCAGTCTGTTCTGTAAGTGATGGTTAGTGTCACGAGGGTGATTACTTTGTGCTTGTGGATACCTAACTGACATTCCACTTGTGAAAGAAGTAAGTCAAGTTAGCATGAATTTAGAGTGGAGTTCAAAGGAGATGGAACAGTTGAGAGTTGTATCTAGGAGATCACTTCCCAACCCATGTTTACAATGAAGCAGATTCACTGAGCTGGTTGAGGTGAAAAAGGATTCCCAGGTTGTATTGCTATCTTGAAGAGAAAAAACAATCCAAAACTAGCTTATTAGGTCTGTGTGCTAGGGCTGTTCCACCAGCAGAAAAATACATTAAATGTTAGTAAATGTCTTTACATAAGAATACAATATAGTAAAACTCCTCTGGGCTTTTTTAGCCATAATCACATGTCCGATTAAAAACTGTAACTTTCACATAACTTAAGATACAGTCTATGGATTGCAGATATATTTTCTTCAAAGTCAGTGTTCAGGGATCCCAGGATTGGAAGATATGCTTGTCAGGCTTGTGCTTCCAGTATCTGAGATCTGGAGCCTCAGTGGTTCTTTTTCTTCTGACCTACACTTCCTGGAGTGGCTGGAAAGCTCTGCTGGCCTCGTTCCCATGTGTAGATTGTGAATACTTTCAAACTGATTGTAAAAGGTTATACTAAGGTCAGTAAAAGGGAAGGAAGCTATTGCAAGCTTCTGATTTATATAAATACCTTTCAGCCTCTGGAATATGAGGAAAGGATTTTTATTGCTCTTGCCTGAAATATATTCCTCTTCAAGTAATAGGGGAAAAGAAAGCAACCTTTAGAAAAGGACTGAAAAGCTGCTTGTTTCTTGAACTTCCTCTCTTTGGGAGATAACTTACGTTTTTGGGTTTCTAAGCTGCCTGCTTCCATCTATGCTTCATAAACTTGAAGACTCTTTTCTTCCGATAGGAATTCTGAAGTGCAATAACCTGTGGTAATAACAAGTGATGAATGCATTCCCCTTGGGTTTGCTGTATCTTTTAGGAATGGAGAATGTACTAAGATCTCTGTGTGTCTATTTAAGGGATACCTTAGTTTCTCAGGCTGTTGGTACCCGTAACACAGTGTTTGGGGTCAGGCATTTGCACTGTGATACTGTGGTGCAGTGTTGGGGAAGAGCATATGAGCTTGCCTGGGTTTTTTTGTTGGTGGTCATGGGTTTTTTTTGGTTTTTATTGTTTGGTTGGTTTTGGGGGCTTTTTTGTTTGTTTTTGTTTTTGTTGCTGTTGTGCTTTTTTTTGTTGTTGTTGTAGGTTTTTGTTGTGAGCTGTCCTTTTTGTTCCTAAGCATCAGGAAATACTCTATTAGTGTAGTAATCAAAGGGTATTTCCAAGCTCAGTTCTTGCAGTATGGAATAGCTGTCCATGAAATGTCAATTCATGAACAATACTGCAACTATTTCTTAGGTAGATTACCCTGGAGCATTCTGTGGGCTTAAAGATAATGTATCATTTATCACAGCTGATGTTTTGGGCCCTCTTACAAGAGAGTTGAAAGTGATGTACTGCAAAGCTCTATCTTCATTTACAGATAAATACATTTCTATGATACTTGTGAATGGTAAAAATTAGAGAAGTTTACAGCCTACAGTTCACAGTGAGAAAAAACCCTCAATATCATCACATCTATTTCTCTATTTCTTAATGGAAAAGATCCTAAGTATTTTGTAAACCAAAAATGGTACTCAGAGAAGTCAATGTCATAAGAAATGTATTGCAGAAAATAAGTGACAGAAGAGTATGTTTCATGGCTTGAAGTGTTTCTTGATTTGTCATAAAGGTGAGGAAGTGTGGAGTCTTGGGCTCTGAGGATTGGAGCAAATTACTGTTTCCTAAATAAACCTAACCATTGTCCTTTTGAAATTATTCCCCCAGGGAAGCATGTCATAGAGATATTGTGAATTTGCAAGTGGAGATGATCAAGCAGTTCCATGTGCAGTTGGTATGTACAGAGAGCATGGTGGGAAATATATTTTCCCAGTTTGTTTTCATTTTCAGTAACACCAAGGCATGCCAACATCCTCTCTGAAACCGGAAAATCAATTTTCTTTATTAAGAGCAAGAAAGGGGAGGATTTAGTGTGATGAAGGGGAATTAATAGATTGCAACTATGGATTGGAGTCTGTTAAACTGGTTTATGCTTGATAAAAAGGGAAGTTATGCATTGGGCAGGTATCATGAGTTCCATATTTCAGGAGTTATAAAAAGACAAAAGGGAAACAAATTCAAATGTCCTGTGGACAAGGACCAAGAGCTGGGGTAAGGAAGCGACAGATGGAATTCAAATAGAAAGCTTCACTTACAGGTACTGCATGCATACTGAACTGTGTTCTTTAACTTTGTCTTTCTATGAGTCTTTGTTTTGATCTGCATTAAAAAGCCTTTTTCTTGATGCTAAACATTTTAATGGTACCTGCATAAGCAGATTCTCAAACTCAAGAATTGCAAAATATCCTTTAAAATATTCACTAATGTATTAATGATCAAAATACTGTACCTCAGCATAAAAATATTTCTTATAAAGTTTTAAAAAACAGTATTATCTAGGTTATTTTCAAAAGGGATATGAAGATAGAGAGACTAAAACTGCAATAATTAACTTTACAGCCGTTGATTAGGGCTTTTTCTTCTTTTCTCTAGAATGAAATGCATGCTTTACTTGAAAGATATTCTGTAAATGAAAGCTTGGTAGCTGAAATTGAGAGGCTGCGAGAGGAGAACAAAAGACTGAAGACTCACTTCTGAGAGATCCACACTGCTAATTTTATTAGCATGAACTCGCTACAGGCCATGTGCTGCTTCTGGCAGATCATCCATCATCACTGAACTATTGTATGAAGACCTGCTATTACTTTGAACATAAGTGGTTTAAAATACTATATGTAATTATAGAATTTGTTACAGAGAAATGCTGTATTAAGAACTTTTGCAAAGTCATGCTAGCCACCTGGAAATGCATCCTTTGAACAGAAAAACAAAAAGGATAAATACAATATCAGAGTGTTAGCAATATGTGAAGTGCCTTTTTATAAACAAAATCAAACCAGGACGGATGCCTTTCCTGTGAGAACTTTTTGATACACCTACTTTTCTATCTGCTTTTTTTTTGTAGTGCTCTTTGAAACAATCACTGTAGCTTGCCTTTCAGATACTTCTCCTGGAAAAAAGGGGAGAGAAAGCTCAGCTTCTCTATGATGTGGAGCCTGTCTTATGAGGAGCCAGAAAGTACAGTAGTAGGTTAATCCTATTCAACTGGCAACTCTTCTATCCTGAGTAAAACTAGAGCTTGAAAATATTTCCAAATTCAGTGCCATGTTCTTCCTTAATGTTTCTGTAAGCTTGTCATTTGTGCTTGTCTGCTGTCAACTTTGATGACACAAGCGTTACTTCAGCTGCTCTGAGATCTTTGTTATGACTTTAGCTATGAAGCTAGAATTCTTTTTATTTACACATATCTGCATATTACATTAGCTTGTCCAATTTGAATGCAACTCTGGACTTCAAAATGTAAGTATACTCAGCCATTAATAATACAGCATTGTGTAAATGTGGTCTTTCAGTCTTTGACTCAAGCTTCTCTTGCAGACCCTCCCCTTCCTTTTGATTTGTAGTGGGCAACACCTAACACTGAGTAGTTGCATTGTGGTTTTTAATCTTGCTGGGTTGGCATTATTGTAGCCTTTTTGAGACAGCTGCATACCAAATCTAACTAGTATCATAGTTGTATGAGTAACATAACAAATGCTAAAGGGATATCCCTACTTCAGTAGCATAATGGTATACTTGTGTGTGAATTTTTTTCTGAAATGAAGCTCAGTATCAAGTCCTGACTCTGCTGAAGTTCAAGGCAGGTTTGGCTTGACCTTTCCTTGATTAAATTAAATTAAAACTTTAATTTCAAATTAGTTCAAAAAATAAATTTAGATTTTTTAAGTTAAACTAAAAATTTATCTGAAAGACTTATTTTACAAGTGCTTCTTGCTATTTACATTGTTTTGGAGGCTTTTTTAATTTTCTCAGTAATATTTAGTTTTTTCTTTTTACACAATCATTAAAACTCAAACAAGGAAAGCCTGAGAACATGGTGAGTTAATTAGTTACAATGTACAGTGTTTAAATCCATGATGGCACTCTTCTACTAAGTGAGAAAGCTATAATATATAGTGTAACTTATTTTTGTATGTTGTAAAACTAAAAAATCCAATCTATACCTTTTCCCTATCTTTTTAACTTTTTTAAAAAGAGGCTGTTACTTTTTTTGTGTCTGGTAATGAGAAATACAATCTTGTAGCAAAATGAAGATCTTGAAGTAGTCTTTAATATTAGGGACAGGCCTTTTAAATGTCTGCAGTTCTCATGCTTTTGTAAGCATTTAAAAATATTTCTGTATCATATATATCTTCAAGGTAAAAAGAGACAAAGTACTTCTTTTAGTAACTTAACACACAATTTAGAAACCTTTTTTTAGAAGTTTATAGTTTGTGCGAACTTGACACATTGACCAGACAGTTTGCAAAGACAATAGTAGTTGAAGGTTGCAAAAATATTTTGGTGTTTCTTCTACATCCTTTGCAATGTTAATGAAGTAACCTTGCATATTTGCATCTCTTGATTTGTTTCCCAAGTGCTCTTGCTAGTATACCCAGACGACATCAGGGAATTAGACAAATATCTTGGGTATTTGACTTGTAGATAACTTGTTTTCTTGACTCAAAGCTGCATAATATTTTTCTTAATTCCTAAATGGAGGTGATTAAAAGAAGACATTCTGGCCTTTTTTTAAAAAAAGATTTTTAGGGATTTTTTCCATATCTCGGGATTACTGTAGAACAAGTGGCTACATATGCTGTGTGAAGACCCAGTATGCCTACCACTGTAGGGGTGTATTTTGCCTTGTACACAAATCTGATTCATATGTTAAAATAAAGCCTGTTCTAACCTTTTTGAGGAAAAAATGCTGTGGTGGCCTTCTTTTTATAAAGGGAATAATCCATATTGGAATTGTTGCAACTCAGCAGGCAAGTGCCTGAGCCAAAGAATCCATAAGTAGATCTCTACATATGCTTCTTTTTCAAATTCCCTTCTCTCTCAAGCACACATCAGACTTTGTGATGGGAAGTTTATTTACAGTTTCAAGGTCTGTAGGCTTTGAAAACTGATTTTGACTGATTGGTTTTCTCATGAAAATACAAAATGCCAGCGTATCCCTACTTTGTGGGAGCAGCCCTCCTAGTGCCTGACACACGTGCTCTGCTGTTCATAAAGAACACAATGAATTTGGAAAGTGCTTGCTCTCCCCCTCCTGTGTAAGGAACCAGGAAAAAATCCTTTACAGACTGCATTGCCAAACTAGAGGTCCTTGCTAGCAGGTACCTTGTATGCTAAAACTTAAGATTAAAAATATTTGTTATTATTTGGATATAAAAATAACAGACCTGACACTGCAGGATGCTTAAGGCTGACAGTTGATGGTGCTCTGTGCTTGCCTACCAGAATACTTGTGGCTGTGTGATCCTTACTGGTGCGTGTCAAGGGCTGCACCTTCTGGTGTGGCTCAAAAAAACAGACATTTTTCCACTACCTCTGGCATGATTAACAAATTCTCTCCATGCTTTGCTCTTAAAGATTCTTATACTCTTCCTTAAGCATCTTGTGCCAGGCATTGGCAAAGACAAGATACAAGGACAGAAGGACAAGAATAAAAAGCTCTGAAGTGTTTTCAAGATAAACTGTGAAAATAGCTGTGCCTGGATGTTTCCCTGTAGGCAAAGTACAGCCAGTACCTGTTTTCTGACACTTCATGTTTTCATAGTTGTCTCTGGCACAGCTATAGTACAAGGAAACAACAGTGGAACCATCCTCAATGAATGATTTTAAAAATCTTGGTAAATACATCCTTGTTTTAGTTCATTTTGACATTCCAACCAGTGATACATTTATGAGAATAAGAGCCATGAGAAAGTCATTCAGGTGTAGACAATGATCTGTCATATCCAGTATTGTGTCTGCATCAATACACCTTCTGCTAAATACATTTATTGAAGTTACAGACTTGAATGTTTTTATTTCTTGCTGTGGAAAACTAGCCTTGGCTTAGAATGCATACATTATGTTTTCAAAATAAACTGCCAGAAGCTCTTTTGGGGGGGGGGGGTAGTGTAGATAATAACTTAGATTTTCAAAAACATCTTTGAGATTTGCAGTTATGGAGTTGATGACATAAGAAAACTTATTCTTGGTCCAGAAGAGCAAACTTAGAAACCTCCCTTAAATCTGCAGAAACTTTCAGGTTATTCTCTCTTTGCTTGGGTTTATACAACTGGTCACTAAAGTCAAGGGAAGAGAATCATAGACTGCTGGTAGTTATTCCTTAGGCTCATTGGTATGTAAAACATAGACTCAAGCAGAAAGTGTCATTCTTCAATGCATTTTAGAATGGATCTGAGCAAACTACTGTTAGGGTTGAAGTCTTTTGATGGAGTGACAACTGCCCTTTCTTTTTGGACTGTGCCCATCTTGGAGTAGTTCTGGTCTCTGAATGCTGGTGCAGCATAAACAGTAATGCCTACTGTGTTCTGGGGCTCCATCAAATCAGAATTTTCTGTCTGGCTTGAGACTCTAAAGTTGGATGATAAGCATCCACTCCCCATCCCATTCTAGCAGTTCTCAGAAGCAACTCCTCAGCTTTCTATCACCTGCTGTCCCACCTACTCACTGGCCTGGCCATAGACATGACTGCCTTTGGAGGGAATTTAGGGTTGTCATACTTCTGAGGATCAGGTGAAATCTGTTCTAGCTGTAGAAACTTGTTCTTATTAGTAGAGAATTGTTCTCCTTAAAATCTTGACCTGCAGCACAAACAGTTGTGCTTTGGGCTCTACATCTCTTGAATTCATCATTTGTCCTCTTGTTCTAGCTGAAAATACTGAGGCTTATGTAATTGAAAGTTACTACAGTTCCCATCCATTTTCTTAGACTAAGAAGTTCTGTATCTGGATGGAAACTACTGAGAGATAGTGCTTTTTCAAGCTATTCTTTTGTGGGAATGATAATTTTGATTTATTCTTTTCATCCCTACTTGTCCCCTGACTAGTAGAGAAGGAAAGAAAATTACACAGAGGAAAGGAGACATGAGAAAAGAACAGGATTTCCTATACACGTTATTTACATATGAGTGCTTTTGCAGGTTATAAAAAAAATGCATATTAGCTAATACAGGGCAGAACTGTTTCACAAATAATTTTTTAAAATTAGTACTATAAATAAATATCAGCGCTCAGTTGTGTTACTATAGCACTACTTAGCAGAATGGCTGAATACCCAGGGGTGTCCAGCCAAAGATCCTTTTTTTTTAATTACCAAGTTGCAGAGGGTGAGCTGTGGTTCCTGAATAGGAAGTTCTTCATATTTTTGTAAGGTCTTGGATTGGCCAACCAAAATTAGGGCGCACTAGCCCAATTAATCCTTTCTTGAAAGTTTTGGGCTAAGTAGATTGAATTTCCCCCCTAATTTCATAGCTTCTTAACTCAGAAGCTGTTCTGGGTTTGTGCTGCTCCAGTTTTCAACAACTTCTCCATCACTCAGTCCTTACATAATTTATTATCTAAGTCTACCTGAATAAGCAAAATGGTGCAAGATCTACCTAATAATTTAATAGCTAGAGCATTTTTGTCTGCTGCTTCCTGTTTTCCACTCAAGTTTTAAATTCCCAGCATTACACAAGTGTCTGCCGATTTGTTCTGTAGATGATTACTGGAGTTTATCCCCCTGACAAGGCAAGTCAGCAAGTCTTAAACTTAGGGCCCAAGTTTAAATAATAGACCCAGCAATCTCAAAGCTAAAATACAGAAAGTTCTTCCCATGCCATGATAGCCCTAAAGGAACTGCACATGGTGCTAGAGCTCATGCTCCCACTCTTCCCTGCAGTGTGTGGAAGAAATGTCACTGTGTTGCATCCAAAGTATTTGTCCCCTCAGTCTGATGTCTTACCAGCTCCTTTATCTGTGGGAAAGCTGCTGACTCCCTGCCTCTTGGCCGTGGCAGAAGCAATTAAAAGTCTCCTTTGCCTCAGAGGCATTTGGCCCTGCTTTGAGACCCCCTCTCTAGGGAGGTGCACAGCAAACTCTTAGGCTGCCTGCACCCATGCCTTGCTTCAGGGCTTCCTTCCCCACGGATGTGCTCCAGTGGGTGCAGGTCACGCCATTAATGGAGCCTCGCTCCACATGGCACGTATGGGTGAGGCTTGACGGATTATCTACATAAATGCCATTGCTTGTTTCCATAGTAACTTTGATGCTTCAGAACAGAAAAGACAAAAAAGCCAGAAACAACGGGAGAGGACAATGCAGGGAGCTGACAGCACGTTAGTGACATGTATTTGAGTTGACCAGTGCTGTTCTGAAGTGTCAGAAAACCCAACTGTGACAGACAAGTGTTCTCCAATGATATATTACTATTCCTGTAATTGTCTGTCTCATAGTTGTTTTTGCTATTTATTTTATTTAGTTTTGGCTTTTTAAAAAGTTACTTTCTACACCAGCTACTTAGGCACATGATGGTGGCTTTGGTGTGGCTGTTAAGTATTTCCAGCTCTGAGTGCAACATAGAGGTCAGTGGTACCAATGTTTTGGAAGCTATGCCATGCTCTGTACAAGTACAGGAATTTATGTATAAATATCACATAGGACCATTAGGACTGAACAAGATAAGCAATGCTCTACCTTTTAAAAAACCTTTTATCTTTGTAAAGTTGATATGTACTTAAAGTTCGCATAGTTAATTGAAAGTACTTAACTGATGTTTACCTCTCACATGTTTAATGCATTACATGTAGGGTATGCATTTATTTCACTGTTTCAAGCAGCTGATGTGTTTCTCTCTAAAGTAACAGTTGTATGACAAATTATAGGAGTACTTTCCTCATATCAAGCGAAGGAATTGGGGGCTTGTCAGTATTTCAACCACAATGAACAAGGCTTTTATACTTGAAGAAATTATAGAAGTGTCTTCACCACCTAAGAATCATCTTTAAGAGGTCTTTATCAGTTCAAGGCAGAGAAACCAAATAATTCACATCTAGCCCTTAGATTTCACTGATAAAAAGCTCTACTTTTGACTTTGCCTATTTCCATCATACTCTGCATGCATAGTACCAGGGTGATTAGGAAAAATACTGAACAGGACCATGGAGGTTTGTCTTTCTGAGACATTCAGTGCTGTTGCAGTCAGTCAGGTTAACAGCTTCCTTTCTGGATGGAGAGCATGACTTCAAGGAGAGCCCACCTTTCAGGTTACTGTGTTGTCTTGCTCTCCTTTGCCCAGGACTTGACTCTGGGCTTAAGAAACCTGACTGCATTTGTTGATCATAGATCCTTAGGAAGGAGGGAGAATGAGAGACCTAATGGTGACTGAGCAGTTAACTTGGTTCCCCTGCTAATCTGCTTTGAAAATGGGGACCTTGAAGCTGCCTCTGCAATTGAAGAGAAAACCCTGACTGCTGGTGCAACAGCTACTCTCAACTGTTTAAATGTTTTTAAAAAAATAAAAATTATCCCTCTAATGTCTCCCTTACAGAGCAGATCAGCTATTTCATATTTTTCTACACTGCAGCTGCTTCTCTGGCTTTTTCTCTTCCTAGAAAATCGCTAGATGGTGACCTGTCCCAGAGACCATGAGGCTCAGCTACTAAAAGCCAGTTCCAAGTGCAGAGGAAAAGATGGAGACATTTCTTGCCACCGTTGCTGTGTGTTAAGAGCATCTGGGAATGAAAACAACTCTCAGAGGATTTACAGCCCTTGCCACACACTGAGTCACAGCACAGAGGTTTCAGTAACAGGAACCCTCCAGGTCCTTGAAATGCTTCTTTCAATGAGCATCCACTCCATCACACCAAGGCTAAGCGTAAACAAACTTTTCTATCCATGCACTTACCTCAGCCACCTATGAATTTTCCTGATAAAGCCATGGCAGGCTCCAGAGGAGAAAGCAGTAAAGTCAGCTACTCCTGGTACTACTTCAGCATCAGGGATCAAATTAACATCCCTGAGGGTATGGTATCTTAAGTGATTGAACTTCAGAGGGCTGGTCTGAGGGCTTCTAGAAAAAAAAAAAGATAAAAGGGAACAAAAAAAAAAAAAAAAAGTACCTGGGGTGTTGTGTGATGAACACAGACTGAAGGGAAAGGAGGAGTCAAATGTGCCAAGGAGGTGTGAGGGAGACAGACCTGGGGGATATGAGAGGGCCAGGCTGTGGCCCTGGGGGAAGCAGCAGATCTGGGAATCGGGGCTTGGGTGCGGCCATACCTGGGGTCCAGGTCTCCTTTCCGAGCATCCTCCACCCCTGCCCTTACAGGCTGAGCGGGAGAGGCCTCCTTCCCGTCCCACGCAGCTCCTGGGGCCGCACGGGCAGAGCCTTTCCCCTCCCTGCCGAGGCTCTCCCGGGGGGGGGGGCGGGTGGAAGCCGCTCCCGCCGGTGCCCCGGAGCCGCCGGTGAATTGGGGGCAGGCGGTGCGGGGGCGGGGGAAACACGCGTGGAGCGTGGGGCGGCGAGGACGGACGGGCAGTCGGTGCGGATAAAGGTGGGGGGGGGAAGGTCGGGGTGTCTTTGCTTCCCGCCTCGTGTGCGGGGGCAGAGGCCAAGCTGTGCGGGGTTTCTCCTCGGTTCCTTCATCCCTCCGACGCCCCCGAAGATGCTGTATGGGGCAGTCATCCCTTCAGAGGGGCTGCGACTGCCGAGGAGGAGCCCGCAGGCCCGGGTGCAGGCAGGAAGGGGTGCGGGCTGACGGGCAGGGCGCAGGCGGGCAGGGATCAGGGATCAGGCAGGCAGCGGTCGGGTATCAAGGATCAAGGATCAAGGATCAGGGATCAAGGATCAAGGATCAGGCAGGCGGCAGCCCCTGCAGTACCTCCCGGGCCCCGCAGGGGGCGGCCCCGCCCCGCGCCTCGATGCTCCCGCGCCCGCCCCGCACCTCCCGGCGCCCCTGGCGGCGGCTTCGCCCCTCAGCCCGGGCGGGCCCGGCCCCTTTGGGCGTCTGCCCGCTCCACGGTGGTCCGGAGCAGGAATTCCGGCCCCAAAACGTGGAGGGTAGAGCGGGGCAGGCGGTTTCGAAAGCTGTGCTATGGGCGGGGAAGGCGTCGCAGGGGCTCGGTGCGGGGGAGCGGTGACGGCCGCTGCCGGTAAGTGATAATTAACCACCGCCCACTGAAATGCTAATATTTCTCCAGGGAAATAGGCAAGTGACGTCATTGGTTGTGTGTAACAGGTTCGGTCCTGTTGGAAGAAGCCTCTTAAATAAATTTTCGTTCCAGCGCTTTATAAAGCTAAAGTAATTTAGATTTAATTTTAAAGTTACATGAAAGCGATACTGCGGTATTAAACGGGTTCCAAAGAGCTGTCGTGATTTTTTTGGTGTTGGTGGTGATTGTTCTTTGTAATTAATACACAACATATTCACCAGGATATATGTTGTTTTCTAGGGATGAAAGGACAAAGTGAAAGAGGAAATAGGATGCTACCAGGTGATCTCTTTGGCCTCATCTCTATTTCTTCCCGTGTGATAACAATGAGCTTCCAAAAGCTAAGAGCAGGGCAGCAAGGAAAAAGTAGTTTACGCTATTTCAGTGAGGACTTTAAACCTCTCTGAGAGAGAACCAGACAGCTCTAGTAGTAGAGTGAGACTGCACCTGACCCTCTAGCCAAAGGTCTGGGTGAATTTTGACATTCTGGGGTGCCCTGCTTCAACTCGTGCCTGCAGAAGTGGCTACGTGGTGGAGCTCAGGTGGGTCAAACAGCAAGATCAGTCAGCATTTCAGCTTCAGGTGAAGCAGGAACTAGAAATAAAAAATTAAAATTCTCGTTTATGAGAAGCAACCCAAGAACATGTCTTCTTTCTCAAGGTAACTGTTGGAATTACGCTCATTTGCCAGAGAAGTTATCCTAAGTTTTGAAATAGGTACAGGATGGGAGAACTATCCCCTGCTTAACTCGAGGTCTGACAGCTGTTAGAGAACATCCATCCTCCTTCATGCCACATCTATGGAAGATAACCAGGAGAAAGTGGTAGATGTGACTATGGGGTGGCTGGGCTGTGCCAGCATGCATGGGAGTGCACGTGCTCTGGGAACTAAAGCTCTGTAAGGTTCAGGCCTTTGTTTTAAAGGAGTGGAAACATACAGTCTCATCTTCTTAGTCTGTATATGCACCATTGTGTGGTGTGTATGCATATGGACACAATCTTGGAGTTGTTTCTGGTCCTGTGGATGACCCCTTTTCTGGGAAAGTCTTATCTGGTGCCTTCTAGGGTGTGGATGGGAACAGTGGAAAATGGTTGCTCTGTATTGTCAGGATTTTAGTTGTTCTTTGTGTACCTTGTAACAGAGAGTGGGGGTCCATGAGGTGATTATGGAGTAAGGGAGGCAACTTACCTTCTGGACTTAGATGCTGTAAAGGAGCATTTCAGTACCTAACAGTCTGGGAGCTTTAGCATAGATTCATACACTTGTTTTCAGACATTGGAAATTCATATCAGGCTGTTCTTTATGGGTTAAGGGAGTTACTGATGTGATAGGGAAGAAAAAAAAACATCTGCAGAGGTGATGATGACCAGAATAGGCTAGATGACTAAAGCTAATTAAGTAGGGTGAGAAATTGTGATAGGAATTGTTATTTGCGGCTGCAATTTAAGGTATTGATCAGATTCCGAGCTATTTTGACTATCTTGTTTGTATCTTTTTAACAATAACAAAATTTCCTATCAGCCTCTGGTTAGCAGAAAAGGAAATAGAGGTGAAGGCAGCAGTGAGGTTTTTAAGCCTCTGTCTCACTAGTTTCCATTCTTTCAGGCTTCAGTGCTTATTAGAGCACAGCAGAGCATGTCCTCAGAGCTGAATCACCTTTTACTTGTTTTGTAGCCATTTCAACTTGACAAGAGTTTTCTTCTGAGACTGTGTTTGTGTGTGAAATGGCCGTAGTGCAAGGAGGGAGAGGAAGTTTGTCTTCGTTTCTGAAGACAGTGGGTCCTGTGGTCATTCACACCTGTCAAGGTTTAACGCTGGGCCAGCAATTAAAGGAATGACAGATGCTCTCTATTAACCCCTCTCCCTTCCCCTGTGGGGAATGGAAAGGAACAAGGGAAGGAGACTTACACATTGGAAGCTAAACTACACAGTTCTAATGAAAACAGCAATGATGAAAGCAAACAAACGCAGAGAAATATATACAAAAGTGGTATCACTCTACCCCAGTAGTACTCACGACACCACAGGGGCTGCAGGGCAGGCCCTGGGAAAATCCTGGACTGGGCTCCCAGATTCAAGTAGCAGGTGGGAACTGGATTCAGAAACACATGGATTCAGGAATGCATGGATCAGGATCAAAGGCAAAAGAACAGATAAGAGTCCTTCCAGGATGCTGGCCAGGGATGATGTCACTGCTTAGGATTTTGGGCAGACCACAAACCAAAGGACAGAATTACTGTCTATTCCCCCCCATCCCCCCCACACAAAGGGAAGATAAAAAGGGATTGAAGACTGGAGACCTGAAGCTGGAAATTGAAAACAATTGGAGACAGATTTACTAGCACAGGGTAAAGGTAATAAGATAAGGGAAAAATAACAAAAATGCAAATGTATACAAATACATATACAACCCGGTCTCAGTGCTGGCAGGGACAGGTGCCTGAGGGCCCCTTGCAGCAGGGCCGACTCAGGAGAGGGCTCCAGGGCTCTTCCAGCACCCCATGGATGTGGATCCTGAAGAGCAGGTGGGGAGGTGGTGGTAAAGGAGCACAGGGGAACAGCAGCGAAGTGAAAGAATGAGCAGAAAAAAGAGAGGAGGGGCTGGGGCCTGCCTGAGCTTGATAGAGTGTGGGCAGGGAATGGGAGGGAGCAGACCTCTCTGTGTTCTGGCCCTCTGTAAGTTTGAAAGCCCTCCTTTAGTTCCTCAAATTCAAAAAATGACAGATGAAGAGAACATGATCCTCATGGTCTCTCAGATTTATCCTGAGTATGACTCATATGGGATGGAATACTTCCTTTGGTCAACATTGGGTCACCTGTCAGTTTTTCTCCTGTCCCTAGGAGGGTCACAGATTTGTCCCCTTTTTCCTCTCTTTGTCTTCTGGCATATAAGAAGTTTAGCAGAAACAGTGACCTTGGTCTCTATAGGAGTAAGCAAGTCTTTCTTCATACCATTCTCCAACATTAACTATAAACATCGAGTGTTGCCCATCCTAGAAGTCTGAAAAACCTGCTGCTAATTTCAGAAAGTAACTAGACACTTCAAGGAAACTTAACTGAAAAGTAAAATTACTAGAAAGAAAATCAGTTATGTCCTGGCTCAAACCAGGACAACATCCATCACAAAAGTTAGTTGCATGGCTTTGTGGATGCCACAGGGAGGACTGGTTTCTCCTGCGATAGTCTCTTTAGTTTTTTATAGTATGCAGCTGTGATGGGAGCTGTTTCTAGGGTGAAAATAATCACAATAGGTCTTGTAAGTATTTGTACTTCTGTTGTTTTTTTATTGAGAGAGAGACTTAGAACTAAGCTTTGTGTTCAGTGAAGAGTCTGGAGGTGGAGGAGAGAGCAACATACTCAGGTAACACGTTCAAGAGGATGCTCACAGATGAGTCTTTTGGTTGCTGTCCTATAACAGCACTCTGAGTAGGAAAAGCTGTTTGGAGATGTTGTGCCTGTGGTAACATTGCAGATGTGATGCAAGAAGTTGTTTGATGGGTGGTGCTTCTAGATGCTGGGGAAGAGTCTAGGGTTGATATTTGTGGGTGTATATGGCCTCCATTTCAGTGTAGAAGGGTTTGCTGGTCAGAGATGCAGTGATGCATACTTTCTAACATGCTCTGGCTGGAGGAGGACTTGGACAATGACAACTCTATGTGGCATTTGAAACTTTATTTAGCCACCTTCCTAGTGTGGCTGGCTTAAGCAAAAGTGTCCTTAACATTTGGAGAGGGGGATGGATGCTGAAGTTGGCTGTCTAGGCTTGCTGGGGTGCCTCTGCAGCCAGTGAAGAGACATTGCTTCTGTGGGGGCAGAAGTGTGAGTTCCTAGGGGAATGTTTCTCTTCATCAGGAGTATGGCTGAAGTCCAGGTAGATAATTCCAGAGGCCAGAGTTGGGTAGTTTCTATAAATCCTGCCCTTCATCCGTTTGCAGTCATGTCCTGGCTCGTTACAGGTTTGCTGCCTGTCCCAAATGTTGCTTAATAGTATGGCTAAAGGAATGAGGACAAGGAAAGAGCAGAGGGCCTGTGAGATCATGGAGGAGTTCTTGTCACATGACTGAAAGACCTTTTTTCTCCCTTCTTCTGAGTCTGATATAGTGTATGGACTGTTTTTATCTTTCTTTTGTTTATTACTGGTGATGCCCATTGATGTTTAAAACAGAAACAAGAAAACACCCACACTTCATATGACGTTAAGCAAAAGCAACAGTTTAGCATTTGTGTATTTTTATAACGTCGTTTAAAGCCATGCATGTAGATATTTCTTTATAAGCTATTTTATATATTTGTTTTTAACATATTTTTCTTCATCCTAGCTACTTTGTTGTGGCTTTTATTTATTTGTCATTTATCACTGCATTGATGTTGAGCTGCTTCTTTAATTGCTAGAAAATCTAGTAGAGTGCTATTCTATTTATTTGGAGAAAAGCAGTATATTTCTGACTAATAGGCTGAAATACAGCAATAAAGAGCATGGTCACAAATGTTCATAAATGCATGGTTTGTCATCTTGGGAGAGTGTTACTGCTACTTTATTCAGTGTTTCTGAATTGTTAGGGTTAGGTCCTGGCTTAAGCACTGTGGTTGGTGTTAATAGTCTGTTTCTGATGTTATCTAGAATCCAGTGCCTCCAGAAGGTGTGAGACATGGTGCTGTGAGTAATTACTGAATAACCAGCCCAGAAGGAAGATTTTCCTTGGGTCTGTTGGACAGAGACCTGCTTTATTTCTTTCTTTCTTTAAATGATCTTCTATTTAAAAACACTGTAATGGAGAACATTTTATGTTCAATGTAAGTTCCTTGCTGATTTCACTCTTAGCATTGGTCTGTAACAACATCGTGTTTTGTGACATTTAATTTGGTGTTCTGAAATTTTTATTTTTTCTTTCTTTCCTAAACCAAGTTTCTGGTAGTTTAATTGTATGCATTTTCTGTTAAAACTAGCCAGAGTGGTATCTCCTTTACCCTATCTAAAAATGTTTATTTCTGGAGTGTTCTCTCATATTTCTTTCCCTTCATTTTGGTCTTTTGTTGTTGTGTAATGGGGGAGCAAGCTGCAAATGGTTTGAAGAAACCATTTCTTAATGTGAAGCCTCTCCAGGGTTGTCAGAAATAACTAACAATAATTAATACAAGTACTGTTGTAATGCTTGTTTGGAGTTCAGTCACACTTGTGGTTGTGGCATGAATTTGTAGCACAGGTAAAACAGGCGCTGCGCGCTCAGCACGATAAAGCTTCAGGTTTGAAGAACCATAAGGAATATCTTAAGTGGGTGAAACACAGGAGGAGGTAGTAGATAAAACAAGACTTAATGCTAATGGGTGTTTGGTATGAGGGAATTAAGTTGAGTAATCTGAGGAGGTGTTGAAGTACAGGAAAAGAAAAACAAAGTCAAATGAATGCTTGATACCATATGTGAAGGTTGATGTTTGGAATGTATTACAAAAGCAAGCAGAGATGAACCTGTGGTTGCAGTTGGAAATAAACCACCTAAAATATGGCTGAGGCAGGGCAGAATAACAAGCCTCGTATTTCCTTAATCTGCATGAGATAAAGAACTTGTAAATAAATTTGAAACAAGTTAGGATTTTACCCCATCTTAAGGAACAGTAGCTTTTAAAAGTGAAAATTACTATGCTCACTTTATTTATCAATTGCTTGGCTGAAGACAAAGGGCTGGATTTTTGTCTCAGAGATTTTAAAGCTGTATTATGCAAAGAATTGGTTATCCTGAGGCTGGGGGAAAGGCATAACCTACAGGTACAAAGCATGAGTTTCATAGTCTGGGAATGACTGTGATAATGGAAGTATACTCAAGAAACTAACTTCTAGACAGTTTTTTTCAGAGAGAAGTCACTTCTCAATGTATAAAAACCACTGAGGCTGAGATAGAAAACCTGTGATTAATTTTGTTATCTTAATAGTCATGTGGTGATCCACACAAAGCTCTAGAGAATTTTAATTTCAAATGGATTGTCACTTTACTTGCATACTTTTAAAGTAATAAAGCTGAAATTATTTGTAACAGAGCTCAGCTGAAGTAGATGGATCTATATCAGCGGAGGATTTGTTCTTCAGGGTTCCTGTTCTGTATTCATTTGAACAATGTGAGAAAGTGTAATTTGCATAAAATAATGTGCTGGTTGGTTTAAGAGCTCGTTTTCAAACAATGTGCAAATCTTCACTGAAATAGTACTGTGCCTGTGGTGTCCCCTTGTAACTTGGAGGTACGAATAGTCATTTATTAGTGGTTTCAGAAGTTAAACCAATCATGCGTGTTTTAACTGTGCTTCTCTAAGGACTGAGTGAAGAAATGCATCGAGGCATCATATTTTGAACCATGGAGTTCAGGGGGATCATTCTGTGTTACAAGATTTCTGGGCAACTTAGACATGCAGTGGATCTTTCCTTGCATGCTCTTGTACTCAGGTTTTTGAACACTAAGATTGGGTTCCACAGATGTGACAGAAAGTACAATATATGGTCTAATTTTAGAAAAAAATTGAGTCTAATTGATAAGCAAGATAGGTACTTAGAAAGAGGAGTACAGCCTGGTAAGCAGATGTCTGAAACTTACGAACTGTGTTGTTATTTCATTTAGTTTTTCGGCATGTTCTGTTGCCAAGATGCTGCGCTTTTATATTGACACTGCTTCACTATGTTGCTGAATTTTGGAAGAGGATCTGGAAAAGGTTTGGACTTTTTATAGCTTAGCAAATGACAGTGAGCACTTCAGCAGTTTGGAATTTAGATTGAAAATTTTAACTGTGTGTTCCAGAGCAGCACATTGGGGATACAAAATTGGTTAAGAGCTTCCTTCACTCACCTCTGCTTGCACTTTGCCCTCTCCCTACCCCTCCCCACATTTAGGTTTCTGAATCAGCTTGATTAGCTAATTACTCTGTTCTTCACTGTTCAGATTTGCTCAGACTGTCACCAGAGAAAAGGAGATGATACTGCACTGGATTTCATTTGGTTCACGTCAGTGATTTCACAGCTGTGAGAACGGGAAAGGTGTTTTGTTTTCAAATTAAAGGTTACGTATTGGTGAGGTCACACTCTTGAGCTATTTCTCAGTTTCTATAGTGAGCAAAATACTAATGCATGGTTGTGTGCCAAGATTGATGGCTGTCTTCCTGCTGCTGAAATTCTCCTGCCTCAAGATTCATGTCGTCTCCTGACCACCTCTAACGTGAGAGACATCAAAGATATAAAACTGGTGGGTAATTAGATGTTTAACTGATGGATATTGATTCAATGATATAATTTAACTATAATAACTGCAAATGGGAGTAAAGTGCAGAGTGAAAGAGACATTGTAGGCCTGTATCTGTGAAACGTGAATTAATTTGAACGATGTAGAGAACATCGGAGACTTCAGCAGTATTTTTGTGAGTGCTATATGTGCCTCATTTTAATTGCATGATGCTATTCTGCCAGGCTGCATGGAATTAAATAAAAAGAAACTTAAAGTGGAGCAAACAGGAAATGAAATGTGGAATAAGATGCCTCTGAAGACAATGGCGAGGAATTTGCAGGAATATTTAAAAAGTTATTAGATGTGAATCCCACCCATCTGCTCCAGCAGCCTTGTTTTTCTCACGCCCATATAAAAATACATCATGGAGAGGAGTGGAAGTGGGATTAGTCTCAATACGAGTAGTAGGGGTAGAAGCACATGCTTTCAGTGTGGGATACACAAAGGGTGCTGCATTGTACCTCTCCTTCTCCTGTGGCTGTATCCCTCACTGTGGTGAGTTTACATACCACAACAAGGGAAGAAAAAATAATTTGTGAATACCCAAGTCAACAAAATCTAGTTTCCTATAGTATTGCACTCTCTTGACATATCCACTGAAGTTGATATCGATCATCCCACACTCCCCAGCTGTCCTTTAACTTCTATACCTCTCATTTTCCTCTGGTTCCCCACCATTACTAGCAGTCCCCCCACACATCCCTGAAACCAGTGAGCAGTACTCTGGCTCTTCCCCTTTGCATGTCTTGAGCCTTGTGCAATAGATGGTTCAGACTGCCAGGATGAGAATTCATTTGAGGAGCACAAGCAGTCAGACTTCATGGGATGTTTTCAGCCCTCAGTAATCCATGAGGAAGGGCAGTTTTTGGCTCATGTGGTAGGATGTGGGCAAACTCTTCATACTGTGCAAATGTCATCAGCAATAAAGACTTGTTTGGTTTCCCTTTTCTGTAAGGTGTAGGTGTCACCATCATTGTTAGGGCTTCTCAAGGTGTTTCTTCCAACGCTCCTTTACCTCTAGCCTTGCCATCAAAAATGAAAGCATATTCATAGGCTAGTTATCATCACTTTTACTGTTATTCCTGGTTGAATGGGAGAAATTTGTCACTTCATAGGTGGTATTTTAGTATAATCTGAAATTGCTTGACTTGGTCCTTCTCAAATCAATGGGCTTTGGTTAAAGCATCGTGTTGAGCATGCTACCATGATTTGGAATATAAAGGAAGAACCAGTCTGCTGGGCACCTGGCTGGCATGTACTGTTAGTTAGATCTCTGGACACAATTGGATTTTAAATCTTATGTTTACATCTTAGTCAATGTGCTACTTTCCACCCCCCACCTCCCCAATACAATGGAGTTAGTATTTCTGCTGACTGCAGCTCCCAGTAGAGCTGATTGAGCTGGTATTTCTGTTTGGTAAGCCTCCTGTTTATGGTTTCCATAAAGTTGAAAGTAGATCTTGGTACTGATCATGTATTTTTTTCCTGGCCTAAAATTTCATCCCAATTTCATCTGTTCTTGATAACCCTTCTTCAGTTTATCTACTGTTGTCTGAAATGAAAAAGACAGCCCTATCTTTGAAGTTTTCTCAATATTTAATGGTCTCTGATATTTCTGCTAGAGTAAACATCTTTTGCTCTACATGTAGTCCACTTTTTGGAGTGAGTTTAATGTGGAACTCAAGGCATCAAAAACATCCGGCTTATTGAACTGTAAAATGGGAATATTTTTTTTCTATCAGGCCTGCAAGCTCCCTCCTGGTAAGATGTAGTAAATTTTTAAGCACTGGGATTAAAGTTTCTCACGGCAGTTGTATTTTTGGTTTGTTGTCTCATCAAAATGTTTAGGGTTCTTTTTGAGAATGAATTTGAGAATGAAAACCTATCCTTTTGTAACTTGCAAAAGTCCCATCAACCACAGTATCATGGGCTTTGCAAGGTAGATTTGGCAGAAGTCTGCATTTTTAGAGGAAAATGGTTCTTTTGCTGCTTCTGTTTAGTTCTTGCCAAGTTTAGATGTCTCTGAAAATTATGTGCTAGTAATAAAACTGTGAAAGCTTACCTGTCATCTCTCTACAATTAAACAGCAGATGTCCCATCCTCACTGAGCAAGCAAGAATGTTGCATTGCAGGGTGATTGGGAGCTCCAAAAATAACCTTCCTAAGCAGTTCCCTATTGCTGCAGGCTGAGGTTTAAATTACAACCTGAAACAGAAAAGAAAGTTTCTGTTTTCAAAGCGCCAAGTGACCACCAGGCTGTCTGAGTGCAGCAGGAGGACAGGACAGGCTGTGATAGGGGATGGGGAGAGGGTAGGAGTGAGATGGCAGGGATTTGGGCATGGGCTCTGGTGTCTCAGGGTGGGGAAAGGGAAGGAGGTTGCCTTTGAAGGCAGGAGCTCAACTGGAAGGCTCTGTAGCTGCTCAGAGCTGTGTCTCTGAACCTCTTCAGGTTTTCAACTGTTATACCTCTCTGGTTTCTAGAAGGAGTTACACAAACCTGTCAAAGGGATCCAAACCCTAAATTTTGTGTTTGGAGCAGAGGTTGGGTAACAGGTTTTACACATTGATTTCTGCCTGTCTGCATAGCATGAACTCTTCCACTGCAATTGTACTTTGCGTTCTTTCATGCAGAGATAAGTGTCTGTTGGCACTGAAATGGAGGGAGTGTTTATACTTTTTGTCTGGTGAAATGTTCATGTGTACCCTATTTGAACTCTGATTATATATATATTTTTTTACTCTTGCAGTGTTTTAGGAAAACATTGTTAGTAGTAGATGTGCACCTGAGACACAATTTAAGTAGGATGAAAGTAATCCAAATCAAGAATTGTCTTGAGGCTGTTTTGGGGTTTTTTTGGTATGGCTTCAAAGGGTTTTGATTAATGTTTTATGTCATGGAGTTTGTACTGTAGGTTTTACCAGTTCCATACAGGGGGGAGCAAATACAAATATTATTTAAAAGCTCAGCGTCAAAATTCCTAGTGAACTGCTGCATTAGACACCAGTTCCGCTAGTAGCACTCATGCATCATAAAATCATGGAATGGTCTGGGTTGGAAGGGACCTTAAATACCATCTAGTTCTAATCTCTCTGCCATGGGCAGGAACACCTCTCACTAGACCAGGTTGCTCCAAGCCCCATCCAGCCTGGCCTTGAACACTGCCAGGGAGGGGGCAGCCACAACTTCCCTGGGGAACCTGTGCCAGTGTCTCACCACCCTCAGACTCAAGAATTTATTCCTAATGTCTATTCTAAACTTACCTTCTTTTAATTTGAAATTGTTACCCCTCATCCTGTCACTCTGTGCCCTTTTAAAATGTGCTTCCCCAGCTTTCCTCCAGTCCCCCTCCAGGCTGCTGTAAAGTCTCCATGGAGCTTTCTCTTCTTCAGGGTGGAACAACCCCTGTCTTCACAGGAGAGATGCTCCAGCCTCGTGATCCTGCCAACCTGTTAAACTCCACTGCTTTATCCACTGCTGTGTCATTTCAAAGTATGCTTAGTAAAGCTTTCCTGGGCCTTCTTTTGAGAATACGTATACCTAAGAAGTCACAGTCTTTTACATCGGAATGTAGTCACAGATAGTTTTACATCGGAATGGAGAAAGACACAGCAGGTAAGTGACATGAATGAGTAGAAGGTAAAGAAGAGGAGAGAATGAGATGACGTGGTCAGATGTGGCTCAGTTTAGTGTTGAAGCTGGTGGGCAGGGCCACTTGTTGCCAGGTTCAGTCTCTGCTAATACTGGCAGGCATGTCATATATTCCTCTGTGGGTGAAGCTTTTCCTCATAAAAGCTGCATCCCAGCTCCAGACAAATGATTCCCACCAGTTTCTTTTAGTAAAAGTTCCTCTAGAACAAAACTCTATAGCAAAATTACAAACACCTGTAATTTTGAGCTTAAATTTATTCATGCCCGTATTAACAAATGCTTTTGGATCCCGCTTTGTCTGCTGGTTTGAAAGACTGCTGTTTCTTGTCTTGGCTTAGACAAGTCACGGCGTTACATGAAAAAGCAATCCTTTTACCTCCTGAGTGTGCTTTACAGTAGGGTTGCTACAAACATTTCTCAATGAAATATCTTTAAACTCCTTAGCTGATGGGCTGTTAGCAGCACAGTCATCATGGTGTAAAGATCAGTGCCAGGTAACCAGGTTCATGCTCAAGAAGTTTCTTGGACAGAACTTGCTGTTCGTGCCGTGCTGGCCTAGCTGTGTTGGCAGCTGCACCCAGGATTTTTAGGATACTGAAGAATCCACGTGCCTTTAAGCTTTCCCTCCCAAATATACCCCATACTTCTGTGAGTATCCCAGCAGTTCTCTGCACTTGCCTGAGTTAAATATTCTGTGGTGGGCTGACCAGAATCATTCACACTGTAATGAAAGCACTCCATGTGCCTGGACAATGTTGCTGATGGTTTCCTATCCCTGCCTGTGATGTTCTGATTGTTTTTTCTCTGCTTGCATTGTTTCTGAAATGGCTTTAAGAAGCCTGCACAAAGATCCCAACCTGCTGGAGAGAGGGGGAGGCTGCTCCTTTGTGGAGAGCTGTGATCATGTCCAGGCAGAGGAGCTTCCCTGGAAGTGGGGAGGGGAGTCAATAGCTGAATCAGGAGGAAGCTGGAGTGATAAGCACAGAGAGCAGCAGCCTCTGAGAGGACTGTGTTGAGTTTCATAGAATCATAGAATTGACTGGGTTGCAAGGGACCTCAGAGATCATCAGGTCCAACCCTTGACCACTACCGCTGCGGTTACCAGCCCATGGCACTGAGTGCCACATCCAGTCTCTTTTTAAATATCTCCAGGGATGGAGAATCCACTACTTCCCTGGGCAGCCCATTCCAATGTCTGATCATCCTCTCCGTAAAGAAACTCTTTCTAATATTCAACCTAAACCTCCCCTGGCACAACTTGAGACCATGCCCTCTTGTCTTGTTGAAAGTTGCCTGGGAAAAGAGCCCAACCCCCCCTGGCTCCAGCCTCCTTTCAGGGAGTTGTAGAGAGCGATGAGGTCTCCCCTGAGCCTCCTCTTCTCCAGGCTGAACACCCCCAGCTCCCTCAGCCTCTCCTCACAGGACTTGTGCTGGAGTCCCTTCACCAGCCTGGTTGCCCTCCTTTGGACCTGCTCCAGGACCTCAATCTCCTTCCTGAACTGAGGGGCCCAGAACTGGACACAGGACTCGAGGTGTGGCCTCACCAGGGCTGAGTACAGTTTGCTGCCATTCAGAAAGCCCCTGAATAATCAAGGCAAGAGGCAAAGACCTGACCTCGGATGGCAAAGCGGGCAAAGGGAGCCCAGGGTATAGTCCCCCTCAGACCTAACTGCTGCAGAAAACTTGTGGTATTCTTTAAAAAGCTCAGAATACCCACCTCATGGCTCTGACCAGCCCCAGAGCCCTTCTTCAAAATGGTGCTGAAAGCATCAGTTGTGTTTATCTGTTCTCATGGCTGCACTTTCCTGGCCTCATGACGATGCCATGCTGATATTACGGAATCCTGCCTGGAGCAGTTCTTACTGAGGCTGCATCCTGCATTGTTAAACCTTGTCTTCTGTTCTTTATCATGCTTTTATTCCTTTCTGATGCTTAACTCGATGCCCTTGCAGACCAGGCTGAAGGAACTTCCCTAGTAAGGAGCTTTCTGCTTGATACTTTTTACTTACCCTTGTTTCTTCTTGAAGTAGTTTATCTGATTTCTGCATCTTAAACTTTTGCTGATTTTTCCCACTTTTTCCAGTTTAGCATATGCAGTGCTTTGGCAAATGATTTATTAAAACCCAGGTAGATTACATTCACAACATATTTTGTTGGAATAAAATAAGAAAGATTTTGGAATAGTGTGACATGATCTGTCCTCTGTAATTCATTTGATCACCTTTTGTTTTCCATTCTTTCCTCAAGATTTGTGTGCTGTGTGTAGGTGACTGATGTGTCTGTGCTACCAAAATGACTGTTTTCCCTCTGTCTTTCAACTGTGGGCACCATATTTGGTTTTCTTCAGCCATGTGGTGCTCTCTCATTTGATGGATTTATTTAATATCCATGCTATCAGACTTGCAATTTCACGTACCAGTTCTTTTGGTGTTCTGTGATTAAGATTGTTCTGCCACCCAGACCTGACAGCAATAAGCTCTTTGGATTTTGCTTCTGTTTCAGTAATTTCTGTCTCTGAGAACTCATTCTTATTAACTGTCATGTGTCTGGTCCACTGCATCAGTTTGTTTTTTTAAAAATGAGTGGAGATAGTAATTTGTTTGGGAAGCTATGTGTGCATGAAGTCTTCCCCACTTCTGTTAAAAACTTCACGCTTCTTTAATTTTTTTGGTTGGTTGAGTTTTTTTGGTGTTTTTTTTTCTTTTGTTTTTTTGTATGTTTTTGGTGGTGGTGGGTGTTTTTTTTGTTTTTGTTGGGGTTTTTTTTTGGGTTTTTTGTTTTTTTTTTTTTTGGTAGTGGTGGTAATTTGTTTTGTTTTGACCAGTTGGGATTGGAATTTTCTTTTACAAGACTTTCTTCGTATGGGGTACAGGCTGATTTATTAGCTCTGTCAGTGCTTCCTTCAAGAAACTCAATTTCACCACACACACATTGTAGAGGGTATCTTTGCTTTTTATAAATGTATTTGTGGAAGTAAAGAAAATGATTGTGGGAGAGCAGTAGCATGATGTCTTGTAAATAACAATGAAGACAATGAGAACAAGTACACTCACCTCTGTAACAAGTAGGATGGACTGCAGACATACTTGGTCATTCATCTGAAGCTGGACACTTCTCTTTGTATTTGGCCTGTTGTGACCTACTGAGGAAGATGAGGCCCAACGTTTCTGAAATACCCCAGAGCAGCTCTATTGCCAGTGGAGCAGATCACAAAATAAAGCCCAGAATATTAAAGTCTTTTTTGTGTAAGAACTGGAATGTATTGATTTACCTGTTTTATTTTTGTTTTGTTAAGAAGTCTAGCAATTGGAGGCCTTGCAGACTTTCAGTGTCAGCTTTTTTTCAATCTGAAGAAAGTTCACACACAAAGGATGATTTGATCTTGGAGTGGTTGCAGAAGCAGCATGTATTTTCAAAGAGTTTAGCCAGCTCTAATTGCTCAGTACCAAGGACCTAGCTATACAGTGGGTCCTGGGTTAATCTAAACTGCAGTTCTGTGTGGACAGTTCAGGAACACTTTGCTACTTTCTGTAAGCAAATTAAAACTGCAGAATAGCAGGGAGGTGGTTTTAGTTATCTGGTGTTACTTTGAAAATGCAGAAATTAAGAAAGGATACTTCACTTACAGGAGCACAGAAACAATTGTCTCTTAGAGCCAAATCAGGGCAGGAGATGAGTCACTCTGAACCCGGGCTGTGTTTTGCTGCTTGAGGATGGTAATGAAACTTGGACACCAGAGTGCAAAGAGTGGATGCGTTTTACTGTTGATAACCAAATAATACAATCAAATAAATCAGAAAATATGCAATAAGAAAAGTACAGAACAAAGGACTCAAAGCAGGCAAATAAAAAAAATACAGGGTGATGCATCAAATCATTACTACATAGGAGAATAGATGTTGATTAGTAGAGATACATCACCACTTGCATATGTTACCATCATCCAGCTCCAAAGTTGCTGGGGAGCTCCGACTGCAGTGGGGATTTGGAGAACCCTTCCCAGCAAGTGGGAAAATCCTACATGGTGTGTCCACCCATAGGTGAGGCACGGAAAGTTGCTGCAAGAGGGTCCAGCCTTATATCCTTAAAAAATCAGCAAGCCAAAAGGACTTTCATATTTTGCTATGCAGAACTATCTGGTTTATGCCCCCTGACCAACCAAGACTGAGACTTGGCCAGCATCCATGATGTGAGTGGTAGGGTTTCCTAAAACACTGCCTCCAGATGTCTCCAGATGTCAAGTCAGCACAAATGATATTTTGAGGTGGTCAGATGCTGGCATCAACATAACTGTTGTCATAAGCCAGTACAATACCCACTGATACAAAGGTTATTAGTAAAAAAGACAGAATTCATCCATAGGTCAGCTCTGGCTTAGGCCTGTTGTCCAAGCCTTAGCACTACAGGCTGACTCCACACAGATTTTGGCTTTGCTCAGAAAGTCACACCATTTTCCTTAAGACTTTACTATAAAAGTTCAGATACTTTAACCTCATTTTTATTGGAGAAAATGGAGATTAATTCCAGAAGTACCTGTCTGGGAAAAGCAGTGTTCCCAGAGCAAACTGCACATAATGTAAAACATAGGCAAGTTGGATTAGCTGAAGCAGCATCTGCAGTAGGTGGCTCTTTTGGCTCACCAAGGCTGATGTGATATTTTTTTTAGATGACATTCAAGACATTTATGGATGAAGTCTTCTGATTGTTAGAGGCAAGCCTATAGCAAGAGTTTAGGCTCATGATTTTAGCTGTGCTTTCTTAGTATTCAGAAAATAATAGATGTCTGATTATCTTTGTAGTATTATGATCGTGTTACACAAATGCTAGGTAGGTTTCAAGCATTCTGCAGCTTGCTTATTGGGAGCAACCTACTTCCTTTCTACTTCCAGAACCACCTGAGAATGCAAATCTAACTAGATCCCTATTATTGCAGGTCCCCTGCAGATCCCCCCATTGTCAGAAATGTCAGAGAAACCCTAATTGTCAGAGAACCGACTCTTCTGGTTTCACACCAGATTTTTGTCTCCCATTGCTGTGCTCTACAACTGGAGACTGTTTTAGGGGTGGTTTCAGATATTTGGAAGTTCTACAGCAGTGGTAAATGAGGGAATGAAGGACAGATGATCTGTGGATGCAGAAAGAAATGTAAGCAGTTGTTTGCTGTTTGAATATCTAAGCACAGTCTCAGCCTGAATTATATGTTGGAATCGTACCCCATTAAGAATGAGCTGAAGTCCTTGCTATGTTTTTATATTTGCTTTCTTTTATTCTGTCCATGTTGCCTCATCTTCAGATGGACTGAGTTTTAGCCACTCTGCTTAGCCAAAACTATAAAAGCAATTGTGTGTTCCTCTGGATGGCCAGCCATGTAAGACAGAGCATCTTTATGTATGGATTACCAGAAATGGATGCCCATGAAGAACTATTTTGGCTTAGCTGGAAATGCTTCTTTTACAATTGCCTGTATCTGTCTCTTGCTGTGAAGAGAGAGATGTGAAGTAACTCCAGTTCTGCCAACAACCACTGGGTTTTTGTGACCTGTATAGGTGTTTTTTTTTTATTTGTTTTCTCCTATTGGTGGGAGCAAATGGTGGAGCAGTTTTGTGAAGTCTACTAATGCTTAGTTTCTGCAGTGGTACTGGATTTGATAAAAACCTATTAAGAAAGAAAGGGCTAATGCTACAGGATTCAATAGAACTATGAGATTGACTACATAAATGGTATTTGAAAGGCTGGAGAGGATGACCAACAATGTTTGCTCACTTTCCTTGAAGAAGAATCAACATCAGGATGCAGAAGTTGGTGTTTTGCAATTCGGAGGTTTCAGGCTGTGGTAACAAATTAAAAGATCAAATTACAGCAGTACTTTGGCTTTGAAAATGAAACATAAAACCCCACCCAAGACATGTGTGGTACTTTAGGACATTATAATTACTGAAATATCACTTTTATATATAAATGGTATCATTTATAAATGAGGAGCTGCCAAGTTATATTAGTGCGAGTGCTTTATTTCATTTCCAGTTTGTACAAGCAGCTATATGTGTGGGAGAATGACTAAGGAAGTGTCTATTATTGGTATACATATATTGAATCTCTTAAACCTATTAGTTTAAATCATTTAGGTTTATTACTGGAAATACAAAATTAGATTCTTACTCAAATAGATAACAAAAATAACCTCAAGGAATAAAACATTTTATAACTTACTAGAATCCTATGGATGCTTAACCTAAAACTATGTTTGCAAACAAGTGTTTTTTTAAAAATCTGATTAGCTGTTAGTTGAAATCTCTGCTCTGTAATGTTTGGATAGCCAGAGACCACAGGGAATATCTCTTTCCAATGTAATTAAAATTGAACAGGGGTGTTTATGTTCCATGTTTGAAGGCATGCAAGAGAGCCCCCTTCAGGAAGAGAAATGCTGTAGGCAAATGTAGTGTATGTTGGTACAAGAACATGTTTTTTAACAAAGAAAGCTTAGAGACTACAATTTGAGAGCAGCAGAGACAGTGACTGAGATGAAGATTTCTTAGGCAAATGCATTAACCTGAAATCTTTATAATTGATCATGAAATGAGCACTATAAAACAAAGGTTAAGAATCACAAGATCTCATCAACTCTGAAGTGAGTGTAGAGAAGGGGTTGTGTGGAGGAAAGAGGATAATTACTCAGTTGCCTGTGATCTCTCCAGCAAAAACTCAGCTCCGTGTTGCCACCGAGGTCACGATTGCTTAGCCTTTTGCAGTCTTACTGCTGTGAACACTCCCGAGAAATCATGGTTATATTGTGAATGTGACCAGGCTTTAAGTTCAGTAAACCATCCTCCCTCGTCCCTAAAAGCTAAAGTGAAGTGTTTTCCTGTTGTGGTCTGTTCTGCTAACATCCCCAGAGCTCTGTGTTGCCGTCTCAATGGTTGTTTCCCTCTCTTGACCCACTATAATCTGTGATTCTTTGAGGGTGATGCCACAAAGTTTAACTTTTGCCTGATATTTGAGATTTGATATACTGGTCAGTCTCAGTTCTTTCCAGAAGCTTTGTGGTGTTATATCTGGATGCTGTTTGGGTGTTCCTGGAGAGTTTTGAGGGTGGAGGGCAGCAGTGGTGGTCTCCATGAGAAGAGCCTGGGGCTGCCCCATGCTGGACATGGGCAGCTCCAGTGGGTGCCCCACAGGACACAGCTGAGCCTATCAACCACAGGTGTTTCACCTCTGTAAAAATCTATTTTTAACAGTGGCAAAAAATGCCAGACAGAGAGGAGGAGGGGAAAAGTGTGACAAATAGCAGAAGGCAACAGCGTTCAGATAAGATGGAGAAGGAAGAAGAAGGTGAGATGCTTCATGGTGCCTGAGCAGATGCTGCAGCCCAAGGAGAAGCCCATACTGAACAGGAAAGTTTTCCTTAAGGGCAACCAGAACAGGGGAAAACTAGTGAGAGAGAAGGGGCAGCAAGGAGAAAACGCTGTGTACAGACTGTAAATCCCTGTCTCCCTGTTCCTTCAGTGCACTGAGGATTGGGGGGAAGGAGGAATCCAGAGGACTGAAGCTGAACTGTGGGGGAAGGGAGGGAACATGCTTTAATGTTTGTCTGTATTTCTCTTAGCAATAAATTCAGCTAATGTTTCCTGGATTGAATCTGTCTTGCCTGTGAGGTAATTGGTGAGCAATATCTCTGCCTTTACCTCCACCCTCAAGCTTTTTCATCCTCTTTCCTCTCCCCTTGTCCTGCTGAGGAAGAGAAATAAGGAAGTGGCTAGGTGGATATTTGACTGTTTGACAGGGCTAACCCTCCACAGGCACAAATTCTGGAGAAAGAGGGATTCTGGTCTGTCGTCTTATGACAAGAAACTTTAGCCATATGTTGTATCACTTGTAAGAAGCAGCATGTTAGGAACAATTATTCTATAACAAGCAACAACAGCAAAGATCTGGTTAAAGATTCTTTAAAAATAACATTATGAAACACTATTGTACCATTTTTAATATCAGTGGATTTTTTTTAAAACTCTCATCCTCCCCCATTACTGTTAGAATTCAGTTAAGAATTCAGACCCTGGCCAGGCAGGGGTGTTGGGAGCTGGAAATAGCACTGCTGCCTATGACTGGGGCAAGGACTGAGGCTCTGGTGGAGCTGACATGGGCTGCTGGGATGTGGGCAGGGTATGGGTAGCTTCAGGGTGCTAGGCAGGGACAGGAAGGGCTGGGGGTGCCCTTGGGGTCCTGACAAAGGCTATCTAATATTTTGTTGATGTTTGTGACAAAAGACTCAGGAGCTTAAAAAAAAAGAATTCTGTTGTAAAGTTGCACTGACTTCAGTGAGCTTCTGGATGGCATTAACTCTGCAAGTATTTGTTCGCATGATTTGGACTTGAATTTTAAGAGGTATTTCTCCTAAGTTGAGTATAACGTGGGATGAGGTTTTAGGAATGTTTGCAACATGAAGAAGGTGGCTGTTTCTTTGGAGGAAGCTAGTCAGAGAATTGCAACTCCATCTAATTAAGCAGTTGACAGGTCAAGTCTCTCATCTTTTCTGAGCAGTCTGCAGCAAAGCCCAGTCCTGAAAGTACTTAATTATAAGGATAATTTTGGCCACGCAAGTTGCTTCTTTGAACAGAATGGGATTTCTCCAGTGGTCAGTCATGTGTGCTGAAGTGTTTCCATGGTTTGCATCTTTAAAGAGTTTTAGAGTTAAGGTTTTCAAGCTCAGGTATGCCAAAGCTCAGGGAGTCTTTATTTCTGCTAACTTTCTGTGATACTTGATGCCCTAAAGTCATAATACTGAGAAATATGTAGACACTTTCTTAATGCCCACAAATTTCAGTAGCCTAAGCCTACTTCTAAGTACTCACTTGTTGAGGTTCTGCCCTTAGTTGCTGAACGTGAAGGTTTTTCAAAAGTATTTTTGTTTTTAGCAGGACTTTCAGAGGCACTAGGACAGGTGAGAAATCTACCCACCAGGTATTAAAGTAGGATAGTTTTTACTAGTAAAAATGCTTTTGGATAGGCACTAAGTGCTATATATCATATATATTAAAATAATTACGTATGTTTAATGTGCATCCAGCTCACATTTTGGGAACTCACTGAAGTCTGAAAAGAAATTAAGTCTAGGTAAGTTCCAGCATTTTGTGAGGGTAGTTTGCTCATAGGAGAAAACAGAGTACAGAAGAAGAATGAAAAGCACACAAACTTGTCTTTTCTGTTCTTCTTTGCCTTTGAAAAGTGTAGGTGTATCCATTAAAATACATCAGGTTTAATCTTTCTCAGTTTGAAATCTACAAATTTAAACTAGTGGCACTTGAATCGTTTGCTCCTAGATTCAGTTCTAGAAATACTTGTTTGAAGGACAACATACTTGTACCTCTTTATTCTTTATATTGCTGAGGACAGAATGTCAGTAACAGTTTTCTATCCACATGGGGAAAATTCAGCACTTAGCTCTCACACATTATGGATGATTGTAATGAGTAAAGTGGAGATTGAGGTTTACCGAACCATAAAACATGCTTGATCTTGTATGAATTTGTTGATATGAGATGTAGTGGATCAAAAAAGAGCCATTTCTCATTATTTTGTGCTTTCCTAGATGATATGTTTTTCTATAGTTGAAATCTGCTATTATTATGAGAAGTATGGAGAAAGCCATAGTTTTGTTGTCCTTTCGTGGTATGTGTAAAATAAAAATGAACCACTAAAAATGAGCATGTGCCTGTGTATATTCTAATCTGTGTAAAGTTTTTTTTTTTAAATGGGTGCATTTAAAATTGTCTCTAAGAAAAGAAAAGCTTTTCATATGTGGCTTTTATTCACCTGTGTTGATTTATTTTTTATTAACAGGTTGTTGCTTAATGTTATAGTTCATTGATACAACACTGTCAAAGGTTCTGCAGTGCTTTCCACAATGAAACAAACCCAAATTTAAGATACTGCTAAAGGACTGATATCTGTCTCTAGTGCAGCTAGGTGAGAATTACTGTGGATGTGTATTTTTTCAAAGTATCTAGCCTTCTTGGTGTAGCGCAGATATATTTCATAAAGTTACACATTTCTTCACCGTACTTTTGTTTTTATAAACGTCTGTGTCTTGCTGTTCAGTTCTTCTAAATTTGAGATGTAGGAAATGGAACAGATGTTTGGATAACTACTTACTGAGCTCATGGAAGAAATGCATAAAGTGGTATTTTCATTGTTACAATGAAACTATCATTACATTTGCTTGTGAGGTTTGAATTGGATTCTTACCAGAAGCATGTTCAACAGGCAAAAAAAAAAAAAAAAAAAAGGCATAAAACATCATGTGATGTTCAGATAATGAAAAATGTATCACTTACCAGTGTTTGCATTATTCAGAGTTATACACATACAAGTGTCTGCTCTAATCCCTTGCCAGTATGTTGTCTTGGTAACCAGCTACCTGCACACCTGCTTGGCTTCTGCAAGTGAGGGGAAATGGATGGTTATTGGCCACAAATATATTGCAATGGAATATAAAAATCTAGAATATTAATATTTAATGAAGCTGTGCCTTCTGACTTCAGTGTTTAGTCTCTAGCATCAAGTTTTATACCTGAACAAAAAGAGGTTTGGCATCATTTGCATTACTTCTTTCTGCAAAGCAGGGAGGAGTCAAATTCAAATTCATACCTACAGATCCTGTAACACAAAGGAAGAGTATAAGCAGTGTGTATATTAAAATAATACTGTTATGCTAGTTATAATCTATTGAGTGAATGTTTTGGAGTAACTAATAACTGTTGAGGAATTAATCACTTTTCCAAAAGGTTCCTGTTTGTTCCATACAGGTACTGACGTGAGAGCCAGAAACTGAGGGGGGGGGGGTGGGGAAGAGCAAAGATAAAATGCTGGTAGGAATGGCTCTCAACATGTCTTCTGCTTTGGCAGAACTTTATTGGCAGATCTCTACATTAACTCAAAATAGCTTCTCATGGTAAAAATACCATCTTCCTCTGAATCCCAGGAACTTAACACTAGGACTTTAGGAGATGATAAAGAAGGCATAGAGACTATTTGTTCTTTAAATTGAAACTTTATGAATAAATGATAAAAAATTGGGATTTTAAGTTTACTCCTGTTTCATAACTAGATCTAGAAATATCTAAAGAAAGCAAAAAAGGGTAGGGCACCTAATTAGGTGAGACTAGGTTCCTAAGTAGTCTTTTGGTGCAGTAACACCGGGTTCACAATAGCAGCCAGAAATAAGCCAGTGAAGCTATGATGCTGTGTGCTCTTTCTAATGCATGTCTAGAGTGAGCTTAAACTGCTGTATTTATAAAATGTTACTGATATATTTATAAATACACACATATGTATAGTCACAAATAAAAAGCTTAAGCATGAAAAAGGCAACAATTTGAAGTGAGTAGAAGCTTACTTAGATTAGAGATTGTTTACTGGCTATGATAATACATGATTACTTATTGAATCAAGAATATTCTAGACACCAGAACATACAGTTCTGAAAGTATAGAGGAGACCTGGACGAGATACTGAATTGTGAGACCAAATTGGTTTAGAGGTATTTCTTCTTTCACAAAAAAGAGATGTGTTCATGTCTTTGTTCATTCTTTAAATTCTAATCTAAAATATTAATCTTTAGGAAATGAAAAGTTATACATGGATTCTTTCTTTCTGTCTTTCTGTCTTTCTGTCTGTCTGTCTTTCTGTCTTTCTTTCTGTCTTTCTTTTTTAAAACAAAAGAAACCAAGCAAACTACAAGAAGAAGAAAACCTGGCAGCCTGCACCTGGGTTCACTTTAAGGTGCATCTGGCTTTTTATGATAACTATGCTGGTACACCTCTAAAAATGCCCTTTACGTCAATTGGTTTTGTAATTCAGGCTCTTACATAAATTTCTGATACAAAGAGTTGAACTGTGTGATCTGATAAGGTGGAGTTCAGCTTCCAAAAAAAGGAGCAAGAAATTTCTTCTCTCAATTATGTGTAAACATTTTGCTGGTTTTAGTCTTGCTGTTATTGTTCATACTTCAGTAGCCTTGACAGCATGCTAGATATTGCCCACTCAGGGGAAGACAGTTTCATTGCCCTGATGTGTAGATCTCATTGTTTCTGCCATGTGTCTTGTGCAAATGAATCATCCCAGGAAGAGTTTCAGACTTTAGATATATTACTGTTGTGCTTGCTCAGAAGTTTTTGACAAGATCTATGATGTAAGGTGAATTGGATATTTCTTTACGTATTATGTAAGGGGTTATGTGTGTAATTTATATACATGCACAAATATGAAAAAGAGAGTCCTGTAGATTTTACATGGCCAAGGCTATCTGTTAATGTAAATCTGTAAGGGTAAATCTAAATCTAATGTTATTGTATTGGTAGTTCTGAAGGTTGGAGGTCATAATAGTTTTATGTGAATTATGATTTTCCTTTTCCTTCCTTTTGCAATGCTATGATACAGTAGAAATATACTTGTTCAAGTATACTGCTTTTGGCATTAGCATGATTGTTAGGGTTGGACAAATGAAAGAACAATTTTGATTGTGTTGTATTGTATGGGTTATGTGGCAACAAGCCCAAAGATTTTGTTAACTTTTAGATTCACACCTTAAGATAAAAGCAGTTTTACTTGTATAGAAATGTGCACTTAGGCAAATGACAATATTTTGAAGTATAAGTTCAAGCCCTGTAGTTAAGAAGTATGAGAAGGCATTGCTCTTGCTTTTTAGCTTGCTTATCCATCTCAGCCATGTGGGAAGGGTGTGTGCAATAGTGAACCTAGTTAAAATTACACCCTCACTCATCCTACTCCTCTCTACTCAGTCCTGGTGAGGAGCAGCTGGTGGCCTGGGTCTAGTGCTGTCTTTTCCAGGACAAGATAGACTTGCAGGAGGGGATCCAGCAAAGGGCCAGGAAGATGATGAAAGGACTTGGAGCATCTGACATGTAAGGAAAGGCTGAAGGAGCTGGGAGTGTTCTGCCTGGAGAAGGAGAAGGGAAGCTTAGGGGGATTTTACCCCCTATGTGTGTAAGCACCTGATGGAGGGGAGTAAAAAAGATGGACATAAGCACTTCTCAGTGATGGCCACTGACAGCAAGGAGGGGCACTAACTAAAATATAGGAAATTCTGTTGGAATGCAATACAAATTTATTCTGTAGGGGTGACTAAAGGCTGGACCAGGCTGTCCAGAGAGTTTGTGGCATATCCATCCTTGGAGATACCAAAAACCTAACTGGCTGCAGCCCTGAGTAACCTACTGTATTTGGACTTCCTTTGAGAAGGGTGTTTAGATGAGGTGACCTTCAGAGATCCCTTCCAACATGAATGATTTTGTTAAATTAATCAGAAAGAAATTGGTAATTGTTTGTATCAGCTCTGTTTACTCCTTCATCCAGACAAAGCATAAGTAGGTAATTTTTGGTGTTAATGAACTGATGGTGGGCACTGTTAATGTAACACCAATGCCCAAAGGCTGTATTTAAAGGCAAGCATGTGCATTAAACATATGTCCATTTCCAAAATGTATTTGACTGCTGTGCTTAAACTCCAAGCTCCTTTAATTCCTGAAAGCTGAGTATATACTTACTTCATTGCTAGGTAAGGGCTTAGGAAATCAGACTCTCCAGCATGCTGAGATGAATCCCTTCACACACACACCTGAAGCACCCAAAAATCATGTGGTGATTTTGGGCACAGAGTTGTGGATCTGACTCCCTCAGGTTTGAGAAATTCTAGTTATTATCACCAGAGGACATTCTACATTCCTGTTCACCAGCACTCTGTCTTCTGGGTCAAGTAGGCAGCTAGGATTTTGGAGAGAGCCAGCCCCAAGATGGGTCCAAATTTCTTATTCTCCATGTTCTGCTGAACTGTCCTGCTTGGATCTTTAACTCAAATATGAAAGCTTTTAAAACTGTTTGTCAATTATAAACCATGGATGTCAAGAGTCAGATCAAAAGATAAACAGTGAAATAAAAGGGCAATATTTAAAAGCTCTGCTTTCAGCACCAGTCTTTCTGCATATGTTTTATCTCAAGCCTGTAATCATCGGCAGCTGGGAGGGAGAGGGGATACAGACATTATTATTTTAGTGCACAAACCTAGTTCTGAATAAGACCTTTCTTGCAGATTAGTTTCTGGGCACCAACAAAATATCTCATTGTTGTGTTAGCACCATTTTATTATGCTGGGTTGTCATTGACAGCACAGTGTGGAAGGGAGCAATTTGCTTGTGTAAGGGGAGAATAAAGTGCCTTCGGAGTTCTCTTCAGTACTCCTTGCAGTACCAGTGTGTAGATGTGACTAACTGCTCCACGTGGGTAATTTTGGCAAATCAAGATTAAATTGCTTCCCACATCTCATTGCAGTGTGACTTCCTGTGCAGTTTTGCTCATATTTTGGAGCACGTTGTGATTTTTTGAGCATTTTGCTGGATCCATGTCAGGACTTTGAGCATATAACCTCTAGAGGTAACTTCAGATGCACTTTGGTCCATAAGACAACTTCTGCAGTGATGTGTAATGGAGGCAAGTGTACAGGCATTACTTGTGCTTCTCATTAGAACTTTGGTCTGTGGTTGTTTCAGAAGCATGAAGAGTACCAGTAATTTTCATAGGTTCTGTATATGCTGTGTAATGACAACTTTACCTGCAAAGAGGTTGCTAATCATGGTCTAACATAAAGCCTTCCTGAAACAGTTGAATAAATCTCAACTTAGAATCATAGAATCATAGAATCATAGAATTAGCCAGGTTGGAAGGGACCTCAGAGATCATCAAGTCCAACCCTTGACCCACCGGAGCAGTTGCTAGACCATGGCACTGAGTGCCACATCCAGTCTTTTTTTAAATGTCTCCAGGGACGGAGAATCCACCACCTCACCGGGCAGACCATTCCATTGCCTGATCACCCTCTCCGTGAAGAAATGCTTCCTAATATCTAACCTAAATCTCCCCTGACACAATTTAAGACTGTGTCCTCTTGTCTTGTTGAAAGTTGCCTGAGAAAAGAGCCCAACCCCCCCTGGCTCCAGCCTCCTTTCAGGGAGTTGTAGAGAGCGATGAGGTCTCCCCTGAGCCTCCTCTTCTTCAGGCTGAACACCCCCAGCTCCCTCAGTCTCTCTTCATAGGGCCTGTGCTCGAGTCCCCTAACCAGTTTGGTTGCCCTCCTTTGGACCTGTTCCAGGACCTCGACATCCTTCTTAAACTGAGGGGCCCAGAACTGGACACAGGACTCGAGCTGTGGCCTCACCAGGGCTGAGTACAGGGGCACGATCACCTCCCTGGACCTGCTGGCCACGCTCTTTCTGATCCAGGCCAGGATGCCATTGGCCTTCTTGGCCACCTGGGCACACTGCTGGCTCATGTTCAGCTTCTTGTCGATCCAGACTCCCAGGTCCCTAACTTGTTTCCTTGAATATTTTTTAATCTGTGAGACGACACTTCTATGAATCAAAACTCTACAGATGAAATTTGATGGCTGTGCATGGAAAACTGAGATGGGAATGGGAGGAACCTGTCTGGTTGGTGGGTGCAGACAGCCAGGCAGCTGCAAAGGTCAGATTCAACAGAACCACCTCTATACCTCCTTTCTATTGTAGTAATTGAGGTGAAGGAAGTGAGATTAGCCTTTAACTTTTGTATGATGTCAGCAGTACATTTAAGCACGTTTAGATTTCCTCCTGTTACTAAGACATTAGAGACACAGGTGGTAACCACCAAATTAAAGCAGTTTTTCAATGGTGTCTGCCTGTCAGCTGGTTCCTGCTAGAGAGACACATCTGGGTAGCTGTGCAGCCATCCTCTGCTCCCTTCTCTCTGAATGCTCCTCTGGTTTTGGAACCTGCCAGCCCAAATTCAGACAAGTAATGGTGAGGCTGGTTTGGATGTTAATTTTAATCACCTCATCTAAGGGATTGTCTGTGTGTATGCATCAGGCATCCTGGCCTTATTCTTTCTTTATGTCCAGTGACTTACACTTGACATTGCTGTCTAAAGAATGTTCTTCTTTAAGGAGAAGTGCTTTTGGAAAAAAAAAAAAAAAAGAAAAAAAAAAAAAAAAAGAAAAAAAAAAGATAAGCTCATGAGTGAAAATAGCACTGCAGCTATTTTACCACTGATTATAAGGATAAGCTTTCTATCTTTGCTTTGGTCATCACTGTGGCAAATCTCTTAAGATTAAAAATGAAATGAGTACAATCTGTAAAAACAATAAGACAATTATGGATTTGAGTCTACAAGCAAAGCTTGAGGAAAATGTTGAAGGTGAATAAGTGTTACATGTTAAATTCTAGAAAATCTTTAGTTTGATTTTAAGAGCAGTCTAGGCTTTGATTTTAGTGATGCATCTCAAAAGTAGATAGCAAAGATGTAGCCTCGATTTACAGTAAAGTACTTTGCTGTAGTCTCATTTTTCTCTGTCCTGCTGCCCTCTCTATGCCCATTTGGAAAACAGCTGGTTTAAATCACTAGGCACTACGAGAGAAGTAAAAAAATGGCATATTCAAATGAAATTTAAAAGTTACAAAATGTACATAGTTTGTGGAAGCCTTGAGTTTTTCCTTACAACGATAAGTGTTATTTATATTGATCTGATTTAGAATTTTTATAGCATTTATTAGACTACATTAGCTCACCTTGAGAACACATGAAACAAAAAACCCACTTTCAGATTAGCATGTAGTTAAAATCTAATTAAGTCAGTACCCATTATACAGGGTTATAATTTACAATTTAAAACAATTGCCTTGTAAATCCACTAAATATGCATTAAACCAACCAAACAAACAGCAGTTCTTGACCTTTTAAAATAAGAGTAATCAATCCAGGCTTGTTTTCTGCTTTCATGCATCCTGGCACCTCAAGTTTAAATGCAAAATGGTAGCTGTTTTTTCTCTAGTGTGGGTCTGAGGACATTTGTTGGAGAAGTTAAGAAAAATGACAGCTTGCTTTGTCTGATTTGTAGAGCTCTTGACTGTGCTGTTTTTACTTTCCTTCATAGGTAGTCATTAATAGAAATTCCCTGCCCTGCAGGGCAGAGTTAATTTGTCACATATATTGGGTTGATGTAACAGGAACGGAATGCAATAGAACAATAGGGAGGGATTTTTTGGATGTGGACTCTTTTTTTTGACATGGTGATATCAAACATTTTTCAATAAAGACATTCTGTCTTAACATAGTAAACTTTTCTTGCTTTTCAGTAATTGTGCTATGTTTGAAAAAGCATGGCCACTGCTCTATATTGAAAAAGGAGAAAAAAAAATTTTTTTTCCTTGTTTTTGTCTCTTGCATAGTTAAATATTTCAGTGCTACTGAAAAATATTTTTGTATATGGATTAGTGTTTCATGAGAGTTTCTATTAATCAAGTAATATTCCAAGAGGAAATATCTCTGCTTTATTGACTTGGGTTTTTCTTGTTTCCCAGTTAGAAAAATGAGATTTTCTTTTTCAGAATTCAAATGATCCAGTTTTCACTCTTAGGGTGCGTCAGAAAAATGAGATTCTTTTTTTTTTTTTTTTTCCTCCCAGGACTTAAATTATCCAGCTTTCACTCTTAAGGTGCTATTTCCTTGATTTGAGTAATCTAATATTATAATTTCCAAAAAACAGAAAATGCTTGTAACAGTAATATTTTTTAAAGGTACAATATTTAAATGTCATGGTATAAAAATTGCAAAGCAAGACTAGGACCTATGGTAATTTTAAAAAAAGTTTATGTAGGTCTTAAGTGAAGCAAGTAAGTTGTTTCAAACTTACTTTTCTGATTCAGTAGCTAGTCTTTCTGGTCCTTTGTTGTTTTTTAATTGGCTAAGTGAAGAAAACCTAATTATTTTCTGAAATTCACAATGTAATATAAACTGGCAGAGCTGCAGTGTTGTTATTTTTATTCCATAGAAGACTTCCCATTTTTTAGAGGAGAAATGCTTATTTCTGTCATGCTGAAGTGATAGGTATTTTTTTCACCTGTCTGTGTTTGAACAAATAATATATTTTTTGTTGTTGTTTGGAGAGTTGTCATTTTTCATATTATGCCTCTAGTTTAAATACCTCCTTTGAAAAAAATTTTATATATCTTAGAAAAAAGGTTTTATTTATGATTTGTGGTGAGGAAGCAAGTCCGGTCTAAAGTGTGTCTGTGCTTAGTGTGCAGATTGTCACATAAGAAGTTATATGTGTTTATTAAGGAGATGGCAGCTTTTTTTCTGCTATCCTCATTCCAAGATACATTCATTGGTAGGAAGTAGGACTGCGTGAGATAGAAATGTAATGGTATCTAAAACGAGGTGCAGGTTCCTTGATAAAGTCATAGACTCTCTGTTGTAAAATTAAGCTTGAATTTACGTCTTTTACTTAGCATTTGACAGACTTTTAGACTTGTCTAGAATGAAGATGGAATGGATGATCTGGTAGGAAATCCTCAGAACTGTTGTTAATCCAATGGAAGTCGATCCAATGGCAGTGAAAGTTTGTTGTAGGATGAGTTATTTGTGTTGTGTTTGTAAAAGAAATAAACAGTCTCGGTCTTTCAAACATAGTTTTAAATTTTTGTGGAATAGAAGTAACTTTTTTCGGTGGAAAGAATTGAGAAGAAAATACAGTGCCTTCTTCAGAATGCCAAAGACGTCCCTGCTAGTGGCAGGGAGACTGGACTGGATGACCTTTAAAGGTGCCTTCAAACCCACATCATTCGAAGATACTGTGTAAGTGAGGACATAGTATGTACCAAGCTTCAGCTTAAACAGGAGATCATCAAAATGCCCTTGTGAATGTTTGCAGTTGGCACTGTCTTAAACCTTTTGGGATCCCAGCCTAAAAGATGGGAAGAACAGGAAAAATAATCAGCAGATTTTATTTCAGAATGGTGTAAACCAAAGCAGATTATATAGGTTGACACTGGCTTGCATGTATATAAAATTCTACTGCACTGTGATTCAGTAAAAAAAGACCTTCCAGCAGCCTTCCAGTACCAGAAGGGGACCTACAAGGAAGCTCAGGAGGGACTTTTTATAAGGACATTGAGTGATAGACCAAGGGGTAATGGTTTTGAACTGGAAGAAGGTTAGATACAGGCACAGATTGCCCAGGGATGTTGTGACTGTGCCCCCCCTGGGAGTGTTCAAAGCCAGGCTGGATGGGGCTTCAAGCAGCCTGGCCCGGTGGGATGTATCCCTGCCTATGTAAGGGGGGTTGGAAGTAGGTGGTCTCTAAGGTCCCTTCCAACCCAAACCTCCTGTGATTCTATAGTTTTTCAGTTCTATGAAGTGAGATGTTTAGAAAGTGCTTCTAGCACCAGAGTAACCTTTAGAAGTTTTGATAGCATTTGAAAAATTCCCCTACCTATGCTTTTAGTTGTTTCTCATTATAATCTGTGCTCTTGATGGTAATTCTGTAAGACAGAACCAGAGGATGACATGCCTTCCCACTGTTTGATATAAATCTCCTCTGATACAAAATTAGTTGAGCTGGAATGAACCTAAATGCTAATGCTGAAGACATCAGGCAACCTGCTGTTTAGCATCAGAACATTTTACCTTTGGCTTACTTCTTCATCTTCCTTGTTCCAGTAGAAGTTAAATGACTAATGACTGTGACTAATGACACAAAGCTGTTTCTATTTACAAACAAAGAAATTGTGTGATCAAAAAAATCACTAACAACAGGCATTGCATAAAGTCAGTGCATGTGATATCAGCTTCAGTCAGATAATGAATAATCCCAGGCCTGTTTATAAGAAGATGTAAAGAATATCAAGTACTTTGGGTGTTTGGATGTGACATTCTGTCTTTAGGAGAAACAGTATTATTCTCAGATTCTTCACCTATATAATGTCAGAATGTATTCTCTATAGAATACTGAATATATTACATAATTCATCCTTGCATGAATTAGTTTTACTTTGAAAATACTGACCTTTCATTGATTGATAAGGTATTGCAGCTTCCTTCCTTTTTGTCACTATGAACTTTTATGTAATGAACTGAAGTAAATGATAATTAGTCTTTTATTTAAGCCTTTCAGAGGCATAAGTGGTTTAGGATGTTCTCCCATTTTCACCTAATCAGCAGAAGTAAATTTTGATATCTTTATGTCTGGGCTAGAAGCCTGATCCTGCTGAATGATCCTTTTTAATGAAGTTTAGAGGATTTAGATGATTGGCTAAGTGTGGCAGGATAAATAAGACACTCTTCTTAGGTGAGGCAGGTGTAGCTCATCCATAGATAGCTGCTTTGAGTCCCTTCCACCTGTGGAATAAGGGGATCTAATCTGGATCTGTCTCCACAGTAACAGAAAGAAACTGCTGGTGGGGAAGTTCAACCCTCTTAATGAGGAACGTGGAGAAAGTCTAAGAACACACGAATTTTTGCTTTGTATCTACTGGGGTGATTTGCTTCTTTAACTACACAGAGCAGGTACAGTTGGACCCTAGAAAACATTGCGTGTTTGCATGCCCTCAATCCATACATATTATGGTGTCCTCTTTATCACTGATACTAACTTTGTAGTAAGGTTGAAATCATTATATCTTGTCTTCCATCCCCTCTTTCCCACAGTCTGTTTTACACTTATCTGCATCTTTTTCTAATCCTTTTCTAAATCCAGTTTTTTAATCCCATTGTTTAGATTCTATGGATTTATGTGGAGTTTTGTGTTGGACAAGAGCTCCTTATGTGATGATCATGTGCTCAAAGGTAATGCTTAATTCTAACTCTAAACAGGTCCATCTCTTCCAGGCAGAGTCCTTAAATGCAGGAAGAAGGTTTCTGGTGTGCTTGGTTCATTTGAAAGAGCTACTTGTATTCCAGGGCTAAACTAGTTGCAAGGCTGTTTTATTTGTATTTCTGCTATTCATCTGATAGGGTACTAATTTTATATAAAAATTATACACTTGATATGAAAATTATCTCCTTATATATTGGGAGATTAAAAAACTGAAAGTTTCGAAAGTATTAACAAGAATCTCTCAGTCTGTTCCTTCTATCCTGCTTTACTTGGATTTTACATTAGTAAGTTGTATTCACTGATATTTTTTTTTCTTTTATTTTGGTTATAGTTCAGATTATAATTCTCTGAAGGTGGTCTTACATCATTTGTAATTTTAATTTTAGCTAAGTTTTCTGACATTTTGGTAGTTGGCTCCTAGCCAAAGTCTCAACAGAAAAGGGGCTTTACCACTTTGTTCTGATCTTAATAGCTGGTGTTCTGAAGTACTATAGAACAGGTAAGAGAAAGGTTCTCAGGCAAAATACCAGTAAAGCACCTTGAAAGTGACAATTTCTTGCAAAGAAGAATGAAAAGTGTTTGATTTTTGTGTTTTATATATTAGTATATTGCAATAATTTTTTTGAAGAAAGATGACTTTTATTCTTGAAATTTTAAATGTTTGTGTTATACATATAGACAGTGTTTTGTGCTGTTGGTGGCATAGTTTAAACAATTTATGCTAGTTACTGTGGTTTAATAGAATAATTAACAAATTGGTTTGTTTGGACTTCGTGTACCTGCTTTCAGCATGTGTGAAAATGCAGTTCAGCTTTATGTTTTGTTGTTGCAAGCCTTGGAAAGACTTCCAGTAAACTGAAGAGAATGTGATGAAGAACAAAAAAATATAATGTAAACAAAAAGATCTTTACAGTTTTCTAAATGACGATGTTAAGGGTTTACTAATTTTTCTGTTTAGTTTAATAAATTGAACAGCTGGAAAGGAAATGTTCTCTAGTTCTGTTTCTTCTTTGATGTTATCTGGAAAGTGGAAGGTACAACAAAGTTTTTGTTTTTTTAGTAAATAAATTCCTCTGGCAAAGTTCAGTATTAGGTGTTAATGTGATAAAATATTTTAAAATAGTTTTCAGTATTTTGGAATGGGTAGATATATAATGCATCTGAATATTCAAATTGTGGTATTTTCCTTCTATTTATAACCTTTCTTTGGCCAATGGATTCTTGATCTGAAGATACTTATTTATTTTGGAGATGTTTGTAAAGAACACCTCCAGAGATTGTTAACATTTGTCAGCTCTTGGAATGACAGCCCCAGTCACTATAGAAGACAAGTAATTTTTCTCTTGAAGAAAAGGGATGCTAATCTCCTCCTACAGTAACATGTTTTGAGAAACATAATGCACTAAGAGAATGTACCACTTACTTGGCTGAAAATTGCTTCCCTTCTGCAAAGCAGGCAATCATAACATTTTTGGGCATTTTTTTATTGGTTTCATAACATATCTCCCTCTTTTGCAAAGTAAAACTTTGTGTTTCCCAGAACAGGTGGATGTTTTATCAGCTATTGGAGGGGTGCTGCACCCTGGCATTTCAGATTTCAGTCTGGGTTATGACCCTTGTCCAGGCTCTGTAACTAGAAAACAAATAGGCTCTGCTTTATTAAGAGAATAAGTAATGAACCAATATAACACATATGTGTTCCCATGTGTTTTACTTAACACAGCTGGGAGGGGAGTTCTTACAGTGTTGCCAATGACTGGCAGCTTTTATTGGTGGGAATCTGGATTTTAGGTGTGGTGTCTTAAGGGGCTTTCAGAAACCCATTGCTAATTTCTACCTACAAGTGATATAGGGGTACTAAGTGGAAAGTGTATGTGTGAGCATGTATGCGCGTATGTCTCAATATAATTATTTGCATATAATAAATATACTCAGGCAAAAGAGTGAGGAAGATAGCAATTATATTAATGAAGTTGCTTAATTGCATATAATGAAATTTTTAATTTACTGCAACCTACTCAAACTATCATTGACCTAATTAAGATTATACCCTTTTGCTTTTGTTTTTTCCTCTTTAAATCAGCAGGAGTATATTAAAACAAACTGCTTAATTGTTGTGATATTAGATTATTTGAGATTTAGAAGGAAAATAATAACACAGTAATATAAAATTTGGCTCTATTTAATAAGCAGTTAGACGGAAGTATCTTTTTAAAGATGCTTTGTGCCACAGGCTTATGACATTAGCAAATGAGTCATATCAAGTCACTTTACTTGAAAAGATTTCTAACATTTCAGCTGGAAGCCATTCGCAGTCATGTCCTCTGAAAATAAAGAACTGTTGCTTTCATACCCAGACTCATGAGACTCTTAAGGGGCAGAAAAATTTGCAGTAAATGGTCTTTCAGGGCAAGAGGGGGAGTAAAGGAGAGAAAAGATTGAATTGCAGTTCACCTTAAAGACCTGTCCTGTGATTAATCTACATTGCCATTAATCTACAGCAACATGTAGTTCCTTCTAGGTCAGATTTTGTTGTGGGGCTAAATGTAAACAAGTTGGTTGGAATTGTGTTTGGCCCCTTGTGCTTCCTCCCATTCCACCACCTTTGTGCTTTCCTGGTGCTCAGATGGACCAGTGAAATGGGCTTCTCTTTCCTCTGCTGCCTTTTGTAGTCTGGTCTGCTCATCTCCTTGTGATGCTCCTCTTCCTTAGCACAATGTAGCTCTTGGCTGCTGTTGTCCTCTGCGAGGGAATTAACAAAAGGAACTGGAGAGGTGGAACGGGAAAAAAGTTTGGGCTGAAGTACTGAGACCTGTGCAGAATGGCAAGAACAAGAGCCTTCTGGTAGGATGTCATGGAAGCAATTAGAAAAAAAGTCATGCTAGCATAAAGGCTGGAACATCTGCTTAATGGTTTAGAAGAAGTTTAATGTTTGACTTCACTAATGGCTCTGAAACTTTTTAGCATTAATATTCACTAAAGAATGACTCACTGTCTTTGAGAAGAAGTCTTCCAGCTGGAGCTCTGCAACTGTTGCATTTGAAGCCATAACACTCCTGGAGAATTCCAGCAGGACAAAGCCTATTTTGGGGCAGCTTGTTATGCATATTTTTGGCATCTGACTAATCCACTTCTGTTTTGTTTTGTTGGTGCTGTTTATTGTTTGTTTTGGTATTACGTGGTAGTTCATGACTCCATCATAAGAACTGAAACATCTCGAAAGCTAAAGAAAAGTTTTATTTAAAATCTCTTGTACTTAGTTTATACATAAGGAATTACACAGCTGACAACTTCTTGTAAGGAGGATTGCTGCATTAACTATAAACCTGACAATCCAATTAACTGCTTAACAATTTAAATATTTTTTTCTACAAACACTTGTTGTGGTTTTTTTCCCCTTTTAGCAATTTTCATCATCCCTCTGTTGCTTCTAAGGTAGCTGGATCTTTGGAAAAGTAATAAAAGCTTATTTGCTTTGTAACTTGGTTTGTATAGTCATGGCTGTCACACTAATCCGATGTTAGTGTTAGATTTTAATAAAAGGTTACATAGGAAGAAGAAAGAGCCTTGCTGATAATATAGAATATTTCATATAATTTAGTTTTTTGTTTTTAATGTTTATATTTTTGGTATGATGTGAATGATATTGAACTTTGCCAAATGTCTTCTATAAAAAAAATCAAACAAAACCCAAAATACAGTAGCTATGGTGAGGCATGACTGAGACAATGACAAGACAAAAAAGCCGAAAAGCAACTTACTTTTTACCTACCTTTGAGATTCAGGGAAAAGAAGAGAGCATTAATGATGAAGTTACACAGCCTACTTGCAATTGCATTTTCCGTTTTAAGTAATGATGAAGTTTTGAATATTTTGAGGACTTAACATGAAGCAGGGGCATGCGTGTTAGAATTTTCCTTGAAGGATAATACAAATAAATACCACCACAGGCAGGCAGCTCCCTTATCTCTCTTTCCACATCCAATGGGGTAGAGGCAATCTGATTCCCTTCTCTTTCTTAGTAAATGAATGAAATTCAGATCACTTCCTACCTATGGGGCTGAGATTCAGCTGATCTCCTGTTTAAGGTGACAGGTACATATTGTTGAGTGAGGCAATCGTAGGAAAGGATATAAACAATTCACATATGCCCTGCTCTTACAAGGGAGAAAGGTATGTCTTTTAGTAGTTGGTACAATTTATCATGTAAGCCATTGTGCCATTTTTTCTAAGTTACAGTATTATACAACAAGGGGGAAACTGTTCCTCCCTTCCTGAAAAACTGTCAAAATCAGTATCTTCCTATATAAAATTTAATATCTACTGGTTGGGGGGGGAGAGGAGGGAGAGAGTGGGAAGGGAAAGAGAAGAAGAGATTAAGTTTCTTGCTGAATTTCCTGTGTACATCAGCTAACAAACCTAAACTCTGCCAGTAGTGGATGTTTGAAGTAATGGCCTCTGAAGATCCATTTTTAAACAGTGCTTGTTACCTTGGCCGCCCCAAATTCCACTGAAACCAGTTGGTTTTGTGTATCACAGCACCTCTGGAAGTTGAGATAAGGAGAATAGCTAAACTTAGGCCATGCCTAGAGTTTTGGGCTTGTGATACCCTGAGACTTTGAGCTGTAATCAGTTCAGAGACTCTTTCTTACTCTCCAAGCTGGACTTTTTTTCCTTTTTTTTTTTTTTAACACATTCTTTATGGGAACAGTGATCTTGTACATTTTTACAAAAGGGATGCACTTGGAAGCAAGTAATGATACACAACAGCCTATGGGTGACAACAGTGACTATTGCTGTGAATTCCCAGCAATTTAGTTCATTACTAAGAAAATGAGATGGGGATCTGTGTGTGCACATCAATGTGCATCCTTTCACTTCTTCTAGTTAGTGCATTTGTTGCAGATACTTGTAAAATATAAATGTTTTTTCTGTTAGAAAAATGTTTCTTTGATACCTCTTACTGTTCTCAGGTTCTTGTCACTCTCTGTAGATTCAGATCTTGCTTTTAGGTCTTTGGAGAATTGGCTGTAATTTATTCTCCAAATATAGTGTGTGATGTAGAGTAGGAAAAAAAAATGCTAAGTCATAATTAAGTACAGCTAGAATAAGATCTACAAGTTTCTAAAAGTCAATAGTAACAGTAAAGTCTAGGACTGTGTCACATTTGTTTTGACAGTTTTATAGTAAATTGAGCAAGGTTCCTTGGAATCCAGCTGCTTGGAAAAGTGTCAAGGTTTAAAAAATCCCAACAGAATAACAAAGCTCTATTTCACTTTCCTTTTATCTTTTTCTAACAGCAAGAATAGAAGGCAGACAGTTTATTTTTTTCCAACATACTTTTATAAGACATAAAACCAAAATACAATTGATGATTTTCATGAGAGAGATTTTCTTTAGAATTACATTTTGTGTTTTGGAGGTTTCAGTATGCTGCAAGATGACTACTGCTAATCTGTTCCACTTTCAATGGAAAATACTTCTAGTCCACTTATGTTTAAGAGAGTCACCAAATTTAGTCTGTTTCCCTGTGAACCCTGAAAGAAAAGTGGAGTTCTTATATGTCAGGGAGGTGAGGAAGGGTGAAACCATCACAGATATGGTTTGTGTGTGTCCTTTCTTTGAGATGATAACATCCTTTGGTTTATTAGAGACAGGTCCTGCTAGGGGGGTACTCTGCTTTCATAGCCTAGATTCACACTTTTGTTGTCCAGCTGGGCTTTTTGTTTCTGGTGGGGTTGTTATTGTTAAAATCTGATTTGGCAGGTGGGCAAGAAGGATGCTGGGTATGGATTACTTTGAGTTAGTGTTTGTTAGGATGGGAATGTGGCTTTTATCTCTTTTGGAAAACATGATGTGACAGTCAATGAAGTGTTGAAAAATGGCATAGCGTTGTTAAGGAAGTATATATCATTGGTAACCTCAGGATATCTTGGTATGTAGTTCCTGATTGATGGGCTCATGGGGGAGGATAGAGGAAAAAACAGCAGCCTGCTGCCCGTCTTAAATTTCTAAATGCCATCCAAGATGCTCAAGAGATAAAGAAGAATTGAAATCCTTATAAGATAGTTAAGGTTATATACTATAACAAATTTGTTGAAGTAATTCAGAGGCTTGAATACTTATATTGCCTTAATAATAGGAGTGTCATCGATTTATCAAGATTGTGCATGCTTGCTCTGAGGTCCAGACTGCAGCTCAATTTGAGTGTGGAAGTCTACAAGTAATGATTAAAAAGGGGAAAAAAGGGATTTAATGGTAGTCTTCCCTTCTAGCTAGCATGATTATTATAAAAGAGAGAGGGGTAGAAAAAGGATGAGAACAATTGCTGTTGTATTGTCTGATCCATTTCTTTAAGCATTTAGGGAAATGGGTGAAATATTCATGTTCAAGAAAACATGGAGGGAGGGAGTGTTTTCAGAAAGATGGAAAACAGTAAGAGAATGGAAGGGAAAGAGGAGAATCAGAGAATTGCAGACAATTTACTTAAATTCAAGAGAAGTACCAGACATCAGAATCTTTGGCAAGTACTTGTCATGGCAAATACATGTCAGAAGGTGTAGATGAGATTCATCTTGCCTTAACACCTGGACCTTTTTTTTTTTTTTTTTTTTTTTTTTTTCTCCTCCTGCACTTCTAAGCAAGCAAAATAAATATATAGCAGATGAAACAGATGTGAGCTAAATCAACCAGTAACTCAGTAGGTGTGCAGACTAATTGTAGAAGCATCTTCTATTCAGTAATGGGGCTGAATGTGTTTCTGGAGGGTTTGTTTTGGGTCTGTTCAGAATACTTGCTTACTTTGCAGGTGATGGTGAGAAGAAAGCAGCAAGAACTTCAGAGGACAGGTTTAGGATAAACATGCTTCAGCAATGGTCTATTAAAAGTTGGGTAAACTTTAGTAAGGACTATTATATGCTACACTTTGGAACAGTTAATTACACGAATACAAGGTGGAAGAATGCCTGCTTAGGCAAAACTGAAGAAAAGATTATAATAGCTGTATTCACACAGTAAATGTGAATAAGCACTTCTGCTGTTTTAAAAATACCCTCAAACTTTATAAACAGCATTACATTATGTTATGTATAATAGGATCTTGGATGAACTGATGTACCAAGTTTGAGTCCATGATTTTAAAGAAAGATGGCATAAAGAGTAGAACTGTGAAGGTAGGAACAATAGAGAGGTAAAGGAATGGTTAAAAGGCTTGTTGAGAGGAGGAGAAGCAGTGAGTTAAAGTGCTGTGAGAGATTCAGGCCAGGTGAGTTTTGTGAAAGTGAGAGAGGGATGTAACCTCAGCTAATGCCTGGGGAGAGCTGTGGGGTGTCAGCTGCTGTAAATCTTAGTTGGAGAAGTTGCATGGATGTCTGTAACAGAAGTGACTGACCTACCAGATGAGGGGTTGGATTAAATGACCTTTTGAGAGCTTCTTAGTTTGTTGTCTTGTTTTATGGAAAATTTTTTTAAAAGAAAATAACAAAGAGCAAAATAAACATTTATGAGTCAACCACAAATGTTACAGAGCAGTATTCCTCAGTAATATCCAGTATGGTCTTTTAATAGGAGATTACTCCTGGGATTTCTCACTCATATGTTTACCAATTACTATCATTATCTTGGTTGTTTTTTCCTAGGGAAAAACAGAACAGAAACAAACCCTAACTCATAAAGTTTCTAACCGGAAGATGAGTGTCAAAAATATCATTCATTTGGGAAATTTAATTGCCAAGTCCTTTTCATAGTCTTCCTTGCACTGTGTCATACGGCATTTTACTCTTGTAGTTTAGAAAACAGTGCAAAATAACAAAATGTCTAAGGTATTAGCTTTCCATTCTGTCTATTATTAACTGCATATTCTGTTTATAGGGACTAACTGTAGCATAGAGTGATCTAAAAGTTTTATTATTCAGGAAGCAGCTCTTTAGCTCATTTACATGACAAGGAGCATTTTTGGAAGATCTTTTATGTTGAGTTACTGTCAAGGCAGCAAAGCGTATCACTGGTAACTTTATCGCAGTTATCTAGCTAAATATTACTGAATTTATTTATTCATTCATTTATTTATTTATTTTAACCAGCACCATACTTTTTGTGTATTTTTATTTTGATTTTTTTTCTCTGTACCTTTTCCAAATAGATGTGCATTAGAGGACAAAAGTTGTAACTCTAAAAATGCTAGATGGCACATAGCAGTGACATGAGCATTTTTCTGTAAAATGCATCCATTATCTAATTTGTTACCTTCCTGCTTAAGGAAAAGATGTATATACCATTCCTCAATCTCTCTCTGTACTCCAATATAACTTGTGGATCTTTTAGCAAATTTGAGACAAGATGTTAAAGTTGTTGAGGTCTTATATGTTGCATGAAAATTGGTGTTGACATGGAGTAGAGTCTCATGCTAATGCTCCCACTGTGAAGAAGGGAGAGTTGTGCTCTTATCACCTTTATTTTCATTATGTGGTGTTAGAAGGAGCTAGATGCATCACTATTTGGGAGAAAAAGGAACAAGATAAGAGTAGTGCATTGAGAATTCCAGGAATAAACTGGCATGTAGTGGCATGGCTCTGGGGATGTTGAGAGGATATGGGCTATTACAATGACACTTATTAGGAATATCAAGGAAAACTGAGGAGTGTGAGGGATGTGAGAGATGCCAGTCTAATTAGTTTAGTTGCTCAAAGAAGAGTAGTGTTAAGGTCCTGGAATTGTTTCTTCTGTTGGCTGAAATTCAGGCACAGGTGACCAAGTATTGACTGCAAATTAAACAAAAAAGTCTACGGTATTGTTTGTGATGATACTTTGGTTGTACCGAAGAGACTTTCATAATACTGTATGGACAATTTTGTGCCTTGTGTTTCATTTCCCTCTTGGAATTATTCCAGACCACTGTGGCACCTCTGTGGTTGCATTTGCCATTGCTTCCAGCTTTTCCTTTAAGAAATGTTAGGAGTTGCTCTTCTATAGCAAGCATTAAAGAACACCTGGAGAAAAATAGAAGGCATATGTTTGCAATCACATCACTCATAGAAGAGTCCAAAGTTACAAATCCACAGTCAAAATTAAAATTAGAAACATGGCATCACATGTTATTACCCATATCTAGCATCTGATATTAGACAGGTTGCACATCTGATCTCACTGGCTAGCAACCCTCATATTACACCAATTTATATTTCTACAAATATTCTGAGTGAAAATAACTATTCTGCCAAAAATTACTTAGAGGAGTGAAAGGTCCTTGGGGGTCTTGGGTGAAAGGGGAGATCTGACATATGTCTTGTATTTTCATATTGTTTCCTTTCTGTGTATTAAGCATCAGCTCAGATATTTTGAAAGCAGCAACAAGTGGTCCATATTTAAAGGAGTGCTTAAGTTTTTTTATACATCAGTATTTAAACTTCTGTATTTCAAAAATAACTTAGTAGAGCTTTAGTATTGTTATTTCCTCATATTTCTCCAAGATAGGTATGGTTCTACCCATTTACCACACAGAAAAACAGATATGGAGATGTCACCTGTGGTAGTCAGGACTGTGGATTATTATGTGCTCTGCAACTCATCTGAATTTGTTTTTTATACCTGTGTCCAGATGTGCTTGGGGCAAGAATTAAGCAAATGCTTATCAGCTGGCTTAGTCTAAAATTGGAGAAGAGTAACAATGTCAAATGTTACAGGTTTTCCTCTAGTCAAAATATTTGACTTTTATTTCCTTTTTCATTTATTCTTAAAAAGATAAGAAGGAAGACTAACATCTCAGAATGCCACCATAAAAAAAAAAAAAGTGAATAAAATAACTAATCTGGAAAGAGTTGAATTATCTGAATGATAGCAAAAAATCACAAAATCTTTTGTTTGAGAAAGCTCTGACCACCTACAGGCATGCAGATCTGTTCTCCATTTCACATGAAGATCTCTATTCTGTCTACCTCTTAATGTGAATTACTCACCATATGCTGGGACTAACTTTCAGGTGTTTTCAAGGTAATTGGTGTTATTGTTGCTCTTCAAAGAGCAAACTGTTATAAAAGCATCTCCTGCAAAATGCATAAATAATGTTCATGATTTGCATAAAATGAAGTCAAGAACCCAGGTCCTCTATCTTGCAGATATCTACTTTCTAAATGAATCCCAGACCACGAATAAGATTATTAACTATCCAGATGATGAGCACCCCTAGATCCTTGAGTCTTGGACGACATAAACCCACATTATCATCTTTTCACAATGCAGCTCTGTGTGTTGGTAACATTAATATAGTACTTTCACTGGTGCAGTAGCAAATAATATAGTTGATAGGTAGCTCACATACTGAAGGTAATTAACAGAAATTTTTCCTATCATTCAGGAATCTCATAGAATATGATAGAACACTTGGTTTTCAACTTTCCTAATCACTGCTTTGAAACTTCATAGTAAAATTTAAATTAGTGAATGTAGTCTCATCTTTTATTCTACTGCAGATCATGCTGATGTTTCTATAAGGTTAATTAAATTGTACAGCCACAGAAGACAAACATTATAATTTCTATGCAGAGAGGATATGTTTGCATCCTCATCAAAATATCGATGACATCTATTTCCTGTGGCCATGATTCAGATTTGCTCTCTGGAGCAAGACTCCTCAAAGAATATAAGCAGTAATCCATTTTGTATCAAAAATCTGAGTCACTGAACTCTTCCAGCCTGAAGAGATAGTGTGAGATAACGAGGATTTTTTTCTGTTATTTCCATGTTCCAGTGTGAAACAGCTAGCCTCAGTTACCTGGTTTCTCCTTTTATGTTTTTATCACTTTTGGGAGAAATTGTTTCTACAAAGTGTATGTATACTGGGTTCCTGCTCTGAATTTATTCCTGCAGAAGTCTGTTTTTCTCTGCTGAGTATTGAGGAGCCACAGGAAGTTACCCACGTACCAAGAGCTACCCCACGTGAGCTTTCTTGGAGACTTGACACTATATTCAGTGGGGTGAATATCCACCCTATCTGGAAACCAGACAAAACTTTTAAGTTTTTCAAGATGTGATTGTTACACAAATAGCATTTTTTTTTCCTTTTTGTGTGTGTGATTGTTGTTAATACCCTCACATCTTGAAGTAGTACTATCTGTACAGTAGTGTGCAGTATCTGTACAGTAGTACTATACATAGGATAAACTTGATGGAAGGAGTACAAGTACAATTATTTCCTATGATACTATACTGAAGAATACTTATCACATGCAGCTGAATGGCTGAATGAGGTTTTGTTTAGACAGATGATGCAACAGACTGGAGATAATGGGAAAAAAAAACATTTGTAGAAGAGAGATTCAGGAAATATTGGCGAAGTTACTGTCCAAGTTTAATTGCTCTGACAGGCCAGTGATCAACCGACCAGCCTGTGGTGATTGTTGCAATCTCAATCAAAACTTGGTAATTAAGACCATGAGTGGCCTTTTATGAATTATTGTTAGTATTTGACTATCATTATATATATTTTAAAATCCAGTATTAAGCTAGAAGAACTTTTTAGACACTTGGTATCTCTGATTAGACAAGCCTGAAAAGCTCTTGCATGGAAGGGAAACTTAAAGTCAACAACTAAATAAATCATTGGAAGGAGCAGTCTTGGTTTCATCGATATGTTATACTGAGGGAATTTATTATGTGAGCAATAACAATTTCATATATAGTCCCTGAGGAGCTGTGATTGTTGAGCAGTCCTCAACTTCATTTCCAGCTGTATAAAAAACTAGCTGGCAAAAGCATTTTGGACAGATAACAAGAAGGCCAAAGTAAAATTATGTACTTCCCATAGGAAATTGGACCCCTGATAGTCATGTAAAACTGCAGCTTAAATCTGCCCTGTCAGCAGGGAAATATAAGTGAATCCAAAAGAATAGATCATGTAGCAAATTGATACCATAGCCATCAGCACAATCCCTTCTTTAGGTATCCAGCCTGGAGCACAACTTGAATAGATCATGCTGTCTCACTTTGAGTAAACTTCCAGCAAGCCTGAAGGCTATTTGTGTTTTGTGAAGATCTAAGTGTTCTTTGGCATTGTCTGGTTTTACTACATTTCAGGGTGTTGGCCTGACCTTTAATCCTCAGTTGGCCTGTCATTCAACATTCGAAATATCTGAATGCTTGGTTCAGCTTTATAAGGGGTGATCACTTTGATCCTAGATCAAAGATAGAAGAACAAAACTGTTTTAATTAAAATGTTGTAGCGTATTTCAGAGATAGCATGGTAGAGTTTTCCAGCATGCCTGATTCTGTCAGATTATAGAAGCAAAGTCTTGAAAGATAATGCTCCTTTCCTCTCTTTCCCCAGACTGCTGAAAATTGTTCATGTTTTCAGTGTGTAAAATGCAGCTCCCTTTGAACATATCCTAGGGGATGGACTTGGAAAAAGGTTATGTTACTTAATGTCTAATTAATGTATTGTAGTTTTTTAAAGCTCTGCCTTTTGCTGCAATGGAGAACTTTCAAGGTTCCTGACTTCTAAAGGTTGCAAGCAAAAGCTGAGCAAGTTTCTGGGAGCCTGATTTGAGGGACCAAGACCCTAAGTTTTTTCCTTTTCAAATTATTTCTCCCTCTGCTTCCCAAAAAACCACAAACAGCCTGCTTATTGGTGTGTGAGTGGGTGGGTGGGTGGTTTTTGTTTTGGTTTTGTTTGGTCTGTGTGTGTATGTGTGCAGTATGCTGGATTTTCCCAGGGTCCGGCTGTGTCTGAAAATGGATCGTGTGTTCCTTGGCATACAGATTTTGTTTGTGCTAGAAACACTCATGCCAATTGTCTTAATTAGAAATAAGTGTGATGATTTTCCAGAAATAAGGTGTCCTGTCTGGACTAGTATCTGCCTCTGTCCAGTATGTGAATGCCATTAAGTTGTCAAATCAGTGGCTTGTGCAAGTCTGCTGTTGGATGGGTGTTGTCAGTGAAGGGAATGCTCAGTATTGTATTTTAGGAATTAGAAGGTTGATACTCCTATAAATGTGAGGTGTTTGTAGCCATGGAACTGATAGGAGAAGGTTGTGGGTTTGGTTGAATGTACTTATCAGCTTCCAGTACAGTCTGTTGGGGTAGAATTTTTCAAGGAGTGTGCCCACAGTGAAGAGTAAGCAGTGGTCTTCACTGGAAGCCACAAAGCAAGACTTGAGATTGACCATTTCATAGTTGCCTTATTTCTTATTATTCCTTTTCTGAGCATGAGGTGTTTTTTTCTCATTTAGATGGCCTCTTGGTCTGACCCAGAAAAGAATATTGCTTGAATTATGTTTGGGAGGTTTATCACCTGCTCTGAGTCTTCTGTATTGATCAGGACCTGATCTGGAGTGCTGAATCTCAGGACTGAAGGATCTTGATAGATCACAGGGACATCATTGCTGCTGCTTTCCCCGGTCAGGTTGTAACCTGTTGACCTCTAGGAGTTTGCCTCTGAGATGGATATTGATCTTTGTAACACTCAGGTCTGTACTACTATTGGGACCTTGTGCATCAAACTTTAGGGTATCACCACTTACAAGGTACAATGGGGCTGCTTGTCCAGGAGATTGTTGTTAGTACTGAAGTCCTCTGTGCATTGGGGTAGGTAAACAACTCAGTAGAGTCCTTTGGACTGAGCAGTGCTTTGGGATAGTCTGGATGGGCCAGGTGGGTCTATTACATGACTTCAGGGCTGTATGCTTTATCATTCAGTCCAACAGCAATGTTGTTAAGTATGGGGCTGGTCATATCACCCTGTCATTGTTTCACATTCTGTCACAGTAGCAGCCTTCTCAAATTAAACTGGTGTTATCACTCTGCTCGCTAAGGATGAAGCTGAGTCAGAGACAAATGTTCTCCCAACCCCAGATAGGGTCATCTTTATTACAGCCTGGTGACTGCATTCAAGCTCTACAACCTGTGCTACCAGAAGCTGTCTTGGGGCATACTTGGTAGATGTGCCTTTTTGGAAATTGCAATTCCATACCACATGTGCAGGAGTTACCAGAGATGCTCTTCAGTAACTTCTCACATTGAAGATTGGGTATCGCAGAAATTATTTGAAGAAACTGAATTCAAAATGGGAACAAGACAAATGACTCTTCTTTGATAATGTTTCAAGAAAGGAGCAATAAAAGTCAGTGGGGCTTGACTTCAGGATATTGGTCGAAAGCTCCCATCTTCAAATGCAGTATGGTAATAATTAGACCGTCAGTGGGACTCACCACCTGAATGGACTTCTTCAGATGGGTTTTTCTTCTGAAGCAGGGAGTCTCTTACAACATTTAAGTTGTTAATGCTGGCTTTAGTTTGATTTTTTTTTCTCCCTGGTGTTCATCTTGGATTTTGTATGAGTAGAAAATCTATAGCTAAGTGGTTATTTATTTGAATCATGTGTGTCAGTCATTGTGCAAATCAAAATGTATGATGCTGAGCATGAGGGCAGAATTTTTCATTTACTGACTTAAGTCCAATGACCCTCCCCAGATAATCCCTTTCCTTTCTCAGTTTGTGGGTAAGAAAATAAGGTAAGTGGGCTTTCATTGATGTCAGTAGAAATATTTCAGAATTTAGACAAAAAACAATTGAAACTCATTCTGGCTTAGCTCCATGCTTGTTTCTTCTAGATTTGATTTTCTGCTTTGTCTTCTGTAGCAAAAGAAACCTTTAAGCTTTTCACCTGCTTCTCTCTCTTCATGAGTCTTTCCCTCTGGGTATTTTCCTGATAATATATGGTTTTGTTAGTTTTACATTTGAAATGGGATCACAGGTTTGGTGATATTGACTAAGCACATAATTAGAAAACCTACAGTGGCTCTGCTTTGTTTTTCATGTTATGCAGGCAGTCTACAAAGATCACCAGTTAGCTAAAACAACTGTGAAGTATTTCTTGAAGAGATAATTTAAGAGGCTATTTAAAAATATGTTTGTGTGATTAAAAATTTTAAATTGGTGCTGCCTAGTCACAAATGATAATGGAAGCAGAAGTTAGGATGGATTAGTGGATTTCCATGCTCCTCTGCACCTCATCTGTTTTTATTTCTAGCCAAATACAGCTGAAGATCACTTTGAAGTTGTGTAATCAAGAGGCACCTTTTTTCACTGGGCAACTTTTGGAGTAGGCTGTGGCATGCAAAGATAAGTTATAAGCAGGAGCTGCCAAACTTATGGAATTGGTTCCTTTTTTCCCTGCCTATTTGAATGATTTCATAGTACTCTCTCAAAATATTAGCTGATTATTTTATTTCTGTAAACGACTAGGACAACTTTATAATATTTTCCTTTAGCATGTAACACATATATAAAAATGTGCTTTCAGACAAAATGTACTTGAATTTTAATTAAATGCAAAGTTCTCTATCTTTCCCCTAATAGTACTTCTTGTTAATGAGATAGATGAGTCTGCTTGGAGTCACAAATCTGTTTAGGAGCAGTGGGAAGTTTCAGACATAAAAGACATAAAAGTAGCTCATTCTCAGTACTCAGCAGGTTGCTGTACTTGTTTTTAACAACAGCCTTTCCACAAAATCCTGCTTTATGCAGATATGAAGGAAGTAGAAAAAGAAGCATTGCTGAAACACATGCTGAAAGGGTAATGCACATCCTGATCTCATGGCATAACCAAACCACCTGTAGTTGTTGACTCTCTGTAATTCAGTAATTCATCACAAGAGCAGCCATGCATCTTGTACACTTTGCTGCTCTGTGTTTTTTGTTGGTCTGTCCTTCGACAGATGTCCCTCTAATGTGAGGATCATCCATAGGGAAGAGTGCTTTGTGATCACATGTTCTTAAGTTTGAAGAGCTTGCTGGAAAGCTTTGATTGAGCTGCATGGGTGCTAGTACCTTTTAGAAGTGTCCTTGCAGGTCATTTGCAGGCTGAAGTCAGCAGTGCATCAATGTGTGCTTGTTTCACATTGTCCATGGTACCCTTTATGACTGTAAGAGCGAGGTGAAGCTAGCAGGCAGGCTTGGAGGTTGCAGGGTTGTTGTGCTCTAGTGCAACTCTCTCTGTTGCTCACACATGCAATTGCTTTTGGTAATTTAAGGAGAATGGCTTTAACCTTGGCTTACCAGGAATTGAAGTCTGAAGTACAAAGAGAAGTGGAGGAATGAGGTCCAGAGGAGCACTTCAATGGCAGAATTATAAGTGAGCCTTTCACACTTCTACTGGTGGCCCTTCTCAAGTACCTGTGCAGAAACACACATAGGAAATGAAAAGGAGGATATGAGAAGGCTGTGCACCATCACAGGACCTTTTTAGGGTCACAAAAATGTAGTGTGGCATAGTTCATGCAAATGATGCGCTGCCACGGATGAATACAGACTCTTTTGGAAGTACCAGCTGGAAAGATGGAAGAAAAGTTTGTGCTCCAATGGAATAGTGGCTTGGATTTGCATAACTAGATTTACTTCAGAGGGAGTAACAAGCCGGTCGAGATCAGAGGACATGAATGTGTTTCACTGAGCATCTGTTGCAGACTATTTGATTGAGAGAAGGAATTGTATGAAGCCTTCTTTAGAGAAATGGAGGAAACTTTAATGGAAACAGTGCTTCTTGAGAGCAACTTTTACCTGCAGATATGCAGGTAATGGAGCATAATATGGTGTGGCATCAGCAATCAGGATCTCAGTGTTGCAGATGTTTTTCAATGCAAATGCTGCCCCCATCATCATCCCTAGCTGATGGCGATGAAAATCACGGGGGAAGGGAGGAAAGCGACCAATGGGATTAGAACCCTGGGCTTCAGGAGAGGTGATGTGGCCTTCCATAATATGTTGATAGCTAAGGTGATGAGATATTATTTGATTAGGCAAACTACAAAGAAGATGAAAAACTGCCCAGACTTCTGGGCTCAAAGGCCCATTTCCCCAGGACAGTCTTTGAGCCTTCCATGATTTGCAGCTGAGGGCTGTTGTGTGCTAAGAGGAGCCCGAGTTTCTATAATACAGTTTCATATAAATGCTCTATACAGACACTTCTTATAGTTCTTAATACTTTGTCAACACCTATAAATTTAGCATAGCCAAAGAAAGGCAAAACCAAGTTGTAAGAGCAAGGCATGGGTAAAATTTAGGACTGACATCTTTGCAGATGCACAATTCTTTTAAAAACTGGAATCTGTTAAAGAAATGGGTACATTATATTTATTAATCAGTATTGTGTTGTCACTCTCCAGATTTATTATGAAACACATTTTTATAACCATAAAATAATGAGTAAATGAATAAATAAAAAAGAATGTGTCTGTGGATGCGTAATCAAAGCAATTCAGCCAGCTGATCCATACCAGATGTCAGCAGTTTTTTATTTTAAACCATGAGTAAGGCATTTTGAAATTTATCTTTACTTTTCAGATGCTCTGGCTGAATATTTCTACTTTACTGCTTCTGCTTCTTATGCCAAGGTTCTGAATCACTGTTACAAAAATTATAGAAGGAATATAAAGGTTTTCCATTTCTCTCGTGCTACCATATTAATGTGTACTGCAAGTCTGCACAGCCAGGACTAGTGTTGAATCTAAGTTAAAGGACAGCATTGTCAGCCAATTTATTGCTCATTCCTGCATTGCTTAAAGACTTACGATTTTCCGACATGGGGCAGTAGGTATCCAAAAGTAATGATGACAAATTATTTCAGAAGACATTAGGCTTCAGAAGAAGGGTTTGCAGGCAGAGTCCACAGTTTGAAGGTATTTTAGATGCTGTATTGCATACTTGTATGTCCAAAGACAATCATTAAATAAGCAGTAAGGACCTGCACAGAAAACCACTTGTCTTTTGGTTCTTTTTTATTCTACTTAATATTTGCAGTATCAAAAAATAATGCTGTGGTTCTCAGAATTTTTCGTGTGCAATCATTTGTTACCTGGCGGGTTTGAAAACAAAACAAGATAGAAGCTTTACTTTCACTGTTGCCTATGCTAAGAGATACTGAACAACTTATGCTTTTTTTACTTGATGTGTCTGGGATAATAACGCAGTCAAAGAATTTTTTCAGTGGATGCAGTGATTCCTGCTCTGTCTCTGAGCACTTCAGGCATACACAGTGCTCCGGTGCTCCGAGGGCAAAAACAATGGGTCTTGTGCCAAGGTGTGCTCCTTGGTTAAGTGTGCTTTGAGTGTTTCAACATTAATGATCACAGATGCCTGTCTGTTCAGGGGGGTGCCTGATGCCTGTGAGGTGCTTATTGCACCAGTACTATTACTGAGGGCTTCAAGGTCTGTGTGCCTGCCTGGGAATGCAGATAACTGGTTCAGTGGAGCGTGAGAACAGATGATAACAGTACAAGTCTAGTGGCATTTAAGTGATGTCAAGTTTATCTTTTATGTACACCAAACAGGTGAATTTAACATATTTTACTTTGTTTTTTTTTCCCCCTACCATTGTTCTGTGTGCCTGGGTATCACTCTCCCATGTTCGCTGGTGCCTTTTACAGTGCTGGGAAAATTGGTGCCCTATCTTTTTGAAAGGGTGTGCCAGAGGTTTCTCCAGCAGGCAGTGTACTTCCCTTGTGGTGCTGCAGTGGTTTTGGCTGCCAAGCTTGTGGAAGAAGGGTGCTTACAGGCAGATGAAGCCTCTCTTGAGGCATAATAGGTCAAGAGGGAGCAGTGACATAAGAGAGTTAAAGATGGTTATTAAATGCTAGTAGTTCCTTCTGAGTGCTTGTAGAGAGCTGAACCACAACTTACTTCACACAAAAGACCTCAGTGATGAATAAAACTGGGAAGCTGATTTTTAAAATCAAACATACCAGGGTGTTTCTGTCATTACTAAACACTACATCTTGAAGTAGAGCTTTGTGGAATATGTTTGAGATACCATGGAAGTAAGATAGATGTGTACTCTGTCAAATGTTTAAAATATAGTTGGTGCTAGTGATGGTGATGAGGACTAGTGTCTTTGAAATTTAGTCTCAGAGAATTCAAGTTTTCCACTTTGTTTGCATCTCACTATTTAGATTTAAAAGGAGATGAGTACCAAATGAGGCTTGACTCAAAAAAGCCCTATCTACTTTCTATCTTACCATAAAACCCACTTCCCAAACAGGTTGCAGATGAGATGAGATTTTGCTTGATAAATTTATAACAGTACAGGCTCTTGTTTCACTGACAGAAAGCACCAAGTTGCTTTCTAGGGAGCACATCTTCACTCAGCCTTAGCTACAAAAACTGGTCACTTAGGCAGAAATGATGGGTAATGTTTTGCAAGTATTGTCCTTTGTCTCTTTCCTGGTTTAGTAAAAAACATTTGCACTTCTTAAGTGGAAGTATACTAGAGGACAATAGTGATTTTTTTTTTTATATTTTTTTTTTTTTTCTTCCTAGATTTGTACAGGCTGGCACCTGTAGCTGTTCTGGAGATCTTCAAGTGCCATGGTCCTCTCAAATTCTTTTTCCTCTTTTAAGTGCTTGTGTGTGGGCTGCCTACCTTAGCATTCTTTTGGCCCACAACTGGAATGCCAAGTGCTTGAAAATGAAAACTTTGCATGTCAGTTGGAGGTATCAAAGTTGTACTGACTTTAGTTTGGGGTTAGTGTTTCTTAATTGGTTACGGGATTGTATGTGGCCTTTTTAGCACTGAATGCATAATAATTGTGTGGACTGTATTCCAAATGGAGATAATTCCCACTGAGATAGTCTCCCCAGCTGTGTTCAAAGTGTGTTGTGTTGGTTAAAACAGTTTCCCTGTAACTGATTACCAGCCCTAACTATGGTGCTAATTACATTTTGTAATTATCAAATTTCTCATAAATGTATGCCAAGAACTTCTCTTTTTAAGCAGAGGTTTTTGCTGAATTTTGTTTGCATTTCTGTTTAGTTGTTATGGATCTTGACATATGTTTTTAAGGCGGTAGAAACCAGCGTAGCTTCTTCCAAAAAACTTCAGTAAATATTTTTTTCATTCTGCATGCTTCTGAGCAGACACCTGCGTTGGTGATTGAAGGTGGGCTGGCTCATGCAGGAATACAAGTTAATTAGTCAATCAGAGGCTACAGTTCTTGTTTTTATTCAGAAAATGGTATTTTTTACAAAGGGCAAAAATATTCTTTTGAAGCAGACGTCAAGGTGTGAATGGAGTTCCTATATGTGTATATTTATACATTACAGTTTATAGGCTTCAGGCAGTTCTGCCCACTCAAAATTGCAATGTCTTGTGTCAGACATGAAGCCTTGAAATTCAAATGTCCTATTCTGAAAACCTTGGTATCAGGACTATATGGAGGACTAAAATTTATTTTTTGTGATAACTTGCAAAACTAATCCTGTAAACATAAATTAGCTAAATAGAAAGTTTAATAAAACAAAGCAATTAAAAAAAAGCACACTTTTTCAGTTTAGGGTTTTGTTGATTTTTAAACTATTCTGAAATAAAGATGTCAGCTGCATTTCCTTAATTGATATGGCAGTTCAATACAATTTAATGTTAACATTCTAAAGAAAGCAAATCCTGAAGCAACAGCTCACCCCAAGCAGTGGTCTGATGTAAATGAAACGTTCTGAAAACAACTTGGTGTTATGGGAAGAGAAATCATGCTCAGCACCATTCCTCTTGCCACGTTGACTGGCATCTGCTCTGTGGGGAGCAATTTGCCTGTCCTGCCAAGGAGAAAAAAGTTTGGTAACGCTCTGGCAGCTGTTAACGGCGGTGACTCAGCCAGCAGACAGATCTGAAGAGAAAACACATCTATTCTAAAAGCAGAATTATATAAAGGCTCCATTCCTTTTACTTAGAGATCTTATCCTTTCCTGCCTTCAAGCGCTCAGAATCAGATGCTGGCAGGGGTGTTCTGCTGTTGTTTTTGCTGGTATCTCTTGCTTCTGAAGCTGGGTGGTGATTGGGAGCACAGCTGAAGGGTCAGCTGGCTGACCTTTAAACACAGCATATATTGACCGCCCATTTTCCTTCTCTATTTGCTGCTTCATGGAAATACTGTTCCGCTGCATTGTCTGAGGGAAAAGATTTAAATATCAATTCATACTACTCATGTCTTTGGGAGTTTTTGAAGTTAACAGCATTGATAGTTAATGGAATTGATACCTCTTGTTAACTTTTATCTCTCTGACTTGTATTTAAACGCTGTGTGGCCATAATGACAGTGATAAGGCCGATGCCAGAGAGACACCATCTCCGTGCAGTTAGCAGAGATGAGATTTGATTCTAGTGCTGCTGGTATTATTTTGTCATTTATTTATTTATTTATTTATTTATTTTGCCTTCCTCTCTTCCACGTTGTTCCTTTGCAGACGGTCATGACTCAGGTGCTGCAGGTTGCTGCTAGCCCTCAGGATTTATGAGTTGGGTTTCATAGTGGGTAGCGCAATCCTGGTGAGAATTTGATGTATGAAGGGTCATGGTTTATCACTCAGGGCTGGTGTGGTTGCAAGAAACATGTGGTCACACTGTAGGGACCGATTATTTCTTAGGTCTGTTCACCAGCAAGGAAATACTGAGAAAAGATTATAAAAAAGAAAATTTTTAGCGGTGGTGATTTTTTAGTTCAGCTTCAAATAAAGTATGTACATTATTGTATGACTCCCATCAAGAGAGAACCCACATAAGTCCAGTATTACAGAAGAAAAAATGTGTTGTTTGTTGTTTTTTTTTTTTGACTTTGAATGTTTATCCTGCATGAATTGTTGCTTATTTATGCCACTGTAATCAGGGGATCATTTGAACACTGTCAAAGGGAGCTCAACAGAAAACTCTGTTAGTGTGTAGTTCTTAAAAGTGATGTTTTTGTCAAGTGCTTTAGGCTGTGTTAGGCTCTTGAACAATTCCACACTAGGAAAAAAACCCCTAAAATATTCTTCTGGCTACTATTGGTGTGTTTGTTTATGTGTTTGATTTTTGTGACACAATAAAACAGACCATTTTCTTGGTATTTTGTATAATGGCAGTGCAGAATGTTATGACTCCATCTACTTGGCAAAATGTCTTGCTGCGATATAAATAGATTTCTAATGACTGCAAGGCTCTGTGCCTAAGAAATTTCCTTGTAGATATCTCATTACAGAGCCAGCATCATTAATAAAATAGCTGAAATATTTTGCAAATGCAGGAATAGTTTTTACATCAGTAACTGCAAGGAAAATACCTACCATATGCATAATTTGAGGCTGATTTAGAAACTGTAATTTATCATAATTATCTACATATTATAATGGCAAAACACAGTTAATTGCTTTTGACTGGACTGGTATTATGATGAGGAGGAAAGTTAACAGCAGATGGCCCTACTGTCAAAACTGTAGACTCTTAACCAAAAATGAAGTAGCAGACTGAACATAACATGTTTCTGGCTCCCTTTTCTGATTTTCAGCAGTAGGTATGAATTAGCATTTGGTGGGGTTGTGAATGTTTACATAGCAATAGAAATAGTCTTACACGGGGACAAAAATAGCAAAGAAAGCTTGACTAGATAGGATTCCTCATTATATTATGGACTAGACTTTCGAAAGAATATTGAGTTGTTTAAAATTTTGAACTGCACTGGAAAGCAAATTATTTCAAAAAATATTGAGATCTATTGTAACACTATTTTCTGCCCTTTTACTACCATATGTGCATCTTCTGCTTCCATAGAGCATTGAAAAAAAGTGCTTTGTCTTCTGTCCCTGTCTGGCTGTGAACAAATAAATTAGCTGGTGGTTGAAAAACCAGGTAATTTTGCTGTGCTTCAAATAAGTTCAGCTTTTCTCATCAGTTGCAATATGCCTGAAGGATTTGTCTTATATTAATCATGATGTGGATGCACAGATGTGCTGCTGTAAAAATCCTAGCATTTCCACTCATGGAATGCCTCAGAGAATTGAAAAAATTAAGATTACATTTGTACAAAGTTAAATTACAGAATAGGGGAGAAAGGATTTTTTTTTTTTTTCTTTTTAATGTATTTTTTTTTTAAAATGTCTAGCCAGAGAGAATCACAATAAGCAGGTGGTACATTTATACTGCTGGATGGTCAATGAAAGTAAATTATCTGCTTCAGTTGATAGAAAAGAAATGCTGGTCTGATCACCCTAAATAAAGGTGACATGTTATTTCTGAAACAGTGCTAATACGAAAATGTGGTTTAGACTCCAAGTTTGTTTGTATGTACGTATATACAGTTTGTATGTGCTTGGTCTTATAGATTTTATAACACCAGACTAGAACAATGGGTGAATTTATTGGAAAGCAGATCTCATCTCAGGGAGAGATTTATTCCTTGCTTTGTGACAGATCAGAACTTACCCAGATGTGCCCATCGATGGGGCAACATAATTTGTTCATCGTAGTAACAATATGTAAAAGAAAAACAGTGGGACAGATATTTTACACTCAGTTTTTCCTTTTATAAACCCTAGGGTAAAGATTACAGAAGATATTCTATTTTTTTTAAGTGCTAACTGAAGTAAATTAGTATATTTGTTAGATGTGAATTAATTGGTAAGGCATAAATGGTCTACTAAAAACTTTTTCTTGAATCATTAACAGTGAGATTATGCATATTTCTATATATCAATCTTTTAAGTTTTTTCAATACATTGTCATTTGGTATTGTTGCTTATGAAAAATGATAGGCAAATCTGTTACAATCTATCTTATGCCTGTTTCAGGAGAAAGTTTTTTAAAGTATACCTTTGTCCACTAGGCTGTATAATCTTGACCCTTGCTTCAGCTAATGTAGGTAGATAGTTTAATAGTATAACTTCTTTTAAACTGTTAGGTAGGAATATAGGGAGGTATTGCTCAAACTTTCTTAGTGTGTTCACGACCTAAAAGTATACACTGTGAATGCTTTGCTACACGTATTAATTAGTGCAAGAAGTACATATATTTTTTTGGTCTAGCCTACTGGGTCATAGTAGACACAAAAATAGGTATTCTTGGACACTCTAAAAATCAGCTGTACAAAAGCTTGTCATAAATTTGCCATTCTTTATTTTTCCTTGGAATCATCCTTGTCTCTGTAGGAGGCTCTTCAGATATGTTTTCTTTGAACTTCTAGTAATGTGGTATTTTGCTTTTACCCCATGCTGGTCTTCTGAGAATCGTCTAAGAAGGTTTTTGTGATCCAAGTGAAGTTCCAAGTTCAAATTAATTAAAATATCTCATTATTTAAATCTGATTCATGTACTGCAGAGGGTGTTTTGGAGGCTTTAATGAAGAAAGTTCAAATTAAAATGAAAAAATGTAGTTATTCACTTATGTCCTGCTAGTATTTCCCTACATTCCCTTACAAAATACTAATGTGGTACACAGGAATCTTGGAATTAGGTTGAAGAGCGTAATTTCACAAGAGTTTCTGAACATTTACCTGCTAATATATATTATAAAATGGAAGTCTTGTACAATTCTCACAACATCCTAGCTGCAGATGGAGAAACTTATTTCTTGTTCCTTCTCTGCAGTTTTGCTGCACTCTTTTTCACTCTCCAAAACCTGAGCAAAAAGGCAAACATTTACAAAAATTCATTGATTTCGTTGGTTAAAATTTTGCCTATGAAGTTACCATTTTTACTATGACTTCTTTTTTTGTCTTACATTTTTAACCCCCGTCAAACTTCTCATTCACTTTTTTTTATTGTTCATCATAACATTTTGCTTTCACATTATAAGGACTATATTACATATATTTTGATGAATCAGCAGAGGGATGAATATGCTAAATACCAAGTTTCCAAAAACCTTTCTGTAAAATAATCCCATTTGTTTGTAGCAGCTTGACAATTGAATGCTTGAGGAAGGAAACAAGGCAGAAAAACAGAAAACCAATTTAAAACTATATATCAAAAAAGATAAACATTCTGATTGTGACATGAAGCAATGAATACAATTGTTATAGCAAAATTAAAACAGTAAGTAAGGAAGTCACCTGAAAATTATGATGTGACATCTTTAGTCCAGTAAAATGTTCTGGCATGAGTTAAACAATTTGATCTTACAACGATGGCTTAGGTCTAGAGCAAAGGAGTGGTAATCTCCATCAGTGTGCTTTTATGGGAAAATCTTTCTTCTCCCTTTAACTAATAAGAATTAAATATCCTTGTGCTTAGCTTCTTAACGTATGTATAGTCACATTCGCCCTATTTCAGCCCTGAATAGTACTCAGCTCTCTTCCTCTATAGAATTAATGTTCTTGCTTCAAATATGACATCATGGTTAAGCTGTGAAAGGACTAACTGCCTGATTTTTACTGCTGCAGAATGATTAATGTGGGTATTTTTTCCTATTTCTTACACCTGAAAAAAAGTTTAGGGGAAAAAAAAAAAAGATATTTATTCAAAGTGTGTCTTAAGTTCATAAAGGCTTGAAGGCTGGCACTGTGGTGTTGCGTATGGCAGCAAACCAGCAGATTTTGGCAATACAGACACAATGCAATGCCTCTCATATTTTTCTTTCTGCTGCTGGAACAGTAAGGCTCCAAAGGCCTGCGTTGGCAGGTAATGAGATCTAATAAGCATGGGGAAAAGGGGTGGGTGGGAAAGGAAGAATAGAGGAATATCCATATTCATTATTTAATCAAATAAAATTCTTCTGGAGGATTCTGGGAATACTCAAGCCTTGCTTCAAAAGCTTCTCTGTGATATCTGTAAACAAATTACCTTACGAATAACTTCTTAATCAGGGAAGAGTAGAGCTGTTCTCTACTTGATCTCTCCCTTTGGGTGGTCTCAGTCAGTGAGCAGCAGCCTTCCTCCTGATGGCTTGCTTTCAGAAAAGCTGTATGGTATTATGCTGACAGCTGTAGACCTCTTTTTGTTAGGCATAACAAACGTCCTGTGCTGAGGACAGCATCAAGCCCAGCTTGCAGTATGCCCAATTAGAGAAGCTAAAATCTCATTTGTTTCACCATGGGAGTCTCTGAAAGCACACCGTTTTGGCCTCATTACAGTATTTTTAACTTTACAAAAACAATTTCATTATGGAAATTAAAGAAGCTCATTTAGTCTTAGCATTTGTGCTGAACTTAATAAATTCCACAAGTACATCAGCTGCCCTAGTGTGCAAGCTTTTTATTTGTTATCTCAGTAAAAAGTTGTTTTAAAAATTATTTGCAGAGACTTTCATTAAGGACCGTGCCATTTTGATATACTGGTTATTTAGTGTTAAAGTGAATGACTATCTAGACTCCATTGCAGGTCTTTTTTCTTTATTGAACATACAAGAATCGACTGGCATACCCAAGTCTGCAGTTTTTCTCCAGGTTCTTGAGGTATTTTTATATTTGTGATTTTTCTCTCAGAGGAATCTTGAAATCTTTCATGGTGCAATACAAAGGACAGGAAGTAGAGCAGTGCTTTCCAAGGATTGCTTATCTTACTAGAAGGTAAGGATCTCCATTCAAGGTTGTGCAGGAAAATCCAGCCAGGGATTTCGAATTAGTTATGGATATATCTTCTATATGTACCTTGAGAGTCTCTTTATGCTTTTCTAAAATGTGAAGAGGACAACTACTTTCCCATAATGTGTTATAGGAAGAGAAGTAAAATAAAGATGCTAATGAACATCTGTATTATTTAAAGAAGTTTATTCATGAGAAAGGGGAGGAGACACAGAGACCATTATGTCAGTACCCAGTCAAACAAATTTGCAAACAATATTGGAAAATGAATAATCAAAATAGGAAATATTACAAATTTGATGCTGAGTGTGTTATGTAAATAATTTGGTTTATAGTGGGGAGCCTACGAGTACCACAGTTAGGCGATAGACTGGGTTCATCATTTTTCATCATTTTTAACTACCCTTTTTGGTTTTGAGTCTTCCCAATGGAAAGAAGAGACCTAAATCTCTTTTTGTTATAGTCTGATTAATGCTTTACTTCCATTAAAGTAGTAGTAGTATAAGGCATGATCAATAGATAAACCAAACAAATCCAGGGTTGTGGGATGTAACTCTACCTAAGATCTCTTTATTATAACACTTAACAAATTAAGATACACCTTACAAAAAATTGGTGGAAATGGTGTTGAATTAAAAGAAGTAAACTAATTAGGCATAAAATAATACCTTTTGCAATCCAGCTGACCCTCAGATATTAGAGAGGCTGGGGGCAGCTGGGATTAGATTCTGAGTGACAGCAAATTTGTCTTTAGTAGGCCAGAAAACAGGGGTCTGGATGCACTACTAACACCACACTACCCATCCAGTCATGTTTAATAGGAACTAAGGCAACCACAAACTACAATTTGGTTGTGCTCAATGAGGTTTCTCACCACCACATTAATGAATAATATGATTTATCAAAGGAACAGTGAAAAATTTACTGTGTTAAGAAGCATGTACTTAACCTAGGTTATGAATAATATGGCCTGGCCAAAAACTCACTTGAAGAGGAAGAAAGTAACTCTATAGGGGAGCCAACCTCTCCAAACTCGTATGATTCCTGGGGGAGCACTTCAGCCAAAACTGAGCATGAGAGTGATTCTGTAAAGGTTTTCACTATTAAAGAGACTCTACAGAGATTCATCTAATTTCCATGGAGACGTTCGATCCAGTTGAGTGTTTGAATCTTACCCAGAGATGTCCCAGTGGGGGTGGACGAGAGGCTCAACTCATCATCTGGTCCCAGGAGTCAGGGGTATACCTGGGATGGTATCTTCCCTACCATCCTTTCCTGCCATTGACTGTTTTTATACTATTTTACCTGACAGGTGGAGCTTGAGTGACTCTAGGAAAGTGTATCTTTATTATGACTGGTGCAAAGTTCTCTCACTTTACAGGTGTAAAGGTACAGCCTAGCCTGGAGAAAATTCAGAGTGCAGGCTCAGTGAGGGGTGGTCGCATCTTCGAGGCTGGAAGCTTTAGGGATGGAGGTGTTTTTGTGTTGTAATGAGATTGTAATGTGCAAAGCTCACCTTAAGGACATAATTTTGCCAAAGGGTGGCAGGCTGTTAGCCCAGGTTAGCGGGAGTTCAATTAGTTGGTATTGTTGCCACATGCAATTTCTCTTGGAGTTAGCACACTGAGTACCCCTGATAATGCCAACACCTAAGGTCATTGTGGTACACTGGCCACATTCCACCTGCTCCAAATGCTGTACCTTTCCTTAAAAATATAAATGTAATCTAAGTCAATTCCAGCAATTATTGCCATTACTCCACAGTGGGGTGAGAATTGTGAGGAATAGTTACAGTACATAATATTATCCAGAGCAGAGTAGTTATGTGCTTTTGAGTAGAATTATTGTATGAGTGGTAAATTTAACCTGAGCAAAAGGTATGGGCAGAGCAGTGAGTGGAGATGAGGATATATAAGCATGCATGGATCATGAGTATACAAACACTCTCAACATATTTATGTCGAGCTGCTCAAGTAATGTTGCCAAAATGCCAGCAAGGAGAAATGGAGGAAGGCTAATGTGAAACGTTATTGCATGTGTGAGCTGTGCCATATTGTCTGAGCACATTTTGATCAAAGTAATATGACCCTTCATAAGAATCTTGGTAAATGTATCTCAATTGAATAGGCTTAATTAGGTGTTCAACTTGGAAGTAATGCAGGTTTACACATGTAACTAGCAAACAGGCTCCATCAGTTATTTCAGGTTTTTTACTTAAGTCAGCCTCTCAAATTATGTAGTGTTTCCTACTTTTTTTCAGATGTGGGATGTGGTAGTGAAATGTATCATTTGAAATGGAGAGGTATCTGGAAGGTTTGTTAGTATGATTTTACTCAGGATACTGTGCTGTACTCTTCTATATAGGTTAGTGAAGAGCTGTCAGATGAGAATGTCTTTTAGTCTCTATCAGTGCTGGCTAGGGATTGGATGCCTTAAAGTACAGGTGAAAAGGCTGGTTATCCCATCAACTACATGTGAAAGGCTTTAGTCTCCCTGAAATGTCTCTTAAAGGTGAAATAAATCAATAGAAGGAGGTTACCATAACTGTGCAGTTACTGTGCAGTTCTGAAAACAAACTAAATTGATTGTAAGCATCTGTTTTTATGTATTTTTCTCCTCTGTAATATGTCCCAGTGGCTTGTTCTTTGTTAGAATGATCCTGTTTACTTAATAAGCTATAAATATGTTGAGCTCAAGTCAACAAAGGTATTTTCAACATACACAGGGTTATAAATAAACCAGATATTTTCTTATGTCTCTTAGGGGCAGCAGGAGGAGAAAGGTAATCAGTATCAGTGGGACACCTGAGGCTTTTCTGTTCATAGGTGCCAAATTCTTCTTTTCTACTGCCAGTGCTGTCATTGTCACCAAAGCTCCATTTTTTTCTCGCTTTTTTAGGAAGGAGCTGGAAGGAAACAGAAGTGAAGGAGACAGAGGCATCCTCATTCCACTACTCTTTATCTTACCTCTACTGTCATTGGAGCTAACCCATCAGCTTCCTCAAATTCCCTGTTTTAAGATTTATTTAGACTGGTGAGAGCTGTCTGCATCCAGCTTAACTGGCTGAGTAATTTTTCAGAGAAGAGTCTGTCTAGCTTACAAAAATGGGTGATGTTTGGCAGCCATAATAATTTGTTTCTCTGGTAGCTTGCTTTTCCAGTGAAGTTGTGGTGTTTTCCTTAGTCATGTGTTTCTATAGAACATGTGTTATGTTTGCTATGTTTTTGTGTGGGGTTTTTTCTTTGGTTGTTTTTTTGTTTCAACCAAGGTGAAGTGATGCAAAAGGCTGTGAGAACATTGTTTCCCCTAAAATGGCTGCATTTCAGTTCTTCAGAGGTTTTTTTTCTGCTGATCCTTATTGAGAGCAGAGGTGATGATTTCATGGTTTTCCTCTCTCTTTTTGGTTCTTCAGCAATGTGATGTGGAGTAGGAAATGGTGCTTCTACTTGCCCTTTAAATAAGTAATAAATAAATAAATAAAAATACTAAACCAGGATTGGTGCAAACAGGTAGCCTGCAGCTGACATGCATGAGGTAGTCTCCTAAATTACAGATGCACAGTCTCAATCTTTCTTTCATTCTTCTTCCGAGATATTAAAAAATTGAGTGAATGTGGCCCTGTGACCTGGTACAGCATAAAAACTGGCCTGGTTTTGAGTGAGGATTTGGTCAAGATGACCTTCACAAGTCTCTTCCAACCTGAATTATAGTCTAATTCAGTCTCTGGAGGGGAGGACTAGCAGATGCAGTTCCAGTGGTGGCTCTACTGGTAGCATAATCTTTTATTCCTCAAGTTCTGAGACAAAACTTGTCAGAACTACAAAAATGTTTGAGGGCACAGATGTCTTGAGACCAAACTGGACTGGGAAATTTGTAATATTTTGGTATTTTACTGTGTAATAAACCAAGTAATATAAGGCAACGATAGTCTTGGTGATCTTTATTTATTCATACAAATCTATAGAAGAGAACGAGATTCCTGTTTAGCCTGAATAATGGCAATCTTCATTTGATGTCCTCTGGGACTTACTTTGTTCAGTATGTCAACTGTTGTTTTATGTGTTAGAAAACATCAGGACTGCATCTTGGATAAATTGCATAAAAAACTCAGTTTCTCTAGCTTTCTTTTGAAGCCAATTAAAGTGCAAAGCTGAAATAATACAATGTGGTTAAATTATAGATCAAGCAGTTGTACAGATGTATTCTTGAACTGTACTCAGTCCGTTTTATGCTGTTATAAACTACTGAAACGGTATGTTTACTTCCTCTATAAATCAAGCAAATCTTTTTTTTATTGCAGAGAGTGGGAGGTGAGGTAATAGTGGAGTGGGAGGATAATTTATAATAGAGGTACCTGCAACATGCAGATACAGTGCTCCAGAGTATTAGGGTAGGTTAGGTTCCTTTTGAAAAGGGGCTTGTAATGATAGATAATAGCATCCCACCAGAGGAAGCAGACTGTAAGCATACTGAAATCCAGTGAAAGTTGAGGTACAAAGTTCAGGATAATTTATATCACATGAGAATCTTAATAGGAAGGCAATCAACAATTTTGACAGGAGCTCAGTCCGTAATCCTTCAATTTCTTGAAAGATAGTGAGTGGTCTGACCTGGCTATTTTCTGGAAGAACTGTATATTTGGTATTTATCAGAAACTGAAAGGGCAATAATGTAGAAAAAGAGTCAGAGAAAAGATAGTAATTCTAACTGGTAATGAGGCAATGTGTTACAGCCAGGATTTCTTTTCCAGCTGGCGTGTAACAAAATGAAGAGAAATGGAAAGCAAACATTTAAGCTCCATCTTATTTTTCCTCCTAGTTACGATGTCCTATTGTGGTTTAACAAAGTTGTCATGCCTTAATTTAGTGTCTACTCAGTAAACAAGAGGCGTCACCAGTGCCAGTGTTTCTTCTGCATCAGTTATTTCACCCTCAGGAAAGAAAACCACCTACTTGGAATAGATTCCTTCTTATGTACATAGGTATCTGATCTGATAAAGTAAATAACTGTTCTTCCTAGAGTTTTATAATGTATTCTTCTAGAACAGAGCAAGCTGCTGTTTTGGTTTGAGGAGTTAGCAGCTGAAGGAAGTTCTGAAAATTTGAAAGGAGAGATTTTGGCAAGAGAGAACAAAGGAAAATAATAGCAGTTTGTCCTCTGAAAAAAATCTCTTTGCAGGAAGTTTTTCGTAACAGTCTGGTAGGAAGCCTACCTATGAAAACAAATGCTGGCTTTTAAAAAATGGCTTCTAGGTTCATCTCTGTTGTTCTTACAATTGTTTTTTGACTGGTTTTGGTTTTCATTAGGGGAAAAAGAGATTTGTATTATGTCAGCAAAGTTCTTTTGGGTTCAAAAGTAGACATCAAAATTGATATGTGATTTATCATGACCATGTATATATTTATACACTTATGTGTATGGACAAGTATGTATATGTGTGTGACATCTGACAGAAGCAGCAAGGAATGAAGGAGTAATAAAAAAATTGGTTTTTAAGGAATACTGATGTTAGTTTATCAGGTAGCTTTGAAGAAAACTTTGAAGTAGGGCAGAATTAAATGCTGGCTCCAGCCAGCCTCCCAGTCAAACTTGTCTGGTGAAAAAGTGATGCTAGATATAATGATCGATGTGATGGTATTTAGATATGGCAGACTTAGTGGATTCTTAAGACAAAAGCCTTTCCTCAGAGCATCTGTGTCCATGAACACATGGCTTTGTAAATGAATGGGAAAATGTTTTGCTCTTGTATCCTGCTTAGTGAAAATAGTTGCAACCCTTCGTGCAGTCCTTGGCTCTGGTAGAGCCCTCCTCACCCTCCCTTCTCCATCTGTGTAAGTTCACAAGCACTCTAATGTGTGTCCTCTACACTGAGCTGGAGGAAATGTTTTCAATTGTGGTTATGCATTTGATAGTTGAGCCCATGCCAACTTTATTGCCCCTTTTTTGCCCTTCATAACTCTCTTAATTGGTAATTATGTAATTAGATTAAATCTGCCAGGAAGCAGTTAACATACTCAAAACAGGAAAATACCTAACAATAGTTATCCAGTGAATATGCAGAAGACAAAAGTAACTTCAGAAAGGTCTGTTCCTGGTTCCAAGCAGTGAAGTATTAGATTACACCCTAATGTATATCAACAAGTTAAAAGAATTTTACTATCTTGATTTTGGATTAGGCACCCCACGATATGAAAATTTAATATGATACGGAATTTTCATTTGACATGAAAGCAGACACAGTTGCCTGTCAGTGAAAGGACAGTGACCAGGAAATGTAACCATCTTTTGTACAAGACACTGAAATATCTTGTAAATGTAAATAAGCTAGAGCAATACAAACTTTGATCCAAATGGATCATTAGTTGCAGTGTACAGATTCTTTTTCAAATCATTAACTGCATCTCACGGTGTCTTGCAAGGAAAGAAATGGAGGCCACTGCTTAATGAGTCTTTCTTCAAAATACATCAGACAGCCTAGCTTCTTACCAATTAGGCCAATTTAGGAGTTAGAAAATGGTTTGATTTAATTCAACCACTAGGGCTTTGTAAATGAGTATATATGTATATGTGTGCTACATGCAGCAGAAAAATTGTCAGATGTGTTATATACTTCATTTACTGTAAATTCCCAGCTGTTCTGCCTATATTTTGTCCATTAATCTGTCATGAACTTTAACACTTCAGACACATATTTCTAAACATCCCAAACAATTATCTTATTTTCTCTTTCAAAATTAAGTTGTCATCTGAATAATTCTATTTTTAAAAAGCAGGCATGAATTTCTCTTAGTCTGTCTATTTTATTGTGCTGTTGTGCATGCCCAGACACACAAACATGAATACACTTACTCCCACCTGTTGTCAAATCTGGGGTAGTATTTTGTTCTGAACTTATGATGGATTTCTTGCTTCTACCTCTTGGTCTACCGGGTTTTAAAAATGAAAGATTTGTGCTATGTGTATCTAGAAATATACAGGAGTAGGTGTATTCTATAAATCAGTGCTGCATTTTTATATAAAGTTAATGCTGATAGCTTTGCCTCACTAAGGCATTATTATGAGAATTGCTATTATTCTTTAATCCAAAATAAGCGCTGACACAAATTTGTATTCCAATGTATTTTCTGACTTTCTCAGGATTTTTTTAAAGTAAAATCTTTGAAAAATCTACCATGTTGCACTTTTCACCATAAAGCCAAAGATGACCTTATCATGATCAAAGCAGAAATCAGGAAAAACATGATTTTCATTGTTAGCTAACTCACCATATAAATCTGCAGGAGAGCGGATCACGCTTTGTTTTGGGAAAGCTGTAGGGACACATGTTCAGAGACATCCATCCTAGCTTCTCCCATGATGCTCATGAATGTGACACTTATCAATGCAAAAGTGGGAGTCTTGGAGGAGGAGTGGCAAGCTTCTGCTGGAAGCTTCCGAGGGCACGTGCATGCTATGCATGCTATGATCTCCGCAGAAGAGGATTTATAAATAATGTTTTATTTGGTGTACTCTTACCTTTCTGTTGCCTTCTTTCCAATTTTTAGTCAAAATGGAAATTTTCTCAGCAAAAGTAAATTCTTCCACCCTAATGTGACATAGGAATGTCTGTAGTGAGGACTCAGATTAAAAGTTAGGTTTATGCTGTATCCTGTGTCTAGAGGAGGCCAATAGTAGATACTTAGAGAGTAAAAAGGAACAGACTTGTGGTGCTTTGCATTTCTCTACCTTCCCTTCTTCCAGTGATCAGATAAATAGATAGCTTCACCAGTGTTGTCACCAGAAAAGAAGAAAGAGAGCAGTTGAGAGATCTGTGTATTTATTTAATATTAAGATTCCTCAAATGCTCATCTGATGCTTGAGCACTTAGTTTTCTGGGGCAGAATTCTTGATACGTTAATCAAAATTTGCAGGCATAGTTTGATTAACATATTGAGAGGAGGAATCTTAAATTATAGGTTTCATTAGTAAAATTTCCCAACCAGTTGTCGTCCTGGTTTGGGCATTGAAACCATTGGCACGTTGAAACTGTGGCAGTTGTTAGATATTTTACTCCCCTAGCTTTTTTTATAACTACTTAAATTTAAAGATGGTTTTATTACTGATTGTTCAGTTGTGTGATTTCAACTTGCATTTATTTGAAATCTTTTGTTTGATACTATCTGTTCTCATATGATTATTAAACGCAATTTAAAATTATAGAGAATTTTCAAACAGTGGCTGTTAGAGGGTAGAAGTCTTTCATTTTAGCATTATAGTCTATCTAGGCTTAAATTAACAGCAATATAAGCCTGGAAATATTTTGACTTTTGAAGTTGTTTTTGTCCTTCATTGGCTGATTAAAATGGTATGTTGCTTTGAATGGCATTTGTATGTGAGTGTCTAGCATGGTAACTGTGGAAACAGTTATCAATCTGAAAATTCTAAGAACTTCATCAGGCATCTCTGGGTAGAATTTTATTAATTTTGGTGATGAATGGAAAAGTAGATTTGTAGTTGCAGCTTCAACTTCTCTATTTATGTCTGTAGAACCTGAACAAGTCAATGGTTACCTTCCAGCCCAACAGCATCACTCACCATCCCCTTTTTGGTTTTAAAATGTCAACTCACATAATGGTTGGCATCTAGGTCGGAGAGAAAATAGTGATGTGGAGCTGTGAGGAGATGATTCAGATGTATATAAGCCCTCAAAGAAAATGCAAATGCAGGCCAAGCTTTTGGTGTGACAGATTGGATGGAAGAAGGGGTGATCACAGTATGGACTGAATGAAGGAAGAAATAGGGGATGGGGATTTGGGCCCCTCCTCACTTTGGTGAGGGAAAAGCAGTGCTATGTACAGGAAAGAAGAAGGTTGCTGAGTGGTGTTCAGGTGGAACAGAGTGTCCTGCAGAGAAATCCTTGGGCATGAAAAGTGGCATAATCTGGTTTTATTTTAAAGGAGTACATGTGAAATATGGCTGGTGGAAGAAAGTAGACTTCATACTGGAATACTTCTGGAGAACAATACATTGGCTTTTGAGGCCACTTGAGTGGTTGAAGTGAGTAAGTTTTGGCCATCTCTTAAAAACATGGATCTGGAAATCTCTTTTTCTTTGGTGAGATCCAGCAGTGGCAGTGGCAGTGCCAGTAGGTAGAGACTGTTGTTGAGTTGCTTCTTTGTCCTTTTTTTATTATTATTTTTATTTTTTTTTCTGGGCAAGAAAGGAGGAGAAGGGCAAGAAAAGTGGAAGATTTTTATCAAACTGGAGCCTTAGCTGACTTGTCACAACACTTTTAGGATTTAATGACATTGCTCAGCTCCATAATTTTGTAGCCCTATTTCAAGCTGGGCTTTTTTGCCTGTTTCAGCTCTTACAGATATCTTGTGTCTCTGGCTGACATTTGAGGCCCACAGAGTTTGTGAACACAAGGCTTGTCTGAAAGGAACAGTTATTTCTACTTTTGTTTTGTGTTAGAGCTTTGTAGTTATATTTTATTATGAAATAGTGGTTCTTATGCTTTGCATTTCCTCCTATCCAAAAACTGTCTGAAGCCAGACACTTTCTTTTTATTGATTCCCTACATCTTTGAAAACATCAGGAGGCCCTCACAGTTATTTTTTTTTTATTTTAGAAAATGCTTTAGCCTGTACAAGATGCTGTAACTTTATGGCAAGTTTAATGTGTGAAATCAGAGTTGACAGGGAAAGGGATGCAGAAGTATTTGATACTTTTGGGGTTGAAATTGTGTCAGCATCGTTTTGAAGGATCAATGAACTCTAAAGAAATGTGTACAGGCTCTTGCAAATCATTATAATGTAGCTTAAAATTTATCTATAGAATGTCTTTGTAAAGTTAAAAGGAGTAACAGAAGCTTGCAGAAAGGAAAACATTGTAACTAGATGCTACTGGTGACTGTGTGTATGGGATAATTTTTAATGATCTATAGCTTGCAAATAGTTGGAAACTTTTCTCTTTTACTTCACTGAAAAGAACAGCTTGCAGTAATGGATGTATTTTACAGTTGCATAAAGTGCAGAGTTACTAAGAAAGGTTGGGAAGCCTGATAGGTTTTACTTCTAGCAAAGCTCGCCTCCAGAGGATTTATAAAAGAAATCTTATTTTTTAACAGCTGAAATGAAAACAAAATCTCTTATGAAACAGAGTCAACTCATTGTATTGTTAACCACATTCCTGCAAAACTTCAGGAACTTCTTCAAGAAATCAGTGTAGTTTAAATTTCTATGCAGTGTTGTTTGAGAATATGGAGTACAGATGCCCTTGTTCTAAATGCAATATGAATTATCACACTACTCTCTCTTTTGGTTTATGGATGCTGTTTCCTTTCTTATCCTGAACATTTCCATGGGTCTTCTGTCCTTGCAGGTTCAGAGATAAATGTAATGGCACAAGGAAAGATGCCTGTCAGGAATGTAGAGCACTTGTCTTTTGGAAACCCAAAATGTTTTTTATTTTCCTTGTAATATATAAAAAACTTTCTTTCTCTATTGTCCTGACATGTTTTAAAATACAGGATATAGGAACAGCATTAGGTTATGAGCAGCGCATTTCTGTCTTAAAAACAAAGTAATGCCTTCCTTCACTACCCTCAAATGACCCACTCCAAAAGAAAAAAAACCAAAACCCCTCTGTCATGATCTATCTCTAGGATAGCAATTAAATGAATGACAAATTCACTCCATTAACCCTTCTTTCTTACCGCTTAGTGAAAGGAGAGAGAAGAAGGGAGAGAGACTTCTGGGTTGGAAACTAAACTTCACAGCTTTAATGAAACAGGAGTGATGAAAAATAAAATAATGAAATATATACAAATATGTACAAATCCATTATCAGCCCCCACCCCCAAATAATGTTCATGCCATCACCAAGGCTGTAGAGCATGCCCTGAAAAAGACCCAGAAGGGCCTCCAGGAGTCAGCAGCAATTGGGAGCTGAAGGCAGGAACATACTGATTTGGGACTGCATGGATCAAGATGAAAGGCAGATGAATGGATGGAGTCTTCTCAGGAAGACTCATCTTCTCAGGAAGTCTTCATCTGTGGATGAAGAGGGTTTGATCCTTGTTATCCCTCAGATTTATATTGCGTATGACATGTATCAGGTAGAATACTCCTTTTGGTCAATTTTGATCACCTATCTGGTCCACTTCTTGCTACAGGAGGGTCACAGGGGTGCCCCTTTTTATCCATTTTAGTTTCCAGAGCATATGAAGTTTAGCAGAACCAAGCAGTGGCCTTGGTTCTGCATACCATTCTTGGGCAGTTGTCAAGCATTATCAGTCCTAGAAGCAGATACTGACTGAGAAACATGCTGTCAATTTCAGCAAGTGCACTTAACTGAAAAGTGAAATTATTGGAAGCAAAACAGGTTCTGCCGTGACTTAAACCAGGACACCCTCTAAAATCTAAACCATTAAGAAAATTCTTGTTTCAATATTGTATCTGGAGTATTTGTATAGGTAAAAAGCAGTATGTGTTGTGCAGTGATCAGTAGCTATGTATACTCAAGAGAATGGGGGTTTTTAGCTGCAATATGTAAATATGACAAGTTACTGGATAGACAAAAAGAATAAGAGTAAAAAGGAAGCAGACATTTTTAGAGTAGAATCTAAAAATATTTTCAGTAACATAGGAAAGTTATTTTGAGTTAAACTATCTTTGTAATTACTGAAATATCATTTTTAGTTACTGAAAAGACTGGAAGGCTGTAAATGAATACTTTTATCGTTCTGTCATACACTTGGCAGGTTTTAACTTACCTAGGAAGCCCACAAGTAGTTTCACACTCACTGAAGCTCAATGTGACTTCTGTTAAGTAGGAAACAATGCAGCGCTGTCCTAGTTTGGGCCAGGATAGAACTAATTTTCTGTCTTGCAATTTTGCTTTCAGCTAAGCCTCTTCTAAATAGCTGTACTTGCTGAAATTAACATCAAGTTTCTCGGTCAGTGTCTGCTTTTAGGACTGATAGTGCTCAATGTTTATAGTTACAGCAAAAGAATGGTCTGCAGATCTGAGGCCGCTGCTTGGGTCTGAGAAACATCTTATACTCCAGAAAGAGAAAGGGAGGAAAGGGGTCACACCTGTAACACTCCTTCAGGGAGGAGTGGACGAGGTGGGTGATCAAAATTGACCAGAGTATTCCATTGCATGTGTATCATACTGGGTATAAATTTGAGGGATCATGAAGGACAGACCCCTTCCTTTCTTCCTCAGGATTCCACCCATTCATCTAGCTGTGGTCCCAATCCCTGCCATCCTGAATCTGTAAGTTGCTGCTGACTCCAGGAGCCCAGCCTGGGTCATTTCCAGGGCCTGCCCTGCAGCCTCAGTGACAAGAGTGTACTTGCATCTCTTATACCAGAAGATTAAATTTCTGGTATATTATAAAACTAGAGAAGAACTGATTTTTCTCAAAGTTTTTCTAGGTCATAAAAATATATGTATCTTATTCTGAGAGTTATTGATTTTCTCTCTTTCTAGGTATTCTGTCCTGTCCCTCATATACTAATTCTTTATTATTAACCTTCCCCTCCAGTTGTCCTTCAAGTGTTATTTTGTAAATACTAAATACTTAGTATTACGTCAGAAGGCCTTAGACTGTCAATATAGGTGGCCTCACGACTTGTTATTTCTTTAATTTGAATTGGGAAAAACCTTCTAAGAATGTTACAATATGGTGGCTTGTGAACCAAGGAAAGGATGTTGAGGATTAGAGTTTGCTTACTGCTTATATTCTATAGTGTATGTAATATAGATTTTCTTTATAGATGCATATATAGTGTACTTTTCTGGAAATTTAGAAGTAGTATCTGTAAACAAGTATGTGGAGGAAGGAATTGTCTGCATGTCATATGTAATTTGTACAGATGCAGATGCAGATAGTGCATCTAATGCACTAATGCAGATAGTTAAGCAATAGTTCACAACCAGTGACTGTATTTCTGGATCCTCTGATTCCCTTCGCATCCCTCTAGTGCTCCAAAATGTATAAATACCTGATGGAAAGGATCAGAGAAGATTCAGCCAGGCCCTTCTCAGTGGTACTAAGTGGTAGGACAAGAGACAGTGGGCACAAATTCAAATCCATGAAATTCAACTTAAACATAAGAAATTTTATTATTATGAGAGTGGTCAAAGACTACACTGGTCTGCCCAGAGATCTTAAAACCTTGCTGGACCCAGCCTTACTCAACCTGATGTACTTAGCACTGTTTTGAGCTGGGGGATTGGACTAGGTGAGCTGCAAGCATCCCTTCCAGCCTCACCTATACTGTGTGTGATTCTCTTTTCCATTTTATTTGAATGAGATGTTGGCTGCATTTCCATTCTTGTTATACACTGTCTTTTCAAACTTGACAGAAATCTCTATGTATGCAGAGAAGCTGCACTGTTGAGGGGGCTCTTTCATCTAGAGTAGCTAAAAGTTGCCATTTGTTGAGAAATATAGCATAGCAGCAAAATACATATAAGCATTTAACTGTAGTTTTTGGATACTTGGGAGTCACAACTAACCTTTCAGACACCCATTTTATAAGCTGTGCTACACGCATGGCTAAGCTTTCATGTTAACATTTTGTACAGGTCATATTTTTTATCTTTTAAGGGATCTTTTGCTGGATTGTTTTCAATTTATTAGCCAGTAGAAACATTTTACAAAGTTCTATTCATTCATCTAAAGAATATATTGATGTTGACAGGGTCTACACTCCTGTCCAGCCTCTGGTTTAGTCATCCATAAGGAAAGTACAACTCCACTGTTTAATTTATTGTCAAAAAGCAGTAGCATCTCATGTATTCGAATGTTTACCTAATTTTTGACATGGGGAAGGAGAGGCTTGTTATTATTAAGACAATAAGCTGTACCAAACTGATGCAAATGATGTTAAGTATTGTGCAAAAGGAAAGTGCTGCTTCGATAGTATTCTCCATTATTGTCTATTGTAAAGGGTCGGTGTATTCCCCTGGACAATACTGTATCACCTGGAAATATTTGAAATGGAGTGTATTATGATCATAGTGAAGCCTCAGGAAGTTGGAAGGACTTTGAAACGATAATAGCTCACTGGCTAAAATACCTCACCAAATCAGAACTGGAGTAACAAGTCTATTATTAGATGTTTGAGGGAGATAAATGTAATTTGCTGAATATATATACTGAATATACATACTGGACATATATACCTGCTTCTTAGTATTCCTGTTGCAGTGCATATATAAAAATGAGAAGCACTTTGAAGGCAGGTATGGTAAGGCCTGTGAAGTCTCTGTCCTCAGGCAGATTAGCAAATCTTTTTCAATTTTACAGCAGCAAAATTGTATGGCTGGTTTTTGCATCTTCTGATTCCCATACTTATACTCTGTTCTCTTCCACCTTATAAATACTTTGCTTTTGCTTTCTACACTTCTTCCTCCATGTGCTAGATAAATGTTTGAATTTAGTCCTTATAAAGTTTTAAAACTAAAAATGCCAAATACCTTTTAAGCACTTCTCTCAAATATTGCCTCACGACAAAAGCTCGCAAGTCCTCCTCTGTTGGCACTTCGGTGTTACATTGAAATGGAGTAAGTTGCTGCAGCCTTATGGCAAGCAGATTAGATATGCTTCAGATTGGAGTCTGCATTTAACTTGTTTCATTAGGGACAGGGATATGCGTGTGAAAGAAAATACTTCAGCTGCTGGGGTAGAGCACCCATCCATCTTTCTGTGACAGTGCCCTCAACTTTCTTATGCCAGTCTGTCCTGGAGCAGATAGCTTTCTCTTTCAGGATCTTGGCATTCATGAAGAAATCGCTGGGGTTGTGGTGGTTTTAGTGTTTTTGACATCTATCCTGTGCAATGTCACAAACTGGGTGAGGGCAGTATGAAAGACAGCCCTACAGAAAAAGACCTGGACATTGTGTTGGTCAGCAGTGCACATGTGTGAGGGAAACCACGTTAGGTTTTCAGAGGAGTAATGTAGACAGCAGATTGAGGGAAGTAGGGTGATTTTGCTTTTTTTTTTTTGCTTTTATTTTGTTTAGTTGTTGTGTTTGGTTGGATGTTTTTTTATTTTTTTCTTCATCTTCTGTTGTTAGCTTAAGTACCATGTCCAACTTTGGGCTCCCTGCACTAGAAACATCTTGTCCATAGGCTGTCCAGCATGGGGTCACGAAAATGAGTCTTTTGTCCATAAAAAAGGACTAAAGTATTTGGATTTGTTCCATATGGAGAATAGAAGGTTCGGGGGGGATTGTAGTGCTATTGTCAGCTATCTAACTGGGGGTTATAGGGAAGACATCCTTTTAGGACTGCTCATTCAAAGAATGGGAAGCACCGGGCTGTCACAAGAGAAATCTGTTTAGAAGGAAATACTTTTCATGTATGATAATGTTTAAGCTCTAGATAAAGTACCCAGAGAGGGCGTATCAACCAGTGGGAATGCTCAAAGCTTACTTGGTTATAGCTTATCCCTGACAACATGATCTGATTAGCAACATGTCTGAAGGAGATTATGGGTCCATATGACTTCTGGAGGCTACCTTCCAGCCTAAATTATTCTGCAATTCTATCAGTCACTTTGGCCATCAAAACCAGGGGTGGTTGTTCTAGAGCTACCCAGCAAACACTTCCCTACCTAGGCAGTGTGTTGCAGTTTCTGAATTTATGTCAAGGTCTTTACTGTTGGTGGCTTCTGTGGTATCAACAGATGGGTTCCATGTTCTCACTACAGGAACTAACAAAACATTTTCAATTGCGATTCAATGTTTAGTCGCATTATTAAATGTATAGAATTTTCAGAAAATATTTATCATAGGTAGATAAATGTGTAACTTGAATAATTTCTATATAAGATAGCATACAGAAAGTTGTATGTCAAGTCCTTTTCAATTTGGAGTGGCATAGGAGTGAATTCATCTTCTTTCTCACTCTGGGAAGACCTTCTTTCTGATCATCAGGTGTAGATCATGCTCTTGCTTTTGACATTTCTTTACCTGTCTTCTTTCAAAAAATATGTCTTATTCCAAAATATGACAAGAGATGGATTGTATGGCCATGCACAGAAAACATTTATTGGTTGATTGCCTGATAGTTAACTTCTAGCCAAGTTCAGACTTTCTGCTAGGGAGACTACTTCATCCTGATTCTCTGGATTGGGTCTGCCACATGTACTTTCAGATCAATCATAGATGGGAATAAAGAATCAATTGCAGTTATCATTTATACAGGACTAAATGTTAATCAATTCTTTTAGTTTCCCAATGCTTATCAGAGAGATGAGCCCTTACTATATTCCAACATATAAAAGTAGACTTGAACTTTCTAGGCTAAATCAATTTAGAATGAATGGCTTTTTAAAAGTAAATAAAGCTCTTCTTGAGGTGCTATTTCTTTCTTCCACTCCTGTCTTGATTAATTTAATCTGTTTTTTTTTTTATTATTATTATTTTATTTTTTTCCTGGGAAAGCTGACAGCTGTGGCTGAGCGTGTCTGGATTGATAAAAAATTTGTATAACTGGTTTAATGGAGGCAGCAGGCTATGCTTATTAGGAAAGACCTAATGTGTGCCCTCAGTAATCAGGTAAATGCACACAGAACTCCTCACAGTTCTTGAGAAAATTAAGAATCTGAAATGTGACAGCAGACATGTGCTATTTTTATGCACGTCCCCACTCTTCTTTTGCTGCATTATCCATACCTTTACATAGAATCACTTGGAGTTTGAAATACTGAGTATAAAATGAGCAGTTTGTTTTTGAAGAGTTCTAAGTTTGCATTCTGCTGGCATTTGCAGTAAAAATTGACCAGTGGGCTCACAAGCCTTTATCATAGAATCACACTGAATCACAGCATGTGTAAGGGATTGGAAGGGACCTCTGGAGATGATCTAGTGCAACCCCGCTGCCAGAGCAGGTTCGTGTAAATTAGCTGGCACAGGATGGCTTGCAGGCATGTTGTGAATGTCTTCAGGGCAGACTCTGAACCTCTCCAGGCAGCCTCAATCAGTGCTCTGTCACCCTTTGAGTAAAGTTTTTCCTTATGTTTAGTTTGAACCTCTTTCGTCCCAGTTTGTGACCACTGCCCCTTGTTCTGTCACTAGACACCACTGAAAACAGTATGGTCACAACTTCCTGACACCTGCCCTTTAGATACTTGTAAGCATTTATGAGATTCCCCACCTGGTCTCCTCTTCTCTAGGTGGAACAAGCCCCCCTCTGTCAGCCTTTCCTTGTATAGCAGATACTCCATTCCCCTAATCATCTTAGTGGCTCTGTGCTGGACTCCCTCCAGTAGTTAGTTCCCTGTCTTTCATGTAGTGGAGAACCCAAAATTGGACACAGTACTCCAGTGGGCAGAGTGGAGGGGTAGGATAACCTCTCTCGACCTGCTTACCACAGTTTTCTTGATGTACCTCAGAGTGACATTGACCTTCCTGGCCACAAGGGCACATTGCTGCCTCATGGTCATCCTGTTGTCCACCAGGACTCTCAGGTCTTTTTCAAGAGAGCTGTTTTCTAGCAGGTCAGCCCCTAACCTATACTGATGGATGCATAGGGTTATTCCTCCCTAGGAGTACTTTGCATTTCCCTGTGTTGAACCTCATTGGGTTCCTCTCTGCCCAACTCTCCAGATTGTGCAAATCACAATGGATGGCAGCTCAGCCCTCTGGTGTGTCAGACACTCCTCCCAGTTTTGTATCATCAGTGAACTTGCTGAGGGTACACTCTGTCCCCTCATTTAGGTCACTGACGAATATGTGGAACAACATGCCTTGGCCTTGGAGATGGCACAGGTGCCACCAGAGGTTTGAACAGGACAGGAGAGGTGAGGGTGCTGAAGGTGAGGGTGAAGTGGAGTCAGGTTGCAAAGCTCTGTCAGAGGGACTGCTGGAGCTGCACTTTTTTTAGCAGAAAGATTAACAGTTTCTGGAGTCTGAAATTGCCTGTAAAAATGGGAACATGCCTGGGAAAGAGAGGGAGGGAGGGAGCTTTTTCCTTTTTAAACTCGCCAGAGACAGAGGATGTGGCTGAGCTGTCAATTGACTTTTAACAGCTGAAAATGCCTAATTTATCAAGTTGTTGCAATATTGACAGCTTCTTCTGTTTGCCTGTGCTGTTAGCCCTTCAGTGCTTGGCTTCTCCTCCTCGTGTCTCATACGTTTTCCCTCACTGTCTAATTTGTAATCTCTCTAACTCCTGCATTGCTTGCTCTCTCCCTGCCCTGCATCCTTCTGCCTGTCTTTTCTGGCACGGTGCCTGTGAAGACCTGCCAGCCAGGCCACGGCAAGCCAGGAGATGAGATGCGACTTGGAAAGCTGTTGGGTGGACAAGATTTTTATTTTATAAATTATTGCTTTAACTTGCACACCTCTATTTCTTTCACTTGTTCCTTTTTGACTCAGAAAAAGACTGCAAGGTCTTAAAAAAAACTCCGTGTTTCTGTTTTATGTCTGCCCAAGAGAAGCGTGGCTCAGGCTGCCGAGTGCTCTCCTAATGCCGGTGGTGAATCAGAAGTAGCACATCAAAGAGGTCTGGGGGAGGCTGTTCTCCACACCTGGAGAACAAGGCTAATTTCTAAGCATAGCATATTTTCTGGGTGCATACATTACCACCAGCTAGGTTGTCGAACCAAGTGAGGTTCCTGCAGGATGGCTAATCCCAAACAAGCAGCTGCCCAGGAGATGTTTGGGTACTTCTGAATCACTGAGGAGTACACGGAAAGCATGAGGTACCCATAGGAAGCACATCACTGTGATGTCTCCTGCTGCCTCTGAAGGCTGAGTTATGAGAGCTGATAGGTTTGGCAGGGACAGTAGATCAGAAGCATGTTTCCTTCCTCAGGCATTCAGCTTGAGAGAAGAAAAGGGCAGCAACATGTAGTGGAATTACTTATATCTTTAATATAGTCAGTTTGAATCTAAAAAACCTGAAACACACTACCATGAATTAAATGGAGATGCTAAAGCCAGTGCTTACTGTGGTTTAAAAGGTCTGTGAAGTTTCTGTAGAATCTTCTAAAATGATTGTATTGCAAGTAGGGAACAAAATCCAGCAATATAATTAAAAAAACCTGCATCCTAAGCTAAACTATTTAAATGTGTGCATAGGCAGTCAAAACTGTAAATTCTGTTTATTCTGTGAACATAAAACCTTTGTTTCAGTACACCACCATCTGTTTCCTTCCATTCAAGTTAAAATTGTCAGGGAGCAGCAAAAGCTTCCTGATCCCTAAGGGATGGGGAGCTGAGGGTGACCCTCATCCATGGAGCAAAGTCCCCAGGGGTCTGCCACCAGAGCTGGGTGCTGGGGACAGGCTCCCTCGACAGCCCCAGCCCAGGGGATTGATGACCCGGGTTTAGGGTCCATCCAGGAGGCAGGGCTGGAGACTGGCACCTCTGGTGGCAGGGGCTGATGGGCCCAGTCTGAGCTGGGATGGGATCTTGGGCTGTAGGGGGGGGAGGAGGGGGCTGTCCAAGGAGATCAACACCGATCCATTGGCGCTCAAGAGGATCCTGACAAAAATAAGCAAAAATAGTCTGTACTTGTGTTTGATTTCTAAAGGTTATTAGTATGAGTGCTTTAGGCAGTCTGTTTAAACTTGTTTGGTGTCGGGGTCAGGGCACTTCAGATGTGCAAGGTAATTCTGCCTGTCCCTTTCAACCACTGTGCACAGCCTTTTCTTTTCCAAAGTTCGTCAGTTGCCGATCGCAATAGGGCTTTTAAAAAATTGTTTTGCATACTTACTCTTTCCATATTTTCTCTCAAACGTTTGTCATGTTAATTTTCCCCCTCCCAGAACTCTGATTAGCTACATGAACAGAAGTGACTTTGGTATTAATGATACCATTATATACTACACTGAGTCCATTAATAAATTAATAATGCTGTGTCTTGTTTGTTTATAAATGAGGCTCACCAAGGGCTGTTTCAAATGAAAAGGATGTCACTGATTGCTTGTAATTTAATCTAGTGAGTTTTTATGCATGTGAGGCAAAGTCAATTATCCCTAACTGAGAGATTTCTAGCTCACAACTTCATTTCAAGTTTAATACAAGTAATTTAGTTTAAAAAGATCAACCTGGCAAAAAGATACTATCGAACTTTTTTGTTTTGAAAGTAATTTCCAATAGTTACATCTTTTTTGCAATGTCTCTCTTACATTCTCTTCTAATGTGTCTGAAAAAAATATTTAATTTTTTGTATGTATTCTTAAATCTGAAATTTGTTTGGATTTTGTTGACCTGTCCTAGCACCAAAATCTGGAATTCTCTTGTAATACAAAAGAAAATGTTTTAGGCAGCACAATTTATCCACAAAAGCCTGTTAACTGCAAAGTTGTGCAAGCCTTTTTTTTTTCTTCTTTCTTTGTCAGCTTTTTGCATTGTTGATTGATTTGCTGTAGTGCTGCTGTCAGTAGTTACCAATAGTCTAGTAGGATCTCATGACTGGCATTTTGCCTTTTTAAAAACCAACTCATTGCTGCAGTAAAGAATTTGAACATCTAAATCAGCCATCATAGATGTTAGCCTACTTTATTATTCTTATTAATGTGCTCTTGGGAAAGGAATATTGAACAGTAATTAGGAGCATGTAAGGTACTGGAATAAGCTTAAAAAGGTCAGTGTCTAGGCAAACAGCCTAAATGTTATTTTTATTTATTTATGTATTATAATCATTATTAGTATAGTAATGTGCATGACTTTATATTTTCATAAGGAGTTTAAAATGCTTCTATAGACCACACTGTTAGAAAAAATAAGTAATTAATTGCAAACCACACCTGAGCAGCAGGGTTGATACTCGGTTTAATTCTTAAGAGCTTCATCTTAATGTTGTTACTTTTTTGTTGTTGTTGTTAAAAGTGGTAAAAAGAAGTATTTTTCACATAATTGTAGAAAAATATTGTATTTGTATTCTATTAATTCCACTTTTAAAATGTGGATTAAATGCAATTTTATTTTATGCCTAAGGAACTTTATGTAGATAAAGTGATGAAAGAATTGAGAAAAATTGTTACTTCATAGGAAGCAACTTCATTATGTGCAGGAAATACTTCTGAAGGAAAATCCATGTAAGCACTGAATGATAATGTGGGATAGTAATGTTCTAACAGTATTTTTTAATCTCAAGCAGGTTTGTGTGCTGTTATGATCAAGGACCAGGAATTCTGATGCAAAGCTCTAGGAATATTAAGTGATCATGTAAGAATTGTATCTATACCTGAGTGATAATGAAATAATGAACTAGCTTTTACATTAAAGCATTTGATGATTTATTGTTCTGTTTATCTAGAGGATGTTCTTTAACATGTTCTTCTACTGACAACTTGTAAACTACAGGATCAGGCAAGATAAGATAACTTTCATTTTCTTTCACAACTGAATCTTAAAGGTAGATTTACCTTCTAGAAGCAGTGAGCATGCATGTGTTTTACTTACTTAGACACTAAGTATGAGTATACTTTAATATACTGATGAGTATATTTTAATGATACTCAATTAGTATCTTTACTAAACTGAGGCTGCACATTCATTATGCATTCAGCCCCAGAGGTCACTGCTGATCTCTGTGTATATGCGAAATAAGAAAGTATAGATGATGTCTGGCTTTTAAAGTCTGGCTTTTAAAGTCTAATTAGCCCATAAAGTACTAGGCAATTAAGTGGGTTTTGTAAAATTATGAGAGGGGAAAAAGGTTCCAGACAGGAAATTCTATAAGCTGAGGTGGCAGTGCATGTGGCAAAGTTATTTGGTTATGGGGGTTTTTGTTTGTTTTGTTGTTTTTGGTGTTTTTTGTTTGTTTTGCCTAAAAAGAAATGTTTAAAAACTTTACGATGTTAATTATAAGAATTTAAATACCTCTCCTTTTCTATTCCAGTATTTCTAAGTTACATGCATATATTTGCATTATACAGATGACAGCTGGTAGCACTTCTTATGAGAAAATGGCAGTAAATGTTTTTTATTGACACTGCTTAGGATTGAATAAATGCTTTCTACTAGCATGTGACATATTGGAAAATATCAAAACAGTTACTAAGCTGAAGATGAAACCAGTATTCTTCATTGTCCATTTAACTGTAGATGTAAATGCAAGTATATTAAGTATTATTTAGAGGTAGTATGTGTTGTACATCTAATTTGTGACTCATAGGTAGATGCTAACAAGATTTCAGAAGGGAAATTCATTTTTATTAAACTCTTTTTAGTATCAATTTGTGAAAAAGCCTGAGAAGTCTTTATCTACCAAAACTTTTAATTCAGCATGCTTTTTCTTTTCCAGCATCTAGCAGCATCACCTTGAGGAATCTGAGATGACAGTGTAATTTGAAGCAGTGAGTCTGTAAGAGGTAATTTTTCTTCAGGAGCCTAACACAAGGAGGTACAGGAAGAAAAAAAAATCTCTTGAACAGGTAACATTTTGGGAGGTCACTTTATAGTGGTCTCAATTTCTCTCTCTCCAGACAGTAATTTGTAGTAAAAATATTTTTTCCAGAACAGCCTCTTTCTCTTGGCTACATTACTCTTTTCTTGTTTTCTTTCCCAAGGGTAAGATGGAGAAAAGAATGTGTGCAGAGAAATGACAAGAGTATTTATTTTCATAAGCTAGAATTCACAGAATTCACAGATGGCATAGGGAAGTGGCAGGTAGTCCCCCTTTTCACTACTGCAGAGTTTGGATGTGCAGTATTAACATATGTGCATCCCATGCCTGTATTATACTATAGATGTACATGGAGCAATTTGTTTGCCACTTATTCCACCTTCATATTTGAGCCAGGTGCTAACTGGTTCCTAGCTCAATAGCTGTGTTTGGAATAAACCCTCTAAATTGTCTTTAACAGATGTAAAATATTGCAGGACTATGTCTTTATAGGTAACAGAAGAAAGTACTTAGGGTTAGTGTGGAATAAAACTTTAATCAGTCTCTTGGTCAGTCTTAATCCTCTTTGTCTGATTTGTGTTTAAGGATAATACTTACTAGGATTTGAAATTTTGTATTGTTCAACAGTGCTTTGATAAATGTTTCAGGCAGATGTCTTTAGAGAACCTTCCCACTCAATCTTTCTGCTTTAATGCAGTTACTGGACATGATTATTTTTTAATATAGCTAAAGACAGTGGGATCAGACCTAAAATGAGTGAATTTCATGTCATGTGTGTTACATGGAAAATGCAAGGTTGGCTGGCATTTAAATGTCATTATCAGGAATTTGAAAGAGTTACACTGATTAGTGGTGTGTAAGAATGTTGCAAGTGATCTACTAAGATCTTACCTGTATGTTAGTTACTGTAATAGTAAATTGAAACATCTCATAAGAAATGCAGTATCTTGGCCTTTAGAAAATTACCTTTGTTCTGCACAGAAGCTTTACAAATCTTAAAATCAGTTCAGATGGGAAATGGAAGTCTCTGTTTTTCAGTGATATAAAGGTACCCTTTGCAGACACAAGATCAGAAAACGAGAGCATGTAGCAGCTGGGACTTGCATTTTCTGAAAAGCTGAGATTAGCAAATTTTTTCAATTTCAGCACCGTTGTACACTGCCTGTTCTAGGCTATACCAGTCCTGTTTTTTTTTTGCTCAGTGAGGCTCCTTGTCTTTGGGGTATTAGTAGTTCAGAACTGTTGATAAATTTGGATCTTTAAGTGTGAAATGAAATGGAATTCCTTAAGAACACCAAAATCAGAAGCTTTGAGCAGCATGTACGATGTTGCATTAGATTCCCAGTGATTGAAAAGAAAACAAAAGAAAACGGCAAACAAATCCCTCAACCAACCAAAAAAAAAAAAAACCAAACTAAAACAAACTAGCCCAGACCCCACTCAATACCCAACCAAACCCTACTGACTCCAAAGTGGCTGCCCAGACTTAGCCATTTCCTGTCTGGGTGCAGTGTTTGCTGTTTCTTTTTCTGCACGTGGGTTGAGAGAAATTGCATGTCTGGCAGGAGTTTCCATTTCCAGGCTTTCTTAGTTGTCACATAAGCCTAGGTGGGATTTAGACTGAGGGGGATTTTAACTGTCTGCTAGGGCTGCTCTTTGTTTCTTTGTTTTTAATGTCTTGATTCTTGACGGAATTACCAATTACCAAGTTTGAGAACCTCAAATCTTCTGACTTGCTTCTTTGTTGTCAAAGGCAGGTTGTACTTTGCTTGTAAATGGGACTTCATGAACCATTGATATGTTGTTTTTCCCAATTCAGTCAGAAGTTAGAAAGGAGGATGTCCCATAAAGAAAAGAACAAGTCTGTTTATTCAGTAAAAACAAAGGTATTGAGTGTATAGCATATGCATTACATATACCTCCTGCATACCAACCATAGGGTATTTAAGGTTTTCTGTAGCTAACTATGAAGATGGCTTTAAAGTTTGAAGATATTTAAATGTCTTTTTAAAATGCTTCTGTTTTCTGTACCTTGACATTCTAATTTGTCCTGCATCCCTCATCACACATTCCTCCTTCCTTCACCAGAAGAGGATTTCACAGTTCATCTGTCAAATGTAAGGAGGCGATGCACCATTGAAAATATATGATGGAGATCTTTCACTAAAGGTCTATTGAAAAATACCTGGAGCAGCTACAGAGGGGAAGGAGCAGTTTTGTCTCGTTCTCACTGTTTTTCTTAACGCACATAAATCTGATTTGGAGCTTTGAGTTCAGAGAAATTCTGCCAAACCCCAGGAATGGCACATAAAGCCACAAAAATCAATGTTTCCCCCTGTACTGAAATAATCTCCTGGTGTGAAAAGCATTTGAAGGCAGCTATTTGTGGGCACGCTGGGGGTGGCATTGGGGCCAACCCTGAGCCCACGTCATCGGGCAAATTCATGGTTACAAGGAGGGGCCAAGAGTCACTTTTAGTGCCATCTTATTCTCAACTGAAATGTCCTTCTGAAGAGAAACTTCTTCCCTTTCCAGCTTGGCTCTGTAGGGGCACTATCATTGATTAGCAGCTCTGAAAACTGCTTCTCTGTTCCTTAGATGCTCAATTATTACCATACTAGTTCTATACTATTTAAGAACCTGATTTTAAACATGTGTTTTAAATATTACATTTAAAATTAAAGTAATGTGAAAGGCATGATTGATGTTTGGGATGGGACTACAGTAATCCTTTCCTAAGTGTTATTTAAGGAAGGCATAAAGAGTCCATGCTTGCAGCAAGTTATTAGGGCAGAAAACTTGCACAAGATATTGTGTTTTAGAGATTTTGCCAACCACCAAAGTTTCTAGCCTCTAGAAATGGAACAAAAGCTATCTCTAATAAAAGGAAGAGCCCTTCAATATCCTAAATAGCTTTTCTGTTTAATTTACAGTACATTTTTAAAAAAGGCTTGTCTGAACTCATGGTTGCTTTGTTATGAGCATGTGTCACTACAATGCAGGTAAAAATACTTTCTCTTTCAATCTTGTGGGAATATCTTTTTCCTTTTCTTTCTACCAGTTCCAGCAGAGTAAACTTGATATATTTTCCCAAGTAATTAAATTCACTGAGAACTGTGGTTTACTCTGGAAGAATTTAAGATCACATTTCCCCCCTTTTTCTCTCTCTAATGAAAAAATGGGTTTTTTTGGTTTTTTTGGTTTTTTTTGGTTCATAGGTATTAAGCATCAAAGGGAGACTTTTATTAAAATAGGAAGTTGAACTGATGTTTTTAACCAGCTTTTTTTTCTTCTTTTTTCTTCCCCTGCTACTTACTGTGATGTTGGCTCACTGCACCTAATCCATACCCCTAGCCAAAAATTTGCCATTTTAAACTTTTGCTGCAATATGCTTGTAGACTTAGTATTTTATACTCCTTCAGACTCCAAATAAAACATTTATTTAAATGTAATATTCACTATTATCTTGCATTCCTTTCAGTATTACCAGATAAATCTAGCATTCTTTTGTCCTTTGTGCTTTTAGACTTGATTATATTGTATTGTAAAGTTATAGTATCCTTATTAAATATTACCACACGCTGGGAATTTCTGCTCTATTTGCAGATTTGGTTTTTGCCTTGTACCTGTCTCAAATTGTTTTGGAAAAAAATAATAGAAATATTGGCTTGTTTATCTCTTGATTCCTGGCCCTTTGACATTCAGTACTCACAGAATTTTCTTAATTTTTGCCTAGTGATTAAACTAATTTATCTTTATGCTGCATCTGCTGGGGAGTGAAGGTGACTGGGAATCGAGAGTGGTAACAAGGCAGTGACTTTCCTATCAAGTGGAGACAGTGGATATTGGAGACAGTGACTAGGCTCAGATTATGTCCATTGATTGCCCAGCAAGTCTTCTGTGAGTTGGGGCATGTCTGAAGCCAAAGCAGCAGGTTTGGGCCAGGTTAGGAACCATGGTGGTGGAAGAGTGGGTGCTCACAGCCTCAGCCAAAAAGTGTCTGCCAAGGAAAAGGTGGGTCAGGATTTCCCTTCTAGCTTCCTTTGCAGCAGCTCTTTTCAACAACAGAGCTGGACTAGCCCACAGACAGTAAAATTGGATTTAGCTAGCTTAAAGCCCACACGGAGGGTGTGATCAGGGCCCTGACAGTGGCACGTGTTTAGTTCCTTCTCATCGATGTGTCTTCCTAGCAAGAAGATCACAGAAGGGCTGAGATTGGAAGAGACCTCTGGAGGTCTCCTGGCCCAGCCTCTTGCTTAAGCAGGCTGCTCATGGCCATGTCCAGATGCAAGGATGGAGATACAGTGCAATTAAAAAGTGAATTGGATCCTCAATTGTGGACATCAGAGGTAATTAGGCACCCTGGGAGAGGTGCATCCATGTATTTTTCTCTATTCAGTCCAAGTCAGTAGTCCCCAGCCTCTTCTGACCACAGGTGGAAATGCTGAGCAAGATGAGCAATAGACAACACTGTTTCTCTCATTTTCCCCCCAGTTTCCTCTCTCTTAGTGTGGATTTCATACCTGTAATACTTGAGTGACTTCCATCTCCCATCCTCTATTAGGGGCCACTAGTGTAAGTGTAGTAACCTTACAGTAAGTAACCTGTGCATCTTACTACTTCGTAGCAGAGCTTAGAAACCCATGTGGCCAAGAAATACATCAAATGTCAGCCTTATAGGATGACACTAGCATTGTTTGTTGAATAAGTAACACTTTAATTCTTAGGAGACTACTGTGTCTGAAGTCCTGGATCCCCCAACAAAAGAAGGACATGGATCTGCTGTAGCAAATCCAGAGGAGAGCCACAAAAATAGATGATCCGTAGGACTGGAGGACCTCTTCTATCCTCTTCTATGAATACTGGCTGAGAGAGTTGGGGTTGCTCATCCTGGAGAAGGGAAGGCTTTGGGGATACCTTATATCAGCCTTCCAGTGCCTGAAGGGGCCTTGAGAAGTCTGAAGAGGGACTTTTTATAAGAACATTGAGTGATAGGATGAGGGGTAATGGCTTTAAACTGGAAGAGGGCAGATTTAGGACAGACATTAAAAAGGAATTCTTTCCCTGTGAGGGCGGTGGGACACTGGCACAGGTTGCCCAGGGACTTTGTGGCTGCCTCCTCCTTGATAGTATTTAAGGCCAGGTTGGATGGGGCTTGGAGCAATTGGCCCAGAGGAAGGTGTCCTTGCCCATGGCAGAGGGGTTGAGGATCTTTAGGGTCCTTTCCAACCTAAGCCATTCTGTTATTCTGTGATTAGTAGTTACTGTACATTCAGCTGTATGCTTCTAGTGTTTGTGCCTTTGCTCTTCAGAAACTGAAGAGAAATACTTGATTACTTCTCTGTTAGAGTAGATCCTGTTTGATCTGTATCATGTTTTTTCTGACCGTGTGCAGTCTGTTCTTCACCCTGATTTTTATTTCAGCTTACTTCTCTTACTTTCCCTTATTCTACATCAGTCTTTTAGTTATTATCACCATCAAACTTGCTGGTTAGTGTACCTCTATTGTAAAACTATGTTTTCTTGATCACTTGTCAAAGTGAATATCCAGTAAGTGATAAAAATTAAACAGCAAAACAAAGTTACTGAGCATAGTTCTAGGCACCACCTTGAGCATGTTTCTTCTTTCTCTTCCTTTCCAGCTTTCTTCTAGTCTTATGTATGGAATAAATTGACTTAAGAATAGAAAGATGAGACATTAGAAGGAGAAAGTCAGTGCACTTCTAAGATGGAGATTTTAAATATACTTAAATTTTCTTTTTCTATTTTTTAATCAGGAAATCTGTAAATAAATGAAAGCAATGAGTCATCAAAATTCCTAAGGAACCAAACCAGAATGTGCATGCTAGATGCTAAAAAATCAGGCTGGTTCAGAATTCTTAGTGTTAAAACTTAAGTTGTTTTCCAGAACTTTGTGGAGGAGAAACCTTGATAGTTCTGTGCTATGAGACTGTAGAGGCAATGGGGTATTGGGCTGGGAATTCAGCTGCCATGGATTTTAAGTGCTGCATTTAACATTTGTAATCCTAGGCATGGAATATGTGCCAGTTGTACTTAACAAATGTTCTAGTAAAGTTCAGATTTTGCACAGCTGTGAAAAGGTGTTTTAATCTTTATCAAATCGCAGATGCAGATTTCAGTAAAAATACTGATTTTTATCTCTCACGAAGCTAAATTAAGGTAGGTGGGAACTGGAGTATTTTTACCAGATGTTCATGTCCAGAGGAAGCCTGGTATGGTTCTCCTCATTCCCTCCTTTTCTTTTTTTTTTTTTTTTATTTTTTTTATTTTTATTTTTATTATTTTTATTTTTATTTTTATTTTTATTTTTTTTTAATTTCTCTCTGAGGGAGATAGGAAGTAGTGGCATGACAAGACACCAGAAGCCAAGAAATTGACAGTTGGAGGGATTAGGGCACCTCATACTGCTTTGCTTTTACTAGAATCTATTTAACTGCAGCGCCTGAATGAATTTGAAAAAGATTTTCCTTTGTTAAAAGCTCAAACCCACCTGCTTCTTCCATTTATGTATGACTTGCAGTCTGAAAACATGAAAAATTAGATTTGATATTGATAGTTCAAATGCTAAAAAAAAAAAAAAAAAAAAAAAAGGAAAAAGAAAACCTTTAGTGAATTTCCCTAAAGAAAAAAAAATCAGGCAAAAGTCCAAGTTAAGAGAGCAAGCCAAAAAGCTTCAGTTCTAATTTAGAAAATGTTTGCTAGATAAAGAATTGATATTCATTTAAGCAAAACTATCTTTGGAGACAAGTTTCCTTTGATATTGAACTTAAAAATTAAATGCTTCTCAGATAGCTTTCTAACAAATATCTGGCAATGATTTGTGAAACTACTGTGGTACCTAGTTACCAGTAACTAATACTCATCTAGCAGTGAAAGAATAAATTTGCATTGGTATTCATTAAAGCTGGTATAAATTTAAAATAGAATTATGTTTGTCTTATTCCACATTGTTAAATGCAATCCTGGCATCTTGTTTGTTAGTTTGTTTTTTTAATTATATTTAGATTAAATTCAAAACAGCCAGCTGATCTTAGCAGCTGGTAAATATTTACTGCTTATTTGCCAAATTATTTAGAGCTCTAATTTTTGGGTTTTTTCAGTGTTCTAATACTTAATGGATGTCTGCTGCATATGTTGAACATAAACCGCCTCCCTTGCAAATGCACCAGCACTTGAGCAAACAAGTGGCTATTATGAGTGTTCTTAATGGGGTGTACTTCTGCCTATGTTTGTCACAGCTCTGTTTAGCACAGCTTCATCAAAAAAGGCTCAATATTTAAGAAGGAAGATTGGAAGAGATGAGTAACTTGGATTTGTGGACTGAAGCAGTAGGCTTCGTACTGCATGTAAAGCTGCCTGACATTTGCTTTAGAAAGTGCAGAGGAAGGACATTTACTTTTTGAGTCATACATCAGCCACTGCGTATGTGGATGGTCTGCTTCAGAGGAATGTGATGGACTGTTGTTAACCAATAAAATGTATTAATTAGATACTCAGAAAGTGGTCAGGGATATGTTCTGGGCTGTTGTACAACATAACTCAAGATAGGCATGTCCTTTGAAGGAAAAGTACATAGGTGTGTGGCCTAGATTTCACAAGAGAATGCTCTTGATAATTAACGACCATTAAGCTGTAAAATTCTAGTTATCGAGGGACCTATATACCAGTTGTGGTTTTTTGTTTGGTTTAGTTTGGTTTGTTTTTTTGTTGTTGTGTTGTTGCTGTTGCTTTGGGTTTTTTGTATAGTTTGTTTTGTTTTGTTGTTTCCTCCCCCCTAGAATAAATTTAATGTAAGTAATTTAAGGGGCAAAAAAATTTCTTCGAGCAGCTTGTAGTTTGCTTGGCTCCTGAACTGAAGAAATGTTTCATGAACTTGAAATCTATAAATCTTTAAAAACCAATAACTTCAAAGTAGCTGTTATTACTGCCTCTATTTTTTACTTGCTTCTTTTATTGTTTATTGAATTTTTCTGTGGGTTTCCCCCCCAGTTACTTTCTGAGTTGGGGAACAGCTTTGGAAATTGATTAGGTTTTTTCATTTAAAAAATCCATTTACTTATAGTCAAGTTACCAATTATATGAAGTGAACAAAGTGAAAAGGCTAGATAATTATCTCAAAAGTGTTGCTCCCTGTATATAGAATAATATTAGCTGCTGCTTTTTACACTGGTGGCTAGTAATGTAAAAAACTCTAACCTCCTAAAGAAACTGATCTTGAACTTGAAAGTATTTCTTGAAATATCAGAATGTGTATCTAAGTGGGATAGATCATTGCTGTCCTGTTAACATCACTTGGTATTGTGAATTGAAAGTGAAAGGTAAACAGTTCCCAGACATTACAGTATGACAATACAGTATGATAAATAATGAACAGAGGGACAACTGATCTCTCTTTCCTGTAGTGTTTTCCTTAGTAAGGTAGGCACAGGATGTTTCGAATTATTTATGACCTCTTACATGGCAGTGGCTGAGCCCAGTCCCCCAGTCTTGCAAAATTTTTTTGTTTGAGTTACACTGTGCATCTTCTTTCATACCAAGATTATTTACTTTTGTCAAAGTTCACCTAATTCTGGATGGATCTGGCTATTTACAAACTCCGAGGAGTGGTTATGGGGAAATGAAGGGTTACTGCCTTGCCTTAATATTTCATAAAAGAGTGAATTGCATTGTGCTTCTGAGAACATGAAATTTCAGTTCACACCTCTGGAAACACTCCTACAAGGAAACTTTCACTGAAGCTTTCATTTGAAAGTTGTGCTGTTTTACTTTTCCCTTTTCTCTTTTGTTGTTTCTTTCATAATCATATGTTAATGCTGTTCCTGCTTTCCTGACTGCCATGCCAGTGCCTCGAGGCATTTGAGTATGGATTGCAACACCAGTAAATTGCCACATAGAAGAAAATTGCCCATTTGCAACCAATACTGTATCAGAAAGGCAGCAGGAGGTCCTCACTTCCTTTCGTATGTGCTCTAGAGCTAATGCTTTTATTAGCAGGGAACTGTGAAGAGGAATATCAGTTTTTATTCCCAGGCTACTTTGCTGTTAGCTTTATCAAGTTGTGTGCAATGCTTCTTGGCACAGAGTTTCAGCATTCGGTTAAAACAAATTAATTAGCTATTGTTTAAAAAATAGTTTTGGACTCAGGATACCATATTTCATGACCTATCTCAATTAATGGTGTTTGTAAACATAATGTTTTCATAAGTACATATGCAAAATTTCACCATGAGAAAACAAGTGTTTTGACATGCCTGATGTAATGCACTTTTTGCTTAGTATTAAGTTCATGCTCTGCATTGAACTTTTATAGTAGCTAAGCAATACCTTGTTTATTTTTATAACTGTGTTTTTATTCTTTTGTATGTCTCTGAGAAAAATGTTCTTTGAAATGGTCATATATCAATGTTATACTTGTAAAAGTGTTTACACCTCCCCCCAAATTCCAGTGACCTAATGAGTAATTTAAATTGCTTCAAGTGTTTAGCAAGACAAGAGGTCATGGTCTCAAGTTGTGCCAGGGGAAGTTTAGGTTGGATATTAGAAAGAATTTTTTCACGGAGAGGGTGATCAGACGTTGGAATGGGCTGCCCAGGGAAGTAGTGGATTCTCCATCCCTGGAGCTATTTAGAAAGAGACTGGATGTGGCACTCAGTGCCATGGGCTGGTAACCATGGGTTAAGGGTTGGACTTGATGATCTCAGAGGTCCCTTCCAACCCAGCCAATTCTATGATTCTATGATTCTATGATTTACTTAACTTGTGTGATTTAATACTTAAAAGTGTAGCATATCAGAGTTTAACCTAAAGGGCTACTTCTACATGAAAGCCATGATGAAACAGTGGACAATGTGTCACAATATGTATTATTTTATGCTATGAAATGTATGTGTTTACTACATAAGAAATATGTGTTTATATTGTGCTTTAGTTTCTAGGTAGCAGAAAGAATATGGTGCTAAGGAGAAGAAGTTTGGTCATAATCTATTCACTACTTCCGATACAGTTTTCAGATAAAGTTTGGATTTTAAACTGCTTAGACAACTGTTATTTACTTGCTGGGTACAGCATTGGTAGATTAATAACAAAGTTTAGCAGTCCCTTGCTGATGGAGGACATGCACTTGTAAAATACTTAAAATACTGTTAGTATGACAAGTCAGGAAATCACAGAGATCAGAAGGGGAAAACTAGTGATTTGAAATGGTGGAGTGATACTTACTGCAGATAAAAAACGTGCTAAAATAGCATTTTTTCTAAATATCCATCCTGAAAAAGAAATAACAGTAATATAGGATGGAAAGGAAATGTCAGAAGAAAAGGATAAAAATGGAGGAGTCTGGAAAAACTCTTGTTAATCTAGGGCAAGGTGGAAACTTAGGGTAATAAATTTGTTTCCTACATTTTAAAAATAAATGCATGGAAGACTTAAGGTTAAATTCTAAGTAAATTATAATTAATTGGAGTATCACCACTTTTAGGTCCTTTGCATATGCGTGTGTCTTCTGAGCAGTTTTCTGAGTATGTATGACAGTGTCCTGGCAAGTAATATTACAGTCACCACTATTGGTAGCAGAAGCAACATCTTTGAGATAGCTGTAGAATAAACTACAGATTTCCTCACCTGACTTATTAACAGTGAACAGGCTAGGCCTGGACCTCTGTTGTATGTCTGTGCTAGCATGGGTCATTGCAAGTTTCTCATACAGTTCCATGAACAGCAATCTTTCATGTTGTTATTGCTGTTTCTGGACACTGATGTGATTCCAGCACAGTTGCTGTCTTCTTGTACCAGGCTTGCAGGTTTTTGAAAACCAAAAGCCTTGGGTGGCTGAATCATCCAGCAGGTGTCTTGCTTTGTCTTATTGGTTTTTGCAATGTCACTGCAGACAGTGCCAGAGAGTTACAAGATGCCTGGATTAAATGCTGTAAAACATCTCTGCTGTCCTCCATCATCATCTTTCCATCAGTTGCAACAACACGAACAGGAGGCATTTATTCACTGGAATCCTAACACGGCTCCAGCAGAAACAAACAGAATAAGAAAGCTGCCCAGGCAAACTGTCCTCTCTAAACGTGTTTGTGAGCTGAAAACACCTTTTCTCTAATAGGACAAGCAAGTTCTCTCTGAAAGCACCATAAATCAAATGACCTCCTGGAATTAGTGAGGAGATGATTGAGAGAGCAAGGCCCAGGAATCCTAGCAACAGCCCCGTTATCAGAGATACCTCTTTTAATGCAGTTACACAAATGGGGGTTGAGTGCAGCTCTGCAATGTATCTGTTCATAGGTGAGCACATTAATTCCGGATGTTTATTCTCAGTTAAGTGCATGTTCCTCTCTGGATATAACACCTGTGCATCATTTCCTTCACCGTATCTTCCAAGTTTTGTGGCAAGTTTTTCATGTGGTGCTTTCTTCTAAATTGCTCAGAATTTTTGCAAGAGACTTGCCTTAAATTTTAGTTCTTGTTCAAGATTATTGGGGTGTTTTGTGGTTTGTTGTTGTTGGTTTTTTGGGTTTTTTTGTTTTTTGGTTTTTTTTTTGATGCAGTTCATGTTATTATCATTGTGGTAAAGTCTATGTGTCCCTTTGTATTTTTAGCATTGCTGAACATTAATAAATCAAGGGGTTTGTTTTCAGAAAGGTTTTGTTTGTGTCTGCAGATGCAGACACTTTGGATCTTTTAGTATGATAGCACAATGTAGTTTTAAATTATAATATTGCCAATTTATATTGGAGGCACACACAGAATTGGAATTAGTTGAGTCTACCACATGACTGATGGCAAACAAAAGTGACCTCTTCTCTGTCCCCATCTGTCCTCCTCCAAAACAGGTGATTGTTTGATTCCCAAAGCTTCTTAAAACCAGTAAGTGAAAAAGAAGCTCATTTTGTAACTCAGCTGTGTTATTTAGGGTACAAAAGCAAGATCCATTCATCATTTTAATGACAAACAAAAATAATACCTGACTTTAGAAGTTAAAGCACACAAAACCTTTGTTAATGAAACATTACTTCTGAACTATTACAATCTAGAAATAGCCTGCATCCTATGGCACAGAAATGACTTTCAGTCTGCTTGTCAATATATTCCATTTCCATACAGAGCAACAGGAGGCTAATCTTTAATAGGCCTCCTTGGGGGAAAAAAAAAAAAAGTGAGAGAGAGCAAGGTGGTGGTGGGGGGGGGTGAGGGGGAGGCATGTGTGTGGAAAGAATAGAACATGCCTGAGAGCTTTAATTTATGAAATTTCTGAAAGGATAATGTGAAAGGTTTGTTTTCCTCTAAATCTATAGTTTTGCTGAACTTGTAATGGAAATAAATGATATATATATACAAATGTTAAGAAATAGTTTGAATATTCTAGAAACCTGAAAATGTAAATTGAAGATGTAGAAGAACATGTTTTGTAGCTGAAATTTACTTAAATTTATTTAAATTTATTGTGCTTATTATAGTAGTTATTAAAAAACACCATCAAAATAGATTCATACTGAGAGAATGATCGTATTGAATTAATTTATGAACCTTAAGAGGTTAGTTGATATCATTATACAGTTGGGTGCAATTTTTCATTTACTAATGTTCTTTAACAACAAAGATTGTCTTCAAACTATTCTTTGTCCTTTTATGATAATAGCAGAAAATTACCATTTCACTTTTGTTCTTCCTGTTTTTGTTTTCCACTCCAATTTCTTACCATTTTTCCAATAAAAAAGAGAAAAGAATGACCTACAAAGAAAGAATCTGCACCATTTGCTTTTTAACTCTTGTGGGAAAATAGCACTTTTTGCTAATAGTTGTAATTCAAGTAAGGCTTCAATTAGTCAATTCTCTTTTTTCTCATTCATCAGGAAGGTGAAATAAACTTTTTCCTTTATGTTTATGAAACAAATGTGTATTCATACCAGAAATGGTTTTCAAAGCAATGTGCTACCTCTTCTGTAACATTCCTATCTACATGTTTTGAGCCTCAAATTTAAGAAGAAAATGTGCTAACGTGTAACTGGAGGAACTGGAGGCCCCAGACTAATCTGAAATGGTGTCTCTAAAATGGTGTCTTTGTCTTTAAAAAACATTAGGCCTTTGTTTTCCCATCTAGCAATGTTAGTGTACAGTGAATGATGAATCTTGAATAAAACTGGAGTAATGTTAATTTTGTCTGTGTAATGTGTCTACTGGTATTCTATGTTTGTGCATTGACAAGGAGAGAGAAGGAGGATCAGGCTGGGTTATGGGTGAAGGGGTGAGCTTGGGGTCACTGCAGGTTGGGTAGGGAATTTCATGTTCTCTCCCCTGAGATCCAGGTTGGCTCCTCACTTCTTGTCAAATGCTTCACAGCACTAATGGGTTTGTCAGCAGTTTTTATGTACTTCAGGCTTTTGCTCATCGTTATTGATACTTCTGAAGACAGATTTTCAGCTATTTTGGGACAGTATCTACATGTTTGTACTGTTCTTCAGATGCTCTTTTGCCAGGAATATACTGTCTGTCAAAAACCTTTCCAGAATGCTGGATTCTTTCATCTTAGCTGCCTGCCCAGCCCCATACATACAGGAAATGCATGACAGTTTGTGTATTAGATGGGCTACTGTTAGGAGAAAGCAAATTTTTGTCACCTCCTGTTTGTCACTCAGGTAAATACCTGTAGCTCACTGCAGACAAGACGTGTGGCATTATCAGAGTTCCCAGGGAATACGTACAGCCCAAATATCACAGCTATGAAAGAAGCCAATGACCTCTTGTTGCAAGAGCTTGCCAAGTATCCAATCCCACAATGGACCCTGTATGTGATAATGTTACAGGAGCTAGAGGATAAATTTGCTCTCAAAGCTTGGAAGAAATTTTGTTGTCAGCTGCTTTTGACCAGGGGAGCAAGAAGACAAGGAGAAGTCTGTTGGCCACTTTATACATCATTACTTCACCCTGCTGAGGCTGTCCAAATTTCAAGTGTGACCTACTGGATAGTGATACCAAGTTCTTGGAAGACTGTTAGGGAAACTGGTCAGGTTTAGTGTGGGAGAGCTTGTAGTTCTGAAAATGAGGCCAGACATGAGAGATGGACATCCCAGTTTAAGTTCATTTGTGATGACATAATAAGGAATACACCCATCACTTAGTCCAGTGGCTTTTATATTTTACAGGTTAATTAATAATATGACTGAGTCTGACAGAGTAGTACATTTTGATGCAGATCTTGTGGAAAACTACTCAATATCTAATTGTTTTCCAGTTTGTGACTGTTTCCTTGATAGATCTTCACCTGTCGAGGAGAAGGCTTAGAATTTTCAAATGTACTTTCATGACTCTGCTAAGATAAATACAACTTAATTACCTGCCATTGAGGCAGGGCACTAGCCCTCTCCCTATTCCATTGTTTCATATTCTAGATAGGGATTTTTACTTGTCTGATACAGCCAGCTGCTTGAGAGAGCTAAAATTGTGCGGGATGGCAGTAGTGATATCAGTGTTAGTATTTTTTTCTTTTTTCTTTTTTCTTTTTTTTTTTTTTTTTTTTTTTAAGCTGCTTAATTTGCCATGCCATGAATAAATGCCAGCTCTGAATGCACAGTTGGCAATGGCAGCATGTGGTCATTAGAATAGTTTGGCTGAATGGTCAAACTGAATGTATAGGCACCCTTTTGTCAGGGAAGGGAGTTGTGAGGAATGTGATCAACAGCACTGGTTTCTTTGAATAAAATACAAAATTCAACTGAAATTATTATTGTACAAGGTGTGATCGTTATTCTTTACTGGAGCAAAGGATTGTGTGAATATGATATGGTGAGCTTGAAAAAGCACAAAACTAGAAATGAAGAAAGTAAGAGATTTAAGGTTTTGTCATATTGCAGATGTTTCCTGTTTAGTTTGCCTTATTTTCCTCTATCTTGATGTTTTATAACAGTTGTCCTCATCTATCCAGCATTGTTGTCTTGCTGTCCTGATGTTCTCCTTTGCAGTTTATAATTACCATACTGTTAGTGCACTGCCTGCCTTTCCCATCTAAGGGATACTTGCTGGTTTTTTGTTTTTTTTTTATGACCTGTTTCTATGTTGCTTTTTCTACATGGTCTACTTTTACGTCTCACCTGCCTACTATCATTTACATGCAGTAATGTGTTAATCTGCATTCTAGTTTCTGTAACTCCTCTTTTGCTGCTGTAACTGCTTTTCTCCTATTTTATGACCAGAATTCATAACTGGTACTTTTATTCTTTTGGAACTTCTGACTGACAAAACACCAGTTTTGTGTTGACAGTGTTGTTTAACTCAAAAAAACCAAGTTCTTTATTAACCGTCCGTAGGACAGGGAGAAGTCTTACTTCTCTAGGGGAAAGTGAGTACTTTTTGTAGAACTTCTGGTAGAAGGCATCCAGTCACTGTTTTCCAGCCTGCTTAAATCAGAGGTGGTAGTCACTTGGATTGTTTGGTTGAGGATCTTGTGAAATCAGAGAGTAACTTAAAGGAAACCAGACTCCAATCATTGTATTAAAAAGAGTGTTTTCTACTGCACTTTCAAAGTAATTGAAAGTTGAATCAGCTCTTCTTGCACACAAGTTTTATCCTCCTAATGCAGCCTCAGTAAGCCAGTGTGCATTTACAGCCCTATCTGCCTCCATCTCTTAGGCAGCAGCCACAGCGTGGTAGAGATGTGTACCCAGGCACATATTCTCATTCAAGGTTTCAGTGAAAAGGTTTCAGCCAAAGCTGAAAATGTCTGCAGCACTTGGTTTTCTCACTAAGTTGCAACATTTATTTCAAATGTCATCAGTGAAATCCCCATCGCTAACAACTTACTATGTTAAATGGGACCACCTCTGGCTGTTGTTGTCTTCCACTATTCCCGTGTGTGGTTTTGCTGTCACCAAACAGGTGAGGTGAGGGCTGAGCTGCTGGTTGTGGAACAGCCTCTGGGATGGCAGTGTCTGGGGTCTGGAACTCTGTCCCAAGTTGTGCCCACGGGGTTTGTAGGGTGTGGGGGCAATGCAAGGGCTGTGTGGTACCTTGCAGGGCAGGGGACAGGACACTAGATCCCACTTAATGTCTTACAGCATGGGATTGCAAGACAACACTGTTACAGCTTTTTGAAAATGACTGTGGCACTACGTTTTCAGCTGAATATTTGGAATTTTGCCCAGTTCCTGAGAATGGCTTTCTAAAAATTACCAGTAGATCAAGCTGAAAGAGAGATTTTACTGTCAGGGTCTATGTAGGCATTCACAGGTCTCATGGCAAACAACAACAACAACAAAAATGCCATGTATTCTTCCTAGCTAAAGTGCATATTTATCAAATATTCCTTGTGTTACAGTAAAAAAACTCAGCAGCAGGCCTTAATTCCTGCCTTTCCAGTGTTAGATATTTGTCTTTTGCAGTGGGATGTAGCTTCTCTTCGTTTTCTAAAGTGGTCTTTGGTATATTAAATCTGGCTATTAGTTGTCCTGCATCTAGGGCCAAAGGGATTTTGTAAAGATGAGGGAGTACAAATGATCTGTCTCTGGCTAGGAGAAACCTATCTGTGAACCCTTAAAAAGTAGAAGACAAAGGACAAAGTTATGAGTAAGGCCATTAAGGATGCACCATCAGGAAAATTAATTCTAGATCTATGTGATTTGTCAGGCTATATAGGTGTCAATGAAAAATATTGTTACACAGAATAAAACTCATGTTAGATGTACCAGTTTGTAAAGCTTTTAAAAGAAAATTTACCTCCTAAATTTTTCCTTCGAGACATGTGCTTTAAAATTGATTTCTCTTCTGAGCAAGGTCAGTGTCTTGCTAAAAAATACTGTGAGGAAGTAGTGTTGTGTATTTTAGGAGCATAGTGTGTGGTGACTAAAAGTGGAGCAAAGTTGGGGCAATTTGTTATTTTAGCATGATGCTTTGGGTATGGCACCGGATATTGTGCTGTGCTGCAGCTCTGTAATATTGTACAGAGGAAGGCTGATGATGTTTTGGAGACTTTGTTTTTGTTTGTTTTGGATTGCACAGTGTTCACTTGGAGTTTCCATTAGCCTTTCAACGTTTTAGGAATGCTGCAATCAAAATAACGATGACATTTGCAGGAAGAATGCTTCACTTAAAATGTTCAAAGAAGCAGTATTTGTACATGTCAGCAGTCTACTTAAGCACCCTACCTGAATAACTGAATAGCTAAGCAAAATGCAATTGCTGGAACATTGTCACAGTGATCATGCTGTAATATTATCAAGCTGTTGTATTCCTGTTACCTTTCAGACAGTCGTCATTACTCAGCAGGAACTCACTGTGGGAACTGTGTGAGAGTTGTTATAATCTGATATGTTGTATTTTAATGTTTGCCAGATCATTTTGTTAACCCTAAAACTGTAAATCCAGGCTTGTTTTTGTTTTGTTTTTTTAATTAATGCATTAGAACCTATGTCTTTATTCACTAGTAATCTTTTGGAATACAGAAAGTTATCAGTATGGAGCTGTTAGGCTCATTCTTACAGGGTTGTTGGTAAGAAAATAAAAATCCTCTGGAGGTAGTTCTAGGCTTGGTGATATTTTTAAAGCTTAACATTTTGTCACCTGTCAAAAACTATGTGATAGAAGAAATTGCTTTTGGTAAAATTTAATGGCTTGGGAGTTGCTTTAGTAGTAATTAATCCCTCTTGCTTAAGCATTTTCCTGAACTTTATAAGTCTATTTGAGTGCTTTAACAACAGATTTATTATCAGTTTATTGGAAAAGTTCTGTTAAGTGACCCTGTTTTGCACATGTACTTTGAAGAAGTTATCTTAGAGACATTGTTTTTAAATGGGAGAAGAAAGTAAGATTTACTTACATGAAAATACATCTCCCTTCTCGATTCCTCTTTCTGCGATGTGTTTCCTTTTCAAATTGTTTGGAACAGTCTGAAGAGTAAACTCTGAGGGCAAGACCAGTCCACTGGCAGTTTATATAAGCAAAATGGTGCAAGCTGTTCTATAAAATAAATTATGAAGTAATTTAATGGTGGTATTTATATAAATACAACAGGTTTCACGTTCAATAAAATCTTGAAGATTTCTCTATGTAAGTCAACAAGAAAGCAATTTTATTCCACTTCAGTTAATTTGTTCACAGGGAACATAACTTCTGAATAAACAAGCAAATCTTATCACTTTGTTTTTAAAAAAAAAAAATCAATTTTAAGTATAGAAGTGGATAGGAATCTAGAGTATTGAATTTAACACCATGTATATCATCATAAATCAGAACAGTCGGAAATGCCATGTCACTGAGTCTCATGTCTCCTAACCAGAGGAAGAATACTTGAATTCATGGAGCCTCTTGAATAAGAACACATATTTTAATTCAGTCTGACCCATATGAGGTTGTTTGCATATTCAGTGATAAAATAAAAGAGCTGCTCCAGAGCAAAACCTGGCATACGCATTTATTTTGGATGGTGCACATCACTAGAAATGTGACCTGTTTACGGACCATTTGGTTTAATTCCTCTTCCACAATTTACTGGTGCTTGTGTCAGCTTTTTTGAACTAGTTTTTCTTCACTTTTTGTCTGATAGCAAAGAAATGTTCCATTATGAAACCTTGGTTAGCTTGTGGGTACTTGCAGGCTTATGGGTACTTCTGTATCTTTTCCTAACTATTCACAGCACAGTTACAAGTACTATCGATTATCTATAAACCATGTGAATTTGTGACCAAAATCTTCCCCATCATCAGTCCACTTATCTTTTCACTCTCCCTTCCTTCAGCATGCTAAACTGTCTAGGTTGCCATTGTAACGTGATGTAGTTTCTTGTGTGATAAATAACTTAAGGTGAATATTGGTAAGTTATGTGAAACATTAACTGACACAGGAATTGCTTGAATGGATGACACCAGTAGTCCTCGTTCTCTCTTACCCTCAGAGGAAGGTATCAAACTTTCATAATGGAAAAGTGAGCAATGGTACTATCTTTCTATTTGTTTCTCTTGCAATGTATTGGGGGCTGTGTTCACTATAAAGGTATATACAGGCTAATGATACTGGAGACATTCTCGTTTTTATAGAGTTATTCATATCATGCTGATTTTCTGTTCATAACCTGAAATTTTTGTTTTTTTCAATTGTCCTCAAATGTCAGAGTAATTGATGTTTGCTTTTTTTTTACTTTTCATACTCTTTATATTTCTTGCTACTTATTGTTTACCTCTCAGAAGAAGCAAAAATGAGAATCCATGAATAATATGTTAGTGGTGTGAATATCATCATGAAGATGTAGTTTAACTTCGTAACATAATCGTAATGAAGCTCGGTAGTGTTTTTATTGATTATTGTTGTCAAACCTACTTTTAATTATAGCTTTTTTTTTTTTTTTCTGTAACAATTTTGTAGTTTAAGAACCCATCACCATGCAGCAATGATAGAATTTTTCTTTTCAGCAAGCGTTGTCAAGTCAACTAACTATTTTTCTTAAATGTTTTCTGCAGCTTTTCAGTGCCTCTTCTACTGTCACTAACCTATGTAACTATCAATTTGCTCTGTGGTTACTACTTACCCCTTAATTCGAGCATATTGCTTCTGTTTGTTTTGAAGTTTTCTCCCTTGTCGCCAGTGGGGATCAGGGGGGCAGAGGTAGGGGAACAGGGACAGGCAGAGATGGGGAGGCTGTGTGGAACCAAGATGTGTTACAAAGGTAAAAATATGTGTATTAGATTAAATATTTATGCTCCATTCTGAAGGAGTTCCATATACTTTAATTTCAGTAGGAAAATCTCTCTTCTTTTGAAAGAGAACTGCTACTACTCCTCAAATTGCAGTGAGGAGAAATGGGATCCGCCTGATTATCAGAAGTGAGTTTGTTGCAGTTAAAACTTACTGTACATTATGACAGAAGAGAAGCAAAGCAAATTGTCATCTTGACATTTAATCATGGTTTTTGTAGAGGAAGTGAGGGTCAACAAGTTTTTCCTGAAGGCTGCTTATTTAGGTCCACAGGATGATTTCCTGATTGTTTTCAGTGATCAATTTTCAGTTCTCTGATACATGTTACAAATATGATTAATGGGATTAGGAGGCTATGAGGTGATACTGCTGAGGGTAATAGGCAGTGGTGATGAAACTATTTGTATAAAATATGGTTTTGAAAAAGTTTTTATGGGTTAGCTTTAAATTGTCAAGTCTTTGTACCAGATCAGTTTCATCATTCTTACCAGAGTTAATATAAAGCTAGCAGAAACTTGATATTGTGTCATCTTGCCAATGTGGGAAAAGAACATGTGCTGATATATAATGTTTCAGATGTGTATTGTTAAGTGACCTGGTAGCATAAGGATTTGTGGTGTTGGCACACAAGTAAAAGTATCTTTGGTTATTTCATTGGACTGCAAGGTTCTGCCACAGGGGCCAGGGGAGTTTTAAGAGAGAAAGTAATAGAAGTCATCTGCAGATGTTTTTGGGGAAGTCCTCTCACCTGTGAGGCAGTGTGTGAAGATACCTGCTTGAAAATTTAACAGATTGCTAGTACAGAGGGTGTCCTGAGCTAACAAAATGTGGAAAGCTGCAATTTTTCAGTCAATGGTTTTGACAGTTAGGCACACATAATATTTTTGGTGTGGTGTTGATATTTATTCTGGATCATATATGCTTGTTTTGTCTGCTTCTGATAATCATAGCTTTTTGGAGGCAAAAGTCTTTTTTTGTGACTAAAAATGTCTTCCTTGGTTTTGCATATCAAATTGTATTGAGGTCTTTATTTCTGTAAAGCTCTTTAAGTAAAATGCTTTAAAGTAATTTTCATGTATATATCACTGTCAGTATTTTTGTTTTATAAGTTTTATTTTGGGTGGTAGATTCAGGCAGTAGTTTGAAACCAAGGAAAAAGAATGAAAAATAAAATTAATAGCTTATGGGTTTCAGTGCCTTGGCTGGTTTTGGTTTTATTATATCATACAATTTATTTTTACCCATAGTGATGATTTAGTTTCCTTAAGTCTTCTACAGGGAATTTTGTCAAAGGCTGTCTGGAAAATCAAATAAGTATCAATCCATTCTCCTTCATCTGATGCTTTGGTGAACTTTCCAGGAACCATGAAGGATAGGAATGCCATCATTTTTCTTTACACGAGGTATTCTGCTTTGCTTCCACTAGTTATATAACTTGAAGATTCCTTATACTCTGATGTTATTTACCAATTTATCTATCTGATGTTGTAAACAGTCAGCTTATTACCTGTCCTTCAGTTCACTTTAACTCACACTTTTACTTCAAATTCTCTTTTGTTGTTAGAGGGTGTAGGGACACTCTCTTACATGTAACTTGTTTCATGTTTGAGTTTTGTTTGCATCTCATACTGTCAGAATTACAGCAGGAAAAGTATTCTTTTTCCATGGTAATGTTAGATGATCAGTTAAATATAAAAATTCAGTATTTGACAATAACCTATAAAGAAGCATCCCTGGATGTTTTCTGGTGTTCTACATTCTAGACAGAAAAGACAAGCATGCCTGGAGAGGGAGGACAAGCTTCATCCAGCATTCTGTGGTGGATCTCATTGTAGGTCTTTTGGGATCAAGTAGGAGACCTGATATCTAGTACAGAGCCTACGTAAATGGGTAGTGGTTATGTTGTAAATATTTCATTTAGGATGAAGGGGATCTAATTCAGTTGTCCCTAAGAATCTTGGGTAATGCTTTGGAAAAAGTACAACTTTTAAGCCACTATCGGTGACTTTTAAGGCAGTGTTTTATGTCCTTCTAGACCCCAAACTTGTGTAGTCCTTTTAGCTTTGTATGCCTGTCTTGCTTGCTTGTCCATGGTCAGAAAGTGTGGAACCACTTACTGCTGATTTTAGCGGGGTGTGGCTGCGGATGCAGAGAATGTTCTGTCAATCCACTAGAGGTAGAAAACTTCTGATTACGTTTTTTGGGGGGTTTTGTTCTTTTCTGTTTTGTTTGTGTTTGTTTGTTTGTTTTAGGCTTCTGTCTTTAGTTTTGATGTGAATTGAGCTGGTTTAATACAAGCTGGAATATGTATTGTTGAAATTTCCAGAGTGCTGGTTTTAGCCAATGAGTTAATTATGTGACTGCACAAAAATCTTCTATGACTCTTTAAGAAATTTTCCTGATTGCAAGTATTAATTACGTATATAAAAGACATATTTTATTTCATAAGGATTTTTTTTTTCTGTGGATGGTGCAGACCGTTATACTTGGTTTCAGAGACACCAAAATTAAATACAATATGTTTATGATATGCCACGTATTAGCATGTGGCCTTGACCTTTCTCATCTGAGGTGCTGCTGTGGTTGTTTAGCTACTTAAGTGAAAGTGATCCCTTCCATCCAATTTTAAAGATGCTGTTGCAGAGTATTTGCTTTGTAATTATGCTAGAGCAACTCTGGTGTTTTTCAGTGCTTGTAGCAAGCCCGAGCTTCTGCAAAATAGGCATTCTGAAGAGGGGTCTTTGAGGTATTTAAATGTTTAAGATCTAGTGTGTGTTAAGACTTCAATAATAAATGAACTAATCTTCTAGGGTTGACAGAGGAGGGGAGAAAAGCAATAATTAGTTACTGGGCTAAGACGTTTGATGTAAGACTATAATAAACCTGATTCTGAGAGATGTGATGCTTTAGGAGAGAGTGTCAGGTGCAAAGTCTTGTCTTTCATAAAAAATTTCCTTTTTCTAATTTCCAATACACACAGACATCAGAGGAAACAGAAATTCAGGCTTAACTGTGAGGAGAAAGGAAGAGTAACAAGGCTTTCACATGAAGTTTTTCCACTTGCAATGTTCAGTTTAGAAATAGCATACATCAATAAGCTCTGAAGCAGGCATACTGAGTTTTTCCTATTATTTTTTTCCAATTAAAAATATATAGAATGAGTTTTTAATTTTTAAGCCAATAAAAAGTAGTGTCATACTGGAACTGCAGAAAACAATCACAAAAGCCCAACAATGCCACCCCTTAAAATGATCACAATGTCCCTCATGCTATTTAGATTAAGAGTGATTGGTTGTTGGATTTTGATTTTATGATAACTATCTGGCAACTATACTAATGTATTTTTTTTAAAACTTAAACTTTTTTAAACATTGGCTAACTGACACCCCCATTATTCAGTCTGATCTATGCAAGCACATCCTTGCATGAACACAACTTATCAGGTCCGGAGAGGGGGAAGCTTTTTCTACCATAGACCAAATTACAGAATCAAGAGGTATTTCAATAATAAATCTCTTGGAATAAATCTTATAGTTAGCATTGTAAGTCTATGTGAAGCATCTTGTAAATCTAGTTGATTTAAACTTTGTATCTGAAACTATTTGATTTTCCTCATGAATTTGAAGAAACTTGTTTTTTTTTCTTAGTGTAAAATATGCGTATGGATTTTTTGGAGGGTATTTTTTTGATACCTTACCAGCATTGACAGTAATACAGTGATGACTCTCTGGAGGATTCTAAGAGTAGGAAAATAATGATCAGAGGCTGTAGGTTTTTAAGATACTAAAGATGGAGTTTTGTTGCAGATCGTAGATAAGGAAAAACCCATCTTGAGGTTTTCTAGGGAGTTCCCTTTGCACTAAAAACTCAGTTAAGTGAATGTATTAGTTCAGTTGGGTGGTGATGACCCATTCAGATGTTTTGCTTGGCAGTGGTTCTTAACTTCCTACCAGACTTCAGTCAGAATTGAGATCCTGTGCATCCCAGTAATGTTTATAAAAATTATGTATTTGGCCTTTGAATCATTGGAACTTTTCAATAGTTTTAAAGTCTTCTAATTATCCTATAAAACTTGGGATTTATTACATTGGCCTGAAGAACCATACACATGGGGCAACCCAGAGAAGAGATCCTAATACCACTGTCTGCCAAATGGCAAGTTGGTTTGCAGCAAGTCATGTTTTTTTAGCCCTTCATTCCTCTTCGCAAAAGTAATTTTCAGGGCTGAATATTCTGTACCTTGCTAATCTTGAGTATCTTCATGTACAATGAAACGTAGAACTTGGCTGGTTTTTAATCTGGGGATCTTTGGGGCTTTTAGCATCAGTACTGAACAAGAAAAATTGTTCTAAATTTGAAAGGTCTGAGGAACTGCAGCACCCAGAGCATTGCTGTTTGAGGGGCAATTGCTTGGAACAGTTTTGTTGTGATACACAAATGGGTAATGGCTCTGGTAGTGCTCCAGTGCTAATGATTTATCAGTATCTGTGTGGAAAGTTTGACTAGGCATAGTCAGTCAGTATGGCCCAAGTTTCTGAGTCATAAGAGCAATGATCTGTATTTAATGCCCCTGATATTGGTAGAATATCCAGTAAGGTTTATTATGGCTTGTGTTAGGAAACAAAGCACTCTGATGCTTCAGTCCCTTCTGTGACCCCTGTGGGGCTCCCACAACATGAAGAAATTGTTGCAATAAAGTTCAGGCAAAGCTGTATGCAATGATTTTTGGCTTCTGACAGACTACCCAAGCTACTGTGCAGATTTTACTCTGCAAGAACTTGTCATTAAAAATGCATTTAGTAGGCTGAGACATATGGAAGCTATAATACATCTGGTCCCTAAAGCCAAATTGTGTATGAAGCACTACTGGTCTCTTTTTTTCCTTCCAAAGTGTTCTCTACTCTGATGGTAGATTAAATGGTTTGTAATGCTTCCCAATATGTTGATGTTCTTGTAAATCAACACATAATCTAACAGCATTGTATTCTTTTATATAGTGATATTTCTCATTATTGATTTTAGTATAGGATTGAATGCAGACTGCTGAAGAAGTTACTACTTTAGTTACACCACACATAGTTTTAAAACATGAGATAATTTTGATGAATGTTATTTTTGGTTTAAAAACTCCATCCCCCAAAACAACAGCTGACAGTTGTCTTAATGAAGACTTAAGATTAAAGATATGGGTACTTGCACAAGTGTAAAAGATCCTTGATGATATATTATAATGTTCCTTGAGCAAAGCATTACCAGGGAGTAAAAGAGAATCATAAAGTAAGAGACAAACATGAAAGACATTAAAGAGAATTCACAAACTTAGTATATGGGTATACACTTCCTCCCACCTGAGACATTCTACTGCGTGTAACACTGAGTAATTGTAATACTTCTGTTCTCAGAAAAGGTGATATTAATAGTTAGCTTACATTTCAGAAACATATTTCTACCTCTCATCGAACCCTAGAAAGCAAACTTGAAGCAGTTTGAGACTGCAGTGGCAGATTCCCCCTGCACAAGAGAACACTTGCAGATTTCTTCTGAGCTAACAGTAAACACCTCTAGACCTAAAATATAGTGTGGCTGGAGCAAGAGGATGTAGCACAAGTTTTGTCAAACAATGAGAGGGCTTCTAATGCAGAAATGTAAAATGTTTCTTAGCCCTCAGGACACTGACAGATTCTGACCTTGTTAGAAATTTCTAACATTTGCCTACAGTGTCTGCTTAAGAGCAGATGTAGCACATTAGGATCTGAGCTTGTCGTCAGAATAGGATCTTACTGACAGTATGATTTTCCATCTCTGAAAGAGGAATTATTTAATTCACTTGTTAATTAAATCAAGGTTAATTATTTTAATGAAAAGGCTGCCGTTTGATGTTGTAAAATGTTGTGTGAGGATCAAATTGATGTTGCTGCTCCTTGCTGCCCGTTTCTACTGTCATCAATTCAGCTGTACTGCCAGAGATTCTGGTGTGGGCAGTGCAGTGACCAAATTAGGGGACTGACCCTGCTGAAAAACAACCCAGTGAAATGAAACGGTGTTCCCCGTTTTTATAATTTCTAATATCCAACAAAGCCATCTCCTCAATCTTGTGTGTCCTCATGGAAAGTTAAGACATTATGAGAGGCAGGATGACACAGCCGATGGAGATTTTAGGAGGAAGATTTTGTGATAACAGACCACAGCTACAGATGGCAGGGGCTGCAGAGCTTTATTCCTCACTCTTCCATGAAGTAGTTGAGTGACTTTGAATTTATCATTTTCCTTCTACTTGTAACTTTTCTAAACTTATACTGAAAGCTGAAGGATAGAATTTTTCGTTGGAAGATGCTAGTTCAGAAGTGCAAGTGTTTCAGTTCTACCAGACTGATGCCAGAGCATGTGCTTTGCTCCAGTGTCTGGTGTGCTAAATGATGACTGTGGTCTTCCTTGACTTTGCTTACTGCCTGAAAGTCATCACCACTTGGTCTTAAATACAGTTCCCTCAAACTTTTGCATCTCTCTTTGACATTGGAAGCAGCCTGAGAATGCTAGGAATTGCAAGAGTTTTTCAAAAATTCTCTGCCATTTCCCTTTTCCATCAGGGAGAATGAGTAATGTTCATGGGAGTCAAGGCTGTATGGTGGTCTTGTCAGTCAGAGTAATTTTTTTCTTAAATTGGAGATTTCTAGTGTTCAGCTGACTAGAGAAGAGACTTCCTTCACAATGTTTGACTTCTGGTACAGAAATTCTGTATTTTGATCACCCCTTTTTAAGGTTTTACTTGAGGCATTTATCTGGTGTAAGCATGCTTTTTCCATTTTTTAGCATTCTTTCATATAAAAATCAGTTATTTAACAGTACATCTGAACAACCTTCTTTCATCATCCTAGGAAATGGAGTCCTTTCGAGTCATCACTGGAGTCCTTCCTTTCCTTTAGATGACATTGGCATGCATTAATCTCTTACAATATATATTCTTTGCAAACAAAATAATTTTTTCTCTCAGAAGATCATTTGCCTGTTTTGTGATACTCCTCTAGCTAAGTAGTTTTATTAAGGGATTATTTAATATTTTAGGTAGGTAACTGCAACCACATTTGAGAGACAAAATCTTTTGTATGCAGTATATTTGAAAAAAAAAAAAGAATTGTATACTCAACGTAATGTTTTTTCTTTTTATCTGTCTAATTTAGTGCACCTACACAGTGGTTTAGTAAACTGAATATAAAAGGAGGGTTGTGAATAGGCTTTGGCTGTGCCTATATAGAGATCTTGGACCCTGTCATGCTTTATAATGACGTGGGGCTCACCTTGAATATGCTTACTCTGGAGCAGAGCAGTAGGGTGGAGGTAAAAGACCATGGAGGTAAAATGCCATGGAATTGATCTTGTGGCTGAATATACTAATGTCCAGTGCTTGTTTCTTAGCTCTGGCATCCCAGCTGAAATGTAGCATTTGATTTTGAAGTTTCTATGGTCTGTCTCAGGGCAAGGTGAAACAAGTCCTGACTGCCGTTGTGCTGCTGAGATATTTATCAGTGTTTTGCAGCAGTCTAAAAATACTAGTCCATTTATGCAGGGAGGTGGTTTAAAAAGCTTTTCTTCATCATTTCTGAACTGTTGGTTGACCTACCAGCTGAGATGAGAGGTGAGGTGGACCCATGGTACACCGACGAGTCGAATGTGGACATAAGACCGATGCAATAGGAGTTTGCCACAGAGAAGGCTGAGGTACAGGATGTATTTGGGTAGGCTAACAGAGAGATTTTCATGTTTTTTAGAGCTTGTTTTGTTTAGTAAAGAGCTAATATTTTTCTTATGTGGATTTTAGTGGTTTTATATTTGAAAAGTCTCTTTATGTAACAGCTACCAGCTTAAACTTGATGTTGATTTATCTCTGCTTGCAAACTGTGACGTATGGGAAGTTCTTTCTGTGCAGAACAGCTTATGTGTAGCCTATGGATGGGACACAGATTCTCTGTGAAAAGTTTTAGGATAATTGCCCAGGCTGTTTTGGGCAATGATTGAACCTATGCTAGTTTCACAGAATCATAGAGCGCTTCAGTTTGGAAGGTACCTTAAAGATCATCTAGTTCCACCCCTCTGCCATGGGCAAGAACATCTCCAACTAGACCAGGTTGCTTAAAGCCCCGTGCAACCTGGCCTTGAACGTTTCAGGGTGGGGTAGTTTATCACTTTGGGGGAGAAGTGGACTTTAGTTTGTTTTGGGTTGTGTTTTTTGTTTTTTTGTTTTTTTGTTTTTTTGGTTTTTTGTTTTTTTGGTTTTTTGTTTTGTTTTTTTTTTTGGGGGGGGTGGGGTGACATATGTGTGGCGTTTTTTGTTTGGTTGGTTTTTTTGTTTTTTTTAATCCACACATAACTCAAAACTAACTCTACTGTGAAAATGTCAAATGTTATAATCTTACTTCCATCAACATTACCTGGGCTGTATTGGACTCACCCTCCAATAATAAATCCTGTGTGGCCAGTTGAGCCTGAATGATGATGTCTCAACCACAACTGAGACTAGTAGCTACATATAATTGCACAAGAATTTGTTCAGTGTTGAAAACAATAAGAAGATGGGTGTGCATAGTGTATGTAGATGCTTTTCCTTGGACAGCTGATGCCGAATTTATCACTGTTCCAGTTCACTTTATGGTATTGACATCACAAATAAATTTGATTTACCACTTTATTATTTAGTAGAGTATTATTTAAGATACCTGAATACACTCATGTCTGGATTTATTACTATTACTATAGATTTTTACTTGAAGGGAAAAATTATGTTAGTAAATTCTCCTTTTCTCCCTGTTCTTCATCAGTTGTCTCCACCTGTCTGTGACAGACTATACCCAGTATTCCCTTTATGCAATTTTTCCTATTTTTACTCTTTGTTATCTAGCATCACCAGCATACGGCAAAGTGAGTTGCTTTACATTTCTGCTGAATGGCTTCCAGGTAGTCGTATATATTTACAAGGAATGTTTATGATGTAACTTCAATTTTAAAAAGCAATCCTACTCTGCTATAAGATCCCACAAAGTACTTTATTCCCCACTAAATATGTTCATTTTGTGAAATAATGATTCTATCTGGATGCTTTAGTTTATTAAAACAAACAAAGAAAACAAAACAAAAAAAACCAAAAAACCCACCCCACCAAGATGAAAAACAAAGATCATCCTGCTTTTGGCTATGGAAAACTAAGAGTGAGGAGTAACTGAAAGAAAAGAGCTGGATTTTGTTCATTTTTGGTACATTATTTTTTCATATCTATAGCTGCAAGTTCTCTTTGTGCAAAATCTTTCTAGAGTCTTTGACTGGGCTGGTGAAGGAGAGAATGCAATTTGAAGATGATGAAATTACTAGACAGCCACTGTCGAGTATCATTTTTGGAGATGTGTTTTCTTTTATTGCTAATGCTAATTAGTGATGCAAGGAAGGAACTGCCATTCTGTATAAGATCCTGAGATGAACTGAAGGATCTGGTGCTTAGTTTTGAACAAATGCTGTATTCTTAAGAGGCAGCAAACACAGAATCCCAACCCCTGATGCTGTTGTTTGAGACTTCACTTGGGAAGTGCACTTCTGGGCATAGTACCACAAACAAAACTGCACATCCTGTAGAGATCAGTAGAAGTGTAAATTCCCTGAACTGAGGTTTAAGCACTGGAAGCTCATCTTTGGCAGGATTCTTAACTCTGTGAGATCTTACATTGTGATTGTTCTCCTTGTTTTTAAAAGTGAGGATATTTATTTATTTGTTTTACTTGAAGCTTTGAGCTAGGTAGCCTGGTGTTTTCTATAAGCTAGCTGCACTGCTTGTAACTTTAAAGACCTTACGAGGCCTGGAACACACAGGTTATGTTTTCTGAAGCTAAGCATACAGCTAGTTTGTTTAATCTCTTTCATTTTTAAGCTGCTCTGCAGTTGGACTCTTGGTTTCCCTGACTTCAAAACTCCCTGCTTTCTTCTGAGGTGAACAAGCTATCAGTGGATTGGGATAAAACTGTTCTTAGCTTTCTGTATAGCTAGAATGGACTTCTAAGTTTAACTTCGATCAATTGGTTTTCTGGCATCTTGCAGGCTTCTTTTGCATTCAGGTGACTTTTTTTAGCTTCCTAGCCAAGTTAGTAATACAGCCTCAAACCTTTCTCTGCATCTGAACCCACTTGCTGCTTCTGAACACATCAAATTAGTGCTCTGTACGAAAGTGTCTCTGTAGTGCTTTTAAACTGAAGTGTTAGTCTGTAACTATAAGAAAAGCACTTTTGTGCCTGCCTATGCAAAAGATGGGCAGATTTAGTATTTCACTGATTGCTGTGAAAGGCTGGATAAAAAGCTTCTAATATCATAGACTGGTTTGAGGTGGAAGGGACCTTAAAGATCATCTGGTTCCAACCCCCCTGAATGAGGAGGGACATCTCCCACCAGACCAGGTTGCTCCAAGCCCCATCCACCCTGGTCTTGAACACTGCCAGGGAGAGAGCAGCCACTTCTCTGAGCTGTCTCTCGTCTTCCCTGTGCCTCCTCACTACCCTCACACTAAGGAATTTTTTCCTAATTTCTAACGTAAATCTCCCTTCTACCAGTTTCGAAGCATTCTCCCTTGCTGTATTACTACACACCCTTGTAAAAAGTCTGTCCCTTCTATAAATTGTCTTCCTTGCCATTTCCCTTTTTCCCTGGCCGATGCTAACAACATAATTGCTGATCCATTGGACACAGGCTGAGATTACACCAAGTAACTGGAGTCATCTAATGGCTTGCTACTGCTGAGAGTGCCTTTCATGCATCCTGGGTCTCTTGCCAGGAGCTGTGTTCTTCCTGGCACTGGTGCTCATCTGGTCCTTGATGAATGATAGTTCACTGCACTGATTAGAAAATTAACCTACAGAAAGAGGGGAAAAAAGGTGAATTTTTTTTTTCCCATGAATTAAAAGTTTGGAGCAGCTTACTTGAGAGGACTGGGCCCAGGAGAGATCTTGATGGCATTTCTGGGAGCTGAGGAGCACCAAGAAAGTACCCCTGTCAGTGACTATGAGATATATTTGATCATCATTATAGTATAGCCTTGCTCTTCCTCAGCAGGTGCTTAACATGGCTGATATGTCAAGATGGTCCAGGGCATTTATGAGGCACTTGGCAGGTTTGGCACAGTACTTCCAGTAGCTTTCCTACTTGCCTAATTTACTCTAATAGTAGAAAAAACAGACCTATGACTGTGATTTGAGCACACAAAATCACTGTCTCCTAACAGAGTGGGTTGGAGCCCAGAACACTGTGCTTCACCTGTTTAGTGAGAATATACTCTTTGGGGGCAAACATGCCATCTCTTTGAGATTAGCCAATAAAAACTGGCAGTGGTCTAAACTGCACTAGGCAATTTTTAAACAATTTTCACACCTGGCAGTAAAAATCTAGAGTTCCGTTATGTGACAGTAAAATACCATTTTCCCTTTCACTAAAGGAACAGTGCAGTACTTCTTCCTGCTGGGGGGTGGGAGGGAGGGAAAGAAAACTATCACCTGAAAACTTCAGGCCAAGAAAATGAAAAAATAAAATGTTTTGCTTCTTAATATGTATCAATGCTGTGGTCTAGTGTAGAGCTCCCTCTACTTTCCTTCTACTTTGTCCTTTAGTTTCTCAGAAGTAACAATCAGAAGCTCTTCCTTAATTTCTAATACTCCAGTGTTATAATCTAGGTTTAAGAATTTTTTTATGTTTTTATCATAACTGACATTATCATTCCTTCTATCTGCCTCCTCTAATAAAGAGACCAAAGATCAGTTATTTTTGTCAGCACTTTGTAATCCTACCAGTAACTTTTCTAACAGTATGACTTGCAGCAAAGCTGTCAACCAGATGATCATCACTGAAATCTTTGGCTCATTTTAACTCCAGGAGCTCAGTCTACTGTATTTTGATGTACTGCTGGTGTTAAACTGCTGGGATTAACCCTATTTACCCCGTGGATTGAAGCAGAGGTTTTAACATTCCCGTCTGCAGCTCTGTGATTTTGGTGTCTGTTCAGCATATGCTAGCTCCATATGTGGGAGAGAGAGGTGTTAGCTTTTCCTTTCCCTCTCTGCCTAACCTGAGAAGCTGTGGGTGATGCCTCACATACGTGTGAGGAGCACCGACTTCAAACCAGGTTTGATCATAGCAGGCTGAAGTTTCATGCTGCAGTTTTACAGCCGTGTTAGATGGCTGGTTAAGAGTCCTGCCTTACCAGCTTCTTCCTGATTGAAGGTGGCATTTTAAAAACATTCATACATTCAAGGGAGGTTTTGTTGGGGTTTTAAAGTTCATTAAACTGTGTGTTCGAACTGTTTGTGTTAACTGCATGGTGCTCTTTTGTTCATACATAAGCGGCTGAGAAATCAATCTATAACGATTCAAAACAGGCATCCTTCAGAGTTCCTTTTATGAAATGTCATATATGGAATTATGGCAATAAAGGACATTTTTCTTTAACTGCGATGGTGGTGTAGAAGAGAGAATGAGCTGTGGGGGTGAAAGGGGGAGAAGGATGGTGGAGGGAATGAAGCTGCTTCAGCTGGCATTGCCAAAAGAAATGTCTGTCTGCTCCTCTGAGAGTCCCTGAAGTAGATCATCCATTTGTTTTGCAAGTTGTTGGCGCTTAATGAAGAAAGCTCACAAAGGTGTGAAAGGACCATTACGGTGTCATCAGCAATGAAAATCTATCACTCACAGGGGGAACAAGGAATTCAAGGAATTTTGAACTTTTTTTGGAAGTCTTGAAATTATTCTCACCTCATCTCTGCCTGTTGCCACCGCTAGAGGAGCCGGGGACTTTTTAATTTTGGCTATTTGGTTGATAAATTGTCAAAATACTTAAAGAAAAGATCTAACAGAAGGCGTATTTTCTTTTAGGGGTTTCTTCCCCTGCTAAAATGCAGGTAGAAAAGGAAGTATGAAAGTATGGCTTCTGACAGTAGGGACCAAAATGGGACTCATAGAATAGAACACTTAGGGTATGGTGCTGTTATATGTGCACTTATTTCTTCCCTTTGATTTTTGGGCAGGCTTTTAGATGTAACCATAGGTACATGTAAAGTTAATGTTTGACAATCTTTGCTTATTGTACAGCCCTTAATTCCAGGAGCTGCATAGGTGTTACCTTTTTTTCCTTTTTTTTTTTTTTTTTTTTATAAAGTTAACTAAACTTACATGATCTAATAGGCAAACTATATCAAGTATTACTGTTTAAATGTCTTTGGTTTCCCTACATTACCAGACTTAAGTGCAAATAATGCTTGGAAAAGTATGTAGTAAAGCTTCATTCAAGTAGGTCTTATAAATGATTTGACAAGAAAACCTCTCTCTGTGCACCATGGAAACTCTTGACTTCCATCAGTGAAAACTGTAAAATTATTATAATTATCTGGGACATTTTGGCTGTGCCATAAGTGAATGATAGTGTCACCTCACAAGTAAATTCATTTTCAAGCTGATGGTGGTCTTTATAGACAAGAAAACATCTGTACCACACAATGCATGTATGCAGATGTACATATGCATGTATCTGTCTTTTTTAACTCCTAAAATCTGACATAGTTGAGAAATGTCTATTGTATCTAGGGAGGAAAAAAAACCCAGAATATGTCTTCTCAAGGCAACTTAGATCCCAATGAAAACATTTTTATATTCTTAACAATCCCTTAGATTCATAGAAGCCAAAGAAAAACTTGATGGAAATATTTTAGCAGAAGGGAGCCATGATAAAAAGAAGACAGTTTGGATAAAAAAGGAAATGGATGTCTCTATGGGAGTATAAGAATGGAAGAAACTATGAAGTCTAGGAAGAACAGAGCATCACAGCAGAAAGACTTTAAAAAAATATATATATATATTTAAAGTGTTTTGTATTTTTGAGTTTTGGACAAGACTAAAATATGAAAAGGCATATCCCGTGGTATTCGAAATTCTAATAAAATCTTGGAGTCATTGGGACTTCTGGAACTGTTAAAAGTTTTGTTTAGATTCTAGTGTGCTATATATGTAACTTGTATTTTTTCTGGTGCTCCCATTACATCTGAAGCTGGGAGGAGGCAGTGGTGGGGTTGTGGTGCAGATAATTGTATTAAACCAAAACCATTGCTGATCTAAATATGTAAAGAGCTATCTAAAAGGCTTTGAAGTTAATGGGAAGATTTGCACTGGCTGTATACTGTGGATCAGATGCTTTGGGAATTCTTCCTTTATTGTATCATTTTGTATCTACATAATTACTGTTCTTCAGTAATTCACTTTCCTCTTATTCATCTCCCTTACAGGGCCAAGAATGTACTTTGTTGGCCCTTAACATGCAATAAAATGAGAGTGTTTTTTCTGAATAGGCTGTTCTTTGATACAGGTGTGTAGAAATTCATAAAGATTTTGAAAATATGGTTTAATATGAACCTTTGAAGTATCAGCAGGGATTTTATGCACTTTCTCTATAATAGTATAAATTATTTATTAGTAAACTGTAATAAAATTGCAGTCTGTAGGCTGTAAAAACAACGCTTGTCACCTGCTGGTTCTGGAAACTTTTCACTGGTAGCTATTTTTCACTTTTGTTCTTCCATCACAAGAGAAGGTCATATGTGTTATGAAGAAAAGTGAGCTACACCTAAAACTCAAAAGAAGGAGAAAAATAGGGAAAACTTGGAAAACAGTCTTGCTAAATCCAGGAAGATTTCTTAAATAATGTCTCTATGACAATTTAAAAACTATTTTGGGCTTGTCTGTTTTAATTGTTTCCCATTTTATGTGGGAGGATGTGATGTTCACACATGGTTCCTATGGTGTGTGATCATGATTTGATTATCTCCCTTTCGCATTTCCATTGATTTTTTTCTCTACTTTTGTAAGATCTATTTTTTTAGTAATTTGTTTTTGTATCTTTTGGTAGTGTGTTCTTTTCCTCACTTTAGTTATTATTTCATTCATCTTCCCCTGCAGAATGAAGAAAACTGTCAGTTTGAAAGAATAGAAAGGAAAAAAAAAAAAAGTTTGGTTGGGGGAGATACCCTGATGATCAAGGAGAGATGGGATCTGTGAACCGTGGAAGATAAGGACTCAGAAACCTATGAAATTCATAGCCCTGTTGTATGTAGAATGAATAAGGTACCATTAGACACATCTACTTTCCAATCAAAAGCTGAAAGTACATTTTAGCAAATCATTATTCAGCAAGTAAAAGACAATTTTAAAAGAAATTATTTGGTGATAAGGAGTTAAAAATTTCTAAAGTTGATACCTTTTATGGATTTTAATTGGGTTCAAGTGTCACATTTGTGATTCTGTAGAGTGAACATCAACAGCATATTGTTATTCATACAGGTTTAGATATGAAATGATTTTTTTGCAATTTATAATGTGTTCCTTATGATTCACACTGCTTTGTAAGCAACATGAAAAACATCCTTTTGTAGATGTCAGTCTTCAACAAAGTGTTGTTTACACTATGGATCAAATATGGAACATTAAAATGCATTATAGGCATATTACTGACTCTCATTATATGACAGAAGTGTGTCAGTGAAATTAACAGCAACAAAAAAGACAGAATTTCTTACCTCTTAGTTGGAAGGTAGCAGCTGTTTAAGTAATTCCACAGAGAGGTAACAATGACCAACTGACTTGCACGTTTTAAAGAAAAAATGATATCAAATCCTTTGAGAATGCCATATGTTCTGTGCTTTGAGGGAGGCTGCGTATGGTATCGTAGCAATTAGACAGACTGGAGACTCCACTAAATTTCTATCTGAAATGCCAGCAGAGGAGAATATCTTGGGGCTTTTTGATTGTGAAGAGAGTCTTAACTGTGCTCCCATTATTTTTTACAAAATAAGTTACGTAAGGTGAAGGTATTTTTTCCCAGTCCTATCCAGTACAGAGCTGGTTTGGTGTGGGGCTTTTTTTTTCTTGTTTGTTTGGTTTTTTTGTTATATTTTGGTTTGTTTTGTATTTTTTATTCTAGTTCAATGTTCTGTTGTTGTGTTTGTTATCTTTTCCTTACAGAGAGACTGAAATAATCATATAAGAATGCTTAGAATAATGTTAACTTCTTTTGTCATTTGTCAGTGAGGTATGAAGGATGCCAAGTATGCTAAAACAGCATTGGTACTTGCCACTGGGACTCAGCCTCTTTGGCTGATGACTGCATCCAGCTATCTGTTCTGTAATTTGGTATTCAACATCTGTAGTTTGATGTAACTGATTGCTAGACCTGTTCTGATTCAAGGAAGCACATATTGACTTCTTTCCTAAACTTGGCACATACAAATAATCTGTGCTGATTTTTCCGAGATCAGTCACTCGCCAAACTTCAGCTGGATTAAAAGCAAGAGCCTTGTATCACAAAAGATGTATTTGGAGCCATTAGGAAGGAGAAAGGCCTATTAACTGAAACCACTACAAAGATGTTTTCGGTCTGTGCAACCCAGACTCCAGAGACCTGCCAGGACATATAACCCTCTGTTAACAAGCTGAGAGGTGGTTTGTCTGTGGATACCCATATATACTGTGAGCTATTATATCTATTTTGAAGCAAGGCCTTTTCTGCTGTGCAGGTCGTATTATTTCTTTGCCTAATAACTGACAGCAATGTCCACAGTGGTACTTGACTGTTTTTTCAGTGTCTTGGCTCTGTCTGGCAGTTCACAAAGAGCATGTCTGACCCTCTAGGCATTTTGGCATTCAGCTTTTCTTTTATTTAAAGCACGTTCCTTGTACCTTGCAAAAAAGGTCCCTCTCACTTTATAATTCCTGCTTGTGGTGTTTTCTAAAGCAGTGCTGCTGTATCAGGTACTGTGGTTCTCAGGCCCCCTTGTAGCTCCTCTCCTACGTTTGTTTCTCCCAAGTCCTCATCCAGAAATGCACTGAATCTCCAAATTGCTCTCTGAAGTCAATTGAATTATAAAGCTTTACTGTTGTTTGATAAAATTAAGGACTAGGAGGAGACCCATGTAACCAAAAACTCGCATGAGAGGCAAACTAAACTGCAGGCATGCAGTATTGAAGGGTTTAAGCTCTGGGAGTTTGTAATCTGGTAGATCTAACATCAGGAAGAGCAGAGTAAGGGATGAGACATCCCATATTTGTCTGTGATACAATTAAAAAATATAAACCTTTGAATTACTATTGACCATCCAAACCTAAAGGCATTGCACTTTGATAGGTTGTATATGTATTTGAGAATAAAAAGAGATTTTTTCTGAATGCTTTAGCATTTGTTTTTATTTTTGTGGATCTTTTTTCCCCATAGAGACGTATGTTTGAAGCTGTGGAACTTGCTATCACAGAACTAGTATTCATCAATATAAATCAGCATGTTTTGCATAAACAAAGTGGTCAGAGGTATGTGGTGAGTAGAGTTTTAAACATAATTCTGTATTTTATCATGCTTGTTCTGGTAAGCTGAGGTACATGTGCACATTTACATGTGAATAAGTAATTAAAAGAAGATGCATACATGAGTTATGACCTTGGTATTGTGCACCTAAGCATTTACCTGATGTAAAGGGAGGAAAGCTCTTTCACTTTATTTGTGTGTTAGGTGCTTATACATTTTCTTTCCTGCTTCTCAGATGTTGTGAGCATTGACATATCTGATAGAAGCTACGAACTGACTGGGAGTCTGTGACAATCTCTGCATCTGTCTTTGTGGCTGTGCTATCAATTCTTCAGGGCTCCTAACAGCCAGCCAAGGTGAATCAAGAAATCTGCTGTTAATGGCCATTCCTTTGAAATGCCTTTCCTGCTGCTGCAGAAAAAAAGACAGGGATGCAAGGCAAGTCCTTTAGCACTGGCATTGCTGTTGCCTGCTTTAATGAGCCGTGGCAACCATGAGGAGAGGATCCTGGGGCATCTCAGCTCCGAGGGTGCCATCTGCCATGTCTCAGCTGAAAAAGCTCTCATCTCCAATGGGAAGGTGGTGACTGGATGTGTTTGCTCTTGAGGAAAAATGCAGTCCCAGAGGGAAGGGGGGAATAAAGAACCTCACTGAGACAGGGGCCTCATGAAGTGGGAGGATTGTTTAACAAAGGAATTTTTTTTGTTTTAAAGAGAGAGTATTGCTGTTTGTCTCAATAATGTGATAGTAGACTGTCTCCTTCACTTTTTGCTTAAGGTGTTATATGCTGTTGTCAGTCATTTTGCATCTCCTGAAAATCAGATGCTGTCACTTTCTACTCCAAGCCATAAAGCCAAAGCAATGTGGGGCAATCTGATAAAAAGGATAAAGTGCATCTATTGTAGTATCTTCTTTGTTACACTTGAGAGGTCTTTCCTGCTGAAATTAAATGTCCCTTGAAGTTGCTGCCTGGATACCTCACAGGCACTGTGAATTAGGCTGGGAGAAATAGCCTGCAGCACTCCTGCTGTAAAGGTGGTACACAGAGAAGTTTTGATAGTAGGGTCCATCCAGAGCCAGGACCTAGGAGTCATGATATTTTGGAAAAGAGATTTGTAAAGGGCTACTAGCTAACTGAATTCAGTGGGATCCTTGGCTTCATCATCGTCTACCATCATGCTTAACTTCTGATTTGGAGGACAAAAAATAGCCCAGCATCCTTAAAAGGTGACTGACCTTTTAAATTATCACCTTTTAACGATCAAGTAAGCAGATAAAAGGGATTATTGTCTCCCATTTCACCAGGTGATCTAGACAGAATCAGGTTTGTCTCATTGAGTACCTGAAAAGGGCCTTCCATAGCAGGTCTTGTAAATCCAAGGGAATTGTAGATGGTTGTTGGTACAGGAGCAGGGGACAGCATGGAACTGGGTAAATGCACAGTGAAGTGCCACCTTACTCAGCACAGCAGCTGTTACACTTCCAATACTTCTTTAAAGATTTTGCCCCTTTGTCAGTGGAGTAAAATGAACCCTATAATGAATCAGATATAAGTACACAAAAAGAGTACAACATTGATATGAGCTATAATTGTTAATGTAGAGAGTGCTGTGCCTATACAAATCTAGGTGGAGGTGTAGTGGGTATAGTATATGGGTAATACTACTTAGGAAGCTGTGATTTTCATTGCATCGTTAATGATGGTCAAGTATATACAAGAGGGCAGATTTCAGTACAACATTTTGGGTCTTACACATTTGCAAGATTCTTCTTTTCCTTGGGATTTTTAATACCTTTCACTGTTTTACTCTTACTCTGTACATCTGCTGATTTAATTTCCATGGCAGTTTATGGTTTTTAATAAAGCACTAACCATTTCTTGCTACTACAGTGTGTTTGATATTGACTTTGTACATGCTTCTCAATGTAAAAAAAAATTAGATATTGTAATATGTCAATAGAAAACTCAGCTAAAGAAGCAGACTCATTAGTAAAGGGTCCAGTGTTTTGGCATTTCTGGATACCATTTCATTTTATCTCACTGTGAATTGACAGATGTCAGGCAGCTGGGATGAGAACACAGTTCAAGTTCTTTTGTGCTCCTGAAATCTTCTATAAGGGGTAAAATACTTTAATTAAAAAGCTGAAATATTAGCTCTAATTTTCCTTACTTTATCAGATTTTTGTGTTGCAGTCTTAACCATAAATATTTTTCTCTTCATATTAGATGTCTGTGTTACAAACCAATTTTTTTCATTAAAAACATGGTTTAAAATTTTTTTCCTTGTGGAGATTAGGTTTAGCTTACTGATCTTAGGAATCAAAATATGTCAGTACCAATTCCCTGAGTAGCTGTTTTATGCTTGAAATTGCAACTAGCTTAAATTAGGCTTTCTGTTGCACAGAGCACCAGACAAAGATTAAACATTACACTATTTTGTATTGTAGCTGGATATGACTGGTGCAAGCCTTGATCAACGTTTTGCAAAAATTCCATAAAAATAGAAGGTTTATTAAAGTAGTTGATTTTTAAAAAGTAGGTTAAACCAGTGAATTTACAACCTATCTTTTAATTATTCTGTGCATATTTGTGCATGGATGTCATATTTGAATTTCTGTCTCTCAGAATATTATTTTTTTTTTAACTGTTCTTTGGTTACAGAACAGGTAGTCAGGGCACTTAGCACTATAGATCATCCTCTATGTGTAATCTACTGAGGACCATGTCAGGTCTCTTTTCTCTCAGTGTTTAGACTGATCCTTTTCTCAGGTCACCCATCATCTATCTCTTTTTGTATGCCTGAGAAACAAAAGGAGTGGGGGGAAATCCCCTCCAAGAAAAAGAGGAGTAAAAAGTCTAACACCAAAGTGAGGGAGTGGGTGGAAGGGCAATGAGAAAGGCAGAGTAGGATTCTGATAGTCTGTCCTATGAGACTGTGAGGATGAGCTGGTCAGGACACTTGAGTGCCAAAAACCTGCTATCCAGATTTTAGTGTTTGGCTTTCCAAGTCACCATTCTTTGCATAATCTCCTGCCAGGCAGTGGCCTTCTCAACCTTGTAAGAGACCTGGGCCATGTGCTTAGCTGCCTCCCTATCTGGACTTGGGTCCAACAACAAATAAAAAGTAGTGACCATGTGCACACCGTCACTGTTATTTTCAGTGAAGATCTTTCCTTTAACAAGGACTGCTACTGGGTTTGTGGATCAAAGCTCAGCTGCCCACGTTCTGTCATTTTGCCAGCTCTTTGTGTTGAAGGAGAGAACTGAGTCTGAAGGAGGCAGCTCAGGCATCAGGAAAAAATGACACTGGTGACAGAATTGCTTCAGCTGCATTGGAAAAGATCATTCTACTTTGTTTTGAAAGCTACAAGAACAAAGTGCTCTTTCCCTGTAATAAGGCCTGTGGCTCCTGCATTCCTCTGCACATCATCACATAAGGTCAGGCAAGACAATGCAGTGGTTACTTCTCTTGGTCTTTGATAGTTCTGTCACCTTGGTTTCTAGAAATTGATAAGTCTGGCAGCTTGTTCATTTTTGGACACTTTAAAAGACACTGAACATTTGTTTCAGTGCCCTGGACTTCAAAATCTTAGGTGACTTTTGAAGGTGACTACAAAGAAGATGAGTAGAGTTGCTTCATTCAGCAGAGTTTTTCAGCTGTTGCTGCCTTTAATAGCAAGAAGACTCTGCCTTTGTACATGAATTCTTTCCTTTTGCAGGTGAGAAGACAGTGTAGTATTGCCAGCTTCCTCTTGAACATTTGGAACTTTTTATTTTGAGATGATAAAAGTCTGTATCCCCAGGATATTCTCTGTGCTAGTAGTCTTGCAATTAAAAAAGAATTAGAAAATAAAAAGAGAGGTTAACTTCTCAAAGCTTTCAGGGCCCTGCTTTTCATCCAGGGATGCCAGTGTGGGAACCTTGCTTTGGTTTCAAATTCCCAGGCAACTCTCGATTGAGAATGCTCTGCAACTTTTTAAAGCAGCATAGCAACTCTAATTTTCTTGTAGCACAGACTTAGAAACTTCAAAGCTATAGTAATTCCCCTTTTCCTTTTTCCCCGATATTATTTTTCTTTTCAAAAATTTAATGAGTAGCTTTACTTTGCTCAATAATTTTGGCCAAGATTTGCTCTGAACTTGGACCCATCTTATTCTCTTCATTCTGTGCCAGTAACTGGCACTGCTGATACTTCTCTTGAAAGCTTTATCTCCTGATTGTTTTCTTGGAAATATTTTTGCTTGATGGCCACAGTAAAGCTGACTCCAATTAGAAGTGACTGTTGCTAGACTATAGTGGGTACAAAGGGAGGTTGTGAAGATGTTGCTTTTAGAGGTCCTTTAATAAAAGGCTAGATATCCTCTGTCTGGGGAAAGGTTTGTTGTAGGTAATTCTGCCTTGAGGCAAGGGAAGGCCTGAATGTGCTCCCAAGATTTCCTGGTGATTGCCATGCCTTTCTGTGTGTTTGCCCTGTGTTGCTTGGGGTCAGGCTTCCTGGGCTGTTGGCTTTTGTGCCAGCACAGTTCAGTGATAGTAATGAGCATTAAGCCTGTATCTCTAAGTTATTAACTAAATCTGACAACTTTTTAGCAGCTTGAAGAGGACTGATAAAAAGAAACATGACCAGCAAGCAGCAAGTCACGGGAGATGAGTGCTCTGCTCTCATGAGACCCCACCTGGAGTACTGTGTCCTGTTCCAGAGCCCCAAACATAAGCAGGACACAAACATAAGCAGGAGCTCTACACCAGGAGTCCACAGGAGGGCTGCAGAGATGATCAGAGGGCTGGAGCACCTCTCCTGTGAAGACAGACTGAGAAAATTGGGGTTGTTCAGCCTGGAGAAGAGAAGGTTCTGGGGAGACCTTACACCAGCCTCCCAGTACCCAAAGGGGGACTACAGGACAGCTGAGGAGGGACTTTTCACAAGGGTGTGTAGTGATAAGGCAAGGGGTAATGACTTAAAACTAGAAGGTGCTAGATTTAGGTTAAACATTAGGAGAAAATTCTTTCCTGTGAAGGTGCTGAGACACTGGCACAGGTTGCCCAGAGAGGCTGTGGAGGAAAGAGAGGGAGCAGAGGACTGAGGGTGTACATGCATTAGGAAAATAATTTCAAAACTGTGTTGTCTCTGTGCTTCCTGATAGATGGCACCATATTGCTAACTCTCTGAACTGCTTGTCTTTGGGGGGGAGAACAGCAGACTATGACAAACAACTAGTGGAAAGTAATTTTTCTTTGTGTCAGTAAAATTGAATAATAGAGCAGCGTGCAGAAGCATAGCAGCAGATCCTTTTGTAAGTGGTCAGCTTCTAATGTGTATTTGTCATTTTAATTGAGTAACGCCTTTTTTTCAGCATTAACAAAACCTGAAAGATCCTGACTATGTCCTGGAGAAGCATAAAGAGAGACAAACTGATTAATCTTAATCTTGTCCAGTGTGAAAGATTTTCTATATAGTCACTATGATCTCTACTCTGACTTTTTAATCTGGGGTCCCGGGAGCTGAATGGCAATTTCAACTGTGCCAGAATGCTTCTGCAAATCCCTATTCAGGCATCTTTTGCAAAGCTTCCCTTGGACCCCCCTCCTGCCAGACGTCTTTAAGTCTTTGACCTGCACAGTACCATCTCTGAGCTACCTATAGCAGATGCTGGCATTGTCTGCATTTAGAATTGTGTGATAAAAATGTGAGGAATGAGATTATGGACTCCCCTTGTGTTTAAGGGCATATGTCCTATTCCCTTGAGTTCTGTAAACAAGGTTAGGTCAATGTGGCTTTGTTGGGTTTTTTGGGGGGGGTTGTTTTGGGGTTTTTGTTTATTATATTTTTATTTTTATTTTATTTTATTTTATTTTATTTTATTTTATTTTATTTTATTTTATAATTAATAATTCAATGGAAGTATAGAATATAGTCTACTGAGTCTCCATCTGATGATTCCATGGAGGACAGAATCTGTAGTTTCTGAAGTCTGTAACTTAACCAGAAGCATCCCAATTTCCTCTGGCTGTATTGACCTAGGACCTACATGGGTTCCTTGTAAATGCTGTGTCATTTCTATTGATATATGTCAGGGATCTGTTTCTTGTACATTCATTAGCACCTCTTACATTAGCTTTTAAGAAACTTTACCAGATGGGATGGAAGAAGGAAGGAAAATATGTAACGTCTTTCTTGATTTATCTCACCATCTACAGGGGAAGCAGGATCATGGATTTAATTTCACTGATTCTGAATGCTAAAATCTGTGCCTTGGTTTGATTGAGATTGTTAAGATATGTTTGCTAAGCTCTCCAGCTGAGTGCAGGGTTACTTCTCATACAATACAGGAAAACAATTTTGTTCTTTTTCTAGGACAGAAAAGGGAGATATAAACATTAGAAAGCCTGTGAAACAGATGGTGATTTAACTGGCAAAGTTATTACAGATAACATGGCAGTCATTCAGACAGAAGATGTGCAAATCATGATAGCTTTTCAGGTGCATATGCATGATATGAGCTGTGTTAGAGAGCAGGTCAAGCAATCAGTTTTACATTCATATCCTGAGCTTCAGTCATTTTTGTTAGATCACTCCCCTGTGAGTAGCTTATTCCGTCAGGGCATGGAAATCTATTCTCAGATGAAGAATGTTTGTTTGGCATAGAAGGGAGGAAATTCATAGTGATTCGACCTGTTTCTAGATGACCAAGATAAAATTACTTTTAGTCTAGTTGAGATATGGTGGTGACGGTTTACTGAGTTTTTAACTTTAGGAAGGTAACAAAAATATTGTGGGTATTTTTATGTAGAAAAGAAGAGCCTTAATATTTTTCCACCGTTTTTATATGGTGCTTTTCATTAGAAAAATCCTAATTCACTTTTTAAGCTTTTCTGTTTAGGTGTCGATCAGCCTAGTTTGTGATTCTTTATAGAAACTATTCAGTAGCACGAAGTCGTGCAGATGATTCTTAAAAGGTCTTTGAATAAAGAAAGAAAAGGAACATTTCCAAATATTGAGTTAAGTATAAATTAATGTACCAGAATCTCCTTGGAAGCGCAGAAAACCTGCAACAGGAACTTTGCTCTTTTAGACTGTTCTGGTTATCTCTTTGGAGTAGCAGCACTCTGACTGTGCGATGAAAATGTCAGTGGCAAGGTTACCCATTTTTGTGGTGATCACTTCCACAGAGGTGTTCAGCAGCTGAGTGTATTTCTCAATTCTGAGTCATTTTTGAAACACTGTATCCTTCATCCTCTTTTTCCGTGCAACTGCCAAAATTTCTTCCTGTAACAATTACATTGATCATGCAATCTCAAAACAAAATAAACCTATTTACCTATTAAATACGATTATACATTTTAATATAAAGTTCTGCCTTATTTAAAAAAAAAAAAAAAAAAAAAAAAAAAAAAAAAAAAGAAAAAAGATGATGAGAAGTGCACTCTGTGGTGGAAGGATGGAAGAAAAGTAAATTAATTTTAATATCATGGAATATTTTATTGACTCTCTTACAAACTCACATATAGTTTGTTAGTATTTGTCAGGATCTACAGAAGTACTTCCAATCTGGTAAACTATGACAGTAATAGAATACTTTGATGACAAAATAAATAAATAAATATATAGCTGCATATTTTGTAGCAGGAACTATTTAGCTAAGTTAGGGTCAGAACTGACAGGTAGGAACATTGTCCAATCTGTTTTTTAAGTAGATGATGATCTAGAAAGCCTGAGCAAGTCTGAGGAGTGGGGACATCTGCACATGCCTGTAACATAAATGTATGGCTGCTTAAATGCCAGCCTCTGGTAGCATTTTCCTAGTGCTTTTAGGTTTGACATAGTGCAGACGTGTGGGAGTAATGTAATCAAGAACAGCTTTCTTGCTTGTGAAATGCCTCTGTCATATTTCAGGGGGTTGGAAGAGCAGAGCATTCAGGAGCTCCAGCACCCTTGCTTGTGCTGTGGTGCAGCTCTGGCTCCCACCTGTACCCACCTGCAGGGAGGGGAAGAGAAAGATGTGCTAAAGGAGGTTTAGGTGGATTAGCAAGATGATGAGGACTTTAATCCCAAACAAAGCAAGTAACTGTGGAGGTGGCTATATGAGCAAAAGTGACAAAGGAGATGGGACTAGTTATGTAGCTTCCAGTTACGTAAGTGGAAATTATCAGTCTGGGCATGTGAGTGAAAGTCAGAAGGGCCAAAGTGAAAATTAACTGGTTTCTTTTTTCCTCAAAGATTGCAGAATTTTCATCCTAGACTTTGGAAAAGAACTAGTACATGTTATTGTAGGACCAATAAAAAAGATATTTGTGGTCATCATGTACATTCTGAAAAGAAGAACCAAACCTAAACCAAACAGAAGCTCAGCAAGACAATAGAACACATTTTCCATGAAGTATAGTTATTTAAGGCTTGTCAATAATGTAAAGAGGAATTAATGCTGCAGGGGTTTACTGAAGTTAGGATATGCCAGGCAGAGAGGATTTGTTTCTTTGTTAAAAAGAATGAATTTCTGGACCAAGGATGTGTGGTTGACATAACCTCTCTGCACTGGATACCTGAAAATTAGTATCTGGATAGTAAAAGTCAAAACTGGAAAACTGAGGATCAGTATAAGTAAAATACATTATTATCTAAATGAGAGACAGAACTAGTTAGTGCTGAATAAGAAAGTGTGAGGTTGTACAGGTGTCACTAAATGTTCCTGGAGGATGTGTCTTGTGATCAGTCTTAAATTTTTCCTCAAGTGATTTAGATATTAAATATGAGAGCAAGTTGATGAAATTTGCGAATTTGAAGGAATAAGGGGTTGGGTCAATTAGGTGATCACTAAAATATTATCAATCAGCTGGAAAAGAAAATTAAAAAGGATGGGATAGATTTGAAGTAAGAAGTATTTGTCATTATTCATCACAATGGAAGTGTCTTTTAGAAGTGCTAATTAACAATTTTGTCTACTTGACAGGAAAAAAACATGTAAATTTGATTCAGCAAACTTTTCAAATAACTCAAATGTCCTTTATTATTTTCATTTCAGGGGAAAGCATGATTCATTTAATCTAAAAATGAGACTAACACTTGAACAGGTTGGTGTAACCTGCCTGTGATAAATTTGGAATAAACCTGGAAATTAGAAGCTTTCTAAAAACATAGGGAAGTTTTACCTTCTCATCAATGAGAGTGAAATAGTTTGAAGGTGGTGTTGGAAGAAAAGATTATGAAAAAAATTATGCAAAATGTTACGCCCAATAGCAGATAACTGGCTTAGTAAAAGCCTAAGAGATGCTGGGCCACCAAGATTCATTGACCGAATTACAATAGATAAAAACATGAACATGGCTGGATAAGTAAATTCTTGTCTTTCAAGAAAACTGGCAGTTTCTGTGTCCCTGTTATGCCAGAGTTATCTGGAAGGCAAGAAGAAAAGGAAGGGAAGGCAACGTTCATCCCTTTTTTGTTTGTGATAGGTATGATAATTGAATTAGGAATTATCTAGAAGAGGTGGTTTGTTAAACGGTGAATATGGCACATACATGTAACATCTGTCCCCTGTGATGACCCTGATTATACTGAGAGCTGGCAAACATAAATCTCTGCATCTGGAGTCAGTGTCTTGGCCTCCTGAAGTAACATGACTAGAGTAGTTGGACCGATGTTGGAGGCCCAAAATTTGGCTTGTGTGTTGCTATGTAGTTATTAGGGATGTAACTTCTGTTAGGTAAAGCACAGCTAGACAGTTGTTATGAAGAAAACCATGTAACTGGCAGAAATATCAGAACTAAACTTACACAAGAATATTTGACTTGCTACACTAATCATGAGCAGCAGCTCAGAGCAGTTACCAACCAGAAAAGTCAGCCAGCCTGGGAGATGCTCTCTGTTTCATAAAACTCATCCACCTGAGCCTGGCCACCTTGGGGACATCTGATGATGGAGGGTAATAACCTGCTCCTCCCAACTTGTGACAGTCACTGCTTCTCCAGGCAAGGAGAGGGGAATCAGAGCTACACATCTCTTAGGGTATAACACTGGGCTGTCAATTAAATAAATGACATGCTCTTCAATTAAAACCTTGTCCCTTCCCAGAAAGGGAAAGGAAAGGGACAGACTTACAAATTGGAAACTAAACTAATGATGAAAAGGAAAATAATGAAATATGTACGAATATGTACAAAACCACTATTGTGCTCCCTCCCCTACCCCAACCCTTCTGCCCTGAATAACAAACACGTTGCTGTGGGAGAGTCCCAGACTGAACTCCTGAACTCAGTGGCAGATTGCATTAAGGAAGTCACAGGTTCAGGAGCACACCGATCAAGATCAGAGGCAGAAGAATGGATGGAGTCCTACCAGGATGCCAACCATGGAAGAAAAGAAGAGAGCTTGACACTCATCTCTCAGATTTATACTGAGTATGATGCCTATGGGATGACTTCCTACGGTCAATTTTGATTTCCTGTCCTGTCCAGCCCTACCCACAGGAAGGTGGCAGGTGTGACCTGTTTTTTTCTCTTTTGTTTCTGGTGCATAAGAAGTTTAGCAGAACTAAGCAGTGACCTTGGTTCTGCATATAGCATTCTCCAGCAGTAACTATGAGCATTATCCAGCGTTGAGCATTATCACTCCTAGAAGTGGATACTGATTGAAAAAATGCTGTTAATTTCAGCATGTGCAGTTACTTAGGAGAGACTTAGCTGAAAAATAAAATTACTAGAGGAAATTGATTCTGTCCTCAGTCAAACCAGGATACATCATTTCTACAGTTTTATGTTGTTCTCCACATTACTAATTGGTCCACCAAAAGGACAATAAGCATCCAAAATATTTCATATGTATACAGCTATTTTGTAGTAGTCAATACTTGTGTTTTGTTTGTTGCTGATCTAAACTGCAGCAGGTAGGCTCAGAGTTGTAACTGATAAGAACCTGACAGGTATGCACAGTGATAGCTCAGCTACCTGGCTTTACATGAAAATGTGCCCAATAATGCAGTAATATGAGGGAAAAAGGGCAAGGAAATTGGTGTTTCGGGATATTGCCCTTTGTGCCTGTTGGTAGGAAGCAAGGATTCTTCTGCAAATTAAGCCAACTACCATTAGATTTGACACAGTGCTGAATGGTTTGCAATGCAGGCTTGCACCCCTCTGCAAACCGACACAGAACATTCTTCCTGTAGCATCAATTTGTGAGAACAGATCAGAGAGAACTGGAATTGATACAAAGGAGAGATCAAGAGAAGGGTGATGCAGATAAGGAGAGAGAAGGAAGCAGAGTATCAAAAAGATGGAAGGAGGAAAAGGACAAAGATAAGGAAGAATAAGAGATACACAAAGTGGGGGAAGAAGGGGGGGGGGGGGGGGGGGGGCTGACAAAAAGAGAAGAGGATGAAGGGAGACAAGCAGCCAGAGAAGGAGTTGCTGGGAAAAGGCTCCTGTGCACAGCAGAGGCAGAGGAAGATGCAGGATGGAGGCAGGCGCTGGGGGAGGGGGAGAGGCAGTGAATACACACAGCAGGAGGGAGGAGAGAGATAGATGGCAAACATGCATATAGGAGTGGTGGGGAGAAATAGTGGATGTACACAGCAGGGAGAGAGCAAGTGAGAGAGGCACGCAGCAGATGCACACAGCAGGGGGGAGAAATGCATAGAATGGGAAAGGGAGAGTAGTGCAGGGAAAGTATCAAAAAGCGGCATCAAAATGAAAAGAAAATAATAAATCAAAAATTTTATTCCTTACGTTCATAATGTTCAAAAATTTGAACATTTCTCATTATTTAACACAGGAAATCAAGAGACTTTGAAGACAATTTGCATTTCTTAAAAATGTTTAGCACTTCACATTTTAGTAGTGTTTGGTTTGGAATAAGACTGCTTTACTTAATGAATTCCTCTTTGCATTTGCAGCGAAGCAGATGTCTGCTTTCTGTGTCTGACAGGAGACAAAATCCATTGCTTTTTGATGTGAGGAGAACTGTGGCTTTTTCAAGGGCATACATTTATCTTGTCGACGCAACCAGCCTGGCTTCTCTGCACTGGTATTGCCCAGGTGAGGACATGGGGTAAGAAGAGTCATCACCTAAACTTTTTGGTATCTAACAGCTGTTGGATGCCTTTTTGTGGTCTTATGGATGTTTGGGCACTGATCCCCATTGATCATTGCAGCACCCAGCTGTGGGGAGGCTGCAGTGATCTGCCTCAGTGTGACTTGTAGAGGTACCCGGCGAGTGTGGAGAGTGTTAGACCACCTTGATGATAAGTATAAAGTAGTATAAATAACAGACTAGTCAAACTGTAAGGTTGGTTAAAAGACTTTCGAGGCTTATGGAGGATTTCTTTTTTTGTTCCCAGTTTCTGTGGAAATACACAAGAACGTTGCAGCAGTTTTTATGAGCATAACATAAACTCCACTGGTATGCAGAAAGAGGAAACACTGGCATTGGAGTGATTTTTTTATAGCAACTGTTCACAAAATTGTGCCTCTGTGAGTGAACTGAAAATTTAATAGACGATCTATAAGGGGACGAAATAGCATTGGAAAAGTGACTTCAAGAGATATGCTTCTTTGAACAGAAAATTTCAGCAAAGGCATAGAAACTAAAGGTTAAAGAAGCTGTTTCTCAACAAAGTAGAGTTTTCTCAACAGGAGAGAGGGACTTCTGCATGGAAGAAGTAAGGTGTTGCTGGAAAACTTCGTCTCTTACCACTGTTCTTATGGGTGTAGTTACAGGAATGTACTAAAGTTGGGCAGTAGTGTGGGCTGTTAGGAAAGTATCTCTCTTCCAAATCCTTTATACTTTCTGAAATAATTTATTCACATTGGTGTACAGAAGGCTCTGCATACTGTTGGTTGCAGGGTTTTGAAGGGAGAGTTACCAGGATCTGAATCTGTGGGACAAAGTGAGTACAGCCAGTGTATCCATGCAGGCCTGCACCTTTGATCAGGAATGGGAATGTGAAGCTTCTGCAGATTCAGAAGTGAAAAGTAGAAGTATGATGACCAGATTAGTCTAAGATGGAAATATGGCAAAAGAAAGACTAGGGAAAGACTAAGAAGGAAAAGACTAGGGGAAATGCAGTCCTCTTTGGAAGGAAACTAGAGACTTGCTCATGCTGGAAATGGAAAAGGCTGAGGTACTCAGTGATCATGTTGCCTCAGCCTTCACCAACAAGGGCTCTCATTACACCCCCAAGCTGCAGAAGGCAAAGGCAAGGACTGGGAAAAGGAAGATTCCCCCCCACTGTGAGAGAAAAGAAGGGTCAAGACCACCTAAAGAATCTGGGGGTGCACAAGTCCATGGGACCCAGTGGGATGCATCTGTGGCTCTTGAAGGAAGCCGCAGATGAAGTTGCAAAGCCACTTTCCATCATATTTGAAAAGTTGTGCCAGTCAGTTCACTCACTGGAAAAGGGGAAGCATAACCCCCTTCAAAAAGGGAAGTAAGGCAGATCCAAGAAACCAGATCCAAGGCCAGTCTATTTCACCTCACTTCCAAGATCATGGAGCAGATCCTCCTAAAGGTTGTGCAAAGGCACTTGTGAAATAAAGAGGTAATTGGTGACAGCCAACATGGCTTTACAAAGGGCAATTCCTACCAGACAAACTTGGTGGCCTTTTACAATGGAGTCACTGTATTGGTGGGCAAAGGGAGAGCAACTGGTGTAATCTTCCTGAACTTGTGCAAAGCATTTGACACAATCCTGTTTGATGTTTTGGTATCTAAACTGAAACAATATAATCTTGATAGATGCATAAGGAACTGGCTGGATGATCACACTCAAAAATGTTGTGGTCAAAACCTCAGTGTTTAAATGGAGATTAGTCACAAGTGGCATTCCTCAAGGGTTGGTAGTTGGACTGGTGTTGCTGAACATCTTTGTGACATAGACAGAGGAATTGAGTGCACCCTCGGCATGTTTGCTGATGACACCAAACTACGTGGTGGGGTCAGAACACTGGAGGGAAGGGATGGCACTCAGAGGGACTCCAGTAGGCTGGAGAGGTGGGCTCATGCAAACTGCATGAAGTTCAACAAGGCCAAGTATAAGGCTTTTGCACCTGGGTTGGGACAAACCCAAACACAAATACAGAATGGGTGGAGATTAGGTTGAAAACATCTCTGAGGAGAAGGTCTTGGGGTATCCTGACAAGAAGCTCATCATGAGCCAGCAGTGTGCTCTTGCAACTTAGGAAGCCAACCATATTCCCAGCTGCATCAAAAGAAGCATGACCAACAGGTCAAGGGAGGTGATTCTCCCCCTCTACTGTGCTCTTCTGAGACTCTACCTGGAGTACTGTGTCCAGTTCTGGGTCCAACAGCATAAGAGGGACGGAGAGGTCTTTGGGTGAGTCCAGAGGAGGGCTACAAAGATGATCAGAGGGCTGGAGCACCTCAGCTATGAAGGCAGGCTGAGGCTTTTCAGCCTGGAGTATAGGAGGCTTTGAGGACATATTATAGTGGCCACCAGCACCCGCAGAGGACCTACAGGAAAGCTGGGGAGAGACTTTTTACAAGAATGTGTTGTAATAGGACAAGGATAATGGTTTTACACTAGAAGAAGGTAGATTTAGGTTAGACATTAGAAAGAAATTCTTTCCTGTGAGGGTGCTGAGACACTGGAGCAGGTTGCCCAGAGAGACTGTGGATGCCCCCTCCTTAGAAGTGTTCAAGGCCAGGCTGGATGGGGCTTTGAGCAACCTGGTCTAGTGTCCCTGCCCATGGCAGGGGTGTTGGAACTAGATAACTTTGAAATCCTTTCCAACCCAAACCATTTTGTGGTTCTATAAAAGACACGCTCAAAATGCAGTTAAGTGTTCTTAATCATATCGCAGTTTTCCTCCCATTTGAATTCTTACTCCTACTTTGTCAGAGAGTTTTAACTTCACCTTTCTTTTAACCTCTGCAATATGTTCAGTGGTTGCTGCTGTCCTCCTACAGTGTAAGGGGTTTCAGGGAGTGCTGTGCTCTCTGGCTAAGCAGACTCAGCAAAATGGAGAGAAAGTAGGTGAAATATATGGGTTTCTAATGAGAAGTTATATACATCAGGTGCTAATTTCAAAATGGCAATACTATAGGCCATACAGAGAAACTAGAAAACCCTAGAAGCAGCTGTTTGTCTCTTGTCCATACTTGGAAAGATCTCCACTTCTGTTTTCTTCTCCCAGAATGAAATCTGTGTATGATTTGACAAGTAATGTGGAAAAGTAAGGAGGGAGAGATTCCTGCTGTGAGAACAAACTAGAAATATATGTGGAGAAAAGTGGTGGGACTGTTTTATTCAATTAGATTTTAATGCATCTGAAAGGGTAGCTCAGAGACAAGCTGGTCCTTTTACTTTTCTACTACATGCTGCCTGGATCCATTATTGCTCTTAGTGTAAGTGCTGTATGCATTTGTTACCTGTAAAAAAACTTCCCTCAGACCCCTCCTAGATCAGCATTGTGAGTTTCATCTCCTTTTTTTGAACTGGATGGCTAGGAGGATTTTGCTATGACATTCATGGAGAGGGGAGAGCTTTGGTCTGAACTGCATTGATGGCCAACTCTATCCTCAGAGGCTCTGTTCTCTGGTAGCATCAGCCTGGGTTTTTGTCACTGTGCTCTTACTCTATTTGGAAAACTGTGTGTGAACACATTGCTGAGTAGTTTGAATTAACAAAACAAATGCTGATGAGTGAAAGCACTCTCTTCTGCATACATGCAGCTGCATTTTGGGAATGCTGCTGTGTTTAAGATGGCCAGATGGCCTTGCACTGCTTCCATGGGCCCTGTGCAAAGCCTCCTGAAGCTTATGTGAAGATTTGTCTTCAAGCTGGGCCCTGTATATAGAAAAGTATTTGCTTTTGAATGCTAATAATAGCAGAAGTATTAATATTATCACTTTCCATGTTTCCAGTTGCTATAAGAAGTTTTGTCTCTCTTCTTAGATGCTTTAGATTTCTACATGGTATTCAACAGGAAAAACCCTGTTAGTAAAGATACTTGAATTGGACTTGGAAAAAATCTCCCTTTGCATTTTGATAGTTATGTTTTGTAACCAAAGGAAGCTTGGGAAAGCAAGGTTTATCTTGGACAATACAAGTGTGAAAAGATGAGCCAAATATTATTAGAAATAAAAAAAGAGAGACTAAAATACAAGAAAATCAGTAAATGATGGTGCTTTGAAAATCTGGTAGTTACAGTGTCAGTGGTCCTGTTGTAAAAGAAAAAGCTTAGCTGTGAGTTTCAGATGGATTTGAGGTGATAACTCTGTGAAGCAAACTTTGCTGCTGAACAGAACCCCCTCTATATGAGTGTGGCAGTATTAAGATTGCTTTGGAATTCTCTGGTGAATTCTTTGCTTTTCAGTCTTTTAATTTTTTAAAGATATGCTTATATGTGAACAGCACAACCAGGTGTCCTGTGAAATACATTTGAAGGCATACATAACCACCACGTTGTTAAAAAAACCCACCTTGTTTGTAAGTGGCTTCTATGAAGAATCAGTTCTAGAGGGACAAGCTTTAGAAACACCTATAAAATACCGAAACCTTTCTGTTTTTCATTAGCTGCTCTACTGAAATTAATTTTACAGAATATCAAATTTGATGCTGTTTAACTACTTGAACTGTAGGGGTTACGTGCCAGATAAAGAAAAATGTTTAGAATATAAAATAGTTCAAAATGAAGTCATTTTAAAATGAGAATGAATACTGTGAGAAAAGCTCAGTCCCCTTCAGCTCTGATTAGTGACTGTGTGATACTTAAAGGGATAGACTTGAATATTAATATGGTTGATGTGTCCTATCTCAAATCTATTCTATAAAAATAAGAATTATACATAGAGCCTAAGTCACATTTCATTCTGTCTTTTCGTAGCATATTCTGTAGGGGGATGGGGCTTGGTGTATTTTTTTGTCAAAAGGGATGTTGTTTGTTTTTAATTTCGGCACTGTCAGTGTTGTGATTTAAATTATACTTCATATTCAGAAAGAAATTAGAGGATCTTATCTGGATGTTGATTGCAATTGTGTTGATTTTTGTTCAGTACCATGTAGCCCACAGATGATATACCCTCTTTTTTTCCCCATCAACAAGCAGAAGAAAAAAAGCATTGAATTCTCATGTGTGATGAAAGTCTGGAAGGAAGAGAAAGAGAGTAAAAAGTAGAAGAGTAGATAGGAGAAGAGATTGGTGAAATGCAGCTGAATTTCTCTGCATTTATGCATCACAAACTGGGACACTGCAGCAACGTGACAAAAATGTCAATTATAACCATATCACTGCATATCACTACTAAAAGGAAAGGCCTGCTCAGCTGCTATGTTTCTTGATATATAGCAATGTATTGCATGCACAGTGTCTTGGTTTCAGTTGTGTTATCAAAGCTGAATTTAGTTAATATCATACTTGCAAATATATTACAAAGAAAGACAAAAAGTTAATATATGCTTTTGGACCTGTCTGACCTTCCACATCCAACTTGGGAATTGAAAACAGTTAAAGCATACTATGCGATTTTTAGAATTTTTAATGCTGAATACTTTGTTATTTATTGTATATTCATATCAGTTAATGGTACGAGGGTGGTTTGTTTTGTTTTTTTTGTTTTGTTTTTTCCCTTCCAGTATTAATATTGATTACAGAATCCGAGAATTTTTCTCTGTTCTAATTTCTTCTTCACCTAGTCGTTGTATTAAATCAGTAAAAACCTTCATTTCTGATGTCTTTGTGTCTAGGTAGGGGCTTAGCATAAGAGCACATGGTGACAGAATTCAGAGCATCTTTATTTATTGTTTCTCTTATAGGAAGTTTTTAACAGAGTCTAGAGATAATAAGTGTATTTGAAAAGAAAAAAAAAAGACTTCCTTCCCCATAGGATTCTTTTTAGAAAATGGTTACAATGTTCACTTTCTGCAATACACTAAATAGGAAAAAGACATAGGTAAGCTCTAAGAATTGCATGGGAGCTACGTGATCTGCATTTGATTGGAGTAGTATGGTAGCAATAGATAGTAGTTTATTGCTCAATTAATTAATTACACCATATTGATGTATCACATTCAGTTCTGATAATTTCAGCTTTCCTAATTTCCTAAATATACTGCCATATATTGAAAGAGTTAAAATAAATATTATAGTTATGGATAAAATCTGAAACTGAGCAAATTCAGAAAAGTATATTATCAAAAAAACAACAATATAGTGTTGCAAGGGCCTTATTTAAATATTTGAACATCATGTTGGTCAATTGTAGCTCTCAGAAAGAACTTTCAAGTTAGAAATTTAGGGGAATATTATGTACTATGGTTTCTGAACAACTCTAATTTTTCTCTACACAGAAATACTTTTAAAATTTAAGCCTTCCTTCTACAACTTGAATCATATCCAACTGTAACTGATGAAAGTATTGATGCATTATTGGTAATTATATTTTATATATAGTGGTAATTTCTTTTATATGAGGAGACAAAATATATTTTTTTAAAAGTGAAGTATATTCATATTCTTGAAATTGCAAAAGAGGTCAGTCCAACTGAGATGCAACAGAATGTTTTGTATATTGATTTTGGTTTTATCATTGAAAGCTAAAAAATGAAGGAACGGGAATTCATCTTGAGTGTTCAGTGGCCAGTTAAAACATATTTAAAAACCAACCCACAAGACCTCATGGTATAATCCAATTAGTCAGCTAAGAAAATGATGATCGGGCAAATTGCCTCATTCGTCCTTGCAAAGTCAAGGGCCTTTGCTTCATAGGTAAAGTATTTCATAATCCATCAAGGCACTACTTTGTCTTTAGTGTCCTGTTTTGGATATATGATGTTCTTCACAGAAAAATAGATGAAGAATTTTATTGGATGGCAATAAAGTAATCTGTCTGTTCAGAGAAATTCTTTGTACCCAGTTGACAGATACCTACTTGCCTCCTCTCTTGAAAGACACTCTTTATGATCTGGGGGGGGGGGGGGGGGAGGGGCAGAAAGGCTTCTATGAAGTTCTTGGCTTTTATAAAAAGGTGATCTGTGTAGCAGATGAGGGAAAGGCCGTGAATTCTATCTACCTAGACTGTAATAAAACCTTTGAAACAATTTCCCACAAAATTTTTCTGGAGAAACTGGCTGCTCGTGGCTTAGACAGTGGGGTGCTTTGCTGGGTGAAAAACTGGCCAGATGGTCAGGCCCAAAGTTGTGGTGGATTTAGTTAAATCCAACTGGTGGCCAGTCACAAGTGGTGTTCCCCAGGGAAACCCAGTCTCAGTGCTATGGCCAGTTCTGTTTAATGTCTTAATTAATGATCTGGACAAGGGGATTGAGATCACCCTCAGTAGGTCTGCAGATGACACCAAATTAGGTGGAAGTGTTGATCTCCCTGAGGATAGAAAGGCTCTACAGGGGGACCTGGACAGTCTGGATCAATGGGCTGAGACCAATAATATGAGTTTCAACAGGGCCAAGTGCCAGGTCCTGCACTTGGGTCATAAACTCCCCATGCAACTTTCCAGGATTGGATAAGAGTGGCTGGAACACTGCCCAGCAGAAAAGGACCTGGGGGTGCTGATCAAGAGCTGCTGAATATGAGCCAGCAGTGTGCCCAGGTTGCCAAAAAGGCCAGTGATATCCTGCCCTATAACAGAAACAGTGTGGCCAGCAGGAGTAGGGAAATGATTATCCCTCTGTATCTGACACTGGTGAGGCTGCACCTTGAATACTGTGTTCAGTTTTGAGCTGCTGGACCATGCCCAGAGAAGGGCAATGTAGCTGGTGAAGGGTCTGGAGAGAACAAGTCTTACAAGGAGTGGCTGAGGGAACTGGGATTGTTTAGCTTGGAGAAAAGGAGGCTGAGGGGAGACCTTATTGCTCCCTACAACTACCTGAAAGGAGGCTGTAGTGAGGTGGGTGTTGGTGTCTTGTCCCAAGTTAAAAATGATAGAACAAGAGGAAATGGCCTCAATTTGTGCCAGGGGAGGTTTAAACTGGATATTAGGAAAAATTTCTTTACAGAAAGTGTTGTCAGGCACTGGAACAGGTTTCCCAGAGGACTGGTCAAGTCACCGTCACCGGATGTATTTAAAAGACATGCAGATGTTGTGCTTAGGGACATGGTTTAGTGGTGGACTTGGCAATGTGCTAGATTAATGGTTGGACTTGATGATGTCAAAGGTCTTCTCCAACCCAAATGATTCTGTGATGTCTTTTGGCATTCAACACTTCAAACTAAATTTATTTGATAAAAGCAAGTGTTTCTTTTCAAGACGCTAAAATGCATTAATACATGAAAATATTTTTGTGGGGGTGTGGGGATAGGAAGAGTTATCCACTCATGTTTTCTCTCCTCACTCTATGTTTATTTATTTAGTTACTTATTTTTACATATGGAAACTCTAGCTTAGTAAGCTCCTCACCAACTGTGAGTTCTCAAGTAGAAGGAATGAAAGTTTCATGTTCTGTATTCTGTGCTGTTTGCTTTTTGCTATCAGTCAGTGCAGGCCCATTTTCTAATTTTAGGTTTTTAGAATCTAGTTCTGGGGTGAAAAGTCATAGATACAAGCATAAGACTTAAGGAATGGGAATAAAGAAGGCAAAATCTGTTAGTATGCCTTTCTAAATCACTGGTAGGAGTGATGGTTGAAATACTTTGCAATGTTGTATCAACCTGTTTCTCATAAAGGTTCTGGTAAGAATATGGAAAAATTTGGGCATGAAACCCGATTTTAAAAGGAGAAATAAAAAGGCTGAAATAATCTTGTCTTCAAAAGATGATTTTGGTAGTTCTTGTTAGCCTTTTTTTCATAATGACAGAATAATCAGTATACCAGTAACGTAATTTATTACAAATTTTTGATTTTTTTTTTTCTTCTGAAGTACTGCTGTGGTGTAGTACTGGAAAGAATTCAAATTAATGAAATGTGTTGTAGTGGGGAATAACTAACACAACGTAGCTTTTGCAGTGGGAAACTTTGCAGTTTACTTTGAGTATCAGAGCATTTTTTATCAAGTTCTTCCTCAAATGGTCTGAAGAGAAATCCCAAGGAAGTTTACCTGCATGGCTTTCTGTATGAGGGCAGACTAAACAGGCTGGAGTTTCTAGGCATAGAAGCAGCACATATGTGGGTAGTGCCATGATAGAGGTGACTACAAAGATGATTGCTGAAGAGAGGATAAGCAGAGACTTTCTGTTCATCATCTTTGGTAAGAACCAAGGGAATCCAGTGTAATTATGACCTAGTAGGCTTAAACAAACCACACCTAACTACAGAATTTGAACCGTGAATTGCATGTTTACTCTTTCTGGAAGGTCAAATGTGCAAACTTATTTAAAATGTAGTAAGTGTACAAACTGGAAAATCAACAGAGAACTGGCTAATGGGTAGCCACTAAAGACAATGGTGTGGATGCAACTGTAATTCAGGAGATATTATCCTCATTTACTTAATGACAGGTATTTTGCACGTCCCTCCATAGTAACAGCTATGGACATGGGCTGCATGCTACATGGACTAATGTACTGATCTACAATTGCATTTTCTCTATTTCTAATTTGTATATGGCTGTATGTATAAAAATCCTTGCTTTAATCTTTTTATCCAGAGCCTAGCAGAAATCGAAAATAATTTTCTGTATCATATTCCCATAAGATGCTCTGCATAAAGTACAGGTTGCTGTGCTGTTTATTGATACCAGTTTTCTGCTGGATAAAGGTTTATTGCAACCTCAAGATCAAAGGTGATAGGGTTTGCTGCTAAACTAGGTAGGTACAATAATATTAAAAGTTGTTCTTGCACTGAAAAATACTTTAGAATGTTATGAAGAGGAATATTTTGAAAAGTCAGCTTTCTGTATCTTAAGGGGCACTTATATTAAAGTTTCTAGTGGCAATTACTCTCCTGTTACAAATCTGCCTGGCTGCTATTGATTGCATTAGTGAGGGATGATTGAACCTCTGGAAGTGCTATAATGTATATACTGTTGGCACGGGACGTTGTAGAAAGCAATATCCTTCTATATCCTTCTATATCCCAGTTCAGGACTGAGGAAATAAATGAGCAGTTTTAAGTAATTACTTGCACCCTGTTCATGTCTCTGCAATTTATTTAAACATGAACAACTCTCTGGTTGCCTCCAACACTTTGTTTTTTCACTTTGAAATTTGTTGGCAGAAAAATGTTTCTCCTCTCTTGGAAGTGTTTAGTTGCTTGTCAGCCTATCAAGCCTGTCATTCTCCGAGACCCTGGTTCAGCAGCACTTGAAAGAGAAGCCTGCTGGTTGGAGGCCTTCTGCGCATTTAGCAAGAAATGAAAGGAAGGTGCAATTTGTAGCCATTAATTATTATTTTTTTGTTTTTACTAACAATATTTTGCCTTATTTGAATAAAATATTTATTAACTTATTTTTAAATTTAGCTGTTTATATGGCAAAAGGAGGTTAATCCAACAGTTCATACTTAGACTCAAATACATCTTTGTAAAAAGTAAATATTATAAAGCATAAATATTATCAAGTGTAGAAACAGTGAATAAAAAGTATTTCTTAGCATATGGATCTGATCCTTCATAAAAAAAGACCTGATTGGGAAATGCTAGTGAATTTATACTTGGAAATAAATGAAAAACTTGAGAGGTCACCTGTTGGTTATACATAACAAGTAACACAGTTGTCTGCTCTGTATGACTTCAGTTTTGCAGCAGAGGTGAAGATCGTGGGTTTGCCCACTTGTATCATCAGAACACTTAGAGATATATTGAATTTTAAGTACATACTTATATTTCATTGGCTTCTGAACTGAAAGTGAAGTGCCTATGTGGTTTGCTGAATAGTGGTGGACCCCAGGACACTTGAGTGTTTTTTTTGTGCTTAGGCCTAATCAAGAAGTGTGTCTGGAATGCAGGATGTTTCTAGCAGACTCTAGCAGTTTGACAGATCTCAAATTCAGCTTCTTTTTAGCGCAGAAGTGTGTTTGTGCTGGAGCAGTGTGATTTGACTTGTAGAGTTTTATGTTTGTGTAGGGTCTGTATTGTATGGTCTTTTAAAAGTAATCCTAAACTAAATAAAAAAGAAAAACAACAACAACAACAGCAAAGCCAAAAGAGAAACAGCTGCAGAACTCTTAAGGGAAGAGCTGTGCTTTGCTCCAAGGTTAAAAAGGGAAATTGAAGCAAAAGAAGGACCAGTTAATAGTGTGTAGGCTGTTCAGGTAAAATGAAGTCAAGCTTAATCTATGATGAAGAAGGTACCTAATGTCTAGCAAGCATAGTCTGAAGAAGACATAATAACTAATAACTTATCTGTACCTAAGTTATTAGGATAAATCTGCAGATAAATATATGTGTATAATGGAAGCTTCAAAAGCTGAAAATCAGTTGTGATAAATGATTCCAAGTACAACACATTAGCTTAGATTTTAATGTTTGTAAAATGAATGAAACAATACATCTATATGCCAAAGCCGTATTATCATAAATGTATTTGCCAAAATATAAGACATAAATTGCACTTAAATTTAGTAATCTCTGATGGTATGCTTGAATGTATCTTCATGATTAAATGTGAACAATTGCTCCTTTAAGGTAAAGGTCTGTGTATGTGCTATTAATCAGATTGAAATGACAGGGCGGACAGCTCCTGCCATGCCTAGTTATCAGAATGATTGATTTTGGTCGATGCTGCTGGATGAAAAAATATCTGTTAATAACTACAGCTGCAAAACCCCTGATGTCACTGATAGCACAAATCGCTTCTTACATTCTGTATTATCTGGCTCATTTGCAGATACGGAGCCTACAAACTGATCCACTGGAACGCAAAATTATAATGTACAGATTTATGTAAGAGGGATGACTGCAAAATGCGTTGCATGAGTAGTGCAAGAAGCTGAAAATTGCTGCTGTTGTAGCTGTCAGAGACTCGTTATTTTATTTGGTATGTGTGGAGTTTTTGCTGTCAGGCTTTTATCCTGCAGATTGTTTGTGCTGTATCTCTCTCTCTCTGGTTAAAATAGAAAACCAGTCACTGAATCTGGATTCTATTAAGTGTTCTTAAAATAGTTCTTAACTAAGTTGGTTGCTTTGCACTTCCTGGTGAAAAAACATTTGGTTGTTTATTGCAGGCTCTTAACAAACATGTTGTTCCAAAATCAAGAAATAAGATTACAAATTGCATTGCATCAACAGAATTGTTTGCAGTAGGTATATTTTGCCATAGAATATTTATCTGTTTAGTTGGTATGGTTTTGTTTTGAAAGACCTGTAGATTAGCTTCATCAAATGTGTCTTATCTGCATTTTGCAGGGGTTAACAGGAAGTGTGTGTGTCATATGAACCCCTGAGGAAAACAATAAACAATCCTGCTTGTTATGTAGGATGCCCTGTCCTTGCATTCTCTCTATTTACTACTGCATGTAAGAGTCTCCTCTACCCTGTTCATTTGTACTGTTTCCTTTTCTCCTTTATCCCATCTGTTCATGGTGTTTAGCACCTGAGGGGGGATGAAGACAGGACTGAGAGAAGTGCAAATCCTTTTACATTGGTGTTAACTGCTTCTTCCTGCCCTCCCCAACCCCCCTCAGATTCATCACTTTATGCTGAATTTAGCCCCTTGTCCAGCCTTTTGTTCCACTGCCTCAAACAACACATTTCATATTCCTCCAAACACAAACATTTTTGCAGGTTCTTATAGTCTTCTGTCTCCCCAGAATTAGCAAATTCATCTCTTTTCTGGAAGCACATACAATACTGGTCCAAAATGCTGGGGTTCCTGCTTTCTTGGAATTATAAATAATTTGTCCTTTGTTCTTTCAAGCTTCTTTTTTTCTGCTTCATAGGTAAGTTCTTCAACTCTTTTATTATGTATATTTTGTACTTTCATATACAAAATTCCATACTCGTTGAATGAGTAGGCTATTTCCTCATGCTGCTTTTTAATTATGGCTGGTATTCTGCAGATGACCAGAGTGACACGAGTCAACATTTTATGGATGTAAATGATAGGGTAAAAATGTGAAGTTACAATAAAGTAGGGATGATTCTTACTTATTAGGATATGAAAACGTTACTGTTGTTATTATTTGTTCTTATTTCTCCAGAGGACCTTGGTCGTGATTATGATTCTGTTGTGGTAAGTGCCTCTATCAATCACAGGGAGATCAGGTTCTTGCCTGAGGGGGTGCATATAAAGATATCCCATACAGAAGCATGCCCTGAAGGAGTTAGGTGGTAATTTCCTAGGTGCCAAATATATTAATGTGAGTTCAGGTAGACTGGCATGTTTTTGACATCTGAGGTATTTAAAGATTAAAACTTTTATTTATTTATTTTAATTATTCCTATGATCTCTCAGGAGTAACTGTGTTGCAGAAACAAAAGACTTGCCTGCCTTTCAGATCTGCAGCCTTCTACACTTTGAATGGTATATATATGGCATATAAAAATATGACTTTTAAAAATAATTTTCAACATTGTAGAATTTTTTATAAATATTAACAATGTAACCCTCAACAACCCTGTGGATATTGCCCTTTTATATGTTGAGAAGGGATGTGTGGGAGTTCTCTCTGAGATGCTTCCATCGAAGGAATGGAAAACTGAAGATGAATCCTTGCCACTAGTGCAATTTACTTAGGAATTTACTGAGGAAACATCCCTTAATCTAAAAGTCATAACATTTTAAATAAAAGACTTCTAATATCTAGAATGGACCCAGCAACCCTCCAAGCAGATAATTTTGAAATGCTGTTGGCCACAAATACCCATAAACTACCTTCCCTCACTTTCTTTCCATACAATTAATGAACATTGCACTGAGCTGCAAATATGCATTCATCTTTTTTACAAACATAAGAGGAGGAGTTGACTTTAAGCATGCTCATGTGTGTGTGGTGTTCCTGAATTCACTGCTTGATTTCTTTGAAGATACACCAGTGAGAACTGAGATTTATTTAAAATACTGCCAGTTGGTTTTATGTGGAAGAAGAATCCCAGGCATGAAGGAATCTTAACTAGCAGGAGGAGATGGGACTTCTTGGCCATGATCTTTTACTAACATTAGTAAGCCATTGCTTTGGCCATAAGGTTGAGTGAAGATGTATCACCCAAGGAATTTTAGATAGAAGGTCATAGTTTGGCACTGAGTAGAGAACATGCATATGCATCTTGCTCTGTCTCCAGGCAAGGCTGCAGGACTCTTCATGTATTAATAAATACCCTGGTGTAAAACAGATTATAGTCCTCAGATATCAATCACTGGTAAATATCGTGTTTCTACTGATGGTGTAAGAATACTAAATGGAAACTCATGAAGATTTCAGATTGCCATTATATTTATAGTCCTGGGGGTTACTGCTGAGAATTATTGGATATCTTTGCCTCTGACTATGGGCTGAAAGCTGCAATGGGTTGCACATTCCCAGCTTGCCTCTTAGACTTTCAAACTGACATTAATCTTATTTCTTACAACTCTACCTCTAAATCACTGTAAATAATGCAAAAAGCTACCAGTTTGGCTCAGCAAGGGAAAAAAAAAAAAAAAAATTCTGATTCCATGTCTGGCAGATTGTTTGGACCAAAGTGTTCTGGGCATTGTGTGATTACAGGGACTGACTGCAGTGAGGGAGAAGCAGAAGATGAAGCTTGAAGCTTTGCAGTGCCTTCTAATAGCTGCATGATGAAAGGGCAATTGTTTCAATCCCCTTCCTTCTACTTGGTCATTAGCTCTTTTTTCTGTCAGCAGTCAGACACCCCCCATGTCCAGCTGCAAGTAGCATCCCTCCTTGTGCTGGCATCAAGAGGCAGGGTTGCTTTAGCACTAAATTATTGCCATCGTTCTGTGGCAGTGATTCCTATTGTTTGGCAGTCTGTTCACATGCTTCTTTTACCAACCCCTCTTCTCCACTAGTTGAAGCAAAAGTGAGAGATGGCTTACAAAATCTAGGAGCTGTTGGGGGACTGTGTTGGGGACTGTCAGTGTTCAGAAAGAAGATGCAGCTGGGTGTTTTGAGTCTAGATTTTGATGTTTTTCAATATGAATGCAGCTGCTGTTTGATTCCTTAGGAATTTTGGCTACAATTATTAAAAAATAATTCAGATATCTTATTCTTAGAGGACAGAGTACAGTCAGAATTGGCATATTTTTTCCTCATTTAGTATATCAATAGATTAGCTACTCGTGATCTTTTTAAATGAACTGTCAGGATAAGAAGAAACTCAAAGCTTTGTAAATACTCTTTTAGTCATTCTTGGTAGCAGTGACTGCATAAAGCTAGACGGTTATTTGTTACCCTTTTCCTTCTGGATAAAATTGCTTTTATTTTAGGGCTGGTCTTTTTTTTTTTTAGATATTCAACATCCTTGTTTGATAACTAAAGGACAGTTGCAAAAAAAAGAGTAGCCTGGCCATGGGACAGTGTCAGCAGAGCAAAAACCATCTTGGTCAACCTGGCAGCTAAGAGGGGTGCACAGCACTTCCTTGACCTGGTTTTGTTAGGGTATCCTGGAAGTAACCCTAAGGAGGCTACCTAGGGTAGGGATGATTATTTTCTAGAGGGCTTCCTGAATTTTCTGAGAAAATGGCTTCAGCGTGGGGGAAAGCTGACTATTTTGCTGTCAGTTTGTATTACAGAGTAAAAGATTTCCAGGTAAGAAGTGATTTGGCTTACTACAAAAATGTAATAGCATTTTCAAATGTAGAAAATTGAAGCTTATTTTTACTAGTTCTAAAAAACACTCACCTGGAAGTAAGCCTTTTTGAACTGAGAAAGGGAGGTAAGGACATTTTAGAGGTATACTAAACCAGTTTTAATTCTCTTACATTATCTTAGGTATTTTCAGGCATTTTTTTCAGTATATTCATATTTCAGAGAGTATTTCTGACAATCTAGTTTATGCTTCATTGACAACGAGGTATGACATTCTAGTCCATATTGATGCAGTAGTGCCAAATTTGTAGTGGTAAACGGATAATTCTTTTATTTTAAGTAGGTCTCTGGTGTTTGAGAACTGCAATTTTTTTTTTTTTTTTTCAGTTCATTACTTCTGCTAATTTTCCATCTAGGAAAAAGTGATCAAAAGAGACAGAGGTTCCAACATGGAATATTGCCTTAGACGTCTTTTTATTTATAAAAAGAAATAGAAGAAAGGGAATGTCCAAGGAAGGGCAGATATAGCATGTGTTAATTTTTCTTGATCAGAATAAATTTTATAATTTTCTGACTTAATTCTTTTTGTTGACAAGTGAAATATGATATTTTTCATGGTGACAGTTTTTTCTATCCCAATATTGCTACCCTTCAAAATGGGTTTAAAATGTGCAACTGATGATTCATAATTGGGTAACATGCTTGTTCATGCTATTTTCATAAGCAAGGATCTTTTATTTAGGTCTACTGTGAATCATATTTCTTGGAACTTCAACAGAATGGTAGTGTTGCTAAATTGCAACCTCCTATACTAAAAGCCATAATACCTCCTACCATTATTTAAACGTGTTATACTATACAATTATAAGGAGGAGGAAGCTGAAAAGGAGATGATGCACTGAGCAACTGCTTCTATTTTATTATGCTCTCTGTTATTTTTTATCCATTTCCCAACAAACTACATCTCCACGTAAGTGGATCTTGAATCCATAGAGTTAACTTGTGTTATTTGCCTAACGCTACAGAGATTCACATTTTAAATTTCTCGTGTAAGATTTTCCTGATCTCAATCTTCAAAGCGGTGTAAATTTTTTTTTCCTGTTTTCCTCACCCTAAACCTCTCCTCATTTAAAAAAGTAAATATTTTGAATAAATTCTAACAAACAATCAAAATTTGATACTTGAAAATATAAAATCTTTGAGGCATCTTCCTTGAATAGGAGATGGAAGTCTTCAGAGGACAACTAGTCTTAAATAAATATATTAATATCTTTAGAAAATTATGAGAAACGTATTAGCCAACTGCCTTGTCATATACCTGCTTTAGCTACTGTAGCATGGATATTTAAAATCTCTTGTTACTGTATTTATTCATATTTTATGTCTGAGTAAAATATTGTTTTTACTTGTTTTTTCTTTAAATTGGTAGAAAATTGTCTTATTTTCCCCTATGCTGTAATAGCTGGCAGAGTTCATCTTTTATACAGACTACAATAAAATTTTTAGAGAGGACACAGAGTGTGATTACGGGATGTCAGGAGGGCAAGGAAGGGAGTTGCCTACCTGAGGCCAATGAATAGCTTGAGAAAACTGAACAGTATTATACTGTATCAAAGGCAATGCAGGAAAGTAACTGATCCTTATAGGGGAAAGAAAGTGCTTTCTGAACTGGCAAGTTGCAATTTAAAGGCATACTGTGATGAGGAATAGGACTAATTTTTCTTTCCATTATTTATTTGTGTCTGTGGCTTGTACTCACTTAGAAATATTACATTTCCATATGTGTATTTTATGTTGTGAACTGTTAAAATTCCTGGGGGGTTTGTGTATATTGAACCTACATGTTTATTTTTAAGAGGAAAATCCATTATTTCCATTATTACTATTACCTATTATTTTCACTTTTCCAGGAACACATGATAGTTGTCTATTTTTAAAATATTTGTCGTTGCTGTTGTTACATTTCAGCTTCCTTTTGCATTTGTTTCAAAAATCTGATTGTTTCTAGAAATGCTGAAGTGTTACATTGCAGCACAAACAGAAGATCATTTGTTTAAGAAAAGAGGAAATGTTTAAACTGGCACATATGCATGTGTGTGTCTGTATCTGATTCTGTATGAATATAGACATACTCATACATATGCATGTATTCAATATATCACATATTTATATGTGTAAAGTTCAATTTTATGTATATAATACTTATAACATCAATAACTCAAAAATATAACTGTGATAATATGCTAAAACTTGAATGGAGATTTCGGAATACCCAGGTGAATTTTTGTCTTTAAAATTCTTCTCTTTATTGTTACAATTTCAGTAAAGCTGCTTTCCATTAGAAGAAAGAATATGGTGAAAATAGAAGTTATTTCTACAGAAAACCTTTGCTTTGGGATTTTTTTGACAGGGCTTACTGTTGGATTTCAGCTGGCTGTACATTTGAGATGTTGGTTTCTATTCTCATGTGTGCTCACTGTGCTTACCACAGTAAACTACAGAAATCATAAAATACTTCTAGTATTGTTTAGACTTGAGATCATTATCCCACTCCCAGATTTGCTGGAACTTGGCCAACAAGCAAAAAAAAAAAATCACTATATCTAGAAAAAGGATGAGCTCATCGAGTGAAACTTCCTCAGAAACCAGGCCAAAACAGTGTTAAAAGAAGACAAAAAGATACAGTGCTCATAATAAGGACATGTAGAAATATTTTTACTATTTAGATAGGTGTTTTGAAAGAGAACAAAGACTTTTTCCTGGGGTGGGAGTGGGGATTTGTTACTGACTGATCTCATCTATAATTCATCAGTCTTCTCCATTTATTTTGATACCTGTGAATTTGTAACATGAGCGATGACTCTTTAAAATGAAACACTTCTCCTCCTCTTCTTTTCTCACTGATTTTGTTTAACTTAAACTGTGTTGACAGAAAGGAGTTGGAAGGAAGGGAGTTTGGACGAATTTATCTCTGTCAGAAGGAAAGTCATACTTCTGAAAGAGAAGAAAAATTCCAAGGAAGAATTTCTAGTGTTTTAGCACGTATTAGACTATTAATAGACAATTATTACAATTAACTTAAAAATTCTGACTTCTAAGTAATGTGCCAATTTTCAAAACCAAAGTAACTCATGTTTTCTCTTACCTTAGGAATATGAATAGAATATTTCTACTGAAACTGAGAAATGCTAAAGCATATGTTCTATTGATCATGCCATATCCATCTATTTGTCTTTTCTCTTATTGAAAATGGAAGTTAGTCTAAGACTTAGAATTGTTAGTTTTCTGCTCTCTGTCTTTACTTGGATCTCCTTTATTTTCATGTGCAGTCAAAGAAGCATGAGTATCAGCTTCCATGCTGTGCATGTAAATAACTCCTCTAGCAAATGGTAAGAATTAAAACATGGCATTAGCTGTGATAGCTGCATTAGCTGGAATGGTTTACCCAGAATGCATTAACTAATAAACTTTTATCTATTTAAGAAAGAGATAATTAGGACACTTTTGTTACATAAACCAAACCACATTGTTTATTGTAATAAAACCTACATAGAATAATGAATAGAAAATCTATTTTATAATTTTATTCAAATGAGATGACTTGGAGGTAATTTCTACTTTTTATGCATTTAGTTTCATGGCATTCCCTTGCAATTGATTGGATATAATGCTTCAAATGTTTGCCATTATTAAGAGACATATAATGTAAGATTAAATCAGTCATATTTTATGAGGAGAAAATATATTATTTCAGGTGCTTTGCAGTGTCTTTATGCCTGTAATTCTGTGTTTCTTCATAAAAATAAAATAGTTGTTCTATTAGGATATTGCACTTCTACCACATCCTTCTGTTTTGGGAGAGTCAGTATCAAAACACTCTAAAGATTGTTTGAATTTTTATTCCAAAGTCAGCTAGGTAAGTTTGGGGAGGAGTTCCTTCTCTGTCCTTGGATCTCAGCAGCCTTTGGGGTCAAGTTATGGCTGTTCCCAAGTGTCTGAAGGGCTGTCCTTGATCCTTCATAACATGCTTTTGTGTCTGGCACTGGGAGAGACAGGTCCTGCTGCCTCCTTGTTTTGTCAGGAGCAACCTGAAGACCACGGGGACATATATCATGTTGGTTTCTTCCATAGTAAAAAACTTGAGTGTTATGCAGTCTAACTGATAGTGTGTGGTTTGGGGGGGGGGCTGTGGGTTGGAGGTGCGTGTCCTCAGTAGTTGCAATCATCTTTTGAACTGTATCACAGTTTATGGATTCAGTTTTAGAGTTTATGGGTTTATGGATTTAGTTTTGCTTCTCAGGGAAGATGGGGTTTGCACCGTGGTAGCCCCTCATGTGTAAGGCAGACTGCTCTGCTTAAGCCAGTGACAGGGAACTACTAGAGAGAGTCTAGCAGAGGCCAACCAAGATGGTTGAGGGACTGGAGAATCTCATGACAAAAGACTAAGAGAGCTGAGACTCTTTAGCCTGGAGAAGAGAAGGCTGAGGGGAGACCTTTTTAGTGCCTAGACTTATTTAAAGGGTGGGTGCAAGGAGGTGCAGCTACTCTTCTCAGTAGTTTCTGGTGACAGGATGAGGGGCAACAGGCACAAGCTGGAACGTAGAAAGTTTCTTTTAAATATAAGAAAAAACTTCTTTACTATGAGGATGACAAAGCACTGGAACATTCTGCACAGGGAAGTTGTGGAGTGCCCTTCCTTGGAAATACTCAAAACCTGCCTGGATGCAGTAATGTGCTCTAGAGGTCCTTTCCAACTCTAACAATTCTGTGATTCTATGATTCAGTGGAGGGGAAGGGACAGAAGAAACTGAATTTCACTTTTAAAGGACTCTAATGGCAGGATTGCTACAAACATATATATTGTAACTTTTAAACACACGGTTTAAGAAGCAAAAAGAAGTGGACCTTTTGAGGAGATCAGCCATATTGTACAGAGTTTAGTAGTCAAGGAACTGCATGCCACCTGCTGCTGGCACATTAGGCCCATGTCCTTCTTGGCTAATATCCTTCTTTTTATGAACAGAACAGCAGGTCCCAAAGTTTGCCTCTCAGGAGCTCATGACACATATCTGGGTTGAGATTCATTATCTCATGGCCTAATGACCCCATTTTTAAGTACATCTTATCTTACAGCATGTGGACCCTCTCTGAGGAACTGCTGATGTGGACCATGCGCAGGAGCTGGATGAGAGCAGCAGCAGCAGAAGTGGCAGCCTGGTGTGGAGCTTCCTAAAGAATGGTCACAGTTTTACAAAGAAGCAGGACACAGATTTTTGGTAAGGTAGGTCTGCTGTGGGCTTTAGAGATGTTCTTCATGGTAGAACTTCAGTAAGCCTGAAGGAAGCAAAGTGTCTGCTCTGCAGACTGCACATTAATTTATTCTCTGGCTATCTGTTGACAAAACAGAGCTCTGTACTTGTTCTGTTGTGATCATACATTAAGCAAATTTATTTCAATGACTTAAAGTAGAAATAATACTAGTCACTAAAGAGAGGAGAGGAATATTTCACAGAACCATTCAAAACTTATGACTGAATAGAATGAGCAATATATTTTTTATAACATTATTTTCTAGTTTAGTTCAATCTGCTCTGTTCTGCAAAGTGTTGGGCATTTGTAAATTCTACTAAGTCTTTATTTGTTGACAGGCAATATTGTTCTTCAATTGAAAGTTTGATTTGCTTCCTGTGAGATTTCTTGATGTATGGTATGAGTGTAATTATAATTTAAGCTTGAAAAATCTCACTCTCCAAGTGCATGTATGTGAAGATGCTATAAATCAATAGGGATATTCCTATATATATTGTTTTTTTCTAGCTTTGCAGGGGGCCAGTGACAGTGGAACAAACATAAGTAAGAAGCTTCATATTAGATAGGATCACTGAAATCTTCCTTGAAATTTGCCATTTTTCAGTGTTCACCAAACTTATGTGTAGGAACACCTAAAATGCAACAGCATCCCTTTTAACACAAATGTTAAGAAATATGAGGGTCTAAATTAATCAAATAAAGATACTTCTTCTTATGTTGAGCATGGGATTCTAATTCTTTTAAAGTAGTTTTAGCTGTATACTTTGAAATTATTTTTAAAATATATTTTATTTTCAAATAGGTATGGAGTCCCCTTAGTTATGTCTACTAATACAAGCAGCAATTGTCACTCAATGCATACAAGGCTACAATTAATTTGTATATGAAATGATGCCTTTGCTTTTTTTATTCTGCTTTTTTTGGCAAAGAGGAGTTGGAAAGAAAGACAGAACAGAATGGCAATATCCTTTCTTGCTGTTTAATGAGAAACAGTTACAAAGTCAATAGTAAGCATCTAAGTCATTCAATATGCTGTGCTTTGCTCAGGTTTGCATCTCAGCCATATCTTCCTCCCTCCCATCCCACACAGCTCACCTGTCTTTACCCCCCTATGCACGTCTTTTTTTGTCACCCACAATTGTTATTTGCCAACAAAATTAATAGAAATGACAGAACAGAAGTTTATAAATCGAAAGTGTCACATTGCTCAAATGCCCTTGGTGCATTTCTGCTCACGAGTTGCACTGGCTGGTGCAGCTAGACAATGGGATCATGCAGCAGGGCTTTTTAAAGTGAGTCTGTATTTTTTCTGCACTTTTGAGGACTAAAGAGGTAGCCTCAGCATTGAGTGTGCTGCCCTCTGCTGCTGCTTCCCCTTCTTCCTCTAGCTGCTGCTCATAGTGAACACGGTATCATAGAACCAGTTTGACTAGAAAAGACTTTTAAAATCATCAGGTCCAGCCATTAATCTAGCACATTGCCAAGTCCACCACTAAACCATGTCCCTAAGCACAACATCTGCATGTCTTTTAAATACATCCGGTGATGGTGACTTGACCAGTCCTCTGGGAAACCTGTTCCAGTGCCTGACAACACTTTCTGTAAAGAAATTTTTCCTAATATCCAGTTTAAGCCTCCCCTGGCCATTTCCTCTTGTTCTATCATTTTTAACTTGGGACAAGACACCAACACCCACCTCACTACAGCCTCCTTTCAGGTAGTTGTAGGGAGCAATAAGGTCTCCCCTCAGCCTCCTTTTCTCCAAGCTAAACAATCCCAGTTCCCTCAGCCACTCCTTGTAAGACTTGTTCTCTCCAGACCCTTCACCAGCTACATTGCCCTTCTCTGGGCATGGTCCAGCAGCTCAAAACTGAACACAGTATTCAAGGTGCAGCCTCACCAGTGTCAGATACAGAGGGATAATCCCTGTCCTTGTCCTGCTGGCCCCAGCCTGGCTGTCAGTCTGTTTGTCAGATGATGGCTGGTGGAGGCAAGGTCCAGCAAGGACCAGTGAGTGAGGATCAGAAAGGTGCAGGTATACCTACATCAGTACCTCCTGAGCTGAGAAGCAGAGTGAGGTTTCTCACTGTCTTCTGCAGCAGCAAAGCCAGAGTTATCCAGCAGCAGAATTATTGGAGCTGGCCTTGAGTACAGCATCTGAAGCCCAGGAGGAGTGGGGGAAGGGCTGCAGGGTGCCTCTATAGCTCACTTGAGGGACTGAAATAACCTGGATCTATGGGGAGAGTGCATCTGTGTAGACTTTAATGGCCATCTCTGCATTCATTGCTGATAAATGGTCTGTGAGCCGGACCAGGACACAAGGAATTGGCATAAATGGGAAGTTCTCTCAAAGAACATTTGACTCTATTGGCCACCTTTGAAACCCATACAGTGAGACATCTTGTCAGCAGAGAAAGTTTGGATCTGAGGACTGCAGATCTGATGATGATTCTGATCCTAGTGACTAATGCTTACAGGGGAGAGGGAGAAGCTGATACCTTATGTGGCATACTGGAAACTAGAGGTCAAGGAAAAACTGAGCAGGAAAAAAGTCTGCTTCTAAGAATGCCTGAAGATACTCAAGTTCTTGTCATAGACTTATTGTAACTAAAACTTCAGCTTGATTTTCAGAAGAAAACCTCCCATCAGTATTTGACACTTTCGTTGCTCTCTGAAACAGTGATTTTTCCCTTCTGGTTTTAAGTTTCATAAACTGCAATAAACCACTTAAATGTTTCACCTTTCTTTTGTTACCTGTTTTCTGTAGGAGTTGGGAAGATGTGTTGTTCAACATATGAAGAGTGAACAATTGAGAGACCTTGCTTCCTTCCTCATGGATGTGAAGGCCAACAGTAGGTATTTGTTGATTTTTGTTAAGCAAATGCAAGAAGGAAAGGAAACAAGTGCTTTTATCTTTTGTTTCCATTGGAAAAAGAACAGCAAATAGGCTGCGATGTATCATTATTAATATTGGTTATGGGAGAGGATATATTTCAACAAAACAATTCCAGAAATTCAAAGCAGATTGGCTATCCGAAGGTCAATTAGTTAAAAAATGTGCCCTATGGGCTCTTTTTGTCACTCAAGTTCATCAGATGGAATGGTTACTTTTGGTTTTTCTCAAGATGAGTAAGGTGGTCCATTTAATTTCCTAAAACTGGGTGAAAGATGGTGAACTTTCCTCTGTAAAGAGGATACCTTTTTTCAGCAAGAAAACAGACAAAATATTAGAAGAGGACAGGTCCAGAATTGTTCCTTGGGTATCTTTCAGTCTGTGAGGAGGACCTCTGCAGTGTTACTGTTAGACACATTTATTCACTGTCCTTTTCATCTCTTCTTGGATATCTAAAATTTAGTAGTTAAAACTTTTTCCTTTCAGATACAGCAACAGAGAATTTTAAAGCCAAGGAAATAACCTTTGGCTTGAATTTAAATGCATGTCTCCAGGGATTAAAAACTCAAATCAGAATATTTTCTACCCAAAAGATTCTGAAGGTAATGCAATATAATTTAGAAATTTTTGCAGAGTCAGCCTTGCCTGATCTCCCACCCAACACATTTGGAGTAGGGGGAGAGAAGACCTTAGTACTCCAGACAGAAAGTTACAGCTCCTTGTATTATTCCTTCTTTTTCATCCAACATCAGCTTGCATGTCTTTGCCAACTGGTGCTCATTTACATCTACCCCATATACCAACTTGCTCATAACTGTCAGGGTTTCATGGTAAACACTTAAGCTACAACTTTCCTTCCTTTGATTTGGCTTGTGTACTTTAGAATTCTTGAAGTGTTTCCATTTGAGAAGAAGAGGTCTCAGTAAAAACATAGACAAGTCATCCAAAATTGATGCTGCATGGCTATTTCATTGGCTGTGAATCCTCTGAGTAACTGTAACACTAGAGCTGTATGTGTGTGTATATCTCTGTATATTAAGGAATATAGAGACCAATGTCCCTGTGCATTTAATTCTCATTTTGATTCTGACAGTGTTGTGCATATGTTGTGTTCCCCTCAGGAAAAGGATTTCTGTAGCATTGGCTGGTGTTAGATGTCAGGCAGAAGGTGGCCTTCACAGGTGCTCCTGTTCCTCAGAAAGCTAATGTTCTGGAAGAAACTTTGCTCAACCTTCCAGCTGCAGCATCACAGCAGTCATGTAACACTTCCAAGGAATGGAATACTGTGGAGAGCACATGTTGAAATGCTTAGGGATTGACATATAAACTTAATTTAACTGTCTGAAAGCAATTAATTATTTCTTTTTACAAACGCTGGAAAAAAGCAGGGGTAAGAGGGCAATTCAGCCCATCATGGAGAACATGACCACAATACAGCATTTTAACAACCCTGAGAACTCATCCTATCCAAATCTTCCTCTGAGCCACAGCATGCAGTATTTTTTTTATTCAGCACACAGATTAAAAAGGAACAGAAAGTACACAAAACCCACAAACCTTCAAGGTCAGTCAGTCCCAGTAATGACAGGCAATACAAATGCATTTTTATACATAAACAAAAAAGGAGTGGGCAAGCTCTTTCTCATTATGCCAACTAGCAGTCTGGCTATGATTTAATGCATTTGAAATTAAGTCTGTCTCTTCAGCTGTACATTTTTACTGGATCTGCAGAACAGACTGGCAGACAGTGTGAGCAGATGCTTCTGGTTGGATCAGCCATAGGAGATGAGGGATAAGTTTCTTTGTGCTGGCTTTTCAGTCTGTTATCCTTTGAATCTTTGTGCAGGACAACAGCATCAGTGAACTTTAGCTGTTTTTCAGTTGAGGTGTTGGACCAAATGAGTTTACTGGTATATCATCACAGGGAGTCTGTAAAGGCAGCTTCTGTTTAAAGACCTCTGCTTACTGTGTAGCTAAAGAACAATTATGACACCAAGTGAAATTATTATCTTTCTTCTTTTTTTCCATTTCCCTATGGCTTCTTTAAAAAAATATTTAGAGAATCCTTGTTATATTTTCACCAGTTAGTATAACACCTGGTCCTTCTGGGTTAACATGAAATCAACACATTATATCATAAGTAACCCAGGGAAAAGGAGATTGTGGTTTGGAGGTTTTTTTCTTCAGTAACAAAAGTAGTAGTAACCTACTTTTTCCTCCTGATGCTTTATGTGTGTGGGTGTTCCTGGACAGTTCCAGTGGGACGGCGCTCATCAACAGTCAAGCTCACGGTGTGTCAGTTTCCCACAGCAGGCCCTCTCTCTAGTAATCTTTTCCTGAAGAGCATGGAAAACGTATCTTGCCTACCATTATGCACCACCACCTGTCTTAATATGATATATACAAATAAACAAGCACCTCCAGAATGATGTGAGATACAGTGAAACTTAAAACATGTTTGGAGTTATGGCTGAGTGGCATTGAAAAAAGAGAGGTATGATTTTTTTTTTTTTTTTTTTTTTTTATATGTGTACCTCAATAGCTCTAAGTTTTGCTTTTAAACAAAATAATCTACAGTCTTTGTAAAGTGATTATGCTAAAAATAAATTGCATTTGATGGAAAGGAGCTAAAAAAAAACAAAGGAAGAGTTTAAAAATGCACTTCTTGATAGTTATCTATATTTGTTATTTTGGTTTTTTGTTTTGCTGGGTTTTTTTCTACTTAGAAGCTTTGTTATCTGGATCTTTAGTTCTTCCTGCTTCTTTCATATCTTAGCTGCTCTTTCAGCAAGAGTTTATGGCCTGAAAGCCAATTGCCTTTTTCTTCTTTAATTATGTAAGCAGAAGGCCACTTAGTCTGCCCTGAGTGCTTAATTGAAAGAGGACCATGCCTGCTTTTTTGTTCCTGCCTAGCCTGCCAAGAGTATGGTGCACTTTATAGGAGGGACAACAGATTCTTTTCTGCTGGCATCCTGGAGCAAGGGGGGAGCCAATAAGGAGATTTTAGTATTATATCCCTTATATCGGAAGGATTGTGATGTCCTAGTCCAGATTAAGTATATGTGGAATGTTCAGTTTACCTTTTACATTGGCATGAGAAATGGAAAATGTGTTTGTTGTTTTGTTTTGTTTGTTTGGGGTTTTTTGTTTGTTTTTTAAAGGATAGCATTTAACATCTCTTGTGTATCTTTTCCTTACAAAAAGGGGAGGTTTTATTTACAAAGAAATACCCTTCTTTCTACCCTTTCATCACTATTATTTTTCTCAATAATTTATTTTGGAAGAAATGTTTGTGCCATCATTGTAGGCTGGCTGTGGCCTTTTATATGCCACCCCTGTGAATTAGACAGAATGTGACTTTGAACAATTATTATTTCTCTTTGACTTTTCATCTTTATTTACCCCTGTTTAATGTATTTGCCCAATTTGATATCTGAGTCATTGTTTTGTAAGAGGCATGTCTTTAAATAAAATTATTAAATATGCTGATAAGATTTCTAAGCAGAGAAACATATTTGATTTGTTCTTACAGTATTTATGCTAAAATGACAATCAGACACTCCAGTTCTGCCCTGAGATACTTGTTAAAATGTTAGTGGGACTGAGCTCTGACTTTTCAGAACATGCAGATCTTATGAATGAGTCATGAAGGGTGAAGTGTCATATATCAAAGCTTAATTATTGAATAAGTTTATCCTTCAACTGTTCTTCTCTGATCTTCTCATACAAAAAATCAGATATTTCCTGTTGTGATGTATTTTATTTTCCCAGAAACATATCTAGTGATGCCAAAGGAAGCTATGGTTGCACTTTAGTGACAGAATACAAAAAGGCATGTGATGATTAGGTTATATTATGAATATTGGTTATAAATTATGTTTTCTCATGTAAGCACTTGAGGCTTCTGTCATCTTTTCCATTCTACTGAATCATTTTTACACAACATTGGAAGCTTGGCCATGTGCAGAGATTTTCTTATCTAAGGATACCAGCTGTTTAGAGGATGTTGAAACTAGTTGTTCCTTTCTCAATCAGTGTCTGTCACAAGGAAACAAAAATGTGTGTATGACTTTCATGATTTGTTTTCAAAACAACAAATGTAGTTTAGTTGGGAAATTGATTACAAAAATAGAAACCAGGTTTGAGAAGCAATTTCAAGATATGGTGTAAATCTGTTATGATAATTTTAAGGATAATGAGTATATTTCATTTATGTAGTTAGTTTTTTACGTGTTATTGTGGGAAGACAATGTTGAGAGTAGGATGCATACTTTGCTGATAGGCACCCAAATTATATACTATTTAATGCATTATTTCCTTGGAAGAAATACATAGAATGCAAGTGTAATATAAAGTTGAGGCAATAAGGTTTGTCAGAATGTACAAGTATCAGCATAAAAGTGCAGTAATCTCACTTAGGATTTCTTCAAATAATGTTGAAAAAGGATTTTTAATCATTACTGGGTTAGAGGCACGAGTAACAATTTGAGAGTCAGGTTCTCTCAAATTCAGGCTATCCTAGAACCACGTTTCAAATCCGAGCCTTGAAATATCAGAAAGTCTAGGCCAATAAAAATGCTCCTTGTATCAAAGGAATATTGTCTTCAGATGACCTAGACAGGAACTGGACTTTTGTGTCATGCTGTTCCTTCACTCCTTCCAGTGGTCAGGATTGCCCCCTGTTACTCTTTATTACCTCTGACCAAAATAAGGGGGCATCCTCTTTGTAGTTATGGAAGAACTTTAACCCCCGATATCAACAAACTATGTATTTATTCTACAAATTCTGTTAATGTTGCCTAGGCAGGCCAGTTACTTCAGAAGCTGTCAAGGCTTTGATTATGTTTTCAGTACCTTGCTGTCTTTGATAGTACTCCCACTAAATGAGGAAACAGAGCAGCTGTCATTAAGAAAAAAAAGTGTATGAGAAACGTAAAATTTTAACATGCTAAAACTGTTAACTTTTAAGTTCTGTTGGTTCAGTGTGGCCTTTATACATGCTCATCTGTGGTTATTTTTCTCTCCTGACAATTAAGAGGGGGGCAAGAGAGACGGTGACTGTAGCCCTAAGGAGGTGGCAGGTAAACTTTATCATGATGCTTGCTTTTTCTGATTTGTTTTAATGAAAATTGGTATGGAAATGCCTGTGTTTCTGCTTTGAGCTTTACTAGCCCATGATGAACTTTGCCATTTCATTCCTTTCCTTTGCCTAAAATTAATAAATGTTGTTGTAACTCAAAGAAGAAGGCATAACAAATGAGTCTTTTCATATCTTTAGCAGAAGAAGAGTAGATTCTTAAAAGATCCAATTTTCTTTAGAAAAAATAGGCTAGGCCTTCTTGATTCTAAATCCCAAGTATATGGGAATACACTGGAAGAATTACTGTTTTACTTAACTGATGTCAATGGAATGCCTACATGTACTCTGCAGCTTAAGACTTTCATTTTAAGAAGACCCCAAGACTTTGGAGTCTACATTTCTTGGCTAATGCCATCTCATCTTTTAAGGCATTGTTTTGGGATACTTTCATACAATCTATGCAAATTGGACATGTAAGACCTGAGACACCTTGTGTTGTTTTGGGTTGTTTTTTTTTGTTTCCAGTTCTAGTCTTGGTCCTGTTTTGCCAGGCTGAGCATAAGAGTGCATTGGGTGATGGGAGATGAGGGTGGCTGAAGGCAGAGTCAGAGGTGATTGTTCATGTTTTCTTAAATGCCACTTCTTGGAGTTCTTCTACATAACGATGCCTCCAAGACATGGTGGAGAATTTAGCTTACCTTACTATGTTTAGCTTTGCATGCAGGTGGAGATCTGGTTATGTATAGAAGAACTTTCGCAGAGTTGTCACACTAGCGTCTAAATCTTTTCTTTCCACCACTGTGGGTGTGTTACATAAATTGCCATGATGGGGAGTGTATTTCAGATCTGTCAGCTCAGGGGCCATCTGTCACTGAAAGTTGTGCATTCCCTCTCTCTTCACTCCAGCAGCAGTGTGTGTGCTAGACGGGGAACGTCCAGATGAAGTTAACAAACAGGAGGAGCTCTTCATACAGCTGAGTTTGGAAAGACTTAGTAGTCAAGTCACTCTTTCAGATGGGAGCAAACACCACAAATAGATTGCTCTTTCTATTCAAGAGAACACCGAGTGCTTTCCACTTTGCTGCAGAAAAGAGCAAACTTGTTCCCTGAAAGATATTTTTCTACTCAGTAGAATCCAGCATCACCTCTGTGGGCATTTCTCTACCATGCCTGACCTGCAGGTAAACAAAGAACTCTAATAAGAAAAATGTCCTCAAGTCCTTGGAAAGATCTGGAGGGGATTCAGAATTTTTATAATTTTAAATACCTTTCTATGTCTCCCTGCTTCTCTTCCACCTTTGTATTTCCTTGAATTCTGAGGAAGTGGAAGTGAGCCATAGCATGATACTGATGACTTCTAATAGTATTAGTCTGGGGTGTATTTTGGCTTGAGAATATGTTTACATTTCTCTGTCTAACTTTTCCTTGTTCCATGTTCAATTAAAAGGGTGTAAGTTGTTGAAGGAGGAAATTGACAGTATGAATGTATAGTGACAATTTGCTCAAAGAATTCTGACTATGGGTGAGAGATTTTTCTTTCCAATCAGTGACAACGTACACAACATTTCTGTCTACTCTAAATGTTCCTGTCTGTAAAACAAGGTTTACTTGCCTGCCTCACAGGCATATTGAAGCTTAATTAGTGTAGGTAATAAAACCTAAGTATTATTTTTAAAGATCTATTGCATTCTAAAATGATCAAGTTGGGATCTTAATTCACAGCTTTTTGGGGTAAATTTCAGTGTTGATTACCTTAGATTTTCACAAAGCCTCTCATGAATTTTATAAGAGATTTAACAGAATAACTCTTGAAAACATGATTTGTTGTAATAAAAATCTAACTTGTACTTGCATAAAGCTAGTCAAACTTCACAAGTAATGGGTTTTCTTGAATGACATAGTTTTTGCAATGCAAATATTACACAGGTCTTCCCCTTCTGAAGAATATATGCTTGTTATTCTATTAAATAATGTAAAATCTTTTTCTTCAGATATTTTCTCAAGTTGTTTTCTTCAGGCTCCAGTATAAAGGTAGAACATAATTTAAAATCACACTCATTTGGCATTCTTTCAGTATTTCATAAATAAAACCAAATTACACAGTAAAAATGGGATCCATCTTTCTAGAGTGATATGACAAAGAACAAAATGTTGAGGTTTTGAGGTGCCAGACTTTGTGCTGCATCATGTTTGGTCCGACAGGTAGCAATTATGAAAGACTGTAGGTCTGAGATGCCTTTCTTAGTATTTCTTGGAAGATGAGTGTTGCAGTTCTTTGTTTTTCTTCTTGTTTCAGATGTGCTGCAGAGATCACTTTTTTTTAAAAGCAGTAGTATTACTGGAAAATTCCATCAATAGGATTAAAAAAGATGCAGCATAGAAATAAGGGACAATGGATGTTCTTCAAAGTTTAGAGGACTCTAGAAGGAGCTTTCTTGGCACTAGAAACTGCAGGTACTTCATCTATGTCTATTGTAAAGTTAGCTGTGTCTTTCTGTGTGTGTTCTGAATGTGATTGTCCTTTTTCTCTAAACGCTGTTCTTCTTGTACTTATTCTTGAGAAAACATTTTGCTATTGTGGTATATAATGAAAATTAACCTTAATTTAGTTGGGATTCCAAGCAAGTTCCTCCCATTGATTCTTTTAATCAAAAGGTTGCCTAGAGCTCCAAAATGAAGATGTGATTGAAAGCTTCTTTGCTATTGTTAAAAACCATCTCTATAGAACACAGAACATTCTTGGGGGAAGTGTCAAGGTTCTGGGATTCTCTCAGGAGCTAAGAATAAGTCTCATTTTAGTCTCTGCTTTCATTGGTGAGAACATTTTTGACCTTGCCTGTGTAAATAAACATGAATATGTAGAAAACAAAAAAGAATTTCTGACAAACAAATAAACAAACAAAACAGAAAACAACCCAACACAAAACAAACAAGCAAACAAACAAGCAAAAAATCCAGACAAATGTCAACTGGTGCCTTCATCTTAATTCCCCAAACATTCTTCTCAGACCAAAAGGAAAAGAGAAACAAATATATCAGGTATTAATTATATTGCTGGATGCTCTTTTAAAAAGTGCTCAGGTGTTTTTAAGGCAAGGGTTTAATGTGTTTTTGCTGATGTGCCAAAATAGGTGTTTGTTGTTTTTAATGCATGTATTGTAGTAACTACAGATAGTTGCAGTCACAGCTGTGGCAGATAAATATACAGAAGTAGTAAGGCATAAGCACACTCCCATGTAAAGTGTACATAGATATGGCTTAGAAAGGATTTATGTCTTGGTGATTAGTTGATGTCCAATGATGAGAGGGTACTCTTCTGTTCTCGTGCAGTTGTTAGGTACTCCAGTAATGGAATTCAGGTTAGTTGTCTTTTAGCAAACATTTGCAATGTCTGAAAACAGTCTTTTTACAATGAATAGATAAACCATATTGAGAGATTTTCTATATAGCAGAGTTACATCTCTCCATCTACTTGAAGGGAAAAATATGAGTGCAAATTTTTACTGAACTGGCATAAGGCAGTTAATTATGTCCTTGATTCAGAACTGGCACTCTTCTAGATTCATCTGATGCTTTCATTCATTAAGGAAGATTTCCAATAAACCGTTTTATATCTGCATATTTTAGCAACTTGAGATGTCACTGAAAACAAAGAAGTGAAGACATTCTGTATTCTGTAACACTGGCCCAAATAGTGTTTAACTGTTCTTTAGAAGCTTACAACTAGCTCACAATGACTAATCTGACACTTCAGCCTCCACCTCCTGTACTTTGGTAATTTCTTTTCTTGTTAGGAAGCAAATGACTTCTTAGATTCCACTTACAGTACAAGAGAAATGTCTTTGTGATCTTGGAGATATATGTATTTCAGTATCTAGTGGAGAGCTCTGGTTGTTCTGTCTTGGGAAATGGCTGATACCTTTGACAGGGAATTCCTGACTAATGTGTAAGTCACTGGCTTGGTCTCTGGCTGGTAGGGAATAGACCACTGACTTCTGGAGCTGGTGGGTCAGGAGTTCATTTGGATCCAAGGAAATGGAATGGAAATGCCTCAGGGGAAGTACAGATTGAACATTGGGAAAAGGTTCTTCACTAGCTGGATGGCTAGTCACTGGAATAGGCTCTCTAGGGACAGTACTGACCCTGTCAGTGTTCAGGGAGGGTCTGAACTATGTTCTTAGTCATCTGGTTTAGTTTTAGGTAGTCCTGTAAGGAGCAGGGAGTTGGGCTTGCATGATCCTTACAGGGATATAAGGACCATATCCTTATGGGTCCCTTCCAACTAGAGATATTCTGAGATCTAAGACTGCAGAGTTTTTGGCTGATTGAACTAGGACTGCAAATTTTAAAACACTTTGTAGCTAATGTCTCCTGATAGGTTTTAGATTTTTTGGTCTTTAAATAAACACAATTGGTATAGAGGAAGTCTATATTGGAAATCTGAGAAAGTAACAACTTTCTTTCCCAGGAAGAAAGAATTAAGAAAACACTAGGTAATTGTAAAAAGGACTTCTTGTTTTTTTTTAAAGCAGAATATGTTCCCTCACGATGTGTCTAAGAATGAAACTGGAAAAGTATTATTAATTTCTTCTGTGGGGTAGTTTGCAGGGTGTTATGGGAAACCAGTGATAATATCAACTGTTTCTGTGGCTACCTAGGCTGTTCCCTTCTCCTCTTCCCCCTAGGATGGAGAATGAGGAGGTAGATCTCATTGCTGAAAAACAGTTGAGGAAGCAGAATTCTCTTTAGTTTTTTTGTTACTGTTTTTTTGGTTGGTTGGTTGGTTTCGGTTTTTTTCCTGTTTGTTTGGTTGGTTTTGTTTTTTGGTGGGTTTTTTGGTTTGTTTGTTTGTTTAATTGTTACATATTATAACAAATAACCATGAGATCTAAAAGTATTAATCTCTTCTGCCTAAGCTAAAAGACAAACAGTGTCTGTCTGGGGTCTACCTGTGCAGCATATAGGGGGAAGGACTGTCACACTGAGCTTGACCTATTTTTCTTATTTGATGAAGAGAAGGAGTGGATGTCCTGGAAGCTGTCAGCTGCATGACTGAAGAAATATTTGTGTTTAAAGAGATTTAGCTGGAAGTATATAGCAGCAAATATTTGCTTCCTTTGTTTAGTACATTCCTGCTGTATTTAAGAGTGTTCTCCAAGGAGAATATTCAAGCCGTGTGTAAAGGACCACAAAATTCTTTTTTAGCTTAGACTGTTAGTCAGCTCTTCATTTTAAATGCTCTGTTTAGTCCCTAATGGTAAAAAAAATACTTGGTTTGTGTTTTGCTTCTCTAGAAGTAATTTCCTGAGGGTTCTCTGGCTTAGAGAAAGATGGTGGGTAAATTCAGCAGTTTTATACAATCCCCAGAAAGACAGTTGCCTTGTGAATCGTGCAGGAATCATTTGAACATGTGAAGTTTAGAAAGAAAATCCTGTGAGAACATGATTTAGCATTCCTAGGTAGGATGAAACTGCCTTCCATGATTTTTGTATTGTAAAAGATACGATTTCTCATCCTTACTTTTCCAAGACAAAAGCTTTTCATGTTTTTTTATTGATGAGTTATTTTTAAACTACGTTTTCCCATGTTGCATCGAAATTCTTCTAGAGTGATGCATGTTAATGTTGAGGTATGTGTGCATGCAGATTTTTAAAATGAATGTAATGTTTAAAAACAGGAGTGTGAAAAGTCATAATATTACTGGAAAGTCTAATCACTAATGTTTAGCATGGTGTTTTGTGTTTTTTTTTTTTTAGCAGTGCGTGAAAAAGTGAACAAAGGCAATATTTATAATCAGAAGTCAGATGGCGTTGACTACTTGATTACAGTGCTTAGTTGGCTCATTAAATGATTCTTGAGATGGTAGTGGTGGAAAATAGGTATGAAAACTAGGTCCAGATTGTGTCAGTATCCTACAAGTGAATTTGGTGGCTTACTGAGGGGTATCAGGACCTTTGGAAGCTTGGCTACCCCACCCATGTTGATTTTGTCCAAGACCACTTACGGACTATGTCAGTAATCAACATGATCCCAATAACTGTCTGCTTTTTATTTTAAATCTCTGTTGGTAATCAATTTACATTTAGTTCTTCACTCACACCATGCTGCAAACTCTTTCTTCCAATAAATTTTATTGACAGTATGTATTAGTATACTTTATGATCACAGTTATCACCTGTTTAATGGATGTCCAAGAGTGCCCAAGAGTTGATTTTAATATCCCAACAGCAAAAACCAGTTGTATTAGTCTCCCCATAAACAGATCACAATAAAATAAGGAGTCTGATAGTTTTCCATAGATAATTAGTTTGGAAAGAAAAATATAATTTTCATATCAGATAGAAAGTGGCCTGGTCTTAATTTTTTTTTTCTTATTCTGAATTAAAATATGTTTAACTGTACTATATTCTGTAGGCTTTAAAAATATTTGTTCCTGTGAATGTTTCATTAATTTTGCCAATTTTATATGAAATGAATTTTTATAATCACCTGGAAAATCTCCAGCTGTAAGACTTTTTGTAGTAGGTTTGTCACTGCCTGGTATGAATTCAGGGTTCTTAAGAAGTTAGACCATTTATGACTTACAAGAACAGAAACTCTCATGAAAGTGGAGCAACTGGGTAGGGTTAACCATGCAGCCACTTTCTAATAAGCCAGTTGAAAGAGGGGTAGGGAACTGTGCTTGCATTCTGCAATCTAAAGACTGCATTTCTAAAGGCATGATAACTGAATAAAAAAATGTTTACTTAGCTGAGTTCTGTTTTGTTGAGGAGGCGATGGTCTCATTTGTTTAGCAAGGGGTTAAACAAAACCTAATCCTTTGGGCTTACTTTGAAAGGTGGTTGTCTTTCCAGCAAGAGAGAGCATTGTTTGCTTTGCCAGAAACAGTGTAATTGTTCCTTAAACCATTATGTTCTCTAAAAGAATAAACTTATTAGGAAGAGAAAAATACCATTGGCATAATCATTGTCTTTAAAAGATTAAAAAAAAATTAGTGAAAGTGCTTTCAGTTATATCTAATGAGCGTAGGCATTTTGCATGATCTAAGCTGTATTAAAGCTTTTGTGAAGAGATTATTTTTTGTGTGAAGAGTGCTTTAAAGGAAGTACCATAGGTTATGGGAAACGGAACAGTAGTATGGTTGGCTCAAGTTAATTATGTTTATTTAGGTGAAATACTGTTCTCCTGTGATCTTCAGGACAAGCAGAGAACATACCAAAACCCTTTTTAGCCAGCATTTATCTATTTCAATTATTTTTGACAGTGTGTGTTGCATGTGTGCTTTAGCTACAGTGCCTTTATATCGACAGTTGGTAGCACAAGCCTTTTAAAGCACAAAGGGTAGCAGTACTTCAGCCAATCTGTGATAAAGGGGAAAAAATGAAATCACTATGGAAACTGCAGGAAGAATCTAAAAGCTTTCTTTATAAAGTAAACGTCTGATGTTTGTGTCTGCGGGGGCAAAAAATTCATAAATCTGTACGATGCTATCATTTCTGATTTGTTATCGCAGCAAATGCCAAGTCTAAGCAGTCTGACCTTAGCCTTATTAAGTGCTTTCTTTTCAGATACAGTTATTATTCGACAATAGAGAGACTGCAGTGCTGCAAGGGGGAAAACTAATATATTTAAAGTGTGAGTGTGTGTGTGTGTCTGTGTGCATGTGTGTATATATATAACTATCCATCTTTTTTTCCCCGCGACACTTATGGTGTTGGGAATGTGAGAACTCAGGGACTACTATTCTGAGCACAATTGAGAAAACTGTGTTTTGTCCCATTGCATGTGCCTGTCTTTGATCTCAAATTGAAAATCTCTGAGCCTGTTCCTCCAATCCAAAAGCAAGTACTGAAAGAAAGAACCCTCTCTCCTCTCAGCACACTGGGCCTCCATGACTGAAAAATGAAGGTGAATGTGAGAGCTCTGATGAACCTGTTTGGACAACAGACAGCAGCAAATACCTGTCTTGGTGGAGGAGTTTAAGAGCACTGCAGAGATCCTCACAGAGTACAGTCTATCTCGGCTCACACAGGCCACTCTCTTTATCTCAAAACAATACCAGCCAAGCTCCTCCGTACCTACAACTGAAGAGCTGCAGGAACAGGAGAACAGGAACCAATACAGCTTTTAAATTTAAATCTCCTTGTCTTATTTGAAAAAAAAAAAAAAAAAGATAAAAGAAAAAGAGATGCATTCTAACAAGATGAGGTATCTGGTAAGTATTGTTATTGCATTTGATTGCTTTAAGTTGAAGATTATTTTTACTTGTATATATATATCTGCTATAAACAGGGTTAAGGGTTGTATGATTGAAGGTTTTTTGTTAAGTTTTTTAATTATGGAAAAATGCAATGCCTGTTTCTTTGTGTTTCCAACTTTGATAGCTTTTGCAGTTCTTTGTTTTGTTGCTCTGCTGTAATTAGTGTATAAGCTTTGCAAGTCTGATGTTTCAAGATGCTCAAAAGAGCACTGTTGTTCCTAGGCTCTTTGAATATAAACATGCCCAGAGGTAATACATGTTATTGTATATTATATACATACAGTAACAGGCTTTAATATTTATTTTAATATGGCAATTTTAAAATATACTGATAATGACCCAGGACAGGCAAGTACTTTCCAACTAAGTGTTTTAAGCTCTCATAACAGTGTGAATGTTTTAACTCTTTCTGAACAAGTTTCTAAGTGAAGATTTAATCTATGACAGATGACAGCATGAAGTCATTTGACTGTAAGTGTGAGAGGCCAGAAAAATTCCTGATTACATTCAGATTTCATAGTTGATTGGTGTACTACTATACTGTGTGTTTATGTTATTAAAATGTAATATTATTAAAAGATTACAGGTTAACAGTGGTAAAACAGAAACAATTCAATTCTTGCAAAAGCAGGTCAGTCTTTCAGTAATAAATATAAATCTTAAAAAATGTATAGTTTGACATATTGGCTTCATTGCAGCTTTTTATACATATAATGAAAACCCGTTATCTCTGGAGAAAATTTGACTTTGTGGAATGGAATTAAATTGCTTTTTAAAGGCTTCCTTAAACAGTATTAGCTGGAGGGAAGTCCAGTAACATTTTTAGCTCTGAATTGTAATGACTTTGACACATTAATAAATCATGGCATTTCTTACTTTTATCAAAAGATTCCAAGGAAGAAAACTATGCACAGCAGGATGAAGCTGACTGTTTTTATTCCATCCAGCTCCTTTACTTATGGCCCTTCAAAACCATCAATCTGTGTGGATCAGCACTTAGAGCGGTAGGTACAAATCCATCCAAGCTGATGAAAACTATTGATAAATATAAATTCCTGCTAACAAGTGAATTGTCAGGCTCTAATGTATTCTTGCCACTGAAACCACTGTTTTTAAGGAGCCAAGGGGGAAAATTCTATTCATGTTCATCACATTTTATGAAGGGGAGTGTTGTTTTGGGGGGTTAGGGTGTTTTTTGTGTTTTTGTGTTTTTTGTTTAATCGGTTGTTATTCTTTTTAATAAGAAAAAACATTGTTCTGTTTATTCTTTTTATCTGTTGTCTTGGTATGGAACTTGTTAAAACATTTTTACTTTTCAAAAGTAAACTTTTTGAAAAGAGAATGTTTAATTTACTCAACAAGGTGTGAATATGCCCTGTTGCTGTAATTCAGGTACTGCCAGTTAGCTGGGTAAGTGTTTGGGCTCAGTGCTGAATGTAAGACGGTTTAATAAAGTATGTATTTGGGATTCAGAAACCGAATCTTTACAAAAAGAAAAGCATTTCTTTGAACAGTGGTTTGGTCTGCCAATGTTAGCTCTAAAGTAATTGTGGGAGGAAAAAAAAGATACTGTCAAATTCTGCTTACTTTTCACAACAGATCAAGTATCAAAAGTGTAATCTGTAAGAGGAAGGTGAAGTGGTGAAATGTATCTCTGTTTCTGGTTACCTATGTTATTATGTAGAATTTTGTAATTTCCTTGCTGAGTTGTAATCCTTGACGTTTGCTTTCACAAGGCATCTAGTGGAGAATGCAATACCCCAATTATGTTTCTGTGAAAGAGTTGAGGGGAAAAATGTATTGCTCTTCAGCACAGCATTATAAAGGAAAACTATTTCATTGACAGTATATATATAAATATCAAACCTTTGGAAAGCTAGGGATACTGACTCAACTGTAATTCCTGGTTGTCTCATATGCAGTGTACAAGCATAGTTGAGGGTATGTCAATCATCAGTTCTTCTCTAAACTGCATGCTGCACTTGTCTACATCCTAAGCACAACAGGCGCTGGCTCCATTCTAAACATTTTTATATCTTTATGTTTGCTATCTTACATTTTTGAATATTTTATGAGCTAAATAAAGCCTGGTTACCACATTCTGAATAAATATATTATTTTTTTCAGAGAAATAATTAGTACTTTCTCGTATGATGCTTTACAGTATATTACGGAAATGAAGATCAAGATTAGCAGCAAGTTAAATTTGAATTACAGCTCCTGAAGATCTCCTCAAATTATGTTATTTTGTGTAGGGAACTAGCCACAAATAATGTGAAGTTGTAAAACTGATTTTTGATCACAGAGAGAGTTCACTTTGTGAAGACAGGTTTGTATACAGACTGAGGCAAAAGGTTAATTGAGGTTACATACTTGGCTACATTATGTCCATTTCACCTCTCTAACACAGTTCCTTCCTTACTGAAAAAGTGGGCTTTTTTATATCTGCTGTAAGTAATTTCTAAATAAAAAGCTATTTACTAAAGATTAATTCAACTGGAATCTCCAAAGGAAAGTGGATATGTGATACTGGTATGTGTCTTTGTTCAGCAAAGTGAGGGTGTGTGGGTTAGCTGGAAGAAATGGCTCCAGCAGTCTCTTCTCAAGCAAAATGCTCAGGTGCAGCATTATTGCTCAGGACATTCCTGGCTTTATGCTCTGCTTTTGGGAAATCAGTTCAAACTGCTCAAATATCCTGTGTTACAGAAGATGAGGTATCCAATATTGTGCCCATCATGCCTGCTGTTATTAAATGAGCTGGACAACTGAAAAAAAAAAAAAAACCCAAACAATTAGCACCAGTTAGTATAAACAAGGATCATCCTTTACAGAAATCCCATAATTTGTACTTTATTGGAAGGTGTCTGTTACCAGTGGTTTGAGCTAGGCTTGACTGGGGAGATGTGCAATCTTGATGCTCAAAGGCCAGCTCCAGAGAGTGCAGGAATTCTTTGGGTAGAATACTTTTACTCATTCTTGTCTCAAAACCTGAAGGAAATTGTTTTCCTCATGGATATAAGCTGGCGATTGCTCCAGTAAAAGCAGAGAGGCTTTCTGAGGAGAAGATCATGCCTTCGTAGTGTCAGTTCTCCATCTTCCTGCGAGGTGCTGTGATGTGAGGTAACTGCAGAAAGTTTTCCTTTTCCTTGTCCCATAAACTGGCTTTTTAATGCCGTGTGTCTTTTTTAATGCCATGTGTGTTCGTGGAGATACTAAAGTACTCTGATTAAAACATACCATGATTACACAGCACTGGAAGATGTGTGGGAGGCTCAGCTCAGGGTTAAATATCCCAGGATATTGCACCGAGCAAGGCCTAACCAGAGGCAGAAATCCTGACCATGCTCAGAAGCTCATCACATGGGCTTCAGACCACTCTTTTCCCAGTGCAGAGCCAGTGCTCTCCATATTGCAGTGGACTACACATGCTGGGTAGGGCCAGCATTTCCAGGTAGTAATGTCTACTCCACTGCCCTTTGGGGTGAAGGTTTCATGGCAGATTCTCACCTGCAAGGGGCTGGCATGGTTCCTGCACACTCTACACCAGCATCAGATCTGTCTGGCATATAATCTCCCCAGGAATTTTTAATTACATTTTTGGTTTTAGAGGCATGAGTTTTTTACCAGTTTGCTCAAAACACAAAGGAAACCAGTGCAGAATGCTTCAGAATTTGTAGTACATTAATCGTTCTATCTAACAACACTATTTATTACTAAATATATTTATAATTGAACGCTGGGCATTACGTAAGCTGATGGTAGGAAAAGTACAGTCTAATGGATGACTCTGTTCTTAAAGACTGATATTCCCATTGGTGTGAACAAGATATGCTGGAATTAAAGAACAGCATTTGTGAGTGTGGAGCCCTGGTTCTTTAAACCACGTTAGGTAGTCTAGAGATATACACACTATAAAGTGAACATTGCCAATTTTTAAAATAAATCATGTGCAGTCATTGAACACATTGTTTTGAAGTTATTGATAAAATAATTGTTTGTGTAATGGGTAGGGAAACTTCTCTGAACTGATAGGTTCTGCCAGGTTAAAATACTGGGTTTGATGTCATGCATCTAATTTGCACCTGAATTAGCTGTCTGAATAGTAAAAAACAAAAACCAAAACCAGCCCCCTGCCCCCCCCTGCATTTTATAACCCATCAACCCTTACAACTTAAAACTGACCTAAAACAATCCAACCAACCCACGCAAAAGCAAGTATAACCAAGCATATACAGATCCTATTGTAACCTGCTTGAAATGAAAACTGTCTTCTAGGAAAGGAAAAGAAGAGGAGAGGAGAGGAAAAGAAAGAGAGAAAGAGAAAGAGAGAGAAAGAAAAGTGTTTTAAAGCTGAAGTATACACCTGGGCTGAACTTTTGCAATATTTATACAGAATGCAAAATCATTAGCTTTTCATATAATAATGCATTACTTCCTAAAAGTCAAACACAGAGTGTAAATGTCAGGATATTTTTTCTAACAGCTTCATTGACTGCATATTCATGAATAAATTCTTAAGCTCCATGTCATAGAAAATTAAATAAAACCCAACTTTTTGTGCAAGTAAAATCTCCTTATTGAAATATAAAACTGCTGCAAAGCTGAAATAAATGTCTGCTCTTCTTATGCCAAGTAATTAGCTATCTACTTGCTTTTGCACAGTTTTTTGTCGGAGACACTAACTTCATTTCCAGTCAACAATGAAAACTGATTTCTAGTGGAAAACTGCTGAAGCGTATACACTAAATTGCTCTCTTTCTTAGTAACTAGAATATTTGTGTAAAGATGCATGTTATCTATTCAAACTGTTTTATTTCCCATGAATTATGAGAATTCAGAGGAAGGGAGAGCAGGAGTTATTTGCTTTATAGAACTGGAATCCTGTTTTATGCTGAAGTGTGCTATTGCTGTGTTGTCCGACACCAGATTAGATGAGATTTCAAAATTAAAATCAATACTCCTAAATTTGTATAAGATTGTTGCCTATGTATGTGAAACCTTGAAAGATGATTCTTCACAAAATTAGAACAGTTTGCTAATTTTTTTTTGTTTTGTTTCTTGTTTTGGTTTTTTTTTTTTGTTCCCTGCCCCTCCCTCTCTAGAGGAAAAGGAGCTCTTTGTAAAAAGTAAAGCACTAGTAAACAAAGAGTTAAACTGAAGGCAGGCTCACTGGTTTGTTGAGATCTGTCAGAGTCTGAGTGGCTGGCTACATATCTGTCTCACGAACAATAGCTACCTGTATTCTGCATGGACTGCTGGGCAGGCACTAGCAATCTGGGGAAGGTCTGCCTGTGGTAGAGGCTTTTTAGTGGGAATCCCTAATGACAGCCCTACTTCTCATTGGGGGGAGGGAGGGTGGGGGGTGGGGGGAGAAATCTTGTCTGGTCTGTTGATGAGGGACAGAGCTTTGATCATTTTTACTCAGCCTTGACTTGGCCTGAGGTTTAGGTTCCCAGTCCTGAAGTCAGCAGGCTCTCTTTTCTCACAGATGCAGGCATATAGACTCACTCCTCACTCACTCACACACAGACACACACGCACCCCTTTGCTGGTCTGTGCAGGCAGATTAGTGTCACGGCTGTAACTGAGGCACAGAGCAATAAACATAGCAGAACCAATCTCCATGGTGGCAAGAGGGGGCACTGGAGGTGACAACAATGGAGAAGGATCTTTCTTCTGACAAGTTTTAGGTAAGAGAGAATATTTATACCCTCAGCCAAGTATTTATAGCCTTCTAAATAAGTTTGAAATTGTTAGGTTGCAAACGTGCCTTGTTATAGAAATATTTTAGTTCACTGCCGTATCCAGGCTGTTACTAGCTTTAAACCTGTAATTGCCGTGCTTTGTGTTACGAGAATGTTTGCAGAAAGCAGGCAGGGTTTCTCCATGGAAGTGGTGGCTACTATAGTTACATTCTTAAAAATATTTTATTTCTGACGTTTGCATTTCTAAAATTTACCAGGAAGCTTCATTTTGGCTATGTTAAAATTATGCTCAGCTATGACAAATACCCATATCCAATAAAATGTTGTGTAGCTAGCTGATAGAGCGCACAAGATTAAGACAGTGCTTCCTCAGCCCTAATTTGTAATTATTTTTATACTCTTAACTGCACTGGGGTCAGAGAGTTTTAAAAATTAATGAGATTCCCTGCTGAGTTCAGATAGTATAATCTACAGGAGTTGTTGCTGTGGCAGGTTGAGATTATTTCTGCATATTTTTAATTAGGCGTAGAATTTTTGTTTCTATATATTGCTTTCAAGCACTTTCCTTTAAATGTCAGTTTATGCAACCTGCAGGAAGGAAGAAATGATGATCTGTTTTTAATAATGCCAGTCTGAGTGAGGGAGATGCAGGGCATCTGGGGAGAATGTAAAGCAAAAATTTGCTGGATATGTTTTCTGATTTCATGTGTTAGATCTGTGTTAGATTCCTGCTGCTGTGAGCAGCTTCCCCTATTTACAAATAACTGCTGCTCTAGGAAGAGGAAAACCAGCAATACCTAGTGCTTTGTGTGAGACTGAAGTAATAGGTTTCCCCATGTGTTTGAAATGTTAAAAAGAACTGTTGGAGTGCTTGAAAATATTTATAAAAAGAGAATAGCAACAGTGAGAAAAGAGGCAGTAAAAATGAAATAATGTCCTATCCCTTTTCCTGGAAGAGGTAGACAGAGAGTATCATCAGCACTCCTGGAAAGTAGAATTTACTGAATATCCTCAAATGGAAAGACTGGAAAGGAAAAGGGGAGGGAGCTGCTTACTATGAAATTTCCATATTGAAATAACGACAAAGTTTCATAGCTCAAGATTTAAGGCATCGTTCATTATTTATTATAAACTGAGGTGTGTTATGCTTAAATAGTAAGCATTTTAAAGCCGAATATAGTTTAATCACGCTAAAGATGTGTTGTACTCTGTCTTCCATTTGCAAGACCCACTCTGAGCTTCCTGTGATATATTGTTATGTAAATAAGGTGCAGCAAGGGAAAGCAGCCCTATGGAGATTCAATTTACTTTGAAAGTTGTTCATTATGGAAGGGATGAATGTTATTTATTTGATGTGAATCAAAGGCTAGAAATGACTTTTTCACTGTGAAGTCTATTGTGATGGGTGCAGCGTGATCTAATCTTTTTAATTTTGGCTTTCACACCAGTGGAGATGAAAAGAGATCTGAGCTCATTTATTGGTTGCTAAGTCTTACTGGAGGCCTAAGTACCATTCTTGGTTGCTATGGCCAATCTGACCTCAATCTATGCAGTTTTAGGGACTTAAGCAATCCCTTTTTTATTTAGGAGCATGTACCTTGATTTATGTCCAAAATTGTGCCCAAATGTCTTTGTCTACCAGTGATAAATGGTGGTGTGCAATTCATCAGTTCTTACAAGTAAACACTGCTGTCCCACTAAAAATATGTTTTGTTCTGAGTTAATGGTATGGAACAAGCCAGTCTCCACAAACAGCTATCTTTTATTGTAGAGAGCCACTGAAACTTGGAGCAAAGTGAAGGAAACTGGCATTCATCTTCTCTGCCATTAGCATCTCATTTGTGCTCTCTGGAGATGAGACTGTATGTCTATTGACAATGGAAGGCTAGCGTTGTCATTCCTGGCTTGAATATATAATTGATCAATTACGAATTTATTTATTCCATATAGCTATTAAAGTCAGGAATACAGTTTCTTATCCTGTTTGCCTGCCACTTCATTCTTACTAACAATACAAGTATTTGCAGTCAAGTAAACTGTGGCTTGGCTGTAGGAAATTCCCAGCTTCTTAGGCAAGTTCCCTGTATTCAAGTAATATCAGATATTTGTTACGACCAGGCATATACTAGTGTGGTCCTTAATGGTGCTTACTCTTTATGTTAGAATTTCTTCCAGTAGGAGCTGTTCTAGGAGGTAATTGAGAATATAAAGTGTTTTTAATATTATGAGCAGTAATAATTTTGCTGCATTAAAATTGCTGGTAGTCATTCATGATGTACATACACATGATACTGAAAACACAATAGTAGAAGCTGGGGGGTTTTTGTGGGGTTTGGTTTGGTGTTGTTTTATAGAGTAATAATAATAAAACTATATGAAGCTGAATGTCAATATGGCTTCCACTAAATTGGCTACCATAGATTTACTAGTCCATAGAGAGAAAAGTCAGATCAATTTTTGATCTTAGTACTTGACAGCATGCTTGATATGTAATTAATAATTTTATACATATCATAGTACTTGAATGTATTGCTTACAATCCCCTCAAACTTGCTTTTTAAAAATGTAAGAAATAGCTTACATTTCAGTAAGGCTGAGCACATGTGGAGAAAATTTAGTTTTTCAATCCTATGTATGTTGAAGCTAGTGTACTTGAAATAAAAGTGGCATTTCCTAAAGCCTGATTTTTTTATAGCTTATTTTCAGTAATAGGCTACAGTGAGCCTTAGTGTTTTAATTGAGCCCATTGAGCCAATTTTTAGTCGTCCTGAGGTGAATTTTTAAAATTTGAATCTACAGTGGTGACAGATTCTCCCAATTATCATCTGTAGATGATAATTGCTAGTGGAATAAATTCTCAAATAGATGGAATTTACAAAGGTTTCTGGAGCTGCTGCTCTGCTTTTCAGCATCAGATTGATAGAATTTGCAGAGGCTATTCCTTGGTGTTAGTTCACAATAGTGCTGCTGCTTCAGGGCTTTTAAAAGTAGCAGTTATTAGTAGCTATTGCTAAAAAATCAGCTGAGATCCTAGTTACAGAACTAACCTGGATGTTCTTGTAAAAGTGCTTTGTTATAGTCCGATGTCCATATAATTGCTTTATACAATAGGAAGCTGTTAAACCAGTCCTGCACACTTGGACACAGACTTTTTGATACATATTTTTTTAAAAAATGTAATCACTAGCAAGGTTGAAGTCCTTTCTTGGGGGGTTTTGGTTTTTGGTTTTTTTTTTTTTTTAAAAGAAAAATATCTTAGAAAAGTATTTAAAACTACTAATCAGAAGTAATTTATTGTGGCTATGATGGCATTTCAGGGTTCTCTATTTGTTTCTACAAATGTGAGGAAAAATAGTTCTTTAATCCTATGAAAAAAAATTATTTGATAGCACCATGATTAGCATGATATAGCACCCTTGCTGGAGGGTGTATATTTTTGTGGTTTTTTCACACCTGTCTTTAAGTTAACTGGTTTCTGCATGCAAAGGCAGAAATTGCTTTTGGAGTAATAGTTTATAGGATCAGGATACACGGTATATCCTTGTTCTTGTTACATATTTTCATTCTTAATTGCAAGTATAATAATTGGGATACTTGCCTCAGAGCTCCAGAATTCCACTTAAAGGAAGAGAATACAGACATGTCTTCATATTTCATTAGTGCATAATACAAATGTTGACTAACTATCAAAAATGTCACTACACCTTAGTGAAGTACAAAAGTGAAAGAAAAAAGCATCATTGCATTTTTTGATACTCTCTTCAACTTACGAAACCATTTTCGTTTACTGACATTGCAGTTTTAATTTCTCTAGAAGACCTGCCGTTTATGAAACCTTATATTAAGTAAGGTCCATAAGTTTGCAAATTGTGCAAGAAAATAGGAAATATTTATAAGCTTATTTTAGTTAGTGGTCATCTGTGAATAGATTTTCTGGTTTTTTCAACAGCTGCCTTATTGGCTAAGTTATAGTTCAGCTTTTCAAATAAAGTTATAACCTTTGAAATAAGTGTTCAAAATATACTTCCAAAGGTGTGACAAGAGAAACCTGAATTACCTTTTTTTATCTTTTGGAAGAGAAGAAGAGTAAATCATAATACAGTGTGTAAATTGGTGAATTGGTGCTTTATGATAAATGTTGGTTTTATCCTCTCCCTTGTGTCTTTCATGAGGCATATGCATGTTCTCTTACGTGTACCCAGGGTGTGCAAGCTGAGATGTGTAAAACCAATTCCCATGACTGTTTGAATTTTGGATGAAGCCAAAACTGTGTATGAACAAATTTCTGGAAGATGCAGTTTTGCCTAAAGTTTTTACACCGTACCAGGTTACAGTTGGCCATATGCAGGTAAAATTAAGCACAGAGAAATTATAAAGACTTAATTTTTTTACTTTTGAATTTTCTGGCAGCTTTGGCACAGATCATGTGTCAGTTGACATCAAATGAGGTAACTCTCAGATGAGGTGTGGCTTATCCAGCCTGCTCTTGCCCCTGGCTGCGTATGGGTAGTGAGGTATCAGTGGTTCACTGGGGGAAATGTCCTTGCCTCATGTTCCTGCATCTGGGACAACTGAGTCAGCCTGTGAGCATAGGCTGGAGAAAATCCTCTCTCACAAGTGGACACCATGTATTTGTCTCTATCACTGTCATTGTTTCTCATCAGACATGCATTTGTGCTTACCTAATGTGTCTAAGGCCCAGCATTTACTCGTGTTCATAATTTCCTTGTATAATTTGCCCTATTTCAGTGTCTGACTGTCTGCAAGACTTTATGCTCTTGTCTCTCTCTTGAGACATATCATTGACTAGAGCCTCCTGAAGGGTGGAAGCAGAGGAGGACTTCTAGGTTTGATGCTGATTGGTAATAGCACCAACCCTTTTAACATCTGATGGCTGACACAGGTATCATTACTGTGTCATCTCTCTTCTCCACTGGATGTATTTCCCATCTTTTGTATTGTCTGTATCTCCCTTCATAGGCTGAGGAAGTTTGAGAGCAACATAATTTGGATGAAACAATCTGGTACTCAGTAACAGTCTTCCACATTTAATCAGCAAACAGTCCTGTCAGAAAAAAAAAAAAAAGGTGTACAATGAAACCCAACATTATAAGCTCCAGTTCTTAATTAATGGCAAGCCTTGATTTTGGTATCTCTTTTATTGTTTAATAAGTTTGTACCCTTTGTCATAATCTTTAAGATTAATCTCTGTGTGTTCATATATATATGTGTAAATTTTGTGTGTGGTGTCAGTTCACAGTTTGTAAGAATTACAGCTTTGTCTACTTAAAGTGACACCCAAGATAAACTCTCGAGTTTGTCTGAATATTGTTTCCCATAATGTTTTGCTTGCTGTAAATCAGTAGATTCTGACAGAGCCTGGCTGAGCGAGAGCAGATTCCTTTGTCTCTCTTTCTCTGAATTTCATAATCTCCAGTCATCCTGGTGATACTATTGACCAATTATATAAAATATTTTCAGGTCCCAAACATAGGCTGATATATTCTGTCTGCAGAGTGCAAGGAAGAAGTAGTTATCATCCATTCAGCTGGAGATCATAGAATAGAATCATAGAATCGGCTGGGTTGGAAGGGACCTCAGAGATCATCAAGTCCAACCCTTGATCCACTACCACTGTGGTTACCAGACCATGGCACTGAGTGCCACATCCAGTCTCTTTTTAAATATCTCCAGGGATGGAGAATCCGCTACTTCCCTGGGCAGCCCATTCCAATGTCTGATCACCCTCTCCGTAAAGAAATTCTTCCTAATATCTAACCTAAATCTCCCCTGGCACAACTTGAGACCATGCCCTCTTGTCTTGATCTTTTGGGTCAGCTCCTTGGTAATTTGACTGCACAAACTGGGGGCTAAGCTGCCCTCCACTAAACTAAATATGTGCTTATATAAGGGGGGAATCACTGGGTTCGGCGTTGCCTGCTTAGTAGTAGGGTGGTTGTGTGGATGAAGAAGAGAGTAAGAGCTTTGGAAGCACCTTAGCTAACCTGGGCCGGTGATGCCACCGAAAGCCTCCTCTTTGTGACAGAAATTACTTCTAAAGCTTCCTGATCAACTGAAAAACTGATCTTTCTTTCCCGTTCCTGGAAGGGTTAGTTTTCAGTCAGATCCCATCACCTGATCCAGCGGAATGCATGGCTGCTCAGGCACCGGTGCCAGCACCAGAGAGGCCGCTGTGAGGCGGGACGGAGCTGGACCTGGCAGGATGGCAGGACCTGGATGGCCGGCCCATGCTATGGGGGCAGCCCTGAGGTTTTAGGAGATGTACGAGGGAGTCTTTGGGAAAACAGCTCTGGCACACCTTGCTGTCCCTCTTGCTTCTGGGCTTTCTGGAGCAAAAGCCACCTGCCTCGTTGGTTATGAGTGCCAAATAGTGTAGTGTTTAGGATGCTTTCTTTGCACTTGCATCTGGAAAGGGATCTGATAGCCTGTTTCTTGCTCCAGGCTGGTAGCATTGTTCCTTGCAAAAAACCCAAAACATTTGAATCAGTCTATAGGTCAGTGTCTTAGACAAAAATTTAATTCCCTTAAACCTGAATGAGAATGGAGTCCTTCTTGAATTCCAGAATCAATTCTCAATGCTCTCAATGTGCCATCCTGTGATTAAATTGCAAGTGCACTACAAAAATAGATAGTTTTTGTCTTCCAGTGGTGTCTCTTACCTCTGATGTTTTTTTCTCTAGCTTCTCTTCTTAGCTTCTTTTTTCTTCTTCTTCTTCTTTTTTTCAGTTATTGATTACACGGGTTCCATCCCTCTCCTTTAAAGAAGCAGAAGTTTGCTCTTTTCATTCCTTGCTAGTAATTCCTCAAGCTGTTCTACAAAATCATCTTTATCTTCAGTAGGAGTTGTCATCTGCCTCTGGGCCTGCAGCATCAAAAAATGGTGGCAGTGTGTTCATTGTTAATGGCATTGACTTTGATCTGAGTAAATACATTTTTGTAGTGTTATTCTCATCTTTTGGAATAAATTTTTAAAGTTTTGAAATCAGCTATACTACATAGTTATACTATATATGTGATCTTTACGAATAACTTCTGTAGCAATCCTATTTTCATCTTTCATGTCATATTATATTCTTAAAAATCCTAATTCCTGTTACTGTAACAGGGCCTTTGCATCTGGGAATGGAGAACTCAGGCCTCCAAGACTTTTCTGTGGCCATCAGCTGAAAACTGTAGATTTTTTCAACTCATTGTTGGAAACTTAACCAGCCTTCATTTTATTCTTTAACCATTGCACTAGCCTTGGTTTCTATCACTGCTGATCCATGGCAAAAAAAGAGAATGTGGCTGGGGCACTGTAAATCTCTCTGTCAAATGAAATGATCAGCTTGGTGTGTCTGGGTAGGGTTGTTGTATTGACTCAGATGGGAATTGTACTGTTCTGTATCAGGAATGTTGGTTTGAGCAGACTGTATTCTTCTTTTGATGATGAGAACCCAAATTCACACTTACCGTTCAGCATAATACAACACATACTAATCCAAAAATAAAATCTGTAATATTGAGTATTATTGTCTCATAAATTATACCTTTGAATAGTTTTATTGGAAAACAAATTATTCACTAGTTTGTTGAAGTGCACAATTTTAGAAAATTGCTTTCTGGAAGACGTAAGTAGTAAGTGGTTTGGGCGTGAAATTTTGCAAATGTAAATAAATTTGCACTGATATTGTAGAACATAACAGTCTTCTTCAGAAGTACCTTGAGATCATTGTGCTCTGAGTTCAGCATATTGGTTTGAAAATGTTATTGCACAAAATGGACATTTTTCCTTTCAGGTCATCACCTTCTGTATCTATGAAATTCAGTTAAAACCTAAATATTTGTCCTAATATATTCCTTATATTTAGAAATTCTTCACAACTCTAGATGTAATAAAAGCTAAATATGCAAATGCATTCTTGCACCACTGTACACATTTCGATTGTCAGTTTACTTTAGCATTTGATGAAAAGCAGTAGATACGGATTATCTATAACTTAAGCATCATGAGTGAATATTCATATATATTTGCATGTTAATCATGCTTATTGTGTAACCCATAGACCTACTCACACCCAACAAAACTTCAAATCTGTTCTGTAATGCATGGTTTGATTTTCATAATTTTCAAATGTTTCATATAGAGATCGAGTCTTTAATACATTGGAAAAATAATAATTAAAAAAATCAGTTCTACAGCTTCTGCATTGTAAGGAGATCTGCCACACTGTGGGAACATCTCTTTAACAGAAACTGTCTCTGGGGCCTAATAGGTACAGAAATGAGGAATCATGTTCAGGTATTATTGGAGTAGTTCTCAGATTTATAAGGATAGCCCTTCCTTTCTTGAGATTTCCACAAGATAGATTTTGCCACCACTTACTACAGGTTGATTATCTCCTTAGGCTCCCTTGTTGGTAGTAAGTTGGTAGCAGTCTTTGTTGTGTATTTGTTTCCATAATCCATGTCCCCTGTCACAGTGTGCCTCAGAGAAGATGAGATTTATTTTAAGAACAAATTACTCAAACTAAAATGAGATTAACTGGGGTTGGCAGAGGAAGCCACTGGACATTCTTCCTCCTTTTGATCAGAGGAACTCACCATCCTGGTGTTTTTTGTAGTTTTCTTGGGCAGTCTGTAAAGAGTTATACTTTTTCTTGCCTTCAACTGGTCAATTTTGATCACCTGATGACTCATAATTTTCCTCACAAAATGTCATGTTTTGGGTATATTTCAATTGGAATAAAGGAGATGGAGAAGTTGCAGCAGGTTAAAAAAACATAATATAGCTAATTATCAATTTACAAACTATTAAACAAATAAATAATTGCAAATTAATTGCTAGTACCTTCTCTGTATAAAACTAGTTACTGACACAACAAGGAGCACCCTTCATCCTAGATGAACTAAAGTGGACAAATGGCTTTCCAGGTGTGTTTTTCCACAGTACAGATGTTGTTGCAATGTGCTTCTGAATATTCAGACTGATAATATTTTTTTTCTGAATCCATTTCCCGACACTGTCCACTACACTTTTCTAGATGCAGAGAAAAGGGAGTAAGAATTTGAGAAGCTCCCTGCTTAGCAGCTGTGTAACTTTTGCTGTGCTGATTGTGTAGATCAAAACCCCTGATCTGGTTTTCCAACTGATTTTCCAACTTTTGTGGGCTTTAATTTATGAGGACTGAGATGTGTTTTCCATCGCAGTCCGTGTATGCATCTGCCTGGGGGAGATATGAAGGACAGAGAGGAGCTGGGGTTTTGTTGAACCTCCTACCCCAGTCTGGGCAGTATGGTGGAGGTTACTTCTCTGTTTTATGTCTGTGGTCTCTGTGTGATGGGAGGCCAGCAACGTGGACCTCAGCACTGAAGCAGTGCTGCCATTAGCCCCTGGCTTGCCCAGTCAGGTTTGGCATCGACTGGATCTGAAGACTTGCAGGATGGTGAGGCAGGTGATGCAGCTGTGAGGTTTCTATGGAAACAGAAGTGGGAGATGAGAGGCAACTAATAAGAGCTCAACTCAGTCAGCTCTTGGATGCTGATTTAAAAATACAGACTTTTAAAAATAACCCTCTACCTTATTTCCCCCCACTAAATCTTTGTTTCTGAAGAAAGGGATCAGAAAGGCAGTGGGTTGCTAGCAGCAATGAATGAGAGCTCTCACTCACCACTTTCATCTGTTGGCTGTGATGTAAGAGCTGTAAGTAGCAGTTTACTAAAGCTGGATGCAGGCTTATAAAGTGTGCAATAATTGTAATTTTGGACTGGAAGAGAACATGAAATGCATTTTAAAGGTGTTCTTCCACTCCCATTTCCATCCTTTTGAATGGCACAAAGGTGCTTTCTGAACTATGAACTTACACTAAGTATTAATTCTGACAGAGTGTATGTGAATTTTACTGCATGAAAAATTCCATTTGGCATATTTTACCCATATTGCAAATAGGATCTAAGTCTTTTACTCATTTTAATCTGTTAATTTCTCTTCATCCTTCCTGCAGTTGTCCCTGCACTTGCAAGTTCTAATGTTTTAGACCTAAAATGCTTCGAGAAAAATTTAGTGGAGTTTTTTCCAAGCAAGATAACTCCCGTGTATTATTTAACTGGCTTAGATATTTTTTTTCCCCCTCAGAGGATTTAGGAGGTGGAAAATTGTGATTGTACAGGTTTCTTATATGAAATTGAAGAATTATACCTGTAGTCATTGCTGCTAAGGCTGAATTTATTCATTCTAATTCATTCATTCATTCTAAGGCATTCATTCTAAACCTGGATTGCTTTTTGCTGTTGTTAAGTTAATGTGACTCTTGGATGCTTGTATTTATCTTTGGAATAAAGAAACTAGATCAGATTGTGACTCAACCACTTAGTCATTTTTTTTAAAAAAATCACCTGAGTACATATATATATATAAAAATAAAAAAAGGGACTCTCATGAGAGGTGGGACCTTCACAACTTAGTGTTATATGGTAGTTCCCATCCATGCAGATGCTAAACCAGAATGAGAGAATCAGCTAGCTGGTGGTGTTGTGTGTCTGCTTGCCTCTCCTGAGACTCAGCTATCTAATCCTATCCTTCTGGCTGATGTCTTTGGGATACTGGGAAGCCTGGAGCAGAAGCAGCGGGACACTGCTTTCTCTGTCCTGTTACCTGTGCACAGGAATACTCCTACTCTCCATACTGTGCCCAGAACCTGATTTGCTTCCCCAGGCCACTTGTGCATCTGATAGATATGTCTGAAACCATGTGGTTGTGTGGTGCTGCTGACAAAACTCTTCAGAGAAAGGAAGTAGTGACGAATACCAGAAATTAAAAGTTTGTGGAAACTGGGAGCTCTGTTGTGTGATCCAGTTCTGTGGCAAGGGATAAACTCCTGCATTTTGTGCCTCACTTAAGAGGCACTTCCAAAATTTTAAAGAAAAAAAATCTACTTCTGTGGATAAATGGCTGTTTAAGTAATGGGAGAAAAGGTACTTTGCTGGAAATGGCCATATGTACAAGGGGGATGTAATTTTTTTTTTCCTCTGTTCATTTTCTAAACATGTTTTCTAAACTTTCACATGGAAAATTCAATTACTTTTAGAAAAATGTTACCAAAACTGAAGTTCCCCTATAGAGTAAACCCAAGGAATTTTACTTTACCTATAAATGCAAATTGTTGAAGGTTTTGTAAGTTACCTTTACACTGACATTTCAGTTTTTCTGAGTCCTTTCTGAGGAGCGGGAAGAGGAAAGGGAGTAGGGAGCAGGGGAAGGAGAGGGCAAGGCTTTTTTTCATTAATAGTGATTTAAGTATGAGCAGTTTTCAGCATCCTAGCATTTTTTTCCAGAAGAGAGCCATTACTACCTACTATGTTTTATTTCTCCCTTTGATGTACTCTGCATTCCTCCTGTTGATTATAATATACTTAACAGTTGTGCTTGCAAACTTGAAGATGTAACATGTGCTGATTTGTCCTCCCACAGGCGTGGTATGCCATTTGGCATGCAATTTTTTAAATACTGTATTTGTCATTGTTGGAAATCTGCTAAGAGTCAAAACATTATTAGTTCATAATAAAAATGCCCAAACCACATCAATTGCTATAGGTTGTTGTGTTTATATATATAAACAGGTAAAAGTATAGGATACTCAGGAAAAATATCAAATATTGCAATGATAATATGTAAAGCCACTTTTCAGTAGGTTTTTGCTGCTGTAAAATAATCAGTCTGTTCATTATAGCTGTTTTCCTCATCACTGTGCTGACAAGGACTTGTTATTTTGAGTATCTCTCAGACATGCCAGGATAAAAGTAGGATTATACTGCTGGCAGGATGGAGATCAAGCCACTTTCCAGGGACAGTCAGTGAAATTTATCCTTGTGAGCATGGAAGTTCCCCTTGGAATGTGATCAAGGTACTTAAGCACTTCTTAATTTTTACAGCAAATCATAGACTTTCCTGGATTGCCTTTTAAATCTTCTACCAAGTGACAGCAGTTGAAGTGCTGCCAGCAGACTTGGTAGACATACCAATCCATTTGTGGAAAATGACTGAGACTGTATGTAAGTCCTGGTGTTCCTAGGGTAGCACCCGTCACCACAGCCTCTGAGCATGATTTATTAAAACATTGTTTTTTCTTTTTGTCTTGTTAACTAGCCCTGCTGGCATGGTTTAAACTTATATGTAATATATTTAATAATGTTTAATAATATTTAGACTAGTCCAGCTGGCATGAGTCACACCGAGGAAAGAAAAGATAACAGTTTTGATATAATTTGCTTAGATCCTTGTGCAGAAAGTCCTAACAGTCCTGTAGAAATGGAACAGCATTAACTTGTGTTAGTACTTCTGCAGTACTTTTTCAGGGTGTGGGGAGCAAATATTAGCATTTTCTCTGAATGTTTCTTTTCAAAGAAAGAGTTAGGAAGCAATTTTAGAGCCTTGGTTCTGCTTCTGTGTAAGGTTTTTGTTTAATCCATCCTTATGAGGTTTCTCTCTACTGTTTTACCAGTGTCATTGTTCTTCTGGAATGTCACCTTCATGCAAGATAGTGCCTGCGGAGGCAGAGAATCAGAGAGAGAAGAGGGCTTTTAAGAAACTTGAGCTAATCCCATTCATCCCTCAAATTATCCCTGTTTCACAGGAGCCATTTACCCTGTGAGTGTATGATAGCCATCCATCAGCATTTCCAAGTCTGTAGAGGCTGTTTCAGGCTGAAGTCAGGTTTGTACAGCTTTTGTTAAACACTGTGGAAACATGTGGAAAGTAAACTTTGAGAAGGTTTATTAAAGTTTTATTTTTTGTTTTTTCCTCCTTGTGTGTAATTATATCTTTACTTGTTTTTTTATTTATTTTTTAGCTTGCAGTGTTCTCAGAAATGTAACTTGCAGTGACATGAGTTTCTTCACTTAACAAATCTCACTAGCTAATTGTGCTTTCTACTTTTCAGTCCTAATTTTTTTCCTTTTTAATGTCATCTCATTAAAGCTACCATACTTTCTGCATCACACTGAGTGATTTGCTGAGTCTGGTGAAATACAGAAAAATATGTTCCCTTGGCCGTTAGTTCAGGCTAAGAAGCTCAGTTAGTGTCAGCTCTCTCTATGTTACAGAAATTGTGTATTCTTTGTAAACTTTATCATCCCCCATCAATCTCCCTTTCCTCCATTTTATTCTTTTTGGTAGGGCTCAGAATAAACACACTTCACCTCTGAGGAGTTTTTTTACCACTTTTGAACAAGTCCCTGGGCCTCCAGGGATGGTTAAACATATATTAAACTAAAGGAATCAGATGGCAGGTCCAGGGGGCTTTGCTGAACAGTTGTCTTAAAGCTAACAAATATTATGGCTGATTTAGGTACAGCCATAACTACATATATCTCTCAGCTCAGGAACAGAACTACTGAAAGACTCTTGGACCAGAGTTGACTGGTGGAGCAGTCATGAGTCTCCTGGGAGGAGTGTGCTGGAAGAAGAGAGGGAGTTTCTTTGAAGAGGAAATTTACTGCTGTGTGGGTGACGAGTTGATAGAAAAATCAAGGGAAATGGCAGGGGGATTGAGCAGGGTGGAAAAGTCTGTCTCTCTCTCTTACGGTACAATTACTCCAGAGTTGGCTCTCCTTCCACCAGCATGTGTCAGGAGAAGATGACCAGAGAATAACTAGTTAATGTTTCTTCTTTCTGCCCAGTAAAAGTAAGTTTTAAAACCTTTCCTGGCAGTGTGAAGCTGGGTTGTGGAACTCGGTGCCAGAGGAAATTAAGGAGGACAAAACAATGAGTTAAAAATGGAATTAAGAATGTTCATCGAAGATAGTTGCTGTCGTGGCTATAAAGCAAAACTGTCCAGATGCAGTCTGCTCATTCAGGTTCACTTTAAATCTCTAGTTTAACAGAAATATGGGGAGGAATATGTCCTCTTTCTTAACTGCCTACTCTGAGCCCTGGTCAAGGACAGTGTTCAGGGTACTGGCAAGACAATTCTTGCAGGTTAGAGGCCATAGATTTTTAAATCTAGAGATAGCAGATACTTATTTCAGTGAACATGTCTGGTTTTTAGTTTGTTTTTTTTTTTTTAAATGTTGCACTGAAAATAGATTTTCAACTTATATTTTTCAGGCTTTGTTCTGACTTGGGAAAAGGAGGTAATACATAGATGTTCATAAGGAACCTGTAGGGATCTGGGAGGCTGGATCTTTTACTAGACTCTTCTACTCTTTAAGCAACTCTGAAGGTCTTGGGTAGAAACTGAATTATGTATTTATTACTGCACACTCAGCTTACAGAATGGATCCAACTGATGTTTCATTTTTCAGTATTTCATATTTCTAGAAACTGCATGCTGCAGTGCTCTCTGCTTCTTCTGTGATGGCTCAAATAATATCACAAGCAGCTTCACTGTGTGTCAGTCAAGATAGATTTTTACATCATACACATAATTGTGTGTGAGGCAAGATAAATTTACTAGATTCTGACTCTTTGGTTATTGTTTTTCTTTTTAATTTCATAGTGGTACAGATAGAAGACTTTGGTTGAATACAATCTATTTAGAATTTGATTTCAGATAATTAGAGAGGAAACAAATACCAGAAATTACGTCTTACCCTAATTGTCTTATTCTGAAGCTTTTTGATAGGTGTCAATCAATCTTCAGCATTTTTGGAATCAGTTCAAAAGAGTATTTGAGACTTACATTCCAGGCTTATGGTAGCATGCTGATTATTTCTGAAAAAAATGTATCTGGCATATAGTGAATTACACTGTTGAGTTCTTCAGGATTGAAACAAATATTTACAAATGTATCTCAGTCCATTCTCCATTTGACTTTTCTCTGTTCCTGTAAGATAAGACTGAGGAGCCGGTGGGGATGGGCTGGAGTGAGTGGGAGAGAGATTACCACAACTGAAGGCAGATAACTGTTCAACTTTAGATATTTAAAATTTCTGCTTCGATTTTGAGATCTAGTATATTTAGTAAAGAAAAAAATGCTTATGTCATTAGCATTTTCCTGTATGGATAATTCTATTTTAAGTCATCTTCCCAAGAGTAGTTTTAATATTGGTGCTATTGACTCCAGGACAATAGAAAGTAAAGATTGCTTTTAGATTGGTGGTTGGGAATTTACTTAAACATGAATCCCTGAAGAGAACAACCACCTGAGTTGTGTTTAGCTCTACCTTAATTGTGTCGAAGTGTTTCAGGAGATAGTTATTATATGAAATATCATCCATCGCTTATGAAATGATGTGTAATTATTTTAGAGTATGAATTGTTAGAGTTACTAGTACAGAATTGTGAATTGTGAAAAAAAAAACAACACGTGAATTAAAAATCCATGAATTTTGGGATGAACATTAGTTCTCTTGGTAGCTGGCTGAATTATATTAAAATGCATATATAGATAGTACTATATCTAAACAGTATAGCAACATTTGGTACAGTTACCCTGGGTATGATAACTCGTTACCAGGAGACCATCCTGAACTGCTGGAAAACATTTTCATGTTATATTGAAGTGTATAGAGATACAGATTGCTAAAGCCTAGGCAAGCCTGTATTATATCTTTATTGCAAAACTTGTTGTCATGAGAGTACATATGACAGCACATTCATCCTTTGTTTTCTAGAAATCCAGAAACCAACGAGCACTGTTAGGTTTTGTTTTTATAATCTGCATTTTATATCCATTTATGAAGCAAAATTTAAATTACTGAAGCCCACATAAGGTTTCTTAAGGTGTATCAGCTTATATTTCAGATTTTCTTCCTGGGAATATGTCCTTCTCCTGGAAGAACATCTGAGAGGATGTGCATTGGTCAGAAATATACACAAGTTCCCAAGCCCTGAAGATCTTAGTATTTCATAGCTCTTCCCAGCTGGATTTCAACCTAATTTGGCACATAAATCGTAATTGACCTCAGACAGAATAATTCAGATGTTTGAGCCTCTTAGATGTATAGCCAAAAGCGAATTGTCTTGTTGCATGTATTTTTAAACATCTGCAAGTGGAGCTGGGAAGAAGAAAGCAGATTGTAGGACTTGAAGATACCTGTGAAGTTATGAAAACTCTTTGGGATTACGGAAAATCCTGAAGCCTACAAACCTATGGGTTTTTTTCCAGGCACTCTCCATTTGAAATTTTTAATATTTGTTTTAATTTCTAGGAACTCAAGAACAAATTACAATAGAAGCTCATCAATAATTTAGTAGTAAATATACAATCTGAGATAGTACCTTTTCCTTACCCTTTTTGATATTCATGAAGACTGGAGGAACTCTTTCCTGCAGTTGGTATTTCTTCTGTATTTGAATACATTAGAAATTTGTTGTTCAGGTATGACAAAAAAGTTTTATGTTGTATCTGGCACTAGCAGAATTGTTGTTTCAATAATGATCTTTTACTCAGGTAGATACCAGTAGATAGGCAAATGAGATTTCCAATAGACTACAGAGGATTTCCCATGCCACTTAGTGAGGAATATGAAGGAGCTAACTTCTCAGCTCTTGATGATTTTTGTACTTAGTTGAGGAGGTCTGAGTTAGCACTTTGAAACTATTGACTAATATAAAGATGCAGGAATTATTTTAGCTTGATTAAATGTTTATGCCTTAGTTTCATTATGCAGTAATTTTTACTTGAGATATTCCATTCTCTGATGATGTTTCGTTAAGAGCAGTGTGGGAAAGCCTGCATACCTCTAAGCACTGATTTTTGAAATACTTACATTTTGAAATACTTACATTTCACCTTTATAATGGTGAAATACACCATTATAAACCCTTTAATATGAGTTTTGTTGATATTTTTTTCTGTAGAGGTTGTTCTCATAAGAACCTATAATCCAGGGTTCTCTCAGCTACAGAAACACATCACTGCTCTTTTTTTTTGTAATGGTAAGCTCTCACTTTTGGCCAAACTCCCGTTTAGTCATAAACTTATAACTTACACCCACCTTCTTCTACCAGCCATCCTGGATGAAGCTGCATTTCTGTGGTTGGTGAAATGATTTGTCTGTCTTGTGATTTATATGATGCTCTCAAGACTTTGAAAAGCTGCAGTCTGTTTTCAGAAATACTGTGAGCGTTTCTTGCAGTAAGGAATGCGTAGACGACTTTGTCACGTGCTCAAAAAAAGACAGATTCATTAGTTACAAAATTTTCCTTAGGCTTGCTTAGTTCCATTCGGTAAGGTCTTTTGTTGTTAAATTCGTTGTTTTACGAAAGAGAAGACAACAAACTACATGTGTCGTGTACCCCCCCCCAAGATTCTGAGTTCATTTGGCATCCCCATACAGGATCTGCTGCCAGTCTGCATCCACAGATGGGACCAAACATGCTGTCGTCTCTCCACAGCAATGCCTTTTCTTATGAAAATATTGGTTTTTAAAAATAGACAAATATGCTAGTCTGGGATAATGTTTTCTAGCCTTTGAGCTTCAGTAGGAAAATGGAGCAGACTGTGTGAGAAAGCAGTAGAAATTGCCACATGTGTTTCACATAATGTTGGAGTCATGTTTGCCTCCTCATCTTCAATAATGAGGCATATGGGAGCTGCTCTGAATAGTCCCCCCACTGATCTTATTTGACTTGACAATATCTAATGTCATGACAAATACCTGAGAGAGGTTTATTTTCCTTGCTGTAAGGGAAGGTGTGGTTATTATCTATTTCCCATCTGTGCCATGGAAATTAGCTTTTTTTCTTGTGTACCTCAGTAAAATTTTGGCCTTGATCTTTGGAAGACTGAGGTGGAGAAAAAGGACAGAAATAGCTGAACTCCACTCCGTAAAGCAAAATATCCAGGAACAATATCCATGTGAGAATTCAGTGTATTTCTCAGCAATATATATAGTAACGATGATATGGCACATCAGCAACCAAAATTGCTGGAAATGGCCTTAGCTGGGATAATTTCAACTGAGGCTGATAGACTGTAATAATTTTCTGACTACATACATCATAACATGTTGGTATGCAAATACATGATCCTGAAAAGCATGTTAGAACTGCACTCTTACATACTTAAGTGCTTTTATATGTATATATAAAAGTATGTTATATATATGTAATATATAACATAGCAACATAATAGATAATATGTAATGTATACTATACACTATATACTACACACTATACGCTATATAATATATAACATATAGTATATAATACATAGCATATATAGTATACAATACATTATAAATAATATATGTAATTAATATATAACATGTATAATATGAAATTATATAATTTTATATGAAATAAAAAATATAATACGTAATATACATGTAATGTACATACTATATGTAATGTATGTAATATATAATATATTATATATAGGTAATATCTATAACATATATACATATATATAAAAGACATGTTGATCTGTGACAAAGCTGCCTGAGCAGACATGTGCTACAGCTAGTTTGCAGAGAAAAATAGTGCATTGTGGTTTTCTTGGGCTTTCTTTTCTTCACAGTTGTGACACTTTTGATTAACTCTGAAGTTCTTAGTGGTGTCCCATCATGAGGTAAACTGAAGTACATAGTCTGTTAAAGAATTATGGAGTAAAAAGAAGCTTAATTTATAATCAACTTGAAAGGAAGCCATATTCTTTGGAAAAAAATATTCATCAGGAGGCATTAAGTCAAACGTTTATGTCACTTTAAGTGTATTTGGTAGGATGTCTTTCCTCTAGGTTTCCTTCTGTCACTCCTTAACACCAGGCTTGACAGATAGCAACTCCAACCTTGTCATTTCAAACTAGGATGTCACCTATATTGTTGAAAGCAACGTTTATTCTTTCTGTTTCTCGGGATTTGCTAACGGAACAGCAAAGTTACCAGAAATCATCTCTGTCTTACCTTGTGCTTTCACTCCACAGATGCCAGAGGCTCAAGGAGCTCTCTCCAACCCTTGTCAGTGAGGCTGTGCTGGGCAGGAGGGCAGCAGCAAATGTCTTCCCACAGCCTGGGGGAGCCGGAAGACGACTGCGGCAAAACCCTCCGGGATAGTACCACAGGTGTGTGAAAAACACTGGGAACATGGCTCGTTATTGATTTTGCATTAATGTTTGACACATAGAGCAGGGATAATATTCCAGTGGCAATTACCCTCAAGACATTCAACATTATACAAAACAAATGTCAGCTCTTGCTTTCGGTGGTCCACACAGCCTGCTAACAAGCACGCACGCACGCATGCTGCTGATTTGAACATCTTGAAATTTTAGGTTGTCCGCTCCTCTTTCCTGGCAGACCACGATTTGTCTGTCCTGAAACAATTGTTAAAAAAATAATTGCTGCTGTTCTTTGAAGTCTTAGAGCTTGCCTACAAGGAGAAGTGCTCAGGTCTGATCTATCCGGTTTTCTCCTATTCTCTGCTGCACCTTTCCGTATCTCCCTCAACCTTTCTGAGGGCTTCTTAGTAAACTTCTTAGCCCAGTTTCAGTTAGTCAGTAGTGGACAGCATAGAGAAAGAGTACTGATATTGAGTATAGATTAATTTCTGTTAAGTCACAAATAAGTGTTGGTAAAAGTCAGGTTCTGATAAAACATGCATCAAGCCTTGTATTTGAAAATACACAGTTGACATGGGGGTCTTAACAATACAAATATTTTTCTTGATTGTTCATTTCTAAATTATTACAATTGCACTCAGGTGAAAGCTGAAGCTTTTGTGATTTTATTGTGAATTAAAGGTGCATGCTTCGTAGCCAAAGACTGAAATCAACTGTTCTTTTAGTCAAACAATGATGCATAAAAGAAAGGAAAGAAAGACTGCAGGAAAGAAAGTCTGCTGCACTCTGTTTCAGGTGGTAACACTGAGATTTACAGAGAAAAGTTGTGTTCATTTTTTTTGTATCTCTGCTGAGAATGGAAACTGTAAATGTCACTGTGGAGAACACTGTCCACTGATACGTGGAGAGAAACATGTAATAATGTATTTTATTACATGATAACTAATTTTGGTAAAGTGAAATAATAATTTGCTATGCTGAACTTGAAGCCAGGACTGGGAAAGTCCAGGGTGTAAGCCTTCCATGTGACTGGAATTACCCAGACTGGCAGGAGCAGTGCATCTTGAGCATGGATCTGGTACATTCTGGGATGAGAACTCGATTTCTACATTAAATTTTCTGGAGCTATGTGCTGCTTTCAGTGCTCTCTAATCCCTTACAGGAAAAAAAAAAAAAAAAAAAAAAAAAAAAAAAAGAAAAAAAAAAAAAAAAGAAAAAAGAAAAAAGATAATATCTTTAAATTATCGTGTTTTTATGTTTTACTAAAGAATGCATAAAAACATACTCATAAAAACATACATAAAAACACGTTTCATAAAAACAAGTCTTCCCTAAGTAATCTGCCAAGTCTAGAAAAATAAATGTTATTATTCAAAATAAGTTATTGTGCATGTTTCTTACAGGATATTATGATTAAAGTATTAATTCTTACTGGCAATATATTTTCCAAGCATAAGTGTAAATGGTATACGAAGTTAATTGAGCAATATCTTTATATTACTTACCCTGTCAAGCACATAAGCTTCTTCCAATGAAACAGAAAATGTATTTCAACTTCCAGTTAGACAGAAAGACTCTTTCAATTCTTATTTAATGAATTTTCTTAAAAAAAAGAAAATAAGTTTTCTTTTATTCATGTTTTCAAAGAAAAAAGTGAGGAATATTTAATGTTTTTTCACTACAGGAAACAATACTGATAACAGCAGAAACTGTTTATCTGGAGTATAAAGCATTTCCCTGCTCTTAGGAGGTGCAAATACCATTTGTTTCACCATATCAGCAAAGTTCTCTTCACATCTTGTGGGTTATAGTTTGCCTATAGCTGCCGGCACAGAAAAATTTTTTGAGATGCATTTTAGACAGTAAGCCTGTAATAGTTCATTATGTTGTGAATTTCCATTGCTCACTCCTATTTTGCAGGTAATGATTTTGGGGAGGGAGAGTGAAATGAAATTCCCCATTCCCTATAAATTCCCATATAGACCCGTTGATAGTGAGAACCTCTCTTAGTTTTTAGTCTTTGACTCGAGATGAGTGTGGTAACCACATGGCTCACATTGCCTCCAAACAAAAAGCTCTTCTTCATAAAGAGTGGTTGAAAGACTATTGCTGCGTTATTAATAAAAAAACAGAGGCAACACAAAATCTCTGATGTCTCAGGATGATGAGGTGAGACTTTGAATTGTCCCATAGGAAACAGTTTTATTTTATTTATTTTCTCCCAACAAGTTTTGCATTTCCTTTGTTGCCACAGGCAGCAGTACAGCTTTCAGGTATAGAGTGCAAAATGCAAATAGCAACTCTACAGCTGATAAGTGGTTGGAAATGTTTAGTGCCACTGCATGGTAAACTTGCTTGGAATGTGTTATCTCGTACATATATTTCTATTTTGTAGTCCATTTTCTAAGGCTTCCTAGGTAGCTTTGACTAGTAAAGAACAATGCACAGGGATGCTCATGCTCTGCTAATGTTACAATGCTGAAGATATGTTATGGTAAAATAGTTAGGGCAAGCATCTAAAGAGAATAGGATTACTTCAGGGAAAAAGTAATCACTGTTGTTAATCACTAGTGATAGACTTTGAATTCATTAAGGGTGTGTAGTCAGAGGGTCATTGTTTCATTAACGACTGGTGACATCACTCAATGGTGTATTTTAAAATTAACACTTAGCAAGGAATCAACAGTGCTTAACATGTACTATCATCACGTTTATTTTGATTATTTAGACTCTCTGCTCCAGCAGCCCTGCCTTGGGGACACTGGCTAGCAAGTTGGGTTTGTCATGTTTAACAGGAGCCAGGAGATCAGTGACATGTTACCTCTGTGAGATACGAGGAACAAGGGAATCCCACTGACCTAGTACATCCCTATTGCGTACAGTTCCACATCAGTTGCACCTCTTTAAAAAGGAACCAGTTTTCTTCATAATACATTGGACTTCCTTTTTTTTTTTTTTTACATAGTGAAAGTAACTTTGTTCAGGTGTACAAATACATGATGTTAATTCTTCTGCTCCCTGTTATTGAATAGCAACCCAGAATAGGTGTATATGGAATGTCTATCGACCTACTAAGTAAGCAATGAAACAATACACTTTAAAAACAATGCGCATCAGATAGGTAATGTAATATTCAAGGACAAGTCAAACCACAAAACAGCGTGCAAAATTTAAATTAATGTTTTTTAAGGTTTTGCTTTTTTTTGTTTTTTTGTTTTGTTCAAATGATTTTCCATTAAGCAGGTATTTGGTTTTATTGCCTATTTGACAGTTTTATTAGTAAAAGCTGCTGAGGGACAGTTTCAGTTTAAAAACAGCAGCACTTGGCAAGTGTTAATTGCAGTAGGCATGTGCAGGTTTTGGCAGTGAGGAGGAGAAGGCTGTGGAAGTTAACTACAGTTTCATATCATACTTTCATTGGTCATCATTGTAGAAGACTGCCAAAAAACACAATTTGAAAGAATCAGTCTGTTGAGGAAAATATTTAATATTTAGATTAAAATACATGAAAGGTTGCTGCAAAGAGGAAATTAATAAACTGTTCTCTTTGCAGGAAACAGGATAAGAATCATAGTGCACTTAAATTGTAGTGAGAAAGATCAGGGAAACCTTTATAAATGTAAGATTAGTGAAGGACAGCAGCTGATTGATTTGATACGCTTCGGCATCTCTTGGAGATTTTTGAGATGAGTTAGGCAAGCATCTGTTGGAGGCAGTTGAGTGATCCCTGTTGGGATCAGAAGGTTGGGCAAGATGTCTCCCTGACATAACTTCCCACCCTGCCTGGCCCAGGCATGTTTAATGACATTCTTGGGACCCAGTAAGGTTGGAAACTCTGAAATCAAAAAGTTTTTTTACTCTAAACTATTTTATTTCTCTGTGTCTTATTTTGCTCTTGTTAGGTTATGAGATAAAGCTTTAATACACTTTTCAACAGCAAATTTCTATAGCTTTCTTTTCCCAAGAAGGGTGTCAAAAGAATAGTCAAATCCAAACAAGATTTGGTTTTGACTTGCAAAAATGCAGCATCTCTATTTAGTGTTATTTAAACTCTGGCTTTTTTTTCTTTGGCAGTATTCTTTGCGCATATGTTGTGAACAAAGTATTTTTCTAATAGATTGAAGCAACTTGTGTGTTTTAGGTAAAATTGAACCCCAGAAATTTATGCCTTCAATTCCCCTTTTATTTAAAGAAGATTTGATGAAAATAGTTAAAAATAGGGCTGCAAAAAGCCCTCCTGGTTCTTTGGATGTAGGAGCATAAAAAAAATTAAGTCCCTTCTATTCCGAGTCTAGGTGACATCACACTATTTTCAACATCAGTTTAAACTTCTCTACAGAAGTTGCTATTTACAGTAAAATCCTATACTATGCAAAGTAATAGAATCACAGAATCATAGAATATGGTGAGTTGGAAGGGACCTGTTAGGACCATCAAGCCCAAAATCTGTCACTGTTTGGGCCACCCCCAGAAGCACACCATGTGCCTGAGAGCATCATTCAAGCACTTCTTGAACTCAGGCATGTTTGGTCTCAGTTGATGAAGACATTGTTTTCTAGAATGGATACTAAATCTCATCAGAGGATTGAGGAGAGTGTTCTTGGTATCTCATATGTGGGTACATCTAGACACTTGAATCATCAACAGATTAGAGTGGCCGCCTGTAACAACACCGGTGTTGGTGGTGTGAAAATAGCAATATTTCATGCTCATCATTATCTGCCTTCCCCATTTTTCTTAGCATCTGACCTTTCTTGCTTAGATATTAATTTGCCCTTCTTGTGGTTTGTCTTTCCATTTTGTCTTTTTGTTTTCGGTCACAGCAGGAAGGGGAAAGTATTGGAGCCCTATTGATGTACTTTTATTGAACAATAATAGAATTCAACCAACTCGTATTTTCCTGTCCAAAGTAATTTTATTTACAGCATCGTAACAAAAATCAAACCATTGTTATGCACAAATGATTATTCCAGCATGCTCTTAGATTTGGAAAACGATCAATGCAAAGTTCTATCGATATTTTTTAATTAGGAAACATTTTAATTGTTGTCTCAGACTTCAAATAGATCTGAGGTCTTTCTGAGAACAAAAATAGTAGCATATGTGGTTCCTGCTTCTTAAGCCTCTTCTTTGAAAAGCACAATTAAAGGTGTATTTTTGCTGCTACTGCTACATTAATTCTATAGCAATTTTAAAGGGGGAGTTTGCTTTGATGGGGGGGCCTGAAACGCTACACATGAGAGAGAATATATTCTAGTGGGTTTTTAATAGATTTAAGAAAAAAAAAAAAAAAGCACTGTTTGTCTTACAGAAACAAGTAAAGGGCCTCCTGTGACACATAAGATTTTGTAAGCACACTGAACTGGCAATCAGCTAATCTCCAGTGTCAGAATGATATCAGTAATTGGATCCCTTATGAAACAGCAGGAGTCAGTGGTGGGTGGATTGTTTCTTTGCAGTGTGGTGCAGGCAGCTGAGTTCTCCGTGCTCAGCTGTGAGGTTGTGGGAGCATGATTGCCACAGTACCAGGAGAATTGAGGCAGGTTTTTAATTACTGCTTTATTGAATTATTTGGTATTATTTCTTGCAAGTGCGCAATAAAGCACCATGTGAGAATACTAATTTCTACTCGGTTAATCATGGGTGGTAGCACATCTTCTGCCTGCTTGTAGCTGGCTTCTGTGGTTTGGTTTTATATTAATCATGAGAGATGCCACTTTTACATTTCTGTGGTTAACTTAGGTAATTTTTTTGAGTCAGAAATAACATTATCAGTGTGCTTCTGATATTATGATGGGAAGTCATACAGAGAGATTTCAGCTTTACATCATGGAAATAGCTTGTTTGTGAACAAAGCCAACCCGAACTGTAGAAGGCAGAAGCAAGAAAGTGTCTTCTTTTCTGTTGTTTGTAATACGTACGCCTGTTTTGACTCAACTAATTATCAGAAGTCCCTGTTCTGCTGTATTTTCACCAAGAGCAATAACTCCTACAAGACAGATGTCCTGATATTTTGAAGGAGTAGTTTAAATATGTATGTGTATGGGGCTTTGCATCTATTTGATGATTAAATTAATTTTATAGACATCCATGGATGTAAGATGCTCTTTCTCTTTTAACCGCCTCAGTCCATACTTCTTTGAAATAGTACAGCATATTTTTCAAGCCATTTAGGGCCCTAAAAGGCTAACTTCTTACTGACTAAAGTGCCAAATAAAGCCAAGCCTTTGAAACTGTATAAAGAAGTGTTAGTGTCACATAATGTATTTAGAATGTCTTGAACAACAGCTTCAATCTTTTGAAGTTGATTTTTCCCCATCTTTGACATACTTTTCCCTACCTCATTACCTGCAACCATTACTGATGCTTGAATGAGTCAAAATACTTGGAATCTGTTTTCCTATCATACGCTAAATCTGGAAGACCTCAAAGTCAGTCCCTGTTCAGATGATTTCCACTGAACTGGGAATGCAGAATGTCACTGTGGGGGATATATATAGGTGGGGAATAGGAAATATATGGTCAGGGGAATACACGGAGGGAGGATTTTAAGTTGCATTTTATTATAATAGATGTCTCTGTGTTCTACATTTGTATTCTATTTTAATAACTCCTTAAGAAGTAAGCTTAGTTTCAGTGTTTATCCCCTATACACAGTGTCACTTTATTTGTTACTTTGTGGATCAGAACCAAGCAAATAGGAGGAGTTTGAATAACTTCTCAGAGAAAGGCAAATTTTATCTGAGTGAACATAAGAAAGCAGGGAGTTTCTTCAAGTTATCATCACAAAGAGAAATCAACAGTTGTGGTAGGAATTCAACCCCATTTGTCCTTTTTACTTTGTAGAGTATATTTTTTCTCTTTCAAAGTAATTGTTTTCTCTTCCATAATATTGCAGAACTGCTTCATAAAAATTAGTTCTTTAAGTGAAAGTAATTACTAATGTTAAGCTCAAATCAGTTTTGACTTTCCTTCCCTCGGTGTCTAAACAAAAAAAAAAAAAACAAACACAAACCTAAAGGTATTTTGGCCTCATTTTATTATTTGCCGAATGAATGCTGCACACAGAAGTCAATTCTCCTCTTGGAGACTTCTTAAATACCTGATTATTACCACCTGAAATATCTAAATATCTCTTGATAGAATATCCCTAGTCTTAATTTTTTTTTCTCTCTTACTTTAAACAAGTTTTCTGTGAGAAGGCATTATGTCCAGGATTTTGCTGCAGCCACTTTTCACATTTACTGGATTCTGCTTTTCCAGCTTGTTTTGGCAGATAGAGCAAAGTGATAAGATCGCTATGTAAAAAAGCTGGACAAATACATGAACACTGTGCTTGGCACTGGTATTTTTATAAATACCCCATTTTCTTTTTTGTCATTTTCATATTGCCTGTAATCCCAGTATCAAAGTTTCAGCTTCTTACTCAGATACCATGTTGGTGGTTAGCGCTTTGCTTTCAATACAATTTTTTTTCAACGATGTTGTGCAATAGATTGTGTTCTTCCCTTTGTTTTTTTTATGTGAGAAACTCCACTTAGGTTTTACTTTGCCAAAATTATACTTTTTTTTTGCACGGGCTGTTCCTGTGGCTCCGTGTGCAGTGAGAAAGCTTCTTGGTTTGCAGTGCTGGCTTGCTGTGACAGGCTGTGTTGACTAATTGGTCTCTGCCATTTTCTTGATCTTTGTCTTCTTTCTCTTGCTTTCCCAGTTAGAACAGAGCCTCACTGAGAACAGCCCACAGGAAAGCACTGTCCCCGAGCTTCTGACAACCACCCCATCTCTCACCTGGTGCTATTATTAATGAAACAAAATCAGAAGTCCTCATACAGGCTTCTTGCAAGTAGCGAGGTGTCAAACTGTGAATTAGGCATCTTTTGCCTACCTTGTGGCTAAGAAACAAACATCTGAGTGATGTTTCTGAACTACAGATTCATAGGCTTTTAAGGAACAACAGAGGGGCTAGCTGTAAAGTTTTTTGTATTACATTCAGTTTCTTTTAAAAGAAAAAAAATAAAGTAATGGAACGGTACAATGTCACATTTAGAAGGGCAATAGTGTTAAGAACTGACTCAGAAGTATAAATATAATACTCCATTCTCACACACTATATATAACTTTTAGCATCTTTCTGCTATTCAAATTGAGTAAAACTCAATTGAGTAAAACAGAAATGGATAGCACTGCCAGTGTTCAGAGAAAGGAAGGAAATTAAAGCTGTGATTTAATCTTGTGTTTACCTGCTTCACTAGAATTTTAATTCAGCTTGTAAGTATAGAGAAGCTTTCCATTCATGGTGTTTTATGTTATTTTAAAAACATTTTCTCACGAACTGATGCCATTTTAGAGCAGAACAGTCAGCTTTGGGGAATTTTCAACAAATATAGAGGTACAGAACCTTTGATGTATTCAGATTTAAAGTTCCACTTAAAAAAAAAAAAAGTGCACTTAGAAGAATACAGAAATATACAAAAATTGTAGCATCTAGGCTGCCTTGATGCCTCAGAATGCCCTCTATGTATAATATGATTGTGTTTAAAAAGTTTCAGCATTCATGATTGTCGAGAAATTAATAGCAGTTTGACTGTTTTTTCACTTATTTTATTTTTCCTTGCAACAAATAAATGATCCAAAGCTACATCTTTTGTACCATCTTACTTATGTTTTTCCCTGTTTAACTTTAAATTCCTAAATCATTTAAAAACATTTTCTCTACTGATTATACCTCTACAAAACTATTTGTTTAATGAATGCAAATCAGAAATCCAAAGGTATGGTGTGTTTTTCACAAATGTCGGTAGACTAAATGGCTTTAAACAGCTTGTATTGGAGTATAGCACCAAAAGTAATTTTAGCATTTTGCCAGTAATATGCAAAGCAAAAGTTTTCTTTTAAAGAAATTTACATTGTTGTGGCTTTATCAGTCATCCCTGTTTTTAAGGAAAGAGATAAGACCTGAAATCACTTGCTTGGTAAAGTGAAAGATATTATCACTTATGCCCCATTGCTGCACATATGTTTATTGCCTTAGGCTTGTAGCTTCATGCTACGAGGCTGTAACACTGGGTATAAAAAGGCTAATACTGCTGCCCCATTTCCACCTCTTTCTCCAGTAAGACTGGAAATAGTTTGTGTGCTTCCCAACACACTGAATGTTGTGAGAGGTACATATGGGATTCAGAGGTAAAGTAGGGAGCTCCAGGAGGACCAGCAGCTCTGTCACTCACACATCTCTGATCCGGAGGAGCTGAGGTCCTATTGATCCTTCTTAGTGGGCACACAGAGGCAGCAGATGAAATCTCTGCAATTTGTCCTTTCTGTTCCGTGGGGTTGGTTGTCTCTTCCAGGTGGTGTCTGGGGAGGCAGCCCTTCCCTTGAGCCACTTTGAGTTAAGGGGAGCAGAGCAGGACACGGTGTTAGGAAAAGGAAGGCCTGGACTTTGAGTGATGAATACAAGCTTAGAGAGGAGATAGGAGTGTTGCCTAGAACATTTTGGCTGCTGTCAATTGCCTCTCTGCATTTCTAACTATTTAGTACTGGCATTTTCCTTAAATATCAAAGTGGTCAGAATTCTGGTGTATGTGCAGCAAAACCAGACAAGTTTCATGACCCTTTGACTTCAAATCTTTTTACTGAGTTGACAATACAAAATAAGAAGAGTAAGCACACTTCATCAGGCATAGCAAAACAGACCTGGGACCACTTATTCCTTGCTAGATCTTGTCACTGCTGCCTTTAATTGCTAATAGATGTGGGCACAGAGAACCATGGAATCCTTTTGGTTGGAGAAGACCTTTAAAATCATCAAATCCAACTGTTAACCCAGCACTGCCAAGTCCACCAGCAAACCATCTCCCTAAGTGCCACACCTGCACATCTTTTAAATGCTTCCAGTGATGGTGACTCAACCACTTCCCTGGCCAACCTGTTCCAATGCCTGACAACCATTTTGTGAAGAAATTTGTCCTTATCCAATCTAAATCCTCCTTGGCACCTGGTCCTTGAGGCTATTTCTTCCTGTTGTATCACTTGTTACTTGGGAGAGAAGATCAACACTCACCTTGAGACAACCTCCTTCTAGGTAGCTGCAGAAAGCTATAAAATCTTTCGTGAGACCTTACCATCCTTATCAACTACACCAAATCCCCCAGCCACTCCTCCTAAGACTTGTGCTCTAGACCCTTCAAAGCTTTGTTGCCCTTTGTTTGGATATGTGGCCACCTTTTCTTTGTTGTTATTCTGTAGGTAACTTTAAAGTAATGACTCTCACACGGGAAAAAAAAAAAAAAAAGAAAAAAAAAAAGAAATTGATACTAAATGAGAAAAACCTTTCAAAGACTTTTCTGAAAACTCAATCATGTAATTTTTAAAGTGTATGTTGTGTAAAGTGCCTATCATAATTGTTGCAAATGACGGTGAGATTTTCAGAAGGAATTTAAATATTGTTATATTAGTTGTGGGGTTTTATTCAACACTGTATGAACCCTTGTCTGATGATCAGTTAAGTTCATTTGCAAATATGAAGGAAGGGGAATGAGATGATTTAGAGAAAAACTGTATGATATAAATCCTTCTATTACATAATAGAACTAAAAATGTAAACTCAAGTAGCAGTGATTCAGGAGTTAGCAGTTCACATTTGGTCAATAGCAAAATGAGAAATCAAGATGATACAAACTCAGTATTTTTGAAGAACTCTTTTCCATCTGAAGCAAAATGGATTTGCTGATGCTAATGGGTGTTGTACTTGTACAGGGAATGAAGCTGGAGGCATTTTCTAAGTCATCCTCTATTTAATGGTCGCTACTGGTACTTGCCGTGCATGAGAGCAGATGTTAGATGGAAAGTCCTCTGTTTTGGCTGCTTTTTGGTATTTTTTTCTAGCCTTTCTTCCTATGATGTTTGTGCCAGTATAGACTTTTTATTAACTTCAATGGACATGGCATCATGACCTTACGTCAGAATTTTATTGAATCTTATTGGAAAAAATGTTCTCATAGACCTGAAAATGTTTTATATTTCAGAGAAAACAGGCTACATTAAAGTTGTGTTCAGAGAATGAGGAAGAAAACTTAAAAGTAGACTGTAATTCCTACAGATGGTACTTTCATTAATAGCAAGTGCTAGAAACGCCTTTGTGGTTTAGTTCTCACTTGATGACTGCAGAGAACAGTAAAGAAGGAAAGCATTTCTTTGCCAGGGCTGTTACTTGCTGGTCTTGTTCTATGAGTACAGCAAAATTTCTGGCTGGTCATATAGAAATGACTGAAAAATGTCTGTTTAATTAAGAAAAAAATGTCTGAAAATGTACCATATTCATAGCTCATATAATTTTAATATAGGCTCTGGGTTCAAATTTACATGCCTTTGTCACTAAGTTAATATGAGTGAAGGAAATAGCTTTTGCCCTGTTCCTCAGTGGGACTGTGCTTTCAAACCTATTCCAATTCATCATCAGTCTTGTACAAATTATCTTAGAAAGCCCAAGGAAAAATCAATGGGAATATTTCCCTTAGGGTCCAGCATGTTGATTGTAAAAATATCCATACTTAATACTGAGTTTATGCTTATATATTCACAACTGCACATGAAACAGAATTAGTGTATACATTCATATGGAGCTGATGATGTTGCAAGTGCTCGGGGTGCTGGTAAATTTGTAGAGATTTGCATTTACACCAAACTGTGCTTTGCACTTCTGACGAAGAAAAGGTATGTAACTTCCAGGGAATAGCACGTGTGCTCATTTGCTCACCACGTGTAAGAAGGCTCTGGGAGAGACCTTATTGCAGCCTTGCAGTACTTAAAGGGTTCCTATAAGAAAGATGGGAACAGACTTTTTAGTAGGGTCTGTTGTAACAGGACAAGGGATAATCATTTAAATGAAGAGGAAATTTTTTACACTCTCACAGGTTGACCAGAAAGGTATTAGATGCCCCATCCCTGGAAGCATTCAAGGTCAGCTTGGATGGAGGTCTGAGCAACCTGATCTAGTTAAAGATGCCCGTGCTCTCTGCAAGGGGGGGTTGAACTAGAGGGCCTTTAAAGGTTTCCTACAACCCAAACCATTCAATGATTATATGTGCAAATCTGATGCACTAGACTTCACAGAGTATATCGGATCTCTTGGTTTGAACTAGCTCTACTAACACTCTCATCTACTCTAATAACCCCCTAACTTTCATAGGGTAAATTACGAATGTTTGCAGTGATGGAAAGCATAAATATAAACCTTGACTGTGTCGTGCAACAGTGACTTCTTGTCATTCTCACCACCTGCATGGTCCTATAATGTACAATAACAGCTGGAACTCATTGTGAAATAAAGACTATACAGTTGGCTTTTGTGGAGCCCTATGTAAGTGTTGCCTAAATGCAATGTATGACATTTTACTGGTTGTTTTTTGGGGGAGTTTTTTTGGTTTTTTTTTAAAGAATGTAAAGCTTTTGCAAATAGTATTGCTATTTGCCTTCTACTAGGCTTAAAAATTGTCAGCTATAATGTTTCAATAGAAGATTATTCTCCTTTAATTGTTTAACTTAAATTTTGCTGTGGTGGAAACTTGGCCTGAATTATATCAGGCTGAAGGTCAAATTTTTTTACAAAGGAAGATGAAATTGGATTAAATTCCCTATTTTTGGAGAACCTTAGTAATGTTAACAGTCCTCTGCTTCCCAAGGTGAATTTCTGATGGCTATAAAGTCGTCCAGTCCCATCACCACTGCTGTCAGGAAGGAGTGCAGCAGTGGCAGGAGGGACTTCTAATTTGCATATGTAGTTTTAAATACATGACAGAATGGTGAAGGCAGTGGAAGATACAGATTTTCCACAATGTCCACCTTGTTATAGACTTCTGTTGCCTGGTCTTATTTCAGCCTTACAGGCACGGAGGTGTTGAATTTTGTCACTTTGAACATAGGTGTTTGATTGCTCAGAAGCTATGTAAAATTAATGACATCTTTAGGATCTCTTCCTTTTGGCCAAGGCTGCTATTTTGCACATGATGAAAAAACTATTTGCCTTCTAAACAGCACTCATATACCAGGCTCATGTGCTGAATCATGTGCTGAAGTCAGAGCACAGTTGTTTTACCACAAAGCAATCAGTTGGTTGCCTTCTTAGGCTTTTAGAGACATGTTTGCTACTCTTTGACCTGCTGGGTATCTTAGGTATTAAAATTCATGCTGTTAGAGCTTTATGGGAGATGCAGACAGGTGCCTGAAAAAAACGTCCCATTTATATCCAACTGAGAATTAGGGGAATTTCTTAGGAAGAATGCAGTTCAGAAGTGGCAGGCTTGCAACAGAAATCCCAAACTGTGTGCCTTGTGCTTTTGTTGCTGCGGCCAGTGTGATGTCTCTGTGGTGGGAGCTGCTCATGCCCTCCAGAAGGGATTGGTAACTGCAACTCGCTTGTCATGGATGCTGTGTCTGTTGAGCCCTGCAACTCAAAAGCATTGTTTATCAAACCAACCAAACAAGGGAATTAAAGAGATTATAGGCTTATAGTTGAGCAAGTGAAAGACAGAAAGAGTGTAATTGGAAAGAGGAATGTTTTGACAGCTTCTGCAGGTGGCAACAGACAGAAGGGAGGATTCCATTCCTAAAGTGTAACTTTTTATTAATAAGGATCAAAAAATTCTAGCAGCGCTTTTGAGGATTTGTCATGAATAGTATGACTGGATTTCTTTCTAAATGTTGGCTATGACAATTTTACTTGTAGATTATTTTTTTTTCATTTGTTTGGGTTTTTTTGTTTGTTTGGTTGGTTTTTTAATGATCCAGAACACATTCTGAGCAATGCCATTGTGCAAATTATGTACTAATTTTCAAAGCAGCACTGATTTGTTTTTGTAATGGTGTGTTCTTTGGAAGGATCAGGAGACTGGTATTGTCTCAGAGATTTTGCACTGTTGTATCACTCAGCAGTGTTTTCATATTCAGAATCATGTCTGAAACAAAATATTTAAACGGAAGATTGTTTCAGAATACTTATTTTTAAGAAACATATATATAAACATAAAAATAATACAATGAAGAATGTATTTTTAACATGCTTTTGGCTTTTGCCTTTTACAAACTAAAAGAATTTCCTTTGGGATTTACTTGTCTAAATCCATTTTCTCTCCAGCATATGAAATGACAGGCTATACAAAATGCCCAAATATTAATTTTTGTGGCATGTTTGTATATTCATCTGTCAACCTTCAGTGAATTTTCTGGTTTTCTATTAGCTTGCCCCAAACTGCTGGCAAGCTAAATTTCTCTAACAGGCATCAATTCACTGCATTAAATGCCTGTTCTGCCCTGCAAGATATATTGATTATTTTTTTCTCAGCAAAGTGACAAATACCATTTTCATGACAATAATAGAGATTGATTACGATTTTATGGAACAGAGAAGGAGCTGATATTGCTGAGAGAACCTTGGGGCTTATAAAAAATTGGAAAAAAATCATTTGAATTAATAAGGAAATTAATGAATTAATCTGTTGCTGATGAAGCTGAAGCATTTTTGGAACAATGAAAACTACAGTAAATGCATTGCTGAAATGAGGCAAGCTTAAATATATTTATGGCATCTGGTGTCTGAAATTACTTGGAGATATGCTAGTAATCCATTTTGAAGAGCTCAGACTCAAGTTTTGAGAATTTAAGATAATTTTTCGATAAGTTTAGGTATGAATGATCATGTACAGCTGAATATTTCAGTACTTCTCTAATCAGTGGAAGCTCTAAAATTTTCTACTGTATTCTTTTGCTGCAAAAGTTATTTCAAGAGTGTATCTAAAACTATCCAGCGGTATTTAAAGGAAGAGAAAGTGAAATTATGCCTTCATTAGAAAAAAGAATGGCTCTGACCTTTTAAATGACAGCTGTAGTGCCCAAGCATCTGGCAGACAGGTTGAAATTTTTCAAGGTGTCAGCTCTCTCTCTAGGGAAATGTCTTTGAAATGTCTCTATGAAAATGGTTGTGATTTTGTCTGAAGGTATTGTTATTTTCCCATGGGCAGTAAAATTTTAGTAATAGCATATCCACAGGGTTACTTGGAAGAGCAGTTGCCTTACTCTGCTTACGGATCTCACGTGAGTTTTACAGGACATGCACCTGGGATTTGTTGGAGTCCTGATGTCATTGGCTCTTGGCTGTAAATGATTTGTAGTGTGCTAGCAAGCATGTTTATGCTCCAAGAGGTCAGGAAATTTGTACTGCTAAAGATTTGGGCTCAGTATTAGTTTCCTTAAGTTTTCTTCTTCTTGAAAAGAGAACTCTGTTGAGGCTGTGATTAGTCTTGAGCAGAGCTGAAGAGGACCCTGAGAGTCCTTAGACCATCCACGGTGTGTGGCTCTGCCACTAGTGTCTGGTTTGATCCATGAGCAGGTGGGACCACAGCTGTGGTATAACACCAGTGTTCAGCCCTTTGAGACCCAAATTAGTGCTATATAGAAACTGTGGAGAACCTTGGAGCAGCACTTCCTGAAGGAACCACAGTGGCAGAGAAGTAGTAGGGACATCGCTGTGTCCTGCTGCATACCTTGACCTTGTTCCTTAAACCATAGTGAATGTGGGCTCTGTGGTGAACGTGGGCTTGGTGATCCCTCCACAGTACTAACCAGGTGGCCTTCCACAGAGTACTTTGGCATCTGATTTAGGCTATGCCCATGACAGTGCTGTCTGGAAGCAGCATCTTCAATGATGTATGTCAGTCCTGTGTTCCAGTAAAAAATGCTAAGTACAGAGGATTCCCATCAGCAGTCAGCGGGCTCTTAGCAGTGCTGTGCTTCCACACCATTTTGTAAAGCGGTAAAGTTCAGTGGGCATAAAATGGCGTCAGAAAATAAAAGTTAAAATACGCTCCGTGACTTTTTGCTGAAACAGAAAATTAGCCTGATTTGTTTATAGCAGACTAATTCTGTTCGACTGCTCAAGGCTAGGCAAATGTTTTGAAAAGTTATTTTAAATATTATCCACAGCTTGAACATATGCAATCAGGAAGTAATGTATTACCAGTGTAACAACACATAAAATTTCTCAGAGGAATGCTTGCTGAATTTTGTCTTACTGTTCTCATTTTGGCTTGATGTACTGAAAGAAGTGCTGTAGAAATTCTGCTTAAAACTGTGCTACGCAGATTCATATTTGCAATTAATTTGGAAATGTTGTGAGAGTTTTGAAAATGCTTCTTTATTTTAATTTCCACTTTTAAATATACATTCCTTTTAAATCACCAAAACTAAATATAATGCTTGCATGTGGTTGATAATTTAAATTATCATTGCAGTTGCTAATTTTTTAATATCTTGGGTTTGTAGTGAAGTCTTTAAGAATTCAGCCAGATTAGGGGCTGTGGGATGAAGCCCTACTTTCATGCAATAGGTGAAGGACTCTTAAATCAGTTCCTGGAGTCATTTAACGGTTACCAATTACTCCTGCATTGTAAACAATCAAAGTGCTTGTATCTGCAGGCAGTAGATAACCCGAAAATCAAATATATCAGCTCTGCCCAGATCCTTGAAGAGATTGTGCTATCAACCAAAAAAAGAATAAAAGATGTGATTGTAAATAACATTCACAGGACAAGCAGGTTAGTAACATTCATTTAAAAAATAAATAAAGAGCCACCTGTAGCATGTAGTTGACATTAATTGAATGTCTAGCAGAAAGCAAAGCCTTAACAAACTTGCAAGCTTGTACATATAGTTGGCTTTGTTCACTGATTCTTTTAGGTTATGGTTTGTCATCTTCTGATGCAGGTTTCCTTTATCCATTCCGTGCAAGAAGGCATAGCCCTTAACACCAATTCTTTCACAGGTTTTAGAAACCTCTGTAGTTCAGCTCTTTTCAGTAGTGGAATGAGTCCTAGCGTTTTTTTTCTTTCTTTCTTTTTTTTTCTTTTTTTTTTTTTTTTCTTTATGTAGGGGTTGTGTTTATGGCTACATGCATACCATAGAGATTTTACTTTAATACAAGAACTAATTGAATTAATTACTTGAACTGAACAGTGTTTCCTACCTGTTACTAACAGCTCTTTTTCTGATGTTGTTTCTTGAAGAAACAAACAAGAAACTGCCTTATACCTGTAATTGTTGATTGCTGAAATATTTCCTTGTATATCTAAAGACTAGACAAGAAAAGTGAAGATTTATATATATAACATTATTTAAAATGGCATCAGAATACTAGCAATTTTAGTGACAGACTTACTTAATCCTGTAGCACTGAAGTTATTAGAGCTTTGACTATTTAACACATATGCTAGAGCAGTACAACAGATTCCAAACCAGAAATATTGCAACAGATATTTTCACTGAGAAACCTATGTTGACCCTGCTACATATGAACGTCTGTGGTCACACTTTAAGTAAGCTTTTTTTCTTTTATTTCAAGGGAATGAGTCACTTTTGGTGGGAATACTTGGTAAATAAAATAAATGGAGAGGAAAGAGCAAATCTGTTTTTGCCGTTTTCTTGTGTCGACTCTTTTTGTTATTCTCCCAAAGATAGCTATTTAGTCCATCAGTGGATTTCTTTTTCCTTCCAGGCTGGCTTCCTGGAGGTTTCACTGTGGAGTAGCAGGTGTACAATTCCAAAGTGTCTTTACAAGTGGCTCAGCAGGGCTTCCTGTGCCGTACATTCACTGGAGACAGCTCATCTGTTTAATCCTTATGTTTTAGTCAACCTTTCTTATTATGCGGACAGGGCTCCCATGCTCAGCTGGATTTTGACTCTCAGAATGAATTGATGGAGCTCTTTGATCTTCACTGTGTATTGCATCTGTTTCATCTTTCATCTTAATGCATGATCTTCCTAACTCCTAGCTAGTGCTTTATTTTATTTGTTTTATTTATTTTTTCTAGAACCCATCAATTTTACTTTGTTCATTTTGGCATGCCTTTTTATGTGCAATGAACTTGATTGCAAGACTTTAGCATAATGATAATGGACTTGGTATGGGTCTTTAAAAACACAAGCAAAGACTCAGACAGCCACGTTTCTTTAGGGTTGGCACTTAGTGTTTTAAAACCTTAACCAGGATCATTAAATGAGATCTGTGTGATTCTTTACAAACTTGCAGATTTCTGTGCCTCGTGTTTGTGATAAATACCAAAGAATCACAAGATGTGACAGCTTGTATGTTTGGAGTAGCCTGCATCTGAGTATCGACACCTAGACTGTAGCCTGACACTTCAGGGGCCTAACACTAGAGCATGTATTAAAGTATATACCTTCTAAATTCTTGTTCAAAATTAAGCACCTTCGGTGCTGTTAAGCAGCGGTACTTTTCCTTAGCTGTAGGTTTATTCTGCTGTGGGCAGTTTTGATTAAAGACACTCAGAAGCTCCATGTTTTAGCTCGATTAAATAAGGAGTTAAAGTTAGGGTTTTTTGTTTTGTTTTCTTACTAAATTAAATATGAAATCCAGAAAGAGATTGTTACTTTTTCAAATGAGAAAGAGAAAATTTTTACTTTTTAGTTGAAGCTATGAACAGAACATTTTCTACCGGTATATTTGATTCCTACGCTTACAAAATGTAGTTTAGATTCCCCTCTCAAAGTTTTAAATTAGTGTTTAATATTAAGTAGGAGTGGCAATTTAATTTTTCTGATGATCATTAACACTAGTTACAAGAGCATTTTCAAGTGATCAAAGAGATTTTTGTTTGCAACTGCTAACATCTTAAGGAGACTTTGCTCACAAGAGGTTTCACTGCAGTCCGGCATCTTACATACATAGCATACTCAGAAAGTATTTCCTATTTTGCTCCATATGCTGGTCATATATTTGTCTTAGAACCCCTTTTGGAATAGGCGTCGCCTGAATGTTTTTCGTGGATATTTCTTATTTCTCAGGAGAGTGGTCCTTCTGCAGAACTTGGAACTCCCGATCAGGTATGCTGTGGCCTGAGCATGGGGGTTGTTACATGGTGGGGAGCCCCCAGATACAGCTGGAGAGGGATCCTTGAGTGATGCTTTGGTCAACTACATGTGATGCATTCAGTCATATTACATGGGAATCATTTAATAACTTCATGAAAGCAACATGTTTGAAAAAAAAAAAAAAAAGCACATATACTTCTAATTTTGAAGAAATAACATTTTTCCTTTTGAACTTGTTGGGCTTTGTTTAAAAGGAATATTTGGAAGGTTTGAGTACCCATGTTGTTTTCACATAAATACATTACATATAGGACAGTCATGTACTTCTCACAAGAAGTTTTGATGTGCATGTTTGAAATTGGCCTCAAAAAATGACTGATGTTAGGTTTGATTCCACTGTGGCGTAGGCTGATACCACTAATCCTAGCAGTAATTACTATAATGAAGAAGTAAAAGGGGCTCAATCTGGTGTGATAAAATATCAGTGATGCTGTTAAAAAAGGATAATTTGATAATTTTTTCATAGTATAATAAATATCTCCCCCATTCGTTCCCCCAGTCAAAACTGTGTAAGCTTTATAAGCTGTGTAAAGCTTCCCCCAATCAAAGAAGCAAGCTTCTCTTACTGTTGGAAATCCTTTTTGGTACAACTTGACATAAGACTCTGTAAGAACCTACTGCCCTCCAACACTGAAAATATTGGGTAACAGCCATTAATGTAGAATCCTAATGTATGTAATGTAGAGTTTCAGAGTATATAAAAAAGAAATTTAGATTTGGAAAAAAAAAATATTACTGACCCAGCCTCCTTGTTCTTTTTTTTTTTTTTTTTTTTTTTTTTTTTTTTTTTTTTTTTTTTTTTTTTTTTAATTTGCCTTAGGAGCTATTGCCTTTTAACTGCTCTGAAATTAATCAGGTGTAAAGTATTATCTGTCAAGAGATTAACTAATTGTATTGAAAGAAGCTCATTAAGTCAATCTGGAAAATTATTAAAATCCTGAATGTCTGTGTTGGGTAGTTTCACAATTTGAGACCTACCTTTGGAGAATCCAGACCCAACAAAATGTAACTACATTCACTCTTTTATGTTTTATTTAAAGAGTGAATTATAAGCAGATGATTTTTGTTTCTTGGGTTGCTGGTTTGTTGGGTTTTTTCCATTTTGTTCTGTTTTTTTTTTTTTAATTTCCTGTCAGTTGAGTCTTAGAGTTTATGTCGCTTTGATTGTATTGCAGATACAACCTTACTAGTGAATCAGGGTTTGCTTCTGCCACATTGTTAGTGTTTTACATGCTTTAATCTTTTTGCAGACAAAATGTATTATTTTAGGGGGGGCTGCATCAGTGCTAAGTGCATTTTTTTTTTTGGGGGGGGGAGGGAAGTACTAGATAGTCCAAAGCGATACTAACAGGCCAGTATATTTTCCACAACATATTTTATGATTACTGTCTTCAGAATAAATATTTGTTTAATTCAGTTATCATTTCATTCTGTATGTGCATGTGTCTGTCTTCCATTACAGTTCCAGTAATGTGCAGATAGCAACTTTCAGATAGGAGAAACCTCTGTTTGGGAATGAATTTCTGCACATTATTTTCTTGTCAAATATTGCAAAACTTGTCTTTAGGGAAAAGCTATTGCTGGCTCCTGGAGTCACAGGTCTCAAATGTCTCACTTGACCTCATGAGGGTCTCTCTGAGACAGTGCTTTATATAGGAAAAATATTAAAACCATGCAAGGTTTTTATTGTCTCATATTTGCAGAATTGTACAAACAAAACTCTTTGTTTTGTTTGTACACAAACAGAACAGAATTCTTAGTAGTCTGAAAGCAACTGAAGGGCTTGCCATTTTTGTTGTTATTGTAAATTGAGATAGATTTTTTTTCATATTTCAGCTAATTTTTACTTCCCCTGTTCACATGAACTTAACTTATTTCACAGAAATGTTGTCAGTTACTTACCTGTGCCACCAATTTTTGTCATTCTGCGGCACAGGAGAACTGTACTGAAAACTTGTCTTATGCATTGCATTAGGCCAGCCTAACATGTCAGGTACTAAGTAAACTTTCATTCCATATGTGGGCAAAGTTTAGAAGAGTATGCTAGGAAAAAATTGCTTAATGCTTGCCCCTATGCTTTACCCTGGACACCTGCTACTGGACATCATCAAAGGGTGGGTGCTGGATTTCCGAGCCAATGTATATATTCTTGCTGATCAGTTTAAAAAGACTTATGTGTGTTACAGAATAACAGAACACTGGTGCAAGGAAATGGGAGTGGTAAGGAAAAAAAATTTTTGCAGCTTTCAGGCTCACCTTCAGCCATTCACAGCAGAATAGAACAAAAATCCTTTAGTTCACATGTACTAACAGTGTTACAGCAGGATAAAACAGAAGCTGTTTATAATGGTGCAGGTGGAAAAACTGGTATGTTTTTGTTTTTCTTTTTCTTTTCTTTTTTTTTTTTTTTTGACACTTTCTAGACTGCAAGCAACATTGGTTTTCTTGCAATGCATTAATATTTCACCTCTATTCAGACTGTGCTAAGAACTGACGCAACGTGTGGCCTCTTCACATCTGCCTTGTGGCACTTCCTCCTCAAGAAGCTATGCGTGACCTTTGCAGACATTGTTCTGCACTATGAAACTTTATGGCTTCTGTCTTTTCAGTGGAGTATACATGCAGTTTGTGATGCAGGCTAACGCTCGATTTGCACTGCTAAAAATAACATTTAAAAACCCCCAACCACCTGTAACATTTTTAGATGTATATAATGTGCCAAAATGAGAAACTATGCCATAAGCTGTCTGTAGCTACATGTGTTCTTGGGATAAGAGGGGAATCAGTGAGTGAGAGGTTCAGTGTGTCACCAAGCCTTCCAAGTTCCTGATGTCAGAAGGAGGTTCACCACAGAAGGGACAGTGCTTCTTGGATCCAGGCTCTACCACATGTGCACCATCCTGCACTGGCTTTGTGCCCTTGTGTTGCTTCTTTCCTTCTCCTTGTTTGTGTGTTGTAGCACACAACGAGGAGGCTCCTTATTAATTGGCAGCCACTGAACATTAGAAGTTAATTTAAAAGCCCACTGGATTACAATGTGAAGAGTATTCCTTTCATTACATTCCCCATTATTTTAAATGTACAATTTACATATATTACTGCTTAATTTCACTTAGTTTTTTTAATGAGGTACTGAATGGAAGATTTACAGGTTTTAATAGAGTACAAATGCAAGGTTTATTGAGGCAGGCACACTTAAGGTTAAGCTTATGATGAATAGGTAGGCATAATTAAAAGTAGATGCATTTATCTCAGGCTCAGGTTGTGAAATACAATTGGAGCTATTGATCAAAACGTTGTAGATTTTTTTTTTTAAATTTTAAAAATCCTTTTTCTGTGCTTCCTTCAAGGGTTTGGCTTTGGGTTTTTTGTTGGCATTTTTCTGTGTCCAGTGAATGCAGAAAGTATTGTGGAAATCCTGGAGTAATCTTGTCTTTATCAGAATAAACCTCTACTCTGAGCCAGAACCACCATTATTATGGTCATGGATAGTGGTATTTTAAACTTCATGTGCTTTAGGGTAATTGTGGGCTATTCTTTGCTATACCTCACTCCCTGTTCAGGAAGCTTTACTTTTATCTGACCCTCAGTTTACTCTTCCTTTACTTCTCACTTTCCTTTTCTCCTTGTATATCGGGTGTGTTGTTTAGTTGCCTCCTCAGAGGTCTTGCTGTACTTCCTTCTTTGTGTATTCCCTTTGATACTTCCTTTTCTCTGAACCTCTTATATAGATGATTTGGTAATTCTCCTCTTTTTGTCTCAGTGTAGGGGTGGAAAAAAAGAAAAAAATGGCTCATTTTTCAGATGGTTAGCAAGATGAGGGCCACACCACCCAGAGGAGCTGCCTTACCCTACTGGAAGAATTACACGTAATTCATGTAGTTGAGTGAATATTGTGACTTTTAGTACTTTTTTTGCTTTTACCTTAGCCAGCTCATAGATCAATGGAATAATTCAAGTTGGAAGAGATGACAGGAGGTCAGCTAGTCCAACCTCCAACTCCAAGACAGGTTAAAACTGGATTCAGACCAGTTTTGTAGTCTCCATGACAGCCAACAGAGAGAGCAGTACATCTGTTGGACGAGTCATTCCACCAATATCTAGCTACGGAAATAGGTATAATAATTCATGCTTAGCAGATCCCTGTTGTGCACTTCTTCATCCTGGTGGTAACAGAGAAGAGCATAGCAGAGCAGCCTAGTTGCCTTTTTTAATAGCTGACAGAGGGTGAGATTAATTCTGTATTTTTCCACAGTGAGCTCTGAAGTAATGAAAAAGTGTGAAAGAAACACCTGACGTATTTATTGAAAATGGACAAATGCAAGTGCTTCTAGGTACCAAGTTCGATCTTTCGTTCCTTTTACTCTTGAATAACTTTTAATCTGTACCTGTCAGAGACCATCCTGTTTGTTTACCAGGTCTGCCAGCTCAAATCTCTTCTGACAGCTTAGAAATCTGGTCAGTTCTATGCTGGTGACTGACTGGAGATGCTGTGTACATGGATAGCCTTATGTATCTGATGTTTTGGTTCACCTTCTAGAAAACTGAATCAGATGTTTCATCAGACCCCTATTTTTGTGTCCTTCTCAAGTCCCTCAGTCATTTCCTGTGCACAGTTATTTCCTCATCTTAAAACTGTGTGTTAGGATTTAGACTACTTCATGTTTAAAGGCTATAAAAAAAAAGTAGTGACTTGAGTATAGTAATAGAAATGAGAAGGAATAATGCACATAGGACTTTCTTAACTTCCAAGTAAAATCCTGTGCCAGCAGATGTTTTAATACAGAGAATCAGTCATTTTAGTTGGGCTAGCACTGAGTTTTCTAACTGTGTGTCTGCCACTGCGTTGGTGACAATATGGTGTGGAGGTACTTGAGTCTCAAGTCTCAACTTGTTAACAGTTTGGATGTGGGTAGCAGAACTCTGCAAGGCACAACCGGTGCATTCTTCAGTATCTGCCTGAGAAGCTGTGTGATCAGTCATCCAAAATGACTGGTGTGATGACATTACAGGAAGTAATTTATTTTCCTGCCACCATCTTTTCCAACAAAGACCAGAAAGCAATTAGTTGTGTTTTGACCAACAGTGAACACCATAAAGATTCCTGTATTTGGTCTTGTAAACTTCCCAAAGGAGACAGTTACATAAAAGAAAAAATTGACTTCTGAAAGGCAAAGCAGGTTCTTGCGGTACTGTATTTTTAAGAGAGTGAGGTTAGGGTATAATTCTTACTCCTCAAGCTGCTATTTTGTAACTGCCACAGTTTTTTGTTTGGATTGTGAAAATATTTTGATCGTTTGGACTTGGAAAGTGTGAAAATTTTATCTGAATTGTATGTGAAAATTCTGAAGAGAAAAAGCATTCTTTTCAGTGGATTTACTAAGAAGCTTACTTTATGCTACCAAGTCCAGAAAATATTCTTATTCAAGACTGAGTATTGTTGTATACTACCTTTAATATTAAACTAGCTTTAAATTAAGTTGAAGTAAACATAGGATCACACTTTCTGAAAAGATGTGGTTTTGGAAAAGCAGTTGTTAGTCCAAATGCTAAGGCAGCCAGTGTGTGAATCCATCAATCCAAAAATGGTCCTTAATGCTTTTCCGTGTATAATTAGTTAAGAGGAACTGTCAGTGGGCATGTTGAAAGGTAGCAAGTTGGTTTTTGGTTGGGTTTTTTTCAGTTGGTTGAGTTGGGTTTTTTCATTTTGTTTTTTTGGGTTTCTTTGTTTGTTTGTTTTTGTTTCTGTATTTTTTTACCAGAATGAATTATTAGGATGACATTTATTCTGTTGTAACCTTTCGTTCTACTTTATATGAACTACCTTCCAGTACTTTGCAGTGTATTTGGATCGTAAAAAAATGTGTTACTGCAGGAGCACAAGATTGTCCAATGCTGCCGTAAGTGAAAAGTGGTCCAACATTGCTGTAAAATAAGTACTGCCATAAATGAAAAGCTCAAATACATTATTGGCTTCTAGGATGAGGCTAAAATGAACTACGAACTCAAATTTTGTTAGGATGCTTTTCTATTTTGGGCTTATAATGTATTTTTGTGTTTAGCCTTCTCAAAGTGTAGTCTTCACTAGTTGGGATTTATTGATGATCAGGCTAGTTGAGAGGAAGATGTATACAGAGAAGCCCTTAATGGTAGCTAACTGCTTCTGTGGGCCCAATTAAGACTATCCAACTGTGAAACACAGTCCCCTGAGTAACAGTGAAGTCAGATTGCCTGGGATTTTTGAGGTGGGGGGAAGTAGGCCTGAAATAAGAGGAGCTGGTGGAGCTGTGAAGAAATCAAATATTAAAGTACAAAATTTCTCAAATTGTTCTCATAAAGGAAAAAAAAAACCAAACAAAAAACAGCAAACCAAAACCAAACCAGAAGACCCCCCCAAAAAAGAAGCAACCCTTAAACTTTTGGTATGTGGTATTAATACAGGTTGAGGTCAGCTTTACGTATGCACCACCTTCTAGACTTGATGCCGTAGTAGCTGTGCCTGAGATCTGGATATGTTGTTGGTCCAAAATCAATCTTGTCGCTCCTCAGAAGGCAATGAGAGATAATAAGTACTATTCACCTGATTGCCTTCCTGTTCTGAGACAGCTGGTGACGCTTGTCTTCCTGATAACCAGGAGTTTCAGATCTAAGGCAGGGATAAAGAAAAGCTGGGAGCTTGCTGAATCTAAATTTGACAGTCGATGGCTGTGTAGAGGGTTGGAAGGGATAGAATCTGTGACACGTATAAGAAAGGAACAAAATTTATCTGCTCTGGTTTCAATGATTAGATGTCTCTTTGTCTGGCTTTCTTACAGTGGATGATTGATTGTACCCGCCAGCTGGCTAATATCATAATTAACAAAGTTGCTACCATGTCTGAGAAGTTTAATCGGAAAAATTGCTGGCAGTATGATGCCATTGTCACAGAGATCACAAGCGCTGCAGTGTCGACTTTTGTACTGGTGGAGCTGCAGGACGATGTAGATGTGCTGAGAAGTCGTTTGCTGGGATAACTAAAGGTATGTTTCTCTCCCCATACATTTCTCCACTGTTTGTTCTTTTGAAAAATGAACTAGATGGTCCTTTGATGGTATCTTTGACTCCAGGCTGCCATGTGAAGCGATTCTCTCCTATCTTAAAGCAGTTGCAATAGCAATCTAGAATATGTTTTATCAATGCATCAAAAGGTGAATAATTAAAACCATAGTTCAGTGCTACTCACCCTTATTAAGTGGTCTTCACTGTCTTGCCAGGTGGTTTTTGTAAAAAAACTACAGATGTGTGTTTTTTCATAGGTAATTTTCTCAATTGGAGGAACTGCAAATGCTGTTGACAGTCTGTATTCTAGGAACTCGTAGTTCAGTTTGGCTTTATGTTTCATAACATTTTTTTTCATTCATTACTTCAAGTTAGAATGTAATTTAAAAGGAAAAACAAACCAAACCCAGAAAACCACCCCATGAGAAACTCCGCATTCTTGCGTTCTTAATTCAGCGTTAAAAATATCTTGCTAAAATACTCACTTTCGTATATGCATATTTGTGTCTGTCTGTGTGTGTGTCTGTCTGTGTGTGGGAGCAGCATCGGTGCTGTTAGCTGGAGAGCCACTTCCCAGCACCTTTGTAAAATATTGCCTGAGAATCTCACTTATTCCTTTTGTACGTTTACCTAGTTTTCCAAGTTAAAAATGATTCTGCTGAGCTCTTCTTCTCTTCAGCTGTATTTTTACCTGCGTGTGTGTGCTCTGTGTGGTAGTTCAGTTATGCTCTGGAGTATGTGTTGAAAATGCCAGCCTGACATATTGCTAATGAGTGTGCATATTGACAGTGACGGGGGCGTGTGTCTGTCTGTGTGCCATATATTAAAACAAAAAGAGGAGAGAGACGGAGACAGAGAGAGACAGAGAAACAGAGAAGGAAATATTGAGATGGGAAAGAACAGTTTATTTACATTACGGTATGTCAAAATGTTATTATGGCTAAAAAATCCATTTTAAATAGACATGTGATGGCAGACGGTTCCTTCTCTTTCTTTCAGGAGCTAATATGGCCATGGTAGGAGAATAAGGGAGCCCCATTTATTTTGGTGGCATTAGTATTTTTCTGCCCAAGTAATTTTTACGTTTTGTTACTGGTTTCTAAAATTTGGGAAATGAATTGTTTGCATTATGCTTCTGCTCCGCAGTGCTCTCCCTGAGTTTTCTGTAGCTCTTCTCTGTATCTGTACAGGTAAAATAGTTCTGAGCATTCAGGTGAAATTGTTACAGTAGACTTTTGAAGGAAGGAATGTATTGCTGGATAGATAGTACAGCTGATCTTTATTTAAAAACAACAAATTTGTGGGATGCGCTCTTTTCTTTTTTACGATTTTCTGTTTAGAGTTAAATAACTGTATAGTTTTGAGCTGATATTGTTGCAATGGTAATTTAAAACTAATCCTAACTTGAATTTTTTCAGAGAGATTTTAGAGTTCTCAGTCAGTTAAATAGCAGAAGAATTATTTTTCGTTTGTAAATCAAATTGGAATTACCAACTAAAATACTGTTCTTCTTTATATCTTTTATTTGCTAACAGGCTGTGCCTCAAAAGAGACTTCTGTTTTGTGAGGCCAGAAAAATATTCCTAGCATCATTATTATTCCTATTGTCAGTAACCGATTCTAGGTTTTAACTTATGCTTGTAAATCTATTGCTATTCAAGGGCTGCTAAGCAAAATTAACAATCTATATTTTGTTTTGAATAGAAAATGCTGTGCAGAGGGGCAAAATAGATTAGTATTGTGATTGCAGACAATAGGGAAGATTAAGTAACTAAACCAGTATATTGTTGTTATAAACTAAACCTTGTAATATTTTGTGTAATTGAGACTTTGTGCATTGTTAGAACTCGGTTGGAGTATCAAACGGTTGTGAGGATTAGAGCAGACAACTAAAGCAATGTCACAGTAGATATGGCTGTTTTTTAACAGGATTATCTTCTGAGATGTGTAGAAACAAGCTCTTGTAATAGTTTCAGAGGAATTAATAATTTTAGTAAAATCTTAATGGCATATGTGCTAATGTAAAGAGTTACAAGATTAGTGATGCATTCTTTTGCATGGAAATAAGAATATAATAAATGTCCTGCAGGTGACTGAAGCTACTGCATTTTTATTGGAGATTAAAGTTTGATTGACCTTTGCTGAGGTGATTAACCCTTCTGAAATTAAAAGCCAGCGGTAAATTATTCTGTCCAATTTAAATGCAAACACAGAACGGTATGCTGTGTCATTCAAGTGTAAGAGAAAAAAAAAAAAAACAACTTTTAATTTTCCTTTTGCACTCAGTGAGATGTGATTGCAGACGGCTCGCAACTGGGCTCTGGTAGAACTGGCCAGTGGCAACCTGCCTTTGCTCTACTTGTCACTGCTGGAGCAGCTGTGCCAGGGGAATGCCAAACTTGGGAGCAGTAACAAGCCCTCACATCGAGGAATGTCAGCAGGAATGCACGGAGGCACATCAGCGAGGTAAGCAGTGAAAATCACATTGGATATGCTTTGTCTGGTAGCATAGACCTTGAGTCGGCTGATGGGTGCAGGAGCGGGCAGCATCACCCAGGTGAGGATCCCTGTTCCCGCTTGCCAGACCCCTCTCTGGAGCTGTGTTGCTTGTCTAAATGATCTTTGGCAGAGTTAGAAGTAAAGCTGCATCTTTCTGCTGGTTTTTCCCCTCTCCCTAACACTCAAAAAGTCGGGTTTACGAGCCTGCAGAATTGTACTTTTTGTCTGGCAGAGCGCTTCCTCAGGAACGGGCTAAGTGCAGGTGTGCAAATTGTTGCTCAGCTTAAATGCTGCAATTCCAGCCCTTCCTTCTAAATGTGTGCAAGGAGCTTATTAGGTTGGAGCCGGTACGTCATGCTGGATGGGTAGGATCAGGACACAATCTTAGCAGTTGACTAAAACCCTTGGGGTTACTTGCATATGTGAAGTCATGCAGGTCGTCCTCAGAGCCGCTGTGCCTGCTATGTTACTGAGTGGCCTTTGAAAACCTAGGAAGTTAATTTCCAAGAGATTTTATAATTCTGTTTCACATTACAATCGGTATATATGTGTGTAAACTTTATTTATTAATATTAAATTGGAAAGACCTCAGCGATACGGTTGCTGCATTTTTTATGAATCTTTCATTAAAAGTTGAACACTTAGTTATTCTTCCCAGAGTATCTGCCTCACTCTGTGGGTTTTTTTTAACAGAGAAATGAATGTCAGGGCACTGGTTTGTTTTGCAATGAATTACACTTAGTTTTCCCAGATTTAGGAGATCAGTGTGCTCTTATAAAAGAACTATACTGTCTAAAAGCAGTTCTGGAGGATTGTAGTGACTCTGAGGTCTTACCTTTATACTATCTAGAACCATTACAATTGATTCCATTTCAAATTCACATAGTTGTTTGCTTTTTGTAAAAAATGATATATTTATTAAAAGCCTTGCACCAAATTAGCAGTAAATTAAAAGTAGTTTAGTGACTTGAGATTGGTTCAGTTTGCACAAACCAGCTCTTGAAGCATTGCTGTCTCTTTCTTTCATATGCTGGTCCAGGGAGGGGGGCAAGTGGATCAGTTCTGCACCCAGGGTTTTTTGAATCAAACTACCAGTTCATTTTTTTTTTTTTCTTCCTATCTCTGAGTCCACCTCTGTGACACCACCTGAGTCCACCTCTCAGACCACTTGAGAAGAGATAAAAAGCTATTTGCAGCCTTTTCCTTACATGCAGCATCAGTAGTGTTGGGAACTTGGCTGAAGGGCAGAAGGGCTGCTGCAACTCTCTGGCCTTGAGTGTGTTTCCTGCTGAGAAAATTTCTTACTCTATCATGCAGCTGCAGAGCATTAAGATGATAATGAATGTACTATCTGCATTCCATATTCAGTGTTCCTCACTTTTCATCAAGGAAGACTTCCTATTGCATCTGTCAAGGTAGGGAAGTCCAAGGAATTGCAGTTCAGAAACTAGGGACCCTGAGGTAGTGGCTCACTTCTGTCTTGTCTTTTCATTTACACATTAAACAGCCTTCAGAGAAATGGGCTGCTGCTTCTGGGACCCAGTGAAGAAAGTGAGGTAATAGATAAAAGCTAAACTTGTGGTGGAGCGACCTAAATGGAACAGCTGGCAAAAGTATAGAGAGGATCCTCCAGGGTACTGAATTATACCTTCAGGCTTGGATTAGTAGCATGTTTAACAAAGAGATCCATTTGCCAAAAAGATCTCTGCCTGATTTTTAATTATGGAACTATTGCTTCCTGCAACATTTGTAAATTACTGAGCTTTTTTTGCTTCTTGTAAGGTACTCTTACTCTTTTAAGAGTACTAATTGTTGGCTTTGGGCTCTAGCTTCTGCTTTTCTCAAACTAAAATTTCTGCATGTTCTTGATGTGACCCTCTGACTACTAGGGATATGAAACATTTCAACAGTTTATAGTTTATGAATAATGAGAGTCATGCTCTATAGATTAAATAAATACAAACTCTAAAAATCTTTTGGTTTGCTTATAATCCTAGAATGCTTTTGAGTGCTTGGAATTGGATGAAACTCTTCTTTAAATTGAGGAAAATGGTATTTATATGATCTTTTTAGTCATACATGTCTATGATACTTTAGCTTACAACAACATGTGTGTAGCACCCAACTTTTTTTTTTTCTTTTTCAATTTTACAGTGGTCTACATCCCACTGCATATTTTACAGTAGAGCAATGATAGAGAGGGAAAAAATATCAGGGCTTCATATGTGAGAAATTCCTGTTGTGCCAGTTAATATTCATAGAACATTTTCTTTTTTGAGATATCTGTTATGCACTTGTCTATTATCAACCAAGATTGCTGCATATTTATAAAATCTCAACATACACTAAAAAAATTCCATATTGCAAGAAATACTCATGCTCTAGCATGATGTAAGGTTTTCAAATGGGTGGTGTGTCAGGACAATTCATGTTGAAATAATGTGTGCTGTGTATGAAGAGATGCTCCTAAATGTGTCTGTTTGTATTTAGTGATATAGTCAGTCAAAACAGACAGGACAGCATAGTAAAGTATTTCTAGAAAGTCTGTTGGAATACTTACTGTATCTGGCTGCTTTAGGCAAAAAAGTTCTTACAAGGTGTGTGTGTGAGGCTAGGATGTTGCCACTTACTCCCTACAGAATATAACATCTAAAATTAAGACTGCTGGTCACTACACCTTCTCTTTTGCTTCCTCAAAAAAGTGTTTACCAAGCAGGAAAAATTATTTCAGAGACAGGTGACATAATATTGTTTTGATGATATTCACTGTAGATTGATGTTAATAAGCAATAGGAGAGATTAGACAGCTGCTTAGTGTGTGTTATGATGCATAGCTGAGTCTCTCTTGCAACAGAAAAATGGAAAAAAATGGAAAAAGGTGAAATTATATCATTTACCATTGACCCCAGTGAGGAAGGCATAGGGAACTGCACAAAGGTGGTCTGTCAGTGTGTTAGAAACGGTCTTGTTCAGCATTCTAACGTTGCACTCCATTAGCAATGGTCATTGTGATTATTTGAATAGAAAATACTTCAAAATTTTATTTCTTCCACAATTTTTATTTTTGTTCTGAATTCTCTGACAGTATTCTCTCAATATTCTACTCTGTCAATAGATAAACAAAAGTTGGAGATTTGATACCCTTTAAACTACAGAATATGTTCAGCAATTTTCCTTTATTTTTCCATAATAGAACAATCACACTTTTGTATACAAACAAAACTTTCTCAATAGTAGTACACATACCATACTGTGTAGGATTGCAAAATCCAGTGCAGGTTCAATAGTTATAGAGAGTTAGACCTAGGAAATTTTTATTCTTTACATTGAAGCTCTCAACAAAAGCTTCCATGTTGCAAATCTACACATGATGAAAATGTATTGTATATCCCTCCCCAAGAGCTACCCTGAAATCAGGGCAGAAGACACATCCTGTCTAGTCTGACTAAATGTATTATACTAGTTAGGAAGTAAAATTATCTTGTCTTACTTGTTTGCTTGCGAAGAATAAATGAACGGGAAATAGGCAAAAAGGGTAGATTCGTTCTAGTCTTATGTTAAAAATCAATAATTGCCTAGGCATTTTTTTCTGTCGGTCTTACAATTTATGGAAGATTAGCTACAAGTTGATAACTGCCTTTTTCTGTCTATCATCAGGCTTATGTGGTTTTTTGAAAGAGTGCATAAGAGAGAACTGAATTTGAATAACTTGAATAGCTGCATATGAAAACTCTTGGAGTATAACCTTACAATGAATATTTCTTCTTTCTGTTTCAATAGGAATGTTTTGGGGTTTTTATGAATATGAAGGTTCTTGCACTGATTAAATGTTTTTCATAGGTTTTAGAAGGTTTCAAATTCTGTTTTGGGGATGAGGGGAAGGAAAGAAAAGGATGTGAAACTTGTAGTTCTGGTAAAACTTCATAGGTGAAGGTGGAATGTTTTTGCAATATTTACTACTTTATATTCTTGAAATGGGTGGTGAGAGAAATTTCTAGAAGCTTTTCTTTAAAGTAAACTAAAATATGCCTTCTTTAAAGAAACTAAATTGAAAATGAAGCCAGGGAATTTTTATTAAAAACTGCCTGACTGGAAATGAGAACAAGCTGGACCATTGTGTTCAACAGTTCAAAAAGTGATTGAAGAAACATTAACTTTTAAAGTCTTACTTGAATAATCACTAAACCTTTAGTCAGAAATGAATCCACTTTTCCATGTGGAAACAGTGAGGAAAACATTTATATGGAAAAATATAGTTCAATTTCTGAAAATACAGACCAATTAGTGAGACTTAATTTAGGTATTTGTCACTGAGTATGCATCATGCATATATGTTAGAGCTGATTTACCATTATTTCCTTGTCTTATTTGCAAAAAGAGACTCCTACTTATTGAAATATTACTGAAGAATCTAGCTTTCCCCACAAATTACACACTTTTTGCATAAATGTGCCTAATTACCTGAATTCAGTTTTGATTAGCAGTGTTAATTGATGCAGCTGTGGATGGGCTCTGTTTACCTAAATTACCATGTGCAAACAGCAATACGTCTGAAAGTGAATATGCTAAACTGAAAATACTAATTAGCTAAGACAGATTGTTATTCAAGTCACATCTCAGAGCTTTTTAATGAAAGCCTGAATGTGTCAGGGCTTTATGATATTCAGACAGAAATGTCTATATTACATATGATTTCTAAATTTAATTCCTGGGAACAGATGGGATGTCGGCCGGGGTTCTTCTCCATCGCTTCCAGTATTAATGTGAATATTTTACTCTACTGGAGATGTTTTTGACTGTGTGTATGTGAAAGAGAAAGTGTGTGAGAGAGAAGAGGGAGGAACTCATTGTGTGCATTGACAATGTGCCAGCCAAGCATCTAACTGGTCTATTTTTGACCGACATATTTGCAAATTATAGCCACCTACTTTCCCAGAATGAAGATAAACAAACTATATTGCAAATTTAATACAGACAGATAGTAAGTATTATAGAACCAGGTAACAGAAAGGTTAAACAGATCTCAGTAATGGAGAGATCTTTCACAACAACAGAGATTTTTTGTTTTGCAACGAATAAAAAAATGTCAGTTTTTTATTTAAAAGGAGGATTGGGCTTCATATTTCAAATTGCTGTAGAAAGGACTGTAATTACATTAAGATGTGTTGTGAAATACAAATACAGATCAGTTTCTCAGGCTATTTAGAACAGTACATATTTTGGTTTTCAGATAGTGCACTTAATCCCTCTTTATAATTCTTTGAGGCAAAACTGTAAATAAGTTTGAAAGTAGTATAAAAGAGTATCTAGAGCATTTGCATTGACTTAAGTGTTCTTAATATAGATCAGCAGCTGTAACATATATACCCAGTCCTCAATCCATTTATTCTTTGCTTTGGAGCTTAAATATTCAGAGGTCAGCTCCCATGTGAAATTCAGTAATTCCAACAGAAGCTTTTCCCACAATGTCCTGTCAAAATGCAAAGCAAGGATTATAAGTACTGTGCCTAACTATACTAAAATAATAGTTACAGTCATAATGTTCTATTTACTATTTGGACAGTTCTTGTATAGATGTTCTCAAGATATCTGTTACAGTCCTAAGCAGCTATGGTTACATGTATATAAAGTGTCAAATCTTTTGACATAAATTCATCAGAATCTATTTTCTTGAATGTGTGTGAGACTCCTTTGGCTCTTATTCCACAGTTATGGTGAACAGAATTTGTGCTGCTTACTTCCTTTGGGGAACACAATAATTTTTCAAAAGGTTCAATAGATCTGTTTTCATCTAAGTTGGCATGTAGAGCTCATGATATTTTCTGCAATTATCTAAGCTCCTAAGCTTTATACCTGAATCCTTTAGTTGTGCCCTCTTGTACTTCATTGGTGTGGGCTTTTCAGATGGAATATATTCCTAAATAAATCCACCACAGATGCCCTCATTGTTCAGCTGACAATTAACTCAGGCGAAGCAGTAGAACAGCAGTGGTGCGAGTCAGGTTTGGACCTCTATGGTAAAAGGATCACTTCATTCCTATTACATTTGCAAAATATGACTGATCCTGTATAATCAACTTTCTCTTCAGTCCTGACATATGACCTAGTAAAGAGCTTTTATCCTAAATAAATCCTATTTATCAGGAGTCCTGAGTCATAAAATGTTTTGCTAGACCATTTAATGACAAGTACTCCACCACCCTCAATAGAGCTTGACTTCCTTATGCAAGCTGTAGCTGAAAGAGTAAATGAGAAAATGAACGATCACCTTCCAGAGCACAGAAGTGGGAAAGAGGCTGACAAAACCAAACTTGTTGTAAGATGGAGTTAAAAAAAATGAGAAATTGCATCTGATGACTGCTTTAATGAATAATATGCTGGGATAAATGATTCAAATCCAAGCTCTTCTGGGAAGGTGATGCTCTTCAAATAGACTAGTAGATGAAAGGTTAATCCATTGTTCAAAAGAATCTACCAATGCTTATTTTTCAAAAAAGATAGCGTAGCAATATCCACGTAAAGATCTCAAGAAAGCCAGCAACTGATGTAGACAATCTCTCCAAACTTTGACCTTTACTCGCTCATCATTTGAGAACAAAATCAGTGAGAACCAAGTGCCTCTGTTGTATTGGCTTTCAGCTTTCAAAATAGGAGTTTAGGCCAAAATCTTAGTGGCAACTAGCAGGTGAACAGAGAACATACCAAACCCAAATAATTTTTCTACTTCCCTATAACCTTTAATTCAGTCAGTTGATCAGCTGTTCCTTAGACCTCTACATGATACAGCTACAAAAGTTGGCTTAGCATTGCAATGGCTTCTTGTTTCCACCTAGCACACTAAAGGTGTTCTTGACATCTTCTGTTGCCCAACAGCTATCACCTGCTGTGTCCAAACTATGCATTCTACAATTCATGCATGTGATTGCTTAGTAAAGAGGTGCAATAATGTAAACAAGGTTGTAACAATTTTCAGCAATAACACTGAGAGGTCATCATATTGCTATGGAAAATAGATCACTTTTGGTCTACTGGAACTGAAGTGTGTTAAACCAGAAGATATGAAAACTACAGATGTGAGCACAAAACAATGAACATCCTAAGTATACAGGAGATTTGGTTCTGATTAAACTCGTGTAACACAAACTGCAGATGTGAACGAAGGAGGAAGAAAAGAAAAGGAAATTCTAGCTCATCTTCACTCAACACTACCTTTGCAGGGCTTGCATCCTCTCATCATTCAGTGACATTGCAGCTCTGTTTAGGGGAAAGTCCATCTAAGAATACAAGCAGTTTCTGGCACTACTTGTATGTATCCTTGTTTTCAGCTCATCTGTGTCACTCCTTCCTCAGTTCATGTTGAATTTCATTTTACTCTTCTACAGCAGAAAGTCCAACTCTCTCTTCATTTTCTCCTTAAATGGTCTTTTCTTTTGCTGCATGTGATCTGCATTTTTGCAATTCTTGTCACGTGGAGGTGGCTTAGAAGGAAAGATGAGACATTGGAGTCTGTGAATGAGATGTGTGACCATACACATTCATCCCCTCTCTTCTGGTATTTCCACTGGATTCAAGGTTCCTGCTGTTCCCAACTCAGTGCAATGTTTCTGGTCTTCAAAGAAATTAATGTGCCGGTGTTGGCTCTCTTGGCTACCTCTTTGACTTGCCAAGGTACTTCGCAAAACAAGGAGCATATTATTGCTGTGTTGACAAATCTCTTAATAGACTGAAGGTTGAAAACCATCTTACTTCTGTTTTATTAAATAATATTTTATGGTTTTTTTTTTTTTTAATCTATCCTAATTTAATATGTTGGATTTTCAAGCTCTGGTCTCTGTCTGCTCTGAAATAGTCTTTTTGTTATAAGTTTACAGGAATACCTTGCAGTTCACTTACAGGAAAGCACTTGCAGTTAAGTTACTCACCTGAGCTTCTCCTTAAGTGCCTTTTAGTCTACATCTGTTGCACATTTTCTTGCTGCAAAACTAAGTGAACATGTTTGTTTTCTGATGATTCAATACAATTTAAATAAGTTGTTTTCCATTTTTAAAGTTAATTGTATAACATTATGTAGTTCACAGTCCCCCAAAATAAAAGGAACATTTATAAAATATTTTTTCTCTTTATAGTCACATTCCATCTCCAAGTATCTACTGGTGTGAATGGTCCTTTATTAAAAACCCTTCAGAGTCCTATCAAAAGTGGAGTCCTGTAGTCTCTTCCAGGGTTCGTGTGTCCCCCTTCTCCAGGCTCCTTTATTCTTATAGTCTTCTACTTTGACTCTGACTTCTTTCTGTACCATGACTAAATCTTACTTCATCATTTACCCTGATCTTCCTTCCTTTCTCTCCTTTTATCCTTTTGTTACATACACAGTCTGGGTCATTTTGGTTTTTTCTGTTGGTTGTATTTCCCTTCCTATTTAGCATCTTTAGGCTCAACCTGGGTTTCTGGCTAGTCTTCTATAGTAAAGTTACTGTTTGTTTCTAAAAGCATATAAATAATGCTATGCACCTGAAAAAAAGATCTTTTACCCTTGTTTGGAAAAACAACAGTGTGTTAATCTAGTATGCTCCTGTAGACATCCAGATGTAATATCACCAATTGTGAATAATTTATTGTAAGAGTCTTGTGTCAGCACAAAATTTAAAAAGCCTTGCAAACTCCTACTTAATCAGCTATTTCTGTTTAATGTGTTTAATCAAACTCACTTTGCATGTGAACTTTTCAAAATGGTTTTCTCTGCTAGACACTATCTCTCTTCTGCTTAGATTCAGCTTCAGCCTACAGTTTTTCATGCATTAATTTACTTTGTGCCTAAATTACAAGCTACCAGTAGGTATGTCAGAAAGGCAAGTGCAATAGCCATGTATAATCTGCAGTCTTCCATCAAATTACAATATTCTTTTTTTCTCATCACAGGTCTTTACTACACCTACTTGTAAATTAAATGTCCTAAATTTTTCTCTGTTCTTTAATACAGACTATATTGTTTCTGTGCATGAATTACAATACAAACTGCTTTTAATCTAAAATGGCTTTCAGCTGTGTAGAACTATATAAGGCAGTAAGAGAAGTAAAAGTAGAGTGAGTCAGTACCAACTTCTCTGTCAGAGGGAACGCCCAGAAAGGAAGTCTCAAGCTATGTAAATAACTCTATTATAGAGTCCTTTGTCAGTCACATTAATCTGAAAGTTCTTGTCTTCATTTTGGCCTTGCATAGCTCCATTCTTTCTACATCTCCCCCAGTATTCCCTCATTTATTACTGTGTTTTCTCCATCTGCTCTGGCCATTGCTAATTAAACCAATGCTTGTGCAGCCCTCTCTTCTAGCCAGTGTTGTGAATTTGTATTTGTATGTGTGCACTTTGTGTAAATATATGATACACCTCAGGACAGTTTCTATTTCAGAAAAAAACTGTCATTAAATAAATAAGGCCTCAGCATAAGACAGTAAGTTTTCTCATATTTTAGTATCTATTAATGAACTATTTCACATGTCAATTGTCAGCTGTGCAAACTGAGAAGCAGAATAACCAGTATGCATATTTGCATTAAGTTTGATTCTTTCCAAAGTGTGTATAAATGCTCTGATGCTTGCAGGTGTGGTATCTGTGAACCAATCTGTGTGTGGTTCATAAACTTTTGGCATTTCATTTGAGTGAGCATCTACTTTGAGTTACATGATTTTTGAATGATGTATTTTTCAAGCTTACAAATTCTCAGAAGTAAAACTTCACGGCCAAATAATGATTGTCTAAGTGCATTTAGACTAGTGAAAAGACCTGTCTGAAAAGTTATGTTTTGCATAGTACAGGAAGTACTTTTCTATCTGTATTTGGTATACTCATATGCGTAGCCCATCAGAATGGCTGCAAAGAACACAGCAAATTCATGAACTCTCACCAGCTCTCTTCTTGTTCTTGCCAGTTCCCCAGTGGGTGTCCATTGCTCCAAGATTTGGAGGTTTTTCCAACAGTTATCAGTGTCTTTTTGCATATATCCTGCCAAAAAAAAGAAAACGTTCTTTTTCTCTTAGACGCAAATTTACCATATGCTTATTAGTCTCCAGAGTACTAGCAGACCATGTTTAAATCAGAGACTATTTTTATGTCAATTTTCTCTCTGGGAATGAGAATGGAAATTGTACTTCTGGAAAGCAGGAGAAAACCTCAACCAGATTCCCAGTGGAACAGAATATTTCCTTCCAGTCACATGAGCTCTCAGATGTGTAAACCAAAATGTTGATATTATCATTACCTAGCTTTTATTTCAGTTAGATTCTGTAATTTTAAAACATTTTTGCCATGATTATCTTTTTCCTTTTGGACCTATGCAGCTTGCATCTCTCTTCAACAATGTCAGTGTGTAATAAAATGTTACACACAATCTTAATTCTTTACCCATTTCCTCATTATAGTACAAAATTTGATTCCTTACTTCTATGATATATTTCTCTGTAAGCTCTCTTTCATCTCTTTAAAAAGGTGTGTGCCCATGCATGTGTGGAAGAGGTATAAGTGGAAGTTTCTAGGCTAATTACTCTATTTCTATTTCATTTTCAACTTCTGTTTCATCTTGCTACAAGGCCTCTGAACATGTAAGGTGAAGAACAATGTTGGTTCTGAAGCTGCAATGTTGGGCTCTCAGATAGGGGCTCCAGTCACTACTGCGGTGCAACTAATTAAAAATAATAATCCAGTCATACAAAGAGCATGTCTGCTCATGGAGGAGATGCATAAATATTAACAGTACCATTTTATTGTTGTGCTTGTTTGTCAGTAACAAATGTATTGTAGGTGAACAAATAATGAAATGTCACAAGATTATCACAAACATCTAAAAATAATCAAAACACCATAGTTTTGAACTTAATGTAGCTGTCTTCAGGGTAACTCTTTGGCCCTGATCATTCATGCAGGGCTTTATTTGTGATTCAAATCTTGCATACTTATAGATTCCATACTTACGCACGGCACACATATTAGATAATTTAAGTGTTGGTTTCACTTGACAAAAAAAAAAAAAAAAAAAGGAATTTAACAAAAAGAAAAAATGAATCACCACTTGGATGTGTAGCTTGGATGTGGCTGGGTTTGTGCTCTGTCAGCTTAGAAAGCTAAGAGCAGCTGACCCTGTTTGTGCTGAGAATCCTAAAGTAACAGTAGACATTAAAGAAAGCCTAGCCTTAAAAATAAGTTTTCTTATCATGGATAGTAGGTATAAATGTTTTTAGAGCTAAATTTTTTGAGTAGAATGCACAGACCAGGATCTTCACTGGGAATGAAGTCTGAAGCCTGAAAAAGACATACACCCTTTAGCAACAAAAAATTTGAAAAAGAAACCTGCATTGTCTGTGTTGCATAACATAAACTTTACATTGCTTGATGAGATGATGAACAGCTGAGAACCTTGGATGCATCTCCATTATACTTTTGTAGGGCAGCCAAGCAGTTTACTCACTTATATGTCCTGGGTTCCAAAATCAGTTCTAATAACATACAACAAAAAAAAGGTACAAAAATGAGGATTCAGTTTTCTTAAATTATTATTGATAGTATGTACAACTTGGAGAGGATCCAACAATATACTGCAGAAAGATTCTTTCTGGTTGGTGATTTAAGTATTAATCTTTAAAAAATTACTGAAAGGTTTAAAGTTTTAAGTGTAATGCCCAAATTATTAAGGACTGTGTTTTCAAAAATAATTTTAAAGCCACTGTTAATTGGAAAAATATATTCACTTTTCATCTTAGACAGACAGAAGGATTCATACAACAGCAGTTTTTGATGATGCAAGTATTAGGGTTTGTGTTGTCCGTTTGATCAACCAACACTGAAATTATAGGTGAAATGCTGAGGGAAAAAATCAGTTATAAATACTTCCTGTACTTATATATGTATTTTTAGAGATCCCTTAATTGGTGACTTAAGTAACAAGAAAATATTTTCTCCTTTCTAACATGCATATAATGTTACCTGGTTCTGCTGCAGTACATACAGTTTTTTAATTGTGTTTCATTGATCCCAAACCTAATTTGTTGGAAGTTAATTTAATGATGTTAGACCTGGGAGCTAAATCAGAGTTCTCATAAATGTGGCAAGATGGACTCTGATGCATAGTAAATCCACAAGTTGAGATTTTTTTTCTCATATCTTTAAGAAGATCTAATTTATTTTAATGAGTTAGTATTTGAGCAACAAACACTATATCTAATAAGTGTGCTATAGCCTTTTTTGTGAGTCTTTTAATTCTTCTGTATAGAAAAAAAATGACAGAAATTATGCGCATCACAGACTGGCTTTTAAGATGTAGAAAATGGTTAGTAAATATTTAAATGCCATGGAATCATTAAGGCTAGAAAAGAGAGAAGTGTGCTTTCTGCACCTAACCAAACAACTTTTAGCTGAGCTTCAAGAACAGTCTTTAAAAATAAACCCTGATTACAAGTAACTGAAAATTTCTCACCATTCTGAACAATCTGTTTCACTGGTTAACTAATCTTACTGTTTCACAGTGAGAGTTAGTTTTGTAATTTTACCATCATGGCAAGTAAAAGCCACACATGGGAGGAAAACAGTCATATGAAAAGGGGGAGGGTGTTTATGCCAATGTGTGAGGGTTAGATAGCATCAGTTGGCTCCCTCTGGATGAGTCATAGAATCATAGAACGTTTCAGGTTGGAAGAGACCTTAGAGATCATCTATTCCAACCTCCCTACCAGAAGGGAGGGAGGGATGCCTCTCATCTAGACAAGGTTGCTTGAAGCCTCATTTGGGAAATGAAGGAGCATCATGAGATGCTTGTCTAATCGAAGTCCTAGTTTCTCCCTCATGTTTGTTGGTTCAGAGAGAGAGAGAAGGATGTCACACTGAAAATCTTGACACTCTCTCCATTCTTTAAATGGTTTTAAATTCTGGATTGAGAGAGAGGACAATAGGCAAGGTCATGCAGCTTCACTTCCAAGAATTCCAAGAAGTTAGATAAAATGTGCCATGGTAGCTCTTTTTTTTTTTCTCTCTCCTTGCTGATAATTTCTTAGCACTGGCAGGGCTCTTACTTTTTTCGTGGGAACTAGAGCTGTTGAATCTAAAGCCAAGCCAGGATGTCCTTACCGGTGTTACTCGGACCCTCCAGGCAGTGGACTTTTCTAATAGTGCAACAGAAGTGCTGTCACTCTTGCTGTCCTTCCCTTCTACATCTGGTACAATGTGTCAGGATTTCATTTTCTTGTCTGTTAATATGTTCTCTTCTTGAGAAGACAGGGAAAAACAAGTAGACAGGAGAGAGGGTCTTGCAAAGATGGAATAAGGTGACTTCACATTACTGGGGGCAAATGGCATCAAAATTTGTTAGACTAATATTCTTTGAAAAATTATCTTACAATACATGTTTGTGTCTTGAATATCACATATTTTTATGATGAATAACAGAATTTTTGTCAAAAAGTTTCCTACGGTTTATGAGTTCATCTTTGAACTTTGATCAGTAGGATGGCAGAGAGTCTCTATCACTTCTTCCATTAGAACAAAAATAAAGGAATGAAAATCACAATGTTGTCATGTTGCCACAGAAACCGGAGGGTTCCTCTGTAGCTACACATCTGTGATCTTAAAAACCTAAAATCCTGTTGTGTTTCAGCATCATCCTAAATCTGACTGTGGGAGCCTGCCTTAGAAAGGAGTATTAAAGGATAAATCAATTGTTATAATCTAGTGTATGATTATCTCTCCCCACCCACCTTTCCATGTATACAGGTGCACATCTTCATTCAGAAGCTTCCTAATTGTCGAAGAAAATACTATGTTTAAATGGTCCATGTATCTTTTGCATTGAGCAACAGTCCCATCTTAACTAGAAGTATCATCTTCCATTAGCAGAACGATTTCCCATTCCTTGTTCCTCTCTGCAGTGAAACTGTTAGAATTTCCTTTCAGAGCTATAAAGTTCTAGAGGAATGGATGTGTATGCAACTCTGCTGCTGCAATTTTTTGTTACACTGTGAATGTACATGGCTTGATAGGAGGGAATATGACCATATGGAAACAGCTTTCTCATTCAAGTGGAAACAGTTTTTGTCAGCTTTCAGACAGGCTCCATAAACATAATGCAGTAGAGGAACCCAGAAAGCTGTACTTTAATGGCCAATAAAAATGACTCTGTAGTGCATTCAGAACCAGAATACAGAGAATACAGATGTTTGTATTATGAATGGAAGACAAATATCTTCTGAGAAAAAAGAAAATTTTATGTTAATTAAACTTTTCCAGGGGTTGAGGTGGATAACTCTGATTTTTTGTTGTTAAATCTCCTTTGATTTAATTGCATGACAAAAAAATTGACTGTAAGTGTAATGTTAACAAATGTTCATATTTGATTACAAGCATTTGTGTATGCTAAGTCAAAGAATTTAATGCTTTTAATTGTGATGGGGTGAGGTTCTCAGTTTTTTGGGTTTTGTTTGCTTGTTTGTTGTGGTTTTTGGTTTGGTTTGGTTTTGCTTTTTTGTTGTGGTTTTTGTTGGTATTTTTTCCAGTACAGCTACATTGATAACAAAGCTTGTACTGTAAGTGTGTTGAAGGTCATTTTTATAATCTGTTCAGTGAGAAGTGCTCCCCTTAGGTGAAAAGAAAAACCAACTGAGCATACCTGAAATTGTCTAGAAAATCCTATTACATTTACCAAATTTCAGTTATATATTTCAGATTCACTTGGAATTCAATAAAGGCTCTAATATGAAAAATTGTAGTAAGTTCCCAATGATATGCGCAGATTTTTTCCCTCTTTTGTGTCTGACTTAGAGAAACAAGGCACATCCTTCTCAGAGATGTCAAAGGGTAAACTGAAGTGATTAACATTAAAACATACCTAATACTAAGATATGTTTTAAAACTGGAAACAAAGGTAGGATTTGTCTTCTCCATCTGTCTTACCTCCCTGTGCATCTGTCTGTCTCTGTAGAGCAAGTCAATAAAAATGATTAGAGCTGGCATCTCACAAATGTACACCCTTAAACCATGGAGCAATAAGACTGTGGAGGAAATTTTTTTCCTGACCTTTTCAAATTACATCCAACTGTCTAGGGAATTCCTCAGTGACTAGAGGTAATAAGGTTCAATCCGTTTTGCTGGTTGGCTTCAAATTTAGCTCCTCAGAAGCCCTAACTTATCTATTCTTTTTATCTTGGCCTTGGCATCTATTCAGTACAGTAATCCATGCATCTAATCTTTTTTTCTATTTTTTTCTCCCCTCTCAGGTTTAGCTTGTGGATCACATTGTGAAATCTTGCAGCCCTGAAAGGCCTTCCATTTACTGCACCCTTCAAAACGAAATATTAGCATGGGAGGTTAAGCTGGTATGTTGCCTTTGAGAGGCTCTTGTTGAATTTAATTAGCTTTTAGATTTCATCTCCATCTCACATCTCAGCTTTCACTATTGTATGTGATTTAGGCTTCAGTGACTTTCATTATTTAAAACTTTTCCAACTTAGCCATGCCACTTTAGAATACTGTGGGGGAAAATATAGTTTAAAGTTCATTGTCTTAAATTGATTTTTGTTCAGTTTTTATGATTTGAGCTCAGAAAAAAATAGAGACACAGCCTCCCAGTGAATCATTCAAGTGAGAAAGACAAACAGGCATTTGTGCATGGCTTGTTTCTCATTGTACTCCATGTAGTGAAACTGGAAGCAGGTGAAGAACTTTTCTAGCAAAATACTTTTTAGAGCATTTTGATGTAAAATATTTTTATATTTCAGAGAAAATGCTTTCTTTTCAACTCAATTGGATGTATTGTTCCATTTTTGTGACTTATGCAGGGAATTTATGGATCAGTGGCTTCAAGTTCTGTTTCACAAGTAACGCCAGGACAACACAAGGAGAGCTGACAATAAGAAATGGTAAGCTCTCAGCTGTTAACTTTCTCCCCATATGTTTAGGACCTAGAGATTGCTTTCATTTCAAGCAGAGGAAAGTTATAAAAATTGGCTTTTGCTGCTGTTTAGTTTGTTTATATCCAATGTGCTATTGAATAAATAACAGAATATTGAAAGTGCATCTGTATCCAAATGCATCTGTAAAACGCTTTTAATCATGCAAAAAATGTATTGGAAGACATATGCAAGTAACTTACCCATAGTTTCAAGGCAAAGCAGTGGCTACCAAGAGGTTGGTGTGATATACAGTGGGTCTTTTTAGTTTTTCCTGAAGTAATGTTTATTTTGATTTGGCTTTCTGAAGTGTAGGGAAACATGGTAGATGGATAAACTACAAAGCTGGGAGTTCATAGATCTTGTCACTCTATGTAAATAGGCCTCTAATAGGGCTTTACCATTTGTTGAGTCACTTAGTCTTTTTACAGCCTGACTTTGCCTTCTGTGAAAAGCTGTTTGTTAGTCCTCAGAGAGGATAAACACAGGGTGCCACCTGACTATTTCATTGTCTTTGATTGATTCAGCTGAAATAAAATAAGTTCATTTTAAATCAAAATATACTGCACATCATTGCTATCAGCAACATTACAAGTGGGCTACTCAATAAGCCAAGGCCAGTTATATGCCTGGATGTTGGCCACAAAATTGTTGAGACTGTCTTTAATTCTGAAATTAATCTAGGGAAAACAGGACCCTATATCGGCAAACCTCACATTTCTTTGGTGTTCTTACTGTCACATTGTGAAAAAGTGTTGCTATATGGACAGAACCAGATTTTAAAGAAAAAAGGAATAAGCATTTCAAAAATCCTTTATGATTTTACTATAGAAGACGACATACCTATATTGGCAGTATGCTAGACACCATCCCTGTTTCAGAGATAAGATGAAAGGACATGTTTTCACTGTATATGAACACACAGGTTGGTAGTAAAAGGAAGTGTAGTAAATTAGATAAATATTTTTGTAGGTGGGTTCATTTATCTCACATCCTGGAAGCTCCACTGATACATGTAGAGTCATTTCTTAGTTGAACAGTTTTGCTGTTCTAAGTTCTACATAAACCATGCTGCTTCAGGCACTCTAGCATCCAGATTGTCCTCCAGATATGGAGACCAGAAACCCAAAAAGGGTCTATGTTTTGCCAAATGTATAAAAGGACTGAGAAGGAAGCCTCATGGAAGGAACAAGATTTAGCACCTCAAAGCAATGACACTGTTGTTGGCTGTACATATATAGCTTCTTACAGTAGGTGCTTGAAACATGACATACCTCTCTCATAATATTTCCAACAGAAATACATAGGGATGGGATTATTTTGAATGCAAGAAGGATATTAATATGGGGGAATTGTGAGTTTTGCTTCACTTAGCAAATTCATCTTTCTAGGATTCTTTCTAATTGCTTTCTAATGCTTGACAGAAGCAGTTTTGTTGACAGGTTTTTCTATCATGCTGTATACATGCATTTTCTTCCATAGATGGTTTTCAACTCACAAGTATTGACAGTGAATTGTAACTAATAAGGAGAAAGGATATTTTGTATTTTTTTAATTTAAATTGTTCATCACAGTATATGTTGCATAAAAGTAACTATGTGGGCATATTTAAATGTTTACAGTTTGCTTATTGGGGTGTTTGTGTACCAGTAGCTACATGCTATGGAAAATAGTTGACCTAATGTATTGTCCACTTGAAATGTAGTTGAGTATCTTTTCCTCTGTCAAAGCCAAGCATTCTGGATCACTGAAGTTCCTGAAACCTCAGAACTATAATCTGGTGTTTGGTATATAGATCAAACTCTTGGCTGCAAACTAAGCCATCCTGGAAAGTAGCTTGTTAAAAAAAAAAAAATACCCCAAAAAACCCCAGACAACTATTTTTCAATTCACACATGCTACATAATGTATTATAGTGGGAAAAAGTAGTGGATCCAGTTTTACCTTCTATTCTGTCATTACTGATATTTTATAAGTTGAAAGTCTAACAAACAAGAAAACAAAATGGGTGCCAGGGATAGGTAGATGAAAAATGGTGTTTCAGCTTTACTGGTGTTCCTCAGTCCTTAAAAAAATATCCAGTTTAACAAATCTGTTTTATTAGAAGAAATTTCAGAGTCAAGGTAACTCTGGTTCATGCATCAGTGGTGTTAAAATGGGTGATTGCATTGTGCACATCAAAGGGATTGTGTGAATGCTATTGATACCTTTCTTGATTGTTCTGTTATTTATATTTTCATCATTAGTCTATAAAGTCTTAATAATTAGCCTTCTCATTTCCAGAAAGAGCATGTTAATTTATTGAACTGTCTGAAAGAAAAAAACCAAAAAAACAACTGATCAATCTGGCATCATTAGTTAATAGTATAGAACAAAGAGTAGTCATAATTAGTTGAGAAAAGGACTTTCCTTGTTCATTCCAATTTATAATAAAAAGTCCCTTGCCAAAGTGACTTAGAAAATAATGCATTCAGACTGAGCAGAATTACTGCCTAGCAGATTCTATTTATCTGTAGCTTAAAAAGCAGCTGCGTTTTTGTAAAAAGCAATGAATGTGGCAGTCCTACTTAAAGGTAGAAGAAAAAGAACACCCCTTGTTTTGTAATAAGGGGATTTTCAATTTAAAAGAGAGAGAGAGCCTGTTGTGTGAAGTATGGTTATTACATTCACTGTATTCTATCTCGCCCACCAGGAGGCTAATAACGAAGGAGTCAGTGAAGGAGACCAATGCCACAAGGGTTATCTCACAGCCCCAGATGCTGGATAAGTTGAAGGAGGCAGAATCGCTTTTGGATGACATTCAGGGAGGCCTTGAATAATTATTCAGTGAAGAAAAGACTATTCTTTCCAAGGTAAACAGCCTGTTTCATCTGTCTGCTGTCAGTGTTGGTGTAAAATGTGTTTATATAAATACCTCTAAAGTTCATTTCTTATCGTCTTTCAGGTGTTTTCTCTCAGTGCAGCAATGATCTCTCAGGAATCCTTTTTGAGACAAAGGACGCACTCCATGTCCAACCACACCTAAGGAAATGCTTTGAAGGAATTGCCAAGCTCACTTTTAATCACGAGAAAGAAATTACCCACATGGAGTCAGCAGAAAATGAAAAAGTAGAGCTCGTGCTGTGAATAATTCCAGCAAGTGCCAAGGGGCTAGTTGAGAAATGGCTTCATGAGGTGAATATCTTTAGCTCTTACTTAGGGTTTAGTTACTGTATAATCATTTTCTCTTTTAGGAGCAATGAATATCATAAGCATATTTCCTAACTAAATGGTTCTCTGAATGTTTTCAAGATGTTGACAGATTTCAGCCTTATTGTTGTTATTTATTGCAACTAATTTAACATCTGCAAACATGTGGAAATTAATTTGAATGAAAAGCTCTCAGAGGCAGGCTGTCAGCAGAAGCGAATCTGTGTCTGATACCGTATTTGTGAATATATGTTTGAGTCTACATGTATGTGTTTTTTGTGCTTTCATGGTGTAATGTCTATAGTTTAGGAGAATAACATTTCAAAAAATAATCAGAGAAATGTAAGATTTTTAATGCTTCCTACCTTGCAGAAAGTGTGTCCCATTGTGGTGGAGCGCTTTAATTTCCAATCATTTCAAAAAAAGGGAAGAGAAATTATGTCACTGATAACACCCTAACCTTTCCCCTTTGGGCCTCTCATCCAAATTCATTGGTTGCAGTATGAAATTAGTTTGGTGACCTTCTTTTGTTCACGTTATTTACCCTTCCTCTGCCAGCAAAGGAAAGGGACTGGGCCCTTCCCTTGTTTTCTGTTTCTGGGCCAAAACCCCATTTCCTTCCTGCCTTTTCTCCTGGGGCAGGATCAGCTCCAGGAGCACCACATCCCCTTCACCCACTGAGGCAGGTGGTGGTCATCCTTCGTGGCTTGTCCTTAGGAACCAGCACTCCAGCCCCAGCAGGAGAGGGAAGGGGGTGCCAGGGAACCACTCTTTTTATACCCAGCTAATCCAGTGGAGGCTGAGGGGAAACCCTGGGCAGCAAAAAAACAGAGCAGGCTGTGGGCCGGAGGTTTTGCCCCATTTTTGTATTGTGTTTCTGCCAGTTGGATGAGCAAAGTTGAACTGCTTAAATCCTCTGGTGAGTCCTCTTTACACATGCAATGGAGCCATTCAGCAGCAACACACCAGCTTCAGGCTGAGCCCCCTTTTAGGATTGCATGCAGTTTAAAATGGCTCCATCTGCAGCATCATTCAGGGTAGAGAAGGAGAAAAACAGGTCAGGATTTAGACAAGCCCAAACATCATCCACCCTCTCCCACCCTTTTCTCTATGTCGAGTAGCTAGCTTAGGTTTTGTGCTACTTTTCAGAACAAAATTACCTTAGTCAAAAAAAAGAAAAAAAAAAAAAAAAAAAAGGCTAAGTTGCAGTCCTGATGTGTCAAGAAAAGCCTGGATCCTTAGTATGCCAAACCTTTGATTTGCTTTTATACTTTTTAGTTTTAACCTTCTCCAACAAATCAAGCAGGGTTGGAGAAGGTTAGCAGCTGTGTTTATTTTAATACATCTCATTTAACTCTCACCTAAAAACAAATTGGAAGGTTTGGGAGTGCATTAATCTGGACCCAATTAGTTTCTCTTTCTCCCTCAAAAGTGCAACCTGAGATTAATGAATATAAACTAGAGTTTCATATGCAGTCTTTAAATCATTTGCATGTTTTATGCATGATAATTGAATTTATTTATGCACTTCCTTTCATTTAATGATTTCTTGCTCTTTTCTATGCTATCAACATTATATTATGCAAGAAATAGGATTTGGTAGGCAAGAGAGGATAGCAGTATATAAACCAAATCCGAATAAATTTCTAGTTCTAGTGTCAAGAGTATGTTAGAATTAATATTGGTACCATGCCAGTGGGGTTACATGGCTGGAAAAATGTAAAATATTTTTGGTCAAGCACAGGCTTTTAGCTTAACAAGGCAGTTCTGACGCAGCTTAGTTTGCTTGCAAGTGTACAAGCAAAATTATTTTCAAATGGCAGTTAAATTATTGTATTGACTTTTCGATGACCCTGGAGGCTTGTGTTCAACTTGGCCAATTAGTAGTAATAAGAAGATGAATAGTAATTGCATTAATAAATAACTGTTTTCAGACCAGGACCTTGGTATCATAGTCTGTCTTAGAAAATAAGGGTATATTATAATTTGTCTCATTTGGTCTTTCATCAGGAGAACTATGGACTTTGGAGCTATAGTAAATTTATCATAGGCAAGATGGTAGAAGTCTTCAGGACGAGTGAGTCATATTAGGTAGCAGCTCTGTGGTAGTAGCTGTTTCAGTGCCATAAGCAGGGCATTTTGCTTTGTTTGTCTAATTAAGCTCAGATGTCTTAAAGATGTCTTAGTGATGGAGTCTGATTTTTTTTAGAATGCATGTCAGGAAGCCACTATGGAAAATAGTTTTTAAAAGATGCTGGTGGTAGTGCCTACATAGCTTTTATCTATATCGGTTTCTTTTGTGTCTTTTGTCTTTCCTTGTGTGTTGAAAGATGTATGTGGAAGTGATATTTTTCCGTGGTGTCCTGTCTTTTATCGGTGAACTAAATGGTTGTGTCTTGTGCTTGTTTCTCGATTCTCGTAGGTAGGAATGTGTTTTTAAAGGCTAAAGTTCTGTTAATTTGTGATGTAACCATTGCAGTGTCTTTCTTGTCATTGAAATGTAGTTTAAAATGTTCAGTAATGTAGCATGAAATCTTTGGTTAGTTTTGGAATGGTGGTGAAATCATGTGAAGAAAATAAGTATTGCATCTGATCAAGATAAATTCACTCTAGTGTTTTATGGCTTTTTATTCCTATGTGATAGTAATAAAGTCTCATGTAGGGATGGAAGCCATGAAATACATTGTGAAAAATCATCAACTCAGATGGGGCCATCAGGATAGCATGCTGTAGTTTTAGAGTTATTGAGAATGATTAGAAGATGATTTAGTATGACACCATGTTGACTACCATGTTTTTGAATTTTGTTTCTCCATTGTTCACCCACATAGTTTGATGAGAGGAAATCAGTTTGTAATGAGCTGAGCCATCTTGACATCAGTGTTCAGTGTTTAAATTGTTCATACATCTTTCAGTTTCTGCCAAAGATAACACTGTATATGAAACGCTAAGCTAAGAATTTAATATACCTAATAAACACATGCCAAAATGAATAAAAAGAAAAGCCAATGAATTCTTAAATGCTTGAAAATTAAGAAGGAATCAAAGCAAGGTCTACCCTCTTAGCAAGTGGTCCAGGTTCTTTATTTCCATGTTTGAGAGCAAATCTGAGAGGTTATCTGGAGATTCTTTTTCCCCCTTATGTGTCTTTCTCAAAGTGCTTGATCTTTCCTCTCTCTAGAAATGAGATAAAGGCTGACAGTGTTGGGGACAGAAAACAATTCCTGACAATTCCCTTACAGTGCTGCTGTTCCACATATTGCCTTAATGCTCTGGCTGCTTTGTTCTTTGGTACCAATTTCCTTTGGGAATATTTTGGGGAATGTTTTTTTATTCTGCTACAACTATTTATGCCTTTCCTTCTGTATTCTTTGTCTGAAGGATATTGTTAATAAAACATGATTGATTTTTTGATACTTTGACTCCTCTATTATTTCTCTCAGGTGTGAATTTTTTGTCTGCTAAAAAGTACTTTCTCATTATTGTAACTAAGGACCATCTCCTGGTGCAAAGGCCCAGACATAATTGGGCAGGAGGTATATTTCCTGTTCTATTATAAATTTAGATTTCTGGTTTAAATAGAATAGTACACAGAGAATTCAACCTTGATTAAATTTGCAGATGTTGTGTAGCAATAATTTCAGTCTTACTTCAGTTTACAAAGGTGGTAGATACCAGTTTGCACCAATGCTGCCATGTGAAGAAAAAAATTCTAAAAATCTGTAAAGCAAGTTGCCTTCAACATTAAAAGGCAAAGTATTTTCCTATAGTTCTACAGAATTGCTCCCAAGAGTATATACCGAGCTCATTTTTTAACTTTCTATTTGTCTGAGATAAAATTTATCTTAATAATTTGCTCCTCAATGTTTGCAATATATACTTTGGAAATTGCTCTTCAGAAACCTGGGACAGAGTTCTTGAAATAGTGTCATATAGGCTCCTGTACTTTCTTTCCCTGCATTTCTCCCAATTTAAAGTTGTCAGTCCTAAACAATATGTACTTTGTCTTTACTGCAGGCTATACTTTGAAAAGTCAGCTAGTCCCAATTGTAGAGTGTGTTTTCAGTACTGTATTTTGTCTCCAAATTACTTCCAGAGTCAAATGTATTCCAGGTTGAAGTACTTCTTTTAAATTTCAAGTCAAATGGTGGAACATGGGATCTTAATCCCATAGATCTATGATTCTGTGATTACAGGAAAGCAGAGCTCTTTTCATGTATGTTTTAAAGAACCAAAAATTAAGTTGTCAGTTTAAGCAGTACCAACCCATTAATCTTTCTAGATTACTTCCTTTGCAATGCCATTGTTTTCCATAAACTTACACAGGTGTGACTGGAGCTTGTTTAATGGTTTATTAATTGTTAACCATCGAGAAGAATGCATCTCATTCTTTTATAGTGGTTCTGGTTCTACAGTGGTCAAAGCAAGCTAACAAATACTGTGCATTTCAGTAGCAAATGCACGGAAAATGCAATGTACATATTTCCTGAATATGTTGCTTCTCTTTTTAAACCCTCAGGTAAGATATTGTAGTTTGAGGCACTTTATTAACAAATTTCGCTGTGCAACTGATTTGCCCAGTTTGGCTAATAGTAAGGATTAAAGGAGGGAACTCAGAATTGAGTTTCGAAGGACAGGTTTTGTCACTGAGCCATTGTTATACCTGCATTATTTGTGGGGGACATCTAATAGTACAAAAAATTTGCTGAGGGAACAATACATATGTTTTCTATAATCTGGAGGAGATTTGGCCAGTAAATAAAATTTTACCACCTCACCCCAATAAATTATATATACTTAGTCACTGATGTAGGCTTACTCTGCCTGAGTGACATGCTAAAAATGCAAGATTTGGCTCTGTATTATGCTGATGCAGCTACACTGCTTTGTGTCCAGTGAGACAAAACATTTTTTCTTGGAGCACAAGCAGGACCAGTTCACATCTGCTGTAATAAGATCTTTCAGCACACCTGTAGGAGGTTCCATCTTGCCAACTTTATGTGTCCCATTGGCCTAATGAAATATAGGATAAGACTAAAAACTTAAGCTGGGCTTTGGACAACTGCCTAATTAAAGTCAGTGCTCTGGGTTTCCAAACAGAAGTCACAAAGTGGTGCACTAAGATATATAGAGACAGATTTCAGGAAATTTACAATCCTCTGAAGTAATATTAGAGTTGAATGTATCTCTGTACACTAAGTGCTAGAGTGGCCCAACAGTGCTGTTGCACTTTAATACCTTTCTTCACAGAATGTGTGGTGATATAGCTCTACTGACTTCACTTCATAACCAGCCCCAAAGTGCCATGGGTGTTTAATCCAGGAGTTGGTGACTGATAACCTGTCCTGGAGTAGTCACACTTTAAACACATTTCTGGGTTTCTTATGTTTTTCTTATGTTTTTGGAAGAGAGATGGTCAGTTTGTGTTTTCTTTTTTCTTTGCACTACTGACTCACCCATACAGATTGTAGATGTCTTCTTGAGTTCTTTCTTTCCTGAAAAGCTATTATTTCTACCATAATTATTTTCCTTTCCCCCTGCCTCCAGGTTGAACCTGATCTGTTTATTTACTTTTTTTTTCTGAGCAAGGAATATGCTTTCTTATGAATTCTTCAACATGACATCAGAAATACCTCTGAATTATAAGAACTTGAAAATCGAAAATTTTAAGTGGCATCTTGCTGTGATGGTGAACGGAGTGTTTTTCTTGTCAGTGTCAATCTGAGTAAAAAGTGCATTCACGTATGTTTAAAATGTAGTCACTTGTCAGAAAAAAGCAAGGTCTTTTTAACATTACATTACAAGACCATTACAAGGTCTTGTCACACAGACAAAATGCTAAAGTTACCACTTTGCTTAACATTTTGTAAATGTCTATATTGTGTGCATTCTTTATTTATTAACAGCCTGAGTCATGAGCAAGTCAAAACCTTACTTATGCCTTCCAAATATTGTCCTAGGTATGCCAGCATTGAGGAGAGGCAATCTCAGATCCAAGCAGGATTTCGTCAGTATTTCTAGGACAATGCAAACAGCTTAAGTGTCACCTGTGAAAGGCTACAAATCTCAGAAAAGAAGTGTAATGTGTTTTCCAAGGCTGGGAATATAAAATGAAGGACAGTTATTTTCCTCTAGAGCTAGTGCTTTAAACCAGTCTTCAAGGGCAGCACCCTTTATGGAGGATAAATAACTCTGGGGGAGGGACACAGAACTGCTGGAAGAAGAGAGGTTTGCATTAGCTATGAAAATACAACGTTGGAAAGATTATTTGGGGAGACTGGCATTTATCTGTTCTCCAAATGCATAGGGGGATGCATAAATTTTTCTGATTAATTATTTTTCAGTATTATTTCAATTCTTCAGATTAGTTTGAAGGTTGCTTTGTCAACCTGGTGCTTTACTACCCTTTACAATATTTAATGTGTATTCTAGTAATCTTTTTTTTATCTTAATTCCTTAAAAATAAATTATATACAGTATATTACTTTTCCGTATACTGTTAAATTACAAGCTGTCACCCAGAAATTGACTGCATGATAAATGTTGCATGGGTTTTGGTATTTCTCTCTACATTGTCAACAGAGAGGCCATTTGTTTCTGCCTTTCCACTCTGCAAGAGTTAGTCCTGATATAAGAGTAGCGTTTTCTTTCCATGGAAAAAGGCACATATTACCAGAATTGTGCTAATTTTCCTGTCTCAGTCTGATGATTTACTTAGAGATATTACATATCCTTAGAAACTCTCAGTATGTCATTACCCATATTTTTGGTAGAACTCATGGTACTTGTTCCTAAGTACTTGCTTGAGCAACTGAACTTTTTGAGAGGATTTGTTTTTTCAAGTTTGAAACCAAACGCTTTGGCTGGACCTAACTTTTCAGTAGATTTGGCAACCTGAAATGGCATTTTGAATGAGTGGTTAGTTTTGGAACCCCAGCAAGTAGGGAACCTCCAAGAATCATTACAGAAAACATAGTTATCTCATAAACTTACTTGGATTTTTGTTTTTATTTCAATTATGCTTCCAGCTTTGAAAATTATTTTTTTCCCACTCCCACAAAAAAACCCAAAAAGCCCCCCAAAAAACCAAACCAATGTGGAGGGTTTCTCCTTGGTTCTTCACACCTGGAAGTACTTGTGCAACTGAAGGACATAGGATGGGGAGGTGTGAGGAGAGAGCCTAGTCTGATAAATCTGGAGAATAGCAGTACTCAAAGTTTGTACAAATCTGGTGCTTACTCTGTGGACAATGTTCTTGAATTTTCTGAAGAAGTTTTTGATTGCAAGTCTTAGTCACAGCAAAGAGCTTATGGCCCATTTCAATTCTTTTCTGTAGGGTACTTTTTCTAACTTCTTTGTAGTCTTTGTCCATAGGAAATGAGGCTAGTCCAGGAAACAAGATGCAGGGGGACAGGGAGAGGTAGGTAGCCAGTGGAGATGGGGAGCCAAAGAAAGGATCAGTGGGTTAGTGAAAGCTGCAGGACTCTGGATTCATTCCAGCCCTCCTCTTCACAGAGGCTTTTGTGAAGCTCTCTGTGGCTTCTGAAAGGAAGGTCCCTATTCATCCAGCCACTGAAGGAGATCATGCTAATAGGCTCCAGGATCACAAAGACTCTGACCACCTGCTGCCATGAACGCAGGTCAGGGTTTGTTTGCTGGGATAAATCCTTTTTTCATTTAAAAACTGAAGTGAAGGTATATATTTTATAGCTTATGATTCTTTTTGTGTCAGAACTTCATTTTTTAAAAAGGGGGAAAACCGGATATTGTTCATATTGTTACAGGCAGAGAGTGCATCTCTTGACACTGACACAAGGCAGAGTTCAGAAGAAAGTGCTGGGAATCTTTATGCAAGTGTGCAGACAAGAGAACAAAATCTAAAATAGCCTGATTTAAATTAAGGCTTATTAAGGCTTATTAAAGTTAAGCTGAACTTCATAATTTTTATTCAACAGAAATGAACTATTTTGACAGACAACATAAGTATTGTCAAGTTTTCTGAAGTAATGGTTTACATCTTAATACTCTTCAAGCTTTTTACTTTAATGAAACATTTGTATTTAATTTCACATTAACAAAATGGATCTGTAACTTTATTAGGCTTATTAGAAGCAAAAATCTACATTTGTAACTAGTATATAAAATTTGTCCTTTGAGAGATACAGAAAATAGTCTATAATGCAAAAAGTACTCTGTGCAGCCTGTTTTTTATTTCCAGAATTTAATTCATAAAAATCCAGAATTCTCAAGAGTCTTAAACTCTGAAATAAATCACCAAATTTGAAACGTAAACATCATAAACAATCTGTATATGAAATTATAGAGGTTTTGGTATTTGTGTCAGAGGCATGTAATGAGTCTTATATGTGAATCAACAGACAGTGTCTTCCTTTTCTTACATGAGCTGATGAACACCCATTTTAAGAAATCAATTCGTCTGCATGTTCAGATGATAGGAACTGTTTGAAGGATATAGTGTGATAAAAATTAAATTAAAGCAGTGCTTGAAGCAACAAATGTAAACATCTCCTGAGGTATTGCATGCTGTATCCCAATAAGAGCACAGCTGCAAATAATTTGAAAACTAAATTGTATTTTTACATCAACACAGTTAGACAAAAATTACTTATTAAGTAATTGCTATTGTGACATAAGCTTTATGCAGTAGCTGAATTACTTGGCACAGCTAAAACCTCAAACTACCTTGGGAATTTACCACATTCTTTAATTTTCTGATTGATTAAATGGATTATTTGACATTTTGGCAGAGCTTTGAAATTACGGCATAACAAAGAGTCCTTTCATTGCTCATTATTTGCTCTCTTCAGGCTTAGCAGAGATTCTTTGAAATGAAAGGTTTAAGGTACTTCTTTCTAAGGTAATTTTTTTTCCAGCTCACTTTTTTACGAGTAGTGTCATATTCCCAGCTAAAATTCCTCTACTGTGTAAATGCAGTACACTATAATGACAGGATAGACTGTGGATATGTGGAATCTTGGAAAACAGTTTTTTATCCCTCGCAACAGTGTGACTGAAGAATTCAGCATGACTTCTTTTCTGTCTTAACCCTTACAGCACTGGCATTTTCTGAAGCTCAGGAAAGTGGGTGAATTGGTGGGTGTCTTTGTTCAGTTTGTGACAATGCTCAGTTTTCTGCTACCCCAGATAGCTGTAGACAGGTGAGAGATAGCCCAGTAGCTTGGAGGTCATTTGCCATCATGAACTTGATACCAGTGAGCAAGTGCATTACCTGACTGAACTTAGTGTCATTGATAAGCAGTAGGCAGACAAAATAATCCAATTTGCAATGTAACTTCATAGTTCTCTCTGTTGAAAAAACGCTCATGAGTATACCTAGTGTGTTATTGGCTGTACTGCTCCATGTTTCTTCACAAACAGAAGTCTGGTGGAGCTAGGCAGCAAGGAAATAGATGACATGGGACCTTCAGTGTCTTCTACCCATACATTTTAATGGTAGAAATCCTTGGCAGTAATGGATAGGAGGCTCCTGATTTCAAGCCTGTGTCTTTTCTAAAACTATTAATATAATTGACTCAAATTACTTCAGCAGTTGCCCTCAGGGGGGGTCTGTGTGTTCTCCCTCAGAGCTGTGGACAGCAGTCTGGGGCCACACAAATGTGAGGACGTGGCTACAGCAATGTTGTTGTTGTGGCAAGATTTCTATTTTTAAAAAATGCTATCCACATGACTGCAGCAGTAACAGAGCGTAACTCTCTAGGCTGCTTCTGACATACAGCAAAATATTTTAAACAGGCTCCTGTGAGCTCCAGACAGATCTTCTGAGCCTTGGTGGGTTCACCATCAGTTGGGACTATACAAATTGCTTGCTCTACTGTCTAGAGGAGAGCCCCAAAGATTATCATAGGACTGGAGCAGCTCCCCTATGAAGATAGGCTGAGGAAGTTGTGGTTGTTTAGAATGCAGGGCATTCCAAGATGATCTTATATCAGCTTTGCACTACATGAAGAGGGCCTACCAGAAAGCTGGGGTAGGACTTTTGCACGAGTGTGTAGTGAAAGGGCAAGGGGCAATGGTTTAAAACTTGAAGAGAGAAGATGAAGGTTAAATATCAGGAGGAAATTCTTTACTATGAGGGTGGTAAGGCACTGAAACAGGTTGCCAAAGGAAGTTGTGGCTGCCTTCTGGGAAGTGTTCAAGTCCAGGCTGGATGGGGCTTTGAGCAACCTGGTCTAGTGGTAGGTGGGCAGGGTGGGTTGGAACTTTAAGGTCCCCTCTAACCCAAACCATTCTATGAGTCTGTGATTCTGTTCTTAAAACAAAACTGTACCTATAAACTACCATTTCTAATGCTCCATCTACATCTCTTGTGCTTTTCTAGTCAGACAAATGCCTTACATAGGGAAAACTGGGGGTTCAAAACGTTACAAAGTTCAAACCTTACAAAGATATTGTTCTTTAATTTTCCCATTCCAAGGAAAGAAGAAAGACTAAGGTCCTGTTCAGGCTGCAGGGACTTACAGATGTGTCTCCAAGGTATGGAGTTCTGCTTGTGTGTCTAAGAATCCAAGTTTGTTTCCAGTCATTATGAGTGTTTCAGAGGTGAGTCTTTTACCTCTCACACTTCCCTTCCTGAGAATGGGAGCAGTAATTAGCAAGTTTTTCTAAAGCTATAGCTTGCACTGGAAGTTGTATGGTAGCCAAGTCTGCCCTGACTTTGATAATTTTTGTAGCTGAGGTAAAGCCAATGTTTCTGATAGCCCTCTGTCATAAGACAGTTTAAGGATGAAAAGCACTGCTTAAGTCTATATAAGATTGTAATTTTATTAATCTCAAGTAGTGGTTCTTTTGCTATTTTTCAATTGTCAATAGCTTGTCCAGAATAGAATTTTTTGTGCCTGAAGTCTTCTTCATGCAAATATAAAAAAAAGAAACAAAAACAAAGAAAGAAAAAAAGAGATCTAAACCAAAACCAATACCCCAGGACCACAAGACCTTACAGAGGAAAGAAAGTTTAAACATTGCTGTCCTAGTTTGAGGTGAGGATCTATGCACTGAATATAGTCTTTCCAGCACTATGAATGAACCATGTTTGGTTCATATAATGGAATTTGTGGTTTAAAAATTTAGGAAATAAAATATGCTAAATCAAAGGAGAAAACGAATGTGTCCATTTCTATGTTTGGGAATGTAAGAACCTGCAAATCTAGAAAGAAGGGAGATTCAGTTTTTTACATTTATTTTCATCAAATTTTTATTTACACATTAAATGTACATCCCACTCTGCTTAATATACCCAGTAGAAACTGGTGCTCAGATCCTAGCCTTTTCCATGGCTAAAAAGACAGGTAATGTTTCACTTGATGTGAAACAACTTCAGTTGGAAAGACTGAGGAATTCCCACTGCAGATATCCCACCTCAAATATCTGATATGGGTTCAAGAGGTCTTTGGCAGAGTCTTGAGCATCCTATTAACTCATTGGCTACATAAGAAAATATGAACACCATCCGTATCACCTCTGGGATGTATTTTTTTGAGAGGTCAGAAGGGTTTAAGGCTGAAATATCTCAGAAGGAAACAGCTCATGCATGAAGTAGGAATCAGTAGCAGCCAGGGCCAGAAAAATAAAACCTGTTTCCATGCCTAATTCCTGGGAAGTCATGTAAATGGAAGTGAGATTTCTGGGGGGAAAGTGTGATTGTGCAACTTATAAATGGCAGGGGAGTCTCTGGATAAAACATTGTACATCATGGAACCACAGACTCGTAGAGTGGTTTGGGTTGAAAGGGACCTTAAAGATCACCTAGTTTCAACTGCCCTGCCATGGGCAAGGACACCTCGAAGACTCATCCAACCTGCACTCGAGCCCTTCCAGGGAGGGAGCATCCACAACTGTTTCACATACTCAAACTGTTGAGGTTTTAGGTGCCCTTGAGCTGTAACTGACGTTGCTGAAGAAGGAATGTTTGTGGTGTCCTAGCTGTCCAATCTAGTTTTAGTGTGCTGCAAATAAAGGAAATATGGCTTGGTGCTTACACATCCTACCTCAACCAGTTCTATTTGCATTTACTGAAGGATGGCAGAAGTTACTGCATCTCAGATGGGGTGTGCCAGTTGGATTGTGAGGCTGAATCTGGGGCCACAGTGAAGTATCAAGTGTGTGCATGAATCCTGCATATGGAGCAGGTTTAGCTGTGACAAAATCATTACTGACTTGATTGAAAATCACAGAAACCAAAACTCAAAAAGGTTTTACATCTTACTTACAATGTGAGATCATACAGCAGTTGCATTTAGCATAAAGCTATTTAAGCCATGGCTCTAGAACTAAAGTCATATCTATATGGTTTATATATTTATATATGTATATATTTGGTTATATGTATAACAAAAATTCATCTTCAGAATGAACTGAGTGCACCATGTAATTCAGATTTTATTTTAAAATAGCATTGTATTTTGCATTGTGTTTTTATTTAAGTGTGAAAGCTTGATGGGTTAGTTCTATCCAAAGTAAGTGGCAGTTAATGAAACCTTTTATTAATAAAGTTTAGATGATTACCTGTGTAATTGTAGAGACAAATAATTCGGTAATTTGAATGATATATTGTGTGCATAATGACACTTTACTCCCTTTAAGTGTAGCTGAACATGTTAATTAGAGAAACTCAAGGGACTTTGAGAAAGTTATTTATTAAGAAAGTGATTATATGTTATTAATTCTCCAGGGACACTGTTTTTTCAGAACAGCACCTGCAGAGAGATTAAAGCATCGAGCCAACAAGGATTACTGGCATTTAAAGATTAAAAAAAAAAACAAAAAAAACAAAAAAAAAAGGAAATCCAATATCCATGGTAGTTTGGGGTGGGTATTTTTTTGTTATTTTTGTTGTGTTAGGTTTTTTTTGATGGTTGGTTGGTTTGGTTTGGTTTGTTTTTTTCATATAGTGTTGAGGCTACTTCAGTTCTCTTTACAAGGTAGTTGCTAAGTGTCGTTCAGGAGCACTTGTCAGGGCATAGTAATCCTGGTGTGAAAGTACACCATGTCATTTGATCCTATCTTCCCTTGTAAGCTGCTGTTCTTCAAGTTCTGGCTATAGCTACCTACCAAAGATAACAGATGTCTCAATTTTGCAGGTCAATAATGTTAATTTGTACCACTGCTTTAGTCTGATGGCATCTTTTACATTTTGTGCAAATGTAGAATACAGGAGTCTTGCAAGCTCTGGTTCACTGAATGCAGTATAATGTATCTATCTGATCCAGGGCTGGGTGTAAGAACATCTCTCCTGTGACATCAGAACTATTGCTGTCTGACAAAAACAACAACATATTGTACTGATGGTATTAGGTGGGGGATTTTTTGCATTTTGTTTTGGTTTGGTTTTCATTGGGGTTTTGATTTCCTGGGGTTTTTTATGGTGTTTTTTTCTTATTTTTGGATGGGGTCTTGGGGGCCTTTTTTGTTTGGTTGGGATTTTTTTGTTTGTTTTGGTTTGTGTTTTGTGGGGTTTTTTGACATCTCTAATTAATGAAAGGCAGAATTTCCTTAAACCTGACTCATCCCTGATGGCAGGCTGGAGATGGCACAGTTAGAAGGATTGTTGTCTCTGGCAAGGTTGAGTGCAATGGAGCTGTTGTCCAGAGGCATTCATCTCACTGGGGTAAATGTGCTTTTTTCCCTTTTCATATTATCATAGCATTTTTGATGAAAATTCCAGCTCCTCTGCATAAATATACGCAGTTCCAAAAAGCAATGTATGTTTTAAAACTTCTAAAAAGTCTGTCTGTTTTGCCCTTTACACAATTATCAAGAAGATTTAGCATAGTGTAGATGAGGGTATTCCAGAAAGTGCAGAGAAGGTAGTGACATTAGAAGACTTTTCAGAAGATGCAGCAAGAACATCAAGCAGTATCATAACATGTTATTTATTAAGTAAATATGTAGATCACTATTCAGTGGCATCAAAAATGTGCTAAACTGAGAATGTATGCTGTACTTACATTGTTAGAGAAATTTAGTAAGTTTGTATGTAGTGATTCATTCAGGATTATCCCAGGCATGTGGATATTTATCATGATATTAGAACACAAAGGCACACAGAAGAGATGTATATCAGATTAAGCAAGGACTACCTTTCAGAGCTGATACTTTATCTTTAGTGCAATAACTCAAGGGAGCCTCTCTAGCCAAGCATAAAGGTCCAGACACTAGAACTTGTGCAACAGCAATATTGATCTCTCAAACTGATGCTGGGTGAGGACAGCTACAGAAAAGCAGAAAATATGCAGAGACAAAAATTTGGTCAGGTTTCCAACTTCTTGCTTACATAGATTTCCCAAATAGACCTGGTGGCATTAATTGGCAGACTGTCAATTCCTGAACCAAATTCAACTTTCATTTGATCAAGAAAACAAACAAACAAAATAACCCCAAAAAGTGAACAAAGAGTAAAATACCATTTCTAATTTTCTAAAGTGTTTCCCTGAATACAAGATCTCACTTATGGGACTATGCTACAAACTGCTAGCAGCAGAGACTCTCTGAGACTCTGTTCCTGTGGCTCACCTGTTTTTCCCCTGCTGGTGTTGAGGGTGCTTTCAGCAGTGGGAACTGGATACAGGGCATTGAAATAAGGAATAAATAAGGATCATTGTGAACTTCTGCCACAGCAGGTTACAACATGAAAGGTGAAACTAATTCAAGAGCTTATGTGTAGAAGTAAAGAGAAAAAAAAAATCTCAAAATAAACTTGGGATGCAAAATAATCAACATTTCTAAAAGTTTATGCATATTTGCAGCATTGTGGGGTTATATGGGCACTTAACATAATAGTATATTTCATTACTGAACTGTGGTATTTTCTCAAGAATCTCTTAGGCAACGCATATTGGATTGGAGAAGGGGAAAAAAAAAAAAGTTTCTTTCAGGCATTTTTCTTCTCAAGACCTCACTTTGTCACAATTTTTACAGTCTCCTGTTGCAATTGCTTCCAAATCAGTGGCAACTTGGAGGAGATTGCTTAAAGCAGTAGAAGTACACAGCCAAATAAAAACTCTAAAGCAAGTGTTGTTTTGGAAAATATTATTCTTATTGAAAGCCTCTCAAATTAGATTTCCTTAAAAAACAATTTTGAAAACAATAAAAATAAATAAATAAATGAAAACATACCTTTTTCTCTTGTGTTTGGCAAGTTACCTTCAGGCATTCTGCTCAACAGAAAAAGAAATTTTTACTGAAAACTCGGAAGAGGAGTTACTTGCTGGCTAGTTTACCCATAAAGCTATTAGTTCTTCTGACCTTGAAGAAGAAATAAGCATCTGACATTTAAGGAACATTTCTTCTTTTAGTACATGGAAACTTAATTTGATTCTTATAAAAATTTATATACAACTGTAACTTTTAGCTGAGTGTCTTACTGAGTGTGACCTGTGCATTAAAATGTTTTGAAAAGGGATCAAAGTCGTAAGAAGTTCTTCTGATAGGCAGCTCCAGAGTCATTCCTTGCCTGCCTTGCACAAGGCACTGTAATACTCCTAGGGCTCCAAGAGATATAAAACAAGCATTCACAAAGCACTCCCTTTGCATCTTCCTGATAAGAATTTCTGCTGGAACAACCCATTTTTGCTGGTCACACTTATACCTAAATATTTGCATGTTCAATGCTATTTTTCTGACTGGTCAAGTATTTTCACAATTGGAGTACTTTAAAAAAGCCAGTGTCTCCATTGGTTAATACCTTCTGTAAATGTTATTATTGAACTTGTCTGTAATTTTTTTCTTTTCTGCTATCCATGTTGGAACTTCAGTTGCTATCTCTTTTTGTAAGGCACCTTCCCCCTCATGGGATAGTGGGGCTCTTTTGGTGAATATTAGTCGAGTGCTAGGAAAAAGTTAATGAAAACCAAGTAATTTTTTCATAGCTACATAACCTCATTCAGCCTCATCTTTAAATCAGTCTGTCTCATATGAGCAGTGCATAGGCAAAGATTAGTGAGTAAAGACAGCAGCATGGACACACTGGTAGACGCCCACCTGTCTGTGCCCTGCACACTGCTCTGCTACCAGCCTTGTGGAATAGAAAAGCACAGGAAATGCACACACAGGGATGCAGCTTCTTAAGGTTTCTGCTCCTCTTTTGCCTGCAAGTTGCTGAGAAACCTCAGGTCTTTAGCACAGTGGTTCTATGGTGTGATGTGGCTGCTTTGCATCTCATTGACATTATGATGCTATTCTGCTTTTTGGTATCGGATTTAACTAATCCAGACATCATTCAAAGCTATTCTGATAAACTTGGAGATAGAACCTATGTTCTACTGTGGCAGGTTGGGCTAACAGTTGTTTCCAAATGAGAGCACTAAATGTTCATCCTTATTTCTTTTGTCTTGTACATAGGGAACAACAGTCTTCTCCCTGGTTCCCAGCTGACCAGCAGATTGCCCTGTAGGCACAGCCTTAGAGAGTCTGTCCTTAGACAGTGGCCTTTGCCAAGGGAGAGGTTTCCCCTGAGCTTAGCTGCAGAGCTACCTGTGTTTGCAGACAAGGTTGCCTTGGATCAAGGCAGCAATGAACAGCATTGGCAGACCGGAGGGAAAGTCACCATCCAGGACACTCACAAAGACCTTTGCTTCTTCTACATATGCTTTATGCTAGTAGAAAGGCAGGAAGTAAGCACCCAAAGTTTATATTCCAGAGATTTCTCAGCAGCAAAGATTTGTATAGCGAAGCTGCCATTTGTGGGATCCTTCTCAATATCTCAGTCCAGGAGGAGCAAGCCTACAGGAGGGACTACACTGAGCTGAGGAACAAGTTGAGGTGAAGCTTCAGCACCCATCATACCTGAAGTCCTTTTGGCTATATAGGCTGCTTCAGGCTCTGAAACCAGTCTTGGATTAAGATGGTAATCAAGTAGTTTAATCTGTAGCGGCATCTACCTGATGTCTGGCATGGCATGGCATAGCATCTTGCCTCAAGATCTGTCATTGTGGCTGCAATATCAACCTGCCTGGTACCAAAATCCTGATCACAGAGAAGAAAGGCAAATGTATTTTTGAACATAATGGCAAATGGGAATCAGAGGAGAGGTGGCCTCTTCTGCTCATTCTTGCCCTTAGACAGTGCTGTCATACGTGTTGCACACGTTGTGTGGCAAAGCCCAGGGTAGAGGAAATAAAGTTCTTCCCACAGGTATGTGAACCGTTCTCTTTCCCATCTCTGGAAATTTGGCATTTTCAGGTAGGGAATCATTGTAACTGGTGGGGACAGGGGAGTGGGGTGGAGGTGGGGGAAAGTGGTGGTTGTGGTAGAGTATAGAGGGGGTGTGGGGGACTTCCCAGCCATGATGCAAGGACTAATCTTCCTGAGCAATAATTGAATGTGGTGAAAGCTGTGTTGGCTTTCTGTCATAAATGCCAAAGGAGTTGTTCTTACAGAGGAAGTTAGCCATATAGCATTGTTCTTGTGAAAAAACCTTAAAATAAGGTTTTAATAAACAGCAATTTTACTTGAAAAAGACCACAGACTTGAACATAGTTTGTCTCTTTGCTGCAGAATTTTAGATGAGATTTAAAAGCTGCAGTAATTTATGAGCTGTACTTAGAAACCATAAAGAGATATCTCAGATTCAGAATTGTTTCATTCCTGATGTGATTTAGAAGATTAAACTGTCATACTTTAGCACAGATAGATCGCCATCATTGCTATAATTAATCAAGTACAATAAATTATATTATTTAGAAGCTACTTCATATAAAAGTTGAAAATATTTTTTATATAATGCACAGTGAAGTAGATTAGTTAAGCCTTATAATTATGTTTTGTAGATATATGTTTGTTTCATATGCAGAGGCTATTTACTTTACAAAATAATTCAATATACTGAATGCATTCCGCGAAACAATACAGTAATGGAGTGTTTGCTAATGACTTCAATTTAAGGACAGCCTGCCTAATAGCTGAGATAAGATGCTACTAAAACAGTGCTAATGATTTGAAAATTACTACCAAAATTGTGTTCAGTCTACGATGGGTTGCCAACATAATTGTGCTAATAACTATCCAAGTCGGCCTTGATTTTCAAGCTCATATCATGATTACTATGAGTTTTAGAAATCAGACAGGGCTAAATCATGCTGTTGTGCTCACATGAATAGCCTCTTTGGTGGCACCTCTTATTTGAGTAAAGAGAGCAAGCACACTCCTGCTAGACAGGAATGCATTAAACATTCATAACTGACTGGTCTCAGTTGCTTAACTCTGCATGTTCCTTGAAATTTTCTCTCTGGAAATTTGGTCTATATACTATTCTGAATATAATTTTATATACTGATATAGAGAACTGTAAATTTTGGCAAGGATGGGATTCCATTCCTGTCTAACTGTAAAACATAGTGTGGGTACTGGTGTCTCTACTACCATTTTATATGTTGCTTGGGTATTCTAAGTGCTCATCTAGGACAAGGGAGACCTGAGTTCAGTTTTTTTCTCTGCCTGCATGGCACTAGAGTTAAGTCTTCCAGCTGCTGTAGAGCTGAGTCTTCCAGCTGCTAAGAAGATGCTCTAAAAAGCACAAGGTATTCCAGAGAGTAAATCATAGCTCCTCATGGAAGGTCTAAGTGTGTCGGTTTGTCCAGCAGCTCGGTGAATCGGTTTGATTTCTGATCTCTAATATGAGCTCCTTAGGTGGTTTACCTTGAACAGAAAGAGAAAAAAATATATTAAATAGACCCATAATTTACTGAAATTGAACCATACTTCGTTGTTTTCACTGAGTCAGCTTTAGTGTAGTACTACCCCAGAGGATCCTTCAATTTGGCAATCAGCTTGTGAGAAGAGGGGGCTTTACGTTTGTGCCCTCTGATGAGGTATGAGCATGAGATGGCATCGGAGGTGGACTGTCTTAGCAATACCAAGATATTTCTGTGAGTTGCCCAAGTGAAAACCACACAAATCCAAAGCCGATGTTTGAGTAGCTATAGGACTATTTCACAGCTGGAACAACAGTTTATAGATCAGAATTCTGAGTCTATGTGTGAAAATCTCCATGATTTGTGGCCAAATGTTTTTCCATAACTGTCTATTTCAGTGCTGATAAAATTTCAATCTGTGCTCTTAAAAAAAAAAAAAAAAACCAAAAAACCTGGGGCTCTGTCACAGTGAATTTTTTTTTTTTTTCATTTAGAAATAGAATGAAAAACCTGTGCACAGCTACTTGTAAGATGCAACACTTGTAAGTGTTAGTTGAAAAGTGAAGATGTGAAAAACAGTTTGTCCTCCGGTTTTCTGACAAGGCAGGGATTGTGTTCCTTCCTCTCCCCACTACAAGGTGAGGCAACAAACTAGGTAACCCACGGCTGTGTCCCCACCCCTTGCTGAGATGTGGTGGCTGAAGATGTCTCCTAAATTGCTTCCAGATTAGGATAGGCCTATATCTCCAGGCCTCATCCCTGGAGATATTCAAGGTAAGGCTTGACAAGGCTCTGAGCAACCTGATCTGGTTGAGGATGTCCCTGCTTACTGCAGTCGGGGTCGGACTAAGTGACCTTTAGAGGTCCCTTCCAACCCAAATTATTCTATGATTCTGTGATTCTATGGTAAGTGCTTTATGAGTATGGTCAGAGGTGTGCTCTGGCATGGCCTCAGAGGTGAGCTGGGAGGATGCCAAAGAAGGCAGATGCAGCTTTAAAAGCGCAGGTGAAGGGGCAGCCCCATGGTGTACCTGCCTTGGCAGTGCAAATTCCCTGCTCCCCACCAGAGGAGAGTTAAGAGGCTCCTGGCAGGGTTGGAACCATGCAGCTGCAAGCTGTGAGGAGTCGAGGTAAAAGTCTGTATTCAGCTGTAGGTCAGGGAATGAAAAGCAAGGCTAAGCAAGGAACGTGGGAGGCTTAATTCACTTGGCTGCTTCCCTTCCCATTGCAGCTGTTCTACTTCAGGTTATTTACCAGGCCTGAATTCTTTCTTTATTCATAATTGTTGACTGTAGTTAGCTTGCTTTGGGGTTGAAAGGAGCTAAGAGTCAATTATGTGTCTGAGAGCTTCTGAATGTCTTAAGTGTGGTAGATGGCTGCAACCCCTACTGCTCACATCTAATGAGGCAAGGCAGACAGCTGCTGGCCTCCGGTCCAGTGTGGGCCCATGGAAATGTTCCAAACAGCCAGACAAAAGCAAATGGGAAGGGAGGGAACCATGTCTGCGGGGGTTTGCAGGGCATCTGCAGCTATGGCACCGTTTGCTCTGGAGCTGCCCCTGTGCCCTCAGGATGAGGGTGTTGCCACGTGTTCAGTGCTGCCTAATGCAGGTGGACTTTCTTCAGGTGGCTTAAGGCTACTGGCAAGGTATGTGGGAGTGATGGTACCATGTCAGATCTCCAGCTACTGCTCATCCTGTCTGGATACATGCTTATTCTCCAGGTTACAGCCTGCCTCTGCTCATGAACGCTTGAGCTAACACAACAGTGGTTTACTGGTGTATACTTTACAGCATCATTTACCTCACCTCTGCTTCTAGTTCCCAATCTGCTGGAGTTAGCCCAGAGAGTTCACTTCACTGTTCACCTCCTCTGACTCCTCTGCCTTGTATCTTAGTTAATTATCTGTAGACAAAGCCATACTTGATGCCTTATCAACTGGAAAGACTGAATTAATCAGCTTTGTTAGGCAAAGGTTATAGCAAGGGGGTGACCATCCTATCCATCTGTTCACTCATCTCCTGAAGAGTAACCATAACAGAACTCCTAAAAAATCCTATTAATGGATTATAGGTCAATAGCCTAGACACTCGGATAGCACTGCAAGGAACTATGGACAAAATGTCTGGGATTAATGGATTTTCTGAAGACTTTTATAAGGTCTTTTATAGATGTTTCCCTCTCAAATGCTAATATGTTCTGCAAGTAGAAAGAAAATGGCTTTTTACCACTGTATTCCCTTGATGTGGCTAGGCAAAGCAGGGAGGTACCTTAAACTATGTAAAATGCATTGACTTGATCAATTCATATGTAAAGTTCAAGGAGGAAACTTTGGCCTTTTGCCTTCAGAAGTAATCATCCAGGTCACAGAATTATCTCATCCTGACGCAGGAGGAGTCTCAGGCATTGAAAATCAAAAGTTCACCCAATTTACTGCTGGTGATCAAATTGGCAAAATGTACTGGGGAAGCATGAGAGAATTCACTGTGCAGCATACCATGCTGTGGTGAACCCTATCTCCCTCTAATTCTGTCTTTTAGAAAAGTATTACACAAGTAGGCTAAGAAACTCTGTCAACTTCTTTATCCTTTAATTACAGAAACTTTCTTTCATTCAGAGGGCTGTTGTAACCTATTCAAATGTTAGGGCTCTAAATACCTCGTTTGTGCTTAGTTTGCAGTAAGCATGGCTGTGGGACAGGGTGACTATTTATCTCTGTTCTTTTTTTGCCTTGACAGCAATACCTGACATCTTGAATCACTTCAGCATACACTCACATCCAGAGCCAGGCACAAAGGGTTCAGAACTGTTTTTATCCAGGTTTTTCTTCCTTATGTCCATTCATGTGTGGTGTTTGAAGAAAACGACTCAATTAAATATGGGAAACAGAAGATTTATGCCATAGCTGGGCTTTTTGCTGTTATTATATGCAGCACTAAAATATAATTTCAGTTTTTCGTCTTTTCCCTATTGCCCCCCAGGAAGGGAGGGGTCTGCAAGTTCAGAGGATGATTGGGCTTTGGTCCCAAATAATACATAAAACAAATACAAAATCCACATCATTTCTGGAGGAGTTGGTAATTGATGTTCACTAGGTCTACTAGTTTCCCAAGTCCATTTCTTCCAAGCTCTCAGAAAAGGATCTGATATTACGTCATGCTCTTCATTGTCTCCAGGTGAAGTTTTGGGCTCTTACTGAGACATATCATATGCCTGCTGAGGCATATCCCAAAGAAAAGTGGTGCTAAGATTCTCTCTTCTCACAGGGCTTGAGCTCTACAATGAGCTAAGCTTCCAAGGTTGCTGAGATTTCTCCCGCCACCCACAGAGAAAAAGATAGTTAACAGAACAACCCTCTTCCCACCCCTCCAAAGAAGAGAGGTCTAGAGAAGCCTGGGAAGTTGACCGGGAAAAGCAAGCTCCTCTTCCTCACCCTGAAGCAGAGAGCCCTGAAGAGAGAGCATCAGAGAATGGATTTTTTTTTCAGGAGTGGCCCTGAAAGAAGTTGGCAAGTGAAGCTGGAATCTGACTGAGAAAGTGGGGACGCATGTCTGAAGTGGCAAAGGTCCCTCTCAATAGCAGCAGCAAAACCAGGGCAGCCACTGTCTCTCAGCACCACTCTCCCAAGGTATTTCTGAAGGTGTCTGACCCAGGAACTGATCAAGACTACTTTGAGGTGTGAAAAGCTCTCAGCATGAGCTCATCGGGCTGCACTTCAGTCAGGGTTCAAACAAGAAGCTGTACAGTGCTGGCAGGTTGTGCTTACTTACTGCCCTAGCTTAAATGACTTCTTAGTCAGATAGGCACTTAATTCTCTTCATGTCACATGTTGCTTTAAAGAAAGAAGAAAAGAAAAAGAAAAAAAAAAGGGAAAAAAAGAAAGAAAAAACCCACCACAACTTGCGAATGTTTGGACATCTTTATGAAGGTCAGGATTTGCACACGAATTGTCTCTGGAGATCACAAATTCCTTCCTGCCTTCTCATTTCTGGGAAAGCAGATGTAAAGCCTAAGGGATGAACAATAAAGGTATTGTCTGAAGAATTCTGTGTAAATCTTCCTTGACCAATTCCCTAAAAATTGTGTCAGTGAGATGTTTTGTTTTGTCAAGGTTTCATTTATAATGTGAACCCTCTGATCTGAATTGATGTTTCTTTTTTTCTGCTTTCACATCCTTGCTCTCGTCTGTCACACATTTCATCTGGAAGCATATGAGTAACAGTTTGGCTAGAGAGTAGGACAGAAAGAGAAACCTGCTTGTAAGGAAAGAAAATTGACACAGTAAAAGTTCAGGCCAAATCCCTTCCACAAACAGTCTCACCAGGCTGTGTGACTGGTTGTGTGAATAAGGCAAACAGGATTTGGCTCTTGATGCAGTCCCAGCCACCTTTTATCATTGGAGAGAGAGAAAAACACCATAAAATTAAATAGGTATCATCCTACCCACATTCCTAGTGTAACTATTTTAACTGGAATGCCTCATAAACAGATAAAGGCACTCCTGAGCTTTGGGCTGATCATTTTTTAAATGACCATTTAGGGCTGGATTATGATTTTACATTTTCACCTTGGAGCTTTTAAGGGCTGTTTGGGACATTAAGCACTAACCTATCAAAGCCTACACTGAAAGGCAATGTTGCTTGCGGTCATACAGCCCACTGAAATAATACAGTTTTGCTGCTGTTAATAGGTAAATACTTTCATTTGTGGAAGGAAAATGGTAATTTAAAGATGTTTGATGCCCCTAAAACTCTCGCAGCAGCTGGATATTTTACATTGGTTTCTATAATATTCTTATGATAACGCTCCTGTCCTGCAGGGGTCTGCTTGAATATCAGAGCACTCATCTTTTTTAAGTTTCGCATAATGTGAGATATTAAAATTAGGGCTGTTGTTTACTGTTCAGTTCTTACACGCATATTCCACATTCACAGCTAGATATTATTTCCCTTGGAAATGCTTTCTGTCCCTGCCAGTTACTGAATGCAATCAGATAGCTTTGCATGGGCCAGCATACCAATTAAATCCCATGCCTGGGATGTGCATGGTTTCCTCCATCAACAGCTCAATGGTTCATTGGCAAGTAAGCCACGTATATTGATAAGGAGAAAGCCTGACTTCACAATGGAAGCAGAATCTATTTCTTGAAAACCCTTTCATCAGGCGGTTGGAGGAGGGAAGGGGAAAGGGGGCAGACGACACGTAAAATGGCTGGAAAAATGAAGCAGGATGAAAGATTAATGGAAGAGGGATCAGAAAAATATTCAATTAGAACTCACAGGCCTGGACACATTATTCTGTTACTGTACATCTTGTCATTATCCAAATCTGTTGCTAAACTGTTGGCATTTGTCTTCATTATACAGTAAAATGGTATAATGAATAGGTTACAAATATGATGGAGGAAATACCCTGGAATTATCACAATGCCTGAAAATGAAAAATACTTTAATTTAAATTATTGGTGTGCAGCATCTGAAAAGTGCACACAGACAGATGTGAAGAGTGGAATGTGATTTTGTTCTGATACTGCCTTCAAAGTTTGTGCTCCACTTCAAAGGGGTTTTCAGGCTGAATCTTTCCCTGGAAGCCAATGCCAGGGATATGATACAAGACAGCAGCATTTGACGTGTTTCTTGGCTGCAAGGAACCACAGCCTGATATCTTAGGTCAGATTTTTGAGCTTTCTGGAAGCAGCACTCCTCCCATTTCAGGTGGGGAGCTGGTTAATGTACAGGTTATGGTTTTTAACAATGAAATGAAATATGAGGTGGGAAAAAAGCTACTATCTCAGCCTAATTAATTAGACATAAGTTAGCCTTCAAAAATTGCACTGATCCATACCACAATGTTACCTTTCAAGCTCGATTTTACGTTTGACTGATTATTATCTCCCAGAAAGAAATTTTCAGGGTATTTAAATCGAACACTTGGCCTACTTCAAAACTGTCAGAGTCTGAAAATTGGTACCACTACATAATAAAGAATTTTATATTAGGATCAGGATATGAAGGAATATTTTACTAAAAGTTCAAATAAAACCTTAAATAATATTCAAGTACAAGTAGCCCAGTCTGGAGGATAGTCTTTCCCTTCCTAGAAGTTTATTAACTTTTATAGAGCTTCCTAAGAAATACAGGACTGCCTACCTAATCAGGAGTCTAAGCTTCCAAACTCTTCAGGAATTACGTGTCCCAAAAATAATGTGTACCTTCTAGGAGGGGGATGAGAAGTTACATAGTCATCCATCAAGGATGCAAACCTAGAGCTGGTGGAAATCTTTAATGTTAGCCCTTTGCTAGAGATTCTTTGTGTGATCTTCATCAGGTCTTGGTAGTTTTCTGGACTTCCTTTTACCACCTGAAAAATGTGCATAAGGAGGGAGGGAAGAAGAAAGGCTGAAAGGGCTATCCTAGCAGGCAGTCCTCTTTATAAAGCTTTGTCTTGTGTTGATCTTAGTGTCAATTTACATGTGTTACTTTGACATCAGATCAAATATTTGAATAAGATTTCACTTCTCTATGAGCATCATTTTATATTGCATTAGATTTAATGAGATACAGCTGTCTGCTTCATTGTGATTGGTAGCCATATTTTAAAGGCATAATATGCTGAAGCTGATAGGACTGGATCTATCATTTAGAGGATAATTCTAGTCTTAAACTTCATAAATGCTGTTAGAGTCTTCATGGTAATGTTTCAGTGCTGAATTGCACATTTAGAACCAGATGGCGCAGAAAATTGATAAGATGATACCAAATCTCTCACCTCTCAGTTACTGTTGGGTTGAATCCAGCCCTGGTTCAGAGTAACCAAAAGTCGCTTCCATCTGACAGCTGTTTTGTGGCTTAGATATTTCCAAGTGGACAGGTGTCCATAGCAGAAAAAAAAAATTATTAAAAAATCACCTACGTAAATAGAGAATTGCAGCAGAGGAGAGTTTATGTGCACTAAAACCAGTCACTTCTCTGATCATTGGATACGTGTGTTGCAAAATGGAATCTACACCTCTTTCTGGAGATGCCTAAAATGTCTAAATTCTGCTGTACTGCACATTAGTGTCTGTCAGTAAGCTTGTGTAGCTTCTTTCATGAGTTCTAAATTCACCTAAGTGCACATAAGATGAAACGCTATAATGTTTTCCCTCCCTTTGAAATAATGCTCTGATCTTTACAGCTTACAAGCAAGCTCCCTGATGAACAAACAGTTCATTACAGAACCTGTATAATGGTAACTGTGTAGAAGTATATTTATAATGATGTGGGGATGCCAGGACTAAAGAAGCAAGATGATCTCCATGTTTTTTTAATCATTATTTCTTAGCATAGCGTGACTGGTACAAAAGCAAAATAATAGTCCCCATTCTACGGATAGGGCCAGAGGGGACTATCTATCATTCATAGCAATTAGATGTATATTTACAAGAAGTATGCATAGTATGAGATGTAAAACAGTGATTCTGACTACTTATCATTAATGCCAGGGGGAAACTTAATGCAGTAATTCATGTTTTAGGCTGAAACATGGGAGGCACGTGTCCTTTTGCTGCTTTTTCCCAGACAGTCTTTTTGTGTGTCTTTGGTCTAGTTCCTGTGCTTTCATTTCCTTAATGCAGATGAGGGAATATATCGCTCCCATTCCTAAATGCAGCAGTGTGACTCAAGTTTATTTAGGTCTGCGTGTGAGTGCCTCGCCATGGGGACCACCAGACAGAGCTCCCACTGGACCTCTTAGGAAACAAAAGATGGGTGAGCCTGCCTGCGTTTGCTTTGCATTAGTGTTTTTATTTCTATTTTTCTTTCTCACATGTCTGTGTCGATCCCGCACAGCATAACAATGGTATTCCCAACTTGCAGGTGCAACCAGCTGTCCAAAGGGCTGTGAAGCTGGTGCAGGGTCTAGAGCACAAGTATTACGAGGAGCAGCTGAGGGAACTGGGGTTGTTTACCTGGAGAAAAGGAGTCTGAAATGAGACCTTATCACTCTCTACAGCTACCTGAAAGAAGCTGTAGCAAGGTAAGTGGCAGTCTTTTCTCTCAAGTAACAAGCAATAGAGCATGAGGAAATTACCTCAAGTTGTGCCAGGGTAGGTTTACATTGGATAATACGTACAATTTCTTTACTGAAAGGGTTGTCAGGCACTAGGACAGGCTGACCAGGGAAGGGGTCAGGAAGGATGGAAGTCCATCATCCCTGGACTTATTAAAAAAAATGTGTAGATGTGCGTAGGGACATGTTTTACTGGTGGACTTGGCTGTGTGAGGTTAACTGTTGGCCTTGATAATCTTAAATGTCTTTTCCAACCAAAGACATTCTATAATTTTATGATTCTGTGACTGCCATACACTGCACAGCCTCGTCAGCCAGAAATACCCCAGCCTGAGCTGGGGTCATGAGCCTCCTCTGGGGAGGAGCTATGAGAAGGAATGTATTCCTTGGTTCCTGGTGTTGCCCTCTGTCACCTGGAGCCAAAGACATGGAACTGCATGGTGTAGCCAATAGACAAAGTGCTGCAACTGAGAAAAGAATGGGCACGGGCAACACCAGCCTTATCTGCAAGTTCAACATGGCATTCTCTCTCAGAGGGAAAGCATGACTTCTGTACTCAGCTCTCCCAGTGGAGTGAGTATCTGTGGTAAACGTGGCGTGAAGGAAAAAGTTGCACACTTCCCACCCATTTGAGGACAATTATGTAGTGATTAATTGAGGAAAATGGCATCTGACACTTGTCAGTTTCTGAAGTGCCACATATTAGACCCCAGAAAGTAAACGAGTCACATATTCATTTTAATTTAAATTTTATTAAGAAGTGCTGTTGACTAAGAAGCCCATTAACAATAATCTGCTTTTGGAACAAATGAGTGAGTCAATTTATTGAGCTGGACTAAAAAGCAAACCAGGTAACAACTGCCCACTGAGCAAGTATTTGATCTTTTAGCTTTCTCTGATTAGCAGGGGGAGGCATTCCCTGAATACTTCAGACTTCTATCTTCTTTCTCACCACCTCATGGTTACTTGTAAAAACTGTCTCCATGGTGCAATCGGCATTTGCTCATCAAACTTAAAAGGGAGCTTTGCTAGCAGATCCAACTTGAAAGAAAACATTTATAGAGAGATCAGTTGCCAGGTACCATTATTTTCTTTTGTGCCTCAGCTGTTAAAATCTTTGCACAGGATGGACTGTTTTCCTTGGAGATCTGGCTATTTTACACAAAGAGCCTACTGAGCAAGATTTGGGGGTTGCAGGACAAGCTACTTGAAACGAAAAATTACATAGTTGCACAAATTTACCTTTTAAAGTTAAATAAATAAGTTCAGTCTTTTGGACTGACTGCTGTGTGCTAAGGAGCATTAAACTGGCCAGGGATTTCCTGAGAAGTATTCTGCCTTTATAGGAGGTCTCGATATGGGCACAAAGCTGGCAGTGACCACCTAGCTGCTGCTTGTACCTGTTTGATGTGCTACACTTTGCTTTTCTCTCAGCATCAGAAAGGAAACCAGCCCTGCTGCAGCCCTAACCTCTCTCTGGGCTGTTTTTGGGAGCCACATCTGGCTGCACCCTGTGGCCTTACGTTGCTTTGACTGCACAATGGTGCTGATGGTCATTTAGCCCAATAGAATTTGCAAAATCCCTTCTCCCTTTCCTTTTTTTATTGGTTGGTGAAAAAAGCTAAACCCTTTGCTATGTGGGTGATAGGCATGGGAATGCCTTATCATTCCCGGAAAAGAATTTTCTTTATTTTTTCCCCTGAAATAAATTATATCACACAAAGAAAACAAACTGGACTTATTCCTATACATCCAAATGACAGTACCAATGGGTTAATTGTCTTTTCCCAGTCAGGAGTGTAAAGTTTTGGTTTTCTCCTGAATCCATCAGCGAGCAAAACGTGCCTGCTTTCTTGGAAGCAGAATAGCATACCAGGTCCAGAAGCCCTCCAGATGTCTTTCTAAAAGTTCTGCTTTAACGGTTGTGATCCAAGAAGGAATTTCTATAGCAATTCTGCCAACTTCTGTCTGACAGAACATTTCTAGGTGGGAAAATGAATCCTGTCAAAAAGGCACTGATGCCTTTTAAGTCCTACTGTGGACAATAGACACATCTGTCACTTACTGTTCAGGGGGCATGCCATGTTGAGCAAAACTGAAAGTCAATGAGATTTAGTGTACTTCAGTCATTCTGAAAACAATATCCAGTGACTACTGGTCCAGAAGTTCACCCATGAGTGTATTTAGGGTGGAAAGAGCAGCTGCTGCTACTGAAAGGCGAATGATTGATGCTAAAACTCTTTTCCAGGTTTCTTAATTTTTCACATTTGGTCAGTCAATATTCTTTTTAGGAATCTAAATGTTTATGAAGCTAAGTTTAATTATATATGTATCATCTACTCCGCAAACATAATCTGGAGGATTCTTCTTGCACTGTATTGTGAAACATTTTGGAAGATTGGGCTGGAAAGAAAGTAGTGAAAAACTAGAGGAATGACTACAGAAAACTTTGAAATATCTTTTTAAAAAATTCAGCACAAAATTTTCTTATCTTTGGCAATTTAAAAGTACTTGTATTGATATCAGAACATTTGTAATTATTTCCAGTGGAGGTATTGCAGTCAGTAGTGGAACTCTCAAAAGAATTAATGTAATGTAATCCAATTATGTCTTATCTGCAGTCCATCATCAGGGAAGACTGTTGACTCTGCAAGAGTATTTTCCCTGCTAAGTCTAATTACATCTTCAAACGTTAAGTGCTATGATACAAAGGCATCTAGAAATCTATGTTAGTTTCCTTACTCTCTCCTTCATTTGGTGAGACACTAGTGACTTTTCAGTTGCATGTGCCGAAGTCTTTTGGTTGTCCTTTAAAAAAAGATGTGATATTTTAGTAGTTTTTAAGTGATTGTGTTTGATTTTGTGTTTCTTGGTGTTAGTTTCCATTGATGTCCCAATCCAAGTACACTGACCAATACATTTCTTCATACATACATCTTATTTTTTAAGACCAATGGGTGTTTTCTCACAGAGGATGCTGGAACAGCATCAGCCCAGCTTGCCATCAGCTCCTCTTCAGTTTACAGGGATAGGGATCCAGCCCAGAACTAAAAACCTTTATCTTCACTAGAATAAGCAATAGACATGAGTTCCCAGCAGCCCTGAAAGAGGCTGATTTCTGGTGCAGTGGTGCCTCCTTACCCAGCCTACATGGTGATAGGGGGAAGAGTGAGATAATCTGAGTTACAGACTGTGATCACTGCAGTCACTCCCAGCACAGAACAGGAGTTGGTTTACAGATGATGTTTTCCTCCTGCTCTCAAGAAAGGAAGGCCTGCTTCAACCTGCCTGGTTATCATTTGGAAATGATAAGCAGAAATAAAGCTCAATGAGGAAGCAGACCATTTATTTAATTTTTCTGTATATTTCTGTGGTAAATCAGCTAGCATTTAGCAAAATCTCATAGGAATTAATTTGGCCTGTTGCTGATAATCAATGACTGGCAACAAGAGATGTAAAAACAGCAAAATATACTGAACATGGGAGAAGCTACAGCCTGTGATAGATAGATAGATAGATACAGCATTTATGGGCTAGATTTTTAAATCTTAGTAATTTCTTAGTATTGCAGGGGTGAGGAGGAACATGAGTGTCTCAGCCAATCATTCAGGATGTAATTTGCTATAGATAGCAAACTCACAAATAGACTTTAAGGTCCAGGAAAAGGTCCTGCCTTTAGAGGATCATCTATATAGTATATATAGCATAATACAATTTTAATAGCATGAATAAGTGTGTTTGGACTTAAGAGGAAGCTTTTCCTCTCAATGCATAAAAAATTGATTAGCAATCCTAATTAATTAGCAAGGACATAATCAAATATTATTTTCTGCTATGAGTCTCTTTAAGAGGAATGTACCTCTGGAGTTCTGTTTGCTTGTTGTGTTTTTGATGGTTTAGTTTTGTTTTGTTTTGTTTTGTTTTAAGTGGACAAGAAAGCAAAATTAGGAGGATAAATGGACTTCAAAATTATCTTATCCCAGTGAAGCTCCTAAGTGTGCATGGAGGAGATGAGACCATTGAGAATGAGGACTAAAAATAATCTGGTTTACTGGAAGGACTTTGAAGAGTGTTGCTTTTGTCCCTGCCCCCAGCTACATCATCACTGTGACAGAAACCCTATTCTCCACCTCAGTCCTGAGCACTAATTACAGCAATGTGTCTGTGGTCATGCACCCCTTTGCACTGTGGTAGCATGATGCCTGATCACATGAAAGATTTTTTGTGGAATTAATAAAGGTGACCAGGCATGGACAAATTTTTTTTTTTAAATCTTGTGCTTTTTTTTTTTTTTAATTCCTGGAAAAATTGAAGGTGTCAGTAAGGATAGGTAATCTGTATGTGAAGCCAGGTATAGGTTTCCAGATCCTCTCTGGGGAACCAGTTGCCCACCAGACTGTAATGAATAGAACCAGACAATACCCATAAACTCCATTTTTTTACAATAAATTGTACCAAGAAAACAACACCCAAAATGACAGCAAATGTAGAAGTGTCAAAATTCCCCATCATTCTTACAGGCAGTGGCAAGAAAACATGGATTGTAACCATGATGAACTGAAAACAACATTACCAAAATAACTGGAATTTACTCATTACCTGCTAGAGTACAGCTATTACAGTATACTGTGATGAGGATAGCTGGAGATGTAGACATGTTTTGAATGCACAAAACAGCTTCAAGACCAGGGATCTTGCAAATATACTTTTGAAAACTGCTTCTTTTGTTTTGTCTTGACATACTAGTACTTTAGTGTGTCCCTTTCGGAAGAACTTGTTTCTTTTAGCAAAAATAAATTTTAGGAAAAAAGAAAATAGATCCCCAACTGGATACTGCACCAGATGTGTAAATGCTGGTTTCCACCTACCTTTGAGAACAATCAGGAAACTTAACAGTGGAAAGTGCACTTTAGAGTGTTACATTTTGCTACAGAGCATGAGAGGCAAACTATGATCCGGAGGTGAATTAAAAACCAAAGAAAACTTACCTGTGTGTCAGAAATGTTTTCTGATGTTTCTGAAACATTATGAATTAAAGAGTATGCAACTTCTCCCCTTAAAAGAGAATGTATTGTCTATATTTGATAGAGCAATTAACACAATTTCATTTTCTTTCGAAAGTAAAAATTCCTTTGACTATGCTCTTTAACAATTGGCTTTTTGTTGAATTTGATGTTATCTGTCACCAAGGTTAAAGAAGGGAAGCACTCCCTACTGGTAATACAATAGAAAGCTTTAACCTAAAATCAATATTGTTTTAAAGACAATTTGCTTTAATTAGACTGAGATGGTAACATAACTGATCTCTCAAGAAGTAAATTAGCCTTCTGTATATATGCAGAAGTTTAGTAAATGTTTCATTAAAACTGGGAACTCACCTCAGATCAAGCAATCTAAGCTGAAAAACTTGAGTTTGCTGCTGGCTGATCTGGTGATATCAATAGTAGAGTTTTGCATTTGCAAATAATCTGATTCTTCCCTGGTCTCCTGTTTGTTTATGTCAGTGATTTAGCATAAAGCATAGTCTGATACCAAGGAAAAAGAATGAGTCAGTGCAGTGAAGTTACTGTCAATAGGTGTTTTGTCCTTGATGCATGTCTGGAAGAGTATGGGGGGTTTTTTTGTGGTTGTTCAAATTAATGTGATATAAAATAACATTGGTATAGTATTGACTTTAACTTGTAGCAGTCTATCTGAAGGAGGACACTGGAATCTATCATCAGAAGTTTTTTTTTTTCTTAGGATATCCACTTTGAATAAAACCTTTGTTTTATGGTGGAAGTAAAGTGACAGGTGAAGACATGATTTGTATGGATGAGTGATGAAGATGAAGTAAAACATGCATTTTGTAGATGTTTCTGGTGCATTAACACAAAGATTCCTTTACTTATGTGTTGCTGGAAAAAAAAAAGAAAAGGGCAAGTTGCTTCATTTCAAGGACACAGATATCACCAAGATTAGTGCTTTTCCTGAGGTAAACAGAAATTTTTTTTTTTTCTACAAGCTATTAACTCACAAGCAGAGAAAACTGTTGAAAGTCCTGCCCAAAGCCTACTGGGATGATGGCGTAAGAAATTGTGCTTCAAAAGAAGGGCACAGTTTTCTTGTCATTTGTACTACAGGTAACCTAGATTTATTAACCAAAGTCATTGACTGACTTGGCAAAAATGGATCGATTTTAAATCATTGTTGTGCAGGCATAACTATTCATAGTACCACAGGTATGTTCTCAGTCCTCCTCCAAAGCACAAGAGTGCAGAGCATTCACCTCACTATCTTTGTGTTCTAGAGATAATTTTTTTAAGAAAAATACTTTTTATTTTGCATGATTGCATGTGGAATGTAACACTGAAAGTCATTAGTTTTATTCAGATGTAAAAGGCAGTGCTCAAAGTTGAATACATCTATGTATCAAACATTCAATCAATGAGAGAAAAAGCAACATCGTTGCTTACAACATGGGAGAAGAAACATGGATGAATTTGCTGTCTGAAAGTTCTGTTTGTGTTAGTGATTGGGTTTTGGTAGCCAGTGATTGTTGACCATGCCTTAATAATCAGCTCTTGGATTTCCACAAATATACTAAAAATCACTATCACATTCATGCATGTAGATTTTTGACTAGATAGTAAATAGGCCATGAGATTGGTCAAAGCAAAGTCTTGATGGAGAAAATGTGTGGAGGTTTTCCTGATTTTTTAGTGAACATTACATTGGAACCTAAGCATCTCTTCAGACTCCCTTGGGCCAGAGGGGAAGAATCAATGTAAAATATGACTTCTGAGAAATGAGGTGAAAAGGGCAACAATGAAACTGACTTAAAAATCAAATTGCTATAGCATTTAGAGATACCGCTAGCTTGCTTGCTAATACTCCAACAATAAAAAAAGCAGATAAGTGGTGCCAGCCCTTCCTGTCTTTTCTGTGTCATCAAGTAAATCAAGAAATGTTGTTACCTCATTGGTTATTTAAAAGGCTGAGGCATTCATGGGTAAACCCAGAAACTGGGGTGTAGGTGACACTCATGGTGGCAAACAGGCAACTGGGACAAAGCTTTGGCAGGAAAAAAGATTTTGCAGGATACCCTGCTGTTTTATTTATTTATTTATTTATTATATTTTAATTCTCCCCAAACCTTTTTAGGTTAACAAGTATTAGCATCACTTCATGTTAATATTGTGGAATTCATCTGCTTTCACATTGCTACAGTAGCATTCATAACAGTCAGCTTGGAACATCAAATGAAATGATGCCACTGCAATGTCTGTTAACTCTTTCAGCATTCACTCTAGGCCTGTGGGTGGGGGGAGGGATCACCTTCAAAACTGAGAATGGATCAGATCCTGCTCTGCTGGTTGATTTGGTTGACAACAGGGATAACTAATCCTCAGATGGAAGTTAGATTTGTAACACACATTTCTTTGCTGTGCTGCCTTCAGGCTGTCTGATTTAGGAACTTTAAGATAATAGCAGCTGCCAATGTAATTCCCAGTCTTTGGGTTCAGCTCCAGCCTCTATGACACGTGGTCTGTATGACCTTGGACATTCACTTAATCTCTTGGTGCATTATCCTTTTCCTTGCTTTTTTCAGTTCTGATTGTACTGTCTCCAGGGCAGAGGACCCCGTTGCTTATCACAGTATGAGGGTATCCAGCTACTATTGTTATGCAAACTTAATTATGAAGTGAAGATATTAACACTAAATGACTCATAAAGGTGGAAATTTACTTTTAATAACTCTTCTCTGTTTAAAAATAGGCTTCCTACCCAGCCATTTCTGAAGTGAAAGAGCACGGACTTGAAACTGTTCTGGGGGAAGAACAATGGCACTTGCCTGGATTTTCAGAAAGCTACAGGTTGGGTTTTTGCCCTTGTAAGATTGATCCTAAAAGTTTTGCTGCCTAAACTAGGCATAAGCAGTGTCTCAGCTTTTTTCATGAAATTACACCGTGGTCATAAAACAGCCAAATAGTGCCTCCAAGTTCATCTCTCATTCTGGTAAAGAAGCAGCTCTTTGGGTCATTTTCTCAGCCATCAGAAAAATCTGCCCTCCTCTTCTAGGTATATTTCCCTGAACTTCTGACAAAACTTGACTCTGTTTACATATCTGTCTGTCTCTTTTTCTGTTTCCCTGAGCCCATTCCCACAGAGACCAGAAAAAGTCTGAAAACGAAAGTACTTTTTACAGGTGCAGATTCTTGGATGGTGGTAAGGGAGAACATCACTGTAGCTGAGCTTGGCTGGGTGCACATTTCTATGGCTGGATTTTCCCCTTCATGTCCCTGCTGTTTTTCTCATTTCCCCATTGTTTAGCAGAATATACTGCTATGCAATTATTGACAAAAAAATGGGATAGATTTTAAGGAAATATCAATCTCAGTATTTGATGAAGTAAATGAGTAAATGAAGAAATGGAATTTCCTGCAGCAGTAAAAAAAATTCCTAGTGTTACTTCTCAGGCCTACTACTGATGTTTACATCCTGTAACTACCTTGTCAGCATGAAAAATGTTAGTGGTGATAAACAATTGCTGGCCAGATCTTCCTCTGGCATTGAGATCCATGTTGAAAATCATGCACCTTTTGATATAACCCACTTAAAGTTTTAATACATTTGATTAATAAGTCTTATAAATCTGAACTCTTAATAAATTTCTCCTGCCAGTAGCTCCTGGCCTGACAGCAAACTCACACAGCAAGAAAGCCATTGTCTACTTTGCAACTGTAATTTAGCCTTGTCTTTTTCAAAATCAGCCACAGTTTTTTCTTGGGTTTTTGGTACAGATGTTTTAAATGTGCTTTCTGCAATGTAGCCATGTCTCACTGTTAGTCAGAAGTGTCTGTAAACTGCTTTTTTCCCCCTTTTTGTTCAAGTATTCATTCTGCATCTGGCGTCTCAGCAACAGGGACTGTCCAGTTTGCCAGTGGGCACTGTTCCATCACAACAGATGGAGAGGAGTGGAGACAGACAAAAGATCATATGGAGTAGTCATCTAGAAAGTGAGGTGGTGAACCAGATCAAGTGGCATGGATTTTTCTTAATTGTGTTTCTGGTTTTGGTTGTTGTTGTTTTTTAGAAAATCCTTCACAAATTCCTTTACAGGGCAGCCATCACCATAACTGAGAGTAACACTGTACCCTGAGTGAATGTAAGGTTTGAAACCGAGTTTCACCCCCCTTCTCAGCCTCTGAATTCTTGTTCAGGGGATTAAAAAAAGACCACTCTATTTTCTGTACTTGGTTTCTATGCCTGTGTCTGCAGTGTATTCAGCAGAACTCTTTTCAGTGGTTTTGACATAAGGGCTTATACATCAGTATGAAGAACTGATGTCTAACTCTGTAACTCTTCAAAGTAGTGAAAAGCTTCCAAATTTTAAGCTAGTTACATGGCTGATTAGATTGGAGTCTAACGGGTAATTTAAAAATCCACAGCCTCTGCTTATGTTACCAAAATGCAATCTGGGCACAGAGTTTATAAAAATGTTTTATCATGCTGGGTTTTTTTCCTTTGTTTCACAGTATTTGTTCTGAGCTTTTCCAAAACCCTTTCTAAGTTGCAGTGTTAAGTGTCATAGGGTACAGAAGGTTTTAAAAAATAACCCAACTTCTATTTCTTACCTTTTTCATTTCCTTGCTTTTCTTTTCAGTCCTTGCCAGTTCCATCTCCTCTTTCCTTTGCCCTTCACTAAGCAAGCACAATTTAATCAGATTTGTAGAGAGATAGGAAAGCAGAAACTGAGAAACAGAGAAGAAAAGCAATTCGGCATGCTTACAGGTTACCAGTGCACCTTACTGGCAATGTGAGCACATTTTGAGGGGCTTGTATTTCCTCTTGTAATCCAGTAGACCACTCTAAATTGTTATCTCAAGCAAAGTTTTGGGTGGAAAAGAATTTTTGGAAGACAAGCTATTTGGTTCTTAATGGTCTAAAACCCCCTCCATTTTAGTAGGTTGTAATGACGTAAATTTGCGTGTTTGTGAGTAGAGTTTATATTCCAAACAAAAAAATATTAGAGCCCTCTGTTCTCTAAATTTGACTACTCTATGCAATTTTTGCTCCTTACCACTGTATCCATCTGATCACTGATAAATATAACAGGTTGTAGTTTTTATTATTTTTAGCAATTCATAGCTTTTATTCAGAAAGGTTGCTGGCAAAAATTACTTGCCTGGGGTGAAGAGAATTTATCCCAATTAAACATCCTGTCTTGGCAAGATGGATAGTAGAATTTGGAGCTGATTTTTAAGCTCCAGTAAGCATTTTAAGTGCATACCAGGTGAGTAGAGAGGCTCCTTTACCATCCCACAGAATTACTTTTCTTGAAGTTAAACTTCATCTTTTTATTTTACAGAATTAATTTCTCTTTTAAATTGTGTTATTTAGAACACACAAACAAAAAGAAAACCCAACACCCTTCAAAAAATTTTTTAAAAAATCAAACAACTCCCCAACACCCCACAAAAAGAAAATAAACAAACAAACAAATCAATAACCAAAAATTAAAGCAAAACAAAAACCAAACATAACAAAACAAACAAAAAAACCTAGTTTCATCAGAGTTGACAATTCTTGACCCTTCCTTCCTGCTAAAGCTTATCAACTAGGTAGATTTTGTCAGCCCTGAACTGTGGAAGTGTTGCCTTATTGTGTGTCTCAAATGTGGAATATTTTAAAGTTCCAGGTCTGTACCTCTTTATTTTTTTTTAAATGAGAATCTCAAATATTCTCAAATACATCTCAATATAATATCATATAATTTTTTTATCTCTTCTACAGGGAAAAAAGTATAACTAGAATGCATCTTGCAGGCTTAAGAACCTGATCTGCAAATAAAATCAACCTAAAAGCTTTTAAGAAAACTGACAGGCGAGTATCCATACTCTGTTGAAATCAAATCTGCCATCTGCTTCTCTGAGAATATGTCTTCAACTCAGATGTTTAAGCTGAATTTATGACCCCAAAGATCATGAACTTGTGTGTGATTTTTGAATGCTTGGAGCTGACATGTTTCTCCATAGTTTCTCTAAAAATTTTCCTTTGTATTTTCAGCCAGTTGAAAAGAGAATTTGCCAACCATAATGGAATGTAAGAAAATATGCTAAGTGCAGATACTGACCCTTAGCTTCTCCATATTCTTCTCGTTTTATATGGCTTTAGGGAAGCTGTTGCAAAAAGTGGTTAAATACCTTCTTTTTTACAGATGTTCCTCCTGCGAGTGGAAGAAGGCTTTTTGGCTGTAACATCTGGTGACTTTGCTGAGCTCTTGAGCCTTTCATCTCCTTTTCTTAGGAGAGCTTTACAACTGTCATTTGTCATTTTGACTGACTGTGTTTTGCATTTGGAACTCTATTGATTCCATGGCCTTTGGACAGCCACCATGAAAAGTGGTATGCAGGGACCATTAATGGCATTAATGTAGATTTGAAATCTTGGCATTATGTAGCATACCAAGTGCAGCTGGTTTCAGGTTTAGAATTATCGTTCATCTCAGCTGATGCATCCCTCCTATCAATAACCATGTGACCAGTAAACTTCAAGGAACAAGTGTCTTTCTTATGTGTATCCTGGTACATTTTTTGTCTTCCTCCATCTTTCCAAAAGTCCTGCAGCAGTAATTTGGAGTTTATGGAGTGTGTGTTGTGTGTTTTTTCAGTCAATGGGGGAACAAAACAACTTAGTTTTCAACTTGCATGGTAAACCATAGAGTTCTGCAGCAGTATCTCCAGGTAATTCATAGAATACATCTAGCAACAGTCTCATTTGTTAGAAATATATGAGCTGTATCTGTCGCTATGCAGAGATATCAATATTTTCATATATAAATAAATATATAAATAAAAAATATAGAGGCAGTTACTGCAGGTGATATTTAAAAAAACCTTCTTTGTAGCTTTTATTCCAGAAAGAAGTTTAGCAGAGAAGATCAAAATATTTTTACAGCTTTGCTGATACATTACCCCAGAAGTCCTGCCCACTGAAGAGTGATTTTGATATGTTCATTATATATGCTAATTAACATATTCTTCCAGGCCAGCGGTGACAAAGGAGGAAGACAAATTCTTGGTGCCTTGGGAATTGCACAGGTACTGTCATTCTGGTGAGCACTAGGCTTGTTCTGCATGGCAGGGAACATGCTGTAGCTGCTGCTTTGTCTGGATCAGAAAGGTGCAGCTAAAATCTGTTGGTTCACAGGTATGAAAGGATGGACTTGTATACACCCTTTCCTTGTGTGACATTTTCAGTATCAAAACATGACCGAGAAAAGCAGCAAGATGCTTCGTTTGTTTGTAATACATAAAAGGCAGGATTTTTGTTTTCAGAGTACTGTACTTCTGTTTGCAGAGATGTTTTCAGAAGAGCAGTGGGTGGTTTGGGGCAAGGAGCCAGGTAGCTGTATGTTCTGGTAACTGCTAGTGCTGGGCAGGGCAGGAGTAGAGCTGGGGAGGGAGCAGCAAATAGTTCCTGAAATAGTTCCTGTCCATTTCTGTGCAGCCTTCTCTCTGTGCAAAGCCACTGCCACCCTCCAGCAATATTGGGTGGATGCTCAGTATTCTGTTGCAGTCACAGAGAAGAAACTGAGCTGAATTTGACCCCTTTGCACATGGAGAATAGCAAGCTGAAGTGTCAGGAGTATTTCATGGGTCACAGTTATGTATTGTTTAGGGCTGTTTGTTAAGCACTCCACGTGACAGAAAGCTGCTTTGGTTACCAGAGATCTGGTAGTGACTTCAGCAGCACACACCAATGGCTTTGCTGTGGGCTGGTACGGTTTCAACTGGTGTTTTGGATGGGGATTTGCAGTCTTGGCAGAGGAAAGGAGAAGAAAAATTGATGTCCTAGATGAGAAGATGTTGAAATCAAGCTCTTCACTAAAGGAAGAGAAACAGCTACAGTAAGAAAGTTCTAGTTTGTGATGATTTTGATGCATGTGAAGAGTATCGTATCTTCCATCACATGTTTTGGAATAGCAGTGATTTTATTTTCCCTGTAAAAATGACCTAAAAAAGGAATGAGGCTCTTTGTAGGCACTTTTAAAATTATTTTTTAATTTTTTTTTTTTTTTTAATTTTATTCTTTTTATCTTCCCGTCATTTGAGGGGCAAGAGATCACCAGGTCACAGGATGTCTGGGCACATCATTGTGGAGTTTACCCGTTGGCCCTCAGCCTCTTTAAGTGTCAATTACAGGGTTATAGGGCTGCTGGGTCTGGATATTCTTTCTATGTGAATGATGGGAGATTGCATGTCATCATTGAGAAGCAGACAAGGGGGGAAAATAGAGTAAGAATTTCAGACAAAGAGGAAGGTACAAGAAAAGAAAGGGCATCCCAGGATAAAATCTGTTGCCACTGCAGAAAAGGGAAGAAGCACTGGTACCCTGCACAGAAGATGCTCTTTTTAGAGTATGGTCAGTCAGATGGTGCATAAATTTTTAAAGATTTGAAAAAACACTAGACCTGCTAATACTGCAGAAGACAGTTACCATGACTGTGATTAGAGAAGAATTAACAATATGGAAGTACCACAGGAATTATCAAAGAAAAACAAAGGGTTATGTTTAGCAGCTGGTGTATAATGCTGGCTATGGTTCAATAGGTGATTTTGTTGTCTGGTACCCTAAAATCAGATGAAGAGGAAGCATCTTCTGATAATTCTGCTTACTGAGAAAGGAATTCCTTAGACTTTTCCTGCTGCACCCTGTTGTTTAGCACAGTTAGTAGACAACATTCTCTTCATTTTCTAATGCAAGTTGTTAGAGACCATCAGAGAGCTGAAATTAGAAGGTTGAAATGAAGGTTGGCAGTGGAGCTATACAGAAGAAAGATGACCTATACAGGATGAGTTGCTGCCTACACAGTTCCCAGATACAACCCTTCCTCTAGAAGCCAGAGGCAAAGTGTTTAATCATTTAAGTAGAAATATGATCTGTACTCTACACACTTTTAGTGACTTATATATGATTTGGCTAACATTCTGTTAATATTTCAGTCCAGCTAATAAGGGCATCTTTGACAATAGAACTTCTGAATTGTAATCTAGCTCTTTTTTTATGTGCAGTAAAAAGGAGCTAGAGATTATTTTGTATTACTTATAAATAAAACTCATATGATTCATCTCTGTAATCAGGGTTTGCCAGGTAATGGCAATGCCTTTGAAGACATACCAGCTCCACAAACATAAGTGGTAATCATAAAAGCACTTTCAGATTCCAGTTGTTCCCATTCCTACAATTTATAACTTGAAAAGGCTATTGCTGAATAGGTTGGAGAAGCAGCTGAATAACCTCTAAGTCTAGTCAGGTTTCTCCTGCATATTCCTCGTTTTTTGTTTTGTTTTTTTTTTTTTTCTTTTTTTAAGGTAGAGCTATTAACCAGAGCTTTATTTCCTTGAATGCTACTTTCTAGGTAATGAAATGAATGGTATCATTTGTCCATTTGCAGAGGATAGTGTAAGCAGCAAAAGCCTAGATGCAAAACATTTTTTGGATTTATGTAAGTAGAGGTTGTCTTTTGTTTGTGAAATCTATGTGGAGCAAATTGTTTTACAGTTTGAATCAATGTACCTTATAATTCCTCACCTGCCTACACTGGATTGTCCCCTCTTCAGGACACAGGGAGCAATAAAACTGGTGCAGTTTGCACTTGTTTCTCTGCAGGGCAGATCCCATTCACTAATTCCTTTTTCTATTTTCAGGTTATGCTCTTTCTTGACATATGCTCTTTTGGGTCTTCCTGCCCCATACTGCAGTGTGAGCCCCATCTTGCACATGGACTAGGAATACAAAAAGGGGAAAAATACATAGTTTCATGCTCCTATGTACACTAACTTTTTTTGCCTTTCTCAGGTACCTGAGATTACTCATTTTTCATTTTACAACTCCTGGTTACTGATTTTTTATTTTATTGTTTGTACAGAAAAAGGAGATGTAGCAGTCTCCAGAAGAAGCAATTTAGGAGCTTTTCTATTTCTAAAAAATTTCTTAAAATTTCTAAAAGTTCTAAAAACAATGAGAATTTTTTTTCTCTTTCCTTTTAAATCAACATTCCAAACAACCCCGATTATGGTACTCAAACTGAATGAGAGATATGACATTTTTATGACTTTTTGTGGTGAATTTCAGAAATCTTAGAGGCTTTGCAAATATCTTGGCTAGCAGTTTTGACCCTTTTGACCCTCTAGTTCTGCAGAAGGAAGGCTTTGCTGCTTCCAGCTGGGCTCTGCTTCAGGCAGGTGAGTCCCCCCCTTGTTTTCTATAGAAGTGATACTGACACAGTTGCCTGTAAGCTGAGCTGGCTGACTTTGCATTGAAACACCACCTGAGGACTCAAAAAGCCTAATTTAGGTTTTCCAGCAGAAGCAGGAGAGGGAAGCATCCCCTGCCAGCTGTGCCCAGAGCTGGCTGCAGCCAAGGCAAAGGTGCACTGGGAACCTCTCTGGACTGAGCCCCAGCACCTAAAGTGGGACCATACCTGCAGGATACTCCAATGACTGGTCAGCCAGGAGTGAAAACCATAAGTACCTAGGCAGACTGGCAAATGATTTCTACTACTCTGGTCTTCCTTGGCACCATTGCTTGGATGGTGGTGTCTTGAAGGTGTGTGTCATGCCTTAAAGCCTGTTCAAGGAAACAGTGGAAGAAGCATCAGGTGCCAAGAGGAGGCCAGTTTTACCCTGGAGCCAGTGGGGGAGAAAGGGTGCCTGTGGGGGTAGTAAATCAGAGCACTTCAGTCAGACATTCAAAATAGTACTGTTGATATTCAGCTCATCTTCTGCCATTATAATGCAAAGGTTAATCAATTTGAATGTTAGAACTGTTCTTATTTTCCACCCAATATCTTTCAAATATGTGGTGCTCTCATCGTCATTCAGGGTTAACAACATGACAAGTTTGAACTTCTAAAATCAAGACACCTTGTAGTTATTGGAGAGAAGAAAAAGGTCACAATACTTTGTACAAATAAGAGCCATGTAGATTTCCAGGCCCATAATTTGCCTGCTTTTCTAAATAGTTTCTAAAGAAGAGAATAAATGGGCCAGATTGGTTAGAAGAAGGCCTGTTCTGCTTATATGCACAGTGTAAGGGGTGACCAGATAAAAAGAATTATCCATATAGGCTGACTCTTGCAGCCTTCTTCTAGTTGGCACAACATCATGATTTCATTTACTTCCTAAGAACGAAAACACACTGGGACCAATTCAACATTTTGCCTGACTCTCTCTACTCTTTTGGCTAGAAGTTATTTTTTGATTGCAAAGAATAGTTGGGAATGGGAAAATGTATTGGTGTCAGTATTCCCTTCATCACTGCACAGCAAATGAAAACTCAAGTATTTACTTTTCTGCTGTGCCTGCTATTGTCCTTGGGGACAGCTGAAACTTTAAATCAGAGCTCTAATTGACACTTGGATAACCATGAAATACCAAAAGCTTCAAAAGGAGCTTAAGAGAGTAGTTGTTGACTTTTCCCTGCTCTGTCCTGTGATATTCACAGCACACATATAACAAGGATTTGGGAGGTAGAGTTATCAGCATTAAATCTTGGTGTGTGACTAGCTCAGACTTCATAAGACTAGGTACCCCTGAGCAAGGAGCTGACACCAAAGTCATAAACACGGAGCAAATTACAGTGTGCAAGTAAGTGACTGAAAGCGTGACAAGATTTGCCCTGACTCATCCATTGGTGTTTTTGCTGTTCTTCAGGTAAGCCTTTAGTGCTTGTGAGAGTTGTGTTGTCATTTACAGCTTTTAAAAATCAAGATAGCTTGCCAAATATTTACCTGTTCATGTGCCCACAGCCAATGCAGTCAGGAAGGATGGAAGAGCAGCTAAATGGATGAATGCCACTTGTGTGAGACTGGAGGCAGAGAGGGTCCCAGCTTGTCTGGTACTATGGCACATCTCAGAGCAATTTGGTTGACTAATGGCTGCCTCCACTGCTCCCCCCTCTCTGTACATATTTTGAACATATTCATAGAATGGTTCAGGTTGGAAGAGACCTCAAAGATCATCTAGTTCCAACCTTCCTGCATGGGCAGGGACACCTCCCACGAGACCAGGTTGCTCAAAGCCCCATCCAACCTGGCCTTGAACACTGCCTGGGGGGTGTCCACAGCTTTCCTGGGGAATCTGTGCCAGTGTCTCACCACCCTCATAGTGAAGAATTTCTTCCTAATGTCCAACCTAAATATACTCTCTTTCAGCTTTAAATTGTTCCCCCTTGTCTTATCACTACATCCCCTTGTAAAAAGTCCCTCCCCAGCTTTCCTGTAGGCCCCTTCAGGTACTGGAAAGTTGATATAAGGTCTCCCTGGAGCCTGATCTTCTCCAGGATGAACAAACCCAACTCTCTCAGTCTGTCTTCATTGAAGAGGTGCTCCAGCACCCTGATCATCTTTGAGGCTCTCCTCTGGACACAGTCCAGCTGTTTCAAGTCCTTCTTATGTTAGGTCCCCAGAACTGGACACAGTAATCTAGTCAGGGTCTTATGTGAGCATATTGTATAATTTTATAAGGAAAACCAATCCCATTATATAGAATAATTTATATGTCATTGAGCCTGGACTGAACCTCTACTGTTTGCAGTACACTGTTTGGGGTATTGAGTTTTTTTCTTATAGTTGTTTAGGTAGCCACGTTTCCATTTAGAGAAGCTGATTCTTCAAGAGGTATGCCATTGAAAAGGTATCTATAGAGGGAATATTGGATTATGGAAGAGCAGCTTTACAAGGTCATTTCCCTTCCTGGGTGGGAGGGGCTATTTAGGGAGTTCCCATACCCTCCAGAAAACTTCTACTCTGCAGAGCTTAGAGCAGTGCCAAGAGATCCCTGCAGTCCTGCTCCCATATCACCACTCTCATGGTCTGCAAGCTCTTCAGCTTTCTCTTCAAACTCTTTCCTCACCCCCTCCAGTGTCTATGTATTCAGGTACATACAGAAATAATATCAGCAAACATAAAGTAACTAACACAGCAATAGCAAAAAATGGCAGTGTGAACTATTTCTAACATGGATTAAGTCCCTTGTGAGCTCCAAAGTATCTGTATTTTACTAACTTGTTCTCTGAAAGTGTACTTGAAGTAGATTCTGGTTTGTTTGGGTGTTTTTTGCACTTGAGTAATCTCATGTGCAGTATTTTCAGCCTGCGTCCATTGACAGATGTTGTTCATTTACTTTTAAGATGCAGAAATTCAGCATACTGTTGGAGTTAGGCTCAGTTTTTCAGTCATGGTCCATATCATCAGTTTGGATGACAAAGGACAGTGACACCTGGGCAACCTCATTGATGTCCAGGGTTTGCCCAAGTGTGATGGTCTGGAATCTGGCAAGCAATTCAGGTGGCAATGTGGTGTGTTATGGAGACTAGAAAATCCACCCATCCCTCTCTCTATCTGTCTGTCTCTTTCCGTGCCGCGACTTTGAGGAAAGTGCCCTTTTAGTTTGTGTAAGTGGAAAGTGCCCATTTTGCATAGTTATTTCCTGAGAATGGCATTTTGATGACAGATTCCTTTTTTGGAGGAACACCTTGCTAGGTCTAATCGGTGTTGTGTTTTGGGGGCAAGGGAGACTTAAAGCACTGCAGATTTATTAATTTAATTAGTTAGTTAGTTGTTGTATATCTATGTATGTATCCATTTATTATGCAGGAGAAACTTAGTTTTATTTCTTTTTTTTTATTTTTATTTTTTTTTTTACTGAAAACATAGAAGCCACACTGTGCAGCTGGAATGAAGAGTAGCTTTAAATTATTCATTACCTTGGTAACATCAAGAAAAATATATACTATCTTTTGTGTTAGTACAATACCTTAGAAAGAAGTAATAATATGACAAATATTATTATGCTAAATAAAAGAAACAGCATTTTGCAACATTAATAACAATCACAAAATTTTTGTATTATGTTAAAAAAGAATGTTTTAGACTCACAAATGCATTCATTTACTGGAAACTTTGTTAAATACTTTGTGTTTGTTGGCACAGACTGTTGTCTGCTGCTTTGTTAGAAGATCACAGCCACTTCAACTTTTGATGCTGCTCTTCTTTTAATCCCCCCAAATGTTATTGGCAGGGTTCTTTACCTTGAATCAAGGTTATTATTATAAGAATTCCACCATTCTTCAAATGAGAATGAGATAGTAAGCTATCTTGGCAGGCTAATTTAGGTAACTTTTCAGGTATGCTTATTTAAACAAGAGATGCATGAGAAATGTGAAAAATGCTAGCACTTATCGGAAATGCAAATGTGGCATTTGTTCAGCTTAATATGAATGTCTCTGCACCAGGCAACAACACCAGAAGTGCCAATTAGGATGCAGTCATGGTTCCAAAAATTCACCCTTTCTTTTCAGCTAATATGACATTTATGTGTTGGGTCTCTTTCTTTCAAAGAGTCACTGAATTTCAACCTACCTGCAGAAAAATGCCAGACTTGCTTGAATTTTGTTTTATCTAAAAACCTGTTATCGTGTCAGGCATCAATACAGAACTATTATGCCCGTAATGTGTTTTATTATGGCTAGAATTTAAAGAACTGTGCCATATAGGTCAATCAGTGTTAGGAATGACAGCAGTTGTTATCTGCTAGTGAGGACAGCAGTATAATAATAATGTTTATTGCACATCATTTTTCAATGATTTTATGCTATCATTTAGGAGATGAATGAAATGGCTCTCTAGCAGATATGAATGTAAATAAATTAAACATTAAGAACCAGTGAGTTCTAATCATCTTTCTTTAAGATTGCACTAAATGGTTGCAATCAGGGAAATAGATGAGAGATTGCATTAAATTGCTCTTCCAGATACTATATCATGCCAGCTCAAACAAGGTTCACATGCATTACAAAGCAGCTCAGGTTGAAGGAGCAGCTGGAATGCCTCATAGGCATGCATTAGCTGAGAGTAATGCACTGCTCGTATACCACTGCTTACAGTCTTTTTTATTAACATACATGGAGTGACAAAGAGAAACTCAAACATAAACAAGGGAAAAGCTGTACTGTTTTGTTCCAGGGCTTCACTCTTATTCTCTTCTTATAGACTTGTATTAATATATGCCATGGTTTAAGGGATTATGCAGGAGCATAACATAGGCTGTGGTATTCTCTCAGCTCTTTCATTCAGCCTCTGCTGTTTTTTTAGGATGTTACTGGGAATTCACAGGGCGAAAAGATGACAGGTTGGAGAATGGAGGGAGGTTTGTCACTGCTGTGAGGAGAGAATACAGGCGCTGTGATATGGGTAGCAGATAGGCAATATCTGAGAAGCTGTCAACAGGATATGTTAAGGCTGGGTTTTCAGGAGCTGACCTCTTATTCTGCCGGCACAAAACCGCAAATTAAATTGTGTGAGCAGTTAGGTCACAGAGAGGGAGAGACTTCTGTATCTGTCTGACCTAAAGTACACGCATGAAAGTGAACCTGAAATAGGGAGGGCCTCAGGGTCAGCAAAGACAGATTGGGAATCTGTCTTTTCAAGTCTTTAAATCACAGCATGGTGAGCACAATTAAAATAGTGATTATCCAGGTGCTCTGCTCCCAACAGCAGGAGCAGTGTCCCTTGTAATTTAAAGGTAATACAGACCCAAGTTGTTTTGTTACTGATGGTGTGCTAGTCCCTGGCTGTGTGACACTGCCTTGATGGGACACCCCACCACCCCTCCAGCAGCTGCTCCAGAGCCAGCTGAAGCACAAGACTGTGCTGGGAAGAAAGAGAGAAAATGACATTTCCTAGTTTCTGGGTTCGAGTCCTGTTGGACAGCTGTCCTATTATGTATAAAAGAACCCAATCTGTGTTACTAGATTTCCTTTCCTCCCTCCCCAGTTACCTGCTGCTGACCAACTCTTTACAACACCCTGAAAGGAGGCTGGAGCCAGGGGGGGTTCGTCTCTTTCCCCAGGCAACTTTTAACAAGACAAGAGGGCATGGACTTAAGTTGTGCCAGGGGAAGTTTAGGTTGGATATCAGAAAGAATTTCTTTATGGAGAGGGTGATCAGACATTGGAATGGGCTGCCCAGGGAAGTAGTGGATTCTCCGTCCCTGGAGATATTTAAAAAGAGACTGGATGTGGCACTCAGTGCCATGGTCTGGTAACCACAGCGGTAGTGGTCAAGGGTTGGACCTGATGATCTCTGAGGTCCCTTCCAACCCAGCCGATTCTATGATTCTATGAGCTATTACTCACTTTACCCCCTCAGCCTTCAGTGCAGGAGTTTACCCCAGATCTGTTTATTGTCTGCTTCAAAAGGATTTTCCCATAGTGCAGAAAGGAGGGCAGGAGGTAGCAATGTACAAACCACACAAGGTTTGGCATTCACCTCTTCCTTAAATCAAGCCTTGAACTTGAACTTGAACTGCTGTCTCTGAGGCATATGGACTGCACCCTGGACAGAAACACTCCTCGGAGTGGTTAAAATCTGGCATTTCAGTTTGTCTCACTTGCAACATCTTCACCTTGGTCCATAGTTTCAGACTTAACTCTGAATCCAGATGACCTGGTACTCAGGTGTCTGAAGATAAAACCTGAGGCTTCTTCAAGTTTAGAAAAATGTTTTAATATTTCTATAGTTTTTGTCTTAGTGTTTATTCATAGATTTGTGAGTTTTCCCTTTAACAAGAAAGGAACTGAAGTCTGGGGACAAAGGAAACATTTCTTGAGGCATTTTTTTGTGAATGAGATATAAATATCTCATTCTTAAATGAGAATGGTTGGGAACACCTAAAACGTGCTTGACACCCCACTAAAAAAACACTTTGCCTTTTTTTCATCATTGTGGTCTTTGTTATCAATGCTTTTGCAATTTTTACTCTAATCTGTCTCACTAACACTCATTTTGATCTATCTGGGTGACTTTGCTTGAAGCCTGTGTCACTGGGAGACGTAAAGAAATTACTGGACTATCTTGTGAGGAGACATCATCTGTATTTTGTAAGTAACATCTGAACCTGTATCCTACTGAGCATCATATACTGTCACTTTCATGTATGAGGTGAAATTTCCAGTGCTGCAGAAAGCTTCTGACTCCAGCCTCTAAAATCATAATTTTAAGACCCTGCAATTCTCACTGAGCTAAATGGAAGATGTGAGAAACCTGTACTTAAAATTATAAAAATTCTGGTACCCAAGGGCTACTGGGACTTCTGTAACCTTCCCATTACACTTTCCTATTAACCTTTCCTATTACACTTGGGTGGCCTGCTGTCCTCTAGTTTATTTAACTATTTAATATTTTAATTTACAGGCGAAAAATATGCTTGAGTCCTAAGCTTGAGAGCTGGCAACTTAACCAGTACCACTTGACTTTTATAGATGACAGCTGTCTGCTGAAGGAAGGGAGGACAGGTAATCATAGCTAAGGTTGTTTAGTCTGGAGAAAAGGAGACTGAGAGACCTTATCACTCTCCACAAGGACCTGAAAAGAGTTTGTTACAAGGTGGATGTTGGTCTCTTCTACCAAGTTGCAAGTGATAGAAGAAGAGGAAATGTGCCAGGGGAGGTTTAGATTGGATATTAGGAACAATTTTGTTACTGAAAGTGTTGTCAGCTACTTGAGCAGGCTGGCTAGGGAAAGAGTCAAGTCACCATCTCTAGAAGTATTTAAAAGACATGCAGATAGGGTGCTTAAGGGCATGGTTTAGTGGTGGACTTGGCAGAGCTAGGTTTACAGTTGGACTTAAAGATATCGAAGGCCTTTTCCAACCAAAAGTATTCTATGATTCTTAAACCGTTATTTTTTTTTTCTTCAGAATTTCACTGCAAAAGTTAGAGGCTTCGTCCCAGCAGGTATAGCTAGCACTGCTCAAATATTACTTTTGCTGCTGTTTCTTAAGTAATTTCTCATAGTCTATCTGATTTCAGATGTTTATTGCTTTAATCACTGATGAGATAAATGAGCTCAAAGCTAGAACAATGCTGTGGTAATTCCAAGATTATTCATTTTAAATTTTTAGCAAATATTTGAGATAATGGATGTAGTCCAAAGCAGCAGGATACAACAGAGTTGATGGATGTTGTGACAAAGACTGAGATTCAGACTCTGTGGTTGTTAAAGTTTTTAACAGATCCTGTAACAGAAGTAAGAACCTCCATTTGCCAACATAGTTAAGAGCATTTTGTCTTTCTTAATTTTCGTGTTGCTTACTTTGGAAGTCTTATGCTTTTGTTGTTGCAGTTTGTCATTGTTTGAATGGTTTCTAAAACCTACCAAGGTCAACTGTGATGCTAGATACCTGTGTTCCCAAAGTTAGCAGTCTGAAGGTAGTGCCTGTGGTCTGCAAGGAGAGCTTTTTTTTCTGAGGGAGAAGTGCACTGAAAATTATGGAGGCCACCCCAGCAAGATAAGACGGGTCATTTTTCCTTTGCCTACATAACACACAGGAAGAGAGCTGGAAGTATCAATGATACTGCCAGGGTGTCATAGTGGAAGTTATTTTAAAAATTAAACTGTGGTTAAACTACAACGGATGAGTAGAAAAAAGGCAGATACATTTTGAAAGTAAGTTTGAGTTTTGATGACTGATATTCTACAAGCATTCTGGTACACATCCAGGTACTTGAGTCTGTACCTTAACGAGTGAAAGGAAAATTGTAAAAAGCGTATACAAGATCTGTCCCCTTTTCAAAGCAGGTGCAGAGCAGTGAAATGTGATGTGTTGATGAAAATATGTTTTTACTCTGTTAAAGAACTTGAACTTTGGTAGTGGCATGGTATTTAGCATGGAAATGAAAGTAGGTCCCAGACTGGCTGGAAAAAGAGACTAGCAATGCATTTATACAATGCCTCGAAATGATGATAGGGACAAGGCAGCACTGCAGCTTATTGCTTCACAAAGCAAAACCTTTGCCAACAAATCAGGATAATGTCCCTCAAAGGGAGTGTTGTCCTCTCCAGCACTGCCAGATCAACTTCTTGCATGTGACAGCTCCGTGAGTTGAGGCAAAGGACCCCACAACTTTATCTTCGTCTTCATTTCTGGGTTAAATTTTCAACCAATTAACCCCCAGGCTGGTTTGCTGTGTGGTACAGAAACAGCTGTGCTGATAATGCTTAAAATGTGCATGTGTGATTAGGCTGGGGAGTGGCCAGGAGAGCTGCCACTGTCTTTCAGGTTGTTGGCACCAGTTGTCTTCCCTTGTGCAGCCCCAGCTGTCCTGAGGTCCACAAAAGCAAAACATCACCAGCTTTTGTCTATGTGTATTGCTTGTGTTGTTCTAGGCTTCCACTTGATTGCAGTTTTTAAATTGCTGTAACTCTCTGATAGGGCTCTGAGCTTTTTGTCTCTCAAGGTTGTAACTCCAAGCATGGATACTACTAGACCAGCACCGCAGTACCTTCTGCCAGTACAGTTTGTTGCACTGTGGAAAGGAAAGCCAAAAGAACTTGTGCTGGTAAAAGCATTTTCTCTAGTTGCATCTGTGTACATGTCCAGTTTTGATTCTGGAGTACTAAGATCACACACATCAGGGCTATATCCCCAAATAACCATCAGGTTGCCTCAGACTGTTGGGAAACTGCATTAACCATTCATGATGAAAAGACCAGACCCTGGCAGTGGCACAAGTGGTAGATGATACCTGCTGGGGATGCTGTTTTCACAGTGAGCCCAGTGCCAATCCTGAGACCCAGGTGAACCGTGACTGCTAAAGAGATGCAATTGTCGTGTTGTTACCTGAGTTGACCAGTCCAGGCATATTAGAAGTGCAACTGTTGCAAATGCAACTGAGACTGATGTCCTGAGGGATGTTATTGCCACAAGGACCACTGCCATTCCTCATAATTCATCATAGGACACCAGGAACCCCGATTTTCTAAGGTTTCTATAACCTCCTGCAGCTGCAAATGCCCCATAGCTGGGGCATATCATACCAAAGGCAAGACCTTGGAGGCTGCATACTTAACCTGGAAAAGTTTCATGTCTCAGACTGTTTTCAGAGTAGCAGAAATCAAAGCTAAAACCAGTGAAGGATATTCTGGAGGGAAAACCAGCAAGGGCTGGGTTAAGGGTTTGGTACTCTCAATATCAAAACTATGTTACTGCTAACTTGAGTAAATTACAGTTGTAAGCACCCCAAAACTGTTATCATGGCTACTAAATATCCCCATCATTTTTTGAACAAAAATTATCTGAATGGGTAAAACTCAGTTCAGTGACTTCAGAACAATTTACTCATTGTAATTAACTAAAATACCAATTTTTCTTTCAGGTATCTCTTTCTTCTAAAATTTGTTTATCTTAAAAACAGACCGAGGGCAAGAAAGAAAGAAATACTTTCCACTGTTTTATGGAATGGAGGTTCTTGAAGATAATTGCTTCATTGACTAGTTGTATATTTTCCAAGGGGTTTTTGTTGACAGTAATATTTTACATGCAAGGAATGTGAAATATAGTGCTAAATCACAGGCTTTACTGTTGCATTGTACCAGTACTGGGAAAAGATGTTGAATAGGTGTTGGAAGATATATTTTGAAGTAACAGTCCTAGTAAAGGAAGTGCAGCTTTAAGCTGTCAAAGATATTTCTCTCTACTGCTTTCTAAAGAATAAAAGGTGGGAACTGGAAGCTTGAAAATTCATTAGCTGGAATTATCTTCCTGGAGATCCAGGACAAAATAGAAGTCTGTGGGCAAGACAGCTTCTAACACACCTGAATAGTAAAAGCTCAGTGAACAGGAGATTTTTCTTGCTGGCAAAAATATTTTCTCCTAAAAGAGTTTTATTTCATCATCTCTTGTTCCTGACTCTTCCCTTGATTGAGCAAGTATTTTTCAAGGGGCAAATGAGAATATACTGGTCTTTCATTTTGCTTTGATAATGGTTATCTTTACTGAACAATTACCTGTGTGTAGTGGTAATATAGAGGTTTTTAAACATTTTTCTCTGAAATTAATAAAAAGAATAAGGAAAATTATTGGAGCAGGTAATCAAAATGTCTGAAGGATTTTATCCTTCAAGTTATATCCTCTCCCTCCCTGTAAGCCATATTGAGGCTTTTGATAATATGTCAGTAAACCTCAATTTTTCTTCACTCTGTTGAGGATTCCAGAAATGCAATGTTTTAAAGGGGGGGAGGGGGAATGGAGAGTATTTAAAGGGAGTATTAAAGGGGGTAATGTGTCTGATATTTTGAATTTTTTACAGAGAGTGGAAAGGCTGTAATGGTAAACATTTGAGGTAATTTCAGTGACAATCAAGTCACATGGAGCAGATGAACAGAGGCTGATGTGGTGCCTGCCCTGCTTTGGGACTAAGCTTTTGAATATCAACAGCAAAAGTACTGATGCAATGAAGGATATAAGAATATTCTTAATGGCTTGACCTTTCAGAAGACTGTATCTATGTGACTTTTGCCCTTTTCATTGTCACCACCCAATAGCTTTTCCTTAAGAAAAAAGAAAAAACAAAAAAACCCCCAAAAATCCAAAACAACAACAAAACAAACAAAAACAAAAACAAAAAACAAACCAAAAAAAAGCCAAAAAAAAAAAAAAAGCCTGAGACAAAACAAACAAGCCCTGATTTAATTAATGTGAATATGTCAAGCTATAGGGTGATCTTCTGAGAGCCAGGCAGAAATACGGCTGGGATTTTGAAGAGTCTGGCTTGCATGTATAAAATGACATTTCTGCACAGTCGTCATCATTGCAAATGATTAACTTTGTATCCAGGCTCAATAAGATTGTGCATTAGTTTTGTGTGTTGGCTTCTGGTTTTTTGGTTTTTATTTTGCAGAAACAGTATAAGTAATAGAGGGAATAAATGAGCAACAAAGAAAGGAAAACCAGAACCCAAATACTTAAGAGAGAGAACATGAATGGAGTCCTAACTGACTTCAGCACTGTGCTTTTGTAATAACCAAAATAGACTCACATAGTCTGACTCAAATCTATGTCTTAGGATTTCTTCACACACATCATTCCTCTCTGAGCATTTGGACTGAGAACAAGCACAGAAGGACAGACTTCAGCCTAGAGCTTTTGCTAGCATAGAAGGACAGGCCATCCAAAACCCAACAAAGTTCCTGTAAAATCTTTCCAGTGCTTAGCATTTTTCAGATGCTTGTAAAAAATGGAAACCTAGTGGATCCTCTGCGGAGTTCTCTTAATAAAAGCAACCAGCAGTGTAGTCATACATCCTGTAAGTATATATTCTATAAAATATAGTATGGGACTCTGATCAGTGATGTAGCTGAACTCCTGAAAAATTGGCTGCAGGCTGGCAGCAGGAAAATCAGTTGTGGTACACAGCAGGCAGCAGGAGAAAAGAGATGTAGTATGAGAGGTGTTGACAAGGTTTGATGTAGTACTTGGCATACCTGAGCACCAAGGGAAGGAAACAATTGATTATGACATTAAAAAAGGGCAGTAATTCTATGGAATATGGAGCTGGGAGATTCTGGCTGAGTCCTTGTAAATGCTGATTCTAGCAACTACACCAGATCAGGGAATGACCTTTCTAGAAGTATAGCATCACTGTTGTGTGGGCCATTTACAGCTACAGGCACTTGGCACTATAGAACCAAATACTGATTTCTGTCCAGTACTTCCCTTTTTATTTCAGTTATTAACTCTGAGACCCAGGATTACCTAAAACCTGAGGTTTTCTCTGATCCTAAATCAATTTTCCTTTGCTAATAGTTTACTGTTGTAATTACCAGTTCTGAATAGCTTCTGAAAGCTCCACTGCCATACATGAAAAAATTCCTTCATTAGTCTTGATGATCCAAAGAGACATCTTCATGGAAACTTCTACATCTTGACCTATTATTTTTCTAGGACTTGAATAATCTTAATTATGAGCAAATGATATTGTAAATATATAACATATATGTATATAAAAAATGAGCAAAATATTCTAGTACTAGAGAGGGGGAATCATTTAGCTGTAGAGTCAGCAGTGACTTTATCCCTAAGTGGTATTAAAACTGTTAAACCCAAGTATTGAGTAATTTCTCAGCTAGGAAACCTTTTCTGAACCTTTCCCTGTATCATTTTCCATGCTTTGAATTATTGTTTGTTAAATATATTATGATATACTGTTTACCACAGACCACTGCTTTGAGACCTTTGTGTGGATATGTCCCCTAGGAATTTCATAAATAAATCACTAATAACTAGACATATGCTTCAATCCTATTTACTGTATTTTTTGTCTTCTGCATGGTATCTTCTTTGACTTGGATGAGACCAGGTTTATTGATGTAGCTTTATCAATTGCTAAGGGCTGTGACTTGCTGAAGGGGAATGTAGACATTACTTCTTAGCATGTGTGGTTATAGACCATAAAGCTAATATTCGAGCTGGAGGTAAAAGAAAAAATTAAAAAAGAAAAAAAAAAGACAGAGAAGAAAGTTACTTATTATTCAAGACAGCCAAGCAAATTGAAAACTCTTGGTTCATCTGAAAACCTCTACTGAACTTTCCTCAAACAGGAAAATTAATGAAAGTCTGCTTGACTATTTGGCTTTTTATGCATTATATTTTGACATTAATTTGATCTGAAATTTCATCTTGACTAGTAGTCAGCACCTTAATATTCATATTACTTTGGTGGCCCAGGTCTGCACACTCAAGGATTTACTGTTGAAGTAGCAGTGTTTTGTAAAAGTCAGGGTTTTTCCACGAATTGGTCCATTACTGGTTGTACATTTCATTCTGAATCAGTGAGAGCTGTAGGTGTTCAGTATTGCTCATTATTGAACTGTACAAATAAGGAGGCACCTCGGACTGGTTCATGCAGCCTTTTGAAAAGAAAAAATATCAATTTCCTCATTCTGAACAGCTCCACTCAAATCTTACTGCTTATCCTTCAGGCATCATCCATTCAATAATGCAGCCTTATCATATATTTAAGTCCATATCTAATGGAACCTTAATTCCCACTTTGTTGCAATAGTGCATATGGATAGGACTAAAGAATGCAGCTTTAGATCTTGTTGATGAAGCATATGAGAGTGCTATGCAACTAAGGCTCAGAGCAGTGCTAACTAATGCCCAGGCTTTCTGTCTTACTGTCCTGGGACCAACTGCTGTCACCCTGTCCTGTAAAATGCTTTCCCTGTCCTTATTTTGTTTAAATCCAATATGAAGCCTTTGGCAAACTTTTGTCATATTCATTTTGTAAGCAGAATAAAAATGTTTCACTTGGGTGGACTTTTTTTTCCTGCCCTGTTAAATATCCAGCTGCAAAAAGAAAATCTCTTTAGAAATTATACTTACCTCTGTAATAAATTTAAATGTGATCCTTGCCTACTATTATTGGTTGTTAATCATGCATCATGCTACAGACCTCTTTGGCTTTATCTATATATAGACTCTTTGGTTATAGTTATATACATATATATGTGTATTTCAGGTATACTGAGATAGAAGTTTCTAAGTTGTTCTAATTCTTGCTTCATAAAATTGACTATTTTCCATGTGTATGTTTGGGAAGTTCACTTTGTAAACCAGCTTACTGTATTGTTACCTTGTATATTTCAGCAGAAGTCATACCAAAGTACCTGGGGATGTAGTGTACTGAGGTCAGCCATCCATTTATGAGTGCCCTCCTGGCATTTAGAAGCAGTATCCATTCTGCAAGAGCAACAAGGTGTGAAAAACTGTAGGAAGGAACATAAACAATAGTTTATCCAGTTGAAACATAGAGTCACTGATTTGTAAATAGGACAGATGTAACTAATGTGCTACAATTTGGATGCTATTCTGTCATAAAATCATCTAACTTTTTCCTTGTCTGAGATGTGTCACATAGCGTGTCACCTGCTTCATAGTCTGTACATGGTGGATTATCTTTGGTGATTGTTAAGAAATTAATGATTACATCTAAAGGGCTTTATGATAGATAAACTGTCAAGCTGAAATAGAACACCTCTAGTGTATCTCTGTCTTGGGCCCTCTGAGTTGCCTCTCAAACAATAAATATCCTATTTACTCTTAATTACAAATAAGTGATGTGTATTTGCATTAACCTTTTTTTATTCTGTGCCACTTGAGGAAGTAAATTAGTGGCACAGAGACTATAACTTTTATTAAACAGTGTAGCTGACTTATCTGCTATAATCTTAGTTCAAAGCTGTCGAAGGTGTTCATGGAAACTTGCTGAGATTTCGTAACTTAACAGTAGAGAATTAAGCTTTTTGTGTGCTGTGGAATAATTTGTCTTGTAATTTAGCTTTAATTCACATTTTCAAAATTAATTAAACATCAACCTAATCATTATACACATAAAGCATTTAAATTGATGTATGAAGAATGATGGGGAATGAATAATGCTTTGAAGATCCATTTCAAATTAGTTGTTTGATTAATGAATATTCCACAAGGGCATTTGTGTGATGACCTCTGTTGATGACTTAAGGAAAGGCATGTCTGTTTAGATAATGAGAAGACAAAGTGAGTGAGAGTTATCTCTGCGAGTAAGCAGTGTCGAATTACCAGGATTAATCTATAGGAAGGATATTACTTATTTGCATTGCTTGTAAGAGATAAAATAGAACTGTAAGTTCAGTGAATAAGTTTGGTGTTTGAAAGATGCTGCTTAATGATAAAATGCCCTGGCCATGTATGCCAGTTGTCTTTCCCTGGTTGTGGAAGATGATAGTGGAGAGCTGCTTTCTATTCCTAAGCCCATTACAAACCTCCACAGTACCTGACCTTTAATTTCTTGCATGCAACAAAAGTAAAATATTTCACACTGTAGCTCATTCACTTCCCATTGCTTCTATAGTTATAAAAATGAAATACAAATGTTTTTAGCTCGTAACCTTACTTAACAGATTGGATTTCCAGCTGGTTTACTTCCCCTGTGTGCAAAATGTATGCATAAAAGTACTGGTAGTCTTGTATATCAGTAACACACTGTACTTGGGCATCCAGAAGAGTTTCTGTGTTGCAGGGTTGCTGCCCTGGGCTCAGCACTCTCCAAGCTGATGGCTTTTTGAGGCAGAATACAGCACTGGATGGGCCAGGTAGATGTACATTCTGTCCATGCCTTCATACTACATGTCTTCCCACAGCAATGAAAATGCTGGGAAGAAAGTGTTGCTGGGTTTGACCCCTTCTTATGTTTATTAGAAGAAATGAAACATTTCCCAATGAAACATTTTGTAAATATCTTTGGCAACCAGTTAGCTGTGTCTCTGCTCCCTGCATTCAGATTTTATTGCTGGGCCAGTGTAGGCACAATAAAGCCCTTTGGGGAACACTCTGGCAAGCGCCTGAGCCTGTGGAGCTCTTCAACAAAGCTGGGGCACATGCTGGGCACCCTGCCATGGCCACCACTTCCCAGGTGATGTTTCCAGTGCTGTTGGTGTCACTTGCTAGCACTGCAGCTGTTTTTGGTGATCCTACAGTAAGTGTAACTTGTGCATAAAATCCAGTGGTTTCAGCTTTTTGCCCTACTTTCCCTTCCTCTAGGCTGTCCTGACTGTAAAAACAAGGTGCTGTTTGAATGTAAAAGTTCAGCAGGGTTGAGAAAAATCCAGTCCTGCCCCTCTTGAGGATGTCTCTGAGTCCACTCAGCTGACTAAAATGTGGGCATTAGATCAGGTCATGAGTCTTTTGAGAAAATACTTTCTTATTGTAAAATGCAGATGTTGTTAAGTAGAAGTTGTGTGTATGTGTTGTTTGTTTGTTTGTTTTCTGCATGGCGAGGCAAGATTTATCAATCAATTTTTTTTTTTTTTTTTCAGATATATTTTTCAGGTCCAGAATGAAGCTTGTGGTCCACCCCTGACACTCTAAGAATGCCAGAAAGGACAGAATGAGTGAGATCTAAGTACTCCCAATCCAATAGTCTGTCTCCAGCAGTGGTTAATGGAGGGTGCAGGAAATGCCAAACAAATAGCTCACATTGCCTGAGCTTCCAGTAGGCTAGAGATTTCCTTCAGCAGAGGTGGTCTCTTAGTGTTTAAAAAGATACATAGCCTGCTTGGTTCAATTAGAGAGTTGGATGAGGTCTCCCAAATCTCAGTCAAGAGTATGCATATTCAGACTTCCCTTTGGTTCAGGGAATATTGGATTCAAAAGAAAGGCAGAATAATTTTCATGCAGACTGAGCTAGAACAGAGGTGTGAATGCAGGTTTCAGACACCTCCTTTCACTGTTTTTTCCCATTCCCATGAGTCCCTTTCTTCTGATATTTTTTGTTCTCTTAGTTGTAGTCACAGCAAAAACTGGAAGAAAAAAATTCTAGTATTTCATTTTAACCCAGGCAGTCATGGAGCAGCCAGGCTTACTGTCATCTCTTTCCCCTGAAGTAGGGAGAGCAGCCAGCACAACATAGCACCCTATCTGCTCCCCAGCTCATTCAAGCTTAAGCTGACAGCTTGGGGAAGTTGTTTCAAATTTGCTATCAAACATAACACTTTTTCCTTAACCTGTGTGATTTCCAGGGCCACATCTGAGAAACTTAAAGGGGCTGTGAGGGGTGGAGACCAAGACAGACCCTGAGTGCTCATGGATTGAACATCCACAGATTTTTAAACATTTGGTTGGAGAAAAATCCCATCTGTATCAGGTACTTATCCTCTCTACTTTCTTAGCACAAGTGTTAACTTTTGCCAGGACCTGCATATGGACTGGCTGGGAGGTAATATTTCAAAAAACAGTTGATCCTGCTCAGATGACTCCTTATATATCAGATGGGATCTGAGGTGATGCATTAAAACAAGACAGACCCTGTACCTTTTCCCTTTGCATGTCTCCTGCCTGCTGGTATCTCTGCCTTCTCAGGTCTGGGCATGAGGGATTGCTGCAAACTCTGGGTACAGAGAGAGCAAGAATTACCATTTTCTCAGATTACATGTTATCAAAATCATTAGAAGGTAAATTAATACAGAATTGAAGTAACAGATAATGCAGGGGAAGTGGTGGAATAAATTTAGAAATAGAGAATATCAGCATGCAGATATCAATCACAGCAGGATAAACTTCAGTATTTACACAAGAGAAATCAGAATCATACTCACTCTCTGCCAACCTGATTCTTTGAAAAGGCATTATCTATAGCACAGTACTTTTACCACCAATAGGAGCCCATAAATATAAGCATTTAAAATGTAGAATACCTTTGCAGTCATAAATGGATAGTCATGATTTGAAGTCTCAACCCCTAGAAGTTCTCTTTGAGCTTTGTCATTATTTGTTGCTATATTTTTGAATTTTGCTGTGCAAATACCAATACAATTTATTCTGTCTTGTGACTTCAGTGAATAAGAGAGAATGACAGAAAAATAAACTTATTAATTAGGTCTTTTAAAATAAAACTTAAAATCAATAAATGCAGATGGACCTGAACTTCCATGTGACATTAAGCTGTTACCAGATAAAGGTTTAAAAATAATTTTAAAAATAATGTCACATAATAATTTGTTCACTGCTAACATTCACTTTGCATTGGGCAATATATAAGGTATTCAGATACATCTTAATCTACACTGCAATACAATGAGCACATAAAAGCTTGGGACTGACTTTTGGTGAGACCTAAGGGCATACAGAATGAATTTCTTTTGAAAATGGAACATAAAATTGTAAATTAGTTATTAACTTTAATCTTTACATGTATTGATATAGAGTCCCTCAACAACACTTAGAAAGTTGCTAAATTGTAACAAAGGCACCTACAGTGAGATGCCAGTAAGTAGATGTGTTAGGCAAGGGAAATACTATTTCTTAATCCATGTTGAAGTGCTAATACCATCTAGTATAATGTATGGCCTGTCACATGGTATTGATTAGATTAAAATTGTGTTACTAGTTAAATAAAATATCTTTAAAGCATTCTGTATAATTAGTTCATTTCTAATGATCCATGCAGCCTACAGGAAAAATCCTAGGAAAGAAATAAGGAATCTTCTCCCTCAAGAAAAGAAAGTGAGTGCCCTGCTCACAGTCCTCAGTGGGTGTAAATCAGTGACCTCTACTGACTTCACTGCTCAGGGATTTATCGCATTATGTATTTGTCTTTGCTTTTGGTACAGCTGAAGTGAAAAGGTGGCAATTGTTTATCTCTAAGCTTCTTATCTTCGGAACAAAATGCTTCTACGTGTGTCTGTGTAGGTACAGATTCAAAGTTATCACTAGAGCAATGAAACTACCATAAAACAGAGAAGATTGTTATATAATTTTAACACCCTCCTCCCTGCTAAAAAAACAGCTCAACACCCACTAAGTGTTTCTAAAGCTCCATGATAGGAGATCAACAGCTGGAAAATCAACTGGAAGTTTTCACCTCCCAGTGCCCAGAAGGAGCAGCTGACTGCCCCACACAAATTACTCTTCCCATCTGCCCAAAAGAGAACTCCACCAGGAGTGCTTGGAGTGACCTGATTTGGCTCACCTGGCATTAGGTGTAAAAGGGAACTAACATTCATATGCCTTCACTTAAGGCAGCCTCATAGTTCTGCAGTTTGCTACCTGAGTACGTCTTTTTTTTTTTTTTTTAAACTAGTCAGGTTTCTCCTCGTTAGTGTTCTAGAAATAAATAGCCTTTCCATGAACATAAAATGTTGAAAATCTACTTCCAAGTATGTGCCATTCCACCCTTGCATTTTCCAGCAGTGAAAACTGGTTGTTACATCTACAGCCAAACCCTTCAAAATCCTGAGCTAATTGAAAGAAAAGGGGTCAATTATGAAATAGTGCTTGAAAGAAAAAAGCACAAAAAACTAAACAAAAAAACCCCACCAAAACCAAAACTGAGAGCAAATATTCAGTGACAAAGTATCCAGCTGTGCAAAGATATTCGTCGGAGAAAGCTGCTTCATTTATTTCTGAATGGCACAATTCAGAGAGCTTTTAGAGCACTAAAATCACACCTTTGGCAATCATGGGGGATAATTTCTGCACAGAAGTGTTCCAATGTAATAGCCTAGGTGAGGGGCCTTGAGCTTGTTTTCCCAGTCTTCCTTGAGGGATCTGAGCTGGTGTTTATGCATCACTGTCCTGATTCTCCAAATATACCCACAGCAGCCATTCATTTCCAAAGAGGAGGAAGGTTCACCACCTGCCTGGAGGTCTACTTATGATCTACTTCTGCACTTTGCCAACTCTGGTACAAACAAATATTTAGCTTTCCAGGCAGGTGGATTCCTAAATTCTTGTCCAAACTTTCACTGTGTTTAGGGGTTTAAGCAAAGGCAATATAATTCAGCAAAGAAAGGGCATTATTTTTCCAATTTCTTTTGAAAACTACATGGACCATAAGGCAAGAGGTCCATCAGGTACTTCTCTCTCAAAAGAAAATAAACTGTAGTTCCTATGAAACATTGTGGCAGTGCAAGTAAAGATTATTGTTAAACTGTCCTGAGACAAGATATTGTATTTATCAAACTAAGTAAGTTCTGCAATAATAAGTTGTATCAATCTGTTTCATTTTTATGTTCCACACTGGAAATTGAAATATGACAGAAAATTTTCAGGTCTTCAAAATTTGTTTTCTATTAAACCAAAGTCTCCCTCCACTTCTAATTCTCTATAAAGGTCTCAACTGACATATAATATTTATGTAATATTTACTTTTCCCTGCTCATGGCTGAAAGCCAACTCCAAGGTTACTGTCTGCAAAATCCTTTTGCTGGATGGAAGACATGCAAAGATCAAAGTTGTCCCTCAACTGATTGTTTTAATCGGGAAAAGGTGCCACTCCAGCTCATCAAAGCATACACTCTAAAACCAGACAAACAGCTCCAAATAAATATTATATGATGATTTCACTCAAAGGGGCAGGTTTGGGGTTGTAGCCATGCTGCCATGAACATGGACAGCTTTCAGTCAGCTTGGGCAGCAGTTTTATCATTCTTGCTTTTGTTTGCAATGAAATGAACAGTTCTAAAGACTCACAAGCTAGCAAATTCAACAGCAGGAAGGAGAGAGAGGGAATCATGGAGTCACTGCACAAGGAGCAGTAGTTGCTGTTTGCTGGTGAGAGTCATTCCAGACCTTATGCTTGTAATTGGCACTCTAAGATGCTTTTGCTTTTTATGCTTCCAAGTGAGCCATTCAGCTAACACTAATTTCATTCAATGGCAATAAAGGTGAAATCTCTCTAAAAGTAATTCTCTTCCTTTGCACCAAGACAGATCCCTAAGTAAACAAGCTTTAATTAATGGCAGATAATATCCTGTCAGCAAGCAACACTCCCTTTCTCTGTGGAGCTACACTGAATTTATGGAGCTTTTAAAATGTCTCCTCAGACACAGCATCACTGTTCCTCTTTCATCCTACTGCCCAACACCCCTCTCTGCAGTGAGACACAATGGTTTTGAGCAATACAATACAAAAATAGCACCTAAGCAGCTGTACTAAGTCAGTATGCTGTGCAGTTAGAAAGGAGAAAATCTTTCAGTTTGCTTTGTGGAGGCTCATACAGTGGTGGCATTTCAATATTTTTTAAAAAAACCTCTCATCTTCTTGCATGCTTGTGCTGGGAGGTAATAGTCTAGTGAACATGCATAGCATTGGCATCTTTGCTAGGAGTTATCCTTCCCAGACATCTGGGAAAAAGGTTGTTTTGATGAGTCAGATTAGATAAAATAGTGTTGTACTTTTTATCAGCTGTGGGTTGTTTCTGTTTTGCCTTGGTGCTGCAGACACCAGAGAGACAGGGGAAGGGTCACCTTAGTCCTCAAAAGTATTTGGCAGCAACTTGCTCCTGCCTGAATTATTTGACTTCCAATCCCCTTTCCCTCCCCAGTGTGCCTGTGAGTTGGGTAGTGCAGACACTGGTGTTTCCAAGCATTTTCTCACCACTTACAACTCACTCAAACCAGCTCTCTCTGCCTTCAGTAATTTTAAACTGAATTCTTGGCTGCCTGCTAGAGTACTGCCTAGTGTGTTCCATTTGCCTTGCAACATGTGGCTGGATGGGTCCTATCTGTCCATACTGAAGAAGCCAACCCATGCAGCTCCTCTCTGCCATAGAGGGCCCAGGGAATGCAAGGGAAAAGGCTTTGAGAAGCAGTGCTTTGCTGAAAACTCCAACATCTCCCCTCTGTCACCTGTCAGGGCACCTCATCGACAACCTGCGTGTGTTACCTGCTGGCAAGATTGAACCTTACCCGGTGCCAGAAGGCTGCTTAATGATCATTCAGATTAATTTCCAAATGTCCTTGTGAGACCTCTCTGGGAGGAAGACAAACAGTGGGTTTGTTATATTTAACTGAGTTTTGCGAGAAGTTTGTTTTGCTCGTAGATCGAGTCAGTGAAGAAGAAATGTTTGCCAGAAGTTTTGACCTTATTGATGCCATTGACCAAACAGAAGGACAGCTATTTCTCCTGACCAGCCTGGATGGGTGTTGGCACTTTTCCCTCTGCACAGGGAAACAGAGGCATTAGTGGTAAGTGGAGCTTAAGTCTTTACACTCTAAGAAATTGCTTGCTGAGAAATACGAGGATGGAGACAGAACTTCAATTAGAGAGAGGACGAGGACAATCAAACATGCAGCAGGCAGGGTGCTGTGGGCACAGCATACTGAACAGCTTTTCCATGGCCACACCAGTGCAAGCAGCAGCTGCCCCTGGTGCTGGCCCTTGCCCCACATTCCATGCTTCTCACTTCATCCCACATTCCCTTCCTGGCACAGCTTGTTTTTGCTTGCTATTTTTTTTCTTTTTCTTTCTCCTTCCCAAGAAAGCAGTGAAGCAGGCTGGAAAGTAAACACTTGTTTATTTTCTTCCAGAGATTATTTTTCAACTGGGTCAAATTTCTCCAGCCTACCTGACCACATGGGCACAAGTACTGCATCAGGGACACCAAATGCCAGACTGGAGCTTTGGGACAGGCAGTATCATGGAAATGATCTATCTTTTGATTTAACATGCAAAACTTTACAAAGCAGAAATTATGCCAGTTCACTCACTGGATTTCTGGAAAGGAGCCCCAGTTGTATTTTAGAAGCTTTAATCATGCAGTCAAAGGGACATAAACACACAGTTTTGGCTCTCCTGCATCTTTTTCCAGCAAAGAATCAATATGGTTGTTGTGGATTTTCAAAGAAAAATTATAAGCCCGTGGCAAATGGTTGCTTGTAAAAATGTTTTATGGTGGTTTTTGCCTTTCTTGACTATAATGAATAAGAAAGCTGTGGTTCCTGCCTTTCTTGGTTATTATGAGTGAGGTAGAGATGTCTCCAACACACGCTGTTAACTGGGAAACTCTCCAGTCACAGGCACGCTCCTGGTCTGGTTCCCCCTGCATGCTGCAGGGAGCATCCCCTCATCCACAGCTGCATTAGGGCTGCTGGTCAGAGGTCAGGAGAGAGGGCTGTGAGGAAAAAATGAGATCTCCTTATTCTCAAGCCAGGTCAGAAATCAGGAAATAGGATTGTTTTAAACAAAACCTAAATATTAAATGAAAGCTAGCCATAAAAATGTCTCTTTCCACCTTTGTAGAGAAGACTATGGAGGAGTTTAAATGGGTCATTCACAGATGGCACAATCACAACGTGGTAAAATAAACCAAAAATTGCAGTTTTAATATCAGAGCTATAAGCAAAATTTGGCCTACTTGTTGCACATTTTGTTTTATAGGCAGAAGTTACAGGTTTATGTACTGGAACTCTCTTTATAACAGCTTATCAAAGTGCTTCACATGAACATATGTTTTCCCATGGTTGTGTTTTCTGAGCATGCTGAACGATTTAGTAATACCAGCTAATGATGCAAAATGGGTTTCAATAGCAATTTTAGTGGCTAAATGAATCATACTTAGATAAGGGAAATCTGAAACATTCCAATTTATGCAAAATTGCTAAATGACCTATCCAACACATCTCTGAGGAGAAGTTAACACAGGGTGGTGCATGGATCTGGAAAAATACAGCAATATTTTCTCCTTTACAAATGAATGGCATTTTAAAGAGAACTTTAACATGCAATGACAACTATTTTCTTGATTCTTGTTATCTTTAAAAAAGATTTGTGTAAGTCTTTGGAGGTGGATTCTTTTCTTCCTTGTTGTATGTAATCTGCTGCAGTGGTGGTTTACTGTCTTTTTTTTTTTCTTTTTCCTGTGAATTCTGTGTCATTTTCCCCTTATTCTTTCTTATTAGATATTAATACACAGAGGAAAACAGAAAAATACAAGTGATGTGACTAGGCAAACTAATGCCCTAGTGCATATTTTATCCTACTTATTTTATACGCCTATCAAGTGAGGTGGTCTTCTCCAAAAATAGTTTTTTGAATCTGCTTAGAAAATATGAGATTTCTTACACAGTTTGGGACATGCCAGAACTGATTAACAAATACATTAATATTTGTGCAACTAAAATCATATTATCATAAAACCTACTGAAAAGAAAAATGGAATTAGCTGGGTTTCATGCCATGATTTGTATCAGAAAATTACTTGGACTATCCATCTGCTTTGTATTTTTCTTAGGTGCCTATCCAGAAGAGATGATAAACCTGCTTGTGTGGGAAAGCAAGAAAAAAGGAAGGGACTGTAAACAAACAAATGGAAAATCTTGGCATAATACAAGTTAAGATGTCCAGAAAAGTAAGTGTTTCTCTTGAGACACTAATCACTAAAGATGTTCATGCTTTGTGAATTTCATTCAGTCTTCCAGTATCAGTAGGTTGTATTTCTGAAAACTGTGTCTGAAAAAGGCCTTTATTAAGGAAGCATATGATATTTACTGCAGCACTGGGTAGCATTTTATATTGCAAAACACTTCTTAACTTCTAAATAAATTTTATCCCTGGTGACAAGTTAATAGATATCACACTAGGCTATTTGCTATGAATTGATTTATGTTGGTTGTAGGCAGAAACGGTAGCCTTCTTATTCTGAGAGAAAATTGGGAGTGGGATGTGGAGGAGGAAATAGAGGAAAAATGAATTTTATAGTGATCTTAATTAGAAAAGTATTACAGCACCAGGGTCACAAAAAGGGAGTGAAGCATTGTTTTACTTTATGGAAGAAAGATTGATAGATTCTGCCTAGGATTTGTGGCAAAAGCCCATGGTAAATTGACATAAACAACAAATAAAAATTACAGACAGAAACAATTTTTTACTCAACTGACCTGCGTAGTCAGGATTATTATTTTCTTTTTTAGGATATGTCATACACTCCTGTCTAAAAACACTCCGTATTTTCAAAACAATCTCTTGAGACATGAAACATCAACAGATTGCAGGACTTAAAATGAGTCTATGTGGGTAAATTATCCTCAATGCACGAGAAAAATAGAAGATTTGAAGTTGATCTTGACCATTTTTAGTTATGTATGTGCATCTCAGACACTGAAACATGAAGTTTGGGACCAGCCGCACTGAGAAGGTGTCCTTTCAATAATCTGGAAGTGTAAGTGTGTTCAGGGACTCCATTCAAGTGTAAAGGAACATTATATGGTGGCACAATAACTGGTAGAAGATTATAGACTGTGATTAATTTACGGTAAGCCAAAAGCAAGGAAAATAGCTCAAGAAATTAATTTACAGAAAAATCAGTCTTGAAATGTTCTCAAGCATCACTAATTTAAGCTTTTCATTGCTTTGAAGAAATGGTGTTACATGAAACTCTGAAAATATTTCAGAGGTCTTCAAAACCCTATAGAGGCTAAAATTATTTTCAAATCACAGGCCTTCCTGTCTCTTTTTTCATAACACTAAGGAGCATGGTGGAAAGGAGGAGGTCTGCATCAGAAAAGATGTGAATACTTATTGTGCCTGTAAAGCAAAAAAAAAAATTCTTGAAATCTCTGAGCCCTAGACCCAGGCATGTCAACTAATACTGTCAATTATTAAATCTGACTGCCAGATGAGCAAACAAATGCCAGCAAATAGTTCCATGACAGGAAAATTAAGCAATTTCATTATTTTTGTGGGCTGCAAATCTTTATTTTTTTGTCAGAGCTGCAACTTACATTACTTCAACCGTGACATACCCAGGCCAGATCCTTGTTTTGTTCAGTGTACCTCCAAGAGACACGCTCACAGTCCTAGTCTCTTCAATTTGTCTTTAAGAAAAGGGCATCACAAATGGCAGATAATTTAAGAGGATCATGTTCTAAGGTAGTGGATAACTTACGTGTACTATAGATGGAAATGCAACCAGCACAGATTCAGTTTCCTGCATTTAAAGACCTAATTTTATATGGCTAATTGTTACCAGCTGCTTCAATGGGAAGGGTAGGAATTACTTCCTGAGGCAGGCATGGGATATTCTGAGCTAATAATTTCCCTGCCTGCTTTTAACTGCTGTGGTCTGATTTCCACCTTGAAGCCTACTCCTTGCTTCCAAAATGCCGTTTTTATTTTTCAAGTCTTCTATAGGTTAAATGTTTATTCTGTGGAAAGGATGTCTTCTTGAATTTGTGATATTTGATGTTACCACAATCCCAGGCTTTCTTCTCTTTGTCACTATTTTAATACCTGAAACACAGAAACTCACAGTTATTTCAGTGATTCTCTATCAATATGTTTCCAGAGAAAAAGGAAACTGTTTGGCTGTCAAAACAGAATTTGAGAGACAGTAGAATATACTTCAATGTCAATCTAATGACTAGTTCTCAAGGCAGGAATTAATTATATTTCTTAAGAAACAGATTTACAATATCATTAAGAGCTAATTGTACGGTGTTTGTACTCCTACTCTCTTAAGGCAAATTGTTTTCTTTAAAATTTTTTTTTAAGTTTCAAAGAGGCATCTGTCTAAAAAGAAGATTTACATTTCGCTTGAAAATTAATTCTGGGCATAGCAAATATTAGAGAGATGATAAAAAGTAAGATCGCATCACTTTTTTTTCTTCTTAGTGTAAAATTATACAAATGACATTACAACATATCAGAGTGTTTTTTATAAATAATTTTCACTTACACTGAATATTTGCACATTAATAACTTGAGGATTTTGTCATTTTCAGTGTACTCTTTCATGAACACTGTGTGATTATTCATAATGAGCAGCCAGTGTCTTTGAAAGTACTGTAGACTGTGCAAGTAAGATAAAAAAAATATTTTTGTAGTGACTGCAAAAGAAAGACCTCATTAATCAACTAGATTCCATTTAAACATTAGCATTAGAAACTTCAGTATGTCATCATTATATGTTTAACACCTTAAATGCTGTGCCCCTCAAAGTCACTCTCTGGGACAGTGATGCTCAGGGGATGTGTACAGGGAGCCAAGGAAATGTATGCTCCAGACCAAGGGCAGAGTTGAAGTCTCCTTCTGGATGCATTCTCAGGATTCCTGCTGCCTTTACTAAAAACATTATTTGAGCACAGGCGGGAGAAACAGCTCCCTTTCCAAAGTATTTGGATGGGTTAGGAAACTGCTGATTCCCCAGTAAAAGGAATTTATGAAGCTAATATTGATGGCTTTCTGTATTATAAAGTTAGCCCAGTAATGCTGACTGCATTTGCCTTTCTCTGTATGTATTAACATCCCATTTTATAACCCTTTGAGGAAATATTTGAAGTATTATAGAAATGTCCCACTTTTCTCTGAGGAAGCTACTGAGGTACTTTCTAAAGTCCATGGTTAAAGCTGACAGACATGCATCTTTTATTTATTAGCCATTCAGCCCCTGTTAATTCTGAATGTATATTTTGGGACCATTTTCAGAAACACTATGAGAAAAAGGGAAAACAGACCTACACTGTGTATCTTTCAAATCAGCTTTATCAGGAGATAGGGATATAAACCACAAAGTTTCACACTTGCAAATTGGTACAGGATGTCAACAGAGATATTGCTTGCTGTATTGTTTTGTTTGGTTTGGTTTTTGTGGTTTGTTTTTTATTTGGGTTTTGTTTGCTTGTTTGGTTGGTTGGTTGGTTTTTTGTTTGTTTTGGTTTGGTTTTTTAAAAAAAATCAAAGTAAATGCTGGAGACATAAAACCTCTCTAACTTCTAGGGTTTTTTTTTTCCCATTTGCTGTCTTGTATCTGTGTACATTGTACTCATCTGTTTTTTTCCTGAACACTGCCCCACTGGAGTCGAGGTTGGAATTTGCCAGCCATTCCATCCCCACAACAGACAGATAATTCAGGGGAACAGGGGCTGAGAGGTCATCAAGCTCATAACTTGGCTTCTGCTAGGTTAGGGCTCTAAGGAAAAGTGCAGGAACCTCAAATACTGTCAGGCTAAAAAAACATTTGCTGCCAGTTAGGTAGCCACTGCCAGCACTGCAGTACTGGGTTAGACTCATCCATTTGAGCAAAGCTGTGGCTTCCCTAAAGACCTGAGTACTTTTAAGGCCTGAGAATCAATGTGATGAATGGGTGGTTACTAGGACATGCACTTTATATATGCTAATATAAGATTCATATTCCTGAGAGATTCCAAGGTGCTGTTTGTAAGCTAGATTCTCCTCAAATCTTTTATTTATAATAACTTCTACTGGATTCCACAGCTGAGAAACTGCTGGGCAGAGAAGTCCATGGTCCCAAGGCAACCCATAAGCCATGTTACTTGCACTGGAATAAGTGGAAGCTGTGGCAAACACTGTCTTCACATCCTCCCCAAGGGATCACTCTTACCTGCATTGCCCATGCAGTGGCATTTCCTCCCCTGCATTAGCTTCCCACATTATGAAACAACAGGACCGTCCATGCAGACAACCAGCTTGTGCTTGATTTATTGTCACTGATACTGACACAAGTAATAAATTCAAAGGAAGACGAAAATTGCCTAGCAAGAATCGTTCAAATAACACCTGCCTTCCTAGGCAAAGGAGCACTTATTTGCTTCTCTTCCACTAACAACATACTCAATGACCTTTACAGGAATGGTGGAAACTGCACACATGCCAAAAATTTTAAAAATTAATGCCTTATTATACCTTGTCTCTAAACAAAGATAAAGGAAAGAGCAGGATCTGTACACTGGCACTTATTACATGGCAAAAATATGAAGAATAAGTCTCTACCAACAAAGGGTAGAAGTCCTACTTATTTAACAAAAATTAAAGATGTATTAGAATGATGTAGAAGATATATCAATCCTGAAAGGCTCAAGAATATTTGGAAATTATGTGTTGAGTAAGTGGTTTTTGTAACAGCCAGCTCTCAGTAAATGCCAGTAAAAGTTTCTGCTCACATAAAAATGCAAGTTGCGATTCTCCCAAGTGAATGAAATTAAGATTTGAAGTTGAAGAACAATTTGCATCTTAAAACCACTACATCTCATTGAGCACATGCATTTTGCCTATTTGCATGCCTTCTGGGTTTCAAGACAAGAAATAGTTGTTGGAAATGTAGTATGTCTTTCTGCATCTTTATAGCAGGAGATAGTCCTATATAAAAAGATAGACAAATACTCTTTTACACCCAAAATGTAAAAGTATCTACATGCCAGGATTTTAAAACTGAAGCTGAAGAGGCCTTCATCATCTGTCCCTCATTGGACGTCATTATGAGTGGGAGGCTGATGCAGAAGACCTCTGGAGGTCCCTTCCAGCTACTTTGTCCTTTAAGTTCCCAAACCACTTTGTGCTTCCTTACAGTTCTTTCAACGTTGCATTAAGAATCATGTGATTTCTGGAGGAGTTATAGGACTAATAGATGATGCAAAGGAGGGGCAGGGGGAAAGGGCAAAGGCAAAGATTTGTTAGAGTTAGGGCTGTCAACACTTCTAGTATCTCTCTACCCCCTTTGTTAATTAGGGCCAAAATCTGGAACTGGGAAGTTCCAGAACTCCAAGAGAATGAGTAACAGTGTTGTATAAAAAGTGGAATATGGATATATGAAGTTCTCTTCAGGATAGTGCTGTTGGTAGGAAGTGCTTATCATCTGGTCTTCTGGACTGGTCTTACCAAGAGTCCAGTGGAAGCAAAGGAGCACTTATCATACACCCTAGAGCCATACTTTGAGGAGTGAGATTACCAAGTATGGCTGTGAGGATGGTTTGAGAGAGTGATATGCTTCAGACATTAAAAGGTTTGTCTAGTAGTTTCATTTCCTCTTACAAGGACTATGTCTCTAAGTGTGTTCCTAGCACAGTTTTGTTTAAGATGGGCTTTTTAAATGCAGATTTTTTGGAAATTTTCTTTCTTTTCCTGTTTATTCACCCTCTAGGATTTAGGTCACAACAGTGATCATAATGTACCAGCTTTTGAGCAATTAGCACCGAGTGCATTTTTAAATTAAGTGGCAGTATGTTGGCTCAAGATAGAAGGACCAGCATAGAGACATTCTGATATGGGTGGTACTAAGCACAATTCAAGAGCATTCTTGCCTATTTTATAATTAGATAACCCTATTTGAGGGAAATGTCTGTAATTGTATCCCTGTCCCATTCCGTTGTGAGAGTTTGAGATGACTAGAGCACCAAAATGGAAAGAAATACGCTACCATCTCTCCAGTCCAATAGGAATGGAGATGAACAACTCTTCACAAAGTTACAGCTTCACACCAGGCACATGCATTTCTTCATTTAACACTTGAGCCTGACAGAACCTGTAGTCTGTGTGTGAATGTAAAAATTCTTTATCATAATTAGCTCTGCGCTGTTTGGTCAACTTCTGTTACAGATGTCACCTGGGGTGACAGATAACCCATAACATTTGAGTCACCTGATATTCCTTCCCAAACTAAGTAAAGGAAGAAAATATCTTAAAATATTAATAACGAAGGCCTGCATATCAAGTTAAATAACCTCAGATCAGAGACAAAGTTATAAATCCTCATTTTTCTTGTGTGATTTTGAACCTTTTGGTATGAGTCTGGCACAGTTTATAACCCATGGGTTTCAGAGCAGTATGCTGATAACCCTGTAGGTTGTGACTGTGGGACCAAGAGGTAGGAATAGCCTTTAGTGTGTGAGTAATAGACAGAAATGTTTTCTACAATGACCAAATATTATTTTCCATCAGCCCTCTAAAAAGTTTCAACCTGTCCTAATTTTCTCCGTTGAATCTAATAGAACTGGATTAAACTACAGGGGAGATGAGAACATAAATTTGATTCCTTTCATTCCATGTAATATTAGGGTTTGTATTCTTTCAAGCTGTAATAACCTCTAGACTCCAGCAAAATTGAAAACCTTTAAATAGCCTTTCACAACCTTTCAGCGTAGTAATGAAGTTTTAAGTGCTCACTGGGGATTTTCAGTTCAGAAAAATCTAAGCAGCAGTAGATATTAAAATCTAATGTTTACTTCAAGTCTTTTACAGCCTAATGGGTTTTTCTGACAGTGTAATTTTTAAAAGGTTGGGTTTCATTTATTAATATAGTACACTCACCCTGGAAATCTTTCTTCTTTAAGGACTCTGGTGGGAGCCTTATACTAATACTTAGTTGGAGCACCTGAAAAGCCAGCTAGAACAGGGAAAAGAGAAACTCCCGAAGACTCAACTAGAACAACAAGCAAGTTACAAAAAAAAAGAAAAACGAAAGAAAAAAAAGCCTCATGATTTAAACACCACAGGAGGCCAAAAACAAATTAAGGATGTAGATTCCCTGTGTGCACATAATTACAAGTATGTGAGTCACTGGAGTCAGCACGGTTGCTCATCTACCTAAAGACCTAGAGAGGATGTCTGGCTGCACTCAACTTGGGGAGTAGCTAAGCAGATTTTATTTATTTATTTATTTATTAAGCTGTTGCTCAAGGGGGTAGCGGTGGGGAGAGAAAATTGCAGGGTGAATTTACACTGATTAAAGAAACACAGTCTGTGTATACAGGCATTTCTGAGGCACAGTATGGGACTGAAAGGATTCTGGTTTTGTGTGCTGCTAAATTAGTGGAGAAAAGAGAATCTGAATTTCATTGAGATAACACTATAAGTCTCAGAGAGATATTTTTCATTGCTCTATAAGTCTACATACAATGTTTTATACATATAGATTTTTATTATGCATACAAACAGTTTTTAGTTATTTCTGGGAAAATATAGTGATGTGACTGGGAGCTTTTCTTTCTTTTATAATAATGCAGTCTGACAGCACTTAGATATCTTTGTTGATAGGTTTTCATCTTCTTCTTAAATCATAAAATAAAAGTGGAAGGAAATCCAGAAATAAGGACACAAGAAAATTATCTAAAATTCTTGCATCTGACAGATAAAAGTCCACTGCTTCTAAAGCAAAAAATTACAGTATCTATTCATTAAGAAAATAAACATGTAGGAGAGGGAGGATTTGCTTATGAATATCTCTTAAGTACATAAACACATGCAAATGAAAAGAAACAGGTCCCAGCATATCCATATATATAATAGGAAAACATCCCGGGGCTGGTTTCTAATTTCTAGCTAATTTTGACTCATCAGTGTGTGCTTAAATTTAAGAGCATGTTTCTTTCTATTGGCTAAACAAAACACTACCAGGCTAATTAGCAGTGCAGTGTCCCAAGCCACCTGCTGAAATCCCTGTTATAAGTCCTCGCTTACCCATTCAGGCCAGCGCTTGTGTCTTGAAAGGAAATGAGCTTCCTGACTTGATGCTTCACTGTTGCTCTCAGCCTGCACTTCATGGAAAAGTGTGAGGAGAGTCACAGCTTGGTGGTGGAAAGTAAGACCTAAACACTGTTCCTGAAAAACAGGACTGTCTGTACGCAGCAACTTGCTCTTCCAGTTGCTGGCAGACATACTTCAACTGTTCAGCACTCCTTGCTCGACAGCAGCAAAGTGTTAACATCTCAGAGGATGTCAATTGTTGAGCAATGCAAAATGGAACAACTCTTCAACTGTCTTGAGCTGAAAAGATACTAGAGACTGTAGTTAAAGGGAAAAACTAAGAAGCCAGAGAAGTATTCACAATACTGAGAGAAAAGTCTGAGAGAGAAAAGTCAGAGAAAGAGAGTGAAAGAGAAAACATCTACTGAAAGGTTTGAGAGAAATATTACTGGTTCAGGAAATGCAGTCATATGAATGTTGCAGGGAATGCTACTTCATGAGACAGCCTAAGAGACTAAAATATGGAATTTCACATGTTGTGTGTCATATACTGCTCAAGATTTCATACTTTTGTTGGTTTAGACATTTCCAGTGAGTCATTTGAGCCCCATCATGAGTATGGTTGGTACTGCCACTGCTGAAAATCTCTAGTCAGCTTATAGTATAGAAATGCAGTGCCAGTCAAGCAAATCACTTGCTTTTAGTCTTTGCAGACAAAAGTCCATTCTAATAGCTTTCTCATGGATTTATTTGAATTGGTCTTGGGCAGACAGCAGAAGGAAGAAAAGGAAAAATTAGGAGCAAAGGGAAATGGTAACAAAGGAAGAAAGCAGGTTAGAAAGAATACTTGAGACCTAGAAGAGAAAATGACAAAAAGCGTTGCTCATACCTCTTTTGGCTCACAGTAACAGAAGGAATCAGGGGATCGAAGAAAAGAGAAAATGCAATGCAAAGAAATGATAGGTGAGGGATACAAAAAACTCAGAACAGCTCAGAACAGCATGCTGGACTACATCCCTCACTTGGTGTGAGGGTAACTACACTGCTTTTGTAGGTATTTGGAAATGGCTTTCCCAGAACAAATGTGTGGGGAGCAAACCCAGGTCTGCTTCTAGTGGAGTCATGGTGACATCCTGGCCTTTCCCTAGGGTTAAGGGATTGATATTCAGTTCCCACACTTGGGAGATTCATGTACCTCTGCAGTTCACCACTGTTCTCCAGCCTTGTGCCTGATGGAGCAAAGCATGAAATACAGTCAGACCCAAATGAAAGTGCCAGGCAGCACAGTGGTAAATGAAAACACTGCTTATGAAGACAAACTAATGGACTCCAGAGAGAATAAATTGAGGTATTCATGCACACTGCTGCCTTGAAATTAGCTGTAACCACTAATGAAAAAGACCTGGATATTACTGTGGACAGGTCACTGTAAACCTCTGCTTAATATGAAAATGGAAAGCAGCTGATTAAGAAGCTACCCAGCCAAAATTATTATCTGAGGACCTAGATACAGAATAATACTGAAAACTTTGACAGTGATACGATTTTAAAAGACACCCTTCTCCCTCTAACTGTTGCTCAGCTCAAGCAACTCTGTCTTGGGAAGGTTTAACAAGATGGAGGAGGATCTTCAAAACACAAATTTCTGACACAGTTTAAGACAGAGTGAGATTTTGGGTTGGCCAAATGATCTTTCAAGATCCAATTTTGAAAAGAGAAGAGGCTGAAAAATATCAGGACTGCAATGTATAGAATGGGCATTACCCAGAAATGAGTTTACTCCTGCGTCTCTTTTTGCTTACCAACATATGTGAGAAGACAGGGTAAAGCTGAAAAACCATGAACTTAAAAAAAAATTATATAGATTTTTTAAGAAGTATGTCCAGTCACTAAAGATACTGCCAGGTCCTAGGAGCTGAAACAAGAACTGAGAGTTTGCTTGGGAATGAAAGCCTCCATCCTATCTCCAGAAAGGATGCTCTTCTTACACAGTTCTTACTAATTTGGCTTACACAACCTGAAGTTGTTGGACACAGATGAATTGCCAGAGACATGTCTCCATTGCAGGAGGGAATGCTGTGCAGATACGACAGAATTAACTGAGCAAGAGGTGGGTAGATATCTCACCCAGAATTGCAGTCTGTCACTCCAGGCACTTGAGATTTCTATGTTTATAGAGAGTTTAGGTACGTCTTCATGGCACTGCATTTGTGTCTGCTGCCTTGGAAGTGACAATGCTAGATATAAACTTCTCTAGTCAGAGATGGCCTCATATGTCTTGCACCTTTCTCTGATTTTAGAATCATGCAGAAAGACAGACTGAGGAAAGAGTTCAAGATCATCCTACACTGTCACTCCCTGACAGAGCTGGACCAACAAAGCCATGTGTCCTCATGCACATTTGCCTGCCTTTGAGACCAAAGCATGGATATTCCACAGCCTAAACCATTATTCTCACAAAAATTAAAAATTATTTTCTCTGTTTTTAAAGCCTTTTTTTGTTGCTTGCTATTGTCTCTTCCAGTTTAATGAGATGTTCAACTGTATAACATTCCTATTCATGTTTCCATATGCTCTCCAACAGTTTACAGTTTTCTTAAGTTTCCTCAAAACTCAGCAAGGCATTTTAGCTGAAGATTCTTCAGTGCTGACTGATTATTTTGTGAGCATCTCTCTGTGCTTCTTGACCTCTCATGACAGCATTTTTGAAACAGCGGGGTTTTGGTTATTCACATTAGTAAGGTGGTGTGCTTTTTAAGTTTTACACTCTGTTCCATCATGCAGGTGGCTAATGGAAATATCAGATAACAGCAGACTCAGGTGCAACGCACTGCAGAGCTCTGCTTGATGTAGCCCTCTGTTTGATAATCAGCCACTGGTAGCTACATTTAAACTACATTTTTTCCAGCAGTTATACCCAGCCTGAAATAATTTCCCCCAGTACAGATTTTTCCTAGCTTTCTCATGAGATGGTGTCAAAAGCCTTGCTGAGGAGAAGGTGTGTGACATCTACTCCAGCTTCAACATCCACTAGTCATTCTCCTGTCACAGGAAGAAATTAGATTGTTTTGATGTGTTTGTTCCTGAAAAATTGACTCAGACTATTGCTTATCTTGTTTTCTTTACATGGCTTGTGAAAAGTCCTCTATTTAATTGGGTTTTTTCCACTGCTTTTTGGGGATGTGAAGTTGAGTTGGTAATTCTCTGGCTCCTGGATAAATATCAGCTTTCTGTTGGACCTTCCTAGTTTTCTAATATCTCTGTAGCCACTCATGAATCCTCAAAGATAGTGGGTAATGATTTTGACATTTCTTCAGACAGATCTTTAAATACAATAACTGAGTTAATTACTTTTTAGCCTCTTATTTGCATGCATTTATCTGAGATATTACCCCACTGTCACTGGTATTGCTGGCTACCACACTGTATCTGACCTCTTTAGTAAAGATACAAAAAACATCAGAAAGCTTTGGTCTTTGAAACACTACCTGTTGATAATGTTTCCTTTGCAATTTGTATTGCAACACATTTTTTCATCTCTTGGTATTCCAACATTCTGAATGATTTCTAGTTATGCACCATGTCACTTCATAGTTGTATCTTATTTCATGGTTTTCTGAGTCTATCTCTATCATTTTTTCCTATTTCTCTACGCCTGTCTGAAAGATGACAATATTTTTGTCTCCTGTATGTCTTTGAATATGCCTAGCAAGTGAAAAGATTATTGTTCACTAAACTCTGTCTGGTAGTTTGTCCTTATTATAGTAAGTTCTTGTGTCCATAGTACAGTCATGTTGAGGAACAGCCATTTAGCCTTGGGTATTTTTCCCTTTCAGCTTTGATCCTGTATGTCTGAGCAGACAATTTTTTGAGGTTATCCATATCTTGAAGTCCATTGGGTTCAGTTTTGCTCTTACTTTTCCACAGTGATGCTCTCTTGGGCTATTTTCTATTTCCAAATACTCATGCCATTAGTATAAAACACAGAGATACTTTGTTTCTGGAGGTATCTCTGCCATCTGCATTGATTAGCTGTTGCCAAACCATCTGAAGAAGAATGGGAATCTGTCTCCCAGTGTTTCCAGTTTCTATTAGCCACCTGAGTAGCTGAAATTCTTGAGTGCCACCAGGTCCCGTACATGATTCTGATTATTGCTTATAAAAACCTCTTCTACAAGATCATCCTGTTTTGGTGATCTCAGTCATTACTTAAGAGTTCTTCAGGTGTTCAAAAGCCCTCTGCATTCTCGAATCTCAGAACAAATAAACATGTCCTTAATATCTGAAATATCAGACCTTTCCTTTTTCATATGCTTGTATTTCTTGAGCAATTGTCTTAACAACTTATACACAAGTTCTTACTTAGGCCAAGTAAGCAATGTGTGATAATGTATGAAGACTTTAATCTTTTCTCTTGTTTATTCCAAATACTTGTGTATTGGTAAGCAGATGTCCAAGATAATCAATAAATTTGATCCATTATTTTCTTCCTTGCCTTGAATCAGATCCTATTTTGCTTAGGCTGATCCTCCCAAAATATTGTGGCCTTACCAGATAACTCCTGGGAATACCCATTCATGGTGGCTTGCTGGCCTTGTCACTTCCCCCTCTCAGTCCCAAGGAAGGCCCTGGTAGGTGGCTTTATTGACCTTACTGACTCATGTGCAAAGATTGACCTCTGGTTGAATAGAAGGGCCATTAGTGTGACCCATTTGGGCTGCTTTTGTGTCTCCTACACTTCTATATTCTTCAGAGGTGAGATTCCAGAGAATGGCAGGGAAGATCCCAATTGGTGCTTCGTGCCTCTTTGTAAGCTGGAGCCTGATTGTCCACAGGTGATCTATCTGTCAGTCTATTTCCCTTGTCTTGAAGTATAAACCTGAGAGTTTTAGATGTGCTTTATTTATAAATGTATATATAGAAATATACCTATAAATAATATATAAATAGCTATAAATAGCATATATATGTGCATAGTGTAGGGATGGAATTGCAACAAGTAGGAAGCCATGAGAAAATAACTTTTTTTGCACTGGATGTCCTTCTGCATTACCCATTTACCGAATCAAAAGCTGTGGTTACTTGTGGAAGAGCTTGTGAGCTGCTGTCTAGAAATCACAACATGTTCTTGAACTTGCAATGAAGACTAAAAACATCATTTTTCTCTTAATATCCCTTTTCTGTGGAAACATTTTTGAGAATTCTATTCTGGACGGTATAATATTATGTCTTACTCTAGACTACACTGTGTGTTGTCAAATTAGCTTTGACACCAGCGGTAGAACATTCACCTTTTCACCTTCTGCACTTTTCAACCCAGCTACAGCAGCACAACAAGTGTGTGCCCAGCACCAGTGTAAATCAACATGTTTATTTTTAGATGTTTTAGTGCCTTATGTCTTTGTTTTCAAAGTTATTTTGATTTTCATAAAACATCATCTGTCGGTGGTGTTTTCTCCTGGTTGGTCTTGAGGAGATTGTGCATATTGATTTCCAGGATGGTATAAAGAACATGGAGCAAAACGAACAACTTGAAAAATTAAGAAAAACACCTTACTTGTTATATCGCTGGTGGTTTTTTCTGAAATTTAAGTGCTTTCTTTAAAAAAAAATTATATTTTTTTAAGGGATGTCAAGAAGCATATTTAAGTGCAGGAGTTGAGTGGACATGAAACTGCTGTTCTTCCTCTTTTAACTTTATCTGCCTGATGGTAGAGGTTTATTTTTTTAGATTGTGTGTGAATGCTGTGGTGAAAGATGGAGTAAGGTAAGAACTGCATGAGCTGTTCTTATATTACAGACTTAGACTGGATAAATAAGGGAAAATTCCAGAGTTTGGGAGTAGTGGTGGGGGAGGATAAACTTTAGGCAGTAGATGTTGCCAAATCCTATACTTTTTAAACAACAAGACCCAATCTTTTCAAACTCTTTTCTTTTGGCAGTGCATTGTGTTGAACTGTTGTGAGGGACGATACTACAAAGCCATGGGGAAATTCTTCAGAGGTCTGGCACAATCTGGAGCCTCAGTGTGCCTTGATGAATTTAATCGTATAGAGCTGGAGGTAATTGTAGTACCAGTTTCTTAGCAAAGTTGGTATTCAACGAAAGTGACAAGCTTGACAACTTCATTAACAGTACTGACATTAAACAATATTGACTGAACCTTACTCTTAAATGAAAAAAATATATACAGTTTTAGTACATTTTAATCAAACTCAGCTGGTTGCCTATGCCAAATCTGCCCTTGTGATTTTTTATGGTTCCTGCATTCTCTACTGTAAATTTAGCCAGAGAAATATTGCTGTTTCAACCTTTTGAGCACAGTGACAGAGGGAGGCTTGTGGGGAGACATTGTATTTTGCTCATGATAGATTAGCGTCAAGATTTCTCTTCTGCACTGGTATGCAACCTGCCACTCACAGTGTTTTGAAAGACAGAAGTTAACTTTCATCTACAGAAAGCTCACAGCCAGGGAGACAGACTGCTTTAATACCGCATTTATTAGCTTGTTGGGAAGGGGGAGACAACAAAAAACAAGAAGCAACCCTGCAAAGAGGGGTCTGCAACAAATGAGTGCTCTGGGTTCTGGTCTTTTTCATTATTCATAATGGGATTTAAGAAGGTCATTTATTATACTTGCACAAAGCATAATTAAATGTCCATATAGGGAAATGCTGCATAATCTATTTTCTTGTATAAACTGAAGTGATCTGGTTGATTTTTTTGTAGCTCCTGCATTTTTCTTACCTTTGTTTCTTTCTTTCTTTTAAAATTACAGCTACTGGCAACCCTTGGTAGAATGTATTGACATTGAACTAGGTTATAACCATTCATCTATATTTCTGCTTCTGAGATAGCACAGAAACAGCCTTCAAAAATACAATATGCTTGCTATATTTTCCATTACCTTGCATTAGACCATTAGAGATACATAACTATATCTGGAAGATGCTGTGGCTTTAGCATTTTCATTCATTTAGCAGCTTATCATTTGATGCATAGGGAATTTTCCAGTGCATTGAGCAATTTATTAGCTCAGGAGAGTGATGTATTTTTGGTTTTCTCACCTTTAGTAGAACATTAAAACATCATTTTTAAGTTTTTTAAAAAATGTACTGGTGTTTTCAAGCTAAAAGTGTGTCCAAGAGCTTGATTTGCTCTTCACTTCAATGCTCCTTGCAGCTGTTCAGCAAATGTTAACCCTTCAAACACTGTGTCTGAGCAGGTGCAGGTGTAGGAAGGTATGTCTGGATGCACCCCTCACTGTGTTTAGTATCAACAATTTGGTCAGGCTGGAGGAGTGAAGCTATCAAACAATTCAAAAGGAATAATGGTATAACAACTTTACTAGGGTGGATGAAACAATAGGATCATTCTTTCTTCATCTCTGTTTTCTCCTCTGCTAGACTTTAGAAATGTTTTCTCCCTAGACTCCAGTACCATGAAGGGCTACTATGCCTGCACTGGTTCTTTTTCAATAAAAAGGCAGGGTGCACTTCTTTTTACATGCAGCAGACACCAAGTAAATGCTTGAGTGAAATCTCTTTTGCCTTTGTGCACTTTTCTCCTTTGCCCACTGACAGGAGATCCCTCAAGACCAGCACTAAGCTCCTCTTCATTAGAACCCAGTTTTCAATTTAAATTTTAATTAGAATGGATGACTAGAATACTTACCATTCGCTGTAATTTCTGCATACCACTAATCAACAGATAGAAGTACATTCTTGGTTTTATTTCTAAAAACAGAGTTCTTTTTCTAAAAAAGGTTTGTTGCTGGCAGGTGAAATTATTTTAGCTTATTCCATACAATTACCTTTTTGAATGGGATTCGTGCTTGTGAAGGGACATTTCTTTTTCATCCTTTTAATATAAGGTCACCTACAACCTGCATTCTTAAATTAACTTAGGGGTGGGGTACAGTTAAGGTTAGGGTTAAACTGCATACATCTGCGGTCCTAAATGTGCTTTTTAGCACTTTTATGATCCATTATGATAAATTACATTATGTTGTGTTAAGATATTCTCATACACTGGTTGCAATGATACATAATTGATGAGACTCAACTGGAGGATTAAACATCTGCAATGTGGATTTTTCTTGTCTTTTTATCATTATTTTGTGTTTTTCTTCTGAGACCCATCTTAAATTCTAGGTATCTTCAAACTGGAATATAAACCATTAAGAGATTAAAATATTGCCTGTGTGGTATTTCTAGTACTCAAATCTCTAAAGAAATGTGTTTTACAATGATTTTTTTTTTTTTTTTTTTTTAATCTAACCAAAAGGCAATATACCTGATTAAGGAATTCTTCAGCCTCTGGCAGAGGCTGCCATACAGAATGAGCTGGTACACGATAACCTTGGAAGAGGCCACACAGACATCTGAACGGTCTGATATCACTTGAAATCTTTTATAGCATGTTTAGATCAGTGCCTGGAAATCCATCTGGTATCTTTTTCTGGTTCAGGTTTCTGGTCAGTCCCCACAATCATTCCCACCGACCGCTCATTATCCCAGAAATTGCCTGGCAGTGAGATATTTGGGTCTGTGTTGTAGCACTAACATGAGAGCTGTGAGTCAGGAAAGACTCTGGGCTTCCTGAGGTTTTATTCATGTCTTTCAAAGAGCTCAGATCTAACTCAGCTCTTAGTCTGTAGACTTCAATTGCAAAAAAAGATCAGCTTTACAGTATGTCTGGTTTCTTCCCTCAGTCCAACACCATGACACTGGTCTCATCTGCACGAGATCAGCTGAACCGCTGTCATCCGCTCTTTAATCTAGAAATTCACAGTTATTCTTTCCTCTGTTAAGTGTCAAAATGGATGAGGTTAAAGCACAGAGACTGTATATGTCCTGTAGGGACAACCATTGGGAATTCCACTGGGAATTTGCCATTGAAGTGAGTAGAACCAAGATTTTGGTTCAGGATCTTTAATGTCTCTTCAAACTCTCTAATATTGTCACACTCTTCATTTTGTATGAGTATTTGCAACATGAACATTCAGAATACACAGTGGGGTTTTTGAAACTTCTAAACATTTTTAAAGTCACACAAATGAAAATATTTGTAATGACACCATGTAGGAAAGAACAAATGGCAGAAATGGGAAAGAAAATATTCCCTTAGAATTTTGAGTACAAGAATTTAAATTACTCTAAGTTCACCACTTATGCATTACAGGGTCTAAAACCGTGTAATAGGTGTAAGTATTTACAAGACTTTCAGGCAGTAGAAGAAGCTAGCTACTAAGCCCCTGCATCAGGCCAGATATTACATTACAACAGATCACACAATTCAAATAACTTCTCTCGTTTCATAGAAAGATATTGTGCTGCTTCTGCTTGCTTAAAGAAAGTACACTTTGACACAGCTATAATCACAAGAAAAGTAATACTCTAATAGGAAAATGAAATAGGACATTGTCATGCTAGTAGATAGCAAAAGAACTGAATTCATCTTTTCTGCAAGTACAGTCCCCAAACTAGAGATAAAAATAGTGATTTAATTTATGTAATAAATATTCTAAGAGAGAAATCCAATCTCTTGCTTTCTGACCCCAACAGTATTTGTTATTAATAATAAAGTGTTTGGATTACTAGCCTAAGCTATTTTCCCTTTTTTTCCCTTTTATTTAGTCCTTTGTGCTCTGTCATGTTTTTGGTTTTTGTTTTTTTTTTTTGTTTTTTTTACAGTGCCTGAATAGGTAACAACATTCCAAGAGTGGAAACAGTAGTTATGCAGGAGCTGCAGAAAAATAAGCCGTGCAGGCTTATCGTGTATATCAACAGTATTTCTTTGTCACTTTCCTTCTGGAGCTCCTATAAGGTGACACCCACCCTAAGGGTGTCACCCACCCATGCGGTCACCACGAAGACAATGCACCTGAATGAATCTGATTTTCTCCAGATAGGCAGCAGAAATAAATGGCATGTGAAACTCTTTCACACACACTAAAGTGCCAAGATGGTCATGTTATGAAGTATTCTTGAAGAAGATGGCATCCATCAGTGCAAAAATTTCTTCAGTGTGTCATTCAGATAGTGTCTCAACTTATCAAATATATGCTTTATTATAGGAATTTATAAATAGTAGAAACTGGTGGAATTATCTTGAAGCACGGCTTTATTCCCAATTCACATAAAGTAAAACAGAAAATAGGCCTATTTTTTTTTGCCACCCTACATCTTCTTGATTTAAACCTCAGCATGTACTTTCCCTCACTGAAATTTTTTTTATCCTTATGACCAGCAGTAACTTCCTCTTCCAGATTCTTAACCTCATCTGCCCAGTCTCTGTGTCTGCTTGAGTCCAGTTTGAGTTCCTTATTTCTTATTATTTTGTAGAAGCTAAAGCTTGCATACAGGTTCAGAATTACCACTATTTTCATAGCCATGTACTCTACTCTGGGACAATCATAGAAATATTAATTTGAAATTTGAGTGTCTTCAGAAGGCAATTTTTACCATTTCCTCCAACATCTGAAGAAAAGGAGATTCTTCCTGATGCAAACGTCCTCTCTCAGTTGCCCTGGGGAAACTCTCTGCTTCCAGGGGTGAGATTCAACCTGTCACACTGATGTCTCCAAGAGTGACCTGTGTTGCATGCGAAGACTTTTGTAGTACAAGATTAACTCTCACTTCTGGAAAAAAATTAAGTTTTGGAGACACAAATTCCTTTACTGGAAGGTGCTCTCCTGTGTCTTCCAAACTAAAATCAAGAGGAGAAACATTTCTTGTTACTTATATTTCTTACTTTGCTGAACCAGAGGTAAAGGAAGATCCATCCTGCTCTCAAATGTGTTTTCCTGATCTGTAATCAGTTCACTCTGGCACACTGATCTTTGTCCCTTCGAGATACTGGTACAATAGATTCCAGTAGCACCCTCAGTTTGTCCACCAGCCTGAAAAGATGTGGTATCCTCCAAATATAGGATGGGGCTAACTGGAGGCACTGAGTTGAGCAGGCAGAGAGATAAGGTGATTTTGCACCATACACATACACTTATCATTACGGGTCCAGTAAATTTTGTGCGGGAATTCTTTCAAAAATGTCCTTTTCCCACCAGTCAAACATTGTCTGCTCTGTATCTTTGTGTATCAGAAATGGTTGTCTATTTTTGTTTATTTTACAAAACTTGTTTCTTCTGTGTTACCTTGCAGGGCTGTTCAATTTTCACTGCTGTTATTTGACATTCTCTTGTGCTAGGTAGCACTTTGCTATCATTTTTTTTTTTATTTTTCATGCACATGTGTTCACACAGCAACCTTGAGAACAGCATGCTGTGATAATTTTTCCTTACAAATGTAGAGAATACCTGACTTTTCCTACTCATTTTCCAAATGTCACTTCATAAATTTGGCTGATTTGTAATCAGTAGAATCATCCTGGGTCAATTCTGCAGCTTACTTATTTCTATAAACAAACTTTTCTAATAATTCCAATACTCTTCCTTTGAAAGCTTCAAAGACCAACCAGGGTAATTAGTTTAAAGGCTGAAAAAATTTTTTTTTCTGTCACCAAATTGTCTTGATATTCATCATTATGAGGAGGAAACATTGGCTATTTGTAGACTTTTTTTCCAAAAAATGAAGGAAAATAACTACTCAGTTTGGTTTACTTGATCAGGCCTTGGATTTGTGCAGGTTTCATAACATATAGAATATACGTGCTTTTACATTTGTTTTTCCCTTGTGACTATACTCTGTAAAACAGTGAATCTTTATTGGACAGTTGTTTTGTTTAGGACAATGATCTTATCTGTAAGTGAACAATTTAAACATCATGGTGGTATTTTCTTCATGGACATTGATGCCCAACAATCTATTCTTCCTTCACTATATTTTTCCTTATTAATTTTATGTCCAAGGAGTAGACATTCTGAGTGGCTCAAATATGATACTGAATTGTTCATTAACCAGGCCATTTTAGATCTAACTGCACACTAATTTTTCAAAGCTTCTTATTTTTTACCATTAACTCTATGTGAATGCTTCTCTCAAGTAATGGGACTGATATGATTAGAGAATATAGAAAATTCATTCGTATTTCAACAATGTATTCTACTATGCTGGTATTTATCTCAAGTATTTACATTTCCCAAATTGATGGCCACACATCTGTGTATGTATTTCATCCTGGTGTAATGTTGCAATATTTTCCTCTAAGAAAATATAGCCCATACTTACTTTCCTCATGAAGTTAATGTTGAGAGAGGTCATGAGGGGGTTTTGCTTGTTTTGTTGGGGGGGTTTTATTTTGTTGTTTTTTTCTTTTTTGTATGTGTGCATTTTTTTTAATTAAAGGCTCAAGTAAATGTTTATTTTCTTTTTTTTTTTTTTTAAAGAAGAGGTAGGTTGCTATTCCTGACTGAATGGAAAAACAAGCTTCTAGTTAACTCGAATGTTTGAAAGGATTTCTTCCTAAAAGCTGTATTCTTCTGTTGGAATTTTATATTTCCTTATCTTCATCCAGGCCAGACTTTAAAGGCATGAAAGCAGCTCCCATTGATTTTTCTGAAAGTCCCTAATCAAGTATCCAAGAAAGAAATTTGACCCTAAATAGGGATTTCTAGGGCAAGGGGGATTTGTCTGGGCAGTCAGCTTCTGAAGGAAGAAAGCTATATTCTTTCCTCTCTTGAAAGGCAGTTGATGAAAGAAACATAAGGAACGGCTTGGAAAACAAAAAGGTTCTAAACTGCAGGTAGAAACAATATATCTTTTGATAAAGCTAATGTTGCTTTGTGTTAAAAGCAGAGTTCAGATTGCCGGGAGTCACACTCGTTGTGCGATGATTTCCTACCTCGCACCATCAAAGACTCACAAGCACCGTGTTGAATAAACTACCACTCAAAAAAGAAAACCAGGGAGGAAAAAAAACCACCCTGAAGGTACAAGATGATGAACAGGTGTTGCACTGTCTTTTACAGAGAGAGGGCTGCAGATCTTGAAGAGTGAGGTGGTGGGGGCAGAGACATTGTGGGGTGGCCTGTTCCAGCCACTGCAGTGCCTTGCCTCTGAGCAGAAATACGCCACACCTTTGCAACAAGAATCTGATTTTCAAGCAAAAAGCCCTAAAAACATCATTATCCCAGAGTGAAAGAAGTGTTTGGACTTGGATTTTTGTGCAGAACAAGAATGGACTTTACCCATCCCCTGCCAGAAACAGCCTCTGGAGTGGCTTTCCTGCCCTAGGGGGCTATATTCCCAAAACCAGGCAGAGGATGAGCCCTTTTCCCCAACCTCTGGGCAGGATGGCTTTGGAGGAGACCCTCTGCCCCAGTGGGTGCCTTCCCTACAGCATGGAGGCAGCCACTGTCCTTAGTACCAGGAAGAGGAAAATCATCCTGAAGGCAGTGGGAGGAAAGTGTGATACTGCAGTGGAGGTTGAAGAGGTGCATCTGCAGAGATACTCCAACCCTTCTATGTCCATTCTTTTTAATGGTTATTTCCTGTTGGGTTTTTTGTTTTCGTTTAGGTTTTTTTGTTTTGTTTTTTCTTTTCATCTTTTTTTAAACCATGTTCCTAACCAAAATAGTCTGTGAGGTAAAAATCAACTAAAGACATTTTCGAACTTCTGAATAAATTTTCCATCTGCTACCCCCACTTCATTAAGTTAATAGTTCCATTTCAAGCAAGTCATCTATTTTTGCCCATTATGGTTTTAAGGAATAAGTTATATTTAGCATGCTTATATTAAAAAGGGGCTGTTTATCTATGTTCTTTTTAATAGAGCATGGGAAAAGTGATTAAAAGTCAAAATAAAATGGAATATTTATCATTTTGCCCATCTGTTAGTTACATTTGCTTTTTACATCCCTGGACAGAGTGGAAAATAAGTGTGCATTAACTAATTAAAGCAATCCTCTGTTGTACTATCTAACCTTGACGTCTAACATTTGCAGACAATTTCAGCTTTCAAAATGAGTGAAGGGGAAAGGTATAAATATATTTGAACAGGTATAGTGATAACTTAAAAGGAAATCCTTTAGGGGGGACAGATGTTGTGATTTGGGGTGGGTTTTCTTGGTTTCGTTTTGGTGTTGGTTTTGTATTTCCTAGTGCCATTGCCTTCATACATACAAACACAAAAAAATCCCTGTAAAAATAGTCACTGAACTTCCCTGTTCCTATCTGCAGTTAAGTTGGAAACAATGCATTCCCTGTACTTTTTGCCCCTGCCCTGTCTGACAGCACTATAGCTTTGATGCTAGATTTCCAGTAGGTAACCTTGTTACTTTGATGAAAAGTCTTTGAGAGCTGGGTTCACAGTAGAGAGTTCACTAGTCTTACTGTCATAAGATGAGAAATTTAAAAGAAACAACAGGAATGTAAGCTGCTTGCTCTTAGTGTTTAGGGAAGGCTTTTTTTCTCTCTCCCCAAAGCCTGCAGTTTTCATACATAACTCAGAAAAATTATTTTCCAATTAACTCTTCTCCTGATTATTATTTTATTTTATTTTATTTATTATTTTATTTTATTTTTTATTTTATATTATTTATTTTATTTATTTTTTTACTGTCTTTTTTTCAGAGCTGTGTCCAGCAGCCCAGTAGAGAGAGCAAGGCATATCACCACTTGTCTCCACATGCTTCTGCAACTCTCTGTGTTTGAAGGAGAAAAGGATCCAGTATGGCTCCTACCAATTCCCAGTAAGATGTCAGGTTGATCTTCTGGTAAGGGTCAAAGATGTGGGAGTCAGCAGCATGCTAGCACTTATTGGAAACAAAGCCATCATTTCATTACTGGGCTTGTGGCATCCCAACAGCTTTTCTTTTTAGCAGTCAACTTTGCTATTACTCTGTGGAAAAGCAAAAGCTTGTGGAAAAGCAAAACCTTTCAGAAAGCAAAAATGTTATTTAAACTGAATTGTCTCTGATAAATAAAATTTTAAGGTAATTGTCTTGAGGTTTACCATTATATTCAGAAGAGATTTATCAAACCTTTTTCTTGTTTCCATGTGTAATTCTAGAAACTTCAACCAGTGAAATATTTTTACAGCTAAATAAATTGCTTAGCTTCACTGAGGAATAGGGTACAGAGCCTGCAAACATTGACAGTTTTGCTGAGACAGTTTCATGGCTCTCCAGCACAAAGTGATGAGCAAAGAAAACACCAACTCTTGATTGAAAAGAAGCCCTTGATTGAAGAAGAAAGTTATTTAACATTCTTGCTTTTAGTATCAATTTAGTCTTCAGGAAGCCAGTGTGAAAGTAGATGCAACTTTGCATGGCCTGGTCCTATGCATTAAGCCCTTGAATGTTTTCATTTTAATTTGGAGCTGAAGTTTGACCTAATTTAAAATTTTCTGGTCTTATAATTATAAATTGCTTGTATTCCAATGCCAAGTGTTATATCAGATATACTTTAAAAATGAGTTCCAGATTTTTAGTTCTTGTCACAAGATCTGTCTTTGCAACCCATGGGTGACAAGAGTGAAATCTGTCTTCATCCTCAGTGGAAATCTGAAAGTTAATTTCCAGGCATACGAAGTGTTGGTTCAATGAGCAATGTCAGCTTGCAAAATGTCTTCGTGATGGTGGCAGAGGGCATTTTACTTGGAAGTGTCCGTTTTATACTCATATTCCCTATCTTCTGCTTGTTACTGGGAGGAACTGGGAGGGGTGACCAAGCCGACTTCCTTCTGCCCCACTGCCAAAATGCCTTTCCTGACCACTATGGAAAAAATATCTCTGTGAAACTATTTCAGCACATTCAGTCACAGCACATCAACTACCTCTTGACCGTATTCCTTGAGAATTTATTTTGTGTTTTTCCACTGCAAACCAGCTTCCTTTTTACACATGTATTCTTCCAAACAGCTCCTCTGTGCAGAGGGCTGAGGGTTTCCAGGGTGCCGCGCTGGGAGGTGGGAAGGAAATGTCCCTCCAGCAGGAGCACTGACCACCTCCTCACCTGATGCTCAAGGGCAAGTAGTACTTCTTGGAACTCAGCCCCTGACACAAGCACAAAGCAACATGTATGTTTAAAATCAGAACCAAACCAAAGGCCCTGACAAAACTAAGCGCTCCACTGCACTCCCCGCTCTCCCTCCTGGAGAGAAGAGCAGAGAGGAAATAAAACATAAATAACATGTGGCTGGATTGTATGTCTATGATAGTTATGCATTTACTGATGAGTATAAATACACAGTACACAATAAAATTATATACGTACATACATATTAATATGTTTGATTTCCTATTTATGCTATGCAGCAGTGTTATTGTTAAACAACTAGACTGATGTGTTGTTTAGAAAAGGAAAGCAGGCACATTTTGTCAGGATGATTTAAGACCCTATGCAGTAAAAATAATCTATCATAGGGAGGAATTAAACTTTGTCTGGTGACAAGACTAGCATGTGATCATCAGGGGTTAAGTACTGGCAGTGTAATGTGTTACCACCTGCCAGAGGAGGTTCCCCAGTTGGTCCTGGGTGCAGGGTGAGCCTGGATGAACTTGGAGGTGAAGAGGGTTAGTCCAAACCTCACTAAAATAGGCCGAGGTTAATGCAGTTAGGAAGGAGGTTCAGCCTCTGATTTTGGCTCATGGTTGAGGAAGGCTCTGTCAGATCACAGCTGGGGTTTGGCTGCTCAGCAGAAAGGCAGTAAATTATTAAGATGTTGTAATTCAGTCTTGGTCACTTGAGAGCTTGCGTCTGCCTGTACCGCAGGATAGGAACTGACTCACCAGTCCTGTGGATGCTGAGCATGACATTGGTGTGCAATCTTCATGTATCTTGCAGCCCACTGACTTGTATAAGTCCTCTTGTCCTTTTTTTTTTGTTTTGTTTTGTTTTGTTTTGTTTGTTTTTGTTTTTGTTTTGTTATTCTTTTTACTAGTTTTGTTTTTCTACACAAGTTTTTCTGGGAGGAGAACCATCCTAGCAATTCACTTGGTAAAAAAAAATGCTTCTTATATGAGCCTTACCCCAAACCAGTATTTCCACTATGTTTAGACAAGCTATGGCCTCTGTGTATCAGGAATCATATCTCAGGGGAGACTTTAGCAGAAATACTCAGTATGGCCCATTTGGCTTGGCAATATGACCCTCTAAATCAAAATTATTTTAGGAGATTCTGTTGCTAGAAATGAAAAGTGATATATTCTGAATGGGCTTTTAAACTAGGGAGATAAAAGACTCAGTGTTTCATTGTTGGGTTTGGAAATTCTCCAAGGAAAGTTTTTTTAAGTTTATATCTTATTTATAGTGTGTTCTCACTCACATATCAGATAAAATGTTACATTTTCTTACCTTAACAATTATGGAGGAAAATGTTTAACAAACAACCTTACAGAGGAATTTACAAAAAAACAATATCCAGGAGGACAGAGAAGCCAGTTCTGTTCAAGATGAATTGTGTAGCTCATCAAAGTAAAAGCATTTCATTTTACTTATTTTTAGTATCAGTTTGGGTGTAAATTCATGAAGCTCACACCAAGTTTGAATTCAGTTCATTTTGTCTTATCTTTTTTTAGGACAAGAAAATGATAACAAAGCCATTAATATCTCTGGTTCAGGTTTTCCCCAGGTTATAATGACATACCAGGAGACTCATAAGAACTAGAAATAAATGTCTACAAAAAAAGCACTGTGTTCTTTCTCTTCTTAGCAGGCAGTTGTACAATCAGAGTTGACTTTTAACTTCAATTGGAGTATAAAAAAAACACTGTATAAAACATTGAAGATCTGATTCTAAAATCAATCAAGCATTTTCTCTACATGAAACCCTCAGTTCAGATCCACCTTATGTTGTAAGTGATGAAGCAGGAGCAATTTCACTCTCTTGTTATAGTTTTGAAAATAAATGTGAACTGTATGCAGTAATTTTAGCACCTGTGTTCTGAAGGTGGAATCCTACAATTTGCCAAACTTGAGCAATTTTTATTTTTTAATACAATTTTTTTTTGTTTGTTTTGCAGTCATAAAGTGAGAGATGAAAATTATGCTGGAAGTGTTGTCCCTTTTAATTGTAACTTACAAAACCTTCTAAAACACATATGTACAGAGACATATTTCAACCACTATTAAAAATTGCTAGTGAGTGGCCAACATCTACCACATCAACCTGCAGATTAGAAAATAGGCAGGGGTTGCTCTATCGAGGCTGCAAAGTGAACAAATATGGGGTTCATGGAAGAGGCAGAGAAATATCCAAAGGATTTTTATTCCTCTCACGTGTCACCAGACTTGAATGTGTTCATAATAAACTGTCTCTGGTTCTGGAATCTCCTTGGTAGTGTTAATTCCTTCTTTGTAACATGATTGCTAGGTTAAATATGGCCTTTTTTATATCTATTTGGTATCTATAGAAGTGTTAATTCTATTTACAAAAACACAGCTTCTGGATGGTTTTAGTTGGGCCAGATTTGGAAATGTCTCTTTTTGGCCATGGACAGCAGGCACAATATTCTCAATAAAAGTATCTAGAGGATTTTTTTGGCGCAATGCCTTTTTAAATCCTTACAGATTTTTAAGGTGAGACTTTGCATGGAGGCCCTATTTATAAACAGATTATAATAGATTAAGGGCTTCTTTTACTTAGTGGTTAAGCAAATCTTACATCATATCTCATGACAGGTTACTTATGCTAATTCTGCTTACATCCTTGTGACCATTTGTACTTTGCATCTGCCTTTTTCTTCACCTCCTAAACATGAGGGATGTGTTACAGTCACGCATCAAGTACACTGAACGGGTAAACCCTCCTGTAATCTCTTCTGATTTGTATATAAAAATGGGACCATGATAAGTTCTCAATGTACTGAACCCCCTGAGATTCACCGCAAATTATTCTATGGTAATAATAGAATTATGAATACCCTCCCATACATTATTTATAATAAAATACCTGATTTTGAAATATACTGAAAATGCTGTATTCTGTATTAGAAACATTTTGAGTGAGGATAATATTTTTTTAAGAAGAAAAACTGCTTTCAAACACTATATGAATCAAGTGTCTGTTCTGTGAAATGCTCTCAGAATTTTCCATATGAGGAATCATTGTTCAGTTAACCAGACAGCAGTGTTGGAGCATAAAAATTATAAATACAAATTGTGTAAGGACTACTTAAAGAAATTGCTGTTTCTCCATTTTGGACTGGGGAAGAGAAAGAACAGTCTAGTAGCCAGTAGGGCTTGAAAGATGACATCTTTTTCCCAGTACTGCACTTAAGGTAAATCACTTAGACTGGTCTACATTTCAGCTGACTCTGATCTAATATTAAGATGTCTAAGTTTGAGCTGATGACTTTGCACTGCTCTGGCAGGAGAGGTAGAGTCAGGGACATTTCTAGAGGGCTATTCAGTGGATGAGCCCAGGGTGACCTGCAACTTTAGCTACTCAAATTAGGGCAGACAAACATTCTGCTTTGTTTCTCTGACTCATAGCATAATGGTATGGAGAGGCTGGGCAGTAAACATGTTTGGTGCAGAGAGGTACTCAGGAAGGCTGCTGCTGCTGGCAATATCAGTATCTCAAATGGATAGACAGACAGATTTTACCAGGACATTTCCAGACAGGAGAGCACTTCCAGGGGCTCTGGGATTTGTTTTGGTATATTTTTAGCCTCTGTTTCTTCAAAGTATGAGTGAGGCTTTAATTGAGTGGGAACTTGGGAGAATGAAGCTCCTTTGGTAAGATAATTAACATTACTGTAATTAATTTTGAGTAATTAATGTAAGTTTAAAGTTAAGTGAGAGAAAATAAATTTATTTCTCATGCCCTAATTATGAATCTATCACTTTTGTGGGAACTTTAAAGAAATGTTCACAATTTCATTAACAATGTATGTCTAAAGCTTCTGAGCTGTTGACCAGGTCACCTGGAAGCAGGAAAAATAAATCAGTAGCATCAGGTTCACACTGATCTGACTCTTCTTTATAATTCACGTGCCTAATCAGTTTATAAAGTTCCCACGCCACAGTCAAAGAAAGTTGTTTAGAAGAGTTGTTACCAGATTTATAATAACTGGAAGCAGATTGCAATATTCACAAAAGGCTAGGATTTTCATTTTAGATAGATATTAAATACAAATACAGAGTCTATCATTTAACCTTTCTGTTTGTATACTTTTTTCTATCACCATTTTTTCTACAATTTTGATATCCCCATGAATGTGTTCCAAGAAAAACCTTTCTTTCAGTCAAAGTTCATTTTTCTTCTTGATTCGTATAGTAGGAGGCGTAGTTGCTTGTATTGAACATGAGTATTCATAGCAACAGATTTCAATTTTGCAAGAAAATTCCAAGTATCTATAGAGAACTTTATTGTGATCTACTTTAAATTCTGAGGAGGGCACTATCTAGTCTGGAGCACGGTTTAGTGATTCTGGAAAATAAATTGATAGAAATAAATTAAAAGTTAACTGACTTTTATTTAATTATCATGTCACTAAAGTTTTAAATGGCAGATGTCACTTGGAATAGATAGTATTCTCCGGATCCACAATCAAAATAATCAATAAAATATATTCGCTTCAGTGCTTTCTCTGCATGTGGAAAATAGAAATTCTGTGTCTAGTCTAAAATGTTCAGCTTCTGATTCTTATATTAAAAGTATTGTTTTCCATGGTGAAAATTAAGAAGAAGAAAACATTTTCTACATAACCACCTATTTGAGCCTGCTCCAAAGAGCTGGCTAGAACCAACATCTTCTGCATAGATGCAGACAGTGTTAGTCACGTGCCTCCATAAGAGCTGCTGCTCGGTTTTGGGTGCAGTTCTGACCACACTCAGGCTGTGATTTTTTCTGTGCAACATCCCTGTCCTTTATCACCTATATAAATCCCAGAAGGAGTAAGAAGGGAGAGGGGCATGCACATGCAGGATTTGATGGGAATAGCAGCCATTTCTATACTATCTGTCTTAAAATGGAGACCAGTCAGGGTTTGCTCATTCTACAGAGAGGTAATTTTCTGCTTGAGATCCTGCAAATTAATTGCCAAGTGTCTCAGCTATCCCAGGAGAGGCAATGGAAGGTGTATTGATAGCACCTGCAGATAGCTGGGAGAGACGAGCAGTTAATGGGATTCACCAAGTCCCTCCCTGGCAGGGGAATGCACTTCTGGCCTTAACTTAAAAACCAAATGCACACACTGGAGAAGCTCTCTGGTTTTGCAAGCTGAGAGTTTCTCTCCCATCCGGGATTTTTAGGCTTAACTACGTGGTTTCTGCACAAAGATGGGGTGAACACTTGGTCAGACCTTGTCCCTGTCACCACAGTGCCAGTCCTTGGAGAGTGCCTTGCTGTAGCTTCTTCCTGACCTAGTCCTGGGAATGTAGTTTGGGAAGGAGTGGGAAAGTTCCCTGTGGTGATGATACATGCTGTGAAAGATGGAATTCACCAAGTCCATGTTTCAGAGCTACCTAAGAAACGTGCAGCACTGCTCCCAGCTGCACCAAAGGAAGCACTGCCCTCTCTGCCCTGTGCTGCTGCCAGGGTGGGAGTGCTGCCTCTATTCCTCACCCAGGAATATATCAATTAAAAGTGATGAAACTACAGTCTCACGAGACTTTACTGGTAAGGCTTGCAAAGTTAATAAAGGAGCATCTCCCATTTTAAAACGCTGGTGCCTGTGAAATCTGTGACCCTTTAAGAATCAGGGTAATTCAGTATGGCCTCTGTCCCACTAGGTTGGGGGAATAATTCCCCACATGCATAAACCCTGTGCCACTGCAAGCTTCAGCAGCTTTCAATGGCAGGGTCACACAATTTGGGAAGGTTTGAAGAGCAGTGAAAGCATCTGCATATACGCAGGGCCAGTGAAATGATGACAAAATAAGATGCCAGAACATCTGCAGATTGTATTCAGCAGTGCAATCCAGTAGAGAGAAGCCTGGGGAAGTTCAGCAGACTGTGTAGGATGGAAGTCTGGAGCATTTGGGTAAAGCATGTGCATCTGGGCAGGCAAGTCCACGTAGCAGTGATTTAAGTGAAAATGTAAGTGTGATACAGATTCCTTGTTCACAGATTATACTTGTGAAACCAAGGTCACTGCGAACAGCTAATTCCAACAGAATGTAAGCCTTAAGAATTAAGAAATCAACATTATTTCTTGGATAACAAATAAGAGACTCTTCTCATCTTAATATTTTTATTAATGCCAATGAAATTGGATGTCTGAGGCTGAGAAAGAGGGGTGATAGGCAGTAGATTGGATCAGCTGAATATACAGAGAGAAATGCTGCAAATCAATTTTCCTTAATACATAAGCACGTATACCAAGTACTATAAGATTGCTGCCCGAAATGAGTGCTGTAAGGCTTAGCATTCCACAGTTATCTGTGTGTGTGGATGCCCAACGTGTCTGATGAAATAAGAAATGTTACAAGCTCTAATCTGCAAGTGAAAATGAAGAAAAGTCTTTGTCAGGTTTGAAAAGTTCAGTCCTATGAATTTTTCAAATCATCGTTGCCTTTTCAAATCATTCTGCACTGTCTGGGAAGGGGGAGTAAAAACATTTACCATCTCGAAATTAAGCCTGTTTACGTGAGATTTAAGGTTGGTCTTGCAGGTCCAAGAGGCTCAACTAGTCACCTGGACCACGTAGTGAAACGACCTCCAAACTGTCAGAAGTTCACTAATTGCTACTCAGCAGAGAAACTAATTGGCACAACCATGTCTTTGCTTGCAGCTGAGGAGGGGGCAGCTGTAGTTGGCTCTATGGTACATTTCATACTGTGCCAGGCACTATGGGGTCCATGCATCAGATTCTCCAAATCCCCTGCTAAACCTTTCTCTCTGCTTCCAGCCACCTTCCTTGCCTGCTCTTTCTTCTCTTCTGCTTCCAGTTCCAAGGCTGTTGTTAGTCCCAGCTGGGGGACTCCACACCTCACGGGCCCCAGCCAGCATGTTGTAATTGCTAAAGCTAACAGATTATTTAACACATTTCCCAATTATGATGTGCAAAGTTGTCACACAAAATTACTCCTAAACTCCGTACAAGTTTTGCTTTTACAGAAATAGAAGTAGAAGGGGCAAAACTTTGCAAGAAGCAGGAAAGAGGATGCAGAAAGGAGTCTGGCAGGAGGGGTGTGAAGGGATGGATCAGGACTGTACATCTGATCTGACCAGCCTTGTATCATGGCTGGGCTGTGCAAGGCATACAAGTGCCACTTTCTACTAGCCACTCCAGCAGCTGCTTTCTGGGTATGTGTGTGGTCAGGAGGACATTTTAGATGCCTTAGCCTATTTTCTGCATAGAAAAGGAATATATTTTTGAAATTTAAGATCAGGTATCTGAAGAACCTTGCTAGCTTCTTCCCTAATCACCTTCTTTGACACCCATCTCCTTCAGAAACCCCTTTGTATTTGGACATTACCAGTCAAAAGGCTAAGGGTGGAATTATCTATATATTTGGACAATAAAGGCATGATTGCCATTGCATCAGGTAGCACAGGCTGTGACTCTTCAGAGAAATTTACCTGCTTGATACAAAAGGCTAGTGAGGAAACAGTGGGAAGGAGGAATTTCTGCTGGGCTTAGACACATCTTCTGTCAAAGAGTATATAAGTATAACTGAGAACAGAAGTGGAATCAAATGTCTGGCCAATTTGGAGGTGAAGTTCCTTGGAATAAAGGGAAATCAACCGGGATGAATCTAGACACGTAAAACAGGTCTGTATTAATGAATCCTTAATATACTTCCCCAAAAGATGAATAGGATTATCAGTTTCCTGTCTCAGATATGTATTGTCTATGTGTCTGTACATATACATACAGTCAAAGCTTTATAACCTACCATACCATGTTTTCCTAATACAATTGCCTAGTACTGCCCTACTGAATTCCTGCCTCCAGCTCCTGCTCTCTTCTCTCCCTGGGAAATATGGATTTGCAATGTCTGCCAGGTCCACGTTGACCTTAATAGAATTACTTCCAATCTATGCCAGCATCGATGAGAGGGACATCTTGTCCTTTGCTGTGCCCACTGTCAGCAAAAAATCATTCTTTCATAGTTGCTACAATGTGTGGATGGGGAGTGTCTGTTGCAGATATTGGGAACTGGAAAGTGAAAGTGTTTTACCTATGAGAATCCAGTTAGTCGAATCTATAAGAGAAACAGAACATAGAATTTCTTTGCTGATCAAATTTAATTACATTAGCTAATGTGTCATGGAAAAGCAATGCATCCATTTCCCTGTCTGGCCAGACAGCTCCTGCTAGGTGTTGCTGATGCCACCAAATGAAGGCGACTGCTGAGACCACAAAACTAGTTAAAGAGGAAGTGAATAGTGATAGCCTCATTGCAAATCTAGTTCTCTCTGCTGTAGACATCTGTAGCTTTCTTTATGAAGTATGATATCTGTGCTGGGAGTCTTCTCCAGTGATAAGCATACTGTCACACGAATAGGAAATTGCTAAGGATATTCTCTCTTCCTAAAACAAGAGGTATTTTACTGTGAGAGAGACATAAATCACAGCAGCAAAATTGGCCAACTAAGCTACCAGAGGGCTAGGTCTGGGGAAGAATTAATGTTAGTCTCTATCACATCCCTTATGAAGATCCAACATTTGAGATGCAGCTACAAGGATGGCAACCTCACGTCTCCTGCATCCAAAGCTGTAACGAGCTGCTCCTGGATCCCTTTGGAAACACAAACTGCCCCAGGGTGTTCCAGCCCACCCCCCCTCATGATACCCCCTCCTGAGGTTCCCTGCCTGCTGGGACATAAAGTCAGGTCCCAAGGGCAACTTCTGCAAGAAAGAACAGTTTTCTATGGATCCTACAGCTCACAGTGCCTAAAGCCTGCTGCTGCCAGAGCCATGGAACAAAAAATGGAAAAGTTTATTTTCTACACAATCACCCAGAGTCCTAAAGACAGATATTTTACCTTTTTGTGATTTTGCACAGAAGGAGATGACTTGCAAATATGTCCCTCTATGCTAGATTCCATTTCTTTATTTCCATGGTGTTCTGCATTGTGTATTTGCCAAATAATTCCAGGTTGTAATTCATTTAAAACAAAGGGGTTTGTGTGGTGTTTATTCTTTAATGATTGGACAGTGGATTAGAGCAGACTTTTGGCAGAAATCCTTCAAACTTGTTTACATTTCCATCTGTCTCTGCATCTTCTTGAGAGTTTTCAGGTTATTGTACATGTACCTTATTTCGTATTCCTGAGAGGAACAGGCATTTTAAAAATAGAAGTAAATTAGATATTTCAGGTTTTGAAATTTCACACTTAGGTATTCCTCAGTGTCTAACAGGCAGTTTTTTAGTTGCCTTAGAATTCTGAACACTTTTGTTTCTTCTACAACTAATTTATTATGCCTTCCTTGAGAAAACCAGATTGCTTGGTTTTTAGCCTTTAAATTCTTTGGTATAGCTTTTAGCCGTTGTCTTGCATTAATGCGGTGGATCTATAGTTAAAGAGACTAAGAAATATTTCACTTTCATGTCTTAGCTTCAACACTTTGAAAAATAGATCTTAGACCTGGTGTTTCATATTCATCTCCATTTTGCTTTTGAACACACATGGAAAAGTGACATGGTAATTTAAATTGTTTTAGGAGGGAATTTGCTAGTAGCCTTTACTCCTTGAAATGCATACAGAAATGCTTTTTTATTGTTTGAAAAATCTCAAAGTGTCATTAAAGCCATGTAGAGTTATTAACTATATATTTTAATGGAAGCTGTTTTCCCTTGGAAGCACATGTTTACGTGTGTGAGGGGATTGACAGGCTTTTCTTCTGGAAGTTTTCATTCTCCTTGTTGATCTGAATTATGTTTATGGTGTAATAAATTTCCTTTTTTTATGGTGTGAAACCTCCCTTTGGTATGTTTATACTGCCTTGTAGCATCTTGAGTGTTTTAAATGTCATAGTGAGCAGTTTAGCTCAAGGTATCTATGCAATTTAATCAGATTGTAGTTCTCAACTATTTATTTTGGGCACAATGGCAACCTAATCTCTGACAGGACTAAAGGTACGCTGGTGAACAAGTGGGATTTGCCATTTGAAATCTGGATTTTAGAGACTTTTGTATCTTGAGGTAATACACTATTTGTGCTCTTAGGAATGCAAGTAATGTCATTTTTGCATACTTTATCTGAAATTGTAGCATTCTTTCAAACTATCAGTTTGTGAAACCCAGTCTAACTCTGCTAGCACAAGAGGGGAGATTGAATTAGCACATCTCAGAAAGCTAATTGTGCAAATCAGGTCTATATAAATGACAGCAGAACCAATCATCTGTTGAGAGCCTTAAGCACGTCTACCCAGCATACGATATGCAGACTGTTTTGCTCCTTGTCCTTGCATATGAGTGTACATCACATACAAGAGACACACAGCATACACATTTATATTGCAGTGAGAGAAAGAAGAGATATAAATGCCTATTCTGGCACTCCTCTGAAAAGCAACAGCTTGCCTGTGCCAGTCATATTCCATTGCTGCAATATCATCACTAAAGGATCCTTGGCTTGTCCAATGGTCTCAAGGGAGGCCCTGCTAGGGGTCTGTGCAAGCAGTTGTGGGCAGGAGCAAGCCTCCACTCCCATTTCCCACCTTGACTTCATTCCAGTGCTGGAATGGAGGAGCAAAGGAGGATGAGGCTGGAAACCAAAGAGCAGAAACAGGCACAGTCATAGCTTAACCAAAGAGGTTCTTTGCTTGGATCCAGGTATCATGGCATCTGCTTTCAAAGCTACAGGGGAAATCTCTCCAAAATGAATGTAGAAATTTCCTAGTTCAATTTCAAACATACAGTTGAAGAGAGGAGGGGAAGGGCTTTACTGAGTGGACTGAGTCAGAGTTGTTGTTTTCCTCAGTGCATACATCTATCCCCATATATACAATAAGAATGCAAAAAACTATGAAGAGTTCCTGTATCTCCTCTCATGTTAAAGTACATGTCCTAAACATCTCAAGCTAGCACCACTGTTTAGTCTGGAGGTCATTCTGACGGCAATATATAAACTATTTAAATATATTTTATTGAGGGAAAAAAAGACAGGCTTTTAGAAGCACAAGTTCTTTTCTGGTTCAGAAACAGAATCAGGAAAGGGTCTTTTTTACACCTATTACTGTTGTTAAGCTTTTTGATCTGGATTACATTTTTTTATGTATTCTCTCCAGTGGTGGAAGAAGTAGTCCTGGCTACACAACAGATTAAAAAGACACCAATCAGATCAAAAGGAGATACATAGAGAATACTGGAAAATATATTCTTCCCTTGCAGAGATGCACCAGCTCCTTGAAGAGACATATGAGCAGGACTTGTTCCACTCTTTATGGCTTCACCTGGCAGCTGGAAGGGAAGAAAAAAAGAAGGGATGCAGTGGTTTTCTGCTAGAACTGACTGCATTCCCTATGCTCCCAGTGCTCTGGTTTGGGCCAGCGAGAAGGCACACAGGCTCTGACTTCCTGATCTACCACATCAGGCTCCTCTCTATGTATTAAACAGGACTTTGTTTAGCCATCCAGTGCCATGACAATAGCCATTTTGTGCGAGTTGCATGTGAGCATATCTCACCTGGCTCTAAAAGAATGCAAAATAGGTGTACGCACAGTTCCTTTTTTATTTTGCTATTGTTGTCATTGCTGTTATGGGAATCCACACTTAATGTTAGTTGGGGTTTTCCCTGAACATTTTGCTTCCGTCCTTCCATGTACCCAGGATGTCTAAAACTACTGGGTATGAAAAAGATAATCTCTGCTCCTTTAATGGGTTATCCTTATTTTAAATGGAAAATTATTTTCCAAACTAGATGGAATACTCACTCCCTTTGGTGCCAGCTCAATATACCACCAAGCATCATCTTAGCTTATATCTTTGCTACTCAGTGGTGGGATTTTGACAATAAACTGTACATTTTTGGCAATTTTTTAGCTTGTCACCCTCAGAGATGTTCGAAAAAGACTTTTGATTCACAAAGTTTTATATATATTTTAGATGATGAAAGGCCAGAATTTTACATTTATGTTTCAGAAATAAATGTGAAACTCTCAGAACTTTTTTTACATAGCAAGTCTTATTAATTGTAGATGAAGGATTAAGAGATTTAAATAAGAGAAGCTGAAATTATTACGTTAGCGGTGGCCCTGGACACATTCCTTATCTGTCTGGGTTTTTTAAAATTTTCTGTGCCCATCCCACAGCATTCTGCTTTCTGTTAGCATCATTTCTGCCCTCTTCCCAGTGACTGTTTTGCCAGCCTCTGACTGTGGCATCCTGAATGTATCCATCTGTGAAACCACACAGAAAGTAATTCTGCAGATAGTTCCCTGGTTCATTGGTTAGATAATACAAAGCAGGACACCTTTCTATTTAATACTTTAAAATGTAAATGCAGAATTCTCTGGTTTAAGAAAGTAATGAGAAATCATTTCAGTGGAATCATAGATAGCCTTTCACATCTTAAAATGTTACTGTTTTGAGCTATGTATACATAGTGTTTAAGCAAGCTGATAAATGGACCTCCAGGGCAAAAGCTTTAGAAATGAAAAAGTGTATCCCTGGAGAAAGCCAACTTTTCCTTTAAATCCACTCACCTATCCTTCCATCTCCAATATCCCACTCTCTTTATTTAGGAAAGGTGTTATGTATTCCTTAGTGGATCTAATCCCCTTGTATATTTTTTCATAAATTGAATTGATTTTATATATTGCATGTTATAACTTTAGGGATGTAATAGCAATCCTGCTGCATCTTCCATTAGAAAGCAACCAAACAGACTTTTTTTTAGGACAGAATATAAATCTTGTCTTCTTGGATGGGAAATTTAGGCTATGCATGGTAACTGCTGTCATAGAAAACTGAATGATCTCTTGGCTAATGACTTCATCTCCATAAGTGAAAGTGATATTTTGTCTTTGAAAGGTCTGTGAACAAGTAGTTGTTTGGTACAGTTTTATGTTGGTGGGAAACCCTCTAGGATGTAAAAGGCTCTGTTTTGAAAGTACTTGGTAAGTTCTTGAACAGTAAGGACAGGGTCTAATAAATGAACACAGAGCAGGGCATGTTTTTATGCACCCAAGAACTACTGCTGGAGCAGTTGTATAGTGGATTGGATCCAATTTTACATGAATGGAGCAATGGATGGTGTTTCAGATGGCAGAATAGGGCTCCAGTAGTGAAAACTACTAACCAATTTAATTATATTTTCATGCATGGCTCATTTTATGGTGCAATTTTCCTGAAAAGCTTACAATTTGGTTTCTTACACTCAAGAAATTAGTTTGGTCAGGGTTTTCTTTGAAAACCAATGGACACCTGTCAAGCTGATTGCTTTATTTTATTTATTTATTTATTTAACTTCCTGTGTGAACATATGTTAAAAATAAGCCTTACAAATAAACCTCTAAATCTATTTTAAAATATGATAATGACTAAAAGACCGGTCTTAACCAGCAGTGTTCAATGTGAGTAAGTGAACTGAAAAAGACTGAGGAGTTGATTCTGATGAAGTTCGTGGCTACTGTTCACCTTGGCTCAGACACTGTCTTTGCAGTGCAGGATGACTGTAAGCATGCATATGCATATCTATCTGTCTGCAGAGCAATAACCTGGCCTTTCTGGCTGGTTCCTGCTCTGAATTTTGGGCTGGCATGTCCCTGAGTAATAGCACAACTAAGAGAGATGAAGATTTGAACAAGATTCGGCTATGGGGTAATGAATTCATTTTAAGCTCATGTTTCTAACAATATAAATATTGGAGGGAAAACTGTTACGGACTCGCTGTTTAGAGAATGCATCTTCCTCTCTGTAGAGTCTCTGTTAGTATTTGAGGCGAATTGGGTAGTATGAAGAGATTATTTTGCAGTATAGTTTAATCTATTTCTGAAACAAACTGCCATGAGAGAACACAACGTAGAAGCTGTCCAGAGATATCAAAAAGAAAGACATTTAGTCAACATAATTTTCCAAAAGGAAAACCAAATTGTGTCTTGAATCAGCAGTACATAATCATGAAGTCCTTGAAACAAATCTGCTGTATGAGATAAAAATGTAATGATAATGATAGTGTGGTAAATGCAATGCACCAAGCTACTTCAGTATAACCTGGATCCAGGAACCTGAGACAAAGCTAAATAACAATATTAACATATAAAATGACATTGCTGTGAGAAAGGAGAAGGAATTAAGGACTGCAAGGGAGAGAACATGTTGCCAGCAGTGAATTGAAGTGAGACAGAAAATGGGTGAGACAGATGATACAGGAAGAATTTTCTCGCAGATGGTGGAAGCGTGGAGGGGAGGGGGTGAATGCTCCTGAGAGTAGCAGGTGATTCAGAAAAGGGGAGGTGGTAATGCCAGCTTAGTAGAGGGAAGGAGAGCAAAACAGCAGAAAACAATTCCATATTCTATCATATGCAGGTTAACAAACTGGCTCTGGTGTAATTTTGTGGCATTCCTGTACATTCAACAATGAAGTTTCAGTTTTGCAGGGGCAGCTGCCCAGGCTCTCAGTAGTTTTCCCACATGTGGATTGGTTGCACACAAAGAACAGCAAATAGTGCATATATTTTGGTCATAATTTCAAGAAGATAAAAATCCATGGAGAACATGTTTATTTTAACCAGGTGACAGGTTTTCCAGTGGGAATGCAATGAGACATTTCTGGCAAGAAACGGTTTGTTTGGTGTGGGTCATTTTTTTCTTCCCGACCCCTTTTCTGCTATTGGTTCTTCAGAAAGCTGAGACTTCATTACCCACTCTCATACTACTGGCCAAAGTGACTAACTTTTTCTATACCTGTGGCTCAGGGCACTCGACATGTCCCTTCAGCTTCAGTTTCATGGAGCAGCCCCCATGTTTTGTGTTGTCAGCCTCTATAGACAGGACCTGACAAAGTTACTTACGTGCAGAAGCAGTGTGTCCATTGCCTGCTGCAGTTTGCTCTGACTATCTTACCCTGCCAGCATGAGCACTTCTCTCTGACAAGCAAAGGGACGTATCCTAGACCTCTAGTCTTCAAGTGACTGGGTTAAAATTTACTCAGGAGTATGTATATGAAACTAAAATTGCTTTTTGTATCACTGATTCTACCTTCAACCCCACCCCACCCCACAAAAAAAAGAACAAAACAAAACCCAAAACCCGATAAATTGTTCTTACTTTGAGGAATCCATTCCTTTCTTGTCCTATACCATCTTCTTAACTACCATTGAGATGTGTGATCTTAATGAACGTACAACACAGATGCAGTTAGAGTAGCTATCAGCAAGAAGGTTTCAAAGAATCCTAGAGTGTGTACAGTGAAGTAGACACTGGAACATCTTCCCAAGGGAAGTAGTGGAAGCCCCATCCCTGGCAGTATTCAAGTATTCAAGAGCCCCAGGTGATGGGGCTCTTAAGCAACCTGATCTAGTGGTAGGTGTTCCTGCCCGTGGCAGGAGGGTTGGATCTAGATGATCTTTAAGGTCCTTTTCATCTCAAACCATTCTATGATTTTATGATTCTGTGACACAATGAGAGAAAAAAAAGACAATTCAGAAAGAGCAAGAAAAATTAAAAACAATTCAGAAGAAGAGGAGACCCCGAAGATGAAGTGGAGGTCTCATAATCAGTTTTCTTCATGCAAGGAAAATATTACTAAAGACAACTAAAACATGTAAATACTTCCATGACGTGTCTGTTTTGCACACACAGTTATTGCAAGTGCTCCAGGGATGTTGTGTAATCATGACTGGGAGGCTGTGAGGGAGGGTGATCACTCTATTAGAATGTGGCCCACACTGTGAGAAAATAATAAATGGATTGCTGCATCTTCAACTCTTAATTTAATTTAATTTAATTGCATTTAATTAATATGATTTTTTAATCAAGAAGCAAAATCTAATGTGTGATAATAATTCTGCTCTTCAGGAGAGCCTGTAAAAATCATGCATCTTATTTGTAGATGTTACCAAAAGCTACTTAGCCTGGGGGATAAATGCCTTATATTTCAAGGATATTGAGTTCAAATCCTATGTAGTTTGTACTTTCATTAAAATTTATATTGACTTTGTCCATTGGTATAGGACATATGATTTAATTCTTTCTGTTTTTTTTTCAAAGCAGAAACTGGTGCATAAGCTAACTTATTTCTCATTTAAGACAGATAAATTAACTAAGAGGCAAAGTAACTGTTCAAGAGCTAGTGAAGATCTTGGTGTCATTTTGGCAATTTCTTTATTTCCAATATTCAGATTTCTCTTAATACGTAAACAATTCTTTAAACCACTCAGAAAAGCTAAGATTTGATTTACACGTTGCTCTGCTTTTTATTTTCTTATGCTATTGTGTGGTTCTGACCACAGATTTATAATTGTCTCAAAAGAATCAATTTTAAAGAATGAATAGCCCTGGGTGGGGTGGAGAACTTGTCTGGCCAGAACAGAGCAGGAGGTGACACCTCCGGAATGTGATAAGACCTTCTGGGTGGAGACTCTTCTGTGAGCACCAGCTGCAATGCTGGGTGGTCCCTCCAGGCACGACTGAGCCACCTCCATTGTACTTGTGAAGTACCTGGCTGTGGTGGCTTGAAGGATGGCACCAGGAAGAAGATAAGAACTGATGACTGGGTGGAGATTACTCCCCTTTCCTGAGGGCCAGCCTTCAGTTCTGGGACCTTCCTGGAGGCATGATGTGCTGGCTAAACAGAAGAGGAATTTCTCCAGAAAGAAGATAAGAATTGATGACTGGGTGGAGGACTACACCCTTCTGCTCCCCTCTGGGCAGCCTGTCTCCCAAGGAACCTGGATGATTGACAGCTGCACCTTTGGCTGGGGGTATATATATGGCTGTCCATGCTTGGCCTTTTTGTCGTCTCTTGACCCACCACCATTCCTGCATCGGACCCTGTCCAGGATCAGCACCTTCCCGAAGAAAACTTCGCTGGACAGCCGGACCCTTGGTGGTGACTCTTTCTCTCTCTCTCTCTCTCTCTCTCTCTCTCTCTCTCTCATTTTTCCCCACTATCTTACCCTTTTCCTACACTTTTCTATCTCTATCTTTCTTACCATTTTCCCTCTCTCTCTCTCTCTTATATTTTCTTTTCATCTCTCCCTCTTTCGCCTTGCTCCATATCTTTGCCTGTATTAATTGTCAAATAAAATCTGCTTGCACTCGACCTTTTTATGGTTGGACTTTGTTTCGCGTATCCAAACAAAAATAAATTTTAAATGTTACCTCCGGACCGTAACAGCTATGAAGTCCACAGCTCCACATTTGTATAGATGAATGTATAACAGGCTCCCACGAGACACCCAACGTCTAAGCTGAAATGCTGTAATGCTGAACAAATAGCTTCACTTCATAACCTGGAACAGGATGGACTGTCAGTGAATATTGTCTATGATACTTCTGTCTTTTTTCCTTGAACACAGCAAAATGAGAAACCCTCAGAGTGCTAATAAAGTCTGTATCATGTGTTCTGTACTTGCTCCGTTTGCTGACACCAAACTGTGACTTTTTCATTACCACGGAGCAAATGCCAAGTCCACCATTGTGGAGCTCTTTTCTGTCTCTGTAGATGAGGATTCTGATGGGGACAATTTGGCCTACAGCACCCACAACACACTTTAGATTTCTCTTCCATATGGCCCAGTTGCCTGGAGGTAAAATATCAATATAGAGCTGCATTATGTCTTGTCCAGATGACAAGGGTGTTATTAATAACATGTTAGAAGATTAATAATAACTAAGAACTCAGTGCTGAGACAGCTCTCCTTGTGTACTATGCGTAACTTTTTATTATTGTTGATATTTAAAAATGCACCTCTCAGGCTCAGTTCTCATTCCATTTGTCACACTGCTGTTTTTCAAGCTCTGTTTTTCCTACACTGATGTATTATTCTCCAGTCTGAAATGTAATTGCAAGTCCTTGAGGCTCATAAGGGATTTAAATCCTGTGCTGACTAAGGATGCAACTTAAATAAATGCTCATCACTAGGCAGGTATGTAGAAGCTGTGTTATTCTGTAATCTCAATGTGCTCTAAGTGGATTTTGTTACTAATAAGCACAAAGATATTTTCCACAAAAAGACCCTTCCTTGAAAATTCTAACATGTAAGAATAAGAAACTGAACTTTCTGACCAATCCTCCCTCTGTTTTCTCACTCTTCTCATCTTGAAAAGAGGAGACACTATTACCATTTTATTCTACTGGAACAAAAAGAAATGGATAAACTCATCTTCATTTCTCTGGATATGGCAGGCCAATGGTACATGTACCTTCAGAGCACACATATGTCTGAACACCTGCACAGTCAGGGAGACATTTGACCACTTATTGCCCCTTCAGGTTACAGTTACCTTCTCTGAATAAGTGCAGAAATAGTTCACGGGTTGGGCAGCCCTTTCTTATTAAACATAAACAAGGGTGGTAGTGGTTGTTGTTATTTTTATTATTATTATTGTTTATTTTTTATTTGCTGTAGTTATTATTATTATTCAGCTTTCCACCACCCCACACCCTCTACACCTTGTTTTTAACTCTTGCCTCTAGGGCTTTCCAAAAATGTCAGCAGCAATTTTTCGTCATCTGTGGAGAGAACACCACTTTATGTATGTCAACAGGTGAAGTAAACTGCAAAAAAATGTCCTTCACTACAGCTTTGCTAAAAAAAAAAAAAAAAAATGTTCCTTATTGTTCTAAACACAGGACAGGGTGTTTGGTGTGCAAAAAAAGAGTATTCAACCATATACTCATGCACTGTAGCTCTCTCTCATGTTTGATGATTGGCATTGCTCCTTTCTTTTCTGTCTGAAGGACAGAGAAATGGCAAAGAAGTCCACTTGCAGACTTACCAGGTCTTCCCCTCTTTGTCCCTGCAGTAGCAACTGCTCAAAGAACTGGGTCCTCAATGTCCACAGTAAAGAGTGTGCTCATCCCTCCATAGCGTAGCAGTTGTCATCATATTCTGCTCTTTCCCATGTTAAATTATTGGTTCACCTCACAGTGCTCAAATGCCGACTTTGCTTTTGCTTGGAAAGACATTAACCAGCCTCTGAGTACACACCTGATAGGTAGCCAAGCATCTGTGAATTGCAAAAAAATGGTAAATGCAGAACCTCTATGGTAGTCATTGCTATTTCCAGTGAGATCAGCATAGTCAAGGGAAGGACCCTGGTGGGCAAGTCCTCCTTGGTGTCAGGCTGTGGGAAGTCAGGAGGTCTGGGCCTGTAATTTCCCATATTAAACAGATTGGAGCAGAGTGCAATGTTCCATAGTAACTTACAGGTTCTCTATATCATCTCATGATACCTTTCAGTTTTCTTTCAGATGCTTGGCTCTAAGATATTTAAACACACAAATGTCTTGACATACTCTGCTGCTACAGTGGCAGCCACCACAGCTGTTGGACCCTGAGCCATTGGGTGGAAGCGTGAGGTTATCAGCTGCAAGGGAGCATGGATCTCGAGTGAGGTTTCTCCATTGGGACACTAAACTGGTGCTGGTGTTTTCAGGAGTAGCTGTTCAGCATGTTTAATTTTTAGATTTAATTTCAAGATGCCTGAGCTAATCCAAATATCCATAATCTAAAGCAATTTCTGCCTTCCCTTCAGGGAAGTTAGTGCTGCAAGATCATAGAATTTTCTTTCAGTATTTCTTGCACTCAGACTTAAAAGTTCTTGGTGATGTTCCAGTGACCAATAGCTGAAGGAGACTGTGGAACGGGCATGGACTATGTGATTTGTATCTAGATCATTCAACTATCTCTTTCCCAGTACTTTTAATGTATCCCAAAGATTCTCTAGGCTAATGATACCTTGACCCTGGTTTCCTTCAGAAACAAGATTTCTGTGATGCTCGCTGTATGTTTCTGTCTAAAGACTTGTGAACTGATCAGTTAATGTCAATCAGATCTGCCATAGAGGCACAGGGAGCAGAGATCACATTCACAGACAGATTCACACTTTCCTGCCTACGCATGGAACAGCTTGACCTGTGATCCTAGTACAAGAATGGGAATTCAGCTTCCCTCCCTCCATACAAATATAATTTCTGAGCCCAGGTTATATCCTGTTGAACGGCATGCTTGTACCAGAGACCGTGAAGAGCTTCTGTGTTCCATAGTCCATCTAGATAAAAAATAATCTTAATATCCTTCAAGTTTTATGCTGACGTCTTTATAGAAGACACAGGAGTGCACCAAATTTCTGGAGTGGTAAACACTGGAGGGAAGGCTGTGGCATGAACCCATCCTGTGTCAGACTTCATGTAAATAAGGCTTAGACCCAGGTCCTGGCATCATTCCATACACTCATGAGCCTCCCTGCTGTAGGGGAAGCCCCACTGGCAGCTTGAGCTTTGGTAGCCACTGGACAGACCAAGCAGAACACACAAATAAGTTGGAAACTCATCTTCATTAGTTCTGCTGTTCACAAATACCTGTCTGAAAGAATAAAAGGGCAAAACTGCTTCCTTCCTAGTCTCTCAACTCATGATTTTACCTTCTCACTGTGCTATATTTTGCAACATTTTGTTAGAGACTGTAATTGTTTTAGAGGCTGAGAGTCAAGAGCTCTAGAGATTTAACCTTAAGCAATGTTTTCTTAGGAAAGGGGAGACTTTCAAAGGGGTTGAATGAACACCAGATTTAGGCATTGGAACTTAAATTTATTGAACTATTATATACAAAAAATCATCCTGGTAACTTCTATACATTTTCTCTCAAGGGCTATAAAATAGTATTTGGAGTATTAAAACATCTTTCATTTTATAAATAAGCAGCTGGGAAACAGCGTATTTAAAATGCAATTATTAAAAAAAATTCTGAAACTGGTAATCTATGTGGTGTATTTAAAAATATATTACTAAAGAATGATGTGTCAGTCTAGAAACTGGCACTGCAAACCAAGGGTACCTTAGCTGGGGCTACAACTAAGAAAAATAAGGTCAAAAGTTGGGGACACTTCAGGATAAATTTGTGCCCTGCCAGAAAGTTGCTAGGCAGACATTTTCTCTGAGTTCCTAACAACAGATTCCACCCCTTGAAATACAGAAAATTCCCAGTTTGATACTGCTGACAAAAACCCCAAACAAACAAACAAACAAACAAAAAAATACTCCCAAAACCCATAAAGCCCTGTCTGATATTTGCATTTTAAGTTTACCACCCAAACAAAGCCCCCAAGAAGAAGCTCATGAGAAAATAAATACACAGACACCTGCAGTAGCTTTTAAACTGGCTTGAAGTTATTCTTATTCTTGTTTGCATATGTGGACAGAAAGACCATATTCTGCTGTCCCCTGTCATATGCCTCTTGAAATACAGAAAACAGTAAATGTATGTGTGTGTATATATATGGCAATAAGAACATAAAAGTTTTAAAGTCCATTGAAAAGTTAGGCAATGTCAGATTGAATTTCTCAAGGCATCCTTAATTTTGCCTCCTGGTGAATATGCATTATGATACAGTTTTAATTACAAGGTTGCATACTATTACTTTTCCCCAGGACACCTGCTTCAGCAGGGCACAGGATGGATGGTGCTCACTTAATGAGCAGCTATTCAATATGTTCTTTTATCCTCATTGCTTGGCATTTGGCCCCAGGCCTTATTTACTGCATACTTCTCAGACATGGTTCTAAAGACAGAATTATTCATTTCCTACTCAACTCTTCCACAGTTCTTCTCCCTCTGTCTGAACACGTTACAAACTTTAATGAATCTTTACAGTACCCTAGGAAGAACAGGGCCAGTTGACCCCCTCTTATAGGCAGGGACCTGCAAGATTTCCACTTATCCTTGTGTTTGCATTCATTTGAATTGCTTTCACCTCACTCCTTTCAAGAGAAACCTTTAATTCAAGATGGGCAAAAAAGTCGTCTCCCCACATCTTACTTGCTGAATGTTGTGGCCGAAAAATTTAAAAAATAAAAAAGTTCAATCTGAGGTAGAAATTTCCACACAGGAAATTTTGATCCCTTTGACAGAGCAATAAGATCTGTGAAAACACAGTGCTGTCTCTACAAGACACAAGTGTGACAGCTGTCACTCTCAATTACAGAAGCCCTGACTGACCTCTGCTGTAGTGTGTATACAGCTGGGAATGTATGTGCATGCATGGGAGATGGAGGTTTCCATGAACAGGGATGGACATGGAAAACCTTATACACAGAGAAACAAAGAGAGTATTTACAGAAACAAGGCTGAACCTTTCCTCAAGTAACCATTGCCTGGGCTTCGGAGCAGATTTGCCACATCCCTCCAGCTGAGAATCTGGTCAGTGACTTCATGGCTGCTTCCTTAACCACATAATCAATTAATTGGTTGCAAAACCTAAACATGGTAAATTATATTTATTTTAAACCCTGGACTTTTCCCTGCATACTAGACTCTAAAGCCTTCTGCATCGCATCTAGTAACACATACAGTTTTAAACCATCTTTTTCTAAAGAGAAAAGGAAACTGGACACAAACATGGGATCTTCCCTTTCTTTGCTTAACCTCTTCTGTTTACCACATAAAAACAGTGAGTTAAAATAAAGACCTGGTGATCATCTGTTCTGGGCCACTGAAATCCAATATCCAATATCCCTGGGTGGATTTTTTGCCTTAGGAAGGTGGCAGTTTGCAGGTGCTTCAGAGAGATTAGCCTGTTCAGGAATCACAAAGAGATGACAGAAATGATAGCAAAAAGAGTCTCTTTGTTGTGCAGCTGGAAGATGATTAAAACATTGACAAATTACTTAAGCACAGATCTATTTATTTTATATGTATATATATATATGTATATATAAATCAGTACAAGCCAGTTGGGTATGTTATTATACAAACTTTTTTATCCATATATGCTTGTAGAAGTTCAGCAGAAAACTCAGACAAATTGAGATTAGTTGTTGGATTACTGACATGCTAGGTGAGAACCCCTGACCCTCAAAAAAACGGGTAACAAGTTGAATATTCAGGTAGACAGGCATGAGGTTCAAAGCCAGCTTCTCCTTGCCATTTTTCCTTTTTCTTTTTTTCTTTTTTGGCTGGTCAGAGTATTGAAGAACTTTGAATACTCAGATCCATCTTTTCTGTATTCATCATGCCAGTCTGACTCTGTGCTTTCAAATAGACCATTCTCATTGATTGTTTTCTGAATGTTATTCACTGTAAAGAATAATTACTTTTTCTAGACTGTCTGAATCTACCTACTAGGAGAGGCGTATCCATGAGGTTGTGGAACAATATCTGCAGCTAAACTTTTTCATCGTCCATGAATGCCCATATCTGATGCTGAACTTCTGAGTATCTGAGTTCAGATATAAAATAAGATCTTTCCAGGTTTTGATTTAGGGCATATGAGTTTTGGAAACCAAGATTTGTTTCAATTTCACAAAAGTATTCCTGGAGAGAGGACTCTAAAACAACCCTACCCTCCGTGGCCTTTGTGCAATAATTTTGTAACCACTTTGATTTTCCAGTGGAAGACCTCTCCACTTCTCTTTTGGCACTGAGGATACAATGACATATTTTTTAGCTTTGACAACTAATGAACACTGTCTTCCAAAATGCCATAAGATCAAGGAAAGAACTCTGGGTGGACTAGATTAATCAGGATTGTGTTGTTTTTCCCTTTTCCAGTTCACAGCATATTCTCATTTAGTTTACAGTTTACAGTGCAAGATAAATGGGCAAAATACAATTACAGGAGAGAGAATTTGCTTTCTTCTCCTGCCTGGTGTTTATTGTATGTACATTCTCTTCCTCTCTGTCCTACTCCTAGGCTTAAAGAGAAATTGAATCTTTCCTGGGGGACTCATGAGAAAAGGAAAATGTGTTCTTCTTTAAAAGAAATTAAATTCAAAGATTTTATTGACAGATTTTTAGACTCTAATTACAATTTAAAATAATCTGTAGAATACCTAATTTGATTTTCAGATGGTTTCGACTGACAGACAGGACAAGAGTTTCAGATGGGCTCCATCATCTTCTGTTGTGTCCCATTCCATAGAAATCTTTCTTTGGTGATCTGGTGCCCTACTTTTCAGAACGGTGGCCCAGATATTTTTGGCTTTTATTTTCCTGTTTTCCTTTTCCCTTGGAATCTTAGTAGAGCATTTTACTCTTTTTTAAATTATGGAGTTTGTAACTTGGTTAGAAAACAACCTTAGTTTGGATACTAATGTAATTTGCAGATTCTCTACCATTAATTAGAATCTCACTGTAGTTAGAAAAAGGGCTTTTGCCCCATGAGACATCCTGGCTTTTCATTGTCCTTCTCCATCAAAGATCCAGCTAGTTCAACTACCAAGGAAATGGCAAAATAGAGGAAAAGTGATTGACAGGAAACTGGAAATGAAAAGGCAGCTTCATTGGGCAGGTACTTCACTGCTCTGCTCTTTGTGTGACAAGCCTTAGCAAGTAAGTGTCTCCAAAGGCAATAGGTTATCCTTGACACTGACCACCTTCCTCTACTTTTGTCACTGGTTAAATCTTTCATATATGTAACCCAGACTTTGCCATAAGTTTCAGCAGACTCCATTTGCAAGGAACTCAATCTATTTTCTGTGGTTAATATAATGCTTACACCAAGGATGGCTGGATTTTTATTTGGAAGGGGGTTACATTAATCTCTTAATATTTCTTTTTCACCTAAGCAATGAGAAAAATGCAAACTCTGAGAAGGAATGGGAAAAGTTCCTGTCCTTGTACCTCCCCCCCAGGGATGCTCTAAGCAACAAGATTTAAAAGATACTATGAAAAATCCAGCAAACTCAACATCAATTATTTTTCTTTGGTTTTGTTTTTGTTTTCCCCATGCTAGTGACTGGTTGTTCCAGAAAGTCATCAGTCTGGCAGCTGGGGTGGTTTTGTTTTGTTTTGTATTGCTTTGCTTTGCTTTGCTTTTCTAGCACTGATCCAGTAAATATTTGCTGGGCCATTTGTACCATCTGCCATGCAAATGTTAGTCCAAGGAAGAATGACAGACATAAGGGAATATCTATGTTAAAGCACCATTTAAAGTGGAAATGCTGATGCCAGTGACAGAAAACTTTGCAAACAAAAAAGATGAGCAAGAAATGCATGAAAGGAGCTTCTGCAGCTTTTTAGACAATCTGCTTCCCAGAACTTCTGACCAAAAGTGGGGACCAGAGATTTAACCTCTTTCACTGAGACACTATGAACATGGAAAACCAAGGACCTGCATGTGAATGGCTTGGCAGTAGGAGAGGTCAAACTGGTCTGGCTCAATTAGAAAACAAACTGAGCCTTTGTCCAGTGTCTGCAAGTAAAAATACAAATTTATGTGGCTCAAAATCACTTTGCTTTCTGTCTGTTGCTCAGGGGCTGATATCTGAGTCAGAGGATAGAAGAAGCGTGATTTAAAGCCAAGTGAGGATCATCTTGAGATATGGCATTGTTGTTAGAAACAAAATGCCAAGAGATGCACTGATGTAATGAAAAGCCCATGTTGCCTCCAGCCAAAGAGGAGAACTTGTGATATTCTTGTGATAAGTAACTGGGTTTTGTTCCCCTCCTCAACTGTGTGAGTCAGCTCTGCATTTAATAGATGAAAAACTCATCATGTTGGTGAATGCTTTTCCTCTTAATGGAACCAGCTTCCTTTTGAGTCTCTTGGATACATGCTGGATTAGTGAAGATGAACTCTCAAGAAGAAGAAAATACTCCTTCCTTTTGTTTGACCTGTGCTACAGAGAAAGGGGAAAGGACCATGATATCGATTTTCAGATGATGAGTACCTCACCACAGGTCAAGACAGTTTACAGTAAAACACAAGGATCTGTGTAACACAAAGGGAAACAATAAAAGGTGATTTCCTGGGCATCAGCCACTCGCTGTTATTGTTGCTGCAGCCATACAAACCCCTGTGTACTTCTGATGCTTGACCTTCAATCACTGTAACAATGACGTGGTTATGAAAGCTCTGAATTTCACTTTCTTCCATTGTAGCATTCTACACTGGCATTTGTGATAGGAATGATTGCTGTCAGAGAAAATGAGGTGTCAAGATGCTTGGACAAAGCCTCACAGACATCCATGGTGTTAGGAAATGACAAACAAACCAACGATGTCATGACCAGTGTACATTAATGGAAGAATGATTGTTTCAGCAGTAGGAAATAAAAACAACCTTCAAAACAGAAAACATCATTCTCCTTGTGATATGTGATTGAAGTGATTACCAGTGTTGTTTCTCTTATTAATGACTACTGTTTCTATATTTTCAGCTAGTATTTGGTGCATTTTTGCAGCCTGGTGCTATTTCTGGTAATTTCTCTTCACTGTGGTGGAAACACAAGCATATGTCTGTGCAACAAAATGAAAAGTACTAGCCTTCTAGATCAGCTCAAGTCACGGTGAAAGTTCAAAGACAAAGGGAACCCAAGCACCTGCAATTTTTGATGTTTCAGTGGAAAGTTAACAAATAAACCAAAACAAATAATCCTTCCTAATGGAAGAAAGTATAGCAAATCAGAATTTGGAAAACTAGGACTGAATGAACTTACTTCCTTTAATTATATAAAAAGTAACGTTGTTTTCCATGTGCTTGGTTGCACTGAGTTGTTATTTCTCATCTTGTATGCGCACAACAATGAGATTTTTAATTTTTTCCTTCCCGTCCATTTTCTCAGTGAATTCACTGACTCTTTCAGATCTGAAAAATACAGATTATACTGTCAGGAGATAAATCAGCATGGCATTTCTTGCTTCCAGATTTACTTTGCTGCCATGGAAGTTATGCTTGCCTGTGTTGGAATGGGGAGCGTTATACACTGTAACAGTGATGGAGTTGTGGTTGTGGATTTGCAAAAGGACAGTGATGTGAGTGAATCTGAAACTGTCATTTTTGTATTGTTTGGTGAGACAAAAGATAAGTTTTAACTCAGTCCCATGTGTCATTCACACAAATTCAGCATTCTCTGAAGCACCATCCATCTGCCAACTCCACCCAACCTGAGGACTGGGAACTCCACCTCTAGTAAGTGGAAAACATACATTAAAAATAATGAGCACTGGTTTTGCAGCGTTCTAGAGAATTCTTTTCACTGATGTATATGTGCAGGCTTATTCATTCCAGTTGAATTTTATTTCTGTTGTTTGAGTTTCAGAAGAGATATACCAGCTATCAAGTATTAATTGGTTCGTCATAGATGTGTTGATTAATCACAGACAGTGAAGAAGGTCAGTGCTCAGCTGTTTTGAATTTTAATTCCAAGTGATGCTTTTTACCATCTTGATTTAGTGGGCTCTCACTGTATTCAGTTCTTTTATGTCTTGCTACGAGAGGGATGCATCTTTCTTTCCTTTCAAGCTGACTGACAGGCAGGAGATAGCAGCTGCAGCAAATGCACATTCTTGTCTTCCTTGTTTGCCCCAAGTGAGATGAAACTATATAAAGGGAGTTTATTCTCTGAGATCACTAACACTGAGACTTGGGGCACTATTCTCTCATGTGTCACATGTGCCACAGGGCTGCCATAGATAAACCCTACAGTTTTCTGAGACAAAATTTCACATGCTTTTCTGAAAGACATTTAAAGTTTTGGAAAGATGAAACATATTTCTAAAAGTACCTGTGTAATGAACAGATCTAGGAGGATGACTTTCATAAAGGACATGTTGTTATGTTACAATTTGCAATGTCATTGCTACTGGGACATACATGCAGTGTTTTAAAGGGCTGCATAGTTTAGCAGCTCACGTATATTGTATGTCTCAGAGAAATTGCCTGTCGCCTAGGGGAGAGGAGAAATTTATATATTAAGCAATAAATATAATCTGTAATAGTGTTTAAATGTAAACTCATATTTTCATGTTACCTTTAATTTTTGGTTTTTTTCTGAATGGGACACCCTGAAGGTAATAATTAATTACAATGAATGGCTGGACACCAGGAGTGACTTTATGAAATTCTAAGTCATCCCCTGACATTCGAAGTCTGCTGGTTTGTGGTGCCTAAATATACCTGGTTTTCTTTTCCTCACTTCACGTGGTTCTCTAAGTTGGGTACGAGCTAAACAATATGGTATCAATTGCAGACACACACAAGGTGCCAGAGCATCAGAGAGTTTAACCTTGTCAAAGTGAGATCTATGGTGGGAAAGACAGCACTGTGAGGATAGGGTAGGGTGTTTAGCATTCATTCTGTGCTTATGCTACTTCTGTGTGCTTGTTTTGCCTTTCAAACAGATGGACTTCAGCACAGCTTCATTTAGGCCAGACTCCGAAGTTTATATTCTGCAGGTAGGTTCTCACGCTCTGTAATCCTCATCCTGGGACTTGAGAAAGGTCATTTGCACTACCCTTATTAGCAACAGGAATAGCTGAGGAAGCAGCAGGGTTTCCCCTGTCTAAGAGTACACTATCCATCAATACCATGGAGTTTCTAGAGGTGTGCATGCTTGCCTTCTCTGGTCAGGTGATGCAGCAAAGTAATCTTTTCCCAACGGAGTGGACCTTTGGCTCAGTGCTGATCTATGACTTTTTCTGAGAGCTGTGCTGTCAATTTGAAAGGCAGAATGAGAGACACGGGGGACTTCTGGCTCCATTCCCTAGAGAGAAAACTCAGGGACTGGGGCTGATACGCCAGAACCTGATGGGGCTTTCAATACAAGATGCTAACACAAAAGGAAGAGGTAATTAGTATTAAGCCTTCAGGAAGTAATCTAACCAAGTTAGGTGATCCACTAGTATTTCTCAGACTGTTTTGTTTTTTTTTTTCTTGATAGCAATCAGGCACAATTATCATTATATAAATATTATAATTATGCAGGAAGATAAAGATACATGAATTGCATGTAACTGAAAACTTTTTTCTGAAACATTTCTTAATAAATATGTCCTTTTTCTAATGTGCTAGGTGGGTTTTTTTCTTGTAAATCAGTTTTCATTCATGTCTGAGAAGGTGGGGGAAAGCATCTAAAATAATTTTTGACAATTTTTCTTTTATTCAGTACTTTTGCCTTAATTAAATCTAGTCAGTGAGCAAGCCACAGGTGACTCAGAGGCTGGCTGTATGGAAATGGATGCTGTTGCTGGGAGGAAGTGTTTCTGAAGCAGGGGGGATGGGAATCTCTTGTAAGTACAACTGTTCACATCCTTGTGTCTTTGAAGCTCTGGGCTTCAGTCTGTTACATATTGCAACCTGCAAGGCAGATCATTTAGCAACTGATGGAATTTGTTAGAGTAGAACAATGATGACATTTGTATTGGCAGCTGTCTAGCAGCAAATATTTTAGTTTCATGCTAAGCATGATCAAGCCAAACAGGAATTGATTATAAACCCAAGTCAATATTTTGCTGGCAAAAGCAAAGTATTCAGTGAGAAAAAAGTGGCCAGTTTTCAGAGAAACTTATTGTAATGTATTATTAATGCAAAGATGATCAGATAAAAACTGGAACTTGGCAAGCTGTCAAAAACTCGGAGTGAATCAAAAATTTATAAAACGCTATTGAGTTATAACAATCCTATTATAGATCCCAGCAATCATTTTTGCTGAAGCACGCTCCTTAGATGATTTTACTGTTGAGACATTAGGATACAAGGATTTAAAGCTTTGAAGCTTCCCTCTCCCATTCACTCTCTTTCCTTTTGGAATAGCATAAAGTTAAAAATGAAATTTACACAGTAAATTATTTAGCTTCAGTTCACATTTGGATTGAATAAGAACAATAGTGTTTAAAATAATGGCAGTATTTTTCCTTTATGGATTGTATTTTGCTGACTTACATGAAAAATTACTGCTATTACATTCAAGCAGAATGAATTGCTTTATGAAATCTGTAAACTTAATTTGTGCATGCACCCAACCACTAGCTGCAGACATCAGGCTTCAGGAAAAAAATATAACCCTGGTGAAATGCTTCTTCTTCTATGGATTTTCTCTGCTTGTGAATGTTTTAAGTTTTTATTACCCCTGCCTTTCTTATATATGAGATCCATTCTTTCCAAATGCTGGGCAGTGACATTCGGTGGATATATTCTGGAATGAATGCCAGTAACCATCCCTATCTCTGAGTGTCTGTCCTTTTTCGTACAGGGATTTCTAAAGTGCCTATATCACTCTTGTATTTAAGCTTCATTTTTCTTGCAGATGGCTGAAAGCAAGACATGTCTTGAAACATTGGTTCTTCTGCTAGATTTCAGCTTTACCTGTCTAACTTAGGTCGAAGCAATTTTTCTTCCCTAAAAGTAAGGCCCCCCCTGAAGGTTTGCTAGTTTAAAGCAATGTAGTTCTAAAATAAGGGTAAAACTTCATTTTCTGTCTTAACACAGGTGTCTCAAGGACTGAACCAATGTTCTATCTTTCCCACACTAGACACAGGCTCCCAGCATTCCTCACTGGGTTAATGCAAGCTCAGAGTGCAAGCAGAGCCCACCAGCATTTGTCTGCCCACCCCCCACCCCTGCTGTTCAGTCTATCTTGTGTTCTCTGTTTAGGAACATGGGAAAGAAGGAAGACTCTTTGTAGGTATTTGAATAATTAATAGTCTTGAAATGGAATAGATTAAGCTTTTCTTCACTTACCATCTCACCTAAAGTCTGAATGTCAGAGCAGCTTTCATCCGCTCACAGATGCAATGCAATGAAACCAGCTGATACCATGACCCATGAATTGTTATTTTTAACTTGACATTTCTTTCACGTCACTGCAGATTTTTTGAGGAATAGAAAATAAATGAAATTACTAGGTTCTTTTAAATTAACAGTCTACTGTCGGGTTTATCATGTCACAGTTGTAACAGCAACTGCTTGAAGTGATGTTTAATGGATAACAGTAAATATCAAGTTATGATCTTGAAAGATTTGAAAACTACACAGGGTTAAGTTTCAATATTTGAATAGGAAACTAAACAAAATGCTGAGGGATAAAGAAATCTGGGAGAACAAGAGGTTATTAGGAAAAGAAAATAAAAACAGAAAAGCGTAATCCAATTAATTAAAATTAATTGACCATACTGTTAAAAAAAAATAAAAATGTGATTGCAGCTGTTTATGCAAAATATGGATGATTACTTTGTAATTAAGAAGAACTGAAATTTGATAAACACAGTCACAATTACTTCATTTACATACATATGTGTATATATATGGCTTCATAATCTCCAGTCTGATACATGCCAGGTGAAGATGTCACATTGCAATTCTAAGGGTATATACCATGAAGAGACAAGTTCTGTTGTAGCATCCTACAGGATCTAATATGTAACCAGCACCTTAAGATCAGTAATCTAAACTTATATTTTGATATAGTCCAAAAAGCCAGTTTGTTCCTGTATCCTGTTATTGCTAGATTCTGGTAAATATTAAAAAAAAAAAAAAGAAAACACCTATCCCTAGCTTTTCCAGTCAGAGGCAAGAAGACTGGAGAGAGGTGATACAAACGAAGAAACAAGAAGCAGAGTTAGTTTCTCCTAATTTACATGAATTACAATTTTGCTCATCTTTAACTAGAATGGTTAAGGGTAAGAGAATAAGGACAGCAGCAAAAGAGAAGATAAATAGTCACAGTGCATGACATTCAGTTTAAAATACCTAAATTTAGGTGGCTAAAGTGTCTCTTCATCTGCTCTTCATGTCTAAGCTCCTGCTGTGTTCAGTGGAGATTTAGCTGAGCCAAGGGAATCAAAAGAGCCATTAAGTTCACATACCTACTGGTTTATCAGCCAGATTGCTCTCAGAAACGTTGCTACAGGCATGGAAAGGAACCTACCCCTGCACTGGAAGGAACATATTCTTTCCAGTAAACCATTATAGTCTGTATAGTAATCACCCTTCTAGCTGAATGCATTGCTTCCTAACATTTAAAATGCCCATAATTTATTATGTTGAAGCGTTTTTTTATTTGAGGCAATACTTGTATTAGGGAATATCTATGGTATGGCTGCAGTATCACAAAGGCTTTCCTCTCAGCTATAAGATGAAAGAGATCCAGCTCAGCCACATAAACCTTCCTATACTCTTCCACATCTCAGGTGTGACTGTTCATTTTTTATTGATTTGATCTTTATTTTGTCTTATTTGGGCTGCTCACTTGAATACCACTCTACACATTTAAATTTAAACCGGTGTTTTTTTTAATTTTGGCTTTTCAAAAACAGCCTTTGCTCTCAATATTCTAACTCAGCACCCATGCTGAGCAAGTGATCAGGAAACAATCTCCTGGAGTCATTTTAAGAGCCTTTCTGTAAATGATGTTGCACCAGTTACCTAACAGTGCATGAAAGCAACATAAAACCGGAGCTGGTTTTACCAATGTTTCTGTGTAATCACAGCATTAGGACATCAGCTCTTTGGGCCTGAACTTTTGAGTGGCATAGTAAAAGTTCAAGTGTCACTTGATGCTCAGGCCTGAGTCATCTCCCTTCTACACAGTAAGTGGCTTTGAAGTCATGGTGGGATTGTAGTTGATGTTTTTCTCAGATGCTGTTTCAGCATCATGAGTCAGATTTTTATCCGGAAAGAGGAGCCGTAGCACAGCCAGAGCCCTCTGGGGTTAATCTTGGTTCTCCCCACTTTCTATGTGTATTGTAGATAAAGTGAATTGTTCCAGAGGTACTGTCTCCACACAAGGATGTCAACAGCCATGTACTTATTTCTGAGTTACACAGAACTTAATTGTAGGTTCTTGAATTACCATGCTGGGCTTTCTGCCTCCTTTCCTGCTCTGCTCCCTTCTGTACTATTTGGATATAATTTGCCACTCCGTGCTGTAGAAGGGTAATACCATGGGACTTATGAGTAGTGTTTTCAGCTCATTATTATCTCAACCAGTAAAGCATCTGATTCCATAAGGGCTTATCAATAAACCTAAAGGAAGGTCTTGACTGTGTTAGTTTCTGCTCAGCTAATTGTAAGTTTTGTCCAATCTATCAGCAACAAGAACTAGCAGCTGCATTTGAAGCCCCAGTACTTTACAAGTCTTCAGAATTTCTCCAATGTGTATGGTGACCTATTATCTCAAATAAGCTCATTTCAAATACAGTGTTTGGTGACTATTGCCTCAGTATGATTCACTAGAGTGCTGACTAATGTGTTACTTACTTCTGTTAGTTTCAAAAGAACAACTGTAATAATCAATTATCAGCGGGCGGTGGTTTCCTCCATGTTCAGATACATCAATTGCCAGTTGCTGCCAAGCTCTGCTGGGTGCATCACAAATTGTCATAGCCTCCCAGTGCTTCTGTCTATGGTACTTTGCACAGTGGCAATGATTTCTGACCATTTTTACTGTCTGCACATTCATGTTGGCCCAATAAAATCTGCTTGTTGCCCAGTCTTTTGCATAACACCATCTGAGGTGTCCTCATGAATCTTTTTCAGACTCTCTTAGTGCATTTTAATTGGAGTCTCTGCTTTCACCTCTTTCTGCACTTTCTTATTCCCTCAGTCACCTCTGGGTTTTTTCCATTCCAAAAGTCTGGTAGTCAAGGGAACTAGTTTCTGTGCAGCCCAGTCTGAGCTTATTATTTCTTTTAAAGGACTCATTGCATTGTCGTTCTCAGTTTCTCTCTGTTTTTCAGCTCACATGTTTTGCAGATCAGGTAGCCACTATGGCAGTGCATGTGATTTTTCTTCCAAATACTTTTCTTTGCCTTGTTGTTTAATTTTGTTTTGTTCAGCATTTTGTCCTCCTCTGAAATTAATCAGTTTTCTGTTTCACATTTGAAGTGTACTTTAATAATACTAGCACTGAGCATGAAAATCACTGTGGTACAAAAGACTAAGGTTTGTCAAGAATGTCCTTGTATTCCTGTTAAATAATATGAGAGCAGCCAGACTTGATTGTGCAAAGGTCTACCCACCCTAGTATCTTACCCTGGCACTGTCTCACAGCAGATGACAAAGGATGAGTTTGAAAGAGCTATTGGCTTTCTATTTTTAGACTGAAATATTCTTCAAGTACCTACAAGTTGCAGGTAAGTGGTTTCCTAAACCAACATACTGAGGGGGTGGGGTGTTTTATTTTGCTTTTAATTACCCTCAAACATTTTTTCTTCTCTTAATTGGACAGTTGAAGTAAAAGCTATGGGAAGAAGAACTAGCTTGCTTTGCTTTTTTAAATTATAAACCTACCACCTAGCTCCAGTTGATGCTTACTTGTTCTTGTGCAGGAATAGATGGCAAAAAGTTCCTTCCTTTACAATTTTTTAATCTTCTATTCTGTGCCTCCCTGTCATTGCTTTTCAAAGTATAATGCTATTTTCTGTTTTGTTCTGTGTGCTTTTCCTGATAATTCTTTATGTTGGTTTTTGATTTTTTTAACCATACCTCCACACCTTATCAACGTTTCCAAGGAATTTTTTACTTACCTGTTGTAAGTCTAGAATCTTGGTCCTGAATGGTAATATGAGATAAAATTTCACTGTTATTTATCAGAAGTTTTTCTTCATTTTCCTCACTGCACATTTCTCTACATTAAGTTCTGATGCCCAATCATTCAGCTTTAAGAGGTCCTTATACAGTTTTCCACCATTGGTCTTCAACTTTCCTATCCCAAATGACCCAATATTCTCTGTAAACTTTGTCACTTCACTGCCCACCCTCTGTTTCACAGCATTTAAGAATATGCTGAACAGCATGAGTCCCAGCACAGTCCCTGTGGTACTCCATTGGTGACCTCCCTCCACTGTGAAAATTGGCCATTTACTCTTTACCATTTCTTCCAATTGTTTAATCAATTATTTATTCATGCAATGACCTTCCTTTTTATCCTATGTCTGTTTAGTTACTTTAGGAGCCTTTGTAGAAGGACCTTGCTGAATGTCTTTTGGAAATCCATGTCAACTGTATCAGACAAATCTCTTTTATCCACATGAATGAAATAAGCAGTTTTTAGAGTGTGCATAATCAACCTATTTCCAGTCACCTACATCAGGACAAAATGAAGTAACCCTTGGAGTGCTTATTCACTCCACTGAGTTGAGAGGAAATCCAGATATATAGCCATTGGCTTCAGTGAGCTTTCCACTAGACACCACAGGTATCCCTGCATTTCTTTATAAGTTTTTTAAGGAGATACGTCTACAACTTTCTGGCCCACAAATCATTTATCCTTTGCTGACACAGAAAAGTCAGGTCTTCTCCCCAGGTCCAATTTCTGAGGTAGCTCTTGCTCCATCATCTCTCTATTTGTTCTCCTCTTCCACTTGGTTTCCAAATTATGCCATTTTTCCGACATTACTTTCCTCTGAATGCTCATTAAAATGGAAAATTCAAAGTGGGACAGGGGAAAGTAATACAGACATTTTAATAAGGCTTTATTCACTCTTACAAGCTCAGATCCATGCAACTGGACATGGATACCAAGCAGGATACCAAGACACTTCCTTTGTGCCCTCCAGGGTTTTCACCTGTCAGCCTGTCACATAATGGTGCCCAAACACAAGTGCATTCCATTATTTAATATGCTTTTATTAAAAGCTGTGGGACCTAGTTTTAAATAGTTTTTTTTTTAGTTTCTTTAACTTTCCTTTTTTTGCAGACTGATTTTCTTTCAGTTACCTTTTTCCATGAATGAAAATGTACACATTAACACATTCAATGTCTAGCTGAAATATTTAATTTGCTTATATAAATTGAGAGAAATATTGATATATTTGACAGATAGCTTTATTGTAACAGAGAAATAACCATTCAGTTCATTATAGTGCTATAGCAACTATTACTATTTAACCTTGAGAATTTGTTTCTGTCGATGCTTGTCATTTGATTCAAAGGTTTCAAATGGTATTTAGCATTAACCCAATCAGTTTTCCTTTATCTTAATGATATTAATTATTAGGACTCATATACATATGCTTCGTTATCTGTATCAGAATACCAGTTCAGATATATGTCACAGTTTGGTTGGCTGTATTTCCACAGATAAAGAATTTCTGTGGAACAGCTTCTTGGTCCTTCTAGTCCAGCATCTTTCATGTTTTCAGTTTCCTAACAGTGTCTGCTTATTTATATTTTCTTTTGCTTAATCTGCTGAGTTTATATTATTAATTCTGAAGTAGTTTCTTCCCTATCTCAGATAATATAGTAGTACCTATTTCAAAAGCTTGCTGGCAGTTTGTGATTAAGTAATTTTAGTCTCAATGAGCTTAAAGTCTTATATGTTATTCTTTGGCAACAACTACAACTGTCTTTCTTGATTTAGACTAAATGCCTATAATTCTATAGCTAATTAAATTAAATCTTTGAATGCCCTATCTCTAGACTTAAATATCAGACTACTTTAGAAATATGAATATTTTACGGGGTTAAAATTAGATGATTTATACTAATGTATCTGGGGATTTTATTATGCCTCCTTTGAAATACATAACATTATTTAATTCCAGATTAATATGTCTAGCAGCAAGTCCCTTGGTATTTCTGACTTGTTCTTCACAAGCCCTTATTCTAACATCTGGCTCCTGTTGCTCCTGCCCCTGCTCCCAGACCAGGCCATTCAAATGTCACTTACTTTTTGGCCTCATCCTCACACTCTTTCATAGTGATATTTTTTCTTCACATGTTTGAATTATAATGTTGATACTGTGATAGCAGTTTACAAACACACACCCTGTCACATCCCATTTCCCACCTGTTTGACAAACTAGGCAAAGGCTGGTTGCTGCCACGTGTGGCAGGGGTGAGGCAGAGTCATGAAGAGAAGGACTTATCTCCTCACCATTGCATGGGTAGTATGTGGCATTGTGGGGAGTTAAACCCAGAGATTCCATCTGCCCAAAAGTGCCTTAGCTGTAAGACTGAATGTCTCCACTGTGATGATGACCTGTTTTTCAGATGAGTTGCAAAGCAGTTAGCTTGCTCTTCTGCAGTCATTAAAGATCCCAAGATTTCTTTGCATGACTTTCCAGTACTGTTACTTAGCAGAGTATCCTGGCTACAGTCCAGCCTGGCTAACTGCAGACTTCATCACTTCATCATTTCATCTGTGGAACATAAACTGTCCTAACACATCACTCAGCACTGCTGATGCTACTCAGAAGTTACACAAGCTTGCTCCGTGTTCACTATAAAGCCATGAAGTGAAGCAATCTTCTAATGCAAATGCTGTATGCAAAGCATAGTCTGTTTGTCTCTCTGAATTTCCAGTGTATGGAATTCCTCATTGTTTTTGCTGTCATAATTGTCATCATGTAAATTCATGTGTAATCTCATGGACTAAGGAGCTCTGTGAGATGTCAATCTCTTGCCCTGAATTTCCTATATATGTAGAAATCAAGGTCATGTTTCAGTAACAGTTTTTTTGGAAGCAAAGGACACAAACAGAAAGGGATGGATAACTGTGGCTGCTCATCAGACTCTTGGGCAGAATCCTCAGAAATTTCTCAGCACCTCTTGGGAATTTTCTCTTCATTTTGATATCAAAACACCCATGAGGTGTGAGTTAATCTTCCTTTTCTGCCCTCTGGTCTTCTCCAGACACGCAATGACAATGCTAATGAAGCTCCATACATGTGATCCTGGGACATTCAGATCCATTAGATCTGTTGTGTAGTTTCCTAGGTTTGACTGGAATCTCTAAACACAAGGTCTAGTCACATGTTCAGTGACTCTCATTTTTTCATTCTTTGCTCTTGAGACGAGACTGTGTTTACAACACATTTCTTCCTTAGGGATTTAGTGTGGTAAACCCAACACTGGGTACAAGATCCTCGCCTATACCCCACACCAGACACACCTAATGCCAGCACTTAAAAATTGCTTGAAAATTGTTTGCTAGAACATGTTAAAAGTTTCGCATTTGTTTGTAGTTTTATACATTTTAAAAATACATCATGCTGTTTTTGTGAAAGTATTGCACACTGACTCCATCGGCTTTACATAGGATCATGGAATCATAGAATAGTCTGCTCTTAAGAATCAGTAAGATATTTGTCAGACATTTTCAGAATTTTTTCCCATTTTCCGTACAGAGACTTTTGCCTCCCTCTGCTTTAAATAGTGTTCAGGTCCAGCTTGGGTTTCTTCCATGGATTTTTCCACTGTTCTATTTTTATGTACTAATTTAAAAGCCAGTATAGTTCTTTTTCAGATATGTAGAGAGGGCAAAAAATTCTCCAAGCACAACAGCATCAATAGATTTCTGTTTTTTGCCTTCTTTCCAGCTAAGTATATATAGTTTGTCAACACCAGCTTTGGATGTACAGCCCCATGCATTTCAAGTTGGTTTAGATTATCTGGTTTTATTGCCTTCATTTCTTTCAGATTCTAATCTCTTATAGCAATGCTTTATGATATGACTGGGATATCATGTAACACTTGATTGGAATATTAATTGTCCCTGAGGGTTATTTCTTTTCTGGGACAAAGATTTTTAAACTTTTCTGCATAAGAACAGCTAGTTATTTTTTCTTATTATCCTATTCCAATTGTATTTCTTACATTAGTTAGAAGTGTGAGTTAATACTTGAGACTTCTCTAATAGGTCTTTTCACTTTGTAGAACCCCAACAAAGGTTCCACAGAACTGTCAGCCTGCCTTTTTGTTATACATCCTTTGAAAATTTGCTAAAAATATCCATTCCTGATAAATGAAATCCAGCATTCGTTATAGATACTCATAGAAATGTGAGCTAGAAATTGAAAAATATGACCAGATTGAGGAAATGAAATGCATCTCCACCTCATCCACTAGGTTATCAGAAGTTTTTTTAAAGGGAAAAAAAGCTGCTAAAAAGAAAGGCCCCAGAAAACCAAAACGTAAATTTCCCCTTGTCATGTTCCTGTGTTATTGGCAGATGCCCCAGACAACTTCTTTCTCTGTCTCAGAAAGTGAAAACTACTACCCTAGAAGACAAGGTCTGAAGAGCTCTTGGAGCTCAAATAAACTCTAGGGAAGGAGACCAGGTTAACAGGGATAAGGGGTGATGAGGGCAGGATTTCCAAATCCCATCAACTGCAGTTCTCTTTTATTGGAAGCCTGAATGCTTGGGTGCATGTTTCAGTTTCAATATTTTCTCCCCAAAGAGGGTAATGAGCTATTCAGGGCCATTGACACAACCAACTCGGTCTGTCCTTTTAAGCTGTTTGTCCTCCCGGCAGAAGGAGACACTCTCAAAGCTAGGGATAAGCATGGGCCTTTGTGCCAAGTAATGGCAATAATTTGCTGTTAACACTGCATTTCTCCCATCCACTCTTTATGCTTTGTCCTTCCAGAGAATACAGGTCTGCTTTCTTCAATCCATCTGCAGTAATTTGTGATGACACCAGACACCATATGGGGGGAGCAAGCATGACCCTACAGCAGGACTCTGGCTCCTGCCTAGCAACAGCATCCATCGGTGCAGTGGTGGGGAGCTCTTCCTCCCCTCACTAGAAAAACAAATGCTAATATTCTTCACATGTGACTCCAGAAACTGAATAATAGGAGCTGACCTGACCAGAAATGCCAGGATCACAAAGTCTCAGGAGTTTAGTTGCTAGCATAATGCATCATTACACTGGTGAACCAAACTCCTTTCTTGCTGTTTGCAGCCACATTAAATATAAATAAGAGAGCCAAATAAACCATTGAAAAATAGTCTAATTAAATTGTGCAGCAAGATAGGCCTGTGGCTTTTAGTGCTTTTAATTCCACATTAAAAAAAAGTGTATTCTCTTTCCCTCTTTTTCATGACACTTGGTCCCATGCAGAAGGATAAAAGCAGATGGTGTTGGCTTCCTGTTAATAAAGGAATTTCTTCTGCAAACTCTCCTGCAAATGACTTTACAGGGTCAAGCAAAGCATCTCCATGATCAAAACAAGACTTAAATCAACAGTGAATATGATCAAATTTTACTTTTGTGCTCATTGATCTTTGCAGAATAACCCCAGTTTCTGAAGGAGTCCTTTGGTTTCTAACTTGAAGGAGGGGAGTCAAGGGCATGGCACATCACAGTGTGGCATGGTAGGGCACACAGAGGGGTTCCACGTCCTCTTGTCTGCCCAGACTGAAAACCATGTCCATCTGTAAGCACATCCTTTGGGAGTCAGCCTTACTACTCACAGGCTGAAAGAGGAGCAGGTGTCTAAGTGCTGTGTAAACCAAGGTCTAATTGAGAGTACTTGTGTCTTCTCTGTATGAGGTGTTTCCCTCACAAGTTGTGCAATAGTTAAAAATGACATTCTCCTTAAGTAGCACTTAGAGCCTTGTAGTTTTCAGTGCTCCTTCTCTACTTGAAGTATTTGTAAAAAAACTTTCTTCACCTCTGACTGTCTGCACTTCTCCCTAAAGAAGTATCTATTAAACTTTTTATGATGTGTAAACAAGTACATTTCCTTTAAAAATGACAGGGTTTTTTCAGAAACAATGCCCCAGTCCCTGGATTTACCTCCAGAGAGGTATTTAATGGAAAATACCTTCCAGTCACTCCACTTCTGACTACAATAGCAGATCTGAAAAATGGCCACTTGCCACATAGTCCTCCAAGTACTCATAATATCCTCCTTCTCCCAGATCAAACACATTTGAATTTCTTTGCCTCATAGAATCCAGCAGGTTTTTTGGGTGAGGAAAAACACGTATTCTGGAAAATGAGAGACAGAATATTTCCCTCTGGATTCAGGTTGATAAATATTAAAGAATGGCAGCAGCTCTGATTCGTAGAGAAGAAAAGAGACAGTACTCCAATCTCCTGAGCCATATTGGAAAGCTTATTTTATTTAGCAAAGAGTGTGATGAAAATTGCACTGGAGACATCAACACTTTGGTAGCCCTGAAGCATTTTGGCACTCTCTGATCTCAGGCATTGAACTGAGAGAGACTGCCCCATTGCTGTGCTCGCTGCCTGTCCTAACAGGTGTATCAAGGAATGTTTGCCAAAAAGGCGGAGAATTGTGCATTTCTGATGAGCCAGTGGATGCCATTTGGCCAGAAAAGTAGCTTGATCATAATAATATGTAAAAACACAAGCATAACATAACCTTGTGTGAATCTGAGTGCTGGTTTGTTTGTTGGGGTTTTTTCCCTGCAGTTTGTAGCCTCTTGAAAATACTAGGATTAGGCAATATATTCTAAATCACATTAACAGCCATTTTTAGAAAAGAACATGCTGTCTGGGTGCTACAACTCACCGATCACATAAAATGAAATAGGCTACAAACACCCAAACTTAACCCGTCTTTTGGACCTTAATAAAAATATACAGCATTATGAAATTCTCTAGCAACAGTGTTTAAAAAATAGGCATTTGGGCTATCAGCACAGTTTTCTTCTAACCTTTTCAAGTGGTTGCAAATGACAAAAGTCTTCCTATTGTAATTAATGGCATTATGTTGAGGAATATTGGGGAAATGTACCTAAAGGCTCTGACAATAAATCTGTTACTATTATATTCCTCTGGTTTGCCATTGAACTTTGTCATTCCTTGCCTTGCAGCTGTGTTTAATGAGTGGTGAGATTATTCAAATGAGCCCACAGCAGAACATTGTTTTCTTAGTTCCTCAATCTTGAGAAGGCATCTCCTGCCACAGTCACTAAGCAAAACCTGAATCACAACCTTAGCATCAAACTCAATTTTATGCTTAAGGGTTTGTAAGTACCTTTGTACCCTATAAATATAATTGTGCTCAGTTGTGATGGAGCTGATCTCTACTTACAGCAGCTGCCAATGAACCGGCAATAAAACAAAGGGTGAAACAGCTCAGCCTGTCACTGATGAGTGAGAAGCCAAACGTGACTGTGCTTATGCCATGGCATACTGGCTTTTGCAAGTAGGGCTTATAGGATGCTCAGACGTGGTGGATTTGTATATGGGAGCTTGTTGCCATCTGTTATTTCCCATTTTCAGCCACTAGGTTTAGTCCCTGGGAGAGAGAACGGAGAAAGAAATTTAATTCTATGCAGAGATCTATTGCATGAGAGACATTTTCCAGCACGGAAAAAAAAATTAATAAGGTCCAATTTAAAACTGATAAATAGTCAATTCAGCATGGTAGGATTAAGGATTTTTCCTAAGAAATTTACGAAGAGATAAGCATCTCATGAATAAATAAATTCAGCTGCAGCACTCTAATGTATTTATTGATTCACAAGCCATTTGTTTGAGAGTTTGCCCCTGAGGAGCAGAAGCCATCCTATTATTATTGATAATATAAGAGTTACAGTTATATTCAGAAATGACAAACTGCATTTAAATGATGTCTCGGAGTTAGAACAAGAACCCACTATGGCCAGGAAATTTGAAGTTAAGTCTGATGCCATGTCAGGCTGCATGATGTCAGGAAAAATTAAGATTTTGTCTTCGCATATCTTGGCTTCTGTGGTTTATACCTCAAGTTTTAATGACGTGGAAGTTATAACATTTCCCTCTAAATTAATTTTTCTTTTACTTTATAATAAATAAATAAAAAACCAGTGCAGGACTGTGAACATAGAAAAAGGCCACAATAACTCTCCTGAGGTAATACATGCCAGTGATAGAAATGCACCTCTTTACAGTTTGTCTAAAGACCTAGTTTCCAAACTGATTATTTACTATTTAGTTGCATGTTTGCCTGATTAAACAATTTACTGGTGATTTTTACAGGCAAATCTAATGACAAAAAAGCTGGAAAGAAGCCTATAGAGAGGACATGCAACAAGAAAACAAGGCTTGTAGGAGGCAAGAAAATCACACCAGTGTGGCTCTGAATAGTGCTGGGACTTTGAGCTTTTTTCAAAGACAAAAAGGTGTTTTCCAGTTATCCCTTTCATTAACACCTCTTGAAAAAAACACCTTGGAAACATACTGACCATCTTCACCGAGGAGCATGGACCGTACCTGGGAGAGAAATCTTGTGAGGGACATTTCATAATCCACAACCTTGAAGGAACAGGCAGTACTTACTGCCTAAGTACTCACTAGAAGTGCCATATGTGTAATTTTCTTATCAGTGGAAAAGGTTTAGCTAAAATTATGCTTTCATAGGTAGTGAAGAAACCACGTGTGCCTTTATTGTGCCCTGGAAGGCTGTTCACCAAACTTAAATTGTAATTTGTAGGAGTATGCTATACTTGTAATCCGCTTTATTTGTGTAGCTAACCGGCCTCCCAGGTTACACAAACTTTTACCCTTCTGTATCTTAGCTTCTAAATCCAAACAGGGAACCAGAGCTGCTTACACAGTGAATTTGCTGCATTTTGTAGAGGACACTGCATCTGTTCATCAATGGAAGAATTATATTCACACATCAATATAATAATAGAAATTAGATAGATTATAGTCCAGGTTAAATTCCAAGAGGCAAGCAGGGAATCCATCTACTTTAGGGATGATGGTTGAGGAATGTGAGATTATGGAAAGGGCTGACATTAGTGTTTAATAGATTATTTTTCACTTCTATGACAAACCTTCAAACCTAGAACATTTCCTTATGTATGTCAGTGCAGTAAATGATATAAAGTAGACACACAAGTGAAGATCCTGTGTTTGAATATGGGGCTAAATAATTAAATATCCCCTGAGGGTATTTTGCCACCAAAACAAAACAAAAAAAATTTTTTCCCCCCAGCTGGCAAACTTGCAGGCAGAAACTCTTCTGAGTTATTTATTTTGATAAAAATCCATCATAGTAATAATTAGTTTTTTTTCTCAAAGATTGAATAACTAAAGCCACAGATGTGATGAATGTCAGGTGGCCACTAATAGTTTGAACTTGACTAAGTTACAAAACTGCCAGAAATTCTAACCAAGAAATAAGAAAAGCTGGTGCAAATGAGATCTGTTTGATCTATTTATTGGAAGCAGAGTGGAAGATAATGGTCTTTGAAGACAATTTTACAAATAATTCTTACTCTCCTAGACTTGGTCAGCATTTCAGCATCTGACTAATAATGAGACTCTTGGACAGGGCCTTCTTTTTCTTTATCCTTAATACCCTTACAGTAGTAGTCATGCATCTTGTCAGTTGTTAGAAAGATAAAGACAAATGTTCTCCATTGCTGTACTGTCAGCGCATTTCAGTACAAGCAGAAGAGTAGCACAGCACACCTGTAGATGCATGGAATATACCATCTGTCTTGTCACAGCCACAGAATCAGGTGTGCCCTGAGATGACAGGATCTTCTGCTCAGGAAAAATTTAGATCTGCTCTTTGCGTTGACGTTGACCATTCTGTTGCCATCTTCGGCCCTCCCCAAGGCTCTTTAATAAGTTTGGAGATAAGGAGTGAGATTCTCTCCAAAACTGCTACTTTTCACATGCAGAGAAAAACCCAAACCCTTGCCTTTTAACTTGGCACACATCGTATAGAAAACCAGTGAGCTATACATTCATTATTAAATACTCACAGTGTCACTTGGAGGCAGAAGTTCATGATTGTGACCTTTCTTCCTTTATTACATTCAGCTTTTGAAGAAACAGATGGAGTTTAGCTTAACTGTTAACAAAGATTGCCATATGGAACAAAACACAGCTGATTATTATATTAACACAGATTTTAATAAGTTTCATCATGTTATTCAGCTCCAGTTCTCGTGCTATTCTGTTCAGTATATTCATTCAGGATATTTAATGTTGTATCTTACAAATTGAGATCCTATTACAAACATATGGTATATAAATAGATTTTGCCACCTGGTGACTGTTAAAAATCTGTAAGGAAGAGATTGCCACAGTGTTAACTCCTCCCTGCTGGAAGTCAATTTTCCAATGGCAGATATATCTAAAGAAATTGCAAGGGGTGGAAACTTGATTTGCTTCTGTGACAAAGGGTTAATTTGCTAATTGCATTGTAATACCTGCTCAGTTTAAAGTCTTTCCCTGTTGTGATTGTCTTGGGAGTCAAATTGTTTTTAAATTGGTTTGTCACTTGAATGCATTTGGAACTTTGTGATTAAGGTTGTGGAAATGGAGATAATGTCTAAGTTATATAACAGTTCCTTCTGTAATCAATCACTGTCTCATTTTAGATCTACCTAAGAAGGTTCCTGCACACATGGGAATATTCCAATTGAGGTAATGGATGAGGTAAGCTAGCTGGTTGCTGGCTGTGAATGCTTGCATTTCTTTCCACTGGCAAGTGCTGTATGGAATATTTGTGGGCTTTCTGCTTTCTAGAGTCAGGCCCATGACCCCCATGAGTTATAGTACACCATGAAAAGAGCAGTTAAAAAAAAAAATCCTCGCCTAAGCCTTAAGAACATTTGCTTAATAGCAGTTCTCTTGTCTGCTCTAACAAATAAAGAAATAAGGCAGCAGACTCTATTCATTGACCACTCAAGTCAAGAGACTGATTTTTATGGGCTGTACACCAGGCCTGGATATGTGGCAATCTGCAAAGCAGGTGAGGAGCACAGTTACTCGTAACAGCCCGGTCAGTTGTGCCTGGCAGCAAAGGACTACAAATACAAGTCCTGTGGACTTGCTCATCTGTTTATAGATTGGTAAAGGCTTTGAAATGTGTCTAGGAGGTAGTGAGAAAGCAATGAGGCTATGAGTAAGAATATCTAATTAATGGGCTGAGTTTTAAGGAAGTGTCTCCAATGGTAATGGGTACCATTACCCATTGGGAAGGTAGGGGTGCCAATGCTCTATAATGACCTGAGCACCATAAACACTGAAGATAGATGGGTATGCTTGATAGGAATACAGTTACTCCAATGGTGTTACAGGGGCCAAGTAAAGGGCAAGTAATTCCCTAGGGAAGAAACTGATAAAAGGCATCAGGGTAGATTGATGGAAGGAACAAGAAATGGGTTAGCTGAAATTTATTGGGAATCAAGGCAGTGCTTGCTTTGATAGAGTGGAAATATGAAAGAGAATTGAGTGGCAGTAGCAGACAAAGTGGAAGCAGCTAGCAGGGAAAGGAGACTGAAGAGGGCATTCAGATACCAGATGAAGAAAGATGTATATGTGGGAGCCAGGTGCACAAAATGAATGTGTGGGAGTTTGAGACAGGGGCTGGCAGGAAAAGAGGGAATGATGATGGAAGGGAACAGTGAGCAGCACTGGGAGCAGTTTGAATATGGTAGGGGCAGAGAGGTGCACTGAAACCTGTACCATCCTTACCTGGCTAGAGACAAGGGGCAGGAAACACTGTCTCTTGGACCTATGTGCAGATCTGAGGTGATAGGGCCTTTGCCCATGGCAATGGTGCCTAACAAAAGGTCATTGGCTTAGGTACAGAGTCCTGAAAACGTGGGGATTGTCGGCCACAAAAGATAAAGCAGCAGCAACATCAACACAAAGAAATTAATTCTCTCCACTGCAAATCCTTGATTCACTGCACAGTCAGTCTCCTTAAGCCAGCTGTGCCAGGCAACTAACAGGAGGACTATGTAAAAATTACAGAAGTCTTTTGTATACAAAGCAAGTATCAGAGGTGCTATCAGGGCTGGAAAAAAAAATCAATATGACACAAAGGACTTTTCAGGACATTCCTGTGTCCCACTCCAAAGCATTTGCATCCAGTTGCTGCATCACAGCAACTTCTGGTTACCCAGAGATCCTTGTTATCCAGTGATGCATGTTCACTGGGTTTATTTGTCTCTCAACCCACAACTGAAGGGAAAGCCTAAAGATGTGATCATTACCAGAATTTCTTTCTTAGCTTTTGAATAATCAGACCTCTGTTTATTTTGATTTTTCTATGAATAACCTATTCTAATTTTACTTTTTTATTTGTTCATTTTATTACCTGCTCATTTTCCCTTGTTTTATACTTTGCTAAAAATAGGAGCAAGTTTCTGCTGCAAACTTCTGTTTGCCCTTCTCGTGCTCAGTTGTTTTCCAGTAAAAATACTCAGATCACTACAATAACTATGAAGTTGTTAATGATGAAAATATTTACGGCATATGATATCAGAATTATCACTCAGAATTTTACAATCAAGATAAATTACTGTCAGCATTCTTTCTTATATTTTTATCAGATATAAAGTGCACATAGAACAACTTCCTAGTGAGACAGAAATGTACTATATCAAGCCACTGTTCTGTCGTTTCTAAATGACTTTAGATCACATTGTATCCGATAATTACTAATTCTCCATTAAAGATCGGAAAGGCAATTTATTAGGAGCTCCCAAAAGTCTTCTTTAAGCAGTGCAATCTGTGTTTGGTTAAAAGTTTACATAAAATCAATACAAAATTATAGCAGCATAAATAGTTAAATAGGTCTAAGTTAATACTCAAATACTCGAATCTGTTCTGCTCAGCAATCTGGAAAACATAGAGGAAATGTAGCTGAGATCTCACGGTAGGAATATGCAGATTATTTTGCTCTTCTGAATGCCATTTGGAATAGAAGAACATCAATCTATTACCTGCCACTGATATCTTTGTAGCCTATTTTTTATGTCCTGGAGGAAGCTTGAAAGTGGCATCAAAATAATAGCAAGAGGAAGTTTTTACTGCATTCTGGTTATTGCTAGCAAAATGCTTAGTATCATTCTGTGGTAAGAAGTAATTCTAATTTTAATTAAGGTCCAAATCATCCTCTCTCTACACAAAAATCAAAACCATAAAGCAGCAGGTGCTGAGGCTGGGGAATAAGTGTTTCATCCCTTAAAATAAAATTGAGGACAAAAAAACCCTTCAAAGAAACCACAAGTGAAAAATAAACTAAGGAAAATTACTTTCACCTACACCTACTCTGCCAATTTATTCACTAGGATATTCTTTACCTCTGCCTAAAAGTCTTATAACCTTAGGAAAACAAAACAAAACAAAAAACAGCTAAACCACTCAACAATTTTCCAGCCATGCAAGGTAATTTCAGCTCCTTGATTATGAATTGAATGTATGTTCTACTTGCTGAACCAAAGCAATGGATTAGTCATAGCTGGTGTCCAAAGATGTTTTTGTTTACAAACTGGTGTTGTTGGGTATATCTAAAGAAAGACTCCCAAAAGTCACATTTATACCACAAGCTTATAGTTCAAACCTCAAGCTGGAAACATACACATCAATTCTCTTTCTCTTCTTGGCAAGTAATGTAAAAGGAATAATCTTGAAAGGGAGTTCCGAGAACTGCTGTTAAGAGGAAAATAAAAGTTGCACAAAACAGAGCTGGGGCAGAGGTGGATAGTCTCTTGATTCCCATTCTATTACTCAAGGATAAAGGAAGGCTGGTTAGAACCTGAGTTGGAAAGGCATCACTAGCAAAGTACTTGCTTAAATAGTGCTCCATTTGAATCCCATTTTTTTCTCTAGCTGGGTGTTTGAAAGCTACCACTGGTTGGGCTTTGAGAAACCCAGGCAAAAGGGCTGCTATTGTTTAGGGCTTTGCATCCCTCCCAAAAGCAAAGTGACCTGTGACTTTGCTCCACAGCAAGTTTCTGTAAGTATCTTCATGTGAAGAATTTCTCTTGCCTATCAGTACTCTAGACAACTCAATTTTATGGCAAGTGGAAGACAGGCTGTTTGGCAAATGTGTTGCTTTTCTGGTTAAGCAGACTGAAAGCTACGGTGTAATGAACTTGCTTGGCTTACCACACATCAGCCTTAGGAAGAAAGTTTTATATTTAGGATTCATGGGGGGGAAAAAAGGAGTCCTTCCCTACCTGAACATTTTATTTGCTTTAGACAGAAAATCTAATTTCTTAATGAGGCTATATGTGGATCTTATCAACCTGCAGTTAATGATAAAAGCAAATTTTATAAACAGGCAGACTTTAAATAACACATTAAAGCTTATCACTGATGATATCTTTAATTATAGTAAAGCAAATTGTAAGACAGTCTAATGGGAAATACAAATTACTTGTTAAAATTATTAACAGAGTTAATGTGCTTACATTTGTTTATGTGTACAGGAACCACTTCAAATATTTGACTGCAATGACAATATATGTAAAGATCAATTAAAAGTCAGGAAGATGAGATATTGGATTTTCAGACCTTAATAGGATTTCATCTGCACTTGTTATATTATGTTATCCACTTATAATTGAGCTTCCATCATATCATAGAATCTGTCACTTCACCAATTTATATTTCTAACCTCTAATGAAACTTCTATTTGCTAAGGAGAATTTTTGAAAGCCATGATCCTGGTGGAGCTGCCTGGTACAAGCATTAATCTGCCCCACTCTGAGGTTAGGGTTTCAGGCTGTTGACATGAAAAATGTAGCAGATGCAATGCCTAGGTAGTCTCCTATTTCACAAGCATTCCTACCCTCACGAGTTGATATAATAAATAGCTCAAGTGGAATAAAAGGTAGTTTCCTGCATAACAAGCAAGGTAAATTGATAAGATGAAAATTGCCAAGAGTCTGTCTAATTTTAGTTTATTGAAGTCAGCAGAATGAAAAAAACTACCATAAATGCAACTGAAATACTTATGTTTACTACTTTGAGTCAGTCCTGGCCCAGCTGAGGCTGTGACCCTGGAATGGGTATGTGATAATTTGTCAGCACCATTTTGGGGGTCCACTTGGAGCTGTTCAAACTCACTGGTCATTTCCAGAAATGTGACCTTGCTGGGCATCCCCCCCGAGCCATTGCCACAGCACCATTCTATCAAGCCCTGGCTGTTCTTTGCTTGGCTCCAGTGGAGTGATCTTCTGACACACTGACTGGGGACATGTGAATGCTAGAATAAATCCCTTGTTACATGAACACAGGCTCAAAAACAGTGTAAAGACAGGATCTTTTGCTGTTCTCAGACCGCAGCTATTGTAAACAAGAGTGATTGCTCTAAACAAATTTCACAGTAATTAATTTAGCTTACCTTTTCTTCTAGTTTCCATGGAGTATTCCAAGACAATAATTTGTGCATAAAGTGGACCTTGGCCAAGGTATTTCTAAAGAGAGCTAATATTTTAGCAGTGCTTTATTGTAACATCAAGCTTAGCCTTGAAACCAACAGATGTTGCTTTGAAATGATCTGATGTAAGGTAGTCTGTAAAGCCAAGCTTAGATGATAATGAAGGGAAAAACACCAGACACAGAGGATAAACTGATGCTGTGTATGAAAGCACCTATCCATATTAAATTTTCTGACCAAACAATATGTATATATTTTTAAAAAACATCTAAGAAAGCAGAAGAATTTGAGATTTCCCTGACCCTCGGTTAAACTCTCCACTGCTAGTGGTTAAACTCTCCACTCAACTGATTACACCTGGGACATTACTTAATGTGCTATAAAGATGCCACATTTCACCCTGTCTTCTCTGATATTTTGTACAGCTGCTTGAAATAAATAAATACTATTGGAGAAAAAAGCAGGAGGGAGGCGAAATATAAAGGGAAAGAATATGAAAGAATATATGCCAGGTTCTCTAGTGGTATAAACTAGTGTTGCTCCTAGTCTAGCCTCAGGTTTATTTACAGAGGCAAATACTGTTGCTGAGCTGATTTTTAATGACATGAGAAAAAGCTGAATAGAAATAGACTTGCAAAAATAAGCCAAACCACATACGATTAAGATGACAACAACATCAGGAAAACAAGCTTCACACCATGGGTTGTCCACACTGGGCAGTGAGCACTCCCCGTGGTGCCCTGGTCACCAGCTGTACTGCTGTTACCCATCTGAACAGTAACCCCCTTTTAAATACTAAACATAGAGTAGAAAACACTTTTGTATGAGTATAGACACACGCAGCTGCAAGAACCAATTCTGTGCATTATCATCCTTTAGCAAACCAGGTCAGGGAGGGCTCTGAAAGGCAGCAGTAATACCCAAGACCACCTGGAAGCTTCACAGTGCTCTGATTTAGGCCTGTCCTCCCTGGAATATTGGCATCCCCATTCCCAGCTATGTGTCCTGAGCACCCCAGTTGCTCTGTGAGGTTAGTGACAGCTCACTGGGATGGTCCCCCACCAGCCTGGGTGAATACCCTGCAGCAGACCAGGTCAGGAATTGCTTGGGCATCTGTGGCAGAGATCCTTGTCCTAGGGATCACCCTTCTGGAAACTCAGTGTCACCCATACTGGCAGGCTTGGGATGTCCTCTTCTTGTCCACCATCTTTTTCAGGCAACCCAGTCTCACCATAAAAGTTGTCACAGTTTCAGGTGTTGAATTTTCCTCAGGCACCAAATGGGAGTTCATGTTTCAAGCACAGGGCTCTGATTTTCACTGATTTCACCCCTTCTCTATTCCTTTTGTTGATTTCACCCTAAATGACTTAATTGCTTTAGAAATTCCAAGATGTTTATCCATGTCTGTTTCCACAAGAATCTGTTATTGAAAACCTCTTCATTGTTTTTTTGCACTGAAATTTCATGATTTGGTGTGTTTTGCTCTTTTGCCTTAGTTCTCTTTTAATAAGGCATTTTAAATAGAGCTCTGTAGTTTTTTAGAAAAAGAGAAAAACCATTTCCACTCATTACAGACGTAGGTTCTGGGTGATGCTCAAACACCAACCTTATGTGGCATGGGGCTCACTGAGGCAATTGCTCCTATACTCTGAATGCTAAACATAATCTCATGGGGAGGGAATGAGGATCCTGAAGATCAGGTATGTTGCAGTTGTAGGCTTAACCAGAGTTGCCTCAGAGTGTACAAGCTGTTGAACTTTCAGAACCAATAGGCTGAAATGTGTAGTTTCCCCCTTAACAACAAGGAACTGCTTTCATTATTTTATTTGCTGGCTTGTTACTATGGCAACATTTATCTGAATAATTCATTCTTTCTTCAACTTTATCTTAACAAAGTCAAAGACTGCATCCTAAGTATCAAAGCAGACCACACTCTTTTTTTTCCTTCCACTTTTTCCAGCTAAAATGGCATTGCTATCCTTTAGTATCATTATGCCTGTGACCAGCTTTATTCTCAGTTATTATAATTTTATCATTCATGGCCTGGAATTATTAAACATTCAGTCCATTCCATGATGCTTGCACTTAGAGATTATTTTAGTCTGTTCTTTTTGTTAATTAATCTCCCTAAGTCAAAACACTTTTTTCTAAAAATATATTATGTGTGCTGTTAGCATTTAAAAACCCTAAAATTTCTCTGAGTGGTTTTTCTTATGCTGATATTTACTCATTTAAGGAGAAAGACTAGCCAGCCATATAGTCATTGAAAGCCTCAAATTTCATTCTGACTGTGGAAAACATCCCTGCATCTTCCCTGAAACCGCTGAAGGTGTCCAGTGGCAGCTGCTGCCTTTGATCACACCAAGCTGGCCAGGAGAGGTGCACAACAAAACTCCAGGTACTGCAAAAAGCTACAAGGATCTGGCCAGCAGCCAAAGAGAAAAAAATTCTGCAGCAGAAGTGAATATTCTGGCACAGGACTTGATGGTGTGACTGGCATCAGAAAGGCAAAAGGTTTAATGAAAAGCAAGAGAGTTTTCTTCCGAGACCAGTCCATGGGTGACCACTGCAGTGAGGCCAGAGCACAGAAGTAGAAGGCAGGTGATATCACAGCAGTGGTTCCAGAAACCCAGTGTCCTGGTTGTCCCCTTGGATTGGGCTTTGTCAACATCCTAAATTTTCTGATGGCTTTCATTTACTGGCTGTTCTGACAATAAAACCCACAAGATTGCTATGAAGGCCCTTTGCCTCCTATTAAAATATTTCAAAGCCACTCATACCTAGAGTTGGAGGAGAAATGTGAATGGTTCAGATTGCATTTTGCAGAATATTTTTACTGTTGAAGGGATGTGGCATTGTTTCAAAGATATTTTGAGTGATTTCCGGTGTCTCAAAAATTTTAATTTAGTAGGTCTCTGAAAATAAGCAAGTCACTTGATGACTGTTCAGCTGCTCCACTTTTCATCCCATTTCCTCTGTATATAGTCTGATATTGACTTAAAATCATACGCACACACACAAATTATTTGCAGAACTTTGCTAGAATTGCAAATGAGAAAGCCTGTCAATACTTTTCACAAGCTAGAAAAAAGCCACTTAGGGAGATCTGACATTTTCCAAAATCAAAGCAATTGTTTTGCTATATTTTTAAAGATTTGGGCAACTTCTGAAAAGAAAAATGGAAAAAAGTTCTTCCGATTCTGAGTGAATACAGATTTTTTTTTAATGACATTCTCAGTCAATTTCCTATGTAATATGAATGATCAGCAAGCAGAGTTGTCTGCTTTTTTTGTCATATTTATTAATGATGTACAATACTTGCAGGGTACCCTGGGCAAATTATAAGCTGATTAGTTTTCAACCATGTCATCTAGTACTTTGATCCTATCTGAACTGATATGCTAAGCAAGGAGAAAGTAAATCATTGCTTAGATGGGAAGCCTATATTAATACCACAGGCATCTTAGCAAGGCAGGAGAGGAAGAGCATATAGCTCATTTAGGCTGTTTCTTACACTCTAGCCAGCCCAGCCAGGTCTGGCTCAAGTACACTGAGCACTGACAGCTTGTGCTGCATCAGCTTATATGGGAAAAAGCTCAGTGCTGCAGAAAACACTAATGAGCATTTGGTAGGTCCAGGCCGAGTTCGTACCAAGTCCAAATGGCAGCAGAGATTGTGTTGCTCAAAATACTGTGATTTCACTTGGCCACAAAGCTGAGGGTCTCCCCACCTCTATGCACGGCAGACAGCTTTGTCTTTAAGCCTCTGACTGTTAATCCTGATGGCTTTGCCAAGTCTCCATTTGTAATTGGTTTGAATCTTGCAGCTCCCTCAGTAGCCAAGCCCCCAGCTTCTTAAAATTAATGTTCATGGCTGCATGCCATGAGATAGTTGCAAGATTTCACTCTCCAAAGGTCATGTTTTATCAGTAGACAGGGCACTTCTGTCGACAGCTTGAGTTAGGCAACGTGTGTCTGCACATCTGGGCATGCATATGTCTGTGATGAAGTGCCCTGAGCAAGATGTAACCATAATGCTGGGCAAAGGTTCAAAAAGCTACTTTTCCTCCATTAGGTCAAAGCAACACAGTCCTTCAGTGTAGCATTATAAAAGTGTGACACAGACAACTAGATTAAGAATCAGAACTTGAAGCTAACTACTGTAATTAACTATCTTTATGAATTATAATACTGTGAAGATGCATACCGTGTCTTGTGACAGAAAAGAGAAAGGCTTTAATAGTTTCTTTTTAACAGCTGCAACACATCCTACAATTTAGCTCTTCTCATTGTGGCTTTTATTTCAATGCACTATACAATATTTTACTGTGAGGGACCTGTATATCTGTGTGTATGAAGTAAGGTGATGGCTTTACAAATATCTCATTCTGGCAGCATCCTGCAAATCATTGTGCAGGGAGGGAAGAAAGAGGGAGCAGGTGAGTTGCATGGGAAATGACGCTGGAGCACAATTTTTTAAAGCACCTTGTCACAGAGGCACAGTTAGGACCATATTGATTGCAAAACTCCCTACCTTGTAGGAATGATGCAGGATATGCTTAGGCATTGCAAACAATGGGAAAGGAAACTTCCCATTCCTTATTAGACAAATGGATTTATTGTTCTTTAATGCCTTGTGGAAAACAAATAGACCTTTTTGTCAGGGTGGAAAAAGAAGACAAAACAAAACACATTGCATTCTCATTATGAGAGCATTATGTTTATTTCTTTTATTTTATGTGTTACAGTTTCAGTCTGCTGCCACTTTCTCTGCTCAGAGGGCAGACCCGAAATGAATCTGATCATGCCTGACATTAAGTATGAAAGCCTTTGATATATTTCTTTGCTCTATTGGGTAGGATTTTTTTTTAATTATTTTAATTTTTTTAGTCATCCATGTTGTGCACGAGACTCCAAATTTTCTTACTCAGAACGTCATATAGGCATGTACCTTAATCAGCAGGATTTAAAGTGGGCTTTAAAATTAGTCTATAATAGTGTAGTCCTAGAGAGCAACATAAATGGATTTAAGTATACACTTAAATATATTCCTGAGCTAAAAATATGATTCACATGAGAAATCTCTAAGAAGACTAGTAAGCTCTCAGCTGCAGTTATGTCCTCTGTAAAATGCGAGTAATTGTACTGATAGCATGAGCCTTTGGGGATCTCTGTGATATAATATTGAAACCAGCTTGCATACAGCAGCCTCCCAAGGGACATGATATTCTTTGCTGCCAGAGTGAAAGATGTGCTCCTGAGGTACTGACAACACTATGGGTTGCACGTGAGGATATGAACATATACAATGCAGCACTGGGACACAGAACAAGGGAGTTTGGCTTTGAGAAGGATCAAAAAGAAGGTATGAAATTTTTGCCAGCAGTGGTCCCGGAGTTGCCCTCCCTGCCATTTTTAATCACAACTGCTTCCAGGCCTCCTGATCAGATGCAGCTTCCACTGAATGGAGGGAGGGCCACCAGCTTTCCCTTTTGCTTGCTTGGCTTGCTTTAGACTTGGGTTATTCACTGAGAAGTTATGGTCGAGGAAATGGTAAAGGAGGTGTATTTACAAATTTCCTGCTCAGTGAGATTTCAGTGTTTTACTTCCCCAAAAGAACCTGTCAGATTCATCTCATCTTCAGCAGCTGGAACAGGAAATCTCTGCTGAAGGGATTCAGTCTCCTGGTTCCTGGAAGTCATATGTACCATCAGGAGTAGGAAGGGACACCGTGGAGGTCAAAATGAGCTGTTACATCAACTTCTGTCAAGAGGGGTGTTGCTTGCCTGGCAGGCACATAATCTGTGAAGAAATCCAGAGATTTAAAGTTTTGCTGACAGGTCTTCTTGATAACTTTGAAATTGTATCTTGAAACTGTATCTTGAATACGAATTCCGTTATTATTGTTTAGGAAATAATTAGTATCCCAGACAAAATATTTTTCACAATGAGGGAACCCCTAGGTTCAAACACAATGTCTGAGGGACCTAAATGGGGTGCCCATCGGATTGGCTAGTAATAGCACTGTTGTTAGTATATATGCATATAGAGACAAGGAAAAAAATATACCTTTTCCAGGCAATTTCCACCTAATTTTCAATTCCCCGGTGACCATGCTGATCCTATCACTTTTTCTTCAGTATCATAAACAAATCAAAATATATTAGTGAAAGCAGTTGCAAAGAGTTCATGTAGCTGACAGGAATCCCTGGAAATAGGTTATACAGCATTCATCTCCCAGGAGGCCTTAAATAACAATCTAAAATATATGAGATACTGATCACTGGATTTGTTACTGCCATTTCAGCTTGCTATTTTGCAATGTATGATTTCCTGATAAATTGGAATCCATTCAGCTGGTTCACATTATGCGGGACTATAGAACTGCCTACATTACACTGAAGGAATAAAGTGAGATGCAAATGAGCTGGAGGTGTCTAATGACTTTGCTTAGCAAATTAATATAGATCTGAAATAATCCCTGCCCCATTAGAAGGAATAAGAGGATGCAAAACATATACATGCAGACAGTGTATTAGGTCAGGTTGTCTCTCCACTCCAAGAGGACATTCCAGCCCCTATTTTAAAGATTTCCCACTTGAGTGTTTGAAATTATTGCCCTAGGCTAAAACTTGTATTTGTAAAACAAGGTTTCAGGTTGGTGATATATTATTTTCCAGTCACGTTTTTAACGTTGCAGGAGCAGGTGGGGGTTGAAAATCAAGTTGTCATTCAATTTGTAATGCTCTGGGACCATAAAAAGGAATATTTGCCGTTTGAAATGTACTTTTCCCTCCTAATTAGTTTCTGGATGTTAGTAAAAATCTGATTTTTTCGTCAAGGAATTCCACTGGTACAAGTGGACATACTATGAAACGTTTGCAAAATATTTTGGAAGGTTATGCTTTTCAAGACAGAATCTTTGAGACTCCTAAAAATTGAACAGGGATTGATGCCTTGAGAAAAGTTTGTTAAAAAACATGAGTGGACAAAGTCGTTCTGTCTGAAAATCAATCTACTACATCCTAGTGATAATTTTCTTCCAACATTATATACTTACAGATCCCATGTGTTCAAGATGGAAGGTTTTGCAGAATGTAACTGGTCATCTGCCATCATCAAGGGGTTCACAGAGTTCCTCTCTGCAGAAAGAATTCCTTCCCTGATCCATGTTCTGAGAGAGACCTCAACACTCAACACTGTAGGATTGGCTTTTAGGTGTCACTTTTGGGTCATCCTGCTGTTGGAGCAACTGACTGTAACTATAATTTCATTTTGTTCTCCTTTGCTCAGCCACTGCATTGAAAATCCATTTGGCTGCTTTCCTGCAGAAGTTATGTGGACAAAAGCCATCCAGCAGCTGGCAAGCTGTTGGCCATCGTTTGCAGCAGAGCAGCGTTTTGTGTAGATTTTTCTGCTTGGTTATTTTTAATTTAGATCATTTCAGTAACCTGTTTTACAACTGGCTGCAAAAAGAGTTGTGCAAGGACAGCCCTGGAGCAGGTCTGGGAGAGCTGGCTGCCTTCCTGGGAGTAGAGGGAGGGCAGCAAGAGATCTGATTTTGGACTGTGGAAACTGCGTATAGCTAAGCTAGAGCACCTTCAGTTCCCCAAACCATGCACCATGTGGAGATATCAGATCTCCAGTACCATCCATTTTGTTCTGCAGGTCTGGTTTCATTCCAGAAGTTAGTAATTCTGGGTGTAGCCAACAGCAAGTTTTAGCTGCTGTTATTGAGAAAAAGGATTCAAATGCTGAAAAAAATTTACTCTTTTGAAAGGAAGTGCTGTGCCACTCAGTTGTAGTGTCCAGCTGGTCTTACCATGATGCTACTGCAGAACTGGGATATTGCTAGTGACAGACAATACCCATGAAGCTCTGATTGAGTAAAAGCAATGTGAGTGTTTGTTGTGAGTTGGTGAGTGTTGTTGGTGAGTGTTTTTCTTATTTAGAGATGAACTTACTAGAAACCTCCTTCTGTGCTTCTGTAATGATTCCTCTGTTTTTCCTGCAGCCTCTTTATGCAGCAGTGCATTCCTGGCTAGCATCATTCAGATGACAGAGACAGGATACAGGACTTGGGATAGATGTAAAGATGCACCACTAGCAGGACTTTCACATGAAGTAGAAGTTGAGGTCAAGGCCATTTCCCTTCTTCCTGTTTTATCCTCTCCCCAGCGTGAAAGAGGTCACTCCTCCTTCATCTTCTCCATACAATTCATGTCTCTGTAGGCTTTAATCTTACCACTCCTCAGCTGACTCTCTTCCAAGCTGAGGAATTCTCATCTATTCTTCTCTTCTTGAAAGGATGCCATAGCCTGGCTCTCTGTTTTCTTCTTCCTTCTTGTGTTTGCCAGTTCTCTCACATTGCTTCTGAGGTGACTAAAATCGCACAGACTCATAAAAATTGTCTGTGTGCCCTGAATTCATAAGTGACTTAAGGTCTTTTCTGTCTTGCTCTGATAACTTTTCCAATAACGCTGAATATTTGATTTGCCTTTTTTACCCATCATTGTGTCAAGGTGCCTGCAAACCCAGTATCTCTTTCTGAGTAATAATTGTTCATCCCTTTACTTGAATAATTTGGGTTATTTTCCACACACATACTCTGCTTCATATTTATTACCAGAAAATATCATTCACCATTTTATTCGTTAGCCACACCATGTCAGTAGATCCTGCTGTAATTATTCACAATCAACTACAGTCTGCAAATGTGGTCACTTCATTCCCATTTATAGCTCAGTTCTAAATGGGCTGAACATCACAGAAGTACCTGTGACCTTATGGTAACATTCTTACACTGTGAAAACTAGGCATCTGTACTTCCATTTAGGACTCTGTTTCCTAGTGCTAACCTTACCTTTTAGTCTGAGACAATCACCTGCAGAAATATTAAAGCAATTTAATATCAGATTGATTGTAGATCCTTGCCTCCAGTTTGGAAGGCTGGGTGTGGGACTTCTGCCTGGATTTCCCAAATTCCTTTCAAAAGTTTCAAAAGTTTCAAGAAGTTTTCAAAAGTTCAAAAGTTTTCTGGTATTTGTTTGAAGTTCTAATGCTCAGTTGGGATTTCTTAATACTTTCTGCATAGTTACATTTTTATAAAGAAAAGGCAGAAGGTAGTTTTTGCACTTTTGTGATGCAATATATAAGTATAGTTTTTATTTGCTTTCTAATAGTATTATCATCATTTTAAGTAGTTCCATGGCTTGCAGAAATCACACAGCTCCTTTTTTTTTTGCAGATTCTCCTAGGTTTAATAAGTGGGATAGCTGCTAATACTTCCTTCTGCATAGCTGTTTATCTTTGCAAACCCTGTGGGAGATTAAGAACCTCCTCTTTTATGTCTTTCTCAAATTTGGTTGCAAGTGGGTTCAAAAGTCGTGTGGAAAAGACAGACAGACAGACGTGTGCATGCGGTGTGACAGCATTAGCTCTTTCCTTAGGCACCTGGGCTAAAAGCAAAGTACAGAGGATGTCCTCTGAATTCTCCCGCATGCTCACACCATCGCCATGCATCTGGTTCTTTGTGGTCTTTGTCAGAAATCTGACATCTATGTGGATGCATAATGCATACTTTAAGAAAAGGCAAAAACTACATGGCTATGTATACAGGCATATAATAACAGGGATATATTAATTGTTTTCTGAGCTTCTGAAAGTATTTCTATAGTGTCAACTAATGGTGAATGGAATAATGTGAGTTTAAGCAAAAGCAGTTTCCATGGTTACACTGGAGGTATTCTAAATATAGCAGATGATGTAATCAGTTACAGGGACTAGATACAACATTGCTGCGTATTTTAGTGAGAAGTTTCTTCTCTGGAGATACCTGTGAGAAAGTGTCTACACTACTTGAGGATTCTATTTTTCAAATTATTTCTGTTGTCCCATGATTTTCTGCTCCTCAGAGCCTTTCCATTTCTCCATTTACAGGCTGGTAGCTTCTTTATAGTTATTATAAATCATATACATCAGATCACTTTAATGCTTTTACAGAATTTTTGACACTAAATGTAACATTCCAGAAAATAGTTGCCACACTGGGACAGAGGAAGATTGTAGTTTTTGTAATCTCTTCTATCCCATATATTAAAACCCTGTTATCAGCATCTGTCATATCTGCCTGTCCATCTATCTTTGCTCCTATTGCTGTCATGTCTTCAGTGATCTGATTTTATCCACAGAGAAAAAGAATGGCTTAATGATCTGAATACTTCTCCTTTTCCAAGATGTGTAATAAAGCATTCCCTTTCCTCCCCCCCCAAGTGAGCAATTATTTCCCAATGGAACAAAATTCATTCCATGAAATTTGGACTAACTACTTAGCACTCAATCCACAAGAATGAGTAAATAGGTAGGATGAAAATTTGCTGTCACCCAGGGGAAGGAGAGGGGTCAGGAGAAAATATTCAGGGAATTTATTCACAGTTGTCTGTCCAGATCCCCTTTGTGTTGCCTTTCTGGCCCTACTGAGCCTTGCTGAAATTCTGTTTTCTCTCAGAGCATAGTTCATACTAAGTGTTAAGGGAAAGTAAGTCACTTGCTATAGAAAGAGCAGTTTTCTTGACAGCAAGAATTTTTAGTATACCTCTTTTCAGTCATTTTTCCTTTAATCAAGAATTCCTTTCCACTCTGACAGTTTCTTTGACTGTTCTACTCCATTTCAACCTTAATTCATTTTTTAAACGACACACTACATTTCAGGAGTGCTAGCAAAAAATATGGTAGGTTAGATAAAATGGGAAAAAAAGTTCTTCCCAGGAAGCATTGCTATACTCTAATTTAGGGTTTCTTTGTTTATTAATAGCAAGAGATCAACAATTACTTGTCTTCTCAGAGCAGAGGTTTGTGAATGTGCCACGTTTCCAGTATCAGCAGAAACAGCATTCCAGCATTTCTGCAGCTAAAGAGTGCCAGCGTATGTAAAATGCTGCATTGACAGCTAGAGGCTAAAAATCATGCATCCTATTGCATTTCCATCTCTTCCAATAAACCCATTATTAATCTTAGTTCCTAAACACTTTTTTTCTGGTGCAGATAGCCTGAAGATGATGATGTGACAGTGACGAAAGACTGCAATAAAGGCAAAATAAAACTTTTGGGGAGAGGTTTCTACTGTCACAAGGCAACAAGCGGTGGCAGCATTCAATGAACAGAAATGAATTTTATTTTCAAAATATGAAAGTTCATAGAATTATAGAAATTATGGAAGCAAAAGATATATGGGGTCATCTTCTCCACACTGGAGGCTTCTGCAGCTTTGTCCCTTCCTTATAAGGTATTTTCTAAGTCTAGGCTTAAGGTCTCAGGAGATGGGGCTTAACTGCTTACTGTGAAAAACTGTTTTATATAGCAAGTTTCATTATCAAACCTTGGTTTTGTATTTAGCTGTGAATGTATCATTTCTGAAAACATGGTACTACTATTGCTCCCATTTTTACCTGTGATACCATTCTAACCAGTTCCTTTCCATCCTTAGTGTTTAGGTGTTTCTGTTATTTCTGGAGGGTTCATATGCCCTCCCATTACTACTTGGTGCTGGGCCAACCTGGCCATACTTAGGTTTCTCACCTTTCCATGTAATTCAGGCCCTCTGATTGTCACTTAACCTTTCTTGGTGAAAGGTTCTTCTTCCACATAGGTTATTGATGCAGTTAAGTAAGATTTTTACTTGAGAGTAAAATTGTTTCTGCAATAGAGTTAACCATGTTAAAGGCTGCAGCTGGTGCCATATTCCTGACTGGAAGATGACAACAGGATATTTGAGGAGAAGGAAATGTAAAATCCATCTGAGTATAGTAAATGTCAATTAAACTGACTCACTGACTGAAGTCCAAGTGCTCCTGAAGTCAAAGCTATGCTGCAACCAGCTACAATGTCTTTTTGCACCTGTAATCAAAGCAGAGCTATCCCTGACAGCTCTTTTTTTTTTTTTTCAACAAGGTTGTTTGATCAAGTCCAGATTAGTTTTGTTAGGTGAGGACCTATCTTCCACTGAAGTCTTTCAGAAATAATAATATCTTTTTCTTTTGCCTATTCTTTTGAAGGCTTCCTGATCCTGTCTCTCCATAGGTGTCAAAATGCCCTATCTGGCACCTTGGAGAGAGGGGAGGATGAACAGCATGGATGGAAAACTTTCAAAGGTGGTTCTCCCTGATGGAACAAAGACTTCCTCCAGCAGCTGCTAATCTGCCCTAGAAAACTCCCAATGCAAACCATCAAATCCATCCTTTTCCCTCCCTCACAGGATCTCTGTATTCCTCCTGTACTTGTGCCAGTTCAGCAGTTTATGTGATTGAACTCTGAAGGGACAAACAGCATACCTGTAATTTTTATGTTTTGTGGGTTGTTTTGTTTTTTTTTTCAGTTGTGCCTAGCAGGCAAAATTAACAACCCTAGTGTAGGTTAACTCACTTGGTTCTCTTACAGTATATGTACTTGATTCAAAACCAGTGGGACCCATTTAGAGGCTTGTAACGTAGCAATGATTTGTCTAAAACTTACCTGTGGCTCCCACATGTGGAGTTTTGGCACTAATTTCTGTAGGGTAATCATGCACCCTCCTGCAAGTCAGTTGGGTGAATTCTCTCAATCTGGAGCCTGTGTAGAGAGGGTAATCAGAGTCATTGAACAAATCTATACTAGAAATGGCCCAGGAACCCTCTAAATGGACTGGCCATATGAGAATTAGGTGGGAATGAAATTGGGTACCTGGCCCTTTCTGCCCAGCCAGCTCATTTTTACAACAGCCACCCAGGACTTTAGGAACGTATTATCAGCCTCAGAAGAGAACTGAGAAACAGAATCATCCTTCCCCTGCAGGATTTTATTGTTTCAGAGTCTCAGGACAAGATCAAGAGACAAGATGTTTTAAGCAGGAAGTTTATTATCATCCCTCATCATCAGTAAGCAATCCAGGAATGACTCTACACTATAGGTCAGCCATCCCCCTTCATTAATTTCATCCAATTTGAGGTCTGCTGCATTCACTCTTCAGCCATCACACAGATCTGTTTTTGTTATCCCATTTTCCTCTCTTGAATGACCTAACAAGCTGGAGAGAAGTGGTTTTCTTCTTGCTTGGAAAGCAGAGCAAAAGAGTTTAGCATGGGGCAGGAGTCTACCTGTGGTGAGACAGAGGAAAAAGGAAGAAAGGGAAATTCAGGTTATGCTCAGGTGAAATTCTTGAAATAGCAGTGAACAGGAGGTTGCAATTGAAGCAAGATCAATGCAAGCCAGTGGCATCTAGAGTCATGGAGTCTCCATAATGCCCTCCTGCTATTCACAGCAATAGATAGGGGTCTCACCAAGCAATGGAGATATTTCTTTGCTCAGTGTGTTCCCCTAGTTCTCACCTGTATGGAGTCTCCATTAGCAAAATGTCAACACAGATCTCAACTACCCACAAGCCAATGGTGAAGCTGTTGAAGTAAAACTACTTTTATGTTACCACATGTGTGGCTTGGGATGCTCCAGAGGGCAATGCTGAGCCTCTTCTCTATGAAGATGGGGGCATGAAACTGCTCAGAATCCTCTGAAGGTGCAAAGCCATGTAAGTTGCTGCTGGTCCATAGGACTAAATACTCATCCTCCTGGCACAAAACATCCTTCCAGTATGAAGGGAATGAACTGGGCTAATACTGTGGGCAAGAGCTGTGAGAAATACTGCTTTCCATTTCCTGAAGATCAGGGACTGAAGGTACATGAAGGCACTGGTGTGTGTGAAGACAGGCATGCTGAGAAGTCAGCTTGTCTCTGATCTTATGCAACATACCTATTTGCAGTCCAACCCTGAACCTGCCTAATGTACTCCTGAATGCATGCGAATTTCTAGTTCTGGAATATTGTAACTATCTTCTACAATCCTCTATCAAACATTTCCTACAGCTACTCTACCTAAACCAAACCACTGGCTGTCATAAAAGTACCTGCAGCTGCAGGATCATTCTCCTCTTGCTTTCCCATCTGCTGTGAAACTCAAGACTTGGTCTGGGAGGCATTTTTCTGTTGACAGCAAAGCCTGTGCCACAGTTTTGGAAGTCTCAAGTTGTTGTAGTTATGGTCTGGCACAACTAATAAAATATGAAGTATAGTGTTGATGTCCAAGATGGGAGCCATCTTGGAAGTGGAAGGCAGATCACAAGAGACAAGGGTCTGGTCCATCCTCCTTGCTTTTGCAGATATAAAATGTGTGAACTCAAAAGAGGTGTAAGGATTTTGCATGGTTTGGTGTCCACCTGCATCTGATAGGCAAGTTATGATACTGAGAGTGTCCTTCCTATGTGTTACTACAAGATAAGCAGCCCAAACACTGTTCTTCTGGCAGCTAGGGTGAATGGAGCTCAGACAAAAGCTATCCCAGTTATCTTCTGGATCAGGGCTGTGGAGAAAAGGGATGCCAGAAAGCTGGAAGGGACCTTCTTCAGAAGGAAAATAATGGAAAGGGCAGTTCATGTAAAAAATGTATTTCCAGAGGAGAAGAATGAAGCGCAAAATTCCAAGTGGTTTTACTGCTTTTACCCAACAGCTTCCTTCTGCTGTTTCATCCATGGGTTATTTTTCTTTTCTATATTCCCTTTGCTGTTTCTGACTCCTTAAAGCCTATCTCTCTGTTCTGCTGTGCAAAGTATCAGGGATGCATGGCAAGTTGATTATCCTCATGAAGCTGCAACCATAACACTGAGATTCAGGCATTTTCTTTATCATTAGCCTAACAAAGCATATAGAGTTGTAGCTAACTGGAAAGATACAGTACATTATTATTGTTATTATTTCTATTTTTGAAAACCAGGACACGGTGCCGTGAGGAGAGGGGGAGGGGGAGGCTGCATCAGTGCACAGACAGACAGTCATTTAATCTGAAATGGAGAGCAAAATGTAATTGGTAGGCTTAGACTCATTAGTATGCTGCAGCCTGGATCTATGATTCCTATTAGAAAAAATATTAAAGGGCCTCTGTTCAGGGAATTGAAGGTGGCACAAACAATTTAGTGGAGTTTTTCGTCAATACCTTGCAGAGGGCTTACACCTTTTTGAGTTTTAAGACTAGAATGCAATATTTAAGGGGAATGTGCTCCCATCAGCTGTATTTGCAACAGAGCACACCACACTTTGAAATATAAATCTTTTGAAAACAGAATAATTTCTATGTTAGTCTTCAGTCCATATCCTTGGGCCTGAATAGTTATTTGGGCTTTTGGTTTTATGTGGCTTCTGTGCACCAAAATAAAACACAAACAAAATAAAAACACAAAGGGACAATGCATTCCTGTTCTTACAATCAGACAGAAAGAAACATTAAAAAATCAGGATCGGTATGTTTCTTTTACATACTTCTAATCACAAAACAGGGTGAATTATAATCTTTTCATTAAAATAATGGTGCAAAGAAAACTTCATGGTTTCAGAAAACATGAAACTCTTTTCTTTCTAAAAATATTAAGTATTTATAGGAATTGAATTATTTATGTATTATTTGTAGTCAATAGTTCAATTTTTAATTGTGACTGAATTGTTAGATTTGTTGCCAAAGATAATGATGAGCCCTGTAAGATGAGGTGTTTTCTCAAAGTGCTAGAAATGATCCCAAACTCCCTGCTCTAATGAGAAAAATAAGCATATACAAAACTTTACCTAGATGACAGTAGTGGAGATTTATGATAGTCAGACACTTCACTGAACTGGTGTTAAAAGGTGAGTTTGTTTTAATACACCAAGGCATGACTTAAAAGAAAGGAAATTTTTAAATTCTGTTTTAAGTCCCCAAAGATAGAATGTACCCATGCCAAAAGTCGCAGTTCAGAAGCTCTAAAAGGATGGCATCATTTCTTCCCTATTAATTATTTACATGTTTTAATAAGGCTTTATTTGGAAGAAATCCCTTCCAGTTTTCCAAAACTACCACAGATGCGTTTGCTAAAATATGTCTTAGAAACCCTCACACAAACAGGGACTAAAGCATCACCCTAATTCCTTTCTAATAAAGAGATGCCAGCCGAGATATTTTAATGCATTACATTTAATCACAGTATTGTAATCCATTCATCTAGAAATTCATTAATCATAATTCACGCTGCAAGAAAGTGTATTAAAATATAGTGACAGTGGGCAATCAGATCTGTGCTCAGAGCAGTGTTATTTATACAACTGTATACACTTGTAGTTATGCAATTAACCTGCAGTAATAATCTTTGTTATCACTATTATACATAGCTCATCTGGAAGATGGCCTAAGCTGGCAGTATGAATATTGCTGAACTAATGGTTTTACCTCAGCTGCTACAGTATTTCTCCCCTTGAAATTGAACAGGCACCTTTTGGGGACTCCTGAACTCTTCATGGTTAGGCAGAGTTTTGGTTTGACACATTTCACACTGTTACCTGGAACCTGAAACAGGAGCATTTAAGGCTCATGAATCAGAGATTCAGATATGTTAGAACGAAGGCTACTTTTTCTTCTTTTGATTTCTGTTTTCACTTCTCTTTTTATGGTGTTTTCCATTTGACATGGATGAAGCATTCTATCTGCCTTTTTGGCTAAAAATTGTGAATGGTATTGTCATGTCATTAGGAATATTATAAATTACTTACATAGCATGCACAGGGTGCTAGACATCTTACATGCGCATAATCAGACAACTCCCCATTCCTAAAGTCAAGAGTTGTTACTGAGGAGTTATTACCAATAACCAAGAGAAGTCTGGGAGAGGAGACAAGCATGCAAACCATAAATGACCTATTTGTTGTTAATTCTGTAGCCTTTTTGCTTTTGTCTTTTTCATTAGTCTCTGTCATTTCCCCATCCCTGACAATTTCACAACCAGGTCTGCCCACAACCAACCCCATACTTGGTAAAAGCAGCCAGTGAATCCTATAGCAGTGCATTGCTAATCCTAACTCTTACAGGGCTTTCAGGGCACCAAGGTTCTTCTGAGGTACTCTGTGGGATGAAAAGTTTTTACCAAATGTCATCTTTTTGCTGAGGAGATGCTGAGCTAGTTCAGATCATTGTGCTGGAGGCAGGAGTTGAGAGGATCCATGATCTCCTCCACTCATTTCCAGCAGTGAATCCCACATCAGAGCCTAGAGGAACACCTTTATGGAGGGCCTGCCACAGCATCCAACTCACACGAGTGCTGGGCCTTGCTCTGCATGTCAACCACACCACTGTGGGCTGAGGCTGAGGTGCACCACAAGCAGGTCCTGTGAAACGAGGAGGCAAAGCAATGCCACTGTCACACTAAAGGTATTGGTTGATGCTCAGGTCTGGAGTCCTGAGGACCTGAGGTGCTCAGGTAGCTCCCAGCACATAGGTGGGAGGTGGTTACTCTGAGAGAAGGGCAAAAAGCTGGTTCTCTTGGTAAAGGTGAAAAATTAGGCTTGTGCCTCTCACAGAAACTGCATGCTAGTAGGGTGGTTGACATTTAGTTTATTTGCGGGGACAAACTTTTTGCTGCCACTGGTCAATGGGGCCCACTTCAAATACTGTCTGTAAGCCCTGGAGGTGTTTTGTAATAGGTGACTCCTGTAAAAAAATGTTAGAAAACTCGTTTGCTGACAGCTGTGGCAACAGAGGTTTTAAACAGAACAGCAGTTTCCCAACATGTTGCTTACCAAGTGATTCCTCCATGATTATTATTTACAGTCAAGGAAATCAGCATTCAGCACGTAGCTGAACATGGGAGGGGGCAAGATCTGACTTTTCAGACCCATCAGTCTGGTTCAGCCTTGGCCAGGAGGCAGCATGGCAAGCCTAAGGGCGAGGCAAATAGGAGATGCCAAAAGATGTGGGTTGTTTTTTTTGCACCAGTCCTCCACAAAAAGCCTTCCACAAATAGAAGTGCCAAAACTCTGTATATTATATAAAAAAACAACATATTCTGGGGATGTCTGTGTGGGTACGGGTGTGGATGCACTACCCAGTATTTTATTTGTGAAAGCTTGCAGGGAATTCCAGACCTTGTTGGGGTACAACCCTTAGAGCTCTGTGGGACCAGTCCCACCACCCCAGCCTGGAGCGGGGCAGCTGGGGGGCACAGGAGCAGCCCCAACCCTGGGCATTGGGCACTGTTCTGGGGACAGGTTGAGATCCAGCCAGAACATCAACCTGTGTGTGTGTGGGGGTCGTGGTTCTGTGCTCAGGCCCAGGTGGCTGCAGAGGACCAAAGGGAAGGGGCAGGGCCAGGCTGGGCAGAGCAATGCTAGGAGATGGAGACCGGCAGCATTGCAGCCTCGCTGGGGCAGGGGCTGATGTCCCTGGGGTGCTGAAATAGGCTCCTGGAATCCTGGGCAGGGTGAAGGGAATCCTGGGGATTCAGACAGGGAGAGTCAGGAGGTGCCCACAGGGTGATGGCAGTAGCCACTCGCAGGTGTATGTTCAGGCAAATGAAAGTACACGTGTGTGTGTAAGCAGCCAGTCTCTGGTCACAAACCAGACCTCAGAAGTATGAAGCACAAAGAGGTAATGATATGGTGGGGAAGTCACCATTTGCTGCTATTTAGTCCTCTCTCTCTTCCCTGGAAAGCACCTATTTGGACTGTGAGAGTAATATCTGTGCTTATGTTTGACGGAAGAGACACCTTGAGTGTACGTGTGCTGTTTAGATAGCTTATACATAAAAGCTTGTGATTCAAAGAACTGACTGTCTCGTTGAGATAGGCAGTACCAGAAGAAGTAGCATTAAACTGAGAGATGAGATAGCATGCCACAATGCAAAGGGAGACAAGCAAAATCCTCTTGGCAAGTGTATGCTGTAGGTGCAGATGCTGCAGCATTAAGCTTACACTTCCCAGGTTTCTTTACATATGAGCTGATAGATGAGTCTGGCACTGCAGTGATAGCAGAGATTGTCCAGGGAATGGAAAATTGTGCTGGCTGGGAGGATCTGAACCATAACCACAAGACTACTGTGCCCAATGGAAGACAGAAGATATTCAGTCTGCAAAAAAGCACTGTTAGCAGCAATCCAGGCATCACAAACAGGAAGGTGAGTAAGAACCAATAGCTGATAAAATATTATGACTGCAAAGTTGCAGAGAAGGAGACAGGGACTGTGGGCAGGGAGTAAAAATAGAGGGCCCAGAAGGTAAGGCTGAGACATCTGGTGTAGAGTGATCTCTCAGGGACTGAAGCAGAAGACTGCAGTTCCCTGGATGTCTGGCTTACAGACAGGAGATACTTGCAAACAGTAGATTTTGTGGTCGGCTGTCAAAATGAATATCAGCTTTGCTAAAAAAGGAAAGAAGGGTCAGTGAGAAAAGTAAAATCTGCAGCAGATGTTATTATGAGGATGACCTGGCATCTAAGTACCTGAAATAGGATACAAAGGAGGAAAAGACAAATACATGAGGAATATAGTCTCCTTCAAAATAGGGAGGACCAGCCTGGTAGAATCTGCAGCTAAAACCAGAGCAAAGCACCACAGGTCAAACAGGATGAGAAAGCTGGCAAAAGAACACCACCATATTTAAACTTTAAAGAAACAAGAAAAAAAAAAAAACAAACAGCTGTAAATGTGCTTTTGACAGTTGATTTAGGTGTTCACTTTTAATTATATTTTATCATTGAAGTGAAATGTATTAGTTTGAAATATTCTACCCACGTAGCTCATAGCCTTTCTTCCAATTACATTACACCTATTCTTATATTGCAAGCTTTAGTGAACCCTGTTGTTGCTAATTCATCTCCCTTTTATTTTGACAGTGTGACTTTTGTTTACAATTAGTAAGGCTAACATTATGCAGGGTTATGTGGGTCAAAAGAAGAGGATTTTTATTCAACAAGGTGAGAAAACAAATGAGTCCTCCTTTCCTCTGGAGTGCTTGTTAGTTTTGGTTTGTTTTGTTTTTAATGAAGAAAAATCTTCCAGAAATAGATCTTCTGGTAGGACTTAGTCAAACTTAATCATCGGATTCCAAAAGATACCTTTGAAAACTCCCCTTCACTGAGACATACCTCTGGAAGTATCTAAGCTTTATAGGTACTATGGATTTTTGTCTAGTTTCTTAAGGAAGTAAGACTGATGTGATCATCCAGTATACATTTGTTTTACCTACAGATTGACTTCAAGTACATTTTGAACTCATTATGTAGTTTCACCAGATATGAAAGTGGAATAACAGTCTTAAATATATTTAAATTCCACACATTTGATGAAAATAAATAGCTGTGTAGAGGAGTAAGAATTTAATTAGCATGCCCACTATGAAAAAAGCCTGCAGCATGAGTGTAATCCATATCAGACATTGAAGACTCTACTAGAGAGAGAAGGAGGGAATAACAAATCCAGTCTGTGGTCTTAGAAATCTCCAATTAGAACTCATGTTATATATTAGAAAGCAGATAATCCAAGAAAGGCTGGAACTAGCTTTTGGATGCATCGCTTGCAGAATTTTTCCTTTTACTCTGTTATTAGTGTAATTCATCATCTTATACATTTGACTCTGAAAATACCTAGAAGCCTGTTTGATCACTATCAACTTCCTCTAGTTTTGAAACAGCTGAGCAGCCCATCCTCAGCCTGGGATCACACCCAAAGGAGATTTTCCTTCTGAAAAAGAGGCATCTACTGACCATCCTAACCAGCCTTTGGAGACCATGGGCAACTTCATCAGGCTCACTGGGGAGGTGAACCCAGCTGTGTTCTCCTTCAGAAGAGTTCTGAGAGGATCTGCCTCCTCTTTTCCTTAGTGTACAGCCTTTGTTTGTGGTTACTGTGCTTATTTGCCAAGTGGTTGATTTACCACTGCTCATCTCTGCTTTGCCTGATGGGCCCTCCCAAATCCCTTCACCTTCAGGCTCAGGATTGGCCAGTGTGCACTGAACAAGTTCACAGATGATGTAGTAGGCTATGTATAATGCTGTAGACTGTACTGGTTCAGAAGCTTGCTTGGGATGACAAACACTGCACCTTGGTCCTTGTTTTGGGGTTGCTGGATTAAACAATACTGGAATCCAGGTCTCTCTTCTCACAGGTGAGCGTCCTTTCATGAAGGATTTAGATTATCTGGGGTTTAGATTATCTTCAAGTTTGCTCTTTAAACATCTCACATCAGCCCCTTCTTCCTGGTTACTGTGCCTGTCTTGTATTATTTTTATATATAGTGGCACACCTTCCATTCAAGTACTGCTTAGCATCCTTTCCCAAGCTTGCCTACAGCTTCCTGGTTTGTCTTTGTGTAAAGAGTAAGTAGAATAGTAAATAATAAGAATTACCTCGGCAGAGGAATCAACATCAAGACCCTGCTCAGGCCTTTGGGAGGAAAAAAAAGAGTGCAGATGTCAGTCTTCAAGAGAGTTCTGTTGGTGACTTCTGCCTGAGGGACAGAACTTAAGACAATTTATTGCTGTCATTAGCTACATGTGCCATTTAGCTCTCGGCAGCTTCCTGCCCAGCATGCAGGGTTACTGTGAGCTGATGTTGCATATGAGAATGCCTGTGTGATGCACAGTTCTGTGGTACCACAGGAGATGAGTCTGGACACTGTCAGCTGGGGAAATGGTGATGTGTGTCATGCTGTTAGGGTGCAGTTTCTGCACAGGGCACTCCATGGCCAACTGAGTCTCAGCGGTGCTTGAATCAGATATGGATCTCTTGTTCAGCCTCTGTAGTGCAGAAATGGTGTAGCTCATGCCAATTTGCCTTCTTCCTTAAGGCTGCTTCTAATTCTGGAGATAGCTGGGCTGAACTTTTCAGTGGTGTTGCCTTGTGGGGTGATGACATATGAAATCACCTATTCCAGCAACATTTTAGTTTGCATGAGGGATCTGGAATCTCAGTGGGAGAAGACAGCTAAGATATCAGCACTGTAGGATGTCAGCACTTTTATCCCATTTTATTTTGAGCCTAAGTTTTAGTTTTGGTCATTGGCACACTGTCTTTTCATTAATTATTTTGGGTGTTATGAAAATCTATATTCTGTCTGCCTTTGTAGTTTTATAATGAATTTAAACCTCCTGTAATTCAACGTGAAGTACTATAAATAGATTTTGCTTTGGGCTGCCTTTCAATTTCAACAAACCCAGTACCTGTGGCTAAGTGATTGCTATCTCCCTCTTTGCATTTTTTACCTCTGGATATAATCAAGTAGCTACCACATTCTCACTCCCTTATTGTTTCTGCACTCCCACATAAGGAGAAGCTTTTGCTCTAGTACAAATTATAACAGTGAATCTTTTCCCCTGGCATGCTGCTGCCCATTCAGAAATGCATGGGTCATAAAGACCTACAGCATCACCTCATAGGTCACACGTGTAGAGGCCTGGCAAGCTGCTGAGCTCCTTTAGCTTCTGCAAGAGCCCTGGTGTTAAAATATGAGTAGGATGGGGAGCTGGCACTTCAACAAAGAGTCCCAGGGTAAGTAACAAACACAAAGAGCACAAGTATGTGGCTTTTCAAAGCTCTTCTGGATGATGTGAGAGGCTGATGAATTTAATCTTCTTCTCTTTAATGTTCAGCTATCCTTGGCATGAAAATCTTCTCAGGCCTATGGCATCATGGAAGTGTCTGACTCAAAACAGTGAATGGCATGAAAAATGCAGTGCTCACAACTTCTTTTTTTATGCATTCATGCAGAGGAGGTACCTTTAGATTCCTCTTGCGTCTGGTGAAATCTAAACATGAAACAGTTTCTGTCTTTGATAAAGTCAAATATCAGACTCCTGAACTGAGATCAGACTCCGCAGCAGAACAATTAAATGTAGGCACACACAACTTTGTTTGTTGTATCTTTTCTCTCAGGAAAAAAGAGATGAACAGCAGTTTCAAACTGAGCATAACTTTTAATTGCTTACTTGTTTGCTAGGAGGTAGTAGTCACTAATATGTGACTGCACTGTACAAATTACTTCTGTAAAGTAAACTGGTATTTTTACAGGAACGTGAATGAGATGCTCAAACTGTATTTGAATAGAATTGGAGCAGCTGACTCCTTAAATCCCTTGTGAAAAGCATGGGCATAGCCTATTACCACTGTACCCGTGCATGTTTGGAACTCCAAGGATTGGGATTTTTTTCAGAACCTGAATACCATTAAGTTTGAACCATTTCCCATTCTGTGACAGCAAAACAGATTAATTGTATCTTGGGTTCCATTTTCAGTATGTTTGTCACCAGATTGGGTGAATAGGATCATAATCCTTCTATTCAGCTGAACTGCAGCTTACTGCATGACCTTTTCAACAAATGTATTTTAATTAGCTGTATGTTCACATTCTTCCTACTGCTGAAAGCAGGAAAAATGGATTATCGACAGTATGGAGTATTATATATTTAACCTTTTAGGCTGAGAGTTTGGGCTGGAGTAAAACCAATCTGCAAGGACATCTACCAATGTTGTACAGGTCAAACTGTGGCTAACTCACAGCTTAATTGTATACACTCAGGTGTATACCTTGTGTATCTCTGGCGTGACAAAACATCTCTAGCCATTAAATAGTTTTTGGTGTTTTCTGTTCTTCCTTGATATCTCTTTCCTCTATGGCAGCCTCAAGCTCTACATTTAAAGAGCACAACAAAGGGTCCCTGGTATGTGATTTGTGCTGGGGTGAGGCAACACTGAAAATGCTTGCCCATCAGCAAGGGGCAACAACCAGGCCCAGGGCCATCCTCTGATCAGGAAGGGGGCTGATTAGTGCAACAGTACTTCAGGACACACTCCAAACAGAACTACTCTATTTTTTTACAAAAGCAGGTGGGAATCCTTAAGGAGAGTCTATATGCTACTGCTGGAGCATTGGCCAACTGCTTCCTGTTCAAACTGCGGCTTTAAAAGGCTTCAAAGGTTTCTCATTAAAATAAAAAAGATGCTGATAGATCCCTACCCACTGAAGTATTTTGTATATTTGGCCATGGCTCTCTGTTAATGTTTTAGACATCCTCACTAGAGGGTTGTGGATCTTATCCACCACTGCTGTTCACCACAGCATCCTGCTGGAGGGACCCTGGAGCCAGATACTGTTAAATTTTTTGTCCCAGAATCCCTATTTTGACCCTGAGACATCACTCCAACTCTCTGACTTTCCCTCCCAGCTTGCATCTGCCTTGTCTGTTCATAGCATAGGCTCATGCAGAAGGAAGGCTCCCCTTACTTGTGTGTCTGCATACTGCCTAGCAAAATGTGGCTGCACACAACATAGCTGCTGTGGTGCAAACGCATTGCGAGTGCTAATCCAGGACAAACAAGGGAAGATGATAAAAAAGAGACTTCACATGAAACACAGAGCATTACAAGACAGGTTTTTTTTTTCTTCAGTCCTCTGCATTTCCACACCTTGACTTTACTCTACCAGAGCCCATGGTGTCTGCTTAGAGGTTTGGTGGCTGAGGTGGGTGGAGAGCCACCAGCCCACACATGAGTGGGCAGTGGAGCCACTGCACTGCATGCTGCCCAAGGCAGACACAGCAAATTAAGTAGTCACAGCCATGGTTGCTCAAAACACAGCCTGGACACCAGTCGAGTGGACTGTGAATAGCTTCTGGTTTTCAGGAAACATAAGTGACAAGCTATCAACCCCAGCAATTGGTTTCTATCAGTTTATATTGGTTACATTTTCAAAGCTATGTTCAAAAGGAAAAGGGCAGGAAACATAATGCTTCTATGATACTGCCATTTGCTAGATTCCCTTAATAAGCCAGCTGTGAATAGATGAAATTGCTTTGTGAACCTGCTGCATGAAGCACACATTCCTTGTAGCTTTCTCATGCAGAGGAACAGTGGCTGAGGTTAGAAAAAGCCCCGTGGATCAGTAGAGCAATTCTGCTGCCAGTACCCCAAGTTAAGGTAACTCCTTTGGAAGGGTGCAGAGGTGGAGTGCATGCAGGGGGGTCATTCTGACCTCTCTCCAGCCAGATGCACACACCTATAGCAGCCATGGGGGCAGGAGGCTAACCCAGATAAGGGGGAACAAAATAAGTGCCAGTTTGATATACGAGTACACACCAAGCTTTAGGCCCGGCTCCTGCCCTTTTCTGTGTGTAATAAATGAAATGACCTTCCAGTTAAAGTGTAAGAGATTGGAAAAGACAAAGCAGAGCAGCGAGGCCCTTTTTCCCAGTGTATACTTGCATTAGAATTCTGCTCCCTCACTCTTGCAAAGGAAAACTGTAGCTTGAAGAGAAAACAACATAGCATTAAGCCATCCTGGTGTCAAATATTGAAAAAGAAAACTGTTAACGACACTGCATTCTCATTACCAGCTTTGGGTATAATAGCCTCCCTCCCTCAATACCAAACAGGATTTCTTAGTGCTCTTTTGTGCTTAAGCCTCCAACTTGGCAATTCCACCCAGCCCTCTGCTCATAAACTGTAACTCCTTTGTCATTCCCAGGTATTTTCTGTGGTTTGTGCTTTTATTGTGACTCGAGACTATTTTTATGACCAAATTCTATAGTTGTTCTGTGTACAGTGGGTAATGAAACACCTTTATCTGCATCTTCTGGTTCTTTCTTTTATTCTCCCAGCTTAATGACATTACTGTGAGCACCACTGGGACTGTTATGCAGATGTACTGCATACTGGAGAGGATGCTGCTTCAGGATAAGCCATTACTTTTTGTTGCCCCCACAGGCCTGGGAAAGATAGCTATTACAAACAACTTCCTGCGACAGTTACCTCATGAAAAATATGTTGTATGTCAAATTAACTTCTCAGCACAGGCCTCAGATAATCATACCCAGGACATCTTCCTAACGAAACTCGAAAGGTATGCAGAGTTTTAATTAAAATCAAATATGTAATTGTGCTTAGTTTATTCTACAGAGATTATCCACAAAATAATATGAAGTGCTCTTCTTCTATTTCTGACAGAATAATGAAAGCTGATTTGTTTCTCCATGTAATGTTTATTACCAAGGAAACTATACTTTAATTGATGTTGACAAATATTCTGATTTATGGGGTATATAGAACAGCACACAGTCTGGAAATCATGTCTGCTTCACTCTATAGTCTTGCTCTAGGAGAATGAATCAGCTGCCTGTCCCTGGATATTCTTCAGTCTAAAGCATATTAAAGGGAATCACCAGATTGGGTCCCAACTAGTAAAGAGAGCCATCTGTCAGGGAAAGAGCTGTGCAGTAGGGTATATATGGTGCTCGCCAACACATGGAGGGCAAAAAGATCAACTGGAAGAATGGCAGCATCCAGGGGATTATATCTAGAAAATGGTTAGCTCTCCAGCATCCCAATCATGCATTTTTAATTCATCACATGGCAGACAAACAAGTCAAACAGTAATTGGCATGATAAAAGGAGCTCATACCATATTCTACACCTTTCAAAAGAGAGAACTTTGCTTGCCAGCCAGCCTAGACAAAACCTGGGACTTTTTATTTGCAAGCACCAGAAATGAGATCTGAGCAACATCCCACATCAATTAATGCAATAAATTAAGGTCAAGAGAAAGTACTGAAAGCGCTCAGTGCAGGCATGAGTTATTAAGAACAATATATGTTATATTTTTGATGTTAAAACTTACTGTAATAATTGCAGCTTCCCTGTGCAAAAACACCTAAGAATTTGACTCAGCTGTAACATAAGTAGTTCAACTACCTAAAGAATACATTTTAGTGCACACTGAAGTTTGAGTAATGCTGTTATAAAACTGTCAGACTCCAGAGAATGGAGAAATATATCCTACAACTGTAAAAGTCTTAGAAAATTCCATGAAGGTATTTATTGAGGGCTTTCAAGTCATGATAATTTTCATCTCTAGATAGTCAAGATAAAGCAAGATTCTCAATGGATTTTTGTTTTACATTTATATTTTTCTTTAAGCTGTGTTCTCAAACTTTGGTCATCAAAGAAAATTTTAAGGTAATCTAGGCAGAAGATTTGAAGTAACTAGACATCCAGAAATGATCAGTCCCAGTCCTGGAAACATAACCATATATTTGTGCTCTCTGAGATAGGCAGCTGCACTGTTTTAGCCCATGCTAAAATAGGAATTTATTCTCAAATGAGGAAAATGCTCAGGAGGGGACTGTTTTCAATTTATATAAAGCACATATGCAATGCCACGAGAAAGCCAATCTAACTAGAGTTTGCCTTATGTTAAATGAATATCACGAAAAAAAGATTGACAAGCTTTGAGATTAAAAAAAAAAAAAAAAAAAGCCTAGTATAGATACATGAAAATAGGGTTTGCTTCCTTCCAGCACCTTCTCCCTTGGGTCTTGTCCTTGTGCTTCCCATTGCACATGCACACCAAATGCCTTGTTCATGACCCAGCATATTCCTAAGTAAGGATGCTAATGAGATATCTTATAGAGCTCTGTGTAGTCTACCCCTGTGAGTCAGATTATAAATGCAATACTTAAATACAATAGTTGAGCAGACTCTAAGAAAATGATATTTCACCACAGAGAAGGCAAAAAATTGCCATTTTTTTGTTACTCATATTTTGATTTCCCTATTCATAAAAATGATTTGAAAAGTCTTATTATTTGTCTGAATGATGAATTGCAATTAAACGACTGAGAACATGTAGATTCTGAAAAATATAATATATGTCTGGAAAAACTTAAATATTTTGAAAAAAGTGCCTCTCATTCTCTTTTTATATCTATTTCTGAGCCAAAAGCTACTGATGAACCTGAAATGTGACGTTCCAAAACAATATGAAAGAAACGTACTTCTTTTGACTAAGAAATGCCAGCCATCCAAGGTAGATATTTTTATGGATTAGATGAAATCTTTTCCCTGATAATGCCTGTCCAGGATCACTCCAGAAGGTTTTAACTGCTGGAGACCAGGATTACAGTGGTACAACTGGAATCATCACTTCCCAGAGTTACTTTGGCCCCCTCACCAAAGCAGACAGTGAACATTTCAGAAATATTTACTCAGAGTAAATCTTTAATGTATGCATCTAAAAGTATTTCCTGGGAATGAAATCAAACTGTAGTACAGATGTTGCAGAGCTTCATTTTAATGTTTCCAGTTGATCGCAGAGACTTGTAAAAGTACAGAATGGAGAAACTACTCCTGTAAGAATGGTCATTGTTTGTATTTTATTAACTTTTTAATTACTAAACATCTGCCACTAAATTGGAAGACCTAGTACAAATCATGTTGCATTTTATGTACAAATCAACATAATATAGCACAATAAAAGTAAGTAATGGAATGATACAGCACCCATCTTAGTCCACGTGGTATAGGTGGCTGTTGTCTTGAGGTGGGTGCTGTGAAAGTTAGATGTGTGGAAACATGGTTAGTAATATGGGAAATGCAGCCTAGCTATTGAGAGAAGGCTGGGGGTGGTTGTGGCATCAGAGAAACCCCTGCAAAACATCAATGAAGACATTCATAGGTAAAGACCAAGGGGAACCTGGGCAGGGTGCAAGCCTCTCCTGGGGGCACAGAGGTACTAGAGTAAGGTGAAGGAAGCCAAATGAATACACGTCCCTTCAGACAGTCATTGGCTGAGTCTAAGGAGGAGGAAGATGAAGGCCCTAGAGGAAGGAGGAGGAGGAGGTAGTCACTCACATGTGGTTTTCAGGCAAAGTGGAGGCAGCAGAAGGCTGTGACAGAATTGCATGGTGTACCTGCAGTGTAACTAACTCTGCCAAACTGCCTGATCAAAGAGGTGCTTAATATACATACAACATAAGTCAACTTTCTGGTCTATAAAGAAATCAGTTAAAGGAGAACCCATCCTGGATCTGTCAGAGTGATTCAGACAGTGATTATTTCAGTGGAGTATTTGATCAAATGACTCAAACTTCCAAGCATTTTGTCAACTGACTGAAAATGAACACCAGACGACTCACTACATGCCTGAAATCACATACTGAATTAAGCAGTCAAATAAATAAGAGGACTAACAGTGCACAGTGTGTTCTCAAAAATGAGATTTCCTTCATCCCCTGATGACAAGGTTGGGCTGCCCTTCTTTAAAGTGGTGAAGGAGGAAGGACACCCTGTGCTTCTTTGACTGTGTCTGCTTGGCTTGTAACATGTACAAACCCTCTGCTAAAGGACAGTGAGATATAGGCAAAGACTCAGTGTACCCTCCTCTGTGACAGTCAAAATATTCTGGCCTGGAACACGATGTGGAGGAACAAGGTCCTCAGGGGATGGAGAGGCAACTTCATCTTCTTCCATGGAACTTTTCTTGTGCTGCTTCTCTCTCAGAGCAAATTGCACCTGCTGGAGCAATGCTCCAATATGAAAATTTGAGAGATTTTCATAGTTTGATTACAGCTTCTTCTGTTTTGAAGTTTTTTGCCTGAGCTGTTTCATCTTTCCTCGATGACCACATTTAATTAATTCTTGGAAGAAAAAAACAAAAAAATAAAAAAGGGAGATCTTTGCCAAGTAACTTCTCTCACAGACAAGGTCTTTTCAGGGTGTACACTTAGGTCCCTGAATGGAAACTTATCTGCTTGCAGCAATATTTTCCATCACAGCATATATGCAGGTTGCACTGTTAAGCACATCACTTCACGCCTGCTTGGGGAATGTGAAGTGCTGTACTGAAAGGCAAGGAGTGAACTAGCACTTTTCCATGCTTGTCTGCACAGACCTCTGGTGAGCAAAGGGAACTCCAGATCTGAGTTCTCCCTGGAGAGCTAGTGATTAATGCAAACCTTTCCTGTGCTTCCCCCAGGAGAAGCATGAAGAAAAAAGAGACTGTCCTTACCAGCATCACTGGACACATCAGGCATTGCTGGAGCTGATGCATGCTCCTGGCTCTGAGATTCAGCCTTAAGAGACATTACAATATAGAGAGGAGCTTTGTGGAGGATTTCCCAAGATGCAAAACCCCCAAAAGGTACTTTGTGAACTGAGAATGAAACCTGTCTGTATTTGGCTTTGCTTATTTAAACATATTCCTGTTATTTTTTTTTGTGCTCAGCTTCAATCAGGAAACACCTCTGAGGAACCTTCCAAACTCCCAATCCCCCCTGCCATCTCCTGAGAATCCATGTCTGTCCAGAATATTCTACATGGAGGAAAAGTTACCTGCTCTAAGTACTGTAAGGGATTCCCTTCACTGCCAGAGAGAAACACTTCATAAATGGCATCCTGTTGGTATTTCTGCAGGATTCCCTCATCCAGAAGGTTTCAGAACAGATCTAACTCATCTAGATGAGTTACCACTTCCATTTATTCCAGGCCAGAGGCCTAAGTCAAAATGGAAATTGATGTATTTGTTAACTTCTATCTCATTTATGTTTGTTAGCTTTTCTCTTATGCACAGTGTATATTACAATGAATTTAAAAATTATAATGGGTAATTGCAGGCTGGCAGGGATTTTTAATGGATTTAATTTTTCTCTGTCATGCTTCCATGATATCTCTGATATTCAGTGTTTTATGGGCTTGCTGTTCCTCTAGCAGTGCTTGCAGTGTGTGCCTGGAGTGCTTGCAGAATAACTGCAAGAAATAAAAGGTCTTCCAACACCAGCAGTTGCTGGTTCCCATATCCTAGCCAAGCAGCACATGTCCTGTGTCTGGGTGACTAGTGTAGTGTGATTCACATTGTGGGGGTTTTTGTCTTCCCCACAATCACTTCAAGGGAGCATTTAATGAATGACTTAGACCACATAATCGGTATAATCGGTGGGTGTCCTGGAAACAGGCTCAGGCTTGGCCCTTGAACTGCCCTTGTTGTGCTGAAGCTGACAGGCTCTGGGTGCTTTTCATCAAAATGAAAGGTGGCTACCTTTCATTGCATTGTGACATATTACATATGAAATTATGATATTATTACATGTGAATCAGTAGGACCTTAACATTACCTGCATGGCTATGAGTGATGTACATTTCAGCTGCTCAGTGGATCAGGACCAGCTGGGATTCATCACTCTCCCCACACAGGGCCTGCCACTGCCTGGAGGGGATATTTAGGTTTTGCCACTTTGCTTCTTTTTATAAAGCATGAATCCATTGTAATGCTCCAAAATAGTGAGGACTGTTGGTCCGTGCAGTGCAGGAAGAACTGTTTCTATGGTAACCGGTGCTGTATCATTTTTTTGTATGTGTTTCTGTAATAAAAAACAATATATGTGTGTGTGTGTGTATTACTTTTATTAGATTATTTTGCCTTCGAAAAGCATTGCTCAGCTTTTTACCTCAGATTCAACAGTTTAATTTCAGACCAGGTCGGTACCTAAATGATGATCGTTATTATTCCAGATGCTTTTTTTGGTGGCCTTTGTGAATTTGCTGATGGTCCCAGCTCAATAGATAGTGACAGGTGTCTACACTATTAGTGTCTACTACAATTAGCACTAATTGGTACCTCTATTGGCAATGGAGGTTGGCTGGGGATATAATGGAGATGAGAGATGAACACTCTCTCTCTCTGTATTCTTCCCTTCTTTCCCCAAATACAGAGCAAAACACATCTGAAACAAGTCCTTGTGGTCAAAGTAGAGAAGAGAGAAAGTTTCAATATTTATTACTTGGTTCATTTCTGAGTTGTGGCTTAATAGAAGCATTCAATCTCTGAGACTTCCAATTTGGCACTTTCCAGGTGAAATTTTTATTACTAGCCTAATTTTTTCCAGGTGCACTTCTGCAGCTGCGATGTATTGTGTCATAATTTAGCACCTGCAGTTCTTTCTAACAGCAAGAATTTCCAACCAGGAAAACAAAGGTTGGGTCCAGCCTCGATTTAAATAAATAAAATTTTAAAAAGCAACCCTATCATGAAAAGAGCAATAACAAGCTGTTTTTAAAGAAGGTTTAATCAAGCAAAAATGTTAGTGATATAGTACTCTTTGCTGATAAGCATTAACAAAAAGAGAAAGGAATCTCTGCATATTGCATTTTAAAGGAATTTCTACAAGGCTGTTCATTTGCTAATTGCTACTTCCCTTTGTAGAAAAAAATATCTCCCATTTGTTAATTTGTTTCTTTTCTTTTTATGCCTGACAAACAGCTCTAACCGTGTTAAATTGTTCACTTGTGATAGGGGAAAGGGCTTTTTTATTTATGCCTGCGAAGCTAGTTGAAAGTCTTAGAAATGTGAAATTTATAGCAAGTTCAAAACAGGTGAATTACACTCCAAGTAAGTGTTGGCAGCTCTTTATCTTTTCCTTGTTTTCCATATTTAATTCCACCCTTGAAAGATGGAATATGCATAATTTCCCCATTGTCTTTCTCTGGTTCACATAGAGTGAAGTGTTTTGAATTAATTATGTTAAATTATTAATAGCTCAAGATTTGAAAACATTACGGGATTTGAGTAATGTTTCACCAGACAGTAGCTGCATGATGATTTTGACGTTTTCATACAGTAGATTACACTTCCGACTGATAGGTAAAAAATTAAAACTATGTTGGAAACACTAAATTCAGTTCATTGTGAAGCATAATAAAGTACTAAACATTTAAGCTGCATACTACAAAAATATTCCTGTTAATGAGTAGTCGCAGGAAGAAACACTTAAAATGGTATTTCTTGGGCCATGTAAACTGAACCATACAGAAATACACTGAAAATAGCTCCATATTGGTAAGGATATAAATGACATAAGAGGCCTTTTCTGCATCTAATTTCTGTGATTCTCTGATATAAAAAATTTATCTGATACATCACCTTGATCTATCACTAATTAACCAGTGGTTAACTAACATTTCATTTATCAGGGAAAAGGGAAAATACTGTTAAAACCAGCCCCTCAAAACAAGGCATTGTACTGCTAGAATTCTTCTAGCATAAAGGGCCAAATGCAAAGTTTATCTTCTGTTAAATCTTCCTGACGTTTTAACTAGCGCTATAAAATAAGTGATCATCTAAATCAAGCTGTATTAATTTCAAGAATTATTTTGAATCTGTTTTATGGCACTACAACCATCCAGCAGCATTTAAGGGAGAGGTGAGACAGCTGACAAAAGACCCGAGATTAGTTCTGTAATTATTTGCAGAGGGAAAATGATCCTTTACACATTCAGCCCACAGTGTAGTTCTTGATGCATTTCATTGGCCTCCTCTAATAAACCCTGTGGAGGAATTAAAGAGTCAGGAAATATGAGTTAAACTCACAAGACAGACACTGGCACTTGGCACTCATTTCAGCTCCCTGGCATTTGCAGCCCACCTCCCCTGCTCTGCCTCCAGCTTCCCACCTTCCTGCACTTCCCTGGATGGAAACCAAGGACCCCTCCACCTGGGAAGGAACTGATGCCATTTCTCAGGAGAGCTGCCCTGCCCAGGACAATAGCAATGTGCTAATACATGGGCTGATGAGAAATGAGAGCAGAGACATACCTAACTCTCCTTCAAAAAGTGGGATTTCACTTTGCTGGAAGTCTCCTGGTGTTATACCAGGTCTTTGGATGGAGGTGTTGTCAGGCAGTGGTTCTGAACATGTTCTTCTCTCAACTCAACAGAGAAACCTCAAGCATCCAGTCTGGGGCTGTGGTTTCCTTAAGAAGGCAGAGTACCTAGAAGAAGTATGATCTAAATCTTCCCTGTAGATCTAGACCCATCTGAGTAAGAAGCCTAGGTGTAAGAGACAAAATATGTGTATATCTGTCCTTATATGTGTAACAATAAAGGGTTCTATTTCCTCAGGTATTTAGACATCTATTGAGTCATGTAACTGCTAGAGTGATTTTCAAATGTATCTTAGTAGGTTTGACAGCAAGTTCTTATTTCAAAGAGTTATTTAGACAGCAGAAAGATTTTCAAAGTGTTTATCTATTTCACTGAGTATTGCACATCTACTGAAAACCCAACCCAAAATCTTTTGCAAGGAGAAGCATGATGCTGTTCATATGCATCTGTAACATTAAGAAACCTATTCCTGACCATTTTATGACACATTATAAAAAACTTGGCACCTGAATTGAGTGCTCACAAGAATTCTTGCAGGACTGGGCTTACCAACATGATCTTCATCTTCTTCAAAAGAAGCAAATACTTTACTCCTCCTCCAGCCAGGATATTTTCAGCTTGTCTTACCACTTTTACTCTTGGTAGCTGATGTTTCAACACTACTTCCTCTCCTTGCATTGCCTGACCTTCCTGTCTCTTAGCTACATTAGATCCCAGGGACACAGCATGACAAATCCAGCTTGAGCAGAAGCAGAACTAATGTCTTATTTTTTATTCCTTGTCTTACCTAGTACCCACAATGGAGTACAGTATCCTTTTGCTGACAGCCCAGCCAGGTACTTATAAATGAAAAAAAAGAAAAAAAAAAAAAAAAAAAAAAAAAAAAAAAAAAAAAAAAAGAGGCAGGGGAGGGGGGGAGTGGAGAGAGGAAATGAGGAAATTCTTGCAAGGCCTATAATTAAAATTCATTGTCATAAACATGCTGAAATGCTGGATGTCATATCTCAGCTCTCTTCCATTTATGTTGTTATTTCACAGTGACACAAGCTCTCATGGTGTAATCAGGATACAGACTGGCAGAACCGAAGCAATCTGCTCTGTAGTTGCCTTTAGTTCAAGTTCTCATTGTCTTGTAATTAGCTGGAGTGAATGCAGCTCCCCAGCAGCACGCTGTGCAACCTGACAGGCTTTGGAATGACGTGCAGGGCTGGAAATAAAAGCGTTTCACTCAGGGTGCCAAAGTGCCTACTGTAGGTGCAACACCGAAATTTGCTTATTATAATCTCTCTTGCCTAATTAATTCCATTGATAGCCATTCACATTAATCACAGATTTGTTGACAGTCCTTAACAGGGATTCTTTTTTCTTTTTTTTTTTGTTTTGTTTTTTTGTTTAAACTGGGATAGTTTTATTAGCTTGTTTACTTCAGAACAACGTGCCACCTTTGATTAAACTCCATAGGGATTTATAACTATGTCCTCCCCATGTTTCTGTGACCTTTACGGCACATCTGATAAAAATAAAAGGTCATGGATTCCGAAAGAACTGGTTCTAATAATAATGTCAGGCAGACTCCCCTAAAAGTGTGTGATTTCCCTTCCTTCTTTCTTCTCTTCTTTTCTTCTCTTCCTCTCTCTCTCTTTTTTCTGCGGTTTCAAAGTAAGATGAAAATTAACATGAATAAAATTAATGGTTTAATTTTGCAGGAGAAAGAAGAGGGTTTATAGTGTTCCACTGGGGAAAAGGGCTTTTGTCTTTGTTGATGACCTAAACATGCCTGCCAAGGAGAAATATGGTGCCCAGCCTCCCATTGAACTGCTGCAGCAATGGATTGACCATGGCTACTGGTTTGACAGGTGCAATAAATATTAATTAGTGTGCTTGGCTACAGAGGAGTAATGATATACACTGTTTCTCTGAAGCGTTAAATTGTAGTGTTAGTCTTTTATAATTCCTCATCTTCTCAGTCACAACAGGAAAACACCCTGAGTTACATGACTCCCTGTATAGGGAAAGGAATAAAGGCTTATATGTTGCAGTGAATTACAGCATGAGAAAGGCATGCCTGAATGGGAGAGAGGCACAACATGGATTTTCATGTTTTTGAGAAAACATCATAAGTATTTAAGCCAGAACGAAAAAACTTCAAATAAATTTTTAGTTCTTGGTTGTTAGGGAGTAAAACAAAATCATTTGTCTTTGAGCAGATGACTTTGAGGTTAAAATGCAGTTGAAGCTCTTCTAAGATGCAGTCAGTGTTTAGAGGCAGAGTGTGTGATAGAAACAGTCACTTTCCTGCATGATTCATGTTAATGCTGGTTGTTAGAAAGACTTCAGAGTCTCCCTTGTTTGTGTCTTATATGTCTGAATCTAAACGAAGTTTTCTGGCTTTTAAGAATAAGCCTAGTTAACTTGCAACTTTAAAAAAAAATCTGGATTTGAATAAGAAAAGTAAAATAGCACCTAGTTGTAGATATTCCATTTCAGTGCTCAATTATTAGACTAATGTAACCATACTTTATGATACACTTAATTATATAAACTTGAGGTTTAAGCTGCACTTTTACCAAAAGAATGGGCCATTAATTAAGAACTGGTACTTTTTGTACATTTTACTATTACTATGGTTCACAATTATGCTTGAACCAGTCATTACACACATTACTGTATTGAAGACCTTGTTTTCTACTAACTCATGTTTAACATTGTATTACAACTTTACATGGCAATCTCAGACTGTATTCTTTCTGCACTTTTCAAAAGAGAGGCATGAAAGTTGGCAGGTAGAGTCTGCATTTCAATTGGAACTCTTACCTCTCTCTTTACTCCTAACCAAATAAAATAAAGGCTTCAGCTTTTCTGCAGTACAATACAAAAGAGCAAGGAAATAAAAGAGGAGAAATGTGGGTGTTTTTAAGTCTGAAAACTACAGACTGTTTCTTAATATTTTCAAAGTGAAATTGCACTAGAAACTTAAAGTATCAGGTAGAATCTTTTTGTCATATTATAGTGAACTTGGGAAACAGTGACTGAAATATGTGGAATTTTCGTGCTCCAAAATCCCTCATTTTCTACTGAATACAGCATTTCCTTTCCATTTAGGAACAATAAGGCTTTTCTTTGTCAGAAATGTTTGAACTACCCTACCCTCTGTATAAACCATGAGATGGAGGTTGGGATGAAGCAGGTGGGGACAATGAAAAAACAAACTCATGCCATTTTAAATACAAAGGTTTTGCTCCTTTATATACTCAGAATTACTTCTGCTTGTGGGTGCAGCTTGTCACTTGTCAGCCTGTCTGGATGAACAATATACACAGAAAGAACAAGGAAGATGGTCTTCACTGGATAAACAGCAAAGCATTAGTTACCTGGAAGGCAAGAAGACTGGCATGTTTTTTCCCCCAATGACAGTCTATAGCAAGCAAATATTTGCTAATAATGTCTGACAATATAGCCACAGGAAGAAGCAGATGAGGTAATTCAAGGTAGTATCCTTTACTGTCAGAGGGATCCATGGCTTTCTAAGGAGATTAAACTGTTGGCAGCAAAGCCACAGAGGATGCTAAATAGGAAAGAAATTCTAGTAAAAGACCCACTACTGCCTCAGAGCCTGATTTCTCTCACACTATCTGCATGGTTATTGCTGACAACAGAAAAAGTTCCTGATTTCACGCAGGTAAGAAAGCCAAAGGAAACTGTGCTCTTGTGTTTCCCTTGTCCGTCAGCCCCTGCTCCCTGTTAACTCAGTTTTGACACAGATTTTGCATTCTCAGAGACATAAGAGTATCCTAAACAGACAGGTCTGTCCCCAGTGAGGAAAGGACAGGTGCAAGCCCAACTTGTAGGGTGGGAGGGCTGTGAGGGACATGCTAGAGAACCTGAAGCTGTAGTGCTGTGTGAGTGGGTGAAAGCTCCCTTGACTTCTGACAGTCTGTGAAGCAAGTTCTAGTTTACGATAAGTAATCAGAAGAGCTTTGCAATTACTTTTTGGACAATCTGCTTTATGGCACATTTTCATTTCCCTACTGTCCAAGGGCTTCTATAAATTTCAGACCCCTAAAGATCCTTATCCATACTGCTGGAACCCAACATAGCAAGCTCTGCTCTCAGACTACTTTGAACATGCCCAAATACCTGTGTTAGAGGGAAAAGCAGATGGTGTTATCTCATTTATACTAAAAATTACCCCTCATGAAGGCTCCTTAAAGAATTCCCAGCTGGATGTGAGTGACTCCATTATTTTGTACTACCCATGCAGAGTGGAGGAGCAGGAGACAGGAGTGAATATCTGGCCTCTGGAATAGCTTTATCTGGCAGAAAACCACAGTTGTGAGTCCTTTGGTGAAGCTCCCGTCACAGCACGCTGAACACGGCACCCTTTAGAGCAGATCATGAACTGTCAGAGAAAAGTAACAAATAAGACTCACTTTCTTACAACCAAAGCTGTTAGGACTTTCAGTCTCCATCCTGGGAATTTGTTTAAAACCTGTTGTGAACCCATGAGGTATACTTCTGTTTGCTAATCTAGGTTTGTTTGCATCTGAGTGTACTGCTTTCAGATATCTTGAATATGTTAATGAACTGCTTTGAGGAACACAGAGATGTCCTGTGCAAATGATGTGTGGAAGGGGGAATAACAAGCCACTAATGAGGTAGGAGGTAAGCTTAGTTTTGGATAAGAAAGCCTCTCTGGCTGGAGCTGCATGTATCACCAGCAGAAGACAGGTGTACTCCACAGGAGAAGCAGAATAAATCTAATTGTGAGCAGTATCATCATCACTTTGTATCGACAGGATGTTCATCTCCATGTTCATTTGTACATCTGTTGTATACTTAGGTCTTTGTACTCCAACAAGCCTTAAGTTATGTAAGGAGTTGCACTTCTACACCTAATAGACCATATGTTACAAAATGGCTCTGAGGCGGCAAAGTAAGGATGAGCCCACCGTGAAGCAGAAAGCTTAACTGTACTTGGAGTAGAGACACAGAAGGATATGTAGCAATAAACAGGAACAAATCCTGCCTTAAGATAGATACAGTGAGGTGAGTAGCTTTCTCCATGTTGGCATAACCCTGCTATTTTCTGATGAGAGGGAAAAAAAGTATTATCACTCATGTGCATCTCTCTCTTCCTCCACATATATGGGCATTGGTTGCTGTCCCTGAGGAAAGACTGTATTAAAATGGTTAATTTAAAATGCAGTACAACTCAGTATGTTTTTTTCAGACCAGGTCCTACAGCCAGTGTTTGGCCAGATAGTCTTCTGTCCTGGATTTACATCACTTTAAAACTATGGCTTTTCAATGGTGCAATTCTAGTGGCCAATGAGAAACTTAGCAGATGTGTTTCTTAGATGTACCAGAACTTATTGGGGAAATTTCATTAAGCAGGACCTGGCCTTTGAACTTGGTGTGAGGGAATGCATAATTGGAGAATCTTATAAAGAAAGATGAGATGTGTTCACTTGGTCCTTTGTAGATTGTATGGATGATTGAATTGCTGGGCTGCTTGACTCAGCCCATCTGAGATAAACATGTTTTGCTTCAGGTAGAGTAAGAGCCTGTGCTCCCTTACAGGGCAGGCAAACAGATGGACAGCAGTTCTTGCTGGGGATGAGCAAAAGGATGTATGTCAGCCAGGCAAAGACTTCCATCCAGGTATTCCACAAGACTCAGAAGATATTACACATTTGATAAAGGTCAGAAGTCTGGCACATTTTGCGCAGTGTTTTCTCTTCCTGTAAATATCATGCATTTCCTGGATTAATCAAGAACCAGCTGCTTCATCTGTCCACTACTTATTTCTAACCACTTTAAGGAGAAAGGCACATGTATCTCTCTCTATATCTCTCTATCTACCCACTTACCTCTCTACCTCTCTATGCATGTCTATGCGTGTACATTTCTATCTATATGTATGCTTATATGGGAATATAGTTGATATAATACGGTACAGAAAGTAAGTAGGTCTTGTGGATGACTATGCCATTTTATGCAGATATGAACAGAATAAGGAAGCAGTCCATCAGGTTGTACTTTCCAACATAAGACTTGTGCATCAGATTAGCATATTTTCTTTAATTTACCTCATTAGGAAAAGTCTCTGCCACCTCCATGTCCATCACTCAAGAATCCTGTGACTTTGGCTGTGTGGACTCTGAAAACTTCCATGAAGTCTATCGCAGATACCTCTAGTCTGTAGTCTGTTTTCATTTATAAGAGATGGAAAAATCCTAACACCAGCCATGCTGGATGAGGACATGAGGTCTAAAGCATTGTACTTTGCATTACAGAGCTATGCAACTGTACCCTGGAGCTTCAGGCCAGTGCTGCTCTTGCACTTGCTGCTGTCACAGCTGAGCCTAAGGGCTGACTGCCTGGGACAGCCCCACCAATATTCCCTTGAAGTAGCTTGAAGCTAATGGAATGGCAATCAGGGCAACACAGAGCTTTGCATGAGCTGCAAATCCTGTCTGAAAATCTGTGCAAGTGCTTAGCTGTGCACATTTGTTGTCTGTGTTGTTTGTCCTGTCCCAGTTAAAAATTATTGCCCAAGCTAACTCATTTAACAGGGTTTCAAGCATAACTCTGGAGGCTGTACTCACAGCCGTGTCTGTGGAGCCGAGAAATCCTAAGGATGAACACATCTGGAGTTTGGGATTTCAGTTCTGCTAATGAACAAAAAATATCATGAAATGTGGAAAACTTGGGTGGAGACTGTCTAGGTCCTCTGCAGCTTTTCACCTCATATGTTCTGTCCCTATGCTCATCGCTCCTCTGTTCCTATACTGTCAATTTGTCCCTTTCCTCCTTCTCATCCTGCATTTTTTTAAGTCAACATCCTTGAGTCACACTTTTTCAATTTTAGATATAACATTTCATACTCTTCTGTCTCAGGCAGTTCTAATAAGTCACAGAAATGTGAAACCAACAACATTTGGTACCTGCCAATTGTCCCTACCTTCTCCAGGCTGAATTCAGCCCAAAGTGTTAAATCCCCAATGCGATCAGAGAAAATGAGTTGAGCTACCTGCAAAAGGACTATTGCAAACGGTTTGGCTTCTCTAAGGCATAGAAGATGAGAAAACATCTTCCCCTTATTCCTCAGGTGATAAATAGCATGAAACTTGCATCTGCAATAAAATATTCTGGCAGCATCTGAAGCTGCATTGCAGAGTGTATAATTTATTGTTTCTCATACAGTCATACTTATCATGAGATTATAAAGTTAAATTTATGTATATCATATTTTTTAAATTACCAAAGCCAACTGTGTGGGCTATTTATACTTGATCTATTAATGACAGAACTCACTTGGCAGGCACAAAATAAGAGAAGAAAAACATGTTTCAGTCCTTTCTTGGACTGTAGATTTTGGGGAATATTTACATGTAGAAAAGTTTCAGAGCTTTAATGCTTTTATTTCTCCATCAACTAAAGTGTGTATTTTAGAAAGACAGGAGGGAAGAGAATGCACTGTTCTGTTAATCACCACCCTCCACCCACCACCACCCCCAGCTTTCCAAATTGCCCACAGGACAGGAATGAGGAAGACAAGATTCAGCTCAGAAATGCCTTTCTGTCTTTTGATGTGGACTTCACCATCTCATTTACAAAGTCTTTGTGTACATCACACAGAACATGTCTGAGAGGGAGCCATATAACTGAAACACATGCATGTCTGTGGATTCCCAAACTGGTGATTTACAGCAGGTTTGAATGTATTTGTCTATCACTGCCTATTGTGATAACATTCATGTAGATTGTGTGAGATTTACACACATTTTTACTTCTGCCCCTCTTTTCAGTTGCCTTAACCTGCGTAAGCCCTTCCTAACATGCAAGATTACTTTCTTTATATGTACTGTTTAATTCTTGAGGTCACTAATACAGATTACCAGGCAGTTAACAGCCTAAAGGGCCCCTTGGTGCTTCACACATTTGCACAAAATGCAAAACCTTCTCTGGAGCCCAGGTAAGAATCCTAGCTGTACTTCTCTCCTCTTGCTCTCAAAGTTTCTGCAGCATGCTACAGTGACCAGTCCCTGAATGACAGTTTCTTCCTACTAATATCTTACCATCACTCCATGATTTGGAAAAGAATCCTGAGGGTCGCTGATAAATCAAAAGAATTTAGAAGTTATGTGTAAATCCAGAATTGCAGTTTTTGAAATGCAATCAAGTGTTAATCTAACATTTTGAGAGCATTGCTATTTCTACTCCTTGCATCATGGCTTTCAGAAAATAGCATATGCATTTAACAGTTACTCCTAGAAAAGTGAGATATGCAAACAAGAACATATCTTTGGCCCTCTCACAATTATTTTAGTTCTATTAGTCACATTTTGGATCACAGCCTTGTTTACATTCTCCAGGGTGCTTTTATCTTAAGCTTGGGAAAATTTCAGAGACAAAGAATGGGAATGACTATGGAGAAATGTTGCACTTCAAGAACTTTCTTTTTAGAGTAAGTATTTTTGGTCAGAGGGTAGTCAGCTTAAAAAAGCCAGACCACTTAAAGCCTCATGACATGGTGGGAGATTTGAATGAGCATTCCTAGCAACGAAGGAGCCCAATGGGAAGCCATGAAAAATAGGTTTATTTCACATTCCAAGAAAAACCCAAGCAGGACAAGCCCCAGAGATGGAGAAGAAGATGCCTCCTGAATATTTTAAAGAGTCTGACAGTTTAGATTGATAAGGAAACTGCATTACACAAAAGCAGGTAAGAGTTTGTCTATTTTGCACATATTTATTTCTGGTACAGTCTTGATGTGTGAGAGCAGTGAGATTAGAAACCTCTGCAAACCTTATTGGACTTTTTGATTATTATATATTTATGGACAATCAAATGGGAAAGCAAAGAGTTTGCAAGGCTTGAACAATGAAATCTTGGATTGAGCAGTGAAGAGGCTATCAGTGGCCCTGAGAGCACGGCACTCACACCCTGAATCCCTACCTATGTAAGTGACCCTGACAAGGAATCAGAGGACAGGGAGTTGCCAAGTGCAGTCAAAGCAGGAATAAACATTTATATTCATTTTAGTTTTAAATTCTCCCCTGCTTATAATAGTAATTTTCAGGGGAAGAATAATTGTGTGACAATACTGACAATTGGGAACCTCGTGTGTCAGTGATGAAAGTAACATTGCTCTCTCACCCCTATTCAGGTTTTGCTGCCTTTCCCTCACTGCTCTCTGCCTCTTGCCCTGGTAGGCTGGGGTGACATTCAGATTGTCAGTGGCATCAGGTAGCACGGTGCTTCAGATCACAGCAGCCACCCTCTGTCTTCTGCTTTTTCTGATGAGTGAATAGAGCCATGCAATTCCCTCTCAGCAAGCCATAAAGAAGCTGAACTACCAGATGGACTGACCTAGCACCAGTCAGGCAACACTTTTCTAAGGCTCAGGCTTCATCCACTTCTGCCCCCCAGCCCAATGCCCCTTGGGTTGTAGCTTTATGAACTGGAACAAAAATGTGACGAGGCTTTCAAGCCTTCTGATGCTGCACTCCATGTTCTTTCTTTGCCCTCTGCAGATTTTTGGTTGAGATTTAGCAGCAGTTTTTTTGAAATGTGTGACATGGACATGTTTCGATGACTTAAGGCAGGCAACAGATTGCTACTGTGGCAGCAGGGAGAAAGGACAACAAAAAGAAAAGTTGCAGAGAGGAAAGGGACAGTGAGTTGACAGAATTACTGCCAAGGCTGTTAAAAACAAAATACAAGCAGCAAGTAAAATAAACGTAAGGGAGAGGCACTGATTTTCAAGAGTCTGTGAATCGTTAGCAAACCAGGGACTATTCCTCTGTTCTTTTGGTCTGGTGTAGCTGTGGGCACCTAAGCAAAGTCCCAGAGGAAGGAGTCAGCTGGAGAACATGAGCAGAGGAAAGAGGGCTGCTGGGGAAAACACTGGGGAAATACTGAATGTACAGGCTGTCCTCTGTAACCATTAATGTTCTCAAAAGAGAGGCCTTATGGGGGGGGAATAGCACCCATCTTGGAGGACAAACCTGGTCCAAAGCATGTTCTCCTGGGGCAGTGGGTCTGGCTGTCTGGAGGCAGGCAGGGAGACTGTGGACAGCAATTTATTCAAGTAATGTTTTTCCTCTGCCTGATTGGCAGACCAAAGATTAGGCCTGTTCCAGTAATTTCTCTGAGAATGCAAATCTTAATTTGCTGTTTGTTAAATGCTTAACTAAAGTCTGAGGTCATTATTAAACTCAAACTGTTAGAGTAAACAGTCAGACATCCATTTGCTTTAGCAAATAGCTATTTCTGACAGCAGCAGAGAGGCAGATAGTTACCTTTTAATACCAGGCTATGAAAAGCTCACCCCCGAGCCCAGCCCCACCACTTTCATTTTCAGTAAACAGCACAGCCTGTCCTTATTTTGTACTATGACTCTACTCTGCTTTCTGAGGTGTGCTTAATAGCAGAGAGATGGCATGGGGTGCTTTATGCTCCCCATTAAAGAGAGTTTGTGGAGGGAGAGCAGGCAAATTCATTGGGCTTGGAGGTTTGGCAGCCACATGAAAAAAAAAGAAAAAGTCATTTTTGGGTTTGATGTAGGAAGAGAGGGGTGCGGTAGAGATCAAGGACATGCTTTTGGTTGCAGCTATGGCCCCTCCTGGTGGTGGAAGACATGTGGAGAGTCCTCAGGCTCCCTGTCTTTTTTTGATGTAATCTTCACAAATTCCTTCCCTAACAAAAACAGAACAAGCATCTTTCCATGAGGAGCTGACTGAGCATTTTGATGTGGCATTTAATGCTTTTCTGAAATCATATCCAAGCTTAAAAGCTTAGTAACTATGTATCTTGCCTGCCGTGACTGTATTGACAGTACTATGAGCCAAATCCTATGCCAAGGATTTCTACCTCAAGGAAGTGAATGGGACTTTCACATTTGCCTAGAAGGGAGAAAACCACTATGATTACATAGCTTTTCCAATAAAAGTAACAAAAAGCCCTAGTATCTATTAATTAAAATAATTTCTCTGTGATTTTCAGGGCTCTAAGTCATGTGTTAGCTATTTCCTACATTTGCATCAGAACCAAGGTCTGTTTAATTGCTCAGTTCCATATCCAAAAGTAACTAAGACCAAATGTTTTGATAAAAAGGGCTAAGGCTTTCACTGTAGGGAAATGCAGCATGTCCAGCTAAGCTCTCAGCTGACTTGATATATATCCATGTTCACGAAAAGGGAATTGTCAGTAAATTGTTGCCTTATTTTACCCTTCAGTAGGAATAAAATTGGCCTATAAGAATGAAAAATTTTAATACATCTCTATTACAATTCACTCTCTTAATTGGTATTGATTTTCCCTGTGGTACCTCAAATACAAGAAATTATTTCAGTGAGATTTAAGCTAACACAAATGGGAAATGGAGAGGAAGATTGATACCAAAGGTGGTGGGAAGGGGTAGGGTCTAGTAGAACTTAGGTCTTAAAGCAGCAAATAAAGGAAATGCTTTGACAAAGGGAGCAAGTATAAAACAGTCTGAGACTGAAATTGAAATGATAAATAGCTTTACTAGGGAAGAAACAGGATGAAATAAGGAGCAAAGAAAAAGAGGAAAGACATCTTTTCAGTGAGCTCGCTAGGTGAAGAAACTCCAGGAATGGGTTTAGTTGGGAATGTAGCTCATGTCCATCATGATCTTGTGAGGTGCAACAACTCCCTGTTGGCAGGTCAGAGGCTTGGGAAAGCAGCCAGCACCAGAACCCTGCCAAGAAACACCTCTAAAGGTGGCCGTGTCCCACAAAGAGGTAGGATTAAAGGAATTCCTGAGCTCAGCTGAAGCACATACATCTTGAGATTTTTCAGTAGTCGCATCCCCTTCAGCTTACAAAGTTCAAATTATCCTAAACTCCATTGGGCCAAACAAGCAGAGACTCTCCTCGAATAGAAGCAGTGCTTGGCAACCCAATGGACTACATACAAGATAATGTTGTGTGCTAATAATATAATTCCAATTGGATTTATCTTGCAACAGAGTACCAGGTAAGTAATTAATTAAAAAGTTGATACATACAGCTTTCTTAAAATGGAGAACAGCATTAGTTCTGAAATGTAAGATTTGTAATTTAGTGAAGATGTTCAGCATTCTGTGGAAAGCCTGGTTAATCACAGTTTTCAAAAGTGTAATCCCATCCTCATAAACAGAACAGAGTAATAATGAGGCTCTCTGTCACTGTGTCATAATAGAGCAAGGAGGGCAAAACTTCATTACACTCTTTTTGACTCACCTTCCATCAACATGAGAGAGATAAACACAGGGGCCCAAAATATTCCATCAGTTTCCAGATGTGTAATTTATTTCCTTGATGGAAAGTTCTTCATTCTTCTCCAGCAAGTGTCAGGGAAACCACTGAGACAATTTAACCCTGAAGCCTGAGCAAGCTGGGTAGTACATAATTTTTCACAAAGTGCTTTTCAGCTTTGAAGTGCAGGTCTTAAACAACTTTAACGAGCTGCATTTTTTCCTCTTTAATCTTACTTGCATGCATTCATCCATATTCTTTTGCAGTTGTGCAGTTACTTGGAAAATGGTTTTCCAGCTAGAATACAGGTGCTGAGTTTTGTCTCTGAAACCTCCCTGAGTTGAATTTGGGCACAGCCCAAAATTACAAGAATAAATTCAGTTCTCAGCCTTCATTCAGTATTCAGCTGCATTACAACATGAAAGGTCTCAATTATTTCTCTTCTTTGCCAGATAAACTTCAAACACTCTCAATTATTTCTGACTGACGTGAATGTAAAGGAAGGGAAAGCAATTTTGGCATGCATATTCAAAAAGGATAAATCATATTTTGCAAAGAGTTCAAAATTATACAATTCATTTTTCTGTGATGTTCAGCTGTAACACTGTACTTTAGGCCATCATCTGAGAGCTAACTCTACCAGAGCATCTTTTTTCTTTTGTTTTTGGTCAGGTTTGGTCTTTTTCTTTTTTTTTTCTTTTTTTTTCCAAAAATCAAGGCAATCCCTGGCTTTGCAAGTCCTTGTTTTGGGGCGCTGACATCCAGCCAACAGAGGGAGCACTAGTTTAATTAACAAACCCAATTTCCAGCACTGCCAATGTTGCTGCTGGCTGCACAGATAAGGAGGTTATTATGGAAAAGCTATGCAAGCCTTTTCCCTGAAGAGCTGGTGGAGGACAAAACGATTGCCCATAGTACAAAAAGGCAACCTAGTGAGGAATCATACTCAAGCCATTGTGTGAATTTGACCAAAAAAAATTATGAAGCATAACCCATTAAAACAACAGGCATCTCCCAGGGTGCAACCCAGTCCTGGGGTTCAGCTGCTACCTGTGAACAAGCAGAGCCCTCTGAGCCAATGCAACCTTGAATTGAATCTTGGGCCATCTGTCACCTCATTTATTAGAAGTGGTTAAAAAAGGATGAAATTCTTTGCAAAGAGTCCTGCTGGTGATTTTTGGCATTTTTTTCAATGAGGACCTAGTTGAATATCTTATTTATCCAATATACAAATCTACTACTCTCTGATTACATGGTAATATGGCAGTACACTGCTACTGTGAGCTGGAAAACCTACCAAGCCAAATAAAGTTTTGCGTGCTTCTTTATTTACTTCTTTCTAAAAAAGGCCCACAACATTTTTTTTGGTAGGGAGTTGTACACAAAGATTTGCTCTCCCTTAATATTTTCTCATGTTCAGGTTTCATTTGCCTGTGTCTTTAAAGCCACAGTTATTCCTTCCATAGCTCTGAAGAAGAAATTAAATACATCAAATCTGTACTTCAAAAATATATGGGCATGCATGTATTTATACATATATCTCCTAAGAACTGTGGTTGCATGAAACTGAGAACTTTTAACAAGGCAAACTCTCTGGTCCTGAATCCTACTGTGGAAATGAATAGGAAACTTTTCACAGAGGAGCCCTAACACTTATATCAAAAGAGAGATAAGTTTCACAGAGAGAAACACACATATCAAAAGAGCCCTGTGGACAGTCTGCTTGCCTGGCTTTTCTTGTGGTGCAGGCCACTGCACAGAATAACCCAAGTAGGAGAATAAGACCTTGAGATAATAAGATGACTGCAAATTTCCAACCCCAAAGAAAAGTTAGATTTTATTTGGATTTTCCATCTTTCAGAAAAACATCCCCTCCTGCTGATTAAAGGCTTATATCTCTGACTTCTCTATTGTACCTTTACAGACTTTCCAGGATATGAAGGTTGGTAGAGCCCATAAAAATACCTGTAAAGCTTCAAATGAGAAGAAAAAATGGGGAAGATGCAAACAGAGGCTTTGGTAATGTAGGAAAAAACACCTAAAAGCAATGAAAATAGGAGAAAAAGCTAAGAATAAGTTAAAAGATAAAGTAGCCACCACATTAATGTTTTGTTTCATTTTATTATTTACTTCCTCAAACTGATTCCCTTTCTCTTGCATTCTGATTACATCCATGTGTAGTCCTGTTATCTGATCCAACTTACAGTTTCTCTGGCTTGATTGTCCAGAACCATGATCCAAGGGTAGATATTTAGAACTCTGGAAAGTTTCTTTTCATACAAGTTTATAGATTTCCTTGGAGGCCAAGGACATGGGAAATGCAGACTACGTCCAAGCTCACTTTATCACCAAAGGTTTTCTATGAAGTACACACGTTCATAAACAAGATTTGGCTGAACTCTTGACTGACAGGCTAGAGCTGCTGTTTGATATCAGTGTATCCAGTTTCCTGCTGATAAACCTGAGCTCTAATGTGCTCCTTTGAAACATCGATATAGATGTGCTTTCACAAATTTTTGTTTTATTTTATCTTTAAAGTTTTCTCTTATTTAATTTCTCACCTTGCCTCTACTGCACAACATTTTAGGCAACAATATACACGAACCACCAAGCTTTGGCTGCTATTTAGGTCTTCTTATACCATCCCTAGAAGGGATTTTTTTATCATACTTTCTGGGTAGAATGTTCAGTTTTAAATAGCTAAATGTAACCCGTGTATTTTTGTGAATCTGTAAAGATGTAAGTAGAAATTTGTATTAAAAACAACCAAAACCAAACCAAACCAAAAACAAAAACAAAAAACAAACAAAAAGCAAAAAAAAAAAAAAGAAAAAACAAAAAACCAAACAAAGAAACAAACCAGAAAAAATAGAGGATTGGTGAGTGGAAGAATTTGCTTGTAAAAGGCTTTTTATATTCCTGGATGGAAGCATAGTTGAAAGGATGAAATTGCAGAGCTGTTTAGAGGACCATTTTAAGTTATGCTTCACTGGCATATGGAGGACTGGCTTTCTGAGGGTGTCTACTGATATGCCATACTTAGGAAATGGTCAAGGGTGAGGAAGGTCAAGGTTGTGTACCTGGTCTTTCAGGCTTATACATCAATGAAATAGGAAGTAAGAGCACCAGAAACTGAGGGTGAATATGAACAAGGAGTGGTGGAATTGTAGAAACATACTTTTGTGCCAGTCACCCTTATCTCTCATAATTTCGAGCTGTAAACTTCTTGTTACTCTCTTTGTAGGAAAGAGAATGGATGTGAGCATGGAACTCAGAGTGATTGCTGAGAAAGATTTGAAGACATCAAGTCATAGCCTGCACACATCTCAGATTCAGGAAACTTCTCTATTTGAAAAAGTTGTACAGTTACATGAAAATTATTTGATATCTGGGAGATTGAAGACTACAGGCTTCCTAAAAACACATGACATCAATGTATTATTTAGGAAGCAGTGCATTCCCTAGAGCACCCACCAGCCAACTTCCTAATTCGACTGAAAAATGCTGTGAAGGAATACCCCAGCCTTTCACCTTAGGAACTAACTCCTTGCCAAATGTGGATTTTCTAAGCTGCTTTCAGCTTGAGTTGTTGCAATCATATCTAACTAGCCTTTTGATATTTTCTTCTGTAAGGCTGCCTTGTGAATCCTCTTTGTACCACATAAATTGCTAGTGTGAGGGGTTAGCACTCACATACACTATTCTCTTCCTTGCCACCTCATCTGAACTCTGCCATTTCAATGGGCTGCCAGCAGCAGAAAGTTTCTGATCAAACTGAAAATCCTTGCATTTAAGTGCAGCCTGTTTTGTGAAAGCTGAGGGAATAGTCTGAGGAGTTAATACACCCACTCATCATCTAATCTTGACATTGGCTCATACAAAAGTACAAGTGAATAACACTGCATCGTTTTCTGCTAGTTTCTGGAGTTTTTGAGATCCTGGGTCTTGGGATTTGCTTTGAAACTCTGGCTGTCACTAGCATACTTTTGTAATTACTGTACATATTATTGATTTTGAAAGATTCATATTCTCTGCTTTTTCTATTGATGGGTAAGGGGTGATTTTATTGAAGGCATAACAAGTACCTCAAGCCGCTGAAAAAATATGAAAATTATACAACCACGGGTACTGTAAGTCTACTGGGTCCTCTGCAACAAAGTTGTAGACAGTCAAAGCTGGTAGAGAGGGAATTTTCCTTCCAGCCTGTGAAGGTAATGAGAAAATCAGCTAATGATTTCAGGCAATTCTTGGAAGCCTTGGAGTTTCTAACTGTAGAAATATTATGAAAGATACACTGATTCTTCTTCCTTTTGCTTGCCTGATTTTTAACTTGATGAGCCCAAAATATGTTCAGCGTAATGAAATTCTGTCCCTGGAACATACATTGTACAATTCAAAGTCAAAATTGCTAACAATAGTGTAGAAATGAGGTGTTCAGTCTAGCTGCCTGTAAGCTTAATTTCATTTCACAAGTGATTACTGTTAGTCTACTCTCTCGTTTCTGAGACAGAAATAGTCACCCATTCATTTGGTGTATAATAATAAGCAAAGTCTGTATTTGATGTTATTCAGAACTTGCTTTGAACTGCTAAATGGTCAACAGTTACCATGCAACTGAAAGGCGATAACTTCCCTGTCATTCCTGCTATAAAGGAAGATAAATTCTTTGATTTTAACTTAGTGATGCTGCTTGTGAAACATTCAGCTAAAGGTGTGAGCTATGAAATTCCCTTCCCTGCTGAGGACAAAGAGTCAACAAAGGCTGCAACCATGCAGCCTCTTTCAATACTGTGTGAAACAAAGCCTGTCTGCCTCTGTCAGGAGGATGTGTTCAGCAGTCAAAAGAGGTTAAAACAGGAGAGTTCACCTCATCTTCGGTAGTCTTTCCAGTGGAGCTTTGCATCATGCCATGATGCAGTAAGAGAACAGCAACATGAGAAAAAATATATCTGAAGAGAAGCCATGTCTTCAGGCAAGCTCACTGCCAAGAAATGAAAGCAGGCATGTGCAGTTTGTAAAGGTCCAGAGGGCCCCTTTTGATGAATGAAAAATGGGCAACATCAAAAGCAGATTCTTGGAAATTATGGAACACATGACGCAGGTTCCTGCATTTTGGAGATTTCACGATATTCAAGAGATATTTTGTATAAAAAGTGAGTTGATGCTGAATTCATAACTCACCAGTGATGAGCTATGTTCTACTGTGCAAATCTACTGAAGATAGGCCCTCAGGTAACCATCAAATTTGCTCCCTGGCAGATCACAGGGTTAGAGAATGTTTTGCGTTAGAAGTGACCTTCAAAGACCATCTAGTCCAACATCCCTGCTGTGCAGGGACACCTTTCATCACACCAGGTTTCTCCAAGCACCATCCAACCCGACCCTGAACACTTCCAGGGAGGGGGTATCCACAACTTCTCTGGGCAACCTGTGCCAGTGTCTCACCACTGTCATCTTAAAAAAATTCTTCCTAATATCTGAACTAAATGTACCCTCTTTCAGTTGAAAGCCATGATCCTTGTCAAAAGTCTTCCTCCATGTGTTCTGTAAGGCCCCTTACATACTGAAAGACAGAAATAAGGTGTCCCCCAAGCTTTCTGTTCTCCAGACTGAACAACCCCAACTCTCCCAGCCTGTCTTCATAGGACAGGTGCTCCAGCCCTCTGATCATCTTTGTGGGTCCCCTCTGGATTCACCGAATCAGCTGGATTCACATGCCCATCGTGTTTTGGGGACCCCAAAGCTGGACACCATACTCCAGGTGGGGTCTCACAAGAGCACAGGGGGAAAATAATCTCTCTTGATCTTCTTCCCATGCATCTTTTTATGTATCCCAGGATACGACTGGCTTTCTGGGCTGCAAGCACCTGTTGCCAGCTCATACCAGCAACATTAACAATAGATGAGGTGCCGTGAAGCTCTGATCCATTTTTCTGAGCTCAGATATATTTTTTTTTCTGAGCTCAGGTCATATTCCATGAAATTACTTTTTTTGGTATTTTCTTTTCTCCACTCCTTCAAATCTTGCTTGCTTTCTACCTCTGCTTTTTCCTCTTGATACATCACCTCTTCAACAACCTGGTCTCTTTGAAAAAAAAAAATGGGGTCTCATTTCCTCTGCTTCTAAGGTGTAGCAGTGTTTTCTAGAGCTAAAAGTGAAGTATTTTCCTGCAGTGGAAAGCTGACAGATACAAGCAGACCAAACTACAGATATAGATGGGTACAGCTGTTGCTCACCCTAGTGGCTTGATGAGCTATCCTAGATGATACCTTGGGACTTATGTATAGCTGGGGGAGGTTGGCAAGTAAATTACTTAATCACAATGATGCCATCCTTCTACCTATGCTTTATGTCCTTTGTCTCATCGAGGATATGGGGAAAAGAAGGTGGACCTGTGACTAGAGATCACCACAAATTGTGCCATAGAGGTTAAAGGTCACCACTGTAATGCAAAAAGGCAGTCTCTCTGAAACTGTAGTTTCAGCTGTGTTCTGGACTTGATGGCTGGGTAATAGTGACAATGAAATTCCCTGGGAGTTCATCCCTATATTCTTGAGACCTACTGGAAGATGCTCAGTCACCTGTCAACCACTGAACAAGGAGGGAAACTCAGGTCATCTAGCAAAGTCACACAGGACTAAGGAGGTAAGGCATGCAGGAGGGCCTAGCAGGGAGCCTTCAGCTTTTGAAGTGCTAATGAAAAGCCAAGTCAATCCCAGCTGTCCACAGGTACATATGCCTTGCCTCACACAAAGCTTCTCATCCTTTTCTTTGGAGTGTACTAGGTAGGACTTAGAAACAGTGTTTGAAAAGTCCCCAGGATACAGTGACTGCCTCCAAGGGAGTGTCTCAGAGTCAGAGGAATTCACCTACTTATTCTCTCTTTTCTGCAGAAAAAAAATAAATTAAAACTAAATTAAAAAGCAGGGGAAAGTATTCTATAAACATCAAATAAAGTGTCTCTGAAAGGCAGTGTATGAATATGAAAAAAAAAAAAAAAAAAAAAAAAAAAGAACACAAAAGAACTTCACCTCCAGTGAAGGAGGGTCAGAAGGCTTTCTCTCTCTCTATGCTAGCAGAGCAGAAAGAACTGGCAGTGGGGCAGTGGGTCCTTCCAGGGCAACACCACTGATGGTGAAGAAATGCAATTACTACTCAGTGTTTATTACAGACCTAATCTTCTTTCCTCCGAGGTATGTCAACACTGCAAAATGACAAGGGGAATTACTGGAAGCTACGCGGTTTTATTAAAGTATTTCTCCCAACTTAATACACTCTGTTTTTTTAGAAGCAGATGACTGTCTGAGGACAGAGTTCTCCACTTTGCACACACAGATGCACTGGCATTCACAAGTGTGAAGTTCATTTGCACGGGTTAGATGGCAACATTCACACTTCTAGTGATTAAATCACAGCTGTAAACCCCCTACAATTCTAATGCACAATTATAGAGACAAGAGCAGTCCCAGGCATCTCCATGTTCATTTCATCCTTTTATTGATTCCTTTGCACCTAAAAAGTCACATTTCAGGAGATGTTCTTTATTTAAAACAGTATGACAGAGTTCAGAAGCTGGAATGTGCTGCAGAGCCGGGACTGATAGATAGCTTGTTTTTTATTTTCTCCACAGGAAAGAGTAATGTGTAACTTCTCAGCAGAGTAACTGTCAAAAAGAAAGGGGATAGAATAAAAGGTGTATTTTGGCTCATGTCAAGATAAAACTAAACCCCCCTAAAAAAAAATCTTCCTTGCAGTTTTGTCCTTGTAACTCTGAAACTGCATTTATATCAAGATTTCTTGTCCAAACAAGAAATTTGCCTTAGACACTCATTGGAGATATTAAAACAATCCAAACTGTCCAAGACGTTAAGTGTGTTGCTTTCTAGTATTTTGGTTTGAACAGATTTCTAATTAAGACTGTAAAAAAAAAATCCTGTTAAGAAATAACTATCATCAGAGTGCTGATGCAAGCATAGGGATAAATGGTTAATTGGGAAAAAACTTCATTACACTTTTACATCTTGCAAACTACATTTCACAGATACATGTATGGCAATCTTAGCACTCGTGGGCAATGTCTAGAGGGGAACTCTGAAGTAATAGGAACTTGACCCCGTTGCTTTTGTTTGCTAAAAATGTTTAATAACTGCTCATAAATATTCTGCTAGCATTGGAAGTAGTGATTTCTTTCTAATTAAAATCTCCTAAAAAAGTGATGTGACAGGATTCTCTGAAAGAAAGGGAAGAAAAAAAAAAAAAAGAACTGGCAAATTAATTAACTAAACTAGAAGGTCAGTTTTAAAATCCTGCTGCAGACTAATTAAATCCTAGACACTGACATTTTTGGCTAAAAATTGCAACCATAGTGATTAGTGTTGCAGGAAATTTCCATATGCCATTGTGGCAAATGAATGAGAGTATTTCATAATTGTTCCTGTAGGACTTCTTGCAAATAGCTGGGAGGGACATGATCCTATTGTAGGAAATATGCAAAGGCATCGCAGCACTTTCATTCCAGTAACAGTCGCTCCCCAGGTCAGTTGTGTGAAGGAGGGAGAAGTTAGGAATATTATAAATTATTAGTGTTATAGCAGTGTCTCTTATTTTTGCTTAACACTTCTATAAATATTGCTGTGTAAAGGAACAGCTAATGCTTAAATAAATAGGGCAAGCTATTAGTCAAAAGGTTGTGGATAAATACATGCTGAATATGCAATTATAAATCACCACAGTGAACAATTTTATATGATAAAACAAGGTGCTACTAATGATTTTATTTGCATATTTATAAGTTATCAATGCAGAGTGATTTTTAAAATTTCTTTTAATCATTATCTTTTCCAGGACTGCTAAGGATCTGATAAATGTCAGGCAGTAAAATTAAAATGTCAGCATATGACATAAGGGTCAAGTAGACTTAATAAACCTGAACTACTACATTCCACATTTATTTCCAGATTTTCTTTTTCTACTGGAAAATGTGGTAAAATGTGAAATGTGTTTGTACAGTCCACGTGCCTTTTGGATACAATAGATTGAGTTACTCAGACCTTGCTCTTTTCAGAACATTGAGCAAGCTTTGCTCAAAGGGAGAAAGATTACACCCATCTTGAGGGGCACGGATACAAAATGATGATTTGGGTAGCTTTTTCTTTAATAAGTCTGTCTCTTCAAAGAAAATTAAAATGTCAGAATAAGAAAATTACCAATTTACCCAATAATTAAAATGAGTAAAAGATAAATGAGTGATTCAGATGAGAAGCAAAAAGAGATAGAGCTGCCATGCTGAAGGATCAATCTGAAGGACTGGACAGCCTGGGCTGACAGACATTGCATATGTGCCTGAAATGGTGTTCTCAGATGGGTCAGCTTCATCCTCTTGTTCCAGGGTACTGCTTGTTCCTATTGTGTCCCTCTTTTATTCTGCACAAAAGCGTTATGATTAGTACTTGGAAAAATAGTTGACAGACTCCTCTGTGGTCAGCTAAACTGCAAAATGCTCAGCAGTGCTGCACGGTGTGAGTGGGGAGAGAAACTTTCAGCATGTCTGTAAGCCCTGCTGGCCTAATGTCCTCAAGTCTCTGCAGTTAGTCTGCAGTTTCTTCTTTCAAAGACTAATGTGATGGTCTGGGACTGACTGCAGCAATCAAAGAGCATTCAGGTGCATGTAGAGAATGATTTTCCAGTTGATGTGTTCTTTCAGGTGGACTCATTCAGTAAAATGACATTTCACATGTCTCTTGGAAAAAGTCAGTATTTTTTACTGTATTGCTGGTGGACAATTTGTCTTTCAAGATATTGTTTCAAGCTCTATGCAGACTCAAGTCCTCTCATAGTAAAATTCAGCATGAGACTGAAAAGTATATAACCTGGTCTCATAATGAGAGAACTTCAGACATGCATGGTCTTATAGAATTAGTCACCTGTATGGTGACCAGTGGGTAAAGATGTTCCAAATCCTGGATGCCCCCAAGTTTTGCACAGGAACTTGAAGTCTTGGAGGATTCACACGAAGTTCTCTCCATAAGGTTGTCCAGACCATAGACCAGGAGCTACATCAACATTCTTCGTGCTCAGACAATCTCCACTGAACCTGAGTGGCTTGGCTTTGGGGATGCTCCTGATAAAGTGATGGGCTTCCTTCTCCTTGCAGAAATGTAGTTCAGGGTAGAAAAAAAAATTGTGTTCTAGTGCTAAATACAGTACAAACATACCTCTAAATAGAAATAAAGATAAAAACTTCTGAACAATATGACAGGCCTGGGAAGATTTTTTAAAATAAGAGTACCTGTTTTTCTGAACGCCCTATTGTTGGTTTTCCCCTGGGACAACTTATTTCAGCAATGACCTCCCCCACCACCCATGAGACACATGTTCATGCCATCCTCTGCTAGGTCAGTGGGACATTATCCTTCTACAAAGGAAAAGATGCACTAAGCTGTAAGGAAATTTCAAGTGTTTTGCTGTTATGGCACTATCATGAGCTACTAATCACAATAAATCACTCAGCCTCACAATAAGGCCATCATTTTTTTTATATATCAGCAAGTTAACAACTTCACCCCCTCCAGCCTCTTTGAACTGGCAGAGGTGGGGGCTATGCTTCCCCTATGCTTATGCCCTGAAATGCATTTCTTCAAGGATTTCAAAACCTCAGCTTGCAGTCCTCAGGGGTACAGGAGTCCTGTATTCAGGACCACACTTGTCCTAACAGGCATTTATCGTGGCAAATATTGCAGTGAACTTCATTTAGCTCTCTGTGTAGATGTGGTCACTGGAATGCATTTGTGTCAGACATTTAGGAATACTTGATTAGGGCACAGAGCTAGGAACTTTTTTACAGATCTTCTGTACAACACCAGGATAGATGCCTCGTATCTCTGGGATTTATTTCCTCTGCCCTAAATGGCAGTACTGATGCTAGGCCATCTTGACATCATACTCAGAATGTGTATGACGAGGGTACCTATACTGTTTTTACAGGCTTTTAAGTTTGGGAGGAGAAGGGGGGAAGATCATAGAAGGACCTGATTAAGCACAATTTCTTCTAGTGCAGCTTTCAGAGCCCTGCAGTGTATTTTCACAAATGTCCCTCTTGTATAAAACTGTCCAAAGATATTTGCAACACAAGTGTGTATGTAATGCAGGCATGGTGGCATAGTTTCTGGATTTCAGATGCATATTTAAAATTGAAACAGCCTTTCGATATCTTCAAATAGCAGCAGGGTGCTGGATAATCTATACTGTGCCTCATGCAGGCAGGCATATAATCCAGCACCCTGAAGCTGTGCATGCCACACACTGAGTACTAAGAAGTTACTTGTGCTCATAGCATGTTTGGGAGTAGAGTGGAGCCTGGTAAACTCACCGAGAAACCATGCTTTTCTTTAGACAGACTTCATTCTCTCTGAAGGCTTTGGCACAGATGAAGCTGAGCTAATCATCAAGAAACCATCTAATCTATATCATTACTTAGGTTTTCGTGTTAGGTATTGTGACAGATTTTCCCCCCTGTCCTCAGGAGGAGAAAACAGTGGTTGGTGCTCTCTGGTGAGACTGGAGCCATTTATGTCAGGCTGAGTTTTCCAAGTTAGTATTCAGGAGTCATACGCAGTCGGTGAACGGAGAGACAGCCTCAAAAAGGTGTTGAGAAGGGCCTGGCACAACAGGGGGCTTGCATCATGTTCCTCTCAGCTGATTGTCAAACAAAGGTAGAGCCATCCATTACTGAAAAATATTAATTTGTAGAGAAATATAAAAATAAAGTGGCTACTTAGGGCACTAACTACTACAGGCAGAGAAATAATACGATAAATCACTGAAATGAGGAAATGCGGCAAGAGGCACTGAAAACCAAGAGATATTTTGTCACTAAATTGCAGCATTAATAGTGTTTTGAAGCCTCACATTTAAATTGCCTATTTCTGACACTCAAAATGCACATTAGGAAAATGATGCCTATTTTATAGTTACTCATTAAAAGGAAAGAAATAAATAAGATGGAGTTTTAAACTATAAATCTCTTTCATAACAAACACCAATCAGAAAGTGTGGAGCAGACAAATAAATGGATAGTGAAAGAATGATTTCTAAAATGCTTTTGTAATCTGGTGTATAAATGAGCAACTGTCTCTTCTGATCTCGAATGAGTCATTTTTAGAAGATAAGACTATGATCCTGAATGTGGGAGATATTCATATGTGACTTCATAATGAAGAAGAACTAGAAATAATGAAAAGGTTATTTCTTCTCCCTTGCAGTAATTCAGGCATTGTCCAATTATACTATTTGTCTCTTCTTTACACGATAGCAATTCTACATATACTCCCCCACCTACAGATACATCATCTTTTTCCAACTAACAAGGCATAACTTCAGTTTACCTCGTATAGCCTGTATGACAAATTCAAGGGAAGAATCGAAAGAACTTACAAACCACTGTGGCATTTAGTCTTACTGGAAAGGTCTTTCATGATCACCTATGTAACTGTTAATGGCTGCTCAGTAGCCTGCTGCTGATTGACTATTTACATAGCACCTACATTTATCTAATCTTTATTTATTTTTTAAAGACTGCAAAGTTACAGCTCATTTGCAGTGCTTCAGGATTTGAGTATTAAACAAAAATGCAAATACAGCAGTAAGCCCTTAATGAGATGTACCCAGCTCATTCTTTTCAGCATTAACTCCATTCTTTATCTTGTTTGAGCATCCACAGTATAAACCATTCATCAGATCCAAAACTTAATTTTATTGTATCATGAGCCACTGCCATATATTTACGAGTTTAAATTCAAAATTTATCCACTATAAGAATAATAATGATATTTCAAACTGGCATTTATAGTCCATAGGAAAATAGCTCAAATACTGTAACAAACCAACTTTTCTTCTGCACCTTGGAGATTTACCAAGCCAAAATACAATTATAAACACTTTTGGCTTGGTGGTACTTGACAGCTACTTTGCGCAGTCTTGGAAGATGATGAAGTCACAATGTAAAGGAAATTCTAGTTCCATGCACCTGTGGCTTTAAAGGAAGACCTTCTTGAGGCAATTTAGGTGACCGTAGGGAAATTCCTATCTTTGGAAGTGTCTGAGCATTCACATTTTAGCTCCTCATTTTAATCCTCTGAAGCAAATTGTATAAACCAAACTTCTGCCTCCAAGAAAAGGAAACACAGTTCTCCTTATACGGCAGTGTGGACAAAACACTAGGTCCAGGCTCCCAGATTGCTTGTGGTTCTGTGAAAAAGACCTGTGTCTCACCCCTGGTGCTCTGCTTAGCTTCCAAGTGTGCAACATCCCTTCCCCAGAGCTCTCAGAAACCTCCTTGACCTTCCTCACTTTTTAGCTGGATTGCCAAAGGTAAGAATTGAGGATGAAAGGGAGCACAGCTTCCTCGCTATTCAGTGATAATATTTATGTTGTCTCTCCTAAAACGGTAACTGTCCTGGAGGGAGCAACCTGTGGTTCTGGTCACCTTTAAATATGACTTTTTGGTATTGCTATGGGTCATATTATCTCCCCAGCCCTCCCAACAGTACCCATCTTTTTTCATTCCCTAGAGAGCTATGTGAGAGTAGTGAATGGCACCCATAAGTTTGCTTGCTGCCACTGCTGCAGAGTGAGCCATACCCAGAAGGGTGATGACAACTTTTCTGTGTGCCTTTCTCAGCATTTTCTCTATGATGATGTGGTCTGCATCAAGGACCATCAATCTCTCCACCAGCCCTGGGACATCAGGTCTGTCTCTGACCATCTTCATACTCCTTATTCTGCTGCTTTTTTCCCCTAAAATCAAAAATTAAAACCAAACTTCAGACCCCCAAAATATCTGTGTTTTACAAAAGTTTTTATTGAAGCAATGACACAAGTTAAGCTTCCATGCCAAAGTCAGCTCCACTGTGATCTACAGAAAATGTGGCAATGCTCATCAGGGTTCAATTTTATCCTTAATTTTTTAAAAAAAGGCCATCCCCTTTCCTCCTGTTCCCCCTATGCCATCTGCTTTAACTCACAGGTTTGTACACAGCTTTGCAGTTTTGATGAACAGGATACACAATGCAGGATGCATATTGCTCTACATACCTCATAGTAAATTTCAAAGGCTATAAGGCTCTATAGTTTTGCAGCTTTAAAACATTACTGAATTCTATGCTCAAGTTGGCTTTCTTTGTTAATAGGTTCATTTGGGCAGCAGAGGCCAAAACTTTGCCACTGTGACAACTTTTATATCATCTTTGGTATCTTGCTTGGTCAAGAACAAGGTTTTGCAGTATCAGGTTGTTGGTCTTAAAATCCTCATGGCAAAGACTTCATCAATACATCAACTATAAAGGTGAAAATATAATATATATGGTAATATAAGAATACAATAAATATTGTAACATAAGTAATACAATAAAGATGGTAATATAATACAATTCTGAGCTTTTTAATCTTCTACAAGTGCTACAATATTTCTGAATTTTCACAGTGGAAAATTTTCGAAGTGGCTTGTCTTTATTGTTAGCTCATTTGCACTAAAGAATTATCAGCTTCACAAACTTCTTTGTAGCTCCCAGTGGAACAAGTGCAATTATAAAGTTGTGCCAATTTGGCTTCTTAGCAGAAGGTATCTATTGGAAGAAAACAAATCTCTACATTAGATTCCATCATGAACAAACAAATCGTTTTAATTGGCTGCGTAATGAGATGGCCTTTTGTAAAGTACATACTTGGAAAGTTCACTGTTAAAGTGGATCTGAAGTTCTGCACAGGATAATTGTAGAAGCAAAACTAATTGTATGAAGCACAGCACAGCTATGTTTCTGCTTTTGAAATGTAGGTAATTCATGTATTGCTTTATATTATCTGTTAGCTAATTTAAATAATTTAACAGGCTATGAAATCCCACTATTTTACAACATTATATACTTAGGGTTTACTTCTTTAAGAGAAAACAGTGCAGTGTTACAGAAGTTGGAGGTCAGTTTCATTTTAAACAAATGTTATTTTTCGCTGATTCTTAAAGCATAACTGATTTTAAACAGGTAACTTCATATTTTCTAAGACATTATGTTTACATTTCTTATCTTTATCACAACCTTCTCTTTCTGTAGATGACTTTTCTAATTGTGCAAACCACTACCTTTCTGGCACTGGGGTCGAGGCAGCTCTTACCTTGGAGATTAGAGCATCCATCCCCACAGTTATTTCATAACTCTTTGTAAAATCTTTCTTATTTCTACATGGTGCTCATGGCAACATCCAGCCCACAACACAGCACAACCCGGCAGATGTGGCAAGGCACCCACAATGGCAAATTCCCTGGCTATTCCCAAGGTCAAAGACATGAAGCCCTGATTCCTAAAGACACTTATGCACACATATTTAGGAGCACATGAATGGTCCCATTAACACCAGAGGAGGTGTATACTTAAAGCTTAGTTCAGAAGCATGTGCTGTTCAAGTTTGGGTTTTCAGCTGTAGCCTAAGTTAATGTCAACAAGGAACTGTTATTTTTTGTTAATATTTTAGTATCATGTCAGAAATAGGAATGGTTACTTGATACTGTTGCAGGAACTGGCTTGCAGAAAAAACAAAACAACACAACAAAACCCAAAAACTAACAAAAACAAAAAAACCAACCACTAGCACAACCTGCATTAGTTAGTGCCTTTTTAGTAGAAAAGTCAAATATTAGAAGGGCCATAGAAATGAGCCTTTTTGGCAGCACACTGCTGGGTCAGCCTGGATGCTGCCATTGCCATACTCGGCTCTGCTTGGAGTCTGGGGTAGAGGAGGAGGGCAGAGGGGTGGCTCCTGTGAGAAGCTGCTGGAAGCTCTCCCAGCTCCAGTTCTGACCCCAACCTCTGGCTGAGGCCGAGCAGATAAGCAAAGGTGGATGTGCATCTGTGAGTAACTTATTCACCAAGGGGAAAAAAAAAACCTGCGGGGCAGTAGTAAGAGGGATGAGGTGAGAGCAATGCCTGATCAAGAGGTACCAAGTCAGTGAGAGAGGCTGGGGAGGAGGTGCCTGAGCACAGCCCATGGTGAGGCAGCAGGCTGTCCCCCTGCAATCCATGAAGGTGTGGTAGAGCAGTTGTGGACCTGCAGCCTGTGAAGGACCTTGGTGTAGCATATATGGACCTGCAGCCATGGAGGGACCAGCACCTGGGGAGGTGACTGTGCCTGAATCCTGGGCTCTGTGGGCAGCCCGTGCTGGAGCAGTCTTCTCCTGAAGGACTGCACCTGGAGTGAGGGACTCGTGTCAGAGGGGTTCCTGGAGGACTCTCTCATGTAGGAGAAGTCCTATGATGGAGTAAGGGAAGGCCATGAGGAGTTCTTCCCCTGAGGAGGAAGGAGAGACGGAAAACAACTTATGATGAATGAACCTGAAACCCCATTTCACATCTCCCTGAGCTTCTGGGAGGAGGAGGTAGAGAAACCAGGAGTGAAGTAATCTGGGCCAGGGAAGAAAGCAGAGATGGAGTTAAGTATTTAAGCTCTGTGGTTTTTTGTTTTCTCTTTCTCCTGATTTGATTTGTGGTAAATGAAATTCAATTTTTCCCTAAATTGAGTCTGGTTTGCCCAGGACCATAATAGGTGAGTTAAATCCTCTTTGTGCTTGTCTCTATTCACAAGCTTTAAGTTGGATTTTCTTCTCTCTATCCCACTGAGACATGGGGGTGGGAAGGGTATGATCAGACATCTGGTTACCAGCTAAGCCTAAACCTCAGCAGACTGGTACCTCAGGTGCATTTATTTTGGGGGCTGGGGGTGAAGTCAGTGTTTCCATTGCAGTGTCTGTCAGAAGCACTGTGTTCAGCAACATTAAATATCACTCCCTTTTATTTTAAAAGTACCTGTTCCCGTGGTAACTAAATGTAATACCCATTGTCATACTTAGTATTCCTCAGATGCTTGCCTTGACTTCACCTCTCCAAGCATGCGAGGTCCATTCCTCTCCTTTGTATCCACCACACATTTCACAGTCTTTGCAAAACCTCAGCTAAGCTTCTTGATTGACAAATGCATCCAATTTCCTTCCAGTAGATGTTAGATACACATATGAAGTTTGCATTTAAACTGAAAGATTGGTTGAACCACACTAATATCGAGTTGCCGTACTGCTGCCAAAGATGAGGCTGTGCCCTGCCTGATGATGGCACAGAGCTGTCTGGGCCACCAAGACACTTCTTGACCTCAAAATTTCCCAATGCAGCATCAGTCCATCTTGCAGACCCAGTGCTTCAGAAGAGGCAGAAATCTAGGAATTGGTATCCCAGTCTCGGTTTTGGATGAAATTACTTCTACAGGGCATTTGGACATGTTGTCATGAATTAGATATGTTTGAATTATTTACAGAATATGCTAGCTTCAAAGAAACTAATTAGAGTACAGTAGCATGTTTTAGAACCTAAAAAAGCAAGCTCTGCTCCTGTAAGTAATTACTGCTATAATGAACAAACTCATGAGATTGAAATGAATAAACAGATTCTGTGAGATCAGGGCACATATTTTCAAGTCTAAGGAGTTTGTAGGTGTAATATCTATTCAATGCTACACATATTTGTGGTAAAAGTAATAACAACACTAAAACTTTATAGTGCAATATAGTCTATTCAACATCAAAGAGGCAAGTATCCTTTTTCATATGGATTAATGAAAAAATAGTATTTACTCACCTACAATGGAATTCAAATATTTGCTGAAAATACTTTATTTGAATTTTACATAAGAATGGATCATAGCCTCTGTGCTGCTGTCTCACCTGTTATCTCAAGTTCTTTGTCTTCATTTCAGCAGTCAAAAACTCCACTATAAACCTCAAGGACTTCCATATACCATAGTACAATTTATAACACCTTCAGTTATCAAAAGAAGTGTCCTTATAATAATGACATCCAAACATTCATACATATTTCTGCACCATAAATTCCATATGAAATTCACTCAGTTTTAAAGTCAATTCAAGATTCTTTTATCAAGAGTAGAGATTCAGCCTGGTAGCTTCAAGTTAAACTGTGTTATTTCTGTACTCTATGTGTCTTCGCTGACTATAAAAATTGTAGAATAAGAACTTAACTGGAAATTCTCTAGGGAAGTGTTTGAGACAAAATTCAGTATGTTGATGTGTAGCTATATTGCACTACTCTGGTGACAGAAAGAAAAATATGTTTTTTTCAGTAAGCTGAATGCATATCTCTCAAAAGTCTCAGAGAGAAAGGTTATTTATAACACTGAGCTGCCATTTTTGGATAGGGTTTTTTTCTTTTAACACACACCAATAATAAGGACTACAGGAAGTAAATCAGATCCTATAATGACTATTTTACTTTTTTCATTCCTGTCCGTGTTTCAGAAGGATGAAATTTGGACCAGTTCTGGTCATTAAAAAAACGTGGTTCTAAACACAGTTCTGTAAATATAGCCATATTGCTGATCAAAACCCCTCATCCATGGACATGTGTAAACCTGTTTACTTACTGCTGTTCTTAAATCCCTGCAGGGTGAAAAAGAAATGAAAGATGTCACAGTTTACTCCTTTTATTTGTAGCATCTCTGCCCTGTACTTCAGCCCTTCAGTTATGGTTTTACTGTGCAGTCTTTACTAAGTACAGGTAATAGCAGCCTACCTTATATGCTCCCAATCAAAGTCAAAGGACCTTCTGTGGGTCTGGGATATTCTGTTATGAAACCCCAACATTATTAGTTTTTCTTTCCTTTTGACAACAGAAGTAGAAACGTGTCAGTGAGAGAAACTCTTCAATTATCTGGATTCTTTTGTAAAGCAGATCTGAGGTTTTTGAACCTTATCCTAGTTTTAACAGAGTTTGCTACAAAAAGGGAAGTGGCTTGGCTGTTGCCAAATCTGCCAGATCCAACTTAAACACCCCTTCCATCTCACCAGGTTTGTCTAGATGAAGATCTATTCATTTGCAAATGTTTGCTAACCCTTTCTAGCCTGGGTGAAAATTCAGGTGCTCTTAAGCAAATACTGATCTGGCACGGATGAAACTTTCCAGAAGTCTGTGGCCACAGTGCACTGCTGTGGGGGCACGAGGTATTACTGCTGGGCAGCTTCTTGTGCCTGTGCTGCTGTAAGCATCATGACAGTGGATTTTTCCCAAGGTATCACCAAATGCTTTTCAAACTAAGACAGCAGATACTGTGCAGAGGCAGATGAGGAGCGCGGGTTTCCACCGCGAGGTACTCAACCAACAAAAAAGTCTTGGTGTTCTGGTTGTTTGATTAGCCTACCAAAATCCATAGACCTTGACAAGGGCTTTCTTTGAAGTAGAAATGCAAGACTACACCTGAGCTAAATATTTGGGAAAGGAAAGCCCTCAAAGAACGTGCGTGCACACACGTGCAGCTGGGGAGGGGATACAGGAAAAGCACACATGATGCTCTGTCTTGCAATATGCATGATCCTCAGGAATTTGTTTAGGCACCACTCATGCAAAGCCAAACTCTGAGTTTCATGAATGTTGTATTCAAAGCCTGCAAGTATTCAGCTTGTAGAAACTGTGAATGTTGAGCTGAAGGTCAGTTTCCATGTTTTACTGTGAGTTTCTGGTCTTTCTCTTGAAAAAGTGTCCTAGTTATTAATTCTTGTCACAAGTACTTGTTCCTAAATGTTAGAGAATGTTTATAGTCTCCGTCCACTACCGTTGCCCTTAGGATACAGTATATAGAAACAGGCTTTGTGAGGATGGTGTAACATGTTTTTTCCTCTTTATGAAGAATCTCACTGATTTGAGTGGGAAGGTGTCTGACATTGCCATGCAGAAACCCTCCTGCCAAAGAGAAAATCGCTTTCTGGCTACAGAATTCAGAGGAAAAGGGAGAAATGGATCCATGGAGGATCGAAGAAAGGGGGAGAGAAAAGACAGCCCTGAGACAGATATCCTTCTTTTCCATTTTGAAAGCCACACTTGTTTTTTGGAATCCAGTCAGTTACGCAGTGGGACGTTCTTTTTACCAGCGTTTACCTAATTTTTAAATACAACTTTCATCATGTGTTGCAGATCATACAATATTCATAAACACAAGTGTCTGCCTTGCTTCTCCTCTAACCTAACCTTCAAGCTGCTGAAGTGGAAATTGTGTTTTCTTCTTTTTGGTGTCTGTAACTTGGTATAACGTTTGCAAATATTGCTTGCTGGATTTGCTGAGGTACGAAAGACTGGTTCTGCAGTTCATACCTTCACTGTAGAACGGGAGGAATGGGATAAACAAAATCCCCTCTGATAGCAATGACTGTCAGTCAAACATGAAACATCCCCTATTTTGGAATAGGTGGATGGTTTCTTTGAATCCTTGCTGAGAAAAAAACTTACATGTTTCTAACCCCTTACCTTGAATTAAGTGTTTTTTAAAATGTTGCGACATAAGATTTGTGTTGCTAACTAAGACTTGAAATATCAAACTTCTCTGCTTTGCAAATATATCTGAAAGGTTAACACCTAGTGAAGTATGCAGAATCCTCTTATAAAAAAAGAAATCTATCTATAAAGACTATGGCAAAATTAAGACCTATGTTTCAAATGGTACAGCTTCCACACTGTGGGGGTAGTTTTCCCTAAACTGCAGCCTACAGTTCTCAGCATTAAAAAGCAAGTAGAATAAATTTATCCAGTTTTAATTGCACTATAATACTCTCTCATTAGCAAACAAAGCATCTTCCTTGTCATCACAGGCACAGAAATCATAGCATCTTTTGATGCCCAGAAAGGCTAGAAAACAGTTTTGGTCAAGTCTTTAGAACAGAAAGTGCATATTGTGTTTCTTCCTCTCACAGACCTGGTGATTTTTAATACAATCTTTTCCAAGGGCTGTGAAGCCTGAGGTATTTTCTGGAAGAAAATAGTAACCTTGTCCTTTGGTGACTGTTCAGGCATGTCTGCAGCTTGTGTTGCTGTACCCAAGTTAGCTTGACCTGAGATGCTGGGCAAATCCTTGAAATACCATATATTTACTCTCTGAATTACGAATCCACTGGTGGTGTTTAATTTATATAGGGCTTTTTTTATGTATATATCCTTACATATTTTTTTATACTGATGATATCTGAAAGGCAAGTAATGGTTTGAGTGTGAAGAATGGGACTGAGACTCAGGGAATCTGTGTCCTCCTTCTACCCACTGCCACTCATTTCTCATCTGACTTGAGCAAGTCATTTACATCTCTTTGCATCAGTGTCCCAGTGCACATAAAGAAGATTTTACTGCTACTTAGAATAATTCATTAATAACACTAATATTATTCCTACCTTCACCTGTATTGTTCCATTGGGATACAGACTCTGCCTGTGAGTAACTGGCAGGAGAACCCCTGTTATAATGGGAGCTCTTTAAGAATTAAGTATGCAAGTAGTAAAAGCTGGTTTGCCTAGACTATACTTCTGCACAGGTGGATGTGGCAATGAGACATCTCAGAAAGATGATGATTCTCCAGCTGTCCCTCATCATTCCTCTGCCTCTGCTGCACTTTCACCCTCCCTTCCACTGGTAAGTAGGGAGTCAGCCCCTTCCATTTATAGCAAGTACAGGCTACAGGCACAGAGTGGGAACGTCCCCAGTTTCCATGCTACAACAGTAATGAAGAACCCATTCTCCTGACCCACTATGACCCACTATGGGGATGTGTGCTCTACTCTCCTCATGAGAATGGATAAAACTCTGTGTTTCCTTCGAGTCCTTCCACACCTTTCTGTTTTGGCCCCTTGGCAATTAATGGATGGCTTGAAAGCTTGATGGAAAATGTGGTTCTTTAGCACTGCAGCACTTCTGCATTTAGTACTTTGCAAGTGAGTTGTGAAAATTTGCCCTGGGGACAGGGAAATGCAAATATAAATTAGATGGAGCACTAATAACATTACATTACAGAACAATGCAAACCATTTTGGACACCCCACAGAGAAGAAATCCATGCATTCCTTTCTGAATCATCTTTATGGAAATTTCTGTAAGCGTGCTGTTATTAAAAGAGAGTAGTAATTATTTCCTTCTTTGGTTCATCAGTTGCAGGGAGGGGAGAATGGGCAGGGGGATTAATTTTGTTTTCTTCCCTCTTCTCTTTTTCTTCCACATGCTTATTGGAGAGTTCTTGAACAACAGGAACTAACAACAGCGTGGAAGCCTCCACTGGTAGAAGAGAGCAAGAAAGTTGGGAGTTTTGGTCAACTTTGTCACAGGTGGGGCTCTGTAGGTGGAAGCAGTTAAGAGAATAACAGAAGCAGAAAAAGTTGCAGCTAACAAGGCTTCTCAGGAAGCCAAAGCCATTAAGATATGTTGACATAACACTTGAAGCTTTACAGGGGCCATCATTATGAATTAGATTTAGTATTGATCAGATAGTTCAGCATCGGGGCTGGAGGAAAACTGGACACAGAGCTCTTTACAAAATCGGCACTTCAGATTCTGCCATCTGATTAAACTGGAAGGGCAGAACCTCCTACCTCCTCATCTCCTCAATGACCTCAAATGGTGTGGCTGCTGTCCTCTTCCTGGAGGCAGTCAGAAAGTGGCAGTCGTTTGGAGTTGGTATAATCTTTCAAAATTGCAGCAGTAGTCATAACAAGGATATTTAAAACCTTCCTGTAAGATACAAGTTAAATCCAACAGGGCTGCAAAAGCTAGCAACTCCTTGCTAATGAGGTCTACTGGAGATTTGGCAAGTGTACCATTCAGGATGAAAACTGTCTGGCAGTGTGTTACAAGGGCTACCAGGGAAGAGATCTGGTGATTTAACACACAGGGAGAAAGCAGCTTGTGAGGCTCATTAGATCACTGGGGATTCCAGCCTTATACCTCAAGTTAAATGCCTTCTCTTCTAACATTCACCTTGTGCTATGCAATGCCCACAAATTCCTCTTTTATTCTCTCTCTTTTTTTTTTTTTTTTCCTGTGTTCTCTTGTTCCAGCAGTGCATTTTCATACCTTTCTAGAAGCACCACCAGAGCAGAAAATACCCCAGGTTCTTAAGGAAGCTACAGGTAATTCACTGCAGCTGAAAGATTATTTGTCCAAAATGAAGGTTTTGCTGTTCTCTCTTTCACTTGGCAGCATTTAAATCCCCAAAGAAAATTGCTGCCAGAAGTTTGACAAGCACGCAGGGACCAGGTGCTCCCACCGTGCCAAATCCTGCATGAAATGCAGCTGGCAGGGGGAGGTGATGGTGACCCACCTTGCCCTGCTCCCGTTGCCTGGTGGCCAAATAGCCCACCTGTGGCTTGAGACTGGTTCAGGCTTCCTACTCTGTCCTACTTCCTTGAGTTCAAGCCCCAGATCTCTGTGGCATATGCAGGAGTGTAATGGCACTCTACTTGCTTGCTTTTTCCCTGTGCAAGAAAGCAGCAATGTTGTCCCAGATAGGAGCTCCACTCTGCCCCCCTGCCAAAGGTGTTTCTTGGTGGTTTGCCTTGTCCTACAACTCAGGCTGTAAGTCTTATTGGTTCCATGTCTGACACCCTGCAAAGCATGTTTTGTGGGCCCCAGACGCCACACTGGCTGTGTAGGGGTTGCATGTTGTGTTCACTGTGTTCCCCTGCATGTCCATCCCTCCACAGCTTGCACTTTCCACCTCTTCCCATTCCCAGAGGTGCCACAGGGCATCTCTGACCCTGAGCAGTTGTTCATGGTCCCCTGGGCAGGACTGACACTGGCTTTTCCTTATGCTCCTGCCCTCATCTTCCCAGATTCCTGCCTACAAAAAAATGTCCCATGTTCTAAAATGCTTCACATCCACTGGCAACCAAGAGGCTATGTTTGCTCTTAGGCAGCTGTGAGATGCTGCTGCCTCCCTGAAAGCAGCTGCTGTTAAAACAGAGAAACCCCAGGTGCCATGTCAGCATTTAATGATTAAGTATTAATGAAGTATAACCTCTCTTCTCCTTGACAATGAGGAGAGATGAAGCTCTACAAACAGTGAGGCCCTGCTGGACTTAGCCCTGCTTCTTGGGGATCTTTCCAGGCCCCTGCAGCTGCCTTTCATCCCCTCCTCCAACCTCTGCCTATAGGAGAAAGTGTCTTCCTGGAGTTGCTTCCCATCTCTTGGGGTCTCTGATGCATACAGGAAAGTGGGAGAAGCCCTTCTGAATCATAGAATCATAGAATTAGCCGGGTTGGAAGGGACCTCAGAGATCATCAAGTCCAACCCTTGACCCACCGGAGCAGTTGCTAGACCATGGCACTGAGTGCCACATCCAGTCTTTTTTTAAATATCTCCAGGGACGGAGAATCTACCACCTCACCGGGCAGACCATTCCATTGCCTGATCACCCTCTCTGTGAAGAAATTCTTTCTAATATCTAACCTAAATCTCCCCTGACACAACTTAAGACTGTGTCCTCTTGTCTTGTTGAAAGTCGTCTGGGAAAAGAGTCCAACTCCCACCTCGCTACAGCCTCCTTTCAGGTAGTTGTAGAGAGCAAAGCACATGGAGGGAGCCAAGGCTTCTTTGGGAGCCCAAGGGGCAGCTCAAAAGTAAATTAAACTTTTTAATCAGAAGCAATTGATTGACTCTTTACCAATCCCTACAGCACCAGTCTTTGATAAATCTTGTGCTGTATTTTTAAGCATCCCCTTTGGCTCCAGAAAAGTACAGGATGCATGGCCAGCACTCTGGCAGCTGTAGGCAGGAGCCAGAGAGGGGCCCAGTGCCAGGGTGCATGGGCAGCCACCTCCTCAGGGGAGCTGAGGGGCTCCCACAGTTTCTCCTGAAGTGGAGGAGAGCACCTCCCTCCACCTGTGAACCCTGGTGATGAATTATTGCACGGGGAAGCAGCAGGTGAGCAGGGGGCAAAGGCTGGAGGCAGGAGAAGGGCACGGGCATCCTCCCACCACAACACTGTAGTGATGTGAGCAAGGGTGCTCAAGTGCCCAACCTCAGAGAGGGCTCGGAGAAAGGAGCTCTTTAAGTGAGACTACTCAAGGCTTTATGTCTCTTCTCTTCACCCACAGTGCCTCAGAAACTGCCCATAAATTGCAATTTAAATCCATAATACCCCCACGCTAAACTCTCATCAAATGGTTACAGGTAAAAGAACGAGACAAAAATGAAGGCTGGAGAAGGATTTTTATTGCTTTTAAAAGGTCTTTCTTGCAAGATGCTTGCCTTTTATTTCAAAGACAGTGTGGAAGAGTATTAAGAAGGCGGGGGAAAATAGAGCCCCCACAACTCAAGTGGGGAAAAAACAATACTTTAATCACCACTCCTATTTATAATGTAATCTTTCTTACATTTGGTTTCAGGGTGCTTTGTTCAGTACATCTTTTGTAACCATTTCTCTTTTCACTTTCTGGAAGATTACACTAAATGTCAAAATGTCTCTTCGGGCTCATAAAATGATGCCATAATAAAGCGTCGTTTTAACTTAGAATGGGTAAAACAACCTATAAAATAAAACTGAACATTTTGACATTAATTGAAAAAGTTACCTTCTTTTCTAGTTTCAGCAGATTCATGTCAGTATAAAAAAAATAAATTAGGTTACAGTTTATTACAATATGTGATGACCTTTAAGTAATTTTATAGCACTTTCTGGTTCTGTTGCAGCCTTCTAATAAGCATTGTGTCTGAAGGAAATGATAAGCAGACTCTCTCCTTCCTCTAAAGTTCTGTTAATGTTAATCCTTATGCACAGAGCAAGGTTCTTGTGGCAGCCAGGTGAGTCATTTTATTTTACAGTTATTTGAGTCTTGTAATGTCCTCCTTATTGCTTTTTTTTTTTTTTCCATTTATTAACTTTCGAGTTTCAGAGCTGTTTTACTGCCAACTAAATGTGAATAAAGCCTAGATGTGGCCACTGCTGCATTCAGACCTGTTCCTCTTAACTTTGAACACCAGTAAATAGTTTTGCCAGAAACTGCATAATTTTTCATCAGAAGACTTTCTTGTGCTAGCTTCCATTTATACAGTGAATGTACCCTCAAGGTAAATTCACAGTGGCAGTCTTGATGCATATTTACAAAATGCAGAACACCTCACTAACACACAGAAACACACACCAGGAGGGTGTTTTAATAAGGCTAAAAATTATTTTAGAAAGTCTCTGCAGAAAGACACCCTGCAACTTTTCCTGAGTGGGTTTTGCAAATTGTTTTGGGTTCTTGGGTTTTGTTTTTTTTAAAGGAGAGAAAAATGCATTAACCAAATGCTTCTAGCTGAAATTAAAATGTCTGTGATAAAATGCTTGAGGATAATAAATTTACCCCTTCTGCTTTTCCTGTGATCTAGTTATAACTGTCTTAGAACATGAGAGAAGATGCATGCTTTGAATTAAAGAGGTCAGAATTTAACATTTTGAATAGTTCAATGAAAAGGAAAAGAAAACTGGTGAAAAAAAGCAAAGCAAAGAAGTTACAGAGAAAGAGCCAGCAAGGGACTGGTGTTGCTGCCTTCTTGATATTGGCAGGTAACACCTCTTAAACCCAGAGAAACCTCAGCTGAGTGCCTAGATCAGTTTTCTTCCCCGCATATATCTCATAATTTCTGTTCATGTGTTTTATCTGTTATTACAAAGCATTGTAATTTCCACTGTCATTTGACTAAGATCAAATATTTCTAAGGCTTAGCAGTAAGAACACATAATAGTTTAGATTCTATTGTCATCTTCAGTCTGCTGAAGCATTTAATTCCTTTCATTATAATGAATATACTATATTTCTGTTATCATGTCCAGAGAATTCTGGTGGAAATTATAAGTTTTCTCAGACAAAGTTGTGTTTGACTATTTCTGTGATGAGGTTAAAGGTCAATTTGCTTATAGTTTCCATGCTTCATTAAAATTCAGCTTCTGTACTGTGTAATGTGGGTAATATTAATTTTCTAAACATTGATGTACAGCAGCTGCTAACTAATTTCCATAATGGTCGTTCTATTCTAAGGGCATTAAACCTGAAACAAGGTGGATCCAAATGGAAAAAAAATGTAGATGATTACTGGCCATCTGCCAAAAAGACGCTTGGGGACGTGAAATTTCTGGAATCACTGAAGGTTCATTTTGATCAAATATTCATATTCTGAGCCATGTGTCAACAATTTTACTGTTTAAAGACAAGGAGGTTGTGAAGGGGAATATTGACACCATCCTTCATGTGAGACTGCTTTCAGATTTCTTATCTAAAGGAGAATATGCTGTTAAGGAAAAACGTTAAGAATATTAAGACGTTCAAAGGAAGGTGTGAAAGTAATGGAGACATGAATTTCTTCTCTTGGGAAAAGGGAGTGTGAGAGGAGTGAGGTCATAGCAATGCCCTCATCTTTGACATCAAGCGCAATCATATACTTGACGATTTGGGAAATGTTTTGTCTATTTTCATTTCCTCAGATTCATTATACTAATGCCAGTAGGCAGCACTACTGCTTTTAACTGAGGGTGCCACAGTCCTACATTAACAGACACACATGTCCAGGTGGAGTTCCAAGCTTGGGGGCCTGAGCTGATAAACAAGCCAAGACCTCCTGATTGCATTTATGTTGCAATACTATACTGTTCTGCTCCTGAAAGGCACCTCCTTCTGGGACACTTGGTCCCATTCTGCTTACTGACAAATAGTTTACCAACATCCATCTACAATCAGCAGTGAGATTTTCCAGCAGTTTATTTTTCTAGTCCTGAGCATTTCGTAAATGATCTCTCATTTTCTCAAGTGCATTTGGTAAGTGATGTTACCCAAATACACACCAGCTCTCAAGCTGTGCCTGAGTGTGGTTGTGAGATTTGTCTTCATTACTGCTCCAGTTTGACTGCACCTCTTGGTTACCTGATGCCACACATGATGAAGCATTTTCTTCCTAGTAAGCTAAGCCAAAATGTGATAAACCAGGGAAGATTTGTGTGCAAATGAAATGGGGATGAGGGCTGTTGTGCCAGTGAAGGATTGGTTAGTGCTCCACTTATGCTATCCTGGCTTTCCTATTACTCCGTTTCCTCAAAGTATGTGTTATGAATACAAAAATGTGAAACATTTAATAAAAAACAGCTACAGATGAAGGAATTCCTACCACTGGGAAATCCCTCTGTCTTTACCAAGTGCCCATCTAAATGTTATTGTCTTTGGTAAGAGCAATGCGAATGGAAAAGATACATGTCAGGAATTTGGGACCATTCCTGTAAGAAGACAGTGACATTCCCAGGGCTTATTAGACTGATTTCTTCACAGAGATAACCCACCTTCCATATCAGACCATGGGTAGGAATGGGAAGCTTTATACCTGCTCCTGTCTGTGCAGACCCTTTTAAAACTGCCAGAGGTTTGCCTGTGGGATATGTCAAATAAAGTTTGGCAGTAGTCTATTATTTTACCTTTAATTTCCCTTCTGTCTAGGCTCCCCTGATTTCATCCTTGTTCCCCCTCTCTTATCCCCAGACCAGCAATGCTTAGAATTTGGCAAAATAGGTTTTGGCAGTGTGTAACCCATGCTGAGAAAGTTTTAATGAATGCCAGAAAAAAGTACCCAGCCTGTCTGGGAAATGCACTCACCACTTCTGAACATTTCATAGAATCATAGAGTCATAGAATTAGCCGGGTTGGAAGGGACCTCAAAGATCATCAAGTCCAACCCTTGACCCACCGCTGCGGTTGCTAGACCATGGCACTGAGTGCCACATCCAGTCTCTTTTTAAATATCTCCAGGGATGGAGAATCCACCACCTCACTGGGCAGTCCATTCCATTGCTTGATCACCCTCTCCATAAAGAAATTCTTTCTAATATCTAACCTAAATCTCCCCTGGCACAACTTAAGACTGTGTCCTCTTGTTTTGTTGAAAGTCATCTGGGAAAAGAGCCCAACCCCCCCCTGGCTCCAGCCTCCTTTCAGGGAGTTGTAGAGAGCGATGAGGTCTCCCCTGAGCCTCCTCTTCTCCAGGCTGAACACCCCCAGCTCCCTCAGCCTCTCCTCACAGGACTTGTGCTGGAGTCCCTTCACCAGCCTGGTTGCCCTCCTTTGGACCTGCTCCAGGACCTCAATCTCCTTCCTGAACTGAGGGGCCCAGAACTGGACACAGGACTCGAGCTGTGGCCTCACCAGGGCTGAGTCCAGGGGCAGAATCCCTTCCCTGGACCTGCTGGCCACGCTGTTCCTGATCCAGGCCAGGATGCCATTGGCCTTCTTGGCCACCTGGGCACACTGCTGGCTCCTGTTCAGCTTCCTGTCAATCCAGACTCCCAGGTCCCTCTCTGCCTGGCTGCTCTCAGCCACTCTGTGCCCAGCCTGGAGCTCCCCATGGGGTTGTTGTGGCCAAAGTGCAGGACCCGGCACTTGGCCGTGTTGAACCTCATCCCATTGGAATCAGCCCAACTCTCCAGTCTGTCCAGGTCCCTCTGCAGAGCCTTCCTACCTTCCAGTTGGTCCACATTTCCTCCCAGCTTGGTGGCGTCTGCGAATTTGCTGATGATGGACTCAATCCCTTCATCTAAGTCATCGATAAAGATATTACACAGAACAGGGCCCAACACCGATCCCTGGGCGCACCACTGGTGACCGGACGCCAACTGGATCAGCACCGTTCACCACCACTCTCTGGGCCCGGCCCTCCAGCCAGTTTTTAACCCAGCACAGAGTGCTCCTGTCCAAGCTGTGGGCTGACAGTTTTTTCAGGAGAATAATTTCTGTGGCCTTCTAACTCACTTGCCATGGTCTTTTCCTGCATGTGTACAGACATAATGAGAAGTTTCTTCATTGTCTTCTTCTCTAACCTAGACAGAGCTGCCTGTTGCAATGAGAAACACGAACTTCATTTTCTCTGCCCTTAATGGTGTATCTAGTATAGACAAACTGGCTGGTCTGATGCTACACATGCCAATGAAATCCACATGACAAAAGCTTTAAAAAGATTTTTTTGTTCTTTGTCGTTTCTTTTTTTTTGAAAAAGACAAAAATGCCAAGCTGTATCCAGTGGTGCATGTAGTCCAGGTCTGTCTGGTCTAAAGCAAGATGATATCAAGGGGAGAATCAAGTGATACTTCAGTCTTAAGTGACATAGCTTAGAGGCTTCCGAAGCTGAAAACTGAGTTTGCACCTTTGTGATTAATAGTCCCTGAAGGAGGTTTCTTTTGTTAATTTATTTAGCTGTCTTTTCAAGGGTTTTATCCCTGAACCCCAGTGAAATAAAATGAGAAATGAAGACTGTCTTTATTAAAAAGAATCCTCCCTCACTTATTTTTTTATACTGATACCGTTTAAACATGAGTGCGACACTTCTTCTGGCTTTTTTTAATCTTTCAGAATAGCTCATTTCTAAAATTAGGAGAAACATAGGAATTCCCAACAGAAAATGTATTTTAGGAAAGGTGAATGTTGCTGTAAATTAGGACTTGGAACAAGAGGGAAAAAAAGACTTCTTCACTTTAAATATAGCACTTTAATGAAAGATCACTATGTAGAAAATTAATGACTGCGTTTTACCAAGATGAACTGACTCTCACCTTCTGCCCTCAGTGTGACCATTTGATTTTAACCCTCCTAAGAGCACTGCATGAATAATTAAAGCTTCCTATTGTGATGAGCCTTAGGAAGAAGCAATGGGCAGGCAGGGCTGAGGACACTGCTCCTGCCCTGCAGAGCTCCATCTGCATCACTCACTGCAGATGCAGAAGACTTGGGGACCACTCCCCATCATCTCTTAATCCACTGCCTCTCCCCCCAGGGTGAGAAAGATATGGAAATAAGACCCCACTTTATAGGTGAGGAAAACTGAGTTTTTAGTGTTTATTGCAGGAAAATAAGGACTGCAGCAGAGAATTAACAAGCTGGGAATGCCAGCACCTGTTGCAAAAGTTGTGTTCATGATCTGCTCAAAATAAAAGTGTTATGAAGGGAAGGGGAGACCATGGCTTTGTGTTCTCTATTAAAATTGGTTTTATGGTGCTTTCTGTTCTGTTACACATTTTATTGGGATAATAATTTCAGTAAACTACATCTGGCTTTCCTGAGGGCTGTCCCCTCAGGTTAAACAGGCTGTCTAAAAATATCTCCCTTTTTTTAAAGGTTCTTCCTTTTTATCTTCCTTTTGATGGCTTTTTATTTGAATTATTTCTCTTTTTTTAAAGATTACATTAGCACGTTTTTCCCCTTAATTCTATAATCTTTTCAACTCTAGGCTCCTTTGTACTTGGTGCTTTGTACCCTTTTCTTCTTAAGTCCTTTTCATGTTTCCTCCCTTTTGTTTTTCCCTGGGAGCCTTTATTGTCATTTTTTCCTTTATTTTCAGTCCTTTGCTGTACAGTAGGAAGTAATGCTAGGAAAACTGAAAAGGAAAAAGATGCATAAGCCAAAGTGGTAAAGAACAGTCATATACTGAGCCATAGGAGAACTTACAAATGAAGGCACAGTGGTGAAGCCCATATACTTTTGGTCTATGTGGTGCAATATCCATGAAAAATAAAACACTGACATTTCTCTTAAAAAAAAAATAAAACAGAAAAGGCATGCCAACAAACAAATAAAAACCCCACACCTGTGTGTGTCTATGACTTTGCTATAATAATGGCCTGGAAATGGACCTCTTTGTGATAAGAGTCTGAGCTAAATCCACACATATTGAGATAAAACTATTTTAAAGCACAGATGTAAGAGAATTTGCCTATTGCTACCAAGTGAGCAGAACCTGACAGTGACTGATTTTTGGCTTGTGCTGGCATCTGACTTGCTGTTTTATGAGTTAATAACTTATTGTTTAAATGCTTTAATGCTGATTTATGCCAAGATTGCCTGTGTTGTATAAAGAGGTATAAAATCAGTTATCTTTTATATAAATCACATTGCTGATAAAGCCTCTGTTCAGCTGAGGAGACAAACGTGGACAATTAATATTGGAAATTTGACAGATTGTTGCCACCATTAAATCAAACTATTGCTACGTGTATCAAATCCCTTCCTCCTGTTCTATTTTTCCACATTACAACTAAAATTAAAGAAAATTAGAAGGTACAGAGCTCCAATGGATAAGTGCTGCATGGTGCCGTGTGCTCACCCAGGTTCCCAATCTCACCTGCTGTGCAGATGCAAAGAGGAGCTGAGGATGACTTCCAGCACCCTCCCAGAGAACATGGATCGGGTTGTCATTGTCTCTCATCTTCTCACCAGGGCTAACAGAAGGACATTTTTGCCTTAACTGCCTATTGTTTTCATTCTCTTCCTTATGAACTTCTCCACTGATGCTCTGAGTTTCCAACAAGACCAGAGCCTTGGTCAGGTCCAGTTTCCACTTTCCTTGGAAGAGCTACTTCTCCATCGCATCTGTTCTGTTCCTTCACTCCTGTAGCCTGTCTCTGCTGAAGTCCTTTTGTACCATAATTTATTCTTAAATATTTGCTAGCATTAGGTATTTTTTAGGTATGTATGAAAATAACCTCACTGTTTTGATCTGGTTGGCTGTGGAACTGTTACCTGAAATTATGAACTGGGAGGAAAGAATAAAATTGGGTTGTGCAGTAATGTCAGTTCAAGTGTTTTGTCATCAGAATATCAACCATAAAGATCAGGCATTTTATAAATGTATGGGAAGCAATAGGCAGAGGGCCTGGGCTGGAATTCACCTTCCACTGCCTAGAAAGTGTTAATCAGCACTGGTACCCAGTAGGACAATATCAAGATAGAGACAGTGTCCCATCTACAGGCTTGAGCTGGAGCTCAGGGTTAGGACTGTAACCATCCCACTGCTCATCCCTTTTTGCTCCAGGCCACTGTGAGAAGCAAGAGACAAAAAAAAGTCCAAAAAAGTCTGTATGTCTGCAGCTAGGGACGTGTGAGGCTGATGTGATTAGCCATCTGCATAGCAATTGTTCTACAAACATGTCCCTCCCACCCAAAAATCATAAATAACCATCTAAGTTAAATTCTTCAGTCAGAATCCCTGGCAGAATTATATTGTTGTAAATTTTTATGGAGACATAACCAGGGATGATGAGTTCTTGGGCTGAGATGTTTATTGAAGTGTTTATTGGAACTTTGAGGTACAGTAACAAATTATATCATTAAAAAAATTGGGCTGTTTCTAATCAGCAAAACAACACGTAACTGAGGCAGACACATTTCTTTTTTTCTTTCAATTTCCATTGCATGAAAAATTCCCAATATCTCTGAAATCTTTTCAATCACGCTGAATTTAGGGCAGTATACTAGCAAAAGTGTCCTTTCTCCTCTCCTATATATTTCACCACCTATCCTATAATTATTTTGGTCTGCTTCAGAGGTGACACATCCCTGAAGTCAATCTCTCTGTCTTTGTTTTGTAAATCTAAAATTTTCAACAGTCAAGGCTTATAAACTCCTACGGCACTACTGTGGTGTCTTAATGTTTTATTCAGACTGCAATGTCCTAAATTATTTTTCATTTAAGCTAGGTGCTTAGAGGGTTAAATTCAACCTTTTTGAGGATCACACGGTCAATCATAGTCTTGGTAACCCCGCTTTCTGTGAGTGATGGTCTCCTAACCATACCCTGGCCTTTTTGAGATGCAGGTCCATCTTAGCACATCTAGCTCTGAAGACATTACTGATGTCCTTTGCGTTGGGCTATCATATTTCTTCTCTCTGCTTTCCTGTATCACTTCTCACAATCCTCTGCTCATCCTGTCTGCTGAGACTGTAAACTGTTGGTCATAGATGCTTTCATGGCTTTTGGCATAGCTGGAATCAGGGTGTTGTGGGTCTGATGCTCAGCTGACAGCTCCAGTTTGCTCCCCATGTCCTCACAGTGGGACCTCGAGCTTGCATCAGCCTTGACAGGACATGGGCAGGCACAGCACAGCATAAAACACTGAGGGTGGGAAAAAAAGACTTCTTTGCTCTGAGGTCAGGAATTATTGTGCCAAGTGCACACGTAGGGGCGTGTGAACCTGGAGCAAGAAGGGACAACTGGGTGCGGAGTCAGGATTATGGGGAAAGGCAGGTGTTAGTTGTGGAAGGGAGGTATCAGGGACCATGGGAAATGGGAATGGGAAATTCCTGGGGAGAAGGGAGAGAAGAAAGAGACCTGAGTGGTGCAGAGGGATGGAAAGAGGTTTAGGGAGACTACGGAGGACTTCTGGTGGTGCTGGCTGACAGTATAGGTCTGCTCCCTCCTACTCTTTTCTCCCCATGAACCTGTGCCCTTGCAGAAGCGGTGTGGAGAAGGTAAAGAGATGGAGATGGGAAGTGCAACAAGCCTGTCCCTCTCTTCCCACTCTGGAGAAATCCCATGCTCACACCCCACACCACCCCCCAGCACCAGACCCTGACCCCAGCCAGAGGGCTGTGGCACATCCATCTGTGTAGGGAGAGAGAGGTGCCCGCTCCCAGGATAGCTCAGGTGGCTCGCCCAGCAAGTCCCCATCCCTTCAAGGAAAAAAAGGGCAGGCAAAAGCAGGCAAGAGTCAAAGCTGAGTCAGTCAGGGCTGGTCATAATTTTGCAGCCACCAACAGTTAATTGTTCAAGGGACCTACCTGCTCAGCCCGTGCCTCGGACTTGCCCCAGCTGATGTCAAGGTGAAAAAATTATTCAAAATTATAAACTCTGTGTGTGTATGTACTTGTAATGAGAGATAGCTTTAAGCTCTGGAGACTGGTGAGTGCACCGAGGAAAATCACTTTAAATGTCATGAGACGTGGAAACATATTTTATCTATTTATCAGCATTTAATATAAACCTAATGGCATCTATTTCTGAATAGCTACAATGCAGAATTGAGGCTTAAAATGAGTGGTGGTTTAGGCTGAGCATATTTATCCTAAAACACCTCACACACCACACCACCCCCCCCGAAACAATCCCTTCAAAATGCAAATCTGTGGAAAGAAGATTCATGCTCACCCCAGCATGAACGAATGCTGAAGCTGCTGTCACACGCACTGTCACATCTCTAGCCACAGTCTTGCACGGGTACACTGTTCATTTTTCAGCCACAACTTTTACAATTTCCTGCATAACACAAGCTATGAAAGGGAATATCTTCCTTTGACATTCAGATTTTCTGTTTACACTGGAAACTTCTATCTTGGAGACTAGGGGGTCCATCCTTATCAGAATTTTATAAATCTTGCTAGGATATTTTCATTACTGTTCTGTCTTACTAGTAATATAAATAATGTTTCAAACTTATTGCAACATTTAACAGTTTACAGGGTGTAATAATTATTATAGAAACTTCCATAGTTTTTCTTTTCTCTTTTATTTTAAGAGACTGTAATGCATTATCAGTTTCTCACAAGTTTGTGCTCTTCGGTGGGAATTTTACTGGTTAATCCTTGCAGGGATAAACATGTGGTGACAGGGCTGAGCAAGAAAAAAAGCACATTGGAGAAAGTTAAGATGACAAAAGTCTTTTTTTTTTTTTTTTTCCTGGCATAGAACCATTTAATATTCTTATCTTGCTAGTATTACCCTGGCTATGAGTAACCTGTAGAGAATGGCTTTCAGGCACTCTGTGATAGAGTTGTCTTGAACCTCCTTTGTATTCGACATACACACACACACAAATTTACCAACAATTTTCTGTCACAGTCCATAAAAGCTAAATGTCATCTTTGTCCATGAGTCAGCTCTGGGGACAATTTACAAAGCTCAGGTTAAAACTTGGGTAGAAGGCAGCACTTTGTAACTGAACAGAGGTGCAAATGCCAGCAACCTTCCATGGGTTTTTTGTTTTATTTTTCTCAACTTTGACAATGTGCTAGTCAACCAGGAGGCTTAAAGCTGTACCAGAGATTCCATGAGAATATGTCATTAAAAGCCAAACTTTTTATAAAACTTCTTTATAGCATTGCAGATAGAAAGATCTGGGAAATCATAGCAATATTTGTACATTATTCTTTCAATATTTCCTTGCTACCACAATAAAGTCACACATAATTTACTGCCCTCTCTAACAAAAGACAAAACTGCCCTTATTTAAGAAAATGGGAGAAGGGAATGGAAATCAGGGACATAAATGACAAAAACAGAGAAAGGACAAAGTTTTCCCACCAACTCTGCAACACAAGGCAAGGCCAGAGCTTGCAGAGCACCAAAAGCTTGCTGGGGGATGTGGTACAGATGTGGTGTGGGGAGAGGCATGCGGGAGCCAGACAGGACTCAACAGTTACATTTGAAATGGTCCAGAGGGGAGGGAGTGTAATCAGTGTTAATTAATTACACTGTGTTTATTTTTATTCTGTTATTCAGTGCCCCAGGTGCTTTACTGGTGGAGAGGGAGGGCACACTAATAAATTGGTATTGCTGCTTATTATTATGTACTAATTTGTAGCAGCAGTTTGTGGGCTTTTTTTTTTTTTTTTTTCTAAAGCAAGTCAATAAAGATAATATTCCTCAAAGGTGATTTCTAGATAAGAAGGCAGTTTATCAGTACTCCCAAATTTCAGCCAGCTGTCATTAAGTATGTCTCCTTGGCTTGTGAAGGGCTTTGTAGCTGGGTCAGGGCTGCTGGAGCCGGCTGCAGGGTTGCTAAGGGAACCGCTCTGTCCTGAGAATCTTCTTATGCATCAAACTTTCATCTTGCAAAATTTCTGTAGGCAAATCACTGTGAGATGAATGCTAATATGCTGTACAACTGGGACAAGTGGGCTGAGGTAGCTGGAAGGACTGAGTCACATTTGTTTGATTTAATTTTTTATTAGGTGTGTGCACAGATGCATATCTAAGAGAACATAAATATATGGTATCACACGTGAATTTGTGCTTCTGATATGCTGTACTACAGGGATTTTCATTAAAAATATTTAGGTTTGGGTGGAGACATCTAGTGTTTTTTGGAAGGTCCTATGCAAAAAAAAAAAATCAATATAAAGGTTATGAGAACAACCTTAATTTTGATGGGCTTTGGATCAAGCTGATGTGCAGGCAGTCTCACTGGAGAGTTTCTGTCTCTAAACCAGGAAGCAATCATCACTCAGACAAGTGGCACATATTGAACTGCATAACTCTTGGAGCTAAAAAAAAAATTTGGCTGAGATTTTGAAACAAACTTACCCTTAAGAAAAAGGCAATAAACCCTTTAATGTGTACAGAGAGTATATCACATCTCTTTTCCAGGTCTCACCTTATCAGAGATAGTCTAGTGCACTGCACACCATTTATCTGTCTCAAAAAGTGGAAGGGTTTAGTTAACCCTGCTGGGATTTCAACCTTTGTTGCCAGAGTGTCTGGATGTTTCAAAGCTGATACCTAGGCTACTAAGCCAACCCCTCTGGCTTAGTTCATTATACAGTAAAGCATCTTATCATGAACTCTGACCGAGAGTGAAACTGTTGTAAGTGATAATCCACAATAGTTCCTAGAATGGTGCTGGCTTCCAGCAAAAGTATAATTGGTTTATAAACAAGTATGAAAGTTACAGATTTCAGTGTAATTTAAATATTGCCTGCTGTACTCCTTCTCTAATGCAATGAATTTCACACAAGCCTTCATCTTAAGTTAGTCTTCTAATGAAATGACATGTCTATAACATGGCATACAGCCCATCAAGAGAGGGCTGTGATTCCTTTTTGGACTCAAAAGTTCCCTTGTATTTCCAGCCACTAGCTAATTGGCTGATTTAAGATCAGTAGAAATTAAATGTTTGAAAAGATTCCTTGTCAACCAAGATCAATAGCCCCAAAGAATACAGTCCTGACAGACCATCTAACTACTATAAATTGCTCAGCACTTCAATTTCCAGGAGCACAGAAGTCTGCTACAATGTGGTCTGCTTTGTGTTTGTACTGAGTCATCTGAGATTGATGCAGTTCATAAAGACAAACAGCTAACTTCAAATGGCTGACTTCCATCAGCCTTCAGCAGACTGTAAGAAGTAAGTTTTGACCTATATCACTATTAAGACCTGCAGCATTCAAAATTAGAGTAAATTAAACTTTTGTCATATTGTCTGGATCCACTAGAAAATTCAGTTTAAAGGCAGAGCCTGGGCATGTGCCTCCATTTAAGGAAATGGGTGGAAGTGGAAGAGAGAATTACCTATTTTTCTTTGAAAACATGGTTCTTTGAAAAGATGTAACTCGGAAAAGTGGCATTGTTGTTATAGAATGATAATCTATTGCTAAAAATGAGCCAAGGTTTGTAGAGGAAGATAGTATCTTTTATTAGACTTAGCAGATTGTTGGAAAAAAACAGTGAGCCTTCCAGCTGCAAGAGCCATTTTTCAAGGCTGAAATAAAAGAAGCATCTTTGTTGTTAAAGGCAACTGAACAGCTGGTCTGAGCTTAACTTGATTACATTAAATAGTTAGACTATCTGGGCAAGAAAGTGGTTGGTACCTGTGGAGTGTAGGAGTGTTGTGAACAAGGAAAAAGTTGATAAGGTCATTGGCTCCTATCAGGCAAAAAGAGAAAAAGACAGGTAATTCACTGTCTGAGAAAAATAGAGGGGCTTGGGGAGGGAATTACAGTGTGCCATAAAACCAATCTCTCTATTTAGTCTGTAATTGTTTGTGTCCATCAGGTCCACATTTCAGTTCCCACACTCCTCTTTGAAGGTGCTTTTATATCTTCCTGGAGGTTTAGGCCTCAGCAGTCACCGATGGAGTGCCTATTTTTCTCACTTTTGCTAAGTGAGAGCTTCTGTCCTTAACTGACAATCTCCGAGAGTTTTTCTAGTGTATGGTGATTGTTATTTTACTGCCCTGGAAACTGTGTGGGTATCTGGGATGTGCTTGTGCTGGAACCAGAGGTTTTGCTTCTGTAGCAGTGCATTTACCACGGTGGTCATGAAGACATGTTGGCAAGCCTTGCACATGTTGTTCAGTATGGTTCACAGAGCCATTGAAATTTTGATTGGAAGAGTGCTCACTTAGTCCAGAGTCCTGCTTAAGCAAGTGTATGGCAAACATTAAATCAGACCTTGTCTAGACAAGCAAAATATTTGAAAACTTGCAAAGGCAGAGATTCACCACCTCTCTGGGAAGCCTGTTCTACTGTTGCTCTATGCTTCTAGAGAATAAGTCATTCCTGAGGTCCACTCTGAACCTTCAAAGTTGTGGTATTTGGCCATTGTACATATTTAAATCATCTGCTAGAAGACTTTGGCTCTGTTGGCTTTGTAACTCCCCTTTAAGCTGCTGTGGGCTGCTCTCAGACTCTCTTCTTCTTCAAGGATCCTCTTTATCAGACTAAGCAAAACCATCTCCATCAATCCCTCTACACTGGCCATATGCCCCAAGCTCTAGACTGTCATGGTGCACTCCATGAATCCTTCCACAGCTTCTTGAGGGTGAATTCTGTGTCATCACCCGTGTTGCTGATGAAGATACTGAACAGTATCAGCCTTGTTATCAAACACTTGGGGCACTCTGCTGCTGGCTGCTGCCTTGACCTTGAGCTATTGATTACAATCTTTTCAGGCTGGTGGGCCTTCCAATTTTCAGCTCATCTGGGAGTCCACTTTTCAGTTTCCAGATGAGAATGATACAAGCCCACACTCACCACCTTCCCCACATCCATGTTGTCAGTCCTTTCACCACAGAAAGGAATCGTGTTTTCTGAACATAAAAACATAAAACCATCGAAGGATTTTGGTTGGAAGTGAAATCAAGGTCATGTAATCCAAACTCCTGCTCAGATCAAAAAACTGAGATCAGATTGGCCAGGGGTTTGTCCAGATGAGCTTTGAATATTTTGGGTGACTCCAGTGACCAAAACTTTCTTTGCTATAACATGTACTTCTGCTACTTGTCTGTCTCTGCCTTCTCTATAATTTTCCATTAGTCAGTAGAAATGAAAAATCAGACATTGCTGTAGCTTTCTCTTCTCTGGGTTGAAATTGCCATGCTCCTCCCAGTCATCCTGGTGACTCTCCCCAAGACTCATTTTAATATGTCAGTAGTTTCTTTACACAGAGGACACAGGGGAGAAATGGGGTGGTCAAGCTGCTGTTCCAGATGTGGCCTCACAAGTCTCAAAGAGAGGGAAATAATCACCAGCCCAACTCAGACTGCTGTGATCTCAGTCCAACTTCATCTCCATAAATGCAGCTTGCTTTGATAAATCTGTAAGCTGCTCCTAATTACCACCTGTCCTCATGTGTTCAGAAGTTGATGCTTTTTCTAAGGACTGAAGTGGGTCTCATCGCCTGTGGTTCCCTAGATCTTCCTTCTGGCCTTTTTTAAAGTTTTTTTAAAGATCTTAACTTCTTAAATTTTTAAGTTCTTAAGTTCTTAACTTCAGCCTAGCCATCAGGGACCTCCCCCAAGCACCGTGATGAGGACATCAACCTGACAAGCATATCAGCTCTATCTTTTAGCACCTGCTGTGGAGTCCCATGCAACCCTATAGATTTCAATACAGTGTTAGCTGTCCTTCCCATATGGCACTGTGGAGCATGTGAAGATCTGAGAAAAAAAGGCATTGAGTACTTCAGCATTTTCCATACTGTCCATCACTAGGTTTTTTTCCCATTCAGAAATGGATGCATATTTTCTCTGAGTTTTCTTTCATTTTTGTTGTGTTTGTAAAATCGCATCTTGTTACCTTTTATGTTCCTCTCCAGTTTTAGCTCCAACTGGGCTTTGGTCTTTCTGGTTTTCTCCCAGCATATCTGAGCAGCACTTTTATACTTTTCCTTTGTTGTCTGCCCTTGTTTCCACTTCTTATGTGCTTGGCATTTCAGTTCATTAGGAAGCTCTTTGCTTAGCCAAGTGGGCCACCTGCCAAAACCCCAGTCTTCCTGAACAATGGCCTAAACAAGTGGTGCATGTTGATCTCCAGGAAACTTCCTTTAGGCAATGAACTTGGTGAGACTGGAGGAGGTAGAAATGTGGGGGGGGGGGGGATGTGCTGACAATTTATTTTCCAAGGAAGGAAAGAAATTCCAACTTTCTTCCAGTGTGGGTGATAATCCAGTATTATTTTCAAGGCTGGGGTATTACCCAGGCAGCTGCATACAACTGGTGTGATTTTTAACTGGAAGACATTTTGTATGTTGTAGTGTGGTTATTCAGTTAAAGATGGGGGTCTCTTTCCACAGAACTGTCTCACAGATGACTATCCTCGTTTGGTAAGCTGGAGAAGGGGATGAATTGGGCAGCTGTTGTGAGCTTCCCACAAAGCTGATACATCAGTGTTTCAGGATCTGAGTGTGTACCCCAACCTTTTTGTTTTGACTGATTAGGGATTAAATTATTGGAGAGGTAGGTGCACTGGTAGTGGTTCTGGATGTGTTTATTTATATTTAATGTTGCTGGCTGTGACTAGGAAATTAGTGTTTGAATAAAAAGTGACTAATGAAGCTGCAGTGGAAATCAATAGGGAATCTAGGTTTTCAGTCTGGATAATAAAGGTTTTTTTAGGTTTGTTGGTAGTTATTTTGCATTTTTTTTTTCATTATGACTCCTTGAGCATATTGTGGGGGCATGTTGTTCTGCTGCCTGTTGAAATGTCTGAAGAAGGTGTTTATTACTGAAGGCAAAGTTTGTGGGGAGCGGGCTAAGGGTAAAATTCATGAGCTGGTCTTGGTGTTGAATATCTTGTTCTATCCTACAGATGCTTCTGTGTTATAGTCTGGGATTCTTCTTTGCTTTGCAGGTACCTGCTGCCTTTTCCCATTGTTATACATAAATATAAAATATAAAATTTAGAGCAATTGTTCTCTACTTGTTTTCAGTTTTGAAGAACACCCCTTCTCTTTCAAACCTTATTAAAGATACTTCCGTTTTCCTTTTTCATCTGTATCAGTTGATGTAGTGTGTGTTTGGTGTTTGTAGGCTCACTGCTTACTCATATTCAACTTCTTGTTTGCCAAAGGCCCTGAGACTTTTCCTGCAAAGTTGCTTTCTATTTCAGTCCTGGACTTTTGTGAGGAATTATTTATTCCCGGTTGCAGGACTTGCACTTACCTATGTTGAAGCTCATGAGGTTCCCCTGAGTCCATTTCTCCAGATTTTTCAGGTCTTTGACTGGCATCCCTGCTTCCCAGCATATCAACCACTCTCCTCCTTCTCTTTTATGGTTATCTATAAACTTGCTGAGGATGTCCTCCATCCTAGTGACAAGGTTGTTAATGGTCTTGGCACCAGTATTGAACTCTGTGGGACTCCACCAGTAAGATACCACCATTTGGACTTTGTGCTGTTGATCACAGCAGTCCAATCAATTTTGTATTCACTGTACAGTGCATTTATCCCATGTTTCACCAGTTTGGCTGCAAGCATACTACAGGAGACAACATAAACAATCTCCTCTGCTTTCAGCTCATCCTCAGATCTACTCATGTCTTCATAAAAAGGATCAGGTTGGTTAGACACATTCTTCCCTCAGTAAATCCAAGCTGTTCTCAGTCACGTTCTCATCTTACCTGTGCTCAGAAAAGACATTTTTTTCCAGGAGAATTTGCTTCATAATCTTCCAAGGACTGATGTGAGGCTGAATGGCTTTTAGTTATAGGGATCCTCCTTTCCCTTCTTGGAGGGAATGGACATGACAGCTATGAACAAAAGCTATGACATTAGCTTTTTTTCCAATGCAAGGCTCACATTTTCCTTTGCCTCATTTTTTTTGCTACTAGAGTACATCTTGCTGCCCTTCACATCCCTTGCTAGTTTCATCTCCAGTTGAGTTTTTTTACTCTGTACCTGCAGGCTGAGACAATGTCTCCATATTAATCCTGGGTAGCTCTTCACACTTCATTCCATGCTGTTATCTGCTTCATTTGAGCTCAGTCAGGAGGTCCCTGCTTACCCACTCTGGCGTTCTTCTTCCTCTACAGGACTCCTGCACATCTGAGTAGCGGTTCCTGTGGTCTGCAGAGGTTGTCCCTGGAGGTCAACCACCTATCCCAAGCCCCTTTGCCCTCTGAGACAGAGAAATACTAAGATCAACTACTAGATTTAATAAAGCAAGCTAAATTATTTTGTTGCAGTTTCAGATGACTGGCATTCAAAAGTAAGAAAGAATTTAGATCCGCAGGGCTAGAGTCAAGAGAGAAAATGCCAAAAAGGACTTCTGTTTGGAAGAAGTCTTTCTCTTGGCTTCTAAATCTGAGAAACACAGTCATCAAGAAAGAAGAACTGTATATTAAGAACTTTTTTTCCATTTACTTTTATCAAATTGCTATTAATAATCTCTACTAAAAGAATATTTTTGTATAAAAGGTGCAGTATAGAACTCACCATCAACCAAAAAGCCACATCTGATTCTTCAGTAGAATATTTTCCAGTGAAGAAATCCTAGTTTAAAAAAAAATCTATAAAATTTATAAAAAAGTATGTGGAAAAGACAGCTAAGATAAGGTTTCTTTGTTAAGCAGGTTGGTTCTGATAAGTCTGCTAAGACATGTTTTATTTGCCTTTGGAATTTTATTTCCCTTATGTTTACACATAAGTTTTACATTTTGAGTCTCTGGTGAAGATGTTAAAGTATATTCTATTTTTACACCTAAAATAATATTCACGCCACTATATATATATGGCTTGATTTTGCAGAGCAAAGCTCCTACAAATTAAGCAATAAGAGTAAAAAATTTTAAAATATCTGGAAAATAATTTCTGAGCATGCTTGTACCTTCAGTGAAGGAGAAGGAGAATTGATCAAGTCAGTGAAAACAGCCCCTGAGACAATTCACAGGATGACAATATAGGTGTCTCATTGCATACACACATGAAAGATGGCTTTGTCTTAAATAAGTGGGAACTATTCTCTGTTACAAAAAAAACTGCTTTCATTTGAATTCTTTAGAAATTTGTAAACTCTTAACGGTGCACTGGGATTTCAATGGAGAGGGAGAAGAGGTGGTAGGGTTTTTTTAAAGTTAATAATTTGATGTCTCTTTTAGTTTAAAGTAAACCCGATAAGGGGATTTCAACATAGGACGAAAAGGTTACAGCCAAAAGAAGAAATCCATGACGTGTCTGTGGATCATTGTAGCTCCTGTTAGCACACGGAGACCTCTGGTGTAGCAAGAGTCTGGATTTTATTTCAGTCTGCATTATCAATATGTTTCTACCTCCACTGCTTTTCTGTCCTCTTGTCTTGGTGATGTCCTTTCCTTATCACTAACCCTCTTCTTCAGTTTGAGGGCTGCATCAATCTGCCCAATCCTGCCACAAGTTTGTGAAAGAGAAATGAATGCCCTCTCACTGTATGTTAAAGCACAAAGTTGCCTTCTCCCAGCTGCACCTAGACTGAACAGAGTAAAAATCTTTCATCAGGTTTCTCAAGGTTAAGCAAGTGGTGGCCTGCTGGCAAGAAATCTAAGCTCAAATATCAATGATCATTTCCTATCTGGCTTGGCTGCTAAAATTATAACTGAGCCAGAAACTTTGAGGAAGCAAAAGCCAGATGGCATATGGGCTTGCAGACCTCTGCTATGATGCTGGTCATAGCTGATGCCAAATGGTTGTGCCCCAATTGTCTAATGTGGCTACCTTGCAGAGAGTGTATATGCCTAGTTCCAGACATTGATGGGAACCAGAAATGAAAGCAATGTATCTCCTGAACCAGAAGCCATCTGGCTTCACTTTGCATTCTGCAATTAGCAACTCAGTGTCCATCATCCCAGGTCTGGAGGATTACTTGGTCCCATTAAAAGGTCTTCAAGGAGCTAGCTGCGAGGTACAGCTGGCATGAGTTGAAAAGTCCCTGGAATCAATTGCTTAGCTCTAGAAAGCAGGATATTCACTCCCTTGCTGCAGGCTCTATAGATTGTCCTGCTTCCCATGCCATCCACCCACCTTTGGTCTTGCAAGCCTCATCCTGCTCATCTGCTCTGATGCAGGGAGCTCAGGGTGGACACTAATGACCTCGTTCAGCACCATAGCCATTTGGTCAAGGCAGGGTGAGTGTCACAGGTAAGCACGTTGCAGACCACTTGCAGGCAGGAGAGGTGGAAGGAAGTTCTTGCTAACAGATATCAGACTTTTTGACAGCCCAGCTGGCTTGCAGCATGAATACAGACAAGGTGTCTGCAGGAAGACCATGAATTATCATCTCCAGCATGCTGTGCTGGCCATCAAAAGCAAACTCACAGGTACCTTTGCACCCACCCACACACTTCTGCCTGAAAACACATACCCAAGGGTGCCAAGAAACGTCAGTGCCTCTAAGTCAGAGTTACCCAAGTGCCTAAGCAAAGACTTACAAATGTACTGAAAAACACCGTGTGTCAAGGGAAATAAAGCCCCACTCCTGGTCCATTGCACTTCTGAAATAATTCAGCCTTACTTCTCAGGAAGGCTGCATCAGGTCAGCTGTGGTCTTAAGCAGTGCAGGTTCACTTGGACTGTGGTGAGTTCAGTTAAATTCACAGCTGTGTCCACCTTTGGTGTATTGGTTGGTGATGGACAACTCTCCATCTGGAGCACAGGAGAGGTCCCAGGCAGGAGCCCAGCATGTGCATTGCTCCCCTGGACAGATTATCTTCAGAGGAGAAGATAATCTGCTCCCCTCCTTCCAAAACATTCTCTCTGATGGCTTCTCCTGGGGCTATGCACTCAAGACTTGGTGCTCCTTCTCTCTCCTTCATCCTTTTCCAGCTGTCATTGTTTCTTTCTTCCTCTGCTTCTCATGCAGAGGCCATTCTGGCACAGGAGGCTGCAAATCTCTCTCACCCTACACACAAAGCATGTTTTTGGGGTTTTTTTTCTGGCTGAGGCCACGTGCTGGTGTTTGCAGCAGAGGCTGATGGTATTTTCAGGCCCAGTTCTGCAGGACAGTTTAGCTATTCCTTACAGCTATCCTCAGTGAAGATAAATGGTTATGCTCATAAAACTAGGCAATGGTGGTCCTGTCTCTTCTCACTTCTGGTTTTAAAAAATAAAGTAATAAAATCAAGTAACTAGAAGAAAATAATGTCAATGAGGTGTACGATTGTGCAACTAAATTCTCAAAAAAAGCAGAATTTAACTTTCCAGATTGACTGAGTCCTCCTACAGATCTGCTCTTCCTGTCTTTTCTGGTACTCAGTAAATATATTGACTGTAACAACTGCAATACTCTACTAAACTTCTAAGAAATGCCCGTGCATTTGAGCATTCCTGTTCACCAAGTTATAAATTATGTACCTGCAGCTCTGGTAAAGAACATATCAAAATGGCACATAAAATAAAAAATTGTAACAAATGACCAGTCCTAATGCCACATTATTTAATCCTAAATTCTGACTACAGGGGTGGTCTTCTCTAAAAGCTTATCAGATAGCCAATCCATAGTCAGACTGCTGTGCATTTCTGGTTAAATTAAAGCAAACTAAGATGGTTCCTTTCCATCAATAAATTAATAAGGTAAGGTAGTGCTCTCTGTTAAAGACCTTGTAAACAAAAGAAGCAATAACACATTGAACAACCTGGCTAAAATTTTTCAAAAAAGAAGCCAAAATTAATTTAAATAGCTTTCAGTTAATTTATTTTTTTTTTTTCATTTATAGTTGTATAATTACCAAATTTTCTGCAGCTTGGGTCATTCTCAAATTGTCTTTCATTGTTTGGCATTGACTGACATGCTGGATACTGAGAAAAGAGAAAAACAGATTTTCTCCTGGAAAATCCTTTTTAATTGTTGCAAAGATAATGTAAACGCATGGCAGCTTTCCAGATCTTCTACTTGTTTTTCACTAATTCTGTTTCTTTTCAAGAGTATTTTTAAAACTCAGATCCAAATACATCAATAAAAGCAATAAAAAACCTCTTCTCAAGCTTGTATGTCATTCTGAGGAAAACTGCTTTCTCCATAAATTTTAAAGAGCATTGCAAAGCGATAGTACTCGGAAGTTCAGAAAAACAAAACATTTAAAAATTCAGATTAATTAAACCAAAGAGACAGCAGTGGCACTTGTAGGGACTGAGTGGTGAAGTAGTGTTCTCCAGGCCCAGCTCTCTTGGGTGATCTCAGAGAGGAACACTGGGGCAAAACAGTGAACTGAAAAAGTAACTGATTTAAAATGTCATTCTCATAAAATTACTGTCTTTTTTCTTGCAGGCCAAAAAAATTGCACAAGCACAACAGGCCACCAGGCTGAAAATGCAGAACAAATATGTTGCTATAATCACAGCCAGAATAATCCTGTAGCTGGGAACATACAGCTTAGTCCTGCAAAGTATTATGCTACCTTTGATAAAGATATCATGTATTAATTGAATGAAATGGTACTTCAAAAATATCTTTCTTATTTAGAGAAACCAGTGGCAGGACTCGAAGAAAAGGGAAAGCATTAGAATTTATTTTGTGTTCATTCACCTTCATTTTGTTAGCATTTTCTTTACCATTCTCCTTCTTACTGACTTGGGCACTATGAACCAGTGTAGAAAATACTTCAGTATGTTTTCTATAGATTTTTATTTTCCTCTATAATCTTCATGTCTCACAGACAATGCCTGAATCCAAATACTATCCTTGAAACAGCAGAGTTTAAAATAAAAAAAGAAAAATGAAAAAACAACTACTTCAATATTGCTTTAGTATATGTGTCAATAGGGTCTGATCCACTACCGTACATTGAACTGCTGAATTTGAGCATGGAAAAAAAATTGTAGAATTATCTAATGTAAAATGTGTGAATGTTACAGTAATGTTAACAGAAAAAGAGCATGGAAACCACCCCAAATATAATTATTCTTTGTGGTCCCTATTGAGCTTCTGCTCCTCAAGCTTCACTAGAGACTTTTTGAGTCATTCCTGCCACCTATCCCAGTTTACTGTTTCAGTTCTTTAGTGTAACACACAAAGCTATTCGTGTAGCCTCAGGTCCTGCTGATTTCTTATTAGTGCACCTGCAGATCTTTAAATCTGACATCACAGAGCCCCAATGAGCAACTGATTGCTTTGCAGATTTGAAGACAGATTTTTATTCAAATGCCTAAAAATGCAGATGGGTGTCTAGTGGGATTTTCAAATGCCCATCACCACCTAGCTTCCATAGCTTTTATCATTTCTTTTCCATTTTCAGGAGATGATAGTTTTATCTCTTTGGCAGGCCTTCAAGGTCAAGCTGGCACACCAATTAAAAACACAGGGGGGAATTAAAATCCATTTCTGCAAAGCTGATGGTATTTGAACTTTGGAGCTTCTACTTAGGCATGGCTAAAAATGGAAATGCTCCACTTCTATTAAGCTGTATTATTTACTTAATAAATAATCCGTGACTTTTGGTTTTGCAGAGAATTCCAATTTTCTTATAGTTTCTCTTAATATCTGGCTTCCTGCAGAGCTGCTGCACTGCGCATCCAAACACAAAGCCCACATAAAGAAGCAAAAGGAAATACAAGTACATGTGTAATCAGAACTGTGTGTATTTAATCACTAGAAATTATCCATCCTCTGAAGACAAGGAGCTGGTGTTACTTGGAGTTCTGCACTTTGATATATATCACAACAAGCCAGGATACCAGCCTACCTTCTGCAAATGTGTTTACATGTATCTGAAATATTTTATAACAACAGAAGCAAATCCATGAATGAATTTGTGCAGGTTGGGATCGTGTGAAATTCACAGGGTTTCGTTGAGGGTTATAAAGTGACACAACTAACTTGTATTGCAATCTATTGGCTACTGAAGTGGGCAGAAGGTTGAATGTGCTTTGGGCCACCAGACCTTTACAACAATTATTGCTCTTTTTGTAGCATGTCATGATGGCACCTGGCAAACCCTGGTACCTAACAGCAGCCACTCCATTTAATTTTTTATAGATTCCCTGAAACATTGTGTTAGCTTTGGGTACAGTTTCAGTTGACAGGTCTTTCCTTTGGCATCTCTTCCTTTTTTTTTTTTCTCCAGCCAACCAGTCAGTGAGTTGAGTTTGGTAGTAACTGAGCACTGAATAAGAGAGATTAATACAATTAAGCATAAAATACCAGAGCAATTGAATGGGGTGGTCTAACTTCACTCCTGCCTTCAAACATACTGGGTATATACAATAATAAAGTTGTTCTTTTAACTTTGTTTCCACAGGAAATGAAGGTCCTTCACATACACTACACCTTCAAAAACATTGCCTCTTTCTCCAAATAGTGTTGAACCCATAGGCCAACTTTATTTAATAATAATAACCAGATCTAACAGAAAGACAGTCATCTTATGTAATCATTCATCTTAGTAATAATTCAGCTTTGGTAAGAGGAGACTCCAGTATTGAGTACTTGGGAAGAACTGCAGTGACCATGCTTCTCCCTATGGACAGGGGCAAGCCTGTACCTGTGACTCCTTCCCTGGTTCTCTACAAATATACCACTGGGCAAGAGCTTACCTGGAAACCTCTCCTTTCTAAAGGGTTTAGATTGCCAAGAGTTAAGAAGAAATACGTTCCTCAGACCTACCAGGGGCATTTTCTTTTCAGCTGGACATTTCATTTGCTGGAAATTTCAAACAAGTGAAAAAAAAATCAGTATTGGACTATTTAATGCCAAAAGAATGAAGATAATAAGCAAACAATTCAGACAGTGTAGAAAATATTGCTGTGTTAGGCCCATTGCTCCGCAGGCCTCCAGGAGCATAATTTTATTTCAAGCGTGGCATTGCAAAATAAGTGTACAGGAGCTCCTTCCTGATATTTTTTCTTTTGCCTCTTGGCTTGATTGCTCCTTTCCTTGTCCATCAGTTTCCTTCCACCTTGACAAGATGGAGGGCAGCAAATCACATACACCAACAGAAAGTCAACTCTGGATGCTGGCAGCAACAAAGCAGTAAGGGAGGAAGGGAGAATGTTGTTTTGCTACCTGTTGCCATGGTATTTAATACAATCTGCTCCCTCAAATCCCACTCCCCAGGTGCCATCAGTAGAGATTCCCAAACTGAGGTCTGCAGATCACAGGTGGGCTGCAAAGCCAGGCTTTGAAAGGCTTCTGAATGGGTAGCACACACGTATTTACTCAGCTGCAGCACAGTATTAACACTCACTCCTGGCTGGGTGAAAGAAAGGTGTGTTCTCCTCCATGTGAAGGCTCAGGTTAGGTCAAGCTTCCATTTATTCCTCTGTGAAACTAATAGCAGAGGAGTTCAAGAGATGAAGTTCTCATTGAGTAGTAATATGTGTCTTTAATAAAAAAGTTATATCTAGAGGCAGTACTTCAAAACTTTCCTGGTTCCTCTTACAAGCTTTCAACACTATCAGACCAAGACAAAATGTTTATGTTGTCACACATTTTAAAAACACACTCATGGCATTTCTAAAACATACAGTCACTGTTTGTTTGTGGGTTTGGGTTTGATTTTGTGTCTGTGTTTGCTGAACTTCTGTATGTACTCAAGGAAAGTGTTATTTATTTGTCAAAAGCTTATTGCTGAAGGTAAGGGTAAACCTGCCAGATGTTGAGATTTCAAGACAGACAGGAAAGAGGTAGCTATTACTTGCTGGTACAGCAACACCATTAAATCTTTCTTCCACAGAATTCATTTATACGGAGAAGATTTATTCATTTATGTGTTAGGAAATTCAAAGGCTGGTCTGTTTTCTATATTTATTCACCAACATTGGTCCATGTTCTGTTTTCTACCCAGAAGGTGGAACATGCCTGTTTCAGATTGCTTATCTTAATTGTATTTGCACCAAAGCAGGAATTTTATGAGAAGGACTAGTCACAAAGAAATACTAAAGACCAGGAAATCTTTAACAACTTTTATCACCAGAAACAAATGGACAGCATGTAACTTTATCTAATAAACCTGTTTTATTATTCTGAAGATATATCTATTAAAAACACAGCTGCTATAAATGGAGTGAATTACATTCATCACTCTCTCTGAAGCAATTTGCTCCTCTAATTTTTCACTGCATCAAATGCCTAATTTTTCAGACTATATCTTCATATTCCCATGACCCATTAAAATTTGAAGAAAACTTGTTAAAAAACTCACTAAAATACTGCACAATTTTCTCTTGTATATTCAGTGGGTAATAAAGGCAAGAAATGGCCTTCCTCCTCATCCCTACAAGACAGTTTGGACCTGTAACTCCAGCTTTCCCTCTTGCTGCAGAGACTCCGATGTTCTTTGCAGGCACATTCCTGGAGGATGGACGGATTCTCATCTTTTCCCATCCATTCTCTACTCTAATTTTTTGTCTCCAGTTCCCACTTTGTTGCATGGTGATTTCATCTACTCCCCTTTGACTTACTGTAACTATTCCTTCATTCTCTCTTTTCCTTTCTTGCTGTTCCTCTTCACCTGAGTGCACCTTCATTCATTCACCTTCTATTTTTTAATCAAAAACCCATGGCCCTTGGGATGTTCAAGCTCTTGTCATTCCTTCTGTGGTTTCTTTGGTTTCTCAGCATACATCCATGCATCATTGAGGGCAAAAATGATCACCATGCATTGAAGGAAGCTGAAGCACATAAGCACAGGTATTAACAACTCTGTAACACTGGCTAACAACCCCTGCTTGCCTTCCCCAAATCTCAGACCCAGGAGTCAGCTCTGATAATTCTGGTTTTCAGTCAGCTAACATTGCTGAAAAGAGTAGCTGAGTCCAAGGCAGCTGCTCAGGAGGAAAACACACAAATCTTACATACCTTTATGTCTGAGTAGACAACATGGGGGTTTCAGGAGACACCTGGGCTATTAAAAATGAAAGTAAGTCCCACTCATGACAGCAGCAAAATCCATTAAAGAAAATGTTACCCCAGAGCTTTTCACTGTGTTGAAAATCTCATGTAAAAATTATGGGGTGGGATGATGAGCTGTCAAGAAAGAAGGAAGCAGTGTCAAATTTGGATCATCTCTCCAAATTCCTGTCTGCTGGGAAGTTTTTAAAGATGAAGACAAATGGCCACTCTGCACTGAAAACTAACCTTCACCAGTATCCCAGACCCAGCTTTGGGATGAGGCACAAGACAACAGGGAAAAGATCACCACCCTAAAGCTCAAAAGCCCTTTTTTAACCCCCAAATACCTTTATTCTTGCTGAAGAGCATGGTTGCAGAATGATGCTGGCTTAGCTGGGTGTCAGCCCTGAGGGGTTTCATTCCCAGCAAGAAGCAATCCAATGGCTGAAAATATCTACCAATTCAAAAGACAAGAGCTTTTTAATAAATCTTGTCATGTAGGTACCAGGGCATAAATATTTTGGAGTCTTTCAGTAAAGCAACACCTGCTCCTAATCTCACCTGAGAGGACACTGCAGAAGGGCATCTCCCAAAGTTGCAATTGCCATATCAGTCATCCAGTCTCACAAGGTCTGTGTTTCAGTGAATAGAATTACTCTTCTCGTGCCAGGAGCTCCAACTGCATCCAGTAGTTTAAATCCAGGGTCCAGCTTCCTGTGTGGCAGCTGTTCTCCTGCTATCCATGCTCTGAGGTTTAAAAAGAAGGTAAGCATCCAAAGTTGAGGGAAAAAAAAATAATATCTGGAGCATTGTGATTGGATGTAATAGACTAACACACAGGAACAAGAAGTCACATTCTCACAGAAGAGGAAAAAACTTTCCATCCTCTGCTGATGCAAAGGAAATATTTTCTGTTCCCTGACTTTTTTTTTTTAATGCTAAATGTAAGAACTCAATTTTCAATTAAAGTATTTCACCTCTACTCACTGCTTAGAAATAAAAGCAATGTCTTGTATCGATTTAAAACGAAAAAAAAAAATGCTTGACAGGCACTGGACTGTTGAAATTAGTTCATTAGGGTCCATTCAAGTGATGTTTCTTGCTATGCTAAGCAACCAAAGTGATTTAAGGTTTTTGAAATAAAATTGTTAATTGTTTGCTTTTTTCCCCCTCCTTACATTCTGATATATTTTTGCTTTGATAGTTAGGGAACACGGTGCTAATTGAAAACCATTCAGAGGAACTCAATCCTACTCTATAGCCTGCGAAGCTGAGACAGACATTTAAACAAAGTGAAATGGAACACATCCAATTGGGGAAAGGCTGTTATTCATTACAGCAGGGATTTCAAGCACCACATGACCACCCATCTCCAAAATCCTCATTATCTGCCTGAAGTATCTGTCAAAGTATGTTTTCTCTATACAGGTTACCAGGAAAGGAAATCATGGGGACTTATTCCAATACTGTTGCTGTTGCAAAACACTTGACGGAAGAGACAGAAAGGAGAAATTACCCAATAAAGGGGTAAAAGGGAAAAAAAATAATAATAATAATAATAATTAAAAAAAAAACCTGGAGACTATTGTCTAGGAGTTACAAAAAAAGGCAGAGTGGAACACCAAAGCTGAAAAGCATAATGAGGGTGGCTGTGATGGCAACAAAACAACTCACACAAAAAATATGGGGAGCAAAAGAGAAGAAATAATGTTTAGCATACAAAAGTGTGCTTCAGAGAAACCATTATGGGTTCTCAGAATTAAAGACTATTAACTCTTTCCAGGAGCTAAAAAGGCTGAGCTGTATCTCTGCAGTGTAGGTCCAACAGTTAGGTTCTGGAAATAGAAGAGACTTACAAAGATGAAAATTCAGAGCAGCAGTACTGAAAACACAGAACACTGTCAATTTTTTAACAACTGTGTGTACCCATTCTGGCACTGTGCATCCACCTTGTTTATAAAATAGCCCAACATGCAAGGGCAGAGAGTGTCTGTGCATAATAAGGGAGAGGGGAGGGTGTAGAGACAGAATATCTATGATTCCTTGCCAGCCCTGGAAACATAAATACATTCACTTCATAGCATAGAGCCAGCAGCACCAAGCTTGACTGTCTCTGAAAGCATCCTGGAATTGAAAACAAAACAAAATAAAAAACAAATAAGAGAAGGAAAAAAGTAAACTGTGTATAGAAGGAAATATTAAAAATTTGTCTCAGTTTTAATTATTTCCACCTCCTGTGACTAACCCAAGCAAATGCAATTTGGATACATTTCTCCCCTTTAACACAGTATTTAATGTAAATCTGCTAGTCTTGTCACTATATGGCATTAATGGATACACCATCTAGTGTGTGGTATGGTACATTTAAACTAGATATCTGGAGAAATAGCCATCAGAGAACTTATCTCTAACATCTATTGTAAAAGCATACTTAATAAAATGAGAACAAATAACAGTGCTGGCAATCACCCTTATTGTGTGTATTCTGGCAAGAAAGGTCAAAAGGTTGTTTGTCTGTATATATATGAACTGATTTTCTCTAATATAGTTTCTCACCTGATTTCCCATAGGTTTTTAGAGGATTTTTGTTTGAGGGGAGAGGGGGAGGGAAAGTTGAGTTAAGCTACATTAGGCAATAATCATGTAGCTAATATGAGAACCTGGTCCCCCTACCAAACAGTCAGTCATGTTAACAAAGAGAGAAAGCAGCTGTCAGAGTCTCAGAAGATAAAAGGTTCAGCAGTTTCACATATTTTACAGATATGTACAGATGTGGAAAGGAAGTCACAGCCTCAGATGCCATGCATTACCATCACACTAAACTTCAGCTATTTGTTTAATAGTATTTTTTATCAGAGATCTGTTCCAAAGGTCTGTTCTCTTAGTTCTTTTTTTCTTTTGGACATCTGTGTATCACTGTTTTATGCAGGACCAAGAGTCCTGATGCTCAATAACTTCAGAAGTGTAACCAGACAGGAACCAAAGTGGTAAATACAAGGAAATAAGTCTGAATCAGTTGACAGGTAATTCTCCTATTCTTACAGGTTTAACACAGGTTTAGAGGAACCTATGAAGTCCTTTACCTTTAAAGGATACCTGTAAGGAAATGAATCTGGATTAAATTCAGGCATGAAAAGAATGTGGAACAAGTTTGCAAGACTATTTCCCTTATGTATACACTCTAATTCTGGAATAAATATGCCCTTTTTTTTGTTCAATATTAACCCAGTATCTGTGTGGAGAATTAATCCAGAATTGCTATCATAGTTAATTTCCCCGGGTAGACATGCCTCAAACAAAAGAAATTATCTTCTCTTAGAAACTTCAGGTAAAGAGGTAAAGAACAGTTGCTTTTTCTATATATTGCATCTTAGAAAACTTAAAACCCTCATATAATTCAAGTTAATTTCTCTCTAGAACCCATCTAGAATACAAATACTTGTCTACATTCATGCTCATAATTTGTTTTTAAAATTATGCTAGAAACATCACAGAGCATCCTTATATTGTATGGGCTAAAAAATACAGCCTCAGCAAAACAGAAACGAGTTCTGAAATGCTAAATATTCCAGTACCCTGGCTTTCTGGTGCATAAGGTTTAATTGCAAGTTTGATGAATATGTTGGTGAATTAAAAAACAAAACAAAGCAAAAAGCCCTTTGCAGATGAACTTTGTCTAGCATCTACACTTCTCTGAATATGGTGCCTGAAATGGGCTGAAATTTCACTTATATATGTGAATTTTATATTATGTGAAATTTATAATATGTTTTTTTAATTTATAACCTATTTTAACACTCCTCTATACAAACCAAGCAAAACCTGGCTGTTAATACACAGGAGCCTTATTCAGATGTTGTTCATGTTTCATGAAGAAACTTTTTCTGATTTTCCTTGGTTTTACAGACAGGAGGCAAAAGAACTAGATTATATTTGGAGCATACTCTCATTGTTGCAAGGAAACATCCTGGAGGACGAATGAGCTATTGACATTCTCTCCTCAAGCAAGAAGCTGTCCCAGGAGATCCATAAGAAACAAGAAATAACAACAAAGACTGAAAAACAAATTGATGCAACCAGAGATGGCTGCAGACCTGTAAATAGCTTTTCACACTGTCGTAGTTACTATTTGAATTGAATAGTTTAAATTTGCAAATTGATGGAGAAATCCACTCATTTCTTTAAAAAAAAATCCTTGCGAAGAACATATTTCACATTTAAGACATTTTTAAAATAAATGTTGATGCTTATATTTATTCTGCAATATCATATCTCGTGTAATATTAAGGAGTGTTGAGGAGACAAACCATGGCAGAATTTGGAACATTGCTTTAAATACTTCAGCTGGGATTCTTTGTTTCAATGCTCACAAGTTTGGTTTCCAATGTTTTGTATGGGATTAGACTGTAGATTACTCAAGAATGTTAATTAGTTTCTCCTCTAACCTGCTTTACATCAGTTCCATGTATCAATACTCTCCACCTTGGTTTATTAATCTTGCATCAGTCCTATTTACAACAGTGAAAAGTCTAATTTGTTACATGGAGGATCAGTAACATTAAAGATCCTTATACATACAGATGTATTTAAACATACTCACCCTTACAGCAAATTGGGGAAATCAAATAGCTTGTAAATAACAAAGCCTTTAGCAGACATAAAAAAGCAAATATTTCAGGAAAATTATTTAAAAATCTCCAGTGATTAAGCTTTATTGGGATTTGTCCTTAGTGAAAACCACTGTGGCAAGCACCCCCCTTTAATTCTTCCTTGCTTTCCTCACTGCAGGCTGATGCCAATGTGCAGGTTTCAGCCAGAAGCTTCAGCATCACTATGAATTATTTCCCTCATCACAAAGGACACCCTCACATAAGAAGTCTTCCCAACACCCCAAAACACTGCAAAGAAACAATAATTATGGCTCACTCCCATTACGTTTACTTGTGTCCTAAAATTTCATGAGTGAATAGAAGACAGGTGCATAAATTAAGTTTAATGAGAACACAGTAAATAGTTGCTTTAGCTTTAAATTTTGCATCCTGCCTTTTATTTTTAAAGGTGAATACGTTGCTCATTAAAGATGTGAAATTAGTAGGGTTCTTTTATTTCACCCCAGAAGTACACCAAAAAAAGGCATAGCATATTTCCAGTGGTACTGGAAGCTTGCTAACGGCGTATTAATATTCACTAATATTCACTTGTGGGTTAAATTAATATTGTTTGGTATTAGCTGTAACAAGCAGTGAGTCTCACTGTCTCTCTTAAAGAGTTTCATCTACCTTCTTTATTTAGTTCTTGCTGTTATGGTGCAAACTCCATCATATCTCCTATTATGATTATTTTTCCCTCCCTAACTGAGCAACTCTTTCTTGATCTGTCTCTTCTTTTGGTTTTATCTTCTAAGCACAGATACCACCCTTTTCTGCTTTTTCTTTCCAAGGAAATCCTTCATTCAATATTACATTCCTGACATAGCACAAACAAGGGGTCCCTAATTTTGTATGATATGTAATTTCCCTTCCTATTCTCTGTCCCGTATAAATATTGGACTTTTTCCTCAGGGCTCCTCCTTCTCCACCTAGCAGAGGACAAAGCCTCAGCCTGTGCTCCTGTCCCTTTCTCTCCTCCCCATCACTAAGCAGAAGCCACTGATGTAGACGGAGAAACTTCCCTCTTTCTCCTGGCTTTGTTACGCCTCATTTTGCAGGGTGTCTCTGACTGTCAGCCAGATGCTAGATCAGACACCATGAGATGAGAGACAGCAGCTGAAAGCAAAAAAGCTTCAACCTGCATTGAGGGGTTTGCCTTTTAGCTGCAGATAATTCTTCCTTGTTTTCCCGATTCTCTGTTCAAGCACTTCTGCAGCCTCAGGTCAGATCTGCAGATGCAAAAACCTAACCTTTGCCATCCAGCAAAGGCCTGAAACAACAGCATTCTCTTGCCTTCTAAGGATGAAAACGTATTTTGATCATGGCTAAACTAAGCCAGGCTCAAAAACACTTCCCAAAAGATAGAAGGCTCTTCAATTTTAGCAGCTATACTGAATATGGGGTTTTTTTCTTCTTAATAAGACAGATTAAGTTTGGTTCCCTTTTTGGGAAGGTGCTAACATCTCCTGAAATCATTCCATAGCTGAGTGCCTACCTAGTTTGCAGGAGCTCCCAGGGACATTCCCCTGCCCTCAGGCAAGGATGAAGGACCCTAAGGTGTAGGAAGTACTGTCTGAAATTCCCTGCTTTATGTACTGGTGTTGGCCTGGGTGACCAGAATAACACTACGCTAGTCCCCAGGTTTACACAGGTACACAACAGTCCTTGATTAAAAACAAGCAGTGAATTACCAGGAAAATTATGATGAATACAGCCTGGTTTACTGCCTCCAGCTGTATCCCACACATTCCTGGTTATTTGATGTGGCTGCAAGTCTTCCCCATTAGTGTCAATGATGAAGTATCAGTAAAGCTTCCTGTGTTTTCTGTGTATATGTATAAATAAGTGTGTTTTTTTCCTAAGCTAGATTCTCTCTCAGAACAGCAAGCACTGGAGGTTTAGTTTTATTACAACTCTCTTCTGACAATCTGCATCACATAACACCTCTGACCCAGTTAGAGGTAGGGTTGACTTTTCTCAGTGTGCCATAGAGATGTGGCATAGCTTCTTCAACATTTCCATTCCTCAGCGATGAATTTGTTCTCTAGCTGTAGGTAACTACAGATATAGGTTAAAAAATCTTATATTTTTATACATACCTGAAATTTCTAGTCTCTTTTAAATTGTAGTCTGTCTGGATAATTAATTGGTCCTACATTTTAAAGAGTATCTTCAACATTCGGTATTTGGTAGATCTCAAGGGTCCTGTTGCTGACAGCAAGAACTGTCTCTTTGCCTTGAATATACTCAGGCTTAAATAATATCTTTCTAATTGCCTTTTTCCTTTAACTTAACTTTGATTAGGAAAAAGTCTGAGGCGTGATTTGGGAAATAATTTCCTATTCTAATTTCTAGCTGTTCTACATCTCTAATACACTCCTTGCCAAAATATCTTATAATACCTATTCCCTATCAGTATCCCTTGCAAAAGCAAGCCAAATCCAAAATCTTCTGATATCATTTCAGGATGCATTTTCCAGGCATCATTGTCATATGGTCCTGGTTTCTTCTATCAGCTGTCAAAGAGAAAGGGGAAACCTGTCCTGTCCTGAAGGTTCCTGCACACGTGGGAAAAGATATAAAAGTCTGAAGCATGGGGATTGTCACAGAATGCTCCAGAGGACCCCTTAACACACTTCTAAATAGTCAGGTGGGTGTATTGGGATCTCAGGCCAAGAGGCATTGGGTTTGAGCAGAAGGGTGAGCCAGGTCTCAGCTTCTCTGCACACTGCTGAGGTGCAGCCCATCAGGACCTTATTGGCTGAACCATCTTCTTCCATGGCATCGTATTTTCTGTCTGGTTTACTTTACACTGCTAAGGACATTCTTATTTTTTTTTCTATTTTTAGTACCGATGTGACCATCAGGTGGGAGAGTTCCCTATAAGAAAGAATGAAGGTTATAGGTACAATAAAAATAAACACCAAATGCTGCACAAGGGTCTCTAATCTGTCCCTCTGTATGTTTTGACTTATTAAATGTCACTCCAGTAGTTTGTAAAAAGCTCACAGACTCTAGCTTTACAAATCCCACAGAAAGCCATGCTGTGGATCACAGAGGAAAGGGGCTGAGAACTGATAAGAGCAAGGATGTGTTCAGAGAAAAACCTTTGTAGCTGTAGCTGAGCCATGTCCCAGACCATAAAGGGGGCAGTGGGGGTGAGTGATGATCCCTCACTCCTCCAGCCTCCACAAAATTGTCCTTCCCAGGCTTGACCTGACCATCACAGGCACCCAGAGGAGCTGGTGGGTGCCCAGAGGGAGGCTGTGCACCCCTGCAAAGCTGCAGCCCTTCCATCCGTGTCCTGCCCCAGTGCAGCAGGGTGAATAGTGAGCTGTGCTTCACTCAGAAAGGCACACCAGAAGCTAAATAAAAATGTTTAAAGACATCAAATGTAGCCCGAGAGGAAAATGTCTTTATTTACCTTGCAGGTGAGCATCTGAGCCCAAGCTTTTCAGAATTATTTCTGCCTGCATGTGAAGCTGGAAGAACCAGTGCCCCAAAGGCAGGGGGAAGGAACAGAAGGTCATGCATCCACAGGATCTAAGGCCAGGAATAAATACCCCAGCCCACCCCTGATTCTTCATTGAAAAATCAGAGCCAGACATTTTAAATTTGGGGTTTTATCAAATGATCAGTTTTAAACAGCAGCATAAGCTCGAGGTAGTCATGTACAGAAAAAAAAAAAAAAAAAACGGAATTAATTCCTTTCTTTCTCCTCCATGTGCCACTCAGGAGCTGTTTGAAATAGGATTATTTTGTCATTCAAGTTTCAAGGTTAAGATTTGCTCCTATTTATGACTGCAGCTCTAAAATCCTTCAAACCAGTAAACTATCACAGTAATTCCAGAAACAAAGGATGCATAATGAAAAAACTGAACTGAGAATTGAGAGTCCTGTGGGCCACGAGGAGTGGAATATATTAACATTCACCTCTAAATGCTTTCCTCGGTTTCTTATATATTAAAAATCTAATAATAATAAAATAAAAAAAAATCCTGGAAGCATCTATGAGATTGCATGTTGGTCTCCTTTTGAGAAACACAAATTTCTCTTTATATTTCTTCTCTGCAAGGGTTTGCAGCAGAACAAAGGCCCGGTAAACAGTGATGAATGGCTCTTCCTTCTCACTGGGGGAGCAGCTTTGGAGAGCCCACATGCTAATCCTGCCCTTACCTGGCTGAAAGATAAATCATGGGGTGAAATTCTCTGACTTTCAACCCCACCGGCCTCCTCTGGCTGAATGAGCCACTTCTGTGGCTCACTTCACATGTGAGTTGTTAAAACATTTTGTTTTCCTCTTTCATTTTTTGCCTTTGAAGAGGGAATAAATTGCAACTACCCATGCCTATCATTAAGACATGAAGAGAAAATGTTTAAATTAAAGATTGTACAAACATTCAAGCGGCAGTGTAATAAGCTCCATTTGGGAGGCAATGTAGCAAGTTCTGTATTTTTTATTTGGTTCATTACTTAAAACTAAATAACAATTGCTAGTTTTATTGCTGCTATTTAACAATGCTGGGATTTTCTCTGTTGGTGTTGAAATGTAGTATGATTTCAATTTTTTTCCTCCTTGACATTTTACTCTACTAGTTTAATATTGATCAGCAGATACATGTTGTAATCCCTGCTTTCTGCAAGCTGTAACAAAGAGAGAAAACAAAACAAAACAAAAAACCTTTGGAGAAAGCCTAACCACACTGTTCTTTATCATAATACAAGGCTTACATCTGAGACTACCACATACCTCAGGCTTTATCTCTGTTGTTACCTTGACCTAATTACTTAATGATAGCAGGGAAACCTTTGCTAAAAGGTAATGTGATGAATAAATAGACCAAAATTCTAGCAAACTACACTTATTATTTCTGAAAAGGGTGGTAAAAGGAAGTGCCATCTTCCAAAGCTGCTTTTTTTAAGTGTTAGAAGCAGATCAGTGTAGAAGACTGGTGTTATCATCCGCCCATTTGACTGCCTATATATTTTTTTCTGTTTACTTCTCAGAAGCTCATTTTATTCTAATCCTCAGAAAGAAAGTAACATTTTTTCACTTAGAAGTTATTATTTTTTATTATTATTTGCATCAAGCAATTGCCATGAGCCCCAACATTTAAACACAGGCACTGACAGAGATGCAACATTACCTTGGCTTGGCTTTGAAATGGGATGCCATGGTGGGCTGCCCCTCTTTTATGCAAGTGGCTGCAGGTGACCCAAAGACATTTTGTGCCTGCAGTGCCTCTCTGAGACCTCCAGAGTCAGTTGCAATTTTATTAATTTCATGAATATTGTATAGATGGAAAAGTGAAACTTCAGCACAACCTCAAGAAAAAAATCTTTCTGGATTTCTTTATTGCCTTCTTTTTGTCTAGACCACAGGCAAGATAGCAGGTGTGCATGAGAAATCTGGAGGATGCTTGCGTGCACCACCCAGCAGGAGAGATGGAAGGAGGGATGGTGCCAGGAGGGAGGTGTGGACTGGGTGCCCAGAAGTAGCACAAATGGAGCATTAATTACTTATCAGGAGGAAGGCAGATCTTTCAGAGCAGTTTGTTCAGAAGTCAGAACTCCTGAAACCTTGCAACTTTGGGCAAATATTCTAGAGGGCTCATGGAGTCCCTTTTACCATTTTAAAATGCTTGAAAGAGACAAAGTCTGTTTGTTTTTCCAAAACATTTGTTCAAATACAGCACTACCAAAATTTCTCAGAACACATACCCTTACTGAAGCCTTCCACAGGAAGCACCCTAGAAAGCACTGATTAATGTGGTACAAGAGATCATGATTTGGGAACTACTAGAACAAGTGATTTCATTTAAGCAAAGAGGGAACGAATGAAAAATGGCTATAACTAAGAACTTATTCTAATTAAAAGGAAGGCAGGCAGAGAGAGAGACCTAGTGCTCCTCTGCCCTTGGAACAGAAAGTCATTCCTCGCAGGACTTCTCTGGACTACAAATCACTTTATAAATGTAAAATGCCTCAGCACAGTCCCAGAACAGAACAAATCTTGCTGTGAGGAGCTATCAACTTGCTTTTTAAACAAGAAGGGGATATCTGAGATAGTTTATAAACACCGAGAAGAAGCTGGGAGTGCAACCAAAAGCACAAACCTATTCTTGCAAAGTACAGATGGAACCTACAGAAATATCAGACCAGAAGGATTGAATAAGTAAGTTACTCCTCTCCCCCTCTTCTTCCCCTCTATCTTTCTCTGTTTTTAACAATCCAGTGCTTTAGAAATGCCAAGCTTTTTTAATCTATAAACCATCTGTGTAGCTTTTCTCAGTAGTATCCTTTCACTTACATCCTGTGTCACTGGTGTGTCTGTCTCTCTTGATGTTGATAATGTTGTTGGCATCTTCTCTTGAAGCTTCCTATGAGCCTGTTTTGAGTGACAAAGAGGCGCGGGGGGAAAGACGGGCAATGTGAGGCGAGTACGGAGCTATGCACATCGAATAGATTTCATTCTGTCTTGATCCTTTTTCCTTCAGGAGCAAAATTTTTGAACCCTGGAAAATTTTGCAAGAATGGGTGGCTTCTCCCCAGCCACTTCCCCTCTGCCCTGCAGCAGGCTCCTCAGGGAGGACCTTGCAGCACAGCAGAAGCCTGGATGTTGTGATACCATTGTTGGTGGTCTGATTATTTGACAAATAGGTCTTCACAATGCTCTCACGAGCCTCTCCTAAGAAGAGGGCCCTTTGGCTAACCACCTGAGACACAGGATTCTTTTAGAATCAGTAGGGTTTTTTTTTAAATAGCTTATTAACTCTTTAGTTGTCATGTGATCCTGACATTTAAAGAGTATGTCCTGAGCTGCCCCTCTTTGTGTCGAGTTTTTTGCACAGAGTAAGTACCTCAAAGCCACTTAATTGTAGCCCAAAGTATTAGGGGCCAACAATCCCTTTACTTCCCCCCCACCCTGCCAGGAGTCTGCACTAGCACTTGTCATGGTTTAACCCCAGCCAGTAACTAAGCACCACACGGTCACTTGCTCACTCACCTCCACAGCAGGATGGGGGGAAGAGAATTTGAAGGGTAAAAGTAAAGGAAGAACAGAGTCGAGACAAGAGCAGTTTGATAACTGAAATTAAGTATTGTATTAAAAACTAATAATAAATTGCAATAAAACCCAAGAAAGACAAGTGATAACAATGAAAACAATCACCACCAACTGACCAATGCCCAAACACCAACCCCCTCGCCCCTCTGCCATCTCCCTTCTAGTTTTATTGCTGAGCATGACATCATACGGTATGGAAATGTCCCAGTTGTGCCCCTCACAGCTTCTTGTGCAAGAAATCACCCATCCTACTTGTTGGCGGGGCAGCCTGAGGTGCAGAAAAGGCCTTCACTCTGTGTCAGCACTGCTCAGCAAGAAGGAACTCATCCCTGAATTATCAGCAGTGTTTCCAGCACAAATCCAAAACACAGCCCCATCCTAGTTACTGTGAAGAAAATTAACTCTAGCTCAGCCAAAACCAGCACAGCACTTTTCCTTGAATATTGCTTGTTTGGCTGTTTACGTCTCCCTAGTGCAGAAACCACGCTGGTTTTATGTGGAGTGGTTAATTCCACAGTTAAACTCTCTTGCCCTTTCTGCCACAGCAGAGGAGTTGGTCTCAAGACCAGGAGGCCAGGGTATAGGGTGGTCAAGAAGCTATCAGCTTTAAAAATATGTTCTGTTCTGCTCTGTTCTCTTCACACCGTGCCATTTCCATGCCGTCCAGTCTGTATCATCAGCCCAGTGATCTAACTCTTCCTGATCAATCTGTCTTTAGCCCTTGGCAAAATTAGCAAATCAGACAACCACAGGCTCTCCAGAAACTGTGTCAGGGCTGAGCAGCATCCTCCACGGAGGGGCACTAAAATGGAAATAGTGAAGCTGCCCAGCAGAGCAGTTGTTCATCTCTAGCACTGATAACCTTGTTTCAAAGGATAATAGATCAAGACCCCCTTCACAGTCTCTCATCCTGGCACTGGGAGGTCTGTGCACCTCTGGAGCAGGACCAGGCTGCCTGGGGCAGGGCCTATGGACAGGCAGCAGACGTCTGGTGCTCTGCCCAACACGGAGCCTGCAGGCAGCCCCTCTATGTCCCCTCCTGTCCCTGCAGTGCCAGCGGCTGGGACAGATGTTCCCTGCTGGATGTGGACATTGAAGTCGCTCCAAGGCCTTCTCATTGCTGCTCCTGCCACGTATGGAATGTGTCTCACTGTGTCTCAGCCTGCATTTTCCCCGCCAAGAAATAGATATTTCTTTGAGGAAATAATAAACACTAGATGCTTTCTCTGTCCTCAGCTGACCACACGCAGATGAAAACATAGACAGACAAGAAAAGATTTGGCCAGTGTTTTCTCTGCCTTGGGGTATGTCCCAGTGTCCTCTGATGTTCTCGCTGGTTCTGAGGACTCTGGAGCTGAACAGATAGGCAGTAGGGCTTCTTGGTCTCTCTCCATCTCTACAGGTCTTTCACCATTTTCCCCCCAAGATTTGTAATAACCTTAAGAAATTCTTTCTGCTTCATTGTCTAGGAAATAAGACCATTCTCAGGGGAACAACCTACCACAAAGTCTGCAAACTTAGCAAGGAAGTCAAGATTTTTAATAGCGGGGACTCACAAAAGCTTTTCTGAGTCCCCTTCTGCAGTGGCAGAAACCTGGGAAGTGATCTGGGGGTCCTCATCCTCCCACGTGCACAGCTGCTGGTGGCCAAGAGCATGAAGGAAAGGAGAATATCTGTGGAGTGCCTACACTTCACCAAGAAAGACACTTCACTTGCCCCACATATCCACAAATTCAGGAAACTCCAGAACTCTTTTCCAACATGCAGCAACAGCACAGCTGAAGGTTATTCAAAGCTGCTGCACTGTCCTGAAGGATACCACAAAGATGGATCTCCTGATGGACATTAACCTACACAACAGCAGGCAGAAGGGTGGGATGTGTTGCACATATCCATGCATTGCCAAATTATCTACAAAAAGATCAGCAAAAGAGTTTTTGCAAATGAAGAATTATACTCCATGTTTTTTATCTCAGAAATTGCCACATAACAGGGTAATGTAAAGGGTAAGAAGATTCTGATCGTCTTCCCTGAAGAAGTCTAAAAATAGGCAACTACTCCTGAGTTGTTTACTAAGGCAATGGATGCCTGGATGCCACCTTCCTATGCCTTGACATTTAGGAACATGTAAAATACAGTGCTCTTATTTGTCCTCAGCTTGAGCAATACAAACTCTTGACAATTTGCTTCCCAAGATATCTTATCTAAACAGGACTGTTTAAAGTTGCAATTACTGCACACAGGGGCTAACACTCTCTCCACAGTGTTCCATAATGAGAACAAACCCTCTTTTTCCAGACTGAGGGACAAAACCAAGGCCCTGACACCTTGCTGTCCTGGTGATTCAGAGTCCTTGCAACCTTCCACTGTAAGAAGGCCATGGCCTTTTTTCTTGCTCCCCATTCACCCCCTCAGTCTGTGTTTTTGCAGTGAAAAGACCCAGCCCTCCTCACAGACATCACAGAGTACAGAATTTCAACCTTCAATTTGCCTTCATGCTGTGTCTTCAAACACCTGTCTGATCTTTCCTGACAATGCAACTCTCCACTTGTGTAGTCATCATCCACATATATAATTGGAACATGCTGGTTTAAATCCAGCTTCTATCCCTGTGCCTGCCATCATACTTCCACAACTAATTGTGAACACAAATACTGTTCCTCAGCAGTTAACAAAACTGATTGCACCAGCACAAATCCATTTTAAAATTCATTAAAAATCAGGATGGTTAATGTGTTGCATACTTAGCAGAGCCTGGAAACCTTCTGGCCCAATGTTTTACTGGGCAAAACAAACCCCATGCAAGACCTTCTGTAAGTTTGCTGGGTGGTCCTTCCCTCCCCCCTGCAAAACTGTGGTCCTGCCTCTGATGTGATGTCCCTCAACAAGAAGAGCAGATGAGATACCTCATATTTGTGGGTGCAGAAAGGAGGGATATGGAGCATTTTCCTGTAAAAGCAGATATTTGCAGCTGGTTCTTGATAATTATTTCAGCCATATTTTTATGGCAGTAATTCATTGAGTCAAAAAAAGCTGAAAACTACAAGCATAGAAAAGCAAGAGTCACTGGCCTGCCCATTTAGAGATAAGCAGCAAAACTCATCCTGGTTTCAGCAGTGCAAGCTCACCCTAATATTACAGATTGTGGGATACAGGTTCACCTCCACTGACAGCATCCAAACTTAGAGCACTTGCTTCCTCAAAACAGTATTTTATCTGCTAAATTGAAAATCCTCCCATTTGAAAGAATTTTGCCAGCTTAATGTGACATCGCTTGTTACTCCCACAATGCTGATAAACCCAGTTAATTCCCTTTTCCTGTGGAGCAGAATGGAGGCAGATGGATGATGAAATCCAAGGAAGCAGAGTAGGGCTGCAGGTTTCCAAAACCTATGTTGTGTGTTTGTTTAATGATAAGTTGAGAAATTAGATGAGTTTTATGTACCATAGCAGAGGGTAAATATACTGTTCTTCAAGCGAGTACCCAAACATTTTTTAAAAAGGGATGGAAAGAGCTCCCATTGGCACAGTGACAGTTCAGATATGTCATTAGAAGCACAGGACAGAAGCCACAGCTTGAAATAGCTTTGACTCATCTTCTCATCATAGATTCTCAAAAAAGTTAGAGGTTGGAAGGGACCTCCTAAGATCATTGAGTCCAACCCCCCTGCCAGAGCAGGGTCACCTACAGCAGGTCACACAGGAACACATCCAGGTGGGCTCTGAATGTCTCCAGGGAAGGAGACTCCACAACCTCCCTGGGCAGCCTGTGCCAGTGCTCTGTCACCCTCACAGTGAAAAAAATCCTTGCTTATATTTATACAGAACAGCCTGTGCTCCTGTTTATAACCATTGCCCCTTCTCCTATTGTTAGTCACCCCTGAGAAAAGCTTGACTCCATCCTCCTGGCACTCACCCCTTACATATTTACAAATATTAATGAGGTGACCCTTCATTCTCTTCTTCAAGCTGAAGAGACCCAGCTCCCTCAGTCTTTCCTCAAAAGGGAGATGTTCCACTCCCTTAATCGTCATCCCCATTCTGAGCATTCCAGAAGGCACAGGGACCTGCCTTCTGCAGTGTCACCCCAGCACGATACCCACTGCACTAAGTGCTCCCAAGCTGCAGTCCCACACCACCACGTCCAGCCCAGATGTTTCACCCCCAAGTACCATGTGTCCATTGGTCAGTTCAGGAGATGCCAACCACTTTGCTGAACAAAACCTGTCTCCTTCAGCAAAGCTGGGCTTATGCAGGGGAAGCAAAGGCAGCCACTGCACAAACTCAGGGGTGGCTATAAAGGAACTGTTGGCATCTTGGTCCACCTTAAGTCCAAAAATGTTTTTGAGGTTAGTGCCTGTGACCAGAGTGCCACTGACAAGCTTATCAGTCACTACACTGCTTGAGGAGCAAAAATTGTTATCATTCTTCAAAAATAAGGTTCCTAAGAATCAGCGATCACTCTAGGAAAACAAGGGGAGTTATTGTGCCAGGATTTAATATTTTTACCTTGTGTTTTCAGTTTGTATTGTTCAACACATGCAGGTCTCATCTTCCTTCTTCACTCACAGTTCCCTAACATACATACAGCTTATTGAATATTTGATATCTTCTATAAAACTTTAGTGATGTTATCCTACTGATGTCTAAATATTGCTATGATTTGTATATGTTCACTTGCAGGAGATAAAAGCATACTGGCACTTAGCAGTGAGAGACACTTGGATTTGAGAGCATCTCAACTGTTCTATGCATTGAAATCTCAGAGCTGCAGTCTAAATGAAGTTTTAAAATCCTGAACAATTTTATTATTCTTTGGTTTGTTTCATTAACAGGAAAATTCAAGTTCTTTCATGTAGAGTTACTGATAACAAAAGCTGGCTAGTACGGAATGCCCTGCTGAATTCACAGTAGGGCTTGTGGAATGGGATTGTATAGCAACAAATGCCAACTGCTTAATGTCTTACTGAATTATAGATTTTAAAAGACTGTTTAATAAGAAGGAAAATGGTTAAAATGGTTTCCACTGAATTTGACACACATATAAAAAGCATGGGGCTGGCATTGACAATACATCTCAGGAGGATTAAGCTATTGTTTCACTCTCCTTGCAAATTTGAGCCCTTATTGATACATGCATAACCCCAACTCAGATTATGTATAGAGATATAATTAACATACAAAACAACTGGCAGGCCACCTTTTTAGAAGGTCTAACACCTTTTTTTTTTCTTTCTATAGGCAAATGGGTTTTTTTATCTTCATGTCTCATGGTTTTTCCTCCAAAGGTGTTACCACATTTCCAGAAGAGAAATTACTGCAGTGAGTTCCTTGTCTTTGTGCTTCAGTTGCTTGTATTTCTGTGTTTACTATTTAAATTCAATTAATTTGAATTAGGCCATGACATGAAGCTTTAAGCAATTCTGCGTTGGTGAAACATGAGGAGGTCCTAGCTCATTCAGGATCCCATCCATCACCGTGGTGGGAGTCACATTCTGCCACACTAGGTACACTCAGCATGGTGCACAATTAATGCCACTGTATTCCTCTGGATTTATTCAGCATTGCCTTCTGATGAGTTCTGCTCTCAGTGGCTGAAAACTTATACCAATTTTATACAAGCTCCTGCCGTTTTCACACACTCAGGATTAAAGCAAACTGTCTGCAAAACGAAGTTCTACAGAAAAAAGCAAATGAAGTAAATGAGTGGGCATCTGGTATCCTGCAAATTATCATGCTTCTGTATGGGCACGCAGTCTGTGTGGAGGTGCATATGTGTGTGAATATGCCTTCTTATTAGCAGCAAGGCTACCATAAGAACAACTCAGTGGTAAAGTCATCCAGGATTTCCCTGCTTCATATGCTAACAAATTTGCTAGACTTTAACCTGCTGAGCTGAAGTCTTCCAGGCAGATTTCCCTGTAGGATATACTAGGGAAATAGTTCTTTTTTTTATTATTATTTTATTTTCTTCTTTTGTTTCTAAGAACAAGTTTAAGGGAAAATATATACCGTGATCTTGTCTTTTTGAACGGTTGACAGATTACTTGCTAATCCTGTGCAAATCAACTCAAATTTAATTTGACTGGGTTACCCACCTTCCTAAGATCAGAGCCAGAGCACACTTAGCATGGGAAAGCAGTTAAATTCCTCAAAGAGTCCATGCTTTTGGGGCACAGACCCTGCTGGGGTGCCTCAGCATCAGCCATCAGCTGCTGCCCAAAGCTGCTGCTGGGGACAATCACCAGGGCTGGCAGCAGAGTCCCAGCTCCACTTGCTCCTGGTGGCATGGGGATGAAATTGTCCTCTTCAGCTGGAGGCAAGGATCAGGAGTGCGGGACCTTGCTGCCCACAGATCATGTGCTATGCAGGGGATGAGCAGATGAGTTTGTTTCTGCTTACAGCACGTTTGCTTCAAAGCATCTGGGCTCCAGTGCCTCCCCAGTCAGCAGATAGCTGTGATGGCTGCTGGCGAGGCTTGTCAGCACTGAGCCACATAAAGGCTATTGCTAACGCTATCAGCTTTCCACAAGGGTAATTAGCAGAGATCTTTGGTGGCTGAAATCCGTGGAACCTCTGGACTTTATTCTTCCTGCATCTTTTTGTTCCACCTGAAAAATGAAGATAACGATGTCCCCTCATCTCAGAGAAAGAAAACAGAATTCACCGCTATTCGTGAGCCACTTGAAAACAATAGCAGTGACTGCCACCAAAAAGCTGCTGATGAAATTAATAATTATGTATCCAGAGCACAGCTTGAATAAAGTGCAATAGCCGAGACATGGGGCCACGTGCTGAACTATGAAGATAAAAGAGAATATTGAAAAGGTGCCCAGCAAGTGATCCTAATCCATCCCAGGCACCTATGGGTAAAAAACATGTAGCTGTAAGATCAAGAACTCTTCATAATGCAAAACCAGAGCAGAACTCAATTAAATGTGCACAGACAAACTTGATTCTGGCATTTCCTAAGTTTTAAAGGCTTGAATTTATAAACAACCACGTCCTTTCAATATGTATTTTTGAACATGATCTATGTATATGTCATGTGGTCTGTAGAAATACAGGTACATATGCACACTCACTTCTCTGATTTCACTTTCACCTCATTCTGGAAAAAATATTGCCTCCAAGGAAGGAAAGAAGCAAGCAAGCAAGCAAGCCAGCAAGAAAAGAGGGAGTAGATGCCACTACTCAACCTGTTATAAAGGGAACAGCTAGTGATCTCCGGTACTTTAAACAAAGTAAGGAATTAACAAGAGTGCTTGTTTTCATGTTCAGCCTACTTCCAAAGCCAGAAATATTACGTGCCTGAGCATATGCTTACCAACCTGATTACCATAGCAATCTCAAAATCTTTATCACACACTAAATTGGTGCAACTTTCATGAATATCCTTGCGTGCACAGTTGCTTAGAGTAATTTCGAAGCACATCTGTAATTTCAGTACACTGAAGACCAATGGGATAATCACTTTCAGCCATAGAGAGAGCTCATCCTGTGCAATTGAAACCATCTCAATAGATTGTGTTTGCAACCCTTCAAAAAATTTCCCATATTGGGGTGCTTGCTTTAGCTACTTGGAAAATCCATCTTGGGGGAAATTTAACTTTTCTCTGGGTTTTGCTTCAGGGCAGCATTAGAAGATTAGCCACCTGCATCAGAAAAATTGGCAGATATTGTAGCTAAGGCAGCACTAACATGAAGGGGCACAGTTTAAAGGAAGAGTCCAAGTGTGCCTGCAGGGGTCCTGAAATATGTAGCCCCACTGACTAAAAATCAGTAAAGCATTCACTATTCACAGTCACTGCCACAGTTTCTTTGTTGGGTTTCACAAGTTGCAGAGAAGAGATTTATTCTTGACCTGACCCCATTTCTATCAACTCCAAGGGATCCTAGTTAACGTACTGCTAAGTATCTCATTAGTGAGCATCCCAAACAGTATGGGGACATGCTGGATCTTCTGTCCACAGTGTATTTGTGGAAGAGAAGGCCTGCAGACACACACCAACCTAAAGTACAACACCTGTGGGAACTGAGAAAATACCATCCCAACACATGATTTTCCTTGCCAGAATTCTCTAGCTGTCCGTAGATGAAATGGTATTCATGAAAATGACCCATTATAAAAATTGAAAGTCACTATTTTAAACATTTTAATGATTTAAGATTACTTAGCAATTTGCACAAGTTAACTGGAGGCAGTAAATTATATGTAGTTTTCTACTATTGAATCAAGCCACACTTTTTGGTCAGGAAGAATTCACAAATATCTGTAGCAAACATGTACCTGCCTTGCAATCCTGATGTTCTTCCCAGTACTGAATTACCTAACACAGAAGTGATGTGGCAGTGCTGTACATACTGAAAATTACTGCTTGCCTAGGTTTGTCCAAAGTTTCCTAGTGAAACTGCTGTCCATCCTATTATCCAAATATGTTTGCACTAATTCCTAAAGCCAGTTTCATTAGTGGAAAAAGAAGAAATCCTTCCATTTTGTTTTGGACAGGAGTTAAAGCTTCCCTTGTAAACACCCAAGAGGATTTATTATCTAAATGAGTTCTTCCTGTGGTGAACTTCTCAATGACCTGCTTGTCAATACTAATGTAATCAACCCATCATTCTTGTTTTAAGCAGTGACTTTAAATTCCTAATTGAGTCCTTACAGCCATGTACCATGACTGACCAGTCAAAGCTCCTATCTCTAATGAGTTTAGACCATCTCAAACTTTGAAAAAGGGCACAGTAGCTACCTCAGACCTTGATGAAAGCAATAAAATGGGGAAAAAAATCTAAAATAAGTCTGCTTACTATATCTACCTGAAACAGCTCTTGGTGTTCCTAACATGAATGTTACAGATATTTCAGAGGTAAAATGTAGACAACTCATTGGAAGTTTCCTTTTCTTTCCCAGAAAGCAATGGGGCAATTTTTATACCTGAGTAATGAAAGTGGACAGTGAGAACACCTGCAAACCAAGAATGTTCTCTTAAGACATCTTCTGACTGAGGCAGAGTTTCTACCAGTTTCTGCCTTCACTTACTATACCTAAGTATAATTGCAGTATAAGGTTACATGTTTTACAGCTATAGGGTCTATAATTGATACCTCTTACATCAAAGGATTAATATATCAGAAGAAAATGAATATAATTTATTGGTAATGTAGGTAATTTGAAATATGACAATTCTACTGAGTTGCCAAACTCCTTATTCTGTATGTTGCTATTACAAAAGTACACATAATGTGCGTTAGAGGGTGGTATTCACATCCAGACTTCTGACTGTTACCTTTTAAAAGGGCTATAAAGTACCTGTAAGTACAACTTATTCTTTTTCTACCAGTGCACTTAGCAGTTTATTCATCTTGGGGAGGTTTTATTTGTTATTTTCCAGGCTAGCCTGCACTGGAACTTTGCAGGTTGCTGTTCTGAGTGGAGTTTGATTTCCTGCTGTCTCTTTTCATCACCTCTCTCCTTTTGTAGATTCCCCTGCCATTCTCTTGCTTGTATCTCTGAACAGTAGGCATGCTTTTCATTTTAAAAATTACTCCTACTGTGTGCTCACTTAACGGGATTGAACATTCATGATTTTGCTCTTCAGTGGGTCTTTCTGCTTTGGAAGAAAGAGTCCAGGGCTAGCCACTATGTTCTGGGCATCACCACTTCCCTCCAAAATTAACTTCATTTACACTTTTTTTCCCTGCTGCCTCTTTGTCTCATCACTTTTGAGAAGTACCAGCATTTTTGGTAAACTCTACACATAGATATTAGTTTTGTCATTTCATTCTCATTCTCCACCCAAGAAATCCCCTCATTTGATCAAAACCACCTTCTGGGCCTGGTTGCCAGTAGCACTGGGATGTCACTTCAGAGGTCCTGTGCAGTGGAGTCTTTCAAGGGTTAATAGTCCCATGGACACAATGATGTTATCAGTTTTGGGTTTTCTCACTGCAGCACCTGGATGCTCCCCCTGTGAAAGAGCCTGCTTCTGACAACCCCTGTGGTGGCACTTCTTGCCAGGTGCTGCATTTTAGCACTGCTGTACAAATGTATTTTGATGGCCTAAAAAACTATGCACTGCTGGTCTTAAGAAGCAGAATTACTTTTAGAACCATAAAATCATGATTTGGGAAGGAAGGAACCTCAAAGATGAACTAGTTCCAATTCCCATGGACAGGAACACCTCCCACTAGACCAGGTTATTCAAAGCCCCATCTAACGTGGCTTTAAATGTTTCCTGGGAGGGGGCATCCACAACTTCCCTGGCTAACCTGTTCCAGTGTCTCACGACCCTCACAGGAAAGAATTTTTTCCTATTATCTAACCTAAACCTACCTCTTTTCAGTTGTAACCATTTTCCCCTTGTCCTATCACTACGTGTCCTTGTAAGAAGTCCCTCCCCAGCTTTCTTGTAGCCCTCCTTCAGGTACTGGAAGGCTGCTAGAAGGTGCTCCCAGAGCTTTCCCCTGTCCAGGCTAAACAACCCCAACTCTTAGAGACGGTCTTCATAGGAGAGGTGCTCCAGCCCCCTCATCTCCTTTGCAGCCCTCCTCTGAGCTTGCAGACACAGATCCATGTCCCTCTTGTGTTTGGAGCCTGAGAACTGGATGCAGTAGTCCAAGTGGTGTCTCATGAGAGCAGACTAGAGGTACAGACTCATCTCCGTGGATATGATGACCACCCTTCTTCTGATGCAGCCCAGGATACCATGGGATTTCTGGGCTGCAAGTGCACTTCCCAAATCACAGTTTATGGTCAGTTTTCATTGCATTTTATCAGGGAGTGACAGCTAGCTAAATTGCTATTTTTTGGTCTACCTACTGGACTATCAATAGGTCATATACTCAGTAACATATTGGTGGTACCTACAGCCTGGTAAAGCACACTAGTCTTCTGTGACTAACCTTTATTCTGATCTTTTTGTCCTTCCTTTATTCACTGTAAAGTCCAACACATTCCTTAGCCAATGCTTATTTGTCCTGCCCAGTCCAACATCCTTTTATAGGGTTATGGGTTTGATGTACTACATCTCTTTTAAGAGATACTGAATTCTTCAAGTAGAGATATTATCCTTTCATCCCACCTTTTACTTATTGCGTGGCAATGCTATTTCCATGGGAGTATTGCAACGTTTAAAATTGAAAATGCAGAAATGTGGCTTCTGTTTTGGATCTTTCTGTCAAGAACCTGCTTCTGGTCTCACAAAGAGTGCAGTGCACAGGGGTCATTGTGATTAGGCAGGTTTCAATCCTGGATATTGAGAGCTCTGAAATGTTAGGTCCAAGCTCTGAATAGGAGATTAAAATTATGGTAATGCTGTGCCAAGATGAACACTTTTATTCTCTTAAATATCCTTTAACCACGTTTGTGTATTTCCCTTCTTTACAAAACAAACAGATTTTTTTTTTTTTGCTAATAATTAGGAGCATGAAGAAAAATTAGAATGTGGAAAATGAAGGACAACAGAAGAAATATCAAATAATATTCTATCCATTTTCATCATCATGGACTGATGTGTTCCCTCATGATGAAGGAGGGGGATTGTTACAGACCTCGTCTGCATGAACACAGATGGAATACCATGGGTACAGCTCTTCCACAGAAAGAGAGAAATTACTTCAGGGCTCCTTGAACCATGCTTAGACAGCACCTCTCCTAAATAATGTTCTTTATGGGAAGAGAGTTGTCAGCTACATTATCAAGTACTGCACACTGTACAGTGGAAAGAAATAAACTGGAGACTGTGAATTACATGTTACTTGTCACCTGTAGGCCACATATTCAGGCAGTTCTTTAGCTTTTTCATTAGTTACTGAAAGGTCAATATTAAGCTGGATGTTTCCACTCTTTCACAGTAATATTACAAATTTTATGTGATTTAAAGGGATCTAGCCTTGCTCTCTGCAAGCCTGTGATGCAACATTACAATATGTTGTGTTTTATATACCAGTTACATTGAAAGTAACATTGGTACAGTAGAAGAATTTTTTTAAACCTTCTACTGGAAGATCTCAGGACTACAGACTCAGTTATCAGGCTTTTACATGACCCAGGAGAAAGCAGCCACAAATGCAGAGATGTGAGGTGTATTAGGGACAAGATAAGAAGAAAAGCCTTTACTCTTCACTGCATTCTCATCTGCTGACTGTAAGCAGCACCCACTCTCAGGGACCTCTCCCTGGGGTTCCATGGTGTGTGGGAGTAAGAAAGATGTCTGAGGATACACACTTCAGAGAAATAGTAAGGAGGAGTTTGAAACTGCAGATATAATGAACTGAACTCAACCTTGTAACTCCAGTACAACTTCCATGGACCTCAACGTGTTGCACAAGTGTAACAGGCTGCTGAGAGTTTTATTTTGTGCATTAGCACTGAAATTTGTATCTCCAAAAGAAACCTGTGGGAAGTGATGACTAGACCAGGTATAAAGCTTACTTTGAAAAGAGAGGGATTTTCAAAAGCTAGGCTAGAAGTTATGACAAATGAGAATGGTATTGAGACACAATAGGTATAGAAAAATAAAGAAAAGCTGAAGATGCGATAAAAGAAGAGAGATGAACAGCAGAAAGCTGACTCCTAGCATAGTGCCACATGAGGCAGCTAAGAATACTTTACTGCACAACTGAAGTTACAAAGGTTAAGGCAAAAGTAGTTTAGCATGCTTCAAGTCAGGAATAAAGATGATGTCACGAATGGTATCGTTCCTCAACGAAAATAAGATTTAGTTGAGATTTTTTAATGGGCCTGCTCTGGAGCATTCTGTTAAAATAAGCACAGAAAAATCAGGTTGTCCTGATTTTTCAGAGGTGCTCTTGTCTTTTTATAGAAAAGGGCTCCTTGTCCTTCCTCAAATTGTTATTGTCTGTCATTGGCCACTTCCATTTAAAAAGCAGCATGTTTCTCTTAAGTGTTTTTTGCTCCCAAAGCATCTTGAACCTAAAAGAAATGGAAGGAAGCCTTTAGAAAGCTAGTGGAGGTTTCAGGTGTTCAACACATGTGAAGAGAAGCTCTGATTTTTCTAGTTTCTCTCAAATTCCCTTTCAGCTATCTTTACTAAAAACATAATGTTGAATTGTTCACACTAATGTACACATAACAGCACCCCAGCTCAGCCATGATTCTCATATTTTGCTACTGATGCTTGTGATAAAGACATTTTTTTCTGTTTCCGAAGGCTAAGAGAAAAGAACAAGACTTTGGGTAACAACACAGAAAAGACAGGAATGTTAAAAGCTGTAAAACAGATTCAAACTCGACAGTCACCTCATGCTTGTTCCATTCCTGGCTTTATGTTGAAATATGGGGGAGAGTGCCAGTGCATTTGTTGAATGCATAAAATTTGTGAGGCTGTCTTTCAGGTGGGAAGCAGTCAGGAAGCCTGGAGCAAGAATACCCATAATTATGCCGTCAAAAGGCTTGCAATAAGCAGTAGAATGTTTGCCATCAATCCTACAAAAAGTCTTTTATAACATCTGTGTCAGCAGAATCCAGGTCCCAAGAGGTGCATCTTGTTGAAAGCAGCAGAGAACTCAGTAAGGGTTTGCGGTGTGTTTGCCAAGTATATTTAGTGAAAAACCTCACAGTCTTAATGAAGAGAACATCACAGTTTTGTCTGTGTTTGAGGCAGTGTTTCTCAAGGTGAGCTGGACTTTCAAGCTGACTGATGCTCACTTGATTTTCAGTGTTGGTGACTCCTGTTACCTATTACTTGTGCTTCAATAGCAGCTAAACCCTTTGGTCAGCCCTTTTCCACCCCAGTGCTCTTCAGTGTGTAAAAGCCTGAGAAAAGTCACCTCCCAGCTGACACAGACATCCTGGGAAAGAACATGCTGGCAGGGCACTGCACCACATGGGCTTTTCTCCCAGCTAGCAAAGACCCAGGCCAAATCCTGCACACAGGGATGCTGTCAGTATAGAATCATAGAATCACAGAATCACAAAAATTTAGGGGTTGGAAGGGACCCCCAAAGATCATCGAGTCCAAGCCCCTTGCCAGAGCAGGGTCACCTACAGCAGGTCACACAGGAACACATCCAGGTGGGCTTTGAATGCCTCAGGGAGGGAGACTCCACAACCTCCCTGGGCAGCCTGTGCCAGTGCTCTGTCACCCTCACAGTGAAAAATTTCTTCCTTATATTTATACACAACCACCTGTGCTCCAGTTTATAACCATTGCGCCCTGTCCTAGTGTTAGTCACCCCTGAGAAAAGCTTGACTCCATCCTCCTGGCACTAACCCCTTACATATTTATAAACATTGATGAGGTCACCCCTCAGTCTCCTCTTTTCCAAGCTGAAGAGACCCAGCTCCCTCAGTCTTTCCTCAAAAGGGAGATGTTCCACTCCCTTCATCATCTTGGTGTCTCTGCACTGCTCTTTCAAGCAGTTCCCTCTCCTTCTTGAACTGTATTGGCCACCTAAGGTTGCTCCCATGTGCTGCAACACCATGGTCTACCTTCATCACTTCTGGATGCAAGCCAGCTTACATTTGAAGAGCATGCATCCCTCTGTACATGGCATCTTTCAGCACAGTCAGTTCAGGAACTAGCCCAAAAGAAGCCAGTATTGACAAATTAGCCATTCCTGATGAAATGCTTTACCAGAGTGGAGTGCTCTAACACAGCCACAATGAAATAGCCATAAAGTCCAGTTACCAGTGTTATTTACTGGAACATTGTTTTTGGCACAGAAAACAATTTGTTCCCCATTTGCTGATATTGCACGGTGCATACATATTTGGAATGAGGTATCGTTCTCTGGCCCCGAGGTCCACTGGCCCAGCACCACTCTCACCCAGATGGCTAAACTCCTTTTCAAACAGGGGCCCACATCTGGCCTGCTGTCAGGGATCAGACCCTCAAGTTGTGTCTGAAACCTGGAGAGGGGGAGGGAAGAAGGGTATTGGGTTTAACTGGCACAGGCTGAAAACATGTCAGGGACCTTGCTGTGCACCTTTCAGTATGGATGATCCCAGGCCAACACACAGACCTGTACCCTGGCCTGGCTCACTGGCACAGAGCCTGATAATGTCCCTTAGTGAAGCTCCTGTCTCTGCTATGCTCATACGTGACAGTGGCTTGAAAGTCTGAACTTTCTGTTTTGGTGGTTGTAAATCAAAGCATCCCACCCGATCTCAAACAAGTTGAAAAGAAGTTGGAAAATGCAGCTTGCTGTTTGCATTCAGCGTACCTGTATCTCTTTCAATTTATTACTCTTGCCCTGATAAACCACTTTGCGGTCAATAGTATCTAATTCAGATCAATTGTGTCATAAACTATATCTTATGACAATTTGTAGTTATGATGCAATTATCTTAATTTTGTCTGATGAGTCTCTTCCATTGATAGAGATCCTAATTGACAATATCCATGCCAAAAAGAAAAAAGAACAAAAACAAAGCACAAACATGCCCATGCCTTGCTGAAGCTTTTTTCACTAGCTGTTTCATATGGTGCCTGCTCACTGGAGCTCTGTAAGTGGTATGTGAAGCAAAAGATTCTGCTTGTCAGCCTGTTTCACAGATCCACTGAAAATAAACACATCAGATGCTGAGCTGAGTTAATGGCACACTTGCTTCTGGTTGCTCATTTTTGATTTAGGTTAATGTCATGCCCTTGCATGTACCATCTGGAGAGGGGAAAGAAAGATTTAATCAAAAATAAAAATAGCTGGTTTAGGTTTAAGTTTTTCTTTTGTACTATAAAGTGCAGGAAGGGAAAATGAAAGGGTGTCATTTGCTATGACCATTGAATAGAATCAGAGTTGTGAATGCCAGCAGGTCTGCTTCTCACCCCTGAATCCAGCACTTCATTTGTTTGGGGGAAAAAGCTCTGCACACCTTTCCACTGAACCACAGCAGTGCTTCTTGGTATAAACAATAGCTCATATTGTTGAGGAGGCTTATCGAGAAAGTTATGTCAGTAATGATGGGGATTTTCAGCTGGCATTCCCCAGGATTTGCGAAGCATTTGCTACCCCTAAGTGGGCTGATAAGCTGCTTGCTGATTAGAATATTCTATCTGCAGTGCAATCAGGCTCCTGTTTCTCTGACATATCTCTTCCGTGTCTTAAAAATACCACTAGCACATCAACAGCTTATCACAAGAAGCTATATGAATTCAGAACATGATTCTTCCACCAGATCATTCAGGTTAGGTGTCAGCATAGACTGAAAAAACAAGGAGTTAGCAAGAGGTGAACATAACAAGCATAACTCATAATCTTTCGGTGTTATAGCTCTCGCTCACTCTCTCGTTCCCATTCTTTTTGAGTATTTGTAGCCTTCACTTATCCTTGTGTCTGCTTTTGACTGTAGGCTCCTCAGGGCAAGCAAGTCTTTGTGTCAGTAACACACTCTACCCACTAATGGCACTGCACAAGTAATAATGAGTGAGCCCATTACAAGCAGCTTCAAATATAAGTATTTATAATATATCTGCAACAGTCTGGATGCTCTGCTCCATATCTAGATGCTTAAAACAGGAAATGAATCACTTAATTGCTCATCTGAATAATCACACAGAGGATACAAATCCACCCACAGTCATGCAGAAGACTCCCAGCCTGATGATGGTGTCCAATGACAGAAGAGCTGTGAATAACCACAGTGAATGACCATATCGTATTTGAGAAGTCATGGCAATCTGGAGAAGTACCCACAGATTGGGAAAAGGGAAACATAACCCCCATTTTTAAAGAAGGGAGCAAAGAAAACACAGAGAAGTACAGACCAGTCAGTCTCAACTCCGTGCCAGGTGAAGCCACGGAGCAGATACTCCTGGAATCTGTACTAAAGCACATGAAAAACAAAAAGGTGACCAGTGACGGCCAACATGGCTTCACCAAGGGCAAATCCTGACTCATGAATATGGTGGCCTTCTACAACAGTTACAGCTCTGTAGATAGAGGAAGAGCAACTTGTTGGAAGAGCAACTCTATCTGGACTTGCCCAAGGCATTTGACATTGTCGCACATGACATCTTTGTCTCTGAGATGAAGAGAGATAGATTTGATGGATGGATCAGTTGGTGGCTAAAGAGCTGGCTAGAAGGTTGAACTCAAAGAGTTGTGATCAACAACTCGATGTCCACCTGGAGACCTGTGACAAGTGGAGTTCCTCAGGGCCCTGTTCTGAATTTAGTGCTGTTTAACATCTTTGTCAGCAATATGGACAATGGCATTGAGTGCACCTCCAGTAAGTTTGCCAATGACACCAAGCTGTGTGGTGCAGTGGATTCACTTGAGGGAAGGGATGCCATCCAGAGGGACCTTAACAGGCTTGAGAAATGGGCCAGTGTCAACTGCATGAGGTTCAGCAAGTCCAAGTGCAAGATCCTGCATCTGGGTCAGAACAACCCCAGGCACAATTACAAGATGGGTACAGAGTGGCTTGAAGGGAACCCTGAAAAGAAGGATTTGGGGGTGTTGATTGATGAGAAGCTCAACATGAGCCAGCAATGCACTCATGAAACTCAGAAGACCAACTGTATTGTAGGATGCATCAAGAGAAATGTGGCCAGCAGATCAAGAGAGCTCATTCTCACTCTCTACTCTGCACTTGTGAGACCTCATCTCGAATACTGTGTCTAGTTCTTGTGTTCCTACCATAAGAAAGACATAGATCTGTTGGAACAAGTCCAGAGAACATGTCACAGACATGATCCAGGGGCTGGAGCACCTCTGCTACAAGGAGAGTCTGAAGGAGATGGGATTGCTCAGCCTAAAGAAGAGACTCCAGAGACTTTATATCTGCCTTCCAATACCTGCAGGGAACCTACAGGAAGGCTGGAGAGGGACTTTTCATAAGAGTGTCCAGTGACAGGACAAGGGGAAATGGCTTTAAAGTTATGGAGAATAGGTTTAGACTGGAAGACTGCTTATTAGGAAGAAGTTCTTTAGTATGAGGGTGGTGAGACTCTGGAGCAGACTGCCCAGAGGAGTTGTGGATGCCCCCTCTCTAGAGGTGTTGAAGGCCAGGTTGGATGAGGCCTTGAGCAACCTTGATGAGAGACATCCCTGCCTAAGGCAAGGAGGTTGGAGGAGATGGTTTATCAGGTCCCTTCCAACCTAAGCCATTCTATGATTCTATAATTCTATGACTCTCCCACAGAAAGCTGACATGCTGGAAAGAATCAGCACTCTCTGGGTTCACTCAGACCTTGTGGTAATATTGTGAGTCTTCAAAAAACTTCATTGCTCCTTCTCTTAGTAGGTGTGGAGAAGGCCAAGTAGAGGACGACATGAACACCAACACACCCTTGGCACTTGTCAATGTCATTTTCAGTTGCAAAGATAAAATGTTGGCAGTATTGAAGCCCTCATCTCAGGAGCTAATAGCTGCTCACTGTTAGGGTTTTCATTCCTGATTTTTTAAAGCTCTTTCAGAGCTGGTAGAATTTTGCTTCAGAATCGAAACTGTCATAATATATTTGTTAAGTGAGGGGCAGTGTCTAGCAACTGAGCTTTCCTGTGTTGTCTTAACAGCAAATGTCTTCTTATACAAATTGAGTTAAAATACACTGAAAACACTTACTTTCACCACATGTATGTTTAAAAACTCTTCATTTTCCATGTGTGTGTACAGAAAAACAGACTGTCCCAGTGAGATACCTATATTCCATCTTCTCTGCTGTAGTTCAACTGCTATATCTATATTGTAAAGAATTTATGCAGAATATATACAAATTCTCTGAAGCCTGTATGGTGAGGATTTTCCTCATCCTCTACCTCTGAGGGCCCTGAAGTCCTAACTCAGGTATGTGGAATAGCCATTGGGTTATGCTGTGTCTCAAATAATCTGAGTTTAGGTCCCTTTTTGTCTTTTCCATCAAGCAATGAGACCTTAGACCAGTCCTGGAAGCTGTGAAGAGGATTCCCCATGGCAGATCAGCAGGGATAGCTGTCATGTAGCAGCAGATTTGGAGCAGATTCCCTTCTCTTCCCACTCCCTGTGCAGAGCCCTGATGAGCCCTGCTCCCCTCATGCATCCACTGATATGGGGAGAGAAGGAGATACCCTGATACAAAGTGCCCACACAACAGAGGAACAGGTACCCTGCTTCTTCCTGAGTATAAGCTAAAATTTCTTCAGGTTTTTTGTTTCTTATTTTTATGTTGCTTTGAGGGTTTGAACATCATCTGTCTTTTTCTAGTCCAGTATCTGACTCTGCCTCATCCCAGAGGAGCCTCCCACCCAGACAGGGGCACAGTTGGGACCCCAAACTGTGCTTTTCTGCAGGACTTGCTGAGGAGAAAGTTCCCTGAGGTGTTTTTCTACCAGCACTCTCTTTCAGGGGTTTAGCTGGGTTGTTGCCATCATTCATTTATTTGTACCAGAAGGGATTAACCCATTGCACAGCCTGACAGCCCCATGGCTGCCCTAACCACAGGACTGTCTCTAGGCTGGGTTTGGATTAACTCTTCTCTGGCTAAGTTCTGCTCTGTATAGAATAATCAAATACCTCTCAGAAACAGGAGATGGAAAGCTGGCACTTGATGCTCGTTTTATGTGCTTCAGCTCTTCTTTTAAAGCAGAAAAGATGTGGTCTTAGTAATGAAGTATTTAATAGTCAGTAACCAAGAAGAGCTTGGGATCAAGCTACCCAGAACATCCTGCTATTCAGGAGCTTGAATATGACTTTTAGAAACAATCCTATCTCCAGAAAAGACGAGCACTCCTGAATGCTCAAGTCCAAGGGAGGAAAAGGCTTTAGACATTTGCATTATTATCATTATTTTTTAGTGTTTGCTGTTGCCTATCTTCACCTTCTCACGGCAGAACAGCTCCTTGGACTCCATCTCGAGGCAAGTATATCTATGTAGGTGCTGTACAGGGAGTCTCACACAGATGTTAAGGATGCTAGGAGGTGACTAGGAACAAGGCTGTGATCCCCAAGCACAGCCTTTGGCACCAGAAGTGTGCCAAACTTGTAACATTTAAAAAATCTGTAAATGTTATGTCCATTTTCAAGGTTTTCCCAACTTCAGTAAATGCTGAATGACGATTTTTTATTTAATTCTTTCTATATGAGGAGATAATTTCTAGACTATCAGTCTAGATTGTTAGATTAATATTCATGCAATATGCATTCAGCATGGCAGTTATCTGAGCTCTGCGACATTACTATGCACACAGCAATCATTTTTAAAAGAATAGAAGGCTTTTAGCTTGAATCTCATTGAATCAAAATTACTTGTCTACAAAAATGGATACTATGTTTCAGGAAATGTAATTGCAATTGCAAAACTATTTACGAAAAATTAGAATTGGGTTTATTTTTCACAACTACATGACTTTATGTCTTGTCTTGTGAATTGCTGGCAAAAAATATGAAAGTTTTTCACCTCCATGTAATTCACTGCTAGAATTTGTCATAAAATTTAAGCATATATTCTTGATTTATAGTTCGTTCAAGAGAAATTTACATCAGCATTCAATGTTCTTTGTTAAGATGTATTGGTTAATATGGATTGATAGTGCACATAAGTTAACAGTTTTCTGTTCCCTGATTAGATGACACAGTCATAGTAAGTGTTTTCCAATGCCAACTTTAATGCTTTTTAATTCCAAAATTACTTTTTATGAGAATTCTCTTGTAACCATTCAAAATGTCACTTCTTTCACCTATCTCTCTTGCTAACTAATACATATCACAGAGTATTCGAACAAGGAAAGTAAAACAGGGAGCAAGCACATCCAAAACAAAGGCACACTAATAGAACTTGATATTTTTTTTTTCCTCTTCTAAAAAACAAAACAGACTTATTTGCACCGTTGTACACACTCTTAAGGTTTCAGAATCTGGATTTAATAAGTTTAAAAAAAAAAAAATTAAAAATATCAATATGTGGAGAAGAACACTTGCCTCTTTAACTCTTTAAGAAAGGAGTATTTCTAAGGAGTATTTATAAAAGAGTATTTATATGCTCATAAGCATGAGGAAGTCCATGTAAGGGCAGGGTGTGAAGATTCACTGTATCTTAAAATGCCCGATGAATCCCTGGCCTAGGAGAGGCAGAGACCTGCGGCTCTGACCTGGCCCTGGCTGCTGTGCCGGTGAGCACCCATGTTTGCCAAGTTTTATCCCGGTAATACGGGAGAAACGGGCAGAAGACCAAGCCGAGGCGAAGCTAAACATCTCACCGAGCTGTCCCCTAAAACCACAGGGTCCCTAAATCCCCCCCCAACCTCCTCCCTGCCACCCTCCTCCCCGCCCCAACTTCGGGGGGGGGTGAAAACCCAGGGGGCGGCGGGAGGGCGGCGGGAAGATCGGGAAGGGAGTTTTGTGGGTTTTGGGGGGATGAAGCCTTCCCTCAGCGGGATGTTTCGGTCCGGGAAGGGGAGGGAAGGGAGTTTTGTGGGTTTTGGGGGGATGAAGCCTTCCCTCAGGGGGATATTTCGGTCCGGGAAGGGGAGGGAAGGGAGTTTTGTGGGTTTTGGGGGGATGAAGCCTTCCCTCAGGGGGATATTTCGGTCCGGGAAGGGGAGGGAAGGGAGTTTTGTGGGTTTTGGGGGGATGAAGCCTTCCCTCAGGGGGATATTTCGGTCCGGGAAGGGGAGGTGGGGATGCGGAAATTCCCGCTCTCCCCCCCCTCCCCCCCCCTCCCCAAATCTCCGCGCTGAGGGATGAGGGAGGTTCCTCGCGCGCGAGCAGCGCCCCCTAGCGGCCGTTCCGCGCCCCGCAGCCCAAGCGCTCAGCGCGGGAAGGAGCCCGGGAAGGGGGGGGGGGGGGGGTAGGGTCCCCCCTTTTTTCGGGCAGCTTCTGTAGGGGCAGTCACCTAGGAAAGCATCGTTTAGGGACAAACGCCATCGGAGACCCGCCGCAGGAAGGCGGTACCGCTTCTATATTGCTCTAAACAGGGCTGGAGGTCAGCCTGCCCGAGTCCCGATGGCGGGCTTTGTCAGCTAAGGATGCTCGACTGAGAGAGGGGCATCAAAATCAGGCTTTGGATGCCGAATTCTGCCTCACCTCTTCATGCGATGCCACAGCTTCTCAGGATGGCCCACGGAAGCATTTGGATCTCAGATCGCTTTCTGAAGCTGGCTGTCAATAGGCTACTCTCACACTTAGGTGGGGAGCTCTTTGTTACTGCCCTGCTGCAGGAATAAAGCTTTAAATAGTGAATGTGCAACAAAACACACGGGTATCCTTGGGTCCATGCAAAATAAATCCAAAACCAGGGCATTTTCACAATAATAGAATGTATGCAGGCACCACTCCACAACAAGATGACTGCTGTTGGCTAAAACCTGCATTTTTTCCCTCATAATGTTATCATAGTGCTTGATAATTCATTTTAAGAGAAAAATATGTGAAGTTTACTTGGATATGTTGGGAATTTGCAACTGACCTGAACAGGCCAGAACATCAGCAAAGACAATTCCTTTTTTCCTTACATACATCACTTCCTCATGGATAGGTGAGCAGGGCTGAGCTCTGACAGATCCAGCCAAGGCTTTTCAGCTCCTCCAGGCTTTTTGGTGGAGGTGGAGAGCACCACACAGAAACAAATTGTCCCCGCTTTTTTAGGCTTTGTAGTTTTGCTTGCACTGGTGGTTTCAGTTTTTGGTAATGAATGGCTTTTTAACTGCCAGCTGTGCACAGTCCCACATCGATATTTTATAAATGAAAGAATCATATGGCCATCATAAACTTGACTCCAAAAGGTGATTTAATAACTCACCTGGTTTGCATGTTTGCCATTCTCTGCAGTAATGTTAAATAAATTGTCTTTCCAAAAAGAGTGGGAGATGTTTTAGGGAACCCAGGATCCCATCATGCAACCTAATAAATCAATCATATTGGGTCCTGAGAAGCTCATCCCACCTCTGGATCTGGGATGAAAATAGAGTTAGGGCTGATGAGGGCCATGCAGCTGCAGACAGCAGCACATCCCAGCAAAACTGTTGTATCTCTCCCACATTTAAGTTTCTTCAGAGTATTGAAATCCTCATTGCTTACAGGCAGGACCCAATTGGCAGAGGGTAGCTTCTCTAGTAACAGTCACCTTGAAAATTTTCATTTAGGGAGAAATGGCATAGGACTGCTGTCACAGAAACACGATACTGTTTCTCCGCAGTGCTGGAGATGTGCCTGCCTGAGTCCAGAATGTTGGACTTTGTCAGCTAATGATGTTTCACCAAGAGTGGGGCATCAAAAAGCAAAGTGTGGGAGGAAAGCAGCCTGTGAAAGGGCAGTCATTTGTTGGACAATCAGACAGCTGAGAAGAGGGAGATGAAAGACCGCTGGAGGTTACTGTGTAGGCAGATGTTTCGCATGTTATTTGTACAGCTCAACCATTGATTTGCTGCTGCTGTTGTGTTTTGTATTTTTTTTTCCCTAAATTAATGCTCCTTTCCTCCTCCTGTTAAAATTGGTTTTCTTTCAAACATGGGCTCATCATTCACAAAAGGGGAAAGCATAGTTTCTCAAGGGACACCAAAGAAATATACTCATTTTTTCCCAGTGTCAGAATCTGTATGTCAGGCTGAGGAAAACTTAATATTTTGAGGCTAGCCCTACACTGCTGCTGCATGGATTACCCTTGTCATTTAGCCAGGTCAGCTTCCTAGAGGATGGACTTCTGCAGCAGATCCCTCTGAAAGGTCTGACTGACTGTAGAAATATTGCCAATATCCAAGGACATCTTTGTGCTGTGCTGGAAGCCATATGCTGTGGTTGTCTCCATGCAACAGTTCACTACTCCTTTATAGCCCTCTGGGCTTAAGAAACCTGTTGTAATGGGCTTCCTCTCTCAACCACCTTGACTGTTCTGTCAAAGCTATCCTTGTTCTTGACTCTAGGCCATGGCTTTTTGCCCATCTAGCCAACTTCTGAAACAGCTCCTGATTTTCAGGCAATTTTCTTCTGCCATGGTAGCCACCCTCTGGTCAAACTCTCTTAATATTCCTTACTGCTAAGAACTTCAGCTACAAGCTGTGTAGCTACAAGCATAAATATTTCTTGTTAGGCTTGTCCACTCTTTAGAGAGAATGTAACCAGCTCCTATAAGCCTTAGGCAACCAACAACTTCAAGTCCTAGAATGAAGCTATTGTTATCTGTTAGAATGAGTCTCTAAACAGATAGCTGCCAAGTACAATTCCCTTTTTTAGAGAAGAGAAAAATAATTTAAATCACTGAAACTTGTTATATTTTACTACCAGCTGCATTTCTGATTTCCCAGACTTAAGTCCCCCATAATAATGAACTTTTCACTTTACAGTGCAGACAGATGCTTTAGGAGTAATTCTGTTTGCATATTTTCACACTCCTTCAGCTACTGATCACTTTAAATGGGGGCAATGCAGGGTGCCAGCCCCCCTCTCAGTTCTACCTACAAGAACTACCCCCTGACACACAAAGATTTCAGTCACATGAATCACTGTGCTAACACTCTGCAATGACAGCTACATCAGACCTCTCAAAAACGAGAATTTCCAAGTCCTTTTGCACAATAACTATCCAGCTAATATTAAAGCAAGAACTACTCAATTTCTTTCCTTCCCAGACAGCTCCAGCACTGTTCAATACAGGCATAACTTCCTGAGAACTGAACTACACTTTCCATCCTAGTATCCTTTATCTTTCCCACCCTCCTAGTTGCTTCCCTGATTAGACTATTCCTTTCCCTTTTCTTGCTGTGTTTCCTTATCTGAAGGGAAAGCAGAACAGCAGCCCTGAGGGATGATGGCTGCTGTGGGAGAGCAGCTCTATAGCTGGTGGGGAAGAGTTGGCCATGTCTCTCTTTGCAGGTTTTGGGAGAGATTACCCAACAGCAAAGCTAGTAAATGGTCTGCCAGGGCAGGGCAAAGCTAATAGCTATGCTTTCCTGCTGAGGCTGAATGTATATATGGCACACATGGTATGCTGGGCTGCTCCACTGAGACTAAAGCTGTGACTGCAGTGTAGCTGGCTGTATCCTCAGAAGAGGCTCTGGTCCCAGAGGTTAGATCCTTCCTTTTGCCAGGCAGTGCATGGGAGAAAGGGAACATCTCTCAGTTGGCTGCAGCAGCTCTTCCGTCGTGCCCCAGGACCTCAAGTCCTGCTCTGTGACACTGGGCTATCAGCAGTTCCCTCCAAGACCATAAACACACTTTGCTCTGCTTCCAGTATTTGTATTTTCTGCTCAGGAGCCCATGGTGGAATTAAAGCCATTCCTAATACAGCACTGCCCAGGGCTAAGCAGCCTCTTGCAACATGATGCAAATTTATCAATTTCCAAATACACATTCAACTATAAACTGCCTGTGGTTAGAGGGGTCCCCTGAGAACCCGTGGAAAGTGTGTAATGTCTTACATCCTGCATAAGCAAGCGATGGGGGAGCTTGTAGGGAGACTCAAAGCATCTGTGTAGATCAAGGTATAATAATGAGAAGGGAAAGATGGTGGGACAGACCTGTGGGGAAGACCATGGGATTCAGTTCACTAGCCCCCTTTGGGGAGAAAAGGCCTTCCTTCCCTCTCTTTTTTGCCACCTCTTCTGCCCCCTGTGCAGAAGATAGCAGAAAGGCTGTCTCCTCTGCACTGCTACACTGAACCCTATGGCAATTAAATCTTCCAGTTGGCAGATTCCAGTGAGTGAATGACATTTAGCCTGAGCAGCACAAGCAGAACAAGAAAAAACATAATAGATGACAATTTGATGTCTCTACACACAGCTTATATGCTGCTGGGGTAAACAGGATCTATTCGGCTTCCTAGGAATCTGAGTCATTCTGAGATCTCCAGAAAATGGTGTTTTGGAGGTTCCTGGGTAGGTTACCCTCAAAAAGGCAATTCTTCAAAGTGACATCCATGTTGTTTCTCAACCCATCCACATACTGGCTTTTAGTAGCTGTTACTCTATAGATAGGGTATGACCAAGATACAGGTAGTGCCTGAGGGACATCCCTGTCTGAGCTGCAGTGCTGGCAACACAGGCTCTCGGATTCAATTTGACACTTTGGATCCTCAGTATTGTCTATTATGCTCACAGAAAACTCCTTAAACTGTTCAGTGATATTTTAAAGTTTACTTTAAAGGTTTGTTTTGGACTAACTTTGAAAATATTTCAGCATGCAGGGAAAGGAAATTCAGATTTCATTAATTTTCCCCATCCTGGCTGTAAATCAGCTCTTCCACAGTGGGATTTTCAGAGTCTTACTGTGTTTCTCTCCTCTCTTCTCTGTGTCCACTTGACTGAAGCAGGTCCCCAACTTCCCTTTTTTTATTTTTTTTTTTTTCATCTTTAAATGTAGCTACATTTGCTTTAATAAGCTGCACAGAAACACTGGAATCTTCTGTGAATGTACAAAAGCAAGGCTATATAGTGAACCCTCAGAAATCTCCAAGAGAAGTGAGCAGAGGCCAGTTTGGATCATGCAGACAGTGGATTTAAGGCCATGATAGATGAACACACTACAGCTGGCAGTATAGTAAATCCTCCAGCCTACCATCAAATTTTTTTGTATCCCATAATGATTTTAGTTTTTGGCATTCTGGCTGACCAGAAGCTTGTTATGAAAAGAAGATATCTTCATTTCTTGCAGGTATAGATACTTCTTGAAAGCTTCCCAGTGAAGAAAATAAAGGCCCTAGCCTTCTCTACAGGCAGATTTATTTATTCATCTGTTGTTTTCTGTGTTGTCTGACTTGGACAAGCTGAGAGGACTTCAGCAGTAAATGTCTCCTAAGATTCCCAAATGGATGAAAGGAGGACTTAGTATCAAAAGAGACTGAGAGCCAGGACTGCTTCCTGACAGAGGTGAAGCACAGGGGTTGAAAAGGGAATCAACATTACACTTTATTTTTACATCTGAAAACAGAATGGATCTGTTGGTCTGAGTAACTGTAGCTGGTCACCCTCCCTTACTGGGCATCAAATAATGACCATAATAAAGGTACTTAAGAAGACATGCTAATTAGCACCTACTCATCTTCCAGCAAAGCAACCTCTTACGACTTCTGCTTCAGATGCCAAATTCTACCCCACACATTCATGAGCTCTCAGCACACATACAGCTCTCAGGATGGGCCATGGAAGCATTTGGATTTTAGATCACTTTGAGCAATTAGCTGTTACCAGGCTACTCTCACACTTAAATTTGGAGCTCTTTGTTACTCCCCTGCTGCAGGACTAAAGCTTTAAATAGTGAATGTACAACGAAATACAAGGGTATATACAAAGCAAATGCAGAAGATTTCAATGGTAATATAACATTTTCACAATAACAGGATGCATGTGAACACCACTCCACAATAAGATGACTGCTGTTGGTTAAAACATGCATTTTTCCCAATAATATTATCCTAGTGCTTGATAATTCGTTTTAAGAGAAAAATACCTGAAGCTAATTCAGATACACTGGAAATTTGCATTTGAGCACAATTCTGCTTCAAAGTCCTTCCAAAGCCCTTGCATATAAAAGAATCTAAGTTATTTCTATAAAACACTGAACCATTGTGCCAATGAAACAAAGCTTCTCCTAATGCTGTTGATTTATGTTCCAGATTGTGGAACAGGAGAGTAATCATACTGCAAAAGTTTCTCAAACAGGAACTCATACACAGTGCTGTATGGTAGCCCTTTCTAAAATGGATTTTACTTATTCTTGTGCTGATAAAAATGCTACTTGCTGGAAATATTTCTGCAATGATGGAGAACTTCTCTTAACCACTTTATGATCAGTTATATAAGATTCAGAAGACGATTTCTGATTCCCCCAATCCAAAACAATAATCCTGTCAGGTTTATCAGTAAATATTCTGAACATATTTTTATTTCAGAAATTACCTGTGACATCTGCAGTATGTTCTCACATATAAGGAGCAATAACATTGCCACCAGAAGCAACTTATTAACAGCCTTCATGTAATGCAGAGTTATATTTATTACTGTTTTGTGATACAGTCCTACCTATTAGTCTAAATATAAAATCAAGAAAGCTATTTAAAATGTAACTCTAGCTGAAATGCTCTGTATCCTGAGTTATTAAATGCAGTTTTCTAAAAAACAAGGCTAAGTCAAAGTTTGTTTTATAGCCTCTGGAGCTATTCTGTCAGAAGTTCAGCTCTGGCAAATCAGCTTAGCCTACTTGTAGGTCCCAGGGATGAAGAAAATATAGGGAACTTAAGTTTAAGTCTGCCAGCACAATGCCAGATATACTATCCTGTCCTGCAACCTCAGCTCTGCTATACAGCTTTAGAAGGTGGGATTAGGGCTTTGTGGGTGCTAGGAGACTTGGGGAAATGGCAACTTTCTAAACGTTTATTGATTAGTTCTCTTTAACCTTCCTTCCTGCAGATCCTGTTTTAGATCCCAATATTTTTTTTTCTCTATTAAATCTTGTTCTCTGCTGAGACATCATTTCTCTTTGGAGATTTATTTCTCATTTGACTGTCATTTACCTTGTTTTTCATTCACTTTATTACACTGTTCTCCTGTTTTTTTCTATTATCATTAGGTCTGCAAAGCCTAGCACTCCAAATCCATCTTCAAGGACTCCTGAGGCAAATGAGAAACTCTGTGGTTTGAAAAGTCATTTGATCAGGTCACTAAAACCCATTCCAAACTTTCCCCTTCAACATGATGTGACAAACTCTTCTAGAAAGTGACTAAGGAGATGGTTATTTCCAATTCTGTGGATCTGACAGCATGGTGCAAGTTAAATATCTACCATCTATTCATTTTTTTGTAATTACCATACCAGATGAGGTTACTAACTTTCTAAATAATTACTTCTGGGACTTCCTAGGCAAAGAGAGAAGGGTGAAAGGCTGAGGGCAAATAAAACCCCCAAGGATTCAGCAACAAAGCTTTCCCATACCAGTTCTGGAGGCAGATATCCATCAGCCAAAAGGCCAGTTCTTGTCTCAACACTTGTAGATCCAGAGTCAGCTGCCTCAGCAATTCTGCCCTCAGTTTGACCATGATTCCAGTCTTTACTGCAAGAGTGCAAGTGGGAACCTCTGTTCACTCTCTCCCATCACCATACTTCAGTTCCCACATGACCAGGAAGACATTCATCCCAAAATATCCCCCCTTTTCCCTTTAGGACAACACCAATTAATCAAGAGTACAACCAGCCTGTCTTCCAAAAGGTCATCTGAGGAAATTCGGTTTTGCTGTCACAATAAAGCCTTCAGTAGTCAGTATTTTACCAACATTCATCCTTCAGTCTCAACAATCTTCTTATTTATCTTTGTATACATAAATCTTTTGACATAAATTTGTATGGGAACAACCTTCCATAGGTCAGATGGCTTTTGTGTGTACTTCAGCACTTCTGTCAATAATCTGGGGAACCGGACAGAAATGAAACTCCTTTTCACACCTCCAATTAGTGTATTTTAATGATTTACAGCTTCTAAAAAATGTCTACAATCAGGTTGAACAAGGTTGGTCAGAGTTTTCTGAAATAAAAAAAGAGCAAATTCATGAAGAGGGGGAAGGTACATGACACCCAGACTGTGCACTATCTATCATTGATTCTGGTATGCTTTCAGAAAGGAAATTTAAAACAGGCTTACTTTTGCATTAAGATTTTTCAGCCAAAATCATGAATTATTCCCAGACTAGGCCATCATAAAAAAAAAAAAAAAAAAAAAAAAAAAAAAAAAAAAAGTTAAACAAACAAAAAAGTGTCTATCATACACATTAGATGTCTTCAATTAGGTTAAAATATCTTGAAAAAATATCTGGTTTTCCTAACTTTAATTAGTCTGAAAGGGGTAGGTAGCATGTCTGATGGGTGCAGAAAAAAATTATGTAATCAGAGAACAAACATAAATTAAAGCCCTGACTACCTAAAGAAAAAAGGACCCCAGGGTCTGATTTGTTAAAACCATTTAAGTTTAACACTAAATTATCTAGATTTTAAAAAGGTAATACAAATACGATATGATCAAGAATAATGGGAAGAATATATTTGCTCAGGATGTTAATGCAGACATTTCCTGCAATTCAGCAATTTGTGAGCAACAAAATAGGTCCCATTTGCATTGAGCTTCTGACCTGCAATATAGCTATAAAGATACCTCTGAGATTTGTCTGTTCCCTTGGAGCTAATCTGCTGGCTTGATTCCTGAAGTTTGTTGAGGAACATGGTATGTATTGCATGATAAACACCACACAGAGGGTTACCTAAGAAACCTCTGTCTCAAAAATACAATAGTGACATTTTAAATGCCAAGGATTATCAACAGATGGAAAATAATAAGTTAGGATATCACTATCTTTTGAGTTCTTCAATGCCTTTAGCCAAGCAATAAATACTCAGGACAGATGTGTATGGCTTAGTTAAAAACTAGCAAAAAATCTAGGAGAATCCTTTCCACATGCCATTCTTCCTGAAGAATATTTTATATCCATTTATTTCATGAGCACAGAGATCCTAATATACCAGGGGAAAAAAGCTTTCTCATTTCTAACCTGATTGGAACTGGAATTATTAGGTATGCTATGAGAGAGCCTGTACTCAGGAGATCTGTGGACTGATGTCTTAACTGAAGAGGTCCAAAAAAGAGAATTAGAATTAGCCATGGACCTTCTGAACACCTGGCCAAATCAACCTCTATACCTTTGGAGATTTGTCTATTCCTATTCAAATATGACAACACCTGCAATGGAAAGACAAGGGGGAAAAAAAAAGAGGCTACAATTAATACTAATTAACATAACGTTTAGGAATCTGAGCAGATTCATTAGAATCTGACTAATATGGAAAATTAAATTAACTTTTCACAACAAGTATACTTAACTCGGCATGGTGGGGAGAAGCCCTCCAACCCCTGCAATTTCACTCATTCTTGGTCTGGTCAAAAGGACTTAAGACAGCCAGGTGACTTCCTAGTTCCACAAAAACTGATGACAAAGCTCTTATTGACTTCTATGGAACCTGAGTTTCGGACCAGGGATCTCCATCACCGTTTACTGCCACTTACTTAAAATTACACACACACACTGCACTGACTTTGTGTAAGCCCTACTACAGACTGCAATACTACTGGCCAGACAGAAAAATCCTTGGGTTTGAAAGGCAGCAAATTTCCTGACATCCAGCAAAACCAAAATATTGGAATCCTAAAACCACTGCTTTTGAATTGTGTTTTAGCCAAAGCTAGGAGCTGCCTTGTTTCCTGGTTAGGTCTTACCATGGGAAGCTTGAAGGGTTTGCCACAGTGTGTGGGTCTAAGATTGGAGGGCAGGGCTTGCCACACTTGGATGGGAGCCCTTCTGTCCCACCACAATTTCCTGCACACGCTGGTGTTCTGATTTCAGAGATCAGCCCCATTGACATGCATGCCACCTGTACACATTTTATTTGTAGAAGTAATGTAGAAGCAGAAAATGAGTGGGTCCTGTGCCTGGGGAAAGAGGAGGTTCTGTGCTGCTCACTGCATTCAAATTAGACTGCCTTTATGGACAGCAGCTCTGCTGGTGTGATAAAAGTCAGGACATTCATCAGTGTTCCTCTTTCCTATTGCTATTCAATCCCTCACGAAACTCAGCCTGAAAACATCTGCTGAAACTTCCTTCCTGTTACAATTTACCTGCTTTAAATATAAGGGACTTTGGATAGAGCTAAACCATTTTCTTCTTTCATTGTTAATACTGACTTGGCTTTCCAATTGCTGAAATATGTCTCAGATCACTGCTTTCCTTTCTGAACATGTAGTTCCAAGACCTCCTTTTTTAACCGAAGAAGATTCACCTGGGGACTGTCTCCTAGGAGATTTAGATGAAGATTTAAGCAGAACATCACATTTTAATCAGACTTGTGCACTTCGCATACAAATAATTTGTCATGTAACAACGAAGGTCTTTCTATTAATAAGAAAGTGTATTAATGTTAAAATGGAAAATACTATCACAAGAGGCTGGCAGACATTTAGATCTTATTAAAAATTAAAGCAATCAACAAGTTCACAGTTATTCCAGAGTGGGAATCTGATTTAAATAGAGTTTTGATCTAATGCGATACCGCTACCATCATCACCTGCAAAGTAACCCAATGAGGAGCATTTGTGTTATAAGGCAATCTTACATGCAATACTTTGAGCAGGTAAATACAAAATAAACTAACTGAACAAAACCTAAAAATCCTGATTATTTAGTGGGCTTATTGCATTTACCGTGTTTTATTTCATTTTCAAATTGGCAAAAAAAAAATCTATTAGTTAAGTACAGAGACCCTGCTGTTGGAAAAAAACATTAAAATATCTGTGAAAAGAGTTTTTAAAGACACTAGAACTTTTGGTTAGTATGACAGTAATAAGATGCCATTATAGCACTTTTTTACCCATTTTTTGTGTTTTGGGGGTTTTTTTTAAATGATTTGTTTGTAGCTACAGTTTGATTAAAAATGGACTTTTCTTTGAATTGTCTGCTTTTCCTCTGCAAAATTGGCTCCCTATGCCTACTTTAGTTTGAAACAAATTCTCTTCAGAACAGGAATTCCAAATCCTCCAAATCACATTAGGAAGGAAGAACTTGGTATCAAAAGGCCAAGCTGCCACTATTTCTTCCTGATGACTCTCATTTAACAGCCATTAAAATGCAAATAGAACTATGATTTTCAGATCACAAAATTAACATTAACAGCTGGAATGATTGATTAAAGGTCATGGCAACTGTATAACTTAATTTCTTATATAATTGTGTTCAGTTTTCTGCAGATTGTTTGGATTTGTGAATTAATTTTAGCTGTTGCTGAACAGTGACAGGTGCATTTATTGGTCTCTCATTTTTGTTAATATCTTCCTGTGTGAATGATTCCCTTCTTTGCAGGAACCAGAACAGTACCCAGAGGGGACACTCCAGAATTACTATCTTCAGCTAACAGGTTTTGCAGCATATTAGCAGATCTCTCAGAAGTTTCTTATTGACCCAGACAAGACCAAAATGACAATTCATGTGTAGCTAACAAGTTACTCCTCCAGGAGGTTTCTCATGCATGTGTTTACAGAACAGAATAAAAATGGCACATTAATTCCCAGGAGCCTTTGAGCTAATGGCTCAGATCCTTTCTGAGCAGACCATCTTAGATCTGGCTTGCTTTAATGGATGAAATAGGCCACAGGTAGACCAACTTCCATGCTATTTTTGAGTCAAGACATCAATAGGATGAAAAATTTAAAAATGCAGCCAGTACTTGCTTGTACTGCTTCTTAGATGTGGGAAAATGAAAACAGCTGTAATTCTTACTCTTCAGCAAGAGTTGGTGTCATTTTTCAAAACCTCTCAGCAGAAGATCTGCAAATACTCACCACCCACAAATGCAGACAGAATTTCAGAAGAATTTGACCCAAGAGTCTGAGCTTTTTTGAAATCAACCTGCATATTTCAGAGCTCAACTGGAAGCACACCTAGTAACCAGGTTCAGTGACAGGTGCTAAGCACTTCTGAAAATATGGCCCTAGTGAATGTGACCTGAGGCCAGAGTCTAAGCCAGCCTAGTTTGAACCCAATCTCACTCCCACACCCCAGCAAGAATGGGACATCAGCTCCAGCATCTTCACTTCTCCCCAGTCAGAGCTCTATTCACCATCTTCAGTTGCTCACTCCCAAGTCTGCCTGCTAAGGAATGCAGTTGTGTCTATTATTACCAAAATATTTTGGCAATTGAAAAGATCAGAGGAATGTGTCATTCTGAAATCAAGGAGAGACAAAGTGGTGCAGAGATAAAACATGAGACATTTTATTTTTCACTTCCCTTGCTCTATGCAGACCTTTTTCAGGATCACTGAGACATTCTTGCCTGAAAAACTCCTTATTTTTCGAAAAGCTCAAGGCAGTGTTGATGTGTCCACTCCCTTCCTTGGGCAAAGAGCAGCTTCTGAGGCTTCTGGTCTTTCTACTGGTGGTTACTATAGAGTATTGGAGAAGGTTTATGAAGTACAGGGTAGGCAAAGAGCCTGGACTGTGCATGCCTGCATGCAACTTCCATTCCTGTACCGGGTTATTGAGTCCTGTGTTTTCCTGACAAACTCCATCTCCCTAGCCTTTCAGTAGGAGAAAAAGCAGATCTAGAACATGTCCATCAGAGCAGGGAGTGTTTGAACAGCAGTAAGCGAAGCAAACCCCCACATGGGGGAAGATGATGAAGAGTTTTTATTTTTGTAAGCTCCACAGCCCTTCAAGTATGAAGGATTAGACGAAAAAAATCCAAGTCACTTCAGCAATGCCCAAAGGTCTAATTTTTGTTGAAATCACAAAATAAGAGAGCCTGAAATTACCCTGCTCAGACAAATGAGAGCAAACAGGAATTAGAACAGTTAGTTTTCCACAGGCAGACAAAAGGACTGAAATGAAATTAGCCTTCAAAGTTTTGTCACAGACGGTAGGATAATGAGTCCTTTTCTGTTTAAATGAACTGAGTGTTCCCACAGCAAAAGTCTCATCTCAGAGCCTCATCACTGCTCTCGTAGTCATTATTCTCTGCTACCCACCTTGTGAGATGGCTCATACATGAGGGAGAACAGAGTATCTTGACATGTATAAGAAGAGGATTTTACCTTGTGGGTTTACAGCTAGCACTTGTAAAAACCTGAACTTTTGCCCTTGAAATTCTTTGTTTGTCAGTCAAATACAGATTGCATGAGGAGCACGACAAAAGCAGTCCCATAGCTATTGTCCACATGGCATTATCCCAGTACAGAAGGACTATCTCTAGTGAAGAGAAGGTAATTATTTTCAGGCACACTAAGACTTGATTTCTATAGTAAAATTACCAAAGGGGGGCATCAATATAGGTTATAATGGACTTGACTGCTCCCACATCCCCTCTTTTATGTATTCTATTGAACAGCTGTCAGATGGAATCCTTTTGGGTTATACAACATCATCATGGATAAGCCAACCTCTCTTCACATGAAATTCAAATAAATCAGTCACATTTTTCAGGAATTGATTAACATATAGAAAAATTCATTCTTCTAAAAAATTAAATGTTATTGTCATACATACTTTTCATCATGCAGCTGTCAGAGAATGTTAGTAAGGTACCACAGTGGCTTTAGATAACATCAGGGTAGCTTTATAGACCTATCTCACATTACCTTTTTATATATAGAAATTGTTTTTTCAATTAATTTTTAAAATATCAGTTGTTAATATATAAGGAGAAATGATCCATATTAAAATAGCTTTGAAGTTTTACGGTACTGCAGTCAGTGGACAAAAGGACATGTACTTGTGCCTGTACGGAAATATTTGGCAAAAATATACTTATGAAAAATGTGCTTAGTGGCCCAGGAATATTTTGCATGTAGCAAACAAAAGACAGTGAGAGCACCTTAGAACATGCCCAAAAAGAGATGGTCCAGAACACAAAAAAATTTGAAATACCCTGTCATTTCAGGATATGAGGTCAGTTCAGAAAATACATTTTTTTCAAAGTGCAGAGCCATACTTTGTCAATTATCAATACCATTGAAAATAAAGTTTTAAGGATCATCCTAATTCATTGAAAATGTCCTTTCAGCTTAGTTTGTCTAAGTAAATGATTCCTCATTTGCAAAAATGATAAGGCTAACACTGTGCAAAAAGTTGCAGTTATATATGTATATATGTATTTGAGGATTAATTAGCTGGTAGGGCACTCTTGTGGAGCCAGAAATAGGGATGATTCAGACTCAGAAAAGGAAGTTTTTAATATCCTAATATGGTATCCAGTAACCTTTCAATATGCTTGTTGACAAAACTCCTTTTTCTTTAGCCATGATTTTGCTAAGCTGCGCTGTTACTGAGCCCAGGGCAAAAAATGTTTCTTTAATTACATAAGTGCTAAGTAGTCATGTTATTATTCATTCAGAGTCCCTAAATTATTTTATTTTTGTAAGCACCTGCTTGGTTAGAAATATGTTTCTCCCTCTGTTTTGCCAAATATTCTGTACCTGTGGGTCTTCTGTGTATGTGGAAGAAAGTTTTCATGTGTCAGGCATTTGGATGGTTTGGATGTTTTATTGCTTTTCTTCAGTACTCTTACATATTTAATCTATATTCCTGCAAGATGTCTCTTTCTAATCGAATCTGTAAGTCAGAAGTTTAAGTGCACTTTTATTACACTTTATAAATATCATTATCTTGCTGCTACTTCTTTTAATTTAGATAAAAAGCTCATGACTTCACATTGTTCGTATTGGTTCAAATTTCTGGAATTGTTCATATTTTCATTAAAGATTTTGACACTCTTCTGAAACAGTAACTGAAGCCTCGCAACTATTCCAGAAAGAAACAAGACCTATGAAGTTGAAATAATGTGCTCAAAATTACAAAGTGAGAATCAGGTTTGAAATCAGATGCCCTGGTTTCAGTCCCACCACACTAAAGTCTGCAGATGATCTGCCATTGATTTCCTTTGGCTTTTGGCCAGGTTCTGTATCATAGTTTTTTCCTTACTCTAGTTTCATGGTGTTCATTACTATAATCTTGCCAGGGGGTATGAACTTCACTCTTCTCTAGTACTGTTAGCATGCAGCTAGTGCATGCTTATGTTATGAGAGTCTTCAACTACCTAGTAAAAAAATTAAAATAAAATAAAATAAAATAAAATAAAATAATAAAATAAAATAAAATAAAATAAAATAAATTAAAATAAAATAAAATAAAATAAAATAAAATAAAATAAAATAAAATAAAATAAAATAAATTAAATTAAAATAAAATAAAATAAAATAAAATAAAATAAAATAAAATAAAATAAAATAAAATAAAATAAAATAAAACAACTATAGAATTGCCCTTGCATGGATGGGATTGCCCCTGGCTTAAATGGAGGGTACTGCAGACATATCAGGAGTGTATTTTGCCAGCCAAAGGCTGTTGAAACTTTCCTTCACTTTGCTCATAATTATGAGGTTGATCCTGCCTCTGAGGGCCAAGCTACTTTTACAACTGGAGAAGATATATAAATTTTTTTCCTCTTTTATTTTTGACTATGTTTTTCTTGAATGTATGCATTATTCCAAACACTATTTTTAATACTTCCTCAAAAATAAGTTTGTGACTGCAGGTTGTGCTTGAGAAGTCTATATAAGGGATTCACTCTTTGAAATTATATATTCTATTTCTTTGGACTGAGAATATAGTTTTCTTGGCACGTTTTTATGCCCAAATTATATATTACAACTTTTAGACTAGTGTTTCCACTTTAAAAGCTCACATTTTTAAAATTCAATGTTTTACTTAGAAATTTGCTAGTCAGTTTATGAAAAATTAAAATGTGAGTTTTCAGTAAGCAATCTTGCCAGAAAGTTCAGTGGACCAAGGAAATTACAAATTATTACTCTGTCTGGAAGTTTTTTAACAGAGTCCAAAGAGCTGAATAGTAAGGCTGTTTATAGGCACAGAAAAATTTTAGAAATATTTATCCCACCCTCTTAGCTTTATAAAGTACCAAAACTACTATTAGAGATGACAGATTTCTATGCTAGCTCTAAGAAAGAAGACTTTTTTTGCAGTAGATTTCTCTGCTGAATGAATTATAGAAATATATTCAGAAATTCAGAAATATAACTGAATCTTTTGACATCTCAGAAATTTGTGTGATTTGATTCCTCTCTTCTGTCTGCAAAGAACTTGTAAAAGTGAGAGAAACAAGAAGCTTTACGCAGCCATATATCGGGGAATATATAGTGATAACATTAAATAATTTTTTTCAGAGTGGTTCTTATATCTGGGAAAGAGTGTATTTGTGTGTGAGAGAGACTGGAGACAGAGAGAAACAAGGGAAAATCTGCAAATATTTGTTCCAAAGCCTGGAGATCCCCTGTGTTTAATGCTTATGTTGTAACTTGTTTGAAGTTCAGACTATCACTTGGTTGTATGTTTTCACTATATTTAGAACAGTGAAAGAATATTAAGAAATACTGTCACACAGCCAGTTATTATTAATGATAATAATATGCAAAACCAAATTTAATTCATACGATTTGCCAATTTGACATCTTTGCTGTCAGTAAATATTCATGCAGTCAAGCTTCACTTCCACTGATGTTCAAAACATTGATTTTCACCTTTGAATCCTGAGATACTCAGAAAACAAACAAAAAAACCCACATTTAAATTTGATTGTTATAATTTTCATTGACATGGTTGATTACCAAATCACTCACTCAGAGAGCAGAAATAACACATGCAACTTACATAATCAACATCGTGCTGGAAAGCATCAAATGTTTGGGACACCTCTTTGTGAGCTAGACCAATGCAAAAAAAGACTTTGGGAAGCAATTCTTAACAATTAAAAATATATGAAAAGTAGGCCTCCTCTTAGTTCCTTTTGCTCACTCTGATTTCTCTGGATTAAAAAAAATGCTGGTAGAGCTAGGCATGAATCATAGAATATGAGTTGGAAGGGACCTTTAAAGGTCATGTAGTCCACCCCCCTGCAATGAGCAGGGACATCTTAAACAAGATCAGATGAAGCAGTCATTCACCCTTATAATTTGCCTCAAATTCTTAAAACAACAGGGTTCCTCCAGGTTGTTTAATAAAGACTGAGTTCCCAAGGGACCCTTCTGTCTCACCCTTGCAATTGGCAGAGGCTGGGAGCCACTAAAGCTGTTTGAAAAGAGGCAGCTGCTGGATTCACATAACCTGCCATGGCCAGCTGGTCCCCTTATGCAAACAAGAGTGTCCCTTGGCAAAGCAATCCAACAGGCTCCACAGTGTATGGCTGTATTTCAGATGGTAGCTTTGAGTGGAAAAAAAAAAAAAAAAAAAAAAAAGAAAAGAAAATATAAAAAAAAAAAAAAAAAATGCCAAAAAACCCATTGCTTAAAGGAAAAGGTGCTGTCTGTAAGTAGCTTTCTCCTCTCTCCAGTCTTGGTGGGTAAATGCTGCTTTGTTTTTTTTCTGGAAAAGATAGCTATTAATTACAGTCATGAAAGGTTTGTCCCACATACAAAGCCAGCATGGACCACATACTGCTCTGAAGCTTGATCCATCCTTGGAGCAACTTTGCCCTGACCATATTCACAACAATTTGTTGATATTCTCATGAGAAATACCTTAAAACCCTTAAAACCTGAAAGGGTTTTATAGAACTGCTAACAAGAATCACAAATGTGTGATGATTAAACTTCCCCGCACCGGCCAGACTCCAGACAAGCTGATATAAAGGCATCATTTCTGTGTGGCATTAAGACACCCACTGATCCACCTTCTCAGTTTCCAGCATAGAAATTAAGTAAATACTAAAAGTAATGGTGGGAATTAACAAAGTAGTTTGAATGGAAAACTCAGAAATATGCAAAAAGGAAAACCAAACTGTGGGAGAGTTTATGTAGTAGACAGTCTCTAGCAGACATGACTGTCTTCTTTCTGTCAGGAATAATCTCACTTTTTATATTTCCTTAACAGTACCCTAACTCCACAAGTACAGCTACCAGACATGCCCTAGGGAGTTAACCAGGCAATCTCCAGTGGCTTCAGAAGACCTGTTGGCAAATCCATCATCAGCATCACTTTGTACAAAAAGATATAATTTCTATCCAGAAGCAAGATGCAAATTCCTTACAAAGTAAAACTAATCAATAGAAGCTTTTGCCTCTCAGTGTTTTGCCTCAGACTACTCCTCCAACAGGCTACAGCTGGTAATGCAAAAGAAAATTTGTTCTATCATTTCAGTGTTACCAACATTGATTATCCTGGCAGTCCTGTCCACTTTTACCTCTCACAGTACTGAGCAGTGCAGGTGTTTGTTTCTTTATAGAGCACAACAGTCATGTGGCAACTCACAGAAAAGCAAAGTAGAATCAAAAGACTGAGATTCTTACTGATGGAGCTTTCAAGAACCACTGAAGCACTATCCTCTGGTTCTCCCAAGGCATCAATTCAAATTATGTTGCCACTTAAACATCCAAAAACAGGCTGTGATTGTGTACACTGAGTATGTCTAACACAAGGTTATTCACCAAGTGAATCCTCTTCGGCTTAAAAAGAAAATACTGACTATTCTGTTATGAAAATAACCAGGCATATTGTAACAAACACATTTCTAGAGCATGATATAGTCATTTCCCCTTCTTTCATGTAAGAAATAGTTCCTCAGATCCAAAAGACAGTTTTTCCTAAATATATGAACCTCTTTGTTCTTTATTCTCATTATTTATAATTCATAATATAACAGATGCTGTTCCCTGTAGCTCCAGAGTGAGAGATATGTTTCATTATCACAATGATTTTTTAGATTCTGAAAATGCTGATGCTCATGATTTTAAACCTCCTACTTACTTTCAAAGTTGCTGAGACTGCAGAATCAACCTCTGCAATGTTTACCTTCTTCAAGTTTCTCCCATATATCAGTAAAGCATACAGTCTTCTCTTTATCCTGTTGAGTCTTGAATTAAGGTAGAAATTAGGCTTCCTCTATGGATTAACAGCTAAAGTTTTTTTCAGTATGTTGTCAAGCAAAGTTAAGAAGTTAAGTAAGTTAGCAAAGCAAGCAAAGAAGTACAGTACCATGGGGTGTTGAAGAGAATCCATTTATTGGATTAAAATTTAAGAGATCACTTTAAAAATATGAACTGCTAAATCACATCAATGATAGAGATTATGCCTCTGCTGAAGATACACTGTAGCAAAATAAGACAGCAACCAGAAATCTTTTCTGCTCTGAAAACTGTATACAAATCCAAAATCACAGCTATGAACAGGAGAGTAGCAGTGAGTGAGGAGAAACAGACATTTAGCATTTGATTCTCTGACATTTTAGAGATAAACCGCTTGGGTCACCTCCCCGTTTTAAACCTGACTGTCAAAAAAAACCCCAAAACCCAAAACATTCCTGTAGGTCCATTTTGCAAAATTGGGTGCAAACCAAAATAATGAAATGGGAAACAACAAAATAAAGCGGAGTTTAACAGACACTGTTGCAAGGAAGTGAAAAGAAATGGATGAAAACATTTTGCTAAGAAATGAAGGTGCATAAAATAGCTGTTAAAGCTTTTGTTTTCTAGTAAAACATACTGTGGCTGCTGAAGAAATAATCAAACCCAAAAGTAGTCACTTTCAATCTTCAAGACATTTGGTCTTTTGCTCACAAAACCCAAAAACATCCTCTTCAACTTAAAAGTTTACTAAGGAATCCTTCTCTTTTTAATTTCCCGTGAGGACAAATAAGATGCTGCTAAGGCATAAAATATCTGAGATTTCCCATATTCAATTTGCAGCACAACTAAAAAAAAAAAAAAAAAGTCAGCTTCCTCGTGAGCACTTTCAAGCTTCTGGCTCTCTTTCTTCTGTTCTTGGTGCAGAAGGACTGGCTTCATGGAGAATTTGCCTCTGACCTCAGTGGGCACAAGGTTTCACATTCCACATCTTTTGCTCCTCTGTTTAAAAGGATTTTTTTCCTTTCCATCTCTTTGCAAGGTGGTCTTCTTGTTCCTCTCACAGCTGTCACAAGGCAGGGAAGAGACGTATTTTTGACTTCCTCATTGCCCACAGTCTCCTTTTCTGGTCAAAGAAAAGCTGCAGAAATAGGTCTTATGTGTCCTCCTGTGCAGTCACCTTCTCCCTTCTCCCTCTCCCATGGTTTGATGAGCTCTTGGATTTGACAACTGTTACCCCTTAACAGATGTCACTAGACATAAAATTACCACATACAATGTAGATAAAGTATCAGGATATTGTTGTATTTGATGGTAAATGAATACAGTCTCTCAAGCCTCTTTGATGTCTATAATATATATATATAATGTTTAGGGGTTGGACTTGATGATCTCTGAGGTCCCTTCCAACCCGGCTAATTCTATGATTCTATGATTCTATGAATATTGGCCAAAAAACACACTAATAGTGACAATTTATACAATTCATTCATTGCTTTTTCAAATCAGTCTACCTCCCTAACAAGCAGTTGACTTCATAGTGCAATGAAAGTTACCAAACTGAAAAATTCCAGTCTCATTTTACATACTGTCTCATCACGTGTCAAGCCTACTTCTGTGTTTGGCTGTGATAAACTACACATTTCCCTTTAAGAAATTCTGCTTACAGCCTCTCAGAATACTTATACTGGGACACTGATTTTCCAAACTTGTTTTAATTTTTTTATAATTCAATAGGAAATACAGTGCTCGCATCCAGAAGTTTCTTATAAGTGAGTATGAATATTTTCCAGACACTATTTTTAAGTGCTCTCTTTGTCTGTCCTACAGCCACCCCCAAATTTTACTTGGGGAAGTAATGTTCTTCATTGGTCTCTGTGTTTCCTTAATTTAATTTTCTTGCCAAAAGCTGATTATGTGCTTCTGCAGGAAGGGTGTTTTAGAATATGAGTTCTCTGATGACAGGAGAAAATTATTGATTTGTTTGCCTTACCACAAATAGTGTGGCAAGTCTTACACTTTTTTCCAACAAAGTTCTGATTACTTCAGTCAGAGGTTTGCTAAAACATAAAATTGAAGGTACATCACTTTGGAAGTCTCCCTAGTCTGAGGCTACCACAATACCCTGGAAGAATTCCAGTTTTGACATTCAAGCTTGATGCTGAATACTTGAAGTCTGCATGATTTGCTTCAAGCAGATATAAATTCAGGAACTATTTAATACTTAAAGGAATACACTGGGACAAGTTACACTATGATTTGCACCCACGTGTGTCAATATGCAGTCTGTCCTGATTTAAGGTCCAAAAATAAAATATTCAATCCAGAGAAACAAGCATTTGATGCTTTTGAGAAAGAAAAAAGTTACCTCAATCTTTTGCTATTTCAATAGTACAGAGTATTCCCTTGTCCCCAATCTGATATTGGGCAGAGCTATTAGACCAAAATGTTAATAAGTATTCGCTGCTTCCATGTTCCCCATAATCAGAACACATCATCTGTATCCTGGGGGCAGATCAACGTGCATAGCTACAGATGTATGTTAGACCTATGGCTTGAACTCACTCATTTCAACAAAATCATACACTTTTAAAAGTCAGGCCCTTTTTTGAGCAGGTTATGCAAAAAGCTGTTGAGTGCTGTTGAGATTTACCCTTTCTGCATGACTGACCTACTGCATCAGCCAAGAACCTGAGCTCCTAGGCTGTCAACAGATGCTTGTTAACAAAAATTCCTTTATGATACACCCTGTAAAACATTTTTAGATAGCGTGTTCAGGTTTTTAACAATATGCTTTAATTGCATGAATACTTAGACTTCACTTTAAAAGGGCCCTTTTAAAATAACTGACTTGAATATACGCAAACTGATGAAAGTCCTGTCAAAACAAATCCTCACACTCAGATTACTAACACCTGAAGAGACTTAGAGACATTAGAGACATGAGAGACATTAACACCTTAGACACCTTAGAGACATTATGACCTTAGAAGTTCATTTCAGTGAGGCAAATGGTATCACCGTGCTACTGCTAGGACTAGGAGACACCATTTTCTCAGCAAAGTCTAGGCAATGCAAGTCTAATTTATTTTCTGCCTTACTTCACAGCTGTACGTCAGTTTTGTGTTACATTAGTTTATGCACTTTTGAGGCATGTCATCCTTCATGATCAAAAAGGGGGAGGTGCCAAGTTTAAAATACAAACATAGAATTTGCCTTATGAACTTAGCTTTCCACAGAAACAAACAAACAAACCAAAAAAGAAGGTGAGGTACTTCCCAGACACAAGCTTGTGTACAATGTCAGAGTGCCTGTCAGTATCAGAGAAGTAAAATCTGAGAGCATTTTAATCCTCTGAGAGAACTATTACAAAGTTAGGGAACACCTTGTAAGACTAAACTGAGAGCACTTGACAGTGGAAATGATCTTCAGGTATAGGTCTAACCTTAGCTCTCTTCCACAGCAATAGCAGTCTTTCAGTCCTCCTCTCTGTGTATCTTTTATCTGATACCTGAAATCTGCTGGGAGCATTCTCTATGATCTTTAGAAGCAGAGGATTCACAGCTGTGCAGATATAGGAATGAGACTGGATTTTTTCCATAAAGAGGAATTCCAAATTCTCTGAGGACAGATATGAAAAGCTCGTTGCTCCACATCAGGGGCAGAGTAGAAACTATCCATTCCTGGATGATCACAGCATCAAGAAGTATGTCAAGAGACGATCTTCCTCCAAAGGAGTTAGTTTCCCAGGACCCAGTAAACACTGGATTAAATTGGTCCAGACAGAAAGCAAAGGACTGTAGATTTGATTCCCTGAATCTGCAACCTACAGTGACAGAAAGAAGTAAAAAAAAAAAAAAATTGTTAATAGTTTTCTTTGAACAATAAGTTCCTATTTTCTTTCCTGGCTTATGGCATATCTGTCAGGTATGTGCTGTTCAGCAAAACAGATAACAACAGCTAACAAGAGCAGGTATATAGGGAGAGAGGAGACTTGTAACACAGTAAGTAAAACAAGATAAACAATATTATTAGTGATTGTTAGTGTTTTGCTTTTTCACAATGACTACTTTTAATCATCAGGATTCTTCAACTTTCTTATCTCAAACTGCCTCCCAAAGTGTTACATTGTTCTTTTTAAAAGAAAAGGGGGAAAAAAAAAGAAAAAAAAAAAAAAAAGATGGATGCTACCTTAGTTGTCTAAGCATTAAGCATTTTCTTCTTGAGCCATGCTGGCTACCTGTAATTTGCCAGCCCAATCACCCGATCCATTCCGTGCTGTGATAGCTGAATCCAGGTGTGAGCATTCCCAGCATGAATACTGACAGATGAGTGTAAAAAATTGCTTCCTGAGAATACCTGCACCTGTCACTGTGCTACTTGTCACTGGTTCTTCATTTTCTCAAAATGTTCAAAAACGTTGGGTGAATTTCCACTGCAGGAAAACATAAGGACAGAAGGGTGAATTCAGCAGGAGGAATTTCACTTCCCATTTTACCTAGTGAGCCTTTCAGCTCTAGCACGTTGTCCTTGAGGTCTTGAGTTTCATAGGAAGTTTCACAGAGGAGACGCTGCAAAGTGTGGCAAAGTAAGAGCTATTTTAGCACCTGGCTGGCAATAGACCTGAATCAAATTGGTGTCTTGCATAATTTACCTGAAATGTGAACAAAACACCTCTCTTTACTACTCATTCAGGGGCCAATATGTGTAAGAATGGTCTTTACTGAGAATTTCAGAGGTGAGGCCAAGACTGAGTTTATACTGGAAAACAAGTTTTGCCCTTAGCTATGCAGAGCCAGTAGCCTCTCCATAATACAACTGTCAGTTCAATTTTTGTCAGTGACATAAACATGGAATTGAAATAAGTGTTAGACTAGGATTTGGATGAAAGTTTTCATCAGATGAGCACCTGCACTCCAACTCTTATTAAATCGTTGAGACTGAAATTGTGTGGGAAACATTGCCATCCAGTGGCTGCTTTTACAATTTCCAACCCCACCACAAAAGTATTTGTGGAAGAGAAAAACTTTATGGATTATGGCATTCCTTCTGTTCTCTCTTATGAAAACACAGTGGTCTCTGCATTAGCACCCCAATTCTAGACAGAAAATTCAAATATCTGCAGTTCTTTCAAGCTGTGCACTTTTAAAGTAAATTTTTGTTTCTTATAGCAATGCATTCTATTGACAGTAAGGTCTCAGAAAAAAAAAATATCACTTATGAATATACTCTATATCCAAAAAAAGAGGAGTCTGCAACTGAGGGGTGGAAGTGCAGAGAACTGAAGCAGCCAGCCAAAGGTAAGGTATCCCAGATCCTGAAATCACAATGAAACATCATATTTCCAGCTGAATGTCATTGCTCTCTCCCCATTACCCCATCCTGCCAGTCATGATACTGGCATTCCTAGGGTTTCCTCTATCCTGAAAGCTCCACCACTGATTTTTCCCTCTTACAGAGGACTGAAACTTCTGAAAGCTTTATGTGCTGCCCCTGGGAACTAACTATTTTGCTTTATCAAGAGCACGGGCAGACAGTGATTTTCCTTCTGCCACTTTGTCACCTGCACTGATCTGGGGGGATCACATTTGGTCTTTGCCTCTAATAAAGCCCTCTGCCCCTCTGCTGAGCTACCCTGGGATTTACAGATGGCCAGAGAGAGTTAGAGGCACAGCTGCAGAAATTCAACCAAAGGCTTAATTTCTGTGGAGAACACTGCTGGTTCTCAATAAAAGCATCAGCACCAGTAGTAAAGTCTTTGTGATGGAAGTGCTAATCCATAGGAAATGAGATAGAGAATAACTGTATTAATTACCATGACTCAGTTCCTTTTAGTGTGTACCTCTCCCAGATTCATAAACTACTTTTTTCTTATCACCACATTCATCTGATCTCTGCCAGTTTGTGTAGATCTGGTTTTGAATCCTACAAGGACAGTCATTACATTGCTATGTCTAGAATCCCATGACAAAGAACTCCTGATCCCCATTACGGGAATCTGATGGCCACAAGTACAGCCATCATCTCACCAATCCACAAGGCAGTCCTTATAGCATAAGATTAAATCTTCCTCAGCTCTATAGAGCTGCAGCATTTGGACTGGTTGGTATACAACCAAAAGGCCACAAGACTTTTGAGGGTAAATATTTGCTCTGCCTGTGGTATCAGGTTGGACTGCACACAGCAGCTAAGTTACAGGTCACACTTATTACTAAAGATAAAGGGTTAGTGCAAAAGTAGTTCAAAAATGTAGTTTACTTTGTTAAAATTAAAAGTAACTATAGAACTGCAATACTCAGTCAAGTAAAACAAGAAAATTTAAAGCTCTGAAATAGGCATGTACTGCTACTGTGTTTCAAGATTTTCCTTTTGGAGTTCTGCCCTGCCTAGCCAAACTCAGGAGCAGCATATGTTATCTTCATTGAATAAATCAAAGACACCAAATCACATGTAGCTCTGAGGCTGATTCATGAAGCATTTACCCTGTCTTATGTCTTACTCAGCTATGCATCTAGAGAGTCAAATTCACCAAGCAGTAACCTGTCTCCTACAGTCTGCCTTGAAGAGGAATCCACGAGTCTCACTGTAATTCTGCAGAGGGTAATAGTATTTAATGAAACCATCAGAGCCTTTCTAGGCTCTCTGCTTTCTTTGCTTTGCTAATTAACTTTTATGTAGCTCATTGTCTTACCTAGTTGCAACAGGGAAACTGGCACACTAATCCAAGGTGACCCCTGTTGTGTGTTATGCAGATTGGGATATTGATATGCTGTGGCAGACTGAAAGATGTTTCTGTTTCAGTCCCTTGTCTGTCATTTAGAGATACAAAGGCAGAAACGGCTGAGAGCCCAACAAGAGAGCTTGATCCTACAGAATCTCTAGGCTAATGCAGGGAACAATGAGGCTGGGATAACCATCCTCACTTCGAAATTACAGTGATTGGCTTCATTACTGTGCTTATGACTGATCTGTGCTTTGAGAGACTTAGTCAAATCAAAGCTCTAAACAGATATAGATTTTGTGATTGTTAATTTTAAGGCAGGATTCGGTGCTTTTTAGCTGCTGGGCTTATCTTTGCTCTCTCTGCTTTTGAATCCATATAATCAAAGCCCCTTTGGGAGCTGTGACTTACTGCAGTCAGAGTCACTGCAGTAATGGAGGCCCACAGAAAAGATCAACAGTTTTTCCTAAGTCCTCTGGACTTACTGTAAAGGCATCTGAAATGATGATCACTATAAATATTTTCAGTGGGATTTACCCTGCTATGAAAAAAAAAAAAAAAAAGGCAGGTGTTAAAAGTTATTAGAAGTACGTCAAAAGTCTGCCACTTAATACCAGCCTAGAGGTATGGTTACTGGTGATAACACCAAAAAAGGAGAAAGAAAAAGTTCTACAGGAATTAGGATTTGTCAGGTTATTTCACCAAGTTTGGGATTGTTTGGGGAAAACCAATTTTTAGAACAGAAAGCTGTAGGAAAGCAGCATTTCAGCAATCAGTCTCTCTAAATCCAAAATGTAGCAAACCTTTCTTGCATGAAATAGTGTGTTTCAGTTTTTAGCTATATCTTTTAAAGGGTCAGTCAAAGATTATAGAGTTTACTTGCCTTGGGACCCCAGGTGACAGAAGATGTGTGGACAATAAATTTTAAAACTCATCCTTTACTTGCACAGAGCCCTTGAAGCACCATGACCTTACAAAAAGCCATGTAGAATATGCATCTGAACCTCCTTGCTTGTACAGCACTCTTTCTGCTTTCTTTCATGCCTGACAAAAAAACAGCAGTAATAACAGAATTGAGAGTCTGTTTGTCATTACATAAAAATTATTCCCATATAGATGATGTCCCATGAAAACAGTACTGTATATTCTTCTGTCCACAGATTTAAAAAAAAAAAAAAAAAAAAAAAAAAAAGTATTAATTCAAAAAGGGTTGTGGACAGATTTCTAGTGGTGCTGAGTTTTCCTGCTGCAATTGCTATAGCAGTCTTTTGAGCAGCCCAAATTTTGTTACCAGATGTAGGGGGAGGAGGTTAAAAGCCAGGGAGATGTAAGTTAATTGCCTGTAAATTTCCTAAGTGGGTTTTTGGGTGTAGATTCCAAAGAAATGGCTCTTTTAGAGGAAGAAGTGATTTTTGCTGAGACCGGTGAATGTTCCTGATTTACTAAAGTTGATACTGGCTAGCTGCCTGGTTACAGTCCCAGGCACAGAATTATTTTCCTTTCAGGCTACCAGCATTAAGTTTACTTCAGACACAGCCCAGGAGGTAGGAAAATAGATGCAGGCTATCAAACAGGGGTGAGGCTGCAGACAATCTGGGGAAACATTCCCTGGCAGCTGCAGCTTTCCCAGGTTAGTTCCAGATCCCAAAAGCCCAAGTCCTGATACTGTGAAAGAGGAAGAGCATTGCTGTGTCTTGGAGAGAAGTAGGGTGTCATACAAGCAGCTCTTTGTAGGTTGAGTTTATCATGGAAATGTCTGCAGTAGTCTGAAAAACCTTCACAACTTCCAGGGATATTATTCCAGCACACAGTGCAGCAGTCCATATGAAGATGAGGACCTGGTAACACCGTGCACTGATCCAGCTTCACAGTTTGAAGCAGCTTTGGTTGCAGAGGTAACCCTGCAGTTCTTACTGGCATTCATTCCTCCTCTAGGCTTAGAAAGGATCTGATGACATTCTCTACAGCCTCCTGTTATGAAAAGGCACACATTTATATATCCTACTCTGAAAAATTTTGGTAGAAGGTGTAACATCTCCTGATAGCATTTCTAGAACATTAACACCTTTAGAGATGGATTTTTTTGCCTAGTATTTAGCCCAAGTAATATTTGCTGAAACTTCAGTTGTTATTTTCCTTGGTCCATGATGGTAAGCAGACAGAACAATTGATTACTGTCCTCTTTGTAATTATCTTTTACATTTTAAAGAGCTGAAAGGCTATCCACACTAACTCTCTCAATCCCAGTTGAAAGTAACAAACCTTTTTCATTTCTCAAAGATAATGTTTTTTAAATGCCTCTAACTATCCTCACCTCTCTTTTTGGGAATGTCTTCCTTTAAACTGTGGTGCTTTTACCTCTCCAAATTATGCCACACCAGCAATGCAAGAGTAAATTCTGCTCAGTTGAGCATCCCTCTTCTTAATATATCCCAGAGGGAGATTAATTTTCTATGGAACTGTATTTTACTGACAGATTTTTTTTTTTCAGTTTGCTATCCAGTATAAGCCCTATACCCTGTTCTGCAGCTATCATACCAGGCACTGGCCATTTTGTGCTTTATTTCACTTTATTATCAGAAGGCTGGAGTAGAGCTCTTCAGCATCAGGGTCTCTGGCTGAGACAGCCCACCACCAAAAGCATGCAGAGAAGTAGCAGTAATGTTAGAGATGTAACACTTTGTGTCACTGTATTGGTTTTCTTCGGTTGTACCCCTAGCCGCAAAAAAAATTTTAAAAAGGCCAAGAACTCCTCTGGAAAACCCACGAAGAAGCAAAGTAACATAGTGAACACACATAAGGTGTGAGTACAAGGAGTCTCGTGCACACCTCTCCCCTTGTGTGCAATATGACCACAAGAACACCACTTTGTCCAATAAATATGAAAGCTTAAGAGAGTTTTCTTTGAGTTATTCCTGCTAGGCAGCATGGTGATGACTTCCCCTTGAGCTGGGAGACCTCTCAGGGTCCTTCTGAAAGCAACAAGACCTTTTTCTGATGACTGGATGAACCCCGTATGCATTCTCCCTGAACAGAAACTGGACTGCACACTAGGCGGCTCTCTATTTAGCAAGGACAGGTCCCATTGCTAAACAAAGATATTACTTGTTTAGCTTAAATAAGTAGGTTTTAAATAGAATGAATCATTTAGAGTTATAATATTGAGCAATCAAATATGTTGTTTGCTTAGCTTTACCTACCTAGCACCAATAGCTAGATTTGCTGAAGCCTTAGACCACAATCTGTGTATTTCCTCTTAGATTTACTGGACATGTACCTACTTAGTAAAAATAGAGCCTCCAGAGCCAGCATAAATGGGAAGATACAGAGGCTTCAAGGCTACAACCATCAACAGCATCTGCAACTAGACAAGAAAATGTCCTCTCTGAAGACACTGAAGGAATCCACTGAAGAAGAAGAAAAAGCCTACAGATCCAAACGGACTGAACCATGGCATGGGGGGTGGGTAGGATATAGAGTATATTTGTTACATTTTTAGTGTGTATTTGCCCAGGGGTTTCTTCGTTCAAGTTAGGCCCCTCTCAGGAGGCACCCAGCCTCAGCTCTACCATTCTAATCAATTATCCATTTATTTTTATAAAATCCATTGCCTCAGAGTCTGCTTTGGTAAAACTGGGGTTTGAACTTCAGAGCTAACTAATACAGGATGCACAGATGTGAGGTAAGTGAACTGGGAATAAGCATGATAAAACTTTGAAATCTTAGCTAAGTGATACAAAGAGTCAGGTGTGCACATACAATCCTTTATCTAGAAACCCATATAGTTCCATAGCCATAAACCATTATACCAGTAACATTTTGTGCCATCAACCAACCCCTCTCTGAAACAGAATCTAGAAAGCAAGGGGGTCCACTCTGAACCTCATGACTCAATGGGAGGTTTTCCTCACCCTTTGTATCTGTTAGAGATAAACCATTGACCAAGTCTGGGACCAAGTTTGGATCCAGCTGCACTCAGACTCCTCTCTGAGAAGGACTTTAGAAAGCAAAGGGGTCCACTCTGAACCTCATGTCTCAATGCAAGGTTCTCCCTTACGTTCTTGCCTCTCTAGTCCCTGTTTAAATCATTCCAAATCAGTCTGAACCCACTCTTCTCTCTGTATGATTCCTCCATGTAGTAAGTAATAAAGCAAACCATGCCATTAAATTCTGTTAAGTCTCACTTTTATCTAAACACTCATTCATGACATGTTGGTAATGTCCCTTGAGTGCTTTGATCTTTCAGATACTAGACCCTGCAAACAGAGGGCTGGGTCCCACATGTACTCAGTAGGTCACAGATGATCTGATCCCTTTAAACTGGCAGCCTTCTGAGAGCAGTTCACACACTAATGCAAAAGAATACCATAGTCCATGAAACTCTTTGGAACTTGATGCTCCTATCAGCTCTTGAAAGCACACTTTTTTTAACTCACGAGTATCACAGGTTGCTTTTAAAATACAACTGTTGTTAATGTTTGTAGATACCAAATTAATGTGCAACACCCTTTAGGAGGCTATAAACTGACAGATGCACAAATTAAAAATAAAGTAGATGCCTGTACTTAGCAGATTTTTGAATTCCACTCCATATCAAAAATCGATACTGCTTACTTACGTACTTGGTATATTTGACCTATGCTCATTCAAGACTAAAGAGAAGCCTCTTTCTTCTTCTAACTAATCCTAGCCTCCTTGTAATGTCTTTAATAATAGGTAGCTATTACATCACAGAGATCATCCCTGGGACAGGCAGGGGATTTCCAACACTATCTTTGTTCCTCATTGCTTCCTTTCATTCATGATCTAGGATAGAGAGTAAAGTATCCATACATAATACTGTTCTAATACTGATTTTTTATAGCATGCTTTGGAGTCTGAGTCTTGTCTGGATTACAGACTGAATTTTCTGCATCTTATAGAATCTGAAATAACAGTGAAGCCAAAGGAGAACCCTTACTTTTGCACCAACGATGGGTTTGATATGCCCCAAGACTCAGGCACTTCCTGATACGCATGCTCTGCACACACACCATCAGTGCTTCTAGTTAGAATGTATATTAAGAATGGTATGAATTTTATTTTATGGATCAATCGTTATTAAAAATAATTACACAGCATTAGGCAGCAGCTATTTTCCAAAATGTCATTATCACAACTGCTGGGTTCATCTAAAAGGGAATACCAAAGTGATTCATTTGCATTATCGGGGAATAGGCTGAAAGCTTTGCTTTCAGAAATCTTTTCTTTTTTTTTTTTTTTTTTTTTTTTTAAATACAGAGGAATAAAACAAATGTATTTGAGTGTTGTGGGTTATTACAAAACAGGCTCAGAAAGTTCTGATGACACATCATTAACACCACAATTGAATGAGAAAAGTCTGGTCAGTTGTCAGCTCCAGCCATCAGGACCCATGCAGGCAGTACTCTGGGACCATCAGCAGTGGCAAACATTTTCAGAAAAATCATTGTTTAGTTTAAAATATGCCATAGGGCTCTGATTCACAGTATAAGTGGAGTTTCATTCTCACAGATCTCTGTCACACGCTCTTCTGGGAGAATTTTGCCTACAGGTGAAGGAACAGAAGCAACTGTGTGATGGCTCTCAGCTATTCCACTTCAGACTCCAGTATAGCAGCTTTAACTCTTCATAACATTTAACTAAAACAATTCAAACTGATGTACTAGGCTATGAACTGATACCACTTCATGATTTAGACTCCTGTGCTTTTATTAGGGTAAGGGCAAAAGGTCTAGGATGGATATAATGGAAGTCAGATTAAAGGTGAGCTACGTCAGTGTTATTTCCCTACCTGTGGGGGATTAGCAGTATAGTATAAAACACCATTTTGCTTGTGAAAGCACCTAGACGCAAAAGACATGCAATGATACACTGCAGAATCTGAATGCTGTCCAGTTTTGATTCATAGAGCAAATATAATAGAAAATATACAGAATCTGTTATACAATACTTGATACAGAACTGTTAAATTTCATGCGTTCCTTTTAGTGTAAATGTTCAAGATATTAAGAAAGACGTTCCTGAACTTAGCAGGAAATTATATCCAAAAATATATATATTTGAACCATGACTGTACAAAAGAAGTCTATTGTCTGTTGCAAATATGATTAGATATGTACTAAATATGTGGATACTAGTTAATGTGCTCTGTATGTCAGTAAGTTGGGCAGTTAGAGACTAGAAGAGAAGCTACTGTTCTCTGCAACTGCAAGAATTTTTGTCTTATTGCAGTTTGGTCTGCTTTCACATTTTTTTTTCCAGCTCATATGGCTGCCTTTCTTATCTTGGCAAAAGACCACCTGCAAATTACTCTTATTTTGTCTCATAGTGAAATATACAGTATCTCAGTCTGAGGAGAGAAATGTATACAACCTGCTGCAGAAGCAGACTATGCAGACTGAAACAAATTGGCTTTAAAATATAGAAACCAGAAGAAAAAAACTTATCAGTCCTGGAATTCAAATTGTTTCTGTTCATGGAGGAAAATACAGGTGGTTTTGGGAAGCCTACTGAATGATAAGCAGACGACTAGAACTGTAGTAAAGCTAAAGGGCTTGTTAGAGGGATAGTACTTCCATCTGCAAATAAGAAAAAATATTCTAATTTTTAAAACTCAGCTTTAAACAATATTTAAAGATCAAAGACGAACCAAGACAATGTTGCACCTCAGTGTCATATGAGTTCAAACTGTTTAAAAAAATAACTAAAATAGGAAATAGAAGAAAACACAGCCAGTAAACTAAATTCTCTGTGTTCCTGTATGCATCCCAGTAACAGAGATAAATCTAATTTGTATCACTTAAGCTAATTCTACTTACTGAAACTAAATCCTGGATGGAAGTAGTCTGAGCAGAATTTTTCTTTTCATTGGTATTATTGTGCATATTTTTTCAGGCAGATTAATAACAGCTCCTACTTCTTCAGCAGCTGAGCTATATCTGTACAGAATTCTAAAGAAATGTTCAAGTTATTTTAAGCTGCAAGGATGAAGATTTCAATGTGGTCTTTTAGAAAACAGAAACCTCTATGAGAAGACTGCTTCTGCCCAGAATTCCTGATGCACAATGCATCAAGAGCTGGGCATGCTGCTAAGGGCACATCATGTCAGCAAAATTCCTGACCACTAAATAAATTACTGGTGCTACTGTAATTACTTCTGCCCTACTATGGTAATGTGTGTAGCCTTGGGACCTCATTGCATTAGGTAATGTACAAGAATACGAAAATTAGATGGTCAGTTGTTCACACCATGTTAATAGAGGCTGTGGCACAGGGCAGTGCAAGGGAACAGTTGGAAGGTAGTACTCACCAAAATAAAAGGCGTGCACAATACAGTGGATGTCAGCTCAATCTTGGGATTTGCAGCAAAGAACTTAAGACATGACTGTGGGGTAGAAATTTAGGCAATACCTTTGTAAAACAAATGACTTGTTATAATTAACTGATATATCAAAACAGTCGAAACAGATGCTTAAAACGGTCAGGTTTGCGTCTGCTTACCTCGTACACAGAATTAAACTGACATAAGCCAAAATGCTCTGCATCTTCTCCATATCTGTAAGATCCATAAAAAGCAGACTTTCACTCAGCATGTCCTTCACATGGCTGATCTCACTTTTCTACACCAGTGTCTAAATGTGTCAGCTGATAATTTTTAATATATATTTTTAAAAGACACAAGATCAATAAAAATCAGCCTTATTGTTGTAGATTTTGTACAAACACGATGCAGATACTCCTTGATCTAAAAAGCATGTGGAGAAGAGGGAGAAAGCACACAGACAACTAGTTAAGTGCAGGTCTAGCTAGTAGATTTTAAAGCAGAGTAGGTCTTTCTATGAACTGCTACCAGAAAAGCCCAGCATGCTTTTCACTGCTTTCCCTTCATTTTGCTCTTTTCCTCCATCCTTCTGGAGCCCTGATGGAAACTGACAGACACCTGTGGTTTCCCTATTCTCCTGTTCCCCCTGGCTGTGTTTACCTGCTGAATTTTGATGATTTGCTATATTTGTCTGGGATCTCCATGTGCCTGGGTCGAAAGAATTGATGGCACACTGCTGCACTTGGTCCAAAAGGAAAGTTGTGAGTAGAAATCTTGGTGAGTTCCCATAGTACGAGGGCACTGTCCCAGTCCCTGTGTGATGATGTCTGTGCAGCTCATGTTCAGCACATCTGACCTGATGAGCAACAGCACCTCCAAACCTCTCCCTGCAGAGCACATCCCGGACAAATGACAGTCTCATTCCTGACACATTACTGCTTTTCCCTTCCTTTTCCTGACGCTGCCAAGTGCCCAATGCATGTCTGTGTGAGGACAGCAGGACGAACACAGAAGACTGGTGACTCCATTAGCTCTGATGGGATATTGCAGCCCAGGGGACTCTCTGCCCAGCCCTCTTCAGCCTTCAGTGCAATCCCTCTGCCTCCTGCCCCCATTACTCCTACACCATGTGAATGGGTTCGTTCGGCCTGGTCCCCACCCTGCCCAGCCCTGTCACGCAGAGTTCCCTGCCAGGCCAGCTTGGGTACGGCCAGAGTGACCACGCTCTGGGTTCACAGACAGAATAATCCCACACATCAGACTCTGATTAAGGAATACCAGCAGCGTCAAACTGTTAGCATTGAGACAAACACATAACCACTCGGGAGAGGTTATATGTAGTGCTTTATTTGAGGCCCCAGGAACCAGGGGTATGCACCCAAATCTGATTCCCAGAAACCATACAATGCGGCCGTAATTTATCCCTGAAAATTTCACAGTCTAATTACATATTCAACAGGTTACAACATTTCTTAATACATATTCATGTGTAGATTATTTCTCGATGGATTACGGCATCAGTCCCTTTGCGCTTGCGTGGTTCCCTCTGGTGGTCGTTAGGTGGTCGTCAGGATGAAGTAAATAGTCTTCCTCTGATGAAGTAAATAGTCTTCCTTACTGTGCCCTTTTCACCTCTTTCTCCTGGATAATGTCCATCTGGTGTTGGGCAACTTCCAATGTGATTAACGTGAATTTTACTGCCAACTTTCTCTTATCTCTACTTAACTCACTCTGGTATGCACAGTCCCATCCTTATCTTGCTACCTAACGAGGTACCAATAAATCTTGAATACATGGTTTTCTATACCATTCTTTACAAGGTAAAACTTTTACAGGTTTCCACACTTCTATTTCTACCTCTAATTCTAAAATAATCAATTCTAAAATAATCAGATTTGGAATATATTTCTTTTACTTTCTTTCTATCCCAACACATCTTCGGAGGCTTTGCCGCACGCCGCTCCCTCAGTTACATTTCCAAGGCAGCTTTTTATCCCTGTGTCCTGATGCACGACTGTCCCTGCTGACACCAAAAACATTCCCACCCCTCCCGACTGCCGTTCCCGGATTGTATGTACATTAAGGAGCGCACAAATCCCCAGCAGCAAACACCGGATGGCAGAAAAGCGATTTTTCAGATGCCTTTCGCGCCCTCATCTCCCCCGACCTCAGCGGGGAAGAGGGGATTCCCAGCTGGCTTCCCTGACACAGTCACCATCGCCAGGTCGCTGGAAGCCTCTCCTCTCTCTCAAACACAAAGCGAGGGCCCGCCATTTGTCGGGCTGCCCGAAGGAAGCCGAGGGCTAGCTGCCAGCTGGCGAGGGCGAGTTTTCCCGGCTGGCCACAAGATGTCCTCCCGAGCCCAGAGCAGGCCCTGCCGCGCCGCGCCGGAGCGCTTAGCCCGAAATGGGTTTTCACGCGGAGGAGGGCGAGCGCGCAAACTGCCGGAGGCTTAGATTAACTCTTCAGTTTACCGTGATTTTATATTTTTTTATTTATTTATTTGGGATTTTTTTATTTTGTCCCCTTGTGTTCTCGTTTGGGTTGTCCTGTGGTGAAAACGCAGGCAGCCTCTAGCAGGCGGGCTGCAGGCCCCCTCACTCAGCGGGGCTGCGCGCTCCCCAGGCTTCCTCAAGAGCTCAGCTGCTCAAACTGTGCAGTCTGACTTCAGACCTCAGATGAAAGAGAAAATTTAGACTAAAAAAGATAAACAGCAAATACTTTATTTGCAGTGCTCTCATTTTCGCAAAATGTTAATCATGTTATCAATTAGCTCTCATTTCCATTCATACCCAGAGTTTGCTTGTGAGGCTGGCAGGTGCCGTGCACACTGGCTCCCTGCTCCTCCGTGCTAACAGTGCCAAAGAGGTGAAAATTTAAGCATAAAACCAGAGACAACGTGTGACAGGCAGGAGGGACAGCACAGAACAAAGGCACGCAACTGGTCTGTATGTTGGGTGGTATCACAACCACTGATAAGAAAAGTAATGAGAGGAAATGAAGGTCAGTGTCAATGTGGACCATCATCTGTTTTAAATTGTCACAGCTTGGCTTCTGTACTCATGAAGTAGACTTTTCTTTCTCCACAGGCAGTGGAGGTGGAGGTGTACATCAAGTACCACAGGAAGTATAAGTAGGTGAAGGAAAGTATATCAGTTGGGTTTGGATATGGTCCAGCAAGTCCAAGCCCAAAATGGATGATGTCCACTAACTGTGAACTTGGCCAATTTTATGTATTCAAACAAACAAGAAAAAAAAAAAAAAGGTAGTTCTGCCCAAACATTTTTAGACAATTATCCCACAGCTATGGAAATGTCACATCTTTAAATGTGCAAAGTTCACATGTCATTACATGATGTTAATAGCATTGGATGTCTTTAAAAAAATTTACTTGCATTCAAGCTATAGAAAAAGCAATATAGATGATGTTAAAATAAGAAAGTGTGCCCAACTGTTTTATAATGTGTGAGCCAAACTGAGGAATTGTGTGAGCTTAAAGTTCACTATTGAAGAAAATTAAGAAACTTGTGGTTTCATTATCCCAAATTTAAACTGAAATTTGAATACAACTGATAACATTTCAGCAGTAAAAGCCCAGTAATAGCTGCAGGAGTGTCATGGGCAATATGAAGATGAATCATTTAATTACTAGCAAGATAGAAAGAAAAGTTATAAAATCTAAAATTCACTGCTCTACTAGTCTTAAATTTCATATATAATTAACCTCTAAGGACCATCAAATGTTTCCTGAATAAGTGCTGTCCCAAATCCTGGCTGAGAGGACCTCATGACCTGATATGGACTATGGATTTTTTGATTCCCATTAAAGAAGCAAAATCTAGACCAGAAGTGAAAAACAGCTGTAATACTCTTCTGCTTGTGCAAACAGGCTTCTAGGCTTGTAGAAAGATAGGAATGTTGTTGATTATAAACACCAATACCATACGAATTGTGCCTTTAGATATTCATAGATTTCAGATTAGTGGATACCGTGGGCATGTACTGGGAACTACAGTTCTTCATGTGCATTTTCTCACCTTCCTTCACAATTTGCCTCTGTCTAAATCAGTGTATTTGGGGCACTCAAGAATGAAAATTCATGTACTATTTCCCAGCATACTTCAAGGAACAGCTGATAATCATAGCAGCTTTTTCAATATGACTCTGTGGTGACTGGAAAAGCAATATAATATTAAACCAATGGTCAGCAACCTCAGGAAAGTGAGCAGAACACCTTTTGGTACTTGTTGCTCCTCTCCTGAGATTACCCACTGCAGTCTTTCTCCTGGCAATTTAGAGCATGTTCTAGATAAACTGGAGCCAGGTTCTCAAGTGTCTTTGAATGTAGACACAAGTACAGCAAACTGGGCTGAACACTATGGAAAGTTCTTGTAGAGACAGAAGCACAAGTCTGAAAGAATGCATCAAATTTTAATTTTTCACTAATCAGAGTACCTAAATACTGGAATTTTCATGCCCTAGCAAACCCAATACTGTAGTTTAGCCAAGACTTACACCATCATATTGCTTTAAGAGATACTGAGCTGCAGAGAGAATAAAAAAAAAGACACCCTGACTAGTTATGCAAGTATTATTTTAGCAGTATAATTGTGCTAATGTAATTATCTAGACAAGTACTTAGGTTGCCTTTCTGTCTCTCTTCTTTTATAACTCCTCACTATAAAACACTATTCAAAAACAATGCTTTATAGCTTCAGAGCATGTCAAATAGTAGGAGGTTGTGGTTTGGCTGCCAAGCAAATTAGGGAGATGAGTACTCTCCCTGGTAAGAACAAAGGCATCAGTTTAATATCAAGCTTGTTCAGGGAATTGAGAGTAGTTATTTCACACCTTCTGACCCTAGATCTTCAGAGTCACTGTCCAGGGGAACAGAGCAGATGTTCTATTTGTGCTTTGTCCAAAGGCACATACAACAAATCATACAGCATATGGGTAGAAAAGTCTTGCCCAAATCATACAACTAGCTGAAACTTGCCTTGACAAGTCTTAAATGCATCAAGCCAGCGCTGGAGAGAGTAGGGCTGGGGTCTGTATGTAACCCAGGATTCCTGAGAATGGCATCTACTACTGCAGGCATTATTAGACTCATAAAGCAGTGTTACACTAAAGCAGTGTAAAAGTAAATTTAGATTTCTATTTGGCTAGCTCATAACATGCTGCTGACCTCAAGCATTTTCCCTTGGTAACTGCTGCTGTGTCGCAGAACCTGTATTGCAGGTTTGAAATATACAGGGTTTAAGAAGCCCTATGAAGATACCTTAGAAAATAGCAAGGTAATGCTATATACATACATTTGCAGGTATCATTGTCTAGAGACAGGAATTTTCTGCTAAGGGAATGTAGAAAAGCCTCTTCTCTTTCAGACTGAACACTCAAGTTGTCACAGCAAAGAAATTTTGAAACCACCATTTTCTAAAGTCCGGATCTCTTTGCATTTTTTAGTTTTCCACAAAGTCCCCTCACGTTCCCCAAGCCTTGCTGTGCAGCACTTGGGGTGGCTGGGAAGGTCAGGGCTAAAGAGTGAGGATTTCTCCATTGCTGGCTCCTGGGAGTCCTGAGGTGAGACACTTAAAAACTGAGAACAGAGCTGAGTTTGCGAGGATCCACATGCCAGGCTTCTGGGCTGCATGCTTTCAACTTTCCATTGGCCCTTGCTTGGTCAAACTGGCAGGTTCTCACAGTGCCCCCTCAGCACACAGTTCTATTCAGTTTTTGCTACAACATCTTCTCATGAAACTTCAGTTTTGATAAATCAGCTCTTCCAGATGAAAAATAGTTCTACCTAAAAATAAACAACTAGCTTCAGCTTTGAGTCATGTGGATTAGTTAATTGTATCAGCAAGTGCTGACTTTGAAGCTTAGATATAAACACATCCTTAATACCCAACCAGCTCTACTTAAGAAGAAAGAATGATTTATAGAGCAATGCAGAAGCTGGCAGAGCCTGAGGCTTGAGATTAAGCTCTGGTTTAATACTTGTTGATATTACTGAATCCTATGCCTCCCAGAAGGAATGATACAATACAGCAGAGAGGGACCAGCTTTTGATCATATTGTTTTCTATGCCTGCTAATTACCTCCCAGGTAAAGGTATTCATACTCTGCACGTCTGCTAATGACAAAGGATCTGTTACTGTCTCACTAAAAACATTTAGCAATCTGTCTTATATAATAAGCTAGAGCAATGTTTTGTCTTGTTTCACAGAGAATGCACTTCATCTTGGATTCACTTCACAAATTATCTATTATATTCTAAACGCCTTTATCACACTATTTTGAGTGCTAAAAGTAAACTCACTGCATGACATAGCAGTAGCAGGGCAAGTTTACTTCAGTAGCACAAGAGCTACCCAAGGCTCAAAAAAATCACAGTTGGACATTCTGGGCAAAGGATATGAATCAGGAGAAAGCTGGGAGCCTAAGTCAGCATTAGTAGTCACCAATAGCCTTTTCCCAGCTGAAAACTAGGCAGAGGTCAGAAGAAGAAATACCGTGTCCCAAAGCATCCTGTAGATCAGCCTACCCACAGAAGTTGCACTAGACTAAAGGCTAGCTCTGTGAGTTGGACATTGTTTCTTCCAAAAAATCTCAAGGGACTTCAATAAGCCTCTCAGGTCCCAATAATCCCCCTCCTCCACCCTCCCTTCATTGTCACAAGACCGTCTTCTTCCAATACCTGTGAGCTATGACAAGGCAGTGTCCTAGGGGACTGTGCACAATAATCTATTTGACCCTCACTGCACAGCAAAGCTGCACCTGATGCAGTCATAAAGAATAGCTTGCCCCAAAACATACTTTGTTCTCTTGCCATTTTTTCTTTCTTTATTCAGAACTTTTTGGTTTTCTTTCTCCTAGCTTACAAATCTCTCCTAGCTACTGTCTGCAAGTGTAGCTGCTGAACAACCTAACTATCCGTCTATGACATTTTTTTTTTTTTAGCTATTAAAGCATGCAGAGATTCAAAACAGGGAAGAAAATCTAGTCCAGGAAATGGGAGGACTGTTGGAATTACACTGTCATATTTTGAAAATCTCCTTGGAGAAAATACATTGTTGAGAACAGCTGATCTATTCAAGAACTCCCCCTTAGATATCTTTGCCCCTGCCATTTAATACACTCAAGTTTAATTAGATTTTTTTTTAAACATTGCCATTTTCTTGCCCAAATCATATTAAAGCTTAATTGGCAATGCTTCTTTCCTACATATTTTTATATACATTTTTATATATCTTGTTTTTCTCTTCCCCCAGGCCAACTGGTTTTAGCCATAGAGCCTTAGTCCCCTAACCTCACAAACAATCAATTTCTTTTTGTGTCTTCATTTTTTCCTGTTATTATGCACTTTTATCCTGTTGTGTTTTTATTTCTCACTACCTACTGTGTAATTTTTTCCTGAGAACCAGCATTATACTAGCTTAATTCTTGACATAAATATATAACTCCAGAGAGTTTGTAGATGCAGATGTGGGTTCTGAGGCTTTAATCTAGAAATTAGCACTAAATTTAGAACAAATCTGCTACACAAATCAGCTGCTCCTGTAAGTTTTTCCTGGTGTCTTGAGACAGTGGTGCCATATGCAATCAATAAAAGCCAGTTATCTCTCTGATGCTCACTGCAGGTGAATGAAAAACAGAAGAAACACGCTGAGATCTCATTTTCTCGTCATCATCATCCATGTCAGTGGTGAAGAACTGGTTATAATTAGAATCCTTAGATCTTCAGATGTAAGTGTTGAAGGACTCTTTAGAGCTTTGGAAGGCGTTGGCTGGAAGAACTTGAGAAAGAGCTGAGGAGTGGGCCTTCCTCCCTATAGCTTGTTAACTATTACCACTATAAAGGGAATGGTTTCCACACTGATAAAGATCTAAACATACATTCAGTTCTCCCTGGAGACGTGGGTGAATATTGAAATTCTGACCCAGCCACACAGGAGAACAGTGAAAGTCTTACAACATGCATGAATCTACTGGCAACTGATGAGTAAAAGGCTTTTCCCTGACCAGAAGCAGGATTACTTTAAGAAAAATGTTATCTAAAAAAATGTAATATATTAAAAAAATAATGAAATTCTAAACCTTAAGATATTTGTGATATAAAGTAGGGACCCACCTCCCATTGCATAAGTGATATTATTATGTTTACTTGTTAAAATGCTGCAATTTAATTCAATTTATTTTGGCCTTTCTGTTTACATATCGTGATTAGAAAGAATTTTTCACCAAAGCATGCTTGACAATGCTCAATCATTTATTTGCCTGTCATTAAAATTCAAGGTCAAATGAAAAAACATCTGTTTCCCCAAGTTAAAAATGAAAATTGTTCAGTCTTGGCTCTGAGAAGAATATTACTGATTTCTCATATCATGACAAGGATGCTACATGACCTCAGTCTCCTCATAACTTGGAACAGATGAAAGGAGTTTATAAGTTGACCATAGACAAACTGCTAAGTATTTGTAGGCTGAACATGTACTTGGCTTCTTAATGGCTTGAACATGGATCAGCTTCTGTATAAATTGTCTTCCTATCATTTCCATTAACATTTCTCTTTGTCGGCTATGACATTAGCCTATAGTGCCCTATAGCAGATTTGCAATATAATGAGGCTAATGAAAACAAAAGTATTTCAGCTTTGGGCTTTCACCCTTTGATAGATAATTGCCATAATGGAGCACTTTACTATTTTGATCTTGTAGAGCATGGAGTCCCATTACAATTTTACACTGTCCATCAGTCTCTCTATTGCTCACATGAATATCTGCTTACAGCATCTGTTTCAAAAAACCTCACAGTTTGCTTTCTCTTCCTGTGGCTTCTGCTATTTAGACCTCTGTTTTCCTAATTATAAGATGCTAATGTAATTTAATGAAATAAAACATTTGTTTCTAGCTGTGCAATACCTTTCTTTTCACCCCTTAAACTCTCTTTAAATCACCCAAAGAAGGGAGAGGAGAGGGAAATTTTCAGAAATAATTTTATAGTATAGTGTAACAGACCTACAGGAGCTCTCTAGTCCAACGTCATGATCAAACAAGAAGCAGCTATGAGATCAAACCAGGTTGCTCAGGGCTTTATTCAGTCAGATCTTGAAAACTTTCAAGGATAGTGACTGCACAGCCTCTCTAAGCTTCTATCCAACTTTTTGGCTTTTCTTAGAGCCAGACTGAACCTCTTATATTTTGGTTTTAGAGCCCTTGTCTCCTGGCTTCCCATCAGCATTTAGAAAGCAAGGACTAGATAGTCATGTAAGTCATATAACTTTTTTAGGTTCTTGAAAGCAGCCTCATCTATGAAAAGCAGTCTCATCTATAAAAAAACCTATTTGTACTCTATACATTTAGTTTTACAATTTGCAAAGACAGTAAGATGAATACACCTTTCCTAGAACAGAGACTCTTCCTGGTTCAGAGCCTCTTTCCTAGTTCAGAGACTCTTTAGTGTGTGCTGTTAGACATCCATTATACAAAGGACACTATTTCTTGAATAAAGCCATCAGTCCAGCAAGCCAGAGTTTGTATGTCCTTTGGATAAGGTTTTTGATGAATAGACCCTCTTATCCTTCATTTCCAATCTATTATTAATAACACTCTTCTGTGATCATCCAGACACAAAGAATTAAGACAATAACTCAGTAAGTGAATACCAGAACCTTTGCTCACCCAGTGGAATAATAGTCATAAAGTTTCCATCAAAAGACCATAGCTTCAGACATAATGATGTGCAATTACCATACAGGCTTATAAAGTGTTTATACATAGTATATTAAGCTAAAATATTCCCTTTTCTTGGAGTTGCCTTGTGGTAGCACCAAGCCTTTCAATTAAATTACCTAATGAAACACATTTTAATATAAAACAATCTTTGTTCCCAGTGTAACCATCTCTTTAGTAATAAACCTAAGGAATATAAATTAAAACGTTTTTGTATGACCATCTTCCTGTAGACAAACTTAATGAAAAAAAAAAAAAAAAGGGTCAGGGTAGAAAATACCTGTGCTGCTGAAATCAGGAAAAACTTTAGGAAGTAGCTTCCTGGGACAAGGAGAGGTGTATCAAACAAGCAGGAGTTAATTTCCTGGTGAAACAAGCTTACCTTTATCCCACCTGACTCTGGGCACTGTAGGCAGCCTGACTGTATAGAGTTTTGCAGTTAGGAACTAGGAAATAAACAATTATGATTTGGGTGTTGCCTTTATGTGCATGCAGAGTGAGAAGATGAATGCAGCCACAAGAGCCGGCCAAGCTGATCATATCTCTGACCAAAAGTAAAATTTTGACAACATGCATAGCACGCCTGCTGTTGTTGGACTCCATCCAACATGCTCATCCTTTCTTTGTACTGCATCCAACCGTTTAGGTCTATCCACAAAACTGCTGTTCTTGATGTGTAACTTCATGCTGATTTCCCTTGAAGAAAGTGATCTGGCACAGGGAGGGATCGTGCTGCACCATGACCATCTCTGGACTGCATAATTTGAGCACATGAAGGAAATGTTGTAGTTTATAGACAGCAGAGACTGTAGTCGTAGCTTTAAAGCTGTAGCTTTAGCTGTAAAGCTTTGTAGCTTTACAAATTTCATATCCTTTTTCCATGAGTTCTGTGCATATTTTCCACTCTACAGACATAGCTTTCACTACCTTGTCTTTTCAAAATCTGGGAATTCTGTTTGTTTCACTCATCGAAATCTCTGGCTAAGTCATTGTTTAACCACAGAGGAAGTTTAAATATGGAATTAGCACAAGGCAACACCCAGATTGTAAATGCATCCTGAAACACAAAGGTATTGGAATGAGATATGTATCTATCCACAACATCCTTCTCCCAAATATCTCAGCTGAAGTTCTGCATCCGGTCTGGAGAACTGCAATGCTCTTCTGTCCCTCTCTAAGATGTAGGCAAATTCAGATCTAAATCTGAAGTTTACACATTTAGTTAAGAGAACAGGGATATTATTAATGGGCCCGGTAGTGCCAATTTTTGAATACACTTGTTTTTTCACCTTCAAATGTAGGGAAAACAGATTGCTAAAGTCTGAAATTACAGAAGGTAGCATATGATAGGAAGGCATGTTGTAACAGGGCATCTACAACCCATTTGCCTAAAAAAATCATATAATTTTGGTACTTTAATCTTTCATCCTATCAAAATATCATGTTATTCTACAGGGATGGTCAGAATCTAGGAACTCTCTGCATCCTAAGGATTTTTTTCTGAATAGAAGTGATGATCAGAATATTGCTTGATTGATCCATTGATCTATCTTCTCATATATCTTCAGTCCTCAATATATTATCTTTTGGTCAGATTCCCAGATTGATCTAAAGTCTCACAAAGCTGAATCCCATCAACTTTGAAATCTTCTGAGGAACTGGACCAGATGATGGGCACTGAAAAAGTGATTTTGTACCAAGGTTTAAGGATTGACATAACCCTAAGAGTTGAATCCCCTGGTGCTTGTCAGTGGTCCTGAAATTAATATATAGGCCAGATTAAGACAGAAATGAATCTAAAAAGCTTGGTTTCAACATGGTATTGAAACTCTCTGAAAAGTGTTTCCTTTCTTTCTTCTGTTTAAAATAATGCCATCAGGAAAGTATACACTATAAATGTATTCACACTTTATTTAACAGGGAGTTTTATTAGTAGTAATTAACTACTATTACAATATATTCATTACAATTGTTTGTTAGAAGTAGATTTTTTAAACATTATGAGTCTACATTTTTACATCTCTATGGAAAGCAGAGTTGCTTTGTAAATAGTTAAAAAGTGAAAAATCCACCTCCTCTAGCTCCTGTTGCCTCTGATTTTATTGTTGGTGTATCTGAGTGATTTAAATTATTTCCAGCTTCTAAATATTATCTTCACTCATCATCCCTTTTCTTGTACTATACAGGCCTCATTAATATGCACCTAGTCTGGGAATGTACTAACATTCAGGTTCTCTCATCAACACATATTGCTCTTGACAATGCTTAGCTATAAATAGCCAAGCTCAGCTTTTAATGTAGAGTTTTTTTGATGTAGAGTTATGAATGACTTTCCATTCCTAATGCATAGTTCAATAATTTCTTCCTTTTAAACACAGATGAAATTTCTTATGTTTTTTCTTGGCTCAGTAGCTAGCTTTATCTGTAAACTAGGTACTTATTAATGGTTCAATTGATTTAAAAACCATGAAGGCCCTGTGCAAAATTAGTGGGCTTTGCAGATGTGTCACAAACACACATTGTGGAAATGTCAAGTTAAGAACACGCTAAATAATATAGGACTTCCTCATACAAAGAAGCAAGACTTAGAAAATCTAAAGTTCATATTATGTGTTTTAGAATAACATGCTGACACATGCAATATATTGCTTACCTGGTGGTGTGTGTCTAACAGTTAAAAAATGTTCCAAGAATTGCAGGTGTAAAAAATTATGTAGAATGTTTAAATATGCTAGGGAGTTATACAAAATTCTTCATTTTATGGTAGACCAATATGTATAAATACCTTTTACAGACGTACAGCTTTTAAAGTACTGTTGGTTGTGGGAATTTATTTTTTTTAACTTGAAATAAACTGTCTGAAATATTTTCTAAAAGCTGACATTTCAGTCTCAGTAGACCAATAATTTCATTTAAAAGTTATCTAATAAGCTTGTCTAAATTCTTTTGCTTAAGCAAGAGAGTTTGTGGGACCAAGATTCTGCCCATGTCAGACTTGGTGAAAATTTGTTATCTTCAGCTGAATTTTGTCAGAAGTGCAAAATATTATTGGTATGTAGCACTGAAGTCCTTTCAGAAAACTTATTTTTAATGCCAATTCGAAAACAATCGTTCTAAAATACACCTTTAGCACTTCCCTTTTTACTTTTCTTAAACTATGTAAGAAAAGATTATGATCCCTCCATTTAAACAGAAATTCCTGCACCATTTCTTCCAATATGAGTAGCTAATCTACAGAAAAACTTGACTTTTTCAGTTTCTAAAGTGATAAAATTAAAAGTATATGAGTGTATCAACCCAAGAATGTTCATACAGCAGAGTCAAAATGAACAAAAAATCCTCCTCTTCTCTGGCTGCAGGCAATAGTCTAATGAGGACTTAGGCTCCACAGAGAGAGGACTGAGATGCAGTGACAATGCATCTTTAATAATTTTCTTCCTCTCAGTCAGTCTTGCCACACTGAGAATGGAAGACTGCAGAGTTACCTAGTGCAAGGCAAAAGGAGTAATTTAATCGTTAGCAAAATCCCCAAAATGTGGGTTCTTCCCACATACATAAATAGGGGAAATGATCTAACTGCTTTCCTATTCCCCTCTTTATCCTTTCTTTCCTCCAATTTCTCTATTCATTATTAATAGCTAATGGACAGGCATTAACTGAACATATGGTTCAGGATGAAAGTAGCAAGAGCTGCAAAGCTTCTCATTTTCAACATGGAAAATTTTCTATTAAATTTTTTGTAAGAGACTGACTGATTCACAGAATCACAGAATTACTGAGTCTGGAAATGACCTCTGAGATGGTCAAGTCCAGCCTATGAGCTCACTCTACCACATCGGATATACCATGGCACTTCGTGCCACATCCAGCTTTTCCTTAAACACCTCCAGGGACAGTGACCCCCCCTCTTCCCTGGGCAGACCTTTCCAAGGTCTGATCACCCTCTCCGTGAGGAAGTCCGTCCTGAAATCCAACCTAAATCACCCCTGGTGCAGCTTCAGGCCGTGCCCTCTTGTCCTGTCACAAGTTGCCTGTGAGAAGAGCCCAACCCCCACCTGGCTACAACCTCCCTTCAGTTGTGGAGTGACCAGGTGCCCCCTGAGTCTGCTCTTCTCCAGGCTAAACAACCCCAGCTCCCTCAGCCTCTCTTTATAAGACTTTCCCCTTAATCCCTTCACCATCCTTGTTGCTCTTCCCTGCGCCTGCCCCAGCACCTCAATGTCCTCCTTGAAGTGAGGGGCCCAGAACCGTACACAGAACTTGAGGTGAGGCCTCACCGGCACTGAGTATAAGAGGAGAATTCCATCCCTATTCCTGCAGGCTACACCATTCCTGTTACAAGCCAGAATGCCACTAGCCTTCCAGGCCACCTGGGCACGCTGCTGGCTCATGTTCAACCAGTTGTCAACCAGTACTCCCAGGTCCCTCTCTGCTGGGCTACTCTCCAGCCACTCTCCAGCTTCTGTAGCGCTGCATGAGGGTCACCAAAGTGTCGGACCCTGCACTGGGTCTTGTTGAACTTCAAAACCTTGGCCTTGGCCCATTGACACAGCCTGTCCAGGTCCCTCTGCAGCAGATCAGTACTCTCCCCCACCCCCCAGTTTGGTGTCATCTGCAGATTTCCTACAGGTAGACTCAATCCCCTCATCCAGGTCATCAATAAAGGTGTTGAACAGGACTGGGCCCAGTGCTTATCCCTAGGGGACACCACTGGTCACCGGATACCAAGTGGATGCAGCACCATTCACCACCACTCTCCGGGCCCAGTCATCCAACCAGTTTTTAATCCAGCAAAGGCTGTACTTGCCCAAGCCATGGACTGCCAGCTTTTCCAGGAGGATGTTGTAGAAGACTGTATCAAAGGCTTTGCTGAAGTCCAGAGAAACCACAGCCAAAGCCTTCCCCTCATCCACTAGGTGGGTCACACAGCCAGAGAAGGAGATGAGATTGGTCAGGCAGCACCTTCCTTTCCTAAACCTGTGTTGGCTGGGCCTGATCCCCTGGTTGTCTTCTATGTGCTGCTTCATGGTACTCAGGGTGATCTGCTCCATCACCCTGACAGGCACCAAGGTCAGGTTTACATGCCTCAGGTTTCTTGGATCATCTTGTGGATGGGTGTCACACTGGCCAGCCTCCAACCACCTGAGACCTCCCCAGTTAGCCAGGACCAGTGATAAATGATGGAGAATGGCTTGGCCAGTTCTTCTGCCAGTTCCCTCAGCACCCTAGGATGAATTCCATCTGGACCCACAGACTTTTTGGGATCCAAGTAGCACAGCAGGTCACTAACTACCTCCTCCTGGATTGCAGGAGGATTTGTGCTGCCAAATGAAACAGGCCAGTCCCATAGTTAAGACATTGTTGTAACTCTTCTCTCTTCCAAGCAAAAAGATATCCATTAACTCAGTGAAAAGAATGTGAGGAAGGGGAAATGATTGAAGCTTCCTCCAGCTGTTTTGACCCAGATTGCTAGAACTTCATTTTAGGAGCTGATTTGGGTAAGCTGAATTGTATTTAAAATATATTACTGTTTGTTTGGCGTATTCTTATACAAAAAATACATAAAGTAGCAACCTCAATTTCTGCTGTTAAAGTAATTTTGAATCAGTATTTTTAATGGGCTGCATAATCCTGGGCATGCATCAAAAGAAGCATGGCTAGTAGAGAGGTGATTCTCCTCTTCACTCTTGCGAGACTCCACTTGGAGTATTGTGTCCATTTCTGGAGGCCACAACACAAGAAGAATAATGGAGGTGTTGGAACAAGTCCAGAGGAAGCCCATGAAGATGATCAGAGGGCTGGAGCACCTCTCCTATGAAGACAGACTGAGAGAGTTGGGGTTGTTCAGCCTGGAGAAGAGAAGGCTCTGGGGAGACCTTATAGCAACCTTCCAGTCCCTGAAGAAGAGGCTCCAAGAAAGCTGGGGAGGGACTTTTTACAAGGGCATGTACTGATAGGACAAGGGGTAATGGTTTTAAACTGGAAGAGAAAAGATTTAGGTGGAACATTGGGAAGAAATTCTTCACTATGACAGTGGTGGGCCACTGGAACAGGCTGCTCAGGGAAGCTGTGGCTGTCCCCTCCCTTAAGTGTTCAAGGCCGCTTGAACACTTTGAGCAACCTGGTCTAGTAGTTGGTGTCCCTGCCCATGGCAGGAAGGTTGGGATTAGTTGCTCTGCTGCTCTTTAAGGTCCGTTCCAACCCAAACGGTTCTGCGTTTATGATTCTATAAAGTATTGCTGAATGCCACCAGAGGGAGCCAGTGCAATTGCAAACTTGACATTTTAATTTAAAAACAAAACAAAGCAAACTAAAACAGAACAAAAAACAAAAAAAACACTCAAAACTTAACGAAAAAATCATTAGCTTGCAAAACAGCAGACAGCAAGGAAGAGAAATTATTGCTCTGAAGTGCAGTGTTTGTGCCTTTTGAAGTAAAAAACTCCACATTCCACTCACACGTATGAGGAACATGAATGTAAATGAAAAAAAAAAAAACAAAACTAAACCCTTGCTTTTATTTTTTTTCCCCCTGGAACAGATGCATTATTTTGCATTGCACTGTATTTTGATAACCCCTTATTTTAATTGTTCATTTTTCACCTTGGCAGTGTCTCTCTTCACATTTTGCCCATACCAATTCCTCAGCCTTTTTCTTACCTCTTTAAACTGACATCTCCAACCCAGATCACCATCCGCCTTCCTTATCAATTGTGAGAGAGCTGTAAAATGTCCTGTATTCTCTGAACCTGACTCTAGCCATAAATCTGATCGTTTTGGTCTTGTTTCTTTTTCTTTGATTTTATTAGAATCAAGAGTACTTTAGCAATTCTCAGGCAACATATTGCAAATACACAATAGTGCCAAGCTTATTCCAAGCAGCTGTGCTCTAAGCACATCACTCTCTCAGTTCCTCCTTTATGGTTTTGCTATTCAGCCAACTTTAAATATTCATCTCTTGTTTCAAATTTAAAGTGCACTGTGATTCATTTCTGCATCCTTTTTAAGTGTCAGGCTTTTACAATTGAGCAAGATAGTTAACCATCCATCACATCTTTACCAGTCTCTGGTGAATGTGCACAGTTGCTTCTCTCTATCACGAATAACATTAGAAAGGGCAATTAATTTCTGCAAGGGCTTTTTAATGTTTTGTTTTATATCATCTTCCTTTTTCCATCTGCTAAATCTAAAAACCTATCAACTTCCCTTCTGTTGCTTGTCCACTCACTGAAAACTGTGTCAGAAGCAAAAGAAGACAATCCACGGATCTTCTCTGGTCATGGTTGAACACTACCTGCAGTTTCCTTCAGCCTTCAGGTCACTCATCCAATTTTTTTCTTAAAGAGACATACTAAAAGAAAAACAGGGGAGTGAAGGAAATAGTAAAAAGAAAGACAAAATGGTGAGGATTGCAGAGTGGGGAAACCACAAGTAACAGCAACAGGACAATGCATGTCAAGGCTAAAAAACAACTATTGAAATGAGAAATAAGACTTACTGGGTTTTGTTAGTTATCAAAAACCATTGAGTTTTTCAAGGTTTCCCCATACACATGTATTACAGCAATCATTGGAGTACATCCCTGAATAAGGAAAAGAATAATATGATTTCCCTGTCATGTGGTCCTTGTATCCTAAGGAAAGGAGAAGAGAGAAAACTATTACCCCATCATGCCACGGTTTCATCCAGAAAAGGAAGCTATTTCTCTGTTCTCCACATGTAACAGAATGAAGTAGTAAACAGTGGTCACTGGAGGACCAGGAACACAGTGAAGCCATCAACACATCAACTTGCTAGAGATGTGCTACATTTGAGCTAGTGCTTGGTTGTCAAAATAGATGACTTGTCAACTTTGTCTTCTGCTGAGATTATTCTTAGTTTTGTTGTTTTTTTTTTTTTTTACATTTAACATAATTTTTTTCAAAATATACATCAAAGGCTGAAGATCTCTGCTAGAACTCTTAGAGAAAGACTGCTACACAAGTTGCTCACATAAGATCCATTAGATGCTATTTAGAACATTCCAAGCTGTGACTTGGTATGCTTTCTACTCAATATCAAATGCTTTCATAGACAAAAGGCATCTTGATGATGCACTTTGAAATTTTAGTGTATGCTCACAATGCTGTTTTCTCTCAGCCTCAGTGTTTTCTAAACTCTGAATTTCTGTGTGTGATCAATAAATTTTTCAATGATGCATATGTTTGTCATGGTGAGACTTCTCAAAACATTCACAAGAGCATACGAAACATACATAAGTATAAGACTTATACTTCCATGACATGTTTGATAGTGTTTTCAAGATGAGGTCAGTTTCCCTTGTGCTAACTACTAGATAAAAACTGAACTGACTTATATTCATTCTTGGCTCAGCACTTGGGCTTTTTTTTAACCCACTGTTTTTTCAATACTACAACACTGCAATCTGTCAAACCTAGGGAAGAGCAAGCACAAATCAAGGGCAGGGCTGTAAGTAAGTTCTGTTGTGGAAATTTTTTTCAAGTCTTCTGCAGAATCTTCTGTGCATTTCTAATTTCACAATTGAAGCAAGTGCAGAAATTTGGTTCTAATAGCTCCTCCCTATGCTCATCTTTTGTTTCAGTGTTCAGTTTCCCCATTGTAATTATTTGTCTTTCACTTGTCCATGATGTAAATATGAGCATTAAAATGCATGAAGGAAGTTTGTGATGATCAGCTTTCCAGGACAGTTAAATTCATTGCACATTCCCTCATTCATAGTTTTTTTAAAACCAATGCCTTTAAATATCTTCCCATGCTCTTTACAGTGTAATTCAATTCTTTGAATGATGCCTCTGTCTCGTATCTCATGTCAGATACCCAACTTGAGTCTATGGTGCTTTTTCCTGTACTACTTTCTGTGGGTTTTGTTATCCCATGTTCTTCCTGTCTCTGCACTTCATTTTGCTTTATGAGGTTAATGATTCTTTTTTTTTTTTTTTTTTTTTGTTTACTCCTGGAACTGGTATGATGCCAGAGTGAGCTCTAATAGTATGGCTGTATATGAAAGTATATTATCTTTTTCACATTTTTCTCTAGACTTTTCCTTCTTAGGCACTACATCATTGGTCTATTTTGAAGCAAATTATGGAAAATTTCAGATTTCTAAGAAATGCCATATTTCAGACCAAGTCAGACCAATGATGAAATCGTTTGGATCTGCTGCAGTCTTTCATCACAGTTAAGAAAGTTATGACTATGCTTATAGTCATCTGGTGTGCATGCTGTAGTATCCAGAACTGCATTACAGAGGAAGACTTACACTATTTGTTCAGGCTTTGAAGTGTCCTGATATGTGTTTAAAGGCTTTGCTGCATGAACACTTTTCTCTTAATGAACACAATTCTCTTAAGATTACTCCATCTCATACACCAAAAGAGGTGTAATTAAGATTACATCTCATACACCAAAAGAGGTACATTCTGCATTCCAACTTGATCAGTCTTTGTCCTTTAAATTACCAACTCCTATCATCTGATTTTTAAGCTGAACATCTCTGGTTTTGCTATTCTTATGTTGAAACTATTAACTACAAGTAGCCAGCGTCCACTTTTCCTCATTTGGATTTTCCAGTTTTTGTATGATATCTCTTCAGTACATTTGCTTGGCAAGCCCTTTTGAGGGGAAAAGTCACCAGAATGCAGATTCCCTGTACGAAGAAGTTTATTCTTATTAGACATATCCATTGGATTTTAACCATGCTACAGGAAAAGAAATGTCTGGATTCAATTATTCAACTTTTCTTTCAGAATGCTTTTTATATAAACAGAAAATGCAGTTCTGCACGGACACTTCTTGTGTATTTTTCACAATGCTTAGGACATAAATTTTCAAGCCCTGAGATTCCTTCAACAAGTTTTTAAAAGGCCCCATTTATCAGACAGTTCACGTGATGCAACATGGAGAGGAAGCTGCCCAGCTGTGTGGCTGCATTTAGGACTGTATGAACTATACCAGGCATGCTAATAAGGGAAAGTCCCTTAAGTCCCTCCTCCTACTAACCCAGTTGCCATTGACACACAATGTCACAGGCCCCTTTACCTTGAAATTCTCCAGCTCTTCAACTGTTGATTTTACATAGGATGTCTGATTGATCATTCCTTTAAGTGCTGCAAATTGATTTTTCTGATAACTTCTAAAACTTTTGTTTATCTTATCAAAATGCATTAGCACAGGAAGAAATCTCAAAGTCGTACAGACCACACAACAAATCCATTTCACTGGACAGATATTGTGTAAGGCCAAAAACTATACAGAAAACTGTAACTTAATATGTCATTTGATAACTCATACTTACTGAAAAATTCATTAAACCCTGTGCTGTGAACTTCACAGGGTGAGGGCACAGACAAAAGTTAAATGGAAAATAGAACACAAAGAGCAGAGGGAGTGTTGCATATATATGAATGGGCAGCAATAAGAGTGTACAAAATGGCGATGAAGAGTAATCAGAATTAAATGTATTAAATTTGCAGCAGCTCTTCTGTACAGAGCATCCTAAAGACCACATCAGTGAAGGGCTTCACTTCTTATCAAGGATTTCTGGTTTTATATTGATTTAGAAGCATTAATTTCTGCAGGTATAGGAGGCTCTTTTTTTCCCCTCACTAAATATGAAATTACAGTCATTCAGCTGAACTTATTTGTGCCAGTTCACAGTGTAGAAAGGAGATGAGGGCCTGACCTACTGCTCACAAACCTTACCTACTACCAAGTGCTGGTTCTGAGTACTGTCCTCATTTCTTTCAGGTCACCCAGATCTCTGTGGCAACTACAGCTAGGAGGGAAATACTGGTGCAGGGAGCTGCCCTAACATCACATCCTACACTTTGCACATTCCCTCTGCTGACACTTTCCAGATGACTCCATAAACTGCAGAAGAGTACAAACCACTCTGCAGCTTTTTAAAATTTTCCTCAGTTTGAACCCCTAGCATTTTTCTAATAGGGTTGTAGACCTCTGTATAACAAGTCTAAACCATATGATGATTGGTTTTCTTATCCTAGCTTCCTTCATAGACTCTGGTTTCAAAAACCCAGAAGATAACTTCAGATGTCCTGCAGAAGGCCATGGTTCTTTGGAGGTGACACTCAGCAGCTGTGAGTACTCAGCTAATCTGAGGCAGTTACATTTTTAAGTATTAATATATTTTAAGCTAACCAAAAGCTACCTCAAGAAAAGTAGTAATAATTATAAAATAGCTTCCTATTAGTATAAAATACGATAATTAGTACAGTCGTTCATGGGAAAAGGAAGTTTAACATATTTAAGAGACATAATTTTCAGAATAGGGTTCAACAAGCAGTTTATAATGAGATGCCCTGGTATAAGAAGGTTGATCTAGTTCAAGACACTTACATTAGTAACATCATAACCAGCAGATCAAGAGAAGTGATTACTGCTCCCAGCCCATCTGGCATTTGAGAGGCTGCCTGTGGAAAACTGTGCACAGTCTGAGGCACTGCAATACAAGAGAGGTACCTACAAACTGCAAAGACTCAGTGGAGTCTTTATCACCAAATAAGTAAGGAGCTGGAGCATTTGACAAACAAGGAGACTCTGAGAAAGTTGGATTTGTTCAGCCTGAAGAGGAGGCCACTGGATGTCTTCAGCTACCTAGCTGGAAATAGAGAAGATGGATCCAGACTCTTTTTGGAGATGCTCAACAAAATAGCAGGAGGCAACTGATCAAGTGGCAACATGCCAAACACCAGTAGATATAAGGAAAAGATGTTTTTTCACAGCGAGAGTAGATAACCTGTTGTGCTCTATTTTGTGGAATCTCCCATCCATTATGACATTCAAACACAGGTGGACAAGTTGCCAGCTGAGCTTCAGCCAAGCAAACTGAGGGGGAGGTAGCTTGCTTCCAGGTACAGTGATGCACTAGCTCTCTGCCTTACTCCTACTTTTGATGCTAAGGAGCCTCTTCTAGGTGGCAATTGCTCCAGGGAGCAGATCCTTAGTGACTGTTGAGTGCAAAGTTTGGTGCACTGATGAGGAAAGCACAGAACAAGGTGGGTTGGACATATAGAAGAGCTGTATGCATATCCTGAGATGGCAGATGCTTCACAGACCTTGGAACATGGATACTTGTTCCTAATACCTGTTCTTCTTTGCACTTACATGTCTCTGTGACAGGAAATGCATTTGCTCTATACCTGAATCATTGCAGCATTGTAATAGCCCATCCACAGTACTTTTGCTGTGCTGACTCATACTTCAATGGCCCTTCTTAGTCCTCTTCATAGACAGCTGTAGATGTCATCTTGGTTGGAGTACACAGTGATGTCTTTGAAAATCTGGCTTTGGAAGCACATATAGACGTCACTGAGAAAACAGGTGGTCATTGTTTTCATCGTAGCAGGACAGTTGGTTAACCCTTCTTTAGAGCTATGTATGAATTGCCATCACCAGCTCAGGTCATAAAAAGTATTTTCAGTAGAGATGCTTGCTCTCCCTGGCAAATAGGGAGTGGGAGGAGGTTGCACAGAAGCATCAGCCAGCATATGGACTGGCACTTGTAGTTCAGGATTACCCCAGTTAGAAGAAGGTGTGTAAGATGGCTGATTCAGTCGACAGCAGCTGTCCCAAAATTGGAGTGTGCATGCAGAAATAGAGCAGTGAGCTGAGGCATGACCAAGGACTCTCATTACTAAACTAGCTACTTTCTGACAAAATGTACTATTGGAAAGGGAGGGAAGGGAGGGGAAAAGGAAATATAAGGACAGAACACCTTAAGTTGCATATTTTGAGTCACTTGATCCTTGCAGAGGATACCTGGGAAATGAAAAGGTTGTCCTGGCTGTCAGTAGTCCTGCTTTTCTTCTTGCAGAGTAGCTTCTTCCATTCATGCAGAGTAGCTATAATGGTTAAGTTCCTCTTGGGGTTTCTCTAAAAGATACTTGCAGAACAGGTATCACTGCTCTGCTTTAGTATCACCAGTGCAAGCTCCTCATAATATTTCAAGATGCCCCCTCCTTGGACTTTAGTGGCTGTTAGGCCACTTGCTGTTCTTCTAGACTTTCCTCAGACTAAAAGAGGGTTGCTCTGGTCCCCTACAGCATTCTTTACCTCACTTTCTTTCCCTCTGGATAAGGAATTGCCTGTACCACATCCAAAGTTAGTCAATGGCTCTGTGCACAAATGGAAACCACTAGCAAGTGATACCCCTCAGTGGTCTGTACTGGGACCAAGACTTTAATACCTTCATATGACAACAAGCTGAGTGGTGCAGTTCATATGCTAAAGGGAAAGGATGCCACCCAGAGGGACCTTGACAAGCTTCAGGAGTGGGCCCTTTTGAACCTATTTAAGTTCAACAAGGTGAAGGACAAGGTCCTGCAACTGGGTCAGGACAATCCCCAGTATCAGTACAGTCTGCTGGATGAACTGATTGAGAGCAGCTCTGCAGAGAAAGACCAGCACAACCAGCAGGTTGGGAGAGGTGACTCTGCCCCTCTGTTATGCTCTGGCAAGAGTTCACCTGGAGTATTGCATCCAGCTCTAGGGATCTCAGTAAAAGAAAAACATGGACCTGTTGGAATGAGTCCCAAGATGATTAAGATGGTCAGAGAGATGGAACACCTCTGCTTAGAAGAAGGCCTGAGAGAGCTGGGGTTGTGCAGCCTAGAGAAGGCTCTGAGACCTTTACCAAGGCCTGTAGTGACAGGACAAAGGCCAACAGTTATAAAATAAAAGAGGGTAGGTTTAGACTGGATATAAGGAAGCAATTTTTTGCAGCAAGGGCTGTGAGACACTGGAATAGGTTGCCCAGAGAAGTTGTGGATACCCCCTACCTGGAAATGTTAAAAGCAAGGTTGAAGAGGGGTTTGAGAAATGGGATCCAATGGAAGATGTCCCTTCCTGTGGCAAGGTGGGTGGACTAGATGGTCTTCCAAAACTTTTTTATGATTCCATGAGCCAAAACCTTGGTTTTGGCTCTGCATGGTTAACCTGTACCTTTGTTGAAAAACCTACATAGTGCTTCATGAGTTTGTCACACTCTAGCCTTTCCCTGCATTTCCAGCAGGTCCCGAACTCCCAGACAGATCCAGTTCTGTAATCCTGGGCAAAGTCAAGAACACAACAAAATGTCTGCACAACTTATGAGCCTGGCCTTGGTACTTTTGGAAAGTACTTAGCAATGGCAAAAATTTGCAAGAGATATTATGGAGATGGCACAAGTCCTGTTCTAAGGGAAGGCAGCCTGAGGACTGGCCTGTGCAGGAGCCTGAGGAAAACCAGCTCTGTGGCAGGGAGCAGCTGGTAAGGAAGGTCAGACTGCAGCAAATCAGTCACCTGTGGTCACATCTCACCTACCTTACTGTAGGGATCAAGGAACAGAAGGAAATGGCACAAAAGGTCTAAAACAGCTAAGCAAAAGTAGTCTTGCAAAACACGAACAGGGAATGTTTGGCTCACCAGGAAGCCTCCCAGTTTAAATTTAATCATCAGCATCTTTCAAATAAAGTTTGAACCTGCACAGCAAGTTTACACCAGCCTAGCAACACATTTTGATTCTGCTCTAGGTGATTTGAAACCTATCACTTGATCACAGCCCTACCAGTTCACCTCAATACCTTTAAATTAATGAAATTCTTACAAGACTTGAGTTCTTATTTTTTAATTTGTCAGGATAAAATCTGTGCAACACATTTGTATTAAAAAACACATTTGTATTAAAACACTTAAATGAGTAGGACAGTTTTTAGAAATGCTTAATTTACATCTCACTTATATTTAGACGTCTACGTGTAGATTGCTTTTTGGTTTTTAGCTGTGCTTGTTGTTGAAGGCAAAGCTGGGGTCCTCTTATTCAAAGAAACACTGGCAGTAGCAGAGACCATCACTGGAGAACACCAGCTGTTCCAGTGGCTGGTTTATTATATGGCATTAACTCTTCATCTATCAAGCTAGCAAATTAAATATAGTTTCCTGTCTAATGCCACAGGGATGGAAACGTACAACTATGTTACTGCTGACCGAGTCAGTGTCGAGCCACATGGTCAGTATGTGTCCTTCTGCCTTTTACTCTCAAATCTCAAAGTAACTGGGTTCCATTTCTCTCGTTCCCTTTTTAGGTAGGCAAGAAGCAGGTGCTCGAGGCCCCTTCACCCCAAGGACTGCTGACTCCAGGGCTTCTCAGGTTGCCGTAAAAAGAAACCGCCGGCGTGAACTGGGTGTAAAAATACAAACGCAAAGCCATCCCAGCCTCTTTGCTGCGAGCCGTGCTGCGGTTTTCACGCAGGTCCCCAGAGCACTCCGCTGCGGGGCTGGAGGGGAGACAAAAGCTACGGCTGGCGGTCACAACACCTCCGCCTCCCTCCCCACGCCATCACCCCAAACACACACGACCCAGGTTGCCAAGAAGGCCAATGGCATCCTGACCTGGATCAGGAACAGCGTGGCCAGCAGGTCCAGGGAAGGGATTCTGCCCCTGTACTCAGCCCTGGTGAGGCCACAGCTCGAGTCCTGTGTCCAGTTCTGGGCCCCTCAGTTCAGGAAGGAGATTGAGGTCCTGGAGCAGGTCCAAAGGAGGGCAACCAGGCTGGTGAAGGGACTCCAGCACAAGTCCTGTGAGGAGAGGCTGAGGGAGCTGGGGGTGTTCAGCCTGGAGAAGAGGAGGCTCAGGGGAGACCTCATCGCTCTCTACAACTCCCTGAAAGGAGGCTGGAGCCAGGGGGGGTTGGGCTCTTTTCCCAGACGACTTTCAACAAAACAAGAGGACACAGTCTTAAGTTGTGCCAGGGGAAGTTTAGGTTGGATATTAGGAAGAATTTCTTTACAGAGAGGGTGATCAGACATTGGAATGGACTTTCTAGTGAAGTGGTGGATTCTCCGTCCCTGGAGATATTTAAAAAGAGACTGGATGTGGCACTCAGTGCCATGGTCTGGTAACCGCAGCAGTGGGTCAAGGGTTGGACCTGATGATCTCTGAGGTCCCTTCCAACCCAGACAATTCTATGATTCTATGATAACCCACGCGGGAACCCTTCTCCGCTCTCTCCCCACCGCTTCCCCGTGCCGGACCGACCCCAGCACGTCGGAACGGACCGGCACAGCCCCCTCCTTTCCACGGGGTCTGCAGCGAAACACGCATCCCCCCGGGCTCCCGCACACTGTGCCCTCAGCCCGCCACAGCGCTCCCCGAAGCCACGGGAGGGAAGGAGCGGCAACCCCTACTCCCGCCCTGTCTGCCGCCGTACCGGGGGCCGGCTCTCCCGCCGCTCCTCGTTAGTATAGTGGTGAGTATCCCCGCCTGTCACGCGGGAGACCGGGGTTCGATTCCCCGACGGGGAGGGACGCCTTTTGCCGCGCTTTTTGTTTACCCCCTCGTATCAGACCCACCCACCCCCTCCCGCTCAGCCGTTGACGCTTGGGCGGCAAAAAGCGCGCGATCTCTGGGGTGCGGCGCGCCTGCGCAAGGACGGAAAACTTTATCCGGTCTCCCCGTCGGGGAATCGAACCCCGGTCTCCCGCGTGACAGGCGGGGATACTTACCACTATACTAACGAGGAGCTACCTGATAACACTGCCCTGCTGTACAGCCCCTATCCATAAGACACACATAACCTACACCCACACCGCCCAATATACATAACCCACACAAACACCGCCCCTACATCCCCGTTGAGCAGGCAATAGGAACGGAAGGGCTGCGCCAGAAGAGCAGGAGGGACTATATCCGGGCAGCGGGAACGGGACGCTTGATTACGCGGCAGGGGGGTTCGGCAGCACCGGAGGAGCGGGAGGGAACCTCACTGGTAGGGGCCGGTAGTGGGGGGGGGGTGGGTTGGGGCGCTTAACGTACTTACGTGTGAGGGCGGAAAACGAAGCAGTGGCGGCGGGAAGGGGCTGTCACGGGGGGGTGAGGCTGCCATGACGGGGGGGTGAGGCTGCCATGACGGGTGGGAAGGGACCTCGCCGGTCCCAAAGCCCCCAGCGCACCCCCGGATCTGCCCCTCCGGGGGAGGAGAGAGGCTTATGGCGCGTCAGTTGTAACACTCGGTGTAAAGGGACTCAGCAGGACCTCGTGGCGCAACGGTAGCGCGTCTGACTCCAGATCAGAAGGCTGCGTGTTCGAATCACGTCGGGGTCAACTGTTTTCGTTTTCTTTTCCTTCTTCTGTCCACCGCCCGTTACGGGCTATGTCCCGGAGGAAGCGGATGACCTGAAATGCTGTAGTTTTTTCCCTCTAAAACTGAGGGAAAGTTCGCGCTTTAGCCTGTGAGGGAAAGCAGAACTATAAAATGCAGTCTGAACAATGGCACCGGCGAGGCACTCCGCGGAGTGACAGACAAGGAGCGGGTGTTTGGAAAGCGCCTGAGTTTGAATTTTCGGCAGCAGCGGTTTGAGGGGAAGCGCTGGGACGAAAAAAGAGAAAGGAAAATTCCGCTTTCCTCCCTTCCCCTTGGCTCCGCAGCTTCCCCCAGCGCAGGGCAGGAGGAGGCCGGGGCGCTGGGAGGGGCCCCGGGTGCCTCTGCTGGAAACCAGGGTGTGAGCAGCTCCAGGGGATTGATTGCTCCATAAAGATCCCGTTGGATACGATGGACGGGCCTTTGTTTATGGTGTCTTGTGTATGCAGGGCTTTATGCAACATTGGGCTTAAACACAAAAGGCAGAAACGTGTCAAAGATCGACATTAAGTTTTACAATGACAACTGACCGTGTAAAAATTACAAGGAAAAGTCAGAAAGTTGGATAGATTTGCTTTAAATTTTAAGAGGGACAGATGCTCAAGGTACAGCAAGTGGTCTGGAGGAGCCAAGAGCTCTGGCAGATGCTGTGTCAAGAACCCTGAGGATGAATAAAACCCTGACAGAGAGGGAGGGGAGAGCTGGGGGCCAGAGGATGAAATTCAGGGGGTGATGGGTTTAGGCTGCAGAATACAAAAATGTTCTCGAGAGTAGCCATCACCACACATTAAGGTGACAGTGACAGAAAGGCACAGAAGATAACTTTATTTTGCTCTAGTTATGAGATAGTGAGTCCTAGAAGTAAAAGAGATTCGGATAGACTAGGAAGTTTGACACTTAATGAAATTTAATTAGTAGAGAAGCAAAACATTTTGTCAAGGGTCTGAATTTGAGGGTCGGTGAGAAACATGCCAGAGTTAACATTCTAAGTTTGTAAGAATTTAGAGTTGAACCATGGCAGAAAATGAAGAGAATAAAGAAGTCTAAGAACTTATACTCAACAAATACATCAAAATATGTGAGGGTTCTTAAGATAAATCTTTTGGGGTTTAAAGACTAATATTTGTTCCACATATCCTTAAAACCTTCAAAATACAGAAATTCCACATCTATCTTGCTCTGTTCCAGTGCTTTGCTGTTATGAAGTGACTATGTGAAGTTTAACCCTGATGTCTCTTTTGCCGTAACTTAAATCCACCCCTCGTGCTATTGCACTGGAGAACAGTTTATTCCCTTCCTTTTTATAGCTACGTCTTACATATTTGAAATTCGTTATGCCTCTCCATAGCTGTTCTAGAGTAGTACACCCTGTTTGCTGGGCCTCTGATTATTTGTATCACTTGCCTCTGGAGTCTTTCCAAATGAGTTGCATTTTTAAGTGCCCAGAACTGGTTGCAATATTAGCTGACTCAGATTTTACTAGGTCTGAATAGAAGAGGAGGACTGCCTCCTGTGCTGTGCTGGCTGGACTGCCTTTATGTGGTTTGCCCTTTTTATATTTTTTTTTATTTTATTTATTTATTCTTTTTTTTAATGCATAATCCATTCGATAGATATTTTTTGTTTGTTTATTTATTGGATGCATAATCTCTTAGATGCTTCCCCGGTCCCACAGCATACCTTGTGTTTCTGCTTTACCACCTGTCAGAGAGCTGGATGTATGAAGTGGGGGCAATCTGCATTCCTGTACTGCTGCCAGAGCAGGTGCACTGCTCAAAGCATTCTGGATTGTTGCCAGACAGTATCTCTGCTTTGCACTAGGAGGTTCATCTAATGTCAATATGGAAGATCAGTTAATAGAAGTCGAAGTTCTCAGTTTGGTTTCACACTCTACCTACCATAATGCAAGGGCAGGTTGTCAGGACTTGGTCTGTTTTGCTTTGCCCTGTCCATCCCTGCCTGTGCATTTCCCCTCTTGCACTTGGCTCACATCTTTTGCCATTGTGCAGCAGCAGCTGCTGGCTCAGCATGCAGATCTGGCAACACAACAGCTAGATCCGACACAAGGAAAGCATGCCAGGCCTGGGATGGGATAGGGGGAAGGATTATCCCTTTCAACAACAGCCACAAATTATTTGGTTGATTTTTTTTTTTTTTTTTGGTCAGGTCTTCTTTGGAGGGAAGGCCTACTGTCCCCAGATCAAATCATGTAGTGATGTTTCAAAATTAAGTGAAAGAATTAAATGCACTTGAGCTATGTGTAAACTCACCTTCTCAATTTCCTATCACTAAAATGGGGATAATTATTCTCTTCAATCTCAGAGATGTTTTGTTAAATTGACTCCACTAATTCTGAGGTACTCAAGTGTGCTGGCAGGTGTTTCTCACCAATGTGTCTGTAGTACATGTGCTGCTGTGCTTTTCTCCCTTTCTAACTTTCTATTACTTCATTTTGTAACCTGACCGATATCTTAACACCAGGGCTTTTTTCTTATTAAATTTTTACTAGCTAAATATGGACAATAACTTAAATCCACACGAGATTCACAAATCTTGAAGCTGAATAATAGCTTACATATTGTAAGTATAGCTTCTGCACTATCTCCATATATAAAAATAGATATCCAAGTAATGTTTGTTTGGAAATGATTCAGTGTTGAAAGTGCCCTGTAAAGTGTCCTTTTCACATATTTTCATAGAATCATAGAATTGTCTGGGTTGGAAGGGACCTCAGAGATCATCAGGTCCAACCCTTGATCCACTACCGCTGCGGTTACCAGACCATGGCACTGAGTGCCACATCCAGTCTCTTTTTAAATATCTCCAGGGACGGAGAATCCACTACTTCCCTGGGCAGCCCATTCCAATATCTGATCACCCTCTCTGTAAAGAAATTCTTTCCAATATCCAACCTAAACCTCCCCTGGCACAACTTAAGTCCATGCCCTCTTATCTTGTTGAAAGTTGCCTGGGAAAAGAGACCAACCCCCCCCCTGGCTCCAGCCTCCTTTTCTGTCAGCATACTCAAGAGGGAGGGGATACTTCTTTTCTCTTTCTTCTTTTTTTCTTTCCCTGCCTGGGGATGGTCCCACAGAACACCCATGGTACTGGGTGCCCCTGTGTTCACAGCAAGGGCAGCCTCCCACCTGCTTACCAGCACAGACGCAGCAGCGATGCCCAGTAGGTGCTGATGAGCAGGCAGGCACCTGGCTGTCTCCTGGTAAAACAACATCCACTGGGAAACTCAACAGGAGACACAACTTCTTCTGTAGGAGAAATGTGCTCCGTTATACTAATGCATGCTGTTTCTTACCACTTTGCCATTTCTGCTTGGATTATGCTTAAAATAAGCATTTCTGTTAAGAAAGCTGGAGTTATTAAAAAGCCATCTAATTTTTCTAAGTCAAGAGTATGGAGAAGAAATTAATTCTTCTAGAAAATGTAGTAACATTGTGCCATAATGATCTAGAAACTGCTTATTATATTTCTAGTCATACTTTCCATTTTCTGTTGCCTTTCTTAGAGGGAATATTATTTTCATTGTGAAACTCACTGTGCTCCAAGACTAAATGAATATTCCATACATTTTTTTTTGCATTTCCTTTTACTGGGAAAATTTCCATATCAGTGCAATCTAAGAACAAGAACACTTCCTTAAATGCCCTTGCCATGAATGGATTTACAGCCTTCACAATTTCATTAGGCATTATGAGGCAAATGTTACATGTGAATGCAGATTATACACCATTACATATTAAAGTTCATCCAAACCCTCCACCAAGTTTAGAATATTTTTGAACACTTTAGAAAATTAAGGTTTTTTTCAGTGTAGAGCAATGCAAACTACCTATCTTGTTTTTGTGGGTGTCATTAGAAGTTAGGAATCATAAACTTGGGGAAACTCAAAACTAGAAATCTGAAATAATTTAGAAGGCACTCACTTGTCATCTTGTCAAAGAAGAGTGCATGACTGAAAATCTTTCTCATGCTTCAGGAAAGCCAACAAATTCCAGACAGATGGGAGGGTCCTACAAAGGAAGGATTCTGGCTTCTACTTCCAGTATATTTTACATTTTTAGGCAAACTTACAACAGGTTTTCAACCACAGAAAATGGCTGTGGTAACAGACCATTTGCACTTTTTTTTAGTAAACTTTATTTCACCATTTATACTGACAAGGTAAAATGTGTCTACCTGTTTCTCAGGCAGTGGTGTCAGGTGTTTCTGTCTTTGAAAACAAGAATTTGTTGCTAGGGATAAACATCTGGGTACTGCAGTGCTTTACAGAAGGCACAGCAAACCAACAATTTTATACTCCAGCCTTTATGATGCAAATGGTTTCAACAGGCATACAGACCACCTCATGGTTGATTTTTTTTCCCCCCCTGTAAAAACATTAGAAAGATCTTTTGAGCTTTGCCCCTGTACTCAGCCCTGGTGAGGCCACAGCTCGAGTCCTGTGTCCAGTTCTGGGCCCCTCAGTTCAGGAAGGAGATTGAGGTCCTGGAGCAGGTCCAAAGGAGGGCAACCAGGCTGGTGAAGGGACTCCAGCACAAGTCCTGTGAGGAGAGGCTGAGGGAGCTGGGGGTGTTCAGCCTGGAGAAGAGGAGGCTCAGGGGAGACCTCATCGCTCTCTACAACTCCCTGAAAGGAGGCTGGAGCCAGGGGGGGGTTGGGCTCTTTTCCCAGGCAACTTTCAACAAGACAAGAGGACATGGACTTAAGTTGTGCCAGGGGAGGTTTAGGTTGGATATTAGAAAGAATTTCTTCACGGAGAGGGTGATCAGACATTGCAATGGGCTGCCCAGGGAAGTAGTGGATTCTCCATCCCTGGAGATATTTAAAAAGAGACTGGATGTGGCACTCAGTGCCATGGGCTGGTAACCACAGTGGTAGTGGGTCAAGGGTTGGACCTGATGATCTCTGAGGTCCCTTCCAAAAGTTTCAGGCCTAAAGTATAGCACCATGACTGTCCCTGGGGCTGTGAGAGGGTGTCTGCAACCAATTCTTTAGAGTGCATTTCCACTGTTAACTTTAGTTAAAATTTCCCAGACCCAGTTCCCCCTTGCACTGCCATGAAACATGTTTTACTGGATTCGAATGGAGGCTGTTATTTTTTACCTTGGTATGATATCTGAAGATTCTCTCTGCTGCTGCCTTTCTGATATACTGTCTGTCCACAACTCGTTTCATATTTGAATAAGATGCAAATTCTGAAAGGTGGGGGAAGGATCTATTTTCCAAGGCACCTAGAGGCTTTTCAAGGTGAAACATACTATCTATGCTTTAAATTATTACTACCAAATTTGGAGAGGAATTACATTTCATTTCAGTATTTCCAAAACACTTCTCATGTAATATCCACGTTCCAGGAAAAAAATTTGGGTAAGATGTGCTGAAAAAATAAGTAGAACCATCTGATTTGTTCTACTCAAGCTTATAAGTACGTGACAGTAGTCAATGCCCATCAGTATATGAATATTTGCTTTGTATGTGTAGGCTGTCTTTGGAAGGAAGATGTTTCTACCCACCATTTGGCTTCATTGTCTTACAAACTGAACAGCTAAACTATATATCACATCAGTAACCAAATACTTTCAAATATAAATGATAATGAATTGTAGATGAGGGCCACCTCATACCACTACTTGCACTACAAGGTAGATTAAATTCTGCAAGTTAAGCTTCTCCCTTGTACTAATGACTTTGTTACACCACATCAGTTCCTCAGTTGGGAGCACCAGGCTCCTCGTGGATGGATCCTTGATTTGCCTGGAAATTAACTTCCACAAAAATAACCCTCAGCACCTTCACCTGGCTGATCCTGTGGTAATGGCTAGGTTAACAAGAATGACAGCTGCAGTATTTAGATGGACCAAACCCCAAGAGAGGAAATACCTTCACTCAACAACAATTTAAAACTTTCTTGAGAACATAAAGAGGGTTGGTGCAAGCACTAAAAATCCTGTTTCATGTCCACGACTGATGGGCAATTTAAAATCTTCACATTTCAGTTCTTATCCGTGGTACTGTAAAACAGTTCTCAAGAGCATAGGATGTATAGGATGTTAGTAGGATGTATATAGGATGTTAGATCTAAATAGTAAACTGTTCCTATCATAAAACACAGGAAAACGTATAGCAGTGTATGTTCCCACCAAGCAGTGTGTAAACACAAAGATTTGAGTCGCTTGTTCAAAGACTGCAGTCTTCAACTCGACCCTGCTTCCCCAGCAAGGGGACAGTCATGAAATTTTTGAAGCCAGCTCAATAAAATAATTACGTGCCTTTCAAATTTTGCGATATAAGCGGTTTTTGTTCCTTTATTTTTTTGTTTTTAAACACATAAGTGATCATAAGGGTAGCAGTCACACTGGCAGATTTCCTCAGAACCCCGGTCGCTGAAGAGCTACGTGAAGCTGAGCACTGGGCTGGGGGGTTCGGTTACCCTGTGAGGGAGGAGAACTCCTTGAGGCGACTCGCGGGGCGCTTGTTCCAGCGAACTGAAGAAGCGCCCGCAGCAAACTCTGCCAGCCGATCGCGCCAGGGGAGCCGGTGCCTGGAGAGCCGCGGCGGGGACAGCGCCGGCGACAGGTGTCACCGCAGGTCACGGGGATCACAGCGGGTCACAGCAGGGACCTCTTTAACCGACACCCACACACACCCGACGCCGGGCCCCAACCTCCACCCTAGCGGGGCGTTCCCACCCCTTTTCCCGCCGGAGGAAAACTGCTTGCCGCTTCCTCATCGCCAGAACGGGCGGCGGGAAGACGCTGGCGGTGGCGTCGAAGGAAGCAGCGCTGCTGTGAGGGGCCCGCCGGGGCGGGAGGGGGCTGGGCGGGGGTGGTGGCGGCTGCCACCGCCTGAGGCGGCAGCAGCAGCAACACCCGCGCCTCTCCCGCCTGAGTTGAATTTAAACTGCGTTACTATCCCTCGCGCAAAGCACTAACGCTGCTGGGTCCCGCGCGCCTCTCCCCTTTCCCGCCCGGCAGCCAATAGTTGGCCCGCTTCGTTCTCCTCCCCGCCAATCGGGGCGCGGCTTATTGCTGGCTGGGAGAAGCGCTCGGTTGTGTGCGCCCGCCCGCCCGCTGTGGAGCTGGGTCCTACGCGCGGGGCAGGCGAGTCTTCCTCCTCCTCCTCCTCCTCTTTTCCCTCCTCCTCCTCCCCCCCACCTTCTCCCCTGCTTTGTTGGTGCCTCTCCCGGGAGGGCGCCGGCGGCGGCCATGCCCGAGTTCCTAGCGGATCCGTCGGTGCTGACCAAGGAGAAGCTGAAGAGCGAGCTGATCGCTAACAATGTGAGCCTGCCGGGCGGCGAGCAGCGCAAGGACGTCTATGTGCAGCTCTACCTGCAGCACCTCACCGCCCGCAACCCGCCCGCTCCCGTCGCGCAACCCGACTTCTCCAGCGACGAGGAACGGGAGCCTACGCCGCTCGGCGCCAGGAACCGCGGCGCTGCCTCCGGCCGGGTGAGTCCCACCGCCCTTCTTCGGCGCCGCTCCCCCTGTTTCCCGGCGGCCTCGGGCCCGCTTTCCCGCCCGAATGGGCGCGACCGCCCCCGCCTGACGGCCGCGGCTTAGGGACTGCAGTGGAGCGCCGCGGCTCCCTGCTCCTATTCCCTCGTGGGGCCGGGGATAGCTCCGCCTCGCCTCGCTTGATTCGCGGCCCGACTCCGGCCAGGGTGCGAAAGTGCCCGGCGGGGACGGTCCCGTCCCGTCCCCCCGCCTGAGGTGAAGGGGTAGGGGCACCCTGCCCGGCGGCCGCCCTGCTCCGAAAAGCGAACTTAAACCCTCGGTGTTCCTGCCGAGCAGCCGGCACTTCGCATATGCGCTTCTCGGTGGCGGTGCCCCCGGAGGGGCTTGACCAGCGGGGGCTGCTCCAGCCGGGAAGGGGCAGCGCGATCGCGCGTGGAGGGGGAGAAAGCCCCCGCCTCTCTCCCACCCCCTCGACTTTAAATTTGGGAAGCCTCTGGTTTGAAAGTCTCGTAAGTAAACTACTAAGTGTTGGCGGGATGAAGCAAGAGAAACTCTGCACAAGGCTGCAGCTTAACTTTGTACAGAAGCTGCCCTCCTCTCCGCTTTCTCAGCTGTACTGAAACAACGCTACTCAGTGTAAACACCTCCAAATGGAAGGATGATGCCGTGAAGGAACAGCTTGTTTAATGAGGTGCACTGTGTAGTGTGAAGAGGGTCTGCTTAATGTAGCTGTCTCGTAGCTCTACGTGTATGTTTTATAGCAAAGTTACTGACTTTGTTGCAGGTTCAGTTGGGCCAGAGTTGCTTGCTTTATTAGATGTACTTTCTCTTACCATGTAAGAATAAAAGAGGGCAGCTATTTGGAATTTTTCCCTTTGGGAAAATATTTCTTTTTTAACTCTTAATAAGTGAGCTGTAATTTTGTATATATGGAGAAAGCAATCTTTTCATTCATAATTCTCAGCTGCCTTTTATCATGTAAAGGCTTGTACGATGGCCACCCACTACTGGAGTTCTGTCTGATATTTCAAGTACAATATACTTTCAATTTTATCTTAACTTTTATCTTGCAAAGCTTATTTGTAAAGATAATGCAGAGAAACAGATTCCTTTGGAGGTCTTTCATGCTTTAATTAAAAAAAATCAAAAACAACCCAATATGTAGTTCTTGAATTAGGAAACTGAAAACTACAAGTAAAAGGGGAAGAGGTCACTATCCAGATTATTTACTACTTTTTAACATTTGCCTTAGCTGGCATTGACAGGAGAAACCTTGTAGTGACTTAGATACTTCTCTGACTTAGTATGGTCTGCCTGTAGCATTTTAAGGTGCTTTTGAGTAAAATAGGATAAGCTTGTATTAAACATGTTGTATGCTTGTAGGAGAAGGAACAGTGTCATGACTACTGTAGTTCCTAGATCTGATTTTTCCTTTCCCTTCCACGGTGCTTAACCTTAAACAATTATGGGTGACTTTTTTGATGTTTACAGAATGGGTGGTACTGTTACAAGTAAGGTAACTATGTCTGGGAAGCTCTGTGCTATTTCTGCCAGCCTTCTGTGCTCATATCAGAGCAGTCTATCATCATAACCTACAGCTCAGCAGAGTGACTTGTCTTTAAAACAGTTGGAAGGAACAGGTGGAGTGAAGGAAGTCAGAGATCCCTGGGAGTGGGTCTGGTATGGAAACAAAGTGAAATATCTTGCTAAGGTTGAGAGGAAGCAGTCAGACCTCTGAAAGAGATAAATCTAGAAACAAGAGGCAAAGGGAGGAAGCTGTGAATACAAGGCATTATGGAAAGGAGGAATAGAAGAAAGGAATTCTGTATTTCCTGTAAATTACTTTGTAGGCTTTGGGAAAAAAAGTTGGATTCAGTATCTTCTATCTTGCACTCCTCTGTGTAAGTTCATTGTTTTATCGAGGTGCTGGCTTTTATGTGTATATTTAAAGGACAAGAAAGCAGGTTGCACTGGGTCCATAAGGAAATAAAAATACTTGATAACAGGGCTCTTTTCTGTTGGTTGGTGGAGATGTGACAAAATTTCAGTGCTTTACTAGTTCTGGCTTTACGTGTGTTAGAAGTCTTAGAAATTGTAGTATTGTTTTATGTGCATTGTGGGGGCAGGGGGGGGAAGTGTGTATAAACCAGATGTTTCAGATTTAAGCAATCAGCTACTCAGTGTTTTTAGAGCAGCAAAGTACTTGACTATTGTGAAAGTATCTTTTATGGGATTAAAGAATTTAAACTGCTCTGTTCTATTTCCTGTATCTCTCTGAACATTTGAATACTGCTTCATTTGAAAATTGCAAAAGTCTTCAGGTGACTCAGTCAAGGCTAGTATTAACTTGTAAAAAAAATTTGAAAGAGCCCTTACATGGGTTTGTATTTTGGAGGATTCTGTCCCACTGTTCTTTGTGCTATTCCTTTTCGGTATTTCTTTAACTATAGCTTAATATTCTACAATCCTTAAAAAAACCCGGCTAACAACGACATACAAAACCCAAACAAACTGGTTTGGGAGGGAAGACTCACTCCCACTGCTAGGATGAATGAATGAATGAATGTTGGATGCATGGAGGGAGAGGTTGAAAAGTGCCGGAATCGCTCTCGGAACAAGTTTGTGCTAAGCTTTGTGTGTGCCTACCTGCTGAAGCCCTAGTGCCCCGAGTGAGCAATCCTGTGTTGCTCAAGCCCTCTGCAAGGATTTGGATCAGAGTCAGAAAGCAATGTCCTCACTATATGGCCAGAGGCTGTCAAAGAGGCACCAGATACTATCTTTAATGCGGCTTTTAGTGTGGAAAAATTGATTATAATGGGGATGCCGCGCGGGCCTGGGGAAGAGCGGTCCTGATTTGTCTGTCCGTGGGGGGACTTACTGGTCGGTGAGCCTTTCCCCCCCCTATCCACCGGCGTTTCCCTTTCGGAAACACCCACCCAAACACCCACCCAAACCCACACCCACACCCACACCCGCCCCTTTCCCCCCGAAGCCGCCTCCAGCTGAGGGCGCGCGCGCGCCGCTCCTCTCCGCGCGGGGGGGGGGCGGGGGGGGCGCGCGCGCGGCCCCGCTGGCGGTGTCCTGTGTGTGTGAGTGTTGGCCGGCAGGGGGCGCTGCTGGGGGCGCGTGGCGGTGCCTGGGTCGGTCCGGGGGGGGCTGAGGGCTGGCGGCCCCACAGCCCCCCGAGTGTTCCTGGCGTGGGAAAGGCCGCACCGGGGCTCTTCATACACACAGTTAATGTTATGACGCTGCTGTAGGCATTAGTGATTTTAATATGTCTACACAGTCGTTTCAGTGCTCTTCTTTTTCCCTAAGTTCTGGGCATTTGATAATGTGTTTAAGTGTACATTTTTTTATTGATAGCTGCCCAGCAATGAGACAAAAGGTTTTATTCCACTACAGATTCTCTTTTCTTCCGGCAGAACTCTATCAATACCATTCCCCTCAGTTCAGGAAGGAGATTGAGGTGCTGGAGCAGGTCCAAAGGAGGGCAACCAGGCTGGTGAAGGGACTCCAGCACAAGTCCTGTGAGGAGAGGCTGAGGGAGCTGGGGGTGTTCAGCCTGGAGAAGAGGAGGCTCAGGGGAGACCTCATCGCTCTCTACAACTCCCTGAAAGGAGGCTGGAGCCAGGGGGGGTTGGGCTCTTTTCTCAGACAACTTTCAACAAGACAAGAGGACACGGTCTTAAGTTGTGCCAGGGGAAGTTTAGGTTGAATATTAGAAAGAATTTCTTCACGGAGAGGGTGATCAGGCATTGGAATGGGCTTTCCAGTGAAGTGGTGGATTCTCCGTCACTGGAGATATTTAAAAAGAGACTGGATGTGGCACTCAGTGCCATTGTCTAGCAACTGCAGCAGTGGGTCAAGGGTTGGACATGATGATCTCTAAGGTCCCTTCCAACCCAGACAATTCTATGATTCTATCCAATCTATACCTCTTTCGGAACAAATTAAAATCTTAACATAGCAGTGATGTAAAGCTGGTCTATTGTGAGACAGGTGTCATGCATCCACAGTGCTGCTGTTGCTGTTTCCCTTATATTCATGTGTGTTAATTTTGACTTTTTTTTTATTCTGATACACTGACATGCAGGTTATTAAGATTCATGTATGAGCAGATCAAAACTTTGTTATGATCACAGTGTTCTCAGGCACTGAGACCATCATGCTTTGGAACAGCAAACTCTTCAGGCACTTATCATAATATATTTGGCACATAAAATTAAAAACTAACCTCTTTTACTTAGTAGTAAGATCTTGCTTCCCCTCAGTGAAATTCAGACAGCATATTTATACTTTGTAGCATGCAGAAACCCCCCTTCTGTCACATAAAATACAGAGCTCTGCAGAAATAACTTAAAATGCTGTCAAATACATAAAATTCACAGAATCAAATGAAAATTGTTGGCCCAAATATTTAACAGGCAAGCTCTTTTAAAAATATTTCTAAGTATCACCAAACTATGTCTGCTTCTCTAGATGTGCTTGAATCTTTTTGTGTATGTTTGTGTATTTGTATGTTGTGTGTGTGAGAGAGAGGGGAAACTACTCACTTTGGCTATACACTCTTGCCAGGAGAGTAAAAGCTTTTAAAATTGTGCTTCTTTGGGCCTTTGTCTAATATTGTTGTCTGGAGGACCTAGCTTCTTCAGTTGTACTTACGTTTTTTAGCAACTCTTCTTTCTTTTTTGAAGCCTGTTTATCATAGTGGTGTGTGAGGACAGTGGCTGGCATGTGAGACACCTTTTTTGCTGGGGGGGAACCATCTGTAGCTGGATGCTCCTGCTCCTGGTGAGTTAGGAGCTGAATATTAGGGCACATAGCTCAAAGGGAAAATAAGTATGGAATGGCATTTTTGCCTCTCTAGGAACATTGTTTTAAAGCACATACCAAAAATACCATCTTGACACTGTTGTCAGACAGGACCCATTCAGAGCTCATCATGTGTAGGTTTTTATGATTTAGCTTATTGATGCATTTCATGTCCTGAAATAACTTACAAAACACTGAGTGATATTTTTGACCTTTGAAGTGGTGATTTGAAAAAAGATCAGTCAGATGTCTCCTGACTTCTGTTGATGAAGATTTAATGAGAACATCTGGACCTGAAAGACCTATTTGAAAGTTTATAGAAGAAACTTATCAGGTAAAGATGTTTTGGTTTCATATTTAATTTTCTTTTAATCAAGAAGATAAGTAAATTAAGAGCTAGCTTCGGCTCTTTAAGGTCACAATGGTGTGGTAGTGATCATATCTGTAGCTGAGCCAACTATAGGGTTTTAACCCCTTCTCAACTGGAAAAAGGCAGGTAAGAGTAAAACTGGTAGTGTTATGAAGGTTAGGATTGTGGAAGGTGAAACTGCATGTTTAGGCAGGTGAGAGAATGCAAAGCATATACACTGTTCAGTGAAGGAAGAGAATCTAGTCAGTGTTTCCTTTGAAGCTGTATCTTTTAATTATGATGTGCTGTACAGATCTGATTCAGAATACAGACTAACTGCCTTTTTAATGACACTAATTTGCTGTCTGAGTGACAGCTTTTGGCAGCAAGCGTGAGGTGGCTGGGGAATTTCCCACTGCAGTGAGAAGTCCTGCCATGCTCTTCTGCACATTTGGACATTCTGCAGTTCCAGACTCACCAGCTAGGAAGACATGCTTGTGAGGAGTGCTTGTGTAATACTAGTGGTTATAATTAAATAAAATAATCATCTTGAAGTATTTTTTCTAGCAGTGCATGTCTGTTGTTCAGCAGGTGCACAAACACAAGCCAGATCTCCAGGTCAGCATTCAGATTAAGCCATGACACCATCTGTTAGTTTTGTTTCTTGAATTGTTTTTTGTTGCTGTGAATTTTTACTCTTTCAGTTAGGTTCTTTGGAAACAACTCTGTTATGCAGCATTCATCTGTTTTGAAAGTGGGTACATTCCCTTTACAAAGTAACATGGAATTTAGTGTCTTGGGGAAGGAAGGAGTGGAAGGGTTAAGTACTCCTTAATAACTTGAAATTTTAATTATTATTAAACACAAATTTTATGATTTAGGGCTTTTAACCACACAGGCTTGGAAATTTTAAATTTGTCACTTATAGAGGCTAAAGGCAGAGAATTTTTGAAGTGGAGTGTATCAGTATCTGAATTACTGCTGCCCAATTTTCTTTCCGTTGTTTATTTTGTCTGTACCGTAGCTTTTGTTAAATATTATCTGGAGGCATTTGAGGTTCAAAAGTTTAATAGGACTTGGTGTTCAAAAAAAAATTACTGCAGGAAATGTTTGTGTATGCTAGAATAAAAAGTACAGGGGGAATAGAGCTCTGTGTTACTGCTTAGGGGAAGGGAAGATAAGGAACTGCACATACCAAGTCTCAATAATAGACTTGTACTGTGAAATACAGAGGTGCAAACTAGAGAACTGCAGTGCTCATTGGGCTTTCTTAGCCTGTCTTAGCCTAATTCAGAGAAATAGTAAAGAAGCCCTGGACCTTTCTGCTCCTAGTGATGAAACTCCACCTGCTTGGGATTGAAGTCCTTGGATATCCTAATGCAGATGCCATTTAACTTTAGATTTGAAAATGCTTCTTTTGTTGGTGTCCAATAGTTGTGTGTTCTGTTATTTAGCGGCTTCTTCTAAATGTTATGCTTGTGTTTGGTGCATTAGTGCTAGTTCTAGTAAAGGTAGGCATAAAGTTTCTCTGTGGCTGTTGGATTTAAATTCAGCAGAAATGCTGAAGATGAGGTAAAAGCTGCCAGGTCGGAATTCTCATCGCTTCCATTTTTCTGCTCTTCTCAGTAGTGAAAGAAGGTGGAAGCTTTTTGCTGTAGAAAGATTACACACTGAGAACATAAAATCCTTATGCTCATGTTTTCCTGTGGCCCCAGAACTGAGAAGGCTGTGTGGGAGCCCTATGCCTACGGTTCCCTGAAGGAGTTGTCTGAAGGATTGGGGCCTCAGTTTGAGACTGAGCCACTATCAAATTCCCATCTCCTTGGTGTGAGCAACTCTTTTAAAGTGAAATATGCAGATTGTCTTTCATCTTCTATTTTCTAGAAAATAGCAATGAATAGAAATTTTTTTTAATACTGATAGCTCTAGCTGAAATTTTGAAGGTAATCAGATAAGGATTTATCTGTCTGGGTATAGACTTTCAGGGAATTTTTACATTATGTCTGGTCAGATGCATCACCTTACTTCAGTGAATTCTGGTATTCACCACAATTTCATTTTAAGCACTTCACCTGTCTGCATCACAATAAGACAACTTTAATTTTACTAATGGTCAGCAGACCAGGAAAACACAGGTTTGTTTTGGTTTTGTGGGTTTTTTGTTTGTTTGTTTTTGTTTTAATTTTGTAATTTTAAGCCTAGCTCTTCTGACCCATCTCACAGGGTCAAAACCTGTGATGGATAAGTTGTGATGGTGCACAGAAAGTGTAATGATGTTTTCCTCTATAATAGTGGTGGCAATTAAACCTAATGTTGCTGAGGTTAATGCTGTAATACAACAGTCATAGTAGAGAAAAATATCTTCTATCCTGCCTTATGCTTCTAGGGACTGATCTTAAAGTCCAGGGAATGATTAAATGTCAGCTTTATACTTGGATAAGTGAAGTATTTTGCTTCTGCTTTAAGGAGAACAGGTATCTGAAAGTAAAAGTTGGAAGACCTCTCAGAACACAAGGTAATCAATTTATCTGGTCATATTATTGAGGAACACAGATTGCCTTCAACTTTTCATCCCCTCCCTGCCCTTTTTCTCTGCTGTAACAGAGCAGTCTCATGGTCTCAATATATGGCAACACTGCAGGAAAAGATGAAAAGGTGCTTGAAAGAAAACAAAAAAAAGCCAAAGACACTATATGTGAGTTTACTTTCATTAGAGGACTGTATAACTCATTAGTTGCTGCTTGATTTCTGGTAGTTAAGATTCCTGTAAAATATCTGAGTACTGAGTAGTTCTTCTTGTGTATATTGTTATAGTCTCTTTAAAAGGCAGAAATATATAAATTAAGTGGCACTGGCATGTTGATTTCTTGCACTGTGGTAGTTGGTTCAGTTCTTCTGAAACATGGAAGAAGCATCTTAGTTAATCTGCTTGGTGAGGTGTATAAGCACTAGAGCTTTCAATAATCTAAACAGATCCCAACAGGAAAACCCAGTGTGTGTTTTGGAACGCTTCTCCACTATTTGGACAGTTCAGTAGTCCAGAAAAAAAATGCACCAAGTAAGAAATTCTTGTTAATGTGATAGTTAACTTGAAATAGTGTTATGATCAACACATTCAAAAGTAAATGCAAGTGTCTTATAGCTGCAGGTTGGTTGTTTTTGGGGTACTAAATAAGTGGGCTCAGCTGCTTCAAAAATTAATTAGATTTTTATGTGGCAATGGAATGATAGAAAAAGTGATTTGTAGATCTGTCATTAGTTGGAACTGCCATTTTAGTGACCATACCTTCTTCAGACTGCTTGAAGTTTATGTCTTAGAATTAAAAATATAACATAGACTCTTGGAGATTGTACTGCTTTTCAGCAGCTAGTTTTAAGTTCATTATACTGTGTTTTTAACAATTCAGGAGTTGGAGGAAAATCTGATATAATTAGAGTCATTTAGATTTAAGAAATACTTATTCAGTCCTTGTTTAGCTTTAAAATACCAAGGCACTTGAAGCAAGAGCAAGCTTGCATGGAAACCAATATTGAACTGGCATTACTGGGCTTGATAGATACTGTTGATTCACATCAGTCATCTTAGTCTTTTGGTGCTATCTTACTAAATACAATAAGGAAAAAAAACCCCACAAGCTGTTAGTTGTCACTGAGTGTTATAGTATATTTGTCTTTGGAATTTTAGTCTTTGGTAAGTATCAGAAGCCCAAGTAGGCCTGCTGGGCAACCAAGTTGAGAAAAATTCTAAGTATAGAAGTTGTATATGTTTATATCCTACAACCTTGAGATACAAATATGATTTGTTTCAAAGCAGTATCAAGATCTTTCTTAGTTGAGAGCAAGCTGATTCTCAGCATATTTTTTCAGTCTTACTTGCAGATCTTGAAGTGTGAAAATGCTTATTGTAGTAACAAAGGCTTCCCATGTTGAACACATGTTCCCATGTGGCTGTAGTGGAAACTTGTAATTTCGGAGTAGCATCTTGGCAGATTATTTAGATAACCATCTCTATGTGCAGGTGATGTGTTGCCAACTGTTGGAATAGTATTGCTGGAGTTGGGCTAAGGGTTAGAGCTACACTAGCAGAGGCCTAAGGAGACAGGCAGGATTTTGAAAATTCGAGTGCATTTCCTGCTTTGTTTCCTGCATTCACTTTGACATCATGTAATCTTATAGAAAACAATAGGAAAAGTGGGAATGGGGATTTGGGAAACTTGGTTGAGGGAGGGTGGATTTTATTTTTTTTTTCCTTTACTGTAAAGGAGGCTTGTAGTGGATATTTTCTTATATAAGCATGTTTTTTAAGTAGGTGTAAATGTCTGAAGTGTTTCACATAGGGTTTAATGGGGGTGTGTGTGTAGAATTACTTTTTCTGGTTTTGTATGTGTAGGACTTCGCTCTCCTCAGTTATGTCCAACAATAGGGCAAGGGGCAACAGGTACAAGCTTAGGAGGTTCTACAAATATAAGGAATATAATTTTTTCACTGTGAGGGTGACAGAGCACTGGCACAGGCTGCCCAGGGAGGTTGTGGAGTCTCCTTCCCTGCAGACATTCAAAGCCCACCTGGATGTGTTCCTGTGTGACCTGCTGTAGGTGACCCTGCTCTGGCAGGGGGCTTGGACTCAATGATCTTTTGAGGACCCTTCCAACCCCTAACTTGCTGTGATTCTGTGACTGTCATATCTTCCTGTTTCCTTAGAAAATTATGTATTCCCTATTAACTGAAACACTCTCCTTTTTCTCTTGCCCACTTACAGAAAGCCACAAAGAAAACAGACAAACCCAGGCCAGAGGAAAAGGATGACCTAGATGTAACAGAGCTGAGTAATGAGGACCTTCAAGAGCAACTTCTGAAGTATGGAATAAATCCTGGCCCAATTGTAGGTAGGTCAACGGAATGAGCAAATACTCATCTCTTCAACATACTTCTCACTAAACCTCAGTTCTGAGTGCTCTAAGCTTCTCTGATATAGTTGCTTATTAAGTTCAGTACCAATACTGTTGCAATCCTAGTTCCCACTTAAGATACTTTCATTGAACTACGTACTTTGAGAAGACATGAAGCATTGCTGTGTAGGCAAGTCCACAGTTTGTTCCTCTGGTGCTCTAGGCCACCTGGAGATGTTCCAATTGCTGTTCTGAAGCTGTGTAACTATTAGTTAAAAGTTCAGTGCTGGGGTAATTGGGTCTTCTGATGCAGAGGTTGTGATCTGAGGCCTGCTTAAATAGAAAATACATCTTGCATAATACGCTAATAGCGTTGAGAGCAGAATGAGAACTTGGAACTTCCCTAGAGCATTTCTTATTCACTGCATTGTGCAGTAGTGTTTTTGTTTGCAGATTTTAATTATTTTTTTTCTGGCCCCTTGAGGCTAGCATTCTATCATGCATGCTAACCTATGGCAGGAGAAGTCATGACCCCAGCTTAATCTCCTGCCTGGGCAATGATCTGTGGTGTTGAATCAAAGCTTCTTTCCTTTCAGATTGTGCAGCCTAATGTCAAGGACCTTTGATTTCATAACTCTTAAAACAAAAATGTGTGTCTATAGTGTGCTGAGCTGTCTGTGGAATGTTCTTGAGGTCCTGGGAGGATAGAAGTGCCAGTGGTAGTCTGGTTCCTGTGTATATTCAAAATTTTATCCATAATATTTTCTGCTAGCTGTTAATGTATGCATTCCTATTCAACTTATTCCTATTGGATAGGACTCAAGTTTCTGAAAGAAATTCAAATACCTATAGGAAGGTGTTTCACTATGGTTTTAAGTAAATGACTTAATTCTTACAGGAGACAGATTCTGTTTCTTGTGAGTTTGTCACTTCTTTTTAAGTATGGTTTCCCTTTTTAAGAGTGGTTTCTTTCCTCTTATCTGAATGGTCTAATTGTTTTCTGCAGCTTACAGCTCAGGCACTGGTCACTTGACAGCAGGGTCCCGACATGGAAGTATGTTAGACTTCACACTTTTTAGTTTTAGTTTTTAGTCCTGTTAGATGAAGCAAGCCAACTTGATGACTAGATGCAGCAAACAGAAGTTCTGCTGTTTCTGCTTACTTACATGACTTGATGCCTAATGGACTGAATTGGGGAGCAGGGCAAAGGTTAATCTAAGGGAGAAAGGTGTGTTAGTGCCAGGGTATAAGGAGTCTGCATGAAAAGTGTTACCCTTGCAGTATCAGTTTCATCTTTTTTTTTTTTTTTGTGAGTGAATTTCATATGCTGCCATACACAAAAACATCTAAGCAGGTAAGTTCCCTTTCCATAGACAAATGCTTGTAACTTTCAATATACTAGCAGGTCTGGGTTTATCTTAAGAATTCCAGAAAACTAGAAAGAAGATAAAGAGTTCTGTGCCTTTGAGTCATACAGATGGATTAAAAGTAAAGAAAATGAAATTCAGAAATTCCCAAGGAATATATATCAGCCAAGTTCTATGAGTCAAATCAGGAAAGATGAAAACAGTACCTTTAGCATCTATTCTTCCTTGTTATAGCAACTACTAGGAAACTTTATGAGAAAAAACTGTTGAAACTGATGGAGCAGGGACAAGAACTGAAGGCACCTGAGCCTCTTCCAGCAATTTCTTCAACTGCTGAGAACACACGACAGAATGGAAGTAATGATTCTGACCAGTACAGTGACAATGAAGAAGGTAAGACTTCAGGGGGACTTGCATGTGAACTGGTATAATTGTACATCAGTAACAGTTGCAGTAGAATTAACTAAAGAGAGTGTGATCTTGCTGTTGTGAGGCTTTAAAATACTGCTGGAGACCACGGGAGTCATGTACTCAACCATGCAGATCATAGTAGCACAGTGATTCAAGAGCTTGTTCTGGGAAAGGAAGCTTTTTACTACTTCTGTGCATTTTCCTCAGATTGGAACCTGTAAATCAGATGTGTGGGGAACTGCATATGAAGTGTTCCAGCATTCTTTGCATTTCATCTTTAAGAGCAGTTTTGTTTTATGGTGCTTATGGTAGTTATTTATTGTGTGATAATGTAAAAAAAACTACACAAGTTTTCATTAACATGTATAATGTCTCATGTATGACTTAATCCCTTTTATGCTTTGTTCCATATGGAGTTAGTTTGAGGGGGGTTTACTTATTGGTCTTGGATGTGGTTTTTGCAGTTTTAGTCAAAAGTTTATATCAAAAATTGAGTCACAATCGATTTAAACTAGTCGAACAACCAGTAGCGTTATAGAAATTAGTTATATTAAAATATATAAAAAATATATATTATTCAGTTACAGATCCGAAGACTGAGCTGAGGCTTGAGAAGAGAGAACCATTGAAAACCAGGACAAAGACTCCAGTAGCACTCAAACAAAGAAGAGTTGTTGAACACAACCAGGTATGTTGAATTTAGTGGCTACTAACTGCAGGTGATGTGCTCACTAAACATCTTGCTATTTTTAACAGAATCACATTTGCCTAGGCGGACTATGCTGTTTTTTGGAAGTTCTTTCAGAAAGCCTGTTCTAACAAAGCATGAAAATCTTGTAAATTAACTATTGCTGCTGCTGATTTTAGCCTGATAACATTCAAAATTATGGTGTGCTTAGAACTATTTGTCTGATTTACCAGCTGCTGTAGTAACTCTTAGAGAAAAGTAACAGGCAACCTCAACATGTTTAGTTTTGAAATCTGACAGGTTTTTAAGTCATATGTGCTGATGTCATCCTGTTGGATATTTATAAACAGCTTGATTCAACAAAAGCAGCAGTTTCTCAAATTTTTTGTTTATTTTAGAAATGTTTTTAAATACATACATTGTATTTCTCTCTGGTTTGATATCTGTAAATAGAGGTTTATATTTTAATACTCTGTTTTGTGACTTGAATACACGAAGTGGCGTACTTCTGTATATGCCTATATATATATATATATAAAATGTATATGTACACACATGTGCTAGCTATCTATGCAACTTCTTTTTCTCAACTATCCTTGTAGCAGCAGCACTAGAATAGATATCAATTCATTGGAAAACTTCTCCTAACAAGAAAAATAAGATGTTTAGATCTTGCTTTATGTACCACTTGTCCTTTATAAATAACATTAGTTTTGTTGTCTTAGTGAAAGGGAGACTTTATAGAAGCACCTCAGAGTTTTAAACTGCTGCTATAAATACTGGGATTGGTAGTTGGTGGCTGATCTGTCCTTGTGATGTGACCGTGTCACTGAATACCCTGTTCCCCAGCTTAGGTTACTTGGGATCTTTACAGGGTTATTCATCAGACCAACAAGCAGTAGAATTGTGCTGCCATAAAGGATTGGTATAGAAAATACTCAGTTACTCAGTCTGCCCTGTTAATAGCTTGATTTATTTTAGCAGATTAGTGACTTCTCTCACTCCTTTATAGTATTGTAAATGCCCGATTCTTCCTATTTAAATGATGTGCATGTATGCATAAACATTAGCTATGGATGCCTCTTGAATCAGGTAACACTGCTATGTGAATTTGGGTAATACAACATGGCTGTGGAAATATTGAAATACTACTGCTTATTTTTGAGGTATAAACTAGTCATTTCAATTCTGTGAAATCAAAACCACACAGTACAACACACAAAACATTCTTTAATTTAGTTAGTTTCAGTGAACTTCTGCTCATAATGGTCTTTAAAATGAGCATCTGAATCTTGAGGTTCTTATATTTTAAAGATGCTTTTTGCTGAATCACCATTCACCCAGAAACCAGCAACATACTCGGTGCAATGCAGGTATTTAATTCAACTGTCAACAAGCAAAGCTCTCCAGTCTCCAGGGACCCACTTAGAGAATAAAAATAAGGTTGATATATTTTGGAGGTGTTTTGCAAGTGATGAGTGTTTACTCAGTTTTTTTCTCATCCAATTTCATTGTAATAACACCAAGTCATTACTGTGTTCTGTCTTGCAATCTTATACATGCACACTATAGAGGCAATCTTTTGCAACTTGCATATTTTATTATCAGTAGTTAATAAAAGGAATATAATTTGATTAAACAAAAAATTATCTAATTTCAGAATGATGTCAAATTCTTCAGGAGCTCTTTCCATCCTGTTAAACTTTTAACCTTTCAACTCCTAACTGCTGTGTTTAGAAGAAAGCAAAGAAACAAACAAAAACCAAAAAAACAACAACCAAAAAAAACCCCAACAAACCACCCACAACACAAACCCCAAGAACAAAAAAATTTAGCTGAGTGTGTTTAGAGTGTGTTGGTGTACCTACACAAGTATTACATTATAATAGAGTTTATTTAGTTGAGATATCTGTGGGATAAGCAGACAAGGCCCGCTCAGTTGACAATGAGGATAACTATTGTTTTTTTATTTCTTTTAATTTTCTGTCTGTTGAATGTGCTCTCTTGAACTCTGGATGTGTCTTACACAGTAGATCATGTGTTTTGCTGGACTCTCCATGAAAGAAAAAAATTTTAATTTGGCACCTAAGCCACGTGATGGACAAATATCTGAAAAACTTAATGGGAGGTCGTTATATATTAAGTACTTCCAACTTTTCATTAAAGGACAACTAGATCCTAGTCAGTCCGCCTGGGGCAGAGGAGCTTTCCATTAGTAGAAGAATTGCTTCCTGCTTTCTTGACTGAAATGTGTTTCTGAGTGGAAGTAATCTGAAATTAGTGGGGGTGAAGTGGGAACAGTGATTTAAGGTTCTTCCAAGTTACAATTCTCATAATAAGGAAGTGAATACAGTGTCTGGGGTATACATGAGAGGTTGGGAGATTTTTTCATCAGAATTCTGTTTAAATTGAATATCGGAGGCGTAGGCTCAAATGTGCAGTTCTATACAAAACATCTGAATCTGCCTGGACTTATGTCTGTGCATAAATATAGATAACTTGGTTTTCTACGTATTTCAGTGACTTTGAAGCAAAGCAAAACACATGCTCCCTCTGCTGGATAGGTATGAGCTGTAATACAGAATTTAGATTTTGAGTGTTAAAACAACTCAGCTTCCAGTTTCCCTGGAGTAACATTGTTAGACTTTTTTCCCCTCATGGTAAACACTTTCCAGCCTGCTCTTCTAACATGTTGTTTCAGGGCTAATACTATTCCAGTAAAATTATTTCTGCTGTTAGAGTTGTAATTGACAGTTACAACAGTCTGTATAGTTTCCATCAGCACAAAGTGTTGCTCTTCCAAAAACTTGGTAATACATCAATGCATGAGACATACCTATACAAAGATTAGAGTTGTAACAAAGTATTTCTTTTTAAACTTAACCAAATAAAAATCAAAGTCTTACATACAATGTAGAAGAAACAGGACTTCATCTGACCCTTTTCCTCCAGGTCTATATTTGGAATTAGTTTTCAGAAGTTTTTTTTTTCTGTGAGCATAAAACTTGCAATAAAGCATAGGGAGTGATCCATGATTGTTAATGGCTATAAAAGTTTGGCACCTGATATTGTTACTTAGATATGTAAAGATCTGTGTCATGCTTGATTTTTTTAAACCTACTGTCATGTGAAAATTGTTTCATCTCTGCATATGGAAACTTAAGTTTATAAAACATCTCCCCCTGCCCCTGGTGGCTGGATATGAGTACCTGTTGAAGGTGGATGTGCCTAAGCTATTCCCATCTCTTCTTGAAAGAATAGATCTCATCTGGGTAGAGAGCAAGGTGATGCTTTTTGCTTATGTTCATAGATTTTTCTTTTCTTTTCTTTTCTTTTTTTTTTTTTTTTGGTGTAGGCAGGTAATGTAGTGGGCCTGAAAGCTGACATACCTGCTGTCTGACTTTATGTAACTAATGGTAGTGTTCACTCTGTTGCTGTGAGCACGTTATCAATTTTTACTGTTGGGCATTATGTAGTGTTCTTGAACAGTGTGCTCTAACATAAGTATTGTGGTCAACACTACTAATCTAGTTAGCTGTTAAATTTTGAATGTATTAGGATCCATAGTTTGGGTGTTTTTGATTGTAGACGCTGCTTTTGGAGTACGCATGGTATTCTGGCTTTGGTTATGAGCATCCAATGCTGCAATCTGGCTTTCATGTATTTGATCATATGTTTTGATGCTTGAATAGACCTATTCTCAAGATGAAGTTACTGAGACTGTCTGGACAAGTGGATCTTCAAAAAGTGGACCTCTGCAGGCATTTTCTAGGGAGTCTACAAGAGTATCAAGAAGAACACCAAGGAAAAGGGTGATGAGAGGCTTATTATAATAGACAAGCTTTTTTTCTCACTGTTAGAGTCCCAGTGGTTATTTTATTCAATTGTTTTCTTTTGTTTGTTTTAAACAAACAGGTGGAAGCTACAGCACAGTTGCCTGTAGATGATGCTGTAATATCAGAGAGTACTCCCATAGCTGAAACTATATTGACTGCAAGCAACGAGACCCTAGTAAATATGCTTAGTAAATATGTTTAAGTCATGCAAGAGGTATTCTGTAATGTATCTTGACCACCAGAATCATTCTGTTTTGAACAGATAAGACTGTATGAAGGAAAGTAAGACTATTCTGTAGTCTTTGAAACCACCTACTCGGTATCTGTGTTAGTACCTAATGCTGTTCACATTGAGATGGGACTAGGTAGACTCCTAGATTTCCTCTAATATCCTTTCCATGGGAGAGTTGAGAAGAAAAACTTTAAAAGCTTAGACTTCTTCATAATTTAAGTACGTGCAGATTACCTGCTTTTAAGTTTGCTTTTCTTGTGAACTAAATAGCTTTTATTCTTCTAAACGGCTTAAAAGAAACTACTTGGAATGATAAGCAATGTGTTTACTGTGCTTCCTTCAGAGTATGCCTTGCATAACCTCCATAAGTTAACTCCTAACATGCATATATTCAAAGCATATGAAAGTTTTATTGTTTGATTATGTTCCCCCCCCTTTTAAAAATTTTTAATTTTTATTTTGGTTGATTCTGAGTTTGAACAATTTTGAATCTCGGCAGGTTGTCAATAGGGTGCCTGGAAATGTCAAGCATGCAGCTCCTACACTGTCAATCAGTGAACTCTCAGACATGCCCAGAAGAACACCAAAGAAACCACTGATGACAGCTGAAGTAAATAAATTAAAACTTAGATTGCTACTGCTTACTCTCTGTGAACAAGTTTCTTGTGTGTATGTGCTTATTCCCTAGTACAGAAGAGGTAAAAGACATCATTGCCCAGGTTGCACTAGTCAAAATAAAATAATGTGGTCATGTGGTACAAAAGGGAGAATATAAACTATAATTTTTCCTCCCCTTTGGGTGTGTGTGGAAATACTTCTCTAGTTTTTTTCCTAAGCCAGTTTTGGTGTATTACTTCTCCTTGTGCTCTAATTTTTCTGAACAAAACATAAAATTATTTTCTTTTAAATTCTTTGAATAGCTCAAAGAGAGTAGAATTAGGTTATCTACTTTTGATCATATAAATCAGCCTATCCTGAAAAACCATGAAGTCCCTTATTTAGGGAATAATGGCATTACGTCAGACCAAAAGCCTGAATTTAAAAATAATCTGTAGATTCCTGCATTTCTCAAGAAAGAAAGTTATTCTTTTACTTTTACCCTGTACAGTCTGTCAAAATTATATACCTCTTGGAGGACTTTTTAAAGCACTTACAAGTAAATGTAATTGTATTAATATAATACAGTAATATGGAATTTTGTTACAAGTCATACTTGGCTGAATTTAGATGGCGTTCATGTAGTTACTGTAGGTGAAACTTGTATTAACATTTGTGAAGCCTACTCTTACCAGTGGATCTGGGATTTATGAAACAGGCTGCTTTGTTTATAATGTGACTGGAATGTAGATTTAGTTCTCAAATAGTTGTGGGACAATTTGACATTCTGTTTCAAATTGCTTATGATTGTTTCACTTAGTATTCTACTATATTGTGGCATTGTTTGTTACAGCAAGAAGAGATAAATTACCCACATCAGTTCTTTTTTAATCATGTTGGCCACAACCAACCCTATGATCTGCTCAACACAGCCATGATAGAGGTGATAGTTTTTTTTTTTATCATCTACATGGTTGGCTGGCAGGTGTATTGTATTTATACAATGTTTTCATTATTTTAAAGGAAACTGAGGAGGCCACTGAATGGTTTAAGACACCAAAAAGGACCAGACAGCTGCCAATAACAAAGGTTAAACTGTCTTGTAAAAAGTGCAAAAAAACTTCTTGATTGTCACAGGGTGATTTCATTCATTCTTACAATTTTCACATGGTTGTGGTCATGGAGATAGCTATGCAGGAGCATTTTTTTTTGTGGTCTTGTAGACCTATAATTGTTTTCTGTTTTCTAGGTGCTGGAGAGAAACCCTGCAGAAGAACCAAGAGTAGAAAGGGATATTCTGAAGGAAATGTTCCCTTACGAAGTGTCAACACCTACAGGAATTAGGTATTACTAAAGTTTATGGGAGCTTATATCAAAGGTCTTGTAATCCTATTTAAGATGAGAAGTACTTTGGATTATATAAATAGATTTCTGAGGAATAGTTTTTTCACTCTGAATCAATGATTGCTGAGAATACCACTCTTCTATGTACATAGTTTTGTTAGCCAAAGCAGACTTGTTTATTAAAATTGGGGGTGGGAGAACAGAGTAGTACTGCAGTAGGAATTGTCATTGAAACTTCTGGATGCTGGAAGTGGAAAACACTTCTTTGTGGCTATGGATCAGAATATTTAAGATTTTGGCTAGTTGCAACTGCTTTAGGCCTGCTGTTAAGACTTCCCAACATATATGAGAGCTTTCTTTTTAGAAGTTAAGACTTTTCAAATACTGTATTTTTTTTTCTTTAACTAGTAATCCTGTTGTAGTCAAAGCTTACTCCTAGAATGAATAAGGATGGCCTCTAGGAAGGGGTATCAAGTTTTGCTTTGCAACTTTGTATTTCAACAAAAATTGAAACAACGCCTAGATAACTAGGCAATTTACAAACCTTTATGCTATACAGAGAAAATGAGGAAAAGTTTCACTATGTAAAGATGCAAAATCCACTCCTGTGTCCAACCTATTAATTACAGCTTCAATTTAAATTGCAATTGCATAAAGTCTTAGCCATAAGGAGAATGTATGGTACCAGCTACTACTGCTATGGCATCACACAGCTTTCTTCTCTCATGCTTTCAGGTCTATCAGTCTAGTTAAATCCATGCAACTTTTTTGAAATAAAAGTCATGTATGTGTACTCCTTTTAAATGAGGACTTGGCAAGGTGTGTGTTTTTAACATTTACTGCTTTGTCTCTGGCTTCACAAAACTAGATGTATTAACAGCCAGGGACAATTTGGTTTAGAAGTCTCAGTGGGACTGTATAAGTGACCATTAAAGATGCAGGTGGAGACAGACATTTCCTGTATTTTCATTGCCAGTTATGATGCACTGACTATGGGGATAAGGTGAAGTAAGTTGTGACTTAAGGTTTTTTTAAGAGGTGTTTGAACACTGAGTGATTAACTAAAAATAATAATGATAGACAAGTTAGAATTTGAAATAGGTATTTCAGATACTGCATTTTCTAGAAAGAACTTCTAATTCTTTAATTATAGTAAAATTTTGCTGTGCACCTTAGCTTGTTCCTTTAAACATGCACAATTTTCTTATTTTTTTTAATTAACAGTGCTAGCTGCCGTAGACCAATCAAAGGAGCTGCTAGCCGGCCTATAGAACACAGTGACTTCATAATGGACGAAAGTTTCTCTAAATATGCTCCAAAATATGGTACCTCAAGTGACATCAAGTCACAGAAACCACCAGCAAAAAAAGAACGCTCCATTCCCCTGTGGATAAAACTTCTTCTCTTTGTTGTTGTTTCAGTCTTCTTGGGTTTGGTTTATCAGTCTATGGAAACTAATCAAGGAAATCCTTTCTCTAAATACATGAGTATTGTCTCTCGAGATGGTGCCAAATGAGTATCTTTCTGAAAGGCACACCTGATTTGATCTCCTATTTTTAATTGTAGAGAACTCTTCTGCCCTCTCGTCGGCTCAAGGACTTCTTACATATAATGTGATTGGAACCTGATAAATTGGATAAATGAAGCAAGATAATATTAAATGGACATCAGTAACTTTCTGGACTTTGGACTAGTGGGAGGTCATTTTGCCATAGGAGTAACATTTTTTAGATCTTTGAACTTTTTGTAGGCTTTATTTTTTTAACGTGGACATCCTTTAAATTCATTTTTGAGAAACTGTATATTTGATTTTGCAAGAACTTGGAAGCTGAGAAGGGCAAAAATGTAGTAAAATGTGAAGCTGTGTTCTTAAATCTTCCTTTGTACAGAAAAGAAGTTGTACTTTTATCTCTAGATGAATGTGGAGGAGGATTTTAACACAGGTGATAAAGGGAGATGCATTTTTGTATGATTTTTTTTTTGAGTAACAATGTAACTGAATTTGATATATTGGGATGCAGGGAGAGTACAACCTTTTCTGTAGATTACTGTAACTTTTTAGTAAATGTAACTGTAAACCTGTTTGCATTTCTGTAAGTCTTAGTATCACACTAGTTTAAGTGTAACATCACTTAAATGTATCCTTTCATTTTAGTGCTTACAGTGTTGTAGGAGCTGAATACAAATCTAATTGGCAAGAGATGTTTTAGAGGAACTTATTTATTAGTAATATGCGTGGAAAATAAAGATTGCATCAATATAATTTGCTACGCAAACTTTTTTTGGGTCAAGGTTGTTACCTGAAGTAGTCTAAATTCTGGCTTCAGTACTGGGTTTTTGTTGTTGGTTTTTTTTTTGTTTTTTTTTTAAAGCGAGGTTTTTCCAACACAGCTTTTTGTGGTTTTTTGAATATTCATGTAGAGAAGTTTCTCAAAAAGTGAAAATTCCAGATGAAGTTTTATTCTTGTATGACAAGGGCATTGCTACATTTAATGATAGTTTCATCTTCTAAGATGAGATTTACTACTTTCATGCAGTTGAATTATTTTTTTCAGTGAAAGCATGCTGAAACACTCTATATTGTGTAACTTAGATGAGCAGGCAGCTGACTTTACTACCAATGAAGAGTGATAAGCAACAATATTTGAAGTGAATGTACACATTTTCTCGTGCTTTAAATATGCAGCAGTTCAGTCTCATTGCTTGGTACAAAATCGCAATAAATCATACTACTTACTCTTAAAGTGCTACTTATAAGAAGCTGAGAGCATTAGTTAATAGTATATTTTTACTCTAGGTAATAATTAGTCTAAGTGTGGGGAAACTACTTTCTGGGAACTTTGGGACAAACATGGTTATTGGTAGCAAAGCTATAGTTTTTTTTTTTTCTGTTAAAATTAATGTGTTGGGGTTTTTTTTCCTTTTAATCTGCTTTTTTGAGTAATTCAAATAGCTAAAGTTGTGTCCATCCTATAGAAAGTTGTAACATAAGGCATTCACTTTTGGTGTCAAAATGCAGAAAAAAATAAAACTGATTTTAATGTGTGTGAATTTTCCTTCTCAAAATAAATGCATTGCTAAACTGCAGCTAAAAGCAAGACAACTGATGTATCAGTGGTGTCATTTTGTGCTGCTACAGTCTTCCATTTAAAAAAAAAACAACACAATCTGATAGTAAAACCAGAACAGTTCATGTTAGCACTTGTGGGGAGGGATATTATTGCATTATAGTAAAATAATTTTACACCATAATAATTCAGCTTATGATAGGTGTCTAACTTGGAAGATGCTAGACTTCATTTGCCTTTCAATGCTAAAGGAACTTCCTTTTTACTTTACATTATTATTCACCCTACTTTGCTATCATTTTAACATTAAATATATTTTTCTCTTCTAGTTACATGAAATATTTGACCTTCAGGGATACTGTTAGCATTATAAAAAAACCAAACACCCTAAGCCAAACCCCCAACTGAATGGCAGTGCAATTAAATGTCATCATCCTTTCACTTATGCTTTATTTTGGAGAATCTCCAAGAATCCTCTCAACTTCATTGTTACTTCACAGAAGGTAAAGACTTCTACATTAAGTCCTCAAAGTAACTTACATGTAGCTGGGCTATAGCTGGAAGGCACAAAGAAAGTGAACAAGCTGCTTATAGTTGAGGCAATAATGGTGTGAGATAGTCCTGATGGTAATCTCTTCCTCAAATTTCTCAGTTTTGGGAATTTACCACCATTCCCAAAGATATTCACACTGGGTAACACATGGAGCAATAGTGCTGCTAACTGAATAGTTGTGCGTGCTTAAAGAATTCTTCTAAATACTAGTGGTTAAGTTACTCTAAAATATACTGGAGTCTTTTTATCAAAGTACTGAAGTAATTGGAGCTGATGTTCCTTTGTAAAGAATCTCACTTTTCTTCCATTAGTTTATCTTTTGCTTCTAGCCAGAGCCAGGTTAAACTTTCAAATCCAATTATAAAATAGAGCAATTTTATGGCCTCGTATTAGAATCCAAATTCCAGTTGAAAAAATTTGAGTTCTGATGTAAGAAATATTACTTAAGGTCCTTTTAGGGCAAAGGCTGCAAAAAGTCTGGGAAAAGGCCTATGTAAGTTAACAAACATGACAATGTTTGTTTTGACATTGGTTTTTTGTCATTACAGCTCAGAATGCTGTGCTGAAAACATGGCAGGTCTGGGTTTGTGTGTCTAAATTAGAGCTTTCCCTCATAGAGCTTCCATTTTTTTCCTTTGTAAGTTGTGTGCTAATCTTTCAATATGCACTTGGTCTCAGGAGTCTGGTATCGAGCCGTGAATGGGTAGAGGGTATAATTTACAGTGTTGAGATGTTAATTTTATGGCACCTGATCCCTGGTAAGGCTTATGAGAACTTACCTAGTGTCTAAGATGAACAACTGAAGGAGGCTTTTCGAATTCTGTGTGTGTTTTAAATCTTTGTATTTAAGTATGAAAAGGTGTGAAGGAGCTTTTTCTTCACTAGGTTTCCTTGCTGTGATCTGTGGGCAAACTATATATTAAAAAGTGTGGAGTAGTTTGTGCAGGGTTAAGTCAAAAGCTGAGTGCAAGAAGAATGCCTATAAATTATAGAGCTCCAAAAGATTTGATTTTACTTACAGGCACGTGTGGTAGGGCTGAAAAGTGTTTTTTCTTTTTAAATTAAAAACTTAGTCTGAATCATCAAAATAGAGGCACAGGTGGGTTGTAACATGCAATTTTAAATATTGTGGTTACAAATTTAAGTGTTTTAGCATGCCCTTCATAGCCTGTTACTGTAGCTTTTATTGTATATTTGGTAAATCCACCTATGTTTGTCCAAAACTTCCAAGGGCTTCTGCTTTTAGGGAGTATTGCAGGCTGCAATAGCAAGCTATGACAGGTATGCATACATCACGTGTTCTTACAGCACAGGGTCTACAAGTTAATCCAACTTGGAAAATAGTCATAAGGTGGCATATACATTTATAAGTAGTAGGTGTATGTCAATATCTATGAGAATAATTCCTTGAATTTTCTGTCCTTACTTTGAAATGCTTTGTCAGCATTGGTAATATGTGTTTAAGAAGTGTATCTGCATTGCCTTCTTCATTTGCTGTTTAGGGAAAAAAACGGTGGTTTAGAGAGGAAAACCATGGACTGCCTGGGAGAATTTGGATAAGAAAAGATTATCAGAAGAAGATGCCTATGTTAGTGACTAATAAAATAGGAGAGGTTTCTTGACTTGCTGCTGATACAGTGAAATATTATATAAAATACAGGTTTACAACAGGAGCTAATGGTACTTGTGCTGACCTCTGATTATCAAAGGTGTGGGTGGTTGTTTTTCTGTCTCATTTTTTATTTTTCCTACTCTGTAGCCAGAGTCCAGTTTACCCAAGAGGGACTTCTGTGACAGTACTATCAGGCATGTGTCATTTTTGCTTCTGTGTGCTGGTCTGCCTGGACCAACAGTAAGTCAAAGAGAGAACAAGATTTGATTTTACTTACAGGCTTCATTACAATATTAAAACTGTGAGAAGTTACTGTAAGAATGCAACTATGATACATTTTCTTGATTGTGTGCAGCAGGAGGTGGGGGATGGAGAGAGCGTGGGGTGGGTGTTAATTACAGAAGTGTCATTAGGAAAACTTTGTAGTTGCCAAAATGTTTTCCTAAACCCCCCAAATTAGAAAAGCTACTGATTAAAAAAGATGGATTTAATCTGTGATAGCAGTTTTTTTCTGTGAATCTGACAGAAGTGGACACCAACAAGTAACTCTTTTAGAGTCTTCATCTATTATTGGCTTCAGTATGTGTCAGAAATGAAGATTAATCTAGATGGTTAAAATTACAGGCTATTGCTATTTTATTCTTTCACTGAAAAAAAAATGTTGAAGAGATTTTCTATGTAAAATTATATGCACTCAGTAGGAAGATAGATTATCCCTGTATTTTCATGGGGATATATTAGAATCTGGTGTTTAATAGTACTCTTTAGTAGTACAGCTGTTAGAATTGTCAGCCAAAAAGAAAAAAGCTGATTGTTCCATAGACTGTAACTCTAAATGTCTCTACTAGTTGTGCACACGAATTACCATTAGATGTACATAAATAAATATAATCTTATGTTAATCCTGCATAATTGGAAGGAGCGGAGTTTTTCTATCTTATACAAATTACAAAAGTCTGCAAGAATTTCAATCCTTTATATGTCATTTCAAGGTAAGAGCCCAAGTCCTAGTCATGTTTAGAGGTTATTAGCTAATTAAAACTACATCAGCATCACTGTTTAGCTTTTAGATAAAACATTGACACCAACGATTGCTTAGATGCAAGTGAATAGAGCAGAACAAGTACTGGCAAAATGAAGAGCTCTGGCCTTTTAAAAATTTTTTTTTAATGCCAGTGGCAGAGAAGTGAACAGCACTTGAGGCTCTCTGCTGGTTGCTAAATGAAACTATTTTTAAGAGCAAGTTTCAGCTGACCTTTTCCTACTCTGCAGCTGGAGTCTAGTTTACTTAAGAGGGACTTCTGTGACAGTACTATCAGGCGTGTGTCATTTTTGCCTCTGTGTGCTGGTCTGCCTGGACCAACTTCGTTGTGAAATGGAGAAAGGAAAAGCTTAAACCGTGCTGAGGCCTGGTGCTGACCTTTTGTCAAGTGAGCTGCGTCTTGTGTTTACCAGGGAGCGGGGAGAAGTCTGACAAGGCGCCAGCGAACAGCGGGGGCGATACAGAGGCCTTCTTTAAATTCATCTTAGAACCTGGCTGACATTCAGAGCAGAATGGCCGCAGAGGGGGAACCGAGCCTAACCCGTCAGCTGCTGCCGCAGGGGAACGGGTGTTCCCGCAGCCCCTCCGGACTGACAGTGCCCGGGGACCGGCAGCGAGAAGGAAGGAGTTCAGGCGCAGGGTTTAAAGCAGGAAGAAGGACGCAGTGATCTCCACCCTTGGCTGCCCACACCGAACCTTCCAGGCAGAAGCTGCTGCTTTCCTCTGCCCTGTGGCGGCTGCAGCGCCCGCCTGACCTCTGCCAGGGCACCCGAGATCATAGAATCATAGAATCCGCTGGGTTGGAAGGGACCTCAGTGATCATCATGTCCAACCCTTGACCCACTGCTGCAGTTGCTGACTATGGCACTGAGTGCCACATCCAGTCTCTTTTTAAATATCTCCAGGGACGGAGAATCCACTACTTCCCTGGGCAGCCCATTCCAATGCCTGACCACCCTCTCCGTGAAGAAACTCTTTCTAATATTCGACCTAAACTTCCCCTGGCACAACTTAAGTCCATGCTCTCTTGTCTTGCTGAAAGTTGCCTGGGAGAAGAGCCCAACCCCCCCTGGCTCCAGCCTCCTTTCAGGGAGTTGTAGAGAGCGATGAGGTCTCCCCTGAGCCTCCTCTTCTCCAGGCTGAACACCCCCAGCTCCCTCAGCCTCTCCTCACAGGACTTGTGCTGGAGTCCCTTCACCAGCCTGGTTGCCCTCCTTTGGACCTGCTCCAGGACCTCAATCTCCTTCCTGAACTGAGGGGCCCAGAACTGGACACAGGACTCGAGCTGTGGCCTCACCAGGGCTGAGTACAGGGGCAGAATCCCTTCCCTGGACCTGCTGGCCACGCTGTTCCTGATCCAGGCCAGGATGCCATTGGCCTTCTTGGCCACCTGGGCACACTGCTGGCTCCTGTTCAGCTTCCTGTCAATCCAGACTCCCAGGTCCCTCTCTGCCTGGCTGCTCTCAGCCACTCTGACCCCGGGTAGCAGCGACTCGCAGGCAGCGCCTTCGCACCGTCCCCTGTGCTCCGCTAGCCCAGTGTTGTGTTGTGCTAGCCCAGCCCTCTCCTCCCCGCCCGGGGCGCGGCTGTGTCCGGCATCCCGAGGGGTGGGCGGTGTCCGCCGCTCCCTCAGGGCGGGGACGCGTTGCGCAGGCCCGAGAGGGAAGGAAAGGCGTTGCCCCGGGCTGCGCCTGCGCGATAATGCCGGCTGGCAGAGCGCCTCGGCCAATCGCCCCGCAGCTTCTTGCGCGGTGGCTCCGCCTTACGCGTCGGCGAAGGACAAAGTGCCGGGGCCGGGGCCGGGATCAGCCTCTGCGCCCCGCAGCGGTCTGCGCGCTGCCGCCATCTTAGGAGGTGAGTCCGGGCGCTACGGGGGCGCTGACTCCGCGGTGCCCGCTGCTCACCCCGGGGCGATCGGTCCCGCGCGGGGTGCGGGCTGATACGGGGCCACCTTCTCCCACGCCGCTCTGCTCTTCTCGTCCGCCGCAGGTCGCCATGTTCTCCTCTATCGCGCCGCTCGCCCGGCTCAACCCCTTCTACGCCCCGCACTTCCAGGTGGCCCAGGATGGGGTGAGGAAGCGTGCGGAGCCAGCGGAGGCGCCCACCACGCGGCGGAGCTTGGCGGCCGCCTCCGCCGCCGAAGGTGAGAGAGGAGGGGAGAGGGTGATGGGGAGGAGGCGAGGCCTGTGGGCGGTGTGGAGGCGCCGGTGCCCTCACGGTGCCCGCTGGGGTGGCGGGGGGAGGGTTGGAGCTCGGAGCGGCTCAGGCGGGCCCGGTGGAGCCGGCGCTGGGCCTACACGCCCGCTTGGAGGACGAGGAAGGGCACGGGTGGGGGAGGCGCTGGCAGCTCCTTCCGCTCCCCGTGCGGTGTGCGCTGGGCGGCTGCAAGGATCCGGAAAGGGCATCGTAAAGTTTAACCTCGGGGTAATTACAGAGACCCTGCGTGGAGGCTCGTTTTGGGAATAACAGAGGGTTTTTTCTAGTTCTGCCGGGCTTGCAGCTTCGAGGGCTGAGGCTTTAGGCCCGTACCTAAAGGAGGAGCATGGATAGATTTGAACGACCGTCTCGCCCTTCCTTTTTTCTTTCTTATTTTTTTTCCCTCTCCTCTCTTTATCAGCCGTCGGTCATCCAAACATCCAGACACATTCGAGGGGCCTGCAACTGTTCTGCTGTTTTGGTTTTTTTTTTTTTTGTTTTTTTTCCTTCTATGTTTTCCTCTTTGAAGTTGGTGGGGCATACCCCAGATAGCTGTGCTAAGATACAGTGATGCATTTTATATTGAAATACAAGTGCTTCCTGTATGTTTTCCTGATAACTGTCATGACTTCCAAAGGTCAAACCTTGATGATACTTCTAACGGTGGAGGTAGACGTTAAAATTCTAGTTCTTCTAAGCGATTAATAATTTAAAAGCATTTCTCTGCCTTTATTTTAAAAAATGAAGAAGTGCTTTTGGCAAAATACCTCTTCAGAAGTACTGTGATACTGAAGTATGTTAGTGCTCTTGCATGAGCATTCATGTAGTATGTGAGAGACAGAACTGGGCATTGTATAAGTTGTCAAGGACATACTTCTTGCTTTCAGTGTAGTAATCTTGTTGCTAGCTAACTAAAGCCCCAAATTTCTCTTCATTGTGCTAAGTCTGTGCAGTAGTGCACTTAATTCTTAAAAGCAGTATGCTTCGTCCTTTTTGGAGGAAGATTCTGTCAAACATGACCAGACTATCTTAGTCTTTTTAGTCTTTTTTTCTCTGCTCAGTATTTTACATGTCAGTTGGTTCTTTGGCCTTTGTGTTGGAAGAGTAATACATTGCAGAAGATATCTGAGCTTATGCAAGGTCATTCAAAGTCAGTACAAACCACAAGGCCTTCTGAGTTCAGCCCAGGGCATCAACCATAATGCAGCTCAGGAACACAGTGTTTTATGATTAGTTGTTGGAATTTGTCCTTGTTAATGTGTCAGATCAGAAGCAGAGAAGTGAAAGAGTTATGATGTAGTTCTCTTAACAGAGCTGCCTTGTATTTTTGTGTTTTGAGTAACTTCAGGGTGATTGGCTTAAGTGAGTGTCTAGGTATGTTAGAATAACTTCCTTGCCTATGTGCTGGGTGTTTAGCCAGTTGTCTTTATAAGTAACAGTTTTTAGGAAATGCTCTGAGATCCAAGGCTTTTTTTTCCTAATACTGCTGCAAACTTGGGTACCAGTGAAGAGCTCAAGCCTGATTGATCTGGCTTGCTTAATTACTGTTTTTGAACACCTAACTGATAGGTCAGTCTGAAGAGCATTGTAATAAAGCAGATACACAAAGCTCTGCTTTTCTGTACTTCCTACAAGTGTCTCTATCAGTTGAGGACTGTGACTTCTAGCAGTTAATTGCTGTGAGAAAGGGAATGTGTGTGATCAAACACTTCTGGGCAGCAAGGTAACTGCTGCAGTACTGTGGAACTGTAGGCCCAAGATTCAGGGAGACAGAGCTGCCCTGTACTGCAGCTTCAGAGTGTTCTCTTGATTACACCTGCATAGAAAGCCTTGTTTGTGTTTGTTTAATTGGGCATTCTGTCAAGATGTAAAAAAAAATATTACTGTGACTGCAAATCTGCTAACACAACCAAGCTAGTTTAGAGGTAGTTCAGGACCAGCATATTTACAGTCTTGAGCAGTATCTGAATTTTAAAAGTTCTCATGGATTATGCGTTGTTGTGACTGTAAATTGATTTATTACTCTAAGTTTAGGCTTAATACAGTTCCTTTGTTTTACAAATAAAAAATTACATTTGTGTTTTCTCTGTGATTAATTTTGAGTAAGATGAGAAATGTGAATGTAAAATGTAACGTAAAATCTGAAACATCTTGGAGAAGTTCCCTCATAATAGCAAAGTTATGAGCTGGATAGACGTGTTAACTGGTGCTCTGTCAATCCATTTGAAATGTGTTATTTTTTGTTGATGTTTATAAAAATGTATTTTCAGAAGCAGAAAGGGCAAAGCAGCTCCAAATAACATGCATTTCTACTATCTATTGCTTTATTAGTGTTTCTCTGTTCAACCTCTAAGTTGGTGAACAATTTAACATCTGTTCCTTTATACTGTGCTAGATTCAGTCGTAAAAGAACCTTGGTTATCCCTTTCTACTCTGGGGAATATTTTCTGTATAGTGTACTGTTTTATATGTACTTATACAGTATATTAGTTTTACTTTTGCTTATGTTTTAAACGCTAAGCCTAGTATCAGAAATGGGCATGATGGTTAATAAAAATCTGCAGTTTCATTAAATAGGAACTGTACAAATCAGTGATTCTGTATGTAAGAGAAAAATTTAAAAATCTGAGTAACCTAAAAAATATATGACAATATATCTGTATAAAGAAAAATCCAACACTGGTCTTAGATCTGTATGGTCTCAAATATAGAAGTTGAACTAACATAGAATATTTAATGAAAGAATTTTTGTCTCTAGAATATTAGAGAAACACTCTTGTTGATCAATTCCTTGATATAAGAAAATGTTGGATATTGTATATTTAACTAATAAGTCCTACTAGCAGCTTATGGGATTATCGATTTCTATGGTTTAAATGTATTGTAAACTAAAACATGGCTTTTTTCTGATGCTTTTTCTAAGGAACAAATGTAATTTTGAAGGCCTGAATCAAATCATGTCAGTCCAAAAGGTGTTAATTTAAAACAAGGGAATTATTTTTGTGTAACACTGCAGTTGAATAATATAGCATGGGATATAATGTCAATTTAATACTTTACAGAAGGTAGCACTCGGCTACTTCTGTTTCCTTCTGGATTTTTATTATCATTTATGATTGATCATATGTATTTTTTTTTTCCCTCATGAACTAGAATACAGCTGTGAATATGGCTCAGGCAGATTCTTTATGCTTTGTGGCTTTGGTGGCATTATTAGCTGTGGAACAACACATACAGCACTGGTTCCTCTAGACCTGGTTAAATGCAGAATGCAGGTTTGTTCCGCATGTTGGTATGCAGTGGCACTGACAAAGCATGTCTAGTGTGGTATAATTAATCTACTAATGAGCTGGAGGCATAAAGTATCCCTGGGCATCGTTGTCCAAAAATGCATGGAGTTGATGTAAAAGCATGGTGTGTCTTTATTTTTTGCTGCAGAATACAGTTGCGAATATGGCTCACTCAAGTTTTACGCTCTCTGTGGCGTTGGTGGGGTCCTAAGTTGTGGCCTGACACACACTGCTGTTGTACCTCTGGATTTAGTGAAATGTCGTATGCAGGTTTGTATTAACTTAAACCTTTCTTTAACTTTTTCTCTGTGAATATTAGTCAGCGTAATAGGAGCTGGCAGTAGTGACACTTTCTTTTCTGGATAACAGGAGTGAGTAAAATTGAATGTTGCTTTATCAAGTCGATTGCTGTCACTTCCAAGAGAATCAGAAGCATTTAGGATAATCTGAATTATGTTATACTAAAGGCATGTTTAACTGACTATATTTGCCAAGAGACACCCACCATAATGGTGCTCTGTCTGGTTAGATATCTAGTAATATTCTTGTGGTTTTGGAGGAAGGAAAGAGTATCTTTGCTGTTTTGAAGCAAACAGGTTTTAGCCTGGCGTGACATGCATGTATAATTTGGTCCATTAACATTGTGGATATCAGTGCATGGCTTATTGATTGGATACTGTTTTAGTGTTGCCACTTTGAATAAAATGGGTAAAACTTGATGTGTATCAGTAAGGCCATCAGTGCTTGTGGCTGGTTTCAGTGAAGTGCTTCTTGATTGAACTGAAAGGAGGGTAGTGACCTTGCACTTAATTTGCAATACCATCTTCTCTATTAAAATCAGCTAGTGAACAGACATGGGTAAAGGCATACTAATGGATGTACTGAGGAAAATATCTCAAGAAAAAAACAAATTCAAGTGCATGTCTAAATTTCTGGTTATACTATAGTTAATGTCTTCTCTGTTGCATAGGCTGATACACATTATGGAAGTGGCAATTTTGTAATGATGGAACTGAACTTAGGAGGTAACCGAATTAATTAAACCTGCTAGTCATACTAGGCACACTGCATCTGATATTCTTTAAAAATTGTGTTATTCTGGAATGCCTTTATTTAGCATTCTTTACAAGCGTGGCTTTTTCACATGGAATAGTTAGGGTTGGAAGGGATCTTAAAGGTCATCAAAATCCAACCCTCCTGCATGGGCAGGGACACCTTCCACTAGATCAGGTTGCACAGGGCCTCATCCAACCTGGCCTTAAACACTTCTAGGGAAGGGGCATCAACAACATCCCTATAGGTAGCTTATTCGAGTATCTTGCTACCCTCAGTAGGGTAAAAAAAAGGGGTTAAAAAGCCTTTGTGACTGCACCTGAACTTTTCATCTCAAACTAGTAGCTCTTAACACATCAGATAAACACAGGGTGCATCAAATAAGAACAACATGCTGCTTTCTACAAAATTTACACTGAGGCAAAGCTTTGTAGAAATTGTATAGTAGGTGTTGTAGCTGACTGTTGTACTTAAAATGTATTTTAAGTGCACTCTTCTGTTGTTACATATTTCACAATCCAATATTGGTAGCTTGACTACCCATGCTTAAGGTTGATTTCCTGAGGAGATTCACCATAGGTAAAGAGGATGTAGCATCTCAGGTCTTAATCTGACTGCAAACTGGGTTAATGTGTAGAAGGTCTGAGAGCTGTACAGTGCTGCATATAAAGCTGGGAGCAAGGCCTTGTACTTACAACTGCTTGTCTCAGATATACTCAGCTCAGGAGCCTGTCCTGGCATCCTTACTTGGTAAGAGTAATGATACTCTCCCTTCTCTAGCACTTAGAGGAAGGTGCAAGAGGAGGGTTCCATGTGGATTCCAGGTGTGATCTTGCAAACTTCTCAGCATTTTTCTCTTTTTAGATCCAGTACAGAGTATGTTACTAATCCTTCCTAGATTCTCCAGGAAGAAACCTGTTGCCTGTCCTCTCAAATCTTTTTTAAAATAGGTCACCTCTTATGCAGGTGATAATTAAGCACAGCACATAGTCTTATTTTACAGTGCCAAACTAAATACCCAGTATTCTGAAATTCTAAATCTTCAAAAATTTACATGGTTCAGTGAAATAATTCTCAAGCAGATTTTTGCCAAACTGCAAGACAAATTATCAGTCACTGTAATTTGGCATGCATGTGCCATAGCCCTTCCTGAAAGCTTTGGTTGACTTCTAATTTAACGTCTTCCTTCTTATCCTCTGAGGAAGTGTTGAATGATGTCAAATGTGAAAAGTAACAGTGTGGTGTGACTTGAAATTTGTCATAATGGCTTGCTGAAGAATTTGTTAAATGGTTTCCTTTCATATGAAGCAATATTATTCAAGTTGGTCTCTTAATTTGTGGTAAGTTATAAATGAAATCTCACTCAGAATCTAGTGTGCAGAAAATAAAGTGTATTGTAGCCTTTACTGTGAAACCAAAGTAAAAGTGCAGTACTTTTTGAGTGCTTTTTGAAACTCAAATGTACATAGGTGGGCTAAGATCGCTGACAGAAGCTCTCAGATCTTTGTATAATCTGATCTAAATATAGTTGTAGCAGTAAGCTACTGACAGTTTAGAATAGTGATTTCAGAACATTTTTTCAATACAGAAAGTTGTACTGTTCATTTGGAGAACATATACAGACTGGTGGTTCTTGACTACTGAGGAACATACTGATTGTAAACAAATTAGGATTTGAAACAAGTAATGTTACAAGTTACCTTGGTGTAATCTTGGGGTGAGTACATTCTCTGTCCAGGGAAACCTAGGAAGCCTGCTGTCTAATGGAATCTAAGAATTTTGTATTTCAGATGAGAAGGGAAATGATAAGCTGTATCAATTAACTGTTTATTCTGTTTAGGTTGATCCACAAAAATACAAGAGCATCTTCAATGGCTTTTCAGTGACAGTCAATGAAGATGGCGTTCGTGGTTTGGCCAAGGGATGGGCTCCAACTTTTATTGGATATTCCATGCAAGGGCTTTGTAAATTTGGGTTCTATGAAGTTTTCAAAGTCCTATATGGCAACATGCTGGGAGAGGTAAGCCGTAAGTGATTTACATAAGACTATATATATATATATATAGTGTAATAGTATTATTAACGCAGCTAATAAAAATCTGTAATTAAATTCACTTCAGGAAAATGCCTATTTGTGGCGTACTTCGCTGTACTTAGCGGCATCTGCCAGCGCGGAGTTTTTTGCTGACGTTGCTCTGGCTCCAATGGAAGCTGCCAAAGTTCGGATTCAGACGCAGCCGGGATACGCCAACACCCTGCGGGAGGCTCTGCCCAAGATGTTTGGAGAAGAAGGCATCTGGGCGTAAGTATCTCTTGATTTAAATTTTACTTTTTATTCAGGCTTTTGGCATACTTTTTCCTGGTGAAAAACTATTAATAAAACTAATTGTTGCTTTAGCTTATAGTACTTCTTGGTCTTTGTATTTCAAGATAGCTTAGCAGACTTCAAGGAATGTGTGCTGAACTGGCTGTTCATTCTACATGCTCCTTAGATCCATCTTTGTGAGTATCTTTGTGCTGAGTTCTGCTGGACAACTTCAGTTTCTAGCAGTTCCAGTCAGAGATACTCAGCAACTTTTTGGTTGTACAGTCAAAGATGCTTGAGTCATTGGCATGTAAGAGTAATATAACTGCATGTTAGCTTTCTGTTCTGATAGAAGTGGCTGTAAATCTACAAGTCATTTATCACTATCAGGACTCAGCTGGTGTGCAGACATGAGCCTTACTGCATCTGCAGTATCTGTACTGCATTACTGCAGAGCATTGTAATCTGAAGAGTGACTATGGAAACAGCTGTGCAGCATAGGGATTGGGTAAATTTTAATTTGTTGCTGTTTCAAGGTGTTACTTGGGAATTAATAAAATCTAAATTTCTGTTTGGAAGATATTGAGGTGCTTAAGCCTTACAGTTCCAGTATGTAGTTGTATGCTTTATAGCAACAAGAAGCTAACAATAATATTTTTCAAGTTAGAAATATACATTAAACGCTACAGGAAATTATAATGAATTGATCTCTTCTGGTTAAGCTTCTATAAAGGTGTTGCACCACTATGGATGAGACAAATTCCATACACAATGATGAAATTTGCCTGCTTTGAACGCACTGTTGAAGCTCTGTACAAGTACGTCGTTCCCAAGCCACGAAGCGAATGTACAAAAGGAGAACAGCTGATAGTCACATTTGTTGCAGGCTATATTGGTAAGGAATCCTTAAGTCCTTCACTTCATTAAGGCACTATCACAGCTCTAGAAGCCTGTCCTTTTTCAGAATATCAAATAGAGGCAACCAGAATGTGAGGATTTCCTTGGAACTTCAAAAGGGGGGGTGGATGAAAAACACATTCCATCTGTAAGTGGAAAATGGGTCTGAAGGAGGACAATACTCCTAATAGTTCCTCTTTATTACCAGTGTTAATGTTCAAGTTCAAAACTAGCTGATTTAAGTGAAGAAACTTGGGTCTTTGCTAGGCTGGGGAAGAATGTAGGAAGGGGAGAGAAATGTGGATGGAAGGGGCATTTTCAATATCCAAAGGTTCAGGAGGAGTTTTGTTTCAGAGAAGGGATTCCAGAAGAGCAGAACTGAGGGGTTTTCTGATATTCATGTCACATTATAAATATGTACCTGCTGATACCTGGAGGCTTTACATAACTTCTGTGCAATTTATTAGACATTGTGGTTTCAGTTGGATATACTTAGTGTATGTGGTAATGGTAAAACACCACAGAATTAATGTAAAATTATTCTTTCAGCTGGTGTGTTCTGTGCAATTGTTTCCCATCCTGCTGACTCCGTGGTGTCTGTGTTGAACAAAGAAAAGGGCAGTTCTGCTTCACAAGTTCTTATGAGGCTTGGATTCAAAGGTATGTCCTTCTTTTCATGTATTTTGGATCAAGTGTTCATGATGGTTTCTCTTTTGGGCAAGGATTTCTCTTCTTCCTGGCTCCTTAAGCTACTCATGCTTTGTGTTTTGCTCCACAGGTGTATGGAAAGGTCTCTTTGCTCGTATCATAATGATTGGTACCCTGACTGCACTACAGTGGTTCATCTATGATTCAGTGAAGGTTTATTTCAGACTTCCTCGTCCACCTCCACCTGAAATGCCAGAATCTCTGAAGAAGAAGCTTGGTCTAACTGAATAGACAACTCATGGACTGACTGTGCTGGCTGTCCCAGTGATGAGTTTCATTAAACTTTTATATATTTGACTATGTAGAAAACAAACTCTATATGATGTCATTATTGGTTGTGCCCTCATCCTACATGAGGGTTTAAATTCTACCACTGTCATTGCCTGAAATAAATGAGAAACAGAGTGCTTAGTGTCTTTTTACTACTGCATATGTAAGCTTCATTTCATGGCGGCAAATACCTCAAATACTCTTCCCCCTCAAAAAGAAAACCCAAAGCCTATTCTACACTTTAGGAACTGGAGAATTATGAAAGAGTTGTATCAAAACTAGGTTTTCACTGTTTCCAGAGAAGTGCCAAGAACCTGTCCCTGCAGAAGTGCAGAAACTTAACTGCAGTTGTATGCACTTTGAGGCCACCATTTTGTTTGCCTATAATAAGTTGTTACTGTATAATAGCAGAACTCCTTGAATGGCTGAGATGGGACTGCAGTCTGACAGCATCTTGCTTGTAGTATCAGTGTGCTCCTTAGATTAAGGGACCCTTAACTGTAATGGAGCCATTTCTGCTTTGATTAGGTTATTCCAACATAGTTAACTTACATTTACTTGACTAAATTCTGCTTCTGTTGGCTTTGAATCACACCAAAGAAGTCAGTCCTTTTGGTTGGAATTAAACAGCTGCTACCTTAACAAAAGAAAGTTGTTAAAACATTCTCAAAGATACCTGACCACTAAAAGCTTATTACAGCTTTACACTAAATAAAAGTGGCTTGCCTCTTCAGCATTTGATAAGCTTGCCAGCTTTTACTTAGTCTTTTAGTTTGATTTCTAGGTTTGGTTTTGGCGTTTTTTCCCCCTGAATTATTTTCAACAGTAATCCTGAGTTTTGGTTGAACCGTGTGCGAAGCCATCCTGATTTTTTTGGACTTTACTTGATGTAAAGAAATGCAGGTTGCTAGGCATGCAAGAGGAGACACACAATGTCTTGTTAAGACAGTTAATTTGATTTTTCCAGTCTTCTACAGAAAGATGAGCATCCTGCCTTACTCATTTTGTAAATTCAGGAACCTATAGTTGATCACGGTGAGAAAAATACAGAAAATGCCTAATGGTACATAAAGGTTTCACCAAATCCACTACTATTTTACTCACAGTAGGGCAGGAGCTTAAGTGTCTTTTGTGCAAAACTATATGCTGCCTTTAAGTATTTGAGCTGATGGTACAAGAACTGAGCTTGGCAGGTGTTTTACTGTTCCTCATCCCTTGCATCATTCAGAGCCAGAAGGACAACTACAGCAGGCACCACTGGAGTAGCATAAATACACTGACCACTACATCTTACTTATCTGATGTTCCTGCTGCCATTTTACATAGTGTTGAACTTCTCACCCCATTGAAGAAAACGCTCTCAGCTTCAAAGATTATGGATGGTTATGCTAAACAAGCAAGCTCAGCCATTTTTCAAATGGCTAATTTCCAAAATGAGTAAGATCTAAACCTGCTTTACTTCCTTGTGACCATGAGAATAAATGCATTCTTGGAGTAGGCAGTATCTTACCTGCATTATTCATCACAAGTCAAATACCACAAGTCTAAATAAAATATTTGTACCATTCCTTTGGTGTTGAATTAAATGTATTTCATGATGTGAGTACATACGTTGTGTTGCTTCACAGTGAGTGGGAAGCTCTGAAATAAATATATTTAACTGATTAAATGCTCTTCTCCGAGGAAGCTTTTAAAAGCATTAGCAATGACTTGATCTTGTATCAAGACTATTGATGTTAAATGAGCTTTTGAAGTTAACTTTTGAATGTGGTTGAACTTGCTAGAAGGAAGTGTCACTTCTGTATACTGAATTTTATAGTTTCTTCAAAGGTGTGTTTTAAGGTGTGTTGGTAGACTGCTGGAAAACATCTCAAGTTCCTTCTAATCCTGGGAAAGTGAAGCAATTTTGTTAAATTTCAAGGCTGGCAGAAGAGTGAGACAAACAGCTCGTGCCTAGGGTTGAGGCAGTTTGATTGGGTAACTTGACAATGCTAAGCTAAAATTCTCAAGGTTCTTTCTTAGTATTCTATGCATGGACTAAAATTGTGTGAATTTTTCTCTAGAACTGAGTCACTTTTTGGTAACTTTTAAATACGCACAGTAATTAGGGAATCTTGTTTTCTCATTGCTCAAGGGTAGACTTGAAACTCTATAGATGTTCAGATAATTTTATCAAGGTAAATCTGAGATAAGACTACATGGGGCAGCGAGTTGTTCCCCTTCTGTAACTAAGAAAGCAAAAATGTACTTGATGCTACTTCCAGTGTTGTGTTTCAATGGAAAACCTGAGAGGGGGGAGAGAATTGCCTTTCAGCTACTGACTTTGTTGACATTCAGCTATAGACTTGTTTGGATGCTTGAGATGAAGGGGTTGAACATAGAAAGTGCTGTTGTTTCAAGGGTCATCCACTGAAATGTTAAATGAGCTACAGTAGTTAAAACTGTAGTATTATTATTAAACAGGTCAACTTTGTCCCTGAAAACTTCTTTACAGCTTAAAGTACATTTTCTGAAAGTCTTTAAGATGGGGCAGGGGAGCACTGGTGCTTGTGTTTTCATTGCAAGGAAAGTTCAGTATCAAAAAGGAGCACTCCATTTTGAACCAAGTAAAACTTGGTTAACTCCAGACTGGTCACTATACTCAAAAACCCTATTTTAAAAATAGGGATTATGTATCTGCTGCTTGTGTATATTATTTTATCAAGGAGGAAAAAAAATAATATTTTCTTGCTATTAGTGGAGCTGAGATTAGCTTACTGGTTTAAAGTATACTGTCTATAGATTTGGAATAACAGCTACATTCACACCTGTATTGTATGAGGTTGTAACAGATCAAATGTGCTTATACTTGCTGAAATGCTTGTTGCATATCATTTTAAAATGGGCTGTAAAAATACAAACAGTTGTAACTCATTTACATTTCTACATAGAAATTATGTAGTTCACAATGAAAACAATAAACATCCTGCTTTTTTATAGCAAATAGTGTACCTTGGATAGCTGAGCTTAGTAGCTACATGGTCTCATTTACAAACTGATTCTTATAACTTGGTGATGTGGGAGAAGGATGTTACTAACAGAAACTTCTTGGCTGAACTAATGTTCTGGTGTCTAAAAGTAGATTTCAGTGTGTTGGGATTACTTTGCTCCTACAATTTTTCAGTACTGATGACTTAAAGATGTTACTGTTTATTTTTCCTTGTTAGTTGCCAACAAGAATATTCTTGTCCTGTTCATACCTGCATACTAAGTTAAAAGCAAAGGTGTCCTGAGGATCAATGGAATCTGGGCTTCACAGTACAGTAGACAATAGAATAATTTCAGCTGGAAATTATTAATCACCTTAAGATCATCAAGTCCAACTGTAAACCTAACCCTGCCAAGTCCACCACTATACCATGCTCCTTAAGCACCTATTTTTAAGTTGCATAGCTATAATTTTATTACCTGAATCTCTCATCAGTCACTTTGTAAAATTGTTGAGAGTGTTGTTGAGTGATCCTAGAAATGAACTAAGGGGCTGTAGTTATGCTGAGGTGAGGCTTTTCCCATTGCTGACTACTAAATCAAGGAGACGAGATTAGTAGTCTGCCTTAAATTTATGAAAAATACCTCCCTGTCTGCCTCATCTTTTCCACTGTAGAAGAGCTTTGTCTCTGTCCTTATGCTACTGTAATTAGATATTCTAAAGCTTAATATTTTACTACAGTGGAACTCTGGGCTTGAAGGGCAAAGATTGGTAATACTGGTGAAGATTATGGGATAATTACTCATCACTTGCCTTACTTCTCCTGAGGACAACACAGTGGGTGTGCTAAATTTAGTTTGAGGTTGTTTTGTTTTTTTTTTTTTCTCAAGTATACTTTACCTGTGGGACTTAAAACTTCTCTAGATTGTAGCAGCAAAGTTTTTGAAAGGATCATAATACTTTGGACTTGTACTTCCTGGAAGGAAGGGTGGGTGGTCTTCATATATCTAAAGATAAAGTGAAATTAATATTTCTGTAACAATTTTTTTGCAAGCTCACCATGGAGACCACAAACAGGACTGGTCAGGCATGGTCAGCTGTGCACTGATGGATATGTTCTGATACTGGGAGGTTATTCATTTGGAGGTTAAAAGTCAGATCAGCTGGTTTTTATCCCAGGTTCATTTTCTGGCTAGTGTTCGAAAGGGAGTGTGCTTTTTTTATTCGGAATGACCTCTTTGCTGTGTCAAGTCTTCTGATTAACTGAGTGTATTTTCCATTTCACTTGTGTAGATAGTGGTCTACTGGTTCTCCAGTTCAGCCTCTCTCAAGACTTTCACTGGCTACTGACCACAAATGATTAATTAAGCTGAAAAAAAACAATTACCATAGTACATAATGCAATTAATCCACTTCTGTTAATTGCATCATATGGGCCATAGTGAAAGATGCAGTGGAAAGATTTCTCATGCTGCTGTATTAATGTTCTCTTGGGAGTATTAATGAGCTCTTGTGTCTTTTGTGCCAAGTGCTTTCCTTGACCGGACTAACATGAGTTTCCACACAACTTGCCCTCAGGATTTTTGGATTCGGTAAAATCCAGGCTTTGATATACAAATGAGACACATTTATTTATTTTGTAGGGCCCAAATTCTTATGGTGTATGTTTGTGTGTGTATAAATGTATTTTCAGGTATGATACACAACCCACGTGTTAGCATGGCTCATAATTCTGAACATCCTTTAATTTTTGTGACTCCTTCAAATGCCATGTGGTTATTTTAAGGGGCTTAAGAACTGTGTGAAAGAGCAAAGAGGCACTTGTTGGTAAGCAGTATCTGTGGGTGCTTTTAGTAAGAATTGTCTCTTTACAGTTTTATCCTTGTGGACTTGCTCAAAGCCCAATGCAGCCTGGCCTTGAACATTTCCAGTGAGGAGGCTGCCACAATTTCTCTGGGCAACCTGTGCCAGTGTCTGTCTCACCACCTTCACAATAAAGAATTTCTTCTTAACATCTAACCTAAATTTACCCTCATTCATTTAAAAACTGTTTCCCCTTGTCCTATTGCAACATGTAAAAAGTCCCTCCCCAGCTTTCCTATAGGCCCCCTTAAGGTACTGGATAGCTGCTATAGGGTCTCCCCAGAGGCATCTCTAGGCTGAGCCACCCCTGCCTTCCAGAAGAGGTGCTCCAGCACTCTGATCATCTTCATGGCCCTCCTCTGGACTTGCTCCAAGAGCTCCATGTCCTTCCTGTGCTGGGGGCTCCAGAACTGGATATGGTACTTCAGATGGAGTCTCACCAGAGCAGAGGGAGAGAATAACCTCCCTTGACCTGCTGCCCACAAGTCTTTTGACACAGCCCAGGACACAGTTGACTTTCTAGGCTGCAAGCACACATTACCAGCTCATGTTGAGCTTATCAACCAACACCCCCAAGCTCTGCTCAATAGTTTTCAGTCCATACTCTGCTCAACCTGTAATTGTGCTTGGGATTGTGTTGACCAATGTACGTGACCTTGCCCTTGGCCTTGTTGAACTTCATGAGGTTGGTATGGGCCCACTTCTCAAACCTGCTGAGGTCCCTCTGGATGACATCCCTTCCCTCCAGCATGTGATAGACATCACACAGCTTGGTGTTATCAGCAAACGTGCTCAGGGTGCATTCAGTTTCACTGTTCATCTTGCTGACAAAGATGTTACACAGGACTGGTCCCAGTATCAACCCCTGAGGAACACTGCTTGTCACTGTTCTCCATTTGGACATAGAGCTGTTGCAGGAACTCTGAATACAGCCACTCAGCTAATTCCTTATCCACCAAGTGATCCATCCATCAAATTCACATCCTTCCAGACCAGGATGTCATGCAGGACAGTGTTTTACATGTACAAGTCCAGGTAGATTACATCAGTTGCTCTTTTCCTCCTCCCAAGAGGAAAACTGGGGAGTATGAAATAAAGTATTTAATGTTGACTGAGGGCAATGAAGCAAGCAAGTTCTGGAAGGCCAGCAACATGAAACAAACCAAAACCAAATACTGAATGAGGATGAGAGTAGTGAGGGAGGGGAATGCTTGTATCTGCCTGACAATTGATAGCCTAGTAGCTGCAAGATGGTCAGGTATGCTCACTAAACAAAAAGTTATATAGGCCTTACTGAATGCTTGTACTTCTTGGTATCATTTAAGTGATAGGGATTTTCTTAATTGCTGTATCAGTCTTAATTGGTTTCTGTAATAATTTTCATCCGTATTTAATGTACTTTCCTCCTTTTCCTTTGCTAAACCCATTTCCATCTTTGTTACTTCAGCATACTCCCAGTAGCACTTTCTGATGCCTCAGATCTCTTAAATTCATGCTCTTCACTGAAATAGTGCCAGTGCCCTGTATGGAATCTCTAACCTTTTGGGACCAAAGCAGCTTCTCTTCGATAATTCTTCTGCTCACTGTATATTTTACAGGCTAACAGTTAATGGATAACACTGTTAGGATTCCTGAACAGATACAGTGACACTGGGAGAGAGTAGGGTTAGTAGCTCTTTGAAAGCTTTGTCCAGTACTAGAATTCTACTTGCAAAAGACTTAACAGTGATGCACATTAATTACAGTTTACAATTATAAAGCCTCACAGAGAATCTTATACCACTTATTCCATCTAAATGTGTGACAATCTTTTTGCAAGGCAAAATCAGCAATATTTCTGGACGTTTACTTACAGCTTTACTTCACTTAGCTCTTTAAATACTCATTATTTAAAAAAAAAACCCAAACCAAAAAAAAAAAAAAAGAGCTATAGTTTACAGAAATCATAGAGTGAAACTATTGACACAGATATTAACTAGCTATTACAGTTTGACTAATTCTTGTTCCATTCTATCCGGAAACCAGAGTTTTATTCCTTTGAAGCAGAGAATGTAAGCTGTAGATCTTGGTCTTGGGTCCTACTTTCTTCATGAAAGCAAACTCTAAAAGGTAAGAACAACATTTTATGCTTTACACTGTTTTATTGTCCAAACCAAACAATTTATCAAAGATAGCATCCACAATCCTTTGGAAAGATAAATACATGCACAGGAGTTTTTACTCACATTATAGCTTATCCCTTTAAATCAGTATGACTTTTTCTCTGCCCTCTTCAAAGGAAGAGGACAAATATCTAAGTTTCAGAGTGCTTCTAAATGAAGCCTTTAAATATTGTCTTCTCCGTACTACACATGGAGTTCACACTCCCCAAACACTACTATTCTTTATACAGTCATATTTCAGAGTGATCAGTTCATGTCTGAAATCTTGGTTATTTCATCTTTCATGCCTTTGATCTCAGTTTGAACTCTGGTTAGATTGGCCAGTTTCTCATTCAGTAAAGTAATTTCCTTCTCCCGTCCTAATATATCCTCCACTAATCTTCCTATTCTCAGTGTTAGATCGTTTATTAATGGCTCCAAGATGGCAAAATCCTTTTTAAGTTTGTACATCTTGGGTTTTAAATCATTTGCAAATGTAACTGTCTTCAGAACTTTTGCTCTGTCACTTTCAAGATTCAAAAGTCTATCTGACTGCTTGTTAAAATCACTCCTTAAATCAGATAATGCTGTCTTTATTTGCTCAATTTTTATTGTGTTGCTTGATGCCAGGCTTTGCAACTCTGCACTCCGGTCGATGCTGCTGGTAAGTAGGTCACCTATGGTTTTTATTATCTTCTGTTCACCTTTTTCTACTTTATCTTCTAGTGTTTGCAAAGCATCTGTCAGTGCAGCCATATCCGAGACAAGGCCTGAGATGCGCCTTATGTCAGTTTTTACTGTCACAATTGTCAACGTTACATTTTTTGCTACAGAAGCTGCACTCTGTTCAACACTTGAGACTGCATGAAAAAGGGTTGTTAAATTCTTCTGCAGTTCTTCTTGTTTGTTAATTATGCTGCTAGACCATGTTTTCATTTTATGAGTATCTTCCTGCAGATGTTTGATGTGAGAAAATATTTGAAGATCTTCCAGGTGTTTCACCGAGTTCCAGGTCTTTTCACACTGGAGGGATACAAATAAAAACATTTGACAAGATTTCCAGCTAAACAACTTGCATCAAAATCAAAGTTATGCTCTAATGAAATATCTTACTATTCTGATACTGAAACTGAGTGCAAACCCTACCTTTTGAAAATAAATTTCTTCTGCAACACAACCAAAATTTTTTTTCCTTTCATTATACATAAGAAATTCAAATGTGGCTACTTTTTCTATTATAGCAAAAATTACGAGGAAGGTGTTATAAGATTTTCCAGCACGACATCTGAAAACACAAGTCATCAAATGCAGTCTTCTTCTGATATAGTTGTACAAAGCTTATAACCTGTGTGATCCAGAAAGATATTCAGAAACATTTTAGAAAGATGCCTACTTGAAAATTATCTTATCCAACAATCAGGGAACATAATTAACTGATGTGGTTTTGTATTGGTAACCATAATATGTATTTTGAACACAGTGTCGAATTTTGAGAGGAAGACAAGCAAACATGAGTGATACTATCCTGCTCAATCCCCAATAAAGCAGAACTTTGAGACAATAAAAAACCAAAGGGGCAAGCTGAAACACATTCTAAGAGACCAGGATTAGCTTCACACTAATCCTTTTACTGCTAGTGTCCAGAAAAGAATCAGCAAAGAAACAAGTATTTTTGATAGAGCTGATAATTTTGCACTAGCACGGATATGTTTGCTTAAAACAAAACAAAATTTATGTTGTGGAGAGTTGTGCTGGTTTCCTAGGCAATACCTTCTAAAGATCAGGATTTCCTGTTCAATCTTGTGTACACTCAGCTTTCAACAGGGGAATGTGCCACTGGTAATTTAGCCATCCTTCCCCAAATATATGTGAAGCAGAAACACACTTTGGAGAAGTATTTTAAAAACACTTCCATATGGAATAGTATTTCTTAATGGACCACTGAACACTAAAGTATTTATTCCACACTGTCTTCTAGAAGAACAATTTATTTTTAATTAGATTATTCACCAGGACAGGGCAGGCAACTACAATATAATTTCAATTGAGTATGACTATAAACAGACACAAATCTATATATAAGCAATAAATATTAAAAATTTAAAGACTTTGTAACAGAGAAATGCTGGTTTAACAGGCTCTTCAATAGAAAGCATTAACTGTTTTGTGAAGATTTCAGCAGAGTTCTAGGCAAATCAATAAAACCTGAATAATTTACCTTAAGATTGATTAAGGCATCCATGTTATGGGTTTATACTGTCTACTAAGCAATCTCCTTTCCCAAGTTCAGAAATAGGAAATTACCAAGACATAAGTCTGTAAACACAAATTTAGGGTGATCCTGAGATCTGTATTTCAATGGACAGCTATCAGGCCTGGTAGGTAGTACTACAACCTGTATAAGTAGATCTATTAGACCTGTGAATAAATTAGATACTCCCTGTCCCCCGGTACATAACTCAATGGCTTTCACTAATTGCTTTTGCAGTTCTTGGTTCACCAAACTTTAGGAAACAATGTCGAGGACACTTGACTCTTTGAAATCCAATGCAATACCAGACATGTCGTGTCATGCCTAACAGAACAGTCTACAGAAGGTTAAAACTTGTTTTTAACAGCACCAGAACAAACAAAACCACACACACCCTCTCCCACCACCAAACTCATAAAGTGACTGATCACACCAAGCTTGCAAATTAAATGATGGCAAATGCACCTAACAGGAGTATCTGTTAATGAGAACTTCAGTCTGTATGTAGTCCAGAGACCTCAATAGTGGAACCAAACCAAGCCAATGATTTTAGGAAGTTGGAAAAGGCTGTAGATGAGGTCTAAGGAGGCTATCAGCACAGGGTCAAAGAAATCAAAGATAACACCAGCTATTATGTAATCCCCTGCTTACAAACACCAGCAACAGAGAAGGTTCACAGTAAGGGTACTTTGCCAGTGTTTTCTGTAATGCTGTTGCAGCTAAGCTTCAGCTGTTAAAAATGTGCTTAGTGCTTCCCTGCACGTAATAAAACATGTAGATCCCAGTAACAACTCTGAAAAGTCTGTAGCATAAGCACAAAACATGGCCATATACACTATGTTAAAAGTGAGGTACAACATATATCTGCCTAGAGGGATGAACTTTAATGTTCATTGTGTTACAAGGTCAAGGGATATAATATAAAAGTAACAATACAAACAAACAAGTAGTGAAAACTAAATATACATTAGAATCTGATGTATCTGGCTTTGGCTTTTTTTTTCTTGTATCTAAAGGCTTCAAATTAATTTTTAATTAAAAACCACTTCTAATAAATAAACAAAATAATCCTTAATTTGAGAAAATATTGCTTTCCTCTTTCAACACAGTATTCTTGTTCTTTTGCCTCTTCATTACAAGTTTGCCTTTTATTCTGATCCAATGCCTATTTGATTTAATGACAATATTTCAACTATCCCTAAGGTGTTGGAGTCACATTGTTTATAATAAATTAAAGTGCTCTTTCATCAATTAAAACCCAAAGTTCATATTCACTTATCCCCATTCTGGTCACTTTCTAAATTATAGCTTTCTGAAGTTATTTCTTTTGCTTTTGAAGATACTTTTAGGTCATGCAGTACTTCATTTTGCACTTCCACTATGCTGTCACTGTACTGTACGCCTTCAAGAACATTTTGCATCGCCATTGTATCAGAAACAGTTTTCAGCATATCCTTTTCCACAGCATACAGCTGTGTTGTCAAGTCCTCTATCTTTTTCTCCATACTTAACAATTCACTTGATAATCTAAGAATCGAGTGTATGGCATTTTCAATTTTTGGCAAATGGGTCTTGCATTCCTCAATTTTAGGTTCATAGTTTGCAAGTTTCTGATTCAGGTCTGTGTCCTTGGCTAGCAGATGATGCTGTTCTTCTTCCAGCTTTTCAACTGTCTTCGCATCTATGTCCAACTTCTGTTCAATTCTGGAGAATTCATCATCTTCTTGCCTTTTTAGTGTTTTAGTATTTCTGCCTGTACTGTCTTCCAAATCTTTTACTCTTTCTGAAAGGGATTTAATTCTTTGGTCAACTTCATTAATTTGGGAAGTAATTTCTGTATGTATAAATTTCACTTCAGATTTTAAGCCACTAATGTTTGTGTTCATTTCATCCAAGCTTCTTTTCCAGGAATTTGTAACATTTTGAACCTTCTCATTAATGCTCTGCATCTTTACAGAGAAAAACTGTTGACTGTTCTGAACATCATTTATGAAGTTATGAAGAGAAGCTATTTCCCGCTCAAACTCAGTCATCATAGAGAGGGATGAGACAGCTTCTTGTAGGGCATTTTCAGAAGATTCAAGCTGCATTTATAACACAAAACAATGTCTGTGTCTACTTAATGAAATTAAGAATAGAAAACCATTTGCATTTATGTAACAGAGAATAAAGTCCCTTGGGAGCCACTTCACTTGTTACAAAGCTCCTATATGAACAGGCCACAGAAAGACTGTTGAATTCAACTGGTGTTGAATTTCATTAAAAATGTGACATTTTCTTTGTTGTCAGTCCCTTATTTTCCATGGTGACTTTGCTTTTTTTGGTAAAATAAATCACACTGCCTAAATCATATGTAACATTTTGCAGTCTGAAGTGTAGTATATAAATATCCAAATGATATCATGTTTAAATTACATCATAATGAGTGCTAAAACAACATCACTGGCATAAACTATGCTACATTCTCATCATTATTTATACAATAAAGAGGTAGCCAGCGTCATTTTTCTACTTGGCAATGTCACACAGATAAAAAAATAAAGGAGCAACAAAAAACCATTATTATCACTTCATTATGTCTTTCATATTCTTAGAACAGGTCTACTACATAAATATGCCTGTAAGTTTTCTTCAAATCAGTGTATACTAGAATTATACGTAGAAAAAATTACTTGTAGAATGAAGCATGTGCATAAATTTAAGTTTTTAAAACTAGTTTAGTGTCTTAGAATAATACTAAGGTAAAACCATTACGTGCACATACTAAAACAACTGTATGGATTGACTCATTTAGTCACCTGAAATGTTCTCCTAAGGCCAATTCACAGGCAAGTAAACCACAGTCAATATTTATTTTAAAACAGTCAGTTAAGTAAATGACAACAAAGTAAAATAATGGCAAATGCCTACCAGAGATTATCTGACTAAGATGTTAATGTTACCTTTTCAGAAATGAGGTTAAATTTATTTTCCACATCCAGGAATTTTTTAGCTTCTTGCTGTAAGAAGCTGTACTTTTTTTCCATACTAGCCATTTGACCTGACTGATGAAATAGGAACCTGCAAATTGCAAATAAATAGATAAATAGTAAGCATAAGTACATAGTTAGCATATACAGTTAGCATATACTAAGTGTTCCAAGATCTGACTCACAGCAATCTGTTTCTGCAAGGGTTTGTGCTTAAAGAATTTGCTAAATCAGTACCCAAGCAAAAAAAAAAATTAGGGTTTAATGAAGCTGATCTGTCTTCATAAGGGAGTTATCTTCCAAAAGAGGGGGTAAAAAAAAGGAAAGATCCATAAATGTGCTTTGTTTTTACACAGTATGCCACTCAAACAGGAAAAAACATCAGATGAAACTACTGTAGGGAGAGCACTACAAGCACTACATGCTTGTAATGTGTCCTTTCACAAGTAAGGCAATACATTTTATCCATAAAATATTATTCAACCAATGTGAATAGAACACAAAACTAACAGAAAGTAGAGATCTCAATCCTGTACTTTTTATACATACTAATTTACTGTGAACTTGGGAGCTTTCTGAACTGTAAATATTTTGTCCAGTTAAAATGGAAATGAGAAAACCAAGCAAAAAAACCTTGAATTTTGTAGGATGTTTATTAATTCCAAACCAAGGTTTATTGTAGACCATGTAAAGGGATCCTTTCACTATTAAGAACACTTTTATCTAGAACTGTAGAGTTTATTTAAAATACTGATGTTTTCGTAAATTGACATTTATTAGTACACTGCAGAGCAACTAGGAGTTTCAAAAGATCTATGACAGTCTGCACAAATAAAGTCAGACAAAAGACAAAATGCCAGCTACTCATAGGTAAATGCAAACCAGACATAAACAGATATACATAAAACAGTAAATAGAGCATCACTAATAATTTTATTCTACTGTGTTCTCTTTCTCAAAGATTTAGATAATCTGGGTGATATTAAAATATGGACAAATTTTACCTTAATTTTCTCTTTGACACCTAGAGCGTAATACCCTGGGACTACATTATTGCACTAGAGTTCTGAGAATTTAATTGTAATATTGCTGCAAGAAGCTCAGTTTATGATGGAACTAAGGTACTGATGCTACTAAGATATTCTAAAACATCCTTTATAAACCTATTTGACCTTTACTTGACGATTCCACCTGAAGAACAATTCAGCACACTGCTGAGGAAATTATTTACAGAAAACTCCACTTTTACTGTTGATTTATTTATTACCTGCCAAATCAGCTTTGTTGTACTTATTGTCAGATTATGTTCCTCTTCACAGTAAGATGTAGTCTCCAAAGCAGGTATTTACAATTCATGAGCAAGGCACTTTTTAAACTTTAAACGAAATAGAATAGATTGGGCTTCTATAATCCCTCTCACAATGTTTCCACACTTCCAATAGCTTGGAATACTGCTATTCTTTTCTTGACCCTGCTAGCTTTCTATAGTCACTTTAACCCTGTCATATTACTCAGACAGTATAGAATACAAAAGAAGATATGAAAATCCAGTTTTGAGGGTTACCTACCAGGTCAGCACCAGGCAAACAGCAAGGAACATTATACTCAGGACAGCCCATGAGTCCATCCAAAAAGAGCTCAAATTGCTGCTGGTCCTGGGACTTGCCTGCTTCCCACAATTACTGTGCTTCTCAACATTCTGTGAACCTTCTCTGGTCTTGGGTGAAGAACTACCTTTTTTCCTCTGCTTAAATTCAGACATTTTGTTGTTTTAAAGAGCAGAAACAAGAGAGCTAGGAAACAAACCAAAAGAGTCAAAATCAAAAAGGAATAGTTACTTCTAAGCCAAATATAACCTTTTGCCCTTTGGTTACATAAATATATTCCCAAAATGTTTCCTTTGGTGTTTACTATGTTTTCTAGTTATGTAAACTTTTGTGAAGTGTCACAATACTTTCATAGGACTTGATGAATTTGTATTCATTACTATAGAGCACTGTTTTCATATTTTCCCAAAGACTGTCTTTTCAAACTTCATTTAATTTCACCTTTACAGAAATATTTTATCTGTTGTACATTGAAGATATATTTAAAATCACAAAGACCGAAAGCATGATTTTTCTTTTATAGTTGATTACTGTCCCAGTTTCATCTGCAATTTCAGCATACTGTTTTACTTGTAGATTAAAAGAAAAATCTTGTTGACTCCACATTAAGGGGACAAATAAATTTCCTCTTTTTCAAAAATGGGATTGCAAATTAAGATTTTATTTAGAAATAGTTCTGTTGTGATTAATGTCATGCACAGAAATCAGTTAATAGAAAATTATAGAAGATTTATAAAATAATGCATCTAGATAATAGAAAAGCTATAATTTCCTCTTTGCTAAAATTAAGGTCTGAACAGATTCCAGCAACGTGCATCTCCAGTCTCAGAGTACAAAAGCTCATATTCCAACCAACCAAATGGAAGTTTAGAGTGGAATTTTTAAGCCTAGTAATATTCCACCATGCTGCTCAAACTAGACTAGATCTTTGGCGGGTCTGGTTCAGCTGTTTGAGACAAAAATGTAGTCCTTTCTGAATCACTCTGTAATCCTGCAACTTAGTCACATGTCAAAATCTAAATATTTAAATGGGGATACATAGTCAATAAATGTGTAAAAGGCACTGTTTAAAACTCAAATCTGTCACAAGAGTACGAGGCTTTGAACTGTTTCTGAGTCACAGTCCTAAGAAGCATAGAGTTCTATTTATTTAGGAAATAACCACTCTTGCTCTCCTCTCAAAATAGCAAAAATGCCATGTTACAACTTTCAGACCACCTTTGAAATTGAGAGCACGTATTATGAAGTGAAAAAAGAGCTCTGAGGGGTAGTTAGGGAAACAGTTTAACACAGGAACATCAATTCAGCTGCTAACAAGGACAGCTTCAGAGGGCATCCCCAAGCGGTACAGAGGAACGAGCCGCAGCTCTCCACAAAAAGGATCCAAGACCCTTCCTCGCCCCCTCTCCCCTCACCCTCTGCACCGACAGCGACCGACTGCCCTCCTCCCCTTCACCCCTTCACCCCCAGGCTACTTCCACATCCCCTCCGCCCTCGGGGCTCCCCGAAGCCCCCCACCCGCCCTCGGAGCAGGCCTGGGGACACCACCAAGCCCCGACAACCTCCCGCGGCCCTCTCGCTCGCCCACCACATCGAGCCGTCTTTCCCTCCTTGGGCAGCCCAGCACCCGCTCCGACCCCCGGGCACTCGCCGTACCCTCAAAGCCTCTCCTCCAGCCTCAGTACCAAGACGGAGCGTGTGCGGGGAGAACCGTCCTGCCCCGCCGCTACCACGTTTACACACCCCGAAGCCCCACCCCGGGCCCGGGCCAGCGCCTCTCCCTCCCCTCGCAGCCGTTGGCAGCCGTTGGTGAGCCCCTGCCTCAGCCCCCACCGCGCCACGTCAGGCGGGCGGGCGGGCGCAGCAGCCGAAGCTCCGCGGCCTTGCGCCGGCGCGGGTGCGGCGCGCTTTGTTCCGCGCTGAAGGGAGTGCTGGCGAGCGGGCGGGGACTGAGCCGCCGCCGCCGTCGGGCTGGGCCCCGCTTGCTCTCAGCCCCGGGCCCCGGAAGGAGGAAGTTCTCCGCGCTGCCCTGCTTCGCCGCCGGCCGCTAGCGGGTTGTCTCAGGCTGAGGCGGAAAGTTGTTGCCGGCGGCTCCGCGCTGACCGCCAGCTGAGCGAGCGAGGCGGGGATCGGGGCAAGGCCGTAGCCGGGTGGTTTCGTCGCGGCGCCCATGAGGTTGTGAATTCAGCGGCGGCTTCCACTTTTTGCCTCGGGGCGACGTGGCGGAGGTGTCCGGGCAGAGCCCTTCGGGGTGGCGGCTGGCGGCTGATCTGAGTAGCTCCGCTTTCTGCGTTGTTCTCCCCGCGGCTGGAAACAGCGGCTGTGGTGAGGCGTGGAGTGAGGTAACCCTTTGTTTGGTGTGTGTATAGCCTCTGCTTTCTTCCTGTATTTGCTTCGCGTGTGGATAGGTTATTATTTATTTCAAACCTGGACGTATTTCGACTGGTGAGCTTTTATGTCCCCTCCCTAAGCCGGGCGGTGAGGTAAAGGTGAGGGGGAAGACTTTTCCAGGCACATGTTTTTTCGTTGAAAATCGGAAATTCTGTCAGTACTGCGGAAGAGGCACTTACTTCATCGCGTTTTTATCCAACAGCAGCTGCTCTGCATCTCCCCGGCTCCGGAAGGAGGGAGCAAAGGAAAAGGTGAACATTTGTGCTGGCAGCCATGGACCTGCTCCGTGGAGAAACTTGAATTGGCGACGGAGCCTTTGGTCGTTGTGCAGGACTGTGTACAGGGAGATAATTTTCATCATTTGTGATTCTCGGGCAGCTGTTCGGTACTGGAAAATATTTACATGGTAGAGAGCAGTTCTCGCCTTCTCTTGCCTCCTGGCAATCCTTTGGAGCTGTTGGAGTGAGTCCAGAGGAGCATCAGGAAGGTGATCAGGGGACTAGGGTACCTCTCCTATCAAGACAGATTGGGAGAGTTGGGGTTATTCAGCCAGGACTTCGTGGAGACCCCATAGTGGCTTTCCAGTATCTGGAGGAGGCCTACAGGAAAGCTGGGGAGGGATTTTTTACAAAGGCATATAGTAGTAGGACAAGGGGGAACAATTTTAAACTGGAAGAGGGTAGATTTAGGTTGGACATTAGGATGAAATTCTTTAGTGTGAGGGTGGTGAGACACTGGCACAGGTTCCCCAGGGAAGTTGTGGCTGCCCCCTCCCTGGCAGTGTTCAAGGCCAGGCTGGATGGGGCTTGGAGCAACCTGGGCTGGTGTGAGGTGTCCCTGCCCATGGCAGGAGGATTGGGTCTAGATGATCTTTAAGGTCCCTTCCATCTGAAACCATTCTGTGTTTCTATGATACGATTAGGTTCTGAAAAGGACGGCATAGTGCAGCAGTTACCAGTGTTTAATGCTCCATCTTCCATCGTGTGTTAAAATTGAATGTGTTTGCGTGGAGTCCTGAACTCAAAGACAACACTGAGTTTATCTCGTGGGATTTGGTACACAGGGAGTTCAATTTCTATTGTAGTTCTGCCCGGTGCTGTCAATCATGACCAGTCTACTTTCTCATTGTTGTCTCAAACACAGGATCCGATGATTTAAAAAATTTGAGGGATGTAGTAGGTGTGGAGAAGACCTTTTAATAGAGACAGTTAGCATGTCCCTAGTATATGAGCAGCTCCCACAGACTGTGATTGTTTAGTTGGCAGGTGTTCATAAACAAATTCATAGAAATGTGGAAAAGGACTTGTTTTTTGGTTTTTTGTTTGTTTGTTTGTTTCAGAACTAGCAGTACATTTCTACTTTTTTAATGAATGCTTCTGTTTATGTAGTGAGCACAAAAGTTTTGCGTGTAATTATGAGTCTGAATAATTGTAAAAGATTTAAATTCTTTTTAAACCTACTTTGTATGCCTCTAAGTAGAGCAAGCAGAGAAATACTGTAGTTGGGTTACCTGTAATAAAGCACAGATGGATGTTTTTATTAAACGTAATAGTAAATGACATCGAAGTAATATTTCAAAAATACTGTTCATATTCACAGTGGCTTGTGAACTATTACAGCTTAACTACTAATATGCCTTTTTTTACCTCGTTGAAAAGGAATATTAGATTTCCTCAGTGATTTCTTGATGCAGTTGTACTGTCCAGCCAAGCGAGATTAGTGAGTCATAAGCAGTGTAATTACATTCATTTAACAGTAGTATGAAAGTGACTATACCAAGACTGAAAGTAAAAAAAACAACTATATTTTTTTTGCTTTCTGCATTTTGTAGCATGAGTTTTCCTAAGATTCATTATATTTTCCACAAATGCAGTTACGGTAGAACTTTTATACTTGGACTTAAGTTATGTTGTCATTCTGACTTGACTTCTCCTCTTCTCTTTCACACTGAAGAAATATGGATGTCAAGAGTAGAAATTATTTACTTATGAACCGCCAAGCACTGGAAAGAGACATCAAGACCTCTTACATTATGGATCGAATGATTTCTGACGAAGTACTAACTTTACAGGAGGAGGAGAGAGTAAAACAACAGGTATCATCTCTATGTGTTGTTTATTTTCCTAATCTACTCACATATTCCGTTTAGAGATAGTAATTTCTGTCTACACCATTCCTGTATTCAGCAAATTCTTAAGTGTATGCCCAGCACACCATTTTTATTGTACTTCATAAGGCTGAGTTAAGGACTTGGTCTAGGTAAAAGCTATTTCTGTAACTATATGCAGTCTTCAATTGACAGAGTAACAGACTACATGATTTTTTAAGGTTTTAGTTTTGTACAACATCTCTTTTAATGTTTTTTCTAGAATACACAGAAGGAGCGAGCAGCTATGCTAATAAACATTATTCTTACAAAGGACAATAATTCATACAGATCCTTTTATAATGCACTGCTTCATGAAGGGTACAGAGATCTTGCTGCTCTTCTTCAGGACGGCATCCCTGCCATCTCCTCTGGGAATGGAAAGAGTTCAGTGGATGGAATGACTTCATACGGTCAGTGTAGCTGCAGCAATTCCTATGCTTGAAAATAAAGCGGAGTTTCTTTATGGAGAGGGTGATCAGACATTGGAATGGGCTGCCCAGGGAAGTAGTGGATTCTCCGTCCCTGGAGATATTTAAAAAGAGACTGGATGTGGCACTCAGTGCCATGGGCTGGTAACTGCAGCGGTAGTGGATCAAGGGTTGGACTTGATGATCTCTGAGGTCCCTTCCAACCCAGACAATTCTATGATTCTATGAAAGAAAGAAAAATTGTATTTTTTATTCCTAAGTTACCTCCTATAAAAAAAGGAGTGGTGACCAGTGGTGACCAGCGATAGGACAAGGGATAATGGGTGTAAATTGAAGCATAGGAGGTTCAAGTTAAATATCAGAAAAAATTTTTTTACTGTAAGGGTGACAGAGCCCTGGAACAGGCTGCCCAGGGGGGTTGTGGAGTCTCCTTCACTGGAGACATTCAAAACCCGCCTGGACACGTTCCTGGGCGATGTACTCTAGGTGGCCCTGCTCTGGCAGGGGGGGTTGGACTAGATGATCTTTTGAGGTCCCTTCCAACCCCTAGGATTCTATGATTCTATGATTCTATGATTCTATGATTCTATGATTCTATGATTCTATGATTCTATGACTCTATGAGTAGATGGTGCATTCATTTGTTTTCATAGTGTAGCAGTCAGTATTTCTGTACTTAATGTATTTAAAGTGACAGGAGAATTATAGCAGTTATGACTTGTATAGGTCGTCTTGAAAATGTTCATATTTAGTAATTATTTTGAAGATGGGAAACTTGAAGCTCTCGTTTTTTTCTCTAACATTTTTATTGTACGTAAAGAAAAACTCTTTCTTATTTGAATATATTAAAGAAGTTGAATCTAACATAAGAAGTTGTAGCCTCCAAAATTTTCACATTTCACATGAAGAGTAACCTATAAATTCTCAGTCTACATTCCATATTTTTTCTAGTTGATTAATTCTCTTCACCATATTTTTTACCTACACAAGTTCCTAACTTTTACTAAAAATGTCATTAGTATCATCTTTGATTGACATAGAATAAATTAATAGTTTCTAATGGGAAGAACCTTCTAATTGGATATGACTAAATGCTGTCACTCTGGATTTTATGAAGTGTCACGGATATGTAGAATTTTGATTAACTGGGTGAAATTTCCCAAAGCCTATAAATATACTATGACTCTGCATATCACAGAATCATGGAATGGTTTCAGTTGGAAGGGACCTTACAGATCATCTGGTTTCACCCCTCCTGCCATGGGCAGGGACACCTCACACCAGACCAGGTTGCTCCAAGCCCCATCCAGCCTGGCCTGGAACACTGCCAGGGATGGGGCAGCCACAGCTTCCCTGGGCAGCCTGTGCCAGTGTCTCACCACCCTCACACTTCCTACTGTCAAACTTAAATCTACCCTCTTCCAATTTAAAACCATTCTCCCTTGTCGTGTTGCTGCATGCTCTTGCAAAAAGTCCCTCCCCAGCTTTCCTGTAGGCCCTTCAAGTACTGGAAGTCTACTGTAAGCTCTCACCGAAGCTTTCTGTCTGTTCTTGGTACAACCCCAACTCTCTCAGCCTGTCTTCACAGGAGAGGTGGCCAGTAGTGGCCAGAAAAAGCACACCTTTTCTCTTTACCCCTTTTTTCCCATTTCCCTTTTTCCCCACATTTCAATTTTCCCTGTGTTTTCCTCATTCCCTTTTTCCCTTCTTCCTCTCCCCTTTTTTCCTTCTTCCCATTAGTTTTTGGAGCTTTTGTCAAGGACATGAGTTGGGACTGGGAACTCACTAGTTCTTTGTGGTGAAATAGGGACTTATTTTTTTTGGTTTGAAGAAGTATCACATTCAGAAATTATTTTTTAATTTCATATATCTTGTTTTTAACTTTAGTTAAGACAATTCTCCGCGAAGGTGGTGTGCCACAGAGACCAGTTGTGTTTGTCACTCGACCAAAACTGGTAGATGCTATTAAAAAGAACCTCTGCTGCTTGGGAAGTGATCCAGGCTGGGTCACAGTTTATGGAATGGCAGGTTGTGGGAAGACTGTTTTAACAGCAGAAGCTCTGAGAGATCATCAGCTCTTGGAAGGTACTTCTAGAAAAACATTTCTGCTTTTACAAAACTTGCTACGAGCATATGTGTACTGGACATATCTGACAGTAATTGAGATTTGAGCTTCTAAATTCCTTAGGTGGTTTTGAAATGTGTGCTTGCAGCTTACAGCTTTTATAACCATTTAGTGCTTTGGGACCACTAAGTATTTCACTAATTTGTGGGAAAATATTTCCAATAGTTTTTCACTTTGGAATTGTTTTTGCTTATGAGAGTAGATGCATCCTTAATTAACTTGAAAATGCTGTTTCTGTTAGTGCAAAATAATCATAGTTTATATTACTTTTGGACATTGTTTTTAAAATTCACATATTCTTCCCTTTGCTGTTTGAGTTTAAAAAAAATCTTGTTCTGAGACTTTCACATACATTTTAATAATAGTAGGCATTTGTGGAGTGATTGCACTAATATCACTAGGTGATATTATTTCTTTTTTGGTTTTCCCTGCACAGAGGAGAAGGTGAGACTTGGGCAGTAGAAAACATGGTTTAGTGATAGAGGCTACGTCATCCTTTGCTGCACTAGTGTTTTGTAGATGCCTCCCTGTTCTCTGCTTTGAGATGATTTTCACATTCCGTGAAAATTTTACATTATGTGTTCTGAACTGCAGTAGTAGAGGGTGAAAAAAATAAATGGTGAATCAAACTATCAGGAAGATGGATGCAGAAGGGTTTTTCAAGGAACAGTCAGGAAGGCATGTAGAGAGGAGGGACAACAGCATTAGTGGCAGTGTGAATTCTCTGTGGGAACTTGCCCTACAGAGCCTGTTCCTTTAATAATAAAAAGTAGTGGTCTTGTAGAACCTTCCTTTTGTGTCAATGGCAGAGTTGAAAAGTTGGCTTGCAGTAGACTTTACACTTCTGTATTTTAATTGGAATTGAGTTATTGATTGCTCTTGTAAGCTGCTATCAAATATTTCTGATTTTAAATGCATAGCATGACTGATACTGCTTTTGTCAGATTACTTTCCAGGAGGAGTTCATTGGATCTCTGTTGGAAAACAGGACAAAGCAGGGCTCCTAATAAAACTCCAGAATCTCTGTAGTAGATTGGAACATGACTCTACTCTTTCACAAAGGCCACCACTTAACATTGAGGAGGCTAAAGATCGTCTTCGTTTGCTGATGCTACGTAAATATCCCAGGTGATGTCAGTAAAAGGAAACCCTTTCTTTTACCTGAGAAAATCTGGCAGAATGACTTTTGTCTAATAATCTAAAGTGTCTGTGCTGTGGTTACATGCCTCTGTGGTCTGCAATTAAAAAAAATACCTCCCCTAACTCTTCCACTTTTTGCTTTCTGTTTTGCTGTAGATAATTATGAAGTTTTATTCAAGGTGAAGCTTACAGTTCTTGTAGAATTTTAATTCTTGTGCAGGCATTCGTTTTCATATGCTCTTAAGTTACTGAGTTGCCTACAGTAAAAGAGTAAGTTCAAATGAGTCTATAGAGGCTAATGGGTAAATAGATGCTAGAGGCAGGTGTGTAGTATACATAGTATAATTCTGTATAGACTGTTTTTTTCTTTATATAGAGCGACAAGTGTGGGGTTGTCCTAGATATGAATACATTTGGTAGGCTAATAAGTTGCCTGCTAATAAAATATGTTAACCAGCTGTGCAGGAGTCACAATCACCCGAAAAATTGTCACTGAATAATGGAGGTTGGAATGAACAGTTGGAAATAAGATTTCCTCTTAACTTCAAATGTTCTCATTGTGTATGTAGAATGCTTCATGGATGTGAGAAGTAAAAGGGTGTGTATCGATGCAGAATATTTTTCCTTTCCAGAACAGCTGATGTCTTTTAAAGTGTTCAGTCTAGAGTTACTGAAGTGAAAGCAGATTTTCATGAAACAATCTGTTGTCTCCAAGAAGCTAGTTGTTTTCAAACTCCAGGAAAAGTGACTCGATTTTATCAAGCAGCATCTCAATTACTGCACAGATGTTTTTCCTTACACACAAGTGTTTTTCATCTTTGAACAGTATTTTTTGTTATTTGTTGAGGATTTCATTGCCTTCTGGGAAAATCTGTACTAAACTAAACAAGTCTGCACTTAAGTGAGATATCTCAGGAATAGTACTCCACCCTTGAGATCTTTATAGATGACATAGAGTAGAAGACTGTTGGCATTTTTGTTCTGGAAAACAATATCTTTCTTGAGAAGAAAAGATTTGAAAAACACTGCCAGGTATATAATGTGTATGCACTTGTTTCTGAAGGATAAAATCTATATTTATAAGCATTGATGGCATAAATGTCACTTAGCTAAAGAAAAATGTACAAGTCTTGTCATGCCTCAGTGCAAATTGGACAATGTAACCAATGACTAATGTAGCTGAAAATTCATCCCTTAAAAACCTCCAAAGCTTAGTACATTTAAACAATTCGTAGGATTTGGTATCAAAAACTTCCTTTCCTCCACCAAACACACAGAATGGAAATAAGTGGCATCTGTTTTCATAAATCTGTTTGCCAACCAGTCTTTTTGACTTCTTGCTCCCTTGGAACCAATCGTCTAAATGTAGTTTTCAGGAACAGCTTTGTCAGCCACAGGCAGGTGAGGGAAAACTTGTGAGCATCCATGTAGTAACCTACACATGTAACTACTCATATGATTTGAACACATAGTCGCTGTAAAGTGTTCTTTATGTAAAGGGTCTCAGTATCCAAGAAATTTGTTTACAAGATTAGTCTCTTATATAAAACTTTCTGAAGATACAACAACAAAACTGAAATCTCTTGAGTCAAAAGGACACTAGAATGGTTTCTTCCAAAAAGCTTATCACTAGGCTGTGTCAAGCAGAATCGTTATCTAGACCCATACAACCTTTTTCTTCATTTATGATGTCTGATGTTTTGGAAAACAGATTAAATACTTAGTTTTCTTGGCATCTACTAGTGGAAATATTTTTCAAACCTTTATTGTTTATGCTTAATTTGTAGCTATTGTAAATTCTGAAAATGTTACTTGATTATTAAAATGCAATACTGTGTTTTAGCATTAATAGTTGATCTGAAGTCTGCAATATTTCTTCTTGCACTAGATCTCTTTTGATCCTGGATGACATTTGGGATTCCTGGGTATTAAAAGCATTTGACAATCAATGTCAGATTCTTATCACCAGCAGGGACAGGAGTGTAACTGATGCTGTGGCTGGTAAGGAACAGTTTCATCTCCTGCATCACAAATTGTATGTGTATATGTATGCAATTTGTTCTTGTGAACTTCTAAAGGAATCTGATAGAGTTTATGTCTATCAACTTGTACAGAAGCAGCAAAGTTGTAGAATTCTACTCTGAAGGACCTTATGATCTTTTTAATTGCATTTGTAATTATTGTATTCTAATTTTTTTGTATCCCTAATGCAAGCTTGATTCTGATGAGTAGCATTTATACTTTTCTTAGTACTAAGCTTATAAAATACCATGCAAAAAACCCATGGGCCAGATCGTTTACTTCAGATTTTGCTTGGAAAAATACTAACTTCCATAGGATTTTTTACATATTTGAATTTTTTCTATGTTTAGGCAATAAATATGAGGTTCATGTGGAAAGTGGGCTAGCACATGAGAAAGGACTGGAGATTTTATCACTATTTGTGAATATGAAAATATCAGAACTGCCAGAACAAGCTAACTGCCTTGTACGGGAATGCAAAGGTATACTTGCAGCTCTTTAATGTGGTGTTTACCCCTGGTTGTACTTTTTTTTCCCTGCATTTTGACTTACAGATGGAAGAGGGAACATTCTTTAATACCCTATGCCTTAAGTAAAACACAAGTGTTTATTAAATGTGTTTGTTTGTTTGTTTTAAACTAAACAGAAATGTCTTGTTGATTTTCAAGTATTTTTCTTCAGTGTATCTTCCCCCTGCTCCCCTACTACACTTAAATTTGGTGAGTTTGTAGATGTTCATAAGGATGACATGTTTTGTTTCGTTTTCACACCTCAAGAATTTATTCAAAGTATTGGGAAAACTGCCCAATTTATTCAGCCACTTGACTTAACTATTGTATTGTCTTCCTTGAAAACCTCTAAGATTAATTCCATCTTTTCCATCAGGTTCTCCTCTTGTGATATCCTTGATAGGTGCATTATTACGAGACTTCCCTAATCGTTGGGAATACTATCTCAAACAGCTGCAGAATAAGCAGTTTAAAAGAATAAGAAAATCTTCTTCTTATGATTATGAAGCCCTGGATGAAGCAATGTCCATAAGTGTTGAGCAGCTGAATGACAATTATAAAGATTACTATAAAGACCTCTCTATCTTCCCAAAAGATGTTAGAGTACCCACCAAGGTAATACCAGCAATCCATCATTTTTAGTGAGATACAAACAATAACTTATAAGAATTAATGAAATTTATAATTGCTGCATGTAACCTACCCTGTGTGTAACTTAATGATATTTGCTAAATTGGGCAGGGCAGGTCCATTATTTTATCACTATTTGTCTCCTTTACAAGAAATGTAAGATGACTATAATTCAGCACAAATAGACAAAAGATGGGATAATTTGTATTATCTGTCCTAAAGTTTGGTATGGAAGAATTGGTAGCTTAATGAATTTATTACCACTTGTAATGTGTCTATATTAGCATGTGTTTTGTTGTCAGTTAATTAGTAGACTTCTGTGATATTCATACAAGTCATATTACCCCTTAGTTCTGATTCTTTTCTGTCTTAATGTGCTTTTGTAGGTTCTCTGTGTTCTTTGGGATATGGAAACTGAAGAAGTTGAAGATATACTACAGGAATTTGTTAACAAATCATTGTTGTTCTGTGATCGTAATGGGAAGTCATTCCATTATTATTTACATGATCTTCAACTTGACTTTCTTACAGAGAAGAATCGCAACCAGCTTCAGGTAGGGTAATTTATTTAATTATAACTTTACTCTCCAAAACTGTGCATTCTCAGAAAATGTTCCTTTATTAAATGGTGTTCAGCATAGCTTCATAGAATAGGTCCACAATGCAGTTAAGCTTAATGCTGACTAATTAAAAACTTCTATTTTCGACTTGAAGCTGTGGCATGGTTTCATGATGGTTCCACTTGAAGCTAAGAAACTAAACTGAGAGAAGATTCTATATCTATTATTTTTCTGTCAAAGATCTTTCCATCAGGAGATAGCACGTCCCACTGATGAGTCCAAACGATTAAAGACCCTACCAGAGTAGGACACTTAATACAGAGACATGCTTTTACTCCTTTTTTTGTTTGATTTCTTCAATTAGAGGCAATACTTTAAGGGAGAGAATCTGTAAGTTGGGCCCAATAAATATATTGGTTCTAAAGGACAGGGCAGAAACAGTAGATATTAAGAAAAGGCACATTTTAAAATTTGCTTTAGATCTACCTGTATAAGGGTTGTTTTTTGTTGGTTACCCACATTTAATGTGCAGAGTGTGATTTGATAGCTGTTCTCAGTCTAAAAAGGAAGGTTAGCGGCTTGCTTTTGTTTTTTAATATTCAGAGAGTGTTTCTGGAGAAGTCTTAAACAATAAATTAGGTTAAGTGTACAGTTTTGGAAGGTAAACTTTTCTTACTACATTTGTTGTTTTGTGATTGAGAGATAATGTTATTATTATTCCTCATTTCTATGTACAATAAAATATTAATAACAAACATAATTTATGAACACTGAAACTAGTCCATACCTTAGTATAGTATTAACTGAAAGTGTGTTTTGACTCGCATTGCAGGAGCTACATAAAAACATAGTAAATCAGTACAAGAAATATTACAAACTTAATACACCTGTCCCATCTCAAGAGGACTGCATGTACTGGTACAACTTTCTAGCATACCACATGGCTGGTGCCAACATGCAGAAGGTGAGTTCTGACTGGTGTTCTTTATTTCCCTTCATGACCCACCCTTACCCCCTGCCTTTGCCCTCAGGCTTTTTCCAGCTTAAGCCTCTCTTCTCCCAGACTTTTGTACAGATAGGTAAACACTCAGCTCACAGTCCTTTAGGGACCTCACTAATAATCACTGTCTGTTATGAAGAATGCTTTTTTTCTACCCTTTGTGTCTTCTCAATCAGTTCTTGAGAAGATTTGTTATTTTGTAGAATAATAGCTTGTGGTTTTCCTTTTGCAGAAGCTTAGATAAGAAATCTTCTCTAAATCTTTTTGAAAACCCATGCTCGCTTTATTGTGTGCTTGTACAAATAAATGGGTTTATTCAGATAATTTGATGAATTAGGTGCATCTTTCTACAGAAGTCTTTTTGTTTTCCCTGATATGTCATACTCATTTGTGTTTAAAAGTTCATCCTCTGTATGACCAGGTTTCAACAGCCACAAAAAAATCTAGTTGGACTAGATTTTCAATGTAAGTCCCTTCCAGCTGAAATAGTGTATTCTATTCTAGTAATTCTGTTAGCAGTTTCTGATTGCCTTTTAACTCAATTTTTCATTTTATTTAAATGCAGCTATAACAGTACATTTCGCTTTCATTCAAATTTAGCACCTGCTAGGAAGAACAACAGACCATGATTAGCAGGGTGATCTCTGATACACTGGAACAGAACCTGTGTGCTACAAAAGTCAATATTGGTTTTGCACCCCCACCCCTTCTCTGACCAGCTGTATCTCAAAGAACAGTCTTTTGCATTGAAACAGCAAGCTTGGCTTTCTGTATGAAGAATTTTTATACTTGATTGAGTAAGATGCAGAAAACAGCCAATTGCCTAATTTTTTTAACTGGAGACAATTGTACTGCTGAAGCATGAGAAATACCCAGTGTATTTCCTGTGCTTTCCTTTTTCCTCTTGCAGAGATTTGTTGTCAAACTCACGATCTGAACTTAAATTTCTGTTTCTTGTAGGAGCTCTGTGATCTTATGTTTTCTCTAGATTGGATTAAAGCTAAAACAGAATTGGTAGGGCCTGCTCATCTGATACATGAATACGTAGAATATAGTTCAGTCCTGGATCAAAAGGTATGATACTAAAAGGTAAATGATCAGTATGTTCCAAATATATTTTTCCATGTTAAATTACATTTTGTTGGATGTTTGTATATATGGATGGATACAGAAAGGTTAAAAAACTGAAACATAAAACCACTGCTTAATTAAACTTTAACTCAGATAAGAGAAAAATGAAGAAAACTTAGTTTTAGTTTTACCTGTAACTTGTGCTGTGTGCACAAGCTGTAACTTGTGTATTTGTGTGCCCAGGTAATTGACCATGGATAACTAAGGTGAGCAACAATACATAATGGTGGGTACATGCGGTACTCTGCTTTTTACGAAGAGTAGAATTTTGTTGGCAGCTTTTATAGTCTTTCTGATACTTCCTGTGGCCTGCTTCTAGAGCAAATCACTGTTGCCAGTAACCTTCATTTGAAGAATAAAGTTAATATACTTTCCTGAACAGGATAATGAAATATTTCCATCTTATCATATGTACTTGCTAATAGAACTAAGTATAAAAATAGAACTAAGTGCTTCTGTAGGAATATTAACTGTACAGAAAATTAAAAAATCAGAACAGGCTAAGGTGATAATCCCCTTTCTCCAATACAAAATATTATCTGCTCTTTACATAGGGTAGCACAGTACGTGAGAACTTCCAGGAATTTTTGTCTTTAAATGGGCACCTTCTTGGACGGCAGCCATTTCCAGACATCATACAGCTGGGTCTCTGCCAACCAGAGGCATCAGAGGTGTATCAACAAGCCAAACTACATGCTCAAAGAGAAACAGGAGCATTTTATTTGGAATGGATGTAAGTAGCTGCAGTGTATCTCCTGATATACTGGTCCCTTGATCCAAGAAAATAATATAATGTACAACTAAATACAATTTATGTCTAATATAAGGACCTTTTTAAGAACTGCAATGTTTTTTTCTGAGGAGAGTGATATAATCGTCAAGAACTTGTAGGAGTAGGGGAACTCTGGATATGCGAGACTACAAATTAGTAATAATTGCATAGAAATAAGTAGAGGAATATTTTTTACTTCTGTATTCAATGATTTTTCCTTTTAAATAACTATACAAAGATGAAAATACTTTGAAACATCTCTAAATAGTTAAAAAACCAAAACAAAACAAAATTGTAGTGCAAGTATTGGGTATGTTAAAATACTTTTTTAGGTTTTCTAGTAAAATGTACACAGCATTTGTGTTAACTTGCAAAATATTTTAAAATAGCAAGATGATAATACTAAAAGGGTGATAATATCTACCCAAACTTGACCTTCTCCTATTTAAATATTTTTTAGCCTTTTTCATAATTTTGTAAATTTTTTAAGGAAAAATACACATATCTAAATTTTTTTAGCATAGCCTAGTAGTTATCTTGTCTCTGTTAGATTATTCTGTTGAATGTTTCTCTTCTGATCTTTGCCATAAATGGTGATCACAAACCAGAATGTCAGGTACTTACAGTAATAATCCAGGCATACTTGAATTCTGGTCTCCTCTTTAGGTATTTAGCTATTTCATTTTGCATAACTAACAAGATTCCAACAAAACCACTTAGAAGTTGCAGAATTCAGAAGAGTAGGTAGTTTACCTCCAGGTAGTTCAGGGCTTCCACCTTGGATGTGTGAATCTTATACTGAAGAACATGACTGAAATCAACATGACAGAGACTGATGGTTTTGTCTTCCATTCTAGGGCAAGGTTCTAAAAATAGTTTGTAGGCCATGTAGGTGAATGCACTGCTCTCTTGAAGAGAAACTTTACTTTTACTAAAATATAAAAGAAAAAAAGTTGGTTTAGATGAATCTCTATTTTGCAGTGAAGAATTGCTTTCATTCTAAAGTACAGTTACTTTGAGATCCTAGTAAAATATTTTTTTTATTTAAATGCTGAGCCTGGAGCCTGTAACTGATAATGATAAAAACTTGAAGTACATTGGTTCGTTTGACTCCAGGAAAAAATTAATCTTGTAACAATCTGTTCATTACCAAAAATCATCTTATTACATCTTATTCCATCTTATTTTTGTATTAAGATCTGGCTAAATAGATGACTATGATTGCTACTAATTTTCAGTTTTTGTTAAAGTGAGGCAAGAGCCATCTAAAGCATATTAGATTCTGTACTTAATCTCTGTTTGAGATGCAATGATAGATGTGGATTTTGTTTAAATATCTAATGATAAGATCTGAGTCATTGCTGTGAAAATTAAGTAGGTTTACTAAGTTATAAACAAACTCACAAATGTTTTTGAGTAAGCTTGAAAAGGAATCCCATTTAATTTCTCATGTGCATATTATCTTTCTTGATTGCTAAGCTGTAACTTTTGGAGGGCAATGAAAACTCTGAGTGAATGCTGGAATTTGTGTTTCCTTTATTATTTGAGCCTAGAGACTAAGAGGTAAGGTACAGTGGGTTGGTTGGTCTGCTTGTTACAAAGCTTGCTGATCAAGAGGTATGTGAAAGTGTTATCTTTTCATAGAGGATCTTGAATAATAAAAAGGCACTGGGAAATCCTGCTTCTATAAAATCAACTGTCTTACCCTGCAGAAATAAAAAATCCTTGAAAAACCTCTACCGTCTGGTTGTTCGTCCACACAGAGATGCAGTTTACCATGCCTGCTTTTCTAAGGATAGGCAAAGAATAGCATCATGTGGAGCTGATAAAACACTTCAGGTAAGATACTTGTGCATGGGTGAAATGAGATGCTGTGTACCGTTTTGATAACATTTTTTTAACAGTCCTGTTTTTTTGCTTTTGGTGTTACGTGGAGATATGAGGGATCTAGAACATATTGAAGGCAAATGATTGAAAAAGATGTTACATCAACAGCAAGTTGCATGTTTAGAGTAGTAAATGTTACCTTCTAGTTCAAAAGCTAAGCTGTGTGATTTCAGGGTTTATACCCTCACTGCTGTAATATCTAAATGTGAGGTGCCTTTTAGTGATAGGGAACAGTTCACAACCTAAGTAATGCACCTCAGCATATTTAAGGTTTGCTTGCAAAAATGTTATTTCCAGTCACAGCGGACTTGCAGAACTGAGAAACAAGAAGACTTTTTAGTTACAGATTTACTGTTTCCATGGGATGGTAATTGACCTCTGCTACTTTGGTGCTTACTTAGTAAATTGTGTTATGCAAAAGAAATACATCTGGAAAGAAAAACAAACTCCTGAAGTTTAGGATAATGTGAGATGGAAACTCCCAAAGTGCCTAGGAGGTGAATTAGGGGAGACACAGAAGAAAGTGACTAATATAAATTTGCCAGCAGTCTGCCTGGGGGGAAGCCAGCCAGCTCTCAAGAAAACTAGCAAACAGCCAGCCAATAACCTGGTAAAGTATCCATATTCCAGACAGCCAAAGGTAAGGGAAAAGAACAACTTTTCTGCAAGCCTCTGGTCTTGTTTTAGATGCTTGATCAGTTAAGTACTGAAGTCATAATATTAGTGATGCTTAGTTGCTGTTCATTTGGCTACTTAATGTGTTACTATGGTGTTATTATTTATTTATTTGCTGGCTTCTACAATTTCATGATCATGGCATCCACTTAAAGAGATGTCTGGCGGATGTATTTGTTTTATGCTCTGCTGAAGTTACTATGCTGGGCTTCTGCACTTAATGGTTTAATTGTTAACACTGCCCGTTGCTATTTTGCTCTTTGTTTTCTACCCAAAAAAGTTACATTTGTGGATTGCCAGTACATTTAAACTAAACTTCTGTTGAAGTAATAGGAAAATTAGCAATAATCTATTTTTCCTTCTTTAACTTTGAACTTAATAATGTTTTTTCCTAACGATGGCATGGAGATAAAACTAATCTTCCTGGTTTTCCAGGCTACTTCTACTGTTTCTGTAAAATAAAATAAAAAAAATGACTGCTAAATTAAGAACAGGTATTCTGCATCATTTACTACAAACATAGATTTCCTGTTACTTCAGTATTTGTTTCTATTTGAACAAATATCAGCCATTTCATTGTCATTGGTATTACCATTCAATGAAAAAGTAAAGGAAAAAAGCAGGGAATTCACAACTGTAGTATCCTGAACATTGCTGTAAAGAACACCTTGTGGTTTGTTTTAATAATTAAGAATACGTATCCTACGGAGGAAAGGAGATCTGATTTTAGTTGTTTTGTTTTGTTTTTCCCCACCCTTGTAGAGTTCAATTCCAGAATTTTGGGAAATTGATTTAGTATATGACACTTTTCCCCAGCTGTCCTTTCATTGCCTATGGCTACCTCAAGACTGAGACTTGTGTCATCCTGTACAACTTTCCATGACTGTGTACTTGCTTGTTCTCCATATCATCAGCTGCTGCTGAAATTCTTAATTTCCACAGAAGGATATCAGATCTTTCTCTATATATACATGCCTGGATTTTATAGCTTTAAAAATAGTTTGGATTTTGTCAATAGATATTGTTGTGCAGTTACTATTAAAAAACACTGAGAAAGGACCTAGATTTAGGCTAAAAGAGCAATGATAAAAAATTAATTAAACACCCATTGCATACAGAAATATTTTTAAAGTCAGTTTTCACCATTTTTTTCCCTAACACTTCCTACTGTCTTTACAAAACTGAAGCTCAAATATTTTTATAATTAATAAGTTAATACCCCTTTTGAAATGCTTTCAAAAGCAAACCAATTTGATGAAAAGCTTATGTAAAGAGGAGAAAACAAACTTAAATACTGTGTTTTAAAATTTTATGCTCGTCATAAGATTATTGTTTATTGTTTTTAGGTGTTTAAAGCAGAAAGTGGAGAGAGACTACTATCAATAAGTGGACACGATGATGAAATACTTTGTTGCGCTTTCTCTGCAGATGGTGAATTTGTAGCCACTTGTTCAGCTGACAAAAAAGTGAAGGTAAGGAAATTAAGACAGGGTTTTTGTTGTTTTCAAATTAGTAATTCTCAGAGCAGATTCTTATGCTTAAAGATTTTATTAACTGTCTTAAATCTTATGTGGATAATTCAGTACTTAAGACAAACAGAAAAGCCCTACATGTTACATAACATAAAAGATGCTTAATGATAATAACATGCTGACAGAATTACCACTTATTTAGTAGTACTATCAGATGATTCTTTTTAAGTAGAACATAATGTGTTGAGTCCAATCCTACCTATAATGAGGTGCATGTATCCATAAATTTTTTTTCTGTTATATGTGAAATATTTTGGATTTTTGATTCCTTGGTATTGTAGCAAAACCTTGGTGCAGTTCTAGTACTTATCAGATTCTAATCTGAATTATGACCCTTCCCATCATTACTTTTGCCTAAATGTAAATATATATGCTTTCCCTTTATCTTCAAAACATTTTTGAAGTGTTATTAATAATGGTTTAGGGTTTATCTGTATTTCAGCATAGTTGACAGTGTTTTATTCTATTAAGTACTGTAGATATATTTAAAAATCTCTTTCATCCTTCAATTCTGCCTAGATCTGGAACTCAAGAACAGGCCAGTGCAGGTGTGTATATGAAGAACACACAGAGCAGGTCAATTGCTGCCAGTTCAGTAACAGAAGTGGTCAATATGTTTTAGCCACCTGCTCAAGTGACACTTTCATCAAAGTAAGTGGAAAGGATTGAGATTCTTCTCACGCTGCTTATCAGGACAGGACCATTATTTACACATAAATATATTTTAACATTATCACTTAATGTTTTGTTTTAATTAAGCCTGGTAGAAGAGAGATGACAACAGATTGAGAGTACTGACTACAGCTCTGTAACTGGATTTCAGCAAAGTGGAACAGAAACAGTGTTTATGCTCAGCAAGTTCTCAATTGGTGGGCACGAAGGTGAAGGTTGAGAGGCAGGATGTAAACAGAGAGCAGAAATCAAAAAATAGAAGCCTGCATCTGAGGAAGGTGGAAAACACAGGAATTAAGAAAAGACCTAGACCCTAGGGCAAATAAGAATGCACTTTCACAATGCACAAAGCAAATTGTAACACTGGCACTGGAGATGAAAGTCCTGCTGCCCAGGCTCTATGTTCTTGTCTTTGCAGTGTATGTGCTGGTGGTCTTCTGCAGTGTTATGGTTCATGGAGTGAACTCAGCAAAAAGCTGTTTGCTGGGATTAGTTTTCTGCTTGCTTAGTTCCCTGTGGTAGCTCAATTGCCCAGTTCCAGTGCAAGAGAACTGTGTTGAGAATACAGTCAGGAGTGAGATTGTTAGATGGGGAGACAACTGTCTCTTCCAGCTGTAGCTAGTAGGATGTGAGGTGCTTTAGTAGTCATGTGAAGTCTCATCTTAAGGGTTTTTGCAAGAGCTTGTGTTTGTGTAAAGTAGAAGTAAAATACAATTATTATATGATGTCAAGGTGAAAAGAAGAGGCTGTTGTGCTGACCTCTTGAATGTCTCAGCAGATACATTTGCTGTCTGAGACTGACATTTTGGAACAGGTAGATTTAGACTTGTTTAAAATAACTGTCTTAATACCTGAAATGTGGTTAAGATTTCAGACAGTGTTTGACAATTTTATGAATAATTAAAAACAGAACTGAAGTATGCAGAATACTTAAAAGGGCCTGATTTTTTTTTCAGGTGCCTTCCAAGTGGGTAGTCTTGTTTTGAGCCCTCACTTGAACATTCATATTTATGATTTTTTTTTTTTTTTTAATTTGAGAAGGAAACATTTAAAAATAAGAAAGGAAGTGTGAGCTATAGGCTTGGATAACTATGTGAGGGGGGGAGAGAGGAAGAGCCCTAAGCAGAAAAAACATACAGAAGTCTCTTTTAATTTTGCTAGTATGGATGTGGCAAGGATGATATTCAGACTGTCTGAGACTTACCAGTTTTGGCATTATGTGTAAGCTACACAATTCTGAACCTCAAAGTTGAAAAGGATTGAGTCAAGGTGAGGATTCTTCCTCAGTCTGAAGAAATTTTTATTAACTTTATGCTGTTCAAAGGCATTTGCACTGTGCAGACAGTTTAACCAGTTCTGTGTATTTCTGATGTTCATAGTTTTTATGCATGTCAACAAATGGAGGTAAAGTGTGAGGTAGCTGGGACTGCATACCATCAAGTTGATGAGCATGTGGGTAAAACTAAGAAAAAAAAGTTGAGGTTTTGGTTGTCTTTGTGATTTTGAGTTAGAACATGAAAAATCTCTCTTTGAATAATTCATCAATATGATATTTGTGTTTATTTCTAATGCAGCTTTGGGATTTAAACAAGAAATATTGTAGAAATACAATGATAGGTCATGAAAATTCCGTCGTTCACTGTAGATTTTCACCAAATGATGAATGTGTTGCTAGCTGCTCAACAGATGGAACAGTAAAGGTAAACCAGTGTATTTCTAAATCAACTGTTTGTTTTGATGTTGTATTTTTGTTGTATAAAATGCAAAATATGTATAAGACAGTTTTGTGTCTGTATGGTCAACTGTAATGAATTAAATCCAGAAACAGTTGGTTATTGATCCCAAGATTTTGAAATGGCTTGTCCAGAACCAGTGGAAAAAAGTTTGGTGCCTGAAGGTGTAATTAAATTCTAGTTAGCCTCATTTTGAATCCTCTACTTTTCACCAACTTTATTTTTTTTTTTTTTTTCTCCCCTAAAGGAATTTAAGAAAACTTGTGGGTGAGAAGTGAAATTAGTTTAAAAAATGAAGTAATGAATTTCTAGATTAATTGAAAGTTCTGTCATCTCAGAATCATCAGTAGACATAAAAGTTGCAAGCAATTTTTATGTACCATTTTTCATGTATGCCTAGAAGAGAATTGAGAGATTTAGGTTTTGATTTTCCTTAGAACAGAACTAAGCTATTGCTGTTCTTAAAACACTGCTTTTTTTCTGTCAATCTGCTAAATCAGGAAGGATGGGTTGCTGTAGGTGTTGTCATTCAGAAAAAAAACTATGGTGCAGAGAACAGAACTATTCAGTAGATTTTTAGCAGGTGCCACAATGAAATTAGGGTGCAAAGTTAGATGTATACCAGATATCTTATGGTGAGAGGACTTCTAATAGAGCTGCAGAGCATATTTTTTCTTTTATTATTTTTAAAAATTATTTTATTATTATTAATAATAAGTAATTTTTAATATATTTTTTCTTTTTTTTTGCATTTTGTATCCACATCAGTAAAAAGGTTTTGTGTATTTCCTTTCCTTTCTATTGCAGCTTTGGGAATCACGCTCAGGAAATGAACTGAAAAGTATTGGGATAAAAGATTTCTTCAAAAATGCAGATGAGCAACCAGATGAAGTGGAGGTTTTTGTAAAATGTTGCTCTTGGTCTAGAAATGGTGACATGATTTTGGTGGTAGCCAAAAATAAACTTTTGGTAAGTACCCCACTTCAGTAAGTTTCTTGAAGTAGTATAGAACTGTAGAATTGGAGAAGAGTTTGGGTTGGAAGGGACCTTAAAGATAGAAATGACTAAGGGTAAAATTCTAGATATAATAAGGTGCATGGTTTCAAGTGTGTGTAAAGTGAAAAGGTGTGGGTAGCAAACTTGTTGACTGAGAAAAATAATAGTTCTAAATTAAAGAATAATAGTTCTAAATTAAAGAATGTATGCTGTTGAACATAAAAGATATTTGTCTATAGTGAAGTTGTACAAACTTGATGCTGACTTTTGTGATATGTGTTCACAGCTTTTTGATGTTAAAACATGTGATTTGCTAACACAAGTCATAAATCACTACAGTACAATCCAATACTGTGATTTCTGTCCTGGTGATGAGTTAGTAGCAGTTGCTTTGTCCCACTGTTCTGTTGAGGTAAGTGATTATCTTAATAGTTTCTTTTATGCAGAGGTAAAACAAATGTAGCCATTTTAGCAGGCTTTCAATGTGCTTTATTCCTTTTAATCTTTGTTCACTTCTGAAATGTAAAAGATAAGTTGGGAAAATCACATGTTGAAGTTACATGTTCATTTCGGAAAACAGAACTCAGGTGTCTATAAAAAAGACTTCAGAGTCACCTTCCCATTGCTTAACTCATACAAAATTCCCCCTTTCTCTATGCTGATATAGAATGTAGCAACTCACTAAAAAGGAATACAACAGGTAGAATGATTTTGGGACTAGCACAGCTAGACTAAGCCTGAACAAGTCTCCATTTTAGAGTTGGATTTTTTCTTGTTTTTTGCTGTCATTTTTGCAATCTAGGTGGTCACTTAAATTATTTCATAGTGTGAGTGATTTTTCCTTTTTTTTTTTTTTTTTTAAATCTTTTAAACTTATAGCAGTTAAAAGAAGCTGCTTATGTCATTTCCCTGACCATCAAAATGTAGTCAGCAGGAACAATTCTTGTTACATCTTGTTTCAGAATGAAGTTGGAAAAAACTAGAAGTGCACTACTTCTTCTTCACTCTATTCCCTGTAAGTGCAATCTAAATACAACTGAGCTCTTCTTTCATATTTTTCTTGTAGTTATGGAACATTAAGTCTTTATCAAAAGTAGCGGATTGCAGAGGACATATGAGCTGGGTTCACTGTGTGACATTTTCATCAGATGGATCTCTGTTTCTGACATCATCTGATGACCAGACAATACGTGTAAGGTGACATTTTTATTTTTTAAAATATGTGGATTTATATAAATATGTAATTATCATTTTCAGGAATAATTTATAGCAAAGCTACATTGTTATGTTTATATAATATGCTATAAATTATGCATTATAAATTATGCATTCTATATTATGCATTATATATTATATATTTAGTATTTATGTATGTTTATAGAGAATAAAGTAAACAATTTTATAACAAGTAAATAATTGTTATAAAATTATTTAGATGCAAAGTAAACTGATCTGGCTTTTTTACTTGGTTAACTGTATCTCTAAATTTAGGATGTTTCAATAGGATATTGAAGCCTGGCGACCATTCCAGAGTAATTGTAACCTTCTGTTTTGTTTTAGAGACTTTCTCAATCAGGAATTCTTAAGTTTTTTGAGCATCCTAGCAAACTTGTTTGTACTTCTCATTGTTACATGTATTTACAAGTTAATATTTAGGAGAGATTTCTATAACTGTTATGCCTCATTGAAACTTGTGAAAATAGAACTATAGTTTACCAAAACAGCATTTCCTTTCCTTCCAAGTTAACACTTATATTCTTGGAATTTTCAAAGCAATTAATTATAGAAATCTGTATTTGGTAGCGTTTGTAATTGGATTTTAACAGTCTTTGGATGAGAAAACTGTGGACTTCGAAGTTAGGAGTCTAAACATGGGGAAAGTTAGCCTGGAAAAAAATACATCTGTTTCATCTGTTACAATCTCTATACTGATTTCATAACCACAGCATAACTTTCACTGATTTAAAGTTTTGCAAGTTTGTAAGACTGCATTACAAGAAGTTTTATATCCCACCCTTTAATAAAATTAATGAAATAATGTGTTCTTCAAACAGATTTGGGAAACTAAGAAGGTGTGCAAGTCTTCCAATGATGTGCTGAAAAGTGACCTAGATGTTGTATTTCACAATGGTGAGGTGATTATTTTGGCAATCTACAATCAGAAGCATTTACAAGTAAGCTGGTGTTCTCAGTATCTTAGTACATTTGAATATTCTCTGCAAATGTCAGTAGGAAATGGAGGAAGGATTGAAAGAACTGCTTGTTTATGGCTTGAAATGGTTGAATCTATAGCAGATGACTCTTAAATGTATGATTAAGTTTTATATTGAGAAAGCCCCTAGTTTAGTAGAGAAAAAATGAAGTTTCAGGAGAAGTTTCCACACTGAAGCTGACTGCAGGTGAACAAACTGTTTTCCTGACTTGAGTATGGACCCTGCAGAGTGGCTGAGTTGTGCCCAGCAATCAGCATGTAATGGGTGCCCAGCAGTCAACAGACTGGGTGTTAGGCAGCACTGTAATTAACTGTAATGCATCCCAACCATGGTGTAATGGCTGAGGGAATCATCTGAGACTGGGGCAGTGAAAGGTGTGAGCTTGGGTCTTCCCCAGCCTAAGGAGAGCACGAGGTCCTGAAGAGAATATTAGCAGTGGATACTGTCTTACTACAATGGACCAAGTAGTAAGTACACCAACCTTCAGAATGTATTTTCTGTTCCATGATAGCAAAGTGAAGACAATACATTTCAATCAGATTATGCTTCTACTTATTGTGTCTGTTTGGAAGTGGAAACACTTTCTTACTTTGTTGCAAAATGCTGCTTAGGCAAATGAATTGTTAACCTACAAAACGGCCATTGCCTATCTTTGTCTAGGAGGCAGCTATTTCAGGTGTTTAGCCTAAAGCAGCATCTAAATATGAATAAAGCTTTATTCTGGACTGTGAAAGCAGTGAATTCCTATACTGGATATATAGGTAGGTGAGTGCTGTAATAGATTCTGCTGTCCTGTGCTGAGAGACATCTTCTGAGGTAATCTGCTTGTGTAAGGTCCTGTTCTTTCTTGTAATTTGGCTGGAGGCAAACATGTAAGCTATGTAATCCTGGCTAATCAGCATGACTGTTGCCTTTATTTCTAGTTCTAAGAGCTTTTTTTTTAGGCTGCTACTACGGGGAGAACTTTCTTTGCAGGAACTTTTCTTCCTGTTTGTGCTGTACTTCATGTGTGTCTCTTACTGGTTATTTTTCTTCCTCCTCTGTTTGTGCTGCCAACAAATTAGCCACTTCTTAATCTATCTAAAAATCCTATCAAAAGCCCTCAAGTGGAATAGTGATGATATTTGAATAGTGGGGAATAGAGGTGTGGAAGTACCTAAAGTGTCTCCAGGGGGCCTTGGTAATAAAAAGATTCTGGACTTTGAGCCAACAGAAAGCGGTCAATGTTGTCACTACAATTCATGTAAACAAATAGTATGTGGGAAAGAGAATCTCCATCTGTTGCAGTAAAGAGGGAAACCAGTGAAAGAAGTTACACTTATTTATATATTCTTTTTAATCTTCCTGAATTGTAAAATCTATAGCAACTACTATGTAATGGTACAGTCTGTCTCTCATTTGAATTACTAGACCTCATCTGTTTAGTTACGATTAGTGTATTTCTGTTGTTACTTTATGTAAACCATTTCCTAGAGAAAGATGGTGCTTAGATTTTTCTGTCCTAAATAGAGTATTCTGGTTGAGGTGCAGTCATGAAATAACAGATTTTTTGCCATTGTGCAAGAAGATAAATCGACTGAAAAGAGACATTGCTGTTAAGCAAGCGTACTGTAATTTAACAGTATATCTCTGGTATCACATCTCTGAAAGTAGTTTTTCTTAAAAATTTAATGCTTTACCCTTCCTAATTTGTAACCGCTCAGAACTGGAGTCTTGGTCACCTTTAATGTTTGGTATGTTCATTTTTAAACACTTCAGACTGGCAGCTTTTTAAACATAAACTTTGTTAATCATTGTATCCTAAAATTTCTTCCTCCACCCTCCCTAGGAATTGATTGGAGGGGGCAGTACTGAGTAGAGATTTGATGTACTGTGTGTTCTAGTAAGTTTAAAGTCCTTTTATACTCCATTTTGCATCAGCTCTAAAATCTGGCCGGTAAGGTAAGTTTGAGTGTGAAGCTCACTATATGGCTTTTGAAATAGGGGAGTAGCATTTTGAGTTACTGTTACCTATAGTTAGGCAAACTTTAAAAAGCCTTTTAGTAGTGAGATGTGTTTCCTTCTGCAAACTTGTCCTGTTCAGAGAGCATTCTATGGAGATAGTTACACTGACATTCAAAGTCATTGGTTTCTGAAAGTAACTGATCCTTAGACATCAAAGTTTGAAGCTGGTACGCTGTTCTCTTTAGCATTCTTAGTTCAGCTTGTAATTTAATTTTAATTTTTGAAGTAGTATAATAACTTGATTAATGTCCCATCTTGCAGCTTATCAGTGGAAATACAGACAATGTTATTATGCAGACAGAAGATCAAGAATCCCCCATTTCCTGCTGTTGCTTAAGTGAAGATCTTAAATTTGCAGCATTTGGACAGGAGAGTGGAACTGTAAAGGTATTAAATCCTAAATTTTATTTTTAAAATAGTAGGAAAGTCCCCTTGGTGCTTTTCCTTGTTAAGGAACGTCACTTGAATGACTTTGTATAATAATATTCCTTAACATAATACTTTAAAGTTTTTACATTTATGAGAGTTACCTAAATGGCTATAATTTAAAGGTAGTGCTAATAATGTAGCTCTGATTCTCATTTTAGCAGGTTTTTCCAAATCATTGATTGGCAATAATGTATTTATAGTCTTATGTTACTTAAATAATTTGCATATTCATTTATTCTTTTTCTTCAAGTATGTAAAATAAATAGAATTATTGCATTCTTGATTGTAAAGGTATTGCAGTTGTTGGATGGGAAAATTCTGAAGACCCAGGAGGCCTACAGGACATCTGTGCAACATTGTCGGTTTACCTCTGATTGTCAGACTCTGATTTCAAGTGCTCATGATTCAGTTATACAGGTTTGGAAGATATTTTTAAAAATAAGTAGTGACTTAGAATTTATTTACAAAATTTTTTAAATGCTATAGACAATGTAAACTCAGTAAATTATTACTGTATTCAGTATTGCTCCAGCTTGTGGCAAGGGACTGTAGTCTCTTTTTATACCTTATGTGATAGTGAACATCACACAATTTCTATTTTTAATGCTGTGGATAATAGAAAGGCAGTGTACTCCTTTAAGATGGATGAAAGAAATACTCATTTTCAAACAAGATAACTCACCAGTTGTGATTGCCTAAGTGAAGGACTTGGTGTGTGACCCAGAACTGGGAATATGGTAGGTCTGCCAGTGGACTTGCCCAAGCTGTCTAAAGGAGTGAGGTAAAGACACCAGACACCTGTCTCTGAGTTGGCTGGTGGGTCCTCCTAGTTCAGTACAGTGCAGAATACAGATGATATCTAGAAACAGAATGTCTGCAGTAATGTAGTCTCAAATTAACAAACTCTACCTCAGCAAGGTAGGTTGGCTCCAGAGAATCATTCTGACTTTTCCCTATTAGTGTTTTAGCTCACCTCAGGGATGCAGGTTTGAAGTGGATGTCCTGGTTGTTTACCCTTACTGTGCTTTAGTTTGCAGTGCAGAGAGCACTTGCAGACATGCTGATCTGATTCTTAAACTACAGCACATGCTCCAGCTACTAATGAGCTTCCATCCACCTAACCAAACTTGAGCTAATTTGAAGTAAAATCCTCTAGTATGGGTGCTAGTCCAAGTCACTGTTTTCCTCACCACATTTGTTCCAGCATCCGTGGTCTACCTCCTTGCTGATACACATGTAACTTATGCACCATCCTACTTTGGTATTTGTTTCCATCTGAAGCTAGCTTAAGTGTAGTCACTGTGCTCAATGAAACAGTGCAGGCAACTCACCAATTTGTCAGCTTTAGACCCTTTCAGGTCTAACGTGGGTAGCTTCTCTTCTGGGTCCAAAAGCTCCCTCTAGTGGAAAGTGACTCAGTTTAACCTCAGGACTGTCGGCTGGACATACTTGCTTTCTGTTCTTTCTTTGATGCAGCAAACCTGTTAATTTGAAAACTATTAAATCATTTTCATTTAAATTAAAATGATGTAATAACTTCTGTAAAATAAAACGACACTTCAGTTTTATGTGAAGTGTTGATTTAAAAATAGAAGTCTCATTTTATTATAAAACTGCAAAGCAAAATGACATTTAATTAAGAATACATTTTAAAAATACAAAAGAATGTTAATTTAAGGATGGAAAATATGAAGTCTGCCAGATGAAGGAATTCTATTCATTGCAGTAACTAAAGGTTTAAAACCCAGAACTTCTGGGATGCCTAGAAAATTATTTTGCTTTTTATTTTTAAATTATCAGTGAATTCTAAGCATAAAATGCACTTTGAAAATCAGGTTATATGTATTAGAGAGAAATCTGTCCATACTTTTTACTATTAGATACTGCTAATCTTCAGTCTACTATGTATGTCATCAATACCTAACCTTTAATTAGTTGCCATCTCTACAAAAAATTTATAGAATGCCCATGACTTAAAAAAAATGAATAATTTAATTCTTTTAATTATATTTGGTTTGTTTGGGTTTGGTTTTTTTTTTAAGTATTCTTCTTTGTTATTAGGTATGGAATTGGCAGTTTAGTGAATGTGTGTTCTTAAGAGGGCACAAGGAAGCAATCAAGGATTTTAGACTTCTGGAAAATTCAAAACTTCTTTCTTGGTCATTTGATGGAACTGTTAAGGTAAATAAGAGGTAAATTTGTAATTTGACAAATTGCATAAATACATTTTACTGTCTCTTTTATGATTTGGTATTACCTGCATTTTTTATTGACACACATTTTATTAAATTGATCCTAAAGGGTAAGTTGACTTTCAAGAAAATGCACTATTCTGCATTTTCTGTTTCTAGTAAATTTTATACTCGTGTTTCAATTATACCAGTAAGTCTAACAAAATATTGACCACATTAGAACCATGTATCTGAATTTTATCTCATGTATACCATTGTGCAAGATGCAGGTGTTTAAAACTGTGTTGTTTGTTAGGTTTGGAATATCACTACTGGAAACACAGAAAAAGATTTTGCTTGCCATGAAGGTGCTGTTCTTTCCTGTGCTGTTTCACCAGATGGTACTAAATTTTCATCTACTTCTGCTGACAAAACTGCAAAGGTTGGTTAAAATAAAATAAAGATGATGCCTTACTTATCCTGAAATGTATGCTTCTTTTTTTTTTTTTTTTTATTCTGAGGTAACTAGTGGTTATTTAAGTTACCCTGTTGTATTTCTAGTATTAACTTTCCTGTATCTGGTGAACATGTTAGTAAAGCTTACAGTATTTCACAATTGATCTTAGAAATAACTTAAGGATGTCCTGGTGACTTCTGTGAAAACAAAATGAACTTCTAAGGCACAGGTTTGTTCAGAACACTTTGTTTAGTTCTCTCTATGTATTTGTTGATAGCATTGCATTCTTAGTTAAGTTAAGAAGAATGTCTTGAGTCTTCCAGTAGAAGTGATGCTCATAGGTTTTGGCATTCCTGTTCAGAAGCACAGTGCAAAAAGAAGTGAACTGTTTAATATTCTGGGGGTGCGGATACGATTTTTAAAACATAGCTTTAAATTGATTGGTGAATCGTTTTTGTATGAACAGTTTTAAATTTTCTTGTAAATTAATCAGTTTCATTAAGGAGTTTATTCCAAGGAAAAAAAAATATACTTGCCGTTGGTTCAGTAAGTTGTAGCAAATGCACTCTTGTGTAATTCAGATAATAAAAATAGGCTACACTATAATATACATAAATGCACATACATATACATGTATATATAAAAAGTCTTACGTACATTTGAACATTTATGCCTGTTCAGAAAGAAGTCATAACTGTTTTGACCTTTTTCACTTTTCTGTAATGTTTTCCATTTAGATATGGAACTTTGAAAGTTCATCTGTTCTTCATGAGCTGAAAGGTCATGAAGCCTGTGTGCGCTGCTGTGCTTTCTCTCCCAATAACAAAGTATTGGCCACTGGAGATGACAAAGGAGAAATAAGGGTACTGCTTTAATTTTGTGGTTCATTTTATAGTTCAGTTGATCACAGACAGAAGAGTTCTCATAGTTTGTGTTCTGCATGTCTAGTTTGTAAGCACTGTGGTGGACATCAGGAAGTTGAAAATAGCATAGCTTGCCATATTAGACAGTATTTTGTAACAACATCAGTAGATTTATGTTCCATGAATGCTAAGGAACGAATTCACAGTATTTACTAGTAATTTTAGTGTGAATTGCATGTCTTATGATACAGTTCTAAGAGGAGAATTAATTTTTTGGATCGTTTTATCACTTCAAATAGAATGTGTATTTACAAGGGTTTCTTTTCTCTAGTACAGAAACACACATTTCAGTTTTCCTTAACTGGAGATTTTTTTTTTCCCATTAAGTTTACTTATACACTTAATCTTATCTTTCTTTTAGATTTGGGATATTTTAACAGGTGCATTCCTTCACTTCTGCTCCCCAGTTACTGTAGATGAAGGAGAACTAACACATGGTGGTTGGGTAACAGACCTCTCATTTTCTCCTGACAGTAAAATGCTAGTGTCATCTGGAGGCTATATTCAGGTAAGCCTTGAAATAATAAAATATCTTAACATACCTAATTAAGTGGAAATACTGTGATAATTCTAAAAGAAAATGCAGATTAATTCAAAGAAACAAACCTGAAATGTTTTACTTAACACAGAGATGCTCCATTTTCATGGCTATCACTTTTTACTTATTTCCTTTTCAAATATGAAAGCCCCCTGAAAAGGTCTCTTAAGAAGTCAGACTTTAGACTTGAAGATTTTTTTGGTTTCCATATATTCTATTATATGTGCTTCAGATTTTTATTAGCAGTGTATTTCATTAACATCTTTCATATTAAAAATCCCAATTATTTTGTCTGCAATTGTATTCTTTATAATGAGCAATAGTTGTTTTCTTTATAGTGAGCAGAAAAATGCTCTATGCCAGGCTTTTATTTTTTTAAAAGATACTGAGTTTTAATTTCTTTCACAAATAGAAATTCATAAGGAATTGTAAGGGATATCTTTTGCCTTGAAAGAAATTCTTAAAGTAACCTTTGGAAAAGGGCATGTTGAAACTGAGGAAATAAGTCTTTTCATCAGTCTTTTATTGTTATAGACATCTACTGGGCAAATGTGTTTTGGGAAAGGGAAAAGATGCTCTTTCAGTCTGTGAATTGGGTCTTCATAATTGTAAATGTCTCATGAGTTTGGTTGGTTGTTTTGTTGTGTTTCTTTATCCCTGGTGCAATAGCTCATAGTTCTTAGCAGAAAAAGCACATGTGCAATGACAGGTCATGGAGTTCTCATCTCACAGAGTGCTGGAGGTTAGTTGATTTTTGGTCAGTGTTTAGCTGCTGGGCATGCTTCCAGACTAGTTCTTTGAAGTGTGTTAGTACCCATTTAAAAAGATCATTGAATGTTCTAATTTAGTATTGAGAACACTTTCTGACATTCATTTCATATCGAAGAATAAGACATGCATACTGTTTCTAGCTTCCTTTTTTTTTCTAGCTTCCTTTTCCTTCCAACATTTTGTGTTGTGGCTACACAGTTTGGTGTTGTGAAGCTGCTTAGAGTCATAGAATGTTAGGGATTTCTGGAGCTCAAGTAGTCCAGTCCTTTGCTAGAAGCAGTTTGCAGAGTGAGGCGTAAGGCCTTGCCCCATAAAGGTCTTGTCCTTCACTCCAACTCTGGGCCCTGAGAAGAGAGTCTGACTATTCAGGCAAATTTGAACTGGGCTCGACCTAATTACCTCAGGCCCCACGTTGGGCGCCAATAAGTCTGTCACGATTTAACACTGGCCTGGCAATTAAACTGAATAACAGATGCTCTCTATTAATCCCCCTTTCCTTCCTGATAAAGAGAGAGAATAAGGGAGAGAGACTTATGGGTTGGAAACTAAACTACACAGCTTTAATGAAACAGTAATGATAAAAAGGAAAAAAATTACTAAATATATGCAAATATACATGAAAATTAATACTGCGTTCCTCCCCCCCCAGTAACTCTCATGTCACCACCAAGGCTGCAGGGCAGCCCTGGGAAAGTCAGGATGGAATCCTGGAGTCAGCAGCAGTCGGGAGCTGGGGGCAGGAACACACAGATTCAGGCTGGCAGGGATCAGGACCACAGGCAGAGGGACCGATGGAATCCTCCCAGGGTGCCAAAGCAAACAGGGACAGGCAAAGAAGGGGAAGCAGGAAGGGGTTTGACCCCCGTGATCCCTTAAATTTATACTGAGTATGACGTGTATGGGATGGAATACTCTGGTCAATTTTGGCATCTATCTTGTCCATTCCTCCCCAAAGGAGGGCTGCAGATGTGACCTCTTTACTTCTCTCCTTCTGGAGGGTAAAATGTTCCTCAGAGCTGAGCAGTGTCCTTGGTTCTGCACACCAGTCTCTGGCAGTAACTATAAACATTGAGTGTTATCAGTCCTAGAAGCAGACACTGTCTGAGAAACTTGCTGTTAATTTCAGCAAGTGCAGCTACTTATAAGTGACTTAGCTGAAAGCAAAAGTACAAGGCAGAAAATCACCTTTATCCTGGCCCAAACCAGGACAATGTGGATGATATAGCTAAATAATGAGTCTCATTCATAGATGAGGTGCATCCAGCTATGTTCTGCTGAAGTTGCCATGTGAGTGGTACCCAGTGGCCCAGCACCTGATCATTTATCTATCAGTTAACGTTGAAGAGCTACTTGAGATCTGTTCTTGCTTTGGTTTTTTGTTTCTTGTTTTGCTTTTTTTGCTTGTTTGTTTGTTTTCTTGTTTATTTTTTTCTGCATCTCCATAAATCCAGACACTTTAGGAAAAGTGTTTTTAATCAGAACATTATAGCTGTGTAGTTGCAAATCTGTTTTATGCACACAAGTATAATGTCACATACTTCATGAGAGGAATAATCTAAAAAGGAGTAATACTACCTGCTTTTATAGATCATCAAAGCTGAAAATAATCTGTTTTGGTATTTTGCTACTACATTTAAATGATGCAAGGATAGAGGTTAGACTTATTAGAATAATCAAGTAACAGCTTTGAGCTAGGTTGAATTTGGTTCAGTTTTGTACTGATTTACAGTTTTTCTGAGAAATACGAAATTTCAGTCTGATAGTCCAAGGCTCCTCTTTATCTTTGTTATTAGTGCTAGTCGCATATTCTAAACTCCACAAAATTCTAATCTCACTGAAAAAAGACTGTCCTGCTAACTAAACTGCAAATCATTTCAAATGTGTATGTGATTAATGATTAATTGTCTTGAGAGTCCATCTGACTGTTTTTAATCCATCTATAATTTCAATTATGTTGTCAGGCGATGTGTTTCATGTATTCATTTGATTATATAAAAATATGTGTTTTTTAAAATTTTGAACATGTTACAATTTGCATCTATTGATAACATTTTGTGATGGGCTAAAGGGCAGTACATGAATTTATTATTTTGTAAACTTTCCCAAAATTGAACAGGTTCAGTCTTTTTGAATTTTCTTTTAACCAGAAAATCTTATACTTCTAGTAATTAAAGATTTTCTACTTAAGAGTGCTTGCACTTTTAAAATTTCTTTAATAACACCTCTTGGGGAAAGCAGTCAACTGGGCTTGTCATGCTAAGACTATATATATAAAATTTATTCTAAGCTTCCTTCAACTAACTGAAAATGTGTTGTTATTTTTTGTAGTGGTGGAACGTAACTACTGGAGAATCCTTACAAACCTTCTACACAAATGGAACAAACCTCAAGTCAATACATGTGTCCCCTAATTTCAAAGTGTATGTGACTGTTGATAGTCTTGGTATTCTTTATATATTACAGAAATTGTAATTAGTGTGCTAAAAATTGCAAAATAATTAATTTTTTAGGCTGGGGACAAGATTCTGATAAAAGTTTATGTAGTATTCATTAATCTGTGAATTATATTACATTGTTGTATTCATGATGTTTTCATGTACATTTATGTACATTTATGCACATTTTTTCAAATGAGCTTGCATTTAATTTTTATTTTAATTTTTGAGCTTGCATTTAATCTTGTTTTTAATAAGATTATTAGAAACCTTCAGTCTTGCTTTGCATCTTAAGTATGTTGTTTCTAATTTTGTGAGGTAATTATATTAAGATTTATTCAAATTAATATAAATTAATATGAGTATCAGAAAAGAAATAATAGGAATATAATTCTGTAAATTGCATGTTGTGCTAAGGCTGATGGCTAAATGCTTTCTAGCCATGAACACAACTGTGTAGGATAAAAAAAAAATGTTTTACTGTGAAACAAGTATTTTAATATAGTACAGAATGGAAAGAATGAAGGGCCTAGTTTCAGTTTGAAAAATTAAACTACCTATTTTGGTGCTTGACATTCAAACCAAATCAAGTAGCTGTTTACAGCAGCAGTGTTTCCCACTTGTGGTAAGAACCTGCATGCTTCTAACTTCATGGAGGTTAAAGTGCATTGTAACACATATGAGCTGGTCTTAATAAGGAGAACATCTTGAGTCTTGTTTTCTCAAGGCAAGATCTGAAAGGATATTGCAATTGAAGTGGAAGAGATTGTGCCCCATTTCCTGTCAAAGGATGGATAGAGCTAACCAGCTAAACTGGGAATGGAAATAGTTTAAAAGCTGAAAAACATAAGGAGGTGTGAATTTTAGTTATTTTTCCTTTTGGAATTAACATTGTGTATACTACAGAGACATTTTGTTGTCATCAACTTTGTTTACATGGGATTCTATGCACACGGGTCTCTTACCTGGTGATATGTGATTTTCTGTTTTGTTTTTTTTTAAATTTTTGTTTTACTTTTACAAGATATTTATAGATTTAATACAAGGTTGAAATTTAGATCTTTTATACTAATTATGCTTGACATATCTTTTGTGAATAATTAGATAACAATTTCTCTTAGGTACCTAGAAAGTATTTTCTGGTAAATTGCCTCTCTATTGCTATGAGCAACTGCACAAGCATTAATATAATGTTTTCCATATTTTTGTATCTGACAGTTGAACACTTCACCTAAGTACTTGATTGTAAAAAGTACTTGAGCAAGTGTCTCTACTGATTCTGAATAACGTAATTCTCACTTTTACTATGTTTTATGTGCATTTCAGAAAATTTAATGTACATTCTTTGTATTTTCCTGTTTTTGACAATCACCACTTTATCCTCTTTTTTTTTAAACTTGAAATTCCACTATTTATATGGTTATATTGAATACAGGTCAGTATAATCAAAGTACTGCTGGCAGAAATGTAAAGAGAAGAAATTCGATAGAAAAAAATTATTTCTATTCTGAGTATGTACAGCATTCAATAAAGATAATCCAGGCAATACTGGCCAAAGTTGTAAATTAATTTGAAGTCTTGACTGTTTTTGGTTTTTTTTACAGGGTAGGAGGAAGGGGGAGTGCTGCTTCTTACTGTCTTTTATTGTTTAGTTTTTTATTTTCAATCTAAACATAATGCTGCTTTACAAACTACATCAAAAGTACTTTGTCAGGTAAACAACAGTATTAAACAGGAGGACAGAGGAAGAAGTGAGCAAAGGTGAAGCCTGGGAAACATATCCTTGCATGTTCAGCACAGAGTTGCTTTTACTGTCTATTTTGTACAGACATCATCAGTACCTCCCTGAACAGCTGAATGTTGAAGGAGCAGGAGGGTCCTCTCAGCCACCATCCTTGGATTGCATGGGCTGTGCTGTCCTTAGTGCAGGAGCCCATGTTGCTCTGCACTTAAAAACCCAACTAGGTAAAAAGAGAAATGTCTCATGTGAGGAACCAGGGCAGGAAGTTATCTTTTGTTGTAACACTAATGGAACTCTGATGATAGGAAAAATTGAGCGTGGTTTAATGAAGAAAGTGAATGGTGGATGAGTGGAATTCACAGAAAATTCTTACCAATTTTGAAGCGAGTAGGAAGCAACTGGCTCAGAATCTTCAACTTCAGACAAACAGTGCATTCTTGAATTATTCTGTAAGGGTGACAACACATCAGTATTATACTTGTTGCTGGAATAGCGGAAGCTGGTTCGTAGAAAGTGGTGTTAACAGTCAGGATGTTTGTGTTCATGTACAAATCTATGGAGTTGGCTGCAAGTCTTTGTAGCTGAGGTAGAAGAAGAGAAATAGTGATGAGATCATCTGAGGAGACAAAGGATAGATACGATTCACAGGAATGGGATGACAAAATACAAATGAAAATTTTTTAAAATAGGGGCCAACCAACACAGCAACTTCTTAAGTTTTAAAATGTTTAAGAAGGTTAAGGCAGTTTACTGTGTTATAAAATAAAGTCCTGCTGCATGATCAGAATGAGCTTTTTTCTTTGACATTAGACATATTTTAAAGGAAACAAAAGAAAGTTTGGCCAGAAGCAGTGTTTATGTAGATTGAACATTATTGCTTGCATTATCTCTTGTAATGCCAGATCAAATTAAATCAGTCAGCTCTAAAATTGAACTTATGAGCATTGCCCATTTTACCTAGTTCTTTAATTTAGTTTAATCTTCTGTAAGCAATTTTTAGGTAGTTTCTATTAATGATGCCTATCCTTTTTTGTAGTTTTTTAGTATCTTCACTTTGGCAACGAGACCTACAGCTTCTTCATAAATCTTCTATCTTTCATATATTAAAAAGGAATATAACCCACAAGCAGTACAGCTGCTCAAGAAGATCCTTTATATAGCCTTGAATTGTACTATTCCTTTTACTGCAGTTTTCCCCTTTCCCCTCTCTTATTTTACACACTCGTTTAAAATGGAACTATGCAGTTATTAGCTGAGGTTTTTCCACGTTAAAGTTTATAGATCTCTTGTAGTGCTGCAGTGTGTGAGTATAGCTGGAACTGGTAACCTGTTGCCAATAGGGGAACATTGTCCACCACAAAATTATTCTCTATCCTCTCAAAAATGAGGCAGTTAAACTGTTAGAGAATGCTGTTCAAATGGCTGATATTTTTTTTTCTTTTTTCTTTTTTCTTTTTTCTTTTTTTTTTTTTCCCCCCAATTTTTTTATTTAGTGAAGTCTCTGCATGGGACCCAGTTCCCCAGGTTGTAGATAGTTATGACAGAGTCTGTGTCCATATCTCTTCCCTCCTGAGGTGTTTTACAGAAGCTCATGCCTTTGCAGATTTCAGGGGAAAGCCAGGCTGAGTGAGCAGCCTGACTCGGGTGGTTTCTTTCTGCTGTCCTGGAACAGACCATTGCAGTGAGGTCACTCTGTTCCAGCTTCAGAAAGCCAGTAAAGGTAGGTATTCTGGATACTGTGAAATCAAGTATCTTTGTCTAATTCTACTAGAACTTAACCCTCTACTCAACTGTTTATTTGCTTCAGGGCAAGAACAGATACCACAGCAATGCCTTGGAGTGCAAACGTCAGCCTGGTGGCTGAGATACCTCCTGATATTTCCCTCTGATAGATCACAGTTGGGTGTACTAGCCCACATTTTGCCTTCTTCCTTTTGTCTACTATGAAAACTAAATTTATTTGGCCTCACAGATGATGATGATGATGCCTGAGAGCTCTGAGGACTTGGGACAACTTCTTTCTTTCTGTTGTGCTTTCAAGAAAAGCAGGAGCTGAATGAACCTTAGTGTTCAGACAGCAGGGAGAGTGCCTGCTACTCAGAACATTTTCAGTGTGATTTGCATGCTTAGTTTCACTTTGCCCTTTACACTTAGGAATGGGATGCAATTTCTCACTCTGCCAGTATGCAAGGAACTGTTAAACTGAGATGAGGTTTGTGGCATGAACTCTGCAGTGTGTTGACCTATCCTTTTCATCACTTCCAAAGTCACTGGGCAGTGTGCTGCTACCTACATCTTTGCATACTGGTGTTGACTTTTTTTAGGGGAAGGAGTGTTGAATGTGTTGTCCAGCTCTGGGCTCCTCAGTTCAGGAAGGAGATTGAAGTCCTGGAGCAGGTCCAAAGGAGGGCAACCAGGCTGGTGAAGGGACTCCAGCACAAGTCCTGTGAGGAGAGGCTGAGGGAGCTGGGGGTGTTCAGCCTGGAGAAGAGGAGGCTCAGGGGAGACCTCATCGCTCTCTACAACTCCCTGAAAGGAGGCTGGAGCCAGGGGGGGGTTGGGCTCTTCTCCCAGACAACTTTCAACAAGACAAGAGGGCATGGTCTCAAGTTGTGCCAGGGGAGGTTTAGGTTGGATATTAGAAAGAATTTCTTCACAGAGAGGGTGATCAGACATTGGAATGGGCTGCCCAGGGAAGTAGTGGATTCTCCGTCCCTGGAGATATTTAAAAAGAGACTGGATGTGGCACTCAGTGCCATGGGCTGGTAACTGCAGTGGTAGTGGATCAAGGGTTGGACCTGATGATCTCAGAGGTCCCTTCCAACCCAGCGGACTCTATGATTCTATGTTTTGAGGTTTTTTTTTTCCCCAAATTACTGCACACCTTCTAAGCAGTCTCTTTATGTGAAACCTTGCAATTAGATTTAATAAAGGCCTAAGCTAGGCTTTCAGAGTGCATCCTAAAAGACTCATTGAAGATAGAAAGGTAAGATTTTCAGTTTGTATGTGTTAATGACAACTTCAGCACTTCCTAGGTCATCTCCTAGAGTTCAGCTTGAAAGGATATAGCACAACTGTGTGATAGTTGGACTAGTTGAGCTATTTAAGTGGCATGTGTGTGTTTATCCAGAAGGATGAAAAAGCTGAAGTGTTTGAATAGGCAGTGTCTCTCTTGGGGCCTGACTGTTTACAGAACAAACTACCTTCCTCTACTTGCTTCCATTTAACAAACCTACATTTTATGTGTAACAAGTGCTTCAAGAGCAGTTAGATTTAATTCCCTCAAGCTAAAGAAGAGTCTTGTTCTGTACTCAAAAGTGATCATCTGAGTCTTTACTTAGGATGCCACAATTACACTCTGTCTGTTTATGTGTGTGGTATTTTTTGTTTCTTCTGTTTACTTCTTCCACTTGTGTCCCTCAGCAATTTATTTTTTTTAAGCTTTGTCCAGTTTCTCTAATAACATATGAACTCAGAAGAGTTTTGAAAATCATGACATTTCAAAATGAGGCAAAGAGAAGTTTATCCAAATCACTTATGTAAGAGTAAATAAGATGTTATTTAGGTAAGGCATGTGTTATTTCCAAAGTAAAATGCACAAAAAGCACATTTAAGATTTAAAATAACTTGAAAAAATGTGTTTTAAATTACTCATGTTTCTAAAACAATAGGCTCTTTGCATTATTCCCTACTAATTGTATAGCAAATTTCATTGCTATGGATAACTGGCACTTCCTAGTAAATGAGAGCAACGATTTCCTGTAGTTTTAAAACTCATACTATTTGTCTGTAATATTCTCCAAAGACAGTAATAGCCTGTCCATACACCTCTTCCTCATTAGAGTCAATATTCAGCCTGATGTGTGCTAAGACTTTGTAGCCTACTGATTCCAACTCTTACTCCAGTGCTAAGAAATCTTAGTTTTGCCATGTTTTCAGAGACACAATGACTGGTACATTTCTTTCTGCACTACCCAGTTACAACCACTTAAACTCATCTTTTAATACTATGATCACTAAGTATTGGCTGCTGTTTATAAACTCCTTGGCAATAGTTTAGGAAAAAAAAAAAAGATTAAGGAAACACTGGAAAATATACCTTTGTTTTTTTACACCACTGCAATAGTGCAGTGATAATGTTTGACTGTGGTTTTGTTTTAAATTTTGTTTTGGTTTTATTTTAAATTTTTTTGAGGAATAGATGAAGGAACAGACAGCCATAGGTCAGTGGAAATCTGTTTAGTAACAGACTAAATGTTTTCCTTTAAAGAATCCAACCTGAAGCCATGTCATGTCTTGGCAGTTGAGCACTCAGCATCTAGGCAGGAATGGAAGATACACTTAATGCAAGTTGGTAGCTCCTAAATTTGTGTGACTTCTTACAATTTGCTGTTGAGTTTATTTGTATTCAGCTCATGATAGTAATTATGCATTTTATATTTCCAGCTGTACAAACAAGACAGTGAGAAATGTGTGGAATGGGTCTTAGCAACATGAGACCTAAACTTCAGAACTCAGAAGTGTGAGGAGGAACAGTTTCAGAGTTTGAACAGATTAAATTGTGGTTAAACTTTACCTCTATTTAAATATAACTTTAACAGCAGCACAAAAAAGTCACCTGAGTGCATCTGAACTTTCCAAGCATTTAAAGAAGTCTTCTAAACAGCTTGCAGATATTTCTCAAAGCCAAGTGGTTGTGCTTTTGTCCACTCTAAAAGTTATAGGCCAGATAGCAAATTTTTTGGTTTTGTTTTACTTTTTACTTTATACAGTATCAAGAATTCAACTATTAAATTGCTTTTCTGACTCAGCAGCTGTTTTTTCTTATAGCCTGGAGCACTGGATTTGAGGTGGACCTTCTGGGTACACATTAATTCAGAAAGAAGTAGTGGTAAGTGGCCAGACTAAATCTGTGGAAAAATAGTTGTTTCACTAAAAGATGATAACAGTGACCACCTGGCAGAGATTAGTACAATTTGATTGAACTACACAGGTCTTGGAATTTTCTTCATAGCATATCTTGAGCATTTAAATTTGGGTTAAAAATTTATTGCACACAGTAGATGAGAATAAGGTGAAAGTCTTGTTTTATCTTTTTCCAGAAATAAAATTGTTTAAAGGGATAAACTTTTGGATATGGTAGACGTGGAAGAAAAAGTCTATTCATAGAAACTGTGGTTTATTTTTCCTCTTAAACTTCTACTAGTTTTGGAAACCTTTGCAGTTTCTGAGGCTGCTTAACCCATCATTACATCTCATATTTAGTCCTTTGTTACTCGTGTTAACCTGCTTTCAAAGGAGGGGTTCCACTGTTCAGAGTTCTGAAGTTGGTGATAGAGGAAGACTTGCTGGAGCAAAGATGTACATTACTATCTTTTACCAGAAAGTGGCTCTGTGAAATGGAACATTTTCTCCTTTTGTGTTTTGAGCTCTCTGGTTTCTTCAGCATGAATTAGTGAAAAGAAAAAAAAGGTACTTAACAGGCTGTTAGATAAGTGTATTATGCTTTTTTTTTTTTTTTCTGAAGTGTGAATCTAGGAAATTATAATCTCAAAATTTGTATATCTTCCTGTATTTTTTATTTTTAGTTTGCACACAAATGGCATCTCCTGCTTTTTGAAACCTAACAGTGCTTCCAGCTCGGGCAGCTTGTACTTCCATTTTGCATTACTTTGCTCTTTATTCTTGTTCTTTCATGAGATAGAAATAAGTTTAGGATAATAATATGTAACTATCCATGTGTTTTGTTAAGCAGGAGCCTATCCAGCAAATGAGAATTTCTGAATATTTTGAGCAATTACATAATAATATAATATATAATACATAATATGTAATATATAATATAACACAAGAGGTCTTTGCTATATTTTTCTTTCTCACAAAAGCAAAGTTTGTATGCTTAAATTGGAATTGATAACTATGACAAGTAGTGAGGGGCTTTGAGCATTCCTGGTTTGAATGCTTTGTGCAGTGTTTGAGTTCTAACAAAGTGGTTTTCCCTACTGCAGTGGCCATACTGAGATACTTCTTGCTATTTCTAAGGTGACTGTCAGTTCATGGCTGATGAGATTTATTGAAGGGAAAACCTGCAAGTTCCAAAAATGGTCAAAACTTGTGAGTGAGAAGAGCTGAATTAGATATTGTAACCCTAAGGGGGTTGTAATTGGCCCAAATGGGAGGAAGTAAAGACAAGGTTAGGAGTGACTGCAGTCAAAGATTTGTAGCACAGACTCTCCAGTAGCAGTGGCATATTACAATTAAAAATGCAATTATAATGGTGGTGTTTGTACAGTGACTGAGAGAAACTGGTTTGTTTTTTTTTTTTTTTGTTTGTTTGTTTTTTTAACAGCTAAGTGCTTTTTGCTTTCAATTTGAAACAGAAGATTTGCTCTTGCAAATTTTTGGATTTTGCTTTTACTTATTCTAAGCCGGTTTTAGAGGCCATTGTCATAGTTTGCAATTTTGAACAGGATATTCAAATAATTCTGGCATTTTTCCTAAAGAACTGAGTAGAATTTGAAAAGTGGGTACATTAATCTTTCTGTCCCTTCCAGAGATTTTTTTTTTCTTGACAGATTTTTGCTATCTTAAACAAGTGAAGCCATATAACAAACATTTTGGTAATCAGGCCAACATGAAGTACTCATAAATTATCACCAGGCAGCTCTAAATATGTCATAAATTCTTACTGGCTTGTTCACAGGAATGTTTATGTAATCGAAGGAAAATATAGAGAGGAAGTTAAGCCTCCTTTTTACAAGTTAAATCAACTATAGCAAGATGAAAACCACCCACATACTTGGCTTTAGATCAGCAGAGACCTTCTTGAAAAGCAAACCTTTATGAAATCTGTTTCATGAGATCAAATCATGAAATCAAATTCAAGGTGTAAAAATCAACAGTTTTCCATGTCTCACTGATGGTACTCTGCTTGCATATTCTTTGAATAACAGGATATCACCTCTTTCAAGGAGGTACAGATTTGTCATCCTTCCAGTAAACCTGTTTTTGTCATAGTTGGGTACATACATCTAATGTAGGATGTTTTAAAACTGGGAATTATTGAAAGAGGTCACAGTTCTGCAGATGTGGAAAAAAACACCAAAATATACCCATGTGCCCCAGATGGATAAACATCCTTTGAATCGTGCCTGATAAAAATTATCGCATCTTGAAAAAAAAAAATTTCTAAAGGATTGTGAAGCATGACAATTCTGGTATTTGGGAAGAGGTGACCAATGCAACTATTGACCTGAAGTCAGTTCTAAAATCTTGGCATACCAGATTTAGGGGTTTATGCAAAAGCAGAGTGTACTCTGAAGCATTTTCCTAGGTGTTAATGATTGTTCTGGTACTATGAGACCCTGGTTTCATCAGACATTGCTGACATATTGTTTGCTTGTGATTTTTTAATTTATTTTTATTTCTAACCTGTCAGTGTCAATACATGAATTTCTTTGGGAATTTGATTTACTATCAGACAGTATTTTGATTGAAAAGAGCTTCTGTTCTATAGCAATGGTAGAGAACATATTAGCTGGATTAAAATATTGGTCCCATTACTTGTACAATGTTATTTAATGGTTTTGCCCATGTTCTGTAAAACCTTTGATGATAAAACTGCAGATTATATTAATTGGCTAGTGAGTAAATTGCAAGAATAAGTAGCTATCATAATATAATTTATGTCTGCTTTCAACATTCGATAGCATGGTTTTGGTGTTGTGGAGTGGCCTTAAAAACGCCAGTGAGACTGTCCTCAAAATGGTGGTGTGGAAGTTATCATCCATACAAACTCCAAAGGGTCTACAGTGGCATGTTAAACAGGTAAAAAAGATTTAACTTGAAGGAGTAAGGAAGTCATCTAAGTCATTAGTAAGATCTCGGCTAGAGCTGTGCATATAGCTCTGGCATTCAAATTTCAGGGACAAAATGGATTCAACCAGAATTTTAGGCAAGGACCACAAAAAGTGATCCTCGGGCTGGGCAGAAGTCTTGCAGTATAAAGTTGGAGATGACTTTGTTTTGTTGAATTGGAGAGGAGGCTGAGAAATAAAGTAGTTGTGAGGTATGGGAGAGAGGCAGGACATTACAGCCTTGCTGACAAAAGAGAAACAAGTTCTGTCGACCAGAAGAAAAAGAAAAAACAACTCGTAAAGTCAGGCAAAGCATGGGAATTAGTTCTTAATTTCTACTTCTTTATGCAAAACTGAGCCTAAACAGACATTTCAGAAAAAACATTCTGTTCCTACTTAAATGCTCCCAACTGCTCTGCATGCTTCAAATGTTATGGTTTATTATAAAGCTAAGATCTTTATTCCCTTGCTTTCCATGTCTCACCCAAAACTATCTACAGAAAGAAACTTCAGAGACCCTTCTGATAAAGATCTTGCCTCAGGTCTTCATAGTCCACACCACAAGAGTGATTGTAGCAAAACACTAAGGTTTAGGGGTTTTGTTGGCCATCAGTAAAAACTTCATTCTTGTACTGTGTAATTTGGCCTTTAAATCTTTTAACCTTCCTTTCAGATTGGCCTCTTTAGAAAGTGCAGTATTGACCACAGACGAGCTGTGCCTTCAGATGTGGCAGGTATTAATCTTTTTGTTTTCTGAGCAGTTTAATTTTCTAGGTTTGGGGTAGCTGGCCTAGGTAATTCTTCAAGCTTGAAGCAAGTATAGGTGAGTGAAATCTAATAGCTGTGACAGAGAGTTGGCCATGGTGAATGATCTAATGTATTTACACACTAATTTTTCATCATATACAGCATTCCCAGGTACTAGGGGGTTTCAGTAGATTCACTCAATCCCAATGCAGAATTGTTCACCTAATTGATTGCTGTTACCTTCTACAGTATACAAAATGTAAGCATATAAAGGTAAATTGAAGTAAAAAATATTAATCTTCTACACAACATAAATTCAAGAAATAAGTAGTGCTAACCTCAATTATATACATGAGGATATTTTTTATTATGACATGCCCAAACCCTCAGTTCTGCAGCCCAACAATTATCATTATCCAATAATCCAAAGCACAAGAATGAAGATTGTACTGCATCTAGTGTATCATTAAAATCAGTGTGGACTATTTCTTTTTTCCTCATGGTGTCACTCTAGGATAAAGCTAACACTCTTTTGGTTTTCTTTATACTGGAACATATTTCCATTACCTTTGTCTCATCCTGAGTTTCTGGGCTAATTCTTATTTAGAATAGATTATACTAAATATGCTGCCTTCAAATTTGTACACACCCTCTCAATCATTGACCCATCGTTAAGATTGTGCTTGATTTTTTAAATTTTGTTTTTATTTTTCCAAAGGATTTTAATATTAGAATAAATTTAGCTTTGCATAAGGATCTGGAGAATACGAGCTGTTCTTAAAATTACTTGAAGGTAGGAATTGCCATGTTTAAGAAAATGAGCAAAAGGCATGTAGCTTACAACTAAATGAGTTTATGACATTAAACCTGTGATGTTTTCTATGTGTAAGGAAGAAGTCTAAGGCTCTCACTTTCTGTCTAAGCTTCACTTTTTCTTGTGTGGTTGTAAAGTGTTTTTAATTCAGTTTACTTGACTGGTAGAAAAAGTAGATTTCTTTTCCAGGTTCTTGGTGGCAAAAGGAGAGAGAATATTTTGTTTCATTTACATATTGAAAGTGTTTTTGTCTGTCCAGTTAATATCACTTCATTCAGACCCACATTCTCAAAGACAGCCCACTACCTGACTTCATAGCAGAAGAGTGAAAGATGTGTCACTAGCAAATGCATATACATGTTAAAATAGGACTGAAGAGAACTTTGCTTGTAGTATTGTACAAGAGCAGGAGCCAGGAAAGGAGGTGGTTTCCCACTCCTGCATTTGGAGTGTATCCTTGCTGAAAGGCAAGGACCAGGGGCCATTTCCCTGATTTCCATGTCCTGCAGAGGACAGCAGTGTTTGGCTGGTCGTGTTTGGGATTGGAATGGGGATGACTGTGACTGTCTCATCAGTAGGAAGGAAATATCCCACCAGTTCCACAAAATCTGCACCCTAGTGTGAACTCTGGCTGCAAGTGAATCTTATGTGTTTGCTTCAGTTATCTGAGCTTGTGATCAGCCTCTCTCTTGCTTGGGTTATCAGCTTACAGGCAGGAAATTTAACTAGAACCAGTGTATTCAAGGCTTGACTTGATAACAGTAAGGTCAGTCTAGCAAAGAAGTTGGTTCACCCAAAGAAGTTAGAGTGCTAAACAACTAAAGAACTTATCAGGAAAAGCCTGAACTTACTATTGAGCTGAAAAACCTGTTAATACTTTCAGCAAATCAAGAGTCTTTCTTTCCCCTACTTTCTGGTCTTTTTACATGACATAACAGATGTCCATCTTCCTAGACAAGTGCCCACATTTAAATACCATCTCTTATCCTCATGCCACCTCTTTCACTTTTATGTTCATCACTGCCACGCATTCCTCTCTACAGTTGACTGTTCTTTGGGCTGGTAGTTCGGAGACATTTGAAGTTACTATTTCTAGATTGTTGTCTTGATGACATCTTAGATACCATCCTTCAGCAAAGTGTGAAGCAGGACAGCTGAACAGCACAAACTGAAATAAATCTAGGGCAAAATTGAATGAGAGTTCTACATATGGCACAAACTGATTGTTTTACTCTAGAAAGGAAGCCATCATTGATTTTCTAGCTTGCTGCTTTATTTTTCAAGGGATTGACACAACCTTCTTAATGACCTTCCAATTCTTTTCCCAATGGTCACCATCTTATGGTAATGCCAGTTTTTGATGCTGAGATGTTGGTTTCAAAATGCAAGGCATGTGTAACGCTCTGGATCTGCAGGAGAAGCAGCCTCTCATAAACTTATTGTCAGAATACCAGAACCAGGTACACTGCCTCCTCCTGCCAGCTGTGAGAAGTAGCTCCTCTGTCTTTTAATAAACACCAGGTTAGGCAAGCCACTACATCCAGTCTAAAATGATACATCTGCTTTAGGAAACCTTCCACCTCCATGACAAAGAACTTCTTTCTTGGTTCCTTCAGGAGTCGCCCCAGTTTTTATCCCAGCAGCAGCTTTTTTACCTCGCATATTAGAGACCTCACTAGCCAAATAGTTCTCAAAATCCTTTGTCATCCACACTTACCTCACTTTGATGACAATTTCCTTATCTTCTTCTGTTAAATGCAATTTACTTGCATATCACCTTTCTTTTGCATGTTCTCCACCCTCCCACTGTAAGACAGTTGCTTTAATAGTTTTGCAGCATCCAAATGCTCCAGTTTCTTCATTCTCTCTACTTGATTACCTCTTCTTTCCTCTTACCTTTAGTAGGAGAATAGCAATCACTCTCCTTTGCTGATCTTTTTCAGGTGTCTGTCTTTTCGCCTACCTTCGCTTTTAAGACTGACCACTGTCCCCTTACTGCCCATACACTTCCAGCATATTAGGAACTTTGATGAAAAGTCAGCTGTTCACCTTAACCAAAAAGGACTAGAGATGATGTTCTAATGTCTTTAGGTTAGTGCAGGTTTGTAGAAATCTCTTCGGATCTGAAGAAAGGAATGCTGAACCACTGTCCCATGCCAGAGGGCACCCCATGGACTTCTCTCCAACTCAATTAGTGAGGGAAATATTTCCCTCTAAAATCCCATACTTCTCCAAATACAGAAGTACCTTATGCCTGTTACTTCTCTCTTCTTCCAGATCAAAGTCTGCTGCAGGGCTCCAGATTTCCACTTTTTCACTATGTCCCAAAACCTTTCACACTCATTCCCTGTCCCCCAAGTCTTTCATCTGTCTCATCTTTATCAGTCTTGCTAACCATCCTCTCTCTCTTTTGCCTCACTTATCTCCCCCAAACAAGTTCAGGAGCTCATTGTGCCACGTGAGCTGCTTGACATCTTTTTGCTGAATTTAGACAAAATTCTTCCTTCAAGCTGCCATTCCTTCCTGTTGTTTCACTCCTTTCCCTTACATCTTTTTAGAACTGTGCTGCAGCTCCTGTCTCATCCTTTAATTTTAAGGGTCACTCAGCTACATAAGAGGTGTCCCAGTTTTATAGCCCGAAAATCTGGCCACTTTGTCATTTGGTGCCTGAAGTGAATGTGTTTTGTTTTTACGTAAATCCCTGTGTGAGTCTTTCCAGGGTGCAGTTAACTCTGGAAGTCAGCAGTTCAATAGTGCACCACAGAACCAGTTAATCAAGGACTTTAAAGGATAAAGTGTGTACCATCTGCGAACAAAATCTGTATTTTAGAACAAAACTGTCTCCACAGCAATGCCTGGTTAGCAAGGGACAAGCTCCAAAGCCCAATGATATTGGGGAAAGGGGAGGATCCTTCACTGACTTCAGTATCCTTTATATCAGGCCCTTTAATTCCTTTAGTGGTGATAAAACAATGCACGAAGCACTGGGACTGTACAACTTCATTTTATTTTGTGTGCTTTTATAGGATATAAATAAATGACAAAATTACAAAATTTATAACTGGAAGCCCAAGCATATTTACATAAGTATTTGTTGCAGTGAGGCTACTATTTACTGTTCTCCTATACAATTTTCCTTTTGGTACTGTATTTTTAGGGTTATTTTTTTTTATTTTTACTGTCAGTTGACTACATACATTATCAACAGTGAATAGGCAAAAATATGTACAAGAAACTATTTTGTTCAAGTAAATTGAATACTGTATTAAAAGTATGTCATCACTCAGCGCTATGATTAGGTTTAACTAAACCATATACAATTATCAGGTTTAAACCAAATTCAATTATCCATTTTTTTTGGAATTTACCAACTGATGATTCTAACTGAAAACCTCAGCTGGATATGAAATAATAATTAAAAAAAACATTAAGACAACCACACAATTTATCAATATCTCTATAATGAACTTCAAAATGATTCACAATTTGACTGGATAGAACAATATACGTTAAAATGTCATTTTTCTCCTATAGTGATATTTGTACTGTTATAATTTCAGTTCTACATAAATATACATCATGGTATTATACAAATACTCCACAGACATTAAAAAAATTAAAACACTTCAAAGAAAATGTAAGTAAATCTTATTTAATCAAATATTAAGCAAATGCTTAACTATTTTGTTCCATGAAAACGCTTTTATTACTTTGGAATTTTTTCTTGCTATTTTTATTTAGAAAAATGTTTTGCAGTAAATTTTATCAACACTCTTCCAAACAAGCTTTCTGTGACAGAAATCTTGATAGCAAAATTCATGGTTTTTATTCTTTTTTTTAGAACCACTGAGATTATTTTTTAAAAATACTAGTAGAATTCATGGCTATAGCAATGGTGAACTGCATAAACTATATGTAGGTGTAGTAGAATGATCATTCCACTTTCATTCCAGACTGATCACACAGAACATCCAGTGCACTGATGCTACAACTCTTATAATTTTCATAATGCTGCAATAGCAGTGGTTTACTTAACTTTAAAATAAACAATATTTTTCATAATTAATCTGGCTTCCTTCCATAAATATTAATATGTTTTCCTATAGTACTTCTCTTCCATAAAAATATCTAATAAATGTTTTCTGTGCATTATTAATACCTTTTTCTAACCATTCATAAAACTCTGATCCTTTGTTACAATGCAAGAGGTTCCTATTTCTGTAGAGGATCAAAGGACATCCAGGATTACATATAAAACCAGTGCACACAGAAATCAGGTTCCCTAATTTCTTGTCACTTTAATGAGTTCTTCAGATAACACAGTAATTATTAATAAATTCAGTGGTTTCACAAATACTCTATTAATTCTGGTTCTATTTCAGTTAAAAACTGCCATGATTTAAATAAAAAACCAATCAAATATTCTACTTGTAGGCAGCATTAGTGTTAGTTTAGAGACCTTTTGTTGTGTGTGTGTTTTTTTTTTTTTTTACAAAGTAGAATTCTAAAAGAAGAAGTCAAAGAAAGCACTGTGGCAGAGTCACAAGGGAGAACTGCGTGAAAAATAAGGTTTCTCACTCCTCTTGTGGACTGTAATTTTAAAAGTCTTCGTATAGTGTCATCCTTCTGTCAGTGCTGCAGGAAGAAGAACATCACCAGAAATTACTGTCAGCCTTTTTTGTTAGTTACAAGGCCACTCATACAGTGCAGTCTTCCTCTCTGCTGGGTTGAAACGTTGCCATAAATGAAAGGCTGTGCTGTGACTGCTTGGCGTGCAAGGCACAACAAGGAACAGGGGGGACGGTTTTGTATCAGAAAATTGTAGTTTCATACTTGGTATTAATGCCTCTTTTTGCTTCTTGTCCAGGTTCAACAATCCATGGTAGGTTCGCAAGAGTCTTTTGTTCAGACGGATCTATCTGCTTTAAGACAAAGACAAACATACAGATGGGTTACCATCTCTGGCCATGGCATTTCTAGAATTTTCTCTAACAGAACACAGAACAAATCCTGTATTGACTAGACCCTGAAGCAGCTAGTTTGGTGGTCAACACTCCTGTGTGCCCAGGGTTACCCTCTTTTTCCTCTTTAGGTCAGAGCTGTGTCTGCTCTGGTAAGACCTCAGCTGGAGCACTGCATCCAGCTCTGTAGCCTTTTATACAGGAAGGATGTGGTCCTGATGGAGTGCGTCCACAGGAGGGACATGAAAATGATCATGGCACTGGAACACCATTCCTACTAAGATGGGCTGAGGGAGCTGGGGTTGTTCAGCCTGAAGGAAAGAAAGCTCCAGGGAGACCTAAAAATGACCTTTCAGTACCTGAAGGGGGACAACAGGAAGGCAGGAGATGGGCTGTTTGCAAGGGCCCGTAATGACAGGATGAGGGGCAGTGGTTTTAAATTGGAGAAGAGTAGATTTAGATTGAATGTTAGGAAAAAGTTCTTTACCATGAGGGCAGTGATAAAATGGAACAGGTTGCCCAGGGAGGTAGTTGACGCCTCATCCCTGGAGATATTCAAGGTGAGGCTTGATGAGGCTCTGAGCAACCTGATCTAGCTGATGATGTTCCTGCTTACTGCATAAGAGTTGGACTAGATGTCCTTTAGAGGTCTATTCCAACCCAAATGACTCCATGATTCTACCCCCAGGCTACATGGCATCATAGGTCATTAAAGCCACACTTGATTTTGAGAAATCCTTTTGCTACCGAGACAAGTGATGGCATCAAGAAATGTTCTTTGTTAAAAATTTATGGAGGAGGATTCTATGGCAATGGATGACAAAGTATACAGTCATGCATTTTTCCTTCTTCCTCTCATCCAGTAATTAAATACAACAGAGTACAGTTCTCACTTTATAGTCAGTGAATTTAATACAGTGTGCATTTTCCCTTTTCCTTCCCAAATCACCTTGTGTCTCTTCTCACTTGATTTAAAATAGTTTTCATATTTTTTTTTTTTAAAGCTCCACCATAAAAGAATACTTCTCTGTCATCTATGCTCTTCAGAAGGGTGTCTTAAAAAAACGATAAATATGTAGGCTCCTATGAGCCTGGATTTGTAGGAGTTTGGGATTCCAGAGAAAATATTGAAAATGTATATTGTATCCCAGTTTTGGAACAGGAGGGTAAAAAAATAAGTTGCTTGGTCTGATAAGATTATTGTAAATTGGTTTGGATTTGTGAGCTGATTAGTATATATATACAGCAATCATGTACCAAACAAGTTTGTGTGGATTATTTTTCTCAATAGATGGGAATATTTTATGGAACCATAAACTTATAGAGGCACGCATCAGCTGTGATCCTCAGCACATAAAAAAAGCAAAATACACTAGAATTAGACTGAATCAATTAGAGCTCTGCAATTCCTCTAATGGCAATATGCACAGCACAAACCAAGCAACATCTTAAACAGCGGGGATTTTAAGGGAGCAGTCGCTCGAAGGGGCTGCCTGTGTTGCAGTGACACAACTTCCCCAGAGGTGGCACAGATGAAATACAGAGCATTTCTGACTCAGCAGGTACCTTTACTTGTACAGCTTCTCTCAATAGATGTATATCTCTTAATAGATGAATTTTGCTTTTTGTGCATGCAACGCTACCTTCTACTTACCACTGACTTCCGAATACTAACACGTGGTTTGGGAATAGGCTTGGAGGGTTTATTTTCAAAGCTTTCTGGAAGGGTTGAAGAATGGCCCCCTTTTCGTGCTTGTAGTGCAAGCTGATAGGCCACCTCAAATGCTTGTCCTAGCGTAAGAATGATTTCATAAGCTAAATTCTGGAACAAAACACAAACAGCTAAAGTTGGAGTGAGGCTGAATTATTGTCATATACATGAAGCGGTGCTGTCAACAGAAATGATTTGTAAAGTAAATAATTAAAATCACACCGGTAATAACTTCCTTAGTCTCTGTAATATTTACATCTGTCATTTGATTTCTCATTGATTAAAGCCAATCTAAATGTAAATTATTGAACATTTAGAGGCAATTACTTCTAAATCCCTAGAAAATGTTGTCTCACCAACCATGAAAACAGGAGCGGGTGAGTGCGTCTTCTCTTTTTAGAACAAGTACATCAACCTCCCCAGTCTTCCCAGCTCACCCTGTATCCGCTGCTCTCAAGATCCCACCCATCTCTTACTCCTGCACCTATGGGATATACAGCCCTGCTCTGCTTCAGGCCTCCTTTGCTGACCCATTATCCTCCAGAGCTGGTAGCCTGATTTTCTCCTATCCCAGGTACGCACCTTGAGATCCTCCTTGCTCTCACCGAGCAGTATGGGAAGAGGATGAAGCATTGGTGTGATGCTACCAAGAGGACAAAAATGTCAGAAGTGCACACTCTGCTTCCCACACAGGCAACCCACTTATGCATGCATCAAGTGAGTGCTCTGCTTCAAGTATTTTTTTTTTTTTTTTTCAAGCACCAGGGAAATTTTCTCATGGCTTTGTTTTCTAGATGTAAAAATGTTTGAGCTTAAAGCAGGATGTCAGAATACTCCCGTAAGCAGGGTGTAGGGGTTGGTGTGCAGGATCAAAGTAGCCAGGCTCTTCAGACCAAGACCAGTTTGGGGGTATGGGTAGAATATTTCAAGTTATTGTTGCATAGATGGAAGAAAGCCTGTTGAAAGGTTTATAAAGCATGAATGAAGAACCAGGGGGTCTGTGTAAAAATATTTTCAGTATAGTTTTGCATCAACTAAAAAGCAGCTGTGAATTTCAGATTTGACCTTGATCTAAACTGAAAGTAAAATTTTATGGTAAAGATTTTTCAGGTTTGTGGGTTTGTTTTATAGGCTTCCACTAGAGCCTATTTCTAGGCTCCTACCTTTCCAAGAATGTTTCAACCCCCTGCAGAGCAAATGCAAGCAAGCCTGCAGGCTTGCCTCCTTATGTTCTACAGTCTTAGAATAATTCATAAACCTCTGATGTAGTTCAGAAGTTATTCCCTCTTTCCTCAACCTCTGAAGCCCATAATGGGAAGCATTCCTGCATTGCTCTAAAACTAGGTGCTTCATTAAAATTCCCACATGTTTCTGACATAATTTTAAATGAGATATCTCGAGTCTGATTGTTGAGTTTGCAATAACAAGTCAGAAAGCAATGCAAGACACTTGGAAGTACACTTTCTGCCCTTCAATTGTTAACAGTTACTAGGATAAGATTTGTATTTCATGCCCTGCACTGTGATTTCACTGTAGTCATGCAGAAATTCCATCCCTTTGTTATCACACACACATACTGAGATAGCATAGGCTAATTTCAGCATATTTAGCTCATTATAAGAGCTTCTTATAAAGGCGCCAGCTCTGGTCTTTGTTAGGTCAGACAGAAAACAATTAATCTCCTCCACTGGGATATGCTCTCAGTTGTTAATGACTGCAGTCACAACAGCAAGCTAGCCAAAGTTTCATAGCTTCCCAAATAAAAATATCTGCCTGATTTGATAGCAGTAGTCTCCAAATTGTCTCCCCTTTGATGTATGGAAACTGGCCAGGACTGAGAAACACTGAACATGCATTTTGCCAGTGGAGTAATAAATGAAAGATTAAAAATACTATTATAAAGTGCTCTGCCTTTTAGCAGAATGCTGGCTACAGAATTAAGGCCAACAGAGTGTAATTGTTAAAAATTTACAGAATAATATTATTTGAAATGGAGTATGTCTATTAGTAGGACAAGAATATTATTTTGAATACATTTTAATTAGCTGTCGTGACAGTAAGGGAATGTACTATATCATCACTCATTGTCTGGAGTGGATATAATTATCACCAAGGATTACAATCATCCACATCAAGCACATGTAACAGTAGAAATGAGGGGAAAAGGTTTAAGCTGGAAGAGGGTAGATTTAAATTAGATAAAAAAGAATAAATTTTTGACTGTGAAGGGGGTGAGACACTAGAACAGGTTGCCCAAGGAAGCTGTTGCTGTTCCCCCTCTGATAGTATTCAAGGTCAGGTTGGATGGGGCTTTGAGCACCCTGGTCTAGTGGGAGGTGTTCCTGCCCATGGCAGGGGGTTGGATGATCTTTAAGATCCCTCCGAAACACAACCTTTCTATTACTCTATGAGCAGGACACGGTGTAGTAATGGCTCAGAGATAAAGCAAACTGCAATACTAGTGGGACTGAAAAAGTGTGCCATGCAGTGTGGCATACAAAGAAGAAAAAAAAAAATAATTGATAGACAGGCCTGAAAAGCTCTGAGATAGAAGTAGAGACAAGCAGAGAGTTTGCCATGTTGAGCCATAAATCTTGTCTGGGTTCTGTGTCTTGTCAGAAACAACTATGATTTCTTTTCTTTTGTAGTCTGTAAAATGAAAAGAAAACAGGCCTGACTGAAGCCTGAAAGCCCCTCGAAACGCATGACTGATTCTGTGGTTAATAAATATTTGAAATATAGCAAAAATCCCCAAAATATTCAGTGTTCTGCTCAATATGCAAAATGTAAATTGAACCATAGCTTGTACATCCATTTCATACATTGCATACTAAAGTAGAGCCTGGATGAAGAGAAACCTGCAAATGGAGCCAAGGAGCACTTTAAAATTGTACCTTGTGAAATTTAAAGCTACCTAAAAAACCAGAAGTAAATAAGTTTGGGCTGAGGAATTTCTCACCTGTGGTCATGGGAGAGTATTATGAAGATTAGAGTTGGTACAGATGCACACAAGGGCTTTACTGGGGAGGTAAGAGCAGGATTCCCTTGGGGATGGGAAGAAAACGAAAAACCAAAATCTATTGTGTAACTCCTTCTGATGGATTGAGGAGACTATGTTTTACATGTGGCACAAAAGAAGGCAACAAGTCTTCCTCTCTGAAAGATGCTTAGCACAAAAGTTGTAAACTCCCTAGTCACTATAGAAGACATTGACTTTTACAGCACTTCATCAAGCTCCTTGGAAAGGAGGAAAATCTTTTAGGGCATGGTGCTACAATCCTGTTCATTGCTTGGCACAGCAGAGAAGGAAAGAGAGTAAGCTGACACCTTTAAGCAATAATTTCTGGGAGGTGAGAAGCTGAGGTCAATTGCCCTGTTTGCCACATAATGGTACAATTCAATGCCCCAGTGCAAGTCTGAGTCAGGATTCTTTGGCCACTTCAATTCAGTCAATCTATTACAATGGCCAATTGTTCTGCTACATTTTATCTGTCTTTTTTTACTGACTAAGTTGAAGTAGGCACTGCTTCTTCATTGCATTTTCATCCTTCTACAAAGCTATGTCAAGGCTTGAGGAATATTTTAAGAAAGAGAGTAAGACTTCCATCTTTTGAGCTATAGAAACTTAAATGTCACTTGCATAGGAATTTTTGGAAAAAACTAACACTTTGCCTTTTTGGGAAAGCACTTTTGATACAATGAGGATTTCATGGGTTTTTGGGTTTTTGCTTTTAAGTGATGATTTTTTTCCCCCGTCTTAAAGATCAGTGTCAAATCTGGTCTTTACTGAAGACTGAATTATAGAATAACCTTCCTTTGGAGTCTTGTAGATGATTAGTGGGAGATACCCATCACATCAGATGAGCAGGAATGTCAATAAGTACACCTTGTGTTCAAGGTACCAAACTTAAAATCACAGTTGGCAAAATTAAGCAGAACAGAGTGTACGGAATCCTTACTTTTAAAATCTGAAAAAATCTTAGCCCAAGTCAAAATAATCATACCCTGGGATGAAATCAGTTGTGTGCTGCATTCATTTTTAGGGCTACTTGGCTTCAAGGCCAAATGTAGAGGGTTTCTACTATAAAAGCCTGACAAGAAGACCACAAATGTTTTTCTTTTGGGTGAATCTGGAAAGGATGTGCATTTGTCTGAACTCTCCAATGTGTCAGCCTTTGTGGACTCAAGGACAAAAAAGCTCAGCTCACTGAAGATGGTTTGATGAGACCAGCATGGCTGGTATTTGCTTGTAACAGCTGAAAGCATCAGGCTTTCATGATCAGGCACTTTTATGATCAGGCAACTTAAATCCTTGATACTTTCTTATTCTGGATTTAAAGGAACTGCAGATGGCAGACCCTTCTGAATCCATATATGTCTTCTAATGTGTCACAATAAGATACCTTATAGGCAATGGGAGGGTGGAAACAGGCTTTCAAAGTGGGCCTTTCAGGCTATGGCAAAAGCCATCAATGTCAATTAGAGAGGAAACATTAATTTGCTCAGGAGGTGAAAGCTCCTTTATACCTAAATCTGCTCCACATCAAGAAGTCTGCCAGGAGAAAGTGAAAGGGTTTGACACGTTCCACCTAGTGTACTCAAGAGAGAGGGAACTGCTTGGGCACGTTTCTCACGGCACTGCAAAGTAAAGAAGTTTTCTACTCTGGAGACATGGGGATGCCACACTGGTTGCAGCTAGATAATCATAGGAACAGCAAAAATTTTATAAATAAGTCCCCTAATCCCCCAGGAGAAGGCAAGGAGCAGAACTTTGATATCTGGATGCATGCTTTTTCTTCTCTAAGCATGTATACTAGCAGTTTCCAATTCTTATCCAGCTTAAGTCTGTGCAATGAAGGACAAGAGAATAGAGAATAGAAGAAAAAAGTCTTTGTGTTACGCAGACCACCAGTCTAATCCTTGGCATGAGCAAAAGCAGAAATTATTCCAATTTATGCCGCTTGCCTTCTATTCATAAGAGCACTGAGTAATGAAGGAATATCTGATAGGAATTACTTTGGACATCTCCCATATAAGAACCAGTGTTTGGTATAGGAACTGTTATGAAGGTTTGTTTCTCCCGAGGGAATCGTCTACTGGTGGTAGTTTTAGGGCTGCTCTATAAGTGAATGAGAGTGAAGTGGATTTCAAATACTGAACAATAAATCCTCTTCTTTCCCCAAACCTTGTCCCCCTCAATATTCTTTAATCAAGTCTGAAGTTTTTGTGTTTTTGATTATAGAATTTTAACTCTGAGTAACTGAGTTACACATATAGAGTCGGTCCTAAATAGTGCCTATCAGTAATGCTGGTAGTTGACCTGTCACTAAATTAAAATGCTTTCCTAGCTGGAAAAAAAATTGTTCTTGCCCCCAATTCCTGATCAACTGAAGGACCCAAGAGAGTGAAATTTTTTTCATACTATTGCATGTATTGTATTAGCATAATATACGATGGTTTAGTATGCATCTTTTTTACAACTTATTGTGAATTGCTATCATCTCATACCTTATTTTTCTTAATATGATTTGACTTCTGTACATTAACAAATGGGTAGGATTGATTCTATTAGCAAACTGGATGATCAGGCTTTGTAACTGTTAGACTTTAAATAGAAAATTTAATTTCCTGTATGCTTCTGTTCCGATTATCTAGCTATTATTTTTATGGAGCTTGTACTTGTTTCAAAAATGCTAGATCCTGAGCAAAAAAAAATACAAAAAGAGAATATTTAAGTAGGTAACATACCACTGAGTATTATGTTGTGGGAGAAAACTAAGTTAAACAGTTAGACATTAAAGGTTTTCTGTATTGCTTAAAATAGCAATTTTAAGTGCTTCGGGTATTCAGTGCTCCTCCTAAGGTATGGCAAGTGAGCAAAATGTTATTTTTCCTACATCACTTAAGGAAAGTGATCTTTAAGCAAGAAGAAAATTAATTTCATCTGCTATACCAGTCTATGCACTTGATTATTAAACCTATAAATGAAACTGCAGTACTTTGGAACCATTAGGAACTATTTAAATGAATCAGGAGAAATTATAACCTCCCACAATCAGTCTAATTTCAGTTGATTCACTTATCACTAAAATCTATGTAATTTAACATCTTGACCATGCTCTATCTATTTTTAACACAACTTTGAGCGTTTTTTTCTACTCCCTGTGGACACTAAACTGTCAGCAGAGAACTTGAACAACAAAAACACTGCTCCAAAATGCTGAAATTGCTTCTAACCTACCTTCCTGTACACCTGGTTATTTAAACTCTCCTATATGCTATCACTCTGCAATGTTGACTGTTTTCTCATTCACAAATAAAATTTCCCAGTTCAGACGTCTCTATCTTAAAAACTTACACTAATGTAAGCATGTTTCACAAATTCATAAACATTACACTATATTAAAACACTTTTTCTTAAATTATTTATAATTTTTAATAGCATCTTACATTTGTCTTGTGCTTAACCCAAGGGGTAAGTACTCCTAAAAGTTTTGGACAGTAAGCTCTCTTAGCCTTAATAATTAGACCTATGTGTTTCACCAACTGGAGCTGAAACTGGCATGACCGATTAATTGATATATGTTCCTGATTTCTTGAAACACTAGTAGTCTTTGTCACCATCTGAGAACCATAAATGTAGAACAATGTAATAATTTTCCACCAAAATTGCGGGAGCTGTAAGGACTTTGCTGAAATGAGATATTTGAGATTTTTAGGCAGGAAGATGGGAACAAGGAGGGAAGAATTAAAGCATTAATGTTCTCCTTTCAATAAGAAAGGCAATCTTTTTGAAAAGGTATTTTGCTGCTAAAATAAAACTTCCCCAATATCTGCATTATTTGCTAAGCTAAAACTCCCACTGACAGAGAGCAGAGGAGAACAGGACAATATAATAATAATAATAATAATAACAACAACAACAATAATAATAATTATAATCCATTAACAGTTATAAGGGCAACCTCTAAACAGGAACACAGAAAGTATAATAATCTGCACAGATTTCTGTTATCACAAGTGTTTCCAATCTTTCTGATTCAGTGTGGTAGTCAAATATTTCTAGGACCTCTTGAGAGATGTTATTAGCTACCTGGGTGGTCTCTCTCAGATCTGTGTTTTTCTTCTATGGCTAAATTAAATACAAAACTTTACATGCATTCTCTCCACATTTGCAGAGGAAGCTTTAGTTCTCCAGTTTATTCAACATAATGACAAAAAGTCTAAACAATATTTACAGAGATGTTTGTGCTATTGGAACTGATTCAGCTTAACACTGAAACACCAGAAGTTGTGGAACACCTGGGCAAGAAATTCTGAAGAAATCACTTATGGTGGTTAATATCTGACATCATTCCACATCTGCTTTATGAAGATGGGATGTGTCCAGGGTCAGAGGCCCCCAAAACAAGGTGTCCAACTCTCTCACCATTTGTTGGCTGGCATGGGACCAACCCGTAATGGTAAAAGCCAAAGGGCTGGACCTCACCAATCCCATCCTTCCTGAACTGCAAAGGCAGTACAAAGCAGTCAGAAGTGCAGGATGCCCCACCAATTTAGCTTAAGCTTTTCCTGAGCCTACTGCTTAGCTGACTTGAGCCCTGTATATAATGCACATTGACCCCATGCTGAGATTTCAGAATGGCCAATCCTGCTTGTTACAAAAGTCTTGGAAGGCTATAGCTTAGGGTAGAAGAATTATGTCAGGACATATAGAAAAAGCTACTTGCTTAAGCTTATGATCAACACCTGAGATTACAGAGGAGAATTATTTCAGATGGGAAATGAGATAATATGAAAGAAAATAATTGATCTTCTCTGGAAATGTTCTTTTAGTGTCCCATAGTAGATGAATTCTTTTCATGTGGTAAACGAATGATACCTTCTGTCAAACACAAGATATCCTGAAAATGTTTTAATAGAATTAAAGAACTATTACTATTACAATGAACCATTAAACGAAGCATCTTGTATAAACTGACCACATCAAATGCAGTGAATACATGACAGTAGTGGTGATTGGTCTTCAAGTCTTTAGTGATGTACGCAAATGTAGAAAGGTCTTCAGGGTCTTGTGCAGCACAGGAAATGTTACGGATTTCATGTTCAGCAATAATATTCTGTTTAAAAAGAAATATTTTCAATCAGTTTAGGAATTAAATGTAAAAAAGCCATAAAGGCATGTTGTTTAGCTTTGCATTTATGTTCATCGGATGTGTTGAAGTGTTTCAGAAGTTTCTTAATGAGAAGCGATTTAATACACCCCACATGTGATTTTACACAAGTAATTGGAATTTTAGCCCTCTTCAACAATATATAAAATTGCCAATAATCTGGTAGGAAAGAATTGTATTCTAGATTCTTCCCTATGAGTCTGCTTGGATTTGTACAGTTGATTCAGTATCCTATAACACAGAGACTTCTTTCTGGGCATAGAGCTATAAATACAGTTCCAATGCACTATACAAGCATCTTACAATGCTTCTGGTTTTCTGCATCATGACCATTACATGACATTGTTTCAGCCTGCTGATAGACAAGATCTGCTGAAACCCAGCATGCTCGGTATCTTTTTTTCCAGATAGTATTTGACAAATTTCAGGTACACTTTTTTAAGAGAAAAAAACAAACAGCAAAGATCACTTATAATTTAAACCCTGAGTTCTTGAGAGGCTTCTGCTTAGCAAAAACAAAACAAAGGAGGATCTAGCAACTTTTCTCCACTTACTGACAACAGCATCCTGTAAGAGAGATGTAGAAAAATTAAACCATTCATGCACCGAGCAACACTACTTGCAACAGCCAATGTAAGCTATAGCACACTACTGAGATAGAGGTGGGGCATGTCTGTCCAATGAAATAAAAAAAAGCTGTCTTAAAGCTCTGATAAAAATTATGAATATTCATTATATAAATTGCTGATATGTAATTATTATGTTCAGGCCAAAGGAACCATGAAGCCAGAGAAGAAGATACTGCAGAGTGGCTTATGATTAGGCCTTGCTTCAGCAACACACACTTTTCAAATGGTTTATTTAAACAGAAGAATGATTCATTTAATATCAATTTACTCAGTGATTAGTTTATACCCTATTCTGACCAGTGGCCCTGTTGGCTGTAGCTCTGCTTTTTTTCCACAAAACCCCAAAGCAAACAAGCCTGCTAGGACTGTAGTGTCCCAGGCCCTTTTGCTGTCCCAGGCCACCGTTTGCTGCCACCTTGGTGGCATCCGTCCAAGTTAAAATGATCCCCAAGCACCCCTGGTTTTCCCCCACCATGTCTTTTCCTTCCCACCTCCTCTCCTCCCCCTCTTTTCTATTTTTTTTTTTTCCCTTCCTTTTTTTTTTTTTAATGAGTAATAGGAGATACATGCAACGAAGTCACTTAAGATGTTTTGCCATATCCTCTTTCATTAGCTAAGTGGCAACTTTCCCCCTTGTATGTAGGTGTCAAATTTTCAAAAAGACATATTAATGTATCTCATTGAAGAAATCATGGTTTAAGAAAAATTCTTAATAAAAAGCATTCCAAATTTCAATTATGGAAAAAACAGGGCAAGAAAACTGTTACTGAAGAAATGAAATAATCCCCTTAATCTTAAATTGTTGCAACATGCTTGATTATTTCTCTTTAATGTTTTAAACATAAAAATGACAAAACCAGTACTTATGTTTCAATATATGCCAATTTATAATGACATATATAATCCCTGTCTTATAATCATTGTCTTTTCATGTTACTTTAAGCATTTTATTTTCTTTGTTCTCAAATTGATAACTTTTACTCTTGAGAATGTGTTTGATAAGAATTACAATTATACCATAACCAAGAATTAAGATATCCACAGATGTAGCTGTAATATGCCATTGCTGTTGCATTGGCAACATGGTAGTTTAAAAAGTAGAAAGAATTAGAGCTTGGAAGGGCTTAAAATCATGTGAAATATTTCTGCCAAATCATGAGCCACAAAGTAATCACCTGAAGTTATGCTGTGCAGATGGAAAGAACCCTGCTATACTGAAACTTTTCTTGGATGACCTGGGGTTGACATGGGGCTTTGCACTTGAGTCAAAACTCACAGAGCTTATTCTTATGTTTTAACTTTAAACCACCTGAAGTTTGGAAACATCCATATCAAGCGAGTTCTCAATAAAAGGAGGTATACATAAACTAAATCTTCTAGATGAAAATTACTAGCGAAATTGAGCTTTCCTTTAGCTTTTATAGGATACCCTCTGCGATCTCCTTCCCAAACTAAAAATGGTTTTAGTGCATGTGTTCTCTGCTTCCTAGGGTCACTACTCCAGTACACTCATTGCTTTATTCTGTAGCTCTTACAAGGCTATGAGCCAGCTCACTGTCCTGGGTATGCTCCTCAGGCACTGAGCAACACGATACAGTCGCTGGTCTAAAAATTGTCACTTGGTTTGGCAAGAGAAACCAAGGCGCTCTCAGAAAGCAGGGAAGCTGAAAGTTGGTTCTGGTTCTGCCAAGGAAATACCTTGGTTTTTGCTAAGCAGCCTTCCTTTCGCTTGTCTACCTCCTGCCAGCTAACCTCCCTCCTGGCAGAAATCACCCAGCAGTTAGGGTTAGCTGCCACCCATGAAAAAAAAATACCACAAGTCTGCTTTTTCCTAAGCAGCAATTTCTCTCTGGCCTCACTTGCAAAGAAATGGTGCCGTGTCAAAGTGGTGTCATGCCAAGCTTCAAGGAGCCACTGAAATAGCTGTCGTGGAATGAGGTCAGGGCCCCTTTGTCACCTGAAGCTTTGCCTGCTACAACTCAGAATACAAATTCTAAGCTTGGTGGCATAAAGGAAAAGAATGAACAGCCATGAGAGCTGAGTTTTCAAGCACATAACTGCTAGTTATTTTTGTAATTTAAAAAGTATGCATTTACTGCTAGAGTGGTGCCCAGCGCTGTCAACTAGAAGCTCATATGGAAGCGGTACGAGTCTGAAGAGGATCTCACCTTAGTGCTAATCTGTTTTGGGTCTTGAAGGAATTGGGTAGAGCACACTGTGGACAAGGATGATAACAACGCTCCTGGGAGAGTTGCAGGCTATTACCTGGTTTTTACAGAAGGGAAAGGCAGTGCAGATTTTGAACTGGAGAGAAAGCAATCTACTGCTTGAGAAAAAACACAGGACTGTGCCATTATTTACCTCCATCAAATACATCTATTGCACTACTGTAAGATCTAAGTGGGACTGGTCTAGAGCCAATGCAGTTTGCCAAGCTTCTTCCAAGTTGCCTTCTTACGTAGGAGCATATGCACCACACGTAGAGATACTGGAAGCTCCTTTTGTTCTCCTGATCTTTTTGGTAAACCTAAGGACATTGCAGTAACAGCCTTTACACTACAGAAGAGATTTAAGAGCTGAAAACAGCCCTTACCCAAGTTAAAGCTAACAGCATTACAATGTCCTGGTTAATGAATGCCCTGTATGTCAGAGAACATGAAGGAAATGAGGGCTGCAGAATCAGTTTTGAATCAATGGAAGAAAAAGGAGCTGACAGAAAACCCTGGCCTCTCTTCTCTGGCAATTATTCCAGACTTGGCATAACAGTAATTTCACCACTGTTTTTCTTTCATGCCATCTTCTAAGCCTGGATACGGCTTCCAAATTCCAGCAGAAGTTCACAGATCTGCTTTTTTTTCCTTCACTTAAAACCCAGTTCTCGTTAAACACCTTTAAAACTGACTGATTTGGCAAGATTGATGGATACTGGGATAGATGTATTTTGTGGTCTGAATGTTCAGCAACACAAAGCAGTTTTATACATTATTAACCTGGTCAGGTAGCTGGGTTGTCAGATTTATTTATATTGCTTAGTGATTTTTAGGCACATAACAGAAAATATAATTTCTATCAATATGCAAACATTGGTGTGGACTGGATATTCTTGTCATTTTAGACATTCAAAGAAGAGAAATTTATGTTTTACTTTACTCCTGCTTACAGAGCTTGTACATTTTACTTTAGCTAAGCAATAACCCATCGCTTTATCCATCACTCTGACTTCTCTGATCTTTCTTTTTTTTTTTTTCTTTTTTCTTTTTGTTTTAAAGATGCTGGATGCATTTAAAATGTAAGATACAAAGCACAGGGGCATTGCCACACAAGAAGATGAAAAAAATATGGAATAACAACTGTTAAGAAGCTGCTACAGTTCAGGGAGTCAAATGGCTAGTATCAGAAAAACAGCTCTCAGAAAGAGCTGACATGTCTCTCTGACATTTAAGAAGGACATTCAAGGCTCATATTTCTTAGTCTTACAATAGCCAGCTCTGCACAAAGCTTTGCATACTTATTTTCCATTGAGATGGAAAAATGTAAGTTTTTATCTTTTTCGCCCTCAAAAATATATTAATGAACAATATATTAATGAACAAAAATATATATATATATTACGCGCATTCAATTAAATAGGGAAGACTAGGGAAGAATAATGTTTAAGGATTCCTCAGAGGCTTCCTGCCAAATATCTTTTGTGGTAAGCTTGCCTTTTAATGTGGCAGAAGGTCGGACACAATGTTCTCCAAATGAGCCATTAAAACTGCTAGGCTTGTCCTCCAGACTGACTTTCTGGAGAATGACAATAAAATAACATCCATTTTAGAGAGAAGAAACCACAAAGTACAACTCTGTTCTTTCTCTGGTCTGGTGTTCTTACAGCGCCAGCCTCATAGGTGTTCCTATTTGTGAGAAATAAAACCTAATATTGAATGATTGCACATACCTTATTTGTTGCATCAATAAATTTGACTCCCTTGTATGAGACAGACAGGACAATGGTTGGTACTTTCTTCATTTGTTCTGTAGACTTCTGAAACCAAAATGAAGATGTTGTTAGCGTTCTCTCACAGTGCAAGAACAGTGCTTTTTCTCTTCTTCTGACAAAATTTGTGAATTAAACAAAAGGTACTGATCCAAATATCTGACCTTTTCTTGAACTGACTTTTGAAATAGCTGCCTTGTAGTTACAAAACTAAAAAGAGCTTTACAGTTTGTTGTGAGCACAGTAAAAATTCTTTTTCCTAACATAATGCAAACATAATGAAATAACTTGCCAGGCTTAAAAAGAACAATCATACAGTTAGGTGTTCCTCAAAATTTGCCTGTTTAAGGCACCTATCTGATTTGCCCCATTCATGTCTGTCTCCCTTCCATCTTTATTCCCTGCTCATATATAAGAATAAACAGTGTGATACCTTTTCTAGTAATGTTTCTTTGCTGCAATTAGTTGCTAGTTAGAAATATTTCACTCTCTTGCCTTCTTGCAGCTGCATTTGTGACATGAGCTCTCCCTGCAGCCCTTAAGCCTTGCCAGTCACTCTGTCAGTCCAATGCTTTTATCTTGTCACGTCTGACCCTCTGAGCTTCCTCAAATGCAGCTGCCACTGGAAGCTGCTTTACATGTGAATTACCATGGAGGCTTATTCTCCACTTCCTCAGTGCCAGTTCCTCCTACCTACAGTTCACGCCTTTCAATAATGCTGTTTTTTGTCTTTTATGCTAATCCACTTCTTCGTGCCTTCAATGTGATGCACATAGCAATGATATTACCTGCCGAACAGATTGTGCAAATATCTGGGATAGATTTGAGTTCTCTGCAGAAAACCTGTTGATTAGTTTACAGATTAAATTTACTAAAAAAAGAAAGAAACCAACCCTCCCCAAAATGGTCTAAAAGTTGGTAGCTAATTTGAATTCTTCTTTAGTGAAGGACAATGACCGTCAGGAGTATTCTATACAAAACTAATATAGATGAATGATGCAGATAACGTTCAGGGAACGCTCACTCCTGGTAGTATCTGCAAACAGTCATAGAGATCAAGCAAACATTTTCTTGAGAGGAAAGAGTAAGTGCAGCTACGGTTAAAGATGAAAAAATACCAGCACATGGAATGGGTGTGCAAACACATTGAAAGGTCTAGATTTGGCACTTAGAAAGATGATTAGAGCATCTGAACAAGCATAAGAGTGTTTGGTTTGTATTCTTCAATAAAAATCAAGTAGCTTGAAAATGCAGACTGTATTTGAAAAAAAAAAACCTGTCTGAAAAATAGGTGATGCTATCACTAAAGCAAACAAAAGCTGAATAGAAAAAAAGCCTACAATCAAGTCCTTATCGGACCTTCTTCATTCCAGAATCAAAAGAGATTCCATTTTTGCCAGCAAGAAATTAAAAGCTACAGATCCACCTATATTCTGCAATTACTGTCCCACACCATGAAGGCTGAAACCTCTAATTAAAGTCTTAAAGAGAGACCCACCCATCCCTATAATGGAGAGGACTGTTGCATCTCTCAGTATCAAATGCAAGAGACTCAAGATGACAATCAAGTGTCAGTTTATCCTGGAGAAAGCATCTTTCACCCAGAAGGTCAAGCACTTTTAAAAAATGAAAGCTTAAAACATCCTGAAGAATCTGAAAACATTTGAAGGAGGACACTAAGCTGATTTGCCTGTCTCTGAACTGAGTAGAGAAAGAAGCAGCATCCCTGCCTAAAGCAGAGCGAGTACATACCTGTGTGTATGTGTATACATGTCTCCGTAACAGGTGTCAAATCAGTCTTTTCATAAAATTCAATTTCAATGCACAGAAAGGACAACAGTCACCATACGGAAGCAGCACTACACACACCTATCAGAATAACAAGCAATACACCCCCCACACACTCATATCCAGACAAAATGTTCGCAAATATGACAACATCACTTTAGTCATCTGGCAACCCAGAAATCATCCAACTTTTGTCCTTTCTTTCTATCCCGACAGCTACACGCAGGAGCTCTTTGTCTCCCCTTTTGATTATTGTAATTATCTCCTTCATCACCTCCTCAGCAGCAAAATTCCTCTTCTCCAACATGCTATACAAACACAGCTACTAAGTTAATTTATTTCAGCCTTCTAGTCTAATTTGCACTATCTTTTATTTGCCATAAAGGTGAAGCTTCCTGTTGGCAAGGCTTTGTTGTATTAGCCACCTGAGAGTCTTCTTTGATCTAAACCAGTAGTTTGTAATTTAATCAACTTCCTTATCTGCTCTGCATTCACCTGGGTTCATCTAGAGCAGACCTGATCTTCAGTATTTAATCAAGGCTCTGATCTGCCAGAAGACAGCATCTGAGTGAAATGGCTCATCGAGATACTATTAAATTACATCTGGCAAATGAGGAAGTGAATCAGAGACTGATGGACATTTGTAATTTCTTAAGCCAAACTGTCTCAGCTGGTAAGGAGCAGTGGATGTCCCTTATCACCTTGCAAATCATACAAACCCCAGGATTTATGGAAAGCCATTCTGTAGAGACCAGTGTAGAAACGTGATTTTGTAGGAAACACTCCTACATTCGTATCCCCACTGCAACAAACATTTGGGCAGTGGAATAACATCACTGGTTATTATGACAGTGCTGTAATGAAAAAGATACAGCTCTATTCCCCAGCCCTGCTCAACTCCCACTGACAGAGTAACTGAAGTCCACTATATAATTACTATTTCCACGCAATTTCCAGACTTCCACAGTTCTGAGTTGTCATGGTGAGCTCGCACTACTTGCTTCTTGTTCCTTTCTTTTTAACGGAGGAGTGGCTGCCAGGATGCCTGACATGAGATTTCAGAGATACAATATGAGTATCATTCGCTCAGGCACTGTAACTGCTTTGGCTCTAGATTCTCAGATGTTGATATAAAGTCCCACAGCTTTCACAGTAAGACATTTCACACCTCAGAGCAGGCCAAGTGGGCATCTCTGCCTTTGCCTGTGCTTAGAATCTGAGAAGAAGATGGAATACAGGAGTCAGTATTCCCGTTCCTTGGTCTACTCAGGTTCCAGCCTCTGTATCAGCCCTGTGAGGACACGATGAGAGGACAAAATATTCTCGTCCATCTGGTGCCTCTATGGGAAGCATATGGACCTGAGCCAAAGTTGTAGGAGCCACAGCTGAAGGCTGCCATTGGATGTCATGTGCATGTTGACATATGGTCTAGTGCTCCAAGGCATGTTCATACCATGGTAGCAGGATTAGATTTTCTCTCATGTAGAAGCAATCATAGTGACAGGACTCTGTCTCTGGGCAAGTGCTCACTAGCCTGGAACTGGTCACAGTTCCTATGAACTCCATAGTTTGTGACAGTAACTTTGCCCTTAGTTTTAATACCCTTCTACAGGAGAATCATCTGGATGAACAGCAAGCATTTTCTAGGCTCTTTGCCACTGCCAGTCTCTGATCACTTGCATAAGGACAGATGTGCATGCTCTGTCTCCTACAGCCAAAAGATGTAACGCTGCAGAGCCTGTGTGCCAGAGATCAAGCTTCAGTCCCACTTCTGAAATGCTTCCTACTAAACAGGTAGATGACTGTCTGGAAGCAACCATGTGTAAGAACCACAAGTCAGGTTTGACTGCAGATACAGGAAGATGGAAGAAAGCACTGAAATCTAATGTGACGTTTCTTCAGCTCCATCAGACTCCATAAAAGCGTGCAGCCTCTTTTTCTTCAGAATAATAAATATCAGGAGCAGAAGCCCCTCCTGTATTTTGATGCAGCTGCTGCAATGAAGCTGCTTCATGTCCTCAGGACTCAAGATGGAGATCAGGTCTGTGGAAGAGTGTGGAAGGCACCTCTTCAAAAAATGTCTAGCTATTCCAATGCTTCCTTTTACAATAAAAGTTGGGATTTAAGGTGCTTCTGAGTTTGCATCAAACCCACTGCTGTTATGCAGGACAGTGCCAAAAACCTGTACAGTCTGGGTAGAGCTGCTCCCAATTCCTCCTTTTTAAACTGGTCATAAAGGGAATAAGAACAGTAGTGCCAGAGAGAGAAAAAATGAGAATGCAAGCTTGCTTCTAATCTTGCTTGTGACTTTTCTTTAGTTGCACTGATAAAACCACCATACTGAGAAGCAGACTCTTAGTAAAGTTGCATAGTATAGTACTACAAATTGTCTTGAGTCATGCATTTCCACCAGTATATTGATTTTGAGTTAAAGGCTGTGTAGAACTACTAGACATTTATTTAGAATATAAACTAAACTCCAAACACTTTGAGATATACCCAGCCAGAGTCTCTAACAAATCAAGATAATGAATGATTAAGACACAGAAGCCTTTGTTCTAGGAATAAAGCAGTGTAAACCAGCTGTTTAATTTTAAAAAGACAATACATGAAAACACAAAACTTAAAACCAAAAGAGCCTTTAATCTTTTCAAGACAGCATTGTACTGCAATAGCTTGTTCTGTGCAGAACTGAGAGCACTAATCCACCACTTTTGAATACTCCTGCAGTGCACAAAACATGGCATCTCTGTGCACACACACACATAGACACAAAGCATCTTAGGAAGAAATTCAGGAGCACACACAGGATGGTATCTGAGTAAGGTGCTCACACATTCACTTGATATACTATAGCACACAGTGTAATCCAGCCCACTCTCTAAATGCTTTCATCTCATCTTATTACTCCTGCCAAGATGAAATGGGATACTCTGGTATTTCTGCTTTGCCACACTGACCACTTTCTTGTGTGTGTGTATATATATATATTTATAACGGGATTACTCAGCTTTCAGAGAGTGACCAAAATGAAACCATGTTCATTTTTAGGTTTTACTGCATACGTAATTATACTTTATCTTGCAAATACACAGTAAAAAGACATTATTCAGCTATGCCAAGTCACTAACAATTCCATACATAAATATTGAGTACAGGTTTATGAGCCTGTAAAATCCTAAGATTTCATCTTGGCTTTTTACTTTTACAAATGGATCTGCTAATTCTGTCCTATACTGTTTTTTAATAGCTATCTGAAGACTGTAGCTGGCAATTTTACTATTCAGTCATGTACTGGAATCCACCTCACTAAAAGAATCTGAACATTTTCTCATACTGGTAGCAACTATTGATTCCAAATGACATCAAACCACACATTTCAGAAGACGTATTGGTACCACCTACTATCATACCTATAAGTCTGTTACTTATCTAAGACTTACAAAGCCTCATTAAACAGTTCCTTTTGAGTGAGTCACTCTGACAATGTCATGCATGAGATGAAATTGAAATCAAAAGCATAAGTTCACATTTGACCCATCAGTTTTGAAGCCACTTTTGAAACCATACTCTGTCTAAACTAACTTCCCTCAGTCCAAGTGGCTTAAAAAGGCATCGATGACATAATTTAATACCTCTTGGAATAAGATAGCATTTGTAATCCCTGTGGTACAAGACTGTTTACTTCTCTACAATTAGTGGATGCCTCCAAGCTACATCATCAATATGGACACTGCACTAGGGATGCACCTGCAGCTCGTCTACTTGAGAATGAGAGGCTTTTGCATTTGCAATATCTGTACACACTCATCTGCTGATGAAAGGGCAGCACATCCCACCTGCACCTTCGATTGCTTTCAGCCACTGAGTTCAAGGACAGATGGCATGATGTGGATGTGCATAAGGACTGAAAAATCTATAAACTCTCCCACCAATTATTTTTTTCCTTTTGAGTATTATTCATGGGCCTGTGCCACGGCAGGCTGTCCCAAAGCAGTGGCCACACAAGAAAGACAGAGCTAGTAGAGAACAGAGACTGAAGAATCTAAATTCTCATATACAGTGTTCGATCTTGATGTGATATTTGTCTGTCTAGTTTCCTGAGGAAGCCTATAGAGGTAATTTCTACTTTTGGGGGATTAATGAAATGGAGATTGAAAAGTAGAAAGGGTTTACCAGAAAGAAAGAGACTGCCCTCTATATTGAGGACCTCCTTTTTTAGGTAAGGAAAAATGAGAAGTGTCCCAGGCTCTTCTTGTTTTCAGTGAAATAATCAACTCTGCTTCATCATCTTCTTCTCCAGAGATAAGAGAAGCAGCTTTTGTAACAATTTCAACTTTGACTTTTTTGGTCTTCAGTCAGCAAGATATTTAAAAATATGCTTTGTGAATAGATTTATGTTGCTGGTTCCCCAGAACTTTGACTCGAAATTTAAGAACCTCTTTTCTAACACAAAAACCTTTAAGAGAGACACATTATGTTCAAGAAGGTGGCAGGATTCAAGAACAAATTCTAAGCTCCCTACTGCTGCAGTTAATATCTGATTGGTTCAGACTGTGCAACTGATGTATGCAACATCAGTGATTTAACATTGCTGTAAGGAAAGCATCTACCTTGCTGCTGTGCTCATGCCACTAAGTATAAAACCTTCCCCCTCATACCTGGTCAAAGGATTCAGATGTGTAAATGCCAAATGGAGTCTACTGTAGAGAACAAGTCTCTTCCTAGCTCAAATTAAACTTTATTATTCCTTTCCTTTTTTTTGGTGTAAGCACATTTTATTCTTGCTTCGTGTTTCTCTAGTGATTTGAAGTAAAGGCAGTCATCTGACTGAAAACCCAACTTGCAATATTTCCTATTCCATGCTGAGAAAGATGAAAGCTCTGAAGTTCCTGAAACCATCTCTTAAATATAACTAATAAATCCATTCTGGCCAGGACACCAAGATTTAATCTCCAAGTAGCAAAGGTCAGTTTACAGCAGGTGGGGAATGGAGATAAGGAGGCAGTGCTGCCAACTGCAGAGGGAGTTTGGGAGAGAAAATAGCTGGAAACAAATAGGAAACCATAAAATATAAATCCATCCTTGGAGTGCAAACATGTGAATGGAAAAATAAAGTATAATCCCTCTAATCTGTATAGTTCTTGCCAGGTATCCATAAATTTGCCATTTGGGTGGGAACAAAAAGCATGTATAACCTTGACCCCCATGCTGAGCTCAATCTATTGCATCTGCAAGCTTTTCCCCAAACAAATCCATCATCTGCCCCTCTGGAGCACCACACTGCTGCACAAAGTTGAGAAGCACAGAGGAGCCAAGAAGAGTTATTTAGACAGAGGTTCCTCACTTTTGGCTTGTAGTTCTTTTTAATTCTTTTTTAAACTCTTTTTTTTTTTTTTTTTTTTTTTTTTTTTTTTTTTTTTTTCCCAAGATTTAGAATCTCCATTTTTCAGCTGTAAGAGAAGGAGGCTGCTGTAAACCCCTATGGAGAGAGGCGAGCGATATCTGCATGAAACTTCCCTGGAGGACCAAAGTCATCAATTGCAATAAATGAAAGCACAGGAAGCATCCCCAACTAGCAGGGAGGGATCTGCTGTCAGCAAACATGTCATTTTTGTTGCTTCTCTGTATCTATGAATTATCAAGGAAGATCAAGATACTTGTTTTCACTGATAGGCTTTTTCATCCTGTGCATCAGCTGACAGGAAGTTACTCAGTGAATACCAACACTTTTTTAGAGCAGCATTAGGTAAAACACGGAGAAGCTAAAGCTACATTGATGTAAAAATGAGGTACATAATTTTCATCCACTTTCCTTAAAAATCTTTTTGTGGCTGACTCCAGAAAGATTAAATACTGTCGTGAAGAACCTCAACATGGTAAAAGGCTACACATGAGGTATTACCCCCCAGCACGTTTCAGATTGCAGCACATTACAGATTTGAGACATATAAATGGAAAAAAAAAATCTTACTAACATTGAAAGATGTTGCTTTACCACAGTAGTATAACACTGTAAAAAATCTTACAGATTCTAAAGACACTGCACAAGCAGACAGAATTAATTGCCTGAGAAGCAGTCAAATAATATATCTAGCTTTTCATTTCTTTCTTGTAAGTGAAATATCCCTTTCAGTATATTTAAAGTAAAATACAACCATTAAAAAGTGCACATATTCAATGACAACCCAGTGGTACTTAAATAAGGAATGTATCAGCAAAACTTTAAGATGACTTAGGACAACCTGGACTCCTAACTCTTAGATACCAACTTTTAGAAAACAATCAGAGGAAAAAAGTTTTGGGAAAACACAAATTTATCTTACTGGGAAAATTATGCTAAAATTATGATCTTTTCTCATTAAGTCAATATTTTTTTTTTCTGACTTGAATATGATTAAAAGGACTAAAAGAATAGGTGAAATCCTAATTAAAAACTTTTAATCAAACCTCTTCACAACAAAAACCCCTCAAACCAGAAAATTAATATTTTCACAGCACAATAGATTCAAAAGAGAATGTAAAAAATAAATCTATGTAAATATCATTACTGTATTATATAAATGCCCTGTATGGCACTATAAACTACTAGTGAAACTCCATTATTTTTATAGAAAAATAGTATTTTAACTAAAATTTATTTTCAGTTAATTTTTCAGGTATATAATATTTGCCAAATGTATTACTTAAAAAAAATGTTTAAATGGCTATAAATTATTTAGAGTGACTTTTTTGGATGTTAATCTTCCTAGTTCAGTCAAATAAGTTACTGCAGATGTCAAATGCTGCTAGGTGTCAGATTCTGTCCTAAGATCTGCACAAGCACATGCCTAAAAAATTAAGCTTCTAAGTCTGACAGTTTGAAAACTGTACTGGAAGATATGATTGCAGCCTCCACTAATTCCCTAGAGCATGTGCATATGACTGTAGAACCCACTGTGTCAAGTTCTTGTTTTGGTTTTTTTGGTTTTTTTTTTTTTTTTTTGAGGAGGAGTTTAAGCCCAGGAAAGGAAGAATGATTAGCATGTAATTAGCTGAAAAAACAAATATCTTCAGGCAATCTAGTAGGCAAGAATTACTGCCTGCCCTGAGCTAAAACAGCATGTACAGAAGTCTGTGTGCTGCAGATATGTAAGCAATGGGAAATGGTTGTCTGATTGCATGAATTTTACACATCTTCTAGCTCTTTAATTGATCCAAATGCCACATCCAGTGCTCGGAGACATCTTGCAGAAGACTTACAGTCCACAGGATTAAGGATTTCATTGTGTAAGGATTTTCATCTGTGTGAATTTACAGTGTTGGTAGATGACCAAACAATTATATTCTTCAGTAATTATTCATGCCAGACCATGATATGTTTGTCACCTCTATGAACAGGTGTGTTCTTACTACAAGTGGGGACAAATCATGTAACTGGCCCGGGGCTTGTTATGGGTTTCCAGCAGTGACATGTTCCTTGGAAAGGAACTTGGAAAGACTGAGCCTCACTCTAAGTGTCTATAAACCTGTATCAGGCCAAAGAACCACAGGAAAACACATTCTTACCAGTCTGAAGGAAACCTAACTTTTTTTCCACCATGAAGCTGAATTAGTTCCCTTTTCCTCCTTCAACCAATAACCCTGTAACTCACTCATAATAAATGGGAATACTTGTCTGAGCATCCATAGTATTACGTGACTGTAGGACTAGACCATAAGAAAAAAAAATGGCTTTGGGAACACGTTAATATATTTACTAGTACATACTTTTACATAGTAAATTCAACCTCGATTATCATATGCAAGTTATAAATTCAGTTTATAAAGGCAAAGTGATGAGGGCACATTTAAAGTGAAAAGTATGAAAAGTACTTACTTAAAAGATGCAAGAGAAAACATAAAGTTGCTTTATTTTTTCTTTTACCTACAACATGGAAAATTAAATCTACCTTTTAATTTTGGTGTTACTTGAAATTAAGGTAAAAATTATTATTAACATTAAAATTGTAAAAATTAAGATTCCATCTGTAGAACAGCCTTTCTACTGAATGCCAGTGTAAATGAAAGGGCAATGGAAAACAAAGAGGTAACAGAGTACTGGTAAAAGTAAGTAGAGCTCAGCACAAGTAAATTATTTAATAATACGATCATAGAGAAAAGAATAAATTTAGCAACTTACCCTCATCTTTGCACATGCATCCTGTGTTGACTCTGTTCCTCTTAACTCTTTTACCAGCATAGAGCCTAAATACTAAAATAAAAATCCATTAAACTTAAATTAACTAAAATTACAGAACAGCCAAACATCTGCAGAAATGCACTAAAAATTCCTAAAAAAACCTCATCGTGGTAGCAGTCAACTTAATATACACCCTTAAAGGGTTTCCTTTTCACTCTGCAGATGTCTCATAAACCATTTAAATCAGTGTGTTAATCACCCTATGAAAAAAGGAATGCACAGCAACAAGTGTAATGAATCAGAGTCCTCTGAATCTGTATCTGAAAGTCTTTTAGCTTATCACCTCAGTCATTCAAACAACAAGCAAACACTACATATTCTATCTCAAAAATACCATTTGATTAAAAAATGGAAAATCAGCATTTTTTTTTTAGCTGCCATCTGCCATGCTCATATTGCTATATGTGCAATCACGTGGATGTGAAGGGCAGCAGCGATGTTGACCTCTGGGTACTCACTCTCTAACTAATTTATGTGCAAATAGAAGAAGCTGATGCTGGCAAACAGAGGAAATAAATCTGAACCGAAAACTAGTTTAAACCATTATTTTTTCCTAAAAAAAGGCCCACCCTGAACACTGAAGCCTACACTGAATCTGAAGGGTAGCCAGGGGAGAGGAGCAGTGTGGTGCTGGCTCAGCTGGCCGAAAGCCACCATGCTCTCAGAGGAGCCTGTCCATTGCTGAGGGTTCACAAGGCAGCAAGTAACTCACTGATGTGTCCCCTTTCCTACCTGCCCCTTCCTCACTATGTCACTCGCTGCCATGTGCAGTTTGAGCCCCCCTGCACCCTGATAGCGGGCTCTGCTCCTCTTGATTTGTTCCTCTGGGGTCTCAGTACCTCTCTGCATCATATCTGAAGGACTCTGCTCCTCCAGGGATGGAGCTGGCTGCATCATCCCCACTGTTCCCACCTAGCAGCAAGAGGTCTTGTGACTGCTAAGAGGGCTGAGAGAGAGAGCCACGATCTGCATTCCTCCCACAGACACTATGGGCATTTGCATTTGTGGATGTGCACAGATTGCTTCTGTATTTCTATACAGTGGCGCATGTGAGTCTGGCTTAACCAGGGAAAGGGGACAACAAGCTGCTCTGTCTTCTCCCCCAGCACAGAGGTGCCTCGCTTGGCATTCTCACTGCAGTGCAAAGCTATGGCTTCTCTTAAGTCTTTGGTCCTAAACGTGTGACACAGGGGCCAAAGAGAAGCCAGGGCACTGGTGAGAATGGGGTAGGTGAGCTGCAGGAGGAGAGAAAGGGCTACAGGCAAGTACATCTTCCCAGGAGATGCTGCAGCAGCCCAGCAGGGCTGCCTGACCCATTCTATCACACTTGATCCCCTTGAAAACAGCCTAAGCTGACCAAACCAGATAGTCCTCTGGGTCCTCTGGTAAACAAGGACCTTAAAAAATAAGTTCAGGTACAGCTAGAATACATTGGAAATGAACAGAAAGTGTAGTGGTGCAACTCTCTGGTGTCTTGACCTAAACTGAGATATTTTCTTTAAAGCCTTCACTTCACACTGTGTACAGCAGGAGTCTCTGACCTGCAAGAAAATGCATAAATATTTCAGTGCAGACGGTAGCCAACACGGTAATTAGTGAGAAACACTTTACAGGGCATTATAAATGGAAGGGTGAGCAACACCAACACTACCAGAAAAACACAAGCAGAAAGGAACGAATGAAGGGCATTCCTGGAGGACTGCAGATGTGAAAGATTCATAAACCAAGCAGCTGCAAGTCCAGCTGGGGGCTTGATGGTGACGTGAATAGGGCCTTGGGCATTAATTTGATGGGACAGCTTGCTATTGCCCTTGCAGAAGAACAACAAATTTAAAGCAAGCTCTGAAATAAGAAAATTAAACAGAAGTGTACTGAGTTGAACTTTATCTTTCTTTGGATTCTTCTGCCTGATATATGTGGTACCCTTAGCCTTCTCTGGGAAGGATGCAATTTTTAACTTTTTTTTTTAATAGAGTGTGGCACAACAAATTGATGTTTCCTTGAAAGCTACTAGATGATCAGGCATCAGGAAAAAAAAGGCAGTGCTTTTGAGCTCTTAGCAGAACAAGAAGAAGCAATAGAAGAGCCAGGCAGTAAAAGCCCTCAGATGCAGGCATTCCAAAATGCTTCCCAGGGTGGGCTGTGGAATAGAAAAGCAAATCACAGACGTACTGTCCAATTTAATTGTCATAAAAAATCTGAAATTCTAGGAGGCGATTTTGTTATCCTCTGACTTTCTGTACCTGTGCCTTCTCAAAGACCCAGAGCATGTGGGAGCCACACAGTTGAATTGTTGGATGCCCTTTGAGTGATGTGACATACAATGAATGCTGCCCCTGTTATAACCTCCAAGCCAGCGTTTTTCCCCATAAGGCTGAAATTATTATGTCTCAGGGAGCTGAGACAAGTGCAGTAATGCACAACCCTTAGCAAAGGAATATGTTTCCTTAACCAACAATAACTTGGGTATTTTGATTTGGTGATTCCTTAATCACCAGTAATTTGGATACACCTGGGCATTCCAACTTCATTTAATGATCCACGGGCCTTCCAATCTGCTACAAAGACTATATCTGATTATGAATTTACTGCTGGACCGAGTAATGAGATGAGGCACTCTTGAAAGAAACCTGCTCACTTACTGAAAACTGTGCAAAATATTTAAAGAATTAGAAGTCACTAAGCTTGCTTTTCAATTTGAGGTACAGCACAGGAGGAGAGCAAGATTAAGAGAAGGCAAGCTGGACCTTGACTTGCTGAAGACGGCAGAAGTTCTAGTTACTTTCCAAGGAGAAAGAATGTACCCATGGCAATTTCTACCCCATAAAGGTCTCATGGAAGACACAGATGTGCCCCACTAAGGCTCGTAACACCCCTTCTGCCCATCCTCTGTGGGAGCCAGGCTCTGACTCACATGCACTTAGTCTTTAATTCCTACCTTTCCACACATGCTTTAAATCAGGTCCAGCAGCCTCCAGCTTTGCCTCCAACTGCTCCAGTGTTTGGTGAACAGAGCATTACCCTGAAAAGCACTCAGGCTCCAAGCTCCTTCAAGTAAAGAGGGCCTAAACCCCATAACCTGGACAAGTGGTTAACCCTCAGCTATTATGCTAAAGTAACTACAGCTACTGAGCTCCGTTCCTTTCTAAACTAAGTAACCCTGATTTCATTAAGCAGCCACCTCCACCTAAGAGGACACAGTGGTCTGGGAAGCACCTTCAGCACCATTAAGAGTGCTTTCCTGTAAAGCAGGAAGGGGAAATGTAAAGAATTTAAACAAGTAGACTGAGGAATATCTTCAGATCCCCAGAAGCATCAGCCCCCCTGCTGCTGACGTGGATCTCAAGGCTTCAGAAAAGTGTTTTTCATTTAAAAAAAACAAAGCCTTTGAATATGACTTTGTATAGTACAGGAGACCCTTCTCTCCTTCATGTGCCTTTACAACAGTCAGAAAACACTAATTGTCTTTAGCTGTAGAGGAAAGCTCAGTTTCTCCAGGGATCAGAAGTGGGAATCAGCTACAGATATCAGGAGGTGAAAATAAATACTGCCTGCCCTGAAAGAACAGAATGCTACCAGTACTTCAAGTAGACATCAGTTTGGGAGAGGTCTGAATGTGACTTTTTCTCATAGATGGAAAACACTGATTCAGGACCCTGATCTCCATCCTCCCTAGCTCCCTCCCCCAAAAATAGGTGTGTAAAAAATTCAGCCCACTAAGCCCACAGCATTAAGATAGGTGTGTGGATCCAATATTTACTGTTTTTCTATAAGGACCAGACAGGGATTTGTGGCAGATGAGAAGTAGAGGTGTTTTCTCTCACTATCACACTTCCACAACAATTAGTCACTTATTCAGTGTCATTTCTCTAACACTCACAATGGCTGCATGGACTGCAATATATCACAAAAGTCATAGCAAAAAATACTGTGCATCCTTGTTCCTCATTTATTACAATTTTGACATTTCAGAGGAAGTGGCCTTTCTCATTAAAAGTCAGAGAAAAATATTGCAAATGAAAAAAAAAACAACAATAGTCTATCAAAATCTAAGATTAATATATCTACCCCAAATCAAACCACTTAATTTATCAACACTTACAAATGCCTTATAATCGCATGACTGGAAGATGAGTTTCTCTGGATGATGTTGCCAATACTGCACAGGCGTTGATGCTGTGGCTTCATTTGGAGGTCGCAAGGTAATTGAAGGCTCTCCCCAGTCTCCTGTCTGAAAATCACAGTTATTCCAGATATAAGAGAAGTTGCAGACAAATTCATGATGAAGTATTCTTCCAATGCTGTACTCAATTCACAGTAATGTATTTTCTACACATAGAGCCTTGTTACTAAAAGACGTGAATACAACTGCTACATTTTTCATGATTTAATTTATGATCCAAAGTCATCTACTGTAGTATTTAACGAGGCTTTAATTAAATCTATTTTCTCTGAGAATAAAATAATTAGGCACTGGAAATGTTCCTTAAAAATAACTGTTTACAATACATACATGAGGATGAGAGCTCTTGAAAAAACATCACGGGATGCACAAAAACACCATCCACAAATTCCGCTGTGTGTTTTACAAGCTTTTCTACACAGTTAATAACTCCTCCATTATCCAGCACATATAACTGATAACTGACTTTACTAACTGTCTAAATAACTGAGACTGTGCTTTGAACTGAAGACTTATTATACATTCTTCATATATATGAAGCATACTTTAATCTCTTTATGAATATTTACTTTGATCACCTTCTCTTGATGTCTCATTGTATAGTTACTAACATTGCCCTTCCACATTCATCATTCTTATTGATATAGGTGATTGCCTTCCTGAGCTGTCATTCCCCTGTTTTCTTCAAAGCCTTCAGAGAACATGGAGAGAACTGCAACTGTCTGCCAAAACCCTTTGCAGGACCCTCTGTTTTCTTCCAAAAAACCCCAATGCATGCGTCAGTATAGGAATGCCCCCAGCACGGCAGTGTTGGTTTGTGTCTCATGTGTCATTGTGTATTTTCAGACATGGCTTTATTGGGCCCCCTTAGGGGCTCTTCCACCTTGCAGGCTCATGAAAAAAAATATTATTTTAAAGTTATTTATTTTTTTAACTGTTATCTCTCCTACTTTTGGTTCACAGGTGCTATCACTGCCCATATCCTCAACACTAGGGATGCTGCCAAATCAGCAGCAGCTTGCTTTAACTGAAAATGACCCATGGATGGAGTCCTTCTCCTCTTCACATGCTCTCTGTCATCAGCCCCACTTCTCCCCTACCCTGTCTGGTTTCACCTGTCTCTGAATTCTGCTCTCCTTCCCTCTCTGTCTTCTGGGGATCAGATTTCTGATTCCTGATCCTCCCTCCTCTCATGCATGTTCTCTCTCAAACTACTTTACCCTCTCCTACACGGATATTTCAATTTGGATTATGCTACTTCTTTCTTTACCTGCACTTATCTCTGTGTATTTTCTATGTATGCCATTCTGCTAAAATATGTGTTGAAACAGGCAAGGAATTGCCATCAGCATTTCACACAGAATATGGCTAGAAGTTAAGACTTTTAAAACAAGAAGTTAAGCATCAAAACCACATGAAAAGATTCATATTGAAGACATGCAAGTCTGGCAAACTCTCACATTCTACTAATTAAGTCAGAACGGGGTGAACAAAACAAGTACATCATTTTCATATGTCACAAAAGAATGAAACGACACACATTTGCACAACTCTGCAACAAAAAGCAAGATATAAATCTGGAAACAGCAACATTACACTGCCGATATGGTAACTTCAAGCAAGTGAACATAATGAAACAATTGGACCCAGTTAATATTGGCCATATTTAGCACACCTACAAATTATACAGCATTATAATTTCTGTTTTGCCTATTTAAGTTGTCTGTGTGCTGCGGCTATATGACTTCAACCTCAATTTTTGAAAGGAAATCAGCAGCAATTGCTCTAATTTTTGGCACTTGGTATCCACAGAAATAAATCCTTCTGACCACTAATGTATAAAACCCTTCCTCATATTTAATCTGAAGTGGGAATTTGATTTCTTTTAAGAAGCAATTCTTCTTCTAAAATAAGGTTTCAATCATATTATGAGGGGTAAGGATCTGCATCCTTATTAGTGGAGTTTGTATTTCACCACAAGAGAAGATGGATTGCACTCATCACAAATTCTCAGAGCGTTGCTCAGCTGCCTCTTATTAACTGTTCAAGGCCATAGTTAACAGAACACTTGAAACAGCCCCTGTATTTTTTTTTTCCTAAGATACACTCCTGCATGTTCTGTGTAAGGAAGCAGATCTCAGAAGGTACATCCTACCCATTTAGCAAAAGTTTATTATGGTGCAACAGGAGTAAATCCAGGACAGAGAAGCTATAAAAGCACATCTTTTATCCATTGGTCTTTCCACTGAGGAAGCACAGGATGGCCATGAGGTAGGGGTGGAATTCCTGTGGAATAAGTGACCTTGGATAGTGCTCCAAACCCTTCTGTGGCTCTGGTCTGCAGGTGACATTCCTCACATGCAGAAAATGGACAGCACTGACAGAGTAAACAGGGTACATAAGGAGTAAAATGAGTGTATCACTTCACAGTTCGACTCACTTTTGCAGGAAAGATATTAAAAGCATGGAGAACAGCATTGTTTCTGTCTGCAAACGACAGAGAGTAGCAAGAGGGACAATGATTACCTCTCATATTGGTTCAGTTTTATAAAGGAGCTAGAAAGTGTTAATCATGAGGCAATAAGAAATAATCTTCAACCAGGATAGTAAAACTAGTGTACAAGACACTTAGAGAGGGACTGTGTGGAGTCTGGATATGGAATGGACTGGATACATTCATTTGTATCCATTGTTTGCTTTATCAATGGATAAAGCAATCACATAATCATCCAACTACCCACTCCTTTTAAATTAGACAAAACAGAATTGATGCAATTGCTGTACACGTCCCCAGAATGATCTATACACACAACACAGCTGAGGTTAGGGGCCCACAGAGATATGGGATTTCTGCTGTTCCTGACAGCAGACCATTCCACCTGAAGACTTTTCATGTAAATCAGAGTCTTGCAGAGCTAGCAGCTACTAAGAAAAGCTGCATAAAACTAAACATCACAGGCATAGTTTATTATGATGATGGAGGAATAAGATGTTATATATAATCACAGAATTTTCTTTTGTAACTGTAATCATAAGTGGTTTTCAATATTCAGCAGAAGTGGCTGTGGTTTCTTTTCCTTTTGTTCCTCACCAAACTCTTTAGATTTTTAAACCATACTCTTGGCTAGTATTCAGTGCCTATTTTGACTGAGTTATAACAGGATAGTTTTCAAAGCCCACATCTTTGAAGATACTTACAAGTGCAATTCCTATTACACATTCTCCATGCAATTTTATTTTCTGGTTTGTTTTTTTTTTTTGTTTTGTTTTGTTTTGTTTTTTAAGGGGCGAAAGGCTTTTAAACAAGATTTAGACAGCTAAAAACTTTCATAAATCTGGGCCTAAAAACCTGTACAGGAAGAAAAGGAGCTTCTCAACTGACTGGCTCTAGTCAAATATTGGAATTCTGACGTTTAGGATATAATGATGGCAATCAACTTCAGGTAAAATAGGTAGGAACATCTTTGACTTAGAGAAGACTTGAAACAAGAAGTCTCAACACTGATGTAAAATAATATTAATTAGTAGTAGTTCTAAATCAGAGAAATTGGTGTCGAAGAACTCATGGGTGATGAAATGAGTTTCAGAACCTTCATAAGCACCTAGAACTCTTTCAAACCATATAGAAATGTTAATAAATTGCCATGCAGGACCAACTATGATTTTTAGATTTAATTTTTAAAAAGAGATATGATAGGATAAGGATTTTCTGGTTTGAATATTTAATTTGCAATTATAAGAAATAATCAAACATTTAAGCTTATGTATTTTTTATGACACAATATATGTACGAAGAATTTTTCTCTGATGAAACAGAAAGGCAGGAGATAATTTATTCCTCATCTAACTTTACAGCTCATCAGACAGCTGTGCAATTTATCACATTTTTTTCTGTACTGCCGGTGTTTTTTTCCTAACCTCCCCATGCCTTAAGCAGTGCCTTTCCTCTCTCTGGCCTCAGTCACCTTGAGAAAGAAGATTTTAGCTCCACATTTTGCAGCTAAAGTATCTATACTCAGTCTCAAGTCAGGTGCCAGAGTGGTAAAGATTCAACTCTTTTACAGAAAAAACGTTTGCTGTAAAAGGCTTTAAGATAAAAAGCTTTAAGGACTCTGAAAATGTGCAGACATTCACTACTCAGTGCCCCAGAAAGGGTCAAGTTCTTGATGAAAAACAGTCTACAGTAGCTGATTACTACTATTAAGTAGCATTTTACCATTGTTGCACATTCTTTTATCTCATCCTATTAGGAGAGAACTGTATTTGACTCGCATTAACTCAGCTGAAGAGGTAAGAAATAGTCTCAGAACAAATTTTATAAAACTAACATCTGCCTCATCTTTTTCTAAAAGTTTCAAGTTGAAAACTCTCCACGCTACAAACAATAAAAAAAAAAAAAACCCAAAACAACAGCAAAACACAAAAACAAGAATAAAACCCCTTGGTTTTGAGGTGCCTGAATGTATTAATTTTAACAAGGATCACATGTGATAACTTTTCACCTGTTAAAGCCTCATGCCTGGTTATGGTAACATGCATTAGTCACCATGACAACAATAAATTTGAGCTCACATAGATACACCACTTGTGGTTGAAAAATTAATAATTTTCTCCCTGTAAGTACTTTAAATGTTCTGTGGAACAGCCAAATCCTCATTATTTGCTTATATTTTAATTCCTAGAAGCGAGAGAAATTTTTTAGGTCGTTTTATCTTTGCTTTTTGAAATAATGGAAGCGGCTTCACGGCGTACTTACATTTTCAAAGCTTTTAAATCTCGGGAGCCAAAGAGGCCCCTCTCTGGCACAAATGCTCCTAGGAGGTGGTTATATGAGAGAAATTAGAAGAAATCTGCAGCTCCTCTAGCATACTATGCAGAACTACTGGCTGTCGTCCTTTAGCAGGCTGCTATAGGGATCACAAGGTTTGCTCTCATGTGCACAGCACGTGTGACTCTGCTCTGATGTGACAAGCGATGAAGCTTCAGAGCACCATCAATGCTGCTTTTAATTCCCTGCAAGTGCCTCTGCAAACAGGGTGTGCTTCTCAGCCAGGCTACACGTCAACACAGAAAGAGCAGCACAACACGTTGTGGGGGTGAAACTGTGCAAACAGAGCTGTTTACACGGTTTCTCGGTTTGGAAAAGTGAACAAACAAAAACATCAGGAACAGAAGTCAAAGCTCCCACTTGACTGAGACGGCTGCTGCTGATCCCCCTCCCTCCCCATCCTGTATATACAGCATACAGCCAACAGATGCCAACCACATGGCACAATACATAAATGCACGCACACAGAACCCCCAAAGAGAGCAGACAAGTTACAAACTTTGGTTGGTTTTTTTTTGTTGTTGTTGGTTTTTTTTTTTTTTTTTGGTCATTTCAGCAACATGACACCAGTAGATCACACCATGGCAACAGACGGTACACCCATAGAGTGACAACATAGCCATTTATCACTGTATCTTACATTATGAACCTGATGAATCGATGAGAAAGGATATCCTGCATTCTGGTTGCTCCAGATCTCACAGACAGAGGACTGCTAATATAAACAGAAAACTATATCTCATCTTGTTAATATTAATGCACCGTAAACTGCCAAAAGGCATAAGTAGTTAAGAAAAAGGCTTGCAATAACATTAAAGAAGGAAGTAAAACAGCTGTTAAAAGTAATTTTTTATTTATTTGCTGACAAAATATATTTGGACTGACTGGAAGGAAACGCAGCTTATTCAGAGACCTTAGAAGAGGTTTCAAACTGTGAGTACAAGAAAACAATTTAGTCAGAAGTGGTGGTGATGTAAAGAGATAAAGTTATGCAGGCATAAACAGAAAATGCAGAGAGCAAAAGAAATACTGGTTACTTTCAGTTTTTGGCAGGGAAGAAGTGTGAAATCAACATCCCAATGAAGTTTTAAGAGTTGAATCTCTCTCTGTTGGAGGTTTCCACAGGGAGAGTGGAAGACAAAAATCTGGCAATACAATCAACATGAAAAATAAGTTTGCTTTGTAACGTTTACCAGAAAAGAATGCATTGCAATTAAGTTGCTCAGCATCTCCTTCCACCAAGAGTTCCCTTGCACACAAAGATACAGATAATATTACCTTTGTTATTGACCATCACTCCGCTGTATAAATTAAAGGTTTCAGTCTACCTTCTGTGTTATTTTACAGTTAGTCTGTAGTAGCAAAGCAAAGTTAGCATACTGTGGCATTGCTAGTGAAAGCAGCAAAACTAGGCAAGCAAAGCATTCACCAGCATCTTTTATGTATTTTCTTGTTTGGACACTCATCAAGAAAGCATCTGTGACACCTCAGCAAAAGCTAATATAACATTTTACAGTAGCCAGGCAACTAAAACAAAGCATCACGCATTGGATCTGCCCACAGTATTTCTGGCAGGCAGCAACAAAAGGCAATAAACACACATGAAAAATGCAACTGCAGCATCCAGAATAGAGAGCAATTAATATACCAGTAAATTAACAACAGCAAGAATGTGCATTGCTGATTCTTGTCAGCAGCAACAGCAGCAGGAATTTAGCACAAAACAACCCAAAGAAGTGCAACTCTTCTTAGAAATATGGCTCTTGCTCTTACCTTTTGTAGCCTGAAACTTGGCTGCCTGGCTGGTGACAGACTAGGTTGTCACTTCTGGTTACTGTCAGGGCAGGCTGGCATCCTTCGGACTGACTACTGAGCACTGCCAGACAGGCTGGTGGCTGCCTACTGTTGTTAATTGTCCCTTATTTCCTTCATGATTTGAGCTGCATGCACACACATCCCTTTCTCCAGCTTCAGTAATTCTTAAATTTTGCCATGCCTGGTTAATTTCTTCTCCCCCATTCTTGTTTCTGAAGCCATTTGGTCCTCCTTCATGATGGGCAAAGGTCTACATTTGGTTTATCATGAGGTAATAAAAACTTTGACTTTGCTTCACAGTCTTCTACTTCAACCTCTGCAACTTGCAAGAAAACTGCCCTCCTCCACATGATGAGCACATATTCTCCATGCAAGGCTAGTAGCAAACACTACTCCAGCTACATCTGCTGTGCAATTATTAGGACACTGCAATAGCTGGCACTAATGACCTTTTTTTCTGTATGCCAATCAAACTGACTTCTGGATGCTCCAGCCATGCCAATCACTGCTATGGCTACGTTTGTTTGCCCATGGAGGATTCCTGAATGAGGATCCATGACAGGAGGTTTCACCTCCACTTTTCAAGAGAGGAGTAAAAGAGAAGGCATTTCCATGCCAGGTGCAGCATCCCCAAGCATCTGGTAATCAAGAAAACATACTGCAGTGTTATTTGGACACACTTGCTGAGCTCCTGGAAGCAGTAAGGGAAGGCAGCATGGTACCGTATGCTAGCAGAGGTTTTATTTCTGCTCAGCGCTGGCATAGGGTTGCTGTGCTGCTGCCGTATTGCACAGCCAGTTCTCACCATCTTGTCATTCTGGAGACAGAGGCGTATCCTGACATCCTGCCCCTCCTGAGGACTGGATTTTATGGAGTGGTGTGCTGCCTGGGATGGAGCAGCTGGTGCCTGTCCATGTGTGGCAGAGGAGGGCGGCTGCTGAGGTGCCACAGCGATGTCACAATAGGGGCCCTACTGCCCTGCAGCATGCAAACCCAGAAATATACCAGATCCATCTATCTGAGGCTTTGATACTAACTTGAGAACCACAACCTGCCCGACCCTCCCCAGCTCATCTTCTCCCAAACATGAATTCCAAGGTTAGCGCTCTCCCCCCCCAGAGTTGGGACCTCTCACTTTGGAGGTCTTGTCTGACTGGCAGAATTCACTCCTATGTTTTTCACTTCTTCTTTCAAAGCAGCAGAATACAAGCTGTCTTCAACCCCTTTTATAACTGGAGCAAAGCAAAGCAAAACTCCAATTCTTTGGAGAGAGGAGAGGGCATAAAAGTAGATGTTTGGAGCACTCACCCGTGAACACAAGGTGTGAACACAAGTTCTGAGTCCAGGTCTCTGCTCCAAGGACTGTTCAAGTGGACTGCCCCTATCACACAGACCTACCTCCAGAATTAAAGGTTTGGAAGAGCTAGGATTAAGCTAAATCATCTTTAAACACAGGTGATTTGATTTATTAAGTCTATAATGAATCAAGTGGACCAGCAGAGACTAGGAATTTCCCATGACTGTATGAATGCCCAGTCTGAAGGGCAGCAGTGCAAAACTCATTACTCAGTTTTGCCCTCATTAATGTTTGAATGACTGAGGTACTGAAATGCACTGCAGAAGGAACATTAATTTTACGGGAAGGTAATGAATTCAAATTTAGAAGCCAACCTTTTCTTTGCACCACTGTAAAAATATTTAGCATTTACTATATACATATTTTATGTCTTCAAAGTACTGAATTTTTTTAATGAATTATGAAATCCCCAGAAGTACTTAAAGTTGCATACCCCTGTGCTGAAGAGGAAGTAATCAAGGAAAGGAAAAAGGTTAAGTGAGTATCTGAGGCCAGAAATTAGGCAGTAGGAGGGAGAACTGGGATTAAGTTTCAAACACTAATAATTTTCAGCTCTCAAAACATATGCCCTCAAAAAGAAGGAAAATAATTCAATCTCCACATGCACATCCACCATAATAAACATAAATACACTTGGGCACTTTATACCACTGACACAGAGGTTCTGTGAAAAAGCGAGTTTAACAGAGAATATTTTCCTCATGATATGGTAAAGAAGAACAAAAAAATAGCATCAGATATTTCAAGCTATGAGCATATTTCAAGCTCTTCCAAAAGATAAATGCTTTCAAGCTATAGATTTCCCATGCATAAAAGTTTTCCCCATCTAGTTATCATGGGACACTCATCTGTCTTCCTTTGCTCCTCAGCAACTGCAGTTCCAACATGATCACTTTATGACCATCTATTAAAAGAATTCAGGACAATCTCACTTCTTTTATTTATTGAACCTAATCTGCTTGATTTCAAGGAAACACATCACTTAAGAAATAATATTTCCTATTGCTATCTTCCTCTGTGACGGAAGACAATAGTGCATAATTACTTCAGACACCTGTTGTAAAGTCAGTAGCCAATCATGTTACAAAGTGTTTGTACACTTCCATCTGCTTCTGTCTAATTATTTATATATTTACTGGAAAAGCTGTAGAACAGTACACATACAGGTCGTCAAGGTCATGGTGTGCACTGGAGGCAACTTAATGTTTCATAAGGTGAACAAAACCATCTAAAGAGAACTTTGTTTAGTCTTCGTCCCTATACACATAGAAAATTTGGTTGATAATCTGAAGACAGAGAGTACCTGTACTAAAATTGATCACACACCATTAAGACTGATCATGGAAATCATATACTTTTAAAGAAGAAAGGAAGAAAGCAAAAGAAAAGAATACTTGGACAGTAGATGTCAATGGAACAAGAGCTGGGTGGAAGGCAGTCCTGATGCATTCAACACAGCTCAACAAATTTCATTCAACAGCACTTAAGGAAATGTCCAAGAGTCACCTAGACTATGAGCAATTATGCTCAGAAAGTCATAAGATACAGAAAGGACCAAAGAAGGGCTAAAAGAATACAGGAGATGGAAGAAAAAGTTTTGGAAAGCTACAGCCAGCCTAACTGCAAGGAACAGCAAGTTAATACACAAATTATTTAAAAATCCAGTCATCACTCTGGTCCTCCTTCTGACTTTGCTCCTGAAATAAATACTTAAGAATATGTGCACTGTGTGTGTATATCCTTATCTATGGAGAGTAACAAAGAAAAAGCATGATCTTGCCTGCCATGTGGTACCAGACAGAATTTCTACAGGTGGGCCAAGAAAAATTCAAGATAAGATTGTTCAGTACAAAGAATCTCAGATCAAATTTTCTTTCTTTGCTGGTAAGCTGGCTGACTAAATTATCATCAGCAAGGAGAAATACAGCAGGACTCTGACACTAACTGTGAGACTCCTGATGTGGTGACATATGATGTGTCTAATGCACAAACTAGACTGAATCAAAATCTAGTGGTCACTCAAGAAGTTGAAATGCATGTTTAGAGAGTAACTATTGGTGCAAAACTGAACTGGAACATGCCAATCCAATCTGCAATGATTTGCTCCATGCACTGGCTTGGAGGAGTGCTAAAGCTTTTTTAGCAAAGATACAGAGTTAAGAGATTTTCCAGGATGGAGTAAGAACTGAAAATGGATTTGATAAACTACAGAAATCAGACGAAATTCAGTAAGACAAAAGTATTCTTTGGGAATGTAAGATTAAATACACTAATAAAACAGCAAATGAATTAGCAGAGCAATTTAACTGGGAGGTGGGGAGAGCACATAAAAAGACCTAGAAGCTTTAGTATACTTCAAATTAAGCACAGAGGTCTCGCAAAAAAATAAGCAAATATATCACAGGATAATTCAACGTGGAAGGAAGCTCAGGCAGTTTCCATTCCAAGTGCATTTTAAAGCAAGAACCATTGTCAGGTAACTCAGGGCTTCAGTCAGGACTTAAAACCTCCAGTGTCAGAGACTGGATAGCTGTTCTGAGCAACCTCTGCCCCTGCTTGCCTGTCCTCATGGGCAGAGGATGTTTTTCTTGCCATCCAACCAGCACCTCTCCTCTTCCAGTTTTTGTACCCAATGTTGCCTTTTCTCCATCCAGCCCTGATCTCCCAGACTCTTCTCAGAGGGCACGTGCTCCAGACCCTGACCAGCTTGGTGGCTCTGAGCTGAACTCCACTATGTTAAATAAAAAAATCCACCATTTGAAAAAAGTAGCATATTGTAAAAGCTGGGAAAGGACTCCTGTGCCATAAGCAGCAATGAGTGAATTCTCATATAGGGCAGGATCCAGTTTTAGCCACTGCACTTCAAGGAGGATGGAGGCACACTGAGGGTATTCAAGAGAAAGTAACAACAAACAAAAGTCTAGAAAACCAGAGGCCATGGTTAGATAAACATGGGTTTCCAATAGTATGTTCATTCATAGGATGATCCAATAAATTTATTGGTGACTACTGATCTTCTGCTCCCTTCTCCACCTCTCCCCAGCAAGCCTTGTCCTCTCCTGCACTTCCACATCATAGAGCTTGTGCACAGGAAAAAGAGGATCTACTGACCATAACCTTGGGATTTATTCTGCCACCACCTCTTCTGCTGTCTCACAGAAGGGCTGAGCATTGAGAAATTGCTCCCATCCCCTGGCACTGCATCCCCAGTGAAGTGCAGAGGGAAGGAGAGGAGCAAGCAGAAAAACCTGCTCCCTCTGATGCACATTATCTAACTCGATAACTATGGTTCAGTCTAGCTCCAGAAATTATGAGAATTTTGGATCAAATCCCAGAAAAATCAACTTTGGCATGGCAAACAATCCTTCAAGGTATAACAGATGAAGGAAACAAATGAAGATCAGATGAATGGGGCTGTCTGGCCTCTTTTGTAATTGTCACTGTAAAAGTTTTAGGACCGTGGGAGAGCAGTTGTACCATCTCAATAGATGTTGCTTCCCTGAATGTTCCCAGAGCTCTGGGTAGAGCTTGTCTTACCAGCAGGAAAAAGTGCAGCTCTCCCTTCAAGAACAAGATCTTCAGACACAGAGAGTGAAGAGAAACACAGAAATAAGTGTTTCTTCTAGAGAAGCAGAAATTAGAAATAACACTTCTTAGTAGAACAAGTACCTATGTTTTGCATGGGTGTATTTCTTTTACTTCTCCTGAAAATACTTTACCCAGCAGTTTCCAGAAAACCACTGGCCATTCTGGAACAGATTTCTTGTGGACGGGTGGTGGGTGATGGATGTGAGCAGTGACACCCTGCTCCAGGTCCCAGGGCACCCTGTTAGCAGCACCCAGTGTGTTTCTTTCACACGAACATGCATGCCAAGGCCAGCACACTCCTGGAAAGAGGATGGCTGGCCCAGAACCAGAAGATGGCTGGCCCAGAACCAGAAGATGGCTGGCCCAGGACCACAGTGAGCCAGCAAAACTCTCCCCTCCAGCCCGTAGCAGGGGAGAGGAGCAAAGCCAACCTCCCATGCCAGGGTTGGTTCTCTAGGTTCTGTGCATCTCCACATCTTCCTCCATGCAGAGCCAGCCATCTTTTCCTCTGATGAGGGAAGACTAAAAGCAGAGCTGTGCTTCTTTCTCACCCAGATTACACCTTCCTTCATGCCGTGGTGATCTTCTCTGAGAGGCAGCCAGTTTTCACTTGATTTTGATCCCGTAACCCAAGAGTTAGGTTCCTGCTGGGTTCCTGCCATGAAGGACCAACTTCCCAGTGGTTTTCTAAGGCTGCAGATGCCCTGCCCAGCTCCTGGAGGTGCAGCTTTGCAGCTTTGCAGATGCAGCTCTGGCCTTGAGACCTGGGGTGAACAACCAAGCCTCTTCTGAATGACAGTGCCTGTTCCGCTGGTGCTGCTGGCTACGAGTGAACCTCAGCATTTTAACTTGGCATAGATGATATAAACTTCTGGACAAATACCACCAATAAGGTCTATGAGTCTTTGGTCCCTGAGCATTAGATACAGGTATCCACATTTTAGTAAAAAAAAAAACCCAGCCAAACCAAAAAACCCATGGAGAGAAACAGATTCTTTCAGCAGAGCATGTCAAACATTAAATGCAACATTCCTCCAGCAGCTCAAAAACATAAATGTTAGATATTAAAATTCATCTTGGACTCTGAATTATTAAAGTTTTCAATAAGAATAGCTTATTTGACAGTAGAAACTATCTCATCTCCATTTTTCATATAATCCTCATCCAATTTTCATATAATTTTTCTAATGCAGAGCTTCTAGCTCACAAGAATGAGTGTGAAAAACAGTAAATTCAGAAAGAACATCTGTCCCCACCTTTAAAGAACATCTGTCCCCTTCTTGGTGTAGTATTTATGGCTTCAGTTTGGATCATTAGTACCCAATATAGAAGCAGCTTCTTTAATTCCATATGCTGAAGCAGCACGTAGGTATGATCCACATCCCACGGTTTTATTTCTTAAATGCTAGCTTAGTCTTGAAAAAAAATGCATCTTTTTATTCAGACAGAAATCACTTATGTTTTTATAATATCTTTATCAGTTTACTTGCTCATTAAAATAAAATGCTGCAAGGGTTTACGGATAAAGTTTGTTGGAATTTACAGTTCAAGATACAGCCCTCTGTGGCATTAATATCTATCTGAATTAAAAAGACAGCTGTCCGTAACAGCTACACCATGAAGCAAAAATAGATTCAGTTAAGCATTTTTCTTTTGATGTTATATTGAAGGTCTTTGCAGTTCAGTCATCTTTCCATATTAAAATGAAATGGGCCTGAGAATATGAATCTTGGAATATTTTTTTTAATTTTACATACTTGTATTTAAAATGGCTGTCTGTTCATCCTCACAACATACACTATCTTATGCTTATTTAAAATGGAACTAAGAAACCTTAGAAACAACAACAGCATGAAATAGAACTAAGCAAACATATTTTTGTATATATTGCTTCTTAAATCCACTGGTAAAGGATTCTGCTATTCCACCAGTAATTGCAGCCATTCATAAAACCCATTCTTCATTGCTTCTAAGATAATCTCATTTTACACACCAATACTCTCCTGGGAATACTTTGCTTCATTCACTGTAATCTTTAAATCCTTTCAAAGCAGAGGAGACAGGAAAACAAAGAGGAACCAAGGAAATAAATAAATAAAATAAATGGTCATACGTTGGTTAAAAGTTAAAAAACTAAACGTGGGCAAGAGTTTTTATTTTTGGCTTCTTCAAGCTTTTAGTGTCACCTTAGCCAACTTGCAACATCACTGTACCTCAGTTTTCTTACCTATGAAACGGAAAATGTGATTTTAAACCCTATAGCCCCACAGTGCACTGGAAATAGGAATGCATTAGCATCTGTGAAATATTTGTAGTTGAAGATATTATTTCAGAAAGCAGAAATATTTCACAGTTTTCCTAAAACCTCCCTTCCCTAGTTCTGTTTCTGGTTTTATTACATTTTTCCTCTACGTTAGATAAAGGATCTCTGGCACTAACTCCATTTAAATAACCATCTCCTACATATCAGTCCTAATTCTGCAAGGAATTATTATATCTCACAAAATAATGTTACAAAGCAGAATCCAAATAATAAGGGTAACTTTTCTTCAAACTTACTACCCAGTCATTACAATGACCTTGCATTTAAACTATCTTGCCTTTTAGGAGGGAAAAAAAAAAAAAAAAAAAAAAAAAAAGTAATAGCCCTCAGGCTATGGGACCAAAGAACCCAGAAAGTCTTTCAAAATTAAGTCTGGGCTCAGCATCTCTGAGAAGGAACTTCTCCTGTCAGCTTTTGTGAATAATTTTTCCATTACCCTCTGAGATCCCTCTGCTAAGACATCCTCCCATCGCAGCCATCTGGGGTGGACCATGACTAGGTTTATCCTACCAGAAAGCTTACTCTGAGTCATTACTCTTTCTTTTTTTTCTGTCTTTTTAATCCCAGAGGCAGACACAGCCTGGAGCTCTCCCTGAAGAAGCCCCTGCCCACCACCCAAAATGCCAGACCTCTTCCACCTTGGGGCACAGCAACAGATTCAGCCCCATGGGGAGAGTATGGATCAACATGGGGGTGATGCTTGACCCATCTCTGCTTCTGCAAGGAGCAGTGTGGGCAGGAGAGGTCCTCCCTGCTCCTCCCTGCCCATCAGCCCCCAGAAAAGATGCTTTCAGCCCCAGCTTGGCGCAGTGCTCTGAATACCACATTGAGATGCTGTATGGTGGCTCAAAGCAACACATGTCACAGGCTGCTGCAATAAACACCAACAGCCTGGGGGCTGGCAGTCTGGGGTATGCTTGCATCTAGTACCTAAAGCTTCTCTGCTGCCTGGAGAATTATGAATCCTGGAGACCTGACATTTTAATGAACTTAGTTATGCTGCCTTTTAACCTCCGAAGCTCTTTCCTGCAAATATTTTCTTTTTTATTCTCCATGATTTCAGGGGTGAATGAAGAGCATGATGCCTTCAACACAACTCCTCCTATTGCTTTTGGTTGGCTTTGCCCATGTGATTTCAATTCTGTTTTAATGGTTTAGGCAACCTTAAGAGCAACCTCAGCTATTTTAAACTACGTTAATTTGTTCATATTAATCTACAGTCTGCAGCCTCAGAATTCAACATCCACAGTCAACGATGACTCAGACTACTCAATCCTTCCTGTGGTTTTTTTTTGGGTTTTTTTTTGTTTTTTGTTTTTTTTTGAAAACAAACCCTCTCTGAATTGTCCATATTATCTTTTTGGCAGCTGTGATTTATCCAACCAGATGTCAAAGACCTTCAAATTTGGATGACTAACTTGAGAGTTGGACAACCTAACCTATAAGTGGGGAACCTAAGCTGGTTAGATGCATTGTTTATATTAGGATTTTCCCCTCTTAGGTCACAAACAGTCTGCTAGGGATTGTGAATGAAGGTACATGCTGGCCTTGAGACAAAACCACCCACATTAAGTAAATTTAATCAGTGTTTCCCCCAGGAAACTAAGCGTTGTATTACTTACAAGCAGATTTTATTCTGGTTTAGATAATTCTTAAAATCCATTCAGCAAATCAAAGGAAACCAGATTTAAATTGGTGTACTCATTGTTTTAAGAGACACTGGTTGTTCTCCAGTGCGAAGATTAACATGCTTGATGATTCCCATGTAAAAGTTTGGTGAAAGCCTAGGCCATAGTACACAGTACACATAGTACAGGTGGAAATACCAGATCTCATCCTGTTTTCAAAATAGTTTCAGACTTTAGATTTTCTGTTGAGGCTAAAAGTAGCCTTATCCAACACTTCTGACAAAATCAAGTTCATGAGAGCAGTACTATGAAAAAGCCCTCAATACCACGTTGGCCTCTCTCTACAGGGCCGTAAAAACACCCATCAATCTCATAATGAAGAACACACCTAAACCCCTTTAAAATAAAATAAAATAAATTGCAGCAAAGACGTCTTTATGAATCTCAGTATACTGTAGCATCCTGTAAACATGCACATTCATAGAGCAGCATGCAAACAGCATAGCAAAGAAAGGGTTAAGACAAAGAGTATCTGCAAAGCAATTCCAGTAATCACTTTAGATTATTCTGTTTGTGAGAAGTATTCTTTCTGGAAAGCAGACTGGTATGAGCTCAGAAGTTCTTGTTGATCTGACAAAAGCCAAAGGAACCTGCAAATTGCAAGGAGGGAGTTGCTGGATAAAACATGGAGCAGAAGGCTCATGTTAAAATCACTTGGATCTCCTTTGTTTCCCAGGAACAATTATTTTACCTTTAATTTCAAAGGGGCTTTAGGGGAAAAGACTGAAGGAAATATACCATATTTTAGCAAAGCACATATTGCAAAAAATAAATTAAAAAAATCTATTCTGGGGCCAGAATGGTTGATGAAATCCCTGATTAGCCTCTTAATGGGGTGAGTCCAATTTAGTAAGAATGATCACCAGAGGGAGTCATTGACTTTCCCATTAAAGTCAAAGGGAATTTTACATATATCAGGAACGCAGAATTTGGGGGCAGAGCTGAGAAAGACTCCAACAGACTGGAGTTCAGGGACTAACACAGAATATCTATTTTACGGATTTAATCTGAATACATTTTCCCCTTTGGAGTCCCAGAGGATGATTGCCCTATTCCACAGTAAAAGTTAGATAGAAGGCACCAAAGTCATTCATTTGGTGGGTACACACTCTCACTCTCTCTCTCACACACACACACACACACAAAGAAAATCCCAGCATGTAACTGGTTTTAAAGTGGTTTGGGTTGTATAAATATTATCTACTCAGTTTTCTATTTGGATATGTGACATCTCATAGTCCTTCTGGAAAAGGAATTTTTAACATCCCAAAGAAAATCTCCAGGTGCCATACATTTATGTGCCAAGAGACGCAAGGAGTTTATCATGTCTCTTGGGAATATCAGGACTTCAAATAGGAAAATAGTGAAAAAATGACAAAGAGAATTGCTAGTACGGTTTTTGGGTTCAGGTTTTTTTTTCCCCCTTAGTTTAGTGACTAAAAGAGGAAGTGAGAATAGGGATTTGTCAACCAAGTGATAAAATGAACTAAGTAGAACCTGTTTACTCAGCTATGAGCAAGTGTGTGTTTCACACTCAAACACCTAAATTTCGTGACCTTCAGAGAAGTATTTTCATGTTACAAACTGGGCTTTTCCTTGCTTGTCTTCAGCTCAACCTTGTTCTAGCCAAAAAAGCCCAGCAGACTTTGGTTATAAAACAATTCCATTCACTAGACAACTTTCCCCTTAATTCTGTACAATAAAGATCATACAGCAGAAAATTAGAATATTAAACTAAGGCAAGGAACCAGCCCCACCCAAACCAAATGCAATTTCACTTCCCTAGAAATGTCCTCCAAACAAATGGAATTCAATTTGTTTCTGTGTTCCCAGGTAAGAGCAGCACCTTGTTCTGCCTGTTTATTTAATTACTTCTTCTTGTTCATGCAATTAGCTGGGAGGCTGCAGCCTTTTGCTCACTGTATTAACTGTAACGTGGCTATTTGCATAGCTACTTCCATTTCCAGGCTGGATTTTGGACAGGGGCTCTTTTCTGGGCTGGGGTAGGGGGGGAACCACTGCGAAGCCTCACGCAGGGCAGCAGGCAGCAACTCCAGGAATCAGCCACTCCAGGAATCATACGGGCTGCCCATCTGCTTCTGATGGGAAATCAAAGCTCTGCTTCCAACACGTGCTGCAAAGCACTGCTTGGCTGAAGACCTGGCTGCCTTTCATTTTCAGGCACCACAAAAAACCCCAAAACAGCTGAGCTCATCCTACGGCCAACAGCCTGTCCAAGCTTAACTTCACTGCCCTCCGGAATGGCACAAGACATAGCTCTGGTTCAAAATTCTCAGTACCCTTATTGTGATTGGGTGCAAAAATTCAGCCATGAAGACTGCTTTCTTTCATAAACAGTTTGATTTAACATCCAGCTGAGTTTGGTGCTGTTGCAATGCTCAAATGTGTGGTTGCAGGTTTTTTTTTTCAAACACTCAAGATGTGCCCCCAGATCACAAAGTTTAGCAGAATGCTGACCCTCTCCGTTAATAAATGCAGCAATCATCACCCCTTAAGTCCTCTGGCAGTGAACTGATGTCAGCTTATTTTTATCTAGGTTGCTCAGAAATCTGCACCTTCTTACAAAAAGCAGAGGCAGAGTCAGTGCTGGTGGGAGTCTGCATCCTCTGGTGTGCAGGACACACCTCCATCTCTGCCTCCAGGCACCTAAACACCCCCAAAATTCTGTCTCTTGGGAGAAACTGCACACCAACTCACTCCATTTGAAATACAGAGAACTGGAACAGATAGCTTGGAAAAGCTGTCAATCTTTCATTCTTCATATATGACCCACAGCTATGGTTAGGATTAGGTCTGTAAGCAATTTCAGCAAGGCACAGCCTTTCAATGGCATCGTTTTAACCCTACCTGTGCCATCTGCCTCTCCAGCTTTGACCGGGGAATATCATCAAAATAGTTTTCATTTCTTCTTCTCCTTGCATCACCCTGCATGATAATGTGGGGAACGTCCAGGGAGCCACCAGTAGTGAAAGTGCTTTGGCTAAGTGATGGAGACAACTGAGGAGGAGTGTGGTTACCACTGGGTTCCTGGACAGAGAGGAGAAAAATACATCATACTAAGAATAGCATATTGCTGATTTCAAACCATGCATCAAAAAGTGTATTTTAATTACTCATGCTAAAAAAAATGTAAAGAACAGTTCCTGAAGTAGAGGCTACTGTGGATGAATTTTGGAGATTTGCTATCTAGGGTGCAGAGCCCATGTGGAAGGAAAAATAATTCAGTATTTGCATAAACCAGTGGCAAAATCTCTCTCCAAAATCTCCATGTGTAATATAGTCCTTTCTAGGACTGTTGGAGAGATAAAACATCAAGTTGCTTCTGATCAAGGCCTAAATAAAGCCATGATTTAGAACCAGCTACTTGTAAGATGAAATACAGCCTCATCACTTCTGAGCAGCCACACTGAGCAGTGGAAGTGATTTGAAAGTGGTCTGAACTCTAGTAATATCTCTTGCTGGAAAAAAAGAAATGCACAAACATTTACAAAATACAGACACTTTGCAATTTTTATAGGTCTCACAGAACATCCCTTTACCTTGAAGAACTGGATATCAGGAAGAAGCTAAATAAAAATTCCTGGAATGCATGAAAGCACCTGAGTACAAATATTGTACCAGGCATTTCTTGTAATCTGTGCTGAACTATGACCTTGCATCAGTCGGTGTGCAAGAAGAACTTGGATAGAACTGGATATCAGGAAGAAGCTAAATAAAAATTCCTGGAATGCATGAAAGCACCTGAGTACAAATATTGTACCAGGCATTTCTTGTAATCTGTGCTGAACTATGACCTTACATCAGTCGGTGTGCAAGTACCACAGCAAATTGATACATGACCTCTACCTTAATAGATCCTCCTGCTTATACATTTTTACCAGGATCTGCCACCATGCTGCTCACAGCCAGCCACTGCACATATGTCTGGAAATACCTGTTCTTTTATATCACTCGTTCCAACCCCAATTACAAAGGTTTGCATCCAACTTCACTGTCTTGGAGGCTGCAATCAGCAGGAGAGGAGCTGCAGTGCACTGGCCAGCCAGGCTGGCACACACCAACCCAGTGCCAACTGCAAAGCACTTCTTGCAGCAACTGGATGCAAAGGACACGTTCCTCTCTCATGATGTAGGTTACTGGGCTCATTTCCTCTGACTCTAGAGATTTCTCTGACATGAAGTTTTCTGGAGGCTGAGAACGTAGCCAAGAGTGGGTTTGCGTAGTGCAGAGCTTGTCTAAGTTATTGCTGTAATATTATATTTAGTACTGAACAACAAGAAGGGGATGAAGATATTACACACTGACAGGATGCAAAGGCTTGCTCCAGTGTGCATGAAGGGTAAAAAACCCTGCATTTTTATTTAAAGAAAGAATTAAAGTGGATATGTCATGAATGATTACACTGAAGCAAGCCTAATTCTGTAAAGCATCAAGGTACTTTACTCCATGCTGTTAAAGAAACAAGATCTAGTGCAAGAAACCAGAGTGCCCTAATCTCTTCCAAATAGAAAGTTGCAATTCTCTGTATGTGTTCAAGTGACAGTACCACCTGATATTAATGTTTGAAATGGAGGAGTTTACATGACATTATTCCTTACATAGTAACAGGTAAGTATTTTCCATGTTGGTTGACTAAAACCAGTTGTTTAGCAACTTTTAATTAATGAAGATGTTTCTAGTTTTTTATTTCTCTAGCTTGCCTGTGATATGAGACAAACACCTGACATTTCCCAGGGCAAAGAAAGGAGTGTTTTCCTCTTAGGAATAGTCGTCTTCCCTCCTTAACAGAAATCCACCTACATTTGACCCAGTTAAAAGCTTCTGAAAAGCTGTAGTCTGCACATGCTCAGAAGATTTGGTGAGGCATAATCTCTAAAACCTACCCTTGGATCCTTCAAAGGCCCAAATCTGAGTAGATAGTGCAGATGCCTCTGTCCTGAAAATAACATGAGGGCATCAAGCAAAATGTTTTCTAATGACTGCTGCCTGCCCCTCCAACCAGGTAGATAACCTCCTTCTGCTCTATATCATGACTCATGCTCTATCAGCAGACTGATAGGGCCATCAGCACATCAAAGTGACAGATGCTATGGACATACAGATTCCAAGTCTCTCAGAGCTTTTCATATTTTACCAAACTGCATATAAAGAGGTAATTCACTCAGAAATCTGTATGGAAAGACCGCTGCTAGCAAGGCAATAGAGACAAGAATTACAAAGTCAAGAAGTAAAACAATTACAGTGCCTCTGCATTATGGAACAGTATGTAATTTTGTACGGTTTTATGCTATCTTCCCAAAGTCGTCCTTCACAGCACAGATGGATCCTCAACTGTGCAGCATATTGTCATATACTCAACACTGTGTTATCATTAGTTATCATGTAGTCAGTATTTCATTCTCACCTTGTTTTGTGGCCACAAACCTCTTCCCTAAACTCTATTCAAATCCTGCTCTGAAGATAGGATGAGTAATAGTGTCATTTTCATGATGCTCGTAAGTGCTTTACAAATGCCAGTCAATTTATTTTCCCCACACCTGTGACTTCTGGCATTTTATAATCACCACTTTAGTGTGGGGGACCTGAGACACACAGACAAAGGTTAAAAAACATCAGCCACTTTGGATGCCCAATTACAATATCCATTGCCTGAGTTTCAAAGTGCTTATATTCAAAACTCCATTTCTTTTGGTCTAATTTGCAGCACTCTGTGCTCAGCACTTGTATAAATCAGACTCCAGACTCCAGTCAAATATGCAGAATGTCAGTTACATACAATTAGTGGCTGTTTATGAGGCAATTACCTAAGTAACTTACCAAGCATTATCCAAGGACTTTGTGGCAGAAACAGGTGCAAATCTTTATTTTCATAGCTACAGCTCTTCCTCTAATCATGAGCCTCTCTCCCACCATGTCCCTTCTTTTCTCATCCTCTCTACCCATCTTCTTATCTCCTGAAGATATCTGCAGACCAGGCATGGTGCTCTCAGGACCTCAGTACTGTGCTAGTATTATTCACCAGGTATTCTCCTCACGTTTCCACCTTGTTATGAAGGCGTGGATACATCATGCCCTGCAGGGATGCCTGATCATGTATTTCACTGTCGAAAGCTGCTTCATCCCTGCCTTTCAGTCCTGCTGGTCCCATAGAGCTGAAACCACAGGGGTCAGGGCTGGAAGGGAGCTAAAGAAATCCTTCCCCAGGCCACCTAGGTGCACGTCATGCCCCACAGATGTTTCCCTAATCAGTTCCTAAAAAGAGGGATTCTCAATAGCGAATTAATTTTTGTGTTAAACTATCGTTACTGTTGTAATGTTTTCTCTCCAAGTTTTCAGCCTGAATTGTCGTTCCTTCAGTTTAAATTCCAGCCTCCAGTGCTAACCAGGTGAGGATGGGGTTCTATGAGTAACATGGAAATTGTTCCTGTAAAGACTATAATGCACTCAGAGAGGGAAAGCCAGATTGCATGGGTAACCTGAGATCTAGCATTTTCTAACTTATGGTTATATGCCTTTGAAATCAAAATAACTTTCCTTAGCACACAGTTATTGTGGGAATATTGTGGATATTTTTTGTGTTTGTTGCTTTTCCTCAATAGTTAATGATTTTTTTCCTTAGAAATATTTTAAAAGCTAATACAAAAGGAGTTGGAAAAAAAGTGTTAGCTGTTCTTAGGTTGACCTTGGGATGTTAAAAGCAGACTATTTAAACAGCCAACTATATTTTCTACTGAACTACAGAAACCTGATCCAGTGGGAGGTGTCCCTGCCCATCGCAGGGGAGTTGGAACTAGATGATCTTTAAGGTACCTTTCAACCCAAGCCTTCCTATGATTCTATATAAATCCATCTTCCAGTAGCAGCAGACAGTCTATATAAACCAATTTTCAAGCTAAAAAATATTGCAAACAACAGAATAAATATTTTGTTCTCGTTTCAGGTGAAATGGCATAGTACTAGTTGATGGGAAAGAAAAGCTTAATCCAAACTCATGTCCTCCTCCTGAGAATTCTCTTTGAAGTTTTCAATACCATGAGCTGATAAATGACATTTAGCACCTGTATGCATCAGTAGCTCTATCTGTGGACCAGCAGACTGCTTTTTATCATTTGGACCACAGATACTTTTTATCATTTGGACTACAGATTGAGAACATCCAGTTTTCTCTTCACTACTAACTGAGAATATAGAGTCCTAACCAATAATATGGGCTGTGAAAACTTTCCTACCTGCTGAAGAAGAACTAATTTCCCTGTTCAGACCACTGGAAGTACTGAGCAAAAATTTGTGACTTTCAAATGTTTCCTCTGTCCTGGTAGTGTTTTAACACCTGCCATGCATCAGGAATTATTCATGTAATAAAAGAAAAATATCCACACGTATGTGCAACGTGCCTTAGAGCAGGGTGTTAGAGACTTGTCAGACCTTTTTCAACACAGCATTGGGAATTGGCTGAATTAGTAGAGGTATCTAAAATGTCTATATGTAGCACCTGAGAATAAGCAGGGTGAAAACAGGCTGGTCACAGAAATTGTAAGTGTATGTAAAAATAAGCCCTCATTCTGTCTCTCTCTATTTCTCTTTACACCAGGAAATTTAACCTGGGAGGATGGACACTCTCTGACATTTGGAACTTTAGTCCCAAATGAGATTCCTGTCAGAAATCCAGCCCCATGAAAATAAGCAGATACAGCCAGATACAAAAGGTGTGACCTAAAATACCAAAATAAAAAGTGTAGATATGAATGTCCCTGGAAAGAACACAGTAGGAATGGGTCATCAGACCACAACTAGATAAGGATAACAGACAGCAAGGAAGCAAAATCATGGGACTGGTGAAAGCAAGTGAAGGTGTAATGAGGAGAAGATTAAATCTGGTCAAGCGTGGAAAAAACCCAGAGGCATTGCATCAAAGTTTTTGAAAGAAGGAATAGACCAGAAAATTAAAATACAAAGAAAATTTTGATACAGAAACATTTCAGTGGCATTTGTATCTCAAAAATTCCAAAATGCTTTTTTTAAAGGATGTGTAAAGCATCTGTCTGAAAAACAAGTGGTAGCATTTTGAAAACGTGAAAAGAAAATGGTAACTCTCCAATATCAACTGGCTGGGCTGGGATTCCTGTCAGCAAATGCAGACGTGCAGCTTGTACATACCTGCTCCTGTGCTAGTTTCTTGAACAACTAAGATAAGCTGGTACTTGTAAGACACTACTTATCTCATCTGAAGGCAGACAGGTCAGATGAATCACCCTGTAAAAATTTCAGTTTATTTCCACTGGCTATAAGTGGAGACTAGGACTGAGCAGGTCAGCCCAGGATGTCTGCAGTGTAAACTTCTGAAGTGAGGAAAGTTGAACCCCACTCAAAGTGGCCACTGTTTTCATGTGAATGTTATGAAATGCTTTCTGACTTTTCAAGAAATGCAACAATTTTTCATGGGGACTCACCCTGAGGGTTATTGACCGAGGTGGTTTCTGAGGAGGATCTTCGTGAAGCCTGTCTCCCAAAGATGCCAAAACACGTTTTCGGTGGCCAATCAGGCTAATTTTTAAGACCTGAAACAATAACAAAAATAGATTGTTAAAAAGAATACATTGCAATCATTAAATGAAGATCCATGCAGAGTAAAACCATTTTCTCTTTAAGCATTTTTATAAGTTAGTCTACTATGTTGCCTAAGCAGACAGGGAGCAGAACAAGGGAGTCAGGAGAGAAAATGAGAGGCAAGATGAAACAGAGGAAAACCTCTGTAAAAGGATGAAACCAAAGCAGGGATAGATATGGGGGGAAAAAAAAAAAGGCTCAAAAATGAAAAAATAGGAAGAGATAGCAGCAGATTGGGAGCAAAAACAAGGGAGGGGGGAGAGGAGACTGGAGGAGAAAATGTATAGGTACATGCAAGCAGCCAGTTATTAAAGGGATTCATGGTGTGGATGAGGACGAGAGTGAGGAACAGCCAGAGAATTCTTAGAGAGAAAGAAAGAAGAGAGAAAAAGGAATAACTCAGGGATTAAATGTTATGCCTTTTAAATCTGTTTGGCATGCCTTTCATGGGTAACCTCTGAATGAGTTGTACATTTAGCATTATCTTGTACAATTGACCTTAGATAAGAATCATAGGATGGACAAACTTTGTCCTGAAGGTCTATTACTTTTATCAGATACAACAAAAAAACCATGTTGCACACAAACATGACCACCAGTGGACAGGTCCAAATACCAAGCTCCAAGACCTATGCCAAAAAGGTGTTCCAAAGTTGCTGTAACTACTCCCTGCTTGTATTTCTCTGTGTCCCTGCCACCTACAAAACCACCACTGCTCTGAGAAAAAAGCAGAGGGCAGAAGCAACAAATTGGAAACTTAAGCATTAGTGGGAATATAATAGTATTTTGACAGTATTCTTTAAGGCCACAACAGCTTCAGAATGTAAAGCAGACCTAGTTGTAGAAGCAAGCCTCTGTGAACAGCAGTGTCCTCATGTAACTCTTCCAGACTTTATAAATGGTTTCATACACCAGAGCTGCCTCCATTCCCTCTTGGAAGATTTCTCCCCACTATATTTAGGACCACCACGTGTCAACACCTTTCAGTTGAGAAGCATTTCTCACTCAACCTAGAAGAAGTAATAGTCCTCAAAAAACCCTGAACATGCTACCCCTTATGTGAACCACCATCTCAGTTTAAGCAGCAGCACTAAAAGCTACCATTCATGAGAACAAATAAAAAACAAACACCCCACATTGTCCGACAGCATCTCTTGGATTCAGTATCTGAGCTTATGGCACAGCAACACACCATCATTATTCTGGAGGGTCAATTCCTGCTTATCCATGGGTATGTAAATTTGTCCATACTTCCTCTTAGATGACTCCGTACTCTCTGATATTGTTGAACATCAAGTCCAACTTTTTGGCACCTAGAAAGTGATGGGCTATGACACAGATTGAGCCTTTCCTTTCAGAAGCAGCTTGCAGGGTTATTGCAGACCCTGCACCTCAAGAGCAGACCCAAGATGCAGAGTCCCACAGCCTGCTATGTGCTCTCCTATTTGTCTCCATCTGGAGAAGCATGAGTAGAACTGAGACAGTGCAGCACACACAAAAATGCCAGAGGCATGGAGACTTTGTTATTTATGCAGTTTATACTGAATGTCAAACAGAAGGGTGCACAGTTTATTTCCATATTTAACTATGTGAAATACACGAATGAACTACAGCTGCTTTAACCACTACTCAGGTAATGCACTTCAGTGATCTTTCTTCTTTCATAATGTTTCCTCCACATCAAGAGCATTCACCCAGAGATGTTTAAGTCAAGGTACAGTTCTTCGGTTGTTTCAAGGTCCTCAGCATTCTGACTGCCTTATTAGCTATACCAAACCCCACAAAGCAATTCTCTTTGACTTCACAGAGCTGTTGAACAACAGGAGAAAAAAAGAATGTGATCCTTGAGGGAGTTTGCTCATAAGAGATCAGCAGATAGGTCTAAATCATTATATAATTCCAAAACCTCTGCTCCATTTGAAAGCATACAGAGCTTTCAACACCATAACTGCTCCTACGTTTCTTCCACAGTTTGGTGTTTTTTTATTAAATTGTTGGTCATCCCCCCATATGAACTGGTAGAGCTTTAAAGATGCAGCCTATAAACATATGGTCCTCATCCAAGGGGCAGATGTAGCCCAGCCTCATCTGGACCACATATTCAGATAAAGGAAGATGATTGTGTTCTGGAAGTGGAAGCCCCAGTAATTTTTCTTAGTTGGAAAACCTGTTAACTCAATTTACAAATATAAAATACTGTTTTCTGAAACATTTCTGTATTTGAGTTATGAGCGTTTAACAAAACACCCCAAAACTCTGGAAACCTGTTCTGTGATGGATTATCCTTGACAGTATTTATATAAACTGTCAAGTAGCACAAATATAGGTCAGTGGTATGCAATGGTAAAGTTGCCTAAAGCAGTATCTTAGAAACATCTTCATGCTGCGTTTCAGAAAAGTGTTACAAGTCTTGCAATTATTTAGCCAAGTTAGTTCCCCATTAATATTTTCTATACACTAAGTTACAGTGAACACAGTAACACTGAGCTATAGGGACAGTCAATACAATGCACCTAAGTGCTATGCAGTGAAGCATTTTGTCAAATGGATTGTAGCCTACTTCGCATATGACAATGAAATGAGCTTTGCATTGTGGCTGCAGGAATCAGCTACAACATGTCATGAAACTGTTCAGGGTAGCTTAAGGCACTCCACAGCCTGTCATTTCATTAGTAGGACAAAGAAAAAACAAAGCATATGCACGACATGCCTTCCTTCACAAAAATACAAGCCCATGTCATACATTTGCTTATATTTGATGCTGTAATATAATTAAAGGAGAATGGGGCAAGTAATTTGTCCTAATAAATTACACAGGCACACAAATTTAATCCTATTTTTACCTCCATATTCTCCAATGATTAGAGTTCAAAACGAAATTCCACTCAAAAATGTGGGAAATCCCCGAATGTCACTGATGTAACACTTTGCATTTAGATTTTTTACTTAGTTGACAGATGTTTTTAAAAACAAACACATGTAGCCCCCTAACTCCCTGATGTCTGCATACATGCAGATGCTGGAATTAAGAAGTTATTACATCAAAAACCAAGCCTTTTTCCTGCAACATTCTTCTGCTAGATCTTTTCTTCTGATTGAATAACCTGATCCCATATTTTATTTTTAATCCTACTCTACTTTTTAAGGGTTTTTTAAAATCTATTATAAAGGTTACTAAAATTCAAGCCATCATCAATCACCATTCATTTGGAACAATCTGAAAAGCTACTCTATGGGCTGAAATTAGTATCAAAAAAGAGCAAGTGGTCTGGACTAAACACGTAGCAAAAATCAAACACTAGGAAATAGCTACAAAGGAGAAAATTAGAAAGCGATCAGAACAGTACTAGTGATCCTTTGGTGGCAGCATCAGACACTTCAGAACTTACGAAGAAAAAAATGGTAAACGCAAGCCAACAAGGCACGATCTTCCTATTTCTGCAAGCAAACAGCCCCAAATGCTAGCAGAATTAACTTCATAAATCATAAATCATTTCGGTGGTGGTCATATTGGAATAATCTCCAGGCTATTCTGGAATTGTGAGTGAAGGTACATTGATTACTACCACTTTCCTACCACAATGCCACTCCACAGAGCTACTTCTGAAACATAGCAGTGCCCAGAATACCCAGGAAGTGAGCCTAGACCAACCAGTATAGCCCATGATAGTCATGTCTGTTTTAACTCAAAATTCAAAAGAGGATTAGATACACTTGGTATATAAATTCCCATCATGGACATCTGTTCAAAATTTTACAAATCCTATCCAGCAAACTGCTGTCGGTGATTAACAGTTAAAACTCAAAAAACACCCAAGCCCAAGAAAATATGGTAAAAATTCCTCATATCTTACACACTGACCAAGATTACATGGTGTAATAATTGGCATATTTTGAAAGATAAATAAGCTTGAGCCAGCTGTGATACTGACTGCCCAGTGCTTTAACAATACCAGACACAGCCAAATCCAGCCAAACCATATTAAACTCCCGTTGGATATTTTGACAGAGATATTTCATGCTCTTTCTCATCCTGACTGCAGCTGCTGAGTCCTTCCAACCCTATATTATCATAAACCTTTGCCATTTTAAACAGTGCAGGGATTTTCCTGTATGTTCAGCAAAGCATAGACATGTGACAACAGAGAGGAGATCTGAGACCCTCTGCAGCTCTGCTGGAAGCAAGACTTAATCTGTTTTCCCACCACTACAGTGGAAGCAATTGCCTATTTCATCTCTGAAAAGACTTGTAAGAGACTTATGATTTCATATGAAATCATATGATAGGAAATATGCACCACGTTATTACCCAACTGGAAACAGATGTCAGTTGTCTTGGTGATAGCACTTCACAAAGACAGATGGCTGCCTAGTAAGTCCCACTTCTGTACGTTACCATCAGAAACTGGTGTTTCTTAGGTTGTGTGTCAACCCCCCCCCTCTCCTCCACCACTCCCAAATATAACTTGCAGATCTCCAGTTTAGTGGTACTGAGAAGTCAGAGGCCAAAAGTCTTCTGCAAGTATAGGTTATTTTGAATCCCCATTTGTTACACTGCTCTGAGTTGCTGTGCTGCCAGTGGTACAATGCTGCTCAGCTGCTGCCATCCCAGGCAGGTTCTGGCAGGTAAGGATTTATTACTTTTTGTAGAAGATCTCAGGACAGCCTTTGGTACTGCAGAGGCTGATGAAATTTTTGTCTTGACTTTGCCAGATACGCCATTTTTGTCCTTAAACTGTTTTCCTAAATTTCTCGTTAGTTCATTTGGCTGACTGAAAATATCAGGTGCTAGCATTTTTGACTGCACTGAAGATAAAAAAAGTAATTGTAATTTTTTGCTTGTAGCCCATAACCTGTAATATTTCAGTGGAAAAATACTCATTTCATATTTTGGTAATAAAAATCAGGAAAATGCAATGAAAAAAAGACCTTGTCAATACTGAGACCTATACACCTTCCCTTTTGAGGATGTGTCTCAGGCTATATTCTGAATTGATGTTTAAAAACAATTTGTAATAAAAAAGAAGTTAAACCCATGGCCTTTAAGTAAAAATAAATCACAGTTTAATGATTCCGCAAGCTTCAATTATAATAAAAAATATTACATAAGTGCATTCTTATTACATGAGGCTCAAAAGCCCAGAAATCTTAAGTCTTTTATACATACAAAGAAAAAGATTAATACAATAATGATAATCTGTTCTAAGACAAGGCTGAAAATAATATTTATGTAAAAAATGGCTAGCATGAAGCAGATTTGTACAGAAAGTAAAAATATTCCTTCTGTTTCACAGGAAGTAAGTGGAAAAAAGCTTGAAAGGTGGAATAAATACCCAAATTGGGTCCCAGGTCAGAAGACAGATCTCTTACACTGTTCCCTCTGCTACTGAATTGCATTTCCACTTGTGTGTTGAGCTAGTGGCAGGTCCAACCACTGGTTCAGATCAAATTTGGAAAATGTGTGGCCACAGAGAGCATTCCTGGCCAACCTCGTTGAGGTCTTCAATGTTAATCCTATAGAACTATGCAAGAGCAACTCCAATACCAATATTTTATCCCACAGTATTCTGCAGGACTGCTTACATAGCAGATAAATTGTAATTAAAGTTACTAGTACTACAACACATTTCATAATGAGCTAATAATGGATTTATCTATTTTTAATATGCAATTATTAGCAAGGCACATTCATCTGTACACAAGCCTGAAATACCAATGTAATGAGAAACAGGAGATAAAATACAAATCTCTGTATAAGATTTTAACAGCTCTAGAGCTGATCCTTTTTCTCATCTTGATTGAACTTCATCACTTAATTCCGAGCAAAAGAAAATACACCCCACATGCAAGTCCCTTTACAGAATGGGAAATTTGTCTACTAAGTAAACAGCTTCTTTTACACACACAAGCTTTCTAATAACATACAGGAATTAATGTTTTCATAATACCAGAAGCAGCAAACAGTCATTCACTGCTTGGATTAAGAATTCAGATTACTCCAGCTCACAGTTATAACCAAGGCAGTCATAAAAAGGTAAGTTCTGTAATACAAGGATATCAGTTAATTATTCAGATATTAATATATTAGAATTCAAAATGGATTGCTTATTTCTATATCATGCAATTATATACTCCAATAAAAATGGCAGCAAAGATAATGAAAAACCTAAGATGGCATTAAATATCTCCTTCTAACACTAGAATTTAATGGATGTCCTTAAATGTTTTTTGGGTTTTCACCAACACCTTGTACATACATAACAACCATAGAGAGGTGGTCTTCAATGTCCAGAAAGAAAAGCCAAACACTGGACAGGAAAACCTGGACCAAGGATGAAAACAAATATTGTTGAGATGTTATTCCGGACATTTTCAATTTCCTAGTATATTTGCAAGTTACTGTATGCATGAAGTCCTCATTATTATTTTATTAAAGTATATATTCAGCTTAGTAAAATTATTTTCCTGTATTGTAAGGCAGTCACATCAAAAGCCTGAGCTTCACCCTTGAATATCTGGTTCAAGCCAAAGTGATGCATAGAGGCTACCTAGGGCTTACATTCAGGCTCTGCTGTCGAGCACCACACGCAGCAATCCAAAACACACTTATCCCATGAAGTGCCACATACCCCAGAGTTGCCAACTTGATCATGCATTATCATCCCACTGCTAGCATTAATATTTATCCACCTTTAAGGGGAAACCTGTAAAAGAACCGTGAAGATAAAAATGTGAAAGGTATTTTGTAGCCTTTGATGAAAGAGCCATCACTGGCAATGTCAATACTCCACTATTATGAACTGATGGCATGATGCTAAGGACACAATGCATCCCAATTCCCTACCAGACTACGAGTGACTTGTCCTACAGGTTTTGTGAAAACTACCTGGAAATGCTTCCTTAGCAGAAAGAAAATCTGCAGGAGGAAATGCAAGGGTTGAGTCTGAGTGGAGGGGTGCTGGGCTACGGCAGAGAACTCCCAGGGATCCCACCCCAGGGCTCCCATCTGGCTTAAAAACAGACCCAGGAGGCAGGCAAGGAGCACTTCTCTGTATAGCCAACTCTTCATCTGCTTCCTTACTTGACCACAGAAGAGCTAACACTGGCATGAATAAAAAGGCAGGAGTATGCTCAGGAATGTGGGGAAGAGGAAACGCTGGAAACCTTTCCCATAGCTGCTTGTGCTTCCAGCAGTGCAAGCCAAACATGAGATGCATTAAACCACAGTGAAAACACAGCTTCTTGCAATGGGCCATCCAAAAGCAGAGGGCATCTAGCACAAAAAAATGAATCTGTAAAGAACTCCGAAGCCAATGTTTTAACAGAAGCCATGGTCTACAAGCCTCTACTTTTTCACATTCAGCAGTTACTAAATTTAGTTTTCTAGCTTACCTGTCTGTCAGGTGTTTGCCATTTCCCCCCTGAGGAATGGAACAAACCTGTCAGAGACAGGATGGCCATTACAAGAAAACTGTTTTTTCTTCTCATAGTTGTTTCTGTCTTATCAGTAAGCAGTGTGGATTCACCCTACTGCAGAGTGGCTGCTTAGTCTCAGTCACGCCACGTTCTTTGACAGCACTTGGCACACTGGATGAAGAAAAACACATTTTGTGATGTGCTAGTATAGGCGCCGTTGATTCTATTTTGGGTACCATGTGTTATGGTGTCCAGGGATTTCACCTCTATCAAGATCTTAATTTCATTACTTTGCAGGACATATGCATCTCCATATAAAACATGATGTAAAGAGGGACCTCAATTATTGTTCTACCTGCTCTGCAGCTACAGCCAGCTAACCAATTTTATCACCTTTTTTCAGCAAGGACACTACCCAAAAGAATAAAGTTTGAATGAGCTATAACCTTACTATAGGTTATGGCATGATATACAACCCTTGCATAAGAAGAAATAAAAAATCCTCCATCAACTTATTTCCCTGGTTGTCCTAAACTCTTCTGGTTTGCAATCCTTGCATGTCTAGGGCTATGGAAGAAAATAATGGCAGTCCCCTTCCCCAGGTTCACCCAACATCTACCTTCATCACTCTCATCCTTTAACACAAAATAAGCTACATATTTAGATGCCACCAATTCATCTCACCTACAGCTATAGTAATCTACTGTTTTCTTTCAGGTAGTCTATTTGGTTAGCATAATTAAAATAAATTAAGTGCAAGTTTTTCTAAACTATGTTCAATCTGAATTGTGATGTCACAATATGAACCCCCAAATTTTTCAAATACATGATATGGTTTAAAAAACAAAAAACAACAAAACAAAAAAAAGAAAAGCTTAGTTGTCTCATATCCTTGCTTTTTGTTTATATCCTTTGTGCTATCACAACTGCAGCAATGCTACTACTACCTTAAAAAAAAGGCAGTGGCCACCATGGCAGAGCAGAATCATACATTACAGGCAGAGCTGGCATCATGCTGTACTTTGACTCTTAATCTGTGAGGAGGAAGCACTGTGGGTGGGAGAGAACAGGCTCTATGAGCACAGCAGGATGGCTGGATTAACTCTGCCAGGGGCAGCAAGGGGACGGCAAAAACATTTCTCAAAATATCTTTTTCTTTCATGCCTTGAGGTAAGAGCAGGAAGGAACACCATCAAAAAGTGGGGTTACAAAAGGATACAAATAAAGTGGCAAAAATATCCATCCATCAATAGCTCAAGGAAGTTTTCCCCTTGTGGCTTTGAGCAACAAGACAAATTCCAACATAAAAGATTATCGTCTGCATGATTTGAGATAAATTGAAACCACAAGGCTGTTCAGATCGTACACATCTTCTTATGCAGATTCCTTCATTAAACATTCAACATTAGTCTGTCTTAAGGAAGAAACATTTTTGTATGTAACTAAATTAGAACAAAGCAAGTGGGCAAGATGTACTGAAGAACTCTCCAAACAGGAGGCTGATTTTGTACTACGGTTACAGGGGAAAAAAAAAAAAAAAAAAAAAAAAAAAAGATAAACTGAGCTTCATAGTAACAGTGAAAACCAGGAAAGCTTTGGCTGTCTCAAACTTGATGTCCTTAAAGTTAATTTATAAATGTAAAGGAATATAGATGTGTGTATCTTTTTGCATTCCACAGTTTGGGCAGATATATTATTAATGAACCATTCACGCAAAACCCACCACTGAATTGGTTATCATGGGAAAGGCTTTCTTGCTATAAATTCTATTTGATTTTTCTCAACAAGGGCTGTACAGGACTCCTTTCTTTTTAAGTAGACATAAAGAATCCAATGTATAAGCACATTATCCCAGCTGCAACATAAAGGGAACCACACCAGGCAACAGAAATCTGCAAGTTTTTATACACACTCCTCTTGTTAGTATGCACAAGATTTGTATATCACTGCCCTTTTTTTGTCTTATGCTGTTGGCTGATGTTCAGTCAAATATACAGCAGCTCTACTCCTGCCCAGATCATTCCCGCAGTACTCCTGTTAATTAATATACTCAGATCTTGTTAAACTTTCTCATGTGATCTGTGCTTCCAAAATAAATCGTTTTCACATTTCTTCAATTAATTCTTACATAACTGATTCAGCCCATCTATGTGTTACGAAGATCATGTTCTATTTTAATCCTATTTTACACATGTTACTATAACATTAAATAATTGCACTGCAGATCAGAAATAATGCCATAAAAATCTACATTTGTTTGAGATGACAAGTTTGCAGACCTTTAATTTTGCTAAAGCTTGAAATGTTAAAGCAGAAAAGAGATTAGTTTATATGCATATTTACATTTATTAATGTATAGTATTAGGTATAATAGCCAATGGTATCACTGTGAAGCCAACTAAGTTTCTACATCATCTCATCACAAATGGGCAGTATAGTACAGATCCCATTAACTCACTATAACATAAGAAATTCTGTCATGAACATTTTACACCAAATCACCGCATGAACTATGATTAATAATGGATCAGAAGAGAATACTTATATGAATAACAAGCAAAGAGAAAAATCCCACTTATTATGGATAATTAGATGATAATGTAACTTAGTTATTTGCTAGGGATTATTGCACTAGGTAGATAACGTCACATGACTTACTTAGTCTAAAGTGTCTTTCTCAGTTGTACTAAAGAATTAACTAACTTTTTGGGTTTTTCAAATGAATAAGTAATCCCAAATTTAGTCACCGTTAATTAATTATAGTTTTAGAAACACTACTATTCAAGTACACATCTTGTTTTATGTAGGGTTTTTTAATTCTTCCTGTATTTGAGATCCAGATCTGGATTTAGAAAAGTGTAAGGCTTTTCTTATTTTAAATAAGCTGATAATTAGGCTTGCTTGTTTCTGCTCTAATATGAACCTTTGAACCATAAAATCTTCTCCATTCATAATTTCTCTTCATATTTTCTTATCAAACAGGTTTCTCACAGATACACAACAGCGTGAATAACAAATTTCTATACAGAATTGAAAGTGACTGTGGGATTTCAGTAGTAGGAATGCAACATACTTAAGGAAAAGATTAATATGTTTTTGAAATGTTGTTCTATTTCTGTATCACAAAAAATAGGTTTACTCAGGTGTGTCCAATTTCTTAATTTTCAGGAACCCATTCTGTATTTCACCATAATTTGGTCAGAGATTGATACAGCTAATATTTTTCTATATTAATACCTATCATACGAATTACCAAGCACTGATGTTCTCACAAAGCCCCCAGGATTTAGGTGCCTTCCCTGTCAGTAAGCCCAGAGGAAACCAGCATGAGAGTGGTGCAGCCAGTTTTTCCCACAGAAGTGCAGAATGGAGGAATAGGAAAGATGATCCTGATTCTTCACACTTGAAGTTTAGGACAATACGTAAAGTTAAGAAAACTTTTCAAAAGACAACACTAGGGATACAGGTGCCTCAGAGCTGCTCAGGAGATAAAAACACATATTTCAGTTTGGAAAACAGGGAGCAGAGCACAGTGTGCCCCTTAGCACCCTGAAATGTCAGAATTTGCCCCCAGAAAATAGGTCTCTGCTGGCAGAGCCCTCTGGCCATTGACACAGAAGCTTCAGTTCAGAACTGGCATGCTGGGAGGCTGCTGGATGTTGGATTTTGAAGCACAGTGGGATGTTTTAACACACACATCTCCCCATCACCATCCTGGTGTCCTCTCCCCACCCAGAGCTGCTCTGCAGCCATCCCACAGCCTGGGTGCTGCAAACCTGTACCCTTCAGGGGAACATCTAAGGCATCACTGCCTGCTGCATCTCCAGGACAGCAACAAACACTTTTAAAGAGAGTGAGAGCTATATAATACTATAATCTGTGTTTGTGTTACAGATCAGCATGAACTAAGACCTTGCACAGGGTGGAGATTCCTCTGTATCTGTGGCCAGGGAGTAAAGGGGAAAGCAAATCATAAACCAAAATATGGTGAGAGACAGCATGAGCTACAATTAATACCTAACTGTACCATGATTTATATCTGTTGCAGATGTTACGTCTTATTAATCCACTGCTTAGCTGCAGATACAACCAACAGCAGCTCTTGGGATAATAAGGCAGAATGGGAATTTGGAACCTAAGATTTTATAAAGTGAGTGCCAGAAATTTTAAGAAGAATAACACAGAAGAGTAGGAAGACCATAAAATGGGTCAATACAGTAATCAGATGAGAAACAGCTAATGAAAGGATTTACATTTTAGAATAAAATCTAAATGTAGCTATTTAAAGGATACCAACAGGTGACATCTATGAGGCACTTGTGATAAACCAGAGTATATTATTTTATTTGTCTGTTTTTCTTCTCTGGGTAAGTTTCCCATTTTCTTCTTTGCAAATTCAATTTTCTTTCATCTGTCAACCTTCTGCCTCTCTTCACATCTTATTTTCAGCTCAACAGGCCTCGAATTCCTTTTTCCCCTGCAGTTTTGCTCCACGGTCCTCTTTATTTCTTTACCACCCCCATCCAGCTTGGCAATTTAAATTGTATTTGCAGCCCTATTCCTACCTCTTCCAGCTGACCACTATGGAGGTGACAGGAAGAACTGATAAAAGAATGAGCAAAAACTAAGGACCAATGAGTAATGTAAAAGCCAGAGGAAAAATGGAAAGGAAGCTGTTTGATTTATAACAAAATCAGATTTGATTTAAGGGCATCTGGTCTCCTCCATAAGCACTGAAATAACCACATAACAAACATTTTAATGCATGTTTAATGTCTAATATATATGTCATTTACAGGATAATGACCCAAGCTTTCAGAAGGAGACTGCCTCATTCTTCAGCAGTCTCTGTCCTTATTTTGCACCTCTAGGATAGAGCTGAAATGAAGAGAACAAACACCCACATATATTTCTATTCTTTCGTAGTCTGTACAGTGATTCTTCTGTAGAAGTGGTGCTGCTAGGAGCACTGCAACCACCTCCCCTCACTGACTCTGACCTGGGACGACTTAGTATACTACCAGACATAGTATGATTGCATAATTCTTTATTGACATAAAAATTATAGAGGAAGCAATGTTTTCCCAATAGGTAGCATTTCACATGAAGATGGTTATTCAAACATGTTTTAAAGAAAGAAGTGATTTTGTAAACATGCGCTCATGCTATCAATTTTTTTTAATTGTGCATCTCCTTTTTAGCTATCTTGTGAAATATCTCCACTAGGATACATTTTCTTACTGTATAAACTGAAAATTATTACAGTGACACGATGCAAGAAATACCTAGAAAGTAGCAAAATTCAGTTATGTATGCTACCATTGTATTATTTTTGCTAACAAATTTTGTAAGACCACAGGAACTGGCATACATGTTAAAACCATCTAGGGTCAGCTTTAGCAATAAATTTAGCTTTAGCTTCAGTGGTTCAGAATTTTATATTTTCAAGACAACATGGCATGTGTTTGTATCAGCAAGTTTCATCTGTCATTATCCATCTCCCTCCTACACCTTTCTAGTATAAAAAACACTTATGCTTGCTGATAGAATACCAATTTGCCTTCATTTAAATGCTAAAGCAGCATAGTCCACCTATCTCATGTAAAAGATGTACAAAGCTGTGAAACAATTGACAAGCACAATGAAGTGTCTACTGTAAGACCCGAATGGAATTATTTTTCAATAGACACAAAAAATGCAAAAGTCTACAGTACCCAAAATTTTTTTTCCACACATATCTCTTAAAATCAGGAAAGGGAAAAGGGTAATATTTACCTAGCAGCTCACCACTTCTTACCATCAGTTATGATTAAAGACTTCGTACTGTAGAACCCAGAAAAAAAAATATCTATATAGGCTTCTATTTGTGCAAGGGCAATCACTCAATATCAGCATTGAGATTTATCAGCAGAGATTTATCACTAGTAAAAATAATTTGTTTCAGCAATTAAACATAACTTTTGCTGTGTAAATTGTAGGAAAGCAGTAACTGTCACTGGACACCTCTATATTTTTAGATATAAACACCTCATTTACAGTTCAGTATTTTAAACAAACAAGAACATGGAAGATCTGATCATAGTTCTAAACATTCTCTGTACATCAGGACTTAACGCAGGACTGAGTTAAGGACCTGACCCATATACAGAAAAAAAGGATCTAAAATTAAATGTGAAAATGTACATCATTATTTTAACCTAGCTCAGTTGCACAGCTAAATCTCTGTGCAGCAAACTGAAAATTTATGTGTACTGCATATTATTATGCACTCTATGAACACACAAAATTTAAATATTTTTTGCTATGTTAAGTGGTATTGCATTTTCTGTCCATTTTAAAGTTGGTTAAATGGTTAGAAAAATAATTTAATAGGTTAGACATTTCTTTAACTTTAATATTAGCAACAAAACCTTCCAAGCAAAAAGTAGCAGGGGGCCAGATATCAGGAGCTTCACAACCTATATTCCATGTTGAATTCCATGTCCCCATTTATTCATTAAGTTCCTGGCTCACACTGCCTTTCACCTAGAATTACATGTATACTCTTGGTCCAAGGTGCTTTGCTCCCAAAGGAATCTTTGCTTTGATTTCTGAATGTACAGGGAGCATCAGCTTAACACTGTTTAATAACTTAATCAAGCTTACATGCATTAACCTTTGATAGTACCTAAAATATTTTCCACAAATTTACAAATTACCTGCCTGCAATGATCTAATGCTCTTTCAAATAGCACTTATTGTTCACAATGGTGAGGTCCTTGTTTTCTTGATGTCACTGACAAAATACCATTGACTACAATGAAGCCAGTGCCTCACTTGGATACGTTGTATTCCAATAAAATAGGGATTACACTGCATTGCAGAACTGAAAAGGATGTACACAGTTAGAATGAAATGCCAGAATAAAAGCTTACTGTATAAAAAATGTTATTTTCTTCTTCAGCAGGCCTATCCTAAAAATATATTCAATTTTACAGCTGCTTATATTCATGGATAGGAAAAAAAAAATAAAAAAATATTTTTTTATTTCCATTTCAGAGATGGCACAGTTATGGTGAGAGCAATCGTATCTTACTTATATTGTCTCTCACTCTTGTGATTTCATCTTGAATCTCACCAAAGTGTATCTTTCACCCAAAACCACACATTTTTGAATCTCAGCTTTTGACAGGAAGACAAATGCTCAAGTCCCATGATTGCATAGAAAGCTTTGAATTAACTCATTGAAGCAGGAAGAAGGCACAGGAAAACACCACATCTTAACATTGCTATGATATTTGAAGCTCTGAGGTTGACTGGCTTTTCATACAGTGGCTAAACCATGGACAACTGCACTTTTAAATTCTACACATAGGAACTGTCTCTGACGAGCTGGAGCAGCCCTACTGGGAATAGTGCCTGCAGAATCCTTATTACCATGTAAAAGTGAGAAAGAGAAACTTTCAGACCCCAAATTAGACTTGCAGTCAACATTTACACCATAGTTAGGAGAAATATTTTATTTCCAAACTTGACTATTTTTACCTTGTGGTCCTTAAGACATGGTACTTTGATACCCTGCAATAAATCTTCAGCTCTTAACAGCGCTGGGTTACAAAAGGTTTTAACTTTCACGTAGGTAAAAGGAATTTATAAGCTTTCAGCAATGCAATGAAAAGCTTGGACACAACCCAAGTGTAATAAAACTACTAAAACCAAAACAACACATGCAAAGATGAATGGGAGAAATTGTATGGTGGTACTTTTCCCTGGCTGTGCTTTGTAAAGGACTCTGTTGAGACTGAGGTGTGAAGGACGCTGTTGTTAGTGCTGATCCTCTTCTCCCAACCCACTAAAAAAGCTTGTAAAACTGAGGCAGAGCTGAGACAAGCCTGGGACAACCTGCAGTTTTGACATGTCTCTTTTTTACCCTACAGGAACCTCTCCCAGGATGCTGGTGTTGGTGGTAAGCAAGAGCCACAGATCAGCTCATCCCAGTCACAACATCAGTGATATAGTAGTATAGGATGCAGATGATAGCAACACTTACTGATAGCTACTCTTGACTCTCTATTGTCAAATCTCAGCCTTTCCAGCCTGCTTTGTTAACACCTGGGTTTTGCTACAGCAGAAGCCCAGAAGAAACTAAAGCAGCCCAAGCCTCAAGAAAATTATGCAAAGAGTGGAATGAAGGGAAGCTGATGCATCCAACTTGGTAAGATCTGTCCTTGCATCTCAGGCATCCAGAACTTCTATCACTCTATGGCAAAGGATGAGAGAAGACACAGCCAATATGAAATCTTAAAAGTCTGTAAACTGAACATAGTAAGAGTTTGGAACAGGAGAGAGCAGGGAGCACATGCCCTCCTGCTTCACTAAATAAGGACAGGGTTGATCAATCTTATTTAAGAAAAAAATTATATGACACAGTATGTTTTATTTCACAGAATGCTAAAAAATGATGAAAGAAATATAAATAGAAGACTCACTCTTTAAACTTTACATTCAAATACATCAGTATAACACAGAACCAATCTGATAAGCTGCTGTATGCATTGCTTCTATGCCTGTTATCCAGCTTCTTAGAAAAGAAATTCAGTTTATCTTAGGGCAGCAGCACAGGTTTCGTAGAGTGAGAGCTTATGAATGGTAAAGCTGGAATTTAACACAGTGAAAACACAGCCCAAGCTCAGGGGTCTATTCTCTTCTCGTTGTGTTTAGATACTTCCAGTATTCAGGAAAATTTCGCAAAAGCATAAAGAGTAGAAGAGACTCCTGTGAAACGAGCTCACAAATTAAATTAGGAGAGGGAGAAAGCAGTGACTAATTAAACCCCCTGAGCCAGAAGAATGCCACGTTGGAGTGTCTCAGGAGAGTAATACAACATGTGCACCCAATTTTCAGCGGACCAGTATAATTTATGAACCTGACAGCAATGCCATATGTACCCACAGGCTCTTCCCAACCTCCCTCCTGCCCATCAGCATGCTTCCACACAGAACTGCCAAGGAGACTGACACAATGAAAATACAGTGGTTTGGCTGCCTTTCAAGCTTCTATATACCCTGGAGACATAAAGATTACTTATTATTAGCAATTAGGAAATTTAATCCACTATACTACATTGCATATGATCAAGCTTTATTGTACTCTAGTGAGTCTTGCCATAGGATAAACACCAGATTATAAACCTATTTTTTAATGCATTGACTTTAATTTCATAGAGAGTCAACCTGTCCTGTTGTAATGCAGTCATTCATTTGGTACTGCTCATAGAGTGTGGCCCTTGGGTCAATGACCAATATTAAGTATATGCATTTATTGGTGCAAAGAAGAAAAAAAAAAATTAACTTGATTTATCTTTCCTGTTTTCTTTGTAACAAATGAAAACCTGAAGCCCATGTGAATTAACTGATAAACTTAAGGCTGCAGATAAAACTTGGCATACTAATAGGAATGAAAACCGTATCTATTAAATCCTAATGCCATGAGTTAATAAAAAAATCATCCGGGCCTTGCTGTAGCCACACAATCAGAATGGGTGAAGTAAGAGCCATAAAAAACATCCACCCTATGTGCAGTCTGGTCAAGCACTGCAAGAAGGGGTTTACAGACTTCACTCTCTGTAAAACCACAAACAGATGTTCCGCACTGTTTTTTTATACTGCTCTTTGTTCTCATAAATGAACAATGCTATTTATGAAAATCACAGCACTCTTCCTCATGGACTGCTCATTTTCATTTTAAGTGAAAAATGATTATGGTTATGTAACTGACATTGCATTTACTGATCACAAATATAAAGGAAAAATATGCTATAAAAATATGTACTCTTCACCCAGCCAAGGATTAGCAAATGTTAATCCTTGTAACACAGTAATATATCTGATTTAAAGGAGATGAGAAAGCAAAAGTGAGTATTTAATGTATCCATCACACCCCTCTGCCACCTTCCATTCCAGGCAGAAGGTGCATTTATCTGCCTATCCTTTCCCTACTAACTTATATAGTAACATGTGCACCGACAAACCCTTTCCCAAAACCCAAAACATCCTGCTAAACCCACATCCTTCCCCTGGGAATAAGACAAGTCTGCTGGTTGCTCCTGGCTCTTGTCAGTCCGGTTGTGCTACCAGAGGGCATGTAGCACAGTGAAGAGAGTGCAATGAAGAGCTACTTGCAACCAAGCAAGTGCTTTACTTAAGCCAATAAGCCACTCATCACACAGTGACTTATTTTAAAGAGGCCCATGGTGACTGACATGTACCACCATAAGCATAAGTAAGTGTAAATTTCCTATGGATTTTCACTTATGTCTGCACAATCCTTCCCTTGACCTAGACCAGAACTCCTCCTTTCTTTATACCTCTTTCTCCTCCTCCTCATCTTCAGTTTCACTCATCCTTGTAGTAATTCCATCTTTCCACCATGGCTCTGCCACTCTTTACCTGCAGTTCTTCCCACCCCCAGCACTGCAAGCCACAAGATCCCTGCCACAACGAGGATATTAAAAGGGCTCCCTCTACTCACATTCATGACAGCTGTGGAAATGTAACACTGAAATAAACCATTCTTACACCTCAAATGCCCAGTCGGTTCAAAAGTTCAAAAGACTGACGACATAGCTGCAAAAACGTACTTTTTTTCAGTTAAAAGTATTCCCCAAAAAGAAACTTTAATATAGTAAATCGGTGACCAAGTATTCTGAAATACATCTCTGGTAATAATAATTATAGCTCAGAGCAAGTACTTCAAATCTTTTCTTATGTAACATAACTGCAGTTATTTAATCACTGTTCACCTCATAAAATAAAAGGAGAGTGATACTCTTTTGCTACAAACAGAAAACTGAAAGCACCCCAAATTCACTCAATTCTGTCCTTCAGCAGCAATAAACACAATTCAGCAAAACAAACCTTGACTGTGCATGCATGTCTACATAAATGACACATTCATGTAGAGTGAATGCCATTCCACACTCCTGCCAGAGCAGCTATTAATTAAGCAACTGTCTTCAGTGATTTCTCTCACCTGAGCATGCACATCCAGAATTTCTGTGCAGGATTGTTTCAAGGGAGATTGGAAAGAGAGGTCTTCTGCTTAGGACAAGCAAGCATCAGATTGATTTCGAAGCTTATAACACACTAATCCAATTATATTAAAGCATTTTGAAATCAGAAAGAATCCAGTTATTATCCACTAAGGAAAGAATTTTTATCAAAATTACCATGCAGATAATCTTCTGTTCAGGGAAGAACCAAGTTGTGAACCTGACCATTCAAATATCAAAACCATCAAGCAGGCGAATGTTGTCCTCTGTCAGAGTCTGATTATTATGACTGGAGAATATTAAACAGCAGTGAAATGCATTGCACAAAGCTCACTAAATCCAGGGACTTAAGGAAGTCCAACAGTCCAGGTTAGTATGGCTCTGTGTGATGATAATTATCCAAGGACTCTCTAGATGCTTCCACTGCCAGAATAAAGCATCCAGGGCAGGTGCACACCAAGCACTAATGAGCTGCAGCTATACCTTGTTGTGAGAGGTGAATTCTGAAAGTGAAGGAGAGGATGAGCACTGACCAACCCTGGAGATATTAAGCTTCTTTAATCAGCTTTCACTTAACGATACAGGAAATAATAAAAAAAAATATTTCCTCTAACTTCAAGGCAATAGAATTGTACAGCCTTATCCTGCAATGGCTCCAAATACCTTCCTTTTGGTGATTCACAGAAGAATATCATCCTCATGTGTCCTTTGGAAGCATAATGAAGCACAGTTGCTGCTCTTTTTTATTGTTGCACCTATTTTCTCACATCCATTCTGTTTGCCTTTATTTCTTGTACTTTTGTATATCTACTGTTCTGACTTTTATTCTTTTTAACTTTTATTGGTTTTTAACTGTCCTGTGCTTTGGCTTTTCTTTCTTTTCTGCAACTTTTCAGGAAGCCAGATACCATTAAGAGTGCTGTTTTGCCCCTTTTAATTTAATCTACTCATTTATTTTGCTTAACTGAAAGCTAAAGAATCAGGATTACTTTACTTGTTAAGATACTGAAGCTATTTACTTATTAAGCAATTATGTGAATGCCCGTGTCAGAAGTCATTGGAGATCTACGTGATAATATCATGTACCATAGAACATAAAAGCTACAAGTAAGTTTTCAAGCAGCAGCTTGTTACCCACAGCTGCAAATGCTTGTTGCAACAGGTGAGGAACATCGAGACCATCTTTGCCATCTATCCTACCCTGGGTTTGCCTGCCTATCAGCTGTGGCTTGCATATTACTCTTCATCACAAACTGATAAACTTTACTTTATTCTGCTTAAATAAAGCAGGATCTTCCTTTGTAAAAAACAAACAAATAAAAAACCCCATAAGAAAAACCCCACAAAAAAGCCATACAATAACCCCAAACCAAAAATAAATTGATCAAGACTATAGATCATAGCCACTAGGATGAAAAAATCAGTATGAGTAACTCCTGCGTGAAGAGGAACTGTAGCTTTCTGAAGCTGTGTGTGAATGTCTGAAAATAAAGACCAGAGTCCAACAGGTGAGCTTGTGGGTTAAAAAGATTCACAACTGCTAAAAACTGACTGATGTGGGGAAAAGATCAATGTTTGCTTTAAAAATAGCAGAATTATACATGTGATGCAGCATTAAACCTCAGTAATTGCAAGCAGGAGAAATGCCAAAAAATTAGGCAAGAGTGACTCGAGTCATACTAAAAAAATGCTCAGCATTACTACACTTACTAATTTGGCTAATGTCAAAGACAACTCTCTCCTTCTACACCTGTATGGTTTCCACTATCCTGAAAGAGGAACTGCTCTTCTTTGGGGTGACCACAGAAATCCAACTACATGCACTCAAACATAATCTTCCTGGATCCATGCAGAGCAACACGACCTGGTTAATACATCTCACGTAACAGAGGGGGGTGAAGGTGTTATCTGGCTAAGAGTAAGCCTAAGGAAAGCATCAAAGACAATGTGGAACCCACTAGGACCATAAATGCTTCCCTCTCCCAACCAGCAGCAAAACTGAACAAAATGAATGGCAGTGACATTTTTTGCCAGGGATACAGCATCCAACACCACCCAGCCAGTCACTGTGCCAGCAGTGGAAGCAGGTGGCATCCGCATTTGCCCTCAAGGCAACTCTGACCATTCTGAATTTCCAGACTCATATGAGAACAGAGGCATGGAATGGCCTGCAGACCACCTGCTGGTCTTCTTGGAAGCAGAACTGAGATGGCATCTTGCCACCAGGAACAAGCCAACTTCTGCCCTGGTGACTGACAGGTTTGGTCTTGATCCCTGGAGGGAAATGTATTGCTGCTGGAAAAGCAAGCCCATCCATGAAAGGCCAAAAGAAAGGTATGAATGGACAGTTTAGGAAAGTAACTACTCCTTCTAAATCGCCTTTCTTCAGTAACACTTTACTTATGGTTTTATTTTTAAATAACTCATTTTAAGACATTAAATAAACTATACAGATTCAGCTTCTTGACTAAGTAACTGGATTTTCTTAGTAATTTAGCAGGTTTTTTTACACAGAGTAGAAGGAAATATTCTAATGATCTGACTATATTTTTCCATGGAATGAAGCACATAAAAATAAGGATTTCAATAATCATTATTACTGCTACGATATTAATACATTCCACATAAATCATTGTCTCTACTCTCAACTCAGCTACTGCCCTGCAAATAAAGCAATACCTTGTTACCTAGCAACTGAGCAAGTCCCTGCTACACTGCAAAAAGACAAAAAAAAAAAAAGAAAAAAAGAAAAAAGAAAAAATATATTTATATATCCTCGTGGTTTCATGTTGAGAGAACATCCATAAAGAACAAAGAATAATCCACTGAAATGCCCTGAAATTCAATATTGAAATAAAATGTTTGATCCTCCACGTTTCATGAGTATCTTCAGAAGCTAGGTCTAGATTAAACATGCATTACCTCTTACTGACAATATTATGGTCTTGCTATGCTTTTCTTGGAATATTTTATTAATGCATATATAAGTACACAGACATTACACATATAAGTCATGACAGGCTTTTAATGCTGATCTGTAATAGAATGGAAGTAGCTATCAAAAGGCTTTTTTAAAGTCTGTTTGCCTATGCTAAAGCAGTTCCTCTCCTGTTTAACATAGCAATGCACAGTATCACCTCTTACTGACACAATGTCTGTTTTCAGGGTTGTCATTGTACAAATTATTCCCGGTGCTGCACTTAAAAATCCAGACCCATATGTACAACAAAAGTTGTCCCTGTCTGCTTCTGACAGATTGCCAACACCACGTGGGTCAAAAATGATCAAGGATATTTCAAGAGTCCCACTTGTGTAGATGAGCTACTTTCCCAGGCAACACAAAAATTCAACAGCAGCCTCGGAACCTTCTGGTTACCAGTGTAACCAGTGTGTGTGTGTCTGGTTCACGCTTTCCCTTGAGCTGCAAAAGGCAGGAGAAGGATTCATGGCCCCACGAACATGCAGTATGAAGAGATACCCTTCACTGAGACTGCCAATAAGCTTGTGCAATGGAGAGATTATGAAGTCATGATAACTCTGCCCTGAAAGCCCACAGTTTCAGTAGCAGGTGACTGTTCTCACATTCAGTACCCTCTAGGTCATCACGTTGCCCTCAGATCCAATGTGAAATGCACCTGAAGACAATGCAAATTTAACTTCAAATTTAGGGGCTAATCACCAACCACTACTGCCAATCACAAATTTACTAACCATCAAAACCATGCAAAATCACTAACCATGCAAAAATTTTGAATGCTGCTCCTGGTAGCAAGATCTGTAGTGAAAGTATTCCTGAAACATGCTGTTAATGTACTGTTGAAACTTTAAATAAAGTCACCTATCTCCTAGAATACAGGGATATTGGCTCAGTCAGTCATAACACAAAAGCATACACCATCTAGATCATGCTGCCTTGAACATCTGCTGCTGCTGTAATCCTTGATAACTCATTGCAAAAATAATCAGAAAAGGGTATGTTTGCACCCAAAGGCAACTCATTTTGTGTGGCTCTTACCATTATCTCCAAGCACTATATACTAGTTTGAAACCTTTTGCAGCTTGGTTTTGCCCATTTTTTAACGGTCTTTCAGCCCTTATCAATCAAGCAGCATAGTTCATCTCCCAGAGGAAAGTTTGTAGTTCAGGAAAATGCATAATGCATACAGATGGGTGAGGATGAAGCATTGGCTACCATGGCATTCCGAAGCCTCTAAAAAAATTTAGAAGTCAGTGAGATGCTACAACCTATACATCTTAAAAGGATAATGCAAACATCATAGACCATACCCTACAGGATTTGCATGTTGAAGTCTGTGCATATTGTCTCTCCCTCTGGAACGCTGTCTTCAGTGACAGATGGCACAACCACTACCTACAGATGGCTCAACTGGGGGCTCCACAGCTTTGATAAATACTGCAATCAACTCCTAGGATAGGTATGGTTCAGGCAAACACACGGAATACATCCCTCAAAAATTTATAAACTGTAGAATAATCACACGTATAGTATTATCCCAAACAGACAGATGAAAAGTCCTGGGATCTTACTGAGCTGACAGAAATCCAGAACTACTTTCAAGGTCAGTAGTTTAGGATAAAAGTGTCTGAAATGAGCAACACTCAATTTCTTATCTACTTCATCCAGAAAACCACTTCCACTTTTATCGTAGACCAAGCGCTCCTGGTGAAAGTACTGTTGCTTTCCAGAGGGATTTGTTATACTTTGGAGGAGCAATCAACCTCACAGAGCCCTGGTTTAGTTGGTAGAAAACATCCTTGCCTCAGACAGATGATTCACTATAGTAAGCACAAGCATTTGAATCACTACTGTAAGAAAATTAAAAACTCGTGGACCGATACCAGGGCTGTTTGTAGCAGAGTAGTATAATCTTTTCTAATCTGCTATAGAAAGCTGAGAATAAGAGCAACTGGAGTGATTTCATACTGGAGCATTTGCTTTAGTTGAGCACACATCTTGAAGATGCTGCTGTCTCACTCCCTACTGCTGAAAAAACCCTCAGATACGACTTTGCAATGTCATTTTGTGGCAACGTGGAGCTAATGATGGGCTTTACTTGTTACCTGACTTCAGTCACTCAAACTTTGTGCCACTTACACAAAAGAGTTTTTTGCCAAACATCTATCACAATGTTCTCATTGACCAAGCACTACAATGCTACGGGTGCATATGCAATATAGAATACACCAGCTCCAGAAATTGGTGAACATTTGGCTAAGTAGTAGTCTTCTCCCCATTAGCAGACAATATGATGTTTCAAAGCAGCCCAATCAAAATCTAAATGTGAGAAGGCCTACTGGATTCCTATCTGTGGATGAAGATATCCCAACACAAACATAATAATTTAAACCCTGATTACAGTCCAATTACTACTGCATCTAGAATCTCTCCGGCAGATCTGAAGTCTCTGTTCCCTTCTGCCATCATTATCTTTTCCATAATACAAACATACATTAAATTTGCATCTTTTAAACTATTCCTGTCCGTAGTTTAACAAGTTTACTGTCCCTACCTTCCCCGAAATTGTATTGGAAAGGTAGGAGGAAGTTTTTGTCAGAGCTTCAAGACATAGAAAAAATGTATAATTTTTTAGTTTATGATGAATTACCTCAACTTTTACCCCTTTTCATATTATAGAAAGCCATGACTGACATTATTCTTTTTAAGGAACTGCCATGTAGAAAAGAAGACAGAGATTGCTATAGTGTCAATGTAATTTCGAAATGCATCACTCAGTCTTTTGTATTATGTCAACAGTATAAACAAAAACACTTCATGTGTCATAGCCTACAAAAGGTATCAGGATTTATAGCATAATAACACATGACAGCTCTCTTAATACTTCTGATAATTCACTAATTATGTAAATACCTTCAAATTTGATTACACAGACTTACAGACACCACTGAAGTTTCAGCCAAGCTCCGACTGCTTTATATATGAACACAGCACCATGAAAAACTCTAGACTGAACTCAGTTATGTCAGTTTTCACACTGCTGGATTAGACCTTCTGCTCACCACAGCAATGTGTGACAAAGGGTGACTTGAAGAGATACTATAAACCCCCAGGCCTCAGCTTGACCCTGTAGGATGTGGGGATGCCTTAAGGCTGAACTTCAACTACCCACTTCTCTCATGGGCAGGGCTATCCAGAACATCACTTCATTCTCTTCACCAGGGGCATGTGCTGAGGTGGGAGAGCAGGAACAGGAGGAATTAGCAGGAAGCTGGGATGGTCTCCACCTTGGAGACCATCAGCCAAGAGGATGCTCCACACACACCCCAGGAGGGCAGTTCCATGTCTCTGTGCCCATGGAGAAGCACAAGGGCATTATGATTTCATTTTTGGACATGGTAGATGTGAATAATCAAGGAGAAGATGTGTAACATAGAAGTATAAACTTCAGACTAAAGAAACAGAAGGGGAATGTGTGGCAGAAACATCTAAGATAAATCAAAAGTGGTAAATTCTACTTAATTTACACATGTGAATCTGCTTTCTTGCTATTACTACCTCTTTAGGGGCATCTAACTTGTAAGGATTTCCTACATAACTATAAATTAAATACTTCAGGATTGTTACTATTTAAATAGCCCCTCCACCCTCCTAGCTATGTCATCACTGCATTAGGATCAACATAACAGGGTTTTAACCAGAATAGGTTGTGGTGGCTGAAGTAAGAGATTCTAAAAATAAGTTTTATAAAAATGTGACACATCACCCCTAGCAATAGCAACAGTACCAGAATATAGCTTCTGTATAATACACGAACACAGCATTACTTCCGTGAATCAACAGTTTTGCATTGAAGTAAAAGATCTTCATACAGATACAGATAACTAAAAGCAAGGACTAGTTAGAAAAGAAGAAATTTTATTTTACATGAGTATTTGTACCTCCAGTGGTATAATGAGATTATGAAGGTCAAAGAACAATCCTGTTACTTAAATTACATAACTTAAAATAGGGTGCATGTCCATGTAAGATCAACATGGAGAGATGACTGCTGGTTTTTATTCTCTCTTTCACAGTATTTCTGTTCGAAATTGCTGTTACAAAAGTATTTTTCTTAAACAAATTTCTTACACCATATGTCAAGAAAGACATTTTAAAAATCAAGTTCTGCATTATGCTATGTAGAAAAAAAAAAGAGATTCTCCCCTTGCAGAAGTCCCAGCACAGATTACCAACTTCAGACACCAAAAAGCAGCAAGCTGGGGAATCACCTCCCTCTCTGACCAAGCTACTGTCCTCAGCTGGTCTGGTCTGACCTCTGCATATCACTGCCAAGTCCTCAGGTACCACACATGTACTACACTGCACCACACCAAGAGTTAACAGAAGCAGCATCTTTCTTTATCTGTGGAAATAAACAGGAAACTGTTTGTTAAAAAATAAGGAAGCTTCTTAACTTTCTGCTGACTGGTCTCCAGTACAGATAATAACAAAGAAAGTATAATCTTAATGCAGACCACTATTTAAACAGAAAAAAAATAGTATTTTGGGGCATATGACTTGTTCCTTAGCTTCTGTTTTAAACTGCAGTATAATAGCTTACAAACTTCAGAAAGGTATGTCAGGAGCTGCCCAAATATTGCTACACTGCATTTCCAACTGAGCATACTCTATTGCTTGCCTTTCTTCCTAATATCCAGGAAGATGACTCCTGACAAAACACGTGAGACCTGATCTTCAGTCTGTCCAGTCGATGGAATAAATGGTGCTATGACAATTACAGCATCTGAGAACCTTGTTCAAAAATCTCCAATATGTTTTTCTCTTAGGCTCTGCACTTCCTTGTGCCTATCATCACTGCAGAGCTACTGCTTAGTCCAAGAAACCTCTGTAAAGAATAAAAAAGTGACAGCAAGCCTTGGAGAAGGAGCGGGAATAGACACAGCTGAACACTAGAGGTGGATGTGGTGTATTTCACACAGGCCAAACCCAAAGATTATTCCACGCTGCCTGGTGGATGCTTATGAAATTAACATGATGAGGGCAACACTGAATAATTACTAGTTATCAGTGTGCTGTGACACACTAAGTATTTAAAGGCAGTGTGTTGAGATGGTTGGGTGCAGACAGCAGTTTGGAAGTGCTCAGGTCACAGCACCACCTGATCCTTTGCTTCTGAGATACCTGAGCTGGGCACAATACAGGTTAGGACTGAGAAGAACTCACAAAGGTCTATGAAAATCCTTGAATTCTTGCTAGTGCTAAGAACAGGAATGGCACCACATTCAGATTTTAAAGAAAAATAGTTTGCATTCAATTTTGTAATGGCTTCAGTAAAAATACAAATGGGTCATAAAATACTTCCCTTAGGTTTTGTTAAAGCATTGTTCTACGTGACTATTCACTCCAATATCCACTTACCTCTCTGGTGGTTTATGAGTATTATTATATACTGTTGAACTTCTATGTATTTCTATCATATAATAGTGCAAGTGTTTCATAAACCAATTGGGTACCCATTAGTAACGAGCCTTCCTGGTGACTGCAGTATTAACAAAGTAACACCTCCCCTAGATTTTAGAATTACCTCTAAAAACATACCTGGAAAATAAAAGCATTAAGAAAGCATGACAATGGTATAACAGCTCTTGGATTATGGAATCCTGAAAGAGATAATTAGACAGTTTTCAGTGATCTTAAATTTTAAGTGTTTTAACTATTTGCAAACTGACATTTTCCCAGCATATTTATTTATGTAGTAAGTGACATTATGTAAGACTTTATAACACAGTAAGGACTTTCTAGATTATTTCTACAAGCGCATTTTATGAACTCATTTAAAATTATGAGACCCTTGTATCAGTTTCAAAAGGGTAAAGATAAAGCCTAAAGACAATAGGATGACCACAAATTACAGCAGTAAAACTTTTATAATTAAATCTGTTTCCACTATACATGTATACACACATACATACACAACACACACATTTTAATATAATAATTCTTGATAAACACTGGAATAGACTTTGCATTTTCCTATATTAGGAATAATTGCAGACAGCCATTTTTGTGGCTTATCAATTTACCAGTGGCTTTTACCATCATTAATAATACTTAGAAATAAAAAGATATTATGTGTTACAGGGTTCTTCACTGAACACATAACATGAAAAAGGAAGAAATCATCTTCAGTATACCCTTGGAAAAAGAGACTTATATTCTCACTGACATCTTTGCAAAACCTTTACTTCAAAGTGTACAGAACCAACCAAGGTGGCACATGTGCAAATTCCCAGTCTGCAGTCTGGAGGACCAGTCAGCTAAATGAAGAGTTTATATGATCATCCACAGTTGGACAAGCAAAACAAGTGCTTATCACCTTTATGCTTCACTTTCTTCAAATGTATTGAAAAACTAAATGTTTATTCCCCGCTGCAGAGAAGCGCTTCCTGGAAATAAAAGTACTTCAGAAATTAAACAATGGATTAAAATCTGCTGTTGAACAAGAAAAATTCCCTACTAACTTCACCTGCTATTACTGCAGCTACTATTAAACTTGCCCTTTTTACAGAATCAGAACTTAAAAACATTCTAAACAATAGCCAAACCTCTTTGGATGTTTGCTGACTGCAGCAAACACTGACAGAATGAAGAAGAAAAACCAACTACATCTAACAAACCTCATACAAATAACCTTGAATCTCCAGCCTCAAAAAGCTGGAAAAACATAAGTAAAGTGATACATCCCTGTTTAACACATCCCAGTTACTCTTGTCTAGCAAGAGCAGACTCCAAAGGAAAAGGCCTGTGAGAAAGAATTTCCATCTCAAGCCTTCTTTTTCCCCACCATTTATTGTGGGGACTGTTCATAAGCACAGAGCACGTGTGGTACATTTAAAAAATAAGTGGCTACAATGAATTCTGGACCAGTTTCTGTTTGCTTGTTTGTTTGTTTGTTTTGTGGTGTGTTTTGGGTTTTTTTCCCCCCACAAAAACTGCCCTTCTTTTTTGCTGGTTAGCAAGAAATCATGCAAGTCCTGAAAACAAGACAAGATATGAATATCTATAAGGAGGAAAAAAAAGTACAAATCTTAACCGTCTGCAGGGTGAATACATCCCAGCATTGAAGACAATATGTTAATATTAAGCAATTGCCCTTAAGTCATAGGGCAGCCAGAGAGTTTAGAAGATCCTCAGATACACTGTCCTTCCTCATCATCACTTCTGATCCAGCTGCATGTCAAGGATTTGACTTTAACCCAATCTCAGTTCTAAGTCCATGGATACACTGGGCTGTGAATTCCAATGAAAAAGAGACAAATGCTGGGTGTATCATCATTACACTGATAACACAGCAGCCTATATGTTCTTGCAGTTTCTCTATAGGTGTCACAAAGATACTATCCAACCCCATGGGAACTTGCAAACCAAGGACTATGCAAATATCCTCTTTCTTTAGGAAAGGCATTGCAAAACTCTCCAAGATGTTTCACAGTCAAATGAGTTAGAAACATCCCACTAGTAGGACAGTGAGATATTGAAGGCAGTAAGTAAGGAATGGAGAAAGACCAGATGTGAGCATGTATTTTTTCCTTTGTGCTTGAAACATTGCCATGACAATAAGAACATTTTCCACTCTGTTATTCAAGGACAGAGAGAGTCTTGAGGAGGTCTGCCAGCACTTCTCAACCAGAATCACTATTCTTTTGCCATGGAAGAAAGGCTCTGATGATTTCTCATTAACATTTGTTCAACACTAGTATCAACACATCTTTACCCTGCAACTAACATGAAGTTGGGCACAAATGCCATTTGCAATGTTGCAAGGTACTTCACTTCAGACAAATTCAGTGGGGTGTGTGTGTGTGTGTGACAATGTCAGTAAGATCCTTTCCTTTATTTAAAACTATCCTCAAGCTTGTAAGAGTGCATCCAGACCAAGTTTGAGGTTTTAAAAAATAATCCTTGGAGACAGGAAGATATGTTTCCTAGTTGACTGAAGGGTATTTACAGAAATTCTATTGCTTCAGAGTATGTGAACAGAAAGGCAGAAAAAACCCTCAACATCAGGAGTCTCCTCTTTTTTCTAGACTTCTTAGTATATAACTCCGTGTCTAAACCAGTATGACCACTGAATATTTCCCAACAATGCCTCCCTGTCTTTACACGTAAACTGCAAAACCAGATGATCTCTGAGAGCAATTCAAACAGGAGAGCAGGATGATAATGTATAAACTTTTGAGAATAAGGTATGAGAAGACCTGCATCTTTGAATCTCACTGTTCAATTTAACTCAATTTAACACACTCAAACATTCTACCAAGATCCTCACATTTAGAAGCTTTTCTCCTGAAAGGCAAAAAATACAGAGATTATGGATACAGGTAGCAATCAAACCATGATAACAAAGTGCCATCCCTAGCATTATTACCTTGTTAAAGTGAGGTTTATCTAGAGCATAACCCTTTGATACTTAGAATCAAAACTACAGTTTTGTAGACAAGCTGGCGTAATTGGCATGTGGACTAAAAGATCAAGTATGTGCAGCCCTCTGTCATTGCCTACACAATGGGAAAAATTACATTGAATTGCGAAGGCTGGTATAATATTTTGAAGGTGTCATTCTCCAGAATTTGACTGTGATTTCTTAAAAATAAGCTTGTCGCTCACATAACTGTGAAGACAACATTGAAAATGTGGACTAGTATAAACCAACATGTTCCCAAATGTGAAAACAACCCCAGATAGTATTTCTCAGAGTAAAAACTGGCCAGTTCATCACAATTGTTGATTTGGAAGACTAATACAATTTTTCAACATTTAGTAAGCAAACCATTGTGATAATACAACATCAGGAAAAAACCCCAACCCTCTGGTTTTATAAATGTCATATAGTCATGTTTGGTACTTGGAAAATTAATATGACTCGACCCAGAATGATACCAATCATTCTCATCTCTGCTTTAGCTTCCAGTCTGCAGCTCAGGTATCTTAGAACCAACAGCCAAGAGAGCTTAAGTCCAAGGCTTGCGTGCAGTTTCTCAGTGTGCTCAAAGCAAGGAAGAAGCTTACTATTTGTCAAAAATATTATTCAATATGCCCACCACTAACATTTAACAATTCAATACAAACGTCCTTACCAAAATGTCAGTTGTTCAATGTTAAAACAGCAAATTCTGCATCCTCCTGATTGATGAGAAAAAAATAAAATGAATGTTTCCAACATGGAGTTCTGTTTCCTCAAACATTAAAATGTCTTGCTCTTGGAATGCAAGTCAAAGCATGACAGACCTGGGTCACAGCTCCCTCCTCAAATTCATCAGTAGCGAAACTCTTACCTATAGCCAATCTGCTTTAGTTTCTTAGTTCAGTGCAGCCTTCTTTGATGGCAGTTTCACTGACAGCTCTGTTTCTAATTTGCACATTCTCTACCCTTCCTTTTTAACTCCATGTGCTCACTCCCAGTTAGGTGTCATTCCCTCTCTCCCCCAAAGAAAAAGAGGAAAAGCATTAGGCTCTCAGCTTTCTGAATTAATTTTGTGGTACTGCATTTAAATGCCTTCAAAGAAGAATGAATATGTATAGTACATTTTAATTTGCCTTCTTACTGGACAAATTGAACTCTTCCTGGCTATCAAATCTCCTGTCTCTGGAAAAAAAAAACCTCACCAATATTACCAAAAGCAGATCTTATTTGGAACACATCAACAAGTTCTTTCAGTTTTCATCTGTCAACCATTTGCATGAATGCTTGAAATGGAACTTCTCAGATATGTAAGGTTAAGAGCATCTGCAAGCGACTGCACAACCCTACCTTGTATGAGCCCCACATACCAAAAAGAACACATCTCTCAGTGAACAAGTACCACCAGCCCAAAATTCATGAGCTAAAACCACTTACTCTCCATTAGTTTCAGAGTTATCACTGACATTTTTAGGATGCAATCAGAATGGAGATTAACTCGTTATGGTAATTACACATGGTGAGAACAAGGTTTCATACTTGGCAACAAATTTACACAAATGCTTCAGATCTGTACTCATATTTATTCAGGAAAAAATGTTCCCATTATCACACAAATATCTTCCACAGAATTTGGGCGGTTTTTTTGGATTTTGGCAGATTATTGTATTTTATATGTTGGTATATACAGAAGATAAACCAAACTGGTTCTTAATACACGTTCAAATGAGAAGTTACTATCCATCATGTCAGGGTCTACTTTTTGTGTCTCTATAACGAAATAAGTTAAAATGTTCTTTAAGAAACCATTACGATACATTTTATCAGTAATCCTGCCACAGATGGACAGCAGTTTTCCTCATTAATGCTGCTGCTGTCAGGAATGGCATGGAACACACCTTGATTTCGTGCATGTGGGCATACATTTCCACTGCTTACAGAAAGAAGGAATTTTTCAAGGCACATGGCAACATGCATTAGTCCACATGCTAAAAATCCTCAGGAAAAAACGTTACTGCACGTGTACAGCAAACTGAGTTCCAAAATAAAATCTCATGTCTCATTTTTTCTCTCCCAATACCAACGCTGCCTTCTTGCTGTAAGGTAAAATAACTCTTCATTAAGACGTATTTTTCAAACCGAGCCTTTTCAGACACTGAAGCATAAACCATCGTTCTGATCTCTACACACTTCTGCTTCTCAAACCTGTTTTTTTGTTGATGTTTGGGTTTTTTTTTTTGTTGTTGTTTGAATTTTCTTAAAAAACAGCCGTAGCACTTCTTTCAACTACCGTTCCTTAAACAACCGAAAGGACAAACAGCGGTTCCTGGCAGCCGAGATCTCTCCTTTGACAAGTTTTAAGACCAGAGCACACCACAGCCAAGTTCAGGGACCCTGAGGTTGGCGATGCAAATGCTGCCACAGCACCCCCCCCCCCCCCGACATCAGCAGCTGCAGGCTCTGCGTGCCGTGCTACCGCACACCGGGGGGATCCCCACTTTCTCCCCCATCCCCGAGATTCTGGGAACGGGGGGAAGGAGAGCACACCCGGGGCTTGAGAGGGCTGCCCCGAGGCACCTTCCTCCTCTTAGCACACCGGCCCGGTGAAAACTCACCAGACAAGAGCATCGGCTCCGTCAGGCGGCTGTAAACTCCGGTCGCCCCGCTGACCACCGTTGCCCCCGCCGCTCCCCGCCCGCCCCGAGAGCGCGGAGCCCCAAAGCGTCGCCCGGGAAGGAGCCTCCGCCCGCCCCAGCTCCGGCGGAGAGGGCACCGGAGAGGCGAGAGCTGACATAATCCTGCGAAAGCAGCAACCGCAGGAGCCACCGACTCCCTCCCTCCCTCCCTCCCGCCCGCCCCCCCGGGATCCGCTGCCGGCGCTACCCCTCCCCGGGGCAGGGGACCCTGACTATGTCCCCGTCCCCCGTTCCCCGCTCCGGGGCTGCACGGCGGGGCAGGGGCGGCGCCCGATGGCCCCGTGCCCGGCCCTCCCCCTCCCCCCCGTACGCGCCCAGGGTTCGCCCAGCCCTCCCCTGCCCCCCGGTCTCACCTCGGAGCGACGCCGGTAGCGGGCTGAGCTGCCGAGCCCGGCGGGGGCGGGGAGGGAGGGGAGAAAGGGAGAGGGGAGGAGGGGGGGGGGGGGGGCCCGACGTCTGCTCCGCAGCCGCTACCCCTCCGCGCTCAGCATCTTCCCCGCGCCCCGCGGTGAGTCAGGCAGGGAGAGCGCCGCGGCGCCGCGCACACCGGAGCCTCCGCTGCCCTCCCCGTCCAGCCGCCGCCGAGCGCGCCCCCGCTCCCTCCTCCCCGAGCCCCCCCCCCCCTCCCCCCCCGACTGCCGCGGGGGCGCGCCTGCCCGTGCTCCAGGCCGCGCTGACCGGGGAGGCAGAATAACGGGGGGGGGGGGGGGGGGGGGGAGGAATTGGGGAAAGAAGGGAGGCGGGGCGCGGGGGCGCGCAGGGAGAGGGGAGCGCGCGGGCGCGCTCACGGCGTCTCGGTGCGGTCCCGGTGCCGCGCGGGCTGCGGCGGGCGGGGAAGTGCCGCGGCGTCTCCCCCCCCCCCCCCGCCCCCCGCACTCCAGCCCCCGCCGTTACTATGGATATAGGGGCCCACCCGCGCAGGCCGGGCCCGAGTGGGTCCGGGAGGAGCTGACGGAGGCAGCCGCTGTCCCGGGCCTGCGGTGAGGGGCCGGGGCTTCCCGGGGGCCAAGGGAGCTGCCATCGAAACTCGGTCCCTGCCGCCGGTTGGCGAACACCTTCCTTGGCAGAGACACTTTTTTTTTTTTTTTTTTTTTTTTTTTTTTTTTAATACTAATGTCTAAATACATCTCAGCAGAGCTCGAATTCCTGCCGTAAGAGGAGCAAATAAGCATCCCATAGGACTGTTGACTTCGGTAACTGCATCCCATTAAGCGGCACCCGCGCTGTCTAATAAGGGAAATAAAATACAAAAGATAACGCCTCTGTAATTTAACTTTACAAAATGTCAGAGGGGAGGGGTTGCACTTTCAGTCCCCCATGGCGGCTCTTATCTCTTCGCTTCCCAGAGTAAGTTAGACGCGGAATGGCTGAGCGCATTATCTGACAGGCTCAGCCAGTGGAGGCTGGCAGAAACATTTTACCAAGTCAAAAAATGAGCAGGTAAAGGGATCCGGAGTGTACGGTTTCTAATGCCGGCTCCATTTCTCTGGCCTGCTCCCAGCAGACCCATCCAAGCAGCCAGCCAGTGAGGTGCCCCAGGCCCTCTCATCCTGCCTTTGGAGCTACCAAGCCTCAAGGAGGACTGTCTCTTCCATCTTCTGTGAAATAAAAAGCTTTAAAAATAAATAAATAAATTAAGAGTGTCACTCTCTAGGCATGGTTTTACACAACCAGTCCACAGTGCTGAAGTTCACAGTGATTTTCAGCCTCTGCAAGAAGAGGACCATGGACAAATGATGAAGAAGCTGTAGACCCGGTAACACTGCCAAGAGAAACTTTCCAAGGATGCTCAAGTCCATGGTCTGAATTTCTCACAGAACTCATATTGACTAAATTTTGACACACTAAGTAACTAGATTGTTCAAATAATTCTCTAAAAGTTTGTGCTAATTTTTTTTTTATTTCAACAGATCTGACAAGCTCTGCATTATAATAACTTGACTCTTTTCTTAGAGATAAGTATTTGCTAATTTGAGCTGCTTTGCTGATAACCATACCCTTAGTGGTTGATACTCTATCAAGGGATCTAGAAAGTCAGCACTAGATAAAATTAATTCTTGTTTGCAAGTAGAGAAGTGATCCTTCCTAAAAAGCAAGATAAAGTGATTTAAAATACTTAACAAGACTGCTTTTACTAACCTTTCTTAGAGCCAAATATGTTGATTTTGAATTTCCTGAATAGGGGCCACATGGATTTACTCCCTGCCATAGGTTACTATAAGTACACATAAGCCAAATAATTTTCAGATACTGAGGTAAAATAATTCTTTAGGTATATGTACTGAGCAAGCAAAATTATATTGCAAGTGCAATATGTAAACAAAAATCTATCATAAATATTAATATTAAATTATTACTATAAGTATTACTAGAAATTCTTATTATACTTGCCAAAATGAGATGCCAAAAACCCTTATAGCAGGCCAAGGGTGAGTATACAGGTGAGAAAGGAAGCAGGGGAGAGTAAGAGTCACAGAAGTCTGTTATTGGAATGATGAGCTACACATAGTCCTTGAAGGAAGTTAAGCATGCAATGAAGACTAGGCACTTGGTAAAATATATGTACATAATTCTGATGATATATAACTTGGCTGAGACTGTAATACTTCCAACAGTGCTGTAACAAATTAGTACAAAGGTAATACACTAGGTGAAGATAGATGAAGAAGCTGTGCTAGCTTGAGTAAGAAGTAGGTACTTAAGTTTAAAGTGGAAAAGAGAAAGAAAGTTATCATATTTTGAATATAGACAGCTACCAGAATACTGTTTTAAGCAAGGAAGTCTCATGAGGAGTTTACTGCCAGTCCTGCAAGCTGGCTTTATTTTCAGCTCTGGGTCAGCACTCAGAGGATGGGATCTTGCTGTATAGGACAAACACCTGATAGTTTAAATATCCTAGAGAAGAGGAGTTACAAACTAGAAAGAAATCTAGATATTATACTAAAACTGGAGTTGTCTCTACATTTCTTTTACTTCCAGTCTCAGAAGATCAGGTGCCTATGTTTCAGAATAAATCAGAATTAATTTTGATTTTTATTCTTAAAATTGTCCCGTATTGGAGTCCAAAGAAGCTGATAAATTTGGGCTATAGAATCTCTTTGAAAATAGCAGGTCCAAGTGAAATTGTGTGGACATGCAGGTATTGTGGGACCCAGAGCCATAACCCATATTTGTGAAGACAGTTTCTCTGAGAGCAGAAGATAGCACAGAGGAGTTCCTGAGATAGTACAGGTTTGAAGCATTTTGGTTTTCTTTTTTCACTAAAAGGACCCCAGAAGTAAGAAGGCATTACAACCCAAGTTGATAGATGTAAAAATATTTTCTAAAAGACCATATAGAATCTACTTTGAAGCCTCTGTAGTATGTCCATATGGTATACATACAGGAGTATAACATGGTTGCAAGTAAGTTAATGATTCTTGAAATCTTCAAAAGGAAATAGACGAAAAGTACATAGATCAATTTTATTCTTGTGACCACAATGGTTACTCTATCTTTGACTGACTAGGAAAGAAAATAAAAGAGATGAATAGACAGATACAATCTAACGGGTGAGCAGAATGCAAAGCAATGAAATAGAGTGAAAATCTGCTCTTAATCTTGACTAAGAAATATACAAACTGGAATATTACCTCACAACCCTAGAACAGAGTATTTGCTTTCTAATAATTGGATAACTACACAGTGGGCCATGACATGAGGGTATGTGAATGTTAGTGTGTTTAGACTTGTTAGAATGTTAGATTTTACTAGGAGAAGGAAAGCAATAACAGAGTGTTGAAATTTAGGAGACACATGATTGGCTGGTTGGTGTTTTTCATGTAGAAAAAGAAGATGTGAAATCACAAATATTGTTTTGTTCTATTATTTTTCCTGTAAATGTGCTTTTTTTAAAAGTTGTAAGTCACAGAGAAAGGGAGGCATGGTTCACAGAAAATTAGAGATAGAAGTCTGGTTGAGAAAACTAATATTGATCTGGAAAGTCTAGTTAGCCCCAAAGTACCATCAGATCAGCTTTGAAGAGAAAGGAAACTTCCCTTGACCTTAGAAATTCATGTGTATGCATGCAGGGTGTATACGAACACTAAATGTATGGCTTCAAATGTATTTTTAATGGTATTGTAAGATGAATGTGCATATTTAAAAAAATATGAATACCGGTAATGTGTCAAAGGCTTTGCTACTGTATTGTAATCATAATACATCAGCACTATTCAAACACTGGATAAAAATGGTCTATATCTAATACTCTGTAAAATTTGTCAATATATTATGAACAAATTGATAGCGGAATTATCAAGTAGAGTGATCAGAAAAAAGAAGGAAATAAAAAGTTACACAGTATCATTACTAGGCATCCTAATTTATGGATTTATGGACAAGTATAGTTTCTTCATCACTAACATGTTCTATTGAAAATACTGAATTTTCATTTGGAAACTCTAGCCAGAGCATTTTTTTATGGACCGGTATGTTTTAAATAAGGAAAACAAAATGAAATGTTCCATTTGAATAACTACCTTTTTTTAAAAAATTTTTTTTCCTTTCTTTCTTGTTTTTGTTTTTGTTTTTGTTTTTTTTTCTTTTTTCTTTTTTTCTTCCCCTCCTCCCCCCCCCCTCCCCCCCCCATGGGGGGACCATAAATAAATTACTATCTGTCCAAATCAGTGACTTTCTCACAGGCTCTGTAGCTTAGATTTTTACGTTCTCCCAGAAGGGTAGAGTCCCTCAAGGTCTGTCTTTCACTGCGCTATGAGATTTCTTCTGAACAGGAATCATCATGAATCAGAGGAGTCACTATACTACGAACTATTATGAAATATGTCTATGGAGACTAATCCCATGTGAAAATGAGTGCAGCAGGCTATTAAACAAGAACACTACTGTTTTGTTTTGACTAAAGATTCAAAACAAACACCTGGATATGTCCAAGTTAAACTTTTTCAGCATATTTCCATCATTAAATGTTTTTGTCTTTCAGTTTCTAGCCATGAATCAGAGTTAAAATAAATTTTAAAGTTATGGCATATTCACTGGATGATAAAATTTTGTTTTTATCATTTTAAGAAAAAATCTTTTCAAATAGGAAGTAATCAAAGACAATATATGCAATGTAAAAATGCAAACCCACATTTATGATTCAGAAAATTCCTATCTTTTAGAGCCAGAAGGGATTGCTACAGAATAAATGCAAAGCAAAGGTACCATGACCTTTAATTCTCTCCCTAGGATCCAATATAAATTGATCCTATCTTAACATTTCACACTACTGCAAAAGTGAGAAATGTGTTTTTTTTCTATATTAAGACACCGGAATGCCATACTGTGAGACAATTTGTAATAAAGGAGATGATCTAAGGAACCTGCCTTAGGTCAGGAACACCTGTATGCAAAAAGGACAATAATATATGCACAGCTGGGATCATCAGAACAACACCAGCTCTTGCTCTTCTGTGGTTACACTCAACAGACATGAGTAAATCAGGGGAGAGACCTTCAGGATTCTTCTGACTGCTGTTCCTCTTATCATTGCTCCTAATTCCCCCTTTAAATTGGCCTTTTCCTCTTCTTTGTTTTTAGGGTTCCCTTTAGGCTCCAGTGTTATTTTTCATTCATGCTGGCAAAGCACATGTTGAATACTGAGCAAGATGGCTCTGCAGTACTCGGCAGTGATTAAAGATCCGAGAATTGTCCAGAGACACAATATTTAGAAGGATGTGCAGTGGCCAAGGAAGCTGTGTAGACTGTAGCCAAACAGAGATGCTTGGGAAACAAGATATAAGTGGGGTTATAGAATCCAGCAGGTGCCACCCAGAGGTAAAATGACATAACAGGAACTGTCTAGAAATAATTAAAGGCATGTCATAAAGTAGGACATTTTTTGGATTAATCAAAGATGACCAAGGAACTCATTTAACATGTAAAAGGGAAAATTTAGGTTACACCCTAGAAACGGCTGTATAATATCTGAAAAAAAGAAGAGTTCGTATATGAAACAGACTGTGCCATCACTAGCTTAAAGTGAAAAGTGTCCAAGAAGTCTCTTTAAGAATCCTGTGCTTTCTTAGAGAAAGCATCAGGTGACCCCTAGAGGTCATCTCAAGCCCAAGCAACTCTGCAGCTACAATAACCCACAGCTTTTGTTAAAAGGCAGAAAAAATATGAGACTAATTTACACCTTTGTATTGTACAAACTTATACTGCGTTTTAACCATTCCTCTAGGCACTCTAGACATTTACCACCGTGTATTCAAGCTATTTATTTTCATAAATGTTTTTCTTCAAATACTGCTAAGGATGTTAGTACAACCATATAATATAAACAGAAAATGGTGACTTGTGGGCTTGAGTGAATAAAAAGCAGGTTGAAAAGCCAAATTATAAAATAATAGATTTGGCTTTGTAACTAACAACTTTTACAAGGCTGTACAAATTAAATAAAAATTGCTATAACATTGAATTGTACATGACAGTGACTACTCTAGTCCCCACTCTTGCAATATGCGTTGCAGTGAAACAGCCCCAGCGTGCTGCAAAGCTCAGTCCCTGGCAACTGGCAGTGGATGTTGCATGTTTTAATCCATTAAAAAAGATTCCTAAGAAATTACCTTTTCTACTTTCCGTTTCATATTCTTTTCTTTCGGAGATCTTACAAATTTCTTTCTCATTTCTAATGACTATTTGTGAACAATGGGAATACACTTATTTCATTTTAAATGCTGCCTTTTCCTCCTAAATATGCACTAATATTCAGTGACAATTTTAGCAATCACATTTTTGTCAAGGTAGAATCTTCAAGATGCTTCAACTATTTTTTTTAATAGCATTCATAATTACACATCCAAATTATTTCTTGAATTCAGCATAATATTAAGCACAAAGGCCAGAAGGGCTGTTAATTAGCTGCTAATTAGATCTGAAGGTCTGATAGTTCTTATGAATATGGTTCCAGCCCTTACATCAGTACTCTGTGATGTGCATGGCAGTAGGAATATCCAAAGGGCCTCAAAGACAAAAATCTCTCAGAAGATGAAGATCTGACATCATTCTCTATCCATTTATGTGTGATAGAGCAAACGGACACATTAGAGGGTGGAGTTTCTATGAAATGGATTTAACTGCCTGGAAGGAGACATAAGCAAGGCAACCAGGCCATTTCAGGAATTTTGTTGTCAAAATTCTGCCACATGATGAAGCAACCTCCCCACAATTTGGAAGAAAATAGAGAAGAGTTTAGCTGGCTGTACATATTAGCTTGATTCACCTGTTTTATGTCAGTTTTTAATGGTACCAGTATCTATATTAATGACACAAATACAAACCAAACTGCAAACTCTAAGTGGAGGAAAAGTTAAGTCTTTGGTAATCCACCCTTCTGGACAGTCTAGTCTGAAAGATTTTTGATCCAACAGCCTGAAATCTACCCACACATGTGGGGTCCAATACAGCCTCACCTACAGCATTCAAAGGGATATGATCTCCTTTTGGTAAGAGATTTTTTCAGGCATTCTGTTGCTTTTGTGCTGTTTCAGGCAGAATGGGGCAAAATAACAGCAAGTTTGATTCTGTTTATGGTGGATACCAGCTTGATTGTACTCATCTGAATCTGAACATGCTAGAAAGAAACCTTGCCTATTTTTTTTCTTTCAGAAATGAATAATTTTGATAGTTATTTTTCACTAGAATATAGGAAGCTTCACTAGTTACAGTTTTCACCTGCACCAACAAATCTATACTACAGATGGCAGGTGGTGGTGATAAGAACTTTCAGGGTGTCAGAAAAGGTAGCTCTGGGATAAACAGCATTTTGAAGTTGTTTTCCCATCTGGAGCATGAAATCAAGCTGCTTCTGTTTACCATTGATAAAGGCAGTTTTGTTGTTGATAAATAAATAGAGTGTGTATAACCTTTTGCAGCATTTAAATAATGGATAAATCAACCGGAATTCACTCAAGTAAAGCACCGTGTCTTCTCAAATAATGGCACCATTTAGAGGCCAAATCACTCAAGCCAATTATAACATGAAATAATTTTAAAGAATATATTTAATTCTGCTAAAATAACCTAACAATCTTAAATAAACATATTGAGTTCAGATAGAAAATGTCAGCATTTGTAATACTTTCTAATTCTAAACAATTTTTTTTCCATAATACCTTGCATATTTTCCACATGCACACCACTGCAGATCTCAGCAATTAAATAGTGGAGTTACAAAACAGAATAAAATTACTGTTTACCAATCTGGAGTGGAGTATATTGATTAAAGCAAGTGGGCCATGCCACTGCAGCAGCCTAAAAGAGTTATACAGTTAATGAAAAGCAAAACACTTTTCTTAAGGCTGAGTCTAGAGAGGAACACAGCATTCCTGGATAAAAATAGAGGGGAAAATATGCTAATAGCTCAGTTAAGATGCTCAAGCTTAACTGTCTGTTTTTGGTAGACAATTAAGGTGAAGAAAACTTGTTCCTGCAAAACTTACACTGTGAAAACTGCATAGGAGGTGAAAACTTATGTTTCTGACACCAGTATGGTCAGACCTAACTAACATAGGTCTGAGTTTCCAGAATTACAGGTCTCATATGAGAGGGTAACTTTTGTTGATAATTTTAGAAATAAAAAAGAAAACATATTTCCTTATCTCTTTTAGCAGAATGGAAGCCCAATGACCTCTCAACTTTGAAGAACTTATTTGCTGCTCCACATTTTTCATGTTCTAGTGCAAAAATGAAGTTCCTTCCCCACCTTTCCCCGTGTTCTTTGTTATCTGCATTATAGTAATGTCTAATGGAAGATTTCATCTATTTCTATAGCCAAACCTACTGCCAAATATGCAATAAAACCCCCAAACCTGCAATCAAGTAAGTAGCCTTGTGAATTTCAGTGACACCTTATGCATATTTACAGTTACACACTTATCTAAAGTATGGGATAAATAAGAAATAAAGGAAAGAAATGGATGACAGCATCAGAGTAAGAGTCTGTCTTAAAAATATGTGGTCAGCAAAGGATACTTTAAATTAGATCCTAAGCAATGACAACAGCAGCAAAGGCTAATAACATTGCCTGACTAAGATTTGAGCAAAGACTTGCCATAAGCAAGAACTCCAGGCTGGGGCTGGAGTGCTCTTCATGAAGCAGAAGATTGCCCCTCCAGGAAGAAAATAATTCACAAAGAGAAACTGTATGATTCACTTTCATTGAAATACTTTGGCTTATCAGGTTTGGATAAATGGAGGCAATCATAAATAATATTTGCTGTTCTTACTCTCCTGGCAAGACTGCTGAGGAAAAAATACTTCACTTCAGTTAACTAATTGCTGCTAAAGTTCTCCAATGAAGCCAGTTCTGAGATAAGGAAAAAAATCTTCCACCTAGCAGGAACTTTCAGTAAGAGAAGTTTCCCTGAAAAAGAAGTTCCTGATCCTGACAGAAACAATGGCTCAGTGAGACAGCTTAAATACCACTGTAAGACATTCTGGGTGTGCCAAATGACAAGGAATTCCCCAGAACATCTCAATGAGTGCTGACTGAGCATCATTTTCTTACAGTCTAGTCAGCTGTTCAACACTTCTACCTGTCTGTCCTGAAAATGTCCCTTGGCTTGTAAGTATCTGAACATGGTTGGTCCTGGAAACACGGATTCCACCTGAGGTCACAGCCAAATATGTCTTAGAGCTGTGAAGCAGAGGTTTAATAACATCATGAGTGTCAGAGTGGGTAGAAAACAGCTAATGACAACACAGCACTTTTTAACTATCTTCATCTCAGCTTTTACAGGATCTTTTCTTCTGAATATTGGGGAGAAGAGTTCTAAGACAGTCCAAGCAGACAGTCTGCACACTGCTGCAGCATGCACAAAGAAATTTCACAGTGTGGAACAACAACTTACTTTTTTTTTTTAGTATTATATTTCTCCCCTCTCAGGCCCCTCCCTTAAAGAGCAACCATCCCTAACTGTGCTCTGCCAAAAGCAAGGAACTGAGAAATGTATCTCATATTTTCTGTGTCATATTTGCCTTCCTGGTAGGCTTCTGCAAAATGATGAAAGGATGAAAATGTTGAAGTGCTTTATATTTTTAGAGATTATCATAGGTTACAGTCTGCTGGAATCATAGTTAAACAGTGTTTCAATTTATCACTTGAATTGTGCAATTGTCGGATATTAATAATTGCAGTCTTCTTTATTGTGATGGATCTTCTGCTAGTAAAACCCAGACCAATGCATGGAATGATTCTGGTGGTTTAATGAATGTTGCTCTTCCTTGTGAGTGAATAACAAATTAGTATACAAACCACAGGCCAGATTATATAACCATTGTACCTTATTACTTGCAGTTATTAGAGGATGAGTATTTTGTAAAAGTTTCCCAGAAAAATATTATATTTTGGTGACTTACTCTTATTTGGCTAATTTGCTTCACTTTATTCAATAGATTACCTAAATTGTGTAATTCTCATACTTCTTTCATTTAATACAGCACTACCTCTTAGATTATTACAATTTTTTGTTACTTCCCTTCTTTTTTGGCCTATTCTACTCATAAATATTCTGCATCTTACATTCTCTGATTTGCACTTGAACCTTATTTAGAAAGTTATTTTAATGTTAAATAAATCAGTTTTCAGTAATGTTAAAACATATGAAGTGGGTATATCCCAAATAACTGAATGCAACACCTGATCTTAATTACAAGTCAGAATTTATGGAAGTTACTGATGAGATATTAAGGAGTTTGTTGAAAATACACTAATATTTTACCACTTCTACTAATTTACTAGAATTTTAATTATTACACCTATCTGGAAGCATTTTAATAAAGGAATATGTACATTCATAAGCAGTTATTCTGTCATGTCAATCAAAGGGATTAAATTTCATTACTGATAAAATACAAAAACACTGCAAAAAAGACTAGAGCTACTCAATAAAATGTTACAGACAAATTGTCAGCAATGCGACCCTACTCTAGTTTTTCTGAGAATGAATACTGAAATAAACAGGACTGATTCTTTGTGTGTATAACCTTCAGCTTCAGGTTGTGAATTACCAACAGCAAGGCACAAACTGAATATATCTGATATATTGTTGGGAATGTATTTGTCTGAAATAAGTTTTTATTACATCTTCCAAACTATTAGAAGGCTTAACCTCCTGGGAAATTTTCATTAGTTGCACAAAAATTTGCCCTTAGCCAGCTTTTCTTTTCCAGTCTTGAGATTCCTCTCAAGAAACACTGTGTTGCTGCTGGCTTTGATCTTTGTCCCATTATTTCAGTCTCATGCTCTCAAAGAGTCTGATAATAACCACTTATGATAAAAATAATTTAACTGCCAAATGAGAACTCCCCTGATAAATGTAGACTTTCTGTATGTTATTAAAAACAAGATAGAACACAGTAAAAATTACAATAAAACACACCCTTTTAATATCTGAAATAAGCAAGGCAGATTGTATATATATAAAAAAAAAAAAGGATTAAAAAGGAGGTCTGGAGCAAAAGAACAATCATAAATATGAGCAAGAGTTACAGTAAAATCACTATTGGTACAGTACATCAAGAATTAGTATAAATTGGAAAGTTGAAAATCAGTTTGTTAACACTGAGGAAGTCTGGCCTCCAGGGTGCTTTTGTATCCAAGATACAATCATTTTCCATCCTAAAATTCATGGTAGGAATCCTAGAAAGGTGGTGATTCTTTCAAATGGAGACACTTAAGAGTCAATTTTTGCAAACTGGGATTGAACATGCTTACATTTTTAGTATAAAAAACTTAACAGGGAATCTTTATATTTTTTCTTTTTTCTAAGGAACATCAGCATAACAATATATTTACACAGGTAAGGACTTACTCATCCTTATAAGCCTGATTTCTGTCTGTAGTATAGTGCCACTGGACAAGCAAAGTGTTTCAGTGTTGTGTTACTGGTTCTTTGTGTAACAGTTCTAATTGTTGCTCTTGTGGTCTGCTGACATATCCAAACACTTTTCCAAACACTATGAGATATTGCATGAATGGCTTTAAATTTCTAACATCAACTTTGCAATTTTTTAGTAATCAGAGCCCATATCTGTGACCATATGAAGAATAATCTCTTTTCTGTCTTTGACATCCATGTTTTGGACTTGCCTTCATTAAATTGATTCACAGAAGTTAGAGCTGGAGAAAATCTTTTTAATGTCCTGCTAACTCTCTGCAAATACAAGAGCATTCCAAATATTTTCTGTTTTTTGTCCAGTCTAGATGAAAAGGTCCCAGAGTTTCCATTCCTTCCACAACAATCTTATACACTGTCTCCTGATGATACTTTACCACACTGATACTTAGCTCTCGGGTTTTTGTGTTTGTTGGTTTTTTTGTTTTGTTGTTTTTTTTTTTTAATAATCTTATGCCTTTGTGAATCTATGGATTCACAATCTGAATTCCAGATCCATTCAGCAGAATGGGCTGCCCAGGTGATGGATGGATTCTCCATCCCTGGACATTTTTAAAAAGAGACTGGATGTGGCACTCAGTGCCATGGTCTGGTAACCACAGTGATAGTGGATTAAAGGTTGGACTTGATGATCTCAGAGGTCCCTTCCCAACCACATGATTCTGTGATTCTGTGACCTTCTATATGCTTTATAATTTATATAGTCTTTCAAGGTTTATTTGGTCCTCTGTGGTTTTGGTATTACCCTGACAATGTTGTTCTCATAATAAAGCTTGGTGTAATTTTTGCACCCCATTTCTATAGAATAAGGCAGCAGCCATCCTAGAGTCTAATAAAATTTTCAGTTTGGTTTAAATTAAGAATTTAGAAAGGTGAGTGAAACCACTTTATCAGATTGACCAACAAATACAACAAGGAAGGAAGGAAGGAAGGAAGGAAGGAAGGAAGGAAGGAAGGAAGGAAGGAAGGAAGGAAGGAAGGAAGGAAGGAAGGAAGGAAGGAAGGAAGGAAGGAAGGAAGGAAGGAAGGAAGGAAGGAAGGAGGGAGGGAGGGAGGGAGGGAGGGAGGGAGGGAGGGAGGGAGGGAGGGAGGGAGGGAGGGAGGGAGGGAGGGAGGGAGGGAGGGAGGGAGGGAGGGAGGGAGGGAGGGAGGAAGGAAGGAAGGAAGGAAGGAAGGAAGGAAGGAAGGAAGGAAGGAAGGAAGGAAGGAAGGAAGGAAGGAAGGAAGGAAGGAAGGAAGGAAGGAAGGAAGGAAGGAAGGAAGGAAGGAAGGAAGGAAGGAAGGAAGGAAGGAAGGAAGGAAGGAAGGAAGGAAGGAAGGAAGGAAGGAAGGAAGGAAGGAAGGAAGGAAGGAAGGAAGGAAGGAAGGAAGGAAGGAAGGAAGGAAGGAAGGAAGGACAACAACCCCTAGTACGTATGCTATACGCAGAATCACTGAATTGTCACAGTTGGAAAAGACCTCCAAGATCATCATGTCTAACTGTCAAAACCCCCTCCCTGAATAAAATTTATATCAACCACTAGAACACGTCCAGAAGTGCCTCATCTACGTGGTTTTAAAATACTTGCAGGGATGATGAAATTCTTCCTCAGATCTTGTCTACACCACCCCTGGTGCAACTTCAGGCCATTTCCTCCAGTCCTATCATTACTGGCTCAAGCAAAGAGGCCAGAACCCACCTCCCTGCAACCTCATTTCAGGCAGTTGTAGAGAACAATAAGGTCTCCCCTCAGCCTCCTTCAAACTAAACATTCCCAATTCCTTCAGCTGCTCCTCATAGTGCTTGTTCTCCCGACCCTTTACCAGGTTGGGTGCCCTTCTCTGAACTTGCTCCAGTATCTCAATATCTTTCTTGTAGTGAGGGACCCAAAACTGAACACAGCACTCGAGGTGCAGTCTCACCAATGCCAAGTATAGGGGCACAATCACTTCCCTTCTCCTGCTTGCCACACTATTCCTGATACAAGCCAGGCTGCTTGGCTCGTAACTTGGCCTTCTTGCCCACCTGGGCACACTGCTGGTTCATGTTCAGGTAGGGGTTGACCAGCAGCCCCAGGTCCTTTTTTTGCCTGACAGCTTTTCAGGCACTCCTCCCTAAGCCTGTAGCATTGCATAGGATTATTGTGACCAAAGTGCAGGACCTGGCACTTAGCCTTGTTAAACCTCATTTTACTGACCTTGGCTGACTGCTGTAGCCTGTCCAGGTCCCTTTTCAGGCCCTTCCTACCTCCGCATAACTTGATGTCATCTGCAAAAATACTAAGGAAGCACTCCCCTCATCTAGCTCATTAATGAAGATATTGAACACACTAGGATCATATCAGTTCCTGATATTAATCTCTACAGTATGAAAAGCAGACAAATAAAATCACATTGCACACTGACTATTGAGTGAGGGTTTCCTGAATCTAGAATACCGAACCTGGTCATGGCTGTCCCCTGTCCGGTTCCCTCTTCCCTCTTTTCCTTCCCCCTCCCCACAAACATTCTCTTTGCCCAAGACAAACTCTGGCTTCACAAAGGGCAAAGCAGAAAATGTATGTCATGGTGAACTGGGATGTTTTTAGTGTTCTGACAAAAAAGGCAAGAGAGCTGGCACAAATTAGCTAGCTGATGATAATAATAATAATGAAGTTTAACAGTCTAGTCCCAATGTGACACTTATTTTTGACATGTAGTGGACAGTTGAGGAAAAGAAAATGAGTGAGGAAGGGAATGCAGACCCAGCAATTTGCTGTTTTATTGGTCCTTAATAACTACCCCCAGCTTGCTTTGTGCGAGAATAGGGAGGGATCATGCTGCTACTTAGGGCAGAAGCTGCTGTTTGACAGCACCAAATGAAGCAGCCACTTTTGACAGGTTCTGTAACTTCCTTCTGGGAAGTTTTATACTTCTGCCAGAGACTTTGCATAATCTGAGTAAATCACTTCAGGCCCTGTGCTTGCTACAGAAATGAAGGAATGGTATTCACCTGTCCAGCATATTGAAGAAAACACTGAGGATGACAAAGAAAGCCAAAGTTAAAGTGCTGGAAGTAGTAAACAAGAAGTTACTAGATTTTTACTTAAAAATGAATTGCATCCTGGGTTTTTGCAGACAAACCTTGACTGAATACTTACTTCCTTTCTTGAGAGAATTATTAAGAAACTTGAAGTAAAAGCACAAGGGCAACAGTTTCATTGAGCCTGTCTTCAAGTCATTGGAAAGACAGAAACAAAAAAGAAGCTTAAAAAAAAGGTTGTCTTTGAAGCAGCACTGCTTCCAATACCACATTTGCTGCTGGGGAGGGGCTCATATAGACAGCCAGCTATACAAAACACCCGGGAGCAGACTTCTATGGTAGCCCAAAACTGACCCAAAAAAGACTCCACAAGCAAATGCCTGTGAATTCTGACCAGAGAGCAGAGCCTCTCAGCTGCAGGAGACACTGCTGAAAAGAGAGTTTCTATTACAGCTCACAAACCACCTGACTTAAGATTTTCAGTCAGACTGCAGCTCTTTATACGAGTGTGTGATAGTATGGTAAGTAATGCAGTGCTTTTTAAATGCTCAGAAAAAGATCTGATTACATTTGTGAAACTGCCCACTGGATTAATAAAGGGTCATTTTATCTTTCCTGATGAAAGAAATAGTCTCCTTTAATGTGAAAAGGTTTGTTTTGGTAAAAAGGAGTATACCAGTGAATATAAATGGTGCAATGGTGCATGAAATCTCCAGTTCTAATCCATATTCCCAGTTGCATCCAAGGACTTCAGTTTTTTAAAACCTATTTTTTCTGGTCCTGTTTCATTCTAGGGCTCTCAACCACTGAGAATAACTGAGAAGGAGAGAGCTGGATGGTGTCCACTCTTACGTGCTGTTATTAAAGCTGTATGTCAGCCCCAAGCAGTTATACTTCCACATTAATCCTCCTCATGAGCAGAGGCTGTGGGAACCAGGATTGTTCAGTCCTAGGAAAAGAAGAGCAATAAAGGAGGCTATTCCTGTCTTAAGCAACCTAATGGGAGCATATAGAGCAGATATCTCCTGACTCATTGGAGGTGCAGAGTGACAGGATGAGGGGGCAACAATCTCAGGTCACAACAATGGAAATCCTAGATAACAGGAAAAAAAAAATATTCACAAGAAAAGTAGGGAAATACTGCAGTGGTTACTCGGAGAAGCTGTTGAATCTCCATCCTTGGAGATATTTACCCTTTACAGGACAAAGCCTTGAGCAGGTAGATCTAACTTGTCTCTGCTTCCAGAGGTCCCTTCCAACTTAAATTACTTGTTCTCCTATCAAAGAGATGGGGCAGCATAGGAATCAAACTAAATAAAAACTGCAGATATTTTGTTGTTAACTCTGCATCAAAAAGTAAAATCTAGCTCAGTATTCAGAGCTGGCATATATGGAAATGTCTCTACTTAAATGAGGAATTCATACAAGCCAAACTCTGCCCTCAGTTACCCATGTGCCTTCCCACTGATTCTCTTGGACACTGGAACTTGATCAGGCAGGACATAAATTAGGGCTGTAAACATGGAGTGCAAGCAGGTGAATTAATCCTGGGGTATATATAGGTGTCTTTCAACAATTAAATGATTTGGAATCAGACAGTGATACATTTACTTAGAAGGATTTCAGTGACATTACTGCTTAAAGGGAAACTGAGTTCACCATAACCATGGAAGGCAGAAGATAATGAAAAGGTTTAAGAAAAAGAGAAAAACTTAAGAAAGTTGTCTTCTTTTAACTTACTGGAAAAATTCTATTCTCAAATTGCTGTTCCTTGTAATATTTGCAACTAGATGTGAGCACTACACAGTATTTTAATGTTTATTATATTATTATAATTTCTATATGAACATATGAAGGTTTGTTTATCAGTAAGTTATACAAAATCTCAAAAAAACTGTAATGTGCAGTAACAGCTATACCAGTTAAATATCAAAATATTTGCCACATTGAATTTTTATTGCCAGAAATTCATGTAACTCATTTAGAATGTTATTCTTGCTCTATAAATTGCTCTGAGCATGGCTACAGCACATTTCTAATCAGCACAATTCATCTTGTGAAAAGTCTGCTGAATATATTACTTGACCTGAGACATGAAGGCAGGTATGCCTCAAGGACTCATGCCCAAATGGACCACGGGGTATTAGGATCTAAGCAGGGACCACATCCAGATCTGTTACAGAATGAAAACTCCCTGCATTCTACATGAGACACTCACAAATCCAAGGGATTTGCCTTTGCTGGTAACCTTTAGCCAAGTCCTGGATATGTCAGAATATATTATTAAAGGCCAAATGCTCCTATCTGAATAGATAACTTTTTTTTTTTTTCCTCATTTCAGGAATGCATATATTTCATATCGAATTTACTGTGATAGTTTTACTAGTCTTTGTAATTAAAAATATTTTCATGGCAGAAATGAAATTTGGGAAAAATACCTTGACTCTTGCTATCTCTATCCATGGGGAAACAAAGTCATATAAGACATTCAGGAGAAGGTTAAACTTTGATTGTGCATATTCTCTGTTTTCTGCCAATTAGTACTGGTCTGCCTTTTCCCCAGTGAAGCTCAGATGGTTTGATGGATTTTATTCCTTTTGAGTGACAGTAAAAGGCAGAAGTAATTTCCAAGTCTAAGTATTTGTACCTACAATGAGCTGCCATTCAGGACAAGGTTTGTAACCATCATATTTTACTCCTTCACTTATTTCTTCTTCACGTGATGGCCCTAAATAATCAGGTAAACTGCTATTGATAGGTCTCAAACCTTAAAATTCAACTTGGAAATTGTTTTAGTTCTCTGTGCAAACATGGGTAGACTCGTTCCATCATTTTTCTTCTATTTCACATATTAATTTTTTTTCTCAAAGCTTTTAGGGCTAGGTTTTGTGAAATGAAATTCAAATTCTAGAAAAGAAGAGCTGTTCAGGAAGCTCTTATAGCCATTATAAATGCCTTTAAAATCAAAATGAAAAAACATCAATGCATCCGGTGTCACAAATCGAGAAGTTATGTGAAATGCAAATTCCAAGGATGCTAGAAGTTATTTCTGACTTGTCCACTAGCATGACACAATGATTGTATTATGTGAACTACTGTACTTAAAGTATTGCTGTTTAACCCTTCAGTATATGTAGTAATAAATGAAACATCTGCCACTTGTGCTTCCAGGGGCATAGGGAGTAACCAATGCCCTTTACAATCCAAATACATTCTATAAAAGGGAAGCAGTCAAAACACCAGGATGCATACTAAATATAAACCATACTAAGTGCACCAGATAATTTCCTACAGTAGAAAGCATTATTATTTATTCTCCACATTATTTAGCAATCACTTTTTCTTACTATATGCCTTTTACAGTCCCAGTTTCATCAAGGGCACAATATCTCTCTCTGGGCTTATGCCACTGAATCTGGTGAACCCAAGGGAGCCACAGGTACCTGGAAAATTGCTTAGCACTTTGCAGAACTGAAATAATGAGAGTTTCCAGGGAAGTACTCTGACAGTGTGAAATACCCATGATCTTCCCTACAGAGCAGCTCTGGGCTGCCAACAGTGGTACGTGGCACGCTTAGCTGAAATCAATCTGATTTTGATCATTTGTTTTTTTGTTATAACAGGGTTCTCAGTTTCTGCCACATTCTCATGTAACTGTCAAAGGAAACTGGCAACATTTTGTGGGAAAACAGTGATTTAAATGCCTACAGGTTCCACCTCCCATCAGCCTTGAACACAAGGTCTAGTCCCCTTCCATAGATATCAGTGGAGATATCTCATGATCATTGACCCTGACTTCTTCCCTTTTGGACCAAATTCTAATTACCTGCATTTAATGGATTTACTGCCTTTAAAAGGATAGTCAGTGACTTATAATTTATTATATTTAATGACATTGTTCATACCTGTATTGGACATCCCAAGAGCAAGACTCCACTAAAATAACTTAAATTGAGCATCAGTCTTCTAAAACATGAGATCAATGGCTCTAGTTTGGTAACAGTTTTGAACAAAAATCTCTGAGCTACTATTTGCTTTTACCTGGAACACTGCACATGACATTAAAAAAAAAAAAAAAAAAAGTTGTCAGTTGCTCCCACATCCCACTGATAAGTACTTTCCTTACCTTAACAGAGAGGAGATTTGCCATCAGCCACATGCTTCAGCCACAGTTTCTCAATTAAAAAATAAATGGGATTGAAGATGCCAAACGCTTAATCCCTACAGGTGAAGAGGTGTCCATATTGCCCAGCAGTAATTCCCCTGGGTAACTACATGGTGTTAATAGGTTCTCAAGAGAATCCTGTTTCCCTAGACCACGAGTCAGTGATCAACATTAAAATGTTATTTAGGATCTTGTCCAAAACAAGGCAAAAAGAGCAAAGCAAGAATTTTAAATTGGGAACTTGAGAATCTCTTCTAAGGCACATTTTATTACCCATATATTCTAGAAAACACTCTGCTCAAGTTTTCCTTTAACTTCAGGGGATTACGGATAAATCATGAGAAGAACACAAAAGTTGCTTTAGCTTTTTTAAAAAAATGAAAGCATAAATCAGAAATTGTGTCACTGGGGGAGGAGAGGAATGGAAAGGGATGACTAAGCCCTGTACTTCTGGCACATTAAGAGAAGGAGAGAACTGTCCTAAACCAGGAAAACGATAACCTAAAAAATTATAACAAAAGAAAAGTTACTAAAGCAGGTGGAAGAATTCTTCTATATTTGACTGTTACTTCCGTTCATAATAATTTTTTCTATTTAATAATGATTTTTAAAAGGAAATATGTGATTTATAGATTTAAAATAACCGTAATATTTGAGTGGGTCTTGTTTTTTAGTTCCAAGAAGAGTTCCATGTACTAGGCAAAATGTCACCAGAAAGAACTTCAGTAGTTCCACCTGTTAGCTCAAGGTCCAGGCATGGCAGCCTTTTAAAATAAAATATTATGCACTAGTGTGTATTTTTTTCAGATACCTTAGCAAGAATATCTTCAAAAAAATATTCAGCTGCTAGCATGTCAAGAGTTAGTTAGTTAGCAAGCTAACAGAGATTTGCAAAAAAATAAAGGGTGCTGTACAAAGAATACAGATCTTTTTTTTCTACAGAAAAGCTTTTCTAATGAAAAGTAAACAAACTTGCATTTGATAAAACAGACCAATGTCTTTAACAGCTATATTTATTATTACCCTTACTTCATGCTTGCAACAGAAAACTCTGTAGAAAGGGCTTCAGATGTCATCTCCAAGGAGACGAATTCCATAATGAGCTGATGAGTTGCAGGAAGATATCATTACTTTTTCTTCCTGTTGCCATGGGCTTTTGACGATGCTCATATTGAATTGTAAGAAAACACACACAAAAGTGATATGTACTACTGAAAATTTTCCTATTATTTGATTAACTACGGGAATAAAGAACTTTATTTTTAACAACTCTCTGCTAATTAGACAGTATATCTAGTGTGAGAAAGGAGGAATTATTTTCAAGTGCTCTAAAGTGAAATGTTATTTTCTGTTTGGATCATGATTTGAATTGACAGTTGAATTTGATATCTATTTGATATCTAGTTCATCCAGACTTAAGACAGGCTTTTGAAGCTGTTATGGAAGTGCTTTTGTTGCCTTTTCCTGAGCAGTTTTATCAAAATTTGAAGATTTAATGAAAACTTGAAGTCTGTTATGAGCAAAAATTAAATGTATCTATTTGATTATATGAAACTTATAGTTTGTTCTTGTTTTGGTTTTTTTGTTTTCTGAAAAGGTAAAGTTAAGCCTTTTGGCAAATGGAATCTTTCTATCAAAATGAAGGTCTTGTCTATATATTAAAGATTTTCATTAAACAAAGTGATCGTTTTCCCTTTATATAAAATTGTGTCTTATGCAGGTCTATTTCATCCTGAGTTAGGTTTTTATAAATTATAAACTGAAATTTTATTTCAATTATGTCTGTAAACAGTTTTCACCACTCTTAGCACAAATAGGATTGCTTCACATCTGGTCTGCTCTGCTTAGAGAACTATTTTCAGTCCTACGATCCCCTTCATCCTACGTCCCACCTCATTTATTTAAATGTAGCCATATTCAAAACTTGACAGTTGGTAATTCCAGCTCTTGACAAGGTCACTGACAGTGAATCATCTGCATTCAGAAGTCCTGTGCCTCTGAAGAGCCATGACACAAGATCCTAGTGTTCCGTGCCTTTGAGAAGAGGTACAGCTTTAACTCAGCATTTTACAGCTAATGGAACAAACATAGAAATTCTGTTTCCAAGGGGCAAATTCCTTGTCAAAGTGTCCAGGGTAAATTAACAATCACCAAAGACAAAATAGCCTTTCTCAGTGCACCGATATATTTCCAGATACACTGCATGAGAAGCTGAACCAGATTTTTACCTGGCAGTCTCCAGAGAACCCTGATGTGCACTGAATATTCTGGGTCTGACTTGCAATACATCAAACATTTCTCTTAGAGCACATAAGCCATCAGAGAGTCTAGCCAAGAGAAATATCTGCTTTCAGCTGTCTTTCAGCCTGTTATCTATCCAGTGAGAGTCCTCACATCAGACAGTCTGTGAGAAAGTGAAGTAACAATATTGCAGAAAGTCTCTAATCCAGTATGTGCAAAGTGCTTTAAAATAATTAGGTCTCCCATTAGTGATCGTTGAATAGGATATGAAAAATTCTGTGCTACCTCCATGTTTTGTAATGACAGGACAGAAGACAAGATATATCCAAGACTTATTTTACCTAGATATATCCAGTGTCCTTAAGTCCTCTAGCTGCTTAGGATTTTCTCTAATGCTATGGCACATTCAGAGTATTACACAAGTAAGAAAACTGAGCAGTAAAGACAGAGACATTTTTTTCCCCATTAACAATTTTAACCCATCATCTGTAAATCCAAATTTACTACTTCTCCTTTTCTGATTTCCTTGACTATTTCCCATGGTGCAACTGCTTCTGATCCTCATTTTTCTACTTGGCAATGTAACACTTTCAGGAATAAATAGTAATGCCCTGGAACTTACCATGGCCATATATTAAAACAAAAGAAAAACTGTCCAAGAAATAATACCAGTAGAAAGCTCACAAATTGGTGCTGTCCTGAACTTATAATTAGATTTTCTTATATACAGAATGAAATTAAACTGCATACTTGAGGCTGAATTATTTTAAACTTTCTTTTACAAATCATATAACTGCTATAAGATATTACTATAGCAAGGGTTATAAACGTGTTTTTTCTTTTTTAAAAAAAACATTCACTTGTAAATAACACATTTGTGCTAGGATCATCATAACTAAATAGTTGCTACAGATGTTACTACTTCACTTTGCTTTGGAGCTGGGGCTACAATAGAAAAGGTCTAGCAAGGCTTGGCTACATGCTACATTGGTAGCCTCTCCCCTACTCCATCATCATCTGTGAGTTAAATCAGATTTAAGAGGGAGGCCAAAGTTTCATACTCCAGAGAATGGCTGTAGTCCAGACTTCCTTTTAGCAGCCACGTGTGCCCCTGTTAGCCCTCCCCTCTGATTCATGCCTATCTTGAAAGCCAGGCCACTAAAAGAAGGCCCTGGTATTTCCAGTGCCTCATTTTTTTTCCTCTGCTAACTTCTGGACCTCTTTTGACCTTACTAAAATCCTGGCCAGAATCCCTTTCCCTCCCACCCTAAACAGATGAGGTGAGTGGAACCTCAAAGTACATGAAAATGTAGTATCCATTCCTTCTTCAGGTCTGCTCTCCACATGCTGCCAGTCACACTATATTTGAATCACTGTTGAATGGGTATTGAAATACTGTTCTGTCAAACTAAGCAGCTGACCTAGAAGCCAAAAGTAATTAATACTGGTTTGTATAGTATGAATAGAGATCCTTCAAGAACAGGAATATGTCAGAGACATGTTAACTATATGTCCACTGCTGCTGTATCAATTTAATCCAAATTCTCAGAGAAAGAAGTGGTACTGTCCTACAGCCTTTATCTATATCCTGATTATCCACCCATATGATGATAGAAGAAGATCTTTCTACAGTTGTTATAAAAATAGGAAAATAAAATAAGAAATACAAATGTAGGTTGTTTTAGAAACTACTCTTACTCATATTTTAAATTACCTGTTGATTAGCCTGAAATGTGTATTTATATTCTTCTTTATAAATAGGCAGTCTTAGAAAGATAGATCATAAATAAATTGATAAGACTAATATGATAGGCAGAATCTGCCTTATCAAAAGGATTCTATGGGAGGATAGTTTTTTGAAAAAAAGCAGCTGCTACTACAGCTAGCAAATTCCTCTAACCTTGCAGATGACAGAAGTCTTACAAAAGCTGTTGAAAAATAGGTAAATGAACTAAAAAATAATCCAACATGTTTTCCAATGGATCCAGGCTATATCATTGCCAAATTAAGTTCCCATGACAGAACTTCATCTTTTACTGGTGTGTGCACATTAACGAGACCTTTCATACATTTTTAAACTCTATCACATGCAAAAACAAATTTATTGTCTGCAGGGATATAGTGTGCTGCAGCTGCTCAGTGATATTTTGACAGAAGAAAAAAATTTGTCTAGACTCTTTCCAATAGAACAAATATGCAGAAATATCCTGGCTCTCACATGGGATCAAGATGCTGGTCTGGGTTGAGTTCAAACATTGAGGCCCTGTGACATATTCCTGGAATTAATCATCCTAAATCTCAAAGAGAAAGGTTTTATAAGGACCATTTAAATCCTTTATAATAAGAGGCCCAGGGTGATGAATTTTCTTGTCCTGTTTATATGAGCAGCATCTGGTATCACTGATACAACACTGCTGGAGAAATGAAGAAACTTCACATATCTCTGTATCTTGTTCATAAAGAATCAGTTAGTAATACTGCAAGCTGTATCTTAATCATGTGTTTCTTTAAAAAGAAGAGGATTTATCTGCTATGATGTATTTTTCCCCAGTTCAGAAGAATCTGATAATGGCAGCTTATCTTTGACAGTTTGGGGCTGAAGAAAAGGTTAAATATATCTCCATGAACTAGATCTCTTCCAGCTTATTCATGCATATGCACTCTTCCCTGCTGACTTGATCCTCTGTGTCATTATCCTTGTCTACAAAAAGCAGAAAAATGTTGTATAACGCTTACTGGTCACTCTCAGGTTTTATGCCATTTGTTAAATCATTGTTCTCAGGACCCTGAGGAACTTCAAAGGAGGGTCTGGAAAGGATTCACAGGAAATAACGGAGTAATTTTTGGATGGAGCATCCCATGATCATTACTGTGCAGAGGACATCCAAACAGTACAAAAGCACTGCATCTTTCCAATTTTTGCTTTTTTGATGAAGAGAATACTTTCATTCTGGACGTGCTCTGGAAAGGTACTATCTTCTGTGTAAGGACAGCCTGTCCTGTATGGGTTAAAATGAAGTTACTTGTCATTCTAATTTCGAATCCTTTGCTTCTGCTTAGCAAGATGTGTGGTAATAATTGAAAGGCTATTGTTAAACTGCATTGCAGAGAAAACTTACTAGAATGAAAAAAAAAAAAAAAAAGCAGCAACCTCTGAAATCTTACTTTACTTCCTGGAAAATACACCACAGAAAGGGAAACAAAATTGTTTCCTTTTTTAGCACCAATCACAGCACAACATGAAGGGAAAAAACCTGGGCTCAGTGGTTAATACCTTGCTACATCTCTAAGGGGTGAGATAGGGAATGAAGAAGGAGAATTGTTGTTTTAATAAAAAAACAGCTATGCCTCCAAGTCAGCAGCTGAACAATAGCAGAAAAAAAACAACTTAGATTAGACAAGAACAAGGGAGAGGAACTAGAATGCCAGAAATAGTCAAGAAAAGAAAGTCTGGAGAGAAAAAGGTGTGTTCTGGAATGGATGCTGGATATGATGCAGAAGAGTTGAGCTCACTGAAGAGCAGTGATTGATGATCCCTAAGTGTATTGGCCTCTCTAACCCTGTTCTGAAGCCTATTGAGAACACAGACCACTGAAAGCCTATTCATTCTTCTAGTTGCATGGGACAGACAGACCCTCTCAGTGTGAGGGATCACATCCAGAACAGCACTTATCTCCACTACAAATCATTTTGGTCCACAGTTGTATAAGTGTACATTCATCCTGCACATTGACTGTTCCTACACTACTTTAGTTTTGTAGTCTACCATGTTGTTATACATCAAAGCTATAGTTTCATTACTTTTCAGAATTGCATTTAATTGAAAAATGTCATTAAGTTGCATAGCTCCTTAATAATGTATTTTCCTAACAAAATCTAAGTAGTGTGTTATAATTTAATCCACAACATTAACTACTCTCAGTGTAGAATCTACTTTCCAAATAAAGAACACTGTTTACTTGGTAATGACACAAAAGTCCAGAAGGACATTGAAGAAACAGCTTCACAAATTATTTACAGCATTCTGCAAGACAGCCTTCTGTATTTGGCTCCTATCCATCACCTCTGTGTAAACATCTTTCTGATGTGCAAATACTACAAATATCTACCATATGAAATGAAGATCACTCTGTAATTTGGATGCATGTAATGTCTTTCAGCATACAAATAGCAATGATTTTTTTTTGTGAAACAGGAAAGCACAAGACCAGGTGGATATTTAAGAATAAGATCTGGAATTATAGCACCATCTATACAAGGCAAGAGTTTCATTTTTCATTGTTTGGAGCATAGATATTTCAAAATGTAATGGTCCAATGGACCTTTTCAGGTCTGTATTAGCATTAATGGATGTATCAGATCTAATCAACTGGAACTTGCAGTGTCTTTTGCCCCATGGAGAGAGAGCAAATAGTAGCTGTGTATGACTACATAATTTAGAGACTAAAACCTCTAATTTATCTTTTTTACTCCAATTTTTACAGCCAGTTTAGATATATTTTGACTTATCAGAATACTTGCCCCTATTAAAACACTTTCAGTGGTTGATTAACCAACAAGAAAATGGCAGGTTATAGGCTGAGGCAAGTGGAAAAGAAGCAGGTTTCTAGATGGCAATAGCTAAACACTTCCCACCTAAGAATACACAAATGCACTCCTATTACAGCTCAGGGTACAGTCGGCAGGCCTATCTTCTACGTTCAACTTTCTGTGTTTTGAAGCATCAAAAAATTAGCCTTGTCCTACCAGCTAAAGCCACTTCACAAAAATATCCAGTAGAAGTAATATCTGGTCTTATCTCTATTCTCTTCTTGATGCATGAAGGTTCTAGTCATCTTCCAAGCTTTTCAAAGTCATTAGTCATCAGGATTGCTAATCTATTCAGAGCAACCTATTCATATGAACTGCACTGTTAATCACCAGTGTTCCCACCTGCTGTTTAATGTAATTTTGAAATAATGTTTTGAAATCGGTTTTGAAATAATTTGAAAATATTGCTAGCTAGGAGGAAAAGAATGTGGAATTTGATTACAATTTCAGGTATTTTATTCAGGAGACACCTCAATATTCATGGAAAAAGCCCTTAATATGTCACTATCTGTCCAGTATGTTATGTAATTGTTCCTAAAGACACCCTTCAAGAGATGCCAGCTTCCTAACATCATAATTACTAATGAGAAGAGGAGAAATGCTTGCAAAAGTTGAAACTTGTTAAAATCAGGGTTTTTTTTTCCAAAGTAATCTTGCTGAATATTCACTGAATAAACTACTGTTAATTGTAAGTGTGAATACATGCGAAAATTTTTCATAATACAAACCTTGATTTACCTCTAATAATGAAAAAAGTTACATCCCATACTAAGGATCTTATCATTAGTTATCACTTCATCTAATGACCTGATCATTAACCTCAAAAATAAGTAAACAGGCTTTTGTGGACAGAAAAGATATGTTTTTTTTTAATTCTTGGTTGTCACATTATATTTGGAAAGTGAAAAAAAATACCTCTAATAGTTAAAATATATTTGAAAAATATTTTGCTAGATAGTATAAAAGTGTAAAAATGATGATCCAGCTATCTAGGTATACATTATCTGTCAGTAATTAGCTTAGAGAAGAAAACAGACTTAAAAATAATCTGCTCTCACGTGTGTAAATAGCAATCAATTATATAGTAATTTTGAGATTTTTATCTCTTTTGATCCTATTATTCATTGTCCTGTCAATCATTCTTTCTAATATTCCCTATACTAGGAATTATTCAGTTTATTACTACATTTTATATTTTTATTTGAGTTCTGGTTTAACTCAGCTTGTCTCTTTCAACTGCTTCCAGCTGTCTGTGTATTTCTCAAGCCTTTTTTGGTCATTTTGATCACTCTTTTAAGCTTACATTACTCCATGTGATGAGCACATCAGTTCCCACTGCAAACTTCCCCACAACCCTGCCAGCTCTCTGCAAAGCATTTTTGGAAGCATCAGCTCCACAGACACGCAAATAATTTTGCCTTTGAATACACTTAGTCTTTAACCAAGAGCACTGACAATTTGTGACAAATATAGAAGACAGAATGGCAGCTATGAAATACATTCCACATAGTCCACTCCAAAGTCATTAAATGGCAAGATTAACAATTCGGTATTAACTGCTTGTGTCAGCTTTGAATAATTTCAGACCCAAAACCAAAGCACAGGCCAAGTGTTACTCTTCTAATTCCTCAGCTGATCTAGCTGCAAGTAAATGTGAATCTGTATGTATGACCTGAAAGGAGTTCACTCTCCCTTGCTACTCAAAACCCCAATATCCTTATCAGTGTAGGCATAATATCACCATACGTTACCATACTACACAACTAATGACACTCAGATTTTAGGACATAAATAGTAAACTGTACCAGAATTATTAGGCAGAGATATTACTGTAGGATCATGGTGACCACAATATCAATCTTGTTCTTGGTTCTGTAGAGTACTCCCTAGTTCAGTGCTGTTACCTGCTTTTGCTCCTTTGTCTTAATACATCTTTTCCTGAAAACTAGGGAGATGCTACCTCCATAATTGCCTTACCTTATGTAAAAATGCCTGAAACAGATAATTCCCCCCAGCCTGAAGTGTTCCTCCATCTCCTTCACAAATGCTGAAGCAGCTAAGAGCTTTGAGATGGTGTTGAAAAGCCCCAGAAAAGACTGAGTGAAAGAGAGCTAGGGGACCATATGCCAGGAAGATGGGCTAGGAGGAGAGTAGTATCACAGGATACAAACATCACTAACTTCAGCCTTCACCATATGATAAAGTTCCCCTATGATCCTCAACCATGTAGATCAGACTGGCTCGACATTACGAAAGAGAAAAATCCCACCTTCTGTCCAAAGATTTAATAGAACTGTGGTAAAATAATGCTACCATGAATCATTTTTTTACTACCTTTATCCAAACAGCATCAAGTTACTAATCCAATGATGCTCTTCTAAGATACTAATGCTTATCTATTGTGCTATGCTCCATAAGCCATTTTCCACAATTACAGATCATATCACAAGTATCTTGCTCTAAGTCCTAAGCATTAAAAAGGGAATGGAAACAGGAATAACACTCTAAAATAAATTAAGCAACACTTTTTTTACTTTTACAAGTAGGTGCAGTGTAGATGCATTGGAAGAGATGAAGGTTTCACTAAGAATGTTTTGTTGAACTTCATGCAGATTCTTACCACCACATCTGCTCTCTCTCTTCAAATCTTTCTTTGCTTATCTTTATGTCCATTTTTACTTTCCACTCCTATTTCTCAGATGTTCAGCATACCACTGCTCTTTCTGCAACTCCTAGAGTGACAGTGAAAGTGAAGCTATTTGGGCTGTACTCCTATACAACAGCACTTTCCCTCTGGCAAAGAGACAGCAATAAGAAAGGCTCTCATCCACACTGCAGCATTGCTACCACACTATCAAGTGCACCTTTGGAAGCCTGAGATGGGTTATCTTACCCAAGAGAAAAAAACGTGTTCACCTGTATACCTGACAGCATCATTCTCATTTCCCTGCTTTTTGGTTATATTTTTACTAGTGAAATTCTACACTCCTGAAAGAATGAGAATGGTATGATTCCTCCCACAAAACCAAGAAAAATATCCTCTCTCCTTCCTTTCTAATCAACATTTTTTAGTAAGCTGGGAGTTTTATTGAACTTTTTTTCATATATATCTATTCTTGTGTGCCTCTACAACTACGCAACAGTGATTTATCATTTCTCTTCTTGCAGGTCCAGTCTCTAGAGGACAATGCCTTCCACATTTGTAATTTTCAAAAGTTTACTGTTTTGTATCAGTGCAAGGAAGTATAAAGTGCAACCTTGCAATGTGAATCCATCAAAATTACTGCCACCTCAAATAAAAGTAAATGACAGAAAATTCAGAATACTTCTAAAATAATTTCAGATATATTTTTGGAGTCATCTGGGAAAAACAGCACTACGGTATCTAAAAATAGCACTTTGTCCCCTGAGGCAGACTACTTATTGCAAATGGAAGACTTTTACTTTGAGAATTATCCTGAATTTTTACAGTAAATCTATTGACTAATTTTGAGTCTTATTTGAAGAGAAACAGATGGAAAAACAGGAAGGAATAACATAAACAGTCCGACTGAATAGAAGAAATCCTAAGATGAGAAAAGGAAATGTGCTCCATCTGGAAGAGAAGTTTCTAAACATAGAATATTAGGTTATATGGTTCATGATTAAGATCTGGCAAAAGCCTTCTTTTCTCTGGCAGAACAGACAGTATCTTGACTCTTGAAAAATATTCATGATACTGCTGCTGAACGGAGTAGAATATTAGCTTCTAGGGATATGAAGTTCTGGATCCCCTGGGAAGAGGCCAATCTCTACTTTGAATTGAATACATTTCACAGATGAAGAGGAGGAAGAAGAGAGAAAAAGATCTTGATTATTTACCCTGGAGGCTATCAGTTGAGGAAAGCAGTTTAACATACCTCCCTACAGTGGGCTGACATCTCTGGGCTAGCAAATGTCAGTAATAGTTTTATTTCTTTGGTTAAAAGGAATATATATTATTGAATATATATATTATTTGAATTTGTAATTAACCAATCTAATTAATCTGTTCTCCAAAGACAAGCAATGAAAAGACTGCATGAAAAGTATTACAAAAAGTATAAATTTAGGACCAATTTTTATTGCTTTGTTTTCTAAGCAGCTGTCCATTATGAGTGAGATTAAGTGAGATAATAGTGAAAAATCTAAGGTACAGGGGATTTGAGAGTGACGACACCTGATGAATCATTTTCCCAGATACTACACTAGAATTTCCTGGACGTGAGATTGAAACCAAGGAGACTAGAATAAGGACCAGGCAATATCACTCAGAATAATGTATGAAAGAAGAAAATCTTTTAGAATTTCTTATCTTTACATTTCTATCCATGAAACAACCTTTTCAAGTATGGATATGCAGCACAACTCAGCACACAGCAGATCAGTGAGTGGCAGCATTACAGTCACACCACAGTGGGGATGTGTCCTGTCCAACACACACAACTTCTGGGCTATCTAAATCAGGGACTTCAGCTCCCTCTAAGATTACATTCCATATTTAACTATTACCTTGATTAATCAAGTAGCAGGAGTACTGAACCTTGGTAAACGCACATATTTTTCTCCTTCTTTTATTTTCATACATTTTTGCAGTAGCAACGTAAATAATTTTCTTCTATTGAGAGCGTTCTCAATTCACATATTTAAAGAATCAAAGATAAGAAAGTCTCACTGTGTTTTACACTCTCATTCTCAGATTCTAAAGAAATTGCATATGGTGGTAATATTGATACTTAAATTAATATCTTTTCTTCCTTAATCAGTATATGTGCACAAGGGAATATGAGCATGAAGTGGATAAAAATGGTGCATCTGGGGTAGTTTATTCACCTTGGAGACATTTGGACAAGATCTCCTCTAATAATTAACTATTTTCTTAGATTTCTCAGAGGCTACAGGATATTCAGGGTCACCTTGCCTTTAGAAGAAGAAGCAGACTAGAATAACCTCAGGTCAGGAACTATCACAAATGAAGGATGCCTTTCTAAAACAGACATGAAAAAAAGATAAACCACAAGTAATACAACAGTATGGTAGACTACAGTTTCCAGCATGCAGGAAGCTTCAGATCATGCATCTGATTAAGAATCAGAGGCATTAAGGTCCATGAAATCTAAGAGGTGGTTGGGTAGATCAGATAGAATAACTGTTAAGTAACATTTGATGAAAAGTTTTAGAAATATTTCCTGATCAGATTGGTGCCTGTAGGTCTGTTAAGAATGTCAGCAATGTTTTCTTCAGTCAGAAAACTTTTTCCATTTCAAATGTTGGAGTTTTTTAATTTATTTCAGACCAGCTGGGTGCAAGAAGCACCTTCCCCTGGAAACTGCAAAAAACCATTTTTCTGTGTAGGCCTTGGGCAGCTGACTTAGCAGGGAAGTGAAGAGAATGAAGGTAAAGTGAGTTAAAATAGCTAGGAAAGTAGCTTCTAGTATTTGAATGCAGAAGTACACATACTGCAGCTGTGGCATTACAGCAGCAATTAAAGGGGTGTTCCATAATCTTTGCTTGACTCACAATCCAAATGGGATGTACCATTTTAAAATTCTCCCTTCGTGCACTACATACATGAATAAGTGCTGTATAATAATGTTCTATCTCCAGATTAGTGGATACAACATGACTAAGCGCGTTATTTTAACCACCTTTGCAATGATGATTACTCTAAAGATTCTCAGAAGTTTTGTACATTAATCTAAGACTAGTCATTCATCTCCACTTCTTCTTGTCACAATCCACCCAGATGCTGTCTAACATGACCTTTCTGCTCTTATTTCACTGTGCTGTTTGCCACAAGATTACTTCTGATCTGTATGTTTCTTCATAACAAATATATCTTGTCTCTCTATACAGACTGAAAAAGAGAGTGGCTATCTTGATATCTATGATAATCTGTTTCAAGTAGTACAGTGGAAGTGACTGCATAAGGAATACTTTTATGTCATTTAATTCTGCCTCCCCTATCTGCCCTACATTTGTTTTTTTAAAAAAGGAGAAAAGAAGAATACACAGGGTGTTATTGTGGAAGGTCAGGAATATTAGATGAAGATGGTCTATTTGTTACAGGATTGTCAGTGGGATTCTATCTCTGCAAAGCCATTCACTGAGGAAATAACCTTTACATTCCTTTTGTGCTATCAAATTTGTATACTGGTAAATAACAATGATCTTTAGCTATTGCCTGAAGATATGAAGCGCATACACACACACACACCCCAAAAAAAAAATAGAAAAAATTGCAAAGCCTGTATTCATTTGATGCCATTTAGCTTGCTACATCTTCACTACTTAATTTTTACTTAATGTAATAAAGATGATCACAAATTAGTGATCTCAGAAGGTCTCAGGTAAGCCAGCAACATCCTTGTATAAGAATTATGTTAAAGGGGCTTACCCAAAATTCAAATGGAGGGCTGTGTGTTATCTTCTGTTCTTTACAGAAAGTGTAGAAGAGGTGATGGACCAAAACCTCCTATATATTTCTGAGAGCTCCCATTCTGCTATGCTCCAACAGATGGCAGGGCTTCCAGGAATTTCTAGGATTTTTTCTGCTGGGATCCTATGTAAGGTATGGTTGTCCCTCTGCGTGAAAAAAAGGCAGAAGAACAAGCCATCATAAAACATAAGGGATATCCTTGTGCTTATTTTGTTAAATGAACATAGTTCATTTCAATAACATAGTTATAGAAAGAGAAAGCTATAATTACTCTCTTTTTGTTGTTGTTGTTGTTGTTGTTGTTGTTGCTAGATATTGCAGCTAATTTTTAAAGCAAATCTCTACCAAGGGCAAAATATAAAAGTTCATCTTGTTCTAAAGATAGTGTTTGTTGTCAGAGCATTACCTATTCTAAGTGGTAGAATAGCTCTGGAAAAATAATGTGTTTAATTGTGTCTACTGGATATTCAAGACAACAATTTATTTACTGTGAACAGTGTTATAGTTTTGTGGAAGGCTGCCAGAAGGAGCATCTGCTAACTACTTGAGTTAAAAATGAGGCAATTAAAATCCACTGATAGGAGAGGGATAGTAGTTTGTGGAAACTCTTGTCATACTCTGCCCACAGTTACCTTCCTGTAATTCCAGAATAACTCTTCAGGAAGTTAATAGTTACTCTGAAATGAGAATATATAACTGAAAGCAGTATTTGCTGTATGTTTTGGAAGCACAGTGTTCATTTCTACCTGAGACTAAAGAATAGAATGAAAATGGAGGTTGAAATGTATCAGCTTCAGTGAACACAACTGATAGTATTTAGATGCTACTTTACTACTAATTGTCTTGCTGATAAAAATAACCCTAGAAATGCTACTTCAAAAGAGTCTTTAAGATCACTGTCAATAAAGATGCATGAAAAATTGTTTCTGATATAGCAAATTTACAGAATATTGGATTGGGTTGAATGAACTTCGTGGAACATTTAAAGCTTGCTGTAAAACATGTAATTTCCTCTGGCTGGACCAGTATGTGCTTGGATTTAGTAAGCACAAAGCAGGAAGATCCATAGTGGAAATCAAAGAGTATTTGCAATTCTTATATGTTTCAAGTCTACAAAGAATTTAAGCATATCCTGAATTTTGAATTAGTCCCACTGAAGCCTTCTTTAATAAATTTAATTACTTATGTTTCAAGTACATTATATTAAATGCCATTCTGTATGTGACCCTAATGGCATCAGGGGTGAGAGTCTACACAAATTAACATATTCTCATGCATACCTTTCTTTTAAAATTATACTAACCACTGCACAGCTGTGGAATATGTAATCAATAAATTTTGTTTATTTCTATCTCTTCCACAAATTATTAGAGGCAAACAGCAGGTCAAGCAAAATGAGAAAAAGTATTTCATTCCATTAGGGAGCATGTGAATCAGGTGAGCGACCAAAAATGACCGTCTTAATTCAGCAGGATGTATCAGCAAAAGAGAAAAGCTGCCTTGAGGTAGTAGTGGCTCAGAACTCAATTTTTTTGAGAGTACATATAATTACCCATATATCAGAAATACACTTCTATTTAGTTATTGGATTTCGAGTAAGAGAAACATATACACCTCTTAACCCTGTTCTAGAATCAAGTATTAGTTCAAGAGCCAGTTCCTTTAGTGGTTATGAGAGTAGACAAACTAAATGGAAAACCAAGTATAATAGTTGCATCCAGACACTTTGGGCTAGTATTCTGAATTTATTATGAGCTCAGATATTAAGTAACACTAAATATCTTCCCTTGGTATAATGGCAGAACAAAATATTTAAGACTTACAAATTACCTTCCCTAAACCTGCCCTATACTCCTCCTCTCCCTTTCCCCCCCTGAGTTTTGAAGATCTAAATACTCCAGTCATAAAGGCATTTATTATAAAGTATTTCAAAGCACACTGGAAATAGGTATAGGGTGAGAAATACATCTACTTGAGTAGAACTTCCAAAAATATTTACTTAGGAAAATGTTCACTCTACTATGTCTGTCTTTGGACTCATTTGGAGTATAATTTTTTGGGCCTATTCAGACAAAAGAGTCAAATAGCAGAATATCTTGTAAAAAAAGGACTCTTTAAAACAAATATTAGAGAATAAGAATACAGCAAATTTTCAAACTTGTAAATGTGACTAGTCATAAAAATTTATACATTTCTTTTAACCTGGAACAGAAAATTAGTATATGACTCATACACCCAAAGCTCTTTAAAACAGCTTAGATGTTGAATTTCAAATATTTGCAGTTGTGAAAAATATATACACTAGACTTACTCAGAGAAATTATCTCATGAATACATTGGAGAAAATTATAAGATGTTCATGACAAAAATCACATGCAGAAAAAGAGCTAAAACTAATTAAAACCATTAATCACCGTGAACTATTTGAAACTTCTAGTCATCACCAATATCAGATACCAACCTTGTGAAGCAAGAGAAAAAATGGTTTAAAGCAAGAATATTACCATTCATAGTAGCTGGCGTTCACACTTTTCCTCACCATTATATTGTTTACTTATATTTTTACTTATTTTTAAAGAGCTCAGTATTGTTATAACTGCTGGAAGCATGCTGCATAACTTAACAAACAGAAGAAAATGAGTTTATTTTAGTAATTGCTTTTGCTTTACTTTTCTGGCAATTTCTTGTAAAAAAGAAAAGACAAAGTGACTGATTATTTGCATATAATCAATATGCACTATATATTTGAATAAAAAATAGGATCACAGACTTCTTTGAAAACAAATCATGAAGCAGCAAAAGAAAAGCTTCATTTGTTGAATATGATAATGTGCAGAAAAATTATTTGTTATCTTTAAAATAGCTAATTTAGCATGAAACTTTAAATCATAATGTAAGCCCAAGGAGATATGCCCCATCAATCCAACAGTTAGGCTTTAGACCTACAATCAGTGAAGCAGTCTGGCCATAGATCACTTAGCCTCCACTATGATCTTAAAGGTGTTTTCCAGCTAGAACAATTCTGTACAACTATATCCTATTGCTGGGCACTCACTACAGACAAAAACACAAAACTACAGAAAAAAACGCAAGCAAGAAAAGCAGCCTTTAACTTGGAGATGTGTTAATATTTCTGCTTTTAATCAATAACAAATGGCTGATGTGATATTGCTCTGAGATGGAGCTGAGAATTCCCTCCCAAGAAATCTAGTTAAGATGTACTCTATCATCTTAAGGAAGGGGGGAAGAAGTCTCAAGAGCCAGGACCTTGGTTTGAACTTTGGCAATGATAAGCCATAGTAGGGCTCTTGAATGTTTTCATTCTCTACCCGAGAAACTGAGGAGACCACTCTCTTAAGTCTACAGAACACAATTACATACAGTTACAAGGTGGAACATCTGGATTAGTAGGCATTAAAAACAATTTATTTGAGTAATCTTTACTGCAGTGCTTGCAATTCCTAAATTCACATTCATAATTTAAGTATATGACTGTGAGGATGGCCTGAAAGACACAGAAATGCAGAAAGAAGAGACATGATATCAGGTATCTTGTACAGGCAAAACCTTCTTGGACTAAAAGGTAAAGACAGAGAGAGAGAGAGGGCAGTAATGTGAAAATTTGCCAATAGGTTACTTCTCATTCACCCTTAGTTCTGCTAAAGAAGACAGAAGGATAGCAAGCAATCTCTGGAAATAAATAAATGGTTTCAGAGAATAACTAGCCTTCTCTGATTAGCAGCAAAACTGATTCTTCATGTTTTGTTACAATCTTGACATAAAAAGAGTGAGTCTGTGCTTACCTTTGAAAGAGTGAGAGGGGAAGGAAGGAAGGAAGGAAGGAAGGAAGGAAGGAAGGAAGGGAGGAAGGGAGGAAGGAAGGGAGGGAGGGAGGGAGGGAGGGAGGGAGGGAGGGAGGGAGGGAGGGAGGGAGGGAGGAAGGGAGGGAGGGAGGGAGGGAGGGAGGGAGGGAGGGAGGGAGGGAGGGAGGGAGGGAGGGAGGGAGGAAGGAAGGAAGGAAGGAAGGAAGGAAGGAAGGAAGGAAGGAAGGAAGGAAGGAAGGAAGGAAGGAAGGAAGGAAGGAAGGAAGGAAGGAAGGAAGGAAGGAAGGAAGGAAGGAAGGAAGGAAGGAAGGAAGGAAGGAAGGAAGGAAGGAAGGAAGGAAGGAAGGAAGGAAGGAAGGAAGGAAGGAAGGAAGGAATTACATTGCTTATATTTTTGTTTGTAATGAGAAAAGCCAATAAGCAGTGTTACAGGAGCTTGGAGGACTTTGCCTTGAGCCTATAGATCTATCAGAGCTCTTTAATCACAAAAAGAAGAACCAGGATATCACGTGTTAATCATGTTAAACATGTTATCACCATGGAATATCACATGTTGCAGAAGAGAAGACTTACACATCTTATTTTTGCATAACTTGTTGGATGACAGTCACTTCGGTTTTTTCACCTTTTTCCCCCTACCACTTTTACAGGGGACAGACGTATTCTCCTTCTCTGCTAATTCAGATTTGATATACAGCACACTTGACCAGGGACATTGACAATACTAGAAAATCAACAACTTGGCTAAGTATTTTGCTAAGTGTCTTCATCCATCAGAACAAAAAACACCACCACCCAAAACCCCAAACAATCGTTGGAGATAATTTTATCTTTCTATCTTACTTTTTTTTCTGCACTATCGCTTTTTGTTCTTATTGAGTCTCCTTTTTTTCAGTACTGATTTGATAAGCTGAGTATACACTGTCTATGGGAAGTCAAAGGGTTTCCCATCCTATTCTTGCTTACTCTCTTCCCTTTCCTCATTCTCCCATGCTTTCGCAATTCAGGCTGTCTTCAAGATTCCTTGTATAAAAGGAGAAAGATATGATCCCCTTAAGTCTTCTTTTCTTCCAAAAGTTCAGTTGCTTTTCAGCTGACCTCCCCTCTGGCTTTCTGTTGTTGTATGACATGTAATGTCTTCTAAGTTTCAACTGCAACATCTTGAAAAAAAATGAAAGGTATGAGGGAGTTAGCAGCGATATTGTGTACTGCATTTCTCACCAGGTTTTAGATATGGGGAATGTGAAAGTTGGCAGTGAAGCGTTTCAGATCCTCTGAAGACTTTGACCTTAATATTAATAAATCATCTCTGTGGATGATAAATCATCTCATTGCAGGGGACACTGCAAACCTGTACATAGAGTCCTAATTCAAAAGGCCCCGTTTTCACTGGTTAGCACCAGTTATAGAACACATGGAAGCCCTTGCAAGCTTTAGCTTTCAGTATGCACTTATAGTTAAGTAGGCCACAAATAACTATATAGCCTAGTTACTTTATAGTAAATGGGTTCAATATTTTCTATTTCTTCTCTGAAATACACACATTCTGCAGGGCATGTATCTTTTACAGTATCAATGAGATTCAATTTTTACTTTGGGGGACACCATACTTCTTGCATTAGAAAATAAAAATATTTTAAAATAGCAGCTTCTTAAAGTGAAATGCAAAACTGAGAGATGGTCTATAAAGGATAATTTGATGGACTGCCATTGGTGGTTGATAGAGGCATCAATGAAAAAGCAGATCATGTCCTGGATGCTGTCTTCTGAAGCTGTAGAATCTGTTCCCACAAAAAACCACACCCCCATTAGAGCTGTGACATCAAAAAGTAAAATACCTTGTCTGGTGGCTTCACATTTTTCAATAGCTCTTTGTTTCACTTCTTAGAGTAAGCTCTCCTGCAGGTCCAGAGAGGTGCTTTGCCTTCCACAACAGGTGTGCTCTTTCTCTTGATCACCTTTTTGAATACTTTCTTGTTATACCTGCCCTCCCCTCATTATGCAGGAGATTGTTCTTTGGTGTTCAATAACAAGGCAGGCTCTGTAAATGCAAAAAACTTCACAATCTATTCCAGATCATTTAGGAAGAAGCAGAGAGTGAGCTGAGGTAGTATCTGAACAAAAGCTAAAGCCTGGGACTAAAGCTTCGTATTTTCCTGGTGTTTAACCTCTTCTGGGAAAATCGTACTTGTGCATTAGGGAAAGAAAGAATTTTAGTTCTCATAAAAGCAAATACAGACTGCTGCAAATCTAATTCACCCACTGCACACAAGAGAAAGAGATCAGAGATCTGAATTTGATAAGCTGTTGTACATATATTCAAATATTTATTTTTTTTTTTTTTACTTCCTGTAGAATGTGACCTGTAACAATGTAACAGGGCACAGTAGATACAACCAGATTATTTGGGTAGGTTGCTCAGAAGTTGTATTTATTTTTGTAACAAAAATGCAGTAAGACTGCGTGGAAGAAAATGAGGCATTAGCTGATCTTTTACCTGCCATCTCAAGCCCCAGGTTCTGCCAAGGCTCTAGTAGAGGGGCTCCCATCATTTTGAGTTGCAGAGAAACAGCTCACTGAATGAGGCTACACCACAACTTGCCTTTGGATCAATCAGCAGTGCCTGTTAGCAATCTTGAAGCCCACAGAGAAAACCTACCCATTCCAGGAAGGATGTTATCTGTGTATGGCTAAAGTGCTCAGTGGAATGGTGCCAGGGAGCAAGGCACCATGCTGCTGATCATCCACATTAATTAACTGGTAGCCTTCTCCCTGGGATAGGCAATTAGCACTCTCTGAGGCATCGTTCACAGGACAGCCTGCTCCAGGGACCATTCCTGCTACCTACTTAAGACAGGATGACCTATTTTGGGGGGATAAGAATGAGCTTTTTGGTGAACAGGTACCAGTCAGCTCATGCCATTTAATTTCAGAGACCACAAGCAGTTCCTAACTATGTTTAGTTAGCAATTTCAGTCAGCCTATCTCATCATCCCTCATTATCACTAGTCCTCTCAAAAACCTTCCTTTAACTAATCTCTAGCCTTACCACCTTACCTTCCCCTAAGTCCATCAGCCAAGAATGGCCTTGACTGCTTTATAATACAGTTTCATGATACACAGGACTTTACTATTTTCCTTAAATCCTTAAAAAGCTCACACAGTCTGCTAGTTTTGCAGTGTTCTTAATGCAGCTGAAAATAGGAAGGAAAAAACTTCAAGCTTCCAAGTTGTAACTACTGCTTGATAGCAAGAAACGTTGGCGAGAGGATTTCCATAAACCTGTTATCTACTGTTAATGTGAAAGATACAGAAATATCAAAACAGTTCTGATTTTTTTGGAGTACATATCAATTTTCAAACTCAGAAATATCTCCACAACTATATATGATGTTTTCCTGAGTAGAATTATTTTACTTCAGAAGTAAAATATTTTCAAATTGTTTTACTCCCTGCTCTCTGAATTAAGCCCCATATCAAAATTCCTGGAAAACTTGACCTCAAAAGCATACAGATTCTATCTCCAGTGGCTGTTGTCTGCTCCTGTTAGTAAAACCATTTCTTTTTCAATATATATGGTATATTTGATGTTGTAGAAACTTAATTACAAGAAGCTTCTGGGTCAATTCAAAGGGATTAGAGAAATGATCAGAAACATTCTGAAATGCTTTCTGCCCTCCCTTCCAAATCATCCCAGAGGATTTCCACACCACTCAGGTTTGGTGACTCACAAAGGTCAGAAGTTTTCTAGTATATTACTCAACACTCAGTCACTGCTATGATGCAAAGATTGCTCTCATCCTCAATCACTGCGGAAGAAATCACTATTCAAAGGCAACGAGATAGTTTTTCATTGGGACAGAGCTCTATAACATGAAATTTTGTTATTTTATTAGCATAATTTTTATTTCCCATCATATGGCAACTTTTGAACAAAGGAGGCCAAAAGCACCATCCCAACATAAATCAGAAGTTTAGCAGAGGATAATTAGTCATGGGAGGTGTTTATTTCTCTCCACTGACCTTGTAGAATACCTTCAAAAGAGCAAGGATAATAAACTAATACACTAGTGTCAAAGAGTAAACTTACGAAATAATCCATCTACATTTTCATGAACTTATATATAACAATAACTAAAAAATCTCTTGCTTTGTTAATAATAAACACCAAATTTCACTTTGGTTCAAATTTCATTTACATAGCTTATTTTCTCATCCTTGAAACTGTAAAAGACATAAATGATAAGGATGTGATATTTTGTGGAAAGTGGGAGCTTTCTACCAGCAAATATAGTCTGATCAACTTAACATCTTGAAACCTATGACTAAGTTTAAAGTGATTTACAGAAATGTAGACAAACTAAACAATCACCATGCTTCATATAGATCTCAGTTTAAAAAGATAGACTTTTACTTTTTACCTGTCACACACACGTAAGAGTCAGATATCCTAGGAATTAATCTTGAGTAGAAACACTTGAAATGACTACCTCTAGGCTGTATCGCTTCAAATATCCTAAACAGTTTCTCAAGAGAAAATAGCAACCTGCCACATTTACATACCAGTGATCCTCAGTAAAGTGATCTCTATTACAGTCAGATTTTGTCAGAAAGGATGTCAGCAAGAAGACCACCTATGAACTTGTAGAAAGATCTAAACAGGCTGGAATCACCAATACAAAATAGCATATGGGGAAATTACCAATATAGTGTAAAGTATGTAAGAAGTAAGGTTATACATTCTGGAGGATCTTAACTGTAGCAAGAAAAGGAGCCACCAGACACCATTCCATCACCGTCTGGCATTCAGCTGTTTCTACACCTGTGAGGCACCAGAGGATGTGCTCTGGTGCCTATAGGCTCATGGAGACCTCCAGACAGCGCTGCAGGGAGGCTTTGCACAACCCTTCTGGGGCCCTGTCTGCCCCCAGTGCCCCCACCATCCCTGACCCTGACAGCCACCCATGTGCTGACACCCTAGCCCAGACTGTCCCTGTCCCCATGGAGGTGCCCAGTGCCTGGGGCTCCCCCAGTGCCCTTTGGCTGCCCTATTCCTGGATGGGGTGGTGGGATGGGCTTGGGCTGCTAGGACCTGCCCTACAACCACGGGCACCTCCTGGCACCTCAGTCCCAGAGAGCCCCCAGCCTTGTGGAACTGTCATACTTCTGGAGTCTTGTTAAATCTTACTGTTCTGTCTGTTTTGACTCTGCCTGTTCTCAAAATCCATTCTTTCCATCACCGATGGTAAAACACTGATTTAAATCTTCTGCAAAGTGACTCCATAAAGCAGTTCCTGGATCTCTGTGGCCTGCATTACATGTCAGCTTCGTTTGGCTTTGAAATACTATGATTTTAAATAACAGTGCTCAAGACTTCTGTCAGGATCTTATAGAAGAGTTGAATCATTTCTGGCTCAGGCACTGCCAGGAGAAGGGAAAGAGGCTGCAGCCACAGTCAAGGGTGAAGTCTGCACCCTCGCTGTCCCACCTGCCAGGCATGTCTGGCTCTCTAAGTTTTGCAGCACAGCCACTGCAGCATCAGTGCCATCACTCCCTCTGTGCCATTTCTGCCATACCATGGGAAGTGCAAAGGATTCCTGATGGGCTGAGATGTACGTAAGCACCAACTTAAAGCTACATGGATGTGTGACCTCAACCTCTGCTGGGTAGCACAGCTACTGGCAGCATCACACCTGTGTTACCACAGATTTCAACAATATATCTCCCTGGGTAAAACTTGGGATTGAACAATTCACCTGTAAAGGGTAAACCAGCTTCTGCTGGGTCAGCCAGGATGTTTGAGGCCTGTGAAATCAGTCCTTTGCACTGCAATGAAGACAGTCAGAGCCACCCTACTGATGCAGACCAGCAGGCATTGTCTGGTTCACTTGCTTTTAACATGAACAAGCGGAAATAAAATTAAAATAAACCATAATAAACTATGGATACTGCTAACTTTTCTTCTACCAGAGTGTATAGAAACACTGATCGTGAGCTGGGATGTAACTTTGCTAAATAATGTGCAGACAATAAGGTGATCCCTTCTCTGAGGAGTTTGTAATATTAATGTAGTTATGCCTCCAACATGAACAACTGAAGAAGCAGCAGGCTATAATTTACAGTTGATGTCAAAGTTAGAAAGCAATCAAAAAAACTGGATCTTGTAGAATGTGAACTTGCTGGAAAACAGAGAAAATATATTAGAAAGAAAACAAGTTGATAATGGAAGATTTATCACGGCAAATACCTAGATTATTCTTGCCCACACTTTGTATCAGCTTTTAAAGTAATTATTTTAAAACTGTGTATAGTTATAAAATAAGACACAGTAATAATAAGAACAGGCTGCCAAACAGTATTTACAACACAGATCAAAGGGATATGCTGGAATACACATTAATATTTAAACCTTTCATCTGCTGCTTGTATGAAAACGTTGTGAGAAAGACAGAAATGGAATACTTTTGGCACTAATTAAAACTCCTTGATAAGATCCAAGTCGTTAGAATTTTATATAAAGTGTTATTATAGCAGGACAATAATAAAGATGAGTTTTGGTATAACTGAGACAAAAAGCATTGGGGGTTAATTATACGTGTTTGTCATTGCAGATAACACAATAGATTTTTAAGGTGGTTTAATGCATGTACATACCTTATGACACCAGGGTAAAAATACTACTGGTCACACAAATGTTCCTGCCCTTTCTGGAATACCAGGGTACAATGCAACAAGTGGAAAACCAGAAAGAAGCAAAAAGAAATCTCCATTTTTTTTCAAGTAGCTCTTCTTAAAGAATATTCTAAGGAGAAATAGACTTGAGAAGAATGTAAAGAGGAAAACTGTAGCTCTTAGGTATCATTGTTGACCTTCCCTAATAAATTAAGGGTATTTAATTGCTTTTAAATACTTACTTTATGTTAGCAATTTTATGGCTTCTCTCTGTTGGTCTAAAAAAATTTAACAAAGTGTTAAAAATGAGATAGCATGAAAAACTAAAATTACAGTCAAAGAAACTAAAAAAAAGGACACTTTTTTTTTTTTTTTTTTTTTTTTTTAAAAAAAAGAAGATACTTGAAAAATACAATTTTCAGGTTGACAGTGTCCATTAAGTTCATAATAGTATCAGGGCTGAGATACTCTCTGAGTTAGGATTGTGTATCAGTAGCCATTGCAAAAAATTAAAGATGCCAAAGAACATATCTAGGCATCAGGATGAAACTGAATGAAATAGTTTGCACCAGGGTTAGTAATCTCTGACACTGAAAGGTGAGGGGCAGCACAGTTGTTGGGCATGGCCTCTAAAACATCCTAGCTCTGGATCTGTGTCTGGGCATTGTAGGGGACAACGCTAGTTGGTATATGCCAAAAGAATCCTTCTGAATGCATGCTCTAGTGCCTGGAAACACTTTCTAAATGCTGTTTAATTTACTAATATAGACACAGCTGGAGAGTTCATTGTCCTAAAGTCACAACTAATTTGGTAATGTACCAAAAGTCAGAGAGGCTCTGTCAGTTGCTTGCTTATTATTGCAGCTGGTACAAATCCATCAGGAATAAGAGAAGCTCACATGGAATTTAAGAGGTAGTATCCTGGGTGGTCCTGATGGAAATGAATGCAATAATAGCCTTGCAAAGCTTGTGTGAAAGCAGAATTCTAATAAAAACCATTCTTCAAAGTTTTCTGGCTCTATTGGTGTGCTAAGGTGTCTTGGTGTGTTAAGAACCACCAAGATAATTTAAAATCTGCTAAGCTGATCTGTGCCATTTTACATCTTCTCCTGAGAAACAACATACCATAGGAAGTTACTCTACAAACAAAGTGCACAAAGAGAAATACCATTTAAGATAAAAGGAAAATATTCTTTTGAAGTACCAAGAGAAAAGAAATATACTTTCAGGGTTCTGAATATGAGGTAAATTCTGGTAATACCAATTATGAACCATATGAGAAAGCTGTTTGTGCCAATATGACTCACCTCTGTGTTCTTTATCGTAAGGAGTAAAATAAGCTTGAAATGTCCAAATGTTGGCAGAAAACTATCTTGTTTTCACATAACACATAACTTCTGTAGATCATGAGTAATGGTATATTAAAAAGTATGTACTCTTTCTTTGTTTAAGGTAGGGCTTGTGGGCAGAACTGAAACTGAAGAGTTTTTCTTCGCCTATTATACTGTTTAGGAAAAAAAAAAAACAAGGAGAATGCCCCTTTCTAGTTCTTCACACCCACAAATGCCTTAGTATTGGTAGCAGTAATAGTCTCTGGATATGGCAAACAACAGCAGTCAAAATCTTTCAAATGTAAATTTCCGCCAAGTGTTAAGTCCTGAGATTCTGTGTTTTTTATCACAGATGCAGACATAAATGTTGCAAATCCACCTGTTCCTGCACCCAGAACTGGTTACTGAGAGCTTAATCATGTAACTCTAAATGCTTGGCTATGAAGAAAGAAGAATTAATTTCTCCTTATAAACATTTCTCTGTTGTAATATATAGTTCTAAGTAGTCTCATGTCTTTCTAGAAAAACAGAGGTCAAATGGCTACTCATACATTTGTCACAAGCTATTGCATGTTAGATCTTTTATTTATATGTCATTTTTAAGTGAGGTCTCTAGACCTTACAAAGCATTTACATCAAAGCTTTAATACTTCTGATAGGGCTGTGAAAAGATGAAAGAACGAGTATGAGTTTTAGAAAAAGTGCACCACTTTTTCAGATAAGCATTTTCTTAAGGTGCCTTAAGAATTAGAAAGATGGAACTGTGTAGAGAGATGGAACTTTCTACAATGTTTTCCAGCCAAATCAGAGAATTTTAAAATATTATAATGCTTTTCAAACTGGTTTACTCTCCATGATAAATGTTTTTTGGATGCTTTTTCTGTTGTAATCTATCAAGATCCTTGTGCACAGGGAAATACCTCTAGTTCTAATCTTGTTTGATGGCTCAAGTAGATCTTCACTCTACACCTACCATGAAATGAAGTGAGAATGTTATTCTGCTACAGTGGGATACCAGTCCAGTTTAAATTCCCTGCACAGGTTGTGCCGCATGACATCAAATGAAGACAGCTGATGAATGGATTGCCTGCAGCTTTATGTTTATAATAGCAAATGCACAGCCTGACTTTACAAGCTTTCTCAGCACTGAGTTAAAGAAACATAAACATCATCTGTAGAAAGTATCCACAAGTTTTGGAGATAACAATCATGTTAATTATAACTAATATAATAATTATAAAATTAATAAATACAAGCCAACACAAGTGTGAGCTCAGAGAAACATGGCCCAAGCACAAAATAGAAGTGATTGCATTCTACACACTATTGCTAGAATGGACAATCTCTTCCAAAAGGTAGGATCAAAAACTTCAAACAGTGTCTATGAAACTCATTAATTTGTGTATTAGGAAAATGCAAATGCAGCTGGAGCAAACTAAGTTCTGTATTCTGTTTGTGGAAATATTTGGAGTAGTTAGCTAGCATTAATAATATCACAGATTCACAGAGTTGTCATGGTTGGGAAAGACTCTAAGATCACCGCATTACATCATTAACACTACCCCACCAAAACATCCCCCACCAGATCATGTCCTGAAGTCTCTCATCTACATGTTTTTTTAATACGTCCAGAGCTGGTGACTCCACCACCTCTCTGGGTAGCCTTTTCCAGCACCTGAAAACTCCCTCAGTAAAGAAAATCTTCCTTATATCTAGTCTAAACCTCCTCTGGTGCAAGTGCAGGCCATTTCTTCCAGTCCTCTCATTATTTACTTGAGAGAAGAGGCCAGCACCTATGTCCCTACAACCTCCTTTCACGTAGCTGTAGAGAATAGCAAGGTCTCCTGTCAAGCTTCCTCTTCTCAAAACTAAACATTCTCTATTTCGTCAGCCTCTCCATGGTAGCAAAAATAGCCAAGTGTGTAACATGAGAAATTAGAAAAAAAATTAAATCATCCTCTATTAAAAAAACAAACAACAACCAAACAAAAAACAGCCCCAAAACTCCAAACAAAAAACAAAAAAACCCCAACACCCAACCAACCAAAAAAAAACCACAAAAGCCACCACTCTTTTGTAGACCAGCAACACACCTAAACCTATTCATTCGGGCAAGATTAGTAGTATTGAATAATACCTTTTACCAGACCAGACTAACAGGCACTTGGGCACAAAGGCCTTTCTTCTGGTCTAGAAAAGCAACAGCATCCTTTAAAGATGAACACGAGATAAGAATATCCAAGCTGCCTATCTTAAGTTGCATATCAGTCCATCTGAGAGATAAAGCAGTTGGTATTTTTGAAACAGAAGAAATGTAAAGAGAAAAGGTGGTAAGTATAGGATGATTTTAATAAAAATGCAAGAGTGGCTGCACAGGGCCATAGCAGAGCTCCAGAGCAGAGGTGTATTTAAATCAGTGTCCTATCTTAAACAACAGACTATACAAGAAAAAAAAAAAAGTCCCTTGACTGCACAGTTTTCCATGTCTGTTGTCACAAATCACCTTAGATAATTGCAATGTTTTACATGCAATAAACATCGTCATTGAAAATTCTGCTAGATTGATGATATCTCAAATAAAACCCCAATTACAAGTCCATTGTGATTACAGTTCTAGTTTACAAGTTCAAGAAGGTAATTTTGAAGGCTAAAGTAAAACAGCTCTAGCAGTTTAACTGATAAATACTAACTACCACTGGAATTTCACAACATTGAAGTATCATTCTTTGGTCTTATTTGGCTAAGGGTATTTTATCGTTAATTAATAAACATATTATTAATACCAGAATTTAGAATATAGCAAAATGTTAGGATTCTGACACAGCAAGAATATTTAGGAAAACAATATAGCAGAGGAACAGAGCAGTGCCGTGCACTAACAGTCTCAATCCTTGTAGGAAGAGCACCAGAACCACCTAGTGGAATTTTCATTTACTACAAGGAATCTAAAATACTATCTTGTAAGTTGTAGAGCAGGATTTGATGCTTTATGGGAAGGTTGGTATCTGGTATCACGACTGAAGCACAGAAATTAAGACTAGGGAGACTCCTACTAGGCTTCCAACCTGTCTGGCGGACATGCAGGCATATTATTCTATGGAACACTGATTTTCACCTGCTTTAAACGATGATGTTTATACTGCCCATTCCAACAGACAAATCTTCTAATTTCATATCACAAGAACATTTTTTTTTAAAAACTTTTGATTAATTTAGGTATCTTTTTAATGTAATCTTATTTATAGATATTTCAATGCATTACTCTGTCACCTTTCTGGTTTTACACTTCAAACCTATAAAGTTGTGACATGTGTCTTCTGTACTCCGTATCAGTATTGGTAATAATATTGAACTATTCTACTCATATCTTCTAAACTGGCTTTGTTGACTATCTGGTGAGCTTTTGTTTCTCCTCTCAACTCCCAGAAACACATCTTAGTATCTTTCTAGCGATGTGTGCAAAACTGTATGAAAACAATGAAGAGAGATATCAAAGGCAATTTAAAATATGTTTTGATAACATGCCTTTTTATAACTGTAACAGCATATCCATTTTATTTTGAATTCTAAACTAATGTCAGGAATACAAGCCAGGAGATGGTGATTCAGAATGTATGGATCCTCTATTTTCAGTGAATAAGAAAGCATAAGGATAATTTCATTCTTTCTTTGCCATGTGTACACATTTTCCTTTCCTTTCTTTTCCTTTCCTTTCTTTTCCTTTCCTTTCTTTTCCTTTCCTTTCCTTTCCTTTCCTTTCCTTTCCTTTCCTTTCCTTTCCTTTCCTTTCCTTTCCTTTCCTTTCCTTTCCTTTCCTTTCCTTTCCTTTCCTTTCCTTTCCTTTCCTTTCCTTTCCTTTCCTTTCCTTTCCTTTCCTTTCCTTTCCTTTCCTTTCCTTTCCTTTCCTTTCCTTTCCTTTCCTTTCCTTTCCCTTTTTTCTTTTCCCCCTGCCTCCTTGCCTTGCGTTGCCTTGCCTTTCCCTTCCTTGCCTTTTTTCTCTTCCTGCCTTTCCTCCCATTCCTCCCTTCCTCATTTCCTCTCTTCCTCCCTCCCTCCCTTCACTTCTGAAGAATGGGACAAGACAGCAGACAAGACATATATGTATAAAAGCAACAAAAGATCTTAAAAGCTAGACTAAAAAGTTATAAATATAAACCAGAATATTTTCTATTCTATTTATCATGTGTGATGCCATACTCAGTTTTAGAATTATATTCCTCTTATGGAATGTTAAATACTAACAATAGAGACCTGAGCACTCATGCAAGGTCCCTTTAAGATAGCAGAAGGAAATAGACACCATTAAGGAATGACTCATCTGATGTAAGTTAAGCATTTGCTTTGGGACAGGATGAATCATATCAAAGAAATGTCTGCATATCTCAAATCATTATAGCAAGAAGCTAGACTTGTATCTCCTATGACTGAGTCAAAAGTATGAATTTCTCTGATACAGCTAGCAAGTGAAATTTTATTCCTTCAAAGATCCCTCTTTTACAGGACACTTTCCAAATGTCTGAAATTTCGAGTGATCACCTATCTAAATTAAATCTTTTTTCAATGTAATACTTTTGTATATATTATATTTTAATGCATTTAAAAAAATTAAAATGTGAAAAATAAATTTAAGAAAGCTGAATATTCTTTTAAAAATGTTATACTGTTACAAAAATAGTTCTTGAGTCAATTTGTCCCTTTGCTTTAGCAGTAATAAAATCATTTGGAAAGTTTACAGTGTGTCCATTATTGACTATTGTAGCACCAGTCTCTGTAAGAAATTTAAAAATTAACACAGGTATATGAAAAACATGGGCTTTTCCAACAATTCAATGTATTGCTACACTTGTACCCACTCAATGAATGGAATATGTAAAAAGATTAGTAAGACTAATATAATGAACAGATGAAATATATAGTTGTAAACTGTGGTCAGCATTGCCCTTTTTTGGCATCATTTAGTAAAGATACGCCTTAGAAACCTTTTTTGTAACTTGAACCATGTAGGCAGTGACTGCATTCTAAAATACTGAACAATGCATCTGAGGTTTCCTCTGTTTATCCATGAGAAGGGAGAGACTGGCTGGGTCAAAACACTGAGAATGTAATGGCTCATTCTTTTACTTGCTCATGCTCTAATACCATACGAAGGCTGGAAAAGAAAAGTCTTAAAAATAAAAGCCAGGTGAGGGAGGACATCAGCAAGTTAAACATAACACAAGAAACAGACTGGCTAAATATATTTTAAATTGTAATACCCTACTCAGTGACTGCATAATGCCTCTTTAAAAAAAAAATATTATTATGTATACAGTTTTATTTATCACCTGTACTCCTCATGGTACCTTACTGGAACAGTCATTTCAGGCCAAACATTTAAAATGTTCTCAAGAGCTCTCAAGGCAAACAATGCACTGAAGGAACACTGTGGGGTACTAAAATACCAATAAATTTTATCAGGAGATACAGAAGCTTTCCAGAACTTTACACATTCACACACATGCAACACAAAATGACATATATACCTCCAAGGAAAGTTTTCAGCTGCTTGCAAGACTTCTTTGGTGAAAAGACTGAGGCTACAAAACCTCCTGATATGTCCCAGAGTGTACATTGTCCTGACCAGTGTTTGCTCTTTATGCAGCATTTCAGCATGTCAGCTTAACAGAATTAGGAACTCAGGTGGGAAACTCACAGTAAGAGTAAACAAAGCTCCAAAAGATTTTTATGGAAACTGCCCTTGTGATTAAAAAAAAAAAAAAAAAAAAAAAAAAAAAGCAGAAAACAAAATGAACAATAAAAAATAATTGACTCCACAAGGTATTTTTCAAAGCCAAGTTCTGAAATAGCTATCTTCTGAAATAAGTAAAGCATGATACATTCTTATTATTTTACTAAGTTGCATATAAAAACTGACCATGTATATAATCAGAAATACTCGTCTCTTTTACAATCCAATAAAATGATGTGTTATACAGAAATATCACTTTTACCACATCATTCTACACACACTTTAACAGAAAATTGAGAAAGGCATTCATTTTTAAAAACAATATTGCCAATTTCAAGGCATCAGTAGAACGTGACAAAGATTGAACTGGGGAACAAGATTTCAGATATGCGGAATATAACAGATACACGCCTGTTGTGATTCTGATGACAGACTTCTGCATTATGAGTCAACACTTTTCTGGCTTCTTATTCATTTAAACTTACCATGATATACTCCCATCAGAAAATTTACATTTCAGACCCTCTCTATATATTTACTGCCTTGTTAATTGCTACATGCACAGTCAAATCAAGTAAGCAAGTTTCAGGGCCAAATTAAATTCTTCACAGCTCTATTAGACAGTCTATACTAAGTTATAAGCAATAACTTTGATTCTCAGCAGAAAAATAGAATATCTCATTGCATATTTAGACAGAAAAATACTTATTAGAACAAAAAGAAACAAAATATAACAAATAGAATAAATTGTCAGCAATACAGAAAATCTCAGACATTTTGCTTAGCAGCACCTCCTGCAAAACAGTGAAGGAGTTTTATCCTTGAAACATTTCAAAAATCTGTTTTAAATCCCTGGGGAAATGCAGAGAAGATAGCAGCCAGTTTGCTTCTCTTCCGTATCTGTATTCCAGAGAACATTAGACATCTTATGGTGAAAAGCTGAAGTACATTATACCAAAATCTCCAGGAAAACATTTTGCCCAGAAACTCGGTTTAAATGAAACATGTTCAAATAATCTTTTTTAAACTCTTTTGTACATCAAGGTATTCTTGAAATAAATCTTACCTGAAACCTATCCAATATTTTATTTCTTCCATAATATATATGATATGGTAATCATTCACATTTTCTGTAAATAATAATCTTTAAATCTATCTCTAGCTCTCTATCAGTCCATGGAAATGTTTCCCTGCTGCAAAGATCAAGCAAGCTAACCAATTTGAAGGCAAAAGGAAAACAGAGAAAAACCTAATTATGACCATATTTTTGCATATTTGAAACTCTCTATGTAGCTGTGTAGTAATTTGTTTACATTTTAGACAGACATACAGTAAGGACTTTAGCAATCTTTTTCTGTTTGATATGATACTTATATACTCTGTGCGTGTTACTTCGTTATGTATTTCTATTCTCTCTTGCTAAGCCCATTAGCATGCAATGGCAGCTAATTCCCACTCTTGATATCTCATCCTTGCATGTAACTCCCTCATTTGCTACTAACTCTCCTCAGTTCCCAGTTTCCTCTTTCCCACGCTTCAGTTCTAGCAAATTTCCAAAGCCAACCACTCCATATGTTTAGAGGCATATTAAACTTCTGTCATTTTTTTTTTTCAATTCACATTAAGTCCCATGTTTCTGCTTCCCAGGGAGCCACATATTTACAAAAAAATGTTCATGGATCAGAGTAGATAACCCAAGATAATGAATTTTTTTGTGTGAATGTCATGTACTTGTGCTACTGCATACTTTGCTATTAAAAGCAGGTAAGAAGAATTATTTCTGCATGCAAATTGCTGCTCAGCTTCAACAGAAGAAGCAGTATAGATCTATCACTACTCTTTAATAATGTAAATTTATGAACTAGGCTGGTGCTTTGCCATCCATCCTCCTCAGCTCTTGCTTTGATGCTTATCTATTGCTTATATAAATCTTACATAAATTGAACCCATAAGACAGGAAGCACAAAGCACCTTGTGTCTGGTGAAGTTCACAGAAAATACAGTAGAACCATATTGCATGTGGGAACACAAATGTTTAAAATACTTAGCTCTGCATAATTCTTGTTCTTTTGCTTTTGGTGTGCACGTGAGTGCATACATATTTCTTTGTGGCTTACTGGAGGGGTAAGTATTTTAAAGGAAGGTGTGATGACTGTGTTTTCCATCTTCAAGTAGATCTTGCATGTGGAAGAGGCAAGATGACAGAATGCCAAGGTTGCAGCTCACTACAGCCACCCAATATGTTTATTATTGTTATAATGATGTTATTATAATTCTTAATAATAAATATGTTATTATAATTATAATATGTTATTATATTTCTTGTTTATATGGTAGGATGTAAGGAGAAAATCAGGATGACTGTGGAACTGGGCTGAAAATTGTTATTTGGAAAACTGATGTGTTTTTTCATGATGAGTGCATTTATGTAACCTGTCTCTGGTTCAGATGGGTTCTGATCCAGCCTTCAATACTTCAATAAAACTATAAGTAAGGTCTAAATATATTTTCTTTGGTAGCTTTTGCATCTGAATCAGGTGCTTAATTCATCAATGAAAAAAGAGAGATGAAACAATGAAAGGGATTTTGAAAATTACTTTCTGTTTTGAACCCCATAAAACTAGAAAGCTCTCTCATTTTCTATCAATACACTAACAGATTTGCAACAGTTATATTGTAATTTGTCATCTGAATACTGTTTTGAATATCACTGCACATAGAAACATGCTTAACTGCATTTTCTGAAATTCTTTTTCAAATTATGTCAGTGAATTAAAATCCACACAACATGCTACTTTTGGATGAATGCCGCATTTTAAAGATCTCTACATGATATGAAGAACATTCTTTAAAATAGGCAATAAGAAAAAGTACAAACTGAGGTAGGAATATAGATCTGGAGTTGAATGTACATAACCTTGCAATGACTTGATCATTATGAAAGGATTGCAAATATCTGCCAACAACCACTTCAAGGGTGTAAACACTAGGGTTGCCAATGTGTTTTTACATCTGTAGAAAATTGACGACTTGAGATAATGGCATGTAATTTTGAAATAATTCAGATTGAGTATGAAAGGTTTCTCGGCAGCACCAACTATAAGAATTTTGAATTGCCCTTTGAATTTACCTTATTCCTTTGACAGCTAAGTATGACGAAGGACAAAAACCTTAAACTTGACCTTCAGGATTCAAGTCCTGCCGTCTGTAAGCTGCAATATTGCTTTTTAGATAGCCAAGTGAATATTTCCCTTCCCCTCATCTTAATTGTGTTAAAAAATTCTCTGACCTTACTTCTATTAATAATTTTGGTATAATACTTTTCACTCTTTTTTAAAATCCAGGACTGTATTTATAAGATAGAATGCAGTGGACTGCAGGGATATTCAAGCTAGCTCTAAAAATTTGAGAAGGAAGAATCAGGTAGAAGACCCAGGATAATGTTACTGTCCTATTTCTGGCACAATAAGCACTCTGATAGGTCTATATGGGACAGCACTGAACTTGCTCTTATACCTGAGAATGTTAATAAAATGTGCTGTAGAGGGAAAATATTTCTAAAATATTTCTGATCTTTAACAACCTTATGGCTGAGATGACTGCCATTCAGTCCTCTTCATCTTTAAATATCGAAAGCGGTTGTGAACGGAAGACAAATGATATTAGTAAAGATCCAATATAGTCTAGGGAATTTTTGTTGGAAATACCAACTTGCAATATCCTACAAATCGATGAAGAAGCAGGAAAAAAAAAAAAAAAAGATTTTAAAATATTTTATCGAGAAATTATTTCTCCTTTTCACACTGCTGAATGGAAGAGTTAGTTAAAAAAAATCCACATCTTCTTCTAAAAACATCAAAATAGTACTGCAGTCCTTGAAAACTATGTAGTAAATTCTGCAACCTTCTTTCTTTGTAATCAGGGGATACTTCTTTATAATTTTTATCATAACAATTTATCTTCAAAGTAGAGGCAGAAGTATTGCTTTTCAACGTTACCATCACTGTGTTCATTTGCGTTTATCTACCACAAATTCAAATATTTTGCACTGACCTTTGATCAACAAAATCTGTTTTAAAATGCCATACACTGGAATTATAAGAGGTCGGGGACAGCAAATGCAAACATTCCAAATAATCAATTCATTCCAGCAAAAATATGACAAATATTGGCCAGAAAACAAAAATTAAATACCAATAATGGAATTAGTTTAGATTAGTTACATTTGCTGCCATCTATGACAAATACAGTAATAAGGGATCCTATCCTAAGACCACATGTTTAGGAAGCCAAATTCTAAATAAGATGTCTCTAAAATTTATAAATTATTTTAAGAATAAAGGATCTGAAAAAGAACATTATTTCAAAGTAGAAATCAAATGTTCTTACAAGCTCAACAACACTGAAAACATTAAACTGGTAAAATATAACTCTTCTAAGATACTGAAGGGATATTAAGTTGTTGCCTAGGACAACAAAGTATTTAGTAACTATTTATTTTATCTGTTTTTGTAGAGAACTTGTGGGCTGGGAAGAGAGGTTATTTTCTAGCTTTTTAAAATAGAATAAGAAGTCTCGGGTTGTTCTGCTGTACTCCCTAGAAAGGAAAGTACATTCTGAAACTTGAAATATGAACATTCTTATAGAACACTAGGATTTTAGACAGAAAATCAGATGATAAGAAGATTTATTTGCTGCCAGAATGGAGGCAGATTTTGTTAGGATACTTCAGAGACAGGACCCTCTCTAGAACTAGGCAAAGTGGGCTGCTTTAATAAAAAAATTATCTTGCATTATAAATCAATCATTTGTGCTACCTAGTGTGTTACAGGACAAGAAAATGATCCTGCAGGTGGAACACAATAGGTGCTAAAATTGCTAAGCTTTGAATATTAGTGCTAAAAACTGCTGCCAATCACTACCTGATTATAATTTGTTTTGAAGAGTGCGTGGGGCAGAGGGAAAGAAAAAAAGGAGAAGGAGAAAGGGAAAAAAAGCTCTGGTTTTAAGGACTGTAATATAAAACAAAGATTTCCCTCAGAAAAGAGGAAAAGTGATGGTTAGAAAATCCTATCATCTTGATATGATTAAAATCCTTACATTTAAAAATAAATGCAGGAAATGGGATATATTAAAAGCAATATGCAGATTTCAGTGGCTAGATCTACTGATCAAACATAATCATTTTATTATAACTTTTTAATCAGAAATCAATATTTTTTTAGTTGTTGCTGTAATATATAGAAATACAAATATAGAATTAGTGAAATTTTTTCAAATAATTTGCATAATCTCTTGTATTTAAATAATGTCTAGTACAAAATGACACAAGATAGATTACAAAAGAATCATTATACTATGAAACAATAAATGCTGTGAAAATGTCCACAGTGCAAACACTTTCTTTGTCTTTCTTTACCATGTTGTACTGTGAACTGAATAAAGCAGTATATTTGAACTAAAAGAAGTGTTTTTCCTCCCACTTCTCCTGAGTCTGAGCACTACTGTGATCCAACGTGGGAGTAGGAAGACGTAAACAGTAGAGGGTTTGCAGAAATTGCCATGGCTTATGTCATCTCCTGATCTTTTGCAAGTAACAGCACAGAGGACAGAGGATGACGTATTTTAAAAGCAGTCTGCATTACCATGAGGAACAGATGGAAGTTTATAGACCAAATCACTTAAATGCTACAGGATGGTAGCCTACGAACTACCTATGCAAAATGTTACTTGCAGAAAATGTACATAAGAGTTAAACATGTTATCAAGCTACAGTAGTGCCACATGGATTTGTTGAGGATAAACAAATGAGATTTCCAGTGACATTTTTAGAAGCAGGCACATTTGTTTTTGCATGATGTCAGAGAGATTCTCAAGCATTTTATAGATATTTTTATAGATTATTAGGTAAATTCTATTTATTATATTCTATAGTATAGATAAATTCTATAGATTTTATAGAATGCTACCTAGAAACTCAAAATTCCTGGTTTTGCACCAGTACTTCAACATGGTTGTCTCTACAGAGTGGCATTTGAATTAGAAGTGTGATAGTCCATTATTTTGCTTGCTGGAGAATACTTTCAATTATATACATTCATATGTAAATACATGCACACACATACGTATGTGTGCACGCATCTTTAAATATGTTTCTTATTTAAAAGTATATGTTCACATAAATTAAGTTCAAATATTTTCTTCATCAAGTATACTAGTAATATAGTCCTGAATATCTGGAAGGAGTGAACAAAGAAAAAGTCATACAAATAATTTTTGAGGAACGTAGTTGGAGTGCCTGGGAATATGTTGTTAATCACAGAACCACAGAATCATAAACTGGTTTGGAAGGGACCTCTAAAGGTTATCTAGACAACCCCCCCTGCATAAGCATGGTCATCCTCAGCTAGATCAGGTTGCTCAGAGCCTTGTTGATCTTCACCTTGGGTCTCACCACTCTCTCCCTATGAAACCTGCTCCATTTTTCCACCACCCTCACAGTAAAGAATTTATTCCTAACACCCATGTGTCATTCCTTTTCAAGAACTGTCTCTGCAGAGTGGCACACTTGGAAAATTAAGTAATAATAAGAAAAGTCATTGAGTGATTTGTCAAACAGAGTCTGAAGGACAGCCCTCCTAAGAAAAAGCTTTCTTTTCATGCTGTAGTGCACAGGAAATTAAGCTGCCAAGTGAGCACTGTACAAAATCCATCCACTTGATGTGTATTACCCAGTCAGGCTGTGGGGTTGCTATCTGCTTTGCTGGAGTAGATGGGGAGTCTGCTAAGTCAGACAGTAACCTGGTCAAGGAATATGAACGCAGGATGTGGTCCATTTGTAAGTTCTTTAAGTAGAGACTGCAAGTTGTAGCGAGATTGAATTGTCATTAGTTGGTTAAGGGCTCATGAGAGCTGTGAGAAATAAGTTGAATACAGTGGTTGCTATTACTTAGAGCTTTAGGCTAAAGCAAAATATGTATAAAGCAGTTCCGTCTTTGAAATTAGTCATGTAGAGCTGGCACTGTGTGTATTGGAGCTGCACAGTGAAGGATCAAAAAGACACAGAGCAAGGATTTCTGTAAGTGTGGGATGGTTAAATGGACTAAGACACTTCAGTTTGCAAATGAAATGGCTGAAAGGAGAAATTACAAAAGTATGTAAAATGAACCATAGCACAGAATTCAAGGATGAACTTGATTCATCGATAGCAATGTTGTGTAACTTTTCCCTTAAAACCTTCTCGTTTTCTAGAGACTGGAGGATGGATAAATTTGCTAGAATTTTTGAAAAGAGTTCATGGAAGATTCATGGAAATACCAGCCTGTAAGCCAGTTCCAGGAAAATTAATAGGAATTCAATACTGCACACTAGTAGTGGACACACAGATACATATAACCAGGAAGAGTTAAAGTGACTGCATGTAAAGGCACATAATCTCTCAAAAATCTATTGCAGTTGTCTGAAACAGTTAAAAACTTTATTGATGAGGTTGATGAGCTCCTTGATCTTCTTGTTTGCTTGGATTTCTGAAGTCTTTTGACAAAGCTGACGTAAAAAGGCAAACAACTCAGTCATGGCCTTAAGCCATAAAAGGTTATTTCATGGATAAATAGTTGGTTAAACATGAAAATGTAGGAGAAAATGCACTTTTCAGAGTGAAAAAAGGTTCTTAGTGAATTTCTGAAGAGATGTGTGAATGGACCTCTACTGTTCCATATATATATAAGTTCATAATGATTTAGATTCACAGATTCATATGATCCTCATATTTCATTCAGCATAAGAAAACAAGGACTAATTTGCCCAGCTGCCCAGTTTAGAAGTCCCTGAGCTCAAAATTATTAATGACTAGGAAAATGCTATGCAGATAGCTCATAATATGCTTGTCCTACCTGTGGAGCCTTCCCTGGTCATCTGTTTAAGGACATTTTTATAGACAGCAAGAATGGATTAGGTAGAGATTCTGATCTGTTTCAGTATGGCTGTTTTCATGCTCTTTCATTCCCACTGTACAAACCTAGTGGGCTTCAGTGAAGCAATCAAGTAGCAGCCTTTAATATTACTAAAGAATCACCTTTTTACACAGTATATAATTAAATAAAATTGTGGAACTTGTGAAAAGTCTGAAGAATGTAATTACAAGCAGATGGAAGGCAGTCCACTTGTATCTATTTTCTCTTTCTAGGATCTTTGATCTGATCCTGAACAGCAATCATTCTGTCGTAAAGTCAACCAGGAACGCAATTTGAGAGATGAAGTGTCAAGAACACTTTCCCAAAAGCTCAAAATCTGGATGGTAACCAACTTTAAGACAACATTTGATAAACATTCGTTTTACAGGAGACAAAGACTGAATCATCTTTCCCATCACTATGGGAAAGACTGATGTATGAAAATAGAAGCAGCTCACAGTGCAGGATGAACTGCTTGAGAAGAAATGTAAACCAGGCCGCTGACATGTAACCCTCCTGGCAAGAGCTCAGCTAACTGTGAGTCCAGGCCTACTTTCAGTACAGAGCAGCTGTGAAACTGTTCTCAGTTTTCTTCTGAGAAAATTGCCTGGGCGTGAGAAGCTGTGAGAGAGTCCACAGGCTGGAAGGAAGCCTGTGAGATAAGAAAGGTGAAGCTGAAGACGTAAGTAACGTGTCTGAGACAGGGGAAACTGGCACCCCAAAGATTCAAGGATAACAGCACTCCAATGAAAAGGTACAAAACCCCAGGGAAAAAAAGGTAAATCAGAAGGCAGCAACTCAACAGCACCATAGATCAGCCTGTTCCAGGGCCCAACAGAGGCCAGCCCTCCCCTGCCTGAGTGATGACTACTTGCCCAGTAGACTTAGTGACTCATTTGGTGGGAGTTGATTTAATGCCTAGTTCATTAGTCCTATAATATATTGTGTGTATTCGATGATAAATAACTCACTTTGTGCTTTTAAGCTGTTTATATCTTGCCTGAAGAATCTCTTTGATAAAAGTTCCACGAAGAAGAGTGACTCCCCGAGGGGGAGTGTTACATAAGTAATCCAGAATAACAGACAAGAATAATATGATTAGTCATGTAGAAAAGCATTTATACTTCAAAAGCACAGGTGCACATTTTAGATGGGTTAGGGGCTTTCATAATACAGTGGAATTTTTTTTTCCCAGCATATTGTATGTATTTCAGAAATGTTCCATGTAGCTACAGCATCAAATAAGTGAAACCTGAATATGAGTACAGAATATGACCTCTCTAATGAGCCAAAAAAACTGGGACACAAAATCACAAGTGTTGGAAAAGCTGGGAGAAGGTATTTGTAATCATTACAACCCCAGTATAGGAAAATTAGAATATTACTTTCCAGGAAACATATAGCTGAGATCAACACCCACTGTGCTACAATCTCCTTTCAGGTAGTTGCAGAGAGCAATAAGATCTCTTCTAAGGCTCCTTTTCTTCCAGACTAAACAGCCCCAGTTCCCTCAAACACTCCTCACAGGATATGTGCTCTAGACTCCTTCCCAGCTTGGTTGCCCTACTTTGAACACGCTCCAGTACCAAAATGTCCTTCTTGTAGTGAGAGGCATAGAACTTTTATGTCAAACTCCGTGGCTGCAACTGATGGCTAAAATTAAAAAGTTATCACATTTATAGCCCTTGATACATTTCTATTGTGTATTTGGAGTAAGTGCCAATGACACCTCTTGCTCCATCTACAACTTTAGCCCTAAGAACCAACAAACCAAAGGTGCTCTGATTTCTTTTCAGTCTATTTTTTTCTCTTATATTTCAAGTGCCTGGATTCTCACCTACTCAAGTCAGGAGTCCTTTTCCAGAGTAAGTGGCTTTGAACTTCAGGGATTCCTTTATGAAAAACTTTCTGTAATAATCTCCTGTTTGCCACTGCCTGAATGGGAAGTGAGACCCTTGAAATTGATTTCAGAGAGGAGGCCTCCTGGTTAGAGGTTAATATCTTGTTCTGCCAGACTGCACAATGCTTCAAACCAATTTCTTGTCCCTTGCAATTGAAATAGAAAACTAACAGTAAATACTTTTCTAAGATACAGATTTTATCATTGAACATTATTTCATTTTTAGTTAGCTACTACTGACTGGTGGGAATTAAATACATTCTGCCTGTACTAAAACAAATTCTGTGGATGCAGAACTATTTTATGTACTATGCTTTTTACAAACACAATTCAGTAATATAATCAGGTGGGAGAAATATTTATCTCCATAGGTATCCTTATCTATATAAATATTTAAACAACTGCTTAAGAGATTCTTGCAACTCATGGCAAAAGGAAGCCATGGCTTTCCCCAAGAAGCACAGGCCTTAAATAAGAATGTGATGTTAAGCTGTGAAGTTAAAGGTGTATATGCTGGTCTGGCTTATACTAATTTTACAGAAGTGTATTCATATTAACTTCAGTGCTTTTCATCAGTTTAAGCAGATTTGGAACCAAACCACAAGCCTTTAATGAGGTTTTAATGATCCACTTGGGGGAGCTAAAGTGTAATTTGTTTCTGAATTGATTATGGCAAAATGGGATGCGAAATTAAGTTGAAGACAATGTGAGCAGCGACTTCCACTTTTTTTTCATCTCAGTGAAACTTGTTATTCTATATTAGCTTCTGAAGCAAAGAGTCCCCAGTTCTTCGTAAAATTCCATCTCTTTACAGAAAAAAAGACTCACAGATATAAATAGCTTATCAGCAGGCAGCCATAATAGCATCAATCATGACTTCAGTTATAGACCTACAACATACATTGAAGGCAACAGGCAAACACGTAGAGTTTGTTCCCTACTCTTGCTCTATGTTTTTGTGCTAGTTTACCTTAACAGTAATGTGACTACACCTGCTTGTGCCACAAGCACCAGTGACTGTGTTGAAACACAGCTTCACACCATCAGTATGTTCTCCATTTCTCCAGTCAGGGACACACTGGGAACTGTTTTCCAATATAAAACTGCTCTATCTTACATCTGATTGCCTTTGACTGCTCTGGGAGGCAGAGATGCGGTCTCTCCTTTACTGGAAGGAAGAGTACAGACTTTTGTCTGTGAAGAAGCAACAAAATATGACATTGGGCTCTTATTCAGGTAGGGATTGCTTGCCCTAAGTTTAGATAAACTGGCAATATGGTCAATTTCAGAAGCCACAGAAGATCCAAAGCTATAATCATCTGTCTTTCATAAAAGGAAACAACTCATTTCTGACACATAACTTGCATGATAATTCCATTCTACCAATGTCTGTACTATCAATATCTTCCCTGTAAGAGTTCAAATTTAATCCCATTCCAAATTATTCTGCAGTGCAGTCCACATTAAAGCTTATGATTGCCCTTATGTGGGCACCTAATTTAACTGACTCTTGTAAGTAAAGTTTCAAGCAAAAGTGAATTAAATAAGATGTTTTGTTGCTTTAGAATACCCTCCTCACTATATCTAAGGTTTCCTCATTTTATGTTTAATTTAGCCAGATTATGTGGAAAAAGTAAACTATAAATATCTTTACAAGAAGTACTGGTAGGCACTTTAACGGCAGAAACTTATGCTTTTCAGCTATAAACTACCAAAATATATTTTAAATGTCATTCAGCATCCTGAAGTGGTGACATAATCATTCTGACTGAATAGCATGCTAAAGAGAATGGCAAAGGAAATGGAAGTCAAGGATAGAGTCAAAGCAGGTATAGGCATGAAAGCTGAAATAAATTAACAGTATTTGATGACAGTATTTGTACAACAGTTTGCTTTTCTACTTTCTCTTTGATATGTAAGGGCAAGTACTATAATGTATTTAGGAGGAACTACTGCTATAAACTTATCAACTTACATTAATTAATTCAATCTCCCAGATTTTTTTCACAAGGTCCATTGATGTATAGCCATTAATTAGAAAGGATTTGGTATAGTCACCCAATTCAATGGAATCCAGCCATTCAGCTACAGAGGTGGGGTTGTAGCCATCGTGACCGATCTGCTTCATCTGTAAAACAAGAATGAGGAAGAATTACTGATAATATTCACTAAACATCTTCCAGTTATTATTTATATTATTTTATTTGGGTCAGAATTATCTTATTCTCTGATCAACATTCTTTTAATGAATAATAAAACACGAAACAATTTTGTGAGCAAAAGCACTAATAAAACTTAGTTTTCAGTGGATCTTTTTTCTTCTGCCTTCTTGCATTTTAAACCAGAGTATAGTAAGACTGTAGCATGAGTTCAGTTCTTACTAGCCATCAGAGAATCCATAAGCAAGAGAAGTCAAAAAAGAAGGAAAGAGACATTATTAATATCCTGACTGCACAAAAAAGTCAGATTTGCACCTAAGATTTCATAGAAGGGGAAGAAATAAGACCAAGGAATAGTTCTTTTGGTACCAAGCTGCAAGTGCCTTGGTTATATTATTCCTAATTTATCTCTCCTAGTAGGTTATCTGATATTTTATTATAGTTGAAGCCACACTACACTTTTCTGCCCCCAGGGGAGGCTTAAAAAAGTATCTTTCCCCTACTTGGTCATATCTTTCACAGAACTCCGTGGAATTTAATATATTATAGATTCCTCTCTTTCTGCAAAATTGCTTGAGATTGGACAATCAAACCAAATATTATTGGAATGGTATTGACAGAATTACATATACAGAAGTGCACCACCTGCGTTCATATAGCAACAGAGTCACAGAAGCATAATCACATAAATCTCTTTTTCATAACAAACTAAGAAACACCACTGGAATCTTATTTTTCTGAATTCTGTTAAGATCACAAGAAGTATAGAGCTGCAATTTCTCTTCTGCAATTGCCTCTAAATGTCGCAAGCGAAGATTTTCCAGCTAGCCATTAAAGATAAAAATGTATAAAGCCTCTACCTGTGCAGCTCATTATGCCATACTGTTTTTATGAATTTTAAAATAGTTTACAGTAACAGCATAAGTAGAAAGAAGTAGGAAAAAAACTTCAGTAGGCTCAATTTGCAAAGGTATTGTAGGCATATTATCTTGCTATAGAAATGTAACTATTACTAACTTGATAAGACACTGAACTGGTAAACTGTTAAGAAGATTTAGTGGCTTAGAAACCTTATGTTTTGCATAGGATCTCCAAACTATGCAAGAGTGACACGCTCAGGGTGAAAGCCAGTCTTCCATTTCTGCCTGCTTATGTACATTCCTGCTGTCTCAGAAGCAAGGGAAATGTGACAGAAACATAATGCTTTGAGCTTCATCTTGAGGTGAGTGACAAAGTAATTTAAAAAGGAAGTAATCCTGGTCTTAATATCTTGCCTGAACAAAGTTATTTCTCCTGGTTTAGTTGAAATACAATTGGAATTCAAAACAGAGAAAAAAAATAAGTCTGCAGTTGAAAGCTGAAGTATTGTTGGTTGATCTGTCTGTTCAGATGCAGAAAGCCAGCATGTCATGATCTTGATCTTGGTCTTCTGCAGAATCAGAGAGGAGAGATGCAGACACACTGCATCATGGATATGACAATTTAATCTTCAGTCTTTTTCTGCAGATGTTGGAGATAAAATACTGATGGGAGTATTTAAATGATGTAATGAAATTATCTTGACTCATAAAAGAAAGACAAGAGAAATCATACTTAACAAAGGGAATCATAGCACTTGAGGTCACTTCTATAAAAAGGAGTCATATTAGAAAGTGAGAGTACAGTTTTGTTGCTGAACTTCAAATTTTGGAATTTAGTTTCATTCTTATTCTGTTAAATTCTTAGATGTCAAAAGCATGGCAAATTCTTCTTGACTTGTCATTTAGAGTTACTTCAAATATTAGATTGACAGTGGCCTGTCCAGCAGACCACAAAAATACTGGATCCTGGAAGCTCTGACTCCTGGGAAGCTTATTTCAAGAGCTGAATTAAAAAGAGGTACGCTTAAACAACTGACACCTGAAAAGAAAGGACTGGACAAACTGAAAAAGAAAAATCTAGCACAGAAAAGACATGAAGAAGATGCACAGGGCCCACAGGGAACATGACTTGAAAGACAGAAGGTATTTTTGTTTTCTGTCTCTAACAACGAAAAGTGAAGCACCTCCAGAATAATTTTTAACATATCCAGATGGGGCATGTTATGCAAATTATCTCTTTTGTTTATTATTATTTGATCTTTAACAAATATTGACTTTAACATGATTTTTTTTTAACCTGCTGATTGAAAAAGCCCGCAAGTCTGGTAACCCATCAGCCTCTATGAGAACAGAACACAGGATGGCAAGTTTCTGAATTCTGAATTCACACTGCAAATCTCAGTCAGAAGAGTTGTTAAAATAGCTGTCACACTACTAAGTGTTGCAAAGGACTGCAGGCAAGAAAACAGAGGCAGACAATCCAATAAGCAAAAGACTTAGAACAACTGAAACATATGTGACAATTTCACCCTTTGGATTTGGTGGCAATAAAGCAAAATTGTCATCATGTCACTGGCCTTTTGGTGGGCAGCAGCAGGCTCTGCAGGCATCTTCCCTCTCTCTGCCCCAGAGACTTGGCCACCTGTGTTCAAAGCCACAACAGGGACGGTGCAGCTGCTGTAGTCTTGGATCAGAACCGTGTGAGAAAAAGCACTGAAGAACCGGGTTGGGGTCACTCCACCTTGAGCAGGAGCTGCATGCAAGCTCAGGTCCAGGGCCCTGAGACTCTTCCAAGCCATGCCATAAGTACATCTGTACCCAGCCAAGCACCTTGCTGATCCTCACCCACCAACTCACTCTCCTGAGTTGATCTTGTCCCATTCTCTTCCCTGTGGCTTTGGCCATGGATATAGCTGTCTGTGGTCACTTCACTGTCCCTGCCTCTCTAGCCACGTGTTGGTGCTCCTGGCCTGCTTCATTCATCCTCCTCAGCTCCCAGCCCACCTGCCCTGGCAGAGCAGATCCTTCCTGCTGCTTCTACCACAGAAAAATAATCACAGAACTAGAGCAGTTGCCAGCAGTTCCAGCACAAAGCAGTATTTTTTTTTCATCAACCAAGAAACAAACTCTTATCTAACACAGATTTCCTAAAATGTGAAAATTAATAAACTTTTAGTATCCATCCATCCATCCATCCCCTTTTATGAAAAAATTTGTTCTCTGTGTTAATAACATCAACTAGCTTATTAACTGATATTCATAGCTGGCTGAATGTTTTTCTTTCAAATATTTATTGTCAAGACAGATGGGTTATCTAGATGTGACAGTATCATTAATAGTATCTGCTTTTCATATAAAATGTTATGGAGTTTTTGAATGAAAAAACTCAATTCTTTGAAATATCTGTCTGGAAGTGCTGCCTCTTTGCTTTATTAGAGCTCCAGTTCAGCTGCATCTTATTCCAGTCCACATTATTAGGTTGTAGCTGTTGGATTATTTGGTTTATTTTTTTGTTATTTTTTTCTTTCTATACTGCACCACAATCTTAGACTCCTCTCACAGATGATTCACCACCTGTAGGTTTCCTTCCTAATGGTATCTGCTAATTGATTTTTTTTTACTTTTTGAAAGGAAGAAACGCCTCCTACCTATTGACTGTATTTCTATGTATATCTTTTCAATAATTTTGCACCAGCTACAACACACGCACCAGTGGTGTCAAACTCCTAAGCAGCTCTGTGCATCCTGCTTGACTCAGAGAAGTATAAAAACTCTAAGCTTTCAGGCATGACAGCCTTTCAAATATTAACTGCTCATTTATAGGGGAAGTATTGTTCTGCAGACACTGCTACCAGTTCATTTGGTTGTTATCTTTGAAGAGCAATTTTGGTGTGAGATGTTTCATTGCAGATGATTTTTAGCATGCTGACTATGGAAGAGGCTAGGGATGAAATCCATAGGTTTTAGAGAAAAAGAAATGTTTAACAGAATATGATATAAATGAAGCATGGAAGACGACAAAGTGTAGCAGATTACTGTCTGAGGTCCTATGATCTATCAATAGTATTGCTTCCTTTGAAATGAACAGAAAAGCAGAAGCCAGAAAATGTAATTTCTCACAGCAAAACAGCAAAGTCAAGTAGCATCCTAATGGGTTAAGAATTCCTTTAAACGAAACTGTACCTCAGTCTTTCTACAGGTGCATCACTGCAATATCAATATAGTATTTTAAGGGAGGATAGAAGGTACTTGAGCTTCTGCCTCTGAAAGGTAGCCAAATAAACACAAATGGAGCTTCAAAGTATTCACATGCTCACTAGAAGCATGAAGGTGAATTCTGTAATATGAACTATTATTGAATTTCTCTGATCTTCTCAGACAGATGAGGACCTAATTCTATTTTCTCCACAGGTAATATCACAACTGGTTGATCTCAACACTGTATTAAAATCAAGCTTTTTATCCACTGCATAAGGAGAAAGAGATGACTTGACTTTCACATCTTTTTAAATGATGGCTATGATTACAGTGAATTTACCCTTGTGTTAGTTTGCAAGAAAGATCTTTTTAGCAACCACAGAATGCTTTCTTTTAAACTGCTGGCCTAGCTGAAACTCTTCAGCAGCACTTCTAGGACCTTGTATGAAACTATCAACAACCAATCTGAGTAATTCTAGGCAACTGCAGTGGGGGAGGTATCAGTTCTTTTCTTTCCTATTTTTGTGAGTTGTCTGCTACCTATTGTGTACTTTACAAATGCGCTCGGTTAGGTTTATGCTTTTGGAAGAAGAGGTCATTCCTCCTCTGGAGCACTGACAGAAAAGGCTCAGGGGAGTGTCACTTCTGTAGACAACAGGACCTGCCTGGCAGAGGGGCACCACATGGTGCTTCTGCCTGCAGCACCTGTGCAGAAACTGAGCCTGAGGTCAGGGGCAGCGAGGGAGTTCTCACAGGGGATGCGCTCAGCTCCCTAAGGACCTCAGAAGTTTTGGCATTTGCTGCTGCTAAGAAAGCCACTGAGTGAGAACAGGGATCTATGTGCAAAGACACAGTGGGTGAGGAAGAGATGAATATAAACCTTTTGGTTTTCTATGCCATCTACCTTGTCATATATTTAAAAAGCAAACTATTCAAGCTTCTGTTCCACTAATGTTTGAATCTTCTTTCTGATAATCAAAAGCCTTTCGTATTCTTGTGGAGCTTACTATAAAAAGATAGAGGCACATTCACTTCACAGCACTACCTGATTCAGGATCCTGCTCTGATGGTAAATCCAGAATACCATGAGTTGAGAGTTTCCTGCCTAAGACTGCCAGCATTGCAATGATTTTTGCAGTTGGATTCCATCTTCTGCATTTAAAGGAAAACAGATGCACACACACTTTTTTGGTTTGGTTTTGTTTTGTTTTTTCCCCCTGGAAAATTTTATACAGATTGAGAAGATTGAAAATACCTCTTATTTCTTCATCAGACACAATATCTGGGGCAGGGAATGAACAGGTCTCATTCTGTATTACTAAGGATGACGTATGCAATACTTCAGGATGTTTCATCTAAATCTGGAATTTGTGGAATAAGTGGAAGCTATGACATTTGATCTCAAGAGTTTCTACAAGCAGCATTTCTTAAAGCAGTCTGGTGCGTATTTGTTGGTACTTCAGTGAGCTTTATAGGCATGCTTTCAAAAACTGGATATTAGCACAGATGGACAACTCCCAAGTCAAGTTTTCACCCTTTGCTAGATCCTGAGTAACTCTGCCTTTTTTACTTTATAGAAATGTGCTATCAATGGCATCTTTAGGTTTTTTTATCCCACTCAGAAGCTGAACTCATGGTGATCTTTTTGTCCTAATAGTACCATGGTTTGGTGCCACAGTAGGATTTAAAAGTAATTTACTACATCTTTGCTTTTGCAGAATAGTCTGGGTATGCACTATCCAACTTTCTTTTTGGAGAAAAGTAAACCAGGTCAGAACCAGTCATGCACCAAACACATTTCAACCTCAAATATGGACAAAAATATCTGAATTAAGGGGTTGACAACCTTATCACCTTCAATGAGAAAATGCACATGCACTCACAGACAAAATGGTGGATCTCTGTATTTGCTGTCAACTGCCTTTAGCTCCTCATGACTCATATCCCATTCTCTGAATGAAGTGTTTCAAGCAAAGGCACAGGAGCAAAGATGAATGACTTTCTTAAAGAGAGGAATCATTTTTCTTAAAAAGATGAAAAGTAGGAGAGGATGGGATAAAATTTCTCCTACCACTGGAGGAAGGGTAAGAGGACATAGAGATGGCTTTCTTGGTGAGAGGGAACATAAAAAAGGAACTGGCAGGCCTTAATCTCAGCTGGCTTCAAGTCTTACTCCTCCTACCTCCCCATGCAATGGCTATCACTTAGATAGGACTTGTTAGCTTTTCACTCTGGCCACCTCACCAGACATCTTCTAGCTCCTCCTACTGGAACATTTTATAGTGGAATAACCTACACAGTTTTCATATGGAAATGGAGATGGAAGTTAACATCCACACACCAGAAAGCATAATAACTTATCTAACAACCTAGCACCATTGAGCAGTAGAATGGGTGAAGTGAATCATATAAGACTCAGAGGCATCTCCAATCCCTTCATGTGGAGGTGGCAGTGGGGATAGAAACTCAATGACACAAGGAGACAGAGATCCATTTAATTGTAGTCTTCCCATTACATTTCAAATATGCAATAGATTCAGTGTTAATCACATTTGCCTTGTCGTACTCCAGTTACTCCTGCTTGGTCTTCCCTCCAAGGGAAGGGAGGGAAGCTGCAGCAGCCTGCATGTAAGGGCCATCCTTGATGCTCTGAGATTGAAAGAGAGCAGAGGTTGTGCTTACAGTTGTTGAAGATACTGATCTTTCCTATTTCAGAGTGTTAATGGTGCCTTTAGCAGGGGCTATGCAGAACACAGCCCTGACCAATTTGGGAAACACTAGAAATGTTTGTGCCCAATCTGTCATGGAACCTGCTCTCCTGAAGGTAAATATTTAAAATCAGTGCCCTTTCACTGGATATGACAGAATTACAGTAAAATTGGGTACTTGCTCCATTTCCAGGTAAGTATGGTTTCATAACCTGGTGATGGGAAGGGCGTATAGCATTTCCCATAAGGCAGGCAGTATCCAGATGGTGCTAACACTGTTGCTGCTCCCAGAGAAACTGCTAGTTTTCTCTCTGAATTCAGCACTGGAGTTATGGACCATATGGGTATTGGAAGTTGCTTTGATGACCTGAAAATACATTCATAAATATATCTCAACAAGTAGAGGTGTGGGACAACTAAGCAGTAGCCTCTGTGGTTTCTGCCTGCATGTGGACAGGTTGCAGATGGCAGTGTGGATCCTATTACTTTCTGTTAGGGAGATCACAAATACATGAAGGTCTGGGGCAGAACATCCACACCAGCAAATACTCCCAGAAAGCAAATGCCTGTGTCTCCTTTTTGGACAAAAGGATGTGCAGCAAGTCTAAGTCAGCTCATTCAGATTGTCATCACAGTCTAGTTGCAATAGAAGAAGAATACCACTTCCTCTCTTATAGCATATTTCCTTGCCTGCTGACTATTCTCAGAGAAAGTGGTAGGCATTGAGGAGGCAGTCACAAACAACAAAGTATAAAAGAAGCAGGAAGGGAAAAAAGACTTTCTTTATGGTCGTGGTAGTGACACGCTACTGTTATCTGCATAATACAGAAAAATGACAACATTTCATGTCCGCAGTTATAGGCTATCATCACTCACAGACTCCCTTAAGAAGGAAAATGTGAAACTGCTTCCATTAGATAGTTCTGAAGGACATGGGAAGAAGGAACATTTGGTTTATGTGACCAGTCTAAAGCTAGTAAACAGCCTGAAATATTTATGGCATGGATGTATGTAACTGCCTTGCTTTACTGACCCATTCCTGTTTTGCTGCATTACTTAAATAGCATAGACTATGCCTTTGCATCTCAGAGTTGAAAAGTTCAGCTGTTATGCTGGATTCTAGAACTCTTTCTGTCTTTATGGTTAAAGGTCTTATAAGCAGTGCAACGATGAGGTGAGATGCCTCCTTTCAAATCAGGAAAGTTTCCTGGTTTGGGCCAGGATAAAGGTGATTTTCTGTCTTGTACTTTTGCTTTCAGCTGAGTTTCTTGTAAGTATCTGCACTTGCTGAAATTACCAGCAAGTTTCTCAGACAGTGTCTGCTTCTAGGACTGATAACACTCGATGTTTACAGTTACAGCTATAGTTACTGCTAGAGGCTGGTCTGCAGAGCCAAGGACACTGCTCAGCTCTGAGGAACATTTTACCTTCCAGAAGGAGTAAGGAGGTCCCACCTGCAACCCTCCTTTTGGGGAGGACCGGACAAGCTAGATGCCAGAATTCACCAGAATATTCCATCCCATACACATCATACTCAGTAAAAATTTGAGGGATCACAAGGGTCAAACCCCTTCCTGCCCTTCCTGCTTCCCTTCCTCACCTGTTCCCTGTTTTGATTCGGCATCCTGGGAGGATTCCATTCATTCCTCTGCCTGTGGTCCTGATCCATGCAAGCCCATATCTGTGTGTTCCTAACTCCAGCTCCTGACTGCTGCTGACTCCAGGATTCCAGCCTGGACTTTCCCAGGGCTGCCCTGCAGCCTCGGTGGTGACGTGAGAGTTATTGGGGGAAAGAGGGGACGAACATGGTATCAATTTTCCTGTATATACAAATATATATTGTATATATTTAGTAATTTTTCCTATTTATCATTACTGTTTATCATTAAGGTTGTGTAGTTTAGTTTCCAACCCCTAAGTCTCTCTTCCTTATTCTCTCTCCTTTCTTTATGAGGGAGGAGAGGGGGATTAATAGAGAGCATCTGTCATTTGGTTCAATTGCCGGGCCAGTGTTAAACCGTGACAGCAAGTTATTCCCAGTGGCATTAGGAGAAAAAATGGCAAGGAAAAAAGCACTTACAGTGATTCTGGTTTTCATCTTCCCTTTCAGCAGACGGGAACAAAAGAGTCATAGCCATTACATAAATGTTATGAAGTCCACTTTACAGTGTCTCCTAGTTTGGACATTATTTTTAGGAATGGAAGTTGGAATAATCTACCTATTAGCTGGGTTGAATGGGAGAGAACTAAACACCAGGATTCAAGTCAGCTTGCTAAACTCTTTGATGTCTAAGCCAATATCAACACAGCAATAGCAAACACGTGATGTGATCTTTCTCTGTTACATACACAGCATATTTAATGTGCACATGAGCAGTAGTTCTGCTTTCTGAAATGACAGACTTACTGTTCCTGCACAGAAGAGTTTTACATATGAGTAATAGGTCCATCACTTTTTGGAATCACAGCTCTACTGCTCATCTAATATCACTCACAGAGATCATGTTCTCTTAGTCTGCTCATATTGTACTTCTTGTCTGGTTCTGCAAAGCATCCAAGAAAGAGTCTGGCTGCCTGCACACCACTGCTACAAGATTTCCATGCTTGTTTTGTGCTGCGACCTCTCCATGCAGGAAGGAACAAGCTGCATACTTTAAGAACAGCTCTGAAGCCAGGAGAAAGCTGCTTTCAGCTAACATCTTTCTTCCATCTGTCAGATGAGAGAATGTGTTCTCATTATGAGTGGGGAGAAGAAGCCATAAACTAAGCATCCCACACAAAACCAATCCTTTTTCTTATCTAAGTGCCCATGAAGAACTAACTTGCACACAGGTTTTGGATGCCAGAATAACTTTACAATTCTCCTTAGGCTAAGATGTTATGTAATGACTGCTATTATTTTCTTAGTCAGAGAAACATATCCTGCACAGGATTCTTTCCTCAGTGGTTTTTTCTCAAGTCCTTGTACTTACAACTTAAGTTCTCAGACATTGCATCTACCTCTCTATATTTCTGAACTTCCTTTTAATAAAACATAGAAAACACTTTGTCAAGTACTTATTGATTTAATTCTTTTCACAAAAAGAAAAATCTTAAATGCAGTATCAAAGTCTCCTATGAAATTTGTCTAAGACTGATATTATGTATAAAATCTTTCCATCTCAAGGAATAACTTTACAAATTATATTTCTACTCGAATGTCTTAACCTTATCTAATATTAATAAGCCATGAAGTGCTCCAGTTAATATTAATGTGAAACGTGAATAACTTAAATTACATTAGTGAGAGATGAGAATTTGAGCTACTAGCTGTAATCCAACAAAATAAATGGTATTTTGAAAAGCAGAAATATAAGTGAAAAATCTCAACTCTGCCTAACTCTTACAAGCCTATCAGTTTATCTGCTTACAAAATGTTCTTCTCAAATACAGAATCATCAGTGAAAAATATTTTTAGAAAGATGGGTAATCATACCTTTTTATACTAGTTAAACACTGCATAAGAAACTACAATGTTTGGACATATATGTTTGGACATATATGTGGGTTTTTTTCCTTTTTATAACTACTTCAAGCCATAGAAAGTGACTCCTAAACAGGTTACTGGTGGTTGAAATCACTCTTTAGGAATTCAGCATTTATGATTTTGAAGAAGAGTTTTCAGCCACTAAATTGCTGAATTTCAGTCTGCAGAGATGAACAGTGATGGGAGTTCTTTTAAAAAGAACTTTAAAAGGAGAGTATTTTAAAACCCTGACAATAGATTTGTTGCTTGATTTGTACTTTTCAAGCCTATTCAATACTGCCTGAGTATATGGCTGTAAGGAAGTGCTATTCCATAGATGTTTTTAAGTGGTAAACTTCCACATCAAAATATGAGCACAAAAGCATCACAAGACAGGAAACATTAATAGTGAAACTAAAAATAAGATAACCAGTAATGCCATTAAGTATTAAAACACAAGGAGTCATCAAGTTACAAATTAAATGAGTAATAGAAAAGAGGTACATGATAAAAACAAACAAACTAAAATAATTGTTATCCAATGAGATTCAAATGAGATCTGTGAGACTCCAATTATGGTTTGAGATCTTAAAATATTTAGACAGTATGAACTATTTTGACTGCATGACAACAGAGCTGAACTTAATGACAAACAAATAGATGTGCAAAAATGTTTCACAGTTCCTTGAAGAATGTGAAAGTTCTTTAGCTCTTCAGCAACCTGTAGTGAGTGGTGGGTTACTTTAAAACTTACCATGATCCAAATTTTTAGGCCCCCTATTTATTCTAAAACTGTGCCCTCAAAAGAAATTGGTTTTGAATAGGAAATTACTTATCTTTACTGTGTAAGCTCTCTTGTGTTGCTGAATCTTTTAAGTGAAGAAATATGATGCATAGTTTCAGATGTCTGCCCTAGTTCTGGTGTAATGTTCTTGTATCAAAGGCACACTAAAAACCTGATCTTTAAGGATTGTTTTTTTTCTAGCTGCACAGGGAAGCTGCTAAAGACTCCCTCACCATTATTCAGCCCATGCTTCAAGCTGTTCTGTAGTACTTAATTATCTCTGGTTCAGAAGATGATGATTCTTCCAAGTAACTGCATAACCATCTCTCTCAACTGCTTTCAAGAGTATCTCTAGATCTTGACACTGTCTTCCTTTCTCAGAGGAAGCACATTTTCTAAAGACCTCAGTTGGAGTTTTATGACAGAATCTGGTCTCAGCATTAGTATACTCTCCAAACCCCAGCATTATTTAATGTTGTTTTAGTTAACACCAGTTACTGAGTGCAGATAACACTAAAATGGTGGTATATTAATAATCCATGTATTCATTTTGAAAAATTTAAACAGGAATACAAGAAAGTTAATCTCTCTAAGAAGCAGAAAAAATGGGAAAGAAACCCTAAAACTTCCCCATGTAAGAGCTGGGATTAAGATTACAAAATTTAGTTTGAATGACAGAATTGCTGAAAAATTCACCAATTCATAGTTAAACCTTAAATATCTATTGTAATCCATCAAATGCTACTTTATATATTCTTTCTACTTGTACCATTTATCTCACTTGACTAATAAGGTATGTGTACTATTATTGTCTTTAAAAACCTTTGGCATTTCAGTGCACAGACTCATATTATAGTATAAATGGACTGACCAAACATATCCAGATACAGAAATGGTTCACACCTTCTAATTTTTCCCACACAAAAGATACCCTTGTTCTCTTTCACGAGTGATCCATCCAGTAAGCCATGATGCATCAAAAACCCCCTTTCAGCAGTATCAGCCTCATGCTCTAGACTGAAAAGTTCTTTACAGAATCTTAGAATCACCTGAATTGAAAGGGACCTCTAGAGATCTAGTCCAACCCCTTTGCTACAGCAGGATTGCATCCAGGAAGGTTTTGAATGTCTCCAGAAGAGACTCTACAACCTCTCTTGGCCACCTGTTCCTGGGACACTTCTGGGCCACTTTGTTGCTCTCACAGCAAGGAAGTATTTAGTCAGATTTATATGGAAATTCCTCTGTTCCAGCTTGTGCCCATTGCGTCTAGTCCTGGTGCTGGGCACTACTGAAAAGAGCCTGGTTCCATTCCCCACACAGCCACCCTTTAGATATTTATAGACATTGAGAAGGTCTCCCTTTAATCCTCTCTCCAGGCTAAACAGTCCCAGCTCTCTTAACCTTTCCTCATAAAAGAGATGCTCCAGACCCTAAGTCATCTTTGTTGCCCTTCACTGGGCCCCAGTGGTTCCCCATCTCTCTTGAACTGGGGGTCCCAGAATTGAACACAGTATTCCAGATGTGGTCTCACTATGTCAGAATAAAGGGGGAGGATGACCACTAGCCCACTAAAGGGGGCTGTCTTCCACTAGGTCAGCCCCTAACCTATAGTGATGCATGGGATTGTTCTTCCCCTGATGCAGGACCTTACATTTGCCCTTATTGACCCTCATTAGGTTCCTCTCTGCCCAACTCTCCAGCCTGTCCAGGTCACACTGGATGGCAGCTCAGCCCTCTGGTGTGTTGGCCACTTCTCCCAGTTTTGTGTCATCAGTGACCTTGCCAAGGACACACTCTGTCCCCTCATCTAGGTCACTGATGAATATGTTGAACAAGACTGGACTCAGTACTGACCCTTGGGGAACACCACTGGCTAGAGTCCTCCAACTTGACCCTGTACCAACTGATCACAACTCTGGTCACTCAACCAGCTCTCAATTCACCTCAGTGTCCACTCATCTAACCCACATTTCCCGAGTTTCTTAATGAGGATGTTACAGAAGACAGTGTTGAAAGCTTTTAAAAACTCTTAAATAATTTTTTTGAGTCTCCAGTGCAACCTTTATTAACCTCAATTATTCTACTACAACATGACGCTCCCAAAACACTACACTCACTTTACACTAGGTTTTATTCCTCAGCTAGTATCTTGCACTAAGTATCTGCATCACACGTGGCAGCATCTGAGCCTTACTGATGTCTGCTTCTCATTCTTTCTCCTCATACAACCTTCCAAAATGAAACAGTAAGTTTTCATGCTGGACCCACTACCTCCCTTGTTTGGGATGTTAGTAGAACCCTCTACTGATATATTCTAGTATGTAAAATATGAGGAAAACCCCTTTCTATCACTGATTCTTAAATCCATACTTTAAATCATCTAGATTGGGAGAATGACTGCACGTTATTCTGTACACAGCTGAGAAGCAAAATTCACATATAGAGCAGCAAACCAAGTATAAAGCCTGCAGGAAGTCTCTCCATCTTACATGAAAGGCAGGTATTAGGGAAACAATGTTTCATCCAAGGCTCTTAAGACTATAAGGGGCAAAATATTTCCAGACCAGCTGCTATGTAAAGACAAACATCTGGCATTCACTGACAGCCTTATTTACACATATGTAGTGACAGCCTATTAACAAATTTAAAACCCCAAAATAAGCAAAGTAAATTCTAAACAGTCATCTCTTCAAATTACAGATTTTCTCCTTAGCTTTGTCCATTACACCTATACAAAGTGGAACCAATGCAATGATACAATGTGATGCCACAACTGCGTAAGCAAAAACCATGTCCACAAAACCAGTAGAGTTATGTGTATAACCATAAAAAATGTTTTAAATAATGTGAAAGCTGCAGGCGTTTGTTCCCTTGCTTTGATAATAAAAGAAACTATACCTTTGGGAGAAGCTGGATTGCTTGGAGTATTCTCTGTCTGTGTCCAGAGTTAAGGATTCCTATTTCCAAGAGATCCTGGTCCTCCATTACGTTGCTTCCCTAAAAATAGAAGAAAAAAAAATTAAAAAAAGGTAGAATAAAAAGAAAAAATAGCAGATGCCTTCAATAGCCTGAAACAAGCCCTTCTGTTGTGTTTAAAGGAGAACATTTTGCTTAACTTATAGTATCTGACAAGAATCATAAAATACTGATGATTGCATTTGTTTTCATGATGACCAAATATGGTGGAAAGCACTTGAACTCAATTCTAAACTGCTGACAGCAGAGCCAGCAGAAAAATTGTAGCTCTCATTCAAGCCAAATACCAGATGTGAACCTTCTTTCATTTGATTGAGACCAAGGATGTGTCTAGAAAAATATTCAGAAACTTAATTTTTTCATTCCCCTCCAATCTCATCCAGCTATGTTCATTTTTCTCCATACGTAGTAAAGAGTAAGACGAGCTGAGTAGATGTGGATAAAATGATTTACTTCCTTGTTAGTAAAATGGTGAATAGACCAAAGAGGGGGAATGGTATCAAGTAACCCCATAGAGTTTTTGCCCTCCCTGAATTTAACTGTCCTAGTGCAGTCCTAATTTTACCCATCCCTGCTCTTATCTCCTTGCTTGCCAAGCAGATCAAATAACTCGTAACATGCAAAGAGCTGAAAAAGACCATCTCCTCAAACAATACACAAAATAATTTCCCGCAGAAGCTCATAAAGTAAGACTCTGCAATGCAAACCCCTATATCTTCAGAGTTGCTACAAGGAGAGGACCTGTAGCTTCTCAGGCAGGATATTAGGACTCCAAACTTCCTAGAGTCTGACACCACCTAGATAGCTAAGTCTGGTATTTGAAGGTTAAGGTACTCGATTATCTGACAATGTCCATTGGGAATCACCAGAGTCACAACAGTAGTTCAAAAAGGGAACTGCAGCCAGGGGTCAAATCAAGATGGTTCAAAGAAGGCTGGAAATCCTGCTTTGTATTTTCAGACTACCTAATTTTAAACCAAAACTTGGTTGATTTTTTTTATTCATTTTTTGAAAAGTTTCTATTACAGTTGTGAACAAAACATGACAAAACCTATGACTTGTCTGCGCTCTTGCCCCTGGTGGAATCTCATGAAAATATTTAGCTAACAGCAATAATTCTTATTATTTGTACTCATTTAATATCGTCATGAAATAGGCTTTATAGGAGCAATTTCATAAAAAACTTCATCTCCGCCTTTCTACTTGGCTTGCTGCTTTTGACTCAGTAAAGCTCTTAAGCAGCAGCAAATGGAAAGCTAATAGGCGCATAACAAAACATGATTAAATACTATGCCGAATCAGTTTAATAATAGATATGAATTCTTTCTGAATATCAAATCTCCTGTCCCACAGCAACATAGTTTTCTTTCAAAAAGCACAGTGGAATATGTACTACTTCACCCTGTTCAGCTGCTAAATCTTCATTCTTTTCAGCTGGGCTGATTAGTTTGCAGATGAACTCTTGAGGACTCTCAAGTGCTACTCTGCAGAGTATCCTGCAAAATCTAGGGGAGGTCTTTTTAAGGCAATCATGGAAACTCTGCAAAGCTATTACGTTTAAAATTATATTTCACAGTAAGTGGTATGATTTAAGACTACAAGTCTGCAAATCATATCCTGAAAGAATCTGTGTGCAGCATTCAGAGCAGGGACAGGCAGAGCCCTGCTCTACGGGGAGAGTGTGCAATCATGCTGGTTTAAGAAGAGGATGTGGTGTTAAGAGAGTATGCAGCACAGGCTGTGCAAAGAGTGAAAGTGACCTGGTGGGGTTAATACTCCCTTCATCTCCTTGGTAAACACATACAAAATATAATTTCCCTTTTCTTCCTTCCTTCTGTAAATAACCTAGAGGAGGCTGCAAATTTAGAGGAAGAACTGGGGAAAAAGACTCTGCATTTTTTTGGGCTGGATTCTGCAGTTGCTGAAAATAGCTATCATAAATGGATGTAAGCAAACTGAGCCAACTGAGGATCCAGTCTAAAACAAAGACCATGCATTTTCCTTCATTTAAAAAAACGCAGCTATTTTGTTTACAGCTATTGCTTTCACTTCATTTTACTTTTTTTCAGATTTCACCTTTCATCACTGCATGATGTTTACACAATCACTGAACTACCACACACTGTTTATTGGTGTCAGTAACCTTGGCATCCAGCTTCAGATATTGCAATGTTTAAAACCCAATTCAAATAAGTCTTATGCACAGGAAAAATCCTGTTTATTTGCACAAATCTACTGCATAGCAGAGACAGCATTATTTTATCAGGTCTTTACAATTATTTTTTCCTTTTATATTAGTTAATAAATTTTGTTTCTTTGCAGTTGGTATTATTGGTTTCTTGGATTATGTAAAATTTGCAAAATATGGAATTCATGTTGCCTCCTTGTGCCCTATCTTAGAAGGCAGAAATGTGGTCTTTCAGTATTCTCAGGTTTTGGATCTTTTCCAGTGCAATACCATCACTGTCAATAGTAGCAGACACTCATCCTGTAAAATGGGCTGTATTGTCTCCTGCCTGGGAGGTGAAATAGCTCTTTGCCTTTTCACAACAGCAAACCAGGAAACTTTAGATATTCACTGTATACTCACTACTGCTTAACACAGAGTAGTAAACTTATTCCTGTCCTTTACTCCTGTCTCTCTGGTTTCTGCTTCATTCTCCCCTTAATCCCAGTCCATAATTCTTTTTTTTTTTACCTGATTCCTCTTCTTGCACTCCTCCAATCTACTTTCATAGGGTCCTACTTTGTGAGGAAAAACCCACTCCCTTCTGCAGCAGGACAGAGAGAAGAGGAGAAATTCTCTCCCTGTTCTTATCTGCCATACACACATATAAGATGGGCCAAAATTAAACTTCAGTTAACTTTACCGAGATAACATGGCAAATGTAATTAAAGTGAATGCTAATGCATGAATGTCTTTTAACATTATTTCAGCCTTAAAAATAGCTGAGCTATGCTAGCTGAAACATTCACGAAAAAGAAATTATTCTAGTAGACAGCTAGAGAATTTGAGTACAAAGATTTAACTTTGATATGCTTATATACAGAACAGGTTCTTATAACAAGAAATATGGGACAGCAATCTCTACTGGGGTTATTATGCTTTTATTACATATTAAAAGCATAAGAGGCTTTATGATACCGCAGTTTCTTAAGTCTATAGGAAAACTTAGTTGGAAGGAAAACTTTTTTCTTGGAATTAAAGCAATGACAAGATATCAAAACTGATTATACTAGGCCAGATTCCAATCTCACTCACTTCAGATTACACCGTTGAAGTTCCTGTCTTGTTAATGGCAACAGATAGCCTTACTTATGAATCAGAAAGATTCTGGTTCTGAAGTTCCAGATAGAAAAGACTGTAACTGCCTCTCCTGGGATTTGTGGTTCTGCACAACTCTCAGGAATATCATAATTTTACCCTGTAAGCACATACAGCAAGCCAGTCTCTTGAGTAAGAAGGCAGTAGTTTCACAGAACAGTTGGGCTCAAGAAGGAAGGAAAAATGACTCTGCATGTGGGAGACTGGAGGCATATGAAAAACAGCACAATTTTAAAAACTCAGAATTTTTGCCAAAATATGAGATAGTTGGTATAAATAAGTACAGAACAAAATACATAATGGTACATTGTGAGATGAAGATTTTGCTGGCATTTATTTGGGTTGCTCCACACACAATCACCTCTGTCGCTCTCCACCTGAAATTCATAAAGCTTTTCCCAAAAATGCCAAGGTAGACCTTTATATCAGATTCCAAACATATGTAGCTACAGACATACGTATACAGAATCTGCAGAAAAGAAATCAATATGGAATATATCACATTTATAGCAAAAATTAGTAATTTCTCTATTAAAAGTAGCCTAACTTTAATACACCAAACAACTCAAAAAACATCTAGAATCCAAACTAAGCAAAAGATTCGTAGCTTTGTAGACAAAAGCCCTTTGAAGATTTGTCCCTGAAGATAATAAAATATGGTGAATAGAAGAACATATTTTGATGGCAGGTATGACTATGTTTTTTACTGTCCTCCTTTTGTGCCTGTGTTTTTAATTTACATATATTTTCCTGTGTATGCAACCTATAGTGAAAAAAATCCAATGCCTGCTTTTGTCAGCTAAGTAAAATAAAGAATGGTACAAAAGATTTTAAAAAGCTGTAAGATATATCACTAGACTTATCTGCAAACTAAACCACTGAAGTTGGAAGAGGTGGGTTTGTGAGGAACACACCACCTGCATAAGCTTTTTGATCTTATTCTTGCTCTTCAGCTTGGCTAATATATTGAAAGCCTGATAAAAGCTGGAGAGAGGTTTCACTGATTTTCACTGAAATCAAAGTTCTGGGAAAAAAAAAAAAAACCAACGGAGAGATAAATGCATATGTTTCACTTTATGTGAATTGAATAAAAATTTGCTGAAAATAAAAATAAAAAATGAAAAAACCCTGATTTTGCTTTTTTTTTTTTTTGTTATCGCTTACATAAGAGATTATTTAGGAAAGAAACAGAAGATTTAAGACAGTTCTGCCTATAGAGTGGCAATACCAACTAACCCAGCTTTTTCTACATTTAGCTATGTCACCTAGAGGAGGAAAAGTACTGAATCTGGTGCCTAAAGCTGTGTAAGAGCTGCTACCCAGCAAGCTGAGTTTAATTATTATTAATAATTAAATATTGAAATCATAATTAAATAATTAAAATTATTTATTACTCAGCAAGCTGAGTCATTATTGAGGTCTGGTTCAGATGGAGAAGCGAAGTGCCACTGGAAGTGCCAACAACTTCTCATAACCTTTTAATGGTTTTGGTGTGGGGGAAATTGGTTTGTCCAAGAGCAGGGCTGGTGTGGGTAACAGAAGGATGACTTCTGAGTTAAATGCAGTATTGATGGGATAACATTCATGTTGCTTAATGAGCACTGTACACTCTCCTTTGTCCTTTCCCAGCCACCCATTAGGGAATCTGCTGCAGCGTCAATATCTTCTGTTTGCACTAAATCTCACCCTGGCTGACTGAGACCTGACATTGCAGGGACCTAAATGGAGCTGGGGGGAACAGGCCTCATACTCAGATTTTCAGGGTTTCTGGCAATATGATCTGGCCAAAAAAGGAAAAAAGGAGAACTGAGGAGGTGCTATAGCAGGGGCAGATGGGATTGTTCTTCCATGTATACATGCTTGGAGACTGAAGTCAGAGATAGAAACTAAGACTGACAGCATCAAATAGCAATATTGTTCCCTATCACTTCCATTCCAAACGTGTAAGTGGGAAGGAAGGGACCCATTCCAGTGGGAATGGGAACAAGGGCTGTTATGAAATCCATCCTCAATGGCTCACACTGCTCTGCTTCTTAACAAACTATAATTGGCATTTAAAGTGTCCTTTGGCTGGGAACAAAGTAAAGACATCTCATAAAATGGTTAATGACACATTGAATAACCAGGATTTTTGTCTCACTGTCTAAATCATATGCCACAGTATAACTTTTCCACAAGGAAAAGAGTTTATTTCTTAGAAACTCGCAAGAAGTGACTAGAGAAATGTAGTTTACAGTAATGAAAACTTCTTCTTATTAGTGCAAAAATTTGAAGCAATATGTCACACATTTCCTTTCCAAACAGGAATTGGCAAATTACCAGAATTTAGCAAGCTTCAGTATGAGTGAAAAGGTTGCCTCTCACTAGTATTGCCACTGTTAACAAGAAAACAAGATCTGTAAGAATGATTATTAAGCAAAGTATTTAACTTGTACTTTGAGGTCAGAAAGATATATTAGATTCCTGGAGATACTGCAGAAACTGTTATTTCACCTACAAAGCTGACAAGATTATATTAGAAAAATCCCCTGCAGAAGCATGGCATTTTGCCTTGGGGAAAAGAGATTGATTATAGAATATGATAGGAAGAAAGAACAGTGCATGTTGGAAAATAATTGTTTGATAATGGTCTTCCAAAATTAATTGGCCTTTAAACTACTGATAGTCATGCTTAATCCTCACCTTGCTCTATTGTCAGCCTTACATTTACATTTATCAACTAAAAACCAAACAGAAAACTGAAAGAAAATTTTCCATATTACTGTAATTTTGTTTCCAAGTAATAATACATTACTAATGAACTGCTAACTAACAAAAGGCATTTGACTCATGGATAAGATTGAGGTGATAGCAATTCAGAGCTCTAATGTACAAAATATGCATGAAGACAACAGGTGATGCAAGTAGGGTGAGTTTAAAACAGAGCCCCAAAAGACCCCTGGTCCCACTCTACCTATGTTTTAAAGATCCCTTTCTGGTTCACATTCAGCTCTTCCAAAAATGAACTTGAAGAAACATCCAAAACTTCTCAAATAGTGATATGTAAATGAACATATAGTCACAGACCTTTCACACAACAGTAATAGTTAATTAAAGTATAGTGATAATTAAAAAATTCTGATAGCTGGGACAAGGATCCTTGTAGGAAGAATTTCTGCTATTTTTATCCCCTCTTCCTTGAAGCACTGATTCATTACAACCAACACAATTGTCACATGAAAATTAGCTGCACAGATAAGGTGGCAATTGAAAAAATTGCCTCTGATGTTGTACTTGGCCCATTTAATTACTAACACTGTTGACCCAACTCTGTCTGACTATTTAGTCATAACAATTCAATAAAATAATTATTAATACTTACCTAAATTACATCTTAATGTTGTGAATGTATATTGCAAAGATAATTTCACTTCATTTGAGTAATGAAAATTCCGGAGAGTCTATATTGTACCATTATTCAGATTACTTGAGATAAATGCTAGTTAGCTTAGATGCTAAATTTCTCAAAGGACCCACTTTAAAAATCAATATTACTGTGAGCTAATTAACAGACCTGTAGATTCTCAGAAAAATATTCCTTTCTCCAATAAATGTGTGAGTTTGGGGACTACAGGAAGTGGTAAGCGTAATATTTTCAAATATAACAAAAAATGTGGAATACCCACTCTGCTCTTAACATGAAGTTCTGTTTAACCTTCAAGCTAACAGTGATATTTTTGCAATAAGAACAAAAACTCTATTCATCTCCCAGAATGTCTCATAGAACAAGTATTTCCTTCTTTGCATTTTGATCAACCCTTGTCATGTTGGTTAAAATGTGAGCCACCCAAATGAGCCCAGAGAGTACAAAACACACAGTCAAAGACTTTGAAATTCCAGGCAGGATCCATGTCTTAAAACTGGGTGACTGACAGAAAGGGTCTGTGGAATAGCAGCAAAGAAAACACACTCAAGGAAGTACTTAAGCCTTCAGAAACTTACACCTTAAAGTTATGATTGAGGTCCTGGAAGCACCTGATCATCTCCTGCCTGCAAGTGAATCCTTCTCACACCAGCAGCTTTAAATTTGGGCTGCCTGCTGTCCCAGCTCACCATTGGGAGCAGCTTGGAAACCATGCCCAACCTTCAAGTGGGTGTAGGAAGCAGGTTGCCTTCTTAGATACCAACAGAGCATGATCTGGTAGGAAGTCTCATGGTATGCCCAAGGCAGAAACACAGAAGCACAGCATGAATTGGCAGCTGCTCTTTCTCACAAATGTGATGGAAGGAGGAAGAATTGCTTTATCTTTCCCATCACACAGATCAGCCATCAGAGGATTAATTCAGATGGTGGGAGATCAGATTCACATGTGTTTCACAAAATTGAATTTCCTAAATAGTGAGGAAGCATTCAACAACTGATAGGAAAAGGATTGAGAAGGAATCGCTCATTGGTCCTGTTGAAACTAAACTGCTGTGAAGTTTAGTCAGTAAGCCAGAAAAAAATATTATCTTTTAGATCAGTGACAGCTGGCTGTGGTAAATCAATCTTCTTGTGCTGTTGCTATAAATGTTTCTGGTTTACATCCAGTGCCTGCCAAATATATATAAAAAAAAAAAAAACTGAGAAAAAGCTAAAAACTCAAGACTTTCTGTGTCTTTCAACCATGTACTCTAACTTCTGAGCTACAGACTCATGCTTCTGGTGCATGCTGTAATTCTGAAAGAAAACAGTGAACCATCTGTCCTCATCCAAAGGATAACTTGGGTGTCAAAATCCAGGGAACAGCACAGGAAATCCATCCTCCAAATGGTATCCAGTGCAGGGCTGCAAAAGGAGGCAAAACTTTCAGATGTAACTCCTGTTTCAGAGTACCTTACTAGCTTTCTCTGCCTAGCATCTCAAACCCCTTTCTTAGGTGCCTCTCTCTTCCTATTAAGGTGGGCTTCGTGTATCTGATCCAATTGTATGGATCCCTCTCCTAAAGACAAGAACTGTAAAGACAAGAGTGATGATGCTCACCACACCTGCAGCTCACTTCATTTTTAACACAGTCTTGGAGGCCTCAGGTGGCTGTTTGGAATCCAGTCTGCACACTGCAATCCCAAGGCACTGCCTAACTTGCAGGTGCTCAAACTATTTTCAGGACCTAGCTGGTAGTAATTGGAGACTGTCAGGCAATATGAACTTGCTTTTTTGCTTAATATCATATTTCAAATATTACATAATAAAATATGAAGAAAAAAATACTGAAAAATGAATGGTGTTTTCTATGTGTCACTGATTTGCTATATTTAAATGTCTCATGTTCCACCTTGCTCCTTTTGATCTGTAGTAGCGAAGAAAGGGTAAAATCTAAGAAACCTTGTAAAAGAATCAGAAACTGGAATATGTTAACTTTAGGTGTAAATTTAAAGGGTGCAGGGAAAATACAAACTTGGGGTTGTCTGCTAAATACAGTCATTATGCTGAGAACCATTTTAATGTATTCCTACAGATTTTGTTTGCTAAGGCAAGCACAGTGAATAGCAGGATTGAATAAGGTATTGTCATCTCCCACTGCACACCAATTGAGATTTCTGTTACATGTGATTTTTCTTATACAAGCTGTTGTGATTTATTTCCATGGTTTCTACAAAGATATTACTAGCCAGATCCCCGAAGCCCGAGAGGTAAGTGGAGACGGCTTCCATTTTCTCAAACCCTTTCTAAAAATACAAGAACATTTGATTAAGGGTTGACAATTTTCTTTTCTTCCTTTGCTTGTTCCTGTAATTCATTTCGCAGGGGAAGTGGGCTGTGTTTTTCTTATCCCTTCCAACTCAGCAGCCGGGCGGCTGGCTTTGCCGACCCACTCCTGTCACCACGGCAACCAGCAGATCACTGTGGTGTGATTCCATGCGCTTTATGTCACCACACAGTCCTATTGTTCTCTGGTAATGACCTGGGAGCTACATTACCCTATTCTCATAAAGGAGGATTAATTATTGTCCCCCTGGATGGCCATCCCACACATGTGGACTACGGCATCGTATTAGGATGCGTTTTGTTTCGTGTGTAGTGACTTCAAGAACGACCCTGGAGCCTATGTTCAGCACCACGCAGACACTCAGAAACATGCTAGAAAATCTGGATGGAGGCCATTGTTCTCAAGAATCAGCAAAATGAGCATATCGGTTGAGATCAAAGGTTTCTCTGACTCCTTGGCTTAGCCTCTCTGCTAGTGGTGAAAACTGCCCAGAAAAGCAAAACATATAAATCATTTTTCTTATAGGATTTTTTCATTCTCATCTTTGGGATAATTTAAAGTTAAGCACACGGGCGACTGATTGCTGGACATATAGCTGGCAGAGGACCTGATTTTGCTAAAATCCACCACAGATTTCAACAGATACATAAGGCCCAGCTACACGTAGCCATTCTGAAGATTTGCCATAGTTTTTCTAGATGGCAGCAAATCATCCTTGCACTGCGAAGCTTATTTCTTTTTATGTGTTGCAGAGATGGCAGAGGACTAGGTTTCTTACAAATTAACTTTGTGATGATATATTCCAAAAGAATCAAAATAGGAGCTGTGCTTTCCAAACTGTGCTATGATAACAGTCTCAGAGTCGTAGACATGAAAGAAAAGATACCTAGTCACAGAACCAGAATCACTGAATAGTTTGAGTCAGTAGGGATCTTTGTCTAGTCTACCCCCAAGCCATAAGCAGGGACATCTTTCATGTTGCCCTGTCCAACCTGGCCTTGAATATTTCCAGGGATGGGCATTCTCTACTTCTTTGGGCAGCCTGTTCCAGTTTAACACTATGCTTGCTCTAAAGAAAATTCTTCCTTACGTCCAATGTGAAGCTACTCTTTTCTAGGTTAAAATTTGTCTTGCCACTTTGTCTTGGTAAAAAGTCTCCATCTTTCTCATAAGGCCCTTTTAAGTGTTGGAAGGCCGTCATAACGTATCCCTAGAACTTTCTCTTCTACAGGCTGAATGACCCCAATTCTCTTAGCCTGTCTTCATAGGAGAGGTGCTCCAGACCTTTGATCATCTTTGTGGCCCTCCTCCAGACTCCCTTGAACAGATCCATGTTTTCCTTGTGCTAGGAACCCAGAGTACTGGCTGAAGTATTCCACGTAGGGTCTCACAGGAGCAGAATAGAAGGAGAAAATCACCTCCCCCAGCTTGCTGACCAGGCTTCTTTTTATACAGCCTGAGATGCCATTGGTTTTCTGGGCTATGAGTGCATATTGCTGCTTCATATTCAATTTTTCATCCATCAGTATCCCCAAGTCCTTCTCTGCAGTGCTGTTCTAAATCAATTCATCCCCCAGACTTTACTGATACTGGGGACTGCCCCTACCCAGGTGCAGGTCCTTGCACTAGGTCTTGTTGAACTTGAGGACACTTACATAGGACCACTACTCAAGCCCATGAAAGTACCTCGGGATGGCATAAATAGGATATGTCACTCTCTGTTCTTTACTGATTCCTAAAACACTTGAACAAGGTATAAGTGGACAATGAGTCCAAAGAATGAGGGAAAGATATTCCATTTATGTTAAATTTATCTAAAAATTAAAGTTTCAGTTTTGGAAAACAACTGGGTAACCACTGATACCTAAGTGCACTCTGGAATGACTCACTGGTCACTGCATTTCTTAATGTTTCTTTGTCAGTCCATGAAAATATACTTGTAAAATTAAATAGTAGCATTTCATGTAGCATGGTCTAACTGTTGCAACAATAGTATACCCAGAACCTATAAAAAAACCTCTGTAGATATTGACTGGATCCTATGTAAAATATGTCACAGGAATCAAAATATTTTGCCCACAATTTTTAAGTATCTTGCCATTGAACAATAACATTTATAATTATGAAATGTAAAAATAAACAAACACATTCAGTAAATAAACAAATGCAAAATCAGAGCAAGGTAGTAAACTGTCTACTCTCTGTTCCCTTCCTCCCTTCATAATTTTTACTTCACCCTGTGCAACTTATTACCCATCCACATACTGTAGTCATATATAGTTCACATATAAAACATTCTTCCTGGTCACATTCTCTGTTTTATTTGCACATTTTCTAATCTTTTGTAAATACTGTCACATTGTTTATTTCCGATCCAACACAAAAGCAGTAATCAGTGTGAGCATCATAGCTCTGTGTTTTCTACCCGTAACTAAGTAGTTAGAAGTTACAAATATACATGTAATATGACATTTTTATATCAGTCAATGAATTAATTGCATATATAATGACAGGCATAATCATTCATTACCACTGAATATAAAAAAAAAAAAAAATCCACATATTTGAAGAAGTCTGCTCTCATAAGCTGAACTATCTAACTTGACACCATCCAAAGCAAGTACTAGCTGTGAAGTTTAGTGTCACATATTGGTCTCATCCACGCAGTCATGGAATCTTAATATAGCCCATTGAATTATTCTTCCTGTCTAGCAAATAGTATTAGGTTTCAAGAATCTTCTATGAAGAAATAAACTTGTTCTGTTATTTATCTGAGGGGCTGATTATTCATTATTCTTCCTATAGACATGCTGCATTTTCTTAAAAAAAATTACCATGTTAAAAATTAATGAGAGCACAACTTGATATATCCTTAGGGAAGTATTCCCTGTATGAAGACTGATCCAGTGCCAAAAGTCTGGAAGAATTCTGCAATATTTTTGCACCCATTGTTTTCCAAGTACACATGTTGGGATTCTTACTGTCAGAGCCCAGTAATCTGACATTGCTACTTGATTTCTCTCAATCACAGAAAACCTTCACGCAAGTCAAATGACTTGTGTCAAGATGACACAAAGCTGGGAGGACTGGCTAGAACCCCAGAGGGCTGTGCTGCCATTCAGAGGGACCAAGACAGGCTGGAGAGTTGGGCAGGAGAGAAAGTTAATGAATTACCACAGGAGCAAGTGTAAGGTCTCGCATCTGGGAAAGAACAACCCCAGGTACCAGTGTAGGTTGGGGACTGATGTGTTAGAGAGCAGCACAGAGGAAAGGGATCTGGGGGTGCTGGTGGACAGAAGGATGACCATGAGCCAGCAATGTGTCCTTGTGGCCAAGAAGTCCAGTGGCATCCTGGGGTGCATTAGAAGGGGGGTGGTTAGTAGGTTGACAGAGGTTCTCCTCGCCCCTCTACTCTGCCCTGGTGAGGCCACATATGGAATATTGTGTCCAGTTCTGGGCTCCTCAGTTCACGAAGGACAGGGAACTGCTTGAGAGAGTCCAATGCAGAAGCCACAAAGATGAGGGAAGGCTGAGGGAGCTGGGGCTCTTCAGCTTGCAGAAGAGAATGAAGGGCAACCTCATTAATATTTGTAAATATGTAAGAGGTGAGTGGCAGGAGGATGGAGTCAAGCTCTTATCAGGGGTGACTAACAATAGGACAAGGGGCAATGGTTATAAACTAGAGCACAGAAGGTTCCATATAAATATAAGGCAGAATTTTTTCACTGTGAGGGTGACAGAGCACTGGCATAGGCTGCCCAGGGAGGTTGTGGAGTCTCCTTCCCTGGAGACATTCAGAGCCCACCTGGACGTGTTCCTGTGTGACCTGCTGTAGGTGACCCTGCTCTGGCAGGGGGCTTGGACTCGATGATCTCTCAAGGTCCCTTCCAGCCCCTAGCATTCTGTGATTTCTGTGAAGTCAGTCTGACTGATGCTGCTATGATGAGCGTGCCCACCAAAGCATTCCCAATAAAAGGATACCACATCCAACAACTAATAGACAGCCCCTGCGGGGGCCCTCATGTCCAAATTCAAGCATTGTTTTTACTGATGCTTTGCAGATTTCTTTGTGAGTAAGCTTTTCCTACTTTAACTTTTCTTTGCAAAAAAGAAATGCACCTAATGATCCTGAACATCTGTGAATCTCACTGGCCCCTTCATCTAATACTGGGTCCAAACCAGATCAGACCTACCAATGAATCAGATATAAAATTAAGCCTGATCTATTGACACAAGATTGTAGGAGACTAAATTCACTTGCTGAAATTTCTGTATTTCAGTACACCTTCTTAAAAGAAAAGCTAAGTAGGTGTTGGTCTCTTCTCCTAAGTAAATAATGATAAGACTAGAGGAACTACCCTGAAGTTGCACCAGGGAACATTTAGATCAGGTATTAGGAAGAACTTCTTTACTGAGAGAGTAGTCAGGAACTGCAAAGGGCTGCCCAGGGAGGGTGGAGTCACCATCCCTGGTGGTATTAAAAAAAAGGTGTATATGTGGCACTTTAGTACACGCTCTTCTGGGTTGATGGTTGGACTCAGTGATCTGAGAGGTCTTTATCAACCATGAAAAAAAGAAAAAAAGAAAAAAAGAGTAAAATGAGAGCTGCCAATCCCCATTACACATTGAAGGAATGTTACAAGGTCGCTAAGCTACAAAACACCACAGTGAAAACTGTTCAATACTTCCTTACCACCCTTCACGCCAGGATGCATATTCTACATGGCATCATACACTCAGTATAATTATATTTATGAATAATCTGTTAATTCAGTGCAGGGGGGTGGAGAATACTTACAAAATAAGATAGCTGATATTTCTTTTTTTAGCCCTTATCATTCTCTGTGTGGGTCCATGTCTTATACATAGTTTTCCATCGAAGACCTCACCAGTAAGAATGACTCACTTTCTTCAGACTTTTTTTAGACATCCATTAAAACAATGTTAGACAGCTCCAAAATAAGAATTAATATATTTTCATAGGACTCCCTCAATGCAAGGTAGCATTGTTATACCCATTAAACCATTAAAGAATTAGAGTAGTGCTAATGAGGGGTACTGTTAGTTCTCAGAGCCTAAACACAGAGATTTTTTTCTTCAGTTTCAATGGGTACTTTGTACCTATCTAAACATGTATTCAAAGGACAACTGTAGTCAAATTCAGATTTAGCTGTGAGCACCCATATTCCAGAAAAATACAGCTTCTGCTGCTACCCTTCCACATGCGCATTAAAGGGTTTCAAGTGACTTGGTTTTATCAGAAGAGCTTGTCACAATTTTTAGCTATTTGTCCAGGCAAATCAGAATCCTGAGACACTTCAGAAAATGAAAAAATCTGAGTATCACAGTACTACAAAATATGCTGAGGAGCACAGTGAGCTTCCTACAGACAAACCAAGATCAGACAAACCAACTGGCAGTCACTTGGCACCAGCTCTATTGAGCCAGAGGTATTTCCCCAAGAGTGACAAGAACACCTCTCTGAAAATCAACCAGTTAAATGTTTTAAGTCAGTACAACAACTCAGATGTGAAGCAGATCTCTGTCTTTGTTTTCTTTTGTTCCTCCCTTCCTTTTTCTTTTTTTCCTCTTCTTGCTTCCCTTCCTTCCTTGAAAATTGAAATTGAGAAAAGGAGGAGATGGTGAGCATAGGGATAATGTGTTAAGAAGGGAGCTAAGAAACATAAAGGTATTCTGGGAGAGATGGTCAGACACAGAATCTCAGAAATAAAGAAAAATGAAGCTTATTACGCAGGTAGCTCCAGGAGAGATAAGAAACACTTTTTGCCATTAATTCGGATTATAGAAGTAATATAGCCCCTTATTTTAAGATTTTAAGATAAACTGCATATAGCTAGCTCATACACAGAAAATGTTAGTGATTCATTGGAGGAAGGGTACAAAAATATTTAAAAATATTAAATACTTGTTTTCCTTTTCTGCACTCTTTTTAGCTTGAGTTCAATCATTGCAACTGAATTTATTTAGAACTTAACTGAAGGTACTCAGTGAGATTCCTCAGGTGATCTGACTACTTCTGGCTCCCTCCTGAGAAGCTCTGCTTTCCAACTGGAAACTTGAGAACTAGCAAAGGACAAAGAACAGACACAAGCAGAAACTCGCCACGAGACAGCTTTTAATATACAGGATCCTCTCTTGACTTCATATATGTGGGACAGCAATATTATGTAATTTCCTTGCCAGATAATTACTAGAGAAGCTTCTTCCCCAAACTCATATTCCTAATCAAAGGCTGACCTCAGAAAAGTCCCTTATATACACTGTCCTATGCATTCTCCATAGACCAGGCTTCTGCATGTGCTAATGAGTGTTTTCTTTATTCTCTTCCCCCCTGAGTTTCTGTTTCTTGTTCAAGAAGGAAGGAAATCAGCATGCACGTTAACTAAACACATTTGTATGAAACAAGATGTTATACATAGAAGACATAAGAGACAGAGAGAAATCAAATCATACAAGCAGGAACAGCAGAATTTGCTGACAAAAAGCTTGACATTACAGGGAATAAAAGATTTGTCTGTAGCTGGGTTTTCTGGCACAATATTCCGCCCTTGCTGCATGAAGTTATTTTTCTGGACAGAAAGTGGAGATCTACTATTTCTACAGGCAATAAAACAAGTACTTAAAAAATCAGGACATCAGGAACTAAAAAGTTCATGGGCAGAATAGACATATTTCCAAATTTGAGGAGAGCAGGAAATTGAAATAAAATAACTTACACTGTCAGTTTGTAACTCCTTTCTGTCAACATGAGGGATGCCTGGAAGCTAACAGAACTGTAATACTCATACTATATTTAAAAACAAATCCAGGGTAAAAAACAATTCAGTATTGTGCAATCCTTTATCCAAATGCAGCATAGCAACTAAGAACTATTACGTCTTTATGAACACCATCTTGACTTCAAGAAGTGGGCTTTGTGAGTGAAAGGGGACCTGTTTGGAGAGAGCATACCTAACACAGTGAAAAACCTGTTAAATAGTGTGTCTACTGAAGAAAGAAGGTGTTAATTTCAGAGATTTTAAGACCTATAACCAGCTGTGCATAATTTGTTTTCAGAGTGAGCTGTAAGATTCCAGTGAATAAGATGTAGAATTTTCCCCCTCCTCTTCCTAACTGCAGAAGGAGATTGTGCACAGAGGGTCACTCTCTAACAGTTCATGGCTGCTAATCAAGCAGTGAGAGAAAACAATGCTTGGGTTTTATATCAGAAAGGTAATTTGATAGATGTTTATCCAGTGTACTTTGATTCATGGTAGTCCAGTTTTTAAAAACTGACTGTTGGCACTTTTATCCACAATAACTTTATCCCGCCACACCTGCCACCTGGGCAAATACTTTGGCTTTTAAATTTCAGTACTTCTACCTAGGTCTCGGATTAAAAAAAAAAAAAAAAAATTAAATTGTTCTCCAGTCAAAGAGTTTCAATTAAAATCTGGAGCAGATATGGTACATCTTGCAAATTTAACCCATTATTTTTCCCATCAATAATGCTATTAAATCATTCAGTTTTCAACAACTCAATAAAATAAAATACTGCATAATATTAATAAACATTTGAAACATGAGATGTCAGTTAAGTCATGGGTTGAATGTACAATAAGTGTATTTACCATCAGTTTGATCAGTACCAGTCAAGCTAAAACATGGTGTATTGTTGCACCGAGATTTTATTCCATATGCACAATAATTGGAGCTTAATGAGGGACAACGAAACGTACAGAATATAACGCATTCCATAGTGAATAAAATGTTTGAAATCTTTAATGTAGTGTTTTGAAGGCTACAAAAGTAATTTAATTGGGGAGTAAAGTAGCATCGGTGTTAGTTGTTTTCCTGAAATACATTTCGGTCAGGAGTGGTCTAAGAAGACCAGAAACCAGATGTGAATTTCATCATGTGACCTTGTATTTACAGTGAATAGAAGCTTACTGATAACTCAATTATGCTCACGTGAAATAAAATCATAGTTAAGACAAGGCAGATAACTTGCACTGGGCCTTCTCCTTACTTTAAGAAGCTGAAGAATATATCTTTTCCCATTGTACCTCAAGAACATCAAACTTTCTAAGAACTGAACCTGTGCTTAGGCTCATGTAAAATACTTGGGCAAAGTTTTGGGGGCTGATGTCTGCTGCACAGTGCTCAACTTCTGAAAAATCATGACTGAAGTGTTTCCAACTGCGTAATTTCACTTTTAACTGTCTAAAGTTATAATCCAAAGTGTTATCATTTTATCTTTTTCCAATACTTTATAAATCAGTTACTAAAATGCAGATGCAAATGAGAAGCATAGTTGGAAGGTTTTGAAATGTATGCTTGTGCGTACTCAAATATATGGACACTCAAGGAGGAAGGAATTTTGAGGGATTAGCACAGAAACCTGTGACTGAAGACTGTATCATAAAGCACATGAATATGAGGGATGAACAGCAGTTGCAGAAGTACTGTAACTCTCCAGTTCTTTACTTTTGAGCATATGAAATTTCTCACCTTAGTGAATTACCTTTCTCTGTAAAGTGTATATGTGGGTGTGCATGTGTGTGATGAATCCCTGTGTGAACAGACAAAGCAGACAATATGTTATGAAGGGCAGGCAGCATGTTGATTATGGCATTACAGGTTTTCTTACTTTTGTAATTGAATTAAAATTAAAATTGATGCTTGGCTGTTGATATCATAAAATATATATGGGCACCAGGTATGGGAGAAGGAAACATTTTCACCCACGTGTGGGAAAACTGAAGGAGAGAAATTTTAGGTGCTCAGGAAATTGAGCAGCAGTCAAGTGAACTTTATACCATGAATGGCTTGCTTGCATGGCAATTCTGGTACATCATATTCTAGAACAGCTTTAAAAAGGTAGGTGTAGTCTTATTAGCAAAATTGAACTTGTCTCCCTTGTGGAAATTTTAATTATTTTTGATGGAAGGAAAGCTTCTCATCTATGTGATGAGAGGCACAAGGTGTTGTACAATGCATCTGTTTCTTTCCTGCTTCCCCTTAAATATTTCATTCATCTCCCAAGTGCACAGTTACTCCATTTGGCTTTATTCTCTTCTCATAACACACCACCGTGGCACTCTCTTTACTCCTCACTAAACTCAGTACTGACAATAGTAACTATCTGTTGCTAATAACAGTATCATCCATCTCCTTCTGGAGTAATGCATTAGTTATATGGGGAAAGGTTGACAACAAAGTGGTCAAGAGTTTGGAAATCTATATTGAGTATTAATCCTGTGTTCTGAAATGCATATTGGTACCATATTTGTATTTATTTGTCCTCTTATGATTCATTCATTCTCCTGGAGTTCTCAAAGATGATTGCTAAGGGATCTAGTATTTCCTCTTTAGTTTCTTAAGACTTCAGCAAACATCGCCTAATGATGATGATTCAGATATTTTAATTAATTAATTAATTGAATTAATTAAATTAGGTACGCTTTCATCTGGTTGCATTATGAATGCTCTCTCTCTCTTTCTTTCCCTCTCTCTCTAATATCTCAGTGGTCTTCATTAACACTATTTTTCATACTTTGTACTTTATGCTAAAACTGGAATAACTGCAATCTGACTTCTAGCACTGGTCATAATTTTCCTAATATTCCTATTAGCTACAACATATTCACGAAACTTTTTCTGAATGTGATTTACTCACACAGTTGACAAAATGTCATCTTCTCTCCTGATGTTTCCCTTATTGTATTTTTTATTATTTACTTATTCTTTCATGATGTATTCTCTCTTTATTTCAGATCACTACAACTTTATTCATCTGAATCAACATTTGTTCAAGTTACTACCTGAGATTTTTTTACATCACCCAGTCTTTTCTCATATAGGATAACATGTTCAAGAATCTTGCACATATATCCCGTTATCTGATAGCAGCCATTAATCTTCACCTGAGAACTCCTTCAGAATTCCACAATGTGATTATCTGTAATCAAGCTCCTGTGTACTGTTTTGTCTTTTAAACATCGCTAAAAATTAGTCAGGGAAGTCTGTCATTGCCTATTGGTCTAGATTCCATTTAATTGTTTCTTGTTGGACAACATTATTCTAGAACAGTAATACACACAACCTGTGTATACACCTGTACATTGTGTTGCTTTTAAACTTCTTTCTGTTGTTCTTTGTTTGAGGTTTTTAAAATTTGATTAAGAAGTATTCCCATATGAAATAATTAAGAATATGCTGTAGCTTTCTATTGCATACAGGACATGGGTTTAAGTCTACCATTGCTTTCCATTGCAAAGTTTTCTATTATTGACTTACGATGTAAATAAAATTATAAACTGATTGTTATTTGAATCTTCAGATTTTCAGCCTGAAAAGTAAAAGCTTGTAGACCCCCCAGATCTTGCAACCTTTTAACTTTCTGTTACTTTTAATGACCATAACATATGGTAATGTTTTCCATATCTATCATAAATTATGAAGAATAGCATTATACATATGATTCAACAGAAAACTATTTTAATCCTTGAAGATTTAGTATTCTTTTAGATAACAAAATTGGCCTTAAATTGTCGTGCTTTACTATATCATTATGAGAATTTTCACCTGCAATATCAACCTAACTTTCAGAGGAAAAATTTGCTACTATTTTCTTATAAACCTGTGTTTAAGACCAACAGATAATTTCTCACATATATAGTCTCAGAATACAGTTCCTCAGTGTTTGCACACCAACATGAAGGCCAGTCTCTGCACAAAGCAGGATTTTTCAAGCACATTAACATTTAACATCTTGTTAGAACAGATGGGTTTAATTCCAGTTCTGAAGTACCATACTCATAGATATGTCCCTTGAAATAGTTTCTGTACATGCAATGGCTTTCAACGTCTGGATTTGGCCCTTCATTCTTCATTGGAGTAAAATTGAGCCTAATACATAGATACATACATTGGACAAGCTCTTTTTTCTCAGACTGCTGTAGAGTGAGCTTTCCAAAGAGGCACACATACACTGCATTTCCCTAGCCTCAGTGGCAGAAACATTTTATGTACAACCTTGTGTGGGTCAAAATTTAAATAAAGATGGCAAAATATTCCATGACAACCAGAGAAGCTCACATAAAGGTTAACAGCAGAACCTACAAGACAGGCAGATGACCCATCCGTGATTATACCTTCAAGATACAACAGGCAAGACAGGTTGAGATGAAAACACGCCTTCTGACTCTCAATGAATACACCATACCCAGGATGCCTTAATGAAATCACCAGTCTGTTGATGGGCTTCTCATGATTTAAGTGAATAGACAAAAATCTCTCTCATTTTAATTTCCTCTATTGAGCAATCTTTACTGTCAACTTTTTCATAAAGGCAGGATCAAGTCAACCAGCCTGCAGCACCTGCTTCACTGACAAACACACGACATATATAAATGGGTAAACATGAAGCAGATTCCTCTAAAATCCTCTTCCATCGGGGAATGAGTACTGTCTCTCCAGATCTGTGTGCACTCACACAGGGTGATGTAGAATGGTCTGAGACCTCAAGACAGAAAGACAGTGCAGCTAAAGATGCAATCTGGAGGAGTACATTAATAAGACCTTCTGTCTTTCAACCAGCTCGAGGGAAACTTTGACAGAAGCATTTACTGGAGCAGGTGGAATGGGATTATTTTGTTAGCCCTGCTACTGTCACAGGATGACAGGCACCATCTTCATCTCTTGCACCCACCTGAGCTCTACCTTGCAGGTTTTATAGTAAGAATCCCTAGAAGACCTTGAAACCTCAGGGCTTGATATCCTGAGGGAGGAGAAAAAGCTTTAATAAAAAGTTTCGTGTTTCTTTTTCAGTGAGCTCTGGATGGATTCTAGCCGAAATTGAGACATCAAATTAATTTTTTTTTTGTCTACACGGTAGCTTAAGGAGATCTAGTAAAGCGAATCAATACAGTTCAGACAGTGATTTAGCTGACCAGATGAACCTACTTTAATTTATCCTAAAATAAGAACCCCAATAGTCAGCCAGCCTGTCAGCTAAATGGCATTCTGTGCTCCACTGGCTTTAATGACTGATGATGTGCTTCACTTCGTTACCCACAGTAAAGAATTTAGAGTAGCTTGAGGTGATGCAAATTTATATTGCCAGGAATCCAGCTGACCCATATGGGTTTTCCATAGATCCTGTATCATATATTCCAGGCTTACACAGATGTCTCAGACACCTCAAGTGATTACAGTATCTGGGCAACTAAACTGAGTCCTAAATGTCTACTGACTGGTACAGCTACAGATGTCAATATTTGACCTTTAACTTTGCCCCACTCTGTCCAGCTGGGTGAGAAAGAGCCACTTTGCTCAGGGAAGAAGCCAGGGCCCCATTGGCACTGAAAGGAGCTCCACAGTTTCAGTGTTGAGTTCTGTAGATCTGCCATGAAACTAAAAACAAGTCCTGGCATTGAAGTGAGCTCCATAAGAGGGGACTGAAACACATGTTTCCAGGCATATAGTCTTAAGGTTTTACTTGATGTACAGATAATCTTAAATGACAGATTATTCCAGCATCAGTGGAACTCACTCACCCAACTAAAAATGTGGCTTGCCGCTTATCCCTGACTGCCAGTTTTAAGATTGCCTTACACAGTTCTTCATTTCTGGTTAAACTACAAACAGAAAGTGCTCTCTAAATCTTATGCTTCAGGGGATGCATGAGTGCCCTGACAAGTGTCTGCAGTAGCTATTGTGGGCCTCAGAGTCTCTATGTTGCAAAGGTTGATCTGCTCTCCTAAGCATGTTATGAGTTGGCTTCTGGAAGCCACTGGAGCCACTACAGACTAGAACTCTTGTCAAATATTGGCCTCTTTTTCATCATCTGCAGCATGGCTAATTTAAGAAAGGTGTTGGCAGACTGACTCACTCTTTCAAGCTTTCATTTAATGCCCAAATCATCAAACTTTGCACCAGGTATTTTTTGAATAAAAGCTGCAGTGGTCTCTACAAGTGCAGGACTCGGAGCCAATGCATGAAGAGATTTTCTTTCAGGTGTATTTCACTCTAACGAAATAAAATTGCTTCTGTTCTTTATACTTGATACAGAGTTTAAGATCCTCCAGAGAGATTAAAGGCAAGAAAAAATTACTGGGTATTCCAGGACAGCAAATCCCAGGAATTACACCTGAGAGAGGACAGTGCCCAGTTAAACCTCAGCTGACAAATAAACCTCCAGACCTAATAAAAAAGGAAAGAAAAGAAACACAGAAGAAAGAAGACAGGAAAAACAAAACTAAAAATTAAAACTAAGTTCAAATCAGGAAGCTAAGGGGAACTGAGAAGGTAGTTCATGCCTAGCACTGTGACACCAGGTAATACTTGTGCAGGTAAGTTGATAGGATGAATACAAATAGAGAAAAATTTTATAGGGAAAAGAAATGCATACTCATCTTCATTCTGTTCCTAGACATGTCACAAGCTCTGTGTGACCTACAACATTTAAGACTCATTTCAGCTGCATAAGCATTAGGACACTAGAGCCACCTGAGATGGTTGGTGGCATCCCACCGAGACTCCAGCTGCTAATCATGAAGGGTCTGGCTGTCTCTGGGCCTTAGTAATGTCAGCCTTATCTGGATCTCCTGGATTCTCTACAGCATCTCAATTGGTAGTAGATACCTATGGTTAAGCAACTGAATAGATCTCCTAAGTAGTATGTCAGCTAATTTATGGACTAGTGCATCTTATCACACATACAGAAGCATTGTTGAAATCCACACAGAAGTCTCTATGCTTCAGTTTCCCAAGAGTGAAAATGAGAGAACTTAAAAAATTCCTAGTCAGTACGTAGATCCTCAGGCAATGCAAGCCATTTAAATACTTGCAGGAGTAGATGTGCATGGTTTTAAGTTAACATCAGCAGCAATTAAAGTCTAGTATCTAGTGTTGATTCAGGTTTATAACTCTTACTAGTTACAATATTTTGGAATATCAAAAAAATTAATAAAGTGCTTAGGATTTTTCTTTTAACTAATTTTTGGTTGCCTGTTCCTTGTTTCTCTCATACAGTTGTCTATAGATCTTTTTAAGAGATATTATCATCATCAAACTGCAATATTAAGCAATTGATAAAATTTCAGAAAATCTTAAACAATTAGAACAACATATAAATAGATATTCATATGCAGTTCTTAATCAGAACTGGTCCCCATTGGGCAGTGATTTGATTGAACTGCTTTTATCTCTGTGAATTCAGTGGAATCTTTGATGCAGTTCCAGAGTTACAGAAAGCTGCATGCAAAGATCTAGTGACCTTGCACACTTGTGTATTTCCATGTGTTTCTCTGAAATTTAATTTTTTTTTTCTTTTTTTTTTTTTTTTTTTTTTTTTTTTCTTTTTTTTTCTTCTTTTTTTTTTTTCTTTTTTTTTTTTCTCGGCATGCTGAGTTATGGTAGGCCTGCAAGTCGCAAATCTGAATAAAGATTATAGCTTGGATATCCACAGGACCTATACATCACAAGGTGTTAATGGTCCAGTAGGTTTCATTATTGTTAATATCTCATTAGTAGATATAAAATTATGCTGCAATTTTTGACTGATCTAATTGTTTTCTTGTACTTTGGAATCAATTTGACTGCAAAATAGCTTTTACACTATGAAACTGCAGGATAATCAGTGTCTTCAAATATAGAGTAGTTCTGCACATAGTCACTACAAGTTTTCACATCTGCCTATTACACAAAAAATTATAAAAGTTAATACTGACAGTATATAGATATATGCATACATATTCAAGTATTTATACTCCTAAAAGCATGCACGAACCAACCATTAGGACTGAATCAGCCTTGGGCGTACTAAATATTATACAAGTGTCCTTCTTGCATGACACCAGTTGTACATAGGAATCACTCTGGCCATGTGGACAAATGAACTGTATCTAGAAATGAAGTAGCTAATGAAAACTTTACTAATTCTTTAATACTGTGTTTCAACCTCTTTTTAAAATATGTATTGATGAACTATGGAAAAAATACAGACTGTAAAGTTAATGGCAAACAGGTTGTTTCTTACTATAAGGCCCACACCAGGCACCATAAATCTTCCCAATTCTAAGCAGAGCCTAGTGAATAACTTTCCTAATGCCCAAGGGGGACTAAACACAAGGAGTTAATGTCTATGATCTAATGAATGATTAACCACGAAATCTTTTTATCTGAAAAACTCTTTTTATCAGAATGATAATTTAATTAATAGATTTTTGCTGTTGAGTGTAGTATAAATAGCATATATTTGTTCTCAGATGTATGTTATTCCATGGACATTAATTATATCATTGTGCTATTCACTCTCCTGCTCTGAACATCTACTAAGACCTGTACTACTAAATCATACTTAATAGGAGTGTGATGGTTGTTGCTTAGGCAACAGAATGAATAAATGCAGGTCAGAATGTGCTTCCAGAAAAACAAAAGCAGGAATATCATACAGAATAAAGAGCAAATGTGTCTAACTGATTTTTACTGCATTGAAGTATTAGAGTTGTCCAATGTAAATTAGCTCATCTATCTGAAACACTTAGCTTGGTAAATTATAGCTTAATGTGTAAACCACTCTAATAAAGGTAAAGCAGTTCTCTCATATTAAAGACTACAACACAGGTAAATTTGGAGTAAACGGAATTTTTCTCTTAGCATATCAGGTCTTGCTTTCCTCTTTCCTATGCACTTTTCAAGTTTAATTTTCTCTTCTACATTTTGGCTAGAAAATATGGAAAATATTTTAAAAATACACTTATTTAAATGTTCAGGAAAAGCTTTCCTTGCATAATGGTGATATATTCAAAAGAATAATATATAAAGAAATTTGTGTTTTCTCTTATTTTTTATTTCCAAGAAAACATGGGAACTGTTCAATACCTAGTGCTAACAAAACCTGAAATACGTAGCAGTACAAGGAACAGTGTGAAATCCATAAATTAGGAATTATTAAATTACAGAAAGAATACAGTTTTTACTACTAGGCAATTTTCCAGCTTTTTGCTTATGATTGCACTTAAGAGTCTAATCTTCCATTCACATATGCATGCTACCTCAACTAATGCTAAGAGTAATCATATATTTTACCTTCGATGTATATTTAAAAAGAAAACACCTTAGAAAAGAATTATACTAATATGACTGAAAACATTATCTAACACACAAGTATACAGGTATAACTTAATCTACCCAATACCTGAGAAGCTTAATTTGTGTATTGAATAATAAAATCATGTATAAAATTTGTATGTTTACATAAATACACTAATAGGAGACATATAAAATGAAAGTCTTATGAATTCCCCCAGACCATGTTTCAGGCCCTTACAGAACCAGGGGATAACTGGAAAGCCCTCCAGGACAGTTTCTTTGGCTTCTTCAGTGCTCATCATACACCTGTGGTAGGTGCATCCCTTTGCATTTGTTATGCCACCTACAGCCTCTTGTGAACCATTTCCCTCTGTAATCTCTTTAAGACTAAATGATCAGCTACTTATGTAACTAATGCTACAATATATAAAAGAATATGTGATTACATTTTGAAAATCTGTAGCTTGACACATATTCTGTATTTTTTTTTTTACATTGATGAGCTAGAAGCTTTATTTTCAAGAATATTTAAAGGTAAAGATTTTAATCATTTTTCTGATATAAGCAAAAGATCACATGGCAGCCATATAAAAACAGTAAGAATCATCTATACTGTTACAACTGTGTATATAGGGAAATGGCAGAGATCTGTGCCTTTTTTGATCAGAAACCCATAGGACTATAATGATGTTGGCAAAAGAAATCAAATAGGAAAAACACAACTTGAGTAATTATATATAGATAATACTCATGCTGTTTCAATTTGATTTTTATGTGCCAGGTGTAAGTTATGAAAAGTTAGAACTGCTCCAAGACATACCCAGTTACTAAAATATATTAAATAGGGGTGATTAATATAATTTTAAACTCTGATAATTTATCAGAAATGTAGTCAGGTTTTTGCAGGAGATTCAAGTAACTGGAATACTGAAACAGGCAGAAATGTGATTGTATAACCACCTTATGAGTGAGCTGCTCTCTTTACTGTCAATATTAATTTCAATAAAAAGTTTGTGCATGACAGGTCTATGTTATTTTACACCACACGGTACTACTGTAAATTCTAAAGCACATAAAATTCTATTTCATTCCTATGTTCCTGAAAAATGCCTAGAGTTAATACATGAAAATGGAACTATAAAAAGGTATGCATTACTTTTCCACACAGGGCATATGTTTCAACAAGTGAATCCCACTGTCTGATCATCTAAGAAGCAAAATCATTTAACTGAGGCATTCAGAATCACTTTCACAGAGAGCACACTTTGTTATTTTTCTGGTATTAAAATAACTCTCAATGCAAAAATAACATTGCATGTTATTTAATTATAATTTCAATGATGTTATTGTTCAAATAAATTTAATAATGTGATGTACTGCAGATAGGGGTGCTTACAGCTTCTACATACTGTGAAAATCCTGCAATGGATTACAAGAACTGTGCATTTTTCTTTTTTAATATGAAGACTGAAGAGGGGGAGAGAGAATGTTAACATTCAGCTTTTCTTATACCATATTTCTGGCTAGAGTATTTTGTACGGTGTACATTTTGGAAGTTTATACAAGGACAGTTTATCTATTAATTTAGCTTACAAGGACAGTTTATCTATTTATTTAGCTAGACATAGAAAAGTGCAACACTAAACAGATCTTCTTAGTGCAATGCAGAATAGCTCTAAGGTTTTTATGACCACATAAGAGAGAGACAAAAACCACAGCTACAGTGTATATAGACACAGCTATGCACGGAAGATTTCTTACCATAAATTGCACATTGTCAAATCCATTAGCCAGCAAGTGGTTTTCATACTGAGGTAGCCCAATATTTTCCAACCATTGTCCCACTGTCTGGACAGGGCATCGGGGTCCTGTAGGAGGGTGAAGAGGGAGGCGTTTAAGCAAGGAATAACCATCCACGGGATAATAACGATAGTCCTGGGCTGAGAGGTGGCATTGCCACATTGTGTTCCTGGAAAAGTTGGTATCAAAGGAGCCCGCCAGCTTGTCAGATTAATGTTTTCAGCAAGCAGAAAAGTCAGAAGTAAAACATAGTTTACAGGTCAGTATAAAGCGTAAGATCTGATCCCAGCTCTACATTTCTTAGTTATTAATCTTTACTACAGACCAGTACGTCATACAGTAGGGGGGAAGGAAAAAAAAAAAAAAAAAAAAAGGCAAAAAAAAAAAAAAAAAAGCATATCAAGCTGTCAGCTAAGCTGTTCTCCGTTATATGTGATTGTTGGAATACTCCACAATGAGCAATGCACTGCCAGCAGCAAGAATTCTTTTTATCAAGTACTCCTACACTCATCAGTATGCAGCTCCATGCCTCTTGCTCCCCCTCGCTCGCTCCCCTTCATTACCCAGCCTAGGCTACACCTCGCATTTTCAATAATAGCCATCAGATAAGGCAGATTTTTTTTTTGTCTGCAAGCTGTAAGCCTGCTGCTACTGCTCCCTCCTACACACCCATCCAAGCGTCAATCTTGAATGATGAGAGCAGTCAAAACAAATGCAGAAAATAGAAAGATTCAAAAAGCAACCTGGAGCATTTAAATTGGAATAGAATCTTCACTGCAGTTATGCTTTACATATCTGTTTGTTGTAGATTTTTACGTTTCACAAGACCATAAGAAATGCAATACATAAACCACAGTCTATGGTAACGTTTACTGTGCCTTCCCCTTTCTCATTTTAATACAATAAAGGTAGTGGTCTCCATCTCAGTTTTTATAATACCAAAACCCTTTAATGAATCAGTAACGAATATATGTCACAGTTTCTCTCCTGTAGCACAGCAAAAGACATAAATGGCACAACAATTTTAGTCAAAGTAATTAGATTATCTGCATGACTTCTCCAACCATAAAATAAGACACAAGAAAACCTTCATGCCAACATATAATAATTCAACTTGAAAAGGTTACCATTTCAAGTGAATAATTACTAAATAAAATTTTAAGTTTACATATTTTTCTTATAAAATGTATGAATGATAGCATGATTTCTAGAATGTATATTTTATCCACTATAACTGAAAAAAAAGAAGATAAATTTAAAATTAAAGCAAAGTTCATTATCTGCACAAGAAACCAAATACCTAACAACGTTTTTTCCCATCAATATTTCATTTTTGAGACAACTTCTTTCAAGATGGAAGTATTTTACATCTTTCCTCAGAAAGGAATGTTTACTAAATTTTCAGTTTTCATAACAGGATAAAAGGACTTAGGAAAAAAAAGAAAAAAATTGGTATATTCAGAATACAATTTTAAGAAGAATCCTGTCCAGAAGAACTTCATTTATTGAACAATTTTTTTTTTCCTATGGCTTTCTTGTCCATTATAATCACAATGTGTAATTCAAGGCATAAGGAAATTATGGATATATGTCAAGGACTGACATTGAGACTGATGATTCTATGGCAGAAAATTGTCTGACCAAGTATATACTGTAATAGGAAGTCTGCAAGTGATATATGCAAAGGCTCCCTGAGCAGTAACAAAAGAGACTCTGAACTTTGTTGTATAATTTAAATTAACAATATTGTAAGAGATTCAACTCCAGTCTTACTAGGCTTTGGACTAAAACTTGATGACCTTTCACTTTGTTATTGCTGCTTGGATTTGTGGAACATCTCATGCAAACTGAAGGTTGTAACAATTTTGTAGTATAGTTTCAAATGAGCCATAGAATATCTTTATGAGTTTGTAAAGATGCCTAAAAGAGGTCTGTTGTGAGATCTTCTTACGAATATGACACATTACTACATAAAAGATGAAAGGTTTCCCAAATCTTTCAAAAAACTACTGAAGGCTTCACAGGTGCTGGTAAATCTGTAATTGCTAAAAGAAACTTAGGACTATCCTCAAGTATTTATCATTAGCAAATTAATATATGTGATTTATTACATTTATTGTGAGAGTACAGTGTGCACATATAGGGAAATGTAATTCAAGCAGATTAATTGTTATTTTTTTCTCAGAGAAGCAGATATTCCAGACTGATAGGATTCTAGGTCTCATGGAGATACAAACACATTTGGTCACACCTGTTTGTAAATTTTCCATATTTTACAGATTTTCTTTCCTATTGTGAATCAGTATCTTTGTACATAAATGGAGCATTAAAAAATGAGCTGTGTCCAGTCACTACCAAGGTTGGAAAGAGAAGAATAGACTATGTTAAGTTGAAATGTAGTGGACTACCCTCAGATAAGGAAATCTGAAAGGCTAGGCAAGCTCTTCACAAAATTATTTTAAACAAGATGAGAACTAAATCCTTCCTGAATTTTTGTTAGTTGACTAAGAAATCATAAATTTCTTTGAAAAATACTCTTAGCTTTGCTTTTCCCTTTCCCCCATAAGCAGAAAAACTGATATCAGAATGAGACCTGGTGAAGCATAATCTCAGTCTATGAAAGGATTATGCATGAATGTCACCTGTATCTCTCAAGCACACATAGACACAAATGTCTCTGCATCTTGTGTCCCCCACCAACAAAAATGTTCTGCCCACAATAAGGCACAGCCAGCAATCAATATACCAGTTTTATGGTCCAACTGCTTCTTCTTTACCTTACAATAAGCTGCATGGAAGTCATGCTTCCAGTGCTGAGAAGTGCTTGGCTCAATGCCTAGCAACAGTGTAGGCAAAATTCAGGTTTTTAGTGGCTCCCCAGACACATGTCCTCATCTAGCTGTTGGTACTGCATTTAGCTAACTTCATGGCCCCAGCACTGGATTATTGTACCACTGTTGGTTGCACTGAGCACTCTCCTCCAACTCTGTCCCCTGACAGCATTACTATGTCTGGGCCCATCGACACAACATAAGGTTGCTCAGGAAGGGGAAAGAAAATAAGGAGAAACACAGCCAACTTGCTGCCTTGATCCCCTCCCTGACCATAGTCTCATTGATCGAGTATCCTGTTCTCTCCTTTTCTTGACAAAGGTAGTGGTAAGGCAAAGGCAAAGGAAGGGACAGAGTATGGTCAGGAGTGCAGGGATTAGAATCAAGCCTTTCATTGATGGAACTCACAGCTCTTTGTATGTCTTTGTTCTTTGTCAGTCCAGGAGATTTATCTTAGGTGGGCTGCTTGGACATTTTTTGTAAGCCATTAGAACCTGGAGCACGTGCTACTGCTCTGAAACTAGAAGGCTATCTCTTCATTTTGCTTGTCTATGATTCAGTGCCAGCCCCAAGGTGCTGCCGTAGGCACTGTCTGTCTTGCCTATGACTAAAGCTGGTCCTGATATTGAAAAATGTCAGGCAGACTGTAGGAGATGGTCTCACTTGCAAGACATTGACATATAACTGAGCTTTTCTAGTATATCAAAGAACACAAATCCCATTATAATCCTTCTATGATACCACAATCAAAAAAAGATGTACCTATTCCTGCACAATAAAACTGATGCATAAGTCTCTTACAGGGATAGCAATACTTGGTTCTCTCTTCTCCAAAGCAATAGAAGAAGCACATTTAAGAGACGTCTGCAAGAAAAATGCCATCTGGCATTCTGTATGATAATTTCTACAAGACATCTCATTCCCAGTGAGACTCAGAATATTTTTATTGTGGGGTTTGGAATTCACTGAATCTGTGATATCAGAGAGCACATGATTTCAAACGTTGCAAGGCAGATTTGCTCTAAATGCAGAGGAATTTAAGGTCTCCTCTATTTTATTGTCTGTGCTGTTAACAATCTGGATGTTTCTTCTTTGACTTTTTTTGAGTGAGGAAAAGACAGAAATGCAATGAGTATTTGTAAATGAGGTGCTCCTCCAGTCATCACGAGTACACTATTACAAACCATTTTCTTTAGGTAGATTGATAAATGTGGAACATTGCTAAACACTTCTGGTGTTAAGGAATGAAAAACTTGAGAATCTTAGTAACTACTGACCAAGAAATTTCTGAGTGGAAACTATACCATCATATGAAAGGATGAACCTTTTAAGGAAGTTGACAGACTAGCAGAGCTGAAGAAATTGATGCTAGACTAATTACTGTAAACTTTTTTTTTTTTTTTTTTTAAATTTGAGCCTTCAGCCTGTTCAGCACTAAACAGGATATAATTTTCCTCTTTGTATTTATGATTTCAGCTGGATAGAAAAGTTATCTCTTGACACTGCAACAGAACTTGTGCTACAGCTCAGTTAGCATGACTGAGTGTTCTAGTGAATAAACTAATCCAATGTCATGTGTTCCTGGAGATGAGATAACAATAGGTAGGAACAGGATGTTGTATGAGAAAAACTATGCTTAACATCCAGCAGACCAATATAATTAAAGAAAGTTTGTTATGGAAGAAGTATAGTAGGTTCCAAGAAGCAGATGCAAGGTTCTGCTGTATCTTATGAATTTCACTTATATTATTAGGCTACTCAGAATCCTTAGATTTTAAATTACCATTTTTTAAAACTCTAAAAAGCTATATGCCTTACATAAAAATCTGTAACTTCTGTCAGCAACCTAACTCTTTGAATGATGATGCTACTTTGGATCATCATGTCTGGTGTGACTGAATATTTTCACGAAAGTACTTTTAGAGACATTTGGAATGGCATATAGAGAAAAGAACCAAAATCAATAGAAACAGCTTGAATTTAAATAACACTATCCAGTGTCTATAATCTAAAGGTTACATTCCATTGCTTATGTGTGGCTTGGAATGCACAAAAATAATTCTCAGACCACGTCTAATGCAAGGTAATGTAACAACCTGCATCAACTAGGAAAATCATCCTCATGGTTCTTTTCTGATCTTTATACCAATATTTATTACAACTTTATAGTACCTCTATGAAAGTAGAATAACTGTATCTATAATAAGAATTACTCCATAGTCAACAAAGACGATTCATTATACTTGACAGATGACTTGTTAACAGCGAACTATACTTTGTGAACTCTGTTGGCTAAGTTTGTATTTCTGACTCCTGATGTATTATTTACCCAGCAACAGCTCAAAGTACTCCACTCCATCATGAAACATGTATTTATTACAGATGCTTCAAAGTCAGGATATTTTTCATGTTCAGTTGATAGCTTTGATGATTTCAATCTTGTTTCCTTCAGAACTCATCCTGTTCAGTGAATGAGGGATAAAGATCTGTTTTCTAGAGCACATCCAGAAGGGAACCTTGTTCTGTTCAAGATTGTTAATACTATGAGACTGAGCAGTACGGTAACATATATCACCAGACAGCAAGATCGCTTGAGATACAGTCAGTCTTTCTAGATTCTGATTTTGTATTTTAAATGCAGAAATTCAGGGGTGGGTAATTGTTTTCTAAAGACCACAGGAAAATCAAACAATATTACACAGCACTGTAGTAGCCATTGGTTTAGTCAGATTTCTATTCTTAGCCGACAGTACAGAAATATAAGACACAGCCTACTGAAATGCAAGAATTAGAGAAGAACAGATGGATGTTTCACAGGATCAAATGCCTTGGATCATACCAGAGCTTTATCTAGCTTCAGCCCTTCACCAACTTTATTCACAGTGGATTAGCATCTAATAATATTATAATATCTAAGTATCTAATAATATTATATTAGATGCCTACAGAAGAGCATACAAAGAAAATGTACATGCAATGATCCTTTTCTATAATTTTCCCAGTTTCCAGCAATTCACAGCCTAATGCTTTTCTGCAAGAGAAATAGTATCTTAATGCTTAATAGTCCTTCATGGATTTTTCTGACAGCCTGGTGGTTGGCGAAATAGGCTGGAAGAAAGAGGGTTACAAGGAGGGCTGGATTCATCCTTCATCCTCCCTCTGTAACTGTTCCACAGGGAATGAAGAAAATGGAGGGAATGGCTTGCTGCATTTTGGATGCCACCCCAATGGTAATAAGTTACTGTAACCTTGCTTTGCACTTAGGAAAGATACAGTTAAGATGCAATTAGAATTTAGCTATTTTTTTTCCCCTTTTCATGAGCACTGAAGCAGCTCCCACTGCTGGAGGCAGTGTTGAGCAGGTGACATGAATCCAAATTTCAGTAGATAATCATACTATGAAATTATTCTAATATAAATTCCTTGGGTAGGAAAAAGAGCTTTCGGTTGCCTGTCATTTTTTTGAGGAATCATATTCACATGCAAGGGCAAAATGTTTTCATCCTTATTCTGGCTTCAATGAAAGTTAATAACATTTTCTGAAAAAAGGATATAGTTTCTTAGAGTAATTTCTGTGCTTCCTTGGGTACTTTTACAGGATAATAGTAACACTACACTCACGACTTATGAGTAGTCATTTTCACTGTTTTCATCTAGCAAAAAGAAAAGACTTTACAATTTACATGACACCATGACCAATATTTTATTTAATTTAGTTAAGATGTTTGACTAGTGTTAAAAACTAGTATGCTAAGTATATATATATATATATATATACACTATATAGTCTTGGAAAAAAACAAAAAAACCAAAACAACAAAAAAAAAAGCCATGCAAGTGCCACCCTTTACAATATAATTCCATGCACCATGAAAACAAATTTATGTAATTTCAAATTTTATCAAATTTATTTTAAATCTTTATTCATCTCTGTGCTATTCAATACCGGACTAGCAAACAAGCAGCACTGGTTAACAAAGAAATAGTTGAAGAAACTGTTCAAAAAAGGTTTAAAAGAACACTCACTGCAAACAGATGCATCCGGAAGTTAAATACAGCTATCAAATGAATGACAACCATAATTTCACAAATTGGGTAACTGCTGCAAGGTCTTGTGGAGAGCTGTGGAAATGAGATGCTTGTACTGATACTGTAGTGTATCACTGTATTCAGATTATTAATCTTGAAAGTACATATGACAGAAGGCAAAGGATTTCTCCTGGGGCTGTTTTACAGATCAGATACAACCTGAGACACCATGGCACTTTGTTTTACTTGTGTTCTTTTGCCTGGTTGGGATCAGAGGCTCTCTTGCCCCTCATGCACCAGATTTTACAGTGATGTCCTTTGAACAGCTTGATCAGGTGAATTCCCTTCTCTCCTTCCTGTTCTTTCTAGCTTTATTTATAATTCCTTTTCTACAGTCCCTATTTATCTCACTTTTACTTATTCTCCTTGTAGGTTATGATCATTTGCTCTTTTGTCATCTGCAGCTACAACAATTGGTTGTTCTGTTTCACATATGCCTCTTTCCTTTTACTTACTTTTTTCTCCCACATCCCATTTCAAAACTTTAAAAATAAGTTTTAAAATGTCAAATTTAAAAGAAAATTACTTATCTGACATTAAATTACCCTCTGAAATTTGTCAAGAGTTGGATTTGGTATTTAAGGTAACTGACTTCAACATTTCTATAAATTAAATGCAGGACAATATCTGCTACATGCATTAGCTCTCCAGTCCTAACCAGCAGTTAATTACAAATATGATACTTTAAATCTGTACTGGAAAAAATATCTTTAACTAGGAGAAAGGGTACCTTGAAACTCTTTACTAAAAACCAGCACTGAACTACGCCTCACTTATTTCTTTCCTAGAACATTCAAAATCTCAGAATATAATATATAAAAAATATATAAATCACACAACTTACCACATTCCTGTTGCAGGGTAAGACAAAATTATAGTAATGAATAAAAGCTACAGGTGTCAGAGTCACGAGGGCACCAATGGAACATGCTATCCATGCCCAGCATCTCCACATGCCTCCTTCCACCCTGTCCCTGACACAGGACTACATTTTAGCTCCCTTTGGTGCCATCAGTCCCTGCCCCAGATGCAGCAGTGCCAGTCTCTAGACCTTTCTCTGGTCTTACCAATTGGATGCATGCTGGACCTACACTGTGGGTACCTTTTCTCCTAGATGGACCTCTCAGACATATAGTGGCTTTTTTCCAGTCCTTTCTCCAGCCCTGCCTCCTGCATGGATTATGAACCGGTGTTACAGCCTTGTGTCCATTTCTGCCTCTGAGACAATCTCCTTTTACTCCTGGCTAGGTTCCCTGGATGGACCCTGGACTAAAATCCTCTGTCAGGGGGCCTGTCTAGGGTGGTCAATGGATCATGTTAGCAGTACCTGGCTCTGCCCACTGGGTACAGACCCCATGGTACTCTGCCCTTTGGGTGAGGGCACAGCTCACAGCCATTAGGTGACAACTGGACCTATTTGCTCCCTGAAAGAAAGTAAGGTTCTCAAAAGGAATCTGATTCATTATATAAATACTCTGAAAACACCTTCTATAATATTTACCCCCTACTAACAGGCTCTGCAACACCAAAAGCAAACTGCAGCATCTTTCAATGAATAATAAAGAGCTTACTTGAGTGGGTGGCATGCTGGCACAGCTCTGGCAACTCACTGGACTCTTTGCATATGGATGAGGTTATATAAACCCTGCTCATCCTGTCTGTGAGCTCCCTCATGTTGACTGCTCAGCTCTCACGTTTCCACCTCTCAGGTATAAACTCTGAACTGGTCTCCCCTAACCACAAATGGAGTCTACAATTCCCGTGTCCTCTGTTAAGGCCTACAGAGTGCAAAACACCTTTCGTGGCATCATACCAAGTCCTGCATGGCTTTATGTTTCAGAAACTGGAATGATAGAAATGCAATTTTCCTGACAAGTTTAATAAACTCCACTCAAAGCATCATTCCTTCCATTGCTCCTTTGTCCAGGCTAATGGATCTCAGCAAGAGCTCAAGTGGTCCTACAGGTACAGATTAGTTGAAAATATACTCATCAGACTGGTTTCACTAATATTTTGTAACAGCTTAATGATTATTTCCTACTACAAATGAGATCAAAACGAGAGCTGCTCTGATAAACAAAACCAACACCTACAGTTACACTCTTAACTTCTGATCTAGAGATGTTTAGCTCCATTCCTTTCTATTAGTTGTTTGAGAAGTTTTATGAACATGGATTTGGGCTTGCATAAGTTTGAGAAGAATGGTTGGTATCTATATAATTCCATATTCATATGCAAATAGGAGGATTTGTGAACGAGATAATTTATTCTAAAGAATTGTGCTCTCCAAAACACTTCAGACAGCTTAACAGAAAACAGAAGTAGCACTAAGTGACTAAGATGGTCAGTTACATCTAATAAATGGTCAAATTTCAGAGTTCCTAATAAATACTTATCTGAACTCATATATTTGTGAAATCATTAAAAAAAATATTTAGAAACAGATACCAGAAAAATTCACAACTCTACATTAAATGCCATTATTAGTATTAAACGTAAATTCATACTAGCAATCAATAATTTAATCTCATCCATCTCGGGTTTTTAATAATTCAATAACCTAAAATAAAGAACCAAAGGAAGCAGTGGATGAAAGTATAAAAACAGTTTTAGGAAGTTCCTGGTATCATAGGATATAAAGTAGGGGTGGTAACTAGTAAACAGTAAAAACTTTTTGAAACGTTTGAAGGCATTCAAGTACAATATTTACCTGATTAACACTCTAGGTTAGAGACCAAATTAATACACATTTTAGTTAGTTCAATATTCTAAATTACTTGTTTTCTGTAGGTAGAACTTAAATTAAAATAAATTATATGTGCTGTAAATTCTATAATAAGCCAAAGATTTTTAAAAAGGATGTGATGTTCTTGTGATTACTAGAAATGTGAGCTTACAAGTACACATATATATTTAAACCTAAAGACTACTGGATTAAGAAGAAAACATTAGTGAATCAATTGAATTTTCAAGAAACTGTTGTTAATTCAGTTTTAGAAAACTTAGATCTCTGTGCAATTTATGAAAGTTAAACATAATTTGTAAGAGTAATGCACTTATCACCACAATCAAAAGTTATTGAAAAAAGTCTTAGTGATTTACCCTTAGTGATCACATTATGGCTTCATACATTCTATTTCAGAAGTTAGGAATATTGTGCTCCCTTTAAGTTGTTTCCTGGCCACAGGCTGTGAAAGCCTCATTTTTCATCAAATACTTTTAACTCCACTGAGCTGCTAATTCTTATTCTGCATACATTTTTAACCTGGTATTGAACTTGACTCTGCTTTACAGAATAAATTCTGGTCAATTTGGTGACATCCATTAAACTAAATACTAATACACGTGGGTGAAAATGATTACATAGTTACAAGGTTCATATTAAACTGAAAGGAAAAAGCCAAACCTAAGCAAATGTATTCTAAAACTCTCAAGCAATCTGACCATCCTTTTTGATGTCATTTATCATGGCTTGAAAAATACCCTCTTAATTTCTGTAATGACAGTAGGATGATTATGAGATCATTATAGAATGAGGGCACCATTGTCTGGTAACTTCAGGCACACCAACAAACACTTGGCATTAAATTTGTGAAATCCAGCCAAACTGTCCTTGTGAAGTTGGCACCAGTGTGTATTAGTACTCCAGTGGTTCACTGGTGAAACAGGCAGGACCTCAATCCTACTGGAAATAACTTTGAAATATGTTTTAGTCAATTTTGTTTTCAAGTTCTGAAGCTTGCAATCTACCTTTGTTATCTTTTTTCCTCCTATTTAGATGGGCACAGCTCAACCCTGTGGTGCATAAACACGCAGAACGTTCATCTCAGTGACTTCACAGATAGGTCTGACCAAGCAGAGAATTGGACAGGACAAGTAGATTCCAGCATTAATATCATCACCCTCAAAAATGTTTTCAGATACACTTAAGAGTTAGGGACCCATTTACTACCAATAGAATTCAGAAGGTTATGTGAGTAATATTATCTTTAGGTGACTTTCACAAAGAATTTATCTGAGTTCTGACAAATTTTTTTTGCATCAGTGCAACTTTGAAAGGCTGAGCCATACACAGGTATATTCCGAATTTTCAAGTGAGAGTAACTTTTACTAATTTAATTTGATTTTCTGTATAGTACCTTATACAGGTCAACATAGCACTGTCCCCAGACATGCTTAAAAATCATACTGCTTCACATTCCATTTTACTATTAGCTGTAAATATTTCTGAGTTTCACACACATGGAAGTCAAGGAAGATCTTATTTCCTCTGGTTTATATTCTGTGTAGTCACACCATTCTGCAGTCTGTCTTGAAACAAATGTTATGGGTGTATTTTAATATGGTATAGGTGTTCCCCATGACATAGTTACTTATTAACATGCATGCCTTCTTTATAACTCAGTATCTCTCCTTCTAAAGGAAATTATTTAATGTGAGAATATTTTAAAAATACTGAAACCAGGCTCTAATAACAGTTACAAGTACACTACTTGTATTTTCATAGATTTGAGTAGTATATTCAAACTTCACATAATTTTTTCAAGTCTGTGGTCTTACAGACTTCTACCCATATGTAACAGTAGAATGGAAGTATCAGATTTCAGGTTAATATCAAATAAAAGAGGTGGTAGGCATTTGGTATGAATTACCCCTCTTTCTGTCTTTCTACAAAACTTTCTTTTAAAAGTCTCTTTAGATCTGATAAACATTTACTATATGCTGTCCAAGAAAGAACACATCTCTAGTATTAATTCTGTGAGGAAAAAAAATATAGTTTGGTTACTCAGAAGTAGCAGTACAGCTGACCAGATTATCAAGATTCAGATTTTTTTCCAAAGGAGAAAATATCAGTACCAGAATGGGTCTGAATCTCCTATGCTAATTTATTAAAACATTACATATGATGGTGGGAAACACCTCTGAAAAGTCTTAGTATATTAAACCAATAAAAAAAGCATATTTATCCTCGAAGTAACAGAGAGTCTGTAGAAGTTTCCTTTGCTCAAGCAATCCTATTGTAGAGTAACTAAATTTAGTGTGACAAGATCTGATGGTCACAAGCAGACCACCAACAAAATTTACAAGAATTAGGCTATAAATTTACTCACTGATGAATGTCAACATTTATGATATATTACAGTTCAATTTTCTTAAGATTCTCTGTTTCCTGTCAATTCTAGAAGACATATGCCAGAAATCACCAGTTCAAATCTGTGGATATAATGACTGAATTGCTTTGCTTAATATTGAACAAAAATCCATGGACAGAGATAAAAGGTATATGTTGATAGGGACTTAGAGTGGAACTGTAGAAAGAAAATGTATCAGGGTTAAAGCCTACATGGGTAAATATGATCTGATGACTTTAGATTTTACTGTATTTTCAGTTTAGCCTGTGTCTTAATTTGAAGTAGGCTGTTTCAAACACAACTCTGATTAACTGGTGTATGAAGAGCATATAGTACAATATTACATTTATGACACTACAGGGAAAGATTGCCAATACAATGGGAATACATGAATAACAGAAAATAAAATAAATACCTGAAGATTTTTGCATCTAATTCCCATTGTATTTATTATAAAATATAGCTAAAAGCTCTACAATTCTCCTGCAGTTTGCCCAGTCCCTTTAAAGTTTGTTTTGGGATTCAATGGATCATCAAAATAGAAGCATCTTTATCTCTTGTTTAGGCTTTTACAATGTGAAAGTCAACAAAACATTAACCCAGTTATTTGTGTTTTCTCCTGTAGAATTTATATAATCTTTGGGTAAGTCCAGTGGCAAGCAATGCATTACTACTATGTTTTCTGCAAATGAATGCCCCAAATATTTCTTCTACATTTTTTACGGCAATTTGGATTCTGTTCTCCACCGTTTTATAATCTAGATGATTACATACATTTAAACTACCAATTTGAATAATTTAAAAAGGAGAGATTTGTAAAAGAAATCTGAAGATCGATATGAATAAAGCATTACTAGAAATATTTGTGTGAAAACACTAGAAGAAGCAGTGCTATAAAGGGTTAAAGGAATGATCTGTATTGATAACCAAGGACACAGCTGACAGTGGTAAAACACTAAGAAATGTTTCTGTCAAGACAAGTGCTCTGACAAAACAACAGCACAAATGATTTATCAGCAAGAGACCCAACACTACACAAGAGTACAGCAACACTAATACAGCACATTGCATGGGAGATTAACCTTCCTGCTATTCTCAAAGGAAGATAGACTCTATCCCTTAACTATCAGATAAGAAAGCAAAAACGATGACCACTACTGAAGTAAAGGGAATTTTGGATCTAAAGGACCAAGCCATAGAAACTGTTGATTCCTAAAGATTAACCAAAAAACTAGTTTGCTATTTCTAATCAAAAGAAATTCAACAGGTACAATGAGAACACAATAGTCAGACTTCTATCCCACATACACATGACATAGACAGCCAACTTGGCCACATATATACACAAAACTTGGTGCTTATGGGTATGAAGCATGACAATCTCATAAGAGGAAGGAGTGACCGAAAACAGTTTTGTCTGAAACAAGAATCACCTTCACCTTCCATAACATTTCATATTGGCTTCAGTTAGATGAATTAGCCCCAGCACTTCCGCCATTGCAGCTTAAAATTCCATGTTCACTTTGCAGTTGTTAATAAGATCCGAGGAAGTGTAAAATCAAACTCAAATGTGTCACTCTGTTCCCTACAGTGTAGTCCTAAAACTGACAGTAAAGACTTGCAGTTTAAAAATTTCAGACTTCACATGAATTTCCTCCTGAGGAGGCATCAAACAGTCTGGGAGCAGAGACCAACTCCTGGAGCTTTCTCCTCTCGTTGGATCCCTCTTCTACCAGCTACAGAGTCAGGTTTCCTCTGCTGTTTCTTTTATTTTCCTCTTTATGCTGCTATAGATATTTCAGGCTTTTTGCATAGCATATCAGCTTCAATGGAAAGGTGGGAGTTGAGAGGCAAGTGAGTTTACCCTTATTCTATCGGCTTGTTGTTGTGGTTGGCTATTGCAAAATTAGAGCTGTGCATTCGAAACTGTCATCTTAAGAGGTGTCCCACTTAGTGAGAGGGTGCATGGCTCATTTTATTAAAATTTATGAATTAAATCCACTTTATCAAAGTGCTTAGTTTAACCACATTGAAATTTAAAAAGGGGAAGTTGCTGCTGCAAAATGGACACTAAATTACAACTAAAGTATGCACTTTCAAGTATTTAACTTACCACTGAGAAAACTGCCTTATGCCAACATGCCTACACATATCTAATTAAAATTCTGCCTTAATTAAGTACTTATATTTTATCTGTTTTCTGCCCTTGGAGGAGGGAGGATATTAACAGCTTTAGAGGAAGACCACTTTGCCAAAACTGCAACCATATGGCAGCAAACAGAAAAGAGCCTGCATAACAAGGCTTCATTTGTTACAAGAAAGTTTGAGTTCTTCTGAGTCAAATTTCACGGGCAGAACCACACTAGGGAAGATGAAGGTTTCATGTCTGAGTAGTGGCACTGGAACAGATGGCAGAAAGAGAGGTAACAGAGCACGTTGCTTCCAGCAGTCAAAGGTCTGCCCAATTTCAATTACATGTTAAGGCCTTACAGAGCACAACATGAACTCACTTCTCTCATTCAGCTTTCTGGGTTGTGGCCCCACCTGATTCCATCTTTTCCTTGTCTGTTAAAGTCACGTCTACTTTGCTTTCCCATTCTTTGCACTCAAACTCATGTCCCTTACAAGTCTGAAGAATAAAACCTCTTGCCATTTTCTCCATACGGAGAAGGAAACGTCATTGATAGCTACAGACTTGGTCATGGAGTAAGCAAAATAAATAAGGAAAATAACTGTTGCATGACAACAGCCTACAACTTTCAACCTCATCTGAAAGATCAAATACATTAGAATATGTATTCTAATACAGTTTTCCATGACCTACTGTAAATTGCTGGCACCAAGTATGCACTACATGACACAGAAATGTGAGTATTGTGGGTGCATCCAGAAACAATAAAGCTTTGTTTGTGGAAAAACTTAGGAGTTGTGGGGTTTATTCTGAATATAGCACAACCCACTGCAGTTCTGCTTCAAATGTGATATGGTTTGTGTGGAGTCCTCAGGAATAGCTGTCAGTGTTCCAGAGTTCTCCTGTTTTCCAAGTAGCAACCCAATCCATGGGTATTTCTGAAGCTGTAGACTTGATAATGCATACTGCTAAAGTAAGTATTACAGAATATTTGTTAGCTTCCTTGAGACTGATTTTTTTTTATATGGTATAATTCTGTTATATACACCAGGAACAAGCAGCATTAATCTTTGAAAGGCACTCACTCAGATAACCCCAGTGAGCAAAGCTGGAAGTCTTGATATTGATATTTCACTGTTTCACAAAAGGTCAACTAATAAACATCAAATAAATCTGCAAAATGTAAAAATAAATCTGCTTTTTTTAACATTAAGAAAAATTCTTGCCAGTGTATTACATTCCAAACCAAGAGTATACATTAAGAAACTGACAAAAATTCAGTAATCTTGTACTCTGTATGTCCCTAGATGGAACAGTGAGGGTACTTGAGGATAGCTACATGTTCAGCTGATCAAAGAAATCCCTACTACAGTGCACTGTATGCACACAGCAAATATCTAGTGCATTTATGGATAGTATCCAAAAAAGAATTCATGATTAGCAGAATTATAAAATTGCCTGTCAACCTCTGTGTGCTAGAACGTATTTGACAGAAGTGGTTCTCTCAAAAGCCCAGCACAGTCCTAAATTGATTGCAGGTTATTTTGATATGGAATGACCTTCAGCAATAATTTTCCTTGGCATTATTTTAATTGCTCTGACTTGAAACAATTGTTGCTTTGATCATGATGATGGTATGATATCCGTAACCTACATTTGAAAAAAAAATTCTGTGAAGTGTATTATTTCTTGATTACTCCCTTTCAAGTGACTTTTAAATGTAAGTAAGCTCTGAATCACACACCTTGGACACTGGGCTCCAACACAGAAATAATGAGCATGCCTTGGAAGACTTTTTTATTGTAGATAAAATTGTTCATAATTAGGCAAAGAAATACGAAATTGAATTGTTTCTTTTTTTTATCAGAGAGGTACAGATGGCTGATATTTAAACATATTAGTTTTTCTAAATCCTTTGAGAAATGTATGTTACTAATCAGCGTAAGTATCCACTATGCCAAAAAAAGACAGCTGTTCCATGTATTAAAGTCTACCTTGTCGACAGGTTCCATCCAAATCGTGTTATCCCGGTAATCAAAGAATCATTACGCAGGGTGACTTAAAACAGTGGCCTCGTCCCTTCAACGGACAGAAGTCACTTATACTCCAATCATTATTTTTTAAATTCTGACAAATATCCAGACATCTTTAAAATGCTGCTGAATGTATAGAGATTATAATCTCCCTAATAATCTGTTTGTATGCTTCACTGTACTGCCTTTAAATTTTTGTCCTGTGAAGAAGAGAGGGAGATTCATTTCAGCTACTTTAGACAGGTACATCTGAGGAGGTCTTCTAGGCTCTCTTTATAAATATTTCTAGTTTCATTTGCCATGCTTCAGATATTTAGATAGGAAGAGAAACATCCAAGAAGTGCATTCTTATCTAACTCGCTGTTAGTGATTCAGAAATACTCAATGTAGTCTACACTGCCAGTCTGAATTTAGACATTAGGAATAAAACTCATCTGAATGACCTATGATTGTTTTCATCAACCCCTTGCTTCCTTCTTACAAGAAAAACACAAGATAATCTCAAAACCTTAACTGAAATCCAAATACTGGGCACCTACTGCTCTTGCCTTACATCTAAAACCTGATATCGATTCCTGGCATGGAATTAGACTAATTTCTAGGTTTGCTTTTGTCAAGCCCATGTTGTCTCTTATTCATTTCTTCACTATTTTCTATCTACTTTAAGTGACATTTCAGTCACTTAAAGTGACATTTCTATGAATTGACAATATTTCCACATTGTCCTTCCTTTCTCCCTTTAAGATAAATTCTTCAGAATTCTCTTTTAGTCTGTTGGTACCTCATGCACTCTCCAAGAATTCTCACAGAAACTCCTTAAGAGGTCGATGCTTTTCAGACAGTTATGTAACACTAAATAAAGTTATTAAATCAGTTTTAAATACCTAGCCTATATAACCTGTTCTTGCCTTACCTACAATTGAAGTTCTAGCCCTAGGATTAGCTGTGCACGTAATATGCTCAATGATGACATCTCCAGTAAACATGTATGATAAAAGTCATTTTACCTGTTATACACCTAAAATAAGTAGGTTTTCCTTTTGTGCAGTACCTCACATGCCAAAGACTTCTTTGTTTTTCTTCTGCCTATTAATATACTAATATAATTATGTTACTTTAAACTTCATTTCTCCTGCTGGATGCATCTCACTTAGTGCTTTGCAACTTCTGACTTGAATATACATGTGTGTGTTATTCTACCATGCTTAGTAAGCAGAGAATTTTCCTGATGTCTAAGGTGAAAGAAAAGTTGACAGTTTAGCTAAGTAAGGCTTTTACAGGTTTTTTCTTCACATTTGTGAAGAAACTTGCAGATTTCTCTTTAATTTGAACACTAGAGATTTTTTAAAAATAAATTCTGGTAATCTATTGACATCTACCTTCTTGAAACTGTTTTTTCCTGGACAGTCTGTCAATGCAATTTTGTTCCCAACAAGTGCTGTGGTGACTAAAACTTCCCATTACTATCAAGTCAAATGGCTTTGGATATGTACCAAGAACAACCAGGTTCTTTTCTGCCTTACTAGATACCAACAGATATTTAACAGCTCTAGCTAATCCTATTTTTGAAATCTCAAAGCAACCATTACATCTTTGAAATGCAAGCCAACATTTCCTCTCTTCTTTGCCTCCTACTAAAGGAGTTATATCCTCTACATGACTGTACTACCAGGATAACACATATGATAGATTCTCTACAATGCCAATTTTGTTATAATCTTCAACCAATTCTTGTCTATCCCTCATTAATTCTTCTGTTAATTCTTCTCTGTTCCTCTTTCTTCTACCATTAGTGTGAAAAAAGCTAGATACCTGGCAAAAATACCTGGCAAACTGACCAAAAATACCTGGCAATGATTTTCAGTTTAGTCACTTCTTTAATCCTGTTTTAAATAATCCTCTCTTTCTCAGAAGTTAGACCTATGTCCAATTTGCACTATTTAAGATTAACATTTTTGTCCTTGCCACATAGTTCTTAATTTAAAGTTCTCCTTTCTCAGAATAGAAGCCATATAGTTATATTTAGGGTATATCTGAGTGATGCTTGACTTGAACATGAGAGGAGAGACAAAAAAATCTCTTGACTCTTCAATCTTTTTATCCATTGCCCAGAGGCTTATAAGCACTTTTGATTTCTTAGGATCATTCTTGGTAGTTTCATTAGTATTCTTTATCATATGCTCATGATTGGATGAATCCTTTGCAATTTGGCAAATTTGGGCAAATTTGTGAAGAAATACAGCAGTAATGGAAGTGCCAGGTGGTGCAGATGTCTCCGCATCACCTTGAGTAAAGGGTCACTAGCTAGACCATCTTTTATTTCCTCTTGGTAGCAGAGGTTTCCTTAGGCTAGTGGGTTTTTTGTCTGCTATAGTTGACATTATTTCTCACTTGCTCTTTGGTCAGCACTCCTGCTTTTTATTTCAGTGATAAACTATTCAGATGTTGAACACTATATGCTCTCAGAGGACATTGGCAGCCATCTTCATCTCTGCAGTTTCAAATTCTTTCCTCCAGTACCTGTGCTGCTACCAAACTGAAAGCTCTGCTTTAAGTATTTTTGTTTCTGAATGCATGCTGTTGATGAGGTCTTCCTGCTCATGCTCAAACAGTTTTGATTCTCTCCTTTCACTGCTCCTCTAATTGCTTCTTGTTAAGGAATTCCCCTGGAGATTCAAAAGAAGTCTTTCCAAATTTCACCAGGAGGAAAATATAGGACAATGTTCCTGTAAATCCATTCAAGGATTTCATCACAAGATGTCATCATTGTCTAATTTTAAATATATACTGAATTATTATTATGACATCTTTCTTCTCACATATTTTTATCTGAGAAGGAGATACTATATAGGATAAAAAGCTTTTCATTCCTGGTAGCTTAAGAATATCTGTGCTTGCAATAAGTATATTTTTGGTTTTAATAAATGTCTACAAAAACATTTAAATATAATATCAAGTATAAGATTAAATAAATCCCAAAATGAGAGATTCCATATGAGGCTACATTTGCTCTTCAGTATTATCAAAAATCTACTGTTTGCTAAAAAGTTGTTACATAAGGAAAATGAAGTTTCCTGAATATACTGCTCAATAGAGTAGATGCTTTCACTTTAAGAGAAAACTCTTAATTGTACACTCTGAACATTAAATACATTATTTTTAATGTCTGCTGGATGTTTTTACACATACATTAAAGTAAAACTAACAAAACTCATATATTTATGTATAAAATGATGAAGTGCTCAAAATTATATTATCTTATACCACACTACTTAATTTTTATTCCTAAGCGTAGGCTAGATCTTTACACTTATCTGTACAGAGCCAGGATGGAAAAAAGAGAAGGTGAATAAGAAGTTCTGAGATGGACTTTCTGTCTACTACAACACCTGAACAGGTAAAACCCTAAGTAAAACACACAGTGATCCAGACAATGCTGGTCTGTGAGTAATTACACAGAAGCTAGGTGAGGCACCTCTGAAAACACTGAGGCATTTGAGACACTTCTTGCCAACACACTATAGAAGCTTAAGCAGAAGAAGGACACACATAAAAAGCTGATTTGCCACAGAAAAATTCAAAGCAACCCTTAGCTGCGATCAAAGTCCTATCAAAAATTCTCTTAGGTTGTATTATCAGTAAGGAAAGAACAGTGTATTGCATTGTGACAGCTAAGAAGTGGTAATTAACAAAAGATAAAGCCTTAAGTCAAGCAAAATCTGTTGTTTAATACATAAATATCACTGTAATAAGGATGTACTGGATTATGCTCTAGACTGTTAGCAGTGAGAAATAAAGACTCCTTTTCTGCTAGATAATCCTATTACTATGTTAATAAAAATACAATATACTTGAAGTATAACATGTTTGGTATCGTGCATTCCATGCATTTGTTAATATAACAGTTCTCTTTGCTTTTCTGCCTGACCTGTGTTTGAGTGAACCTGGAAAATACATGAAGGAATGAAAAGCAGAAAATGTGTATGTGAAGCTGCATAGAGCAAGCTCCATAGAAGAAAGAAATATCTTGACTGCAGTCTGCATGTAGAGCAAAATTGACTAAACTCAAAGAAAAGTAGTTGTATTTTAAGCAATAGTAAATAGTTTGATTTCTTCATTAGGAGCAAAATCAAATTATCATTCTTAACTGGCTAAAGACCATTAAAGAGTTGACAGAAAGAAATGTTGGCTTGCAGGAAGCTGCAGACCACATAGAAAAAAGATGGGACTCAAGAGTCCCCTCTGAGAAAATAAGCAGCAAAGGAAAGAGTAGATCTGCCAACTGAAAGAGCTGAAGAACCAAGTTCCACATTTGAATACCAACAAAAATTAAGCACACTGTAGAAGCCACAAAATGGCTGATGACAAGTGCTGTGAAATGTTTTCCAATCTTAAAAGAAAAAGTAGAAAAGAAAAGCAATGGTCAGTCATAGGAAGGGACAAAGTAGCACTTAAACATCACTAAGGTATGCATATTTGTATACAAAAACTTTTGCTCATGTCTCCTTTTCACAGCTCTTACTTGCTGTAGAACTTCATGGAAGCCTGACTTTGCACTTGGTGCCTGTGTATCAACCACCACAATAAAAATAATGAGCAGTAAATCCTAAATTACTTATAATATCTTCAGAAATTATTAGCTATCTCCCACTGGCAATAATTCTTCCTCTAAATGCTGCAAGTTTCAGAAAGGAAAAAGGAACCTGCCATGACACCATGCCTAGCACTTATCATGATATTGCCTCTTACTCTTTCAGAAGAAAATAATCTGAACCTGTTTGTTTTATCTGCAATTATATTTGTATTCAAATCAGATCAGTTACTTTCTCTATTTTCCTGTTTTGTCAGTTCCTAGAAGGGATGGACCAGTGCAGGTGAATTAATATAGCTTCAGCTCAAGAGCAAGTTATTCAGACATACAAGTCAGTTTTTTTCCACAAGTTAGGAAGAAGACATAGTAAAATACTTCCAAAATTCTTATCAGCACAGTTGCACAGCTTTATGCTGACACACCAACAGACTGGGGATGACTTGGAGTTCTTAGAATTCATCATGGTATAGAAGGTTTGGAAATTCTCCTGTCATTGCTAACACCAGTCACTGGCTGTCAGCAACATTTTCAGCCCTGTGCCGACTATTTGCTTGAAGCAACTTCAGATAATATAATGCTTTAAAAAGTGTCAGCAGCTAGTGGATTATATATATGTAGAGTACATTCATCCCAAAGAAAACGCATCTGAAGAAGATTGGAAAATATCGCCCTAGTAGAAAGACTTACAATATTAATGGAATATTTTTTTCCGGTAAGATTTCAAAGCAACGTTAATGATTCCAATATGCTATTTAAAGCAACAGCTCCAGGATACTGGGCCTAATGCATCTCTAACAGTAAACACTCTAACAGCAAACACTGAATTCAGATACATACAAATTATTTCAACGTGGTGGATTACTTAGCAATATCTCATCCAGAGCTTTCTTATAGAGAGTTAAGTAAAAATTAAATTCCTTACTTTTAGTGTGATCACTCATCTCCCCCAGTCCAGTATTAATTCCAGCATCTATTGAACTCATGATTTTATCAATCTAGAAAGGAGAGAACAGTGAAAAAAATTGATAGATATAATAATATAATAGGTATAATAACATAATGAAAAATGATGGATATAATAATAATTGATAGATAACAATCTTTGTTAGTGTATTTTCATTTTTCGTGCATAAATTTATGGCATTATTACTCTCATCAGGAAAACAAAAGTCAAGAGCACAAAATGCTAAAATCAAAGGTAGGCAATTTCTCCACTGTGATTAATTTGCAGTATTTGTACTGTACTAAAAGCTAAAGCTTGAGACTAGTATTTCTTTTTCTACAGTGCAGTGCCCTTCATACTGATAACTCCGGTCATCTAGGTATAACCCCTAGAGGTCTATTAAAGCAGTAATATCAATGCATAAGAATGATGTTTTGAGTGTAATGAACTACTAAAACAATTGTCCAGTTATTTCCAGAGAATTTATCTCCCTTTTTCCCATCTGCCCCAAGGCCACTGAACAGGTATTAACAATTACAATTAACAATTACTGTGTCCTCACAGACTGCAGAGCAACGCTATTTGCCAAACAGCACTAGAGGGATCCCAAATCTCATTTGCACATTTCTGAATTACATTGAACATAATATGCAAAAATTATTATATTTTATTTTCTGTAAGTAAGGGACAAAACATAAAGTGAAACAAAAGGCTGGTTTTATGTAAGAAGACAAACACAGAGAACCTCATTTTACTGAACTTAACAGTAGGACTATTAGGAAAAAAAATCTTTTTAAAAACTATGTATTAGTCACTGGTGACAGGAGAAAATCTAGGAATTATGTCAGCATTTGCAGATTTAGAATTCCTAGCTCTGTTGGGGTTTGGGGTTTTTTTAGTGTTTTTTGATTGCTTGCTTGCTTGCTTGCTTTTGGTTTTGTTAAGAAACTACACTTTTCTTACTCTCAAGAATAATCAAACCTTAATGTTCCCCTAAAGAGTCAAACTGGGACCTGACTCATATCAGGATTTCATAACAATGTATCCAAGTCATCAAGATCAAAACCTGGGCCCAAGTACCTTTCCACTGAGGCATTATCTCGTTTACAACAAAACCTACCTTCAGCTACCCTATCAAATCAGCCATTTATGTGAGCTAAAAACCTTTTCTAGAAAACTAACCAATTACACAAGCAAGCTTTGGGTTCTTTATGAAATAAAATAGCACTTTGGAGACATATACATGGCCCTATAGCAGTTTTTTAAAGAGGAATGTTTGCTTCTCTGTAATACCAGGAAAGATGTAAAAATTTCCCACTTATCATTTACCTCAGTAAGATGGGAACTTCTGTGCTTAAGAAGAATCATTTACATCCTTGAAATTCAACATAGGAGGAAAAAAAGAAAAAAAGACAAAACAGAAAAAGGTGTCTAAACATTATTTTAAATCTAGTTCTAAACCCAAAATACAGTCTGTTGTATGAACAAGCACGTGCACTACAAACCCAGTGTAGGCATTTCTTTTAGCAGTCTCTAATTCAGTGTAGCTGTAAGTGTTTTTAATAGTCAATTCTATGCCAAGCATTCTGTAGAGAGACTAAATTCCAGTTAGGGGATGTATTATACAGGGAAGGTTTGCATAATCAACCTAAAAACCTTAGGCTTTCCATTCCTGTCATTTTCTCTTGTCTCTTGCTGGCAGACATTGCCATGGTGGGAAACAATTAGCAAGTATGTAAATAATGGGCATGGCTACAAATAATGTCACCAATTTTATTAGTGTTAGAGGTGAGGGCTTTAGTAGAAAATAATTTCAATGTCACAACATATTGCAGAATTACTTCTGGTTAACTTCATTCACTATGGAAACAGTAGGCTTCACTAAGTGTGCAGCATTTTGATTAGAAATGTGTTGTATTTTGTGCCAGCTGACAAATTACCACGCATTACACTCTGACACCCCCTCTGAGGATTTGCAGCGTTGAAGATTCACTTTCAATTTCACCTCTGAAACTGAAAGCAATAGCAATGTTTTCACAGCACCATATATTTTCTTGCACTTAAAAATGAGCAAAACTTACTTCTTCCCATTCTGATGTGAAGGAAGGTGTTCTCTCCGAATTCCCTTTGGAGGTCTGCTGGCTTGGAGTGGGTTCACTCCAGTTGCTTCTTGCTTTTTTGTCATTTGGTGGGTGGGTGATAAGATTGGAATCAGATTTCGAAACATTTTTGCACAAGTGCATTTCAAGCAAAGTCTTTGGTAAAGATCTTATTCTCCCAAGCGTGCACGCCCGCTCCACAAATCCCCCAGTGGAAATAACCCATTGTTCACTTATCCTCCCTGACGTGCCAACCAAGGTATGATTTTCTACTGGCTTAGCTTTAGTGTGAAATATGGTTCTGTTTACAACTGGTGGCTTTTTTTTCTTAACAGGAGGATCAGCATTGCTTTCTTTCCGTAGGTGGATCTGCTGTGCTGTGCTCTTGCTCAAAATGCTTTTCTCTAGTGGAGCACTGCACTGGCTTGCTTTGCTGTACAGCTGGAGTGGATTCTCAGGTGGGTCACATGCAGGTGATGATCCGTGAAGTAAACCTGCAAACTGTTCAGCAGGGTGACCTTCAGGAAGCTCACTTTCAGTGGATGTCTCTCCCTGGCAAAGACGCTCTGAAACGAGAGAGACACTTGTTAAAAAGAGCGCGGTAAAATACTGCAAACGCCAAAGCCCTTCTTCTCACTCGCATGCTGCTTCGTTCTTTCTTATGTACAGAAACAAAAGATACTTATGTCATGAATTGATCTATTCGTCTCTCAAAAAACACTTCTCTCCTCAAACTTGACTATTTTACCCTGACTGCTTGAAGAACAGCCAAAACTACTCAGTGCTACATGTGAATTCCAGGAAAAAAAAAAACAAATTTCTAAAATAAAATAGGTCATTGCTCTTCCACCAACTTAAATTTGCTATTGAGTTGAAATGTGTACAAATTATACAGCTTAGTATGATGAATTAGCTAGTTAGTTTGTAGGTAGCAAAACACATGAAAAACCAGTATTGTCAGGAGTCTAGTTCGTAATTTTTCTTTTTGTATTCATTATAATAATAGTGAATTTGCACGATGATGACTTTTTACTGACAGTCTCTGAAGAATAGATCTGAGTGTTGGTTTTATTTTGGGGAATTTATGAGAATAGATTCAGAGTCATTGTAAAAAAAGAATAGGAAATCAAGTCTTTTTGAAACAAGTTTTATATGCAATCTAGCATACACACACAAAAAGGAACTACATAAAAATACACTTTTTGGCACAGTTCAAAGTGGATTGTTAAAAATTTAAAGCTCTTTTTACTCTCATTGCTGCCAGGAGTAGAATAAAAAAAAAAAAAAAAAAAGAGAGAGAGAGAACTTTTCCTACCTGTGCATCTTTGCTGTGTTGAGTTACTAACAGCACTCTGTCCACATGGCATTTAATTAGCATATTGTGCTCAGAATAACTGTGTCCCCACTAACAGCTGCATCTCTATAACTACTTCATTAAAGACAAATACATGCATCTTATTCCTGCAAAAAATTGTGTTCATATGTAGACTAAGTGTAAGACTATATATACAGCACTAGCCACGTACTACTTTTCTTCTTTAGGAAATAACTGACTAGAATATACACTTAAGACATTTTTTAGCTAAAAAGATGTGGGCTGTTATGCCAAGAGGTTGAATGTGGGACGTGACAAAGCTTAAGGAACCAATGACACCAGAAAAGTTGGTTTGGGGAAAAACAGCAGGGGAAAAGGACGTGGGACATTTTCACTTTTTTCTTTATTTCTGAAAGTTGTTGAATTATTTGTAGATGAACTTAAAAATGAAACAGAGATCATGCAAATAATGACTTTGTTGCTTTTCCCTCACATGAAAAACTCAGCAGCTGGGATTCAGCTCTAGATTAAGACATCTCCTTTTACTTATCTGGTCAGCTGAATCAGCACCTCTTCAAATTATTTCAATGCCCATTATCTAGGGGGTTCACAAATACAAACTCACATACCCTTCAAGGGTGAGGCTGAAACGTAATACCATTCTAATCTGATAAATGGGAGATAAGGCACAAGAAGATAATGCTGAATATATCCACAATTTTTGGGCAATTTGAAATTCTTTATGATTCACTTTTTTTCATAGTACTTAATGCTGTATAAGACACAATATTTTCAAAGCATAGTTGCTATTGACTTCAGTTGCAACACCTAACTGACTTCAGTCAGAATCCTAATATAGAATCATAGAATCATAGAATCCTAGGGGTTGGAAGGGACCTCGAAAGATCATCTAGTCTCAAATTCAATATTAAAACAAAAAAACAAAAAACCCAAGGAGCAACGTTAATGACTACTTGGATAAAGTTTGGTCTGTCTTGATCAGCATAACAAAAGCTCCAGCAGAAATAAAGTGTTCTCTGTGCAGTGCTCAGCTGCCTCAGTCATCAGTTATTTTCTTTGATACCCCATGCTTTAACTAAGGGCTTTTTGATGTACAACAATGCAAAACACAGCTATACTGTGCATTGAAAAAGACTGGGGTTGTCAGGAAAAAACAGTATGTGGTTATGGTGAAGGTTAAGTAGCAAGCAGTATTGTGTGCTGCACTGAAGCCCTAGAACAGGTTACCTGGAGGGGTGACACCTCCATCCTTGAAAGTTTTCAAGACCTGGCTACAAAAAGTCACATTACAGTTCTGCTGCAAACAGAAGGATGGACTAGATGACCTCCAGACCTACTTTCTAACCAACACTTTAAAGATAAAATTAAAATTCTGAATCTTTTGACTTTGGCAATGATAACTGTCAATTCTATTGCATTTTTAATATATAATTATATTATTATTATAGCTTCCTAATGCAGTTGATGCTTAATCATAGAATCATAGAATAGCTACAGTTGAAAGGGACCTTAAAGATCATCTAGTTCCAAAGCCCCTGACACAGGCAGGAACAACTTCCACTAGATAAGGTTACTCAAGTCTCCATTCAAACTGGCTCTGAACAATTCCAGGGCATCCACAACATCCCTGGGCAACCTGTTCCAGTGTCTTACCACCCTCATATTAAAGAATTTCCTCCTAATATCTGATCTAGCTCTCCCCTCTTCAAATTTTGAATCATTGCCCCTTGACCTCTTGCTACACACCCATGCAAAAAGCCCTACCCCAGCTTTCTTGTAGGCCCCCTTCAGGTATTGGAAAGCCACTATAAGGTCACCTCAGAGCCTCTTCTCCAGGCTGAACAAGCCAAACTTCCTCAGCCTGTCTTCATAGGGGAGGTGCTCCAGCCTTCTGATCATTTCTGTGGCTCTCCTCTGGACACAGTCAAGGAGTTCTGTCCTTTTTATTTTAGGGACTCCAGAATATATTTATGTTCAGAGAAATAATTAATATTTTTATTCTCAAAGAAAAAAAAGGAGTGCAGAAATGGACTACACCATTGCTCTAAACAGTACAGTAGCCTACCAGTGTCTGTATTGTTTTAAGGAAGGAAAGTAGATACAGTAGATAGTCATAAAAGTAGTTGTCTGAGTACATTTTTCTTTCTTATTCCAAGTTAATATTCATTAAGACCTGAAGCATGAGATATTAAACAAACTTCAAACTGTATCATATCTGAAAGTGCAACTACATGTCTTCATTGCTTATGTGAGTGTTCAAGATCTGTCTTGAGAACTTAAGGTATGAAAAACCCTGAACAGAATAATATAGGCAACTCTACTCAAATAAAAAAAAATAATAAAAAATAGTCCTTCCTGAGCTTTTAGTAATTTTTCTTTTGCTGTCACATATTTCTGCCATAAATTTTAAGACACAAGTATTACTTCCAATGCTAACCAGTGATGCACAGAATGTGGTATTTTATGTATTATTTTCCATCTGTTTTAAATATAGCAAAATCATTCTTGTTCTTTGAATACTGCTGTGCACTGAAAAAATCTTTTCACTAAGTTGTCTGTACTGATGATCAGTGTCCTTTATGGATACAATTAATCTCAAATCTACTGATGTATCTGAAAAATTCAGACTCTGCATTCCTACTGTGTTCTATCCCCTAACTTTATCATATGCTTTTAAGCCTTTTAATTAGGTGTTTTATTTTTATTTGTTTCAACCAACTTAACTGTTATGAAGAACTTATAAGATATGCAATTATATTGCATTGGTCTATAGTTAATGGACATAGTTAATGCACACTAAGTTAATGATACCAGTTCTCATGGGCTTTTGAATGCCTGCTAAGAATGGACTTGAAGAAAATGTGTGGAGAACCAGGGAGAGAGAATAGGTTCTAGCTGTTGGACTGAATCCCAATGGAAAGAAGTTTTCTTCTTATAATTTTTTTTCTTACTTTTTTGTAATAGCATTTGTTTTTTGTAATCTTAAAAAAACAAGCAAACAAGAGATCTTGCTTCCTTACTAGATACTGCTTTTCTTACCACCTTATCTTTTACTTGTAAATAGTATCCTAAATACCAAAACATAAACAGATGTCATTTCTGTAGTTCTTCAGTGTTATTACAAGTGCATGTACAGTTTACCCATCTGAGCAGATTACTTTGAAAATCAGTTTGATTCTGCCATATCTGTGTTGCATGGAAAACATTCACATTGGGAACTACAAATAAATTCAGTTCTGCTGTAATCTCGAAGCCACAGATACATATTACTATTATCACCAGCTATATAAATCCAAAATGGCATTTTGGCAGCAGATTGCAATTCAGTCAGCTAGTTATTTATACACTGGTGCACCCCAGTACAGTTGCTTCTCGTACATATATAAAATCCATGGAATACCATTTCCCACTCTCAGAATTTGAGAGTTCTAATTTACAGAAGCTACACTAAACTCATATCTGTTTTCTGAATCTGACTCACAGATTACAGAGCACATTAAGAAAATCAGGAACATACTAAATACTGTGAATTATGCATTCGTGTAAAATTGGAAATCCGGTTATTCACATTTGTACCTCGAGAGATTTCATGTTCAAAGCTAAAGCACATTTAGGAGAATAACAGTTCTTAATAATAGTAATGAAAAGAGCTGTAATAGATAAATTATAATGACAGTTACATCTTTAACAGGCCTTGGTGTTGCCATGGCACAAATTTCTAATGTAAAATAAAAATCCAGTAGAAATTGGTTCTATAGCTATGGTAACAACTGTACTGTGACATATGCGCTATTAAACTATTCAATTTCTGTTTGCATTTGATTCAGAAAGATGTTTTTAGCAGCAGCTCTGCACACGTGTAATATCTGCCCAAACGTGTTCTTAACTCCCTTTTTCACACACTCGTTTAATTGACAAAACTATCAGTCACAGCAGAGTAATATTTGGAGAATACCCTCTCACAGTACGGTGGAAAGCAACTTATTTTCATGATAATGACTGCTTTGGACACACTAGAATACCTTCAGTTGTGATGATATTGGTTGCATTGACAAAGTGGTACCAAATAACAGGATGGTCAGCAAGAAAAAGTGTAAAACAGAAAATTTGGAGTATTTAAAAACTGAAGTAGGAACATTCAGGAAGGCATTATTTCACACAGCAATGTGGTGCTCTAACCAAGCTCCAGCTCATTGATAAGGCAGTGCAATGTTTCTGCACTCCAGTAAATGTTATAGCAAGGTAACATGGACCTGTGTGGAAATACAACAGGATTACTAAACAACTAAGGTAGAATGTGGGCTTCTCCTATCAGCACCAGCAACACAGAAAAGGAGCAACAGTGTCCAGCCAGATTGCTGTTTCTCCCTCTGCTTCCTCCTAACTCTCAAGAAACCACCACAAGGGAGTTTGCAAGGTTGGTGTCAGCTGTCTCCAGGCTCTGTGGACACATTCTGACACTCCCAAAGCCACACAGTCCCCTAGAAATCACAAAGTCTCTGTGGATGATGTGTTTGTTCTTACTGGTGTCATAACTGCCAGTTCAATTCCTTAACATCGCAGTCTGCACTTGACTGTACTGAAGGATTTTACTGCCTCACAATTGCTACATTTTTGGTAGTTTCACCATCCACATTTTACTCACACAATAACCCACCAGGAACTGCAAAAAATAAGAAAGATTTCAGGGGAATGAGAACTCCATATGTAGTTTTCCGAACATTGCTTGCCAGCCTCTAATGAAGAAAAAAGCTTTCAGTGAGGAAGGATATTAGTTTGTAATTACTATTAATTCTAAGCACATTATAATACCCAAATATAGTTTTTGCCCAAAATTTTGGTAATAGGATCGTGATCTGGTGCAATTAGCATTAATTTTAATTCATCTAGAGATGTGTTGACTCTCATGTACGTTTTCAGAAATTTGTTTCGATAAGCATAGTGTATATTTTGTGTTTGGGGGGGAATAAATGTAATTTTTACAAGGATCACATTAAGGGTTAATCTTTAACTGCAAAATTCAACACAAACAAAATATAGAGCTGCAATTGCCATCTCCATCATGCCGTTTCCATGAGGATTTCTTTCTATACAACTATATAAGGCAAGGTTCCTAGATATCTTCATGAGACCCTCTCATGAACCGTCACATTTTCAGCAAAACAATCTGCCTCATACCTGTTAATCAAAACAAGAATCCTCCAGAAAACTAACATGTTAACATGTTTATGGAATAAAAATTTCAGGCAGATAAAATAATGTTTAACATCCCTCAAGTGACACACTGGACTAAATCAACAACTGTGTTCAAGCTAAAATTCTACTAGAATATTTCAATTCTAAAATGCAGCAAAAAGAAAAAAAACCCAAAAACCAGTATTTCTTTTTAACACTTAAGCAATCTTTCATAAGAAATTCTGCAAAATGAATGGAAATTGATGCAAAATGTAATTTTGCAGAAAGATCACATATAATTGCATTGAGAAATTCTGTGGTAATCTCTTCTTGCAGGAGAAAGCTAACAGTTGTGTGGGCTGGGGCTGTGCTCAGAAAGTACATGTTAATTTGACAACATAGTACAGCAGAGAAGAGTAATAGAAGGGGAAAAAATGGTGACACTTAACATCTAAAATCAGTGCCAAGCAATATGATTGTGACGGATGATATCTTGAAGCCATATCCTTATTTTTTAAGACCTTAATGAAACCTCATTAGTTGTTCCACTCCTGATATTTCACACATCAAATGCAAAGAATGACAAAGTCCTGGGAAAGAGGACTACTGGGAAAAAAATTTCCTAATCCTCAAGGCAAAAGAAGCTGGAAAAATAATGGATGATATTTAAAACACTGTTTCTAAAAGAGACGTTCCTCAACTATTTCAACACTTGTATTTGGAAAGAAGGATGTGTCTACATTACAATTGTGTTTCTCTAAAAATAAGATGAAAGCAGAAAAGACAAAATACCTGTGTTCTGGCCCTTGCCAGATCATAGAGTTCTGTTTTTCCTAACCTTGATAATTAATATATTTCTGATCTGAATAGTATTTTTATGATACTTACGAGGTATTCAAAGTAGTTGTCCTCCTCATTTCACATACAAGCTCCTCCATGGTCTGTTTCACCACAAAACTATGTTTCAAAGCCAGCAAGAATTGATCAGTGTTGTTGTAAGAAACAGTGTGAAAATAAAGACACCCCTCCCAAAATGTCACAATTTAACTTATGAAAAATTTCCTTTTAGGTATTAGAAACAAAGCTGTAACAACAGAAAGTGTACAAATATTTTTTAAAATCCAGAAAATACCTCTGGCTATAAAAATATGGTCCAATTCTAGATGTGGATACATGCAGTCATGTCAAGATTACATCCAGAACTGCAAAGTTTTCCAACTCTACATGGAACATTTACTGAAATTCTATATAATTACTTCTATGTTACTGATCTGAAACTAATCACTAAAAATTAGGGTCTTTCAGATTGCTTGCAACGCACTATATGTTTTTGATTATACTAACTGGGTGGGGAAACCAAAGGAATAAAAGATAAATTATGTATATTGATTTTCCCTAGTGATTTATTTGGGGTTTGCAAATGTGAAAAGATAACCATATAAATTACTCTTGGAAGTATTCAGAAAACATCAGTGATCTTTAAAATAAATCAATCTAAATAATTAGGTGCAAGAGAATTTAGCTAAGAATATTAATTTTCTAGGCCAACTGACAATCTGAGAAATGTTTACTTTTCACAAATAACTGTAGTTACTTTGAAAAGTCACATCACACAAAAGATGCTTTAAAGCAGATTCCAGGAAAAGAGGGGAAGAGATTCAGGTGATTCAACACGGGCACTGGTGAAGCTGCTACTCAAACACTGTGCTCAGTTTTGGGTGCCTCACTACAAGAAGAACATTAAGGTGCTGGGGTGCATCCACAGAAGAGCAATGAAGCTGGTGAAGGGTCTGGAGAACAAGTCTTATGAGGAGCAGCTGAGGGAACTGGGATTGATGAGCCCAGAGAAAAAGAGGCTGAGGGGAGACCTTATTGCTCTGTATAGCTACCTGAAAGGAGGCTGTGGAGAAGTACATGTTGGTCTCTAAAGTTAAAAGCAATAGAACAAGAGGAAATGGTCTCAACTTACACCAAGGGAAGTTTAGATTGAATATTAGGAAAAATTCTTTCACTGAAAGTTTTATCAGACACTGGAACAGGGATAAGGGGTATAACCAGGGAAGTGGTGGAGTCATGATCCAGGTATTAAAAGATGTGTACATGTGGTTCTTGGGGACATGGTTTAGTGGTGGACTTGGCAGTGCTGGGGTAACAGTTGGACTTCAGGATTTTAAAAGTCTTTTCCAACTACAACAATTCAGTGACTCTATATGGCCATTTTAGACACAATAGAGTGTCCAAGGTGACAGCAAGGGCTGAGAGACGTGACACAAAACTTGGTGGAAACTTGGATCTCTCTGGAGAAGTAGCTAGAGGTCAGAATGGAAATCAGGAGTGTCCAAATTAAGTCTAGACATCTCTGTTTAGGCACTTGGGTTTTTTCTTGGAGGTCAAATGGTGGCAGACAAGGAGTACTGACGGTGGTACACATATAGAAAATTGTAATCTCAAAGAATCCATTGTAAAATGAAAAATTGCTTGAAGTGATTATATCAGATGACTCATATGTGCTTAACTTATACAGAAACTGTAACCTTGACAGCTTTTTAAGTAATGATTGTTGGATACATGTACTAAACTAGACATCAAGTTAAGGAGCCAGAACACCAGTGGCACAGAACATGAAAGGTTGGGTGACCCGAGATATCTACTCAGGACACTTCGGAAGCATTTGGGCACTTGAAATACAGAATTAACCTGCTATGAACTATGACTGCTAGGAGAGTCAATGTGTAGCTACTAGTCAATTATTAAGCTACTAGGATGCAGAAAAACACTAGTTCAATATGAGTTTTAGTTATAGGAAAAACAAGCACTAGATTGCAATAATTCAGACACAGAAGAGCAGTGAATAAACTTGGAAAACAATTACCAACTTTCAGACTGCATCACAAGTTATAGTTTACTAAGCTCTCTTACAAACAGAGCAAAGAGTACCTAAGAAACTAAAAAAAAACAGTTGAAAAAAGGGAAGATAAATTATTAAACTGCGGCTGCTTGAGAGAGAAGCTGTAAACCAGCCTCTCTCAGACTATTTTCAGGATATCTTAGTTAACTGGATTTTACCAAAACTTACAGAAATTTTCTCTGTGACTTAACGTAGCAGATTTAGGTAAGAAAATGTCATTTAAATACTTTTCTCTTACTGCTTTGTATACTTGTGTGAATAAAAAAATAGTATCATGAGAAAACATACGAATCATCAACTAGTTGCAGGTCACAATCTCCCATGGAGGTATTTCCTTGGTATTTCCAAATAAAACTGAGTTCTTTTATATAGAAACAGAGGGTCTGCCATCCACATTTTAAACTACAGGCTTCGATACAGAGAGGCACAGCTTAACCCAATTAAAACATAAATAAAAGAATTGAAGCATCTAGGAACTGTAAGTAGGTAAACAGTGTAAGTGATCAGCAAAAGTGGGAATTGTCCATTAAAGGACGCTAATTGATAGCCCAGATTCTGCCTGCTTAACAACCTGATTGGAATATCAGGAATATTAGGCTGTAGAAAACTCTTCCCCACCAGAGAGATCCATCCAGCTGCTGGCTCATCTTTAGTAAGTACATGAAACTTTCTCACTGAGCCATTAGAGAGTTTGGATTTAGGAAGCAATTTATTTTCAGTGAAAACTATTGATAGTGGCAGAGGAAGTAAATGCTTCAATATAGGTTATAACAAGTTCATCACATCCTTAAACCAGAAATATCTGCAGCAAGTCAGACCTCCAATGTTACTAATGCTTCACTCCGCTCTAATTTACTTAGGTTTTACTCGGTATGAGGAACACTGATGAACACACATCAATAATTATTTATACCTGTGAGTTAAGGACTCAGAGCATCCAGATCTATCTTTCTATCATACAAGCAATTCTGCTGTTGAAGCAAGTGTGCATATATTTCACCTGAGGAACAGGCAAGGAGAGAGTGTATCACTGTGATCTTGCTTTGTAGCTATGCAGACAAATGGAATCTGCAGCAACAGGGAAGTCTCATGAGAACACGAGGTGAGCTGATAGATGAACATGTACTTCTTACAGACAGTTGTGAATTGTGTCTTGATGCATCATTGTCACAGCTAGGGATTTCCATTTTCACTTGCAAACAGCAGATGAAGGTGAGGAAGAGTTCACTTCTTCCCGGAACAGATTCTCAACAGACAGAACTCTGACAAAGGCCAGGCAACTACAAATGCTCAAAAATTGCATGGAATAATCCATACTTATTAACTGTAATAAAAAAACAGTCTGAAGTTATAGTATTTTAAAAGGAGGATTGCATATCTAAGATATCAGAGATAGAGAAGAGGCAAAAAAAAGCAGTACAAAGTCAATAAAAACTGCTAGACAGGCTACCATGAAGTGGACAGTTGTATGAATGCAGAGAAATAATTAAAGGATCATCATAATCTATGTTTTTTATTCTCCTTTAAAAGAACCCCTTCAAAATGTCTGTAGAATGAACCAATGGATAGAAAACGTGATTTTGAAACACTGTGATAAGTTAATCTGTCCCTTTCAAAGATAAGGGGAACTGGGAATAGAAGTGACAGAGATAACAGGGTTTTTTTATTAGATAAGTCATAAACTATTGGACCTTGTTGGACCCAACATTTCATTCATAATCCATTGGATAATTAGGGCTTTCCTCTAGTGGGAGGTCCATAGGAGATAGTTGGACTTTGTACTGAAAACAAAAATGAAGTTCTGTTTAAAGCAATGGCATTTAATGGCATTTATCTACCGGCCACACCAGAGCTTTATGCATGTCAAACACTGCCTACAAAGGTATCAGAGCCACCACTTGCCTTCAAGGTATAACAGGTCCCCATTCTTCTGGTTCTGGTCATTGTGGTGAGTCAGGAAGTAGATGGTTTTTGCCATTCCCAGTGTGGCTCCTGACTGAGAATTACACGAGTAAGGTGAAATAACATGTCATGTTTCCCTCAGCATTTCTCACAGAAAACAGAAATGTTGCTCTTCTATTTCATGTGACAACAAACTTCCAGTCTATAGTATTTTTCACAGAAGAAATAATTCCTAGACAATGATTTCAAATACATCCACAGCACTGGATGGCAGAGTCAAAAGAACAAACCTATTTCTTTCTCACATACATTGTTCTGTAACTGGGGTGCTAAGTTGTCTCTTACTTCCATAGATCAACACATTTGTACTGTTCTTAAGCCTCAGCCCATCTTTGTGAAGAATATTTCTAAAATATCTGCCCAGCTAAAAAATGCCTCTCAGACCATTGTCTTGTATCTAATTAAATTTCAGGCTTCTTGATTTCAGACCTATTCAAGAACTATTCTACAAAAGTCACCTTCTTGGTCCATTGCAGAGCATGCCACATACTTTGGCTCTCATTGTTACGTTTAAGGCAACTTGTGGTATAGAAATTCTTTTTTAATAAACCATACAAAATCATCAAATAACCAGTTCCTGCCTTTCATGTGCTGGCAATGCCGCCTTATTACTGTTCGGCTATTTTTACTTCTGCTGAGAAGTCATGAAGCAGAATTGAATTGTTACACTATTACATGATTCAAAGGGACTGTAAAACAACTGCCTTTTTCAACTACATTGACTGCTGTAGAAAAATTAACAATGTTATACATGAAGTTGCTGAAAAAGACAATTGCCTGCATTGCCCCAAGCCCACTGTTGCTGCTATACAGACCTGGGGAGGTTCAGGATCAACTTGCTTTGAAATGACACTGATTCTTCCAGTGTTTTCTTTGATGAAGTTTTGTGCTGGCAAATTATCTAACCCACCAAACACTCTCAGGAGAACTGAGTATGCAGAATTAGTTCATTAAGTCAATCATAATTAACAAAGAATTGCAGCAACAATATTACAATTGTTTTAATTAGCATTCTTCAATTGGAATAAATTGAAAATCAAATGATCACAGTCTCCTGAGAAATGTACAGAAGTCACTATTTCCTCTCTTTAAAAAAACAATCTAGCAGATCAATATATAAGAGAACACCATAACACATAGCAGAGCAAAACCTGTAAGATGGTGGCTTCTTATTTTTTTTTTTTTAAACTTTTTAAAATAATGAGAATTGACAATGAAAACATTTAAATCACTTTTTTGATTAAAAATGGATAAACACCTTATTGCTCTTCTTTTGCAACTAATAGGAAAGAAAAAAAAAGACAGGGAAGAAAAGAAGAGAGTAAGAAAAGGAGGAAAAGAAAGGAGCTATCCTGAGGATCAAGGACTCTATACCCAGAAGCTTCTGATTAGGCTTTTAAATTACAATTGTTCCTAAAAATGATTTTTTAATGTGCAAGGTGTTTGTATAATTATTAATTAGTTTTCAAGAAGCTCATGAAGATAGGAAGATTAAATGCCAAATATTTAGTTAATATTTGTGTCTTGAAAGCATAGTATTTTTATGTAAGCAAGTAATGTAAAGAAATGCAGTAAAAAAAAAAGTCAAAATGGTCACTTGTGGAATATGCTGCCTTAAACTATTAGCACTTCAGCTTATGATATTTACTTATAATTATTCTGCCTATCTGTACCAGCATAAAAGAAGGCGCTGATGAGGTTAGTGGGAATTAGTGATATGCACTACATATTTCCAAGGAGAACAACAGATGTGTTCTTAAGTGAACAAGGAGTGAACCATCAACTGAGACATTTATACTGGCCTCTCTTTAGCCCAATTAGTAGGTACTTGAATTTTTTAGATGAAAAACAAAGAATTAAGCTTTTAAAAGCTTCTCTGCTCAGAGAACAACGGGTTAGCCAAAATTCAAAGTAATTAGTATAGCTACAGTATTGGCAAACAAAAAAATGAATCTGTGGAAAGAAGAGACTTATAGGCTTTTTTAAATGACAAATTCCTTTCCTTCAGTATTCCCTCTGTATATTTGTAAAAACTTGAGAAAACTTCAAAATTAACCCCAAACTATCTATAAATATATAGGGAAATATGCTATGTGTTTTCAAACCAAAATTAACTTCTCAGATATGACATTTGATCAATGAAGTCTAAAAGGAAAGCTTAAGTGACATTTCACCTAAGTTCATCTAACCTCACAGTTGGACAGCTAAAAGTCTGTAATTTGCAGTTAGGTACAAAATATCTCTAATCAATCTGAACTTTAATTGCCTTTACCACTTTAAAGCAGCCCAAGATATGCCATGATCATAATAGAGAAGTAGCTGCTGCTTCTGAACTGAAGTAATTGCTTGCTTCTTAAAACTGGCATCTTCTACTGTAGTTAAATCATACTTTATAAAGTCAACACAGCAATCCTTTTATTATATGAAAGACAAAGGTTTAGCAGAAATCAGTCATTTCCAAAGTGTGACACTTTTTGCTAGTTTTGGAAGTCATTTCATTAATAAAGACTGTTAAAAAAGACCATCACGCTTCCACATCTTCTCAGATCCCAGGTGAAGAGTTGCAGAGCAGTATGGGTTTTTCTCATAGAAGCATAGTGGTGCAAACAGTGAATTTCCTTAATATTTTCCATACACACTGACACACCTTTTAACTTTTCCATGTGGGAAGCCCAGCCATGCTGTTCTGAATTGTAAACTAGGTTCTAAAGACATCTTACTGTTAAGCCAAGATCACCTTCAGTCATGATGCCCAAATTTTTTCAAAGTATCTGAGACACCTTCACAGACTATATATACCCTTATTCATTTGATGTGCAATCTTATGTATGGCCCATGTTTTGACTCCCGAGCAAAGATAACTGCATTAACAGGCCTCAGGTCAAAAGAACTGTCTCCAGTCTCCAGAACCATTTGAAAGCAAAGAAAGAAACAACATACCAAACCCAAAGAAACAGTAAAAAGCTCAGGCACTAAAAGCTGGAAGCTAAAATTTCTTCAGAATTGGAAATGGATACCAAAATCATAGCTGATTTCTGGACCAACAAAAGAGAAAGTCACTATTTTGCACCTTTGAAGAAAAATCTTCAATAATTCCAATAATCTCTGAAAAAGTGCAGGTCAAGGAGGCAAATTGCAACCAAGCAACAGTTTAAAAAGAAGCCAGGATGGTTAAAGTGCAGAAGCAGAATACCAAAGGAATTTTTGTTCAGTTTCATGAACCCATGCCTTTCTTGTGAGGATGTGGTCTATGCCAGACAAAATCCCAAACACACATGCCCACTACTACATAGACTTATTTTTGGCAGCAGAAACATTGAAAATTAGAATATAATCATGCATACACTTAGAGAATCTACTTTTCCTTATGCTAACTTTACAGAGAGAACTTCAACCTAAAACCATATTTTCATAAACCTCATGAAGCTACAAAAGCATTCACGGAGGTTGCACCAAATACACAGATGGAACTGGAGGGAAAGAGGGAGAACAGTTTAATCAGGTAAAGGAGTCATGACCTAGATGAGGGGACAGAGTGTATCCTCAGTAAGTTTGCTGATGACACAAAACTGGGAGGAGTGATGAGCTGAGCTGCCATCCAGTGTGACCTGAACAGGCTGGAGATCTGGGCAGAGAAGAACTTGATGAGATTCAATAAGAGCAAATGTAAGGTCCTGCATCAGGGGAAGAATAATCCCATGCATCAGTATAGATATCTGGTGTGTCAGACTTTCTACTGTTTTGTTCTAAGACAAACAGGCTCTCTAGGGTCCTTTTTAGCCATTTTTAGTGTAAGCAGAGCTAGGTTCTAGCTGTAAAGTGTTCATTTAAAAGTTTATTTATTGTACTTGCAGCAGCTGCAAAGAGAAAATTGGTAAAAAATTGTATCAGGAGTCTGCAATGATTTCATAAGTCCCAAGTTTAATAAAATACCTGACCCTTTTTTGTTCTTTTCCACAGCAATCCATTTAGCTCTTAGACTTCTATTCATCACCACATTTTTGTAATAAAAACCCCCACATTCATCTTCTTTAATATTGGCAAACAAGTCTTCCTGAACATCCCTGAATTATCTCAGCAGATACGACCATGTTTCAGAGGCCGTGGCTAGAGCTAGGACAAAGCTGACCACTGACAAGAGAGCTTTCTAAAAACCAAAGCAATTTTTATCTAGAAGAGTCATTTTGAAGAAAACATCTTATAGCATTATAAATCCCTTATATACATTTCTAGGCAACCAGGCAGTCGACTTTATTGCTTAGAGCCTAATATAATTTGAGGTCACCTGAGAACCAAAATAATTTAATTCCACATGAAAAGTTGCATCACTTGAAATTTAATATCTGCCTCTGTTACAAGAGCTAGACTTAGAAAATAGGGGAGTCAAAGATCTCTCAATACATCTGTGAAGCTTCCATGAAAACATTTTTCATTTAGCCTTTCCAATGCACAGCTCCAGCTTCCCAAACAGGGTATCAAACCTGTGCATTGCAATCTTCCCTCATTGCTCAAATTTATGATCCCAATCCATATCACCAGTCTTCTCCTGTCTCCTACACATTTCATCTTCCTAGAAAATTACTCCATCCCTATTCTTTCTAACATGTCTTCTCTGCACACTAAGCACCAGCACTGCACAGCCATGGAATTTACTTTATCTAACTCTAAGGAGTACAATAGTAAGTCTAGTATCACAGTGCAATGTCATGGAAAAATAGATGTTGAGGTCTGAATTACAACCTTGTTTGTCAACATAATTTGTGTCTATATAGTGCATTTTGCCTATTGGTCTCTTTCAGGACTAACTAGTCCTCACACAGATCTACAAATGAAATGTGTCTGCTTCCTGAATTTTTATATTATCTTCACATGTTCATTGTACAATACAAGAATATTGTAAAATGGGGACAATGCTGTCATTGTATAAGAAATAATAATACAAATATATGTTTAGAAACTAGATACTGTTATCTTAATACTATAATTTTTTAAAAAATAAGAGTATCTTACAAGCCTTTTCTTCACTGAGCACCACCTGTTTGTCTTTGGATTGAGGAAAAAAGGACATTTACATTAACTCAGAGGGATTGCTTTGTTTTCTGTGTTTTCTGGATTCATTTTTTCTCATTCCAATAGTGGCTAAAGCCTCACAAAGAAGATGCTTGTGATGTACTAAAACATGTAATTTGTATTAACTACCATCCATTAGCTTCAGTTCAGAAAGGAGAACGTGACACTGATGGAGGAATACCATCATTAAAGGCTTTACAAAGGAGCTCAGGATGGAGTGACTGCATTTAGTCCTTCATAAGAACAGGCACAGAATACCAGTACTGAAGAGTTCAGACACCATCTGCAGACATACAGAACTACATCCCCCAGAACAGCTTCTCAAAACAATTTAAGATATACAGTAAAAAACCCAAAACTTACACTGAAGTAAATTTGTCAGGAGAGATAAAGAGTACTTCAGTTGTCCTTGGTTCTTGCATCCCCACAGAATTCTTTGGAAGAAAATACCCAGAGGAGCCTCTGATATACCGAACAGTCTGGAAGCTTTTACAATAGTTCTGCACTAATCCATATGGTGTTAACATCTGCCACTTTTCAATATAATATTCATTATTTCCAGTGTCACATTTCTCACAGATAGCATGAATAGCTATAAAATAATGATTTTGTGATAATTCTCCTTCTGAGAAAACAAGAATTGGTGATAAACTGCCAGTAACTTTGGCATGTGAAGCCTTGCACAAAGCCTACTGAAGTCAACTAATATATGATGCTGCCTCAGAATAAATGTAAGGACTGTGTATCTTAACATGACCACTTGCTTTATTTGTTTTGGCTTGGCTTTTTATGTTTTAGTATTAATACTTTTTATTACAACTTAAATTTGTGGCTTTAATGAAAAAAAATAAGTAAAATAAAATAAATATGTCAAAGTATTTTTAGAAGCAATTAATTTTTCCTTAGTGATACACAATTATAACTGCCAGAATTCTCTGGCATGTTTCAGCAATAGATACATAGTAATTTAACTCTTAGTTTTGGAATCCTAGTATTATATTAAGCAACATTTTTCTATTCTGTTCAAGGTATTAATATGTAGAATTTTAACAAGATGCAAAGCCTTCTGTTTATTTATTGCACTTACTTATGTCACATTGTGAAGACACTTGTATTTGAAAAGCAAACAGTATAATGAAGCTGTTCAGAAACAGAATGCGTACCTATGTATGGTTTATAAACAGATTATTAAGCTTTCAAATATTGACAACTAAATAAACCATAAATCAAATTTTGTTTGGTATTTACATTTCAGTATAGATCTTTTTTCCAATGTGGTCTGCAAGTGATTAGTCATTGTTTTCCCCTGCAGTAAGTGTATTACCATTTCTCATTAGCAATCAGGACCACAAAACAGATTTATTCAATCTGTATGTAGACAGAGCTAATAATATGATAAAAAACTAAGAGCACTAATTTTGCTGTCAAATCTGTATCCTGGCACTTACCTCTTAAATAGGCTGAACTTTTCTTTTGCTGGCATTTCAAAAAACTTGAATAGTCAAAAATATTTTATCTTGTCAACAAAAATCAGTGTATTTTGACTTTTTTTTCTAGAAAAAGACCAGGATTATACCTAAATATGTAAATAGGTAACTTCATTCATTCAAGCTGACCAGTTAATTTCAACTTACATGTGTGCAAGCAAAGCCATGAATATATGGAACTGTATACATGGGTTGATGTCTCTCTAAAGACACTTCTCCTGATACTAAAATAGCCACAGGTCTCAATTTTCAGCTTAGCTTTAGATGTCTCATGAGACACACCACTCTCATCCCTTTCCATAAAGAACAAACAGTATATACAAGGACAAGGCAAAATCATCAGCTACTTCAGCAAAAGGGCTGTTTTCAAATACTAAAGCGCAGAGAGATATTGTACAGATATTATACATGGCTTTTACTCTCACCCAGTTTGGTTGTGTAAGAAAAACTTGTAGAGCACTCCTGTCACTGTATTTCAAAGCTCTGAAGACTCAACATGGTCTCTGTTACACTACGGACCACTGCGGCTCATAGCTGATGGAAGAAGAGGAAAACAAAAATAGGAACCTCAAGCCTATCATCTCTCCCTCCAGGTACCAGAGCTGTACACTCAAAGAGATCCAAAAGCATCAGAGTTCCTTATCCACCTATGCAAAAAAGTTAGGCTCCATTGTTTTATTCTAAATGCACTTTTTATTCGCATAACCACCATGAGGAATAATGAAAAGCAATAAATGTTTTCATTTTGCCTTTCACTCTGTATAAGTATCTTCTTAAAATACCTTCTTACTGTTTTACTTTTTACAAAAATGGAGTATGATAAATCATATATATAATAAGTTATATATCATATATATGATAAGTTAGTTATATATAAGTTACAACTCTGTGGAAAATATTAATAAACAAAAACCCTAAAAATGCATATGAAAAATTGCTTCAAAATGAATGTGAGATATCAAATACTTAAAGCCACAAAAGGCCATGTTAATGTAAGTTTCAAATTTTCTTGTTGCATAAACTCAAAAAAAAAATTACCATTTCAGTTTCAGTTATCAGAATCATTGCAGCTTCTGATCTGAAGAGAACGTCATCTACTTACTCCGTTTGAGAACTAGTTAAGAATGTAACTTGATTACTTCTGATGTTTCACATACTTCAACATACTCTATCAACCATATTTTGCTGTAGAATAAACAGAGGTAGGAGATTTACCTCCAACAACTTGATACTTTCAATTTGTAAAAAAACCAAAGTTGACTGATAAATTTTGCTGAAGTATTGGACCTACCATCTGCTTTCTGTTTAATCCAAAAGGAGGAGCAGCTAAGTGCTTCTTTATCTATCAACAGCTGAAACATGAAAATCACCAACAGGACTCCTGAAAAATATCCTGCCCAGGAGCACTGCTCCAGGGACGTGCAAGACAATCTGTCTGCAGGGAATGTGAAGCTCTACCTAGAGTGTGTGATTGTCTGCACATCTCTACATGACATGCATTCTGTGTGTGTGCATCTCCCACCAAGTCACACCACTTCTTGGTGCTTCAGTTTTCTTCCTGATAACACCCCACACGAGAGCAGAATAAACAAAGCTTCATGTCCTCAGGTGTGTGCCCTTGGTTCTCTGACCTTACCAAGTGCAACAGCTCCAGCCCCATATTTCTTAGGAGACACCATAAAATGAAACAGCACAAGTTTTGCCTGTCCCAGGTTTTGCCCAGTCCAGGGGAGTTTATTAACTTTTTGCTTTATAAAGTGTGATGGACAATGCTTTACTTCCACGGCCACTTGAGACTGGGAGCTCTGCGCAGCAGTGAGGAAGAAAGCATCAGCCATGTCCCAATCCTGGTATTTTACTGGTTGCCTAGGCAACTCAGCTCCACTGCAATGAAACAAAACATGGAAAAAAAGCAATTTCACTGAATGGGAATCCACTTAATTCAAAATCAGGACCCAGTTTATGAAGTAGTAAGGTTTTACGTAAGATCAGAAAAAACTGCTTGGTTTTGATGAGTATTTTATGTCAACAAAACTGGAAAAGAACTGATATCAGCAACCTGTATTATTTCCAAAATGCATTGAAGCATTAAGGAAGTTGGATTTTAAACTCGCTGTTCAGATAAAAATACTCATTGATATTTAGCAACATGTTCACGATAAGCAAAGAATGAAAATATTTTTGATTGATTTCTGTGATACATGTGCATGATTTATGGAAGCCATTTGCTTATAAATTTCACCAGTAGTTTTATATCAATGAGAAATAATGAATAAGCTCTTCCTCAACTCAATTACAAAACTGATATGATGAACAGCAAAGCGTAGATTTTATAAAATCACTGCAATCTAAACACCAGTACAATTTTATCAAACCAAGGTGGTCATAGCACAATCCTTGTACCACCTTTTATTTTGTTGATATAATTCTGGACTACTATGTTTTAGTAATGGAATAAATACTATTTTTATAGCATTAATACTAATTCCTCCATAGTATTTTAAAACTAGTACTTTACAATAAAGCCAGCAGTAATGTTAGCCACCATTCTATAGATGAATCTAGGTGCAGCCTTCCTGTATGCTTTTAATTTAATTTGAGAAAAAGAAAAATCATTTGACACAGAAGGAAATGTAGTCAGGGTCTGTTAAGCTAGAAGGGCAATACAAGTAATTGAAGAGCTGACATGGGTTCTCAGCCAAGAGCTCAGTATTTAGCATTTTCAATTAGAAAAACAGCAGATACATGGTCATTTTTTCTGTTTTAGAAAGGGAGGGTGTCCATCTAAATACCAGGAGATCAGTGATAAAGTTGTTAGGCAAACAGTGATTAATTCCTAGAAACTATGTCTCAGAATAAGTAATTTTCAAAACATCAAATGCAGAAGAATAATCTAAACCATAACAATGAGACAAATATTAAGTAGATACTGAAGCTGTTAACAGCTCTTTACATAAGTTTAGCTTAAATGTGAAATTCTAGGAACAGGCATTTGACCCAGTTTCTCAGCTATATGCTAAAAATACATACTTGATTTATTATGTATGATTTCCACAAATAAGACATCTGACAATAAATATGTCACCTACTGTAGTGTCTGCATTTCATATTTCATATTTAATGTAGACATGAGCTTATACATCTTTAAAAAGAAAAGAATTATTACTTTACTGGTATCTCACAAGTCAGCTTACAGACAGACATATTCCTCTTCTGTTGGCTATAACCCTTTCTCACTCGTTTGATATAAATGCTCACAAAGTCTCTATCCATATTTCAGCTTTTAAGAGAAATGGAGATTTATACTTCTTGGGGGTTTATTTTACTTGAAAATATGGTTGCTTGGAGTACCTCATCTTTGGCTGCTTTCTAAAATGAATTGGATCCACCCCTCCATTTTTCAGGTTTTCCTCTAGTATTTTAGCGTCAGTTTTCAAAAAAACAACCAGAACAATCTTCTTTGAACAGTACCTTCATTTCTCACTCTCATAAACTGAAAGACTTCTATTGCTTTCTTTTCACAATACTGTACTATCTATAAACAGAAATATATGTAATGATTCTCCTTTCAAAACACACAGAAATAAATTAATACTTAGAAGCACAGTAATTCATTCAAATACTTTGATCCAAATATCATGAAACATTTTAACTACCAGTCACAGGCAGATACCTTTGAAGAACACAATGGAAATTATTCAGCAGGCTTATGAGCAGCATCACATACTTTTTTAACCATAGAAATTAAACAATATACTTCCCGTGCTTAGCATTTTTGACAGACAAACTACTGTGACCTATATGGGTTAAACTATTATCATCTACTGAATGATGCATAGGCAAGTAGAGAATTAGGAACAGTCACAGAAAAAGTCCTTTTGGTCTTGTTTGAGTTTCATAAAACACTGAAATTCTGTGTTGGAAATCCTGGGAAAACAGGGCATGACAAACCAGGATCATGTACAAGTACTTGCCTAACTTTGAAAAATCTTTCCCTGCATTGAGTTTATAGATATTATTTTAATTATGGAATTACTTAATTTTATTTTCTCAATGTAACTCACATTTTACAAGCAATGTGCCAATAGTTCTATGAATTATTCCTGATTATTATCCAATAATACCAAATTAATTATGTATGTTTCAGATATTTAAACAAATAAGCCTTTCTTGCATTGACTCAGTTTGTATAAAGAACATATAAAATATTAGACAGCAAAAAAGTAATCAAAAATGTGGAAAAAAAAAAAAAAAAAAAGCCCAGTACTTTATAGAGCAAAACTATTTAAACCAGAAAGACTATTGCAATGTTAAGGAATTTGACGAAAAATTTCTTACATTGTTATGCTAAATTAACTCGAATATTTCCAAAACAATAATGAATCCTTTGATTAAAATATTTTTTGGAAAGGAATACTTACATCAAGAGGCTATAGGAAATCTTGCTTACACTGAAGGAAATGTCTCTGTAACTAAATTAATGCTGACAGTTGTTTCATAAGAGCATGATGTTTTACTGGTATTTCCCTGAAGAAAGCTCAGTTTCATGATAATATAGCAAAAATAGGTCAAAATTTGAAGGATGAGGATATTATACTGCAAGTTTTTAATGCAGGCAGAGATCAAATTTCCACTTGCAATTTTTGGGTTCATTTAATCTTCCATGTAATAAATTACAGTACAATTGGCAGTGATTAGAGTACATTGCAATTTTCTTTTTAAAGATGCAAAAGGAGCTTCATGAACACAGCAACATTTCGAGTATCAATTTAAATTCCATGGAGTGAATTTTAACCATCTGGGAAATGCTTCACACTTAACTTATTTTCAGTAACTCTTTGCAAAATATCAGGGCAGAACAGTTTTCACCAAATCTTTCTTTACCACAATTCTATAATCCCAATATGCTATCTAATTATATTTAAAAAATCAAATATGCAGAATCACACTTGAATTGTAATTGGGACAACTTTTGCAACCATTTTGCTTATTCAGCCTTTGAGCTTCTAACAGTTTTAATAAGCACTTCATGCGAAAGGTAAATTACTATTGTTAACCACACTTTTCAAGAAAGCCTTCATATTTACTGTGCATTTCTGTGTTCAGAGAGAAGTTTGAAGTTTAAATCCCATAAAAGAATATTCTACATATTTTCATTTGCAAATTTTGCACTTCATATAATTAAACAATGCTAACACCTTCCAAATTCTGGATAAGCATCTTCTATCCTATTGCACTTTCTTGTACATGGTATTCTAGAGCATAAACCAGTATATCCAGTTAAATCACACCAGAAATCTGGATGCTTAGAAAAGAATGTCAGATTAATTTCCACATGTTTAATCTATTTATTCTCAACAGTACTGTAGATATTATATCAGCAAAATAATTAATGCTTTATGCAGAGAAAAGCTCCTATGGTAGGTCATTAAAAGAAAATAAAGAAAATGTGTCTTCCCAAACTCAAGCCCGGAAGGGACTGTGAGATTTGTAGTCAAACTGGGACGGCTGTGGATAGAAGGGTGGCAAAATTAACATCTTCAAAGATCCACTTTAGCTACTGATGAAACCCTTTTGGTATCCTGGACAACTCTAGAACTGATCCAGAGACCTCATCCTCAGTAACAACATCCCTTGCCTTTACCTTCTGTGAAATCCCATAATCTGTCCTAGCACAGGAAGATATAACTGACCCTCAATGTCTCAGTGATGAAGATGGTGACATAAAGCTTCATTGCAATGATCTCACAACATTTCAGAATTCAGACTGATGCAGAGAATTGCTAAGAAAATTTAACCATATAGTAGCAATGTGACTATAGCTGTGATGGTCTGAACTAAATGTCTCTTTTTCAAATACACCATTTTTTTTTTCATTTTCTATTTATATACTGATCTGAATCTACACAGGGCCAGACTGTGTACTGCTCCTGATCTGTGTATGTGTGAAAGCCTGCCATGAGACCTTACACCAGCTAGCAAGACAGCTGTTCAAGAACAGCAGACAGGAAGTCTGAACTCTTTTCCTGCTAGGGACTAAAAAGATAAACCAATCCACTTTTCTTTTGGCACATTATACATTACACAGCTGAGAATACCAGGCAAAGAGGTAACAGGCTCAAATTATTTTGCATGAACTGCTACAGTTTTAAGAAAGAGTAAAAAATACTGGAAATTGAATGAATTTTTCTAACACCCTCACGCTTTTCTAATGACCACCTATCCAGCAGGGTTCAAGTAAGCTCCTTCATTGGCATAACATGCAATGGACAGCACAGCCTTCTCTTTCTCCTGTTTCCCAAAGCAGCTTGTGCCTAACTGAGACAGATCATCTTTGATGTGCCTCTGTAAGAAGAGCTTGTGACTACATGCCAAAATTTAGTCCATAATGTTTCCTGAATGCTAATTGCTAAACATCACATTACGAGTTTCACGTTATTCTATTTTTTTAAATGATATTTCTCCTGAGCAGAGATCGACTCCACATCTTAGGAAGCCACAGAGAACATGTTATTTCATCTATGGGCAGAGATAATTTTGCTTCTGGCATATACTTCAAAGTAATTTTTAGAATCTGAAACAGAAATAAGTGATGTACTGTGCTAAAATGCCCCAAATTGATCTCTACCCTTAGAAAAACAGGAAGCATGCAGATTTAAATGTTTTTTTAGAGCACAGAATAATCCCAAATCTTGTCAGTTAAGTGTGCCAGTCCAATTCAGATCTGTTGTAAATCACTGTTCAGACCTATCAGGCACATGTTCTACTTTAGAATTACAGACTTAGGTCAGAATGATATCCCACTGGTTTTGAACTAATGTATTTGCCTCCAGTGTTCTTAGTAAGAAAAAGCTCTTCCACACTTGTAATTTTTAATGTGTTGGAGTTTGATGCTATCTGAAATCTGCTGAACTCAGTACAAATATTTCCACTAGTACCAATAAGCTTTCTATCAGCACTTTAAACACATTTTCTTGCTGAACTGTATATATTGTCAATATCAAATATTCTATGACATCTTTTGAAGATAGTCATAACCATATTTATCTTACCAAAGATTTTCTTTTGTGAAATATATTTTCAAATCTGGATCTATACAATGACTTCAAAGAATAATGTAGAAAATGTAACTACAGCATGTAATTACAATTACTGTATTAATAAGCTAAATTATTTTTCAGGTTATGAATGAATAAATGGTAGCGTGCAGAACAATTTGCTACATACATCATAAACCATTTACTTGATTTTACAAAAAAATATAATTTAGGACATCTTCATAAAATTTTCTGCTCCCTTGGTGCAAAATGTTCATCTAACAAAAAAATTATGAGATGTAGTTCTTTGTTTCCATAATGCTTTCCTAATGAAAGGTTTCTCAGCTGCGGGAAAGAAAGTATGGGTGAAACTAGAGAAGATGTGAACCTTGAAAGATTAGGAGTTTGAAGTATTCATTGATGACCTGAAAAAGAGAGGTTTAAAGCCCTGTGCAGCCAAGGGGGTTTAGAGCATTGATAAATAGTCTAACCACCAAGCCGGTGAATACTTTTGCTTTATCTTCCTATTCTCTCTCCTGATTTTGACCTAGCTCCTTTTTCTTGTTCTCTTTCTCACATAGGTTTCACAGGTGATAGTTTTCCTAAGTCACAATACAAAAAACTTTTAAATTTCTCATCAGATTTCGTATAATCATATAATTGACGTTTACTTAAGAGAACCACTAGACCTAATGCCTTAACTTCAGTTTATTTTAAGCTCAGCTCTGTTTCCAGGGAATAAATGAAGAGTATAGCAAATACTAAGAAATAAATGTCTATTAGATGGAAAAGTATTTGCTAAGAATTTTTTTTTTTTCCTGCATCATCAGTATTATTATCCTTGAGTTACCAGATTTAGGACTAAAATTACTAGTAGTTGAGAAACACAGCTAAAGTCCTTCTACTATTTCATGTAATTTTTTCCTAATACTACCTTAATGACACCATTTAACAATCATTTTTTGAGCTTAATTTGCTGATAGACAGGATGCTGATCTTACAAGATCTATTATCTGTGTTGTTGAGGCAGAATTTAAGTATACACAGACTGAGGAATGGATTGATCTTTGGTCTAAATCATTGTAGATCAGAATCAGCATGTGAATAGGATGTTTAATAGCATAATGGTCTTGCCTGTTGTGATGCAAAATAGCAGAAGCAAAGGAAAGACCAGTCTGAATGCATTTCTGATTGACCTGCCCTAGTTTTGGTCCTACTCTGACAGATGGGTTTGGACTCAATGATCTTCAGAGGTCCCTTCCAACCCCTGACATTCTGTGATTCTGTGAAAGTTCGTATCCAATAGGGAAGATTGGTTTGTAATTCTTAGGAAGAGTGCATTTAGCTCCCATAAAAACAAATGAATTTCTCATAAGGAAAACACAACTCAATATCTCATTATAATGAGAAAGCAAAAATTATTCAAGCCATAATAATCTTTGGTTATTTGATTACCAAATGGTGAAAAAGGGAAACATCTATATGATACTTTCTGAAGTAACTGTGGTATATCTATGTAGTGGATACAATTATTTAAGACAACCCAGTATCATCCATGGAGTAAAGAGAGACAGTGTCCAGACAAAAAAACATGACATTGTTAAACTTAAGGAGTGACATTTAAAAACTTAATAAACTAAAATATGCATTGAGAGTGTACACATCATCAAGATTCCAGATAAGCACCACCATGACATATTATTATACTACATTTTGTGGAGTGGTTTGCTTTCACTGCTGAAGAAAAAATACTTCCCCATGGCTACTGTTGCTATAGGTGATGTTTCAATTGCTGCTATACTGTGGAAGAATGTTCTTGAAAGCAAGCATCTGTCAGATCAGAATTTTCTGAAATCCTGAAATAATTGTAAATCTGATTATTTCCTGAAATAATCACAAGTCTGATTATGATACTTGACTGGAACTTGAAAAAGGTCTGTTCCAAAATTTTTCTTCAAACTTATGCAAGGCACTTTTTACTTTGGTGCTCCTCACCTTATCTTTAACTGAGATTAGTGATATGTCCATTTCCCCATCCTTTTTCAAAGTATAGATACATGATAAGAGGCAAATTGTCACTTGAGCATCAATGCTCTTGTAGTGACTGGCCATGAGTAAACTCTTAACACTCCTACATGAATGGTAAGGAACAGCACTACAGCTTTATTCCCCTGTGAAGCAGATTAATTCAACATTTGTGGAGTAAAACCATGAAGCAGAACAGGTGAGAATCAGCTACTTCTTAAACCAAAAAAATGTAGCTGCCTCCCTACATTCTTGGAGTGCTTCTGAGTAAGTGATGTACTGTCCAAGGAGAACTTCCCCTGACAACAACAGACAGACCATGAAGGCACATACAGGCTGTCAGCTCCACTGACTTGGAATGACATACTTGGGGGTTTTTTTCCTTATAAGAATTATTTGAGTACAGCAAGCTCTGAATGGGAGTTCATCACTCAGAAAGGGAAAAAAAAGATGGACAGACCACCATCTTAAAATATGTAAAAAAAAAAATTGGAATGAATTTTAGTATTTTGTGGTCATAATCTAAAACCGCCTCCTAAGCTACTAAAAGCTTTGGCTTTTGTACTTCTTGTAGTCCATGTTGTTCAAGAGAAATAATGTATGTTTTTAGCTTTCTGAAAAATGTCTGGTAAAACAGGGAAAAGCAGCTTTCCCTGTTCCCTGAACATATTTTCAACAGTTTTTTTCATTTGTATTATGTTAGTTAATTTCTTTCTTTTTCACTGTTGCCTTTCTGTTGCCTATGAAAATGGCACAGGATAACTTTTACAGGAGGAGGGAGAAGACAGCATTTATGAGTGTCATCTCAGTTTTTCAGAGGGATGTGAGCAAGGAAGTAGGCAGGGCTGTTCTAATTGCTTGAATAAACAGCAAGCAATTCAAGTAATGGAACATTTATGGTCTTAACAGTAGGATTTCCTGGAATTTATCACAGAAATGCAAAATCATAAGCTTGATTTTACAAAACCTGTATCTCACAGTCAGGCATGGTAAAAGGGTCAATAAGAGCTTTTTCTATAGTTGAAATACTCTCTTTTCATGGTTTTCATCCTTCTGATTCTTTCATAGTTAATAGGAGCAGATTTATGCTGCAGGTTTACAGGTGCATCTACAGTGCTCCACGTTGGCTGGGAAATCTGACAGTACCCATTTATTCTTTTTTGGTTCACATCCTGTAGCAATCTCAGAGTGTAGGAACCATATTCCTTGTGGCTGAAATTCAATGGGAAGATGGGCTTCAACATGAGCACTATACCTTTCTTGACTTTTTTTTGTAGAAAATACCTGATTTGTTCTTCCACCATTTTTAAGGTGTGACCAAACATTCTAAGATATTGTTTTATGATCCAGCATGTGCATGATCTACAGTATTCCTTTGAAAGATACCTGGTTTTGTCCTTTTGCCTTAGAAATAACCATATTAAAATTCTCTTAGTGACCTGTGCAACAGGTTGATTTCATCGTTTCAACCCATTTATTACAAACAAAATCCCCAGCAACAACCCCAATATCCTGCTATAGAAAACATCAAAACTGGGAAGAAAAGAGGAAATTAACTTTTAATTTTTTGTAATAGAATTATTTCCATAGGAATATCAAATTATTGCTGAATTACAATATTTATTTATACTATTATATGGAATCCAATAAACATTAAACCTGAATAAACATACAGCTACCTTTTATCTTATGTAAAGATCATGTAAGCTAAGCCTAACAGTGACAAGACTGCTCTCAAGCATGAATATATATATAATGTCTGACACCTTGATAGCTTGATAAATGAGAAGCTGCCATGAGAGCAATATATATGAAGAAAACCTTAAATTTAAAAAACACACATACTTGGCCCCAGAGAATTAAACTAAAAATAATTTAAACTAAGGTACATTTTAATTAAAATAGTACTAAAAATGATGCAATTAAATTATTTTTTTGTATGTGTTTAGGTTTTCACATATAGCTTGAGGTTTTGCATAGAGATTCTTCTTTCTTGACAAGTAAGCATCTGGCAAACAATAGTGCAAGGACAAATTCTCTCCAGCCACTTAAATCCTGATTGGTACCAGAAGCCCAGATCTTCCTATCCAAGCTACAAACTACCTGATACATTAAAAAAGAGACTGCAGATAGCATTAGAAATTATAGATCACCGGAAGGGTGACACAAACTTCCTAGTAAACCTATGGAGAAGTCTATGTTTGGTTTCTTGGAAGGCACAAAGACTGTGTTTCCTCTACTGATGCAAATACAGATTCTGGGGAGGAAGGAGTATATGCAGTCCTGCTGTTTCTACAGAAGAATGTCTGGGGAGAGCAATTTTAAAATATTTTCTTAAAAATAAAATCCAAAGGATATGAGTAATATTATTCCTTGTGAAATGTACAGCATCAACTCAGAATTCTTCCTCAACAGGAAGGATGACTTAACTCATCATGACTTAAATATTAAGAAATAACATATACAAATCATGCTTCTACAGTGTAAGACTTCAATACTTGCATTCCTTTAAATGTTGAAAAATAAATAGCCTCTAATTAGCTCTACAAAATATTAGCAGTAAGGGAATAATGAGAATAAGGCTTTTTCTTCGAATGATTTAATAAAAGGATTCTCTTTATATAAGAAAAATATTTGTAACAAAGCAAAACAAACAAACAAACAAAAGCCATGATTCAAAAGAAAATTATTCTATGACTGAGGAACTAAAAATCTTAGTTTTACAAACAGTGCTGCTGAAATGCAGAAAATTGGCTGGTATCACAATCTGCTGGGTGCAAATCACACAAATGAGAGCTCTAGAACATAAGCAGTGGATCCACTTTTCAGCCTTCTGAATTTTTTAAAAATTGGAAACAAAATGTGCAATCCCCACACGAGGGTTAGGTATTTAATTAAGTGCACAACTCATTTCAGTAATATATTGTGGATACAAAAATTATACTGGGGTTCAATGGAGAATGGATATATCCACAGAACATAAATCTACTAAGGTTATGTAAGATATGGGAAACATCCAGGAGGACCTTGGGCTGCAAACAGTTCAAGGCAGTAAACAATCTGGAGAGATGTCACTATGCATTTTTATTTTTATTTTTTTGCAATTATTCATTTCCCAAAGGCATTTATATTCAGTCACTGTCAAATATGATACAGGGTAAATAAAACTTTAGCTCAGGCCAACTTTTCTAATGCTTTAATTTTATGCCCTTCAGTTTTTCTTAAAATTAGGATAATTTATTCAATTGGGGCCCTAACACTTCTGAATGTATTTTCAGAGTACAGCATTGTACTTTCCCCAGACGTGACCATCTGCCCCCGTCTTCTTCATCTAAGTCCAAATGATCCATGACTCCTCTGCTTAACTCTAAAAAGATAATGAGCATCTCAATTAGAATTGACAAAAATGTCTTCTTTTAATTTGTACAACTTTACTACTGGAGCTGCATTACAACTAGTAGTGCAAAATGAATAGTTATATACATATACAACTAAGTCCAAAATCGTGTGTAGTATAGAAACAGCGTTTCTATAGATTCTCAAATAAACCTAAAGAACAGATGTAAATTTTTCATCTTGGCTCATAGTAAGGTCTATCAGCCATTTTGAAAACATTAATGAAATTGTCTCAGATTTATTGACTAATTCCTGCTGAAAAACAGGTTTTCAAGGCTAGAATCAAAATTCTGTATCTCATAGTGTCTTCTCCATTTTAGACAAAATTACAGTAGTTATCCTAGAATGCGGGAGATCTGGGTTCAATTTTCTCCATTTTATAAATAGCATTGAACTGTCATTTTCTGCAAGAATATTACCAACCACAGTGATCTCTGGTATGTATTTCTTTTACATTCCTCAGCTAGAGGTGGTTATAAAATACCTAGTTCATTAGCTAATGAGTAACTCTACCACAGTTGTTAAGAATTCACCAAAGGCATAGAGGGCTTTGTTTTCCCACCTATACAGAGTTTTTTTGTTTTTTTTTTTAATAGTATGAAACACTATAAAAAGAGAGATTTATTACATCCCATGATAGTAGCATTATAATTGGATAGCAAGAAACAGCAAATATAAAAAGATGCAGTTGAGTTACATGCACAGAGTAAGAAATAAAAATTACCTTATTTCAGGAAGGTCTTAGGAGAAAAGAAAAGAGTAAAATTTCTTTGTTACTGGCTGGTATGTAACAAAGAGAGGTGTTGTGTTTTTTTTTTTTTAAATGGAAGTCACAAAGTATAATCAGAAGACTAAAAGTTCTTTTAGAAAAACAGGCAATATTTTTGCCATTTCCTTCAGTTCTAATCATCTCACATAGGACTCAGAAATATAGATAGTGAACAGGAAGATTTCTAAAAGCTATAAACATCAGAAGAAGCAGAAACAGAAGAAGAAAAGCATTTGAATATGCTTAAGAGAGCATGAGAACAACAAAAAGAAAAATAGATTGAAATATAAGATAGAATATTCTAAATGATGCTATAATCAGTTTAAGTGGATTCACAGAGTGACAGAAAATGATCACAAACAATATTATAAGGAACTGAATATTGAAACAGCTTGATGCTGTTCTCTCATAGCCCTCCTCTGCAATGGCTGCTCTGACTGATGAAATCTTCATGAGTATCCCTCCAGTGCTTGGTCAATCCTATTTACAATATGTCCAAATAAAAGACAAGGGAACAATACAAGGCATTCTAACAGCCTAAAGACTAAAACAGGCTGTCTTTGCAAATGGTCCCACTACAAGCTGAGGAGTTATAGGAGTTATTTTGCTTCCAGCTTAGCAAAGAAAACCAAAAGAGCAAAGTGAAGAGTTGACTAAGATGACAATCTGATAATCTGAGTATTGCCTGTGGTTACTGTGCTTCTAGACATGGCTAAGAAGTGTACACGAAACATTAAAAAACATTTTTTTTCTTTTGACCTTATATGTCAGGATAATTATTATAGCTGGAAAAATGCATATCAGATATATAGAATTAAAAATGTAGATTATATGGCTTCTAATGACCTATTACTTCAAAGAAGCTCTTCTAAAATTCTTTATAGGATTACTGTTGTAATATCTGATGTTCCTTGAGGAAAAAAATTGATGATGTGGTGAACCACTGTTCCATGTATATACTGTTATATCACAAAGAAGAGGATGTGTGCAACTAAATGAAGTGGAATAGATGTTAACAGCACAAATAGACATGAACACAAACATGCATACATTACTTTAAATTTACTTTAGGGGCAAACAAAGAGTCAAAGAAATAGCTAACACATGAACATGATAATAGTGTTCTCAGTGTTCCTAAAGATCCTGAGGGAAAACTTTCTCAATTTTAGGACAGTCTCTAAAAATTTCTCATCTCCAGTATCATAACAGTATTACTTTATTCCCTGCCTTGCCAGATTAAGAATTCAAGCTTTCACAATTATTAAATATATTTTATATATTAAATGGGATTTTTCTTTCCTGTATAATCAACATTAGCTAATTAGCTTTATTCATAGTAAGGAAACAATGCTGGGGAAAAGAGCAAATCCTCTAAAGAACAGCCATTTGAATAAAAGATGGCCACATGCATTGCTCAACACATGTCTATCCACATGTGGTCTAATGGCTCAGAATGTAATAATTTGAGCACAGATTAGCTGTTCATGTCATATTTCTTGTTTTATCTCAAGCACAAACACAGTTTGGGCAGAAAATGGATTGAGAACAGCCCTGAAGGAAACAACTTGGAAGTGTTGGTTGATGAAAAGCTAAAGAAGAGCTGATGTTGTGCACTTGCAGCACAGAATGCCAGCTGTATCCTGGGATCATCAAAAGAAGCATGGCCAGCAGGTTGAAGGAGGTGGTTCTGCCCCTCTATTCTGCTCTTGTGAGACCCCACCTGGGTCCAGTTCTGGAATCCCCAGCACAAGAAGGACATGGGGAACTGCTGGAGCGAGTCCAGAGAAGGGCCATGAAGACGATCAGAGGGCTGGAACACCTCTCCTGTGAAGACAGGCTGAAAGAATTGAGGTTGTTCAGCCCGGAGAAGATGCTGGGGAGACCTTATAGTGGCCTTTCAGTATCTGAAGGGGCCTACAGGAAAGCTTGGGAGGGACTTTTTAAAGGGCATGTAGTGACAGGATGAGGGGTGACAGTTTTAAACTGAAAGAGAGTACGTTTAGTTATTAGGAAGAAATTTTTCACTGGGAGGGGGGTTAGACACTGGACAGGCTGCCCAGAGAAGTTGTGGGTGCCCATTCCTGGAATTTTTGAAGGCCATTTTGGATGGAGCTTTCAGCAACCTGTTCTATCTAGTAGTAGGTGTCCCTGCCTATGCAGGAGGGCTGGGTCTAGATGATCTCTAAGGTCCCTTCCAACCCAAAGCATTCCATGATTCTCTAATTCTATGAATATCCACACAGTTACTGACATGTGAGACAGTATGTTTGAGGAACAGGTTCACAATAATACATACAAAGTCATTTTGGCCAAGATAATTCACTAAAGCCTGAGAAGAGTCTGAAAGATAATTGTATAGGCATTACTGAAGAGTTAGGTAAGACTGCCATGAAGTTTAAGATGATATAAAAACCTCCAACAAGATTAGGGGTTTATTTTATCTAATGTTTCATGCAAGCACTAGTACAGAAGATCAACTTCTTGAAAAAAAAAAAATTGTTTTTTAATGGAACTATAGGAATTAGTGTCATATACAGCTTTCCAGGCATTGCCTCACTTGATCCTACTGCTATCAGACTTTGAACATTATACAATGCATGTTAACATACTGTTAACAGGGAGCTATAATTGCAATGAGCTTCGTGAAGTATGTTGTTTTGAAACTGAAAGGTGTAAAGACAATAATAGTTAACAAATAGAAGTTTATAAGAATAACTAACCCTACACTACAGTCTATTTCTGTGGGACAGACTGTATCTTTGCCTTGGATAACTGCTCAAAGGCTGGAATTAGAAGCAGCAAAAAGAAGGGCAACATAAGGAGGCCTTAACATGCTACATCTGCTAGACAACTTAATTAGAACAAAAAAGAAATTGTTTGAGACAGTACCAAATATGATCCTGAGTAGCAGTTCCTGGAATAGCTATACTACATCTTACTTATTGCACTCAGTTGAACTTGGCTATAAATGGAAGGGAAAAAAAAAATATTTACAGGTGAAAAGGCTCATATTAACCTGGTGTGAAGAATGCTTTGGCATATTTTGTTACATCATAATCAAGTAGATGATGAAGAAAATTAAAAAACAGAGACAGGGCTTAAATTCAACCTTCCCAAGTATTTCATCTGGAAAAGAGTTCCTCATCAACAATAGGTTGGTACAGGCTATAATAACACTTTTTTGAAATTTTCCCTCCCAGGAGCCACAGGTGTCCCTATACAGGAGATAGGAATGCTTTTGCCAGCATTTATTGGTTACACTTGTTTTAATTACATGCCAATATTTTTCTTACTGTCACTGGAAGGCCATGTATTCTTTTGATAATTAGTAAGGTATTGTTAACAGACAAAGACAGTGTACTGCAAATTTGCATAGAGGAACCAAAAAAACACCCTCTAGCAATAAAAAGTATTTCTGCTTTTCTTTGCACTGCTTTTATTTTGTATTTCACTTCTAGTTATTCCAAAGCTTTTTATAGTTGAAGAAACAAGTCTTGAAGAGTCTACATAGATGTCACAGTTTGATCTTTACACATCAGATCCTAATAAATTAGATACTTGAATCACAAAAGTAATGTTGACAAATATGTGTCCTGCTTCAAATAGTAGCTCTGTGAATGTCACATAAAGGAATGCTCTTGAAGTCAAATAAATTTTTACTGTATCTAGAAATGTATCATAGACATGAATTTTAGACCAGATCTTTGAATCAAGTTTCTAATGGTTTCTAACAGACACAGTAATATGCAGTATCTCTTGATCCTCCAGAAAGAGAAAGATACAACTGCAAGCTTATCTTTAAGTGTAGGGCAGCTTTTGCTAAATAAAAAAATAAAAAAAAGGAAAAAAAGGAAAAAAAAATAAAAAGGAAAAAAAAATAAAAAAAGGAAAAAAAAAAGTTTATGAGATAAATTAATGAGATCAAGTATTTACTTTGAAGAAAGACCTGAAAACACTTACAGAAGAAAAAGGTGCCTTGACTATTACTTTTCAATTGTAGAACAGAAAAAAAAATTATAGTTCACACATTAAAGACTGAATTCTTGAATTTTACATTCTGGATTGCCCTAAGGAACAATGTAGACTTCTTAGATGAATGAGATAGATAAGACATGTAAAAAAAGAGTTACATTAAGGTTCTACAGTGAAGACAGACTTTGTACCTATCAGATAAATTCATTAAATACATTTAGGTACCACAAAAAGATGAGAGAAAAAATTTCTGTTCTTTTACTTTGAATGGTATACAGAGTTTATTGGAAATGTTAAGGATTGGCAGGGACTGAAAATGAATGTTGGAATCAGATTACCTACAGATGATTGATGACATTTTTGCTGCATTAATGCATCCAAGTACAGATCTATTATCTGATCTGAAAGAGAGGAAGATTATCTGCAGACCCACCTTTTAAATTTGAGAGCCTAATTATACTTAATACAAGAAGACATAATGAAATTAATATGAGCTAGGAAAAGATCCATTATTCTGATTGATCAAGCAGAAATGAAAAAAATAAAATAAAAAAGAATGAAAATCTCATCTGTGCATATTGATTGTGCCAAGCTGATGTTACCAAGATGGCCATGATTTTACTGCTTTCAATCTTTCAGATTTACAGTTTCCAAAGAACCTCAGCAATGTATATGTAACCAGGCACAGCCCCAGAATAAAACATTTCCCTGAAAGCCCAGACTGCCCTCTTCTGGAATGAATGATCTTGCACATCTAGAGGTCTTCACTGTCAAACAACTATGAGGAACATCTCACACATTAAAACCTCACCTGATTTTGAGGTCTTTATTTTTTAATTTCTATTGTAATACAATAAACTTAAGAAACATGTATTCAGATGATTAAGAAAATTACTATCATCTTGCCATGACACAGATACATAGAGTAAAGATTTCTTTATGCAAGTGGACTCACTCTTATTGTAGAATGTTTAATGGTCTGAGCTGTCGCTATTGGATGCGCTGACCTCCTATACGAGGTGAAATGCAGTGCTATAAAAACATGACCATTCCCCCTGAGTTTGTGAATATTTCTGTGAAAGCCATGTTCTTACTGCAAATAAAACTAAAAATAGGCCACACTAAAGCTGCATTCACAGTCTGCCCTGTGTATAAGAGAAGAGAAGAGTTCCCATACACTTGTTGTAGATTCTTCCACAAGTAAAAGTCCAAAACAAATAATGGAACCTTTATCCTTACATTTTAGATGCAGGCAACCAGATATTAAGGTATTTTCTGTTGTCCATGTAGGCAATATTGATGGATTTGTTTAAACAACAAGGCCTTTTGAGCTCAAAGCTAAAGATTTATGGACTTCTCTCCAGCTAATTGGTCAGAAAATGTTGTCATATGCTGTCAGTTGCATAATAGAGTGATGTGGTAAAAGTCAGTAGTTTTCTAATTGATAGAAATGCACTTATTAAAAATTGCAGTCCCTGTTTCAAATCAGGAGATGTATGGAATTAGCAAATACCATGAGTAAAACTGCTATTCCCTAATATAAAAGGGATTTTCTCTAATCCATCAGAAGTTTCAGGAGATTCATTCTTCTTTGGTAGCATACTATTGGGATGGAAGTGAAATGATGATTTTAGAATTAGAATAATTATTTTGTTGCATTCATCTCCATCTCTCATCTACATGATAATGAATCACTGCAAGTTTCCTGATGAAAACCTAAAAGCACTGAAATTGAATAGGGAAATACCTTATTTAGACTTATTGAAACTGCAGTTCCTGTCTTAGAAATCCTGTAAAAAGCATTCTGAGTGTTTCAAAGAGGGCCACAGAAAACTACCAGCTTCAGTTCCTATGAAAATGGGTTCTTTCAGTATATTCTTTGTGTCTGGTCAGCCAGAAGACCCTTGACCTCCATAAGCATGAAAAAATTATTTGTTGCTTTTTGCTGATCATGCTTTTTTTTAAAAAATGAGAAATATAAATGCCCAAGAATATAATATAGATGGAAACACTGAAATGCACGCTAATCCTCAATTATTATTGAACTTAACATTCTTTTAAGTGCAGATGTTTCTTAAATTTTTAGAACAAGATGGAAATTCAGAGGTTAAAATTCAAAGATTACAATCACGATGTAATGAATTTCAATTGTCACTGTAGATCTTGAAAAGGAATAAGGACACTTTCACTGAAACAACAGGTAGCTAAAGCAGAAAAAAAAACTGTTGTGGAACACTGCTTCTGCTATTCCTTGATGACCATTATTATTCAAGGTCCATCTTTTAATAAGCAGGGTAAGAGACAAGCCTCAGAGACTTCTCCATGAGAGACAATTTTGCTCTTTCTGATTTTTTTCTATTCTCGTTACACATTAGTACTCCTTGTCTCTTGCTGAATTACAGGGCATCATCTATAATTAAGGGGTGAAAAGTACCTTAACGAGCAACATAAAATATTGGGGTGTTTATTCAAACTAAGACCATGTATGTGATGCTATACAGTACTTCGATAATTCTAGGATAGAAAACACCTGAGAAGGGGGTGTGGAATTACACTTTTACTACAATTATTTCATTTACTTATGGTATACTGCACTCTAGGAAAAAAATGTAGAAGATGTGCAAAACTTTAGAACCAGTCATTTTTTGCCTTTATTGTTTCTTCTTAAATTTCTAGGCAGAGGCAAGAGGAGATTCCGCTTCCACTCAATCCGTAAATTCAGACACCCACAAACTAGAAATGCACACTAATAAGCATGAGATAGTTCCAGTTTCAGACTAAATGAAATAGTAATTAAAAGTTACTAAGTGCAGTCCCTTTTAGTTTTAACCAAAGAATAAAGAAGTAAAACAAATCCAGATATTATGAAAAATTGCGAAACAGCAGAAATCTGGATAAGGTAATGCCAAGGAATGTTCCTTGTGTTTTCTTATTTTTGCTTTTAAACATTAAGTATCATGTAACTACCCAGAATAAAATTGTAAAAACACTGAAGGGAATTTAGGGTAGAAAAAACAGTAACAATAAAGTCCATCCAAAACCTAAAGAATCAAGTGAACCCAAACCTAGGAATAAAAGTTATCATCCAAATTTACTTCCAGATAGGGTTGAAAATATTTGCTAGACCAACAAATATAAGCACCCTGGTTTAGTTTAAAAGATAGTTACGCAGCCAGTCCAAGAAAAACAATATTAATAAATTCTCATATTTTCATTTTTCTTCACTAGAAGAGATATAATTTCTCACCTCTAACTTATTTCATGATCATTGTTCAGCAATAAAGTTTTCCTTCAATCTAACTATGAAATTAATTAATTTTTTATCATTTAAAAGCATCAGTTTTCAGAATTTTCAGACCCTAAGAAACAGAAGCATAGAGGATTCATCTTATTGGAACACTAACATTACAAAAGCCAATTGATAAATTTGTATGGAATTTCAACATCTATATTATTTTTTATTTTATAGTAATGTACTTCTGGTTCCCTCTAAAATAAGTAATTCCATCCCTAGATCACATAAACCAGTGATCAAAGACATTTGTTTGAATACATCAGCCTTCCCCTATACTATATTCCTCTGCTACAAGCCCAGTCTAAATAAAGCAACTCAGTCATGAGTAAATGCATGGTCTACTGACACCTTCGTGCTCCTGAAGTTTTGATCTGTCAAGAGGAAAATATTTCAATCCTTTTTAAAGCCTTTTCATTATATAAATCTCTATATACAGATAAAATCTTCAGAGTTACAATCACTCTAATCACTCTATTCAGTTCTTATTTTGAGAGTAAATATATTAAAATTTGGCTTTAATGAATCCCATTAATACTGCAGAAACAATGTCAGATTACTTATGAATCTTCCCTTGCTTATATTTACTGATGGTTACATGATGATTTCTAATTGCATTTTTCCAATTTAAAATTCATATTAGAGTAAGCTGACGACACATGATGAGAGTACCTGAATCACTGTAGCTTTGAAAAGTGTGCTACCAAAATTCTAGACATTTCTGTAAAACAAAGTTTGGTTATTCAAAATATAACATTCAGGAAAAAGTATATTCCCATAATATTGGTCACAAAATATGAGAACTCTGTGCCAGACAACTGAAAAAATAAATCTGGAATAATTTTGTGTATTTATGACAAATGTTTTTCACTACCAAAGACAACAGCAATTGCAGTTTAAACCCACAGACCTCTAGTTTTAAAAAACTTTGTGGATAGGCTAAGTAAGATTGTTTTTTCTCTACCTGGAAGTTCTCTCTCTTCAACACTGTATGCCAGAGATCCAAAGGAATAATTAGATGGACTGATTGCAGGAGTAGAAATAAAACTTGGACAGCCAATGGATGAGTTGATTTTAAAATAATTGTGGCTGTGATTCATTCGATGAAATTCCAGAGAAGATACTATTGATGTGCGCTGCTTGGGCTACAAGAAAAAGAGAAGTTTGGAGTCAAAAATACAGACTTTTTATATGGTTTTCATTAATTAACATTTTATAAATTTACCTAGGGATTCTCTGGTTTTACTGTTTTTATGTGACTCTAAGGCTATACCAGAGAAAACCCTTTCATATGACAAGCTGTAGTGATGTAGAGATAATTTCCTCTCAAAATCTGGATTAATCTTTACCAGAAAAAAAGCGTGTCTTCATTCTAATCAATTCAATTCAAAACAAAATAGGGTTTTACAGCCTTGCATATAATAATTGCAATCATCTTTTGATAAGAAAGGGGGCTCTTCACCAGCTGCATAATGGTGTACATCTTGCAAAGCAATTAGACCACTGATGTCTATATAATGAAATTTACAAAATAATACCAAGCGCTCATCACTTGAAAGCAACCCTCTGCTAATTATTCAGTTAATGAAGGGCTGCTTTAACTATTCAAGACTGAAATGCCTAAAAGCTTAGGGAACAAGTGTCACTTTAAAACTATACATGAAAATCCAACTTTTCCTGAGTTTTCACAGAACAGTGGAAAACTTGATGCTAGTTTGTATCAAAGATTTACTTTTGAAGTGAACTTCTGCATTGATCCCACTTAATGGCTCTGCTTTGGATCAGCTTCAGAGCATGAGAAACTCATTCCTTCTGGTAGCTACACCATAAGGTGTATTACAGGATCATACTAACTCCTTGTGGCCTTTTGACCATAAGACCACACTAAAACTAGCCCAAATTAAAACCAATGAAATCTATACAGTGTAGACATTAGGTCTGTAACAACTTTTTCGACTCAAATAAGTTCTCCTTTCACTGCACTACTTACTAATATAGACATCACCTTAGTGCTTGATGCACCAGAGACTTCAGGAAGTTTTCAGTGTCATGCTAAAACAGTCTGTCACAGCACTCATCTGGATTCATACTCAAAATATCCTAAGCCCCTGACGCTCCTTGCTTCTTCATGACCAATCGTGTGAAACATTAAATGCCTCTTCCCAAATAGTGGAAACCCAGGTGTACTGCTGTCTGAATATCTTTTTCATGACAGTGAAAAAAGATCACAGGAAGTACTGCCTCAGAAAAACTAAAGCTGAGAAAGAGTAAAGGGTGTTTTAACTCTTCTTGTTTTCCCACGTCAGGCTTAACAGATCAGAATATTTGTAAAGGTCAAGAATTTGCTACTTATTAGCGTCAATACCAAATAAGATCTTCTTTGGACCATTAAGCTATTCACCATCCCTTTCTTAGAACTGCTTTTTAAAATTCAACCTATCCCAGTGGAGTAGTTTTCGATTTTGTTTGTGCTTTATGTAATTTTTAGGTTATGAGTCCTGCAATGTTTTTGTTACAAATACAGAAGCAGACTGTTCTCACTAAATATTCACTTTTTCTGTTGCAACATCACACAAAAAAAGATAAATAGACTTAGGTTTGTATAATATTGACTGCTTATTAAAGTTTTGTTGGGCACCATGCGAATTAACTGTGTCCTAAAACTGAGAAAAATTGCAAAGGGTAAATTTGGCCATACATATGGAACTCATATATGGTCTGTTGTGGGATTTTACTTTCTTTAATAATTAAAAATATCTTCTGCTTTGAAAGGCTGAATCCTAGGACTAGGAATTTCATGGGAGAGTTCAATGAACAGGGGCAGACTCCAACATCAAAAAGTGTGGTTGAAAGTCACCATTTGGGACTTGAGCCAAAACAACATTCTGATCAGACCAAAAATATTCAGGTGTATTAACTAAGCCTAAACTTTTAGACAACAAACCTATCACTAATTATTTCTAAAACTGGAAAAGATATTCAGCCATTTAGAAATATGCTCCCAGCCCTTTCTCAAGCAATTCTGTCTTTGTCCTTTTGCACCAACCTTCTGAGTTGAAAAGGTGATACTTCAAGTAACACCATGTACAGGACCTCTGATTATTCTTAAAATGAGAAAGTTCCTACCTAAAGGGGCAACTGGGATTGTCCAGCTCTGTCCTCCCTAGCAGCTCCAGAAGGAACTGGACTGGCTTTTGTCCAGTCAGGTCTCCAGCCACTGTCTGCCCCTTTCTTGCAGTAAGAATACCAGCATCTGACACATCATACTGACTTTTACTCACTTAAGGCTGACCAGCTGTTTTACTGTACCTCAGTGTAGTATTACAAGCTATTTTATCATCTTTTAGAAGTTTCTCAGGGAAATGCCTCCATGTTGTTGGGGAAAGGAGGGGTGGGTAGAAGGGAAAGCAGAAATTGTCCAAATTACTCTGAAGTTTCTTTTATAAATGAGCTAAGTTTGGAAACTCTCAGATTCTAAAAATATGTTCATCAATAAATAGCTATGATTTTCTCTGGATACATGGGTTAGTGATATAAAATAAGTCTAGAGTGATTTTCAAAGATGATTATGGAAGCTAGAAACACTTTTTCTGTTTGTTTGTACTAACATGCAACCATCTGCTGACCTGGATGATACAAAATACCTCCTAGATTATTTTGGGCTTTGACATTATCATTAATTCAGAGAAACATATCTCACTTTAATGTGTCTTTCCAATCTCAGCATTTTGTACAGAACCTCACACAGTATCTAGTGCTTCACAGCATAACACTTCTGCTATATTGTTTGGAGTTAATAAGGCCCAAATGTCAACATGTGCCAGTAATTTTTCTACATAATTACACAGGAATCTAGTGTCTGAGCTTTTGTAGCTAACTAGAGGAGACTTCTGCACCTTTGGTGCATCATGTAAAATGTTATGTTGTTAAAGTGAGCATATATTAATGAACAAGTAGCAAAGAGAGATGTAGTGAGACAGTCTGTGTTGAGTGCAACCCTCTGCCTGTATCTCTCTAAAGTACAGTTTGCATAAAGACTCTAGCGAAAAATTGATTTTAATTTTTAATTGACTTTAGGATTAAATTCAGTTCCAGATTTAGAGAACTAAATTTACAGCACAGCTATTTACATCCACACTGGGTATCTAAGCTCCCATTACAGTCAACTGAGATCTAGTCAATAAAATCAATAGTGTCCAGAGAACAAGTCACTTCACCCTAGTCACCTTGGTATTAGTTCACTTGCTTTAATACACGTATCTACCACCACTGGAGAATGCCTGGGGCATCCCACCTGGCCTCCAGCTGCCATCCAGATGAGTGCAGTTGTCACTTGTGTAGATTTTATATCATATCATCTTCATGTGCATGCCAAAGACACAGAACTTTAAATGACATGAGATGCCTATTTTTAGGCAACTGTGTTGAAATCAACATCTTTCTTGACCACAGTGGCACATTTGATATCCAAATCAGAGATTCATATATACAGAGATGAACGCATGGATGTTTTAGTCCCAGAATGAATGCCACCTCTAGCTCACATGTAGATGCTCTGGGTACCTTACTTCATCTGTTAGACTCAGGGGTCAAAATCCAGCCTTATTGGCAGAATCTTTAGCCAGAAACCAACAAATCACGTACCGAAGTCTTGTACCTCGGTTTCCTGGACTGCATCTTACAAACCTACTTCTCAATTATATCTATCAAGGTCTATAGTATACTTACTGTTTAGTATCTTTATTGATGATTTAGATGAGGGGATTGAGTCCATCATCAGCAAATTTGCAGATGACACTAAGCTGGGGGGAGTGTGGATCAGCTGGAAGGCAGGAGGGCTCTGCAGAGGGACCTGGACAGACTGGAGAGTTGGGCTGATTCCAAGGGGATGAGGTTCAACACGGCCAAGTGCCGGGTCCTGCACTTTGGCCACAACAACCCCATGGGGAGCTCCAGGCTGGGCACAGAGTGGCTGAGAGCAGCCAGGCAGAGAGGGACCTGGGAGTCTGGATTGACAGGAAGCTGAACAGGAGCCAGCAGTGTGCCCAGGTGGCCAAGAAGGCCAATGGCATCCTGGCCTCGATCAGGAACAGCGTGGCCAGCAGGTCCAGGGAAGGGATTCTGCCCCTGTACTCAGCCCTGGTGAGGCCACAGCTCAAGTCCTGTGTCCAGTTCTGGGCCCCTCAGTTCAGGAAGGAGATTGAGGTCCTGGAGCAGGTCCAAAGGAGGGCAACCAGGCTGGTGAAGGGACTCCAGCACAAGTCCTGTGAGGAGAGGCTGAGGGAGCTGGGGGTGTTCAGCCTGGAGAAGAGGAGGCTCAGGGGAGACCTCATCGCTCTCTACAACTCCCTGAAAGGAGGCTGGAGCCAGGGGGGGGTTGGGCTCTTCTCCCAGGCAACTTTCAGCAAGACAAGAGGGCATGGTCTCAAGTTGTGCCAGGGGAGGTTTAGGTTGAATATTAGAAAGAATTTCTTCACGAAGAGAGTGATCAGACATTGGAATGGGCTGCCCAGGGAAGTAGTGGATTCTCCATCCCTGGAGATATTTAAAAAGAGACTGGATGTGGCACTCAGTGCCATGGTCTGGTAACTGCAGCGGTAGTGGATCAAGGGTTGGACCTGATGATCTCAGAGGTCCCTTCCAACCCAGCCGATTCTATGACTACAGAAAATACCATAAAGTCCAGGAAATGTAGTCAGTGGTCAAGGTTTTACAGCTGTGAAGATTTTACAACCACTAAACACTGTCACAAAGAGATGATGCTTCTCTCACTCTTCGTACCAAAGCCAGCTTTGCCAGTCCCTGCATGCCTGCCTCATACTACTCAAAACACCTATGAACACTTAGATAACCCTTGGGAAATCAAATCATATGGTTTAACTTCACCCGAGTATGTATGCTACATAACCACATGCAAATTTGACCTTAAGTAGATGCTCTTTATTCATTACATTATTGTGTGTCATTTACTTGTTATGTGTAAATCTCTTTAATGACTGATTTTCTTTACTTTAAAATGTTTCTGCATGATTATTACTTCAATTGCCATAATAATGACCTAGAAAACCCTAGACTATACTAAAACAGCTTACCTAATCAGACTAATGAATAGACCATATCATCAATGCAAAAGCAAAAATAAATCAATAAAAAGTTTTAAAGCTATTGCAATAACATTATTTAAATAACTTTCAAGTAAGGTCAAATAAGAATATTTTCATGTTATAGTAAGTAGTGAATATGTAGCACTTTAAAAACTGCAAAATGGGAAAAGTCCTCAAAATTCACATACTGAATTGCCTTTCTATTAAAAAGGTAAGTGAAGACATACTGCTCCCATGAACATAAGCTGTATGCAAATTCTGTAATGCTACTCTGACTCATGTGGAACACTATGAGCATGTGAGGGATCATGCAAATACTTCTCACAACATTTAGCAGAGGGAACAGGGAATAATTCCCAAATTTAGCATAAAAATATTCTTCCAACATTGAAATAGTCTGCAACACAAGCTTGTGACACTGTCTTCTCTTATCATTGGGGTTTGTACACAGCACCATCACAGTCTTTAAAGAATTTAATTCTCACAACACTCCTCTGCACTGTGACAGAACTATTAGCCCCATTTTATAGATGCTGAACTAGGGTATGGAGCTCTCTGAAGAGAGAGTTACGTGGTGCATTAAATCGCTGGAAACCAATGAGATTAGAGAAAAAATTGTCAAATTCCAGCTGTCCAACATAATGGAAAAAGCTGGTTTATACTGTGCCCAAAAATGAACAATAGAATAGAGAACAGGCATTCTCAGATTTGAGCTAGCATGTAACATGCAGACTTACCAAAGAAAGTAAGAAGCTGTAGCCCCTTTCCTAGGTCATCTCATATAGATAACACAGTCTAAGGGCAGTCAAGTGGCTGCATAAATCCCTCATTTTGGTAGCTGCCCAAACAATTCCATTCTTATTCTTTGATGAACTTAAGAAATTTTCCTTTCTCCAGCTTCCTTTCTAAACATCCTACCTAAACATCCTATTTTTACCTACTCATATTTCCTCTCAGCTTTTTCTGATTTCTCCTGTCTTTTGTTATATTCCATCCAAAACTACTTATTTAACTCTGAAATATCCATCACAGTATCCAAGCTGATTCTAATTCTATTTGGTCTTCCAAAATTTGCTTCTCTGCTTCCTCTGTGGTTTTGTCATCACAATCTCTCAAATGAATTCCCTAACTTTCTTATCATACTAACCTTATCAATCACACTACATTCATAGAATCATCAAAGTATCATTCTTCTTATAGTCCTTCAATTCATCCAATTTAAACCTTTGCCCTCCCTTTCAATACAACATTCACATCATTTTTATGGTTTCTTAGTTTGTCCTCTGTCTCAACATCCAAACATACCATATCTGTTTCATTCTTTGTCACTTTTGGTCATGTACACTTACATAAAATCCCATATTACTAATAAATTTGTTGGTAAATATAGTCTCTGAGAAGACAGACTGCCCCAATACCTCAGTTTTGATTTGCAGAAATCAACAGGCCTGATACACTCCCATCAGTCAGTGCTGCTGCCCTGAGTTATGTGATTTATAGGAACTAAACTAAGATGATCAAGTAGCCTTGAAATTGCAAAAACTGGAGATTACAATGAATCTGGTTTGATTCATCTGTGTCCTCTAGAAGTGAAAGATTGTGATGAACAACTACCAGGCTCCTGAATCAATTTTTCTGTCAAGCCTCAAAATGCAATGTTAAACAAACTGAAGGCACATCATCTTTTTAGTTAGGTAATCTAATTTTCTCTTTTTTGTTTCGTAGAAATTTATCTTGAATTATGACTATAATTAAAAATAATACATAGGCAGTGTTAGCACCCATCTTGACATTCTTGGGTTTGCTTCTCAGCATCTTAATTTAGTTTAAGAGTGGAAGGCAGAAATAACACAGTCGTTGGCAACAAATATATCACAAGCAGCCACAACAGTGAGCTTACAAGATCATGGGAACTTAGAAAAAAAAACAAAAAACAAAAAAGCCCCCACAAAAACCACAAAAAAAGAGAGGGATGATAAAGAAATGAGAAATGGTTTCACTGGTATTTAATTATAAATCCTTTTCATTACTAAGAGCATAATGTATTTTAAAACTAAATTCATGTGTAATGGTTTCATAGTGTCAAAGTCCTTGGAATTTCTGTTTGACTGCTTTTTAATTTAGAAAATATGCCTCTTGCATCCTGTGTGAGCAGCAAGTGAATACATCTTTACAGCAATCTCACAGCCCATCAGCATACTTCTGTTAGAAACACACTCAAGGATAGCACAGATACATAGCTCTTTCCTGTACCCTGTGGTTAGAAAGTCACACAATGTGAATCTAGGTAAAATAAATCCATAGTTCTTTCTGTTCTCCTCCATGCATGTGACACTAGATATTCGTTTAGTTCTCCATCACAGTAAGTAGATAAAGGTCAGGGGATTGCTGTCCCCTTCCATCTTCTGCCTCTGGTTTTATACTAGGTGACAAATCAGACTGGGAATAAATAAGGAAAAAAGATCTTATCCCAGTTTCCATTTATCCTTAGCTTCTACTTTTCTTTTAATTACATTCATATTGCAGCTGTGGGTTGTGAGGTATAGCAGTCCTGAATGCTAAAAATTGTATCACCTTTGTAGTGGTTTCCCTCCCTAGCTGATGTGACCAGAATTTGAAGATACACTATTATTCCTATCTTGGAAAAACTTTGCTTGAAATGAGCTCAAAATTGCAAGAGATAGATTTGGTAAATAATGGGAATGTGTTATTCTACATCTATAAAAAGTTTCTAACTTTCAAAGCTTAAAAAACCCAAACCAAACCAAAACAAAAAAAACAGTTGGAAAATGAATGTAAGGTCATTTTCTTAAAAAAACCCAAACAAATACCTCAGCTTCCAGCTGCTAGGAATATCCCATTTTCACCTACAGATTATGAAAATTGCTTTTATTGTTCCATTTGTGTATTACAAACTTTGAAGGTTTAAGTTGTATGCTACAGAGTGGATGCAAGCATGAAAATGTGGTGCATTTTGGGATGATAAAGGATGCTTAAATAACTAAGGGATTCAAAACCACACAGCACTATGTAGAAACAAGGGAAAATGCTATGAATCTGGTGAGATACTCATCACAGCACTGTAGGTAAGTCTTTGATGCTGTGTGTTACTGTTTCCAAGTATTACACATCCTAGGTAGGGCAGGGCAATTGGCATGGATTGGTTCACAATCCTACTATTAAACTTAGCCTTCAGGGTGGGGTCTTCAAAACAGAACCACCTACCAGGAATGGACCTTGGTCCATTCAAATTCCAAATCAGGCCTGATAGTGGATACCTCTGGACAGAGAAAGTTGTACAGAAACAAAACTATACCCAGGACTGTGTGAACAAGTTAACACAAATATAGATACCAGCATAGGTAAAACCCTTACAGAGCTCAGAAGCTTATTTTACCAGTGTAGACACACATACTTACCTTTCAGTATCTGAACTATTTCTGTGCTCATTATTTCACCAATTTGGTCTGTTACAAATTCAGCAATGAAAAATGTTCTATTTTCATGTAAGATTAATGCTTATGTTAAATTAGGAAACACAAGCTAGAGAATCTCTCCAGGTAAGTAACCAACTTCAACCAAGAAAATATATGCCTGTAGAAGGAATGTTTTAAAAACAGAACTCCTGTCAATAATGAGTATTCTTCTGCTTTAATTTATACTTGTGCTTTACTACCTTGTTGAACTGTAATTAATGCACTCACTTGTACTGTTTGCTATTTTCATTAGCACTGTGATTATAAATGGTAGATCTGTTTATGTTTTCATATTATCTCAGCTCTAATTAAAACAATCTAAATTGAATTATGTTTTATAGTCACTTGTCAAAAGAAATCTTTTTTAAAGCACCTCTTTGATAACACTGTCATTTATGTTATTATTAAGTAGTTGCAGAGTATACATTATGCTCTAAGAATTTTTAATTTTTTTTAAATATCCTCTTCTGGAGCTGTTAACATGTTTTCTAACTAATAATTCTGTAATAATACAGGGAGAGAAAAATCATTCCTGTCAGAAAATTCCAATTGTGAACATTTTTTTTTTTTTTTTTGTAACTGGTAATCAGTATTACAGAATAACAGAATTTCATATCTGTTCTATTTTAAGTCTGAGATAGATGATTTGGTAATCACATCTTAATGGCATCGACAGTATATCTTATAGTTCTTTGTTTTCCTTTTTTTAAAGGCTCCTTAGGAGCTTTATTTATCTGTTTTGTTCTTCATTTCAACATCATTAGAATGAGAAGATACCAAATAGTGTGCAGATTTCCACAGACACTTTAAAAGTTTAAAACAAAAATATTTAGAGGGAGAGTTTTCTGAAATATATCTCATACCTAGAATCAAGGTCTCTGAATGCTGTCAACTATCTTAAAGAGTCTGCAGCCCTAATGGATACATGCAACCTTAGAAACACTACATGATACAGGAGGAATCTTGAGACCAGACAAACTAACAATGAGGGCTAAATCTTCCCCTCTGTGGCCTGTACTCTGCACCTTTATTTTAATGGGTCTGGGGAATGTTCAGCCAGCACCGTACAAGTGGTCAGCTCTAGAGCTTCATAAAATCACGTACAAATAGGTGGCTTTTACTTTGGAGACGATGAGTTTGATCCCCCACAAATTTTTATCTCAGTGCAGTCTTTTTTGAAGTCTTTTATGCCCCTTGTGCTAGTGGTGGATACTGCACACAGTTGCACGAAGTCTAGCACCAAAATATACCAGAAAAAGAAGCATGCACCTCAACAGGAAGACATGTTCCATGGCAGTTTTCCAGGTTATTCCCTGCCTGCTTGAGCATGTTGTAACTTGGGCTGAGAACAGAATGAATTTCACTGGAGAAAGACAGTCCTTACATCCCAGCTGTCCCACAATCTTATTCGGAAAGTGAGCAGAGAGCATTTATTGCATAACTGTGTTCTCCAGCCCTCCTTTTTAGCATAAAATGTAAAATAGCAGGTTTTCAAACTTGCAAAACAAGTGCAGTAGATGCATCACAGAGTTCCTATGCACTTTTCCCTTGCAGTGGGTATTTGAGGAAGTTGCCAGAGACAGGCATGGGCCAACTCAAGTTAGTTGGGACAAGAGATGCATTTCATTTAGGAAGAACTAAAGTTACTGTAGTAGGTGTTGGCATAGGAAGGAACCAGCGCCACTTCAACGAGTGGAAATAATGACACTAATCCCCTTGAAAATCCTGTCTATCAAACAATTAGTTCTAAAAAATCACTCTCTGTGAGCTGCCTCTAAGATGATTTTTTGTTCAAAGTAATTCCTGCACCTAACTGCAAAAAGGGTGATATATAATTTTCTTGAACGTAAATTATTGTCATTTTTGTAGTCTACTAGACATGCTCTGGAGCACATACGTCCTATGGCTGGTCTGTCAACTCCTATTGAGGGTGTAAAGTCACGGTCCCTTGTCTTTCCCTGTGAGCTACATCAGCATAGTTATGCCAGGCTCACTGTGCATGCACAACATAGCTGCACATTAGGCAAAGTGTACCTGGTAGCCCAAATAAGTGGGACAGGTCTATCAGAGGCTGCAGAGGTCCTGCAGGATTCTACTACTGCTTGCAGAAAAATTAGACAATTTCTTTTGTCCTTTTAACTATTATATTGCTAGATGTCTTAGCTAGAGGAATGATGAACTGTACATGGAATTGTAACTTTGGTCAAAGTGGTTTAAAAAGATAAATAAAAAGAATGACTGATGTAATGACAGCACATCCAAACCCACAAGAAAAGGAAATTATAATGAATAGATTATTGCAGATCTTCACAGTAAAATCAGCAATAAGATGATGAAATTTCATTATGTCAGAAACACTGAAATTTAAGTTCCTTTGTGTTTCTACCAGAAGCCCTCTTTATATCACTGAAAAAACATTCTGGGGGAGTTTGGTTATTCACATAAAATGGGGAAAATACTAGTTCATGATACCTAAGTCATTTCTAAATAAGCCATATTTAGACATTAAAAGCTGTACCTACAGTTAGCAATTTGAAACACATCGGAGAAAGACAAAATGAAAATATATGAATGCTGGTTTACATTTAGTAAAGAATTTCAAAGATGAGAAGTCAGAATTCAATTTTATGAGAATTCTCCAGTGACCACAGGTGAATCACTGGCAAAAGAAAGTGTCTCCTGTAAACAAAGGTGCTCTTTCTCCCTCTATGTATACAGTTTATTTGTTCAAATGGAGCTGCGCTGAACAAATAAATAAGAAGTCTTACTAAATTGGGTGGCTAATAACAAGAAATATACCAAGTGGCACACACAGCCTGATTTTGGTCAGGATTCATCGAAACCAAGAGTTATAGGAATTGTGGTAGAAAAAGCTCAAATTCTAAATTTCTCACTTTCTAAAATTTGACTCTGACATGGTAAGTTACATTTTACTATATGTACTAATGTAACCAATGTAAGTTAAAATGTGGAAGGGAAGCTAAACTTTCAGAGGACAACATTTAACACTACTTGTTCTCCTACCACATTTAGCTTTTTCTCCCATGTACTGTTAGTATACCTTACAGAGGCATATGCTTTTCACTTGAAATCACAATACTTTGTCAAAATCTTCATTGACTAGCAATTTGTGAGTCAAAAGCTTACTAAAACTTATCACAAAAAATGATCTTTTTTGGATCTGCATCTGTACAACTTTTCAACAAACTCTCTTTTTCAAAGATTGATCCTGTGAAAACAGGATATGTATTTGCAACATGCTAGATCATAGGTACAAGCCCTAACTAAAGTGCATAGATGAAAGAGAACACAGATCCCTGAATTACTGTTAATTGTGCAAGCTTCAGGACTGGAAGCAGTAGAGGTGGGTGGCACTGTGGCACTGAATTTAACACTGCTTTAAGATCGAATTAGTATGTTTTTAGAGTGCTGCACTGTGCCAGGAAGATGCACCATTCCCGTTAAAATAGGTTGCAGATGTAGTAACAGTACACTGAATTGCATGGTCCAAAGAGAGTTTTAGATAGATTTTATTTATGGCTTCTCATAAGCGATGAGTGGTACAGTCACAACAAACAGCAAGTTTCTCACCTCAAAATTCATAATTAATTGAAGAATGGATAAATTTCCAGAGAAGTAGTAAAGGGTTTTTTTGAAAATAGAAATTCCCAGCCAGGTTTTGTGATGGCATGTTTTTAACATAAGAAGGGGAATAATCAGGTTAAGAGACAACTAGAGGGAAAAAGACAAAACAAGTTTTGAATATACTCTGAGGAATTCCTTAACTTGACCCTGACCTCTTTGCATCCCCACTTTGTGTCTGAGATTGTTCCTGCCTCACACTTCCCAGCCGTGGTACCTTCACCCCACATGTTGGCAGGGCAGCACCACAGACTCCCTCTTCTTTAGGCACCCCACGTAGAAGGTCCCCATGAGAGGGTCCCAGCCACATGCCTTTGGTATGAGAGTATCTGGAGCTGGGGAGACGAGAGGCCACTGTTCTGTGCTAAACTTCACATGCAAACATCTTCAAAATCTTCAGCTTCCCCTGCCATCATCTGAGCAGGCATGCAGTCTCAAAAAGAAAAGGACAAAGAAAACACGAGGCAGAATGTCCCCCACTTCTGCCTTCAGAGCCAGCTCACCAAAAGCTCTCTCTTTTTGCAGGCTCTGCCAGTGCCTGCCCCCACCAGACTGGTGGGAGGAAGGACTATTTGGCCTCCTCTGCTGATGCTTACACAGAAATACAGTGTTTCTCCTCAATGAGGGTAAACTCTTGTATTCACAACCCTCCAGGAAAAACAACTAAGGTTACAAATTCAAATAACAGAAGTTGAATAACAGACTTCCCTGGCAGTTTCATCCAAACTACCTAAGCCTGCTGAGTGCCAAACTAGCTGCTGATGAGTTTCCCATTCTGCCTTTCGCTGGCACCTTCCTGTGCTAGATGCACAAGACATATGAAAAGGTGAAAGGGGAAAAGGAGTGACAGCTGCTCTGGAAATTTATACAATCCCTGTTTTAGATCTGTTTAAAATCTGTTTATTTTGCCAGAAAAGTGAAAAGGGGCCCTGGCAGAAAACAGAAAATTAATAATTTTGCATGCATTGTGTAAGAGTATTCATTAGTTTTACATGAGTGGTAAGAGGTCAGTCAAGAATAGAATCCCATTGTGCTATCCCTTCAAAGAGCTTGCCATGTAATTGAATGCAGCAGGCATGGAATAAAGGAATCAAATATGCAGACAGAATTAACACTAATGGTTTGCAAACATAACATTGCAAACATCTACAACTTCTTTGTCTAAATTCTTGGGTTGAGATCTTGTGGGGGAGGTGATTAGGTAAGCAACAAAAAGAAGAGGAAGAATACTGAAATAATGGGCATATAACATATAGAGAAAGCACAAACGTAATGGGATCTGAATGCTATAGTGAATACAAGTGCCTGTGTATTAATTTATAGATTTACAACATACATTAAGCACTAGTCTACATATGCCTTTCTGCTTTTCTTCTCTGCATAGGAAGTATGACACATGTAGGGCCACATGAGAGACATTGCAGAAAAACATGGTAAAGTTCTGACCATATATATAGCACAGCTAGATTTTGTTCTTTAGAATTATGAGAATACTGGGAATCAGTAAATGGTATGATTTAAATTTGAAAATAGCTCCCCAGAATCTGCTAAATCCATTCAGAGTTAACTAGCAGGAGAACAACACCATTCAGTGTTCTGGGTCCATCTGTTGGCAATGTCATGATGGATACAGCTTCTTCAGTGCTATTTTCAATAAGCTATCACACAACAGCTTGTTGCAACAACATTCCAATACCTTTCCCCCCCCCCCAAAAAAAAAAAAAACCAAAAAACGCTTAGAGGGAAGGAGGCATTTCACTGATGTAGGGTGGGAGGGACAGAGAGACTACAGGAAAAAGCAAAAGGAGAAACAACTATAAAAAGGGAAAAGGAGAAGGACCTGTTATTTTAGACCTCCTGCAATCTAGATTTAAACCAAGATGTGGAACCCAAACTACTGTGCTGTCACAGAGAGCTGGGCTGCACCAGCCAGTCATTAGAATTGCTGTGCACTGACTGTGTCAGGCATAGGAAACCAGTGGCTCCTACAGAGAAATGTCAGCTGCAGATAGGAATTACCTTTAATTCAGCAAAACCTTCTGAACCATGAGCTCCAAGGAGTACTGAAAGGAAGACCCACCTCCATCACTGTAACACGTTGACTTGGTGTGTCATCAAAACAACCTGCTTGACATAATCCTTACCAAAAATATCATGTATCCATCAGCTTACTTCGCAAGTAACACAAATGCCAGCAACATACTGATGATACAAAGCCTGCACTCACTAGCATCAAAGTGGCTCAGAGATTAGCTCAGCCATGAAGAACAGATGTCTGCATTTGAATGCAGTAACTGGTAGGAGAGGAACACCAGTTCTTGTGGTTCACACACAAAAAAACGCACACTCAGTCTGAAGGTGTAACAGGTAGCTTTAACACACCTAATGCCATCCCTTTTTAAGGGAACTAGACACTTCCCCAAGGTTTCTCCTGACCTGTGTTCCCCTGTGAATCTAAAAATAACTCCTCTGTGATGATTACCTCTATAATACTGAATCAAGTTCTAAGATTTATTTATTTTAAAGCTTTTATTTTTAAATGCTGTATTCCTTAAAGAATTACAAGGGGCACTCAAATTTTCCACATGTTAAGCATCTTGTTTAACAAAGACTATTAGAAATACATATAGTTAAGAAGGATGAAACTCAAGAAGTAATACAATATGAGAAAGTAAACTGAAGAAGGAATAAAGTTTTATGGGATCATGTAAATGGAGGTACAGAAAGAGAAAAGGAAACCTGAAAAAGTAACATAGAATATTGATATAAACAGAACTAAGAGTAAATAAAAATACTAAATATTACATAAAGACTTCATTCATTGTTAATGCTATAAGAAAAATATACAGATACAGGTACCTCTCTGTACATTGATGTGCTCTTCCATAAAATATCCTATCTTCTCCTGCTACTAAGATTGCTTCCTAAGTACAAAATACATTTTTTGTTGGGTTTATGTGTCCTTGACCTATTCATGTAGAATTCATGAATCATAGCCTGCTTTTTGAAAAGAAAAATACAACTAATAAAAGGATACTTATGATAATCACCTACCTGAGGACGTATAACTTTCACTATGTTTTTAAGTGCAGTGTCTGGTGATGGAGGAGAGCAGTCAGGTGTTGGGCCTGTAGAGCTGTTTCTATGGTTACCAGATCCTGGTGCGGTAATTGCTACCTGAGGTGCATTATCTGTGAATAAAAATAGCATTTATGCAAGCTTACAAATACTTCATACATTTTAAAATAAAAAAAAAAATCATTTTGAAAACAACACTAGTCAGAACACTATTTCAACTTTAGAAATCTATTATTTGAATGTATTTGGTAAGCTATATATTGCATTCATACTCACTTATAAGTTCATATATTTCTCCTATTTTAAAGAAGGATAAAACACTCTCTAAATATCTAAATAAAATAGTGCACAAAAAAGCCCACAAATATTTTACTTTGGTACCTTGAATTACCAGTTGTGAATCTAAGTATTACCCCTGTAGCAGGGGTGATTTATAACGGGATCTTTTTAATGTAACTCATATCTCATTCTGGAAAATCTTAGCACAAAAGACCCGGTGTAACAAGTTATATAAACACATTCTCAACTTAGAGCATGCTAAGAGCCATTGGTTACAACTTTCCTGGACACTGTGAACTACCTATCAGATCAGCAAGAATTAGTTGCACAAAAATGTACTCAGCTCCTCTGATGAAACTGCCATCTCCCATAGAGTAGGCACTGCAGTACCTACCCTGCCAGTAGTATCTCAGATAGATAACCTAGAGCTGTCTTTAAAATTTCTACATATGTGCAGGTACATGGGAAACTGCTGTTTGGACATATTTTGGGATGATGTTTATGGTACTGAGAAAGACCATTAAAGTTACTTAAAATACCTTTCTTACCGTCTCTAAATGTTCTTGATGCTGTCTGAACAATGCGAAATAAAGTTAGTGGAAATCAGACCAGAGAATAAAGACTACAAAATAAAGCATAGCTCCTCATCTGTGATGGTAACCAAGCACCAGAATGACTTATCATTGAGGCCAAAAGCTCCACAATACTTCATGCTGTTAGAATTGTACTCTTGAATAAATGCTATAGTTCAGGTTGCACACACGTGGTCGTGGTAGCCTTTACAGCATCTGTGAATTTATAGAGTAGCTTGCTTTGTTGTTCACTAAGATGTTCTCCATGTTCCTATATGTACTATAAAGTACATTAAGACAATGATGACATTCCAAGCTCATTTCTGTGGGCCTCAGCTGAGAGCTTGTAAAGCTTACAGTAGAAAGCCTATTTATTTGTAATCGAAGTGGATTTCCAATATGTGCTTTCACTTTGTGGAGAAACCTGCTCCAGAAATCCCTTGTCACAGAAACAGACAATTCCAATGTTGTTGAAAAGCATCTGCATCAAAACTGTCAGACCTTTAGGTATGAGGTCCTTTAAGAAACAGAAGGACTGTTCCCAAATCATTGCAGCTTGGAACAAAATTAATTTCATTCAGAAAGTAATACATGTGTGTTAATACAATTAATCAGAAAAACTTTAAACAACTTAGAAAGGAACTTAAGGTGACGCAATAACACAATAACAAAAACATCCCTAACACTGAAGTACTTCAATGGCATTCCAGAAAGCCTTAACTCTCTCTTATGCCCTCCTACCTGACCTGGTATCTAATCGGAAAGCTATTTGTGTGTGGAATATGAAAAAGTATCTTGTGACTTGAAAGCCTGGCTCACCAAAAGAGGGTCAGGGATTTGACAAAAAGACACTCCACGAAGGCCTGTATTTTCCTCTTTCGAAATGTCGTAGGTAGGATGAAGGTCAAAAAAAAAAAAAGTGTTAGGACCATATTATTTGAGATAAAAGTCTCATCCTCTTCTGCTTCAGAATATGAAATATTCTTTCTTCTTTCACTCTATGGACAGACTGATCAAGAGATAGTTACCAATGAGCCTCCTTGACTTACTTTGAGAAAGCTTTGTTCTATAGCTGAGACACGTAGTAATAGAGGCCCCATCCATGAAGCGAAGAAATAACATCTAGATTGAGAAATGTTTCACACAAGTCTGTCTGAGTGTACTTAGTGCACTTATTTATTTAATAACTGGTGTGAGAAACAAATAGACCCATTTTGTCTGACAACCAACTAACTAAATCTACAAAGAACACAAACTCCCTGGTAGCAGCAGTCCCTGCATTTCTGCTCCTGTTTTGCTGTGAAGCCTTTATGGCTGTGCAGAAGGACATAGCTGCCCTTTAACTACTAAGCACAAGGAAGCCTTTCAAGTGGAAAGAGTAAGTCTTGCAGATGCAAAAGCATCTTAAAGATGTATGTCTCAAAGGCCAGACAGAAATCAAGATTGATGCTGATGGTTAATGAACACAGTTTTCTGCCCATCATTTCATTCTGTTTCAAGCTCTTGATGACAGTCACCTCTAATTAGTTTACTCACACTTCAGATACGTGGAAGAGGTTAACAGAAGAATCAAGCTGTATGAGCAAGATTTTGGTCTTTCCGTGGGAAAGACTTGACCCTGTTGACCCTATTCAATGATAGGTCACTGAAGATGAGGTTTTGCCCCAGATACAACCACACCTGAGAAGCATTGAACTGACTGTAACATTCCTGGAATAAAATTTTATTGGAAGATATTAATGAGGGAATGCAGGGCTGTTATATGACCCACTAGATAGGGATAAGAAAAAGTTCTCCAGCTACAGTGTGCATACAATTATAATCAGTTCAGGAACATACATAATATGTAGCAATTTCAAAAAAGAGTGGTTACAGCATTTCCTTCCAAGCAAAATAAAGTAGCAATTAAAAAAAAAAATAAATAATTCCTTGAAAAAAACATCACAAAAAAAAACCAAACCCAAAACAAAAACATCTGCTCAGTATTTAATGCCTTCAGTCTTTTCTCAAGGGAACAAAGTGTCTGACATGTAATGGCTTCTTGTAAACAACTTCTTTGTTGTGGACAGCTGTTTATTTTCACAGTAGGATCTTCCCGTTAGGCAACCAGTAATGATTTACTACCTGGGTCTGCTCCATCTGAGAGATAATATCACCAGCAAATTAGTTCCTGTAGCCAGTCTGTGAGATGTCTCTGTTTATGTATACAGTACTTATGGTTTCATTAAGAATAGATTTGAGTACATTTTCTTTTGTAATTAAATTGTGTCATAATTTTATTTTAATTTTCTTTTTCTCTGGTAACAAAACAACATTTTTTTTCACCTACAGGTAACCCTAATGGTAATACTGTATGTACCATTAAGGCAGAAAGAACTTGGAAACTTGAGAACCTACCAAGTTTACCAAGGAAAGATTAGTTCTTCTGCTGAGTTTCTGATACATGCTACACAGGAGGCCAACAGGGAAGGTTTTTGACTGTCATTCTCTTCTATTTCGTGGCCTAAGTTGCAATAAGCTAAGAGATGTTTCCATACAAGCCAGATAACTCCAGGCTCCAAGCATCATCTGGCAGCTAGAACTTACTCAGCTGCAGCATTCTCTAACAATACTCCTTTCTGCCTCCATCACACATGAAAAACTGAAAACTGTCACAAGGATTTTGTAACTGGAGATTACTGTGGTTTTAAAAAGGGTTACTGAGTACTTCCAATGTTCCCTTTCCTTTGTTTCAGGGCAAAAGAAATAGATTGGGATAAAGAAAGTATACCACGTTATGTGTTATATTTCCAGATCAATCACATTGGGGGAAAAAAAAAAAAAAGTTAGATAAACTCAGCTTTTGGAATAGCTGGACTGGACTGATCTAGTGTGTGGACTACAAAAAAAGCTGATTTACATTCTGGCAAATCTTACTCTTTGATGGTTGATTGATCAGTTCCACATACAAGGTTTTAAAGAACAGAAAGTGTTACAGTGCTATCAGAATCATGTTTATCACTATCTCATGGGCATATGAAATAAGATTATGCTTCTTAAATTTTCCACAAGATAAGACAGCTTCCCACACCTTCATCTTAATCTTCTAATCTTAATGCAATTTAAAATTCTATTTGCTACTTTTCCTATTTAAATACGTATAGTAGAAGCAAACTCAGTGTTTACAATGATGGTACCACAAATGATTCATTCAACTTGCCTGTGCATATCAGTCTTTTCATTATGTATTGAAAGACTGTACTTACAAGCTATGAACTACAAGCTATTACTTGGAAGTTGAAGGTCAGGTCATTCCCTACAGCAGATTTCAAAATATTTACTCTCAAGATAGACCCTTTGAGGTGGCTTAATTTTGTTGCACTTAAACCTATTAATAAAGAACCAGGTCCACCAAATCCTGAAATTGAGATTAACTTTTTACTGGTCTATTCCAGTTATTCCATATTTCACCAATAGTTATTTTATACAGTTTTGCAGTAAAATGATAAAAAAAAATATTGTATAACATTTAATAAGAACCAATTCACATAACTGTGGGGTGTTGTTTTTTTAATTTATGAATTTAAGGGTTTTTCAGTCATTTCACATGAGAACTGTATATTTTTTATGAGAACATTAAGGAAGGAAGGAAGCAGCAAGGCAAACACTTGAATAAAATCTGGTGTTCACCATACTGTCAAATATAACACAGTTGCAAAGAAGAGATCCTTTTTGTGCAGTGTTCACTTTTATCTATTATCCAGTTCAATATTATTGAAGCCTAATTAGTATAAACATAATTTTCTTGTTCATAAAAATATTTAACTATGAATGTACACTAATCTCATGGCTCACAAAAAAATATTATACAAGAATTAATATAACTAATCCTTTCACTTGGAAAAAAGGTGGTGTACTATCAGCGACATTGCAAGTACTAAGTGATTCATTCACAATACAGTCTTTCAGTATGAGAAGGATTCCTAAATAAAATGAAAATTACATTACGCAATGTGTTCTATATGTTTATCGAGTAAGACAGATTTTTGGAACCAAATTTCAAGGCCTGAATTAGACTTCTGTATTCATATGCTAGTAACTAAATTGCTATCCAAAGAAAGGGCAGTAATTTGAATGTCTCAGAAACTGATCTTCAGACTTGCAAGGTGACATTTCTCTAAATACAGCTACATTTCAGTGACCATGCTAAAGTCTTTCAGTACAGAAAACCCATTAAAATAGTATTAATTAGAATTTAGAAATATTCTATGTTTAGATATATTATCCTGAAGAAATATTAGGTCAGAAGAGCAAGCCTTAAAAGCTTCATTGACTATCTGAAGATATATATTAGCTTTAAACAAAGTCTAGCTAGCTAGCTTGGACACTTCTATAGTAAACAAATAGGGCAAGACTCAACTGCAAAAGCACTGGTAACTAACAATATCTCTGTGGTCCAAGGAAACTCAAGGCCTCTGCAAGACTCTTGCAGGAACTGTGGAATTTCACTGCCCATCTAAAGCCTCCACCTAGGATGCCCAAAATCATTTCAGATGTCAACAGACATCTGTGTATGGGCAACTGAAACAAGGTCCTAAAATTATGAGGCATGAATCCCAAACCACACTCTTAAAAACTGTAACTAACATTTCCAAATGATCTTTGTGGAAATAATACCTAACCTTTTTTTCTACTGTCAGGGTGAAAAATTACAGTAATTTTTTTCTAAAGTGCACAGGGTAACAGGAGGTCAACGAAAGAGGGAGTGCAAGAAGCTCCTATCCATGGATATAGTGACCAGTTTCCACTTTTAAGGATCACTCTGATTTGAGTCTGAACAGAGCAAAATGAAAGTAAATATTGTCTTCTTTTAGGATATTGCAAGCACAAACTGTGGTGTTCTTTTACTGCTTGCTTTTACTTACACCTTCTACTAATGTGTCAGATAAAGTCATAAAAATGTTAACTGTTTAACTGAAACTATAAAAAATCATGAACTGGGAACTTTGCCTTTTGCTTGCTGTGTGACATCAGTAGTCAGTTAGTGGGTGATTGTCTTCCATGTGGTACTCTGCACAGAGGAACATACCCTTATGAATACTAATAGACCATATCACCACAGCTTAAAAAGTGTTCCATTCAAACTGTAATCTCACTATCCATTTATTGTGAGGACATGGGCTGCTCACTGGACCTTTTCTAATAGATATTTCTTCTTGTAATATACTCAAAGAAAAGGCACTATATGTATATAAAGTGAAATTATTAACTATCAGGCAGACACCAAGGATCCCAACCAGAACACTTCCTACCACACCTTAGCAAGCAAAATATCAAAAGCCAAAAGTCAGCCCATGTTCCAGAAATATCACTGTAATTAGATTTTACATTAGAAATAAAACCTCTTAATCTGTAGTTTTCCACTTTCATCACAGAAACATTCTAGTGCCCTTTTCAAAACCTACAGTTACATCTGTATTAGATATTACATTAATTACATTAAAATTTTCATGCAATAGCAATGGATCTGAAGTCGATCCTCATGACACTTCATATACAATACATGAAGGTGTGCATTTTAAGAACTACTCAGTGTCTTATTTATTCTACCAAACACCCACAACATAACTGTACCTCAGAGCTTCCAGAAGGACCCTATATTTCTTGTGTCCAAGAAATGGTGCTTCAGATCAAACAGGAGTCTGTCTCATGTACTCCAAAACCAGCCTGAAGAAATGAATAGTAACTGGGAAGAATGATTCATTTCAAGTTCATATCCAGTGCTCGAGCCAGAATGCTAATATTTAATTGGGCTATTTTTTTTCCACATTCCAATTATTTGTGGAGTCACTTAAATACAATATGGTCATACTTATAATTTTCTGTAAGAACAGGAAAAAAATGCAAAAATTTTAGAGGTGTGGACCAGTACGCATCTAGATCTAGATTATGTACTTATGTACTTCACATCTAATGTGTATTTATATGTACTCAATTAAAAAACCTCTGAAAATATGCTACACAAAACCAAAATAATTAAAGCACAAAGTACAATCATAGCCTTGTGGAGCACTATAGTATAACCCCAAGGTTTCAATAGATTTGGACACTGCAAGTCCAGAGGAAAGAAAAAGAAGGGTGGAAAATGAACATGCACATATATACATATGCATAACCATACAATACAAGTTTTCATGCATATATAGAAACCACTTCAGAGGAACCCTATTAATAGTAAATAATTTCCTTGTATTCCTCAAGCTTGCTTCAGTGTGGAAAATTTCATGCAATGTTTCAAACTACTTGAAGGAAGGCCAAAACCTTCCATCTGATTTGTATATAGCAGCATTAGGATAATGCAAAAAAAAAAAAAAAAAAAAAAAAACAAAAAAACAAAGCTCCAGATATCTTGGAGGTGCCTGGGAACAAAATGCTTTTTAGTGTGGTAACAAAACAGACCTAATTTTGATTGTTTTAACAGACTCTATTTGCTAGACTGTTAGAAAACTATTACAGGAACACTGGTAAATTGTATGGCTCTGGACCTGTCTTTCAAGAAAAATAATAGAATGCCTTTGTCTGTACATATGTCCTCTTAATCTTGACTGTCTGAGAACTGAGCAGCTTAATGTATGTCCCATCATGGATGGGATAATAAATTCTAAGTTTTAGTGCCCTTAAATAATGGGCAAATCATCATCTATTCCTTTAAAAAGTTTCGTGACTGGAATGAAAGACTTGCCACTAACAGCCACACTGGACTGGCAGATAAATTAGTATTTTCTGATTGCAGGGATAATCAAAGGTGTGGAAGCTTTCTCGAGGATACTCTGATATCCTCATGCTGAGGAGAACACCAAGAAGTTGCCCCGATTATGCCTCACGGAGTCTTTCCTATTGTTTCTGAGCTTTATCCAACATAAAGAATCATTTGAATCCTACTCCTAATGGTAAAGAGAGTTTGGCACAATTATCTTCCTGAGACTTACAGAGAGCTAATTAAATTCAATTAACCCTTTCTAAGGCAGAACACGGAAAATCACCCAGCTGCACTGATATATACACACAGAGAGATTCCAGCCCCAAAACAAGATATTTTGAGAATTGTATAGGGAAGGAGTCAGCACTACCTGGGATCAGTTCGTTCACTGTGGGTCATCCAGGCTGCTGAATTCTATCAGCAGTTAATTTGCAAGACAGGAGCTCAAGCCAAGAATAGGAAGGACAAAACAGACAAAAACTGAGCAGAGTAGATGAGAAAACAGTACGAATTGACCTGATTTGACAGAGAGCTGCCACGTTTAAGATTTCTTGCAGTGTACGTGTGATAAAAATGTAATGTCTCCTACAGGTGGATTATCCATTGCAGAGATTCACAGCAATTGCATAGAGTAAAGTCAGGCTGCAGTTCAGATAGAAATCCAGAAAAATATAACAAAATCTGTTATTTTGTCAGGCAGATAAAAACAACATTCATGTTAAAGATAAGCCCCAGGTGAGGAAGTAGGCAATTTGCCACAGGATTGAGGTTTTAAATTGTTCTAATTTGATGAGAACCCCAAAGCAAATCTTCTATCCTACGTAACTTTTCAGCATGCCGTAAGTCTAGGAACTACAGATAAGGACAATCATGTATTTCAGGAATTCAAGGAGCAAACATTACAAGAGACATTTCAAAGGAGCAGATGGAATACTGAATAATGCAATCAGTAGGTAGCTACACTGGTTGCATAGAGAGAACAGTTGGACTAAACTGTTTGAATTTGCTCTTTTGAATTTGTTTTGTTTCCGGCACACTTAAACCTGAATAACCATTGTTCTGAGTAGGCCTGTAAGTATATATCTACAACTGTCTTGTTGAAAGCACTTGAAGCTATAACTGGCCAAGTCTTGGATGTGACAGCTATTTCAGGATTGTGTTGGAATTAATTACCAGTGAAGTGCATTCCAGTGGCAGCAGGGGTCTGCTTAGTTGTTCCTGCATCATCTGCGAGAGTCGGGTACGACTATTATCAACTTTTTATTTCCTCTAATCACCCACCTGCACAAATAGACTTTGGAACTGCTTCAAAGTTGCATAACCAATGTAATACCATGCAACTGTCTGGAAAAACATCTCTCATTAGGTACTAATGAGAGATGATGGGTGATTTCCACCATTTCCTGAATAACCTTTTGAGACTGCCTCTGCAAGCTGTTGATGTCTAATTGAGCATTCAAAAACAACGCTACATAGCTGCCATAACCTTTTTTTTTTTTTTTTTTTTTCTTTTTTTTTTGGGGGGGGGTAGGAGGGTTGTTACCTTTTTCTTTTTGTAAAGGTATGTAGTGAAATGACTGCACTTGCCTATGACAGATACTTCACAGATTTCTATATTTGTCTTGTGTCGGCATGTAGCCATATCTCTGGAGGTTCAATGAAAAGCACAGGATTTAATTATAGATGCTAAATTATTTTTGTACATTTCAGTCACTTCCTAAAAAAAATGGAATGCCTGGTAGTCTTGTGAAAAAAAATATCCTCCAAAAAAGAATGATACATATAAGGGGTCTTCTTGCTGAATGCTGCCATAGGCATGCCGCACTGTTTCACAAGGCTTCTCATACGATCCAAAGAGAGTATCCAAACTTTTGTTTGGTAAGTAAACCAAACTGAACATAGCAAACCAAATTGCATATACAGATGATTAGGATACATCTTCAAATTAACTCAGAATATAAACTGCAAAAGGTGATGAGAGTAAGTGCTCTCAGACCAATTAAATAATACTGATGGTAGTCACACTCCCTGGGGATCAAGCTTAGTTAATAAATAATGTAAGCAACCTTGAAGATAAACTTCCAGTATGCATCCATCTTTAGTTGCAGTTTATGGACAAAAATATATTTTCATGAGCTTTAGTTCTTCTGAAGTATCAGTTAGTTAATACAGTTCTTTATCGTGACACTGAAGTAAAAAAGCTAACCAAAATTTTAAAGCCAGAGTACTGGAACTAATGTTTTAAAATATCTCAATATCCAGTTATGCTTATTTAATGTACATAAATCTGTGAGTGACTTCAGAGAACTCGGCTGTAACCCTAAAATTTATATTTCTGTATATATTTACATGGAAAAAATATGTTTTTCCAAACTAGAAATGTATATTGTATACGTATACTGTATACGGTGTTACAGTATACTCATTAAGCATAAGGACCTTGTCCAGCAAATAGTGTCCACTACTAATAAACAGTCAGAATGTATGGAACCTTAGAAGTATGTGCTCCTAAATTTTAAATTAGAGTTTAAAGTAATTAAATTAATTAATTTACAGAATTTGAAATTCTGTATTCAAATAGACCAGCCACCTAATCCAGCATGTTTCCCTGATAATATCCAAATGATTTAAGAAAAAGAAACACTGTGGATAACTTTGGAACATCATCCAGTTTCAAACCATTAACAGCTATTCATGGCACTACAGCATTAGAGTGTTTAGTAACTAAAAAGACCCAACCACTTGATTGTATTTTTTAATTTACAAATGACCTTTTTTATTATTAACATCCCAAAACAATTTTGCCACATAGTACTTTTATGCATTTTTATTCACATGTAGATATTTTTTTCTCTGCAAAATACTCAAATTCTACCCTATTTGTAAATATTCCTCCACTGATTTACTTTCTATCTGCTGTGATTTATATGAAATTATTTATTATAACAATGGTATTCATTTAAACATGATTAAGTTTATCTACAAAGCAGGGTTTATATAACTTCTGCTCTGACTGTTTAGAATCTTCCATACACTTTAGCATATCTAACAGCTGAACAAGCAATTTATGAAATGCATTTCTTTTTCTTTACAACAGCTTCATAGGGAATTTAAAGCTTTAGATAAATTTATCATTGGAAAATTCTTTTGTATTATTACTTTGGCTGAATGAGAAAAACTCTGAAAGAGAAACCATATAACTGCTCAGAAAAGAAGTATTTTTGCATATTTTACATATTTAATATATACTGAAAGTGCTGATATTTTTTTCTTCCTAATATAAGACAGAATTAGCTGTCAAAATACTGGGAATGATCTCAAAGAAAAATTTAGTTTCAATTCCAGCACTGCTGGTAAGACACTGATTTTAATTGTGCTATATTATTTTAAGTATCTTCCAGCAGGGAGGGAATGATACCTGAAATAAAAAAGGACATAGAGTGAACAGCTGGAGCTAGAGTGGAAAGAATATTTTTACCAACAGCTGCTTTTAATGTTTTCATACAGAACAGATACTACAGCACATAATGATACACTGTATTATAGAAAACATAATAAGCCCTGCCAGGGACTAAAAAAAAAACATGGTCCTTCTGAAGACTTTTTCAGTTTTCAGAAAATGTTCTTTTAGATGGGTTCTTCCAGTTTTCCAATATTTAAAGGCATATTGGGAAAAGGGGAAAAAAAAACAAGTTTGATATCCTGCTGCTGCAGTAGAAACCTTTATTATTAGCTTCTTGTAAAGGTATACTGCATCTATATGTCTCTGGATGGGCAATACAAGTCCCTGCCCCACCTATTTTTGATATGTAGCAAAATGCTACATCTCCTGCACACTCCAAGTTTCCTTTTGAGGTGGTAAAAAGAAAAATGGTACAAAAAGAACAAAAATGAAATCTCTGTAAGGTAATAGAAGGAAACTCTGGCATCAAGCTCCATACTGCCATCCTGACTAGCAGATGCAGGAAGGGAGACAGAAGCAGAGGAAATGGAAGTAAACCAGTGTTTTTTTATTTAACTTAAAATAGAACAGGAGGGAAAAATATTTTTTTACAGTGTAGCACTGATTACCTTCACTAAGAATTAATGTTTTTCTCGTTTTTTAATAATCTCTGAAACTGAACAAAACAAATAAATCTGTTCATTAGGTAAAAAAATGTTTTATTTTAGTAATTGCTTAGTATTTTCACAAATATTTTGATTTAACAAAATCTAGCAAGCTATGCCAAGACTTCTGCCTTCCAAATATACTGAAGTTATTTCAGTATATTTGTGGATTTTTTTTTAATTAATAAAACATACTATGCTTGTGAAGAAGGGAGTTCCCAGTAGAACACAATGAAACTTATTGAAATATTAAATATAATAACTAAAATTGGCCAAAGTTAACACATTTAACTTGTTATTTTCTGGAGTAGTAAAGACAGTAGAAACAGGTTGTGGTATTTTTTAATCCTAAAAGACAGTATTTCAGATCAGATTCTGGAATCAACGCTGAAATAAAATTATTAGTTCATATATTCAGTTATCTGGTTGATAACTAAAATCATAGCCAAATTTTGATGCAATCAGTCACAAAAAAATAAATTTCGCCTGCAGATAGTTAGTCAGAAGGACCAACAAAACTTTTTATGTTTGCTTGGCCACGAGTACAGGGAAGAATTAGAACTGTAGGAAAGAGTTTGAGGTTATTAATTGCATTCCTATCAAACCCAGTGACTCCTCACTACAGTATTTGAAGCAGCACAGGAACTTTGAGGCAACAGATGCAAGCCAAAGTATGAATTCAGTCATGAATCACTTGACAATGGTTTTCACCATATAAGAACTGATTAATCCAAACTGATTTTCTTGATGAAATGCATCTTTTTCAGGATATTTTGATCTGAAATAATGATTGGATTAGGATGGAAGACCTGGTATGTGTTTGCGAGAAAGACTAATGGGGAAAAAAACAAAAGACAAAAGATTTCCAGGCAGATGTCCCACAAAGCAGAACTTTTGATCATTCAATTTATGAGTCCTGATGAAGTTTAACACTATTCTGATAGAGCAGAGCAGGGACTTAGTTCATATATCTTGGTCTGATATGGAACTGGGATGCAGATAAGATGCAAAACACGGGCCCAGTGCTGAACTCATGTCCTGTGACACACACATTGTAGCCTGGTGCTTATGGCGCTGAGCCTCATCCCCCACAGTCCAGATAAATCCCCTGACATGGGATATAGGAATATATAGGATTGTCCAAATCTAATCTGTAATTGTCCAAATCTAATCTAATCTGTATAGCAAATCTAATACCTAAATTGAAGGCAACCACATAATAATTAGAGCTGCAAGGCACCTGTAGGCTACAGATTGTGTCACCATCTAAAGCAAGTCACAAAACACTCCTTAATAAACTGTATTACATGTGTAGCCTTTAATACAGAATAATAAAAAAGACTGGAAAAACTACACACAGCACAGGGGAGACAGGACATAATGTCATAACTTTCTGTAACAGCTGAGAATGTCTAGATGATGCTAAGATATGTATATTGCAGTGTCTAATGATTGATCATTCAGAGCTGAGCAGCTTTATCATGTGAAATTGAGAGACCAAACAGGGGCGAAATTCATCTTCCACAACAGACAAACAAGTTCTTTATGTCATTCAAGACATATCTGTATTGTGTTTCCTATTACATTTACAGTGTTTCTGGAAAACAGTTTAGAATTCTTTTACAGTACTTGAAACTATTGCATTATAGACCAAAGCCAAGTGAAGCACTGACTCTTGAGACCTGGATCTCTAAAATTTTAGGACTCAGTTTCATCCTAAAGCTAAGTAGGACAATATTCAAGGTCTTGAGTATAAAAACAGAAAGCATGAAGTCAAGACAACTGGTTTCTCCCAAATTCTTATCCAGAGTAAAATTCAACCTGAAAGTTGTGTAAATAATTCAATTTAAGCATTGAAAAAATGTGTAGAAAATCCACAGGTGCACAAAGAGACATATTTTAGCTAAACGCCTACTGAAGAGCCCCATGAAGCGCTATACCCATTATACATGCTTATATTCCTCTACTATATACCAGATGCATCTAAAATGTAAACAAATTAATGGCAAAATCAAGTTTTACTATTACGGCTAATATTAGTAGCATTATTCCTCATATATCTGTAACTTATTGCCACTTATAAAAGGTACCATCAATTACATCTGCTCAATTATAAAACAATCTCAGAAGCATTTTGAAGCATAGTATTACTTGCAGAAATGGAGTATTTTGTATATGATCTATGCATATTTCATCCCTGACTCAAAAGTATTTGCTAAGGATGACACAACAAATAGTCATTTGACAAAGAAAAACTCAAATCCTGTTAAATAATATTTTGTGTATTGGCTTTAAAAAGAGAAGGACCTCAAAATAATTGTGTTCTTTTGAATAATTGTCTTGACTTGAAAAAAGGGGCTTTGTCTGACAGCATGCAGTCAAGTGTGTAATGAGATCATTCTGGATGGTAATCACACTGGGATGGATGAAACCAAATGTTGGTCAGAATGCATGCACTTTGATGAGCACTCAATTGCAAAAATCACCCAAAACTCCCATGAAAGCTATATTTTTTTTCCCAATTGTGCTTTAATGAAAAATAACAAAAAGCAGTGGATCAAAAAGTAGAAAATGTTTAATCTATGTCGAGCTGCAACCTTTCTCTCTCACTTTGCAGAGAAAATATAAGCTAGCAACATAAGTGAAATTAAAGAACATAAACATTCACTGGAACATATTGGATAGGTGGAAACCTGCATCTATTTGATAGTGAACTGATCACATGGTATCAGTCATTCCCATGTGCTTTAACTTCAGAAATGACAGAGTATTTTTAAGAATTATATTTCATTGTTAAAGATGTTATCAGAGAGGTTATGATGGGGAGCAATTTATCTTAATTATATATTAAAAACCTCTTAGAAGAATGAATAGGTTGTAAAGGAAAGTATATCAGAGATGTGATATGTATGAATTGACGTGGCTTTTGCAACCTCAATTCAGCTTCCTGTGCTTTTGCATTCTGAAGTCTTTAATTAGGATTATAATGCTCTTTCTCCATAGAACTCTGCAGCATCAAGGACATGGAGGAGACAAATGGACAATGGAAGAAACAAGAATTTGACACATTACTCTAGAAATGTGGCAAGAGAAATAACATTCTAAAATTGAGATGTGAAATATTTTTCAAAAAGATCAATCTTATGTGAAAATATGCTTATATTAAAATATCCAAAGGCGATGTTCAATATGAGTCACTAAAGCTCAAAAAGATCAACACATCTATTGTACTAAAGAGTTTAAAGAGATCTGACAAAAAGCTATTTCAACAATGGTGCTGTTTCTTAATGGCACTTGGAATAAAGCTAAGATTTGACAAAGACTAAAAGTAGTTAATGAGGTAACCTCAGTAGTCAAAGGCTTTCAGCCTGACATCAGTAATCATGGAATAGCTGATATGTGTCACCAATAATAAGTGAAAGGGGAATAGCTCATGCAAATTAGCATTGCTTCCAGGGAACTAGACTGTATCAGTTTACCTCCTTTTTAAAAAAAAAAATACATTTTTAAAAAAATACAAGTAAATAGGCAGGCTCCATCTGGAATACTGTGTCCAGTTCTGGGGCCCTCAGTTCAAGAGGACTGGGAACTGCTTGAAAGAGTCCAGTGCAAAGCCTCCAATATGACTGAAGAAGTGGAACATCTCACTTATAAGGAAAGGCTATGGGATCTGGGACTCTTCAGCCTGGAGGAGAATGAGAGGGGACCTCATCAATGTTTATAAATATGTAAAGGGAGAGAGCAAGGGGGATGGCACCAGGCTCTTCTCAAGTTGCGTAAGGGGAGATTTAGGTTGGATATCAGGAGAAACTTCTTTACAGAAAGGGTTGCTAAGTTCTGAAACAGGTCCACCAGAAAAGTGGTTGAGTTTCCATCCCTGGATGTGTTTGAAAATTGCCTGGATGTGGTGCTCGAGGACATGGTTTAGTGGTGGGTCATTACAAATAGGTTAATACAGTTAAGACAAGGCTGGACTCAATGATCTTGAAGGTCCTTTCCAGCCTTCTGTTGGAAAAGACACTTCTATGCTTCTCAGTTATGCCCCATGATAGGACAAGAGGCAATGGATATAAGCTTGAGCATAGGAGGTTCCCTATCAACACAAGGAACATTTTTTCACTGTGAGGATAACATAGCAGTAGAACAGGGTGCCCAGGGGGATTGTGGAGTCTCCTTCTCTGAAGACATTCAAAACCCACCTGGATGCAAGACCTCCTGTAGATGACCCTGCTCTGGCAGGTGGGTTGGACTCGGTGATCTTTCGAGGTCCCTTCAAACCCCTAACTTTCTGAAAAAATTCTGAAATTTCTGAGATTCTTTTATACATTCTTCTCATGGCCTATGAATCTCTTTTTCTGGGCTGAAGGTGCATTAGACTGTATAAAGCACCTTAAGAGCAGGGAAATTTTACTTAATAGCAAGAGCTTTTATCTAAGGCAAAAAATTGCTCAGAAGTGAAACCACTTGTTGCCTAAGAAAGACTTCAACTCTTGGGTTGTTATGGAAACAGAAGCCTCTTGCCAGTTATCTGCTCCACTAAAACGATGCATGGCTCACATTATCATAACACACCTATGCTGTGTTCTATATTGACAAACTCTGAGTGGCTCTTCACTTCTCACTCAACATATGGATAAATCATACTCTTCAGAAATACTGTCTCCTTGAGTGACAGACAGAAGAATACAGGACACTGATTATCATTTATACATTATGCCAGGGCCCTGAGGCACTAATAAGCTCTAATGGCCCTCACATCAGCCTTCTGAAGTTCTTCGTTTACATCCCCCTTCCTAGAGACACCATTTCAGCTTAGTCTGGGGCCTCCAGTTCATGCCTGAGTTCCAGTTCAGTACCTGTCCTGTGCATTCATTCAGACCCCAATTCATGAGCTGACTTCCCAGCTTGACCTTGGGCATGGTCTTGTCATCACAAATTTCCTGGACAGCCCCAGACTTGATCCTTACATTGACTTTCTCGCTTGACTTTAGGTCTACCTCATCAGCACAAAATTGCTTGGTCATCTGGGCTCTTGACCTAGAGATCTCTAGTTCTGCCCTGCTCAGAGCTGGTGATACAGGGTCTTGACTAGTGAAGCCCCTTGCTGTCCCCCGAGATACCAGGCCTGAGATGATATACTTTGGAAATTCAGCACTAATGGCAGATAGGTAGTAATTATTTCAAATATGCACCACAATACCAAAAGCTTTCAGTTGCTTCAGAAATGCTATCTTATTCTCAATCTGGAGCATTGGAATGTCCATATATTCAGGATATGTGCTGTGAAAATTTGTTACTGAAATCAATCAGAAACTGGTGACCTGACAAACAGCACTTAATTTACCAAGCCAAGTACTTCATGATTTTGGAAACTTCAGAGAAGCTTCATGGTTTAATTTTGATTAAAATGTTATCACCGCTATGTTATCTTTCAATTCAGGTTTCTAAAGAACTCTCATATATCTGTATGAGATTGCTTGACTGACACAGTGTTATACAGTAGAGATGCAAGAATGCAAGCAGGGGTGAGCTGACACACTGGCTACAAATTTCAGGTTTCATTTTCACTATAATGACAAGAGAGGGAAGCCAGGCTGAGAAAGAAGAAAAAAAACCTTTTTTGTCAGTAGATGGACCACCCTGGGGACAGTTTGTTATGTCATAATAAATCAGTGACAAACATTTTTATTTTCCCTGCTGTGATTATAAAGCTATAAGAAAAAGGCACCATTAATAACATATATTCTCTTCTATGGTCCCATGGCACTAACATTTAAATGCAATTTAAGTAATTTTTTCTAAATAAAAAAAAATAATGAAATTAAATTTTATGAGATTGATTTATGAAACCTTAAATCCAAATTTATATTTTACTTAGCGGAAAAAATTGTCTCAAAGGATGCAGCATTTCAGAATATTTCTATCAAGTCTTAAATGTTACTTCAAAAGCACAGATACTGAGACAGAGATGCTAACACACTCTGCCAACTTTGTCCTATCAATCTACAGCAAGATTTCTCCAAAGTACAGTTAGCTGAGTAGATGACCAGCTGCTAAGATACCTCTTCCTCACCTTGTATTCGTCTCATACAGACTATGTGCTTACACAACACATATATAAGGATATTTTTCTCCCCTTGACAGAAGCCATATCTTAAATGTAACTGCCTAGGCATATCAGAGTTACCTTTAAAATTTTTGGCTTAAGAATTGCTGACTCTGTGGTGGCTGAGAGCTTAGGCTAAGTGAAGCCTCTCAGTATTTCCATCTGCATTTTGGAGACAACACTGAGTTCTGCATCACTACAGCTGAACTGTTTCAAGTTGAAAATCACAATGACCTGCAGCCACAGTAGAGTAGCATAACTGGAAAAAAGTAGGTCTTGAACTGGAACTTTCTTATCCAAGGATGATTTTTATGCAGTTTACAGACAGCAGTATCTCTTCTTAATGAGACGCTGTATTGAAACTTTCATTAATCTGCATGGATAGGTCAAATTTCCCAAATAGGAATTATAATTTTCACCAAATTTTCACCAAATTTTGAAAAGTTATAATTCCTAATGATACTCTATGGTACTTATAAAAAAAAAAAATCACTATTATTTAAAATATAGCATGTAGGCTGCCACCTTGTCTCACTCCTAGGGCGTTTCTGCATCAGGAACTAGAAGCAGGCTGAAAGAGATATCATCTGTCTATTGGATATGGACACATACTTAACTCTAATGAATAAAACTTCAACATTTATTACATGTCTTCTGTAATGTATACTAGATTTCATTCAAGGATGAAGCACAGTATGAAATTTCTACGCTACCAAGGATGCAAGTCTGTGTCTTCAGCCCATATGCAGAATGGTGATGTACATAAACTTCTGCTACTCTAGATTGATCAAAACCCCACTAACTTCATGAAAATATCTGGCAGTGCCTACTTGAGCATTAGAATTATCAAATGCTTTGAACTTCAGCCCTTTATTAAAACTATACACCTTTTCTGAGATGATGTGTTCCTAGTTCATAAAATGTAATTATATCCTACTGATCAAAAGGGCAATACTAATGTGTGCCTTTTGAGCTAATAAAATTTGATCATTATTTTTCAAGGTTAAATATGTCATGTAATTTTTTTTTAATGGAAGGGCAGACTAAAAATGAAAATTACTTGTAGAAATGTCTAGTTTAAGGAATGAGGATACGTTCTGGAACAGCCCAATAGAAGTGTAAGTGAAATTGACTCAATCAATTAATTTATTAACTTAATTTTATGTGATTGATTTATGAAATCCTAAGTCCAAATTCATATTTTACCTACCACTGAAAATTGTTTCTAAGGGCACAGCATTTCAGAATATCCCTTATCAAATCTTAACTGTTACTTTAAAAGCAGAGGTGCTAACATACTCTGCCTACCTTGCTCTATCAATCCACAGCACAAAGAACAACCAATCTTGAATTCTGACTCACATGCAGTCTTTTTGAGTCTTAGATCAGTCCTAATTAGAGGCAATTGTTTTAACTGCCAGCATATGCACTGATATAACTATTCTTCCTACATAAACCTAATTTCTTGCAAGCAGACCTAAAACTCACACAACACAGGATCTCAGAAGGAAGTAACGAACTTAATGACTACTTTTATTTCCTTTCTCTTCAGTTCTCCCTTACATCTAACAATCCTTTACCATTTGGTGCCTGGTGTGTTCATCCTCTACTGTTCTGAGTTCAAGAATAAGATTCAGGAAATTAAAGACAATACAGAGAACTACATAGCATCCTGGTTTTTTCTCAGTAGATAAGAGAATAATGACTGGCAAGGTGAATATTTGCAAACTGTTAGGAGTTTAGTAGCAGGGCAGTGTCCTATCACCCAGGGAAAGGAGACTGAAAGATGCATTTTTCTGTTCAATGTGCTGCCTCATGCTCGGAAATGAACTCTACACATGACACAGCACAGGGATTTGAAACAGGATTCTCAAAGTTAGGACATTTCAGCAACACAAAACCAGGGAAATTTAGGAAAAAAAGGCATGAATTTAGATACGTGTTTTAAATTAATCATCTCTGTAACCATACATAACTTAATCAAGTAATTAATCTGTATGAACTGAAGGCAGGCTTACATTCACAGACAATTATGCTAGTATTAAGTACCTTACAGCTGCAAGTAACATGGTTGATTACATTTGTGCCATTTGTAGTATATGGTAACAGCCAACATGATTACAGACATGACTTACAAGCCAGGCCAATTAGATAACTACTACATTTATAGCTTAAAACAAAATCACATTTTGGAGTCTGCTTATTTATACAGCCAAATGTTCTTTTCAGGCAGGGAAAATATTATACTGGTATATGGAAAGCAAAGACAGAAAGAATTACAGTATATTTGTATTGTCAACTCACTGACCTTGCTAGATTTTTTAAAAATTATGAGTTTACTACATGTAGAACAGCTGCCTTGGTTACTCTTTAGGTCTCTGATATACACCATCTTTCAACATTCACAAAATATGTTTTCCAGATTAAGACCTAAAAATGTCACTTCTGTTTTTCATACTGATCTTAACAGATTTACTAGGCTTATGAAAAATGCCTTTGTTCAGCAGAGAGCACACGTGAAAGCCTGGTATCTGAGTTAGTGAAAAGTTTTTTTGTTTTTTTTTTTTTATAATACTAATTACAATGGAAAGCTTTGTACTTGAGCCCCATTGCTATGAAGGCAGATAATGAACTCTATTTGCCAACTTATGGAATGGGGGCATGGCAACCTTCCCATTGCAATAAGTATGTTTATGGTGATTAATCAAGTGGAAGCCAGAAAAACAAGGCTAATTTGGAATTTTCTTCCTCTACTGGATGGCAGCCCCTAATATTGTCCTGCACAGTCTGCTGATTTTTTAGATTATCAGAGCCAAAATATCATCAACAAAGCATCAACAAAGTAAACCTTCAGTTAGACCAGTAGTCATAGTGATGTTTGAGCCAGATTCTGGTCCACTCTGCTATAAGGGTAGCATCCCAATTTATGCCACCTCTTAGATCATTGCTCATAATACAGGTTGCCTCAAGTCTTCCTTAGCCCAAATTTCATGGAGAGGTGTTAATTGTGATCCACATCACCTCATCTCACAGTCTCCAAAGTTGTATCTTGCTATCTGGCCCTTAAATACTATGACTGATATGGCTCTGTAAGTCTTCCAATTCTAGTTCAGCTGTGAAATCAAGAAGGTGCTTCCCTTTATGCAGATAGATAGGTACCATGATGCTACGCAACAATCATTTGTCATTCTTGTGTACTTCCCAAATCATGATTCCTAATCAAGATAGCACAGGTGAAAAAGTCAATTGCACATTTCAAATAGATAAAGTGAAATGGCTGTGTTCTGAAATTTCTGTACCAGGTGGTAACTAATGAAAGGTTCAAATGAGGGTAACAGAAGACAGCATATAATTTTGGAGAATGTAAACAGAATTCATACAGCTAATATAATTCATCTTAATCAGTATAATTCTATTGGCTTTTAAGTATTGTAACTCATTGCTGTTCAAACCTATAATATAAACACAGCAGTCTGCCAAAATGTCATTTGATATTTTTAGCAATTCTTATGCACGGTTTCATTCTCTTTCACTCATCCGCCTTTATGTAACATGGAAATACAGAGTACTTTAAAATTTTAATTGCGTATATAAAGTTGTTGCTAAGCACTTCATTAAAAAATAGAAAGAGGTTAATAAATAGATAACTGCAAAAGGCTGGGCTTAAAGAAATTATATTTCTAATTTAGCTTCTTGCAATCTTCTTATATTTATCCAGGAAATTATTTACACCTCTGCTTTGTTTTCCCTTCTACAACATTTTGATAATAATCTTTATTCTGATATGAAGCTCTTATGGAAGCTCAAAGAAGACTGTAATCATGCTGTGATAAGTAAACAGAGTACTTTTATTCTTAAATATACAATCCTCTATCTTCTATATATAATTCTATACTTTCTGTAACATTACACTTACACCAAAGACTATGTAAAGGATTATTTGGTGATTTACCTGGTCTTGAGGAAGGAACTCTTGCTATCTCTAGGGAACAAGGTTTTTTGGTCACTGCTATGTCTACTGAATCACAAAGACTGCTATCATTTTCTGAAGGAACTGCATCCAGAGGTACAGAGGGTATTGTTTCCAATGCATAACCTCTCTTCTTTGAATAAGATTCCTGAAATGCAAAAATTTAAGTAGGTAAGAGATATTTTTCAGATGACACAGGTAAAGAGCCAGGTTCAAAAACTTTGGCTAGCAGGGTTTATAATTCAGCAAATCAAATACTTAATTCTGCTGAAATCTAAATAGTAACAGACTGGAATAATTACTTGCATGCTAGAAGATAACATTACTTGTTTCTTGGAATTCTTGTGTGATATAATTCTTGTTTAGTTACAAAAATGGCCTTATTCATCAAACATAGCTCCAACATAACTGTTCTTGCCATACCTGCTTTGCTGTGTTCTAATTCAGGGTGTGTGTCTTATTTGTTTTCTTTAATCATGTGTCTTGTTCATTTTTTTAAATTATAACTCATAAAATTGACAAGTATATTAGCCACCACGATTACTTTCTCTTTGGGGATGGTTTTAAAATATGTCTATATTATATACAAGAAAGATAAAGATATGCCATCTACATTTTAATGACAAAATCCCAGGTTGTGAATGAAGATGTATTACTGCTTTGTATTTGAGTGAACAGTAATAAAGGTGCAAGGTCCCTTAACAGTGGTACTCAGTGAATCCCATCATTAGCAAGTGTTGACAGAGGAAAAAAAGGAATTAATCAGAATTTTTGCTGGTACACTGAAGATTTTCTCTGCTCTAGAACACGAATAAGAAGATAACATACAGTTTCACCAGGGTCTCTGATTTGTGACTTTTTTTTTTTTTAATCCCATCTAAAGCAACTGCAGGGGAAAGACATAAATCCATTTTTCTTACATTGGACATGCAGATGCCAGAGAAACTCAAACAATGCACATAAATTGAATATGATATAATAACATGCAAAGAGATAGAAAGTACCCTGACAGTTAAATATTATCATAGCAATAACCAGAAAATAACTGAAGAATGTGAATTAATAATTTCTCCAACAAGGGCTCACATTGCCTAAGGTAAACTATGGGTATAGGTAAGAGCTCCTTTTTTAGCTAAACGATTTGTACTGCTAGCAGATCACTACACAACTGAAGATTTTGCAGTTTTTCCTGCTCATTTTGTTGTGACCTGATATTTATGGGAGCTCATTACCTGGTAATAATTTCAGGCCTCTCAAAGAATAGGGTTGAGATGGCAGCAACAGAAGTTCCACTTCAAAATTTTACTTGATAACTTCAGAAGAACCAATTTTTAAATGCCTGTTAGGCTAACCCACCACTAAATAAAGAACATGAAAATGAATACTGGAAACAGCTAATAATAAGCCAGTTAAAAATCTTACTAAATAAACGGAACATTAGCAAGCATTTGCAATAAAAAAATAAAATATGGAGTAGGAAAAATCAATACAAGATTAGTGGACAATATTAAAAAAACATACCTAAAAGAGGAATGTGATTGCACCTCTGCCTCTTTTACCTTTTGCTTTTTATGTCTAGTCAGAGTATGAGCTCTCTGTATTAGCAATCTTACTGGTATATGCTAGTAGGAACCAGTTTCAGCTAGCAGACTCTACAGATGTAACAGGGAACTGAAAAAGTTTGTAAGTGGGCTTACTGAAGCCTGAATACAGTTATTTAACTTAGTTAATAGAATCAAATTAATAGAAAATTATTCCTGCAGCTCACATTCTGTAAAAAATAACCAGTGCTATTTAACTATTTTTAAAAAATCCTGCAAATAACACTTGGATAAAATGAATCATGGAACTTAGGAAAAGTAAAACTGAAATCACAGTTTTGTAAATGTGCATGGGTTGGAACAGTAGCTTTAAATTAGAAAAGATAAATCACAGCACTTTTAAATACGGAATATATTCTTGCCCTTTTTTCACAATAAATACAGAAAATATTTCTCCCTCGACTGCACTGTGTAGTGTGGAGGCATTGAATCAGCTGAAGAGCAACTGCAGAAGAGTCCTTATTCCTTCCTACCTTGAAATAAAGCAATGTCTAGCTTGTCCATTTCAGTCTGCTGTAAAAAGACAGAGGCAAAAATTTATTTAACAAAGGAATAACAAAAGTATCTCTGTGGCTACTGGAAATGCTTACATACAAGTGAAACTATCTTCCATAAAGTAAGTATATCTCAAAACCAACATGATGTTGGTAGGCCTTTTTTCCATGTTTCTGCTAAGCTTCCAGCTACTCTTGCTTCTGCCTTTTATATACTCTTGCATTCGTTATAAGAATCAATCTGAATGATGCATGCGCAAGGATTGAGATACCAAGCAGTATACCAAAATCTGTGTTTCTATAACCTAAGAATTAAATTATAGCTGCTCAGTAGCATCTAATCTGAACTGACATACTGACAAGAAGGCAGAATTTGCATTTTGCTGAAAATTTTTCATATCATCCATCTCTCTTCTTACAGAAATCAGATCAGTTAAAGTTTCATTATTTCCCTGAAACATGGCACAACATCAGTCAGAGATGCCTGCCAGATGACTAACAGCAGAAAAAGTGTGCTTTAAAGATGTAGTATTGCATATCATACATCACAGTGATAATTGGTGCAGACACGCTGTGTCTTACCAGGCAATTATTAGTTTATTTATAACTTCTAAATTCCAAATTTAAAAAACAGTTGTCTTGACCTCCTGGAGTCAAGGCTATTGACAATTGAAGGCCACACTGTATCCTGCTACTTGAAAACTTACTAGATGTGCAGTTGCTTAAGACTCTCTTTTGATATTCAGCTTCCTTGTCATTAAACACTGTCTTCAGAATGTAAGACACCTTTAGGAATCATAAAAGTCAGAATATCCCAAAGATACTTTTTTAGAAAGCATAAGAGGCAAGACTGCCCTATGCCCTGGAAAATAAAAGTTAAGGACACTGCTTGAGAAAAAGAATGATTAGGTGGCAGTTGCAATAGTCTTAAAATCTATTTTCAGATTAATATTAAATTGCATTTTCAAATTATATAATGCAGACTTTTCCTTAAAAGTTTATGGCTATAATTAATGATTTCTGCAAACACGTGAGAACTACCCAGGGTTTCTTTTCTTCTGTATAAGAAGTCTTTAAGGAGAAATATTCTTCTTAAGGTAAAAAGGAAGAATGCAATATATCTGCCATCCTCAGAAAATGTCTTTTCCCTTTATATAGATAATGAAGAAAAGCTATTAAATTCTAACATACCCCTTGAGATCCACCAGGGTACTGTATCTTCTCCCCTGGCTTGCTGCATGCCAGAAAAAAAGAAAGAAATGTCTTTTCTTCCATCGTTGTGGGATAAATTCTGCCCAGGTGTTCTTTAGGAGAATACTATGATAGTTGTACTAATAAAACTTTGTAGAATTATTGACCCTAGTGCTCCATCAACCCAAAGCTGATAATTACTATGAAAGTGAGCCATAACAATAAAATTTATCCAGTTTATGTCACAGAACCATAGAACAGTTTAGCTTGGAAAAGACCTTTAAAGGTCACCTGGTACACCTCCCCTGCAGTGAGCAGGCACATCTTCAACTAAATCATGTTGTTCAGAGCTCTGTCCAACCTGACCTTGAATGTTTCCAGGGATGGAGCATCTACCACATCTCTGGACAACCTGGTCCATTTTTTCACCACCCTCATCATAAAAGGTTTCTTCCTTATATCTAGTCTGAAGGTGTGGCACATTTCACAGTGAAATATTGTTAAATAACTAAAGGTTGCTGAATGGAACCAAGAATGCAAGCGAGAAAGAAGCCCCACCCAACTAGTGAATGAATATAATTCAAACAGTTTTTTGACAGGCAGCAAGGTGGTGAGGAGAATGCCCAAACCATAAGGGTGTTCTGTGATTTTTTTCACAAAAAAGTACTAAGCAAAAACCAATTGAAACTACCTCCTATCTCATCATAGCCCCAAAATACAATTAGATGGTGAAATACTTCTTTTAATTGCCTTTCCATTTAAAGTAAGCAGGAATATTATTATAATTGGATGGCTAGTAAAACCCCTTTTATCTATGACTAATAATTTAACCAAAGTAATTTTTAAAGTATCATGTAATTAGAATAATTTTTCATGAGTCAAACTATGATAAATATTCATTGTTATGACAGCTAGAAACACTTGAATATGTAATTTGTCATAGAATAGATAGTAAAGTTCACTTCATGATATATTACAGAATCTGGAATGTCATTTAAGGGTAATGACACAGGAGGATCTACTCTGGCCTGCACAAAGTATTTATAACTTTAGAAAGGATATCCTCTTTTGCCCTCCCACCAAGCATCTGAAACAGTGGGCTTTCTGTTGTACAAAGTTATCTGAAATAATTCCTTTCCTCTTGCATCTGAAATAGTCATGGTGAGTAAGTTTCAGATAGACTTTCACAGAGCTGCAAAAAATTTCAATTTAAAAAAACCTGTTAAAAATAATTTATTGTCCTTTGTATTTATACTGTTAGAAATGTAAAGACGAGGCATAATTTTTCAGAAACTATTAAAAAAAAAATTAGATCAGCTTTTTCAGACTCTGTGCTTGAGGAAAAACGAGCATTATTTACACAGTATCCCAGATGTAGGCTTGTCCTCTCCATTTCAAATGCATATTTGGAAGCATCTTTTTTACAATCTAAAATTACGTATGAAAACATATCAAAACTCAACTGATGTCAACCCCTGCAAGCTAAAGGTTCTAACAAAGCTAGCTATTGTATCCTGAACTATAAATGTCTGAAAACAAGGGTAAATTGTGAGCATGAGTACAGCGTTAATCTCAGAAGCAGAAATATATCACTGAATTTTGTGCTGAGTTTTCCTAATTCTATCTGGCAGATAATCATAATTTCAAATGAAGTTAGATTGTTGAAGTCATGTTACAAGCTTTCCCATGCATACAACATGGAGACAATGAAAAAGAGCAGATGCTTCCTCTAATGAATTACTCAGTGTGACAAAGGATATACTGCAAGTCTACCTAATCTGGTTTATGCAAATACTAATGGTTGCGTGTGGCAATGTAGCATAATACAATAACTGGTTTAACAAATGATTCTTAGTTTAGCTGAACAAAATGCAATTACAAACTAGAAAGTAATTTCCAGGTTACTCCTGTTTTTTCCACTGTTAAACAAAAAAAAAGTCTTGTTTGAATATCTAGTTACAGGAAAATTTATTTAAAACCTTTATTTAAGCCTTTGTTTAAAATAAAGGCTATTACATTGAAAAAATAAATTAGCTGAAACCTCAGCTCCATGGAAACAATAATTCTCTGCATACTGCATACACTGTAATTCCTAGGTTTTAAGCACAGAAGCAAAAAGCAGTTAGCTCAATACTTGGGCCAAATCTTGCTAAATTTTAAAAATCTGGATTAAAACAACTAGGAATAGAATATTATGAATTACTAAGAATATTAATAATAATAATAATAAATATAAATAATAAAAATAATCTCAGTTCATAGCCAGAACGTCATATATGAAAGAGGGCCTGCATTGACATTTATCTTTACACAACACTTCCTCTAGTAAGACATAAAATAAGTTATTGGAAACTAAGACATTTGGGCCAGAAGATGCCTCAGAAGGTGAATGAAGATGCTCAGAAGAGTGTCACAGTTTCAAGGGTGTCAGCTTCAAAGATCAAAACAAACAGAAAACTTACTAGATGTGCATTTGCTTAAGACTCTCTTTTGATATTCAGCTTCCTTGTCATTAAACAAGAGGAAGAAGGCTCTTCTGGTATCTACTGAAATTAAAAGAAAGAACCTACTTGCAGTCTTCCCAGAGACTGATAAATAAATGTTTACCTTGTGTGCTTTGGCAGGCTCCAGACTTCCTTTGGTAACAGCCCAAAGATTTGAAGGGGGTTATGAAAGGACATTTTACACAATATCTGGTATATAATCAGACTTCTTCACTGATTTACAGGGATTCACAGTATATGAGTAACAACTGACAGATTCCTTCTGAGCATCACAAAATCACTTTCTCCTAAGTCAGTAAAATAAATGCTTTTCCACTTTGCATTTGTTTTTTTGAATGTGTCTGAGGGCAGGTGTGAAATATGCAAAGACAGACTGAATGAGACTTAATTGTTCTGTCTTTGGACCACAAGGGAGTGAACCATTCATGCTTCTTCTCCCCAGCTGAAAGACCCATAGGCTTGCTCCAGCTCTTAAACTGGACTTCCTAGGTTTTTTATTTTTTGTCTCCTACTCTACTAAAAGTTAGCAGATTTTAAATAGAAACAGAGAACATGAAGTATTAATAATAACTCCTGTTATTATAAGGGCTAAAACCATAAAAAATATTTGATACTTAGAAATCCTGTGGTGGAGTCAGTATTTATTAAAAAGTAAATGAAAAAAAAAAAAAAAAATTAACATGCTCTTCTATGTTAAGCAGACAAGCTGAAATTTTCTCACATTTTATATCCTCATTGCTATCAATTACTGTGCCATTAAAAATATATGTGTTGCTATGGAGGGGAGAGAGGAACTGAATACACTGAAGTAGATGAGGAGAAAGAAAAACATGTGTGTGAATAACAATTTTTACTATTAATATGGGGGGTTTTACTATTAATATGGGGGTTTACTATTAATTGGGGGGTTGTGGAGTCTCCTTCACTGGAGACATTCAAAACCCGCCTGGACACGTTCTAGGTGGCCCTGCTCTGGCAGGGGGGGTTGGACTAGATGATCTTTCGAGGTCCCTTCCAACCCCTAGGATTCTATGATTCTATGAATATAAAGTAGAAAAGAACCCTAGAACTTCAAACTGGCTTGTTTGGAGGACAGATAGCAACACTAAAATGAGACATTATGGAAGACATTCTCTTTGAAAAGAAAGCTTTGTCACTAATTAGAGTTAATCCAATATTTGTTACAGATAATCTGTACATTTTTAGAAAATATTCTGTATTGTCCCATCAATCTTGTTCTAAAATAATGTAAATACTTCCACAGATTTGTACAACATAAACCAACTACTTGATACCACAGACAATGGACTGAATGAAAAATACAAATAAACATTTGTTATTTCAGGAAATGGGATCTCCCATGTTTAAATTTTTCCAGTTTGATACTGAAGAAATAAAAATTTAATTAGGTTTGGTATAAAAGTCATTTCAGTAGTGTAAGCCAAGAGTTTCTTAAAAGAATCCCTTCCTACATATGATCCCACAGTAAGAACAAGAAGATGTTTTTCCAAATATTAATGTTACTGAAAGTCATATTATTAAAAAATGAACAACTTTTTTTGTGAAATTAAATGATGGTATGCAGCTGAAAAAAAAATGAGCGACAAAATCAGAGGAAGAACATTTTGAAATTATTCTTTAAAGGTCCCAGGATCCATGAAAAGTTCATAAAAAGTTCATAAAAGTTAGTACTTTCTAATTAAATAGGACCAAATAAACTTTGTCTGGAGTAATCATGATATTTCAGCAGAGCCTAACAGTAAGAGACAATCAGAAAGAAAATAAATTCATACTGTACATTTATTTTAAAACTGTAAACATTTGCACATCAAAACAGGAGAAATATGCACAGCAGTGGTAAAGAAATGTTAATACCACATCCATATCTCCTGGGTTCTTAAAGAACCTAGTTACTGCCTCACAGTTCAGAATGTGATTCTACAAACTCTGATATTTCCTTGCCAAAACCACACAAAACCCCACTAACACTCATAACATGGATATTTAGCTTTATGGATACTAAAAGTTCCATCCTCGAGTGCTACCTCATCAGACTGTCCACATGCTAGACACTTTTATGAGCACTGGCTTAACCATGTTGAACTCAGTTAGCAAAGACTGATAAAAAAGGACAATTCATCAGCATAGTTACCTCATTCACTACTCATTTCTGAAGGAGAGACATTCAACAAAGAAACATGATACTTCTTTATGGTGCTTTAAATAAGAAATCCTATTATTTATGTCAAAGCTCTATTGCTTTAATTGTTACTATTATGATTTCTATAGTATGAAAACCTACTTATTTACTGTAAATACTCTTCCTTATTTATAGCATAATGGAACCTGAGAATATGAAGATTATATAAAATGAAGTTAACAAGGACTGCAGGGGAATCAAAATCATATTTGCAGTGAAATTTGAACTTTGAAAACTTTCTATATATTCACTGCAAGATTCCAGTTCCAGAACAACTACCAAAGAATCCTATGTCTATTTGACCAAAATAAGGTATCTTGCCCAGATTTTCAGTCACACTAGTTGTATGTGTTCTATTACAGATATTATCTATTAATGCTGTGTGACCTTCCTTCATGTACAAACTATGGCAGTGTTTCACACAAACAAGAGAGTAAAAAGTACACTAAACTGCCTACTGACACTGTTCTAGGTTCTGATTCAATATATTTCTTGTATTTCAACAAACTAATAACTCGACTCCGAAATAGCAATCCAAATGCTCGAAGTTAACATACACTCAAGTCCTTTATAATTTCATTATGAGGAAACAGAGTCGGTCAGAAAAAGAAATCTGCTACTCAGAAAGCCTGTGTATTATGTGGAACCACCTGAAGATAGACAACAGGAAACGTTCAGCGGTGAATCTTTCTTTTTGGGTGAAAAAAAGAGATTCTAGCCATTTACAACCCTGTCTGTGGAGTGTCTGCAGTTCTTCAGTCATACAGTCCTGATGAAAAATAATTGTCCATAGGAGAACAATCTTAAGATAGCTATCCTTAAGAAGCAGCTCAAAAATCATTCACATGCTTTACAATACAACATTATTACATTAAAAAGAAACAAAAATAGATACACTCAATCTGTCCATTTTGGAAGTGGACAGAAAGAAGTGAAGGCCTTCCTCTTTGCCAGCTGCGTACCCTCTGTAAATGGCCTGGTGTTTAATTTGCAAACAAATTGCAAACAAATTCATCTGAAAAGTTAAATCTGTCACCAAACATCCCACTCCACCATGACTTCGTGTCTGATACTGGCTGCCTTCCAGTGGCTTCCTGTTCAATATCAATTGAACATCTCAAAGATGTCCACACTTTCTCATTGATACAGGGAGCACAAGCAGCCAGATGGGTTTCTGAATAAACTTTCTCTGTCAATATTTGTCACAATGCAAAAACAGTAACTCTAAGAACCCAGTATAAGTATGGCAGATTTAAGCACCTGTCCACATACAAACAGATTACAACATGTAATTTTTGTATGTTTATAGATCTTAAGTATCTACTACACTAAAAGGCTGATGAGGAAGGAAGCTAGTGGATTGTAAGTACTTAGGTGATTCGCTAGGCTAAAGCACTGTCTGAGAATTATAGACTCAGTTTTTCTAAATTGTCTGCATGAAACATGAAGTTCCTCATTCCCTAGATGAATTGCCTTTTTGAGGCCTTAAAGTGACAAGATGTATTTGACTTGAACTGGCAGATGACATTTTCTAGCAATAGACAAATCAAAAATACCTTGAAAACATGCAACAATGTAATCTTATATATGCCCCTCTCTCTGATATTTCAAATATGGACTCTCTTTCCCTTCTGTTTCGTTTTATTTGACTTCCTATGCATGAGCTCATCCTAATCACGAATTATTAATAGTGGAAAAATAATAACAATCAGTCTGAGATTTTATGACACCCTTAGCCTTAGGTTTGGATTTCTGTGAGCACCTAAGTGTCTCAAGATAAAGCTCTGTATGTATGGAAGTGTCATTGTTTGAGTGAAGGACCTAAAGTTTGAGTACAATGAACTAAAGAAGAGGGTTTTAGGACCTTGAGGGATCTGAGAGGGATGGGAGATGTATTCCCTCCCATTCCCTGCCCACACTCTATAAAGTTCAGGCAGACCACAGCCCCTCCTCTTTTGCCCACTCCTCGCTCCGCTGCTGTTCCCCTGCGCTCCTTTACCCCCAGCTCCCCACCTGCTCTTCAGACTCCACATCCATCAGGTGCTGGGAAGAGTTGTGCACCCCCCTATGAGTTGGCCCTGCTGCAAGGGGCCCTCAGGCACCTATCTCTGCAACCACTGAGACCGGGTCGTATATATATTTGTATATATTTATATATTTGGTCCTTATCCTATGTGTTTCTGCCTTTCCCCTGTTCCGGTAAACCTGCTTCAGTTTTAATTTCCAGCTTTTAAGTCTCTCATTCTTATTCCCCTTTACCTTCCCTTGGGACAGTGGGTAATAGAGAGCAGTTCTGTCCTCTGGTTTTCCAAAAGGGATTAAGTACTTTAGTACTTATGCTTAAGTAGGATTAAGTAATTTGTTGAATCAGGGTTTATCTCATTTTCAGACTCAGTAGAATGGGTACTGGTAACAAAATTTTCAGTGAAAACTTCCAACAGCCAGACTTGACATTAAACCCCAAGCAGCAAGAGAGGATTCACAATTGCAGCCTACAAAGTTGTTCTTTTTAAATTCACAGTTGTCAGTCAGGTCTTTTTTCTTCTGAAAGAAATCAGGTTCTATCAATTTTACAAAATTCTCCAGCGACTTACTCTGTGAAGCCACGAATATTTCTACAAATATAAACTGAAGAAAAAAAAAAAAAAAAAAGAAAAAAAAAAGTCTCTCAGTTTCCAACATTAGTTTCTCAGTGGTTCTCAAAACAATTTGTATCACCATTAAAAAAAAAAAAAAAAAAAACAACAAACAAAAATACACAAAAATCCCAAAACAAAACCAACCAACCAACAGGAAAAAAATGGTGTTAGGCTCAAAAAAAGGATCAAAATGCCATGTGCCTTTAAACAGCCTTTCACAGAACTGAAGCCTTATCACAGCATGATTTAATGGCTAATCCACTTAGTAAATCCACATAGCAATCACCACACCCAGAGCTCACCACCCACCTGATCACTTAACTCCACTTAATGCAATTACCAGGCTTTTTGTCCATAGACACTTATCTTCTTGCTACTGTCATAGAAAGAACAAATACCAAGTATCTATGATGACTTTATTTTTTTTCCCACAAAATGTAATACTGAACGGTAAACTCAACTTGGCCAGACTAATCAAGAACTTGTAAATAAGTTTTCAAGTTTTAACATACTGCTTTAATTTTCATGCTATTTAGCAGGAGAAACTGAAACAAAATTTTCAATGCAAAGTTGAGCTTTTTTAATGAACAAAACTAGAACATTAGGCTATCTAGTCACTGAGGTACCCTAAATAATTTTTTTTTTCCATTTTCCCAGAATTTGTCAGACAGTATGAAAGCAAAAACATCCCTTGAAAGTGTATCTTCTGGTTTTCACTAAACTACAAACCACAAATTAACAAAATGGGATATACTTCTACAAAATGGAACATACTTGTACTATTTAAGATCCCCCCAGTTACTCACTGTGCCATATTTCAGGAATATGACAGTGTTCAATTTAACATAAATTTCTAAATGAATTTGAGTATCTGTCTTAGTAATTAAAGTCCACCTTGAAAACCAGTATGGTCATCAATACTTCAGATGATTTCTGACAAATCCATTGAAAAACCCAGTATTTTTTGGTATCTCTATTTTTCCTCTGACTCAACCCATTTTGATTTCACTGTTTCATGACCACACCAAGAGACAACACAGACTGATGGTACACAGACTTTCACAGTGCTGGCCAGGTATAGCTATACTTTAACAAACATAATTTACAAATGGAAGAAAATAGAGTCAGTCCTCATTTTTTTAAAAAGAAATTACCTAACCTGAGATTACTTGCCTATAATTATACAGAGAAGTATATAACATAAATGGTTATACATAATTGTACGAAAGAGATGTCTGGAAGTCATCTCATCCAAATTTTCAGTCAAAGCAGAGCTATCTTAACCATTAGGTTGTTCTGGGTCTTTTCCAATCAGTTCTGAAAATACCTAAGATTAAATAGACTACAACATGCCTGGTTACATTCCATATCCATATAGTAGTGTCCACGCTGTACGATACTAAAAATGCATTTGCCAAAACACATTTGAAGTCACAGGTAACTTTAAAGGTGCACTGCAAATGAAGAAGCTGCATAATATACATGCAACAACAAAATGCTTAGGTTTATTCCTTGAAACACAACTGGAAATTGTAGCATAGCACTAATATAAGACACGATGTTTTTCAATATGCTTATTTCCCAGCACTGTTCAGCAGGGTATAATCATCACCTGCTGATTCTTTCTAGCCACAATACATATTGCACTTTCCAGCAGCTGCTTCTATGTGTGGGTGGTGTGTTCCTGAAATTAGCAATAAAACTTCAGCTCACTGCAGAGGAGACAACACTGAAAAACAGCTTAACAGAAATAGGTTTTCATGGGTGATAGAGACTTCCATCTGAACCCTATTTAAGTAAACTCATCACTTAATCTCCTAAATTATGAAGAATAATAAAAGCTACAAAATTTTTCACTGAAGTTTAGAAACTATAGGAAAACATCACAGATAATATAACAATCTTACTCTGGATAATCATGCTCCAGGTATACTGTATGCCCAAGGTGTCCTCCCTGGAAAATAATCATGCCTCTACTGTATCTATAGCATCGGCTAAAAAACAAGATAACTCCTCTGCAACACAAAATAGATAATGCCATAAGTCTTTCTAATTTTTGTGAATTTCAGCACCAATTAATATTGGTCAAATCTAGTTCTTTACCATTCTAATTAAAATTGTTCTCCCACTGAATACACTGGCAGGTAAAGCTGTTAATGAAGAAAATAGATGGCACCATTTCTTGGGTCCAAATTGTTAAAATACTTTAGCCAATAGCGTACAGTTAAAAATATGCTCTTTATTTTTCTGTTTTTATTAAAGAGCAAAGAAGAAATACCACATCTTTTATACTCCGTCCTCTGTGCCTTAGCTGTTCAAAAAGTAACTAACACACTGAACTTAAAATTAAGCAGATTGAGGTAAGTCAAAATAGAAGTTCAAAGTGGAAGAATATATTAAAATGAAAATACATGATGTCCAATAAATTTCTCAAAATTCATATTTTTCAGAAAGGGACAATACAGTCTTCATACTGTTTCCCTGGAGAGAGCATCAAACCAGATTTTTTTTTTTGGAACATAATTTGTCTCATGTATCTAGAACTGTCTTTGCAATCATAAACATAATTGGAACGTAATAATATTCAATGTTGGGCTTTCTACAGAACAACCTTTACCCGCTTCTACCATACAGACAATAAAAATTCCTTCACATTAAAAATTAGTTTTTAAAACTACATAAAAAGTAGTACAGACAGACATGAACTTCCATAAGGCAGACATGAAACACCTAAACCCTATTAACTGACAAATCCAACTCCAAACTATACCTATTCCCATAAAAGCTTGTACTGACAAAGAAACACTATTATACACATCTAAAAATCTGGTCAGGAGTCCACTTTCTCTTCCCTTCTAACTAAAAGAATTTTGGGGAAAATTTCTCTTCCACATAAGATCCTGTAAAAAAGTAGCTACAGTTCCTACCTCTAGGAATCCTGGGGCCATGTTAGAAGAATAGACATTAGTCTCAGAAGTAAATGTGAAGGTATTCCAGAAATTCATTGTTTCTAAAAAGATTAAAATCTGACATTAAGCTAGAAGCGTGGCACTTCATTAAATATTTAAGTAAACTTTCCATATCTGATTGTATTTTTGTAAATAGCCATGTTTCCTGGCAACAGTAAGGTTTTACGTATGGCTTTTAAATTAAACTTCATTTTTTCCACAGTAACTGCACTGTTTGCTTCACAGATATTACTTTTAATTTTTAATATTTTTTTCCTGGTTGGACATCATGTCAAACACAGGGTATAAGTGTCAGGATTTTTAAGCCATACATGCAGAACTTAATTCAAGAGAAAGGGCAGTCAAGCTGACCCAGCAGCTTCCTAAGTGGGACATAGCTAAACCTACCTTATCTCTCAATTACTTTACATCACAATTAGGAAAATACACCAGCATGTCTGGCAAGATTAAGGTGTGCAGTTTGCTTGCCTTAAACTGATAATATTGCTATTATCACCCAGGACTCTGCACTGCCCATGACTCTCACATTGCAGACAGCCCTGCATTTAAGGGTTGGACGTGACGATCTCTGAGGTCCCTTCCAATCCAGCCAATTCTATGATTCTATGATTTATCTCTGTTTCCCCTTTAGCAGAGAAATACTCAAAGCACACTACCCATATGAAAGAAAATGTGAGTATGTATGTTTGTATGTGGGTAATGATAAACTTTGTAAAACAGATTAGGAGCTGAATAATAAATTAACCTACACTGCAGAATGGAAGATTGAGACCAAGAAACAATTCTATTACTGGCACACGATTGCTCCACACTTAACATATTCCTGGACCCTTCCTTACCTTGGCCCCCTTAACTAATCAATAAAGCAAACAATTGCCCTCATCAAACTGGTTTTTCCTTCAGATTGCTTCCTGTTGCTTTACTGAAGGCAACATTTAGGCAAACTAGGAAAGAGCTATCCCTTGATCAATCTTCTAAGTTTCCTCCAAGAAACCTGGTGTGGGAAAAATGGCCAAATTATTCTAGTACCTCTACCTCCATACCTGAACTGCTTAATACTTATTTCACATTTGAATGTAATGAGTGCAGAAGTTCAAGTTCTCTCTTTCCCACAACATAGGAGTGAGAACCAGAAGTATAGCACGGATATATGGCACAGACCAGAATTCAAACTCCTTTAACCAAAAATCTAAAGGCGTGAATTCTTACTTGATGTAAATTTAGTATTCTTGCTTTAGTGATGACAAAGTGTCCATTCACTGACTAACCAAAGGCAATGTGGAAGAGTTAAGTGCCTGAGCCTGAACAAGAGAACAAAGACGTATAGACTGCTGTGGAGAAGATCTACATTGGAAAGGAGCACACTGGGACAAGAGCCTTGTTGAAACTCAGACTGGAACAAAAAAAGCAGCTGAATGTTTGATTACAGAGTAGTCATCTCCCACTAAAACCACAGGTGTGATACAGATTGAAAAATAGGACCTGCAGGCACATGTACTCAGCAACTGAATGTCTGACTGCTAGGGAGGCTACAGCTGTGTACCTACAGTTACACTGCAGATATCACTACAACCTGCAAATTGCAGACAGCATGGTGGCACAATCTCACAAGCTGTCTCTGACTATCAGTCTCAGCAGCTCTGTAGTTAAGGCCGGTCCTTGTGCTGAAGCCCCTGTTCCTTCACTGCTGTCATTACCTGTGTTATGATTCCTTCAAAAAAAGCATAAACATACTGTAGTGTCAACCAGTTATCTGCAGAATTGTATCCTGGCAGCCTGTAGTTCTTTGGAAATACTCTTAAGTGTAACTACCCATACACATATTGATGCAAGGGTTGATATAAAATGCCTGCTAGTAATTGTCTAGGGGTCACATTAACCTGATAGAAACTAACCCAAAATGCTTGTTTCATAGAAGCTAAGAAATTGTTTAGGTAGTCATCACCTTATAAGGAAAATATATGTGCTCAACTGATAACTATAGCAACCTTGAGATAAGAAACAGAACACGTTGTCAGCTAGACTGAAGAAATGCACATGCCCAGAGAAGAATAGGTGAAAAGTTTACCCAGAGAAAGACCTTTGCTTCATCTTTACTTCAAGCCCACCACCCTCACGACCACCACCAGGAGATACTACACAAGCACAGGAGGGAGGAGATTATGAAAATGACCTCCTGGGACTAATTTTAATATGAAGCAGGAGTAGGTGATGCATATGTATAGGGGTATTGTCAAATCTAATCAATGTGTTAAACTTCTGTGTAGATAACAAAAGCCTGACTTCGAGGTTGGTGCCCATGGATTCTGGAGGAATTATCCTCAGCACTGTGCCCACTGATGAATAAACACACCCCTCTCTAGAACTTTCCAAGTTTCAGAGTCGTTTTCTGCAAGTCAATATGAAGTTGATTATACTACTTCTACCTCTAAACTTTCCCATTCTACATTTAGGTAAATTATCAACCTCTTGTCTAATCCCTCATTCAGGATTATGATAACACAAAAATGGTTCCATTTGTATCATTAGAAGGCATTGCTCAAAAATACATTTTAAAGATCATATCTCAATTTTCTTTCCAATACTTATCTAAAAAAGAGAGAGAACTCTAGCTAAATGTTATATGTTGTCACATTATTCCTACTTTTGTATCTACTCTGAGAGAAAAATACATATATGCAATAGCATATTCTTTTATTCCAGCTCTTAGATGGGAAGAATGTTCATTAATAGACTAGTTTTATTATTTTATTTAATCAGAAATTCAACCATTAAAGCATTAAAAATCTTGATAGTTACTGTAGGAAGACTTTATAAGAATTGGAGATCCATGAAAGAGGGTCTAGTAGTACATATCATGATAGCTTTTTCTCAGTTCAACAGGTACATCATTGCAAAGTAAATTGTTTGCTATAAAGCCTGCAATGAAGAAAAGGTTTTCTTTTGTGCTGACTGACAGCCAGAGAACATTAAATCTGGAATTTTCTAAGAACTCTTGCTTTTTTTTTTCTTTCAGATATAAAATACTTATTTGTGGAAGTCAACATTTTCCACAAAAATATGCACCAGTTTCACAAAGGATGGAACTTCTGTCCCCAAAAAAGATTACTGTCAGAAAACAGCAATAAATCCACACCAGCCATAAATCATAATCTACAAATAAGCTGTCTTCTAAAAAAGAGTCATTTAAACTTGTCTCCCCAGATCCACCTGGGTATCAGTGGTCTCCAGCTTTTTTTTTTTGAAAAGTGGTAAAGCTGTCTGTTAGGGCCATTTGGGCACTTTCTAAAACCCTTAAAATTTTAAGGAGACACAAAGATTTTCCATCAAGCTTTTCCAGACCTCCACCAATTGCAAGATAGTGGAAGGGTGGCTTATTCTGAGAATACCTGTATTACTGCTATCTTAGATTTTAAATTATTTCCGCAGAACTAATTCCACAGAACTTCCTATAACAGCCATTTCTAAAATGGCATTTTCCAGCAGTGTACAGAGAGAAATGACACAATACAGGTCAGAAGTACCTCCAGACAAGACTTTTTCAATAACTGCAATAACAAAATCATTTGCCAAGCTCTTTTCTTTGACATATTGAAAACTGGGAGCTCATTAGGTCACAAATGGATACTGTCATGTTCCGACCCAAAATTCACATTATACCATTGTACCAGTGACTGTGTATACAAACCAAGAATCAAACTTTATGTTTGTTCTATTTTGAAGTGTAAATAGAGTATATTTACATAACTGCAAAATCTATTTTGAACTTGAAGAGAAGTGGAAAAACAAACTTGTCTTTTTTGTTCAAGAGTAATTGATAGACCCCTACTGAGATCTTTAGTAGACTATGGATTTTAAGACATGATGTCAAATGCCTTGAACTCATTTTTTATTCATGATGGAAGTCTGCATTTTCTGATATGCTAATGGACTGACATGAGTATCAGAAACATGCTTTTTTACTTTGCCCTAAAACATGCTGTCGGAGATCATATCTATCATAACTTCTTAGATGAACTTAGGATCTGGTCTTAAAATTGAAATGTAAAAATGTAAAAAATTGAAATAAGTAATTTTTGTTCTCGATCCCTTAGAACTAGATATTGTCTGCTGCATTGTGAAGTGAATGTGAAAGATGCAACAGATTAGCTATCAGCTTGAAAGATTGCATACAGTGATGGCAATGGTTTGTAAACTGAACTCAGAGGTTTATAATTTAGAGGCACTACCTAATTTCTTTCCTGTCTTCAGTAAAAAGGAAAACAGCAAAGCCATATCTGTCTTCCATTTTTAGGCAGAGAAACAATCTAGAAAGGCACTCTGTTGTTTCATGAATTAATATAAAATAAATATACTCTTTTTCCATAATTAAAAACATCTTATTAGTTCTCTGAGCAAGAAACATGAGATACTGTAAGATTAAGTGTAAAATTTATGTAGAAGGAATAAAACTAATTCAGGAGTCACTATCTTAAAACTTTCATCATTCTTAAAATTAATTTTCTATAAAAAGGAAGGAAATACCAACCAAGCCAACTTTTCTATTTTTTTTGCAAATGCACTCCTCAATTTCATAACACACTTTACATCTGGGAAAACATTTTTTAAAATTAGGAAAGTACTCAAAAATTACATATATGATCATCATAGGAAAGTTAACAATAATTAAACCATAGGTGATACATATTTAAATCAGAGAATTAAGAAATATTTTTAAAAGAAACTTAAAAAATGAGGACTCCTACTGTGAAGCAGGATAATTCCAACAGCTCTGCACCTTGCCAAATGTCTAAAATGATAGTATAAAGAAGAAAACAGCTATTGAGAGGGGGAAGGAAAATAAAATCTCCTTCTGAAAAGATCTGGCAGTGCTCAGTGTTATTTGAGGACATTAGTTGCCATATCCTGTTGTCATTGACTGCAGTGGAAACATTTGCATTGACTCCAAACAGGTGCAAGTCCCCTGAGACTGAAGGGAATAAAAAGTACAGTCACAGGATGAAAGCAACAGTGTGTAAAGTGTGGTAAGACAGGATATGTAATTACTATCTGGTACACAAGAATCTGACAAAGCTATTTAAGTGCAGTGCCAAGTAAGGATGCAACTGAAAAGCCAGACATTTCTAAACAGAAATTTGGCAGGTCTCTATTCAATGTTACAAGAAAAGCACAGGAAAAAATGTTACAGAAATTGCACTGCTTGGCTACAGTGGGGAAAAAGGACAAGGAAGGCCCAGAAGCAGCAATAAGCATCATCCTGTTCTGCAGCAATACAGTATCACTTGTTCAGGACACAGCTGCTGGGAGGCCTTGGTGGACACTGCAGACTGGTCTACTCTGACAATTGTTGGGACCCAGGCTCAAGTATATTAGACTTTTTTAATTTATTCTTCTCTGTATTATCATGAGCATTTGAAAATGTTTGGGGACTTTTTTTTAACTTATGTAATCTTCAAAGAGAAGTTTTAGGCTACATTCTTAGACCAGTTGAGTTATGCATGATGTCCTCAATTAGTTCTATGAAGAAAGTGGCTGAGATGTCATATTAATTAGAAGCTGGTCAAAAATAGAGTACTTATCCCAGAGGAAAATATATGACCTCAAAAATTCTTTCCAGACTGAATCAGGAGAGAATGCTATGCCACACAAAAAAAATCTGTCTAAAATGGGGTAATAAACACAAAACAATCTCAAACTCATGAATGAGCATTACAGCAGGATGACTGAATCTTGACATTCAATTTTAAAACTGGATTTTGAGGTTAAAATGAAGACTGAAGGTAACAAGGGAATAAGGCAAGATTAGAAATTACTGAAACAAGTAGCATGAGATTAAGCAGCTCTTCTATAGTTAATGTTTTAGGATTAAAAGGCAAACACATACCTGTGCAAGCATGGGAAATCCAAGGTTCCTGCATCCATTACAAGGTGTCAAGGCCTCCCATAAACCTGAAGGACCACAAGTATTTTCACCTGCATCATCATCATCTTCCTCTCTTGGGGATAAACTTGTTGATGAAGGTCTCTGTGCATAAAGAAAGAGGACTTTCAAAATTAAACACGGTGTTATATTGTAAAGAAACATTTTAATGATGAAAGGAATTTAACAGATTACCACTTGTGAATTCCAAAACATGAACTGTTCTTTTAATACAAAATAACTACTGAACTGTTGATTTCTTTATGAAAATCCCACTTTCTAAGGCAGATGCATATTGGCCTATCAGCAATCATACTTTAAATACAAGTGAATGTAATATCATATATTAAAAATATGTATTTATTTTCTTCATTATGAAGTGAATGGCAATTTCTACTTCATTGGACTTTTAAATTTGCTTTGAAATCATTAAGTTTACTATATCACAAAGAGAATAAAAACTAACACTTATTTAAAAAAATGCCATCCCCAAGAAGGAAACAGTATAAGCCAAGTGGGTGTTATTTCATTAGTCATTCATTGTGTTCAGCAAAGAAAAGTGAAACTGTATTATATTTTCCTAGACCAGTCCACGGTTTCTACAGAAAAAAAAAAGATGGAATTTATCAAAATATGAGGTTTCAATTTTTATATTTGCCAGTGATAAAGGTGTTATTTTATCGGGAAAAAAGTATTTTAAAATCACCTGTCTTATTTTGTTTCATCAACTAGAAATGCTGAAAGATACAGGAAAAAGTCATTCAGTTATGAACATTAGGGCTTCCATAATGGTGTCAGTGATAAGGGATAATACTGATTTTTGGTTAAACCACAATCCTATATTTTTATGACAGCTAGAAACAGAAAGAGTGGACAGTTCCCATCATTTTACACTGTTTTGATGTCCTGCTATACAGGACAGTCCACCTCAACAGAACAAATTGCAGTAGCAACTTGATTATAGGAGGACGAGGAGGTAAGTTAAGACAATAAGGAATGATTTTTAAAATCTTGTATTAAAAAATTATGACCAAAAAAAAAAGTAAATATTACTTGTATTCTAACTCTTTGTCCATATTTAAATTGGAATATGTAATAGGTTTTCAGCCTGCTTGACATTTGTTTGTGCAGCTTACCTGATATTCAGACACTACATGCTGTCTTTGGGAAGACAACTTGTTTGGCTTAATCTTTCCAGCAGGATTTTTCCCTGACCAACATAATGCTGATGGAACAATGGCTGACCATATCTGTTAATCTGGTGGTAATATTAGCTCTAAAGCACTGCTCTGAGGTCCCCAGAAAATTAAACAGCCTCCACAATTAACTGCAAATTGTTTTAGCCAATAGAATAAAGAAATGTGTGGAGTTTGCTGCAAGAAAGGGAATGGAGAGGTGAAGGAAAAGTAGAGGGGAAAAGCAGCAGTTCTGAAGATGACCACAAACTGATGGACACTGTAAGAGAAGCAAAGGCACTGCACACAGGCACCAACTCAAATTGTGTAACATCTGAGGAGCATTTAACCTTTGATTCGTGCTAACTTCTTATACACCACTGTGGTTGGTAGACTATTAATTTAAGCAGAAAAAAAATGTCTAAATTATTTTTCCCCTTACCCATGAAAGATAAAAAATAATATATTCATTGCCATCAGTCTGATTCTCCTCAGAAAATGGTTGTACTCCTCTCACAGACTTTATGAATTTAGCTTTATCATAGAAAGTAGATTTATTTACTTTTATTTTAACAGTCAGTTGCTAAACCATTCTTAGCATGGTATTTCATAAGGCTATTCTGACAGTCAAGTGGTACCACGGAATGTGTTGCCATAGCAACCAATACTCTCGCACAGATTATTAAAAGGATTGGGTTAACTCTGCAGAATGTGAGCCGTGAAAGACTATTATTGCTATACATTTGCATAGACAAAGGAAGCAGACTATAGGTCCTTCCTTCTTATTTATGATTCCATCTTCCATGGTGGTTGCCCTATGTTTACAATTTAAAATTCAGAATTGCCGTACCAGAGAATAAAGTGCTTCTTGCCCCCTGCAGCAAAAAGCAGAGAACTGCAGAGGTGATAGATACAGAAAAGCAGGTAGCACACATTAGCTGTGACATTACTGGCCAATGTACATGAATGAAGACAAAAGTCACAGAAAAATGTAAAGTCAATGAACCTTCTAAAGGTAACAAAACTCACACACACAATACCAGAGAGAACTTTTAAACGCTACCAAAAAAAGATTAATAAAATCCAGTACATTTGAATCATTCAAGGGAGAACATAAGAGTATTTAGCCATCAGAGAAACAGTGCAGAAAAAAAAATAGCAAAAACATTACAGAACAATAGAAAAATACACAAGCAGAATGTGAATATGAATTGTATTTTTTCCATTAGATTTATCTTATATGACTAGTCCAGAGTGACAGACCAGATAAAGTGGGGCTCCCCCAATTTGAAATTAATGATGCTAATATGAATGAGAAGTGGGGAATATCACATAGGCAGATCTCCTGATCATTCAAAAAGAACAGTCCATATCAGAGTTCATTACACACACTTTTGGAATAAATTGACTAGTACTTTCATACAAGGAGATAATCCAGGTAGGAATTACATGATAGAGGCTAACTTAGAGACTACTGCAGAGCTGGACTGGCTCTCATTATACTTAATGACTGATTTCTATCTTCTCACCCAGACATCTGCTACTAAAAGAAGCAGCATTAAGAGAAATGTACATGAAAGGTCAAGAGATGGTGGAGGCACCATTCCTGGAGGTGTCCAAAAGACAGGTGAATGAGGTGATACAGTGGATGGTTTAGTGGTTAGGGGTTGTAGGGCAGGAGGTTGGACTTAATAATCTCTTTTAATAAGGTCTTTTCCCAGCTTCATGATTCCATGAAACAGTTCTTGCTATTACATTCCCTGCTGCCAGAAGCCCAGTTCTTCCCAGACAAGAGGCACCAAGGAGTAAGTGAGAATTGCCTCAGGGAGAGAGCTGCATTTGCAAAGAGGACTCAGGGAATTCAGAGCTGCATGAGAGAGAGGGGAGTCAGAGGATCCCAAAATGGGGTAGCCTAGGTTTGCATTCCCTGAGGAGAGGGGTGCACCTGGAGGAGACAGGTGAGAAAGATCTACCATCAATCCAGAGCTCAGACTGTCACACAAACCCATAAAACTCCCAACACAGACCACCCAGTTTCCTGATGTTCTCTCCCATCCCTCATTCTTTTCCCAGAACTGCCTCATTTTTTGTTCTGTTGTATAATTCAATTTTGCCTCCTCAGAGATACTTTGGACATCGAAATCTAATTCTGAGTGGGCTGCTGGGAAGCTTTGAAATAGCCCTGAGGGGAGAGTTTTAGTGAAACCAAAGTTATTTATGCCCACCTCTGAGAAAGAAATAAAAAAAAAAAAGGAAAAGAAAAAAAAAGAAACTTATATTCATGACTGTTTTGACTCCAAAATAAAAAGAAAATGAACATAGTTAAAAAATACCACCTAGATCATAGTTGCTCAATGAATTGAATTTGACATTATGAAATGGGAAAGTCAACATAAACTGTTATACTAAGTTTCAAAAAGGCCAAGTCTGCCTAAGATAGATGAGACATGAGTATAAGCATCACACCCCTTCAAACAAAACAAACAGAAAAACTTAAAATATATTAGATATGAGATATAAAAATGAAATATTGGTAGGTAAACCCCAAGATATTGATAAAATATTTTACATAAAAGTTTTTTTACTCGAATTATGGATTTCAAATTGTACATAGCAATCAGACTAACAGTACAATTTCTCCATATATAAAAAAAAGAGAATAAGAATTTAGCAGTAAAGAAGTAGTAAGATCTATCATAAGGACACTGGACCATTACAATTAGGTGAAATTTCCTTCAGATTCTACTGGGCCTGACACATCACCTCTGGTTTTCATGACTGATAAAAATTTAGATCATGCCATTGAAAATCTAGGTATGGAAGTCTTCCTCTTCATGTTTCCATCTACAGTAAAAGCAAAAATTTGCCCAGGAGGATACATTAGGCTGAAGAATACTTTATTCTGCAAACAGGATATCTGTTCTCCTTATATACATATGTACATTAGATTTGCTGTCACAATAACTTGAAATCTCTCTCTGGATCTAAGAGAGCAAGACAATATTTAGCAATAAATAGAATTATAAGTACAGACACAAAAGAAGAGAAATTCTGTTCCAGTCTTATTTAAAAGTCAACTGGAAAAGAAAGAGAGCACCCTTAATATTAACTACTACTTAAAGCTAAGTTCACAGCTCAAGAAGCTTTACACCAATGTATGAAACATACAAAGTTTTAGCCTTCTTTTTACAGATGTCAGTGATTTCCTGACTACTGTATGACCTGATTATGTTGATGAGTTTTCTCTATGAATACAGGAAGTCAGACAAAGCCTCTCATTTCCTTTTCTTTTTATCTTGTAAATCTGTTTTTTCAAAATTATCATCTGCTTGGAGAACTATTACAAATACCCTTCCAGACAGTATCCACCAGAGCAAGATAGCACCAGCAAGACTGTAAAAGTTATAAAATAAAAGGACCTTTATAATTTGCTATTACATCATAGTTCTGCACACTAATGTTACCTATTGTCTTGCAACATATCACACAGTAAGAAAATAAGCTTTTTAAAATGAAGTAGCAAAGATGAAATCCAGAAGACAATTTCATTCAGCTTCCGGAAGGCAGAAAGGAACCAGACATTTGAGAAGCTAAATGCTACTACTTCATCTGGAAAAATCCTGCTAGCAAGAGGTTTCTTTGGAAGAAATAATTTGTCAGACATAGGACCATGTAAGTATCATAACATTTCATATGATCCTAACCACTGGGTTAGAGGTGTTATAAAATACAAGTTTAAAAAAATACAGTTATATCGTCAAATATTCTAAGTTTACTTTATATTATGAATAGAGAGGAAAACTGTTCCAGAATATCCTCTATAAATGAGGATGAGCAGGTTGCTCTCTGCAACAGCAGTGGCAGCCAAGCCAGGGAAGGCAAAGCTGGAATGGAGTTCCTGTGCTGTCAGTGCTCCCCCTGCTGCTACCCAGGATGCTCCATGGGGAAAAATGATGGATGCAGAAGAGAAAAAAAGAAGCACTCAGGCATCAAATGCAACACCATCAGTTACTATTTTTCCACAGCAGGCTGCCCACATTAACCAAACATACCCTCCTGGGATTAAGTACCCTGAGAAGGAGGAGCCTCATTTTCAAAATAAATCTGTGTCTTACAAACTAACAACAGTGAAACATTTTGGTGGCCTGGGTATACCTCTCCCACAAAGCAGCCTTCTCCATACTTGGTGATTTCCCATTTCCCATCCTCATTATCTTGTCCTTCACTTTGCACTTCATGTCTGCAGCCATTCTTTCACAAATATTCCTAGCTTACATTTCTTTCATCATTTCATTTGCTACGAGTCTGGTTAGAGTTTGATTGCACCTCCTGTATTCTGTAAAGGAATAGCAGGAGAACAAGGAGAGTGCTGTACCTGAAGTAGCTGAATATTAGTAAAGTTACTCTGTACCTGCCTCTGCCACAATGGCTGTGGGATGCTGGGCATGTCATTGAAACTTCTCTGAGATGGTCACTAAGTTTGTGTTCCTTATTTGCTGGCTATACTGAAATGGTGAAGTCAAGTTGGCAGAAGTGTCAGGCTACATCAGGAATCAGCATGAGATATTCTGTGACCATTTTCAGTGGTACATGAGACTAAGTGCTCTGAAAATCCAAGCCCAAGCAACCTGAGACAGGGAAAATCTTGATCTTTGCACCACTGCACATCAGCCACACTGCATGTGATAAGTATTTTTTGACTGGATCTCCATGAAAAAAAAAAAAAAAAAAAAAAAAAATCTTGTCAGAAGCAGCCACATGCTCTGAACTGAAGCACAGTAATGTCTGAACTGGGGAAGAAATCACTGTAACCTGAAGTCAACAGAGCCATGGAAATAGATTATATGTAACAACAGTAAAATATATTAGATTTAGACTAGACACAAACACAATTCACATACGTGATCAAAAGTACATGAATGTGTAGTTACTGCCCCTCAGTGGGCAATTGCTATTGATGCCTATCATGATGACCACCCCAAAAACTAATCATTTCTCTTTAGAGAAGCATCTGATAGCATGCAGTACACACACCCTGAAACCAGACAGCAAGTACAATATACACAGAATAAGGTCAAATTTATAAGTAAAAATGAGATTACAAAATGAATGGGTACATCTGAATGTGTATCCAAAGTGGAAACACACATTTCAATTTTTTAGTTCATCCTTGCATGTAGCATAAGCAGTAACAATTAATACATACCTCAATCTTTGCACTACACTCCTGAGAATGCATGCATACATATTATACTACAAAAGTTTTAAGATTTGAAAAACTTAGCAAGCTATTAATTAAGGAATTATCAGGTATAAAGTATAAAAAGATACGTATTCTTCCGTCAATAAAGGGTTTGGTATTTTTCAAAACTTAAGATAGGTTTTAATTCAAAATTTTAAATTTAAACCATAATTTTTTTTAAAAGCCCATCAATGAACTGTCATATATAAATAAAAAGGTTGATCTTGGCTAATTCATTTTTCACTAAACATAAAAGCTCTCGAACCAAGTGTTGTAATATTCATATGAAAAGTATTTCATCTATATATTAAAGCCAGCATTAGGACACTCATACTTAGTGATCTGGTATTTTTTGTCTTTTGGACAACTCCAGGGAAGGTGTCTCCACCACCTTATTGGGTAAAATTTCTTGACCCTTCATGTACATACCTCTTAATGCTTTTGTTAGTAGCAGATATCTGAGTAAGAAGATTGAAATAAGTCAGTAAGTATAGTCACCTGGTATTTTGTGTGTATATCTTAAGAGCAAAGCAAAAGAGACCTCAATGTGTTTTAGTAAGAATCTTCACTCTTTTCTAAGTCCTGTTTAATGTTTCCATGTGGGTGGAGATTTTCAAATGACAGATAATTCAAAATTTCGATAAATTGAAAAATTGCAGAGAATGGAACACTTAGTGCTTTTAGTAATTATAATTTAACCAAAATAAGAAGGTAGTTGTAAGAGTGATGTAGCAGGTAAATCCTATAGAATTTTTATCTTTAAGTGTCTTGGGAAGCATGTACTGCATTTGATTTTCAGTGTGAAGTTAATGGAAGAAATATTACCTGCCTGAAGGTGCAATATACACTGTCACGATACAAAAAAGCCCTTAGAACATCAAACTAGTTGAAAGGAATTAACTGTTTGAAAGTTAAACACTTAATCTGAGATATTTGTTTAATCTATGGATTAAACTAATTTCTGGATCATCTCATCTATGGATTAAATTAGCTGTCATTAAAGCACGTAGACATTTCTACAATTTACTCCATTCTAATGTCTGTGGTGGGGACAAAATTAGCTTGCCTTCCAAATTAATTTCTTCCTCTTAACTTGAGGTAAAATAAAGTGAACCTGTCTTTCAAGCACTAGTGTAATTTTTAGTATGCACTGATAATAAGTATTTGTACAATGCAGTCTGTACATTGTAGTATCTGTGTCAAACATTTAACATCAAAGCACTGCAAGTTCTTTGACTGACCAAGGAAAAAAGAACTTGTTGGGTAACAAGCCACATAGACTGAAAGGACATTCTATGCTACAGAAATGCATTTCTAGGGATATCTTTCTATCACACAGGTATGTAAGTTTTGATTTAAGTTGTTATTTGGGAAGGATCTGTAAGCTGTGCAAAATTGCAAGAATTTGGTAACTTTTATGTGTCTTGAAATTTAAGCAGATGAATAGTTCCAATCAAGTTAATGGGATTTCTCATGTTAATGACAGGCTTATGTGTCTCCTTGAATCAATATGCACATGACTCATTCCAAAATGTGACTCACTGTGAAAAACTAATGTACCATTTGAAAAAGAAAAGACTGACAAGGAAGGGAATAGGAGACTGAAGAGAAGCAAAAATCAAGTGTTAATATTTTTAGAAATTTTAAATAGAATTAATAACTTAAGCATATTTACATAAAGGCAAAAATAACTCAGAGACTATTTTTTTGCTTTAAATGTTGCTGAAAGAATATACTGCTTGGAGAATCACTACAGAGGCATCTCTGCATTTAACATCTCTGTGCTACCTGAATGGTATCATATAATATTTGAAAAAGTCTGTGCAATGTAATTGCAAAGCAAATCAGCTGCAAAACATGCATTTTTCTTTTTTTAAAGTTGTGAAAGAGAGGGTGGGTAAGTGGGTGGCAAAATGATGAAGCTTATAGAAAATACATTATTTGCCATGAAATAGAGCAGAAGGAACAGAAATTAGAGGAAAAATCAGGTGGTAAATGAGTAGGCAGAAGTCACCACTTTGTAATTCCTCCAGTGTATGGTTTTTTATTTAGCATATATATTCTCACTAAGAGTGTGTTACTGAAAATGTAGTTATTATTCCATTAATTTGCTGTTGGCTTAATGAGCATAATGGGCAGAAAAGAAAATCATATCTGAATACACAAAGCCAATCTAAAGAGTAACTACATACAGCACTGAGTCAGTCATCTGAAGTTGAATGCTGGTTAAGATAATCAAAAGGACCTTGACTAAATCGAAAAGACTAAATCTAATGCAGAAACAATGCAGTAGAATAGCTGACAATCAGTTGACATGTCTTAAAGGAAATGCTGTTTTAGACAGAAAAAAGTGCAAGGTAGTGAGCATTCCAATGCCCACAAAAAATCAACTACTGATAATTAAAAGAATGACCAGCAAAGGAAAAAGAAACATTTTTCATTTTAGTATTATTTTTGTCTAAGACTGACAGGCAGTGCTGAGGCTGCTTCTTTGCAGGCTGTGAAGAGTTCAGAGATATTGGGCAGAGCACCAATATCAACAGAAATAATAGCAATAGTATTAATAGAAACTGCTCAGTCTCAAATAAGTGCTGCAGCAAGTAAAATAAAATTGAAGAGCCTCATTTGACATTTTTTCCTCATGGAACTAAACAGAAACTTATCAGAAGTTTAGGAAGGACAGATGCCAAGAGAAAAAAAAATACAGATTAAAAAATAAAATAATAATTGCATTATTACATCCCTATGGAAAAGTGGAGAAAGGGGTGTAAAACTAGATGCATTAATTGTCAAGTAACTCTGGGTTCTGCTATTCATTTTCTACTTGCTGAGCCTGTTCACAAGGGCTGACAAAATCTGCCAACAAGAATGCAACAAAACTAGTTCATGAGTGGTCAAAGAGTTCAAGACTTCTTAATCTTTTTTATATGTCAGTTATAAAATTAATGTGCTTGTTGCTTTAGGATACAATAAAAATTAAACTAAGCAAGTAGTTCAAACAAGTGGCCCAATGTTCTAATTTCAGCTACTAAACAATTTGTATAGAAAGCATTCTTTCATACTACTTTATCATAGGAGGTCAGTTTGCTCTGTGAAATATGGCAGAATATTTACCATTAGCATAACTTGTTTACCTCCTGTTTAGATGAGAAGACACTGGGACTGCTGCTGCTAAAAGAGTACCTATTTATTTAACTTCAGAAAAATCAGAGAATGCAACATAGTGAAACCATCCATTTACACTTATCTCCTCTCCTTAATGGGTCCTGTAGGGATTCACTAGCTCTAATGAGCTAGGAGGCTCCATCTTCTGTTTAAAACATAAAGTTACGTTGTTCCCCAAATTACAGAAAACAACTGAGGAACACATCCATATGGCTCTCACTCTTCTCATGCATTTCCTATCAGATGGTGATCATCCGGCTTCACTGTTAGTTCTGAATTTAATGGTTTTATTCTTAAACTGATAGAGTATACATTAAATTAGTGTTGACTTTAGGTTTATAGAAAAGATCTTTCAATATTTTTTTTTTTTCCTCTACTGTTTGCATCCTGTTTTGTAGGTAGAACACTCATGTATTCTTAGGTCAGTATGTATTAAAACCCACAATCAGGTCTGCATTGGTACCTGCTGACAGGAGTGGTAGAGTTTTAGAAGGATTACAGAAGTACCTACTTCTTTAACATACAGAAACTTCAAAAGCTAAAAAGTTCTAAAATGTTGCATAACTTAAGATTGCAGGATAGAAAAATAGTACATTTTAAAACACTCTTTATCCTTTCTTTATTAACTCAGTTATATTTCCCCTAGGGTAAATATCTGCATATGACTGTGAAAAATAAATCTCCCACATATTCAAGTTCAGGCTTTGTACAAACTATCAAAACTAATTTTTCCAGAGAACAAAAATACATTTTCAGACATTAAAATCTAATCATACTTAAATGTTAGAGAAGTCCTTTATATTCCTTATAGAGCATATATATTGTTACATACCCCATTGCCCAAATGCAATAAATCAACTGGATTAGTAAAGCTTCACAAACATTTTCTCAATCCTTAATGTTAAGATTTCCATTCTACTGGAGGGACATTTGGATCTTGGTAAAGTTGCCTCTACACTGAGGTGCAGTGTCTATCTTTGGGTACCCTGCCCAGCCTCTAACTGCCACTCCCTACACCACAACTTTATCACATCCTTTATCACATCTGCCAGCCCCACACAGACGTCACAGCTGCAGACAAGGATGCCAGTAGATGCCTGCATTTATGCAGCTGACTTGAGGGCTTATGGTGGGATGCAGCTGCCAAGAACAAGCATTAAGTGTCATTTTCAATACTACAGAGTAGTACTGACTCTCAATCATTGCTCCTGAAGCCATGAGTGAGCCCATGTCAGTCCCATACACATGCACTGTGACTCAATACTTAATGTTAATGAAGCCTTGGAAGTTCAGCACCCCTACTGAATAAATGAATTTTAAGAGAAGCAGATTTTTGGCAGACCTCTAGGAAAGGTCAGGGCTTGAGGGAAACATCTCTGGTGCCTGCTGTACTGGTAATAGCAAAAGTCATCAGTCTTCCTAATGATTTGGTTTGTAGCACAAAGAGAGAGCTGAGGATAATACTGCAAAACCACCTGCCTGAGTGGAAATCCCATGGTATTTCCTTCTCTTTCTGTTCTTCAGAGTTAACTGAAATTGTCTCAGAAGATTCCAAACAAAGTCAGAGACTTTATCTTAAAAGTTCATGGAATGATGATCACTACAGGTACAGAGAAGTGGAAGAGACAACTGCACAGACTGGCAACCATGTCCAAAATGGCACAGGCAGCTCAGGATGTTGCAACAACAACAACAAAAACATAATGGTACAAGTAGGGGTGAAAAAGAAGGTTCTCTAAAGCACTAACACAAATAGAAAGCTATTTAATTAAAGCAAATATATTTCGTATTGGGAAGATGATCTTAAGATCAGTGCAGATACAGTCCTCTGATCCTGGTTAATCCTGCAGAGATTAGATTTTCTTGGTATTTATCTGAGTGTAACAAAACAGAGGTTAGTCTTCAAGTTACACATGTGCTCACTACTACTATATGTGACAGTCCTTGTGAGATGGTCCTTGTGAAAAACTACTGTGGTTAATTTAATAAAACACAACCATCCAACAAGATTCCTGAGTAGATAAAATATGAATCATTTCCACAGCACCCTGAATTTACATATAGCTTTATAGCCATAAAGACAAACAAGCTCTTTGATATGAAAAGCTTGTATTATAATTACTTAACATAGAAAATGTTACACCCATATCTGAGATCCTTATGTAAAAGAGATTTAGCTAAGATGAAAGAGTCCACAGCAGGGACTGTGAAGTGGTTCGTATCATGGCAAGATTTACATACAAAATAAACTAGGATTACTTAGTCAGGAAAATTAAAGCTTTAAGAAGGAACAAGCCTGAAGTACTGCAAGTTTTGGAGGGTGTGCACAAACTATTTATTCTTTTATAGTCTGTCATTTTCCTGTATAAGAATAAATGAAAACATATACTCTGCAAACAAAAGGAAATGCCTGTACATACATCACATTTATCAAAACTTAGTAATATAGGGTCATTACAGTAACCAATGTGACAGATTGGAGCAAAGGGTTTGAATACATGCACAGTTCACCAGTGCAAGCCAAGCACATCATAGAGAGATTTCCTGTCTGGAAGCTATTTTGCTGCAAGTACCTGATATAATTGGACAGACTGGTTCAATATTCCAGAAAATTGTTCTGGTGGAAAAGTATGAATGTACTTGAATACTTTTGAATGTAGAGTAGATGAACTGGTGGCTTGGCCAGCACCTTCCCCTAGTTATACTCCATAACTAGGGAGTTAGGTAGCTTAAATCATGCTAAGTGTTGTCATGTCTGGGGATTTTATATTCTTAAATAAATGCTGACTCTCTCCCAGGGTATGGAGGATTGTCTTGCAATAGTTCTACCAGGTAACTCAGCAGCAGGGAGCTGCAGGCTATTCTAGTTGGCTGTGAAGGATGCCACCAGGCAAATGACTCTGTGCTGAGTTCCACATGGCTGCTGTTAGGATCCATCTGACACAGAAATCTTTACAACACAGTTCTGATGCCTGGCATAATCTATACATACACGAAGTACCCTATTTTAAGAGCTATGGAAGATGGGTTAGGAAACTACACATTAAAAATGTCTAAGCTTCTCTTGGCTACACAAATTACCTAACAGAAGGAACAAAAATTTGTATTACCATGGTACACTTCACTCAGCTTCATTGTAATAACCCTCTTGTGTATATGAAGTAGTTAGAAATAATTCTGTGAATTAACTTATATAGCAAATATATAATTTATATAGCAAATATATAATTCTATATTGACCAAGTGGATGCTTGGTACTGGATGTCACATTATATCTAATGAAAAAAACTCAAAAATGAAACAATAGTTTTTCTCAGTGGGAAATACCACAGCGTGCATTAGAAACCAGGATTTACAAATAGGTTTTAGTTGGGTGGTAGTTTTTAAAAGTAATTTTTAAAATTGCATAACCTTGTCTTCATAGAGTGGGTAGACTTTTGCAACAAGGGAATCTTAAAACATGATGTTTATATATCCTGCGAGACATGACCTTCATAGTTTTATTTCCTACAGAAATAAGAGTCACTATATGCTTATAAAATGAGATTCATAACTGAACTAGGTCTAAGAGTTAAAGAGCAATTTAATACAAAATTCCTGCAGTGTCAAAATTGGGCAATACATAATGAATTATCTCCTACAATTGCAAAAGGGGAATTAGGTAAACCAACGATATTCCTACCACTGACCTTCAGTACAAGTTGGTTTTTTTTTTTACCATCATAAATACTGCAAAATACAGCAAAGCTATATGATCAAATTAGATAAATGTTACCATATTAAGTAATTTAAAATGTATCTTCTCTCCATGAAGATGTAAACAATCAGGTCTGATTGTCTTATTATTCCCTAATGAATAAGTAATCAGACATTTCTTGAATGTGTTTTTAATGTATCCTAATTAGTCAGACATTGTATACACTTCTGGTTTGCTCATCATTAGCATGTGGAATTTTGTCTCACTCTCTGAATAATGCCTATATGCAAGTGTGTGATACTGCTAAAGGCTACATTTTAGGTAAAGAAAGCAATCATTTTACTATAGTATATCTCCATTCTTAGACATTATAATATTTCAGACCAGTCATTATCTGTTTAAATGTTACTCATTAAAAAAAAAGTTTTACTGAACAACATTACTAAATTTCTTATCTCAATGTTCTTCAAGAAATTCCAGTGTTTATAACATTGTAAAATAATAATAAAAATGTTATGTTTCCTTTTTATGAAAAATAATTGCTCCTTTCTCTAGACAAAAAAAATAACTGACTTCTGAAGGACCATGCTTAAAATTTATTCACCTGCAATATATTAATTCCTAGCCATCTTCATTCAAAACACAAAACTCTATCTTTTCAGTTCTCCTTTCAGATAAACACCAAACATGACCATAGTTTTATTGCCTTTATATACCCTTATATTCTTGATTTTCTCGTTTAAGAGAGTAAAAAGCAATTCTCTTCGGATGTCTGCCATCACTGCTTTCAACAACGTTAATGCAAATTTTTTTAAAGTTTTGTTTTGTTTTCTTCACTCTCTCCCAATGTACACAAGTATCAGCTTCATTTTCTGGATGTCAGAAGTAATCAGAAATTGATTTATATGGCTGTGATGAAAACCAAATCTTTTCCCTGAGACAACACAGAATTTTTCTTCATGTTTAAAGGTAAATTACTGCTGCCAGCCTCTATTATCTATTATATAACCACATTAAATTTACTTAGGTATACTGCTGCTACTTCTGTGAAATCCCTCTGTAGTGCAGTCCCTACAATCCTTCAAGTTTTTAATATCTCCAGACTTATTCTAAAAGCAAAAATAATAGTAAAAAATGTCATTTCATAACTTAAGTTTCTCAGTATTTATTCCAAGTAAGTGAGTAAATACCTTTAACATATACTCTGCTATTAACAGCAGAGAAGCAGTTTCTGGAATTGCTTTCTTTCATCTAAACTCATGTCACATATCCAAAGACAGCAAGAGATTGTGCTTGCACTCGCAAATCAATAATATGGTTTTCGTATTAAGTTTCTGAAGACAGCAGCATAAACGTAAAAGCAAAGATTGCAAGCACTGACTTACTACAAAAGCCTCTAACAAAAGTTACTACTACAAGACTCATCTGAAAAAAACATTTCAAATTTGGAGCTTCAGGTTTCTTAAGTGTTCATGGCAGATTTATTATTTTGAAATTATTTTTAGATCAAAAAATTCCCAACTTCAAAAAATACGGAGAATAGTTATTGCTACTAAGTGAAACAAAATCAACACTTTCCAAATTCATTGTTAAGGATTGGAACCGGACAGTAAACTTCTAAGCACAAAATAAGACTAATCTCCTAAGAGTCAGTTTTAGAGAAAAAAATCATGAAAATAAAATGTCAGATTTGTAAAAGCAAAATATTGCTATGTATATTACAACAAATATGGATATCTTGTAAAGAGAAACTTATATTCTCATACAAACACATATGGAAGTACAGAAGTTCCTAATCCGTGGGCTTTGTTTTCCAGTCAGAGGCTGTACAAACCAAATAAAAAGAAGCATACCATTCTCTCTCTCCAAATGAATTTTTTTCTTACATGGACTTCTCTTTTCTGACTTTTTCTAAAGTAAGAAGACAATGAGCAAATGCAATGCAACAAAGTGTATTCCTGGATTTAATATTACATTTAGAATAATTTGTTCTTGCATGAATACATATACAGGCACCTTAAATCATCACATAATGTAATGATTTAGTTATTATTCCAGGGCTAGAGGAATCTAAATTAAAGCACTTTACTTGGAGGAACTCAGGAAGATTCCTCATGATATACAAACTGCCATTCTTCTGCTTGTTTTCTCCCCACACTTGATTTTTCTAGATATTTGCTTCTCAAGTTCTAATTATTTAAATTTTCTTACTTGCTCTTGAATTCACACAGACTGTTTGAATACACTTGGTTTATAGTTTCAATGTATACCATGATGTTCAATAAATTTTCCTCTTGTAAGAATTACAGATGTTTGTTTTTAAGCAGTTTGTATTATCAATTGTGTTAAGTGTGGTTTTAATGTAGCAATGAAAAAAGTTGGAAAACTTCTATAAAATGGCTGCTTTTGTTCTTGAAATTACTGAGCCAGACTGCCATCTATTGGAAAATAAATATTTTTTAAATTATACTTTAAAAAAAAAAGAAAAAAAAAAAAAAAAAAAAGAAAACCAAAACCTGCAACTGCTATAAGCTATTGTCAAAAGCTAGCAATCGTACTTGAGAGAGCTCAGTTTTTGCAGACACCTAAGTTAACTAAATCAATACAATCAAGGATTTTCCTGCATGTTTTTCCACCTCAAATTTTCTGGAACATGTTTCAAAGCACAGCTCCTTTTCTGACTAACTGGACAATCAAATCCTAGTTATTTTGACTGAAAGTTTTGTATTTAGCAAACATAGAAAAACTGTAGTATGTAAGCACTCAACCATGAACAAGAATAAAGCTTTCCCAGATACATCTTTTTTTTTTTTTTCCTTTTTTTGCATAAAAGTTAAGAGTGGAATTCAAAGCACAATAACTAAAATGGAAGAAAAAAAGGCAGAAAGGAGCTGGGGGTAAAAATCTATTAATCCACTGTCAATCCAACCCAGTGTACAAGAACAGGAAATGCATGAAGCGATGCCTATGAATGTAAATGTCTTTTTGGAGCTCTCTCTGAAGAAGCAGAAGAAGCCACATTTCTAATTTCAGAATTACATTGAATCTGGCCTTTAGTTTAGTGGAGACAACTAACATTATATTATCAGGCATTGCTGCCTGATATCTTACAATATACATTTTTTAATGACAGGTGAAGATAGACTAAGAAACATGGAATTGGTATTTTACATGACAGCACATCAGAAGTACATCCAAACACAGCTAGCTGTAAAATCAAGCAATGAAATTATGAAGTTTTCAGTATAGCTTTAAGTTATATCTCTAGTTTATTCTTTATAATGTACTCTTCAGACAAAAAATCACTTATTATCATCTCACTTTGTGAATGCTTGGCTGCTGAATAGCACATGTTTCATCCTCTGAATTAATTGCTCTCCTCATTCAGGAAGCTAACACAGTTAGCTTTTTAAGAAGCCCAACATTTTCCAGAATTCCTTCTAAGCTTTTGAAATGCAAGTGTCCTACAAAGACATTTCTACATATCTCCAGATCTGGTCCTGTTCACATCTAGACTGTGGTGTCTATTCTTATTCTCCGTACTTTACTTACTGCTCTAATGCACTTTTACCCTCCCAGATGTTAATGCCTTCCAGTCTTTCAGATCCTGCCTTTCCATCTTCCTATTCTGCTCTTCCATGTTCTGAGGAAACTGAAGTGTAAATATAAATCTAAGTAGTAATTTGGAATTAAAGTCGCTAAACCCAAACTTTTCATCCAGAGAGCTCTCTCGCATTTTCACCTAACCCGAGAGTTGTGCCAACTCTGCTTTCTATTTGACTTTGAAATTCTAGAAGCACATAAACCTTTAGCTGTGTTAATGCTTTACACCAAACACACACCTGGTGAACAGAAACATGAGTAATAAAATGAGTAGTGTTTTCAATGCAAATTTTGATGAAAAGGAAGTCCATTAGTCAAAAACATATCAGAACAACACCGTGTTTGGATGACTGACAGTCCAATAACAGCAAATGGAAGAGAGGATTCAATTCTGCCCATGGCCTACAAGCATTCCAACATAAAATATATTCAAAACAAAATGTAATATTCTACAGGTGCTGTATCACTGAGCAACAAACAAAACAAGACAACTGAGACAAAAAAAGGAACAGAACTTCCCAGTGATTGGAGTCCTAAATTCTACTCTCAGGATTGCACTGGTTGTCTTCCCATGGTTTTAAAATCCATAAAGAATACTGGAGGGAATCAACAAGCTAATGATCTATGAGGGACAGTATCTATTTGGGAGACTATAGCTGTGATGTTAAAACCCACCCTCATGCCACAGAGAGAACTGTACCCTACTCTTTCACTTTGCAGACAAAGGCTTTTACTGTAAATTTACTGCAGTACAAATCATGCATCCCCAGTACCCTTGCACATGAAAAAACCCAACCAAAAAACCCAATAAAAAACCAAAACACTCAGCCCTACTCTTTCAAATAAAAGAGGATGACACTTAGATTCACAGAAGAATTCAAGCCTGTGGACCCCAGATATACAGACACTTTCTGCAGTCCTGAATTCGTCTAAACCTTATTTAGCCAGAGCAGTAACAGAGGTGATTCGGCTCTCTTCCAAAGAGCCAGATGCTTAAAAAAATTGCTTCAGAACACATTCCTGATGCTTTCTCTTTCACATACCCTCAGGGCCTGGCTCCTGATGCTCCTTCCTCAACTCAAAGATTTTACCCACAAGGTCCTATTCCCAACAGAAATTCCTCAGTCTTGGCCTCCTATTTTTCTGAAAAATGGAATTATTAAAAAAACTCAAATGTCTCCTAGCAGCCAGTTCCTTTGCAGAACCTCCCCCCAAGGGTCATGAATTGTCACAACTTGGGTTTTGAAACTTTTTCAGACAGCTGGATTAATTTGAAAAGGCTGCACCAGTCATCATCTCTAAAAACGTTTGTCCAGGAAATGGCATCATCATCTGATACATTTACCAGGAACCTCATTTCTAAATCTCTTCAGGGCTCCTACTGGCAGTCAACAATGAATAACAGAGAAGACTCCACTTAGTATACTGGCATTTTTACAAAGGGTTCCCAGGGAGGAGAAAACTAAAGTCAGAAAAAGCTGTAAGAATCCTTCTCTTCTTTGATACATATACAAAGAATCTATTTCTGACTCTCCATATCTATATATGTCCCCACTTCTCTCTATATCTCCATATTTTCATACATAAATATTCATATATAAATTAAAGGTTTCTTCAGTCATCACCCTACTGTCACACTTCTTCCTCCACTATAGTTCTTGGTCCTGCCCCCAGAGTGTTTTTGCACCTTTACAGACAGTTTCAGAGCTAAACATCTCTTTTCATTTTAGCATTTCTTCCTTCTTTGATGGCTCCTTACAGCACGTATGGGTTTTCCTATCACCTGTGAGGGAGACCAAACACCAAGGGAAGGAAGAACGTTGCCAAAACGAAAGGCAGTGTGTCAAAATAAAAGGTACAAACTGAACATAGTGAGTGGCCTTAAAACACTAAAAAATGAAATTATTATATTTTAGATTAAACAGGAAATTTCCACATCACAGCAAGTAGTTCTCTCCATATAGGCCTGTATAGCTGCATTTACCCTAGGGGAAAGCATGGCCTGCCTGATTTGATGTTTGGAGTGTGTAATCATCATTCTGATTCTCATTTTCTTTGGAAGAAAAGCTGGGTGCACCAGTAGGAGAGGGCCACAACATGGCTTAAACAGTCCCTATTTCTGAAGATGTTTTCATATGTAATTCAACGCACAAATAGAAGAAACCTCAAAAAACATATTGCCTAATTTACTTTTGTATTTGCTTACTGCACCTAAATTACAGATTTAGTGTCTGACACTTCCTATTCACATTGTACGTCATTTAGTTCTGTAAAAATTTTAGTTTAAGTAGACAGAACTATATGGATGGCATTTTCTGCAAAACAGCAGCTGAACAGATTTAAATAGCAGTTAGCACCTAAATACAGAGAGACACTGGCAAGATGTATAAAAATGCTTAAATGTCATCAGTACCTTGTTAAGACCGACTTCAGTATGGATTAGTATGCATTCATTCAAACATCCAGAAGGGCTTAACAAAAGTATAAAGTATCTACTGAATTTTAGGGCAGCTAACCATCTTTGTGAATCTCATTCTGTATACATATAGGGAATTAAATCCTTGAGAACATAAAAGTCCTTGCCATGTTATTCCCCACATATGAAAGGATAATTTTACTTAACTTTTGAACAACATTAATTGAAATTTAGCACTTAGCATTTTCCTTCTCTGGTGCTTTATTCCCTGGGCAATCCCATTTACTTACTTCCTGAGGAAAAAAAAAATCATTTACAAACAGAAGAAAAAAACCCACACCTGGTTAAATATCAAGAAAAAATGAATCCTAGAGCACTTTATTTGCAGAATTGGTAGTAATGAAGTCATAGTATCAACTGTAATTGGAAACAACTGAAGTATCATAACCACAAGAATTTTCAGTATTAGAGACTCACTTTTTAATACCATAAGGCTACTAGGAAAGCTATATAGTAATAATACATGGAAGAGTCATAACTGAATGTGAACTGTCTCTTTTAGGGAGGTACTTCTAATCAAATTCTGAAAGCATTTAGTGTTAGTACTGAGCATATTGATTTCAACTGATTTCTCAAAAACAAAAAAGACAAAAAAACCCCCACAAACCAAAAAAACCCACTGTTTCACTCCCCCTGCTCAAAAGAACAATTAATCTGATCATGTAAGTGCTACCATAAAAAGCCATTCTGTGGTTTGTTAAGAAAAATCTTGGTAAAACAAGTGGAATATTAAACTCTAAATCTGTAAGTAGTACATACTTTGGTTTTGGTTGGCTTAGGTTTCGGTTTTGTCTTTTTTTTTTAGGGTAGACTCAAACTGGTCTCTCTTTTGTACTATATCTTACTTGAATGTGCCATGAATAAAGGAGATATAACCGAATATATTGTCTTTGTATCCCATCTTACTTACTACATTAAGCTTGGTTTGGTTTCCACTGGTCAAAAGTTCTTCCTCTGATACTTTACTAAAATTGTCCAGATAATGTTCTGATATTGTATGAGACAGATCTTCAAAAGAGTATTCCTTTTCTTGACACAATTTGATTTCATCTAAGAGCTTTGATAATTCTCCAGTCACAGCTTCACCTTTAAAAACAGACACACCATTAGTCAATAATTAGAAAACAAGGGGCAGTTTATGCCTAAAAAGGAAATACACATTCTTTAAATTGTATTAAGTAACTGTTGTATTCTATGCCTTATCACCTAAACAGTGATCTCCATGCATAATTCTCCCCTCAAAAGTAATGGCATCTCATTCCAGAATGGGAATCACTGGAGGTCATCTATATACTTCTCCATTCCCCTATACTTTGCCTTTAAGTAGGATGAATGGCAATACATACTTACCCTTTTCCCTGTTTTCTAATTTTGAAAATCAGCTAGAAACAGCAACTACTTAAGAATGTAAAATTAATCCAGGAAAGGAAAATTTCTACACATACAAAATCAGTGTCACATGATCTGCATTGGGTTCATGCTTGCTGCTATGATTAATATACAGTGTAGGTTCCATAAACTGTAAGTAGGTTGAAACCTAGTTTTTGTGCATGCACATCTGTCCCATCAAATTAGTTATATTTTGAACAATTTCTTGCTTACTTGCCCAGCATTACATGGAATGGTAGAAGGATATATTCGGCAAAACTGACAAGTTTAAAACTTTACTCCCTACAGCTATCAGAAACACACGCTTAGTTCAGTCATGTTTTCTCAATTTATTAAATTAAATATCAAGCTAAGAAATCTACCAAAACAGCAAGACAACAGGCTTGATATGAGTGCTAACTTTTTATACATAGCTCACTGGCAGCAACAAGACCTCCACAGAGTAAAAAGCTACTTGTTATGAAAAACTGCATTGGGTTCTGACAATCTGTTGCATATGAGTAACACATCTATCTTCAGTAATGGTGATGAAAGCCAGGTTTTCAAGGGTCAAATAAGAAAATCTCTCTTCACTAGGTTTACAAAAGTCACACTGTTGCAAACTACAGTCATTTAACTTGATAAATAGAGATAATTCCATTTTAGTTCATCTTTGGGAATAAAAAATGCCTAGAAGTAAAATCTACAAGTCAATAGTTTCTTTGCACAAAACCCATAAATTAAAGATAATCAGGTTTCTGTTCTGCTTTTCAATTACAAAATTGAAATTATTCCAGATTGATACTCTAATCAATAAAAATTGAAAGTAAAATACCTAAATATTAAGAACTAGTCTAAAAGCATGATACAGCACCCTAAAGAGAAACAGGACTAAGTTTCCCTACAAAGTTTGGTTCATATCCCTGATCCCATATTCTCCGACATATGGCCAGCAACATTTCTTACTGGCCAAGAATGAATTCTATGTGGAAAAAACTGGAAGTGCAAGGGTGTTAACTGGCCTGTAAGCATATGCTAACAGGCTGGCTGATTGCTGCCAGAATAAATACAAAAAAGACAAATTTCACCTATTACTTTCAGTGCGGTTAATAATTAAGGTCTCTGTCCTCTCTCTAGCTACCTATTTCATAACATTCACAGAAAGGTAACCGATACTTTTATTCCTCTTTCAAATTTGGTTTAAATTATTTAAAATAAGATTGTCAGAGAATGGCAGACAGATGGATGCAAAACACAATCAAGTACCATTTCTTTACATTACAATCAGATTGCACAATAGGCAAGCAAAAGCCCTCTTGCACTTTTTACAGTATTTATACACTGAAAGTAGAAACAAGGAAATGTGAGATCATTACCTTGTGGTTATAAAATAAAACATTTTTCAAATATTTACTACTCAGTTTTGAGACAGACAGTTCTATTACATAGGGCAGTTGACTTCACAGTTCTACTAATCTCAGGGGAACTACTTCATATACTATATGCCTGTTAAGTACTCCAATGTGAAACATGAATGGAACAAGAACATTTGTTTACTGTCACCATGAAGATCATAATTTGGTGTGCAGCAGGAAGTTTAGTTTTCTCATGAATGAGAAAAGTGCCTGTAAAAATGTTTTTAAAAAGCAAAACACAATAACAACAAAAAAAAACCCATAACCAAAACCAAACCCACAAAACAAAAACACAGAAGAGAGGGTTAGTTATTTGCCAGCAATCAATTACATTTACTTTGAATGATTACAGAAGGCAGAAGTCATGTTTGGTTCTACAGGAGGATGACTTTCATGGAGAAAGAGCTCTTCCGTGATCAGGAAGTGCCCTATTTAACTGGCTGTGGTATGTAAAGTGTGAATCACAGCATAAGATGAAAGCATGTGCACATGACAGTGATATTCACAGTACAGGAAAAATACATTAGAAGATGAATGGAAGAGCATTACACACATGGTCGTTGAAATAAGTATCCAAATGTAACACACCTAGAAGAAGTACTCACTTCTTGGAAAGATAGAGTAAATCCAATCTTTAACGTGAACAATGCCAGTAGGGTATTTTGACTTTACTGGTATCCTTCTATTTGACTTCATTATGAAATGTGTAAATTCAGATAAATCAAAATATTTAAGATCATCTAATGTATTACATCATAATCTATCAGTGACTTCTCTTTTATGAGAGCACAGTTCTTTGCTTTCCTGTATGACATAGATTACAGTGTATGCAGTCAAGATGGATAATAGTGAAAAAAGTGTGGGGAAAAAAAAAAAAAAAGCATCTCACTATCAGTAAGTTTCTTAACCTCTCTTTTTTTCATTTTGACTGTTTGTATGAATGTCTTAGCAATATACTTTTAATATTAAAGAGAAATTCAGTACAGCTTCTGTATTCACAGAGGACAAGTATTTACTTTTAGCCTTTGGAGACGAAGGAACTTCTGGGGACAAAACACAAGACTGGTGTTCTGCACATTCCAGTGGACGTTCCTCTGAAATACTTGCATTTCCTGTTTCCATATACTCTGCAATTTAAAGATACACATACACTTAAATTCCTGCATTTAGGGCTTTTACTCCAACAAAAAGTATATTTGTTACTTCATTTTTCATTAAAGCTTTTCCAGTATTTCATATTACAGCCCTGTGATTATTCATAAACACTGCTGCAAGGCAATAATTTATTGAAAGTATTATAAAATACTATAATAGTCAGTTCTCTAATCTGCTGAACCTATTACAGAAATCTCTTTTGGGCAGTAATGAGTTGCGTTGTTTTTCCCATCTCCTTGAAATATTTCTGAAACTGTTCTAATATATTATTACTGTTGAAAGACTCGAATTTAGTTTAAAATATCTATCTTAAAAGCAGTGTTCTAATTTTTTTTTCTCTTTTTCCTTAAAATTTCCCTTGTACCATCTTCATGGTGATGTTTATAAAAATAAAACTGTGGAATTATGAGTGTTCTTAACTTTGATTTCATTACATACAATTTTTTTGTAAGTATATACATTATTTTCATGTGTATTGGTACACAGGCTAGCTTGATGGAACACCAAACCTTAATGAACACTATTGTAGGACAAATAATAAATTAGAAATTAATTTACGTAACAGTTGTGCTTTGCTTTGTTGTTGCGGGTTTTTTCCTAGTAGAGAGAATGGTTCTCAGTTCACACAGTTATTCTGTATCTACATTTTCTTGATTGTCTGAAGCTGTTTAGAGAAGTCCTTTCTGACACCAGAGAATAACTGCAATAGTACATGTATGTATCGTAATAGTACCTATACATAGAAGCAAACTATAACTGCATTCATTAGCATCACACTGAAAAACTACAGAGTTTGTGGGAAGTGAAATCTCCCTGACATAATTTCTACAGTCGACAAAGCACTTGTTTAGCTTACTGTTGTTCCTGATTAAATAACAAAACCTGAAACCCAAATACAACCTGTGAAAAAATAAACACCTGAAAAAACTATATTTGAAATGGCAGAGAAGAGCACGTGGTTTCAGAATTTTTTTTAGGTTGTTTGGGTGGGTTTTTTGTTTGTTTTTAAAAGAATGTACGATTTGAAAACATCATATAAAAGTTTGATGGCTGGCAGTGGTCCCTTGGATAATCTGTCATACATTTCTTCATATGAACACTTTTTGTGTAGTGCTGAAAGCAAAAGAGCAGAGGTGAGCTGTAAGAGACCATGAGAAAACCAGAGGCATGACAAAATTCATGCAAGACTGTGGTTTTAAAATAATACTCCATTTCACTCTTTGTCAGACTCCACTTTCAGACCAATTCACTTAGCTGCTGAAGGCTAGTTCTGAGAGGGAAAGTTCAAAGTAATTGTCCCAAATATTTATTTTTAAAACTGTAGAGTTCCTTCTAAAAGATCTCTACAAAAGGCTCAGTACAAGGTATGATGTAAAGGCTTAGAACAGGCCAACAGTGTGCCATTCTCTTAAGACTGCAGAGCCCATGAAACTTTGGACTTACAGCAAACTTGGTCCTAACTTGGTTTTATACTAGTGAAAACTCTACTAGATATGTATGTGACAAATAAAACATGAACTTAATCATGAGAGGCTTATAGTCTAGGTAAATGTACACTTACCCATACTCTCATCAAAGAAACAGACACAAAACAAGTGATCTACATCAAGAGTCAAAGACAAAGTACACACAAGCAGTGTGGATGCTTTCACCAGCAACTGGTAAATTCAATTCTAATCCCCTGCAGCTGGTTAGAAATTTGGATACAAATTGAAAGAGATGATCCTGTTACCATCACCTGCTCTGACTACAGTGTATTTGAGAGACTGTTCTGGATTTGATCACTTTCCTCAAAAAAAGAAAGGTAATTCAGAACAAAGCCAAGCTTAATTTATAATACTGAATGACCAGAAGAGTCTCCCCAGCTATGGTCTCACAGGGTTCAGAGAAAAGCCTGTCACTTTTCCAACAGGGGAGAGTAAAGGCCATTTGGGATACTATCTGTAATACTCATAATGCTTCCTTCACCAGCTTACTGTCATTCTCTTCCATGTTTCAAAGACAGCTGACATGACTAGAAGGTAAGGAGTGAAGGACACATAGCTAACAGGCCCTTGCCATACTGCTTTGGGATGTATGCAGCATTTTGCTTCTGGTGACTTAAGCAGCAGATTACAGTTCAGTGAGGATTAATACTGAGAATCCCAAAAATACTGCCCAATTAGTAGCATTCTTTTCCATATTTACCTGTTTTTTACATATCCCCACTCAACCTAAGTCAGGCCACATGGACAAGAAAATAAGGAATGGCATAAGAAATTTCCTAAGAAAAGGAATGACATAGCAAGCAGAAATAAAATCGGTGGGAAGTATGAACCCAAGAAGGTAACAAGCACTGGAGAGTTCAAAGTACTCAGCTTCTCTAACACTGGTTAGGGCACAGGCAAGCAGGAGGGAAAGTATTAACACATCAGCAGGGAAACAACTGAGCCAGGAACGTGGGCCATGAAGAGAACATCAGCCAGGTCAGCTGAAGCTGCTTTTAAACTTCCAGGGGCAGTAAAAACTCAGGCTCTAGAGCTAGCTTTAATTTCAGCTTCTCTAGGTTCTAATTCCTCAGGAAGGCAAGTAGGTCAAGATTTTTGCTTTTTTTAATAAACCTTAGCTTTTAGAGCAATCGCTACATTATCCTTGAGAGAACTTTATACTTTTCTTTTTAATGAGGGCAACCCCACATTTTTTTTGTTTCAATTTTTTTGTTTTTTGTTGTACTTCTTTTTTTTAAAGAAGTACAAGTTCTATTACTTTTGCTTTGAAAGCCTTCTTTGGTTATGCCATGGATTTTCATAGAGTTTCTTCCAGCAGTAACACAGCCCAAAATCTTTTTAAACTCTAATAAAATCAAATTTTATTAGAAAAAAAATCTCCACACTCCCTTTTTCAAATAGAAAACTCTCCAAATAACTAGATAAGAGGGAGTTTTGACCTCAAAGGAGATTTAGAAAACACTCCATGTCCCCATAGGGGGATACTTACACGGTATTCCTGAAGGGCCACAATCTTCATAACTCCTTCTGCTCTCCCAGCATCTGTCTGAGGATCCTGCAACTCCACTGAGTCCTGCCTATGAACTCTCTGAAATGCTCATTTGCTCACCTGGAAAAGAATGATTCCAACCCACCTGTGGCTTCACTACCCAATTCCTCATCTATTTAAAACAGCAGCAGCTGTTACAGAAACAGGACTGGTTACTGCTGCTGAGCTGAGATGGAGGCTGGGCTGACTTTAGTATCCAGAATTTCAGAGGACAATTCTGAATGATTCAAATCCCAGAGAAACTTGAAATCAATAGATGTGTAAATTACAGACACATAAAGAGACTTTTGTGTGCTTTTTCAGGGGAGATGAACAGAAAGAAGCACTCAAGTCCTGCTGTGATTTTGAGATAGGTAAGGATGGAGCTAAACTTTCAGTCCCCAAAACAACAGCAGTTAAACCGATTCATAAACATAATTAATACTCTAAAGCTTTTACAGAATAGCCTGTAGAAGGAATTGAGATATGCCCAGGAAAAAAACCAAACCAAACCAAAAACCACCAAACAAATAAAACCACAAAAAAACAAACCAACCAAACCAAAACAAAAAACAACAGGAGGAGTGAGACCCCAGTTCTTTTCATCCCACGCAACTGTAATGAAATCCTCAAATGGAAACCTATTCTATCCTTTCAGAGAGGCTGGAAGAGAATAGAAGATCTAACTGTCCACAGAGAGGAAGAGAAATATACAAAAGAAAAACTGTGCTAATGACACCAAACCTATTTAAGCAGAGGGGAGAAGGCACCCTGGTTCTGCAGCTGCTTATGTATTTTCCATTATGAATAATTTGGTAACATGTACCAACAATGTTAGTACTTAAGCAGTCTCAGCAAAAGAGAGAGGAAACAGCTTTCCATTACATCTCTCTTGATACTGTATGCAGCAGAGCTTATTGTGCCTTCCCAGGGCTCATGTAATTTCTCATCTGGTTATCTACTATCTTTTTTTTTTTTTTTTTTTTTTTTTCATAATAAGAATTCTGCTTTTAGAAATAGTAAAAGAGCAAGATTCTATTAGAGAGCATAGTGGGCTGTGGAGGAAGATCTGAAAGATGGTATAGCATGCACCTGTGTCATATTCACATGTATTAAAACTAAAACACAGCTGGTTCGTTTAATTTTAGGCCTATGAGCCTTGGCAACATCCCTTTTATCTTCAGTGCCTAATTATAAAGCCCTACGTGCCAATACTGTTAACTGCTTCAGCACTGAATGCTGTTGTTTCACTACATCCATGAAACACATCAAGCAGACAGGCCTTACTAGGCACAGTACTCTAATTCTCCTCCTTTGGTAAATAATGCCTAAACAGCTATTTCCTTATTAGCACACCAAGAATCTAAACTGTAGCATGTCTTTTTAATTAAGTTCAGTGCAGCTGAGACCTGAGCAAGACACAGAAAATGATGGGACTAATAATTCCATTTATAATTAACAGTCAGTAAAAAAAAAAAAAAAACAAAAAACAAAAAACAAAAAACAGACTCAGGTGGTGTATAGTCTACTCATCTTTTTTTACATTTTTTTTAAGTGAAATTGTTATTTATTTTCCTTCTTTCCAATAATGTGGCAAAATTTCCAAAACATCAGACTGTGCAAACACAAGAACAGTATTTTTGCAGAAACTTCAATCACTATTTTTTAGTGAGAAAGGATGTAAACATTACAAAAAAACTAGGATCACTTAAAAAGACATACTGGCAAAAAGATCTGTTTCTTTTTAACCTATAATCTCTAAAATGCAGTTTTGTAAATAGTCTTTTAAAAGGGGAGAAAACCAATAGAAACTTCTGTCCACAGTTCTTAAATTCCGGAGGTCTTGTTCACACCAGGCTACTGCTATGTTTTAGTATCAGCTGAATGGAGTTAGTATTACTGCTTCCATAACCTTCTTCTAAAGAAATAAATTACTTTCCTCTCTTTCAGAGAAGTTTCTCATAAAGATCTTCAGAGCAAATTCATTTTCTTTAAAAAATTTACTCTGCTACCCCTTTGCATACAAGATAGAACACTACTTACCAGGACAACCAGTAATACCAGTCACATTATTTCCCACTTTGTTTCTGCCGCTCTGTTTGTATTCATCTTTCAGCCACTGTTTTATATTCTGAAAGCTAATATCTAGCAGCAGATACAAGTATTATGCTATGTTAAAAAACTGTGCAGTAACACTCAACAATGTGACAGGGAAATGGTGAGAATCAGAATGCTAGGTGGTAAAATCTTATTCTATCCTGGAAACGAGGTGAAAGAATCAATTCAATGCCATTTTGCCTGCATAAATGCAAAAATTAGGAAGAAAAATACAATTTTTTTTTTTATTCTGGAATTGAAAATTTTATTTATTAGACAATTTTAGAATTGTCTAATAAATAAATTTGTCTCTAAAAGTATACATGAAGGAGACACGTAAGCTTTTCTAGACAACCATCTGAAGGCAGGAGCTTTAACAGGAATGTATTTGGAAGCCACTAACTCACTCTCAGCAATTACCCCTTTCTTTGCATGGAATTCAGTACCCACTGAAGTCAAACTCAATTACACTACATTCAGGTTTCCCCAAATCCCGGAGCTTCACTGATGTTTCAGATACAACAAGATAGATGCCCACACTTCAGTGAAGAGTCTGCTCAGCTGGCTTTAAAGGGAAGGACTGTTCTACTGTATCATCAGCAGTGCTAGGACTGAATCCTGCCACCCCTGGTTTTATTTTTCACATTCAGATTGCCATTTGAACTTTATCATGGATGATTAAAGCTTCAGCGAACTCTTTGGTGATGGAAAAGAACCTCAGTGAGTTCCACAAGGCAGTTCTGAAGGGGCTCCTCAAGTTATCTTAGGACTCAGAATGGCATCTTTGTAAACATTTTGCATCTTTGAACATAATTTCTGACTATAAGGAAGACAGAGCAAAAATAAGCAACTGCTCATGACAAGCACGGTTTGGCCATACTAAAATGAGCTGAAACTACCAAGTAGTTGTCTTTATACTTTCAAGGCAGACATGTAAAAAAGACTGGCACAAAAAGGCCTTAAAATTTATATATATTTTTTAAAAAAAAAACTAACACCAGGTACTGATCCATCAATGCAACAAATCCTTGAGAGGGTTTTGGGTGTTCTGTTTTTCATACAGCATGGGTATTTGGAAGAAACTTTTTTCATCAGTGGGGTGGAGGCTGCAAGACTATAATACTAAGGAGAAAATGGTACAATGCAGAGATAAAATAAAAATAAGTGGAGTTGGTGATGGGAGATTATAATGAATCTCACATTAATATCTGAAGGATGACAGTGGAAGTTCTGACTGACTCTTCCTACCACTGAAGTGTTTGCAGTATGATATTAACCCTCTTTTTCCTCTACATATTGTTATGTTCAGGCTGCAGCTCACTGAGGACATAAAGGCTGAAGTTCCACCACACAGTCTGAAGCAAATTAGAAACTCCCTTATGCTGACAGGGGGAAGTCATACTTTGCTCACTCATATATTCCCACTTTTTAAATGCACATTTTGCCAGCTACCTGGGACACAGCTAATTCATGGGATGTGAATCCCACAGGATGTTAAGTTCATTAAAACACACATATGTATATATTTACAGTTATAGTAGTGGGGTTTTTTGTTACATGCTATTAAATAAAAACACTTTATTAAATTATATATTTTATATATTATTGGTTCATGAACAGAATCATATTACTTTGCAATCTCCTGTATGCAGGAAATAGAGAAGGGAATTGTGTAGCTGGAAGCAAGGGAAGAGGAAAGGAGGGATGGGTGGAAGAGAAAAAGAAGATAGGAAGGAGGGAAAGAGGAAGTCCTCAAGGCAAGATGCTAATTCAGTTCAGTTATAATATGAATCTGCTACTAAAAAGAATAGGTCTCCCCCAGCATGCAAAACTTTCATTATAATTATATGAGCTCTGTATCTTCAGTCCATTACCTCACTGCAAAATTTTACTGAAGCTGCCTAAAAAGTTTCGAAGTTACTTAGAAAAGAAAACCTAAAGGACACAGTATGGCCACATGACCTCTTTTTGTCTAGGAAATGTTCTTAGGAAATACTGAAGCATAAGCTCATTTTTATGTAGAACCAACACTGAACTTATTAAAATGGTTTATTTAAAGACAAGAATAATTAATACAGGCAGAGATGCAACAATGAGATCTGCAGGGAACCCCTCTGTGAAACACAGTTAATAAAGACTAATCAAAAATTCAGGCAAAAAATTCCATAGAAGAGATGGAATAATACTGAACCCTGAGTTTTGTACTAGCTCATGTTTCATCACTTTATTTCCGTCTTCTAGAGTACAAAAATGGAAGTAAACAATGGAGTTCCATTGGTACTGCACCATGGAAGTAAGATGAGGAATGAGAACAAACATATGTAAAACAAAATTATGTTATTTCTGCTATAATGATGAGAGTTATTGCTGGTTTGTTGATGTTTTTGTTTGTTTGTTTGTTTTAATTTAAGGAAAATGAGAAAAATATAATTAAATGTTTTGAAAATTTTTCATCTTATTTCAGTCATAGTTGTTATTTATAAACAAATCAAGCATTTCAATGTTGGTTTGCCATCACAGTTTCATGGAACTGCAGGGAAATATTACAGTATGTTATTCTGTAATGAAGAACATACAAAAAGTAACTGTGACACAATAAGCTAACATCTATTGTAAGAAAAAAAGGAAGGTTTTACTCTGAAATTCAGGTATTCAACCATTTATTTTTGTGTATCTAGCAAGTGAGAATTTTGTCTCTGTTAACTTAAATGACTAGACTTCTGTATAATGACATCTTTAAAACGTAGGTATTACAATCTACCTTAATATTAATCTGTGCTGAATTTGACTTACCTTGAAGTAGAGCTGCAATTTGGAGTGACTGCTGAGATGGATGTTCTTTAAGAATATCTAAAACCGTTCTACCCAGACTGTCCTTTATGTTGGTGTCAATTCCTGAAAAAGAAGATGATCTGTAGTGGAATTTTTAACCCCAAGCACTTCTGATGACAAATGCACTGTATCAGACTCAATTACCTGGCAAGTTGAAAATGCAAGTAGCAGATTAACAGCTGTGTTGAAATACAGTACCCATTTCTGTTTAAAACTTGAGTAGCCTAAAATTCACGTGCTGACATGGATTGTTTTTATCTTTCTATAACTCGTGTGGATATAAAGTAAGCCTCTTAAACACAACTTGGAATTATTTTATCACACTGTTCCTAAGAAACAGCCACCCTGAAAATAGAATTTTATAAGATCAAGAATTTTCTGAAGTTTTTCCTACATTCCTGGATTCTAATTCTCCCCAGACTGCTCTGATTCATTAAGAATTCTCTAGCCCATAGTACCACCATGTGTTTTGGGAGCAACACTGAGTTATTAACAATAAGAATTACTTACATGAATTTCAATCATGTCACTATTCATGTTCCAAGTAGACTGGAATACCCATATGTAGTATAAGGGCTGTGTTAACAGCCAGTGTTTCCTCACAGACTATGCAGACTGTTGACATATTTATTGGCTGGCTCAGACTGTAATTGTAACCATAAGTAAGTTGTAGGCTGATTCTGGTTAGGTGTCAAGAATTTGTACAAGATTCTTCATGACTCTTCACCTTGCCTTGTAGGGACTACTTCAGAAATTTTTGCCCCATGGTAGAATCTTGAAGTTGTTTCTTAGTTTCTTTTGCAGTAGTTACTTATAACATCCTCTGAGTCTTTTTTGAAGCAGAAGTAGAGAAAGGGGGATTGTCACATTAAAAAGGAAGAAGGTGGGGAGTCTTGTAGAAGTATAGAGCATTTGGGGTTGAAGGAATCTGCAGTGAAAATTCTACTCCACTGTCTTGTACAGCTGTACTATGGCAGAGGCTATAATGTGTACTACCCTGTATAAGGTATTTATCTGTGGTCTAAGGACTTCCTATGTTTATAGGATGTTCTCCAGTTCTTTCTCTCTTAGGTGAATTAATATAAAAAGACCCTGCCTTCTTGAGAGCAGCTGGATATCCCTTTCTGCCTCCTTATTCATACAAACAAGTAAGTATCTTGGAAGGATCTTATTTCTGAAAACAGATGTCAGATCAGGTACATACTTGCTGAAATTCAGATAAGATGACATACATACCTTCTTTTGCAATATAACCCCACAAGCACTGATAATCAAGAACATAGAGATCCCTCAGTGTAGCAGAAGTGCACATATCTCAGAGAAGTAATTCCTAGATATTTTAATTTTCACCAGTCTTCACATTTATTTGAGAAGACACTTGTATATATAGATTAGTAATAGATTAGTAATTTACCTGTAACAATTCTGACTCTTATGATGTGGTAGATGAATTTGCTGGGACTCTATATCCCTGTTCTCCTGTCCTTCCCAGACAATTGCAATTCTCAGAGACACAGTGCTTTCCCCTTTCTTCACAGGCACTCAAAGCTTATCCAGGAAATGAAGGATCAAGCAGAATGGTGTATTTGTTAGCAATAGCTAACTGAAGGAAATAAATTTAAACATGAGTCTTCTGGCCTGTATTTCAAAGAATACTCATGGCTGTCTTTCAGAATGAATAATAAAATGTTATGCAGCCATTTTGTTCTCAGAATACCGTGGCATACACTGAGTCATATGCAGAACATCTGAGTCTTAGTGAAAATATTTCTTTTGTTCTCTGTGTATAGTAATTTTCTTATTCTAAAAGAATGCTGTTTTAAAGGAGAGGTACACGTGACTAGATTTGCAAAAGCTGAGAAAGATAACAGTAATTTGTTTAACTAAAACTTGAGGAGGCATACATCATTTTAGGAATACTAAGGATATTTGGTCAGTGTTTCCTGTAAGTTAGATTTACCTGTTTCAAGCAAAATGCGTACTACCTCCACCTTTCCAAACAGGGCTGCTTCATGTAGAGCGCTCCCTTTTTCTGTCTAGAAAAAAAATTGTGACATTTAAAATGCAGATTAAAACACATATGAAAAATTTCAAAAGGAATATATTTTAAAAAGAAGTATTTATTTTACCCCTCTATTTTATCTGCATATAAAAAAAACCTGAATGGGCAAGAACAAATACTTTGATAATTATTATTCAGGATAACATAAATGATGTGAGTTCTACTAAAAAAGTAATAACTATATAAGAAAATACAGTAGGGATGTAATAAAAGTCCTAAGTAACAAGCCTACATTTGTGTAAAATTTCTAAAGCCCTATGATAGGCAGTGAAAATGTAGTTGATACCATCAGTAGAACACAGCTTTTCAGCAGACTCAGCCAGTTTACATGTAGACATCTACACTTCCTGAGGTGTTTTAATCTGAAATTGGATCACACCCTAGAAGGTCAACTCAGTTGCACTGTGAGAGATGCCCTAGGATATCCCACCTGATTTCCAGCTGATGTTCCAGTTCATGCTGACATGTCTTCTGCATCATATCTGCCTCATACAGATGTCTTGGATACCCTAGGGCACCTCCAACAGCAGAAGATGTCTTAGTGTAGATGATTAAATTCTACCCTAGGTGCTGTGAACCTGATTTTACAGATTTCTGTGACACAAAATTATTTCTGAATGGCCTTTTGCTCAAATAAAATTTACAGTACTAAAAAATTACCTCTCTTAACAAGCTACTTTTCTTAGTATTTTATACTGCTGACTGCTAGTGAAAAATTTTAACAGAATACCATTCCATACAATAGCATTAGCAGTAGCTAAACACAGCTCACAGAATCTCTGGCTCATCTATTTTTTTGAATAGTAAATTAGATTGTGTACCCCTGAGGTTTCGGGGTTTTTTGTAGGCAGATGCTAGAGGTTTTACTTCTTAAATTATTTTTTCCTAAGCTTTATTCAAAAGCACCATTGTCATGCTTGCTATGGTGGAAAGACTTAAAAAACACCCCCCAAAATTAACTCTGAAATAAAATAGTGAATCATTATTTATTAGCTGTATCGGAATGCACCAGTGTTACAGTGATACAATGAAAAGATATTTAGAAGTAATCAGAGGTGCTGAGATGGCACGTGAGCACACAGTAAGTGTACGTATGTCCTACCAATTGAGCCTGAAAACTCTTTGTTATGTCCGTAACAGGAACATTCTTTATCTTTCTCCAAACTTAGCACATGGATGTGCAAAGTAGAGTGTGCCCACCAGTATTTACATCCATCCCATCAGGTATACTAACAGGGTAACAGAGATGAGAAAGCAATCAGTAATAAGAGTAATAAGAGAATATACATACAAAATACATATCTTAAAACAATTACTAATCTTTTGATTTTTAGAAGCAATCCAGATAAACACTCACAGACTTATTCTGAACAAGAAAACTAAACATTCAGATTGACCTGGAGATCTTTTATTCAAACAGTATCTACAAGAGTTTCCCAGTAACTGCAATTGACTTTAACAACTGGAAAACTTTGCAATGACATAGGGAAACCACAAAGCTACACACAGAGCTTAAGGTGTAGCTCAGAAATTTCTGGAAATGAAAACAGTTTCCAGAAAAGTTACTGGTACTTATAGGTCTGATTACTGAAAAAAGCTTGACATAAGCAATCTTTCTACTATTAACATAGAGTTCCCTGTCATCAAGGATGTGAAGTACAACTTTGATTTTTAAAATATTTGTCACTATTTTAAATATTTTTAAATTTTTGGAAAGACAGATGGTGAAATTCAAAAGCCACAATGAGGATAAGTTTGGCAGGGTAAGCTGACAGAGAAGAACACCAAAACAGGGGCTCCATCAAAAATGATCACTGATTGCTGTTGAGGGAGGTGCCCTTCCCTTTACTTCACACCTGATGAGGCCACACCTGGAGTACTCTATGCAGTTCTGGGCTCCTCAGTACAATAGAAATACAGAGCTACAGGAGCAAGTTACTAAGAAGACTAAGAGATGGAAGCATCTCTCCTGTGAGGAAATGCTGAGAGACCTGGGACTGTTTAGCCTAGATAAGAAGTCTTGCGGGAGATCTCATCAATGTGCATAAAAATAGCTGAAGGGATGGTGTAAAGAAGACTAATACAGGCTTGGTGGTGTCCAGTGACAGAAGAGGTAATGGGGAAAACCTGAAACACAGAAGGCTCTGTCTGAAACCAAGGAAACATTTTTACTGTGCAGATGACTGAGTCCTGGTACAAGTTGCCCATGAAGGTTGCAAAGTTTCAGTCCTTGGAGACATTTAAAAATTGCCTGGCCATGGTGCTGGGAACCCTGTTCTAGGTGACTGTGCTTGAGACCAGGTGACCTTCACAGTTTCCTTCCAACCTCAACCATCCTGTGATTCTGCTAGGGATAATAGTGCTCTGTACACCAGCAATGAAATCCTCAGAAATTCAAATACTATAGAAGGCATCAGCACTAAATTTTAGTGCTGCTTAGAATTAACTGCAGAGATGGGAACAAGATGCACCATAACTGAAATTGTAGAGATCATTCTGTACAAATATTAGTAAAGAACCTTTTTAATGGAAAAAAAAATGGACAAACTTCCATGACAACAGGAATGTATAATCCATTACTGTGGCAAGATCTGAGACCAAGAAAGGTTAATTTTCTGGCATGCTGAATCAGCAGCTTTGAAGGCAAGGAAGAGGTTCTATTCTCAGACTCGGTTACGAGGCAGAAAAGACTGTCAGAACTGGCAGCAGTACTTTCAAGTGATCAAAATTCCCCACTGGAGGAAAGACAAGTAATATTTTCCTTGGTGTGAAACATGCAACTCATAACAAACAGAAAGAAAACTAATATGAGAAGGGGAAATTTCCTGTAGATGTCTAAGGCAAATCTATCTGGGGCCAACTTCAGATCCAGAAGATAATTCTGCAACAATGAAGCTAAGCTCTTCTATGCATAAAGGGGGTAGGGACATTTAAGTCACCTACATATGTAATTCATAATGTTGATAAAGGAATCAAAGGCCAAATGCCATTTTTAAAATTTTGTGCTTTCTTGCTTCTTGATCTATTCTACTTGAAATGCTTTACAAGTGATCTGCATTGCCCTGAATTCTGGAATGGCCTTTGCCTAACAACTCCAAGCTATCAGACACTAAGGTCTGATATTACAGTCTGTTTGACAGAGGAGCTTGAAAGGCACACCATATAAACAGTGGACTGATCTGCCCACTCTGTAGATGATTTCCTGAGCAAGAGGGGAACTATTGACACAAAACTGAAAGAAAAATCAGTCTGGGAATATGGAGATAGAAAGCACACTTGCAAGATGTAGATGTGTAATCCTGCATAAGATATCAAAGATGAATGCTGACGTAAATCTTAAAAGCCCTAGGCAGGATTTCATGGTAATAGTGAATAACTAATGAGTGAATCAGATCCCTCGACCCAAAAACTGTCCAGAAGGCAGAAATGTCCTTGTTACCAGACTTCAGTTACTGAATTCCATTTTAACATAGGGAAGATGCTGAGCCTCAGGATGAACAAGGCCAAAAGAAACTCAGAAGATGGGCTGAGTAGATGCGTATCTTCCCATAAATGTACATGTGGACCTACTACTTGAAGACAGAAATAATGCTGGGTTTAGGGTTTTTTTCTGGTCCAATAGAGGATGTTACACAACTTAGGAGGACTATACATTATTTAAGATGTGCTAGAGTTTTGAGGTAGATCTTTTTCATTTGCAATGATGCACCTATGCACTTAGTGGTGTACCTAGGCAATCATATACTTTTGTTGTCTATACTACAGCAAACAAACTTAAGATTTATAGACAATAATCACTGCTTTACTTCCTTAAGCTTTCATTGCTTCCGATAATATTTTCCTGGCAAAGTGAACACTAACATTATATTTGGAAATGCTTCCATCACAATATTTAATGCAAAAAATTGTTCATTAACACAGTGAGCTAAAGTCTGCATAAGTATGCATCAAGGGATTATATATTGATTGTCTGGCATAGGTTTTCTTTATGTCAGATATAGAGAACTATAATAAAACAGTCCCTGCACCAAGTAGCTTACAGCTAAATACAAGTACAATGTCACAGCTGGACACACAAAGCAAGCAAGGATAGAAGGATACTGTCAGTAGGAACACTGGGATACACAAACCAAGCTGGTGTACAATTTGCAGGCTCACAGAAAAGCATCAAGGATTCTATCAATTAGAGATTTTTTTTACCATCTAATTATGGAAGACCTTAGTAATCAAGTCACTTGTAAGGTCCTTATTCATAGGCAGCTTACTATAGTTTAGATATGGATTTCAGATGTAGTCTGAAGGACAGAATGGTAGCTTTGCAAATTGATTCACAGAACATCCTCCATACATAATGACAGCAAAAAGTAAGGGGCATAGCTCTTTGCACAGGAACTACAGTGATAAGCAATGTAAATTGCCACCATTATTGGAACAGACAGGGAAGGCAAACAGGGACAGATAAAAAGTTGGATAAGCAGAAGGGGACAAGTTTTTAAGGTATTTAAAATTATGAAATTACTGTTTACATGAAATACACTGAACTGCGCAGTATCTTATTTTACTGAGGGCCCAAAATCTATCACTCACCCAAAACCTGTGTATTTTTCATATGTTTCAATTTAAATGAAAACTTCAAAGCTTAAAGAGATGAAGCAGATTTGTATTGCCCACTTCTAAATAATTTCAGATTGAAGGATATTGGGTAGACCTGGGAAATGAATGAAATGTGTGATTAATTCAATCAAAAATTAAATTTTATTATTAATCTAAATATTTGCTATGATTAAAAGTGCTCAGAGAGTACACAAGAGAAAGATAACATGGCTAAAGTAAACTTCCCATTTAAGCAAATAAATATTTACAGTTATAGAATGATAGTGAATAGGCTACTTCTATAATTGTGTCTCAATATTCTGAGAACTCTGTACTGCTGATAAGCTGAATTTATTTAATGTGTATGAGCGCGTACAATTTTATTTACCACAAGGGGCTATATACTTTGCATATTGTTCTTTCCCAGTCACTGACACAGAGCAATTTAATTAATATTAAAAGAGATGAGTTCAATTTTAAGTAACAGGCAGATACTGTATGCTCTGCTCAGTTTAATAAAATGCCAGTAATTGTCAACAAATAATTTTTCAGAGGTTTAGAATTAATGTTAACGGTGTGTACAGAGCCAACTTTCCAATATGCTAAGATGCTGAATGAAAAGGAACATATTGATGGAGAATATCTACAGCAGTGAGAAAATAAATAAGCAATATTTCCTTATGGCGAGTAGGACAAACACAGAAGAAGCAAAAGTACTCAGTGCAAAAAAAGAAAAGTAAAATAAAATTTCCCCTGGCTAAGAATAACTAAGAAGAACAAGAATATAAACTACTTTAAAAAAAATAGAATTAAAAAAAAAAAAAAAAAAGAAAAAAAATAAAAGAAGTCCTATAAGTATCGGGCAGATGGCAAACAGATCACCATTACTAAAAAAAATCTCTCATTTCTTAAAAGAAGATAGTACAAAATTTGCAGCCCCTCTGTTTTTTAAAGACTAGTGAAAAACTTTTGGCATAACTATAGATAGAAATGTCTTAGGAGAATTCACAGCAGTGCTATAATTATCTGGATTACATAAGAGGAAAAACACACTTCATAAAAGTATTGTGTGATATTCATCCCTAATATAAGCATCAGGTTTTAAGTTGCCGTGACAGAGACTATTTTTCTTCAATTATGCTATTTCTTAAACATCAATTCAGACATCACTTCAGTTTCTTTCTGATTTTTTCCTCATTCATTTACTAGAGATAGAAATTATACATTCAGAAACATATTTGAGGCTTCCATTTTGTGTTGCTTTAGCATTAAACTTTTCTTAATTACTGAAGATATAGTAATAGTAAAGGACAACTGAAAAAGAAGAGCTGCTTGTATGTATCAGTGTCTAGTAAAGAAAATCAAAATCAAATTAAATTTGAAGTATAGTGTTAGGCAATTGTAAGCAAGCCACAGGAAAAAAAATGTTTCAGTTTGAAATAGTTTGAAGCAACTACTGCTGCTACATCAAAAGGTACTACAGCTAATTTTTCATTTTGAAGTAATTTGAGTATATCCATATTTAATCTTGAAATATGTTAATATTTCCTGGTTTGTTTTGTTGGGGTTTTTTAATCTATCTTTTCATTCCCATTTCCCCTTATTCTCCTAAAATGTTGAAGAATATGACCTTGACGGAAGAATCCAGAAATAAAAAAAGTTCATAGAATTCTGGTGCAATCTTTTTGGATAAAAGGGAATTATGTGTACAAAGGTTTTGATTAAATGCACAGTAAGCTTTAAACTTTTATGAAACTTTGTCAGTTTTTAGGAAGAGTCCAGATGATTTACTAAATCACTGATAGATAAAGAATGCCTGGATGTGGCTCTAAAATAGATGTAACTACGTTTGGTTGGTTGGTTTATCTGAAAACAGATATGAAGCTGAGACAAGCTGAATTCAGAGCATAGGATATATACTTAGAGAGCAAGAAGGCTACTTTAAATCTGAAGATAAGTAAACTTTAAACTCAAACTGCTGTCAATTAAAATAAGAGAAATCACTAAGACTGAGCTAATACTTCACAAGTAACAGAATCGGTTTATCTGTAGGTAAAGGCTTTGACACTTCCCACTACAAAGACTTGTACATAAAATTTACTGCTGCTGTAATTTGTATCTGTTCTTATCTATGTCTCTTTTATTTAAAGTTACCCCTTTTACACCATTATAATAATTTATTGTGCATGGAACTAGATGTACCAAACAGCTAACAGCTTGGAGCCATTAGCTGAAAAAATATATTGCCATAGAATTTTCTTTCAGATTTATACAACAAGTATTTAGAAAAGGAGAAAATTCAAAATCAATATTTTTGAGTAACTAGGTTTAGAATGGGATAAGCCTGGGAAAATGAGTCGTCAGTCAAACATTACTTCAGACTGCTATGAGCATTAAGTGCCAGAGCTTTAGCAAGTCAACTCAGTGTCATTAAAGCCAATGTTGTAAAAAACTCACAATATATATATAACCTACATGAAAGGCTGATATAATTTGTGTGTCTATCTGTCTCGAGAGAACATAAACATGCAGACTCACATTTGAAGATACGTATCTTTCTTGAGTTATCTGTTTGAACACATCATTTAGGTGGAAAAAAAAATCTGTATTGTCTATCATCTTGCATCTTTACTAATGAAGTAAATGCAAGTGATTTTAACAGAAAAAAAAATGTAAGAAGTTCTTAATTTGAATCATATTGTAATGATAAAGGAAAGGAAGAAAGGAAGAAAGGAAGAAGAGAAGAAGTGACACACTAACTTGGCAGCTGACATCCATTCCAGCCTCCAGAAGCACCTGAACAACAGCTTTGTGGCCATTACGTGCAGCAAGATGCAAAGGAGTGTGTTTTCTTGTATTACAGTTCATCAGGTTTGGGTAGGCTTTGATGATCATTTTTACAACACGCAGACGTCCATAAAGTGCTGCCAGATCCAGTGGTGTTTCTAGTTTGTTGTTCCTTATTGTAGGGTCTGTGAGCTCTTCTAAAAGAACAGCGACTACTTCTGAATGACCGTATTGAGCTGCACAATGCAGTGCTGTTTCATTTTCATTGTTCTGTTAAAAACAAAACAAAACCTTTAGAAATTCATGTTTTGTCACACAATAGAACTACTTGGCTTCTATAAACTGACTCCATGAGATCACTACAGAGGCAGAGTTTGCAATTTAATGTATGGTAATTTATGTTAAACGCTCCAGAATTACTCCACTAAAATTTTACAATACATTAATATTTCAGCTTCATGGCTCTCGAGCAGACGAGATGCCTGTATGTCCATGTTGTTCTCAATCCATTTTTAACAATATGCCCCCCAAAACCTTGTCATTCATGATACACCAAAATATGTAACTGTTCTTGATTCAACTGTTCCTGAAATCATACTTGAGTCTTTCTCTGGGAAATGCTCTTTATGTAAGTCTCTCTTCACAGCATAACTGGTTTTAAATCACAGTACTTTGTTATTAGATTACTGAAATAACAGAGAAAAACTTTGGAATGACAATGTATCAGGCACAAGGCAAGTTTCATGTATGACTATAAAGGTTACTATCCAGGCAACAATCAAAACTTGGAAGAAGGCAAAATAGCAGCTGTAGATAATAGAAAATCTTAGCTTATCACGTAAGCAGCTATTCAGCTCAGGGCTCCTCAGGCAGATGTGTGTGTGTATTTTAAGGTATATGGGTATTGGGGTGGACTGAGTAAGTTTTTGCTTTATAAATCAATGCCCCCCAAGTCTTTCCCCAAACACTATTTAATAACCTTAATAATAAGTAAATATTGAGAATAAGTAGTATCTTCTTTAATTGTTTTCTTTCAGTCCTACCTGCATACTTGCAAATCCCAAACAGACAAATAACTTCAGACAGAAGGAAATAATTTTTAGAGCTCTCTGAGTTCTATATGCCAGCTATATTATTAATATATCTTACATACTCTCTATGAATACTTAAACAGACACTAAATGTTTTAAAGTATGGACACTGAATGCCTCTTCTGATATATGATTTATGAAATTTTGTGTCAGTTTTGAAAAGGTAGTAAAAGGTGAAAGCCTATAATATGCCATATAAAGAAAATTTTTAAAATGTGTAAATTCAGAAAAGATACTAGAGAAGTGTAAAAATACAATTCTAAAGAAAGGGGAAGAGATAAACCTGAATCCGTAGGCTATATTTTTCAAGTAAACAACTGCAGAGAGTTCTGAGGACAGAGAACTGAAAAGAAAAAGGTAAAAAAGATTTGTCTTCTGAAAGACAGAAACCATGAAAGAATCAGAGACCTTACTCAAGAGTTAGCTAAGAAAATCATGTTGCACAGTATATCTAAAGATATGAAAGGGGTAAAACTTTTCTTTCTTTTTCATAACAGTGTTTTTAATTCTATAATCAAAACTTTAAATCTGGGTTTAACATTGCTGTCATTTTCATCTCATTTTGTAATTTAAAATGACTCAGATCAAGCTGAGAGACAGAAGAGACAGATCAATACATTTAGATGAATTAATGTTGCAGATGATTAACTCTTCAGGTGTCTGCAACACCACACAAGATCCCAGAGACTGGAATGTGCTTTCTGCAAGACAGAGGATGGAATGTAAGAAGAGACAGATAGAAAGTGAGAAGTTTCCATTGGCAGACATGGCTTGATGGCTAGTACGTATTTCAGTCCTTGTGCATTATGCAGATCACCACATGGTCCTTATTACATAGACCTCAATTCAGGTTGAAATATATACTGGCACAATACTACATGTCTGCAATGATCTATCAATTATCTGTGACATGTTTTTTCTGCTCCATTGACTTCCAAGGTAGCCTTTGCACAGGACTGTACAAAGCAATTTTTTTAACATACAGTGGTATGCTCACAAATCACCTAGTCTATTAGAATATTTTTTTTTTTAGATTTTCAGTATTTCATGGGTGGAACTGCATAGATGAACATGAATCAGATGATCTGATTTTGTGTGCCATTACCACAATTAAGTATGAAAATCAGATATTTGCACATAAAATGGTCAATTATGGCAGTTTCTCCCTACAGATACTCATTTTACATATCCAATGGAAATAGTTGCAAAAAAAAATTAGATCTGTAACTATATTCACATTCGGTGAAGTAAGTAGCAAAAAATACATTTACTATACATTTGACAAATAATTATATTGATCCAATATCTGCTTATATTCAAGTATATCTGGATATTATATAAAGTATCTGGAAATTTACACCAACAGCCTCATATTGTAGTTTAAAAGTGTGCTGATTAAATTTTCAGAGAGACATAAAATGGCTACAGCCTTTTTTTCACAAAATGCGGTCACTGGCCTAAATTTCAGCCACAGATATATGACATGACAGCCACAGATATATATATGACAAATAGGGACAAACCAGTTCAAATCACTGCTGCTGTGCAGCTAGCTGAAATTTGCTCCCTCTAAATAAAGAATGTCCAGATACATTTTCAAGGAAGGGTATATTTACAGAAAAGTATACTGTTAAAAACCATGGTGCGTAAAATCACCTGTAAATCTGAAAAAAAAATGTTATTATTTTCAAAGGAACATTGCTGAACATTTTTAATGTTTTTTTTTTCTTTGTATTTTCCAAGTTAAAGCTTCATTTAAATTAATGACAAACCAAACTGATTTAAATTTTTTTAAAAAAATAAGTATCACTGAAATAAAATAAAGAATCCAACCTGGAAATTATAATTCAGTCACAGCATCATAGAATGGCTTAGATTGGAAGGGACCTTAGAACTCATTTACTCCAACCTTCCTGCCATGGGCAGGGATGACTCTCAACAAGGCAACATTGCCCAAAGCCTCATCCAGCCTGCCCTTGAACACCTCCAGGGAAGGAACATCCACAACTCCTCTGGGCAGTCTGTTCCAGAGCCTCACTACCCTCACATTGAAGAACTTCTTCCTAAGATCCAGCCTAAACCTATCCCCCTTCAGTTGAAACCATTTCCCCTCAACCTCTTGCTGGACACTTTTTTTTAGATTTTCAGTATTTCATGAAGAAATTTCAGTATTTCAAGAATTATTTCATGAGAAGTCCCTCTCCAGATTTCCTGTGGGTTCCCTTCAGGTATTGAAATTCAGATGTAATGTCCCCCAGGAGTCTTCTTCTCTTCTTCAGGCTGAACAACCCCAGCTCCCTCAGCCTCTCCTCACAGCAGAAGTGCCCCTGATAATTCAATTGCCTACACACATGTAGTCTGAACAGCCATTGTGTATATTGTGTTAATCAGAGCTGGGAGGTACTACCTAATTAAAACTTACTACCACATCCATCTCTTCTTGAAATGCAAATTAATCAACTTAATTCAGGTATAGAAGACAGAATGATTTTTAGCTTCCAAAGAGAGATTTACAACTTGTTTTACTGTCCTCTGAATTTATTCGCTTCAACATTTTAGTACTACTTACAAAAAATAAATCACCTTGGAGGCAAGAGGTTTTACTGAGAAAAGAGGGCAGAGTTTTTAAATAGGTTTTCTCTGAGTCTGGCATCTTCCAATTTAGGAAAGGAGGGAATGCCTACCATATAGACATATTTGGTTCAACATTCCCAAAGAGATCCCTAATATGGAGGACACTTAATTGCCTGGACTGAAGGAAACACTGTTTTCCTCATGGAAAGATTTACATGGATGTTTCACTCAGTGTTATGAAATTCTTCCTAAATAACTTTGCTTATATAAAACATAAAGTATGAAGATAAAGAAACAAAACATAAGTCCCCAAACAAAACAAAGCATATGATAATATTTTAAGAGTTCAAGTGATATGATTTGTTTGGCACTAATGTTACTGTTAGTTCTGATTTGCCTTTTGTTCAGACAAAGCTAGCCCAAATGCAACTATATTGATTTAAAAGTAATGTTTGTCATAATATCCCTAAAATAGCTTATAATTTCAAATAAATATTTGAAAGACAAGAAAAATAAAAAATTATTCCTGAAGAAATTAATAATAATTTGGTCTTATTGACTACCTTTTAGTCCCAAATGTAAACTGGTGTTTCTGAAGAACAGAAAGTTTATGTGCTAACACTGATTGCTTTGAGCATTTAACCTGCTATGAAAAGAAATGTCTACATGCAGGTTACCACTGCGTGATTAGATCTGATATTCAATGGCTAAATTATCCATCTAGTGCTGAAGAAACAGACTAGAATGCTTTTAGAAATTGGAGATTCTTCGTTAGGTTAGAAACTGCAAGATAGGTCAAGAAAAAGATCTAGAAATGAGAAGATCTGGAAGACCACTATTATGCAAAAATAGTATGAAACTGATGCCCCTAATATTAATAATTTATAATATTTTAAGCAAGGAGTTATTCATAGGGCTTAACTGACATCTTTCAGAAATAAGGAGGTCACCTTATGATTCAGCTTTTAACCTTTTGGAATTTTCTTCTTCATTATTTGTTACACAGGTCTCTTCATGGGCATGGGCCTGGCACTTTCTAGCCTGACTCTGGATGTGTTCTCTTCCCCATACAGCTGGAACTCAGACTTGTGCTTTCAGTCATTACACCTGGTCAGGACTGCACTGTCCTACATATTTAGAAGCTGAGAAGGCATGCCACAGCAAAATCTAGACCCTCTCTTAAGGTCTGTTCATTCCAGAACACATTAGCAAATATGTTATTGAGGCAATTATTGTAGCTTGGCCCTCTGACAGTTAAGAGGTACAGGAAACATCAAGAGAATGAATGACTCTCATGAATATTATATAGGTTTTTGTAAAGCCACTATTAAACAGTGAGTATATTTAGGACTTTTACTGCATAGGTGTGTAGTTTAAAGCTACTAAAGTCCATGCAAGTACTCTATGAGCAGTAATAACTATTAAATTCTGATTTTTCAGACTTTTGCAAAGAATGCTCAACTCCTTTACTATCTAAACATTTTTACAATGAACTTGAAAAGGGAGGCTTCCTAAATCACTGAGACATTTCTCTGTCACATAATCCCAATGTCCAGTAACTGAATAAGACAATATATGGAAGACAGTGAATGATATCAAGATTATTTTACTTCATCTATTAAAACCAGGAAGACATTTTCCTAAAAGGTTCCACCAGTGTACGGTAATTACTCAAAAAAAAAGGAACTTTGCCTGATTGATGATTGATTCAGTGAGTAGCATGTCACAGTGTTCAATTACAATGGGGATTAAAGTGCTTTTCTGGATGTCTAGGGCAAAACCCAAACAAAGTTACAACAGAAACCCTAAACACTGCCAAGAATGAGAAGAGCTCTTGGAAACATCACAACGACTTTATTGTCCATTCTGTTTGACCAAGGGAATGGTTTCTTACACGGTGCACAGAATTTTAAAGTTTATGTGGAAAAATTGCTAACCACACCTGAAAAATAGCTAATGACATCCTTCTTACCACACATCATCAATGAAGCTGTCTAGTTTGAAAGTAAATAAAGAAATAAAAAGCCTGTAAATTTCCTTATCAACTACTCTCTGAAACTCAAAGCCAAGCATTAGAATTTAGGTATCCCTAATATCTCCAGGTAAGTTTTCAGAACTAATTTAAAAAACAAAGTATCTAAGACAACACTAAATATTTTCCTTTCTGGTTCTGCTACAACTGTAATTAAAAATTATTCACAACTTTGCCTATGTTCAAAAACTTACAAACCTGAGTATTCATATTCACTAGGGATTTAAAAGAAGTTGTATAATGTACCATTGGTGTGTTTCTCTAACTTTGCTGGTTTTTTTTTAAGACCTACTATTCCTGATTGATTTTTTTCTTTACTGCATGCTACCTTGCTCCATTTGTCTTCTTTCCTTCTCAGCAGAGTTGAAGCCTCTGTATTCTAATCTCTAATGATTGTTTCAGTAACAAATGTTGTCTCCATATGGTATGTACTGGGTCTAACACTTTAACATCACCACCAATGACACAGTAGGATGGAATGCTCTCTCAGGTAGCTTGTGGATGACAGCAAGCTGAGGGGGGCAGTTGATATTGCAAGGGATGCCATCCAGAGGGACCTTGCCAGGCTTGAGAAATGGGCCCATGGGAAGCTCAAGAAGTTCATTAAGGCCAAGTGCAAGGTCCAGCACCTAGGTAGGGGTGATCCCCAACATCAGTACAGACTCAGTAATGAAATTACTAGGAGCAGCTCTGCAGAGAAGGACATGAAGATACTGGTAGATGAAAAATTGGATAATCAGGTTGAGGGAGGTGATTCTTCCCCTCTGCTCTGCTCTTGTGAGACTACATCTGGAGCACTGCATCCAGCTTTGGGTGCCCCAATACAAGACAGACATGGATCTGTTGCAACAGCCCCAGGGGAAGATCAGGAAAATTACAAGAGGCTTGGAACACCTCTGCTAGAATGACTGGGAAAGTTGGGGTTGCTCAGCATGGAGAAAACTTCAGGGAGACCTTATTGCAGCCTTTCAGCATAGAAAGGGGATTGTAAGAAAGATGGAGAGAGACTTTTTACCAGGGCCTCTAGTGACAGGACAAGGGGTGATGCTTTTAAAATGAAAGATGCTAGATTTAGACTAGATATAAGGAAGACATCTTTTATGACGAGGGTGGTGAGACGTTGGAGTAGGCTGCCTAGAGAAGCTGTGGATGCTCCATCACTGGAAGTGTTCAAGATCATGTTGGTCAGGAATCTAAACAAACTGATCTAGTAAAAGATATCCCAGTCCATGGCAGAGAGGTTGCACTAAATGGTCTTTGAAGGTCCCTTATGACAGTTCTGTGATTCTATGAACATATGCTAATTAATATATTTATCATATAGGAACAATATGACAACAAATAGTTATGTCATTGTTCCATAATTTCAAAAATTCTTGGATTTTGATTTTGATAGTAATTTTTTTTTTAAAAAAGGCATTTTTTGTTGAAGTTATTGGGGCAAATTCTGCTGCAGATTACCCAGTGTGAATCAAATGTACTGAATTTCTAATGAAATTCACCCTTACTTGTGTGGAAACAAAATAAAAAAGTAGTTCTGTAACTTAGCTGAATACTTGTAATAAATATTTTCTTCAATTCTATTGCTGCAACTGCCTCAAAAAAAAAATAATTTTTTTCCTCTAAAAAGGATATAATGAAAGTTGCAAGGGAAATTCAGAAATTCAACCACATAATGTCTAATTTAAGGAGGGGGGAACATCAAATGCAGAACATGGAAATTATTGTTTTTTGCAGGCTACTATGGAACTGAATTGTACTTCTGGAAGTCCCTCAGGTGTCACTGAGACAAGCATATAATGCCTGCACTTCATTTTAATGATTTGGAAAGACAGTAAATATGTTAGATGTTAGGTATTTACATATTGTGAATGCATCCTGAACTGTTTTCCTTGTCAAATGGCACTAAGGAAATGTAAATGGCTTTATGAGAATTACATTTGATGCACAGAAAAATTCTACAGTGTATATAACACATAAATGTAAGGGAAAAGACATGTTATATGCATCAAGAAAAACAGGAAGAATCACAAAACAGAGAACGTCACCAAGAAATTTCAGAAGTGTTCACATACCTTTCCTGTACATGTTTTGCTATTCATATTTTGTAAATGTATTAAATATATACTTTGAACTTGATATTTATTCCTTGTCCACCTTTTTTACATGTGATTTCTTGCACTGATACCAAACACTACATATTAACATATCTGTGGCTATTACTTATTTTTATTGGATTAGGATTTCTTATCAATTGTGTGATTTTATGATGAGAGTTGACATAATAAATGCTTCTGCTACCCCAATGTCTTTATGTAAACAAACATTTAAGCAGTCTGATAACAGCATACATTTTTACTATATTTGGTATTAATTTACTAACAAATCTTGATCTCTTACTACCTACTTGATCTTCATTCAATTTATAATTTACATATTTTCAAGTTTTCATCAATGAAGTTTAAAAACTTGCATGCTTATTATTTTCACACTATTTTGGAATTTAAAACACATGCATATCAACTAATACACCTGTATTAAATGGTGATAGAATTATTTTCTCATAATTGTTAGGCTGTACATTTTCTCTGTGTGGAGTTGCCACTGTACATTTCAGCCCCATAAAATGTCATTTAACTGTTGGTGGTTTTTTTCACTTTTATGTAATAGGAACAGTAGGGGGCATTCAGAGATTTAGATGCTGGATAAGGCTGGATATGATCTTAAGATACTAGTTAACTCTATTTTAAATTATTAATTCACAAATTAATTCACAATATATTATATTAAATCCATTACTTCATTTCATACATATTCACACATCATAAGCTTCTCATTTACTTCTTTGTTGTGTTATTCATTATTTTCACTTACATTTTTAGAAACATTTCTTTTACATAGAATTAAAAAAAAACAGATTAAAATTTAAGATGTATTACAAATTACTTACAACAGTTTTTAAATAATGAACAAAATTATTTTCTTAAAATGAGAGCACACACATTCTTAATGTGATCCTTATTAAAAAAAAAAAAAAAAACAGAAAAAAAAAATTACTTAATTATATTATTTATTGTGGTTTTAAAATGTCGTGAAAAATGGCTATTCTTCTCCTCAAATTTCAGAAGAAAAAAGAAAGAAAAATACCAGAGGATTTCTTGTTAACAGTAGCTTCAGGTCCTGAGAGCTGAGAGAAACTGTGAGAGCTATGAGAAGCCACTTGCCTTTTACAGCTTATCAGCAAATAAATGTAAGCCTCACAAACCTACAGATTCAGGACGTGCAATAGGTATTAGGGTGAGGATGCTACTCTGGTGTTATCTGAAGATATATGGGTGGCTTCATATCAATATGGCATATTTTTCATTTCATGATATGGATAATATTCTCCTGTGTATGGTAATAATTTGGTGCCAGCTAAGTATTCCACCAAATAATACTGGCCACTCTCTGGGGAACACAGGGGGATGTACAAGGTCAGAACTGTGTATGTATGAGCTTAACTTCAAAGTCTAACATGATCAAGTCTCCCTTAAGAGTCTTAAGGTCCAACATTCCTTGTGAAGATTGTTCCATTATGTAGTGTTTGGGTAAAAATGAAATAAAAGCAGGACATCTATCCACAAGACGTGTTTTGAGCCAGGAGGGTATAGAATCAGATGCATCCTTGCTTAATTGGTCAGGCAATCCAAACAGAGAGACTGGATGTCACACCTAATCAAGCTTGAAAATATTCTAGAAGTTTGGATGTGTATGTAGGATTGGGGAGAAGCAGGTTTTAATTTACATTTCTCTTTCTGATCTTACTGAAATATCTTTTTTCACTAACCCACTTTCTGAAGTTCTTGCATACCTTCCAGTTTTCTGTCAGCAGAACACAAGGAATCTCTTCAAGCAAATGGATAGCATGCTATAACTGTTGCTGAAGAAAACAAAACCAAACCAAAACAAAAAACCTTCTTCTTGACAAAAACTAGTCCTACATTTCAACTAGTTTCATCATATGTCCAACATCTGATGAGAGTAAGAAACTTAGAGAAACTCCTAATCTGAAACTGAAACCACAGAATGCCAAGTTTCATTTTTGTATCTTTCCTTGGATGAACCAGGGTATTACAGGCTTTCCCAGAAGACTGTCACATGGGAGTATTTTATTACTTTAGTTACCTGTATTTCCCACACAAACCCTTGATATTCACATCACAGTTATTGTATGGATTCCAAGTGTACAACCTCAAGTATCGAATAGATTATTCAAGGAATGGCATCTCACACTGATTAAGTGTTTGCAATTTAGATCCAACATTTCTTATTTTCTCACAGGCTGCTTTCCAGCCACACTTAGGTAGACACTGAGGGTGCAATTCATTTGTTAGAGTGTACTTTGGCATTTGAGATGCTTTAGGGTACCCTACTGGAGTCCATCAGCCCCTCCACAAGGATATGGTAATTCTGAGCATTTTCATGTCACACCCATGCAGATGTCTGTTACTGCAGGGCTTTAGAAGGTACACTACAATAAATATCTGAATCTGTAGCTAACTCCCACCTTTATATTCCCATAACTTCCTGATTACTCTGGCAAACTCAACAGCTTATGGTTACTACTCATAATTCACAGCCTACTTCCAGTCCTCAAACAGTTCATCTGACTGTAGACGGTGTCAGATTTTAATCGCCACCTTTCTTTCTAAATACTAACCCTACAAATGGACCATTTAAGTTTATACAGAATGAAAACAGAAGGTGTGCCATATGTTTGACAACCAAAGACAACATATTTATCTTGCTCTTACCCACTGTAAATCATTTTTTGTTAGTATGTGTCCTTGTGCTGCACATGCATAAATGCAGTCCATCTGGTTTGTCATTTATCTCTGCATATCAGGTCACTTACAGTACAATCACAATATACCAAGAATACTAATTTTATCTCAGAGTTTTTCAGTAATTCAGTATTTAATAAAGTTACAAAGACAAGGAATTTATGCAACTTTAGATCAATATATATGAGATGCAGAATTAAAGTATGCCTTCATATCATTTTTCAGAAACAAGCAGAAGATCTTTTTCATATTTCTAAAATCTAATATCCTTCAGGTCAGTGTCCACCCAGAAGAAAGGTACCTGGTATAGTTATACTGGAAGTCTTGGAGAAGGGAGAATAGATTTATTAATTTTTTTAATCTGCCAGACCTGAAAAGCAAGTCCTTCTCTTTTCTGATTTGTACAAAAATATTTTTATCACTTTACCTGTTCATTCACTCTGGAGTGTGATGGTCCATGATGAATGAGAATCTTCACAATGTCTACATCTCCTCTCCAAGCAGCCAAGTGAATAGGAAAATAACCTTTATTATCTGCCACATTAGTTGATGCTTCATACTGAAGTAATTTGAGAACTATATCCCTGGAAAACAGGAAGTAAATCTAAAAATTGATAGGAAGTTTATTTTATTAAGTTTTCACATGAACATACATATTACCAAACTTTTTACACTTAATAACAGGAAAAAACCTATACTGCAAATGAAACTGCTACAAAAGAATACCAGTCATTTATAAGAATGAAATAGATAGTAAAACATAACCAGAATTTTATTCATTGTAGTGATTCTTACTTCTTATGAAAATGCAGCAACAATATTATCATCAGTTATCTGATGCTGTTTCTTTAAACAGGACCATCTGGCCATGGAACCATTTTTAGAATTTGCCAGTGAAGGCCACATTTATGTCCCCCAAGACAAACTTTCCAGGCACTAAAGGCAGAGAAATACTCCTATCCCCATTTATTGCTGAGTTCTGAAGGCAGGGAGACAAGAGGGTACGTTTATGGACATGGTTCTTGCAGTAAGGCTTAAAAGTAACATGTTTTCTTCTTTAAAACATTGTCTCAAAGAGTTCTTTTGGAGGAAACAATTTCATGATGATCTAGTTAAACATATACTGTCTTCTACGGAATCACTGCCTCTATTTTCATTTCTCTCTCCTGAGAAAAGGAAGGAAAAAAGTGATTTATATTATTTTTATCGTTATTATATATCTTCCAGTATTTTCAGTGTGGCTTATCATATATTAAATGAAAGATTAGTATAAGCTGGTATATTGCTTCCCTGGTTTTTAAGAAGTCTCCTGTACTTAACTTCAAAGGTTAAACTTAAAAATCAGCTGTGGTATGATGATTGGTTATCAACTATGTCAAAAATTAAATCGATTCTCTCATATCTCTCCATTCATTTTCTCATAGTTTGACACAGTCAGGACTTAGTTATTAAGTTAATAGTATTTATGATCCACTGTGGGGAGTTCCATCCACATTTTGCTGAATATGGAAACACTGACACCAATTTTTTACAAATTTAGGGGGTAAGGGGAGGTGTAAGGAGATCATTGTGGCTTATGTCGTGACTATAAATTAAGACCCTAACTAGAAATTAAGACAGTAGGTAAATCCCAATAGTTCTTCCAGTCTTGATGGAACCTTATTTCATTGTCTACTGAGAGAAAAATGTGGCAAGACCGAACATGTCCAGGTCAAACGAAACTCCCAATTTTCTCCAAAAGAAATCATAGAGATACTGCAGTCATCACATCAAAGTTTTGAGGGAGACTTTAAGCTGTATTTTGCTTAAACTGACACGCTTAAAGGACGTGAAAACAACAAAGAAAGAGAAGCTCCAGTGAGATCCAAAACATCCAGAAAAGTAACTCCCAAGACTTTTTAATATGAGTAAGTTTTGAGAGGCTTCTCGTGTTAAAACAGATGGTCTTACAGTAGATCATCTAATGTAGGACAAAGGTACTTGAATAGTTGGAAAGGTACACAAATCAAAGGAAAGAGAAATTGAAATATGTAGGGGGAAAACAACAACAAAAAAATCCTCCACAACTGAAATAATATGGATAATGATATACAACAATTATTAGGAAGAGTCTGTTGCAAGATTCAAGCTACAAAATAGTACCTAGGTCTCCTTCATCCTTCAAGAATGCCCTTACCCATCACAGTTCTCAAGGGTGAGTCTTTTTCAGTGCTCAGTCATAACTTCTTAATTTCATAGGAATAAATTTCAGAGAGGAGAAAACTGAGAGTCCTTAGCCCAGTAACATTACTGGGCTAAGTAAAATTACTTAGGGAGACTGAGATTCAAGTCCCTGCCCCAGATATGATTTAATTACTTATATAAAGCAGAATAGTTTCAAAAGCAAAGAGAACTATCCCAGAATAACTAAAAAAAAAAGAGAATTCATCACTTACAATGATAAAGCAGGGACTTGAACACTGGAGTTCAACAAGTGTCCCAGTCACAAATTATTTGTCAGGTCATTAAGTCTTATGTTCTCACCTTTCCTGAAAACCCTTTGAATCCTTTCCTTTGAAATAAAAAGTGTGAGAAATTAAAACCCCTAAAGTTTTCAAACAACAAGAATTTCTCCTAAGTAGTAAGGCTCTCATGTCAACTGATTATACCCAATATTGATTTTAAGTATCAAGTTTCAAATCCAAAAGAGTGTGAAGCTATTTATTGTTATTTGTAGTGACTAACAAAATTATGACCAAGAGTCTGTCCAATTCTCTTGCTGGCAGTGCTCCCATTGTACCAGAAGTAGTATGATGACTTGGCTAGCAGGACTTACGCTATCATGATTTCTCAATAAATACTTCCTGATGTATTTCAGTTTACTTTACTACAATAGGTATAAATGTAGCCTCGGTAATTGCTACTTACCCTTGCAACAGAAGCGAGTCACGGAAGTCATGATATTTGGCTTTTGTATATTTTGGGCCTGTATGGTTTATAGTGGCAGGATTTCTTGAAATCTCTAGTAGAGTTGTGTTTATACAGCAATATTTTTACTTTGCTGAATTTACAATCAGTATTAAACACACTAAAACCATATGTAATTTATTTAAAACAAGCAATCTTTGCAAGGGCTTGGGCTTTTGTCAGTGAAAAATGTTCAATACCACAATCCACAAACTATAAAAACGAGAAATGTGATTACCTCCCTTTCTAAAAATGGCTGTTTAATAAACTATACAAAGGATTTGGATCTAATTTTACAGAAGCAAACTACATGAATGAATGAATGATACTGAATATTGCAACAGAACTAAAAATTTGCAAAACTTCACAATATCTAGTTTAACGATATTTTAATTTCTATATTCAGAAGCAGAATGTCCTACATTCACCAAAAGATTAATCTAGAATACAAATTAAGAAACATCCTAAAGAAGGTGAAAATTGAAAAATGAGGAAACCAAACGTATATTATGTATTCATATGCTATCTTATGGACAGTCCAAAATCACATTAAAGGTAGCGTAAATCACTCTGTTTCAGCTGGGTTTTGATCCGTTCCTTACTGTGGACTTTCGGTGAAAATCTTTTTGTGCTATGCTATATATTCTTTAAGTTATGCAGTTAAATACCAATCTACATAAAAATTCAACATGAGGCACTTACTTGTGTCCATTTAAAGCTGCATGATGCAGAGCAGTATAACCTGAGCTGTCTGTGCAGTTTATATTTGGTCCTCGCCAGATGCTGTAAAATAAAGCACAATTGTAAAGTTATTTCTTTTTGGCTTAGGAAGTAAAGAAATGTCAGAAATTTGAGGTATAAATAATGTCAATATCACTGTAGCAAGTGAGATTAAACTTGAAGAGACAAATTATCTTGAACTTAAAATGTCATGTTGCTATCAGTATAATTTCTTTATAAAATAATTTATACATTCCAGTCATGAACTTTATGTAGGGCAATCTCAAAGACTAATAGCTATTCTTTCATTTCAATTAGATCTGTCCTTCCAGTATGACTATGGTAATACTGAGGATATAATTTTTGCACTACTTTTTTCAAAAGTATATATTCATTGACTTCAGGTCAGTTACTTTAGATACATACAAAGATACATGCATTAGTGAGATCCAATCATGAGACAGTAAATTTATTTTTTTTACTTAGCTTTATATTTAGCTCTGATTTTAACCAATTATATTTTTAAATAAATTTAAGTATATATTAGAAAAAAAGTTCAATAAGTGATGCTTCTCTTTTTCTACCATCTTTACCTTATTTGTTTTACAGTCAGCTTCGTTGTATGTCCAGTGTAATCAGTTTCATAAAATATAACATTCACAAAACAGTAAAGGTGACTTTTTTGTTTAAAATTAGAAAAATGGGACTGCTAATACACACCAAAAAAAAAAAAAAAAAAAAAAAAAGCCCCAAAAAAGCCAAACCAGAAAAACCTGAAAGTTGGATACCAGAGACACATTGCATACTTGCATAGTTTTTGCTGACTACATTTGAAGATAACTGTACCCTTTGTGGAAGCAATTTTCTACCTATTTTTTAATCCTGTAACACAGTTTTTTGCCATTAGTATTACTTCTAGGGCACAAACAAGATTATGAGTCCTGAGTTACAGTCTCTTTTCTTCAGCTTCTAATACAGACCAAAACATTCATCGGCAAGCAATATTTTTATTTCACTTCATACCTTAGAATTAAGTGCTGCTGTTTAAAAAAAAATAATCTGAAGCTAATAGGCAAAAAGAGTTTTTCATACTGGTATTTTTCATCATTGAAAATGATCTACATGTTCTACACCAATAAAATGACACATTGTGCTTAACAAATGCTTTTTAAGAGTTCTTTACTACTAAATCTGTATTTTAATATCAATGGAGTACTAGTACTACCGACTAGTCTGTTTTATTGTGTATATTTGAATGATTAATTAGCTCATAAATTTAAAGTTGTTCTCCCATAAGTAATACTGTATGCATAAAGAATTCTTTGTGTGATACATTGTGTTCTGCAGCAAGGTGGGTACCTTACAATCTCCCTGCAATTTAGTATCTTGGAAAAATAGGACTGAAATGCTTTCCTGGGTGCAAAGAAGCAAAAATTGAAGTGGTTTCTTTGGGGGTTTTTATCTTCTCAAACATCTACAGATCTTTTATACAGAAGGCAACTTCCAGCTACTAAAGTCACTCTAATCTTTTCAATAAAAGAAACTATTTAGCTTCATGAACTATAGTTCTTCCATAATAGACAGATGTTCTTTATGTGGCAAAGACAGGCTGTCCTATCTGATGGAAAGAAAGAAGTCCTTATCTATCAATATTCTATGATTCTACATAACACTTTATTAGTTTTTTTCTTATTTATTGGATTTTACTTTCTTCCTTTGATTTGTACCAGCTTACAGGAGAATGAAGTAGAAAACTGAAGTTGTATAGAAAGTAATATTTTAAATATTAAAAGAAATACATAAAGAACCAGAATACTAATTTCCTTGATTGTGTTTGCTTCCTTGGTTTGGTTTGCAGTTGTTAGGATTCATCTGTTGGTTGTTTTTTCTTTTAAATGCAAGGGATCCATGAGTTCATATATTATTTATGGTGCATTAGGCCTTTAAAAATAATTCAAAACATAAAAAAACATAGAAAACCACCAAACCCCTGGTGTTTTTATCCTCTATTTTTCTCCTCTTCTCCAAGCACTCTTTATTGCATTGTTGTACTTACTGACTCCAGTCTTAGGAAACATTTGTCAGCTGAAATTATACTGACTTTTTTTTTGTTTATTTTAACGGAAACTTGATTAATGATTATATCAATGTATGTATGTGAAGTTTCTGAGGACACTGACATTGGTAGATAAAGGACAAAGGAGAAGCAAGTAAATCCTGATGACTCAGAAAGATGAGACAAGATGGGCAAACTGATTACTATCAGCTCCCAAACGGTACCAAAAGACATGCTCAAAATTAGAATTTGGTTATCAAATGAAAGACCACAGAAGATATGAGGAGGACTGGGCTGTAGGCATTTCTCTTCCCTTGAGATAGTGCAGAAATCCCTCCCTGGGAGGCCAAGCACAGCTATGGTTTGACAACATTATTTCTTCCAAAATGAATCCAGGTTCAGTATATACATTTGATATTTATGCTCTAGTCTGATAAAATTTGGATTGGACAATGTGCAAATATTCTTACACCATAAAAAAGCAACTAATTTTTTAGAAAATTGGGATAGAGAAAATCTAAAGAACTCATCTTTGGCACCATAAACACGTATAATATATGAGGAATTATCAAACATCTGATTTATCTGAGTGACACTTCAATAGTTACTGTGAAAGCAACAGTAGGGAGAACTTGAAACAAAACAAATTACCATTCAGCCTCCAGAAAATAAGATTTTGACAGAATATTAGCAACACTTTAGAATATGAATATTGAGTGTTCTTAAAAACACGTTTCTCCTAATGCTTTGGTTCAGTCAATAAGCAACCTTAATTTTACATACATTAGTAAGTTCAGATTTCCATAAGATTTTTACCCTATGTACAGCAGTACATTAGGAAAATCTTTCAATCACTTAAGGAATTTTATGAAAATAATTAAAAATACTTTCTGTGCAAAAAAATCAGTATTCAGTCAATAATGAATTAGAACTCTGAACTAAAACAGGATCATCAATTAGATTTTTCCATTATAACTTGTCAAAGTGAGGCATACATAAACTGAAGTTTATTATGCTTCTTACACTGTTGCCAAAAGCTGAAAGACCTTCTTATTCCAGTTTACTCTCTGTTGACAAAGAATATTGACCTTTTGATTCATGTCAAATATTAATTGGAAATACTTTTTACTTGGTAAGAAAATTAACAGTTTTTCTTTTTTATGAGCTGAAGATAATCACATATAAAGAGTAGCATTTGAAAAGTGATATGAAAATGACAGACTAAAGAAAAAGATGGCTAGCTGATTGATTTGTTATTTTGCTATGCTTTTTGCTATATGCAAAAAAAATAATTGCCAAGTGGCTGTTGTTATACACATATGAACACAAAAGGAAGGAATTCTTAAGTTAATTCAGCTAATCTTCAGCACACAGGTACACTCATTATCAACAAAACAAGAACCATGCACGATGGAATAATTTTCTACAGAGCTGTACAGACAATGGTGTCCTTGCCTGCATATTTTAGGGTCAAAACCCCATTGAGGGTTGAGAGAAACTTGGAATCCCCTTACCACTCCTACTCCTCTCTCCACCTTCTTTCCCATATCTTCAATATCTTTGGAAGCTCTTCCTAGAGACCCTCTGGCTCTTCAGGACTACGGTAGTGAATCTCATCTTGCCATGTCAGTTTTAATAGGGGAAAATACTAAACTTCATCCTTTTCCTGCTGATGTTGGTGGCAAAGACCAAACAACTCAGATAAATCTAATTACTTTATTGTTCCTTGATTACATAGAAAAAACATGTTAGACAAATTTATGCTGTTTTGAGCCAAATTCTTCAAAAATTTCCATGTTTATTGCTGTTAATCTGACAGGAACACATTGCCTAAAGGTATTAGAGCACATAGCCAGGCTCTTATTTCCATTAGTGAGCAGCCTACCTTCATTTTCAGTCAGGTATACTGAGCGTATAAAAAACATACAGACAATTTTACAGAGTCCTTTTGAAAATGCAACTTCTACACAATAATATATATCATCACTTATTCAGACACAAAACAATAACTTTACTTATTTTGAACAACAGCTCTGTTCCAGAGCCTCACTACCCTCACATTGAAGAACTTCTTCCTAAGATCCAGCCTAAACCTATCCCCCTTCAGTTGAAACCATTTCCCCTTGACCACTTATTGGACACTTATGAAAAGTCCCTCTCCAGATTTCCTGTGGGTTCCCTTCAGGTATTGAAATTCAGATGTAATGTCCCCCAGGAGTCTTCTCTTCTTCAGGCTGAACAACCCCAGCTCCCTCAGCCTCTCCTCACAGCATATACTTTTAGCACCTGGGATATCTTTGTGGCCATCCTCTGGACTTGTTCCAGCAGACCTATGTCCTTTTTATGTTGCTCTAAACCATACAAATTAATAATTTTCATTCCAATAAATGTTTTTTTTTTTTGCTTTTTACAGTTTTCTTTTGATGGAATCCAATGTTAAAGGAGATATATTATCTCATAAAAAGGAGTACTTGTCTTTTTTATGTATAGTTTTGCCTATTACTGACACTACTTTGCTGGATTTTAGATCTATTTTCAAATTACTTCAGGGAAAGTAAATTTAAATATTTGCCTTTAGTTACAATGAAAAAAAACCCCAGAACTTTTAGAAAGGCACATTTTAAAGCTTAACAAAAATCATAATAAATAATAATATAATGTAATATTATATACGTAGTAATAATGATGTAATATGATATAATAATAAAATACCCAAAAGTTGTACATGGAAAATCAACATGAAAAAAATGCGTTCTATGATTCTTTTTGAGCAAGTGCAGCTGTAGCTCTTAAAATGACAAAAGTGGTGATGTCTCGAATGAGTCAGATCTTTGCACTATTAAAACCAGCAGCTGCATGCAGTGACTGAAATTTTAAAATTCAAAATTAAAATAATCTTTTTTTTTTAAAAGGGCAGAGGCATTATCCATTCAATTAATATTAACTGCATTTTTTAAACTTATTGTATATATAATTCCAGTCGTTTAAATGCTTTTGTTGTATCAGTGTGAGAGTTTACTCTAAAACATTTCATTTTGGAATGTCTGGAATGTGCTTAACTTGTTTTGACTCCTGGTGTTTAGTTGTCTCAGTATAAATAATACAACAAAATTTGTGGTCAAGTAATTCATGGGATGAAGTGTGTTATTCAAGTTCAGTGTCTAAAGCAGTTTATGCCACTTGTTTTCTTTAGCTTTGATCTTGGCCATAAATAATGCAAGCCTAGAAAACCACAAAACTTCACTGAATTGCGATTTTATTTCCATACTTATTCCTTTCAATTCTTGATTTTTATTTAATATGAAATATTGAATATGGTAAATATTATGAGTTGTTGTTATACATAAACAATATTTACTGATTCCTATACCTGGAGTGGCTCCTATACAAGTAGGTCTGAATCCTACACAGTGGTCTGATAATGAGGTAGAGTTATGTACAAGAAACTACTTCCTCCCTCAATAGCTTACATTAAAAGTTATCTAAACTTTTAATTTTAAGTTAAAAGTGAGAAACTGTAAGTCTATACGTCTCTCTGTTAGCTTGATGTCTGCTAGTAGCTGGGTATCATGAATTAATTTAATTGCAACTGTGCATTGCCTGTCATCAAAACAGAGATGACAAACACAGAATCTTCTTCTTCTTTCTAGTTGTATGACCGAGTTAATCCAACAAATCTCATTTCAGAAAAAGGACAAGGTTTTACAAGACAGTCACCTATACAAGATGTACATGTGTGGCCTATATTTTGTAAGTTTAAGATTTATCATTGTGATATAAAATTATATTGGAACCAAGGGCAGACAATAATTAAAGGTAAATCCAGCCTCCATCTTTCTTTGATAGTGAAGATTTCAAGAGGTAAAGGAAACGTCTCCTGAGCAGCATACGTGTAAGTTACAAAAATCATCTCTGATACCTGTTCCCTTCCTATCAAGGAATTACACACTTCAACTTGGAAACTTGAAGAACAAGCTGGGATATCTAAGAAAGGAGCAGAGAGAGAAACATTTGATTCCTCCCTAGGGAGATAAAGATTAAAAAAAATACTACTGGGATGCTTCCAAGGTCTTTATCTGTTATTCTCTCTGCCTGAAATTCAGAAAAGGATTTCTTCTTGCAGCTACTGTAGAAGCCTCCAGTCTACATACAGCCCCTCTTGAATGTTAACCAAGAACAGAAATGTTAAGACAAATTAAAGAAGAGTCATTCACTCCCATCTAGCCTATCTAAGGTATAAGCATCAACTGATCCAGAATCAAAGCATCACAGAATCATCACAGTTGGAAAAGAACTTTAACATCACTGAGTCCAATTGCCAATTGGCTGAGATCGTTCAAGGAGTTGGCTGCCACTTGAGACACGGGGAGGAAGTTAAATTTTGCAGAACAAAAGATAAGCAGCAGGCTTCCACAGAAGCCACAAAAAGAATATTGGTTTTGAGCCAACTTTGAACATCTGCATTAAAAATGCTAGAGAAATACAGTCTTGTATGACAGACTTAGACCAGTGGGAGGTGTGTTCTAATCTGCAGATTAGACAGATTAGACACACTGTGCAGGTTTAGTACATGCAAATTTAGGTACATTCAATTTGGGAAAGAATCTACCTAGAAAAACACATTGATGAGCACTCAGTGTCAGATTATTACTCAGTTGGTTATTTTGTATGATAAAAACTAAATAAAATAAATCTGAACAAGTCATCTGAACTAGTTTAGCTGAACTAGAAGTCAGTTTACTAGAAGTTGAAATAAATTGTATTTGAAGTTATATTGTTTTATTTTGATAGAGAACCCAGTTACATCAGTTTAAGTGTTACAAAACTCAGGTAACACATAAAAATGAAAAGGAGAAAGTCTGACTTCTTGATGAAGTCATGTAAAGGAATAGGGAATAAATTGGACATGGTTCATTAAAAGAATCGGTCACATATCTAACAGGTCACTTTGCATTTGACCTTTATCTAACCTGCTTTGCTTCATCATTTTTTATGGACTACTTATTTGGAAGTACACTGGATGTGTATACTGCTTAATAATGTGGTTATGTTCAGAGAGCAGTATGTTCCTGACCAATACTGGTTAGTTTTGCCTTATCCTTGCAGTCAGGACCAATTTTCCTGGTGTGGCTAAAAAAAAGAAAGCTTTCATCAGTTACGACAGCAGGCTTCCTCTGTATTCTAGTTGTCTGTAAGGACAGACTGGGGTTTTGCTTAGTTCACAGACAACCTTAGTAACTCCAGCTTGTCCATGATGAGTCAGACAGATACTTGGATCCACTCCACAGTTTTGTCCTTGAGAATCCAGTCATCCTGACAGGAAAAAATGTTAACTCTCATTTGGTATCATCCTGCACAAGAACACTGTGAGAACAGCTAATAACTGAATTATAAAAAGAGTCAGTCCAAAACCAGATCAGCAGGCAGTATCTTTAACAAGTTAAATCATTCATGTTCAAGCAATGTGAACCAGGTTTTAAAAATGATGTAAATTATATCCCCAGGTACAATTTTATGTGATGTGACCAATCTCCATATGGCTGATGCTGATTATAAGTACATCAGGCTAATTCTTCCTATGGAGAGCAAATCCATGCCCTACGTATCATGAGTTTGGTTGCCCTACATACACAAGGTAGATGGATTCTAAACATTTATAATAAATCAGACCTGTAGGCTTTGTATAAAGTCTATAAATTGATCAAGACCAACCAGGATCAGGACTTCACCTTGTTATGTAATATTAAGCCATACGAGAGACAAATAAAAATAATCAGACATACTTGAATATAACTTTTTTTTCAGCTTAAATTTATAATAAATATATCCATATGTATATACCTATCTTGAACTCCCCATATAAATACATGCTGGGTTCTTTCAACTCTTCCCCGACAACTACTATTTAGTGAAATTATATAAACAATAATCATTTATCTGTAACCACAGAAATGGAAATGGATATTCTGAAGGGTTTTGAAAGTCTTTGAATAGCTCATGATTGTAAGATACACTTATATGAATATACCTATGAACCCTGAATTATAGTATAAATCATCAGTATTTTCTTTGGACATTCTCAGACAGATCTCTTTGACTTTTTTAGTAAAAAGGAGATGATACTAAAATCCAAAAAAAGCACTCTAGTATTTCCCATCTCAGAAACAAACTGAAGCAAAGACACATTTTTCTTTCTCTGAAGAATACCAATATGAAGACATATTTTGTTAGGAATAATATTCTTTTAGTCACTGTTTTTCCTAATTCAAATGACCTTGAATTTTTAATAAGAAAAGTCATAGAGTGTTTTTTCAGCATATATTTTTGTAGGTCCAGCATAGCATTACTACCCATCGTAAATTCATGCTATTTGAAATTTTTAACACATTCTTATCACAGACAGATAAAGTCAATATTTATTATAAAAGGAGATTTTAAAACCTCTAAATGATTAATTATGCATCCTGGAACACTTTTCTGGCAGTTGTTTAAGTGGAATAAAAGTTCCTGAAGCTCTGGCACTGGCAGCAGCACTGGTAGAGCAACAATATATACCACAAATTTTTGAAATATGGATGCTGTTAGAACTATGATCTCATTCCAGAACTAAAGATTATTCATCCTAGAAACCAGCCTGAGATGACATTCTTTGCTATACCTCCAGGAGACACCGAACAGAACTTGTCATCTACAGAATGTGAAGTTCAATTAGCTTTAATATCTTGTCCTTCCTAATCTGTGTTTCCACAAACATAAAAGTAATTGTATCAGACACTAGAAAAACAGACATCAAAAAAACCCCCACTATTCCATTTCCTCTTGATTTCTGAAGGCCATATCACACCTCATTCTTAGTTTATGCTGAGATTTGCAAAGGAGATTCAGGAATCAACCTATATTAGAGTCTTAATCCCTGCATCAACAAAATCAATCACTCATATGTCACGCATTTTGACATATGAGAATGCTAATAGATGTAAAAGTCTTACAGCTTGCATATATGTCCACATGGTATTACAGCAACTATCTACACAATTTCACAACTGTCAGTCCAGAACTCCCATATATTCATCTCACAGCAGTTAGCCATCTCCAGTCCTTTTCAACAACCTATCGTAAACTTGAAGGCTCTTGAAGTCTATCAATGTCCTATAACATACATACAACATGTAGATAATATTTTTGCTTTCTGCTATAATAATTCCTCAATTAGTGAGACTCCATAAGCAGACAATAAGCAAGAGAGCATCAGAAGCCTGCAACATTATATTTTTGCAAGATATAAGGTAACTGAAAGGAATCTTGAGCAAAATTATTTAAAAATACTACTAAAACCGCTTCTTATCCATAACGTAGAATATTAAACAATTTGAGTTTATTCTATGGAGTAACATAGTTTCAAAACAGAGGTGCACCTAACACCTTTGTTAGAATGCTCCCATGGAATATCTGCGTGTTACCTGGCTCCATCAAACTGCTAACACTCATTCTTTCCATTAGCAATATATTAACTTTGTTAACCAGAACACAACCTAGGAAAGATACTGAAATGTAAAGATAGATATGACATATAGATGATTGAAATTATAGTTACTGCACAGAAAAAAAATTGTAGCTCTTCGAATTACTTATTTCTTAGATTAAGTATTTTTTCACTTCTTTTAACTGGATTAACATACTGAATAGGAATGTTCATTAGTGTGAAATTAGCTATTGCAATAAGTACAACTGACAAAACCAATCCACTGATCACATTTACTCAGAGGCTAAAACATCATATTACAATGGTGGTTATATCAGACATACTGCATAACTTAAAACAGAGTATTTGCTACATCTGATCTTTAACATATAGAGCTATGATAATGTGACATGCTTAATGTTGTTGACATAGTATAGAAAACCTTGATAAGGAAGATATTGGATTGAAGTTTGCTCTCTGGTACAAAAACTACTAAATTGGGAAATGTTATTGTCTAAGGATGGTTTGAGGATAGAGGATTTATCCTCTGTCCTATACTCAAGCTAATCAGACTGGCATGACAAAAGAAGCTTTCCAACAATAGAAAAATAGTATTTATGCCTTAATTTCTCCTCCCAAAAGCATGTCATGCTGTCAACATGTCACACAGAAGTTTGCTACTGAGCATGTATTTCATTTGCTGTGCTTTGCCAACAGAGGTCAGAATTACCTCAGGAGCATCCAAAGTATTACTCTGATCATGACTGGGATTGCTCTATGAGCACAAAAATTATTTTCATGAAGACAAATAAGATACTTTAGAGGCTAAAGTTTCCCAACTTAACATATTGTAAGTCTTAAAAAAATCTTTTTAATATTTAACAAGAATATCAGTACTTAAAATTTCATTAACACTATTACTGTAAAAATTACAAAGGTCATAACCATCACATCACCAACAAGATATTTAGTAAGATGTACTAGTAATCACTTGGATCACTCAGAAAAAATAAGTTCATCTAACAGACTGCCTTTTATTGAGCAAAATCATTTATGATGCATAGCTTATAAAGCAAAACTTAATTTCAGTAAAAATATTCACTAAATCTGCACTGTATTGATGTTAGAAATACCTATTCAAATCCATTAGCAGTTATTGTTTCTGTTCTAGTTAAAAATTGTATCAAATGTAGACATGAAATCCAAGACTAAGAGGTTTAAATGACAGGGAAACTTCTACTATAAAGGAAGATCTGGGTGATGTAGAGCTTCAAACAGCTTAAAAAGAACAAAACCCCCCACTTATTTCTATCCGTGTCTAAAGTGAACAGTTTCTTAACTCTACAAAAACAATCAAATACTAATGAAGAAACTAAATATTTTTTGTACCTCAAATAGTTCTCTAGAAAATCATCTACTCTCCTAAGTATTGCAAGTGCTCTATTCAATTGCAGTCCCATGGATTATGAACATTTCAGAAATCATACAATAAAAATGCTAAACTTGGGGAAAAACATCTGAGAATGTTACCTGAATAGTCTTGTCATCTTTATGCTCCTTAAAACAGACCTGGTAGTACACTCAACAAAATAGGGTTTGGCAGATACCATTATGTAAAATATAAGATTCAGCCACTGAAGGAATAATGTAATGTTCTTTCTGAACTGCCTCTTTGGTAGGACATATCTGGAAAATCCAAACTTGGATGCAAATATTGCTCTCAGTAACACAGCTTTTGAGAAAAACTGGAGCAGAGATCCCAGTTCCACAGTAAGACACCATGCAAAATGGTTCATCCCAACTCCCTCTCCATAGAATCTACTTTAGCATCACGGTACCTGCAGGGCTCAAAACAATTACTATGATTTGTTCAGCTGTGTTTGATACAAATAGTGTTCCTAGCTCTTTATATAATATTGCAATAAAAGAACATTTTTTTACTAAATATCTGCAAGCTTCTCAATAGTAACTATTAGGAGACCCAAAACCCCCTGAAAAACAGACTCCTGTTGAATTTACCTTATAGTGAATCCACTTGGAATTTCTATTATCTCCAATGTTGGAAAGAAAAGTCTTTTTCTACATCTCATTTTAAGGCACTTTCTTCAAGTAGATTTGATTGCTAGGTCAATCTTGACAATATAATTATACTGTTAAATGAATAAATTATCATTTCACCATAGGGTGCACAATCTGATATCAAGTAATAAGCAGAGGCATGTTTTCCTTCAAGTGCTGAGGAAAAAATATTTTCCACCAGCCTGACAAAAAAAATACCTGTAGTACATGGAATTATATTCAGAAAAAAAAAATTAAAAAAAAATAAATATAAAACCTTCTAGTGGAATTAAATTTAAAAAGTAACTGAGGTATCACCCAGGAAGGTATTAAATCAAACCAAGACTTTGTTGAAGTCAGCTTTCCTGAGTAGGAAAGCAAAAAATATAGAAACACAGAAAAAACTAAAAAAGAGACTAATTACTTAAATAGCCCTACTCATGTAATGACTGACTAGTTACTGGCTCATGGCTGGTCTTCCTTGGTCCCACTATCCAGGCAAAGAACGTCATATGGTGTGTCTGACATAGCTTAAGTTAGTGCAGTACCAGGAACATTTCTTTCCCATCTGGGGGAGGGGGAAAGACAGGTGGAAGATAAATACTGAAAATACACCTCATCACTAGAAAATCCATCTCTTCTGGATTTTCAAGAAGCCCTCTGAAGAGTCTGAAGAAACCTTACATCTTAAAACTCATGAGAGCTCATTCCAGTTTTATACAAAATACTTTCACTGATAACACACTTATGATTAAAAAAAAAAATAAAAAAATTCTAACACTGCAGTACTCCTTTAATATTGCAGAGAAACTGATTTAATTGAGGGTTCATTATTAGCATAAAGAATTGCCAGCCATGACCAAAATATTTCTATACAGACTTTCATCATATCAGTTCAGAAGAGTTTAAATGCTCAGAAAACTGGTACACATTTGCAATAGAAGAGTTATCAAACAAAATTGAAAGGTTAATTTTTCCTTGGGCACAGCAACAGAATACTAGGATGCAGTTTATAGTTGCAGAAATTTAAACTACACCAAATATACAGCAAACAAACCCCAAACCAAAATTTCAGACCTTTTGTAAAACAGAAAACTTAAACAGTTCAATATTCAATGATGTAATAGATTTTAATTACACTGAAAAACAAATTTTAAGCTAATTGATCATATACTCCTGCCACCTAGGAGACAAAAAGTAACAAATTCAGGGCATTAAATAATTTCAGTATGACTTTGGAAGCTTTTTCAAATTACAAGATGAATTCTACAGCTTCAGTTTTGCAGCCACCATGTTGCCACAAAAATCTTCACCTAAAGCTAAACTGGTAATGGGTTTCTCTAAGTTTGCAAAAAGGCACTGTTTTTTTGATAGGCTTTCATATATCCCCCAGTCACTCTGAATTTTCCAGGCAATCATGTTTAAATAGTGGTGGTATGTGTACTTGTCTGCCATGTAACAGAGGTACAATTGTTTCACTCTTCACTGCACATTTTGATTTACAAAATGGTAGTGGTCAATCTGGGATCTAGAATTTTCATAAACTGTTGAGATTGAAGTACGATCCAGATCATTAAAATTTTCTGGCTCTGCTTAGCTCCCAACAGTGATGTCAGGGGTCATATGCAGGTTAGGAATCTCCATTCTGTCAGACTCTGAATAACACGTTAGTTCCCTTGTTACCTCCAGTCTAAACCACCTAGGAACTTGGGCTGCATCAGCAATAGTAAATTAAACAAGTTTGGAACTATTTTCTGGCACTGAGGTACTATTGGCATAGAATACTCCACACCTACACTACTCAAAACTTCCAAACAGGACAGCTGCATCCAGACTGTCTATCAGGCCCCTGGGCCCATGCTAGTTCTTCAGCTGTGCCTAGTAGCTCAGTCTTTAGGAGAATGCCACATGGCACATTCATCACATTCCATCACATTCCAGTGCCCAGAAACATTTCCTGGCCTCATATTCCTGTCATAAGTTTGGCAGAAGCCTGTGTCCCAACAACAGTATTTCTCAGCCTAGAGGATACAAAAACAATACTGTATGCATTTGGGATGAAATATTTCTGATGAGCACTGTCCACAGCTCATGTTTATGCTTCAGGCTTTTGATCCTCCCAGCAGAGGCCAGAGAAGAGAGGAGTGGTAAACTGACCCTACATCCTCCTTTAACCCTTTGCCTGACTCCAGGTTGCAGGGTAAGAGGAAGAGAAGTTATATATGTGAATATCTCAAACAATATATTGGTAAGTCAACTTTTTTACTTCTTTTCTCCTTCACAAAAATATTTAAAAGTGACAGAAATTCCTAGCAGTGCATCCATAATTGCACACTTTACCTGCAAGGTAGTCTATCAGTCTCCTTCTGATATCAAGCTAAGAAAGGAAACTGCAAATGAATCAGAGTGACTTTATTCCAGGAAAGATTGTATAGCAGCAAGAATCTCCTCAGCTTTTTAGCAGAAAAAATACTTACTAAAAATCCAAGCAGTCTTTAGAGAATGGTTCCAAAGACACAAGGTAGGCATAGATCTGAAAAATTCTCACGTTAATATCCAAATTCAGGTTCTACAGAGAAAGAAGAGCTCTTGGAAAAAACTCCTACACAAACTGTATGGGAAGACTCCAGAAGTGACTGGGTGGGAAAAAAGAATTATTCCCACCATGAGGAAAACAATTTAAACTAAAGACAGCAAAAGTCCTTTCTAAACTGACAGATTTCTCACTACTACTTTCTCAATTATCACAAATCAAGGAAAAAGAAGCCCTCCTAAGTGAGAGGGACCTATTTAAACAGGAAATTTGGCCTACATATCAGAGACAGTATTTCCTATAATTATTTAGATGGTCTCTCCAAAAGGAAGAACACGTCTCTGTCTTGTGGGAACAGGTCAAGGATGAAAGTGAGAGTTGTACATCCACACTCATGAGGAAGAAGGTCCTGAAACTAGGTACTTCCATAGTCCTGGCCTGTCATACTGTCTCTGAGAATCTCTGGAACAAATGGAGATGAAAGTATATATCAGGGTATTTAACCGGAGAAGTAATCAATAATAGAGATTCCAAGGCCTCACTGTAGTTGAAGCAGGGCAAGGAACACTTTTCTATTGATCTCTGAGACAAAAAGATCAGCTTCTGGAAGGCTCGGGTCATAAGATTAAATTTTAGAATTTTGTCCTAAATCACCTACTCACAGTTCAAAAGCTTATTATAGGTCAAATTGTCTGACATTGTATTCAAAGATTCTAGGAATTCATAAGGCAAATCTTACACTGGATGTACCAATCTGGAAGATTAGCCAGCTCTCAATAGAGGACAAAGAATTTCATAGCTCCTTGTTTGTGTATCACGTTGCAGAAGTGCCATGTGCAAGTTCCTGTATCTTCTGATTTTACAAAGAAATATTTGGCATGTACTTTAACCAGAATGTTAGTGTAGACATAAGTCTACCATGAATACCAGAGAGTCTTAGCTGCAAGGCTTAGTGGTATCTCCAGGGAAAGAGAGAGACACGGAGAGGAATTTGGAATAAAAGAATATCCTTTTAGAGCCACTGAATGGGACATGCCACAGCTATGGAAAATTTAAATCTTACAGGAAAAATTATGGCATAAATAGTGTTAAAGTAATTTTCAGGGCCACAAGCAACCAAAACCCAAGCTTATAATGCCTGTGGATTGTGACAGAAAACTATTATTGAATGACACCATGTAGTCCACTATTTTTAAGTGCCATTGGAACCTTCCTAATATTTAGAAATAACGAGGAATGGATTTTTAGGAACTCTTGTATGATTTCTTCACAGCAACTCTAATCTTAGAGGAGAAATAAGTGAAAACTTGATACAGAATCACAGAATTGTCGTGGTTGGAAAATACCTCGAAGATCACCACATCCAACAGTAAACACCCCCACCCACAATACCTGTTCAAGAGAGCTACCTTTCTGCACCTAATTATCATAATTAGGACAAAAAGGCACTCCAGGCCACCTGAGAATGGGAAACTCACTGAGGACACCTGGAAGCATAAAAAGTCCAAACTAGAAAATTCTACAGTGGTCATTGCCAATGTTAAGTAAAAGGTATTTCCCACAGATAAATTACACTGTGGAAGAAAAGGATCTTACAAACCACAAAATACAAACAAACCCTATTGCTATAGACATAAAATAGTATTTTATCACTTTATATTTTATCATTTTAACTTTTCTTTAATGTCAAGGTGGTTCTCCATTTGTTTTTTTCAAGTAGCTGCTTTACTATTGGTATCCTATGCAATAAAACAGAATTGATTTCTTGGCCATGTTCACCCAAAGCTGAAAGACAATGTGAATGGTTCTGTATAAGGATGGAGTAGGGAAGAGACACATTAGTGGATGTTTTAACCATGCTAATTTTGTCTAGTATGAAGATACTACGAGTACAGTCCCCCTGTTATAAGCATAACTTTGATGAATTCAAAATTAAATATATTATTATTTCTCCATGTTTCTGGGAAGAAAAAAAAACCAAATATGACAGTCTCTTAGTATATTAGACATATAGCAGTATTTTAGGCTTCAAACAGTGTTGGCAGCTTGGCTGTACACAGAACCACAAGGGAATCCTATGCTGCAGAGTGCACTCTCATAAAGCCAAACTGCAAAGTTTGTAGCACAGAATTGCATGAAACAGTATTTTCCCGGAAAGCTGAGACAGAACCTGACCCTAAAGTAGAACCTGACTAAAAGTAACATTCTAGAGATAAAAGCTCTTCTTCATGACAGTCAATGTAACAATGTAACAGTCAACCACAAGTTGAAAAGTAATAATAATTAAAGTTAGTTATAGAATCAAAGTAATATTCGTATTTTATTCTTTGTTCACACTTTCTAATAATGTGGTTCACTGTGAATTAAAAGAATTTAAAAGTTCTGAACTTAGAGTCCAACCCATGTATTTCAAATGAAATATAAAAGAATAATAATCCATATACATAAAACCCACAATTAGAATCCACATATCTTTTGGCATACTGTTTAATGTAATCTTATTTAAAATTCAAATAATCTTAAATGGTTATTGCTATAAGCACAGACAGACATCTAAAAAGACAGGACAAAATAATATTCTAAATACTATGTACTATGCAGGGTTCCGTAAATAAGAAATACATGCATATAATATTATTCACTTCTTCGCAAGGCCATTTCCCATCTTTGTAAATAATTTCCATGCTTCAGCATTGAGCTACATCAAGTAGAACTATCTGAGTCACATATCTGAAAAAAATAAATTTCATATTACCCAAAAGGCAGTACATAGATTTTATCCTTACAAAGGTGACATTTGAAAGTCTTTATTATACTGGTCAGCCTAGGATTTGAATGAATAAGGTATTCAAAAGACAACATAGTAATTATAAAAATCATGATCAATAATTCAGCATTGTAAAGATGGCAATATAAAATTATTTTTTCCTACATTATTTGATACTAACCTATCAAACATAAATAATGCATAAAGTATTCTGAAGTTGAATGAGTGAAGTTGATCTGTCAATAATTCAGGCAGTACAAAAGTAATAATACCCCATGTTGGAATCAGTGCCTCCAAAAGCATTTGTTTCTATTGTTTTTCTTCATCTTGTAATTAAGATGAAAATATAAAATAACGTATGATATAGTTATGATATACATTAAAAAAAGTTACTCTTTTCTTGATAATTATTTTCATGTGAAGAGATTTTATTTCAGTAAAGGTATTATTTCAATAAAGGTACCTTTTCAGGATAAAATAAATCAAAATAAAAAGATTTTGCAAATTTAATTCCAAACTGTAAGCCTAGCTACAGACTCATTCATAAAAGCAGAAGCTGAGAGTGCTGGGACTACTTAAGTCAGAGAAGGTTTGAGGACGATCAATAAATGTCTGATGGAAAGGTGTAAAGCAGATATATCCAGACTCTTCCAAGTAGTGCCCAGTGACAAGACAAGAGGCAATAGGCACAAAGTTTCACACATTAAATTCTATCTGAAAATAAGAAAACACTTTTTTACTCTAAGGGTGATTGAATGCTACAGTGGGATGCTCCAAGAGATTGTGGATTTTCCATCCCTGGAGATAATAAAAATCTCACTGGACACAGTCCTGGTCAACCTGTTCTATCTGAGCTCTGAAGTGATCTCCAGAAGTGTCTTCCAATATCAACTTTTTCATGATTCTGTAAAGGAATTCTACATGAAAATTTATTTATTAATTTATATTTTTTAAGTGAGGTCCACCTCTTGATGTCACGTATAAAAGTAAGCATAATAGAAATTGCATCTGTAATTTTGTTTGCAAATCTGTAAATTTGTTTTCAAATCCAGATAATTCAAAGTCTCACCTTCAGCTATACTGAACTTCATCTAAAAACCAGAGCTGGACACCAGTAAGCAGATTAGATCAAGATTAAGTCTCACAGTATAATGATGGAGTAAATACACCCAGACATTTGAAACCAGGGAGTTTTCCCTTCTAAGACATGTAAAGTAAGTGCATCACATTTCCATCCTACATGGGCTTTATAAGAAACTTGGAGCTAGGATACATGATTCATCAATAACATCTAGGCTGCTTTTGGCTGTCCTAGAGAGAAATGTGAGAGAGACACTGGACTGCATTCAGTACTACCATAAAGTCACCCCATTAATTACTAGATATGAATTATGAGACTAGCCAAAAGTTGGTCAAAGAGCTTGTACCAAAATTTAGAATGCAATACAGGACAATATCCAACAAAAACCGTGAATATACTTATTTCTTTTCTCATGAAAATCTAAATAACAATCTTGGTAATGGCCTGACTGGGAGAATTGAAGCTCTGCCCCACCAAAAGATAACTCACTAATTTTCACAGGCTGAAGGAACTTCTAGATACCAGAACTGCTCCACTGTAGTTACTTGTGGGCAATGCCACCTTTACCAATGACTGACACTGCAGCAGAAACCAAAGGGAACATGCAATAATTAATATCAACCCTTAATGAAGAATAAGAATATAATATGGACCTTTGGAACTATCTGATTTGATCACTTTATCTGAGATAGGAAAAATTCTGAGTTGGAGCTAATGTTGGTGTTACATCACTTTGTTTGGAAAACAGCACAGTCAAATTTTAAATATCATCATTAATGGAGATTTCACAGCATCTCTTGCCAAACTTCTCCAGTCCTTCATTACCCTAACTATGATTTTTATCCCCAATATCTAATGGTAATTTTCCTTGTTGGGAGTTTGTATCTGGCCCCCTTCCCTTTGCTGTGCACACCAAATGAAGTAGCTGAGGACACCTTATTGATATCCTGTTTAGTCTTCTTTTTTTAGACAGAACAAACAGATCTTTCAACTTCTTGTATGTCAGTGCTCCAGTATCCTAAAGATCTTGATGTCTGTCTCTGCTGGATTTGCTCCTTTGTCCGTACTTTCTATTCTGGAATCCAAAACTGTACACCACTCTAAACAGAGGTTAAAATGTACATCCCTCAACTTGTTGGCCATGTATTCAGTGACAGTATCCTGTTGTCCTTTTCTATTATGACAGCACACTGCTGACTCATGTTCTCATCACAGATAGCAGCCAGATGAACCAAAAATAATTTAGTCTTAGTAAAACCATGCTGATTCCTTCATTCATCTTCTTGTCCTTCTAGTACTTGAACATGGCCTCCTGAAGAAAATACAGATACACTGCTGGGCTGAAGGTAATAAAAAAACCTGAAGAATACTCAAGAAAGGAATAATAATCTCACATTCTTTATTCTGTACATAGTTTAACAGAGGTCCATGATTATGATGATTGGCTTTCAAATCTTGATTTTACTTCCTTCATAGACTGAAGCCTCGGTACTCTCTCTCTTTCATGATTGACTTGTTTCTTCCATTTACAACTGATCGATCATTAGGTATCAGAAAGGATAAAACAAATATTGACCTACACTCCATATGAACTGAAATCCTTCCAGACCCAAATAACATCCAGTTCTAGGTTCTAGTACTGCTGCCCCTCCTTGAAGGAAGCAGGGAAGGATACACCTCCATCAAGAGTCAGCTCAGAAAAGAAGAAAACCAGCAAAATATCCAGAATGATCCCAATGAGGATGCTTGATTACCAATTGAGTAAGAAAAGCAAATGGAAGGTGTACTTCATTTAGCTGTGTAGATTTTATCCAGGAAAAGACCAGCAGGAATCTCTCAGAAGGAAAGATGCTTAAGATTTTGCTATGAGAGCACACAAGAGAAAGCTGGCAACAGGTAGGGCAGATGCATTAACTTAAAATTCCAAGGACTGAGACACTTGTTTTATAATGTTAAAGAGGTAAAGCAACTGATATTCTCATTGCTCTCTGCATGGTGTATTGAAGTTTATATTTACCAGTTATCCTGAAACCAGATGCCCCTACTACTCCATTTTAAATTTAATAGTTGAGTAAATGTTATCTTTCTAAACTAACATGATTTGCTAAAGACAGGGCAAACCACTACCAAGTAAGATAAACTCTTAGCCACAAATATACACTCCATTCCATTCTCATTGAACCCTCCCTTACTTTTACTACCCCACACTGTGCACTTTTTCCTGAAAAGCACATAGAGTTTTAAAGATGGCATTTCGGTACTTTCATCCTTTTCACCTTAAACCCCTTCCTTCTACTTTACTTCTCTCCATGAAAAATCAATTTTCATAGTTTCATGTCCCGTGACCCTGCCCAGGCAACAACCAAAGGAGATTTGGACTGGACCCCCTTGCTTTCTAGTCTCCTTCTCAGAGAGAACCTTAGGTGAGGCTGGATCCAAGCCTCTCCAGGTCTGGGTTTCCCTTTGAGGGAATGGTTTCCCTTTTAGGGTAACCAATGATGGCCCCCTTGGACTGTTCAAATACCCCTTGTTCAGAATTAAGGCTAAAACGTCATACAAGGTCTGTACAAGCACTTTCATTGCTCTAAAAGTTAAAAGGTTATTTTAGAGCAATTCTTAGGAAAAAGAAGCACCCACAAGTATGTCTGTCTGTATATATATATATATGTATGTATGTATATATATATAAGGGTAAAAAAAAAAAATAGAAAGGTGCTTGAGTGAAAGGGTGGGATAGGAAAAGAAAGGAAAAGAGAGAGAGAAACTCACCAGTCCTGGATCCAAGCGTAAAGCCAGGCAATGGGGAGGGTTGATGAGTCTCTCCAAGTCCCCCAGTGCAGCCCCCGATTTTGTAGCCCTGTCTCCTTTATTTCATAACATGGTAAGCACGGTTGAATCATCACACTGGGCAGCTAGGATGGACTTCAGTCCCTTCTGCTCCTCAGTTGTTTTCCTCCTAAATGTTTGCATGATATGCAAAACTTAGGCTACATACAGATGCTTAACACCTTCTTCTTCCTCTCCAGCAGTCCCTTTGGAAATGCTAATGACGATTTGCTCAGGGGTTTGCAAAGGTGGATCAGCAGCTCCCTTTGGCCCAAGTCTATTGGAATGCTAAGTGCAAGTCTATTGGAATGCTAAGTCCGATGAGGGGAATTACAATGGTTCCCCCATCCAATCCCTTCAAATTATTTTAAATAGAAGCCTCCATTTTCCAGATGCTTCTGCATAAACTTAGTTCTATGACTTTGGATGCCGGCAGAAATATGAAATTTATTCAGATTTAACTAAATTCTTGCTTTCCTAGTTATTTTGAATCCTCCAGTTGTCAATCAACTAATGTATTTTTCATTCTGTGCTCATAAACTACAGAATATTCTTACATTTTCATCTTTAAAACTGTTTTGAAGTCATTAAAAATGTGGGTTTAGGGTGCAATATCAAGAAAAATACAGAATAATTTAATAATAAAACTTGGTACAACATTATATTAATAATACAAACTAGAAGACAAACATTAATAATTCTTGTCCTTACAGGAATTCCCAAATCTTAGTAAGATGTATTCATAAACAAAAACATTTTCATAGTTGATCTATTGACAGATAAGAAATTAATGATAACTTTAGATTCTCTTCTGACAGCTGTTCAGTTTTAAGCCTGGCAGAAAATGAGAGCTTTCTTTTACTTTGACCCCAAATGCCACAAAATCTTTTTAGAAGGGAAACTACATGTTTTTTGGGGTGGGTAATGGTAGATCTGTTTAAATTAAGGTTTCAGGTGTTTGATTAATCTGGTATCAGTCAACTGTGTGTGGCAAGGGTTAAAACTTCGTAACACAGGAACAAGGAATGGCCAGGCAGGATGTTGACAGGCAGAAGAGTTCTAATAAAGAATACCTTGCTCAATAGTCTCAGTCTCTGTGGCTATTGAGTTATACTGACTTTCTCAGCTCCAGGATGATGTTTCACTGACATTACTCTTTGTCATTTCTAATTCACTCTCTTACGCTTTCCATGAATTTTCAGTCATGCACTTGACTAAACACCCTCATAAACACCTGAACAGAAAATACTCTCATATATCTGAAATGGAATAATGTAATACAAAACTAATATACAATGTGACCATTCCAACTGCTGAAATACAATACTCAGAATGTCCAAAGATGTGCTTAAAATCCCTTTGGCTTCAGCAGCCTTGGTTATGTACTGAAAGTGAAACATATCATAAGCATTTCAGTTGTCAGATTCAGCCTCAAATACCCCAGCTAAAGATTGCTTTCTAACTTCATTGCAAACTGCATCTTCAGTGTGGAAGGACAGAGAGGAGAGTTTTCACAGATCCTGTATATAAGGATCCGTTTCAACACACGGGCACCTAGATAGCAAGTGTATCTAGGTGTATCTGTTATATAAAACATGTTAGGTGCTGCCCATAGTCACTAACTTTCACTATAGTGAAGTTCAGATTAACATTTGGTTTGATAAAGCATCTGAAAATGAAATAGGAAAACTAAAGGTGCAGCTCACAATTTTATCAAGTGAAAAATTAGACCAGCAGTCTATTATAATGAGAAAATTCTCACCAATCTGAGGATCTGCTTTAGCTTCAAATTATTTAAGAAATTATTGAAAAGATACCACAACTTACTACTAGTGATAATATCACAGAATAGTCATGGTTGGGAAGGACCTCTGGGATCATTGAGTTCAACCATACTCACAAAAAAACACCACCAAAAAACAACCCCAAACAAACACAAACACCACATACACTCCATCAGGTAATACCCACCAAAAAAAAAAAAAAAAAAAAAAAAAAAAAAAAAAAAAAAAAAAGCCACAAAAACCCCAAAATACACACACAAAAAAGCAAACAAACAAAAACCCAAACAAACATGAAAAATACAAAAAAAACCCCACACCTCAATCTTGGCCACCAGAGCATGCCTTGAACAGCCAATATCTTCAGGGAAGTGACTCAACCACCACCTTCCTGGGCAGTCTGTTCTAGTGCCTGACCACTCTTTCAGTAAAGGAATTTTTCCTAATACCCCATCTAAACCTTCCCTGCCACAACTTCAGACCATTTTCTCTAGTCCTGTCATTATTCACTTGGGAGAAGAGGCCAACACCCACCTCCCTAAAACCCCCCTTCAGATAGTTGTAGAGGTTTCCCCTCAGCTTCCTCATCTACAACTAAATATTCCCAGTATCCCCAGCCACTCCTCGTGGGACTTGTTCTCTAGACCCCTCACTAGCTTGGTAGCTCTCCTATGGACACATTCCAGCACCTCAATATCCTTCTTGTAGAGAAGGAGCAAGAACTCAACACAGTATTTGAGGTACAGCCTCACCAGTGCCAAGTGTCAAAGACAGGTCCTGGCATATTGTACTAGATCAGCTACATAGCTAAATAACAGATTTTGCCCCAACTACCTGCAAGTACAGAGAGATATGAATTCCTCTGGGTATTTCAACACAAAATGAACTAGGCACCAGAATGCCTCCCAGGCATCAACTGTGTAAGTGACATCAATTTTATTATAGACATCAAAGAAGAGGAAAACAAATACCAAATGCAACAACTCCTACAGGGAGCTAGGGGGTGGAAGGCTGAAAGTAGACAAGCTAAAGTTGAAAGAAACTGAATACCAAATAGCAAACATTTGAGGAACTCAAGACAGACTCTAAAAAGACAAGAACCACTTGTCCATGCTAAAAGATGTGAAAAGCGATCACAATTCTGGCACATCCTTCTTTTGTAGCCTTGAGGAAAAAATGAGATGAATGTCAGGCTTTATACTATGACTTTTGTTTGCCTTTGCTTTTGGGCTGCAAACTGTTTGGGATTAGAAGTATTCTTACTATGTGTTACTAGAGAATTTAGGTACCCTGAGCTTCCTTGAAAACTCTCAGTTCTTTTGATAGCATTAACAGAACTATTCAAAGTATCAGATGTCAACTTCTGCATCTTCAGCATTCTTTATATAATATCTTCATAATTTTATTGGTATTCTTTTAAATATTTGTCCATTATCAAACTGTTTTATTGAATTCAAACCATTCACACAGATTATCATAGATTCATAGAAACCTTTGCATTGGAAGGGACCTTAAAGATCATATAGTTCCAACCCCCCTTGAATGGGCAGGGGCATCTCCCGCTACACCAGGTTGCTCAAACCCAACCTGGCCTTAAACACTTCTGGGGAGAGGGGGATCCACAAATTCTCTGGGCAACCTGTGCCAGTGTCTCATCACCCTAACTAATGAATTTCTTCTTATCTAACGCATTGACAAGATTTTATTACAAACTGCCCTGTCCTATAAATTTTTTTTGTTTCCCGTTTTTTCAGCATCTGTCAATTTGACTGGTGTAAATTTGGTTTCTTCCTCCAAAATGAAAACACCTTGGCATGTCCCCAAGTGACAACTTTTTTCAAGACACTGAACAAAGGAAACAAACAGGTTGGAGGAAGATGACAGCTTTCATTTCAGATGTTCTTGAGATTAGCTTGGGAGTTAGCAACATTAAATGTATCTTCATCTTTGTGTTACTGTTAGAATGAACCTTTTGTTACTAACCTTAAAATTGAGAAGAATAAGATACCATTTAGAGTCTCCATTTTTTAAGTCTCTTATCTGATAACATTTTAATCCACTGTATCATTCATAGTCAAGCTAATGTATTTTTTTCTATAAAGATTTTAAGAATCAGAGTATTACTTGGTTTACTTAAATATACTTAAAATAAAAATGTTGCATATTCTGTATTCCTTTCATTATCTGGTTTTATAATTCTGTCTTAAAATGTAACTCAGTTCTTCCTAAACTGTGAATCAGGAATCATAACTGTTTTCTGTCCAGGTTCTAGATAATTAAAATTTTTATTCTTATTCTAAGTAAAGTGATAGTAAAAGATTGTATTAGGCTTACAGAAAGCAATATTTAGTACCATATTTTTCCATCTGTAAAACTATAATCTGGGATTTTTCTAGATCTTCATAATTTTATTTTTAAAAGAATTCCCAGATGTAGAATATATTTTCAAGTTAATATCCTAAATAAAATAAAACATCCACCCTATATAACAAAAGAATACTGAAGTATTTTGAAGCATTCTGAAACTTGCATAATTTTTGATAAATTTTACAAAGTCTTCTGCCATTACTTGTTGGTTAAATATTCTGGGAATGTATCTTTCATAAAGAAGTCTGATTTACAAAGTTGTTCAATATACTGACATCCTGAAGCTATTTCTGCAATCGGAACACATTACCAGTACAGCAGTACTAGTGTAATAAATACAAAGTACCTGTAACCTGCTGGATGGAAGCAAAATAGTGCTTTTACTGGCACAAAGGACTTCTCCCATTCACTCTCCAGTTTAACTAGATAAAACAATAAAAATAGCTTCATTGTATGTATTTACACACATATAAATAAATTCCATTATTTTTCCCTTTCAACCAGCATGTTTTTAACCCACAAATTTTCATGCACTTTCATGCATGATTTTTTAAAAAGTCTTTTAAATCTTATTTAATTATTTCTCAAACTATTTCCATCCTACTTGATTGCAGTGTTCCATTCATTCTCATATAATAATCAGATTTTCTTTTATAAACACTTGGTTCCTTGAATGTACTGGTCACACACTGATGCACTCTACAAATCTGTTCATCCTACCATACACAATTTAATAAATCACGGTCTCCTGTACAAACCATGCTAAACAGATATTGCCCATCAGTAAAAACCAGTTTTTTCTCTACCTAGCTTTTCTTCTTTATAGATGGTAAATTTAGAAAGTGCCCTAGCAACATTGCCTATTCTTAAGCATTACCTCCAATCTCCAGTGTAAAATTACATTTACTTTGCCTATTAATACAGCTGCTGTCAGACATCTACCTTAGACTAAAGAGTTCTATGAAAAGAGATCTAGAGTCATAGAAGAAAACATAGGATTCCTCGGGGCAGGAAATGTGAGTGAGCAGAATAAGGGAAAGTCACAGGATATTAAAATTAAATCAGAAGACAGAAAAGTGAACCAAACTGGTACAGGCAAGACCTGAATTTTGAAGTGGGGAAGTTGAAAGCATGAAAATAGCTGAGTAAAAATTCCTGCAGCATCAGCCTCCAGGGTAAGATGAAGAGTTGTGAAAGGATACAAAGATGCAAAAGATATTTGAACTAAAGGCTAAAAACTAAGTAGAAAGAAGAGCTGAACTTCCAGGGAATGAGCAGATATTGTTAGACACTCTGCCTGAACATATTTTCTAACTGAATCCCAGGATAACTGAGCAAATGTCAGCAACACTATCAGCAAAATAATGCACATGACAACTGTCTTGTCCTACCAAGCATTTCACTAAAGCACACAGAGCTCTGTGCAACTTTTTGAAGTGCCATCTCTGTTATTTACCAACACACCCTGGTTTGGGCCAGGATAAAACTAATTTTTTGTCTTGCAATTTTGCTTTCAGCTAAGTCTCTTCTAAGTAGCTGTACTTGTTGAAATTAAGAGCAAATTTCTCAGTCAGTCTCTGCTTCTAAGACTGATAATGCTCGATATTTATAGTTATGGCTAGAGACTGGTCTGCAGAACCAAGGCCACTGATCAGGTCTGAGGAACATCTTATACTCTGGAAAGAGAAATGGAGTACAGGGGTCACACCTGCAACCCTCCTTTAGGGAGGAAGAGACAAGACAGGTGACCAAAATTAACCAAACCTAGCATTCCATTCCATATGCATCATATTTGGTAGGAATTCGAGGGATCAAAAGGCTCAAGCATCTTTGGCCCTTCTCAACCTCCTCCTGCTTTCTTCAGCATCCTGGGAGGATTCCATCCATTCATTTACCTGTGGTCCCAATCTGTGCCATCCTGAATCCATGTATTCCTGCCTCCAGCTCCTGACTGCTGCTGAGTCCAGGAGTCCAGCCTGGACTTTCCCACGGCTGCCCTGCAGCCTCAATGGTGATGTGTTATTGAGAGGAAAGGGGGGAGGAACAAGATATAGTCTTTCTGTATATTTGTATATATTTAATTTTTTTTTCCTTTTTTATCATTACTGTTTCATTAAAGCTGTATAATTTAATTTCCAACCTATAAGTCTCTCTCCCTTATTCCCTCTCCTTTATTTATCAGGGAGTGGGATTAATAAAGAGCACCTCTCATTTGCTTAATTGCCAGCCCAGTGTTAAACTGTGACACAACATCAGGTTCATCTAGTTAATAGGTTGCAAGTTTGATCAGAACTGAAAGATAACATCTTTGGACAAGAATACCCAAGTGCTTAAACCCATAAGCTGTTATGATGCAGCTGGTCAACTGTGATGCAAAAATTGCACAGGCCTCATGCGTTTAAGTGTTAATACCACCAACATAGTGGAATTTCTAACTTACCAGTTTGTTTTAACAAAACAAACAAGCAAAAAAAAAAGAAATTGCATAGATACAATTGTCAAATTATTTCAAAAAGTCATACTGAAAAGAGCACAAATAATATTTGTGATCTTAGTTCAGCACATAGTTATGAATGCATAAACTTTGATTCCATGACTTATTAACTGCATGCATATTTTTTTCTCAGCCTGTCTATGTAACCTACTCCAAAGGTAGGTCTGGATTCTGCAGCAACAGAATCTGTTGAATGTAGAAAGAAAAGGGAATATACTCTGAATGAACTAGAGGACTGCAAGGGGAAAACAGAATGACTTGGTATGCACGGTATTGTGGTGTTGCCCTGGAGATGTAGACTTTTTCTACCACAAAGGGTTTTTTGACAGTAGGAATGTGTTTTAAATCTAACTTTGCAAGAACAATTATTAAGCATGCAACTTTCAGGGTGCCCAACTTCATATCCTCAGTTTTGATTGTAAAAGCAGTTGTTCTGGTAGTCAGAGTAAATTATGCTTTTTTTGAACTAGACATCCAAAATTACACAACAATGTCAATATCTCAATGTCTCAGGCCTTGATATATCCATTTGTAAAATGGAGTAATAATACCCTGTCATAAGACAAGGTTGTTTGAAAATAAATACATTGTGTTTGCAAAACTTTACTGATAAGTATGTGAGGAAAATAATTCTCTGTACATCTGTATAATGTTCACTAAAGGCATAAGCTCACTCTGAGTAAATACTAAATAGCAACAAAAGGAGCACCATTCATCTTGTATTATGAAAGGAGACTGAATTTTACCTGAAGAAAGCCACGTAACAGTGTACAACATTCAGTGGTTCATACAACATGTCATTTGCACACCACTGTTCATGGGCAGACTATCTGCAGACAAACATGGATACGGAGGTATAGGAACTGCCTGCATAAAGCCAGTCTGGATCTAATTCCACTTCTTAGACAACCACAAGCAGTCACAATGCTTCCAGAGCAAGCTAAGATCTGGAAGAACTGTAATCACATTTCCATGCCACTAAACCAGAGTTAAGTCCTGTTAGATCCAAATTACTGTAGATTTAGGCTGGGTGTCATCCCTCTACAAACTTGAATCTAAGCAGAAAAATGCACCTTAGTCTTTGCAAGACAGGTTTTTTTACCTCCTTCTTAAGACAATAGTAAACTGACTGTAAAGATCTTCCCTCCCTTGTCTTCTTTGCATCTCTTCTAAATAGAACATGCTCATCCATACTTATGTTTTAACTAACAAAATCATCTCCCTAGGCTTCTTATAAACCACTAAATTATCCTGCCACTGTACTTTTCCCCAGTTCTTGCTTTTCTATACAAATCATTACATTAATTATTTTATTCTTCATGCCTATTCCAAAGTGACTCCATTGTAAACCTGAAGCACTTGAGTGTTAAATTCTTTTGTTTCTGTAACATTTCTGAACATTTGATACCCATTCAACACAATCTAGTTGTCCAGCCTGGAGAAAAGAAGGCTCCAGGGAAAGCTAATAGTGGCCTCCCAGTATCTAGAGGCTGGAAATGGACTGTTTGCAAGGGCCTGCAGTGATATGAAAAGGGGCAATGGTTTTAAATTAGAAAAGCGCAGATTAAGATTGGGTATTAGGAAAAAGTTCTTTACTATGAGGGTAGTGGAAAAATTAAACAAGTTGCCCACTGGTAGGGAGGTAGTTGAGGCCTCATCCCTGGAGATATTCAGAGTGAGGCTTGACAAGGCTCTGAGCAACCTGATCTAGTTGAGGATTTCCCTGTTTACTGCAGGGGGGTTGGACTAGATGACCTTCAGAGGTCCCTTCAAAATTATTCTATGATTCTGTGATAGCATGTTTCCATATTCTAACTACAACATCTCTATTTCACTCTTTTCCTTTTTGATGTTGGATAGGGTTATGGATGACTTGTGCTGTTTCAGTTTAATCATACCTGTCAATGGATCATCCTAAAGGGAGGAATACTAAGCTTTTTTTCTAAACAAAGACATTGACTTCTCTCTTTTCAGGCTACATTTTGTCACTATACTTACACTTAAATCTAATTACTTCCAGCTCAATATGCAATGCTTTCTGATTTCTGTTTTTGTATTATCTTGTTTCAGGTGATTCTTATTATGATTTAAAGTGGTAGAGAGAGAGAAAAAGTGTAAGGCAGAGAGAGACGTGGATGAAGAGAAAGGGTGGGGAGAGATATGACAGTGGGGAAAGAGATGTGGAGAGACAGAGGGATGGCTGAAAAGAGAGGAATGGAGAGTAATGGGGAGAGAGGTGGACAGAGAAACAAAGATATATGGGGTAAAAGGAAGAGAAAGAAAAGGAGTGACTGAAGAGAAATCTCTGCTTTAAATTGACATATTTCAGTGAACTAATATGTTAATGAACATATTTTTTCCCAAAACAGTTCAGCTAGAAATCATGTATGAACAGGAATTACTTCAACAGATGAAAATTACTGTACAAATTCAAACCTTCAGCATGGATAAGAAAGGACTTAAAATACACATCTGAAAGGGGAAGAGTTTTAAATCCTGTTCAGTTCCTAAACAAATCAAACCTCTGACTGATACATGTATAATTCGGTAGGTCTTGCTAAGTCTATAAAAACACAGTCATAATACTTTGATGTGTTCAGAGTGCCACAGAGAAAACTGCAAGGCCATTTTGATGAGTGCTAATATTTCTGAAGCTACCAATAAAGATCTAATGCATTTCTTACTCATTCAAAAAAAGTCATCACACAGAAATAATGGAGTTTAGAAGTGTAATTTAGAAAGGATTCAGTGTAATACAAACAGAACTCTCCCTTACTTTGCAACGTAGTGCCTTTAGAAGACAGTAAAGTGTTTGACTTGGACTTTTTTCAGTTTTTGATAATTACACTTTTCTATGTGAGACTTAAACCAGGAATCATCCTCAAGTGTGGGTTTCTGCTTTTTCGTACTGGAAAATACTCAAGATTGCTTCATTATAATGGGAAAATTAAAGTCCCTCTTTAACATTGTTCTGTTTTCAAAGCAAGTTTCCTGACTAAAAATGCTTGTAAGTTCTGGTTTTAATATTTTAAAAGCATTTCAATATATTATCCATCTATACATAATCCTTGCACCAAGGAAAATGTGTGTGCTGGGTATATCAGTGTTTAAAGGACTTTCTTGGTAAAATGAAAGACCAGAGACTTGAACCTCAGTCTCCACATGAGAGGTAGGTGATAAGGTAGGTTATAAGCATAACTACTGTTTAGGATTCTCTTACAGTCTATGTCATTTCTGTGCTGAGAAACTTGGATCACTACAAATATAATAAAAGTTAGTGCAGTTCAAAGTTAAAAGGTGGTATTTATTTTTTCATTAAAGCTAATTGGGGAAAAAAAAAAAAAACCAAGCAAAACAAAACCCACAAAAACATGGGGACATGTAACTTCAACGTCATCATATCATTTGAGGAATGCCTCTAGAGAAGGGAATTTGCACTTTTACTGAAGCACAGATCTAAAAAATAGACACAGCTACCTGTGACTGAGCTCATTACAGATTTTTCAATATTTTCTCTGTAAGCAAGACAACATTCATTTATTTGCAAAATTTGTTCAATACATTTTCTCCTAGCTGTGTTATTTTCTGGAAGATGGTGACTCCAGGCTCAGCTTTTAAGTAACACCACATAACTGGGAAAAGTGTGCAAATAAAGTGAACAGTTGTTTACATTAAAGTTTTTAAGCTGTTGTGGAAAATACTGACCTATTGAGAAAACTGAAGGGCCAGCTCACTATTGATTAAAATAATGAAACACATAAACACAACTTGATGGTGTTTCCAATGGAAAAGAGAATCTAATGATCTAATGTACTAACAGCATTTGAGATGCATATTATTTAGTGCAAACGGTACCAGTAACACTCAGTTCCATAGTATCATTAGTATGTTCAGTGCCTAGTTACAAAATACTTTGCTGTTAGCCAAAATACTTTTTGTTAACTTGGAAGGTGAATTACTGTTTAGGTGTGCAAGTCTTCAGCTGTTATGCTAAAGATAAATCCTCAAAGCTTAGACCAAGAGTCACCTTTAATGGATGCATGGCAAACTACTCTTTGGGTAGAGTAATTACTACTCAGAGCATATGCTTAGTGACAAAAAAATCCATTCAAAATCAAACAATCATTTCAATATGATGGAAAAAATCGGATACTGTATTACATATGGCCAACTTCAGCACAACAATACTAAGTTAATAATTAACAGACAGATTACATTTCAAATGAGGAGTTCAACTCAGGCTGGTATTTCCTTTTCTGACAATGTGTTTACATGTTTTCCAGCATTTTTAATTCTAGCTGTTATCTCTGAATGATGACCAACAAATCTTCACAAAAAAAACTTTTAGAAAGAAAATAATTCTTCATTAATTAACCTAGAATGTTTTAAATAGTAGCTTTAAATGAAAAATAAATATTTTAATAATTTAAATTATTGTCAATTATTGTTCTGTATGCTTAGATGTACAATAATGAATTCTAATAGAGTAGCAAAGGCAAAGAGATTTGTCATCAAAACTATAGTGCATTTGCCTGTGGTGATTTTAATGTTAGGCCGTGTGACTAAAATTGCACATGATTAGAAGAAGGCACTGAGCAGTGATAACCCAGGCAGGACAGCCCCTTTTTTCTCTGAACACTTAACCCTGCACTCATTAGTAGTAGTTCCTGATAACACCTGACGCGAGTGTTAATCCAACTGCTTTGAAAGGTAGCATCTGCCTTTTAGTTAGCATGAAAACCAAGCAATCCTCTGCAGAGTTTCATATGCTGCACAGGAGGGTTATCTGAGGCAGTGCAACAGTCTGAAATGAACCTGGTATATAAATTGCGCTCTATGGAGCTGAGAAATGAAATCTCCAAAGATCCCAAAATAACTGAAGATAGTTTGCATGAGTACAATGAATTGTCAGTTTTACCCAAAGGGTGATTGTTCTCAGTAAGATCTCAGCTGTATTCTGGACTTTCCCAAGAATCCCATAAGACTGTAGTGATGCAAGCTGCATGATGGTTGCTGAAACTACTGATAATGCCACAGCATCTCACAAGTTAAATGAACCCTGGAGAGAGATGTGTACTATGAGCTGACCTTCTGGAATAATTGTTCTTATTTCCTCTTTAGACTTTATTGGGATCTTATCCAGAAATGGTGACATCTTGCGTCATTTAAGAAAGTCATATTTTCAAAAGAGATTTGGGTAATTATCTACTATGATTTGAAGACTAGCCTAGCCAGAGTAGTATATTTCCTTTCAGAGAGGTCTAGACACCCTGGCTCCATCCTCTAAAGAGTAATCCTGATGCATGCTGTCTCATTTTTTTTTTTTTTTTTAAACTCAATAACACATTTAAACAGAAATACCACAAAGCAACTTAGCTCCTTCCTTCTGCCCTTTTTCAGAGCTGGTGGATTTGGGTTTGGCACTTTTTCTAAGTAGTTACACTGATTCACTCACATGTGCTACAGGTCTCTTGGGCAAAGACCAAGCAACATCCAACCACTTGCCTGCATTTTCATACCACTCTTAAAATAAATTTGCTACTTCCTAGTTTACAACAGTCTTTGAGGAAGGTTCTGAAAGTGGATCTCTACTGCTCTACCAGGAAGTTATCATGCCCAGCTCCCAACTCGGTCCTGTAGCCCAAATCTTGTCACTTTTGTCCAGCACTGAGTTTGTTCTTTCAAATTTTCCAATTAATTCACAGAATCAGAGAATGGTTTGGGTTTGACAGGACCTTAAAGATCACCAAGTTCCAGCACCCTGCATGGGCATGGACACCTCTCACTGGACCAGACTGCTCAAAGCCTCATCCAACCTGTTCTTGAATTTTTCCAGGGAGGGGGCATGCACAACTTCCCTAGGCAACCTCTTCCAGTGTCTCACCACCCTCACAAGAAAGAATTTCTACCTAATATCTGACCTAAATTTACTGTCTCTCACCTAAAACCATTCCCCTCATCATATCATATATGCCCTTGTAAAAAGCCCCTCTCCAGCTTTCCTGTAGCCCCCCTTGGGTACTGGAAAGTTGCTATAAGGTCTTTTTCAAAGTCAGCAAAAGGAACTTCAGAACTCTTCCTAACTTCTTCCCCCTTTTTAAGCTGGGTGTCACAGTGAAAAAAAGGAAAAGAAGAAAAACATTTACACTAGGAAAAAAGAGGTAGGGGAGAAATATATATATATATGAAAACAATACTCATATGCTGAGGGAATACTTTCCAGTATTATAATTATTTATAATTATATTAATTCCCTCTAAGTTGTCTACTGCAGTAGGCACCCTTGGTGGTTGAAAAAGCAGACATTTCTTAGCCACCTCACTTGCTTTTCTCAAAATTTATTTCCAGAGTACATTTACAGTTAAAACCAAGCAAGCTTTAGAGCAAGAGGAGAAGCAGCAAATGCTGCAACATTTCATTAATGGCAAAAACTTTGCTTTGGAAACATATAAAAAAATTCCTGTTGCTGCTACTCCTTTTATTATATTTTTATCTCCTTCACAGTTTTGGAGCACTTACGGAAGAGACCATATCTTAAAGTCAACCAGTATGGTTTGAAAACTGACAATGAAAGTCTATTTTTCCATTATACGGTGCTCACCATGAGAAAAATTAAGAGTTTGTGTATCTAGCATTGTTAAAACGGACGTCTCAAATCAGCCCAATTTTCTTTAGCCATGAGATGACTATCTAGTACTTTATAAGAAACAGTATTAAAATTCAACCAAATAAAACTTATTCCTGACCACTAACTGAAGAAGACACTGGTCTAGTTTAAGTCAGTGTTAGTAATACAAGCCAAAAATTCTTCTAATTGTATAAGACACATTCAACAAGGGAAAATACAGGATGAAAATAAAATGCTCTTATTTCAGCATGACTGGGTCTTTTTTCTCAAGTTAATGCCTTTGAAGTATTTCTGAAATCTAACAGACTTTTGTGTTTTGTTGCTGAGAGCCCTTTAATGATATAAATTCCCAGATCTTTCCTTTCAGCAAAAATGTACTTGTTTTAAACTATTATCTTTATTTAAAAGATACATGTAAATATATTTTTAAAAGAACAAAAGTTTGCAGCATTTTCAAATCCAGTGCAACATGCTTCTATATTAATATGAAGATTCTGGCACTCTGTACACTTGGAGTGGCAAAGCAAATATCTCAGGATAAACTACAATTCTTTAGGGGCAACTCATTAAGCATTGGCTTACTAGATTGGCTTAGAAGATGTAGAAGAAGATGTGTATAAAATACACATACAGATCGTTTGACAAAATATCTGGAACTCTAACCCTACAAAATATTTGCCATCTTAATCCTTGAACTGAAGAAAGCATTCAGCTGGCTACTGTTTAAGTACATGCTTCCATATCTGCAAAGCAAATTCACCTTTTGAACGATATATTTTATTAAATAATAGACATACATGATGTAGAACATAGTGAGTGGTGAGGAAAGGAACCCCTACCAATTTACTTAGGTTGCAAAGGCAAGGATTTAAACATCAAGGTGTTAAATCATCCTACTTGAGCATATGTATGAGCTTTAATAATTACATGATTCCATATTATTTTTCCCTGTGCAATGAATGATGCTCTTGGCACAACTGAAGGCCTGTCTTCTATAACAGCAATGACTGAACAATTTTCTTTTTTGAAAATCTAAGGTATTAAAAGGTGTGTTGGTACTTACTAAATCAATTAAGCACATTCAGAAGAGAAACAGCAGTTTAATGCTGCACCACAGAACTGGATCCCATCCATGTCTCCAGAAACAAACCTCTGAATATCTGACCAAATGTTTACAGACTTGAACATATAAAATACTACTTAATTTATAGAGAATGTCCCTCATAAAATACTTTATTAAGATGTGAATCCCTTGATGTGAGATGATACAAATGCTAAAAATTTGCATTGCTTGAAAGACCAATTCAACAAATGCCTGGAAGAAAAATTCACTGGAACTATTAAGCACAAAGACAATTCATGTGTCTTGGAAAGCTTCTGTAATTCACTGGAAGTTGAGTATACTAGAAGAAATATTATTAGTTTGCTTTCTTTGCTACTGCATTCTACTAAGATCACCCTCTTAACTCCCAGTCACTACTGGAGAAGAGTAGTTGGCTAGACAAACCTTTATTCTGACCAAGAAGAGCTATTCCCATGTTTTTACACTATTAATACTGTGAAAAATGAGATCCTTGAAGCACCCATCAGAAGCATCAAGACAGTGGATACTTCTCATCATAGTCAAACTGTGATAACATTTGTGAACTGCAGATATTCACAGCCTTACTCAGTCACAGTAGTACTATGAGAGTAAACCCATTAATGTTGTGAAGCAGTCAGATACTATAGTGACAAACACCACTGAAAAGCCCCAAAAGAAAGGAATACAGGATAGTGTCTAACTAAAAACTCCACCAGCAGCCTTATTTTTACCATTAATTAAAAGAGCAAATTAAAACTCCTGACATTTCACCATGTGGAGTATCTTGGCAAAACATTACTAGAATTTTTAGGAGCCCTATATCCATCACAACAACTTCATTAACTCCCATCTATTTTAGCAGTAAAAAAAATAAGACACTTTGCAAATGCATATCACAAATATTTGTCATGGAAAGAAAATATGAAAATGTCAGTCCTTGAATGAAAACTGTATCTCAATGGATATACATTCTCTTTATTCTGCACAATGTTACTCTTTTTGTCCTGTTCTTGTCTCCTAAATTTGCCTCTCCCACTCCTCACTGCTGTTAACCTTTATGGTAAACCAGACTCAGTTCTTATTCCCAGTCTCACTTCTTATACCTATTTCCTTTACCAACCTTTTCTAGCATTCCAGCCTTTTCACATATTTTTTTACACAGCTTGCTTCCCACAACACTCCTAGTCAGGTCTCTCCCTCCACCTATATTCTACCCACATCTCAGCCAAAACACATTTCTATTACTTTCTTTTAGAGCTTTCATTTTCTGCTTATTTACTGCTGTCTCCTATCCTTCTGAAATCAAGACTTACATAGTATATAAGAAAGTAAAAATAGAGGGGAGAGAATTAACTATTGAGACTGGCAAACAACAGATTTGTAACATATCCATACACTAAATACCATATGCTTTATTTCTACTTTTGGTATATTTGGTTCTCTGAAAAGTTACCTGTGCACATTACGTGACAGGAGCCCTGGCAGATCATTGGATCACTTGGTTATGCAAGTTATTGCTCTGCAATAAATGTGCACAAAACAGGAAGCAGAGTGATTGCAAATTACTTAGGAGCATAATGTGTCAAATTAGCTATACAGATGACAAGGAGGATATGGAAGTGGATAAATAATTACTCGAGAAAATTTAAAACTAAAAATAAGTATAAATTACATTTTTAGGAAACCTCTACCAATTTCTTAATTAAGATTCTGGGGTCAAAATGCTAATATTGATGTGTTGGGTGTTTTAATCTGCAAAAATAACCTAGACACACAGATTCAGTACTCACATAAGGTGGCATCTTGAAACAGAAAACAATGACCCTGACAAGTCAGCAAATAAACACTTCTCATATTGTGACAACATTAATACTTTACACTTTAACTCATTTTCAGCCCTTGTCTGGGCTATAAAGGGTTAGGAAAAAATCCAACCAGCAGTCACACAATTCTCACACAAGAAAGAAGTTATTAATATGTAAACTAAAAGACTAAATGTGATATTGATGTTTTTGTAATGACTAATATGACAGAAGCAGAGAAACACAAAAATGTCCAACTCCAGCATAAGAGTTTATAGGCAATTATTCACTCCCAGGTGGACTGCACAATGGCTTCATGTCCCTCCTAATAACAGTTTCTCCCCAATTAGGTATCATCAACGTAGAGTTTATATATTGCAATCAATACTGGCCCTTGAATCCTGAGGAAACCCTCTAGCAGACACCAGCAGTTGGATTTGGTACTGTTGATCACAACCTTTAGAGCCATGCAGTCTAGTCAAGTTTCCACCCAACTTATCATCCCATTATTCAGCCCAGAGCTCACCACCTTGACTCAAAGAGACTGCTCTAACGTCAAGTGAAACAGAATTCACAGTAGTCCCCTTGTGCACAGAGGCAGCTATCTAACTACAAAGCAGTTCAGGTGGTTCAGGAATGATTTGAGCTTAGTAAACCCACTCTGGCTGTTCTCAATCACGTTCTTGTCCTTTGTGTGCCTGAAAATTATTTCCATAAGGAAATCCTTTGTAACTTTCCCTAGGACCTAGCTTAGACTGATGAGCCTAATGACCCCAGAACGTCTCTTGACCTTTGGGAGATGATTATGACATTTTCCTTTTCTGATCATCAGACCCTTGACTTCCCTTCTACAGATAATGGTGGCCTCACAGTAACATTGGTCCCTTGATTTTAAGCATTTCCCTGATCTTCCCTGTACTGTGGGTAATGACTCACTTCACACAAAAGTTTGCTAATTAACCCAGGAACCTGAGAAGTCAAACTTTACACAAATCCCCACAAAAAAAAACCAACAAAAAACAACAAGGCACTGGGGTTACCTGTCTTTTCCATGTGCTTTGTCACTAGGTCTCCAGTCCCACTGAGTAGTGGGTCCACATTTTCTTTTGCTGTTAACATGTGTACTTCTTCCCATCTTGTTCCTTGTCATTCCATTATTGCACACTTGGCACATTTTTTTTAACAAATTTCTTTTGATACATCAAGCAATTTATATATTTTTATATTAATATTTATATATTTTTCACATCTCTAGCTTCAACCATCTAGGATTCTATATTCCAATCTGATAATCTATTATCTGATTTTATTGGTTCAGAAGTAGTAGACATGAGGTACTGACCAGATAATTATTGCTGTCTACTAATATCTACTACTTCTGAATTCATCCAAATCAGCTATCAAATACAGGAGGAGAGAAATCCTAGCCATATTTTATTTCAGCCTAGCTATTTTAATATGTATTCTACATACACCTTTAATATACCTTCAGTAAGAATTTTTCTCCTGTTCTTCACTGCAGTATTTTTACCTACAAAAATATTTAAATTAGGGATCTGGTTCAGTTTGGAATAATCTCATTCAAGATCTACTTTGGTGTGACCAGAATTACTCTGTAAGTTCTCTAATTCTATTGACTGAATCTCCATTGGCTATAATAAGAAATTAGACACACAGCACAGACAAGACCACTTACTGAAACATAGTTACCACTGGGTGTTTTCCAAACTGCACTCAAGATACCATTTTTAGCTTTCCTTTTTTTTCTTAGAAAACATATGTGGAATAAATGGGAAAGAGTGCCAAATTATCTTAGTAAAAGCACAAGCTACTGGAATTAAATCTCACAGAACCTTTCTTATATTAGATATATGTACAATATTAGAAATTCATAGATGTTTAATTAGGTGCAGAAGAGCTGTTATATTAATTTTAAAATACAAATTTAACATACTGAAAATAATGGCATCAGGAAAAAGTAATTAAAAAGTAATAAAAGTCTTCCCATAAAGGCTATAAAGTTCAAACAAAATGTATTCCCTACATCCCCAAAGAATCCATGTACATGAAAATGCCATATCAGTAGGCAAGAATTAACACTGCTTATTATGCTTTACACATTTAACTTTAAAAGTTGTCAAAATACTTTAGTTTGAAGCAATAAAAAGAATTAGGATGTTTACTCTGATTGGAAGTGGTCAGTAGAAATATTACCTGGCAAAAGGGAACTCCAGCTGTAGAACTCTTCTATATGTCACCTGCCCAGGAGAGCAGGCTAAGCTTGCTGAAGGAAATGGAGTGCAACTGCATATTATTCCCTAAGGATTATATACCAGTAGCATAAATTAAAGCAGTTTAGAGGATGTTTAAACAAGTACCTATGTCAGCCTATAAGCAGTTCTTTAGTAGCTTATCTGTGAATATCCATAAAAATTGAAACTGAGTCAAATAAAAGAATCTACCTGTAGAATTTTAGAAACATATTATGTTCTCGATCACTGCAGTGACTGTGAAATTGCTTGTCTTAAAAGCATCTGTATTTGCTCATCATAGAGTTTCCAATCTTGACAAGTCACAATATAGTAGACTTTTCAGATTACATCATTCTTCATTTTATTTAATTTATCCATTCTCTTAGTTCTGCCATAACACTACCACTTTTTAAGTGGAGCAATGTCATATATCAACTCAAAAATGTATAAAGAAGCACTAGTTCTACTGAATTACCAAACTACTAAAATCATCATTGTCAGACAAGAGGGAAAATAAGATGGTGATCAAAATACATTTATATGATCCTCTGTAGAGTTAGACACTAGGCATCCAGTGGCTAAGAATCCTAGAATTCTAAAAGAATTCTTTTAAGTTACAGACACTTAAACTTTCTGGTTTTGTTATTTTTTTCCCCTTGCCTTCTCCTTAACACGCCTGTAAAAATTCTCATATAAGTCTTCCTGACTACATCATAAACTCCATCAGTCCTACCAGCACTGCTACATCTCGTATCTTAATCCTGTGAATCGGCAAATACGATCTCAGTAGATTTTACACTAGATCTACAGTTCTTGAGGGCAACTTTTTTCATTTGGTCTAATGTTTTAGCAAATTAATAGAACACACACTTGAACAATACTCAACAAACAAGATCTGGTGTAAGGAGAACTGAGAAGTTTATCCATACAGATGAAGTACAGAGCTGAGAATAGAGCATCACACTGAGTTCCTAGGGAAGAATTATTACACAAATTTTTTTGAATTGCCTTGCCCTCCAGCAATGAGATTTCCACCACGTCCTGAACACTGTATGTATTGCTATGTATTGTAGATGGTTCAAACTTCTGAGGGAATCCAAGGAATTCTATAAATAAAATTTTGTCTAAACCTCGACTGAAAGCATTTATAAGAAATAATAAAAAATAAGTCTAAGAAAGGATGAAAAAAAAAACCAAACAACAAAATTGAGGTTGTTTTAAGAGGCTCATACATTTGAAAGGGCTGCAATCAACTATCACTGATATCAAAGGGCATTAAATGTTGCGGCGATCATTAATTTTGCATTTCATACTGAAAGACAAAAGGAAGAAAAATATGTCCTCAAAAGACTTATGTTTCCTACTCTAACAGGACAAAGAAGATAACATGGGAACATGGAAATGCTGGTCTCTGTTTGGGAGATAAGTAATAAAGTCTCTATGTATTAATTAATTAAAAGTAGTGAAACTAAAACTTGAAATAAACATAGACTAAATGGATGCCCCATTTACTTACACATAACAAATCCTTGCCATATTATTATTATCTGCACTGGTTGTCTGAAATAAATACCTTCTAACACAGATAAAAGTAAGCTCAGAAGTACGTGAGCCCAGAAACCTGCTACTAATATAATACAATCTCTTTATAAAATCAAGCTAAGAAAGTTTCTGTTACTTCAAACAACACCATTTGTAATGAAAAACAAAACTAGTGCCTTTGGTTTTGTTGATAAGGTGATCCACTTGTTATTTACATTATAATGTGAAAACTATTTTGTTGGGACTTTAATTAAAGCTTCACAGATTATTTCAATATTTGAAATGCTTTCTGCTCTATAAGCCATACCTGGTTTTGCACAGGAAGCTGAATGAGTTGCAGGGCTCTGTACAAGGATAGCAGTAGATGTGGTTCTCAGCATGCAGTGGGGTGACCAGGCTAAACTGTGGCTTTGCTGTGAGCAAGACACTGCTCTGAGAAACAGCTGAGGAAACAGATTGCAACTCGCGGACTAACAATCTGCTTGCTGGGTTTCTTAATCTTCAGAGGAGAAATATCTTGGGCCAGGACTAAACATGGTGTAGCTGTGCTGAGAAGCAGCAAAGAACGGAGCCATGGCCTGCCACAGGCTGCCAAGTACAGAAGGGGAAAGCCACAGCTCCACGCAGGCTTCTCCACCCTCCCACGCAGTTGAACAGCAGGAGCCAACAAAGAGCAAGAAGGAGCAACTCGCCCTTCTCTACTACTCTCTGCCACTTCACATCACTTCATAGTCTGTCCCATAGTCTTGCTAAAAACCCACAGCTTTTTGAACATGTAAAGTTTAAAAAGACTAAAAATCAGCATTTTATCAGGAACTAGCAATTTTTCCTTAGGTTGCAAAATATTAGTAGGAAAAAAAGGTACATGCTTGACTGCAAGTGGCAAAATGAGATAATGTCTCTATGATACAGGACAACCTTCCAAGTTATTTTTCCTAAAACACTTTGAAAGCTATTAAGCCTGTCTCTATCCAATAATAAAACCTGTTTAGTCAAGAAAAACATGGTCTATACATACAAAGATAATAAAATCAAGTAAATTTAAATACTGAGTTTGTTAGAAACACTTTCTCTTAGAGGGACTGCAGGATTTCACACTTAAGTTTTTGTGTTTATACTGGAATAATACAAAAGTCAGTCAAAAGTAAGTTTAAAAATCTGTGAAAATTCTCATTTATTTGTTTATGGAAAACAATAAATATACTAATGTGTGACATTTCCAGAAAGTGCAATACCGGAAAGAACAGAGAAATAAACTTCCTTTACACTTACTTTGGTCTTCTAAATTCTGAATGTTTTCTGAGGTTTCTCAAAATATCCTTGCTTCACAGTAAAGGAACAGATCATAGCCTTACACTAATGTTTTGGGTTGGAGACTGTAGGCTACACACACTTAACACAGATTTAGATGTCCTAGTGTATCTCACCTGGAATCTACTTGTATTTCCACAGGTCATGGTTCTTTGTTAAAACCCATGCAGATGCCTCAGAAACTGATGGGCACCTAAAATGCCAATAAAAACCTAGGTTTAAGCAATTATATTGCTTTATGCCAGGTGTTTACTGAGGATTACACTTGCTCTAGTATGATGCAGTGCCTTATGCTAATTTTTGCATCTGAGGAATTCACCCTCAGTACACCCACCCACAACCTTTATATTCCAGAGTAAAGTAGGCAATTGAAGCAGGTGGCCACGAACTGACCCACAGCCTTTCAGTGCTCCTCCTCAGCTGAAGCAAGTTGCACCACCCCCACTCACCAGATTTGTTGTCACTGCTCCAGATGGATCAATAAGGGCATGAGGTCTTACATAGTATCTATTATAGATATCTGTATGCAGATGACACTTTAATTAAGTACATATAATTTTAATGCACTTTGCACGTACTCTGCTTTAAGCGTGTGTTTAAATTCCCACAGGAATTCATTCATGTATTTGTATGTATGGTTAAATAGCCTTCTGGAACAGTGTTGTTTTCCTGAACCTTTTAAAACCTTTTAAAAATTAGATCATTTACTGTGTAATTAACATCAATGTTCAACTATTAAAAAAACATACAAAGGCTTGCCCTATTTTCTCCCCAAGTTCCATAAAACACAATGAGAGTCAGAAAAAAGTTGTTATAAAAACAACTCAGCACTCAGGTAGGTTGTTCCTTGGTTCAGATAGCCATCAATGTGCATTTGTCTATTCATGAATATTAAATTTCATTCACAAAGCACATAATTACTGCAAAGCAAATGTCCACTGAAAAAAAACACAGAGGGTTCAGCCCCATGAACTGTTATCTCTAGCACTTAGGAGAGATCCAAAGCCAAAGTGTACTGCTACTTACAGGCACAGTATTAGTCCATCTGTATCACTTGGACTTTTACTGCCTAATGCTAGAAAGACCATTGCCAAAAGGAAAATGAAAAAGCAAGATGGACCCTTCTCACCAGAACAGGATAGGTACAGCTTTGAGGCACTAATTTAGGAACTGAGCAATAATTATGATCAATGAAATACCAGGAGTTGCTGTCAAACACAATGTCTCCTTAAGTTTCTATTTAAAAAAAAAAAATCTTACATTTTCTCTGCTGCTTTCTCTTTAACCTTCAAAAGTATTTTTTATTCTAATAAACTGTATGCAAAAAAATACACACCAAAAAAACCCTAGTATAGCTCTGCTAGTAAGCTACATTAATTGGTTTTCAGTTCAAAAAAAATCTACAGATCACCTCAAACTCAAGCTTTTCTACTGTACTCTTCTACAACTTTGCTATTTTCGATAACTGCTGGTTTCCTGAACAGGATCAAGATGTTAGCAAGACTCCCTTTCAGTACCTTCTTTTATTTCCCTATGTTCTGTACCAAGTTATATCAAAGCTTAATCTTGCATGTCATTTAGAACTTAAGTCATAATTACTGTCAGCAGTTAGATCACGCAGCTTCTCCAGGAAAAGTTATGTTAACGTACCTAGAACATATAATTCTTTCTTGAGAACACTTTCTACAATGCATAGTACCTTCTACTCTGAGCATTCCTGGTGAAGCCAATTACATTCCTAAGATACCCTCTAAAAAGCAATACAAGTTCAATACTGTATTAGATTGTGAATGTTTATGCATTAATCCATTATTGAATTGTTTTAAAATGTATTTTTACTTTTAATTTTGAAATTACATTTACAGAAGCCATAGACATTAGTAAGAAGTATCATAAATAAAGCAGTACAATCTTTATTTTGTTTACTTCTTTTTAAGCTAAGTGCTCTTCCAGAGGAAAGACAAAAAAAAAAAGACTACAGTTGAGTTTACAACCTAAAATACTTAAATTCAGAGTAACAAACTATGACTTTCATGACACATTTGTATATACAAAACACATGCTTAATGTGTTCTGTATACACAAAGTAAAAGACTGTTTAATAGAAAAGAAATACAAGCAAATACACTCCCTCTGAACATAAAGAACACAGCATGAAAGTAACAGTGCAAGAACATAGCACAGGCACTAGCCCTGAAGAAAGTTACTACACAAGTCATGCAGTAGAACTGGATTGTAAATGGCTAGTCATTTGTATTGAAGTCAACCTACTTCTGTACTTACAAAAAAACCCAAGTTATCACATTTTAAGATTAGCCATATTTTAAATTAAACCAATAATCTGGCATACCCCTTGCTAGGCAGCCTATTCAAATACAGCACAAAAAGAAATTCAACTGTGTGTTTTAATTTTGCTCAATGGGCTTGTAATTAAACAACAGTGCAATAACTAATTTAGCTGGGGCATCATACAACTTTGTTAAAGCACTAATATCTGAACTGCTGATGTTTACAGCACTAAAACCAGCTTTAAAATAACAACATTTTATAATAGAGTATAAACAGGTATAATTTGAGCAGTTGCACTCAGTTTTCTCTGACAGTGAATATTGAGACAATATAAATATATTGATGAGGATGTGCTGGCAACAGAATCACAAATATATTTTCATTTAGGCAATTTCCATTTCTCTAGGCCTTTTCATTCTTTCCTGAAAAAAACCCAAACAACAACTATCCAAGAAAAAAACAGATAATTCAAGTTCTAGGTCAACAGTGTCCCAGTGTTCTTTTGCTATTCCTAGTGCATTACTGAACACTAACACTGGACTGTGTGCTGCAGACCTCCTCTTGTTTAAATACTGTAAAATGTCATACATGCTTGTGATAATGCTCTTACTTAAGAGCATGATGAAACTGAGCATCAAAGCCACGCTGCAGACTGCCCAAGATATGACTAATGTCTAAACTTAAGCCCTTTTACCCAACATGGTCAGTAACCCAATTTCACTCCACTAAATCGAGGTGCCTTGAAAGTAATGCTGCTACTACCTAACCTGCTCTCTAAGTTTTACACCTCCTCTGCCTCAATGATTAAAAAAAAAAAAAAAAAAAAAAAAAAGATTCCCTTTCTCTTGTTTGTAGGCTCATTACTACAGCATGCCTAATTTCTCCTGCAAGTGAGGGTAGCAACTATGGGTGAGGGCATGGGGTAAAGCTATGGCTTTTTGCACATAATTCCACAATGAAATGCCGTGTCTGTGATTAATGGTTCCACCCACGACATAAAGTAGTGATTTGAAGATGAAATATCAAAGGAAGGGTAATTAATTTATGGTGCATATTAGCCCAGCAATACAAATTTAAGTTCTGCACCACAGCTAGTAACAGAATGAACAAGTACCTTACTGACGCATTGAAGGCAACAAATTCAGTATCACTGTATTAAGAAAATTACTGCCTATGACTTTAAACACAGGCACACTTGCACTTGGCTAGAGTGAACGTTTTATTGTTACTATGAAGGATGCAGGAATGGTAATGAAGATGAGAGGGGCGATGATGATGATGATAGGGAAGAAGAGGTTTAATATCCCCAGCATCTGATGGGGCACGATGTCCCTACCTCAGTAAGCTGGATAAGGGAATAGCTCCAGATCCACTGCCCAGGATCCCTCCTTTCCTCCCGGAGAGGAGTTTCTCCACCAGAGCCACATTGCCTGTGCGAGCAGCTTCCAGCAGTTCCTGATCCTTCCCCATGGCCAGGAACCAAGCAGCCCCTGCGCACCCCGCCGCGCACTAGGAAAGCTGCACCCCGGGGCTACAAGCCTCCCCTCTCTCAAGAGAACAGAACAGATCTCCCCTCCCCAGAGCAGAACACAGATTCCTGCAGTCCCTTCCAGGCCAGCAGGAGCAGCAGCAGGAGGGAGGAGGAGAATCACCTCCTCCTAGTTTCACTGGATCATTTCTGGGTGGAGTGTGGAAGAGAAGGGGAGGAGGGGGGAGGACGAGGCCAATAAAGAACCTCCCCCCCCCCTCATCTCCCGTGCACACACCCGGAGCCCCGGCCCGCAGGACAGGGGGCAGGAGGAAGCGGGCAGCCTGAGCCCCCACCCCCGTGGCCCGCCGAGCTGAGGGGGCTCACGACCCTCCCGGACGGGCGGGCGGACGGCAGAAGGGCGGGAGGGACACGGGGAGGAGGAGGCGCAGCCCTGACTTGCCAGGCCCGTTGCTGGGGAGACGCGGTTGGCGCTCTCTCAGTGGCTGCCCGGGATGGCTGCCCCCCCTTCGCCGCCGCGTTGGGCCCCGGTGCCTCCGCCCTCCCCGGCCCCGCACCGCCCCGCACCGCCCTGGCCAACGGCAGCCCCGCGCGCTCCACTGCGGTGCCGCGCGGCGGCGGCGGCGGCCGTTGCGCCGCGGGCGGGGGGCGCGCGCGTGTGAGGAGAGCGGTTCCCCCCACCACCACCACCACCCCTGGCGCCTCACGCACCGCACCGCCCCGCACCGCCCCCGACAGGTGCGGCGGCAGCGGGAGCGCCCTGAGGGGGGCGACTGGAATGGGCTAGCGGCAAGTGCTCCCGGGCAGCAGCTCCGGGGAGGTGGTGCCGCTTGAGGCTGCGGAAGGGGAAGGGAGGGAATGGGGTGGTGGGGAGAGGCGAGCCGGGTTGAGGGGGGGAGGGAGGGGGTACGCGGGGTTCCTCCCGCTGCTGAGGAGGCCGAGCGCACCCCTGGGTGCGGCGAGGATGCGGTGCCCTGCGGTGTGGATGGGAAATGCGGGCGCGCAGGGCGGGTCCCTGGGGGGAGCGGGTTGTGCGGGGATGGGCGCTGAGGCATCCGCACCCTGAGGCGAATTAGCGGCGGGTTGGGGTCGGGAGGGGTTGAGGGTTCCGCGGCGTTGTGCGGGTGTGTGAGGAGATGTCCCCAGCGGGGAGTTAACCCCGAGCCGAGGACACGCTGGCACAGAGAGGAGCCTGCTTCCTGCAGCTGAGCGGGGTAGACAAAAAGGAAAATCCGGGCCCTGCTGAGGTCAGGAGGAAAACTGAGTTGCTGGCTCGGCGAATCAGGCAGGCAGGCAGGCAGGGCTGTTCCTGTCCATCAGACAGCAGGGTCGTGGCTTTTCAATGTTTTAAAGGATGAGGGGTGTAACTCTTTGGTGTCAGATCCATTCGTGCCTTGCCCACGTTCTCCTGGTTCTGTTACAGGTTTCAAACAAGTAACTGTATGACTCTTTGAATTGTATGGCTTTTCCAAGCGGCAGAATTCATCATTCCTTATGGTTTGCAAGTTCCTACAAGCTATGTTGAAAATACTCGGTGCCAGCCAACTCATGGGTACATCCTGCTGTAACACACCATTTGATGCTGTGTGTACGTGAGAAGCCAAATTACAGCCCCACGTTCCTGTGTTACTTCAGTAATTTGTGCTGGTGAAATCGTAGGTGCAACAGGCAAATCAGTCAAGCCCCAATACTGTTCCCCCACTGAGATCAGCATTCTGCCTTGAACGGTGCTCATGAGGTGTAAAGCACAGCAATGGCAAATTAACATTGTGGTAGGCAGGATTTTAGTGTTTTTAGTGTTCAGAGGGAATGTTAATTACTCCAGACCTGTGATACATTCAGGTCGATGGAAAGATCTGTGTTGATTTCACAAATGATTTGGTTTAGACTCTGTCAGGAACAGTTTTACAAGTGGCTTTTTGTTATTATTATTTTTGTTAAGTAATTAAACAGTTTTAATCTTTTAAAAATCAACAGAAGCTTCTTTCCTGGTCCAATTTTCTCTTATAGAGGAAAAATCATCATAAAGATCTGTTGTTCCAATATAGTTGTCCCCATCAACAAAAAAGTATCTCTTTTTGGTAGAAAATGCTATTTACATAGTCTGGCCTTTTCAGGATGTGAAATGGTGTCTTCTCCAATGCTGTCAACAGGACACAGAATTGAGTACTTGCATAAAATTATGAGATGGAGAGACTCTTAACCATGGCCTTTCCGATTGAAGGAGTCTGATATAAATAGCAGTTTTATGGTCTGATTCTGTGATCACAAGTGTTTCATTATAGTTTAAATAACTTGTATTATCGCATGAATTAGGATTTACATTTTTAAGTCCTTAGTCCCCTTGGTCACTTAGAGTTAGTGAAAAACAGTAATTTAAAGCTAGAGTCAAAACTTGTGTCTTGTTACCAGCCACGTGAGCATTATCTAGTTCCAAAGACATTAACCTTAAACCAAGAATACCCCTTGATTCTGAAACTTCTTGATGTAGCCATAATCTCCCTTTATTTATGCCTTGCATCTGATTTTGTATGCGATCACATGCATCGCCTGATCAACACCTTCTTGCATGTGTCCTCTGCATGCTCTGCATGAATACATTTCTTCAGGTTTGCTGAGAGCCTCTGAAGAGGTGCCAGGATTCTGTGAAGAGCTAATCATAAGACAAGGATATGCACATAAACTTGGCATTTTTGAAAAAATCAGATTAGAAGCAGATACGAAGGAAAACTCAGGTTTTTTAAGAGTATGGATTGTTTATGTGGTTGGATCCGCAGATGGCAAATATGACTCAGTATAAACGTTACATAATTCTTGGGAAAATAAAATCTCAAGTTATGCTCTAATTGAAAAGATCATCCAGAAAGGTGTTGAAGAACACCGTGGAGAATCAGGACAGAAATATCAGTGGAGTTGATGCATGCAGTAGCCAGCAAATTCATGAAAATTTTATGAATGTAGCAAGGCTCAAAACACCCCAGCAAACCCATCAGCCTAGTGCCCCAGAAAACTGAAAAGACCAAAGAGAGGATTTAGTTTCATTAGCAAATAGAAAACAGTTATTCTATAGCTTGAAAAGTACAAAAGAATTTAAGCAGCACCATTTATTGGAAGAGTTAAATATGGATAAATTCTGAGGTCTACTGAAGTGAAGAATTCAGAACATGGATTAGTCTGCTGAAGATAAATGGTGAAACCTAATAGATCAGGTGAATTCTTTTGTGTTTTTAAATGTTCCACGTTCTTTTTTTCAAGTTACTATCAGGACAACACTGGAATGCTAAAAAGTGTAATTATGATAAATATGTTAACTAGGCATAGAAAGTAGAAACATAGCTTTATAATTTGCAGCAGTTACAGATGAGAAAAATAATTGGTAAAACAGCAAAGAGATCTTTCAAAACACTGTGTGCTTTTTGAGCCATGCTGTTCCATACCACAACAGAATTTTGATTCTATGATTTTAGTATTTGTGAAGACATTTTAAGTTATGACCACTGCAGCTGTCAGTGTCTAAGTGGCATCACACCTTCAGTCTCAAAATTCCTCTTAACACAACATATGCCTTACCTTCTGTTTTCTTCCATTTTCTAAAACACCAGAGAAAGAAGTTAGCCTACCTAGAGATTTTTTAACTGGTTTTGAATTTGAAAGGACTGGGATTGACTATAATAAGCAGGGACTCTCCTTAATGTTTTTACACTGCAGCTATCACTTGGTTTTGTTCTCACTTCAGGGTGACAACGTTTGAATTTCTTTCTCCTGCAAACTCTCATACATAGAGGCAAATTAAATGGGTGCTTTCTAATGTTCTGTGAGTTTCCCCTTTCTATTTTCAAGCAGAAACACAGAAGGGATATGAAAAATTGAGTTGCAAGTATTGAAAAAAAAACCAAGCTTCTGATATTAAAAATAGTTGTGTAAAATAGCAAATGTTAACATATTTTAGGACAGGCTATTATCAGTTCCCTCATGTAAAGATATAAAGAAGCCTTACAAATCATACTACAAATTCTGAGGGATACTCTTAAGAGGGAGCTCAAAATACAAGATTAAACCATCACATCAGTTTGGCAGTAGAAAATAAATTAGCATTAAATCATTAAATTCATCTTTAAATTATTTTTTTGTACACCCATGGTAAGTCAGGAGCAAATGCTTCAAAGTGCCCAAGAGAAAGTGCTATTTCTTGTGCACCTAGTTGGCAACAGTTTTTTTCAGGCTTGATGCTGTCTTTTTCTCTTTACAGTATATACATAGTGTAAAAAAGACACAGTGAACTTCAGATAACCATGGGTAGCTTGGTGTTTTCACTGCTCACCTACGAGATGCCTCAGGCTCAGAGGCTAAGCCCAAAGTGAAGGTCCCAGGAGCACATCTGAGCTCTTGAGGCCAGATATGAATGCCCAGCATGTCCTGGGGTCTGTCGGGGTGAAACCCAGGAAAACCCTTCCTCTGAGGGGTGAAACCCAGGAAAACTCTTCCTCTGAAGGCCTTCCTCAGTGAGTTGTTCAGAAGGTAGCAGGACACAGGGAAGAGGCCCTCAGTTCAGGTAACTGGGACACACCATAATGTTCACAAGCTGCTTAGCTTAGCTCTTGCCACTGAAATATGCAAAAGGACTGACATCCTTCTCCACTGTAAAAGAAAATTATAGAAACTGAAGATACTAAACTCAAGGGGAATATAAAAATATTAAGAATGCTGTGGTTTCGAAAGAGCACATTGAATGCTTGCACTGGTCAGTTTATGTGGAATCTGAAATAACTCAATAGTGGTAAGGAAAACCCATTTTTGATGACTTATTCCAAACAATCCTATCTCTGACTGTACAGTCCTGCCTAGATCACATTTGCTGTAAGCACTTACTTGCTTTCAGGCATGTTATCATGGTGCAAATTTGTAATGGAAAATACATGCAAAGAAATGGTCCCCTAGTAATACTGCAGAGGCACAAGGTGCTGTCTCAGCATGTGCACTGACTGGCCCCCCTGCATCATTCTCATGGGGCTCCAAAGACTCTGAAGAAGAGCAAGAAATTAGACTATTAGTCTGTCACCCAGACACTGACCTGCAGAAGCATCTGAACATGCCATGGAAAGAGTAGTGCATTCCCTGGGGGGCTGTGATGTCCCAATGCTTGAAAGTGGGGAGTGCACACAGGCTGCAGGTTGTTTCTGCTGAGCCTCCGGAAAACAGTGATGGGATTGTACTGACAGTCAGTTCTGTCTGCTGTGCCATTTCTAGTGTAATTGCAATTTTACTCTGATGGCAGATGCTTAGATTAACTGGTATATCTATACATTTCTTACATGTATTTCTTGTGTGACAGCTGGTGGGATTAGCAGTATAATTATTCATCCAATCCTTCTGCTCTGCCATAGGTTTACATCAGTTTGCTATCAAAATATGCTTAAGACTATTTTTCATGCATTGGAGAGAAATGCAGATTCAAATGTAAAGTTGGTAAGAGCTGCATGCTGATTAGCTGCCCAAAGCCAGTGTGTGCTGACAGATACAATAAAGTATTCAAGCTTTGCCTACACTGCTCAATGCACAGCTTGTTGCAATAAAAAATAACTTTTCTACCTTTGATAAACTGTAACTCCCCTTCTTGTCTTCCCTTTAAGATCCGTGCAACATTGCCTATACATCAGATTTTGACTGCCGGAAAGAGGGATCATAGAGAAATCTCAGCTGAAAAGTGCTAGTGATGAGGGGCTGCAACAGAAAGTACAGACAGCTATGAAAATTGGGCACAAATGTTACCCTGGGCTCTTGGAGAGTGGCACACAGGAATGTCACCACAGGGGAACTGGTGCACTCTAAGGAGATAACATAGCTAGAGGAATTCTGCTAGTGGTTTTGTACTGTTTGTCTCTTTGCTAATATCAGCTTTTATACAGGAATATATAGTGATAAATCGCCCCTCAGGATTAACAGAAACAGTTGAGGAAGCACGCACACATCATACATCCTTTGTGTATGTTTATGCTGTGGATGCACAATTTGATGACCAGGAAGGCAGAACCAACTGTGCTGCTCTGCAACACAAAGCTCCAAAACTCATTGGATCCAAAAGAGAGAGTGGTTACTGGAAATGAGTCATGCACACAGAAGAAAAGAGAATATATTTAGGTAGTGATCTGGGAAGGCTCAGAACTGTCTATGTATATTTAAGAGGTATAAATCTGACTGAGAGATGGGCAGTAGGAGGTTGATATGATTAGGAGCAATAGAATGACAAAGAGAAATTTATGATTAACCTTGCAGCATGAACTAACATGGAAGCAAACAGATACAGCACTGTTTTGCTTTTGGTTTTGGCTTTTGGTTTTAGAAAAAAAAAAAAAAAAAAAAAAAAAAAAAAAAAAAAAAAAAAGAGTAGATATAATGCTGTGAAATACACAATAAAAACCAATATTTCAGCAATTCTCTTACCAGCTGTAATTTACCAAATGTTTGCAATTTTTAATTTTGATAGTTACTCTTAGCACAAATGATGCAACTAGCTAACTTTGCACTCAGTTCTTGGGTCTGACCAGTTCTTTATGAGTGAACATAACTATTTGTGGTGGAAAAAGTGGTTGTCATCTCAACAACCAGGTCCTGTCTTTACAGGTCAGCTCTAAGGGGCAGAGTCAAAATACAGTTCCAGAAGAAAATCTTCTTTGAAATAAGTAACAACAATTTACCTATGCCAGATTAAATTCCTCAAAGAGCCTGACGGAACCTGAAATCTAACACTCATGACATTAAAATGGTGAGTTGTGAGCTACTGTTTCAAATGGCCTTGGTACTAGATGAGTGGAAGGTAGCAAATGTGATGCTAATAACTTTTAAGGGTCTTGAAAGGGGATTTGGAGAACTACTGAGTGATTTATTTGCCTGGCAAATTGATAAGACATCTGGCTCATTACAGCTTTTGGAGAAGGAAGTCCAGTCTGTGTATCTATTAGAATTCTTTGAAGGAGTTGAAGAGCATACAGAAAATGACAATTCAATCAATAGTCTGCATTTAGCTTTCAAAAAGCTTTTGACTGGGTCCATATGAATACTTTTAGAGAAACTGAACTGTTATTAAGAAAGAGGGATGATTCTCTTGTGAATGGACAATTGGTTAAAGGAGGAAAAATAAAATAGAAAACTTGTTGTTTTTCACAGTGGCGAGAGGTTGTGTGGTCACAGGTGGACAACAGGTGGACCTGTGTAGAGGTCTATCATAGGACCACTAAATGGATAAAGACTGCCTGAAGAGAATATAAAGAGAAGTAACAAAGTTTGCTAGCAAAACAATGGGGTTTGGAAAAAGCTTGAACTTAAAGTATGAAAGAGTACCTCATGGCATTGTTCTAGTAGATAGTAAACTAAAAGGTGGAATTCAAAGTTGATGAAAGACATCAATATTTCTCTGTTGTAACATAGGAGGGAGATTCTGTACTTACCTTTTACAGCTCCAAAATTGCAGTTACATCTCTGTAATCTCAAGGGTTTGGGGATATTTCTATGAAATTGTCTGTTTAATGCTATATGGTAATCAACATGGCAAATAAAATCATTGGAGATTAGTAGGATAGGAAATGGGCATCATCATGTCAGTGTATAAAACCATTGTGTTTGCCCTGTCTTAAAAAGATTACATCAGAACCTCGCAAGATACAGTAAAGGAGAAGAGGTGTTATCAGATATATAGCATAGCCTTCATATACCCTAAATAGACTTGGCCTTTCAAAGGCTTCAGCTTTAAAAAAAAAAAAAAAAAAAAAAAAAAAATTAACCATAGGGAGTTATAATAGAAGCATATAAAATCATATGTGGTATGGAAAAGGTAAATATAAACCCACTATCCATTATGTTTTCCTAAACAAGAACTAGGGAAACACAATGAAGTTGTCAGGGGACAGGCTTAAACCACATTTATATATTTTTCAACCTAAACATTTTAATTTAGAATAGACTCAGGGTTGTTTTAAGTTACACTTGATTGCATGTGTTCTTGTGATAAATTACCTTTTAGCCTGGAGACTGCTACCTGTATGCACACACTGGTAGTAGTTATACAGCACAAGCAAGAGCTCTGAGGCTTTGCTCATTGTCTTGCTCATCTGTCTTGACTCAGGTTACTGCCTGGTGTAAGGGTGAAGTTTAATATAGTCTTCATATGTAAATTTAAATACACAGACTATTGCTTACTCTATTTTTGTCCAGTGCATATATACAACCATGTGGTGATTCTCATAGTAAGGGTACTTCTGATGTCTGTGGAGGGGAACAATGACTACTAAGTTTGTCAGAGGCAGTGATTTTATGAAGCTAATATTTTGCTCCAAGCACAAAATCAGGTAGGGCCCCTGACATATTTTATTCAGTTAGGATAACAGTAAAAAGGTTCTTCATTCTTAATTACTTCTCCAAGCCCCACAAAATAGCATTCCAGAGTGTTTATTAAAATTTGAAAGCTACTCTTCTACTGCCTAGGGAAGAAAGTTATTGCTTTTTTGTGTGTGGTGAGGACGTGGTTACACAGTGAATTTCTAAATCTCATTTATCTTTTGTGCAACTGGATTACAGAGGAAAATATTAGCATGAGTAATTTTTTTGCTAATGTGACAACTCATTTTAAGCCTTCAGAAAATAAAATAGATTTTGGTCAAAATAATAATTCGTAAAATCTATGGCTAACCCAGCCAATTAATTTGATTTACATTTATTATTAATCTATTATGAATCTATTATGATGACTATTGTCCCCAGGCAAAAATTTTATTTCAGCACTAATTTTATTTCAGCAGCCAAGTTAAAGCAGAGATTTCAGAGGCAGAAATATGCACAAAAATTATTAAATGTAACATAAATGTTTTAAGAACACAATAGTATATTGACCTACACCAGCAGCAAAGGAAGCAGAGAGAATTACAGGAATGCAAGCATATCCGTGACACTTATGGAGCTGATCCAGAGGCAGGCAGATTTGCTGTCAATTTCTTTTGTTTCAAGTAGGGTTGTTTCTATATTAAATAATATTTTTAGTTATTTTTAATCTTTTGGTACATTTCCTAACATCTATGATCTATGTGGTGCATGCATGTGTTAATGGTATCTAAACACTCATACCACTTAAGTATCATTCAGCATGGCTTCATTTATTGTGCATTTCTCTCCTGCCACAATTTTTAGACTAAGTTTCATAAAAATACTATGTTCTACCTCCATCTCTTCTTTAATATCACTACACACTTCTCACAGGAAAGATTACTCTGTTAGCATGGTTGTAGTGAAAATGTACATCATGTTTAGGAAATGTTTGGGTTACTGCTCTGCCTCATCCTTTTTTTTAAGCATGTGAGGCTTCAGTTGACTTCAGCCAGTAACTTCATCTCCAGTGCTTCAGATTCAAATTCTCCTGCCAGGCCCATCTCCCATAGATCTCAGGAATGGTACCATGAGTGAGATTGCACTCATTCAGTCTCCTGAGTGGCATAAGCACTTTCCAGGTGTCCTTAAAGTGAAGGGACATCAGGAAAGTGGGAAATGATGGCAGTGGTACTAAACTGGCAGTCTTTGTCAGTTAGTAACCAGCTACTTCATAATGTATGATCTTGCTCCATGTACATGTTTCTTTCAGCAGAAGGGGTAAGAAAAAAACCCCAAATCACTAATTGCTGCTGTGTAAAAATCTTGCTTTTGACTCCAGCAGCTGTCGATTGAAAGGCACCCACAATGACATAAAGAATGACAAATACTCAGACAGATAGGAACAACTTTTTGTGGATAAGGTGCCCAGAATTCATTGTAGTGTATTTTTTTCCTACACTTATTTCAATTACAGTAGCTAAATCAGAGATATGTTTTGCATAATAGAAAAACAAAAGAAATTAAGTCTACGTTGTCTTTGCCTGTTGAAAAATGTTGTCAAGTCCCATTTCAGGGAGTCTTTTAAAATCCTGAAATTAGGACTTTGAAGGAATACTTTCCTGCATAAGCTAAAAATGTGACTGATAATTGCAAAGGAAGGTTTAAGAACCTTAACATCCAAGTCATGACCACTCCTGCTTATATTTTCAGATGAATATGAGCTGGAAACTTAATTTGCAGTTTTCCAGGAGAGGTACATGTCACTAGTTTTTGTAATATAAATATTTTCAACTACTCAAGAAGTCTGTAGTTGTGGGGGGTTTTTTTGTGAACATGTTTTATAGCATGCAGAAACATTGAATCATGTTTTAGAAGCAAATGATTTTTCAGGATTCTTCCTGCTGTGTTTGACCAGAGGAGCCTCATTTCTACACCAAATTCAGTTCAGGTAAGTGGCTGCAATTGTGTTGGTATCCAGTATATTGTCAAATTCTGCAACATATTCTAGGATGTGTAGGATATAAGGTGTAGGACAAAACCTTAAAAAGCTCTCCACCATACCTAGCCAGAATTGCTATTCTTCCTTCCAGTCGAAGGCATAAACCACATTAAGAAGTGGTTTAATTCCAGAGGAATTAAAAGGAACCTGCTTGCTATGCTATTTTCTCTTACTCTTTGACAAAAATAAAGCTTCCCTATTTCTACAGTAGATTTTAAATAGATTGTTTTTCTCTCTACTTAGTCATTCTGCCTGTAAGTTTTTGAAAAGCCAAAAAGAATATAAAAAGAAATGACTGCAGATCACTTACCACACACTACAGTATAATATAAACTTTGTTAGATTTCCATCTGGTGAAGTTGGGCAAGGTCAGTATTTGAAAAGAATTGCATTTTGTTATTTCCAGATAAACAGGAAAGGGCTCTATATGGCCCTTTTATTAAAAATGAGTAGCAAATAAACTGTTTCTATAAAGGTGGAGTTGTTTGTGTATGCAGTGATAGAAAAAATTGAAAAATATCCTAAACTTTTAACGAGGTAATGATGCTCTACAAATATGATAAGCGTTGTACTATAAGAGAGATGATTTGTACCAATTTTTTTCTAGAAATTAAACCTAAAAGGGGGAAGAAAGTCTTTCTCCCAACAATGTTCAGGCAGTTCATAAAATTTATCTATAGAGGAAGATGTTAATATGCCAGAAAGAAAGCAGTAGAAACAAAGATAAACTATCTAAATTAAAAGTAAAAAAAAGCCTGATTTTAAATCACGTTATGAAATTAATCATCAAAAGTTTGTAAAAACTTCAAATTGTATCCTGACATTTACTAGTTTAATGAGACTGTTCATGGCAAGAAACAAGGACAGTGGAGCCCCCGAGGAAAAGCAGCCACAAGTGACTTCTCAGACTGCCATCTAGTGGTGGCCAGGTGACCAGTCTCGCTCACCATGTTTTCTTGGTTATTTAAAATGAGTGAAAAATTCATCATTCTGAGAATTGGTTAAGCACTGGTTTTCTTATCCACATGATATTTCTCACTGAAAAAGTATTTCCCACTTCTCAAAAACCCCAGCAGTAACCAGAACAATATAATTATGTTGTGATATAAGAATTTATGACGATTGCATCTTTGTGGTAATGGCATATCGAGGTTTGCAGGCAATGTTAAGACATCCAGATTTGTTCTACAGATAACCTGGTTGGAGGCTTATTCTTTATTTCCAAGTTAACTGGCTCAGAGTGCCTCTTCTGAAGTGCTCATCTCTGCACCTTTCAATTATCTTTCTCAAATCAAATCACGGTGGTTTCAAACATCCTCTAACCTAGAACTGCTTCAACCACTTCATGCATTATGCTCCCCACACTATTCCTAGCCTTTCACTATATGTTTTTTTGCATCCCTTAATACTCATTAATATGATCTTTGTGCTGCTCATGCTGTTCAGATTCCATAATGTTAATAAGTAATACAGGATCGGGAGGTAAACTACCCCAAAACTGAGCAGATCCCAGCTTAGTGCAAGATTGCCTGCACCACTGGAAGCCACATGATTGCATCAACACATTGGAGATGTGCTTCAGCCCCACAAAGCCTGCTACCAGGTTCACAATGACAGGTAGGTTCACTGAGGCAGAACACATGGGGCTATTATTGAAAAGACAGCAAGAGTGAAGAGAAAAACAAATTTCCCTTGGAGAAGGGATGAGTTTGTGGATTTCGCAGCAAGTACACACAGCTTTATTGCTACTGAATATATTAGCAAGGTCGTTTTCTGTTCCTGCAACAGATAAAAAGACACTGATTTTTATCACCAGATGGATCAAAATGGGAAGTACTCTCTAAAAGTCACAGATAGCAGAAGTGAGATGAAAATCTTCAAGCATTTTGTGATGAGTTGTTTAAGAATAAGACAAATACAAGCACATTTTTAATATAGAAACCATTTTCTCTGTTGTTACTTACCTGAAACCTGGTCCCTGTAAGGATTTTGCTTCTATGATATATTTGCACGTTTTGTGCTCTTAGAATAGTAGATGCTTGATAATGTCTTTACCTTTATTATCACATTCCCCCTACATTTATTACAAATTTATCATGAATGAAGATAGCCAGTATCATGTCAAACTCAGGAACTGTGCTGTAGCTAGCAATTATCCTTCAGAGATCAATTATGATCCCTTTTTAAAGACTGCAAGTCAACTCCTAAGGGAGGCAGTGTACAAACAGCCATGGCTAATCAAATAATGGACTTAAGCAGAGAAAAAAAATAAATAAAAGCCCTTTCTTCCCAGCCTGTCCCTTGGTCCCCTGTGCCTGGGTTTAATCTAGGGACTGGTATAGCTACTGTGATAAAGCTGGAGAAGGAACAGCAGAGAACAGACATGATCTTTATAAAACTGCATCTCCAACAGGCCTTTTATAAGTAATTCTGTAAGACCACATAATTTTGATTGAGAAAATTATAATAAAAAAATAACCAATGTTAGAACTACTGTGAGAACTGGAAAAGAGCATCCCTGAATGATTCAATGACCTAGCTCAGGAAAGGACACAATCTCTTCAAAGTGAGCCAACTTAAAAACTCTAATAGACAATAAAATACTATTTCTAAACAAGCTGAAGGAGTGTTAAGCTGATCTGTAGACCATTTTAAATTTCCACAGAAAATATAAAATAAAACTTGGTACCAGTTTGCCTGTAAAACTTCTGGAGTCAGTTTTCTGAATACATTAAAGTTCTCCAAACTGTACTGTTTGGTTCTTTGCACAATAAAAATGGAGACTCATTCAAGGGCTCTACTGATGGTAAACATTTCATATCTAGGATTTAAGGAGGTTATGAATACTAGCAGGGTCCTGAGAATGAACTAAGCCCTTTTATTTAATCGGAGACCTTTAGTTGCTATTTTTAGCATAACCTATTAAGGCTTAGTTTAACTTTGTATTTTTAAACATTAATAAACGAACTCCTTCTTTGTGTTTCCAACACAACTAATTTCAGAGTGACACAGTGCTATCAGTCTTGTTTGTGCCAAGTCAAAAACCAAGGCCACCCATCTCTTCTGAGTTGTCCACACACAATGCTCCATTACTTCCAGACTGCCATGAAATGGGAATGTATTCAGTTATAATGAAGTGCAAGAAAGTGATACCCTGAATTTCAACATCTGTATTGAGAAGAGCAGTTTGGTTTCTTGCCTTGCGTTTGGTTTGTGTTTGTTGTTTTTTGGTTTTGTTTTGTTTGTTTGTTTTTGTCGAAAGAAGCAGGATTATCTTGTGCAGTAAAAAGGACAGGCATTTAATATTGCTGTTTATTTCTTTTTAAAAATTAAACAATTATCAACATATTATTCCAGCAACATGCTACTAAGCACCCTATACATTCCTTTCTTCAGAAAAGTCTAACTAGATCTTGGCAGGGATAAACTAAGTAAGAATTTTAATAGTACCAACCAGTTGAGAAGAAATCCTCCCATGAATCTGACATGATGTATGTATGGAATACATCCATACTTAATACTATGTTGTATTAAATACCTTGTGAAATATATTTAGTTTCTCTCTTTGAAACATTTGTGTGTTTGGTTTTTTATCTTATTCAGAATAGTAAGACAAAAATTTCCATGGGCATTAAAGGGAGTTTCAACCAGGGTTTCATGAGGCAGACTTTAAAATAGTCCCTGAACCAGTTCTTCCACAGAGTTCTTGATTAAAATCTACATACTTTCAGTAACTATTTTCAGCAGTGTAAATTACGTGCCCTCTAAAATGTTTTAATGAAACCCGCTTTAATTAAAACTATTTTGACAGCTTGAATATGCAAAGTCAAACCACAGGACACTAAATACTTTTTGAGATTTGTCGGCATATCTACAAATAAAACTTCCCTCAAACATCCCACGGAGCAGAAATAATTGTGGTAGCAATTAAAAGCTATTCAGCTGTCAGATTCAAGGTCATATTTCTATTATTCAGTCATTTTTACTTCTAGCAAGACCAGCCTCTTACAGGCATGTATGTTTTTGCATGTTGTTTCCTAAATTGTTTAGAAGCACGCTCTGATATTCTCTATTTTACACTGCTGTGCTTTTTTATTTATTCATCTGTACCAGTTTTTATCTGAAAATTATTGTTCAATTTATACAAATCACCCATGATTTAAACTGCATTATTACATTTCATGTAATCTCACAATTTCATTGGGTAATTAAATTATTCTCTACAGCTTTTTTATCAAAAAAAAGCAATATACAATTAATAAATCCCTGCAGGATTCCCCCTCCCCTCCTCACAAGAATTGACAATACATATTTAAATACGCTGGACCATATTCTTGGGCATGTCTGATGAGTTGTGCAGAACTCAGACACGCATGCAAAATGGCTCAAAGCTCACCTTTCATGAATGGCTGGATCTCATTTCGGGCCTATATCCTCATCACAGAGAGAGGAAAAAGAAAGACTGAATGTCTAAATTACATCAGCTGTAGAGATGCAGCAGACCTTCATGCAGAAGGAAAGCCCAAGAGTATGCCCTCACACTTAAATTCTCCACCATTTACTGTGATATTTTAGGAATGCGTATGGAGAGGGCATATGGAGTTCTATCTATAGCACCAGAAGACTATTCTTAAAATCCTCTCTGGGCAAAGTACACTGAATTTAGGGTGAGTTTAGGACTGGAATTTTGAGTAGCTACACCATTCTAGAAGATTTAGCCCAAATCATTATAGTGCAAATGTAACCACCTTTATAGATGCCTTCTGGTAATATTATGGTGTTTTATTCTTACCAGAGGTACAGTTTGTTAATGAGGCATGGTACACTGTCCTCAGTTATGCATCTAGGCACGCTCTTTCATTGCTGAGCCATGCAGTTTTCAGAAAACATTTTAAAAATAACATTTCCTTTAAAAGTAGAGGATATGATATTTCTTCAGTAAATTAATAAAGTACCGTATAAACCGATTTTTTTTCCAAAGTCATTTCAGTTTAAAATGGGCTGAAAAAAAGTTAATATTTAATGATAATTTTGGAACAGTAACTAGTTCACAAACATCTTGTTCGGAATGCGAAAACTGTCTGTGACTAAAAAACCCAACTGTGTCTTCCAGCAATTTACAAACAGTATTTTAGATGCCACCATCACTTGGAAGTTCTGGTGAGATTTCCTTGCACCAACAGAACACTGTCCTACTGGTGATCAACATTCATCTTCTTTATACGATGAAGCAGGGTATCTTTTTCCATTTGGACCTCGGCAAGAGCCATTTTGGCTTTGGCTAGTTCCTGTTTGAGACATTCATTTTCTTCAATAAGCTGCAATGATCAGGTTAGAAAAGAGCTTTATTAGTATTCTGCATGCTGTCAACTTTTTCCACTATGGTAATTTTTACATTACCATGCTCACATGCATTGCTGACCACAGGTTTGTTGGGGCTGAGTCAGTTGCAATGAGTGTAGAGAACTGACAGAGCTGATGCAGTTAATTCAAAAGGCAAGATACCAAATATTTCATCTATGCCATTTCCATTCTGGAACAGAGTGCAAATGGCACCAGGTTCAGAGCTCTAGGAATAGATTCTTACCCAGTGAAAAAACCAGCCAAATTGATGTGTGACTGCTGCCACCATCAATTTAAAATCCAACTATGACTGATAACTTAGGAAGTGTCTGATTAACAGTCTTGTCCCTTGTCTTTGGCAGATGTGTTGTACAGAGATGAGAGAGATGGGGAGAAGGGAGTTGCTCCCTCAGAAGTAAAGGAGAAGAGCTTGTCTGCAGTGTATTATTGCTCTCTTTAGAAAGCAGTATTACATTTATTTTGTATGCTTAAGTATTGAATCATACTATAATATCCATAATTCGTATTTCCCACCTCAAATGGATTTTCTCAGTGGAAGTAGCCCCCGAAGCCCACCCCCAGATAATCTCACAATTATGATGATTAATGATTGTAACATAACTGGAGAGGGGAAGTCAAAAGGAATTCTTAATACCTGTTTTTTAAGGAATTCAGCTGAATCTCTGCTTGACTTAGAAGGTCTGGGAATTTCACAAGCAGTTTGTGTAGCTTGGTCCTGTGTTTTATGTCCAACAGGTCCACTTGCTTGCTGCAATGCACTACTTGAATTCTTCATCTTTGACACATCATTTACTCTTTGATTATCTATGTGACAGAAAGATACTTAAGACTAGTGCTCAGATTTTTTTTGGTTGTCTTTTTAAAGTTTGATTCACATCAGCACAAAATAAAAAACAATTAAACAAATATAACTTGTAACATTAAATAGATTTATATTCACCTCCCAGAACAAATTTAATTAAAAAATAATTAAAACTCATACACCCTTTTGAAGGAAGAGAGAAGGGAAAGCAGGCACTAGAAGAAGCAACATGTAGCTTCCAGCTTGAAGACAATGATCATATTTTTCATCCTGCCCAGTACCATCACCACAGAATATGCACTCTGAATAATTTTGAGAACTGTTAAAATTGCTATTAATATACTGTCTCCTGGTCCAAATCAGATCTGAAGACTGCATTTACATTTGAAGACACAACAAGATAAACCCGCAGGATCAAGTTTTTAAATTAGAAAATAACTCAACTGAGTTGGCAATGAAGACACTTTCTAACATTTATAAGTGCACTATAATATCTATTAAACCACACCGCTGTATACCAAGATGAAAATGAGGGTCATGGTTCTTAGCAGTCTAGAAAATATCCCCCCTTTTTTTACTTCTTTTTTTAAACATTTCCTTCAAAACCATTTTCTGTTCAATACACCCTACTCCTACCACACACACGTAGAGAATGAAAAAAGAATGACTGCAGCTATATAATCACTGTAGTGAAGACAGCATTAGACCTATGCCTTTGAAGTCACTGTACCTGAGGAGTCCATTATAAGAATGGGAATCAAATCACTTCAACAAAAAAAGTGGAAAAGATGAGACCTGAAAAATCTTAAAACTATGTATTTTCTCACTAAATTACTGCATGTTCAGTATAAAAAGATGACCAAAGTGCATTAAAAATCTTTAAACACTCAAACAAGGTATTAGATATAATGTGGAGAAATTGAAATGCAAGCAAATCAAGGCCCAGCATAATACCTGAGAGAAGTCTGGTGCCTCTGTGCTATACCTTCCCATCAGGGAGGTGAAGTGGGCATTAAGGTCACCCTGCAGCCTCCTCTTCCTCAAGTCATGCAACACACAGCTTATTGTTGGCTTAATATATTCAGGACCTGAATGAAAAGGTGGGTGCAGCCTCTGTGATTTTGTGAACACTACCCAACTGAAGGGTCAGGAAGTGGCACACTGAGGGGCAAGGCTGTTTTTCTCAGAAATATGCATGGAAAAGTGGGATGATTGCAGCCTCATGAAGTTCAGCTGAAACCACTGTGAAGTCCTTCTTGATCCACTACAGGTGGGGGACCAAAGAGAAAGCAGCATTGCAGAAAATGACCTGTAGGCCTTGGTCAACAAGATCTACCATGAGTCAGCAGTGAGCTCGCTCAGTAAAGACCAGACACATACAGACTGTACTTGACAGTGACAGCAGAGCACTGCCAAGAAAATCATGGCCAGGAGTACATGAGATCTTTATCAATGATCTAGACAAAGGGATCAAGTGCAGTTTCAGTAAGTCTGCAACTGACACCAAGCTGGAAAAAAGTGCTGGTCTTCCTCAGGGCAGAAAGGCTCTACAGAGAGATCTGAACAGTCTGGATCAATGGGCCAAGCCCAGCTGTGTGAAGCTGAACTAGGCCAGGTGGCAAATTCTGCATTTGGGTCACAACAACCCCATGCAATGCTACAGGCTTGGGGAAGTGGCTGGGAGAAAAGGACTTGGGGGTTTTGATTGACAGCTGGCTGAATATGAGCCATCAGTGTGCCCAGGTGGCCAAGAAAGCCAACAGCATCCTGGCCTGTATCAGAAATAGCATGGCCAACAAGACCAGATTGTCCCCCTGTACTCAGCACTGGTGAGGCTGCACCTCAAATACTGTGTTTGGTTTTGGGTGCCTCACTACAAGAAGGACATTGAGGTGCTGGAGCATGTCCAAAGAAGGGCAATGAAGCTGGTGAGGGGTCTAGAGCACAAGTCTTATGAGAAGAAGCTGAGAGAACTCAACCTATTTAACCCTGGTGAAAAGAAGGCTGAGGGGAGATCTTATTGCTCTCCAGAACTACCTGAAAGGAGACTGTAGTGAGGTGGGCATCACTCTTTTTTCCCAGGCAGTACGTTATAGGATGAGAAGAAATGGCCTCAAACTGCGGCAAGGGGATGTTTAGATTGAATATTAGGAAAAAATTCTTTACTGAAAGGGTTGTCAGGCACTGAAGCAGGCTGCCCAGGGAAGTGGTTGAGCCAGCACCCCTGAAGTTGTATCAAGATGTGTAGATGTGATGCTTACAAACATGATTTGGCAGTGCTGGGTTAATGGTTGGACTCAATCTTAAATGTCTTTTCCATCCTAAATGATTCCATGTACAAATGAGAGGCTCAGGGAGATGCACTTGCCAAATCTGAAGATGAAAAGGCGATGGGATAATTTTGATCTGCCTTTGCCTACCTAGTGGAAAAGGTAGAGAGAAGATGGGCCAGATTTCCCTGAGGTGCTTGGTAGTTGCTCAGTCACCTCTGTCTGGAGGTAACAGGGCAGGAGACTATAGACACATGCTGCAACAAAGGAGATTCCAATAGGACATTACCAAAAAAATTAACCAGAAGTGTAATCAAACACTGGGATAGATTACTTAGGTCAGATTTTGGTACTGCCTTCTAGATGCTCAAAACTTGACTGGAAAGGGCATTGAGCACCCTGGTCTAATCTGCCCTTGCTTTAAGTAAGGAGTAGAACCAGATGTCCATTTCTTGCAACCTAGATTACTCTGATTCTTTGACTATCTCTGAAAGACAACAGTAAAATTAAAGCTCTAAATGTATTGTCTTGTTTTGAGTATTTACAATTTGTCGATAAATGCAGAAAAAAAAAAATTGTGTCCATATGTTCTAATGAAAAGTACAAAATTAAACCTCTATTCAAAATACAAATCTCAGTGTAATCCCAGCCCGGAGCTGCCAGGACATGACCATAACACACAGAATTGAAAACTGCTACTTGTACTTCTCAAATAGGCTTTTCTTTTTTAGTATTCCCTATTACTACCCATAACACAAAACCACAAAGGCAATAGGTAAGCACTTTGGTAATCTGTAAAGAAAGGCAATTTTTTTGTTTGGTAGTCAAGCAGAGGTAACTCAGACTTATCATGATGAAGTGTTACGTACTGATGAAGCATATCCTGATGAGGTTAAAATGCCTATTTTTATTTCTCTCTGATTGATTCAGCTGGGAGTTATCACAGCCAACAGTCTATTCTTCAAGGGAATTCTCTATGTGACTACACTTAGAATTAAGGTATTTGGCAATGCAACTTACACAAATTATCATTGGTTATCTTTTAATTATTAGCCACATGTCTGCATACAGCAAAAAAAACCCCAGTATTAATAATAATTAGTTTATAATATTTAGATATCAAGGTGCAAGAACATACAAACCTCTAATTAGAAAAGACCCATCATCATTTCGTTCTATCCAGAGTATGTCAATATGCAGCTTAATAGGTACCAGCTCAGATGCTTTGAGATTTTCACGTGGGCTGTCATCCTAAAAATAGAAATATTAAAAAATAAGTTTACCAAGAAATCAAAATAAGTAATCAATATGTTCAATTAAACATAAGTGGATTTAATGAAACTCAAAAGGCAACATTACAGAGTAGAACTTTCTAATGGGATCACCACTAAATTCTGCTGTATTTTTTTTTCACAGGGAGCATATTAAAGGCCCAAATTTATCTCTGGAGTAAGTCTGCTGAACTCAATATATACAGTCAGACTAAAATAATTCAAAGTATTTTTACAGATATCTCAATAAGATTATATCCCAATGTAAAGTTATTCTTTAGCTTAGGAGCTGTCCGAGTCACAGATAAGAAGTCTGCACTAGATAGTATCTGATTTTCCCTCAAACTATTTAAAGATTGAATGGCTACAGATAACATTCTTGAGTTTCTGATTTTGTCTTTTGAGAACTTAGTTTGGGTTGACATCAGCTGCAATTCAGTTACATTATGGTACTCAACAGACGAAAAACTTAACAGAGAAATTCTTTTGGGGTCTCATCAGGAAGTGCCATGAAACAGAGTAAGACAGCCAGTATGATCAGAAACTATACATATCAACATTAAACATGTGTCAAGAAAGCAGTTGAGGTGCAACTGGCAAAGTTTCTTGAAACAGCACTGAAACTGCATCAGAGAATGCAAAAACTAAAATAACCTTTCTTATATTCTTCCACCTCCCCCAAAACACAGTGTCAAGTCTCATGCAGAAGAAACAGAATATACTGCATGCAGCACAAATCTGAAACATATCCTCTCACTCTTTATTACCCATTACCTCTATGGAAATTACTCATCTGTATGTCATACTGCAGTTTGTCAACCATCATGAGTAACTTCTCTGTGTCTTGTGTGCACTGCTGAGTGAGCAGTGCCCTCATTGCCAAAACTGTTATTGCCAGTTTATTAATGAATATCCCCCACCCCAAACAGCTGTTTTTTTCAGGAATATTTTGCTTAGGTCTGCATTCTTGACAACAAACTAACACCATCCTGTCTTTAATGACTGTATGTGAAGATTTTTTGAATCTGGGCATTCACATTTGTGATACGTTGAAAACTTGAACAACACATCCACAACTCTAACTGAAAGTGCTTGTGCTACTCCTGTAGCAAAAATGGCCCTAAAGAGTGCTAAAGTATCCTCAGAGGATGAAAAATCTGCATCAAGGAGGGAGGAATAGTGATGCACTTTGAGTAGAACATGCAGAGGTAACAATTGCCCTTTTGTTAAAGAACGATCTTAGCAGAATTAAGGCCTTAGCCTCAGATGCAGAACTGGAGCTGTTACTCTAGTCCTCACTTTGTTTGAAGTTTATGTGGACATTTTCAAACATTTCTGAAGCAATGTTATAACTCTCCTATATTTTTCTTCTTCTGTGTTGTTGTGTTCCCTCCCCAGGAAAAAAAAAAAAAGTGTCCTTGTCTTTATATTCAATGGTTGTGTAGAGCAGAACTCACCACCTCCTTTAAATGTCTGAAAGAAAATCCCCTAGGAGACTTGACCAGGAGTGTCCTCTTAATGTTACTATTCTAAGCAATGGTAGTGAGAAAAGCTTGCATTATTTAGTATCAGTTTATATGTAGGGCAGAACATGAAATCTGGGTTCTAAGGAACAGTATTCAAGTGGCTTGAACTGCAATTCTCATCACCTTTTTCCTTGTTTTGTACAGAACTTTCATTGCAAGACCTGTCCTCTAAGTAGGAGAGAGACTCAAACTCCAAATACTGTGTTTTGTAATTAGAAAACCATTACTAAGCTAAGTAAACAGAAACTCTATCAGAAAACCCAGATTGTGCCTTTTGGAACCTGGAATACCTCACCCATAAAACTCCCAGAGACTGTCACTCTACAAAAGGGGCTGTGAGAGGAAGAATAAAGTATAAAATATTAATTTATATAAATAGCTTGGTCATGAAGAGAATTCCCCTCTAGGCACACCACAGAACTAACCAAATATATGGATTTTTAAATTGTTTTAGTATTATCTAAAGACCTTCCAGAGTATGATAGCAGTTTCTTTGAAGTTAATGTAACCTAATTAGTAGTTTATCATCAAAGAAACAAGAACACAATTTCTTTAGAGCAGACAAATAGCTCATTGTTAACATACTTTTAAATTAATCCTTGCATTAGAAAGTTTTATCTTCATAGGCATCACTTCTGCAACAGTTTCATCTTCTAGAAAATGCTGAATGTTTGTGAGAGAAGATGTTAGAAATTCAGCACTGAAGTTTTCTACGTGACACTGAAGAAAACCATTTTTTACAGCCAGCAGAGAATGTACGATAGCACTAGGCCCACTTTCCCATCTCAAACTAATCTCAGGTGATGAATTTACTGGTCCAGCCACAGATTTACAGTCAGAACCTGTTACAAAAGGAAAACAAATTTGCATTAAAAATTTGCAATCTACCAAAAAGCAATTACAATGCAAGTACTTCCAACTGGTTTTCCAAAAGTACTTTAGACGTGTTATCCATGAATTACAGCATTGCCAATGCAGAACTTCAGAGCAAATTTCTAAGTGGATCACTTCAAAGTACTAAAGAGAAATAAGCAGTACATACAAGGACTTATACCTCACTGTGACAACTGAAAAGTACAGTATTACTGTGTGCAAAATGTCTTGGTGATGGAAAAAGAATAATTTTGCATACATTTCCATTAACCCCTTCAGTTTTAATTCAGAAAAACATTTAAGTCAGTTCACTCCCCCAGGAGAGATTGTTTCACTGTGTTTAACTAGTAAGGACAACTGCAACATTCAACTAAACAGTTCTAAAAATCAATTCAAATCAAATCAATGATTTAAGGTAACCAAATACTGGGGAGGAGGGTGGGATGGGGATGGCCAGTATCCACTTGATGTACAAAGAGGGCTCATCACCAGAAACAGTTACCCAATGGGATTCACCTACAGACTTATCTGTATAACAGAAACCATATTCACAATAATTGACAGTAGTTACATTCAGAAGCAAAAACTGAAACTTAAATGATATCTGAAATCGAAGTAACAAGTAAAATCAACTTATTATGTCAATTTATATTAGTAGAGCATCTAACTGCTGAGCAAATTTCAGCTAATTAAAACAAAACAAAAAAATGCTTCTTGGTTTAAAATCTGATTCTCTCAAAAATATCAGCGTTTAAAAGCTTAGAAAATGAGGGGGAAGAGGAGGTGAAAGTTAAATTTAAGATGAAGTAGCACTTCCTTTGTCTTATTTCTGTTTCTTTAGTAATATTCTTTCTCCTCTCCCCACAATACTGACATGCAGTTTGTTGTGATCTCTACTTCTTGATTGCTGCTTGTGCATATATGAGCAACTAGAAAAAAGCTGAAGAACACATGCACAGGAAATCTTCTAGCAACCTTCTAAAACCTACAATGGAATTATAAAGACAGAGCCAGGCTCTTCACAGTGGTGCTCATCAGAAGGTTAAGAAGCAACAAGTTAAACTGCAACAAAAGACTTTCAAACTGAATGTAAGGAATGAAGAAAATTAAGCAGTGGTGCAGGCTTCCTAGAAAGATTGTGCAGTCTCTTCTCTTGGAGGTCCTCTCTGAGACCTGGTGGGATAAAGTCCCGAGCAACCCAGCCTGATCTCAGAGCTGACCCTGCTTTGAGAACAGGACTGGACCAGAGAAATTTTAAGACCGGGTCCATTGCTCTACCCTCAACTATCCTGTGATCCTATGAAGTGCAGGTTTCCTCTGTGATGGCTTCTTTTCTGCTTACTGTCTAACATTAAGTAGCAATGCATACTGCAATGAATGCATTCTACTTACCTATTTCAGAGACAACCTACTTTAAATAATTTACACGTACTGCAAAATTAAAACACAATATGCCGGCAGGCTGCAAGTTACATTGCTTCTCTTCAGCAAAGCTTGTCCTGAATGTCTGTATATAGGGGAAACTCATACTTCACAGAACTAATGTTCCTTCTGAAATTACACATCTGGTTTACAAGGTACTTGGTTAAAATTCCAAGGCATCACTGCTGACTGCATTACATTTGTGAGACACAAACTTTTTGATATATAAAGTCTCTACAGAAACACTCGGGTATCCTGATAAAGAAAAGACTTTTGTGTCATGGGAATGTATTTTTATAAGATATCAGTAATACATTGTTAATTGCTACTGCAATGTTATAACAACTATTCCCAGCATCCAGTATTTAAGGATTCAGGTTCTTGAATATAGTCTAAACTGGATGAAGCACAGATCAAAACTGTAGAAACCATATGACAATTCATTACGTCACACTGACACTATGCAGGGTAAGATTCATTAAAAAATTTAAAAATTAGCTTTCAGTGAATAAATCTATGCAAATTAGTCAATGTCCATGCTGAAGTTACAGCAGTTTCCCATTGGTATCTCACAGGTCTTCACAACAATCCCTTCTGCATTCTCACCAGTTCTTGTCCCCATGATCAGTATCTCTAAATCCTTAAAGGCTTTTCAAGGTAGGATCATGCAGCTTTCTGTATGGACAGACAGATTTTCTGTGGTTGCAAAGCTGCAGAAGTACCCTATGCATTTAGCCCAGTCACCACCCAGTGACAAACCCAGAGTCAAGCCTCAGCAATGGCTGGTTACCAGTCCCAGCAAGTTCTCTGCTGGAACCTAGGAGGAAATTCCTATTTGCTTTTAGGAAGCAGAAGTAAGGGAATTTTGCATACTTCTTAAGAGAAGCTGAATAGGGAATGTATTATTTTTCCAAACTAAAGACAAGATCACTCTGAGATGCCTTTGGAACTTTCAGTAGTGGCTTACAAAGGGCCTAATAAGAACCTACCAGAAGATAAAGGTCACTGGGGCAAACCCAGCTTTGGCTCAGGTTCCTAATAAATGGAGAAGTGCACCACATCCCTAGTGCGGATGGACAACGTGTTTCCTCTGAGAGGGAGTCAAATTAATAAAACAAATGCATGCAGTGCCCATGGGTATCAACTATAACTAAACATGCAATTTCCAAGAAAAGAGCTACAGAAGACTACTGAGAAGGTTTTGAGCAGAGAGGAGGAGTTCTGTGTTTGTTTCTTTTTTGCATGCGTCTATTTTTAAAAAGAAAAAAAAAAAGTGTGGGGAGAAGAATAATTAACTTTCTATATGCATCAAAACATGCAGGCTAGTCAAGTTCCAGATGAAGTGCAGTCAAGACAGGCTGCACACAGAAAGCTACTGAAAGAGGCAGAAACTTTATTCAGGTAATACTGCCCCAGCCTGAATGTTATACAGGTCTGAAAACTGTAATTTCAAGTTTTAGTACAGCATGCAACAGACATTGCCTAGAGCAACAACAGCCCAGCAAAGCAACTAATTTACCTTCCTATCTGTAGGTTAATTGGGTTCCTTTTGCTGTATGGTGCTCAGTTCTCATGGATGACCTAGCACAGCAGGAGAGGCAGGTCATGGGAACATATCTATTGGCACTAGAGTCAGGGCAGAGAAACAGATTATTGATCTGGGTTGACAAAGACCAATGGAAAGAACTGTAAATGACCATGAGAATCTTCAGCCTGCTGTGAACCTGAACCTCTCCTTTTGCTACTTCTGTGGAAGAGTTTTCCACAACACTTGCAGCCATGACTCCATCTTTCAGTCTTTCCAATGTTTAAGAAGTGATAGATCTCATATATTTTCCAAACTAAAAAAAAAACCAACAAAAACCTAAACAAAAACACAAAACAAAAGGCAGCACACTGCAAGTAACAGGTACCTTTTGTGGCCCTAGTCCAGACAGAAGAAAATTAGCAACCAGCAGTCTTTGAGAGGAAGGGCAACTCTCCAGATGGAAGAACAATGACCACTCTGTCCAATGAGTCTCTGCAATTGGTTTGGGAAACTTTGTTTCCCTCAAGGATCTATAATCTTCCCTGAAATACAGAGAAAGAAATAAGGAGTATGGACCCTGAGTATTTCCAGATCAGAAAAGTGTGTTTATGTCATTGCTGGAAGAACCCACCAAAGTATACAAAAACACCAGCAGAAAACACCACACATTCGATCTCAGCCATTAAGTCAACCTTGGTTATCTCACAGGTATCTGCAAGGGACACAGTTAAGAAAGACAGAGTAAAACTGGCATTAAACAATCTGGAAAGTGCTATGAGCTGCTGTTGCCCTCTCCTCCAAGCATGGCAAGGTCTTGGTAAAAGCACTGTCTTACTCAGAGGACCTCTGCCATACTCCACCCCCCCTTTTGTTACTGCTGCCAGACAAGATCTGACAGAGGCGCTGGCCTGCAGCCAGCCCTGCACAGCTGCCACAGTGTCCTCAAACCTATTCCAGCTATTCAGGCACACTTTTCCCTTTCTAGACCTACTGCATTAACACTATAGTCACTTTTATATGGTTATTTTTATTCAGAACACCTTTGTATACTGCAGTTGTGACTGGATTATTCATTGCTTTGCATGGTTCCTCAGTTTACTGGTTACAGGTGCTAATTCTGCACTTGAGTAAGTTTTACTAAAGGTTTTAGGAGGGGTGCTTTTATTGGAAAATTCTCTTACCATTTTGGTCACTGGTTCTTTTAGTTGTATTTGTTTATTGTTAACTTATGTAAATTGTTTCTTTATGATGTAATTTTCAAGCTTTCCCAACCTTAATCCACTGGAATTATTTTTTTTTAACTGTTCTTAGTTCTCCTATATTGGGAGATGGGGAGCAGCAGTGGCTGCAAAAGATTCCTCACTCAGTATAGAGCATGGTACTACAGTGGAGAGAAGAAAAGATCAGTGGAGAAAAGGAAAGATGTACATTACAGGAAGGCAGCAACCATAGATGTACAAAAAACTGGTGTTGGCCCACCCATCCAGATACCTACCAGAGAAAGAAAGGTAGATATATGATGTGGAAGTATTTGGAGATTCATAGAATCACTGAATGGTTTCGGTTGGAAGGGACCTTAAAGAGCATCTAGGTAGGAACACCTCCCACTAGACCAGGTCGCTCTATCCAACCTGGCCTTAAACACTTCCAGGGATGAGGCATCCACAGTTCAAAGTGATTCCAATCACATGATAATCCTTTCTCCATAAAATAATGAGCCAGTGCAAAACCAGCAGCTGAACCAGAGAAAGCAGGTTCCAGTGTTCAAGCCACATGAGAGCAGGAAGGAGGCATCTTTTTACTATTTACTCCCTCTTGCTTTTACAGAGGATATGACAGAAAAACAGAAATACGTCTGCCTGCTGTAAGGACTGAAGATAAGCCAGAAGTTTTCACTGCTGGACCTCCCTCTTGCCTTCAGATGCCTAAATGCAATTGCAACATTGAGCAACAGCTGCTCAAGCAGCAGCTGCTGGCAAATGCTCAGCTTACCAATAAATGGGTTCTTTAGCTAAGGCATCAGAGGCTGTAGCACCAAGCACCAACTTCCTGAAGAAAATCCACACTGCTGTAAAGGCTGGAAATAAGTGGCAGCCAATAGCTGCAATAGCTGTTTCCAGGGAAAGTAGATGAACCAAGAAGCAGGAAGAAGGTCCACCATGGATCTGCCCAAAAAACCCTACAGCACAGAGCTGGCATCCACAAACCCCTGTGGAAGGCTGGCAGAGTGGACCAAAGCGAACTGTGACATGAATTGGCAAGCCAATACATCCTGCCAAGAAAAAAACCTCACAGTATGTGAACCAGGCTTTTTGGCAGGGAACATATGTACTGATGCCCAAGACAACTTTGACAATACACTGGTTGATCTAGTTGTGTAAATATCTGGCATGAAACTACACCCTGTGGTCCTATCAAGTTTTAAATAAAGCTACCAAGGGGCTGTCCTTGCAGGTCATCTTTCCTGAACCAGTCAATTTTAAACTTTTCTTAAATCACAAATTATAAACCTGTTTAAACCATGAGTTTTAATTTAAAAAGCCCTTCAAACCATGGTACATTTAAACAAAGTATTATTGGAGCAAGAAAGGAGTTCCATCTTCATAAAACAGTAATGTAATGTAAAACAACTTATTTGATTTTTAAAAAAGCAAACTAGTCACCAGAATTCAGTGCAATACATTTTTAACCAACGCTATCAGAAACAGTTCAATTTTTATTTGTTTCTCTTCCAATGTATGGCAATTAGGAAACAAATCAGAGTACATATTCTAAAACAGCATTAAAAGGATGCAGTAGTACTAGCATAAAACTGGTTTTGTGCTGTAACACAAATACAGTCTTTTTATTTACTTAGAACAAATGTTTCCAACTCCAGTTTCACAACACTGAGATCTCATTGTTAGTTCTTACCCACAGTTCTGTTGCAAAGATAGTGTCGAACACTGATATTTCCCAACTGATTTGGTATCACTTGGTTGACCTGTAGGCAGATTTCTGTGTCTTCACCTCTAATGTCAATTTCACCATTAACACCAAATATTTGGAAAACTACAACAGACATCTGTCAACAAAATTAAGATAAAATAACATGAAATTATAAATTGAATTCACGGTGGTTATTGTTTTTTAAGATCTGCCTAAGACTTTTCCCATGAGAGGAAAAGAATCTTTGTATCCCCTACCCCTCCTCACAGAAAATCACAAAGTTTTCTTATTTCTTCTTCTTTCTTTTCACACCACTGGCTTGACAATGGGTTCCCTGACTGTCTGCCCAAAGATAAATACTTGAGAATGCTGCGAGTGCTAAGGAAACATCTCCATGTAAGAGATGTCAGAATTATGGTGCTTTCTTTTATCTATACCTGATGATGTTTAAAAACTCATTTCAATATCATGTTCAATAGAACATTAAAGAGCATGATATTACAAAATATTGCTAGGTACTAAAGCAGAAATATTTTCTGACATTTTTAAGTGTCCTTCATTTATCAATTGTGGCTATAGAGGAGATAACAAGGACAGTGAATGGTCAGTGTAACCTGGATTATAATCTTCATTTGTACTTAATATAAGTGCACGAGACTTACAGGTTTACATAATGCACTAATGAAAGCTTTCATAACTACTTGAAAAATCACCTCTAAAAGCTTTAATTTTAGCTCTATTTTAAGGTTTATAATGGAATTCAATATTACCATTTCTTCAGTAGTCTCATGGGTATTCTCTGAAGCAGCACTCATGGCATCTGGAGATGACCCATTACAATTTTCAATCACTGTGCCTCCTTCATGGACATTTTCTGATGGGCTTTGATAGTCTGTGGCTGTAATACCTTTCATATAGATATCAGAAAAAAAAAAGTAAAGTCAGCATAGCATAACCAGAATAACTTCTGCATTAAGAATTAAGTCAGTGTCTGTTACTGTATGCATACATCAACTCATTTTTAAGTTGAATGGCTTATTAAACAAATATTTATGACTGAACTGCCCAATCCAGTCCTCTTACAGAGAGTTCAAAATTCTAGATGCTATGCAAGTTAAGCAGAACACAGTGACAGCCAAAATGGAATTTTACATGCACTGTTTAAAAAATTGTGAAATGCCTTCTTCAGTCTTTCAGACCAATTAAGAACTGAGCCAACAGAAAGAAAAGGTTAAACATTGCAAGCCATGTAGCTAAAACACTGCACAGTGCCTTAGTGCAAATGTTTGTAGTTTTATATTTAGAAAAATAAGTTATATATTTATTTTTGTTAGTGATCATGGCAGTGTTTTCTTGACAACTAGAAAGCATGCAGACTTAACCTACAGTTAAACAATGTTTAGCAAGCTAAAATGACATTAAAAGTTTATTTTACAAATGGAAAGTATGTTTTATGGTCTAGTCCCACATAACAACATGCAGGAATACTCCTGCAATCCAAATACAAATCAGGTTTGTGTGTGAAGCATTCTTCTCACTATTCCTCTATTTCTGAAAAGAAATGCTACAGAAAAAAAAGTCTCCCTTTATCCAAAGTAGAACTTATCAGAAAACAGGTACAAATAAAGTCTCCTATTTGTATTTCACATTAGAAAATTATTTAATCAGTTTTGCTGGAGAGCTACTAGATCATTACAATTGCATAAGTCCACACTACTACAGACTATATAGACATAATTACCATATGCCTTAACTCCTCCCTGAATCAGGAGCAGTCATGCACAAATGAGCAAAAATTGCAGAAATACCTGCTGTTAAGACAGCCAATAGCTAGGAACCTCTCTGTAAGGAGTAAGCTACAAGGACACTACCAAATCTATCTGCTGAGTAGTTAGTATGGTATTAATGAAAAACCATTTCTTCTTAATCTACACTTAAAACTAAAGCTCCCTTACCACTTGAAGTGTAACACTGGTAGAGGCTACAAGCCTGTAAAAACTAACAGCCAAAGCAAAAGCTTTTAAGCAAAGAAGGGAACAGTTCTGCTTAATACAGAGCTGCAACACTGCACTGCAATGATTTTCTTCTCCTCAAGAGAGCAAAATTAAGTAGCATTTAATTAAATAGCCCTATTTAAGCAACACACCTTATTTCTTTCTCTTGAAACGAAGTGCTGCGAATATACTTGATATTACTGACTGGAGAAGCTAACAGAAATGTAAAGTATCCAGGATTTGCTGCACTACAATCCTTCTGAGTACTGTTTTAGTAATAAACAATATTTGCATGTATTGCTTAAAAATATTTTGTTAAATCTACTTACCTTTCTCCAGAAAGCTTTGACTGTCACTTCCATCACTCTCTATTAAATTATCCTCTAGCATCATACTATCAATAGAGATGGTGTCTAGAGAGACTTGTGATGGACTTCTCTTCATATTCTTGTAAGAAACAGAGTATGCAGTAAGGTTGGACGGGCAGCGTTCCTTAGGCTTTGCACTTTTAAATGTAAAGACATTAGAAAACTGTTATTTCAAATTACAAGAATCACAGGGAAATAACTTTAAAAACTCCACTAAATCAGTCAAGACATAAATGACAAAATGCATTCATCCTTTGGCAAGAAAAGGATGTAAGGACAGAAGCAACATGCATTCCTGTCAATACTTTTGTCAATAATTTTTTCAATACATATTTAACAACATTTAAACTGAAAGTAAATAGTTTAAATCAATGAAATCATTTTAGCTTTCACTGAATGCTGAATATCCTATACCTTTATACATTTCTAAAATTTTCACCTACTTGATGTTCACTTGCATTGACCATTACTCTAAAGTATGCAGCCACGAAGACTGATAACTATTTTCAAGTAGGAGGACAATTGATTTAGTATTAAATCTTCTATACCTTGATGAAGACTGGGATGCAAACATTCTAACTGAAGTCACTTTCTCTTTGTTGATTTCAAGCTCTTCAGACTCTAAGGCAGTTTCTGTTTCCAAGTCAGTGACTTGGTTAAGACAGACTTCAGCTGTACCTTCAGGTTCATTTAACTTATTTGAGAATATGTTTTTGTCATCCTCTTTATCAATGAAAAATTCGGTAGAATCTTCTCTCTTACTTAAGATGGTTGCTGAATCTCTAGGATGCAAGCTACTTTTCTCACTTAGAGGTCCACAGACCTCCTCTGAATCACTTCTACTGAAAAGTCCACTGCTTCCTCCTTCGCTCGTATCTCCCAAACCTTTATCTGATGCATCATCTGAAAATGACAGTCCTTTCTGAAAATCCAGATTACTGTCTGATTTAAACAAAAGAGGATCTATTAGAATTCCTTTATTAACTTCAGCATTCAGAGGCTTGCAGTCATTTACATAATCAAAACTAGTAATATCAGCTTGAACTACCTTATTGCCAGCTAATTTATTCTCTGAGGTAAGAGATTCCCCATTTCCCAAAGGGGAGAGCTCTGATGCCACTGGACTTTCTTCTTCCACAACTGGAGACTTACAAGGGTTTCCCTGAGTCACTGGGTGGAGCAGTAAGGCTAGTTCTGCACTTTTCAGCAGGATCCCAATGCAGATATTTGTTTGCTCTGCAGGTTTTCCTGTCACTGCTTCGACATCATTCCTTAAGTTTTCCAGGAGCAACACAAGGGACTCGTGGAGAAACAGCAGAAAAAGATACTGGTAATGATTGATCTGCATGCTTACATGTTTTTGAACATGGACAAGAACATGTACATCTGCATCAGAAGAGCTTTCAGAAAGCACTCCTGAAGTGTCAGACATTTGAATGCCATTGGCTAGGGGCTCTGATTCACTGCTGTAATATTCCTTTAAAAGTTTTTTACGTTGCAGTCTATTAGCAAGATCACTAGATTCACTCTTCGGAATGTTCAAAGCTGTCTGATTATGTGATAAAAGCTCTTTTTGTGACTTTGCATATCTTAGTGGCTGGCAAATCCAAAGTGAAAGTGGGAATGAGTCCACAAAGCTTATTGGTCGGCCTTTCCCACTTTTTGTTCCTTCATAATCTATCCAAAATTGGGAAAAATGCAAGGCCCAAACATCAGTAGATGCAGATGCCTTTAATGCATATTTATTCAATTTGGGGATGACATAACCTTTATAAACATCATGCATTTTCGTATCTTGTTCATGAGCGTGTCTCTGGAAAATTGGGTGCAAAAGATTAAAATTCTTCTGGGACTTCGGAAAAGCAGTGAATGTTCTACTGAAAAATTCACAGTCTTTGAAGTTCTGAAACAAAGCTTCCAGATCAGAGTGTCTGCAGTTTGGGGAGTATCTTGTATTTGTAGCAATCATTTCTGAACTTTGAATGGAAAGTGCCCGGGGTTGATCTTTATGAATTTCAGGCTTGTTTTCAGATGGAATGATGATCTGCAAGAGAGAAATATGTTTTTTCTAGTTATAAATGTGTAGATTAAGAAGGCACTACAATTAAAGAAACCAAAAAATAGCCATGACAGCTAAAATAAAGGAAAATAATTACAGACTTGTGAGAACTCATGTGTACTATCATAGACCAGGGATAAACCAGACTCACAGATTAACATTTGTGTTTTCTCTAATTTTTAAGAAGGATGCCGTGGCATATAAAAATTCGTGTTTGTACAAAAAGACACAAGGAGCAATTCAATGTGACAACACAGCTAATATTCTTAACATTGCAGAATATGTATTTTGTGACCATTAACTAGGAATCATGATACGTTTTCCAACATAAAAACATACTCAAACTCCTAAAACCAGTATATAGGATTTAACTTAACTTGCATATCTTTAGTGCAACTTCTAAAGGAAATATATACATATATGCCAAATCCTTTATCTGAAGTTGCTAACATGGACCTTGGCCATACTAGTTTTGGTAGCATCAGTGATAACTACCTTCTGTCACAACATCGCCATGCTGAATCTAGAAAGATGAGAGTAAGACACTTAAAAGATGGGGGTGATGAAGCTTCTTCATGTAAATAAAAGGACTCAGAAAAAAATAAACCAATATGTAACTATATAATAATTAACTAGATCATATGTGAACATCAAGTACACCAGTAATAAAAAATACATCATTTGCTAAACTAAAAACAACATAGTTAAGACAGAGATGAAATAATTCAGATTAATGAAGGTTTGAGAGATTTAAGAGTACTTTTATCTTTTCTTAGTTTAGTAGGCTATTGATATATAGTAATACAATATTAGCAATCTGTATTTGTAGTTGCCTGGTTGATAGGTCTCACTGATTTTTTTCTTACTGTTTTCATTCAGTACAAACCATGTCCTGTTAAAGCTCCATTAAATAGGTATCAAGAACATTACAAAAATAAACATCTCTCCATATGCTAACTTTTTAGAACACTTGAAATCTCTCCTGTGGGCATCATCGAAAAAACTGAGTGTTTTGTTCACCTCTGAACCCTGAAAATGAATGCCCAATGAAAATCAGGGTGAGGGGGTGATAACTGCTCAATAATGCTTCTCCTCCAAAGATGACAATTACAAGGGAAGCAAAAATCTGATGTTGAGCTGCATTGACAGGTGTTACTCCTCTGGAATAAATATGAAGAGAGCCTCTGTACCTGAACTACATCCAAGGGCCAGGAAACGGTGAGAACGGGTTTTAGGCAAGGAAATAAGTCTTCAGACAAACTATTTTCTTTACCTTAGGATTCACTAACACCACAAAAGTTTTGATATACCACAAGACGAGGACACACAAGAGGATCCCTGCATTATTATAGAATGCAAATATTAACTTTTTACTTATTATTTTCACACCATTAGAAGAGATGAAGCAGAATGGTCTCTGCATAATTTCCCAGAGCAGTCATTTACTGTGTGCATTGTCTGTTCATTTGTTTGGTCATTTATTTCTCAAGCTGCCTGGCTAACAGGTTTTCAGAGTAAGAGCTCTTCTCAAAGACAGCATACCTTTAACATTAGTCCATCAACTCTAACATCAACATGTTCATCTGATTTTGAATTGTCATTTAACTTGTACATAGCCATGAACTGAATAAGGCTCTGTTTCAAATCCAACACAAACTGATTTAGCCAAAGAATACTTCTCTCATCCAGGGTGAATTGCAAAGCATTCAGCTGGCCATACAAATTTGGGCATGGAACTAAAAGAAAACAAAACAACAAAATCATGAGAACAAGTAAAATATGTAGGGCTTGGGTTCTGGTTTTGTTTTTTAAAACAATTGCAGACTTATATTTCACCAACAATTTATACCCAAGAAGAATAAATTTTTAAGAGAATACCTAAAGTGATGCTTCTTTTTCCCACTCCAAGCAAGTAACTGAATTTTTGAATGTAAAAGCTAATATCAGAATAGAATGAAATCTGAGGAGAGAGGGAGAATGTCCTAATTACAGAAGAAGGGCAAAACCAAGGAGATCTGCTGTTCTTAGGTCACATCCCCAAGAAATCCACTTACATTTGTATATAAAACAAAGCCAGCCCCATAACACATATTAATAAAAATAACTCCAGCAGATATTCATTGCATCTTAGGAACTACTTCAAGTTTGAGTTCTTTTCTGTAGCCAGACAGTGTAACTCCAGAAACAATACATGTATGTTGGAGAATGAAGAATTTATGTCTCAGTAAATATGCTCTGAGTGTTTTCAAACTTATAAGTATTTGCCAGGAGGAGTTTGCCAGGAAACACTGTGGAAATGGAGCAGTGTTGTGTTTTTTAAGCTTCAGAAAACCATTAGCTCTTTCCAGTTGTCAACCTAGAATTCAGATTCATCAAGATGCAGGTAGCACACAAAATGTATGGTTTGTATAAAAAAGAAGTCTTACTAGGAAAGTCCTTTCCATCTGGGTAGTAATATTCAGTGAATTCTATATGAATAGCTGGCATTTCTGATGGAAGATAAAGTGACTTTTTATTGCAAGAGATCAGAGCTTTAGGGGAAGAACGACATTGGTCTGCTGTTGAAACCTGTAAAAGATGAAAGATTAACTTCATTAATACATTAAATTTTTATGAATCAGTAAGCATTTGTAGTTGCAAGACACTAGAAATTCCACTGCTCTCAGATGTAGATCCCCAACTATACAAAGAGTGACACTGAGAAATGCCTAGTTGCCTTGTACTAGAACCAATCTGTCTGGAACAGCTTCATGGGAAAACTACAAAGCATTAATGATGCCAGATCCCTTGCCTTCATGCAAGGCAGGATAAATTTATGAAACAAGTGTTGGAAAGTCCTTGTACTGTCATAAGGACAGATTCCAGTACATAGGCCAACTCTCAATATTGTACTGCAAGTGAGGTGTTCAGAATGCACCGGGCAAAGATACGGATACTTGGCTATGCCTGAAGCTCTGCTTCACAGGAGAATCAAGACACTACAGAAGAGTATTCCTCCATTTCTGCTTTCTTCCATTGTAAATCATGAAACAAGATAAAGATCACGTTTTGGTATAAAGTTGACTTTAAATTTCTTGGGATGTACCCTAGTTTAAAAAATATGTCAAAACAAAGATGAAAGTTCTTTCATCTAACACTTAGTAGGTCAGACTGCTAGTTAGAAACTAGCCACCTTATTCATCTTGAATATAAGATAATATCCACTTGTATTAGTTTCACTGGAAACAACAAATATGTAACACCTTTATAAGCCTGTTTCAGTTTCTGTAGCCATTTTCAAGCTGGAAATATCTCTGTATTAACACACATAAAATTGTGAGTAATAATAGATCTATCTAGAAAAACAGCTTTTTTTTTGATTATATAGAAATGACAATTTTAAAAATTGAGAATGTATTTGTGTAGGGAGGAGGAAGAGATAAGTATCCATTGAACAGAAGGCAAATGAAAACACCCAACAGTACAAAATGATACCATAAAACCACTTAAAACCCAGATGAACACTTGTGGCAGCAAGCTTCAAACTCCCACTGTACCAGATGAGATGTGGAAAAAAAATACTGAGAATTGGAAGAGCAAGTAGAAAGAACAATGGCTAGCGGCACAAACTAAGAATTTTTGTAAGGACAAGAAATTTTGGAGTGGATCCTGCTATATCACTATACTATTCTGCCTTAGAGATATACTTCTCTATTACAAATTGCTGCCTATCTGCACTGACCACAGCCAGAAACTAAAATTCCCAAAGGAAACAAATTAAGGAAAAAAGAAACAAAACCAAACAAAGAAAAGGAAGAATGGTTACAGTGTCTACTCAAAAATCACTAGGGAAGTGAGGGGTGAAGAAAAATTTACAACTCTCTTAATTTAACATTAAAAAAAAATGAAACTCCACATACTTCAAAAAAGACATCAGTAAAAAAAATAATTAATTACAAAATTATGGATTAAATCATATATTAAAATGCTGGGTGCCCAACATAGAACAATGAACAGATAAAATTCAAAGTGTCGGGGTTTGGAGAACAGAAGAATTTGGATCCAAAACATAATTATGATAGGGTTATCATCTAATGCAAAGTCAATAAGAAAATATCCACTGATTTTGGTAAAGCAGAAGCAGGCCCATAAAGGTGTTATCCAGTAATGAATGGCAAGACTTCTATTAATTTCAATGGGCTTCAGAACTGTCCCTTAAAACATAGTTATGTAACAGTCAAGGGCGAAGCAGCCCCAGTTTTACTAACTTGAAGAAATGTACCTGATATATATTGAAATCTGCAAGTCTAACCACAATAGGACTACACATCAGTTTGCCCTTTGGTTGTTGGGAAGATACAGAGGATGGCCTCGATGTTCCTTTCTGTATTTGTTCCTTGCCTGTAGGAAAGAATAGTGATGAAATCATTGAAAAGAACAGTCTTTTTGGAATAGTTTTAACATTTCATGGAGTTAGAGCGTTAGCAATGCAAACAATGTACTTGTCTGTAGGTTTTGTGGAGATACATCAGGTGGTGATTTGGGTGGAGAATCTGTGACCTGATCCTTCACAGCCTGCTTGAGTAATTCAACATTACTTTTGAATTCATTTAGTAATTCTTCGGACCATCGACTTCTGGCTTTAGTGGCATCACTAAAATGCTTCCAGTGACTGCAGCTGTCTCCTGCAAATAAGAGGAGTGAGGGAAATATTGACTCAATAGAAAGTTTGCTTCTAACTGATAAAAAGTTTGCACTATTTCACAATTCGTCTTCAAAATAAAAATCTCATTGCATGCTGTAATTAAAGAACAACAGAAGTTGTAACAGATGTTTAAAAACAGAAGTTATATATTACATATAAACAAGTCGCACTGTTTCACAAACTGACTCAGAAAACATAATATTGCCACCTGCTTTTAACACCACTAACTAATGCTCAAAACATCATTGGGTATTTCCAGTCCAGAGAAATCTGATGATATGATTTATTTTGCATGTATGCAAAAACGAACAAAACAAAACAGAAACCAAAACCCAACCCAAAATGATTTAACTGAAAAAAATGCAAGAGCAAGTAACAAATCAATGTCACTACACTCAATTTTCCAAACTAATCTTTCCTGCCAAAACTTTATTCTAAAAAGTTCCTGGTCCCTTTTCAGAAACCTATTCTTGGCTCTCTAGCAACTTTGTGGCACACATGCAAGAAGGCATGCTCCATCAGTGCTGCAGTACACAGCCTTAAATCCAGTAGAAACTCTTTTATTCCTAACATGTTTCTGTTGGTCAAGCACTTAGGCCTATGAAAGAAACCAAGATATCTTCAAACAGTCCCTGCTCAATAATAAGGATGGAATACAAATTAATTGTACCATACAAGTCGTATATCCCTTTTTAAATACCCGAGCACATGAAAGCTTACTTTATTTGGGACTTAATAAGGTTTTAGATACTTATGCTGGGGATTAATAGATATGGCTACTATAAAACCAGGAAAATCCTTTGGGAAAATATTGTGATTGCAAGTCAAAGACACATTAAATTCCAGTTCACAAAGTTGGAATTCTCAAAAACAAGGCTGAAGTGGGGTCACCTCAAGCATATTCATGTAAACACGTAAGTACAGGACAGCAGCATTACAGGGAAAGCTCTAATACTTTTTCTGGGAAGTCAGTATGGGCAGGTAGGTGCCTCTGTGAACCACTTGCAAACTACCACACGCAGCATGAGGACGTGTGGCAGCAGGAGCAATTAGAGGTCTGCATGCAGACACAGGGCTGTGATCTCATAGGGACTGCAGAGACACAGTGAGATTGCACACACAACTCAAATGCTGCAAAGAAATGGACACAGGTTGTTTGCACTGCACAGGCCAAGAAGGCAAGGAGGGCAAGTTACCCCTTCTGTGAGAGCAGTGGGAATGTGTGGAGCTCTGTCTTGGGATGGATGGATGATCAATCAGCTTTGTTGCTTTTTTTTGCATATAGAATGAAATTAAAAAGTGTGTATTACAAATGCTTTGAGCCTTATTATACAAGCCCTGTACGTACACACACACACAAACAATTTTTTTTAGAATTTAGCCTAGACAGTTACATTTATGGGTAATTCACGAAATACTCACTAACATACCTGCTTTGTGAAATGGGTAATAGTCCACTGTTAAATAGCTGAAGGAAAGCTGCATGGCCCCTCCTGTAACACGTCTGTTTGAGTCTGTAACATAAAACAATGCTCAGCTCTGCAGATCTTGTATTTAGCATTTTAGGTTTCATGCTGGTACGTTCCTTTAAGCACCTACCAGTTACTTCCTCCTCCCTTTTTACTAGACCTCCTGAAATTTTCACTTGGGTGGTCTTCACTGGTTTCCAAAGATCAGCTTAGTAACTCTGAGCTCTGTACTTAATCACTACTAACACATTCCATACCATTTTAAATGTTATTAAAAATGGTAACACTTTGTATGCACATTACAGTTTTTCTGAAACAAAACTTTTCACATAGAATTCATGGTTGTGATTCAAAGTTAATATTTAATTTTAAGAGTACTGTAAAAGGAATTTATTGTTTTATTTATTCTATTGCAATGAAGAGGTCTTCTAAGAGTCCTCTGTTCTGATTTATCCACTGCTAAATTTAAACTTCATGGCCAAAAACAAAGGATCAAGAAAGAGATCTCACCAAGAATGATAAACTCCAACTGCAGCAGATACATTGCATGTAAGGAAATAGGTCTCTAGCCAGTCAATCTCCTGCTCTGCAGGTATCTTCCCTAGTCAGGGAAATACATTCACTAAAACTGAAGTTGTTCACTCTTTTGTTGAGCAGACTGTGTATACCTCTATAATTATTTTTCAGTGACCAGCCAGTTCCTTGGATATACACTGATCCATCATTCTCTTCCCATTCTCTTAAAAGACATTAAAGCAGTGTAATTTGTCTTCTTTCAATTAGCTGGAAAGCATACCAAATTCTCTAAATTAATAGCAGAAAGTTGACTACCCTTTTATTGGTCTGTATTTTTTAAAGAGTATCACAGAAGTAGATTGTACAACAATCCTTTCAAGCCACATGAACACTGGAGCTGCATTCTTTATAACCCAGCTAACTCACAATGTACGAGAAAAAACCCGCAGTAACAATGAGAGTGGACTGAATCTGTTTCTAGAAGACAGACAAAGCACTAAAACTACTAGCAGTATTAACAATTTTTATTGCATTTATTCTAGAATAATTACATTTAATAATGATAAGTTGTTCTGACAGAGACATCTAGCTAATTTTAAATGTGTCTACAGTCACTAGAAGACTCTGGATTAACAATACGGTACTCCCCCAAATGTTTCCTAAGTATCAAAAGTTAGCATGCTAACTTTTATGAAAAAAAGAAAAAGTACCTTTTTCTTTAGAATGGATGTCATCACATATATGTAGGTCCAAATGGGAAATTACTAAGTGATGAGAAGTTTCTTTAACATCATAATCATTAAATAATTTAACTATTGCGTCATTTTGATCAGATGTGGCCACAGCCTGGTGTGCTTTCACCTGCTGGGAGCTGGGTGTAGGGGCAGAGCTCTGAAAAAAAAAAATAGTCATATTGATTTATAAAGGTTACCCCTTCTTTCAAGTATCCTTCTAATTATTCAAAACAGGTCTTTCAAATAAGGAAAATGCACTATATTCATCTTGGATCATTACTGAGATTTACAAATGCTATTTTAGAATAAAGCTAAATTCAACTAATCTCTAGGTGTCATAAAGACACATGGCCAGTCCATCCCCCATTCTCCCTTTCGCCCACTTTCTTCACACATTGCAGTATTGGTATTTTTATAACTTTGCTGCAAGCTGTTCAGGGAACTAATCCATCAGAAAACAATCCATTTTTTTGTTGGGCTTCTTTCTTCTACTTTAGTTCCCCAAACTGCATCACAATAGGGCCAAATGTGAGTCAGTGCCAGTACCAACAAATTGATGAGATGCAAATATAGGGAACTGAAAAACAAGAGCCTGGCTGCTCAGTAACAGCAAACCATTAGGTTACTGTAGCTAAGCCATCAAATCAGATGGTAAGGCATCAGGATCCCACAAGAACTGAACTCTCCATTACAGTACACTAGCTTTATTGTAAGAGATTTTATACAAGAGGTTTTGAGATTTTTATACTCAATACACAAAACCTTGTAAAATAAAGTCTCTATTATACTACTGTGATTCATTCTCATTGTAATTTAAGACATAGAGTTGAATGAAAATGAGTAACTGAGCAACATTTTCTAAAATAAATTAACACAACTAATATACACTAATATACTAATACAACTGTGTTGTATTTTACAACAGCTACTCTTTCTAATATTATAGTAAGATGATCAAGTTCCATACCTGTGATGTTTCAGAAGCCAGACTTTTTCTCTGTTCTGTTGATTTCTCTATGGCTTCACTAAGAGATTTGGCATACTGCACCATGGCTTTCAACTGGGAATCAGTCAAAACCCATAGCAAATCATCCAGAATCAGAACCAGTTTTGATGCCACTACATTGCAATCTTTTAACTGTAGAATAAAAATTTAAACAGGTCAAAATTATTCCACCTAATACTTATGTTTATGATATGAAATACAAGAAAAAAAAAAAGTTGAATGCAAACCCACACTTCCCAAAAAGAAAATTTTTTTCCATATGAAGAGAATCAGAATTATGAAGGTTGGAAAATAGCTTTAAGATCATTGAGTCCAATCATAATAATAAACACATCTTTTATTTTAAATTGCATTCCTCTCATTAACTAAAAATTGGTCAAGATACGCTATACTTGTGCCTCACTTTGTGTTTGTTTGGCATGCACTGGATACCAAACTGATGCATTTCTCTAGATGTAAGTAATCTAAATATTGCCCGAGTCTAGAGAGGTAAGACAAGAGGCATCATCATCATAAATAAAGCTTTGCAGGTCAAAAAATGTCTTTAGTAGGACCTGTGCAGTAACTTCTTCTTTGAATTCTGTCTGCAATATTTCTCATAAACTATACAGTCTTACTGATCATAAGATGTTAAAATGTAGTTAAGGGAATTCTACATTTGATATGACCTACATCTCAAACCTTTGCTATGTGCATGGACGCATTAAGAACATGAATTATAAATTCATTTGTAAAATAATACAAGATTTCAAAATTCTCAAGTTTACCCGTCTTTTAAGTGTGACCCTGATTTTTGATTGGTTGGTAATCAGTCGAACTGGAGCACTCATGATTTCATGCTTAGAACTCTGGATTGCATCTGCTTCTATTCTGATCATCTGCCAGTTGATTTCTTTAAAAGTCAAAACCTTTAAGGAGAGAGAAAAAGAGAAAAAACTTCATGCAATATAACCATTTACTTGTGCCTAAGCATGTGCAAGTGTGCATGTGTATGCATCTATCTGTACATATATACACAGACACACTCACATATGCCCTTCATGCAGAGCTATATGAACAGAAACAAACACAACTCACTTGTGTTAAAGCCCTGATCCTTTTTTCTCCCTCCAGAATGTCACAGAAATGTGACAGTTCCAAGCAGCATTTAAAATAGTTGGAAGAAAATAAAGGTCACAGTTATTGCTTACTACGTTGCTTTTAGTAGAGGGAGAAAAGATGATAGCGCAGTTTAGTTGCAAAATGTTAAATCCTAGGATATAGGAAAAGAGTGGGGAGGAAAGCAAAGCTACAGGATGGGTGAGATTTCTGGAGTCTTTTATATCAATTAAAAGAGCAAGTCTAACACTGAGAACACTGTGTAAGATGTAGACCTCACAAGCTTTGAATCCATCACACACACTTTTAGAAGACACAGCAAGCAAATGTTAGAATAATGAGAAGAGCAGGGAATACAACTGCTCTTGTACTATTTTATTAAATCAAGTATGGGAAAAGAGTGACTGTCAGCAGCAACATCAGGGAGAACATAAAACAAACAGGACATAAGGAGAAAAAAAATTATTTATACTTTCACTAAACCTCCTTGCTATATTACTCTCTGAAGGAAAAAGACCAGCCATGAGGAAAGTGGAAGAGGGAAGAGTTTGTTTGGTGTGTGCATTATTTTCTATCTGTCATTCTCATCAGTTTGAAATCTGTACAGCTTTCGCCTTGTGAATATAAGCACTTCTGTAAAATATACCTAATGTGTTTGGGAAATTAATACTATGGAAAGACAGTGCAAGTTCTTTTTACAGAAAAGCAGAGTATCTACCATCCTTATCCAGGAGATGGAACATGAATGAAAGCTTCTAAAAAATTCTAAGGAGGCTCCCCATCCATTACCTTAATGTGGTAGCTACAGTGTAGCTGTAGCTACAGTTCAAACCTAAAAGCTTACTCCCTCAAAATGTAGCTTAGCACAAGTTATCTTTATAATACAATGTTAGCTTTGGTTTTTTACCTTTTAATGCTATTTACTGCTAACAAATAATTTGCTACATTTCCTAGAAATCTGTCTTTCCAGAATTCATTGCACTAAAAAGGAATATACCCTCAGGGAAAGTTCTGTTGTGTATGGAGAGACTATTCAGAATCAGATTCTTCTTGAAAATGCACAAAATTAAAAAAAAAAAAAAAAAAAACAACTAAATACATATGTGTGTGTGTATATATATATATATACACCAAATTACATCTACTTTAATTTTTCCTCTTTAGGCTTCATTAACACGAGCATTAGGCAGCAAAGAAGCTGCAGAAAAGGCAAACTGTCAGAAAAAGTTTTGAACTTATTTTTATGGTATTCTTCATTATAACATTCTCTTGGAATTTCTTTCCCTGTGTAAAAAACAATTACCAGACTCCTCAACTCTGAGTAAACACTGTTTGCTCTGAAATAACTGGTTCCGAATAAACAAACATGGCCAAAATCTGAAATATTCTTTTATCCAAGGCTAGATGCATGCTAAAGTCTTCCTTAATACAGCATAAATATATTTAAAATCAGCCTTGCACTCAGTATATATTTTACTTTGGCTCCATAGGAGAAATCAAATGACTATTGTACACCAATCTAGAACTTCTATGTTAATTTTCTCAGACAGCAGCAAAATACATACTATACTGCTATTACTTTTTTTGATATACATAGGATTTAAGGATATTGGAAGAAAAAAATGTTTAATAAAGTCCCTATGCAAGAATTAAAACTCAGAACTGCTTGAAGAAAATAAATCCTTACTAGGCATACCTTTACAAGCAAATAAATAACCAGTTAGAGCTCTAAAAACAATAATAAAAATCAGCATAACATCCTATCCTTCCATGTTTAATGTACCATCCACTTTACTTTCAGTTCCCTTATAAATTTGTTCTAGTTTGCACATTAAAATGGTCACTGTCTTGGAGAATCTAAGAGGAGAACATTACAGCTGCTTGTCCCTGTCTTTGCACTTCCCACTTTGGCCACTGTTAGAGAAGTACCATTTATCTGAGTAATCAATTCACTGCTTTTACATCCTTGTGTTCCTAGAGGACAGCTGAGATTACTGAGCACCAAATGTCTCCATTTCCAGTGATGGCCTCTTCCCCAGACTCTCTAAGGTTGCATTTGAACTTCCTCCTCCTTTGCCATAAAAACAAGGAAAAACTTAGTAGAGAAGATAGTATTTACCTCACCACGTTGAGCTTCTTGTATTCTTGTAAATCTGAGGTCAGTATGTTCCCAGTTTGCATTTACACTATATATTCTTAGCTGGGAAAGTTCAAATGAAGCATTAAAGGCTTTTGCACCAATCCTTATTATAATGGAGTTCACAGAAACCGAAATTCCTTCTACCACTTTTTCAGCAAAGCCATATTCACTAAAAAGTGAAATGTCAACACATTAAATACACACTTAATGAAAGGGTGTAAAATTAAACTTACTGAAAAGCTGAAATATAACACAAAATAAGCCGTAAAATGAGCTCCTAATGTATTCTCCAGTTATGTATTATGTTAAATATACCTGATCTAGTTTACAACAGTTTCTTCTCCACCCTAATCTCAGAATAATAATTCAAGGACATACTTCAGATCAAGATAAATCTCTATGAAGTGTGACAATTAACGCAATTCTCCATGATACACATTTTATACATAGAGACACACAAATATATAAAAATATAAAAAATACATTATACATGCATAAAAATAACAGTCTACAGCACTAAGCAGAAATCTTATTCTTCTTTATGCATACATAGGGAGTACTTGACAATTCAAATCTGGTTAGTATTTTTCGTACTAAGCTGTTATTCTACCCATTAAAATTAGTATCTTTCATATATGCAAAATAGTATAAAGTACTTGCTTTGTTTTGTTCTGTAAAAGAAAGTCATCCTAAATGGTGGGTACATTTCTACACTAAATGAACACATATTCCAGTATTAAAAAGAATAAGCAGTTGAATTTCATATTTTAATAAAAATCTTATGCATTCTGACTTAAGTATTCCTTGCTTAATGAAAAGGAGTACTCAATACTTTTTTCTTAAGAAATGGAAATGGCATATGCTTCTGGAAATTTGCAGGGGATCTAACAGTTTTATAGTAACTGGAAATGAGTATTTTAAACTTTTTTGGCTCAATTATATGTAAGTGTTGTCACTGACCTCTGTCCAGATGCAGTTGCAATAGGAGAGGGGCCATTAGGGGCACGTGGCTCTTCGCATGTACTCATTTCCATTACAACTTTATCCAAGGTCTTGAGAAACACAACAAAGTAAAAAATGTGAAACATAAGAGTTAACAACGTAAATATACATAAGATATTTCTTACTGTGACAATTTTCCCATAAACTTTCATAAAGCACCAGAATTATATTTTTTTTTTTCATAAGAATTTTCAAATTCTGTGAATTCTAACAGACCTTCCCGGTCAAATACTAGATTAAAAAAATCTTGATCCCTCACTATTATTTATTTATTGTACATATTTTCAAAATTTGCACAATTTAGTGTGAAGTCATCTGGGTTTTCTTCCTATATGGTTGCTTTTTCACTGAACTACTTAATACACAAACAAGTGTGTATACATTCTGTGTATGTATAGGAATGTTCAGTAGAGCTAGTAAAGCAAGTAATTTCTAAAAAGGTATATTCTTGTGTAACATGCAACACATCATAACATAGTAAAACTGTATGCTGTTATTGTAGTCTTTATACTTGAGGTGGGACACTTAAAAAAGAAGTTGTCAAATAAGGAAATGAGACACATAAATCCTATTTAAAATGAAGGCTAAACTTAAGTAGCAGAACAGTAACACATTATAAATAATGCTACTAACAGAGGTAAGAAGAATGGGAACAAACCAAATGCTGATTCTCAGCAATTGAATAAACGGCAAGGAACTCTTAATTTTGTTTACAATGTTTATGATCTGAATTTATCAAACAACCTGGGAAGGCTCTTAATTCTAAGGCTTATAGTTCTGAAATCTTAATTCCATTGGAAGCTCATTGAAAACACAGCAGTTAATATTACATCCTTGTCTAGTTCTGACTTTACACCATCCCTTCAGAATTCTTCCATTTACCCTCGTCTTAGGGGTAAGGCCTAAAAGGCTTTGTTTGCAATTTTAGATATTTCTCAATTCAACCTGGCCTACCTGCTGGGCTTTATTAACATATTGCATTAATTGTGCCTGTCTTTACAATCCACTTGCTCCACAAACATTTTTGTGTGCTACTTTTATCTCTGAAATGCCCTGATTACTACCAATAAATTCATAAACTCTCTGAATTTACTTATACTTCACTACACTGTGATGCTTCAAGTGTTAGCTGTTGACAGTAAATCCAGACATTTCTGAAGTATTTTCTCAGCTGTCTCAATGAATAACTTCCCCTGCAAAACAACAACAGAGGGGGAAAAAACAAACAAGAAATTGCCTTAATTAAAGGTGCTGGGGAGGAGGGGAAAGCCAAGATTTTTCCTGGCTATCCTGACATTTTTGCATGTTTGACCACTCTTTTACAGTTTCTTATAATACCTTTGGAATAATTTTCTTTCTCTACATGACTAGTACTAAGAACAGTAGGGCAGTGATTTAAGGAATTTATTAAATATAAGTAGGAATTGACAAAAGACACCTGGATGTAGATGTCTGTTGATTTCTCACTGGCAACTACTATACTTTGATAGAAGAAAAACTGCTGCATAGCATCTTTGGATACCCAAGCACTCCTCAAATTATATAATTTACCATATAAAATGGGATTTTATTATGAGCAAAAGTAACTTACTATTTGCCACTATATTAATGGACAGATTTTCACAAAGGGCAACTCACCTCAATGGATGTACCTTTGGCTAGACAAGTGGGTTTTAGTTGCCTCCTAAGCTATGCAAATAGCCAATGCTGTTCCAATTTAATCAAACACTGAGTAGCAAAGATTTTCCCACCAAAATGGTGGAATTTTAGTGAAGTAATAAAGGGCTGAAGTTGGACATTTAGACCACTGAATTCCCCTTTCTCTAAGAGTCAAAAAGGCTGTTGTACATTCTGCCACTGAAGAGTGAACTTTCATTATCAATTTCCATTTAATGCACTTGTTCAAGGAAAGCTTTATGTAAAAAAGGTGACCTTGAAAGTTATCTTAGCCTCAAACATCACTCATGTAACTTCAATACGAGCAAAGCAAACAATCAGGCCTTGCTACTCTAGGTCAAACTGTGTAATCTTTAAGAATAGCATGGCTTAAACTGATTACCTAATTTGGCAGTTTCATTTTACAGTCAAGAGGTTGAATCATCCCACCTCAGCATTACCACACTTTAAGCTCTGTGTGTCAGAAAGAAGCTGCACAAGCATTGGTACATAACAAGTGGGTCACCAGCAAATGCATTAAGTATTTAAAGCAACATGTCTTTTCCAAGGCTGATTCAGAGCTAAGAAATTACAAGCACATTCAGGAACCCACAGCAGTTCTGGGAAGCAGGACAGTTAAAGGAATATTAACTCCTAATTAAACACAATTAAGAAAGTTTAGCCATCACCAAATAAATCACTTCTGGCATTACCTGTAAAATAAATTTTACCATAAAAACAAAATTAAATAAATGCAAGAATTAGCATTACTTCTGATTGGTGTTGAGTCCTGCTTACACATTTCCCATTCTATTTTATATCCAGACTGACATTCTTGGCTGCCACAGAAACCCTGTAAATGTTACAGGCATCAAGCCTGCTAGAGCTGCAATCACTGGCTAGAGTACAGATGCAGAACAGAAAAATCCTTAGGAAAGATAGCTCAAAAAAACCCAAAAAAACCCCAAACAGGCAGGAACTTGTAAAAGGGTTAGTTGAACAAATAACTACCCTCCAGGTGAACCCAAATGAAGATGTAATGACTTAAGAACTTAAGAGAAATTAGCTAGCAGTCAAACATCATAATGCCCAAACTGATGCCCAAATACAGAGATTAAAAAAAGAACAAAACAGAACATGCCAATGAAAACACTAAGGTATTTTGTCTTGTTCTACCACTACTGAGAGGACACTCAGTAAAGGCCTGCTAATGTTTCCGTGATTTCTAGAGTCAAATCAAGAGAACAATATAAATATTTCAGATAAATTCTGCTACAAAGAGTATGTATATTCAGCATCTGATCTCAAAACTCACCAAAGAAATAGGATGTGTTTTCAGTTTTGTCCATGGTATCTGCAAGAGAAAACACTGTTCTAATGCAAAGTAAATGTTAAACTACTATAATCTAGAGCATTTCTTCAGAATGAGTTTTATGTATACAAATCATATTTGTAACTTCTGAACTCAGAATAATTACTTCCAAAATATCAAGTTTATCTGAAAATACTGTATAGGAGACTTGTGCACACAATTTATTTTATGTTTAGGTTATCAGCGAACAGAAAACAGAGGAGCAAAATAGAATCTGTCTCCTTAATACTGAGTTGTCGTGTATCAGAAAAACCAACACTGTTTTCCACATTCTTTCCTTTAAATGGAAAGAAAATCCACATTTGCCCTGTTGGCCTGCAACTAATTGGATGCCTGCTGCAAAGCATCACGTTTACTGCATTCAGAAAAATTAGGACAACCTTCCATTAGGGAAAAAAAAAAAAAAAAAGACTGAAGAGATGCCCGAGTTTGACTAGATCATAAGTTCCATCAAAAGCAAACTCCAGCTTCATTTCTTACTGTATTAGTATAATCCAGGAGTGATTATATATATTGATTCAATTCTTAGCAGTCACAATGACCAAAAAAGTGACACCTACTACATCTAGAAGGTTTCCGTATTTCCCACAGAGACCACAACACCTTGCAAAGATATTTTTGGAAATAGGAAAGGTACAAGAGGGAAAGCAATAGAAAGAGAGGAGTAAAGAGAACAAATAACACATTAAAAAAAAATTATAGAGATATTTTTAAAGATTGCACTAGAATAATGACAAAGGAGAAATATAAGCTTTTATCTCTACCCCTATTTCAAAAAACGCAGGAAGAAATTCTACTTAGAAAGAAAGAAACATTTTGGTTTTTAAATCACTGCTTATTTTCACCATTTCTGTCATCACTCGAGAAACAAAAATTAATATGATCTTTGCTTTTCTCTAAAATTTTATCAAGTAGGGAAAAAGGAAAGATTTGGCTAATTACCCATCTGGCACAATAAGATACTCACTCGAATGGATGCTTTATTACAAAAGACCTTGTTTATAGCAAGCCATGTTGGAAGATCCAGCATGTTCTGAAGCACCTCTTGATCCAGTTCTAAATTGGTCAGCTGACCTTCCCCCTTTAATGTGCTCAGGTTGATCTTGTCAGGTGACAGATTTTTGGTGAACCTAGGAACAAACACACACCTTAAATAAATGTACATAAAGCCAGAGCTGTCCCATATATAGCTTACATTTTAACTTAAAGGAACGATCTGGGGGTGAGCAAATAATCATAGGTTCTTAGGTAAAATTTCATGCTGAAAAGAAATTGTACCACAGAATTACTTTGTCCCTCTAAATTTTTGCATCTCATTAACTCAATTTAAAAAATGAAACAAAACAGACTCCATAAACAAAATAAAATAGATAATGAAGTCTCTTTTAATTTGTCTACCAAACAGAATAATGAATACTTGATACAAACTATTTACCTATTTATTTTACACTATGCAAGGCAGAAGTTGAATCCTTGTCACTCTTTTTTATTTTTTCAAAGGGAGACAAAAAAATCCAACCCCAAACCTTTACAGCTTACACAGTCATTGTTGGAGTAAGCAGGGGTGGCTTAGAATTCACTCAGAAGTAGCAAAAAGGTACTCCTTACAAATAGTGCCTTGCTATATATATTTACTGTTAAAAGCTTTAAAGGAAAAGATTTAAAATATTCATTAGGTTTAATCCTAGAATTTAATAGCAAAAATTAGAAATAGACATTCACAAGTAGCAGGATGGTGTATAAAAAATACTGTATGAAAACCTGAAAGGTCAATCTGATATACAAGACCAAAAAACCCAGAACTATTTAAAGACTGCATGTGCAATAATTTAATTATACATAAAGGGCACCATGATTTGCTGATACAACAGGACAATTCATGTGACTGTGTCAAATGGTTCGCATCCTTGATGGGGATAAAAATCATGGGTACTCCATACTCAAACCAACACCTGTAACATTGTACCGGCCACAAGGAGAATAATGGGCTATTTCTTCTTTGAAAAACTGTTTCTGCTTATGAATTTGGCTTAATTTTCTAAGATTAGGTAGTAGAAAATACTACAGTTTGCATTATGCTTTGTGACTATTCCTACCAAAATCTCCCCGTGCTGCTGTTTTGCAAGCAGAAAGCAAAGGGGTTTGTCTGTCTGCCAGGATGGAACATTGCTCTGAAGCAACTCCTCGGGAGGATCAATTCCCAACATTTCCTTCCCATTCATCCAATTTCCAGCCAAACTAGGAGGTCCTTTTAAAGTCAGATTCTCAGAGGCAGACTGGTGGAAGAGAAGAAGGCTGGCAAGCTTTTCCTCATAACAGTTTGCAAGGGTGGCTTGAAACATAGCAGGCATTTTCACATTCCACCTGCTTTACTACATTCCTGTGATGGTAAGCTTTGGAAATGCATTCACCTAGCCTGAAAAAAGGCAAACTTTCATTCTACAACTCCTATGAAACACTCATCCACACATTGTAGCTTAGAGAGTTTCATCCCCCATCAGTTTAATCATGAAGAGGTACTCTCAAAGATCAAGATAATCTGGGTGTGGAGGTGCACAGGAGAAGACCTGCGTTCAGAATTAAAAGTTCAGGGGTCTGCAGGGGTTATATTTGGTGGGGTTTTTGTTTGTTTGTTTTTTGTGGGGTTTTTTGTTTGTTTTTATTTTGTTTTGTTGGGGGGGGGGGTTGTTGTTGGTTTGGTTTGGTTTGCTTTTTAACCACACCAAATCTGAATTTAGTCAGGATGTATTTGTAAATACTGCTAGACATGTTTCTTAAGTCATAAGTGTTGCAGTTGTTTCTGTATGTTACAAGGCATAAATTACTCTGAAGGAATGAGCTTCCATTTATGTATAATACATATTAATAATTTCAGTATTAAATTTAGTATTAAAATAGATACGGCTATTGACAAACACATTTTCATTGACAACTAATGGACTTCTAAGAGCTCCATTTAGAACATTGAGAGAAATCAAGAAATTAATTTTAAAAAAATTTTCTGGTTACCCTCCTTTGTTCCTTTTAACAAGAAGGAGTAATGAGAGGACCTGAATAACCTGTCTCAGAAACCATCTTGTCAGTGAACTGAAAAACATAAAACCTTTTAACTTAGAAGGCATATTGGCAAGTCTGATCATGGCTAATTCGAATTTCTAGAAGAAAAAAAGCAGCCATTGAATGTTCAGAGTCACAGCATAGTGTCTCCCACTCTCGACTTTCTATTTGAAGGCCAACATAAGAACCACAAATGGGGTTATTTAAAGCTACATTTATACAGCAAATGCCAAAGCATTCTGCCATTACACATACCCAGTATCCTAAGACTCATGCTGTCCCCCTCAGAGTTCCCTGTGGCTATGCCACACCAACCTGGAGATGGCCCTAACCATCATCTTGGTCTCAACTGCAGACACATCACAGTGATAACCAGTGGTTCTACAGGAAGAGGTTTCCAAAATGCACAGCAAGAAAGACACCAAAATACCATGAAAGGAGGATAATGGAGACAGCAAAGCCAATCTTGAGTCAATTCTGATATCCTTCAAACAGACAAAATAGGAGCCATTTCCTTCCAATAATAAATAGGAGAACAGGGAAAGCCATTTCAAGGACCATAATTTTCCCCTCCATTTCTGGTCTTTGGGATTTTTTGTTTGTTTATTGTAGGTTGTTTTTTTGTGGTTTTTGTGTGGTTTTTGTGTTTAATTCTGAGAATATTGCAATGAATGTTACTTCTGATGGAGTCAGCAAAAGGAAAAATGCTCTGAGTGCTGCTTCATTCAGCACAGAGCAACATAAGAGGATCTCCACCTGCAAGGTTACATTCTTTTATCTCAATGACCTCTTTAACAGGTGAGTTGTGAGAAGATATTTCACGTGTAGACCCCTCTACCAGCAGATCTCTTCATTCTGCTTTCGTGGCTGGAATGTGACTGGTAAGTGGATGCTGATGAAACTGTAGTGTTGCCCAAAATCCATAGTAACTTCATATGCAACAACCACATCTGCTTTGTCTATCTGGTTTGTCCAGAGCCAATTTTCTACTGTGTATGCCAGCACTTTACATTTCTGTGCCAGGTTCCTGCTCCTTCTAAACTCAATTGTTCCACTTCTGTTTGTCTTGTGGATATTTCAGCCATCATATTTATTATTACTTTATGTAAGGTAGAAGGGTACATCCCATGAAGCTAAGGCAGAATCTTGCTATTCTGAACATGTAGTAATTAGAAATCTTTGATCACGTCATGATGTTTCATTACTAGAAATTTTCAGTCTGTGAAAACCATTTAGAAATTCTTTATATAAAACTTTCCATATAAATACTGAGAATTAACAGTGCCACAAGTTTCAGGATGTGCACAAATTCTTCTTTGTGTCTTGGCTCAAGCAAGCAGCTGGCTCCCAGCTTGCCGTGTTTTTCACCCTGGTGTTCATTCCTTGAGTTAGTTACTCCTTAAAAACTGGGTCAAACTGGGAGCAGAGGCCTCAACAACAGGGCCATTTACCTGCATAACATCCCATGAACTCCTGATTGATTCTCCCTTTCTAGGCCAGAGAAAGGGAGTTAACACCAACTACTCGGTCGAAGAAGTAAATAAAGCTCAACACTGAAATATAAAAGGGGAATGGAAATAGAGGACATGAGTGAGTTCACCAAAGCTTTGTGTCACACTGTTTTGCTGTGGCAGTAAACCACCACTCTTACTGTGGCAATACACCTTTGGTTTCCTAATACCACAAGATATTCTTAGCAAAAATGTTTCCCCAGAGCTGGATTCAGTTTCACAAGCTATTGTTCCTTTCTCAAAACATAGTTGTAATTACTACATTATTACGTTCTGGTACTGTGAATTTCAATTCAGTTTAATACTCAATTCAATAAAGTAGATGAAAGCATTTGATGCTTTAAAGGCAAGAATCTAGAAATTTGAAGTTATCAGTACCACAAAACACCTGACATATCTCCCTTGGTCACAGACATATATATATACACATAATTTCTCTGTCCCTAAATGTTGTCATGTAGCTATATAGGTGGTTCAACTTCAGTTTACTGAGAGTTATGTGAAAAGCACAGAAGACTGCACAATAACACCACAATAGCAAGAATCATACGTAGAGTAATAACTTACAATCATTTTTTTTTTGTCAGGACAATTTTTTCAGTTCTTGTCTCTCCAAAAGAACTAAAAATCTACACAGAAGATACATCTTTTTTCTTGCCTAAAATACTTATTTTCTTAAGTATTATTTATGACAACACAGGCTTGGAGCCCTGAATGTCAGAATGTCAGGCTTGCAGAGAAGATGGCCAAAAAATGAAACGAGGAAAAAAACAACCAACCAACCAAAGAAACTAAAAAACCAGTAGACAGGGGAAACACTGAAAACATAAGCTTATGGTTTGCACAGTGAAGGTCACAGATCACAGACAAAACTTAGAGCAGCACTTCACACAGGTTTGGAGAGTACCAGATGCCTTGTCAAGTTCATCCACAGAAACTCCAACATCCGATTTCAACACAGAAATAATGTAAGTCTGGATCACTTTTGGACACAGGACTCTCAGCTGTTCTGCACATCTACTGAACATGAAATCTCTTCCCCCTGGATTTATCATCTGCCTCCCCTGCTTTTTAAATAAAATCACTTCAGAGATTCTACGTGTATGCTCTACTCATGACAGATTATTAAGTCACAATGTGCCACATGCTTCACTTAGATCCTGTTAGGAACCAAAACTCTTTAGAAAGGTGTATGGTTCAAATCAATAGGCTCTGAAAAAGAGCAACTATCAGCCTAACAAGCACTGACAACTTTATCAATAGTAAAACAGCAGAAATAGAACAGAAATAAATATATATTTTTTAATGTTTTACCTGGCTAAACTATGTTATTACTAAGAAACTCTGTACATTTATGAAGCAAGAAAAGCTTTTATTTTCAACTGAGATTCTGACAAAGATTTGGCTTCCCAAGACTGTAAACAACATAGAGGAAATTTTAAGACTTTGCATTTAAGCAGAACGGAATCAACTCTTTGTGAAATCTGCCACAGAAAAAAAGAATTGGGATCACCACAGTGTGTGGTGCTACAAGCAAGCTCCTCTCATACAGCATATCATCACAAATCAAAGCTGATTTTCAATAAACCATTTAATTTGGGGAGAAAAATAAATCTAAATCCATCACACCTTTAAATAAGAGGAGAAAAAAAATAATACAGCAAATAACATGCTACAACCAGAATAATAATTTCGCCTCTTTTATTTTCTTTCCTGTAGCCAGAAGAAATATGAGTGTCTGGGGAACAAAAATTCACTGCAAATACTGAGTTCAGGAGTACTATTATATTATTCCCCACTTCATTATTTAAGTCCAAAGTACCAAGATGCTTAGATCTATTTACATGGCAGTGAGTACTACATAAGAAAAAGTCAGACTCCCTAGATTAGAAAATAACTCTACATACCAGTAACATTAAGCACAATGACATTATGAAGGGCTGTTAGTAGTATACCCTCCCTGATCCAGGTATGACAGGAGCAACAAGAAAAGTTAAGACAGACTATGGTTACACAAGATTAAAGATTTAGCTGCCATTAGGTGAATGGCAGACAGACTGAAAACAGACTGTACAGATCCAGTAAGTGACAGCACTGTATTGAAGACAATAATGAAAACTTTGAATGAATGTGGTTGACCAAAGAAAAACAAATTTAAAAAATCAATTAAAAAAAAAATCAAGCTTCTGCAAAAGATGCCTATTTTAATCCTTCAGATACGTGAAAAAAGACTAGCATCAAGCAGCTGATATATTCCCATGGCACTTCAAAAAAAATTCAACCAAAAAGCATTGCAAAAGCTACTACAAAAATTAACTATACATTAGAGGCTTAGGGTTATTAGAAACTGGTCAGAAGTCTGCAAAAACAACATCTAATATGTCCAAAGGATATACAGAAACCCAAAGCCACCGAATATACTTAGTGAGCTGTGAAGTAACAAAAGCTTTAAGTGAATCCTGGCTGTCCCAGGAATACTCTAATTTTAATGCAATGTATTAAAGTACTATTTCAGCCAGCAAGCAACCATTAACTAGGGTTTATGTAAGACATGGAGTAAATGGCTTTTAGCTCCCCAGGCCGAGCTAAAATGTGTAAAAGTTGACAGGTAACATTAAAATCACATTCATCAGTACCATAGAAAGATGACCTTCTGAGGAACCCAAGACATCAGCATTTGGCTTTGCAGCTGACTTATTGAAGATGCAAGATACTGAACGTTTGAATAGATAATTAATGAAAACTACTGGATTATAAGTGACAGATACATTTTTAGGAACCAAAGCTGGAAGATAAGAGAAAACTGAAAATACTGCCTGGAACACATGAAGGCAAAAGTACTTCTATGTATAAAAAAAATGTAATGGTAAGTAGAACTAAATATCACCACAAAACATGATGGCATATCCTCATCTTGGACACTATATCCATCTCTGAAAATAGTAAAACTAACTTGGAAACAGAAAGGATAAACAAAAACATGAATGACAAACTGCACAAAAAATTACTTGGATGTTTGTTTATTTTAGCATAAGAACAAAAACACATAAAACTAAAAGAAACACATTTCAAGCCAGTAAGAGAAAACAATCAATGCAGAACATTTTAGTATCCATGAAAACATTAGGACAGAATAAAGTAACAAAATCAAAAGCTCAAAAGAATTAAAAAAGAAAAAAAAGGCACTTGTGGGAGAGGTAATACCTTTTATGCCTACATAGTAGGCATAATCCTAGTAGGATTAACCAGATACACTCTGACACATAAACACTTAAATTCTCTATTTAAAAATATTCACAGCACACTAGGCTGAAAATAAACACTTGTGAGAATAAACTTTAATATTTCTGGCCAAAAAAAACCCCAAAACATCAAACTTCTACAAGCAATGGCACTCTCACACTCTGCTCCAGAAAGAGAGCATTGCCATAGCCCTATAAAATCCCACCACCACTGCCAGCAGCCAGGGGGTACCCAGTAGGCAAGTCTAGTGTAGATGTAACTTGAGTCATCTGAGAGGCTACTCCCCAGCCTTTATCCAGAAGAAATCTGTAGCAGCTCTGCTGTGCCCTGAATGGATTCCCAAATACCATGCAGTTTCATCCCAAGAGGCCCCACCAATATATGCAGCAGCTACATCTGTCAGCACTTGTTAAGCACACTCCTCACTACCAATGATACCTGACTGGCACCAGCTTACAACCTCCAACATCAATCTGTACAGGAGAAAGGTATCACTCCTCTACCCTCGGGTAATGTGGCCACCCCACATGAATGCCTGAATGCTTTATTTAATCACACCTTGAACTCCTGTAGAATTGTCAGGTGTGTATTTGGTGGCTGAGAGCAAGATGGAGAACTTTGCATGGCCTGCCAGAAATGATCTGCATGATCTACTGTGCAGCACCTTGCAAAAATGCTCCCAGGACAACCTCCTGAAGTGGGACAGGGCATTCCCCTGTCTGCACACCCAACCTGCACCTCCTGCTCTCAGCTGACTGGGAGGTAGAGCACACTAGACAATCCCAAAACACTACCTACAACCCTAGAGTTTTAGGTGAGGCTTTCCAGGCTACCATACAGAATCTCAGCCACTCATCATGCTTTTTGACCCATAATAAGTCAAAGGAGATCTTACTTCCCAGGCAAATCACTAATTAGGACCCTGATACAACAACCAGACCATACTTGTGCAATGCATTTGGTGTGATGACACAGCTTCCTGCTCTCTCCCACTCTAGGAGGTGGAGCACTGAATAGTACATCTGCTTTGCTGATGCTTTCCAAATAATTGCTTCCACTTCATCATGACCCAGAAGAGCTTCAGAGTGGATTCCTACTCCAGCCAGCTTCTTAAGGACAGCTTAGCACAGTCATCCATTCACTCTAGCACCCATTCCCTACTTCCCCAAATGCTGACATCCTCACCAACTCTCTTAACTTGACAGAAACAAAGACTCTTCTAGTTAATCCTGTAATAATATATACAGGAAATTATTTTCTTTCTATTTGGAAAAACTGTACTGGTTGCTCCTTGGGTACAGGCAGAACTGAAACAACTGCTGTCATCAATGGCTATTACTGAATTATGTGTCATGCAGCAGATCTGCTCAGACACAGCCAAGCACTGTGCAGAAATTAGGAGCTTACACTACATGAATGATTATAATCTTCTAAGTAAAAGATGACTCAAGTAATTAGTTTCATTTATGATAATCCCTCCCTCAGACCAACCTTAGCTTTTCTGTTCCATGAGTCTTTTCAGATATAATTTACACAAGCACAGCAATGGTTGATATTATCAAACCCAAGAAACTTGCTTTGAACATGACAATCCTATACATGACAGACCTTAGTCTATACTTTTAGTGAAAGATAGCATCAAATCCTTATTATACTAAAATATGTGGAAAGATATATGCAATTTCCATATTGCAGGCAGCAAAAATGACACATCATATTTTGAGAATTATCTTACACTTGGTAATGATTACATTCCAATCAAAAGCAAACATTCTTTAACTAGTGCAACAAAAAGCCACTAGATGCAGAAGAATTTTATAAATTTAAAAATCAACAAGTAATAGTGTAGTTTACAAGCATTACAACATTTGCCTTTTGGAAACTAGGCTATCCTTTGCTAGCTAATGTGACATTACTAGGTAACCTTTTAATGCTAACTGATGAGGTCCCACAACAAAATGAAACTTTGAAATAAGATATAAACTATTAGCATTCATCATTGTTGCAATTTTTTAAAGCAGTTACTCTCTTATGCAAACTAGGTTAAAAATCAACAGGTAAAAAACATCAAATTACAAAAACAAGTTAAGTAGGTATAAATGAAAACAGAAAATGTCAAAGAGCCTGAAGATATTGAGAAACACCCACAAGATTACATTTAGGAAATACACATAAAGGTATGTTTGTAATAGGATTGCTGGTGTACTTTACAAGCCACTGTCGCAAATTTAGGTTAGGATTTAAAAACCACCACCAGCAAACCAAAACATATAGCTGAATAGCAAACAATTACTTTTTGCAGAATTGTAAGTTACAAAAAGCAAACAGAAGAGAGAGAGAAAACCCAATTATCATTTTATAGAAGTCACTCCCAAATTTGTATAAATGCATACCACCTCTTACATTTACTCTAGAAAGGCGGGAGAGGGGAAGTTACCTGAGGGCAAGGTATTCAGACAAAAGGCCCCTATTCCTGATGAAAGCAAGTGGTCAGTTGCCACGGCTTCTGAGAAGCTTCTGGTACCCATTTTGGTAGTAAGGATATTCACAGCAAACCAATCTCCACCAGAGCCAGCTGGGATCGCTGCAGGGAACGGGACACAGGGGACACACAAGGGATCAAGTTCAAAGGGAAAGAGGAGTGATACAATAATGTAAGAGAGTTTTAGCTAAAGACAACTGCAGTTACAACAGTTTGTTACACATCATGATATTACAGACCCAAAAAGGAAACAGGCTTGTGTAAAACACTAGATTCCCAGGAGAATATGCCTTGATGTCTGATACTAAAGCACTGCAGTCAGGTTTAAACCAACAGCTTATGGCTAAAAATGCAATCATGTAGAAAAAGTCTATACAATATAGCTAAGTGGTTTCAGATAGTCAGTAAGTATATTTGGAACGTGAGAAGGAAGACAGCCTGGAGATGCAGAATAGGAGGTTTTTATTTTATTTTGAAAAGGGAGACAGATTTTCAGTTTTCTTTTGCTTAGCCTCAGATTTTTTCAGCCAACATTATTTGTCTCCATTCACAGTGTCTCAACTTCACCCATTCACAAGCAGCACTAGGGGAACATGACTCCACAGAGATAAGGCAATAGGACCTGGATTTATTTTGGGGTTTGGGGCACACTTTTGACATTCAGATTTTGAGGCTATGGAATTTTGGTACATTAACTTTCTCAAAAATTAAAAAACAGAACAGTTAGTTTGGCAAACCATGTGGTAATTTTAAAAAGAGAAATTTTTTTTGTTGACTGTCTTCACTTTTAAGAGAGAGCTCAGCCGAAATATAGTTAATGCCTACACTTTTAGCCTTTTGGATACAATAAAATACAAGAATTTGGGCAGCAGAGCCCTTAGTAGGAAGCTTGCTGAGGTATTTGAGCGTTTCAGAGCCCAAACACTAAAGTGAATTACAGATACCTCATTACAAATTACTATTTTTTAAAAAGATCTCCAGATCTTCAGCAATTGAAGCAACATGAAAATCGAAAGCAACCCCATGACTTTCAGATTGCTGGGGAGCTGTATCCTGATGATGTTTCCTTGGGAATCAGGTAACAGAAGAATACAACCTCTCAGCAAAAACATGAGTTCTGGTGTCTCAAGCTACCTGGCAGAGCTGCCACAGAATCTGTGCTGGGGTTATGTTTCACACAGCAAGGCTCTCAGATCCACACAGGGGAGCCAGGGAAGGACTAAATGCTTTTTTCTTATGTAAGGAGGAGAGAATGAAAGAACCTGAACAATAGTGTTAGCACCCCCTCCACTGAGGTGTACAAAGAACTCCTGCAGGAGCTACGGGACTGAAAAACTTGGGTTTCCCTGCAAGCAGAGAAAAACTGGATGTGCTGTGTAATTACCTCTTTGCAGTTCTCACAATTTGCAAACAAAGGTGAAAGAAATCACTTTGTGTAAGCATTTGTGATTTCATTAATAATAGTATCACCAGAAGTTATCACCTCTGCTCAATTTTCTTGTACAAAAAAACAAAAAATAAAACAAAAAACACCTGAACAATCACGTTTCTTTGTTAAAGTTATGCAGTACATACTTTTATACATCTTTAATATAAAAAAAAAAAAAAAAAACAAAAACCCAAAACCTAAACAACCAAAGCTTTGTCAGTAGAAATACCAAAATATAACTGTAGGCTTTGTTTTGATTCTTACACACTCCATAATAATTTGATCATAAGGCACAATTTTATTCCTCATAGGCTTCATTTAAATGCTCTTTTTCCTAAGGATGCTTCATGCTAGTGTATCACCTACTTGAACACAAAGTCGTGGTTAACATCATTTTCATCCTGAAACTTATTTCCCATTAAAAATATTGTGAAAATAAAGACAATGATTGCATCCTATACAAGCAAAATGCTACTGATTAATTCCTGTTGATTCTGCAAATGCATTGTTTTTATTATATCTATATAGGAGTTCAAGGTTTCAAGAGAACTTTAATATACAAGTAAGACATCTGCAGAATCAGCATCCAGATATAATACATTTCTAAAAAATAATGTAAAGTAAAATAAAACCAAAAGTCAAATTCTGAGTTTGTTTTATTAACCCAAATGCTTCTGAAAGTCTAAGAAACATTCTTCAGATGCAACACAAGATTTAAGAGATTTGAATCTGAATTAGTATAATGATTAAGAATTCTACCAGCAAAGACATTATTGATGATTTATCTCCAAAATACCCTTAAAATTTCATAAAGCAACACAGGAATTTCAGTTTGGCCTCTTTGAGAGATGTTCTGTTACAAAAGCTTAAAATACAATGTGATGCATGTAGCTACTAACAAAAACAGAAGTGAAAGTTCTTTATTTTTATTTAAAAAGGTATTTATTGATTCATTTATGTTCTTGAGAACACTGCCAACACATTCACACAGACAAAATCGTTGCCATGAAGTCTCCACTTAAATACAAAAAGCACTTAATTTCAAACATAAAGGGATTTAAGAAATACAGGATTATAATGAAACTTTAAATTTTTCTCTCCTCATTCTCTTCTGTCATCCAAGCTTTTTCAGACTCATTCTTGCACTGGATGCAGCATTTATTTTACGACAGACATTATGGTAATGCTTTTCGTAAGCATCCAGATTCAACAGAGGTTCATTCAGAACAATGTAAATTGTTATGTTTATGTTGTGTTTTGCAATCTTCACACACACTAAACAAGCCAATAAAGTCAGTCAGGTAGAATACATTCTGTAAAATCTTCAGTACAAGCAAAGAGACAAGCTGTTTCATGCTTATTCTAGGAAAAATATACACTTTGTGTGCTCTGGCTGGCTAACAGAAACGGGTTACTCTCACAGAACTGAAGTGCCATAAAAGTGGGATATGCAAAACTGAAAACAACTAAAAATTCTACTTGTTTGGCTAGTACCAGAAGTTTCAAAGTTCATCTGTGTAATTTTGGTTTGGAAGAAACCATCCCATTCTGACCAAATAAAAGTGTTACATTGGTAGATACTAGAAGGAGTCCCCTCAGATCTCCTGAGAGGATGACATCCCTCACCAAACAGGCTCATCTTACTGGTATACAAGCAAGGTGATAGGCAGGTCAAATCCTTAGGTAAGGTACATATTAGTGAAGTCATCTCAAATAATGTAGGATAGCACTGCTTATAGCAGGATCAGCTGATTCCTGATATTCATACCATGAGTATGCTAGTCCTTGAAAAACTAATCTTCATGTGTGTTTTAGACCAACTATGAGGTGAAAAAAAATTCTGCAGTTTTCTTCTATTGAGATCTTAGCATTTTTACATCTACTGCTTCAGGTGGGCAAAAGCAAAGGAAGTCTAAGTTCATGAAGAACTTTAACTAATAACACATAACAATTTGGATTTCTGCCATACCACTTTTAAACCTCTTACTGTTCTCTTTGTGAAAACAGCAAATAAGAGTAAAACAAAGAATGTGATTTAAGCTGAAGTATGTGTTATCATTGGTAACTCTGAGAGTTAATATCTAACTCAAAGGAAGAATGCCATATCCAGTGAAGTTACTTAACTCCAGGAAGAGGCAGTTTGCTTTCCTTCGTGCTGCTTAGATGTGTTTTGATAAACAAAACTGGTTTTCAAAAAAAAAGGCAGGTATCTTGCAGATGCTTGCACAAAATATTCTTTTAGACCATTCATTAAGTAGGAAGGGAATTTCAGTCAATGACACTAAAAGCCAAAACCAGAAAACACCTGAAAATACTCATATACAAATCTGTGTGAGTAATACCCAAACTGTCAGTATACTGGATCCAAACTCAAGATTCAAACCCCTGTGGTGGAGATGTTCATCTTATATCCACAGATAAGTTTAACAGCAACACTATTGCAATCTAGAGCCCTACTGGAAATCTTTACCACCACTATTTTATACACTTGTCTACAAAATCTAACTGAGGAAAAAGAAGTAACACTGAAGGGGATGTGTATGTATCAGGGCAGAGCAGTGCACAGAAAATCTTGCCACAAAAGGTGCTGTTCAACAAGGAATCTCTCACAGGTGGAAACAGCTAAGAGCACAAACGAAGATTCAACACAAGTTTCAGTTCACTGAAACATTAAGAAAAAGTCATTCAAACACTATACAGATTGCTCCTGGCCACAGTGCCTCAATTCATACTTTGTAAAGGATAATACCCAGATACTTGTTTTATCTTAGGGCATGTATGTCATGAAATGGCGACACACTGCCACCCACATTCACAATGAGCATACCTCACACAACTTGCAGCTGACAAAAAACTCAAGCCTCCACATGACAAACTCACCTCTTCAGTTTAACAGACAGCATTTTGTTTCACATCTTACACCAAGCACCACATAGTCTGGAGACCACCAACAACAAAGTATTTTGTTCCTCCTCATCTTCTTCCACATCTTCTTTGAGAAGAGCAGCACGTATTGAAGACAGAGGGCATAGTTTGTATCTAAAAGTTTTTAAAAGACACTGGGAAAACTAAAAACTCATGACTGGATCCTGAAATAAGGTTTGTTACAACCTGAGTCAGTAAGCTCTGCTGCCCTCACTGTCCTGAAGCTGTAGCACAACAGTGAGAAAAAACCTTTTTACAAAAATAAAAAATTATTTAGATAGCAAAACTGATCCAAAGGGCATTCAGCTTGGGTCTTTCTCTTCTTCTTGTCAGACCTTAAAAACTCATACCTACGTAAAAGTTCTCCCTAGCTGGCAAATGTAGAATGATAAGGTTTCTTCACAGCCCTAGTGTCCATATCAGTTCATCTAAAAGCACTATAAACTGCTAAATGCAAATTACCTTGCTGAACCACACAACATTTTTAAATTTGCATATATAGTATCTAGACAGTGGCTGAAAAATCCTAACTCATGAGTAACAGATATTGCAGCAATCTTCATGTAAATAGTGCTAAATCCATTATCATTTGGGGGGAAGCTGGACAAGATGATCCTTTGCAGTCTCAACCAATACAAGTCTGTGATTTATGGAAAAAAAGGAAAGCACTTCTCTGTTACGTGTACTCAATCTGTTGTTTGTTTGTTTGTTTTTTAAAGAGACACAATTGTAACAAATGAAAGTAAACCAAGGTAACAGTGTAATTCTTTCCACTCTTCCTTTTTTATATATGGAATTTTAATCCTGCCACTAATAACTGCTTTCTCAAAGACGGCAAACAGGCATCTGTTTCAAGGAACTATGAAAACTGCAGAACAGGAACCAACTGTTCCTGTAATATCAGAGTAAGAAGTGAAAGTGTCCTTTGTCACCCACTGTATTACAGGAAATTTCTCATGTATTTGGCTCCAGATGGAAATGGTGTGTGAAGCCTACCTTAATCATGTTCCTAGAAAACACAGAAAGAAAATCCTGAAATAAAAAATAGCAGTATAATTTTTGTTGAAAAAACAACTTCCTGAAATTTAAAAAGCCACCAGATTTACAGGTGCTTGTGTCACCCAAATTCTATTTCCTGGTGTAAGCAGCTTCTGCAACTGGCGAAGCAGCAGTTCTGCTGGGAGAAAAGGGACTTAATAACACTATCCATATTTTAGGCAGCAAATGTACTCTTTTGATGTCAGCATAGTGTAGATCACAATACTCAGCCTCACTTTGCAGACCTCGTATTACAAGATATGTCCAATAAGTTTTTTAAAGTGATGGAAGCTGTCACAATAAACTGACATAGTCTTACTGAATCTGCATTAACACAACACACAAGAAAGCAAACACAGGTTTATCAGCACTGAAGAGCACATAATTCTAATCTAAGTTTACATGAACTGGCTCGTGTTACACACGCCCAGCTCCTGGACACATTTCAGACTTTAACCTGTAGCAGGTTAACTTCAGTTCACTGCTCTTTCCCTACAGCTTATTAAATAGCAATATAGGAAGTGAGCTGTATCAGTCAAGTAAGTCCAGTGAACCCACGCACATTGCTTGTCAGAAAACTCAAGGCTGATGACATTCTCATATTGCATTTCCATTCCCAGAGTGCTCAGTTACTTTCATGTGAAGACAAGATTTCTTTACCAGCATTCCCAGCTACAAACCTCCCGAGTAGGGTGGAGGAGAAAATTACTAATGCTTCCTACATTGTCTTCAGTGGAGAGACAGCAAAAGATTTGGAAGGAGAATTTTGTTTTCCTTGAGCACCATCAAGAGATTAGTCAAATGACAACCTGTCATCTCACTTCATTTTCCCCGTTTATTAGCGCTGATGAAAATAAACACATTTCAGAAAAACAAAACAAAAAAACAGTGCTCAAAATTTGAATAAAACATTTTGACAAAAAAAAAAAAAAAAGCAAATAAGGGACAAAAATTCCAGGTTACATTTTTTTAATTTATAAAAGTAATCTCTGAAGAGTAACAAAGCAGTGATATACATCACAGACCAAGTACCTAACAGGTTTTTGTCTCTATAAAAAAGAGAAATACAGTGTGTCTTTTTGAAATGGCATCAGTGAGACTGCACCTTCTGCAGCTTTTCCATCTTTTAAGTGCACGACATAGACAGCTACAGAATTTCACAGTCCGAGGAAGGTGTTGCCTGGTTTGGGGTTTTTTTGTTTGCTTGCTTTTTGTTTGTATGGGGGTTTTTTTGTTGTCGTTGTTGCTGTTTTAACCCCCGAGGCACGTCAGGTATGATCTCAGCCACTCAGAAAACGTCGCACTTCCTTCATCCCTCTGCGTGCACCAGAACACACCTCTTTTTGTCACCTGTCCCCCCAGGCGCGCAGATACCGCGACTGGATCCGCAAGGACACACGTTCCGCTCCCACAAGCGGAACGGGGACGGCCCGTGGACCCTTCCCTCCCCGCCCCTGCCTTTGAATCACGACAGGGTTCGGGGGGGTTTTGCCTCCTGCCATTTCTTTTTCCCCGCTCCCCCCCGCACACCTTCTCGCCAAACAGGGCCTCGGCGGGGGCACCCCCCGGGCCCCCCTCAGCGCTCCCCGCCGAGGGGTTCGGCAGCAGCCGCCTCCCGGGGGGGTTCCGAGCCCGCTGCAGGGTGCGGCGAGGGCGGGCACCGTCTGCCCGCCGGGGAGGCGACCGGAGCCCGGCGGTGACTCACTCGGAGACTCCCTTCTGCGCCAACCAGCCCGAACCCCCCCTCTTCGCCTCGGGGGTTGCCCCGCACACCCACCCCCTGCGCCGCCGGGCACCGAACGAGGGTCCCAGGGAATATTCACACGGCTGTCACGGCCGGACAGCCGCACAGAAGCCGGCCGGCTGGCCGCCCTCTCCGCCTCCACATCACCCCGAGGAGACGGCTCCAGGTCCACCCTCTGTGGGCTGAATGAAGCTCGCCCACCCTCCCTCAGCTCCAGGCCCAGAGGGTGCGGAGCCGGGAGCTGCGGTCGCCGCCCCCCCCGCGCACCCCTCAAACCGTAGCGGGGCACGGCGCCCCACTGACCTGGAGAGATGCTTCAGGATCTGCTTCTTGATAATCCCCGCCATGGTGTTTGCCTGCCCACGCCCCTCACGACAACCGGCCGGAACCGGGGACGCGCCTCATCCCTTCGCCTTCCCCTGCCGGAGGAGGGGAGACTGCCGGGAGCGGAGTCGCTGCCTCCCCTCACGTTCATTCACCGCCCGCCGCCATCTTGACTGCAGCATCGCCAAGAGACGAGGGGCGGGAGCGGCAAGGGGGAGGGTCGGACCCGCAGCCACCTACCCACGCCGGTAGCGGCAGTCCCGGGCGGGCGGAGGCGTGGAAAGGACACCTCCTCCCTTCATCTCGCAGGGACCCTTAGAAGAACCCGCAGCACAGCCGCGGTTTGCGTGGTCAGGGCAGACGTCCCCGCTCAGCCCCGCAGCCTCCGACCGCCCAGTCTGCGCTCTCAGCGGCTGCTTCTTTCTTCCCTCTTCAGTCCTTCCTCTCTACAAAACTCTTGTGTTCGCGCCTGTGGCTCCTTCCCTCCTCCCACCTGTGGAGTGTCCCCCGTGGGGCCCCGCTTCCCACGAACTGCCGACTGTTGTTTTTGCTGACCATCTGTTACCAAGTGCCACTAAGAGGTGTTACGTGTAACAACAGCAAAACTGGATCGTGTAACAGGAATTCCTCCTGTTAAAAAGTGTGTGTTACCTACGTCCATTTGTGTTTGGCGTTAATACCTGCACGGCATGCAGGTATATGCCCACTGATCTGCCGAGCTCCTTCACAGACGCATTACTTAAGGTTTTCCAGATAAATTCCATTACTTTAGCTCTTCCTTACTACATTCATCTTGAGGAACCAAGTGAGACAATTTATCCTTCTTACACCTCCGTTTTATATGCAATATTCCTTTCTACCCACAAAAAACAAAACAAAAAAACCCCCACAACCCTAAAATTTGTTTCCATCCAGAATCCCCAAAATCATTCCAAAGTGATACACCAAGCAAGCAAACAGCCCCAGAAGCAACAAGTCGACCCTGCCCAGAGGTCTTCCAGAGGAAGGTGAAGGAGTTGCTCAGGTAGCAATCCCTCCCTTCTCCTGGGCCTGATCCTACTGGCCCAGCTGAGCACCAAGGTGGCTACTTGCTCCCACAGTGCCACACAAAAGGAATGAGGAAACATAAAAGAAACTTACTGACAGAAACTTAGTCCGATATTCTGACAATAAGTTGATATGTATGTAGTATTTTGCTTAACTTGAATTTCTAAGCAATTACTCAAATCCCCAGAACTGTAAAATCAGGTTGTTCCCTTGGCGCTTAGATTTCATCTAAGCACATCTAAGCCTAAGAGTTATTTTGAGAGAATAGCTTATCACAATGCAGCAAAATTTCTCAGTCAGTAAAAAAAATAAATAAATTGCCCTGTTATAATTTTGTTTCTCCAGTAAACCCCTTCTCTGTGGCTCCCACATTCAGAAAAGGTATTTTGAAGAATTTCAGTGATAGGGTAACCAAGTACCCCAAACAGCTGAATTAAATGGAATAAGGAAAAAATTAATTGTAAAACTAACAGAATTCTCAGATGTGACGTCTGTGTGAAGAGTGGCTTGTTGGCCCTAGAATATAGTAATCTAGAGCTGCAGAGTAATCAGATAGTATTTTCTTTGCTTCTCATATACATAACAGATTAATTATTTACAGGCAATGAACCAAATCCCTAAGGACTTTTAAATGAGAACTATAAAGCAGTGAAGCAGTACCAGATGAAAAAATAGGTCAGGAGATGAACATTTTCAATTGATTTTTCCAGGCATTTAAAAACCAGCCAGTTGTGTAATACTGACCTCATATTCTTCAGAGAGATTTTAAAAGTGGGAATGTGCTACATATGAAGCTAATACTTGTATTCCTGTTTTAAGACCAATTTTCTCAACTAGATGAAAAATCTACCGGTATCTTGGAGAAATTATGTTCATCATAATGCTGGATCAGCTTCTGCCCTTCACAATCACCTAGATAAAGAAAGGTGCACAGAGTTCCATTTCTGGATGGTAAGCCCAGGGTAACACCCACCTGTGCCAGGATCAAAGAATGCAGTAACTTCTTCCTCAAGGATAACTTTCTTTGGATGCTCTGAACAACTTGCAAACACTGTAGTCAGCTCTGCTTTGTCTTTCTGAGGCTGCATGTTCCCACAGAGCAGAGCAAATAAGTAGCTGTGTGCTTTGCATAAGGTGTGCCAGCAGAGTTTGACTTTTCATACAGTCATGTGGATTCCTTAACTGCAAAAGCTGGAATGGAGCCAAGAGAGAAAAAGCCAAACAAATGTTCTGATTTGGTTTCAGTGAATGCTTTGTTTCATTCTCACAGAGTGAGAATTTCATTGTGGCTTCACATGGATAATATAAAAAATAATGGTTTGTCTTCAAATGCAGATGTGCAAGGCTTCAGTAGTCTGATGGAACATTACTTAAAATGCATCACACCGTATCAGTCCTGTGCTACTGTACGGGACAAAATACAATGTTTGCTACCATGTGGATAACTGGAAGTCGTATTTATGTGTCCTTGCTCTGTTACTGCTACTTAGCAGTATCTTTGTTAGATACTCCAGCAACAGCAGGAGAAAGAATAATCAGAAGCATCATTGCAAAGAGATTTTAAATATGTATTTTAACAACTACACTTAAATCTAAGTGCACTGTTAAAAGCCTGGCACTTGTCCAGTAGGTTCTTTAGAAGAAAAAAGATACAAGGCATTGAATGAAAACAGATGAAACCTAATAGAACTGGAGCTAGGTTTTAAAAGAGAAAAAGTAATAATTATATTCCAGTTTTCACCTTTGTTTTTACAAGGCAAAATTTAGCAATAGCTATAATGTTTGTGTGTCTAAATCACACTTCTAAGAATTTTATATTATTAATAAACACATGTGATTTTAAGAGTAATATTTTGTTTTTCTGAAGCATTGTGAATACCCAAAGCATGTCACAGTTCTACATTTTGTAAATTTTGAGGTTTATTTACAAAACCAAATTTTACCATTACTAGATCTGACGGTGGGCAAAGGAGAACAAACAACACTTGACAGTGTTCTTAAAAAGAATACAGAAACTCCTGAACTGGAAAAAGGCTTTTGCTAATTCCTGTGACCTCTCCTCAAGAGCCAAATAATATATCTGCTAGAGTAGGGATTAAGGATGCTGTCCTTACGATACTGACAAAGCATGTAAAGAGGATTGGTCTAAAATCAGATTGTCATGCTTTTTGCTGAACATCCTGGCTCCTGGAAAAGATATTTGCTAGGGCAAGCAGTATTCATCATATAGAGCAGCAGTTAATTTTAGGATCTTGTATTTTCAGGAAAGCAAACTGCATACAGTACATATTTTTTTGCCAATAACCAACCAAAATTTACCCACTTTCACCTTAAAACTGTTTTTCATCCTGTGACCACATGTCCTTGTAGGAAGTCCCTCCCCAGCTTTCTTGCAAGCCCCTGCAGGTTCTGTAAGGCTATACTATATGATGTCCCCTCTGTAAAGCTACACTACTGTGTAGGGACCTGGGAGTCTGGATTGACAGGAAGCTGAACATGAGCCAGCAGTGTGCCCAGGTGGCCAAGAAGGCCAATGGCATCCTGGCCTGGATCAGGAACAGCGTGGCCAGCAGGTCCAGGGAAGTGATTCTGCCCCTGTACTCAGCCCTGGTGAGGCCACAGCTCGAGTCCTGTGTCCAGTTCTGGGCCCCTCAGTTCAGGAAGGAGATTGAGGTCCTGGAGCAGGTCCAAAGGAGGGCAACCAGGCTGGTGAAGGGACTCCAGCACAAGTCCTGTGAGGAGAGGCTGAGGGAGCTGGGGGTGTTCAGCCTGGAGAAGAGGAGGCTCAGGGGAGACCTCATCGCTCTCTACAATTCCCTGAAAGGAGGCTGGAGCCAGGGGGGGTTGGGCTCTTTTCCCAGGCAACTTTCAACAAGACAAGAGGGCATGGTCTCAAGTTGTGCCAGGGGAGGTTTAGGTTGGATATTAGAAAGCATTTCTTTACGGAAAGGGTGATCAGACATTGGAATGGGCTGCCCAGGGAAGTAGTGGATTCTCCGTCCCTGGAGATATTTAAAAAGAGACTGGATGTGGCACTCAGTGCCATGGGCTGGTAACCACAGCGGTAGTGGTCAAGGGTTGGACTTGATGATCTCTGAGGTCCCTTCCAACCCAGACAATTCTATGATTCTATGATACACGATGTCCCTGGAGCCTTCTTTCCTCCAGGCTGAACAACCCCAACCCTCTCAGCCTGTCTTCCTAAGAGAGGTGCTCCAGCCCTCGGATCATCTTCCCGGCCCTCCTCTGGATTTGCTCCAGCAGCTCCGTGCCTTTCCTGTACCGAGTCCCCCAGCACCGGGTGCAGTACTCCAGGTGGGGGTCTCACCAAAGCAGAGCAGATGGGGACAATCACCTTTCGTGACTTCCACTCATCGCGTTTCCCCCCGATGTGCTGCGTTGCCGCCCCTACACAGACCCGCCAGAGCACGGCCCCTCAGCAGGGGACACCGGAGAAGAGCTCCCGACCGCCCCCGTGCGACCATCTCTTCCGCTGACCTCCCCGTGCCAGCTCTGACCCCGCCGGGACGCCCCGGCTGCTTCTTCTGTCCGCCAGGAGCCGTCGTACGGTCCCGTAGACCGGGGTGTGGGGGGAAAGAACCGCCCGCCCGGTCGCCCCTAGAGATGACGCCATGACACCTGCCCTGCCCCGTCCCGTCCCGCCCCTCCCCGCCCCTTCGCTTTGCCGGGCGCTTCTGTCTCGTCGCCCGACCCAATCGGCTCCGCAGCTGCACCCGCGTCACCGGCGGCTACGTCGGCGTCTGGCGCCAGCGGCGGAGGCGGTCCCCGCGGCTCTCCTGCGCCCCGCCAGGCAACGCCAGCGCTGCCGCTGCTTCCTCCGCTCTATGGTAACCATAGAGATCCACGGCGGTGGCGGATCAATACTGGGACGGCGGCGGCCGTGGCGCCGTGGGGAACATGGCGACGCTGGTGCTGGATAACGGCGCCTACAACGCCAAGATCGGCTACAGCCACGCCAACGTCAGGTGAGGGCCCGGGAGGGGGCGGAGCTGGGCGGGCGTCCCGCTATGGCTCCACCGGCAGCTTCTCGGCACACCTACCCGTCCCACCGGCGCCTGGGCGCATGGGAAGTCGCCCTTCTTCTCCCTCCGCCCCTGACTGGAGTCCGGGCCGCCGGTGCGCCTGCGCCCGCGGCGGAGAGGCCCGGCCCGGCCCCGCCCCTGCAGCGGGTCGGGAGTCCCTCCCCTGCGGCGAGCGCCCACCGGGCTGGCAGGGCCCTGGAACCGGAGGGCAGCGGCCGAGGCGGGGGTTCCGTCTCGCCTCAAAGCGGGGGAGCTCCTGGCACCTTCTGTTTTGTGCTGGGGAATAAAGGGGAGGGGGAGGGAAGTGCGTGTCTGTGTACCTCGGGCTTGTTTTGTTTTTCCCAAAGGTCTCATCTGCACTGGAAGGGTCGGAAATTAAAGAGATTTCCATGGTAACTCGCTCCAGTAAATTGATCAAAACAGCAGCAAATATGTTACTGACAGTATATTAGTTATGAAAGTAGTGTAAAGCAAACGATTGTGCCTCATACCGTGATCCATAGGAAGCTTCCCAATCTTTTCCAGTGTTATTCCCAACTGTCAGTTCAGATCAAAGACTGCACGCTTGAAAACCTTTACGGCAAATCAACTGGATGAAATTAAAGATCCCTCTGGTCTGTTTTATATCCTGCCTTTTCAGAAAGTAAGTAAGATAACATGAATTTAACATTATAGTCAAATTTAAATGGGTGTTTTAAGGAATATCTTTCATACTGTATGCCCCAATTGCAGGGTTCTGTAGAGTATCATAGGATAATCAAGTTCAAGGGTGCGAATTTTAAAAATCATAGAATCAGTTAGACTTGAGAAAGTCCTTAAGATCATGCAGTCCAAGGGTAAACCTAATACTGCAAGATCCACCGCTAAATTGTGTACCTCAGCACCACATCTACATATCTTTTAAATACCTCCAGGGATGGTATTTAAAACCTTAACCAAGAGCATCCTGAAAACCCTTTGAGTAAATGTTTTTTTTAATTAATATACAATGTTCTTTGGTGCAACTTGGGGCTATTTTCTCTTGTCCTGTCACTTGCTACTTGGGAGACTAAAACCCACCTCACTATGACCTCCCTTCAGGTAATTGTAGAGAGCTAGAACATCTTCCTTCAGCCTCCTCTTTTTTAGATTAAACAACCCAATTTCCCTCAGCTGCTGCTCATAGACCCTTCACCAGCTTCATTGCCCTTCTTTGGACACACTCCAGCACCTCAAGCTTCTTGTAGTGAGGGGCCTAGAGCTGAACACAGCATTTGAGGCAGCCTGACCAGTGCCAAACACAGGGGACAATCATTTCCCTACTTCTGCTCTCCACACTATTCTTGATAGAAGCCAAGATGACGTTGGCCTTGGCCACCTGAGCACACTGCTGGCCTATGTTCAGCCAGTTGATGAGAAACTCCAGGTCTGTTTTTCTCTGGGCAGCTTTCCAGCTTCTCTTCCCCATGCCTGTAGCACTGCATGGGGATATTATGACCCAAGTGCAAGACCCAGCAGTTGACTATGCTGAACCTCATATAGCTGGCTTTGGTCCATCATCCTGTCCAGATCCCTTTGTAGACCCTTGTCCTCAGGAAGATCAGCACTCCCTCCCAGCTTAGTATCATCTGCAAACTTACGGAAGGTGCCCTCAATCCTCTCATCCAGATAATTGATAAAAATACTGAAGAGAACTGGTCCCAAATACTGGGCCTGGGGAACACCACTTTTGACCAGCTGCCAGCTGCATTTACCTCCAGTCACTACAAGTCTTTAGCTCTGGCCATCCAGCCAGTTTTTAGCCCAGCAAACAATATCCCCATCCAAACCATGGGCAGTCAGTTCACCAAGGGAATGCTTGAAACATGGTGTCAAGGGCTTTACTAAAGTTCAGGTAAGCACCATCAGCAGCCTCTGCCTTACCAATGACACAGGTCACTTTGTCATAACAGGAGAGCAGGTTAGCCAAGCTTTCATAAACCCTTACTGACTGACTGAGATCACCTGCTCCTGTGCATGCCATGGGATGGCAGTCAAGATGATCTGCTCCACAGCCTTCCTGGCACTGAGGTCAGATTGACAGGCTTCTGCCTAAGAGAAGAATGTGTACAGGAAACACAATTTACATTGTTTTTCCTGTGTAGTAATTAACAGATTGATGGGGAATATTTGTAACAATCTTTACCCTATGTAACATTTACTCCTTAGCATAGAAATGTGAAGTAAGACATTTTTGCTCTCAAATTTATTTATATTCCAAGTCTACCAATCACTTGACATTTTTTAGTATCTACTAATTTTTTCCAAGTATTTTATTTTCTAAATAGTGTATTCTTTTCTAAATTCCTACAGGGTTACTTGGTGAACTGGGATGTCCAGAGACAAGTTTGGGATTATCTTTTTGGAAAAGAAATGTATCAAGTAAGAGCCTTTTTTAGTTACAGAGTTTGTGATGGTTTAATACCAACCAGTGGAATCAACATCAAATCTTAAATAGAACTGGTGATCTAACTGTTCTCTTTGAAAGTGCCTTCCATTAGATACCACAAGGATTATTTTTTTTGCAAACCAAAGAAAATTTTTACTTTGAGCTCTGGTGTAGGAATTGAAACAAATCTGTTCAATCTTTTTTGTATTCATACTGAGTTCACAAATGTTAAGAAATTTGCATCAATGTGATTAAGAGTTCAGGTTAGTAAAAAGAAAATCATAGGTAGATATGGTGGGGTTTAGAGATCAAGAAGCAATGCAGAAGAGGGTGATGAGCTAGATCAGAAGGCCAAAAGACTCACATGTTAGATATGGCTAACCATTTCCTGCCTATGAGTAGGTTGAATTTATAAAATATTAATACATGAGACTTAATTTTTCTTATTTATCACATAAACTGGATTTAGCACAGGATATGTAGTAAGACTTGCCTTTTAAATTTTCTTTGAAAAAAGGTATTGTTAGACTGAAAGTTTTGGTTTTTTGAAACACTAGGAGGCAGAATGGTCCTAAGAACAAAAGTTTGACACCTCAAAATATCTTGGTCTTCATATGTAAAAATACATAGTGCTGGTTTTTGATATTTAGGTTTCAGTTTAGTTTTGGTACTAGATTCAATTTAGTCATGGTCTTGAGGAGAATTTGGTTTTAATTCTTTTTTATGAGTGGAGACTACAGAGAAGTACAGCTGGTAATACATTTAGGGCAAAATCCTGTTATGACTGAAGTAATTCTCAGAAGTCCTCTCCAAAGGAGTTAGAGATCTCAGTAAATGTGGAAATCTTTTGTTGGCCTCACCAGAGATCACTGGGAATTTTGTTACTAATTCTGCTCTGCACAGGACTTCATCTTGGGTTCTTAGACAAGTAATTTTGTGATACAAATGCTGAGCTGTAAGAAGAGACTTTGTTTCTGTAGTTGACAGGATTAGTGTAGAGTACCTTGCATTAGTATTGTGTGGTACTTTTATGGGTTTATCTTTGAAGTGTTGAATTACAGTTTGTACGGATAGTAACTGGAACAGAACAGGTATGAAGGTGTTCCCTTCCATTATTTTTTTTACCCATGAATTCATTAAAGTTCTATCACTGCTCACAAAGTCTTCAAAAATATAAAACAAAGCCTAGGCCTAGCTTCACCAAACAGATACTGCTAGTAGTAACCATGTATTCAGATATACCTGATCCTCAACTGCTGCAAAATATGGCAGTTGGGTATTAATTTCTAAGTTTTGTATAATCAAATCCTTCATGTATTTTTCATAGGTGGATTTTGTAGATACCAATATTATTATTACCGAACCTTATTTCAACTTCAGTTCAATACAAGAATCCATGAATGAAATCCTATTTGAAGAATATCAATTTCAAGCAGTTCTTAGAGTAAATGGTGAGTCTGTCTCCTAGTTCACATTTATATATTTTGAAGGTTAATCTTGGGAATAAGTAAATGCATATGCATATAAAGAAAATAGAGAAGTTACTTCATTCCCTTCCGAACTCTTAAGTAATGTGCTACTGTATGTCCTCTAACCATATTAAACTTTTTTTTTTTTTTTTTTTTTAACTTCCAGCTATACTCTTGCAGTACTGTCTTTAAGAGTGTCATAGTATATAAGTAAAAGTAATATGAGGAGAGTCAGGATGGCAGCGATAACGTTTTGAAACACAATAGTGTTTGAGAAAGTCTACCAAATATTTACATAAAGACTTGGATAGTTTTCTGGGGGATGTGTGGTGGTAGTCTTTTGTTTGGCTTTGTTCTGTACTAGTAAATAAAGTGAAGCATTTCAACCATGAAATGTATCTTACAGGGAATGTGCAAATAACATCACACACCTTCTGAAAAGTAGTTGGACATAGGATACTCCTTTAGACAGGCTTGATAAATTGTGGTGTCATCAGTCAGCTTGGACAACAGGAAAGGAAACTGACCATGGACTGTAATTCTTGAAAAAGAAGATACAGGGGCATATACGATATCTAATTTTATCCACTATCAAAATTAGTTCATGTGTTGTCTGTAGTATGTATCAAGGTCATGGAAATCTGTCAAAAGCATTTAAAACATGAAGCCAGTACACTTTCATAGCACTGTAAATCCTAAAAGTGCATATTCATGTAAAAACTGAGTGAAGCTTTTCTGTATTTCAGCTGGAGCTCTTAGTGCACACAGATATTTCCGGGATAATCCATCTGAGCTATGCTGTATCATTGTGGATAGTGGATATTCTTTTACACACATCGTACCTTACTGCAGAAGTAAAAAGAAGAAAGAGGCAATCATCAGGTAAACTGGTATATCTTTTCTAGAAGAATTGTTTGCTATGCCTTAAGTTAATAATGACTGAATTCCTTGTGTTACTCCTTTTCTGCAGGATTAATGTTGGAGGAAAGCTCTTAACCAACCATCTGAAGGAGATAATATCATACAGGTAACCAGCATGCTGTTCATCATCTTGAGACCTGATATGAAAAGAGCTAGAAGTTTGTGGAGATACTCTTACTGGCTCTGTGAATTTTAAATGAAAAGCTGTTGAAAGGACAAGAGAATGTGTGTCTGCTATAGTGTGTTAGCTGCCATCTTGAGCTTAAGATCAATATATACTAAGATGAGTTGAAACCCTTTGGAGAATTAAGGTGTTATTTTTTGAAGTGCCAGCCCTTTTCAAGTTGCTGAGGTTACCCGTGTGCTTACAATTACACAAAACCTTACATGTTTTCTGAAATGTCTCAGCAGATCATCAGCTTTCTACTTGATTCTAGCAGCGCCACAAGTAAAATTCAATAGGATGAACCTTAGTATCCTTTAACATGCAACTTTATCTAAGTAAAGGTTTTTGTTAGTAGAGGTAATTGCAGGATTAAAGCCATACTTGTTACAATGTTTGTATTTATCGAACTGTGAAATATTAACTGTGACCCAGGAGGTCAGGAGTGCTTTTATAAATTAAAGTTTTAAGACATTTGGACAACAGCTTTCTGCCATTTGAAAACTATGGTTGCTCATCTCCAGTGAAAAACTGGACAACTAATGCTAAGACTTAATTATTCTCAAACTTGTGTGTGTGTTTGTTTTTGACAGGCAGCTACATGTCATGGATGAAACGCATGTAATTAATCAAGTGAAAGAAGATGTGTGTTATGTTTCTCAAGACTTTTACAAGGACATGGACATTGCCAAGTATGTTTACAATGGTACTAAGTGTAAAAACTGGTACTTCTTCATAATCTATTTATACAAACAAATTACACTAATTAGAAAATTGTCCAGTTAAATGAAAGGATGTCTTGTCAGTATAAAATAATTGGCATATAGAATGTGTTCTTTGTTCTATTGTATTTTATATTCTTCTCTTTCAGATTGAAAGGAGAGGAAAACACTGTAATGGTAGATTATGTTTTGCCAGACTTCAGCACAATCAAAAAAGGATTTTGTAAGGTAATGATAGTACAGTTTTTGAAGTATTTTTTTGACTATTGCCCTGAAGTCTAGAACAGAAGTTATGGGACTTCTTTTTTTTCTCATGCTGCATCATTACTACTTTCTGTACTATGCATGAATTGGTTAAGTTTAGGAAGTTGAGATGAAAATTAAATAATATTTTTCTAGAATAGTATTTCGTGTCCTATTATTTAATACTTGTAGTTTTCTGTACTTGTGCTCTGGGATTATAATTACTGTTTTTTTAAAAGTTAAGTTGTAAAATGTTTTCTCCGCTTTGTCACTTTTTTTGTAAGCCTCTCTGAATTTCATTTAAATACTATAATATGTAGAAAGTTCAGTCATGTTACAGAAGAGCCTGAAAACTCTCATATCAGTTACAACAATTTAACAATTTAATCTCATTTAGTAAGTTCCCCATAGTTTCAAAAACAGTCTCAACATTTTAAGTCCACTCATCCATACCTATTTTTGCTTCAAGTGAACCTGAAGCTTATAAGAGCAAAGTTACTTAAGATTTAATACTATAGTATGTATTTTTCTTAAAAGAGTTGTTAACGTATACTGCCTACATAGAAAAGATTAGCTGAATATTCTAGGATGTAATTTCTTTTCTTAAAACAGTGGCCACTGTTCATATCTTTAATTTAGCCAAGGGATGAGATGGTGCTAAGTGGAAAATACAAGACTGGCGAACAAATACTTCGTCTAACAAATGAAAGATTTGCAGTTCCAGAAATACTCTTCCATCCTTCAGACATTGGTATTCAAGAGATGGGAATTCCTGAAGCCATTGTTTATTCTATTCAGAATTTACCTGAAGGTATAACCTAAATGTATTTTGATAGGTGGGGGAAGGGTGGAGGTGGTGTTCTGGGGATTTTGGTGTATTTTTTTTTAAAGCATGCAAAGTGCCTTAAGAATTCAGTACTCTCAATATGCAACTTATTAAGTTGTTGTGAATTGTTCTGTCTCTTGGTGTGTGTCATATATGCTAGAACTGATTGTCTAGAAGATTCTCTCAGGCAAACAGTTCTGTGGTGAGTCATTAACTGCTTCCTACTTTTTTTTCAGCTATTTCCTTAACATTCTTTTCTAACGTGACCTATGTCTTTGATGCCAAAAATGAAATACATTTGAAATTCATTTTAGTTGTTTTAATATATCTTTTGTTACTGGAGGAAGAGAATAATCAAACTCATGAGAAAAAATGAAACTGACCAAACTCAAAAAATTAAGCATCAAGTATAAAGTATAAAACCTTGACGACAAAGATGACGTTCATAGGTCTTATGTTACTACATAAGTATGGTGGCCTTGAGACTATTATTTTGTACTCTTACAAAATTGTGTTATTTAAATTCCACTCCAAAAGGGGAACTGTATTAGGAGACATGAAATTTAATGGACAATATAAGAAAACAGCAGCTATCAAGCCAAATTCTAAAAATCAGACCAGAAGGTTATTGATCACTTCAATAAAAATATTCTCAATAAAAATATTTCTCAATAAATATATTAAATTGATGTGAGCATCAAATTAATATAAAATTCTCCTATGCATATATTTTACTTCTGTAACACTTTATAATAAAATTGGTGAAAAAACCCTTTCATCTTTGAATATATATTCAGTCTCTTAATTACAGACTTACTTATTTTACAGAAATGCAGCCTCACTTTTTTAAGAACATAGTTCTGACTGGGGGAAACACCCTTTTTCCTGGCTTCAGAGATCGTGTTTATTCTGAAGTTCGATGTCTTACTCCAACTGATTATGATGTTTCTGTTGTTCTTCCTGAAAAGTAAGTTTTAAACTCTACAGAACAAGCTTTGTCCGTCTAGCAGAATGAACTATAAAGCAGGATTTCTTTTGCTGATTCAAAAGATAGATTAAAGGGTTTACTATTAATATTAGGTGAACAAGAAGTATGTATTAAAGCTGCATTTTAAGACAAAACAAATAGAGACCACCTGCCTGCCCAGTAATTAGGCTAATAAAGTTAAGCATGTATGACTGTATTGTCATTAAGTGGACAAATAAGTATGCAAGATTAGTGTTTAGTTTTTTACTTAGAAGGTTTTTCAGCATATGAATGTTGCCATGTCATGATTGATGTAGCCACTTCAGAATTTGCAGAGAGACAGTATTCAGCTGTGACCAAACAAGTATATTATGAAAGAAAAAAAATATTTGTGATTATTAATGTATTAATAATGAGTATTTTTACATTTCATTAAAGAATAATTTTCTGTGAAAAGTAAATAAAAAGACATCTGCATTTCCAACCCTCTTCACACCTGTCTCTGGAGAGGCACTTACTGTTTTTAAGAAGTTAGCCCTGCTAAACTTTAGCTTTGTTTGGAGATGGATGGTTTGATTTAGCAACCAAAAATATATTTTTAAATAGGTATGACTTAGTAGAAGTCTTGGAAATCATCACAGCATAATTCTATCTAAAATGAACTTACAGATGAATAACAATTACCTTTGTTAATCTTTGTTAATTTTTCAGCCCTATTACTTACTCTTGGGAAGGTGGGAAGCTCATTTCTGAAAATGATGATTTTGAAGACATGGTAGTAACTAGAGAAGATTATGAAGAACATGGACACAATATCTGTGAAGAGAAATTTGATATATAGATTGCATAGTTGGATACATTGTTTTTCCATTGTTTTACGTGTAATGGAACTATGAACTACAACCTGTTCTTTTATCAGTTAGGATTGTGTTTTAGCTTTCCTGTATTGAAGTGGGTTGTGAAAAAATAATTTCCAGAATTTAGATATAAACTTTACAAGCCTAATGCTGTGAAATAATATGTTTGTTGACATTTCATTATCATCTTTTACTGATAGCTTCATTGTATTCTTATTGCAGAAAACAATGAGTTAATAAAAATACTGAATGCTTGTACTGGTGCAACTCTTAATACGTAGTGAGAAGAAAACAAGATTTTTACATTTTAGTTCCAAACATTATTCTAACTCATGCATGCAGTTGAATGGACATAAAACACATCTCAAAAAAGCTCTTTTAATTGGGCTGATGGTATTCAGTGACTGCTGATTTGCAGACATCATCTGAAGTCTTATGTTCCTCTCTTGTCTGCCCCTTTGTACAACCAGTAAGTACACTTAACAGCATACACTTGCCTAGCTTGGAGCAAAGATCACTGAGTGACTTGGGCAGTGACTTGGGCAGTTGGTGGCAGGTGTCAGAGGTTTCAATGGATTTTGTGCCCCTCTAAGTGGTCCTTGACAAAGTCCTGAGAGGGGCATTCTGAAGCACTTGTATCACCTGAAAAACTGTTAGTGATGATTTGTGTGACCCAAGGGTAACTGATAGTGTTGGACAGTCAGAGCTGTGAAGGGGGCAAATAAAGGTGTAACAGCACCAACCCCTGGGCTCACAGCATTAAGACAGAGCTATCATCTCTGGCTTCCTTTTTTTTTGCTTTAGATAAATAATGTGGTGTTAGAGCTGTGTTGTTCTGATCAATGCTTCTGAGAATGGAAGATCTTGATGATGAGCTGACTCAATTAAATAGTTCTCCAAGGTGATTTTGAATGGGATCTTTGTTACTTCAAACTGCCAGGTCTTTCCTCCAGTCTAACCTTCTGAAGAAGCACCCTTCTGCTCCTGTCACCAGCTAGGTGAAGCACAGGAGGCAGGTAGGGTTTAATGCAGAACACCACCTACAGATAGTAGGATAGAGCTGTTGTATTACTCTGTGCCAGAAAGAAGAGGACATGAGTAAGTCTGGTACAGTTTTGATAGCAACGCGTAGAGGCCCTTGTGGGTGACCTCTAGTTTTGTAAATAACTGCTTCACAAAATTATCAGCATGCTTTATATGGTAGAAGACACCTTGCTCCCATAAAAGCAACAATGAATCTTCCCCTTGGTAGGAGCAAATGTGAATGCTTTACAAATAATAGCAAGCCTCCTTCCTTTGAAGATGCTATCCCTTGTTCTGTTAAGACTGCACTGGAAAATACCTCTAAACTCTTTACTCTGGAAATTTTATACTTCCTACTGGCAATTAATTTGATAGCTCTAACACATTTGATGTGCTAGAAAATGTAAACAGAAATTAAAAATAAGTGACAGAACTTTGTAATGCCCAGTAAAGTTTTCCTAATTTTGTACTGGAACTGAAAGCATAACGATGAAAAACAGTAATCTGGAGTTCACCACACTTGTTCTGTTCAGCAGGCATTTAAATGTAAAAAAAAAACAAAACACATTTCTTTTTACAGAAGATAACTTTGTAGATCCTCCTGTCAGTTTAGGTGAGTAAGAGGGCTCTCAGAGCTCTTCCTTTCCTTTGCAGGACCAGATCAATCTTAACTTTCTGTCCCATGAACAAAACACCTGGCAGCTCCTGCTGTACACTTGAAGCATTTCCTTACTGTTTGATCCCTGTTTCCACACCTGCTGACATGCCTCTTCCATATGAAAGTACTATGAAATGATACTGATACGTTGCTGTTTATGCAATGCTTTATTGTAATCATCTTTAAACTAGAACAACAGAATTCAAATCAAGCCACAAAGTGCAAGAATTTGGTTTTTAAAACTCAAAATTTCTCCCAAGTAATTCCCAGTCCATCTATCCTATAAATTACAAAGTTATCATCTCTCCCTGTTACCAGGTTCAATATTTTGAGGGAGACAGTAAAGGCACTGAAAAGAGGGGAATAAAAAAAACCCCAAACCTAAACCAAACTAAAATCCTCTTTTCCCACTATTCCCAACACCAGAAGCACTCAATCAGGAGATACTTCCATGTTTACAGTTCTCAATAACCTACTTTTATAACTGCTCCCTTTTCTGGAAGAATGACCAAAAAACTCCACACCAGACTAGAAAAAATTCACGTGGTCCTGTAGTCGAGGGCATTCATCTCTGAAAGGTGAAACTTGGTCTTTTTTCCTCCTCTAGAAAATACCTGTTTTACACTGGACATCCACTGCTAAATAACAAGTACATAAATAGTAACAAGTAGACAGAGATTTCTACACAAACTACATTCACTGACTTCTAGCAAGCCCAGGTCCTGCAATTAAGGCTACCTGAAAAATGCAAGTGAACAACCTAGTACCCGTACACATAGCTGGTTATAGCTAACAGTGTAGCCACTTCAATTTATGAAAGACAAAACCCAGCACTTTTCTTTCAGAAAGCTTTGGTATCCTGGTAACTTGACCACATTCATCTGAAGAGCACTGAATGATACAGGCAACTAAAGCAGCATATTTACAATAAAAATCATGGTCATAGTAGAGCTGCCCAACACAGGGGTTGTGAAAGCGGTAAGGGGTTGGAGCATCTGTCATACAAAGAGGAGGCTGAAAGAGCTGCAATTATTCAGCCTTGAGAAGGTTCAGGGGAGGGAGCAAAGAAGATTTTATATTATTATTATTTCTCTTTTTTTCCGAAATGTAATTTTCTTACTTGCTTTTGTGCAACTGCTGAACTAGCAGCAGCTCAGACTGCCACAGTGGGAAGAGAGCAGACAGCTCCCCTGCCTAATGAATCTTGCCTGCCACAGATGTAAAATCCACTGACCTGCTCCTAACATTTTTGACACACTTTCTAGACTTTTACTATACTCCTAGGAGTTATAATCTACAGTTTAAGATTAGATAACAATTAGACTATGAACTAGAGATAAGAAGGATTAAAAACTTCACTGTTTTTCAACCCCAGCATGGCTCTTCTGTAGGATTGGCTCAGCTAGAAATCCACAGGACTGTAGGAGAGAAGAAAAAAAAGTGCCAAAAACCTGAACTAAAACCAGCACAAGATGCATGCCATTATTACTACCTTAAAAGTAACTAAGTTAATTTTGCTTAGAAGAGTCTCAAATCAGAATTCATACCTTTCAGCAGCATAGTAATTGTGATAGTTTTAGTTTCCTGGAACTGAAGATGTCAGGAGATAAGAAGAAAATGGTTTGTAACATGAGAAATTTTCATATGCATTCCCCCCATTTTTAATATTTTTTTTAAAATAAAGGCTGTATTGATGTCTAACCACTTGGAGTACAAAACTCACATGCAGTTTTACAACCACTGCAATAGATAAGAGAATGGTATTTTTGGAATTCTTTAACAAATTTCTTCTTCTGCTTCAAAGTAATAGTGCGAACATTGTCCATCTCTTTGACCAGTGCCAGAAGATACTGATTTGTTTGTTGTTTTTGATCTTCATATTCTTTAGTTGTTACACGCTGACAGAAGGTGAACCCTTTATAAGAAATCAGAAATTCAGATTTAGATTAATGCATCATATAAGACCCTGATTAAAAAATATTATCAGACATGTAGGTATAATGATATTACAGCTCAGATGTGATTACAGTTATCTACAATGTGAAACATACAGTCTTCCACTAAGCATAGACCAACATATAAACGTTATTTTCAAAACTAAAAACAAAATTGAAAAACAGTGTTACAAGTAGAATATCAGATGATTTTGAGTTGCAAACAGGCCTCCAAGGCAAACAACCAATATAATTCTTGCAAAGAGAAACCATAATGACGAATGCTACGTGACAAGAATGGCACCTTGCAGTTAGAATCATAGAATCATAGAATTGGCTGGGTTGGAAGGGACCTCAGAGATCATCAAGTCCAACCCTTGATCCACTACCGCTGTGGTTACCAGCCCATGGCACTGAGTGCCACATCCAGTCTCTTTTTAAATATCTCCAGGGATGGAGAATCCACTACTTCCCTGGGCAGCCCGTTCCAATGCCTCTCCGTAATGCCCTCTCCATAAAGAAATTCTTTCTAATATCCAACCTAAACTTCCCCTGGCACAACTTGAGTCCATGCCCTCTTGTTTTGTTGAAAGTTGCCTAGGTAAAGAGACCGACCCCCCCCTGGCTCCAGCCTCCTTTCAGGGAGTTGTAGAGAGCGATGAGGTCTCCCCTGAGCCTCCTCTTCTCCAGGCTGAACACCCCCAGCTCCCTCAGCCTCTCCTCACAGGACTTGTGCTGGAGTCCCTTCACCAGCCTGGTTGCCCTCCTTTGGACCTGCTCCAGGACCTCAATCTCCTTCCTGAACTGAGGGGCCCAGAACTGGACACAGGACTCGAGCTGTGGCCTCACCAGGGCTGAGTACAGGGGCAGAATCACTTCCCTGGACCTGCTGGCCACGCTGTTCCTGATCCAGGCCAGGATGCCATTGGCCTTCTTGGCCACCTGGGCACACTGCTGGCTCCTGTTCAGCTTCCTGTCAATCCAGACTCCCAGGTCCCTCTCTGCCTGGCTGCTCTCAGCCACTCTGTGCCCAGCCTGGAGCTCCCCATGGGGTTGTTGTGGCCAAAGTGCAGGACCCGGCACTTGGCCGTGTTGAACCTCATCCCATTGGAATCAGCCCAACTCTCCAGTCTGTCCAGGTCCCTCTGCAGAGCCCTCCTGCCTTCCAGCTGGTCCACACTCCCCCCCAGCTTAGTGTCATCTGTGAATTTGCTGATGATGGACTCAATCCCCTCATCTAAATCATCAATGAAGATATTAAACAGAACTGGGCCCAACACTGATCCCTGGGGGACACCACTGGTGACCAGACGCCAACTGGATGCAGCACCGTTCGCCAGCACTCTCTGGGCCGGGACCTCCAGCCAGTTCTTAACCCAGCAGTTCTGCTCAGGTCTGTAGCAGGGTACAGTACATAACACACCTTAAATAATTGGGAGAAACAGTTGCCTCAGAACCTCACCTCTGAAATAAGGAATAGAATTCAGAACTCTAAGGTTCAGCATGGTTTGGGCACCAGAAGCAGTGGTGATGTAACAGGTAGTGGTTCAGAGTAAGGGCTGAGCAAGTCCAGTTCCAAGAGATCAACTACTCAAGCATGACTTAGCTTTGCTATCTATGAACCTAAATATTGGTGTGCTGCATTGGAAAGACTCAAGGCCCTTCACTGGGCAGGCCTGAGGAAAGGCTGGCATTCAGCTACTCCACAGATATTTTTTCCTCCTATACATGTTAGAGAGCAAGTTGGCCTGAAGGGGAAAAAATTCTTACTATTCCTTCTGTACAAAACACCATATTCTTAAGGGTTCACATGCAGGGTAGTAATAACCTGAGCTGCCAGATCTGTCATGTGGACCTGTCCTTCCCTTCTTTTATAATGAGTCTGCCAACCACAAAATGTAGATTACTTTTTATGGTTTAGTAAGAAGTAAGTTTAGATCAAGAAAAGATAGCTCTTTCTAAAGGGAAACCTTAACAACTTCTAGCAAAGAAATTAACTCTTAAAGCTTCAGGCTGGATCCTTTAGTCCAGCAGTTTCAAGTTTCTTAATAGATTAAAAGCATCTAGAGTTCCCTCCTTGTTTTGAGGAATGTTTCTTTCCAATAGACATAAGGGTAACTCCCTGCAATGGGTAAGACTCCTTTCAGGGTCCCACAGCCTTTACTCCTGCTCCCACCTGCACTTCAGAAGTTCACCAGCCAAGAATGCCCAGTAGCTCTCAGAAAAGATTTTCCTCCTGTCTCCTCCAGGAGAAAAGGGAAAGTCACTCCAGAACATGAGACAGAGGGAAAAAGGAATATGCCATCCTGAAGAGCTTACCATTAGGTCTAATTGGCTATTTCAACAAGTGTATGAAATCTCTATGCATTTACAGATTGACACTCCAAAATCAGTGGGGAGAATACAGCATGGAGGTCATACTTGACTTGTCTGTTGAATGTACTGATGGACTTCACACAGACTCTAAGAATATAGTAGAATGGTAGCTCCTTCTTCTGTGGCTCATTTCTGCATTATTTGGGTACATAATGTGCCATGCACTCAGAAGCAATCTGGAGACATGCCAGAACCCAACACAGATGGCAAAAGGTTGTGTATCAGAACTACTTCTCAGCTGCTCTATTAAATACAGTATTAAACAGTGCAATAACTTTCAGTATTATTCGGTTCCTTAGTGTTTTCTCTTCAGTGCTTAAGCACACAATACACTGGCAATAGAGAAGTCAAAAGGAAGAAGCTAGAGTTGGAGAAAAATTAAATTATTTAAGTCATCCCTTTTAATCACTGTGCTGAAAGATATTTTTGGCAGCAAGGCCAGGTGGAATGTTAGCTCATTAAGGAAATGAGCTGAAAACACAAATCCCACATAGACACCAAGTGTCAAATGCCTTCCTTTTAGGCTTCACCACCCTTCTGTAAGGCTTAAGCTCTGAATAAACTTTGTGCTTACTCAGAAGAGTACCTCAAAACACTAAATAATCTAGGTCTGTACTCAAGACATCTGTTAGAACCTCTAAATACTAAGTCCCATGAGAATTTTTAGGTGCTTTGTGGCACAAATACAAGAATGCTGCTCCTAACTATAAAAATCACATCAAATTCACAAACCAAATTATAAGCAAATCACTTCAGGAAGCACATTTTCATTAAGTTGTCCAGAGGTAATTATTTGGTAAAAAAAATTTAGGATATGTTCAAAGTAGATAAACAATAGAAAACTTGTTCTCTAATATTCAGAGATCAGCGTTATTCTTATAGCAAATAATTTAGTTATTTGGTGAATTTGCCACTAGCCACTTCAATGTTTCACTTCTAATAAAGGAAAAGAACACACTCTATACAGAATCAGACAAGTGATGATAAACTGATTTGTATAGCAAGGTTTATATGAAACCGTGTATAACATCATCTACCTGAATCAATATCCGTATCTTGTCCTTTTAGCAAACTCTCAAGTTTCCGGCTGGTTAGTTCCAGAAGAGTTAAAGGTGTCTGAAAATAAAATCCAACAAAGAAAAAAAATTACAAGAACAATACATCTGTATTTTGATAATCGAAAGCTTTATGAGGATCAATTAAAAAAAAAAAATTCACATAATTAACTGCAGAAGAATCTGTGCCTACATTTATTTAGGTACATATCCAAAATCTCTCACAAAACTGCACTAAAACACAGATAAGTTTATTCCTGCTATTTCTTGACAAAGAGATAGGAGGCAAGATGTTCTAGCTGTTTTCCACTGAACTACACCAGAAACTGTAGTGTAGACCTTGAACTGATTTTAGATTAATATAATACAAAAGGCTCTCAATTATAGTTGTGAAAAAGCAAGACACCATCAACTCTGCTGTCACTGCTATGAAGCAATGGGCACTTCATTTGGCAGATCTGGCTCCACCTTCAGCCATAAATCAAAAACCTAATCCTCATTACAAAACCTTAACAACAACAACAAAAAAGTAGTATTTGTTTTTTGCTGTATATGAACGTACACAAAACTCACAGTAACCACTTTATATTTTCAAACTAATTAAAAAAACCTCCCATGTCTCTTCAGCTGAGGTCCGAAGTTGGAAAGAATGGGTTGTATAAGAACTAAAATACTATTTTACAAAAACTAAACCAATGTTTCTGAGGCTTATTTCTAACTAGAAGGTGTCTAAGGCATTTTACATCTATCTTAAAAGAGCTGAGATAATTAGTTCATCTCTATTTAGTGATTTAATGAGGAATTTTATAGTTGAGGAAAACAGTAGTGAAGCATCACAACATGAACTTAAGAAGCCACTATAGGGTCTGGGAAGGTTGCACCTTTTTGCTTGTGACAATATGATGGAACATAAATAAAGACAATTGTAAAATATAACTATAGCTACATAAGTGATCAAGTTAAATAGAAAGGTTATTTTATTTTACAGTTCTATTTATTTTCTTGCATTTATTTTATATATATATTTATATTACATTCTATATATATAATTATATATTAATATATATTATATAATATTTTATGTATTACATGTATTTATATATAATTATATATTAATATATAATTATATATTAACATATTATATAATATTATATATTGTATATATTTTTTTATTTATTGCATTTATTTTCTTGCATTTAGGAGTTAACACTGAAAAACACCTAAAGGAACTCTTGAAGTGTTGTCAAAGCTGTTCATGTACACTGGGACAACAGAGCAGGCCATTTCACATATCATCAGTATGTTGCTTAAAGGATAAAGACACTATGATATCATTTAGTAGACAGCCATCAGAAACAAGGTACCAAAAGGCCTCAATAAAAATTTCTTAATATTTCAAATATTTTCTTAACACAACTAGAGAAATTATACTGTGTGGAGAGGATTGCCAGGCTCTCAAAAGGCAGTCCTCCCTGGTCTGAAATAGCTTTTCACCCTTCTTTACTGTCCTATTACACTGTAACTGATGGACTATTAAGCTCAAATCTCCCATCCCCAAAAATGCACTCCATGGCATTTAACATGTAAAATGACAAAGCCAACGAGGTATGGAAAATGCTACCTTGAAGAGCTCAGAATGATTGTCCATCAGAAACTGAGTAAGCAGCTCTGTCTGTGGTTTAGACAAGGTCTTATTTTGCAAGATGAACTTTGTGCAAGTCTTGACGATCACCGATCTGTTATCAAACTAGAAAATGAAGAACCCAAATTTGGCATTAGATGAACTTGCAGTGTGCCAGCCAAGACTAACACGATGGTATCAGTGGGAAGAACATATTGGTATTTGTTTTAAAACAGATCATGTTGAAAAGCAGTAAACATAATAATTCTGACTCCAGGGAAAAGCATTAGCTTTCCTATAGGAAATTGCTATTTCCCTCATTAAACATATTATACTTACTTGTTTTTGTAATTTGTAGCCCTCGGCTTCAGATGCAATGGCTGCAAATGTCAGGAGTCTGTGTAGTTCTTCTCTAACATTTGGTGCTAATAATTTAAAATAAAGTTGTGATGCCTCTAGAGCTTGATCTGTTTTTCCTTTTTCTGCAATGGAGTAAAACAGTGTATCCAGTGCAACTAGATAGTCATTTTCAGAGTCAAGAATACATATGTAAATTCCAGTAATAATTCAATTTTGGGGCCTTCTCCCTCCAAACAAGGCAGATTATCTCAGTGACTTGTAAAACCTTTTGAGAAGACTCAATATAACATTAAACAATATAAGCTTAAAGCCTTTGTCCCATAGCTAGCAAGACAACAGACGTACTTGGACAACATATACAGGCCATTACTATGTCATTAGGCAATAAATTTCTCAAGGAAATGTGATAATGTGGAAATATTTTCCTATAAAAATCCCGTTAGATGATAATTCTAGTTATCTTCATTGTCAAAGTGAGGAACTATCAAAAAGCCAAGTAACTTTCTTAAGGCAAGAGCAAGACAAAGGCAGATACAGAAACAGAAAATATGTATGATTTTTCTTATGTATGTATGATTTTTGGACCTCTGTCCTAATACTGGGACAGAAGTTATATTTTACAAGAAATAATCCAGGTCTTTCAGGGGTGTACCACAAGCCATTTGAAACCATCTTTACTCAAAAAGAACAACAAAAAAGTAAGTGACTTTTTTCCAAATGATGGGCAGGAAAAAAAGCAAAAAAAGAAAATTGCCAAAGGTCATGATCAAGGCAGGAAAAAGTGTAGTTATGAAGACAGGGAGTTAAATCGTTTCTACATAAAACTTCAAAAGTTTCTCTGATCTGTGATAAAAGGTTTGCTGAGTTAATTTAAATGCAAGACTATAGGGAATAAAGTTCAAATATAAAAAGGTTCAATAAATCTCATGGGCTAGCTTTCCAACTGTATTTAATTAAAATGTAAGTACTCTAGATCTGTTTATCTTAAAGGCAACAAGCACAGCAATGTTTGCCTTCACAACAGATCAGTATTGTCAGTCATTTTAAATCTAACGTTACCAACTGAAGAAAATACAGTTAAAACCATCTATACATTGATAACTAAAAGAAGTCACACTTCAGCTAATTGCAACAAACTACCATTTAAAGTGTTTTGAATATGCAGATGTTCATAGCTAGTTTGAGATCTCCCTCTTGCACTAGAGTCAGAGTAACAGTACTTTATCATAGTATGGTTCACTGCACTGGATTCTACTTGAAAATTTTTTCCTACAACCCACATTATTATGCACCAATGCCCATAATCTATTCTATATCACTGTGAGGGAAAAGTGGTTGTAAAATTGTTATGTACAATCTCCTAGCAGTGACTTAGTATGAAGTACAACACAGCTGAGTACCCAAGAACACAGACTAATGCACCGAAACAGAGAATTATTTCCTAATGATGAAACTATGGTTACAACTTTATCAAAAAGAAATAAAGTATTAGAAACTGCTTGTGAGATCATCTTACTAAAGTTGGAAAGATGACAAAATTAAAGCAAGAATAAGAAAATAATAGCCCTGGAGACTCAAAAAGTCATAGTTTAGCTCAGGCAGATAACTCAGAAGGAAAAACCTACAGTCAACTAAAGCTTTAGAGTAATCCAGCAGAATTATACCCTCTTTTCCCTTGCCTACATATTTGGCTGTTTTGATTCTGTAATTTAGTATTATTCTATAATACTCGTTTATATCAGTTATGTATTTGAAGTCTGTATACATTCTATAACACCTTTAATTTAAGTGAACATTTAGCAGAAGTTACTAGCAGCTAAAGGGCATTTGCAACTACATTGCAAATGGTGTTATGACTTAACCAATCAATGCTTAGTAGGTTCCATCATTTATATAGCTTTCACTTGCAGTTTTTATTCCAGTTTGGTCTTACCTATAAGTTCTATAATTCCTGAATAAATATTGAGATCCTGAGTGGCAAGAAGGGAGTCCTTCTTTTGGCTATAGTACTTTATTATAATGTCAAAAAGAATCTTCTTGTATGTATCCAGACTGCTCGGTTTGTTAGCACTTTGAGGTAACTGCTGAGTAACCATCGCTATGAATTGGTCTGGGAAATACTCCAAGCATTCAATTGCAGCATAGAGCCATTCGTCAAGCCTGTAGAAGGAAAAGTTAGTTTTAGTGCTTACTTTGAAACACTCCACCTACTCTTAATACTTTAAAAATTAGAGAGCAATAACCATGCAGATATAGTCATATATTTGAGCAACAGCATTACACTTGGTGCTTATTAAACTGTATATGTAATTTATTTCACTACAGTAGTTTGAGGACATGCTCAAATAAGCAGCTTTCATGGTTCTCCTGTGCTACAGACAATACACCTGAAGTATACCCAGATCAAAACAAGTTGGAATCACATCAGACCGCCACAGACTCCAGTTGCCTAATTTAGGTATTATTTCAAACCAAACACCACCACCACCATTACTTCAACAGACATAATGAAAACCTAACAGGTCTAAGTGGAGTGAAAAAGCAAGGGACTGAATCTTCAGAGAAATGACACAAAAAATTAGTTTGAAAAAAGAGAAGAACAATAAAGTTGAAAACCCAGAAGACTGCTGATGTAAGGGTTAATATAAAATGTCTGCTAATAATTGTCTAGGGGGTCACACTGACCTGATAGAAGCTAAGACAGAATGCTGGTTTAATAGAAGCTAAGAAATCGTTTAGGTAGGCATCACCTTATAAGGGTGTAGTATAAGGGTATATAAGTCATCATCATGATGTCCTGGCTTCACGAACAAAGCTTTCAGAAGGACTCTCTCCCCATGCTTGCTGCAAGCACGCTGGTGGCCGATGAGGCCAATGTGGGACAGGCAGTGGGGTTGCAAAAGGCAGAGCAGAAAGTCTCCTGTGAGGGGACAGCCAAGGCACGGTGCTTTCTGAGCTGTCTTTTCTCCTCCAGACTGATTCTGCTGTGCTCTCAAAGGAGGCAGCAGTGTTATGGATGGTGTGTCTCTACATCTCCTGACTGGAGGCTGGAGTGGACCAGTGATGGCAGTCAATATGGCCAAAGCTGAGGGCAGTATGTGCTAAACTGGTAACTATAGCAACCCTGAGATAAGAAACAGAACATGTTATCAGCTTGGCTGAAGACTGAAGAAATGAGCATTCTGGAAGAAGAAGAGGTGAAAAGTTTGCCTAGAGAAAGACCTTTGCTTCATTTTTACTTCATCCCCACGACCCTCACCAGGAGACACTACGCAAGAGCAGGAGGGAGGAGAGTATGAAAGTGACCTCTTGGGACTAATTTTAATATGAAGCGTGAGAAGGTGATGCATATGTATAGCTGTATTATGAAATCTAATGAACATGTAAAACTTCAGCGTAGATAAAAAAAGCCTGATTTCAAGGTTGGTGCCCACGGATTCCGAAGGAATTATCCCCTCCTGCGCCCAGCGCCAAATATACACACCCCTCTCTAGAACTTTCCAAGTTGTAGGGTCATTTTCCCCAAGTCACTGCAGAACCAGTCTATAACAGAACCTACTCAAAAGGCATGGGTTTTATTAAGCATTTGTTGCCTGGATGACTTAACCAAGGAAGAGAAAATGTAAAGTGAACATAGAATTCAGGTAGACAACTTACTGTTCAAAGAGGCTGGAAAAGTCAGAAGAAAAAGTCACTAACTTAAACATTTTGTTCAGATGAAACCTAAAATCATAGGACTGTGGGGGGGGGCAGAGAAAGAATTACTTTATCTGTCACTCAGGATATAAAATAATTTAAACCTCATCAGTAACTCATGAGAAGACACAAATAATATTTAAGATGCACACACAATTGCATTTTTTATCATGGATAGCAGAAACAAAGACTTGCTACTGGACATCTGGATAAACATGAACTTTTGCTGGGACTTCTGCAGCCAAGAATTGTGTACTGGATGCATAAACTGAGTTATGCAGTAAAGCAGAAAAGGAATTGTAAGTCTTTAGTTATAATCCCATGAGCAATGCAGTCACACTGCCTCTAATTTTGTAATGCATAAAAGAATACTACTATGGAAAAAATAAACTGCAAAACATCTCTGTAAGTCACACATTCAGAAAGCAGTTCAGTTAGCTATATAAGAGAGGGTGGATAAAGGAGGAATTTCTTGAAGTTTTAAAGTATATACATGAAGAAGAAATACTTGATTATTTCAAGAAAGACACAATTCCATTTGAAAACTGAAAACAGAAAATTTGAGATCTAATTCATGCTTCCCTCTCCCTTGCATATTGAGGCAATTAATCCTACAACAATTTGAAATACTAGTGGCTATTCCTCACACCTAGAATTTCACATTTGTTAGGCATGCTGTAAACCAGATCTCAATAATATACTGTCTACTAAGATGCTGCTATAGTCCCCACTTAACTAGTAGTAGAATAAAGTGATGAATCAAGAATTTTTTTTCAGTCATCTGAGATACCAGCAAAGACCCAAATGCTAGACACTACAGAATACACAGTAATAACCACAAGAGACATATATCCAGCAATCACCCAAGAATCAAGTATAAAGGAAGTATAAAGCTTAAAGGAAACAGTGCTCATTAAGTCATTCTGGGAAGAAAAACACAGAGTTAAGATGGTATCCAGCAATAAATCTAGTTTGGAACCAGAAGTTTCATTATATAAAACTCTGAACACATGTAAAATTATTAGTATTTTCCCCCTAAAGCAAGAACACACAAAAACTGCAATAGAAGTGTCTCTTTAGGGATACAGATGAACCTCAGTCTCACAAACAGACAAAAATTGTATTGATTTGACAGAAACAAGCATTACTAAGACACACACATAAGGAGGAATGTCTTGACATATTCATTACAAGTACATGCTAAGATCGAAATCTATGGGAACACTACAAAAATAAGAAAATTTAAGGAAAAAAGCAAAAGACAACTTGCAACTACTTCCACCTCTATATGCTCAGGATATAAGCATTCTTCAGTGCTACAGATTAGTTTCTCCTTCTCTGATGCTAACATCATTGACTCTACATCTTTACAGCAGCATTATCAGGAAATGTTGCAAACAAACAAAAAGCCTCAGAATGTGTTCAGATTCCAACATATGTCATAGAGACCTAAGAGTAAGCGTCTGATCTAGAAACTACAAATGCTTTCAACACTTGAGGCTAATGTTTTAATACAGAGGTAAAATCCTCAAGTGTCCAATCATAAACATACTTTTTAGGAACTCCCTTATTACTTCTGCAAAGACATCAACAAAGAAAAATACACTAATGCCAACCCTGTCTACAAACATACGTGTGTAGCAACTTCTGTTTTGTTCACTTAACACAAGTTGGTGATCAAAGGTAAAATAAAGCCTTAACTAACAAATCTGTTTTGTAAATGTTTAACTTACTCAGGCAGGTTCAAACTACATGTAACTTCTCTGTCCAGGAAAGTATTTGAAATAATCAGGTCTTCTTCTTTGCCAAAACAGTCTGGCTTTTGCTTCACTGAAGACACCAAAATGTCTTCTAGAAATGGAGCATCAATTAACTGCAACAGTCGTAGAAGTGTTTGGTGTTTCCACACATCATCTATTACTGGCAACATAAAAAAACACCTTCAAAATAAGATCTTGTGCAAAACACTAACCTTTGTTTTTACAAGCTCACAACTTTAAAAGTTCAAAGAAAACAAGTTAACAGCATAATGTGAAGTTTCTGTGTTAGAGAAAAAGGGATCAAAATATGAACAGTAAGAAAGAAGGCTTTAAAGAGAACAATGCTCTCCATCATATTAGAATTAGTAATAATCTAATTATTAACATGTACATAAAAAGACGTGAATAGCAAAGGAATCATGTAGTACAGATGGACCTAATCTTAAAAACTATTCCCTTCTGAAGGGATATTTGCATAAATAAAATAGCAACATCCTGTAAAAACTTATTCCTGTTCTGTTCCCTTCAGTTTATGTACTGTGAGCATTTACCCATTCAGCTATTTTGTCATTAGTGATATATTAAATGCTGGATTCAGAGGCAGTGTTTAACAGAAATAAGGCACTAGGAGCAGATACGGTGAAAAACAATTAAATTTTAAGAAGCAAAGTTTAATCCTCACCTCTTTTTGAAAGCAGATGAGTTGGTTCATTAACCATGATCCTTGGAGGTAAAGATGCATGAATGTTTAGTGGCTGAAGAAGCTCCTCCACCCTCTTTTTATCAGCTTCTTCTAATGCTAAGGGGTTTGAAAGTGTTGTTTCACACTTTGTTCTGCTTAGGCGAAAAATAAGCACATGCATAACAAATATGATCAGAACATATTTATCCTTCTCTCACTTTCTACAGTGCTATTAAATCAGGACTTTAAGGCTTCATTATATCTGAGGACTCTCCTGCTGCTAGAAGACCAATCATCCGTATCTGCTTTGTGGAAAGGGCAAAGACATTGGTTCCACATATTGTTTATTAGTTCAATTTTTTTTCTAGCTTCCAGGAAGTAGCTCACTTATATTAGTTCTCAGATTTTAGTACAAGTTATTGCAAAACAAAATTATTCCCACACCTATGCTACTGTGCCAGACTCTACTCTAAATTATAAAGGGCATACCAAAGCAGTTTAATACTACCAATAAATACTAGGTAGCATCTGTGATTTAGGCACATTTCCCAAAACTGGCACGTAGTTTCTAAGTCTCTAATATCTAGATTACACAGAGATAATTTCATCTACCATCTTTAAAAAAAAATTTAAAAAATCAGACTATTTCAAAGTAACTCACTTGGAATATCTTTTTGTCTTCTGTTTGCAGATTTTCGCTGGAGACAAGCTCTGATTGTCTTTATTCTTTCTTGGAAGAAGAGGAGTAAGGCTACTATCTACAAATTTATAGAGGCTGGTGTTTGAGTCTTCAAACACCATTTCTTTCTCATTCTTGAACAAGCAGAGCTTTGCTCCAGCTGGCTCAAACACCTTGTGATCCATCAATGCTTGGCATACACGGACTCCCTTCAGCCGAGAAATATCATTGCAGCTTAGGTACATGCTTTGCATAAGATGGCTTAGAACAACATCAACAGCATCTGATCCCGTGAAACAGTTCTTGTATGTTTTCAGATGTTGCCTACGTCTTTTGATTTCCACCTGACTGTGAAGAGCATGAATAATACTATTCCACAGCTGAGTTGCTTGGAAAGGGCCATTACAACCTGCAAAATATTTATATGACAGTTTTATAGGCTTTTACAAATTCTTTAACATTTTAAAGTATATTTTTACTCTTTGAAATTAGATATATATATTCAGCAGTGCCAACTGCTGAATACCAACACAAAGTGGAGCAGAGAAAGCTCCACCTCAACATGAGCCAAAACTTCCTTAGTATAAGGGTGATGGAGCACTGGAACAGGCTGCCCAGAGAAGCTGTGGAGTTTCCTTCTCTGGAGACTTTCAAGATTCGTCTGGCCACATTTCTGTGTGACTTACCCTAGGTGATCTTGTTTTGGCAGAGGGGTTGGATTCAGTGATCTCCAAAGTTCCCTTCCAACCCCTATCATTCTATGATTCTAGGTACACTCAGAAATTCTCCAGACGTCAGTTTAATTTTACAAAGATAAAGATAATACTTCATGGATCAGTCATTCTTGTAAGCCGACTCGCAGTTGGGTAGAGTCCACAGAAGAGAACAAAAGACGCTAAAGGAAGTGAGGAAGGTTTTTTATTACTGCAACACACACTATATATGATTGGATGCAGCTTCGAGGAGTAACCTGGTCTAGTGGGACATGTCCCTGCCCATGCAGGGGGAGTTGGAACCAGATGATCTTTAAGGTTCCTTCCAATTCAAAACCATTCTATGATAATGTCCTGGTTTGGGCCAGGATAAAGGTGATTTTCTGCTTTGTATTTTTGCTTTCAGCTGCCCTGCAGCCTCGGTGGTGACATGAGAGTTATTGGGGAAAGGGGGGAGGAACGTGGGATCACTTTTCCTGTATATTTGTATATATTTAGTAATTTTTTCCTATTTTTTCCTATTTATCATTACTGTTTCATTAAAGTTCTGTAATTTAGTTTCCAACCCAGAAGTCTCTCTTCCTTATTCTCTCTCTCAGTGAGGAGAGAGAGATTAATATATAAATCTGTTATTCGGTTTATCTGCCGGGCCAGTGTCAAACCGTGACAGACACACATTAATTCATTACAGAATCACCGAACAGCCAAGGCTTACAGGGACCTCGGGGGTCCATCAGGGCCAACCTCCCTTGTTCAAGCAGGGCCACCCTGAGCTGCTCACGTTCAGAATATCTCCAAAGGCTGAGCACCCTTAACCTCTCGGGGCAAGAGGAACCCTGGGTCCACCCCCTTTGCTTCGTCCCTTCTGGTACTTGTAGACACCAGACGGGAACCTCTGGAGCCTTCAGTTCTCCAGGGTGAACATTTCCAGCCCTCCACACCTCACCAAGAGATGCTCCGCCACTCCGCAGTTTCCCCACCTACCACCCGCGGCCCGGCAGAAGACAAACCCACACTCGCCACGCATTCAGCCTTCCCCTCCCCAAACCCTTCGCTCCGAGCGCTCAGACACAGCCTTACAGCCAAACTTCACCACCACTTCTGGCGGCAGAACCAGAGCAAGCTCCACTCTCCTTCCTTCAGCTGCTTCCACCACCACCAGCACCACCAGCAGCACCTCCTCCCCCCCTCCAGCTCCAACGGGCGGGCACGCTCCCTTCCCCTCCGCCGCCAGAAGCGGAGCCGCTGCCGGACCCCGCGGGAGGACACAGGCAGCACCGGGACGCCACCGACTCTCTTCCCCGCTCACCTCGCCGCCGCCCGCTCGCCCGCCGCGGCCGTAGTTCGCTCTGACTCCGGAGCCTCCTAAACCGCGGAGTCAAACATCCCGCCATCACGGGAGCGGTGACTGCCCCTGGCGGAAGCCGGCGGAGTGCATCACTTCCCGCCCTCCGCCACCTCCCGCGGCCACCGCCCCAACACCGCCCCCCGGGGCGGAAGTGAAGCGCGCTCGGGCCGCCCGCTCCCTTTCCCCCGGCGCCGTGGCTGTCGCCGTCGCTATGGAGTAGCTGGAGCGGGACGGGGTCGAGCCGCGGCCGGAGCCGGCGTGACAGGCGGCCCGCCAGGCCCACAGGTTGACGGTCAGCCGGGCGCCGCGCCGGCAGCTTCCCGCAGGCTCAGGTAAGAGGTCTGTCCGCGGCACCCCGGGGCAGGAGCGGCTGTCCGTGGCCTAGCGGCATTTCCTGGAGCGGGCAGGGCCCGCTGGCTCCGCCGGGGCTGTGGGCAGCGGTGTCACTTCCCTGGAGCTCGGCGCAGAGGGGTGGAGGCGCCATCCTTGCGGGAGCAGGGCCTGGCGGGGAGGGCTGAGCTGCCCCGGACGGCGGATCACGGGTCACCTGCCCGCAAACGCCGCTAAGGCCGCCGCCGGCCCAGGCAGGCTCCTCCCGGCTGCCCCGCGGAGAGAGGAGCACGGTGACCACCGGCCCTAAGGCGGCGGGGAGGGAGGGATTCCCTTCCTGCCTCAGGCGGGTGTTTCTCGGTGAAGCGGTGCCAGCCCGGTGTCGTTGTAAATAGCAGTGAACACTTGGAGCGGGAGGACGGGACCACAAGAGACAATCCAGGGGTTTGGGCGGCGTGTGGGTTGGGTTTCTCCTGTCAGCAGGAGACGAAGAGATCCCCCTGCATGGATCTCGTTCTGTGGGGTTTTGGTAGGGTTAGAGTTACATCTCAGTACGGAAGATGTACTTAAGACACGGTCTTAAGTTGTGCCAGGGGAGGTTTAGGTTGGATATTAGAAAGAATTTCTTTACAGAGAGAGTGATCAGACATTGGAATGGGCTGCCTGGTGAGGTGGTGGATTCTCCGTCCCTGGAGGTATTTAAAAAGAGACTGGATGTGGCACTCAGTGCCATGGTCTTGCACCGCAGTGATGGGTCAAGGGTTGGACCTGATGATCTCTGAGGTCCCTTCCAACCCAGCCAGTTCTATGATTCTGTGACTCTATGCTGAAAATAAGTCATGGTGACATACTCTTGAGGGCAGCTATGCCGTGCACAGGGCATCACTGCATTTGATGCTCTTGTAACAAATGCAGAAGCTTGGTTGTGCCCAAATCGATTTTTGGATTTAGGCGTTTTGGTTTTTCTTTTTTTCCGGGACTTTTTTTTCCCCTAGCACCTGTTTCTTCTGTGAATTAATTTACTGTTGGAGTGTAATGGGTAGGATGTGACTTAGGGTTGAGTGGTATGAAGTGCCCCCATGGACCAGCCTGCTGCCTTGGTTCACAGAAGGGAATCCCAGCTTGTTATAGGTAAAAATTCTGGCAGAGTGCATGACACACTGCTGCACAGTGTGCACCCAAAGCTGCACATCAGATGAAGCTATGAATTACTTCAAGCATAACTTAATAGTTTTAAAACCACGCAGTTGTTTAGCATAAACGAGAATTCAAGTCTTAAAAACTGAGCAAACGAGTTTTCATGCAGTTGAGAACTGAACTTGCATATTTCAGACATGGTTAATATCATAATGATTTGTGGTATTATATCTACTGCCCAAAATAGTTCTGGCGCCTTTTTTTGGCATGGATTTTCTGTGTACGTTGTTCTTGTTGATGTCTGTTGAGCTTTTACTGAAGCTGGTAGTAACAATTGTTTTTATAAAACAAAAGTAATGTGCTATTTTAGATTATAGTTCAAATGTTGACATGAGGATTTCTACAAATTCACAGTGTTAGATGGACATAGACTTAAGGCCCAAGCTGTATTCCGGGAAGTTTCTCAGTACTGCTTACTCAGTAGCTAAATTAAACAGTAGTTTGCATACTGTCAAGATGGAGAGAAACAGGTTGGACAGGGCCTACCAGGCCTACTTTTTAAAATCCTAACCCTTCAGACACTGGAATGCTGTTAACAGTCTCATCTAGTGGCCTTCCAGCCTTCTCACTGCAGTTAGTCTGTCACCCACAGCAGAGGGCACTTCTGATTTAATCAATACCATTTTTCCACCATCTATATAAAGACTCTTCCTGTTGCATTTATACAAAGGAATTGGAACATGCATATGCATAACAATGCAAAAAGCACACAAGGTTTAAAAACAAGTAAATTAGATTTGTGGTTATTTTAAACTAATTAGGATTGATTTGATAGTTCTTCAGCATATAGAGTTTGCCCCATGGTATAGCTGCAGAAAAAAATCCCCAAGGGCTGGAAATACCTATGAGCTCCTATACTCCATGGTTCTTGTTTCTACCAATTTATCAGGTTAATGAAAAGTCCCTTTATGCAGGGATATTAGACAATGTCTAATGGCTGTTTGGTCTTGGGCTGCACAGTTAAGAATTGCATGCATTTTTTCCATAGAACAATTAATAAAGAAGAACTAATATATTGACATAAAATGTCACATGCTGTAATGAAATTACTTAATAAAGGATTTCCATGTTTCTGTAATTTATTTCCAGCTATTTTATCAATAAAACACTTAATATATATCAAGCAAGTAACTTATTATTATTAAGATTATCTCCTTGTATTTGGACCTGGCTTCTCATATCTAAAATTCAATTCCCCATCATTAAGACTAACTCCACCCAGGATGGACTGATGGATGACCCACTTGCAGTCATACCAAGTATTGCTCATGAGTAGTCAAGTTGAAGCCATAACTACTATTTCTGATTTTAAAATTGAGTATTTGCAAGGTGCAGCTGGATACCTTTCTTAATAATTTTTTCTTAAAACTCTTAGTTTGATTTTCCATTTAGCACAAAGTTATGTTGCTCTGCTAGCATGGAAACTGGGAAAATACCTATGGAGCCACAGCATTACTGTATTCCTACATTTTGCTGTGGCAGAATGCTGAAGATGGGATGTAACTTCAACAGCAGTCAAGACTGAGCAGTGAAGCTGTGTTGCTTTTAACACTGTGCTAGAGCATGCTATGGACTAATTTAATATTGTTATTTACTCAATACTGTTAATGCACATTGACACTGGATTGAATTGTTCAATAACTCATATAACTTTTTATAAAGTTTTGTTTAGTATGTTTTGTGCTTCTTTTAGAAAACAAGTCTGTCTTTCCACTTTAATACTAAGCAGATTGTTTGTCCTGATTTCTCATGCAACCCAGTCTATAGTAGCAGGGGGAGAAGATGTGCATGTCCAAATAATTCAGTGAGGTTGATTTCAGTCAAGCTTGACTGAGCTATACAGGTGTTAGAAATAAGATTTGAGCCACAAAGCCACAAAGGAGCTGTGGAAAGTAAAACAAATTCCATCTGTGTCTTGAATGTGGATAAAAGTGTAGCTTGAGTGCTTATATTAATAGACACTAGTTAATCTCTGTAGACCAGAACACCACCTCATAAAGGTGTATAATACAGTGAGAGGAGATGTAATTCATACAGGCAAGCACCTTGCATCAGATGGATGTTGGGGATAATTAGTCTCAGTGCTCAGTGGATTATTTGTTTGTGCCTTCTGCTTCTTTTGTCCTTGTTACCATGACGTGGCAAACATCATCCTCATCATAACAGAATCTTGTCACTTCCATTTGAATAGGAATCACATTATCTATTTTTCAAAGATTTAGTGTTAGAAGATTATTCCAGTGAATGGAGTATTTGGCAAACAAGGCCATAAATGAAAATAGTATTTCTGTGGATTTAATTACATTTGCTGATGCTTAGGTTTATTTTACTACAGGTTGAAGAAATCAGTGCTCTTCACACCTTCTTTGGAAAAGTATGAAGAAATACCCTTAAGTGTTGCTTTTAAATATACGAAATAATACTAATTCCAGGAAATAATTTCCTCTTGCATTGTTTCTCCACCTTTGCTCACAACAATAAGATGAATGTCTATCTCATTTTTCCCCCCCATTTTTTCTTTTCTGTCTTCATTCTTTCTTGTGTATCAATTATTAGACAATTTAATAAGTGGGACATACATAGGATTTGGAACTTCTGTCTGGCAGACAAGGCAAGTCCAGTTTTTTTGAACTAATTATCACAACTTAGGAAACTGTAGACATACACAGTCCAAGGGAAGATGAACTGCATAGTAAGCTGCCACAGTCTTTAAACTCTTAAAATTGCAAGGTGATGTAAAAAAAATCCTTGTACAGTTTTTTTATAATAAAGCATAAAAAGATGGCTTCTTGTTTCCTTTACCTACAGCAGCTGATGAATACTTAAGTTCATTAATACTAAGATCATGCAAATACTAATGTCAGAAATCTGGCGGGTAAAATACTGAATTTTGAGCTTTTATTTTGACAGGCACAGTGTAAGAAAGAACAATTTTCACTTGTCTTTTGTGTAATAGACATACCTTCTTTTGCTGATCTGGGATCTTATGAAATCCTTCTCTTCCAAAAATGTGTAGTTCCATGAGCACTGGAACTACAAGAGCCTGGTTTCCTTCATATTTGGGTCTCTTTGTTGATTTAGTCCATTACCTGTTTTCAAGAAATGGTTAGTGCTTTGTAGTTTTGGTAAGTTTTAGTAGTTTCAAGAAATTGCTCAGTGCTTTGTTAGGTCGAATGAAGAATGTTCAAGAGATTGAGAAGTTTTGGAGAAGGAGTGGAAGCAATGGCATAGAATCCCCAGGCATGCACAAGAGACCTGAACGTTCTATTTCAGTATTAATTTCTCTGCATTACTCCTGTATCCTGTTGGATTTTCATGCTTTCAGCAAGCTGCTTACTTCAACAGGAATTGTGAGGAGACTATGAAGCCTTTTTCCCTTGTCTTTGTAGGATAATAAGTTGGTGCAGAGCTGAGACAATGGAGTCCATGCTGAATAAATTGAAGAGCACCGTTACGAAGGTGACGGCGGATGTCACCAGCGCCGTCATGGGAAATCCTGTTACCAGGGAATTTGATGTTGGCCGACATATTGCCAGTGGTGGTAATGGTCTTGCTTGGAAGATATTTAATGGGACCAAAAAATCAACAAAACAGGTGGGTTGTCAAGTAAAGACCTAAGCTTACAAGCTTTAGGTACTCTTATCTAAAGTAGCAGCTGGTACTTGGCATTTAAAAACAAAATCAAACTGAGCAGACTAGTGCTAGGACTTTTAAGTGAAGAACACAGCAGTATTTAAATACAATGTTCTCTGCTCTCTGGTAGTTTCTTTAAGTGTTTGCTGCTGGAGAAAGAAATGGTTCTGCATTTGTAGCATAGAGTTCGAGACCAAGATCAAGGATTAATCTGAGTTAAAACCTGTCTGACAAGAAGCAGCAGTCTTAGCATGGACCCCCAAATTGTTTTATTTTGCAGCTTTCTTTGGCAGCACTACTGATTTATGCAGTTTAAAGTAATCATGAACTACGTATCATTTATCCTTAGCAAAAAGAGACTGTAGATTTTTGCTCACCTGCCATACAGAAATTGAAGGGTTAGTCACGAGATAGAGTAACAGAAGGGCAAGGGGCTAGAGGAAGAAGTTGTGGGGGAAGTGAGTTGTGCCTTCCCTGTGCTGCTTTCAGATCCATATTGTTCCATTTTAGTTTCCTTAAAGTATTAGGGTTTAAAGCACTTGTTTGAAAACTTGTGACTCACCTGAAGTCGTATTTGTGAATGATAGTGGGATTGTGACTTGGTAAGAAGGTTTGGCAGAAACAGCTTAAGAACTTCAATTCTAGAAAATGATTTGTTTGTACTGCAGAAATGTGAAATGTCTTTTTCAAACTTGGAGAGGTTAAAGAATTTTCAACAAGTAAATAGAAGGATTAATAAGCTAGTCTTCAGTTAAACTTGATGCTGAAGTGATGTGAATCACTTAGACAATGAATCAGCTTGCTACAAACGTACCAAAAAGAAATGGACACAAAGGAATGAATTTGGAGAACACATACGCAGTCTGTTAGATGGTCATAAAATAAACTGTAGCAAAAAGAGAAGAGGTATACTATTCAGAAAAAGTAATCCTTGGAGAATGTGTGATCTGATTGTGACAGATGCTGAATAATGTAAATGAGGTACTTTTACTGTATTCTCAAGCATTTATCTAGTTGTTGCAGCATTCTAGTTGAATTCAACAATATCCCCATTGTTTTTTTTGGTTTGATGGGGGTTTTGTTTGTTGGGTTGTTTTTATTTGGGTTTTTTTGTTTGTTTGGGGTTTTTTTGTCTTGTTCAAATAAAGAAGTGATAACATTGAAAGTATGGTAGTTTTAATAGGTTTTATACAATCTTCGTGTTCAGTAAGCACTTGAGCAGGTGTAGCTTTGAGGGTCTGGAGCTTGTTTCACTTCTTGACAGTCTATGTAACTTGGTTCCTGTCACTCATGTTTTTCAAGCCTTGAATGGGTGTTCTGGGAAATGATTTTGCAGAGTTTTAGTTCAGGTCTTATCACATGTGATCGTGCAGTATCTCTCTAAACCCTCACTGACATTGTTACTTGGGTATGCTATCATTAGTCATTAAAAATACAGCAGCAGTTGTACTACAGGGAATGTTAGCTGGCTGGTGGTTTACCTTTTATTATTAATACTACCAGTTAGGTAACATCATATCAACATTCAGTTTGCCTTTGCAAAATAAAACTATGCATTAATACAAACAATTTATGCTGTGTTGTATTGCAAATTCTCTGTTGTCTAGCCATACTTCTTTTGCATGTTCCTTTTGAATGTTGATTAGGCAATATAGAAGTGGCTGGCTGTCATTTTCCAAGGGGTAGCAGTGACTTCTGTGAAGTGATGCACATATTTGCTGTATTGCTAGTGGATATATCTAATTTGAAGCTAGAAGCACTCAGCTTTTTCACATTAAGTGTGTATTGTAATCAGACAAGCAGGATGTAAGCACTTAATTGCCAATGTTGTCACTTTACAACAGCACATGTAATAATTTAAGGCACTGTTGCCAGATAAAATAGCTGAATTTGGAAGTTTAGCATTGCAGCAGTAGAGTTGATCAGAAATCTTTGTTTTCAAGACAAACAGAAGTCAGTACTCTTACAGAAGTTGGTCAACTGAAATTAAGATTTCACATATGGATTAATTCGGTTCTTACTTTTAAGTCAGTGGATAGTTACAAGTATTCTATCTCTGTAGATATGTATGATTTTATTCCTCTTTTCATATTCCTCATGTCAGTGTTCTGCCAGGTTCCTGCCTTTCTGGTTTTCCTGGATTTCTGAAGGCTTGCATATTTGTTTTTTTTAATGTGTCGTGTCTTCTCTTGCTTAGTTTTTAGGTGACTGAGTAACAGCCTAACAGAATGGAGGATATTACTTACCTGTGTGCATATGTTTGGCTTATACTATTTAGTTGCTGATTTGCTGATGTTTGAAAGTTTTATGAATCTTTCTGATTGTATGTGTATACATGAAGTACCCATTGCTAATTTTACAATACATACTTCTGCTCATTTTGGATTAGTTAAATTAGTCTTTATGCACTTGTATTATTTTTTTTCCTAGCATAATGTATAGCACTTGTCCTGTTTTCTGCTTAGAAAGTGCAGTCATAAAAGAAATAGGTGAGGTTAGTTCACTTAATGTTCTTGTTGGAAGCTCAGTCATAAAAGCTAGCAACATTAGGAAGATAATGGTTTGCACTTCAAGACTACTGTAGTCATGTTTAGCTTTTATTGTGGTAGTACTGAAATTAATAATGCTAGGTTGGACAGATTCCTGTTGTTTTGGCTGTGCATACAGCAGTTTTGATATGAAAGCTTCATATTTTTCAAACTTTAAAGGCTAATTCATTTAAAAACTGAAATAGTTGTATACCTTATGACTGAAACAAAGGAAAGCAGAGTTTAAAAAAACATTGGCAAGCTTATGAAAATAAAACCCCCAAAAGCTTGAGGAAAATCTTTTTCTGGCAAAAGACCAGAGTAATACTGGAATGCTTTCCTGTATTTTAATTCAGAGACTATTTTGCTTTGCACAGTGAGAGGTTTTAGTAAAACATCATGTGTTTGCATATCAAGTTACATTTGATTAATCATTTAAAAATGTGTGAGTGCATATGGGTAAAATACAGCACAAAAATGAAAACAAACAATGAAGTTTCTGAAATTAAGTGCTTTGGCCACTCCCTTAAAAATTCCTTTGCTTGTCTGTTCATGACTTAGTCATTCACATGATCACATGTAAATTTTTATCCATGTTAACACTGTATTAATTCTGAGGATAAATAGTCAACTTCAGTTACTAATTTTGGAGTTTCTTTGTATTGTTTGTCTTGTTCTGTTCTTTTTTTTTCTTCTTTACTGTTCTGTGCTTTGTCTCTGGTGTTATTACTCCACACTATTAAAAATCTCATTGAAAAAAGGATCTGAAATTCTGTAGCAATAACCACTGTATTTACAGGCACTGTTAATGTTCTTTCTCAATACACAGTGAGATGAACAGGAAGAGGTATTGCTATTATGTTATCAGTACAGCTTTTAGTCTTTAATTTAGAATACATTCGAATTCTTTTTATATCCTTTTGAAAAACATGGTGTCTGAATTCTTGCATTCTTCTTGGGGCAGCAGAGAAAGAGTGCCATGCCTTAGCTGCCTGGTTGTCTTTTTCTAATAGTAGGAAGGGCATCAGGAGCTAGAATGGAAATGATGGGCCACAGTTTGCTAAGAAGTACCAAGGATAGGTGTACTATTTATATTTCTTTCCCTTGATCATGAACTTTGTCCATGGACATCAGCAGTACTTCTTTTTCCTTGCATGATCAAAAACGTAGGACTTGCTTTTTATTTTGACTACCTGATTTCTCAAGATCTGAAAATTACCTTTCTTTACCTTTCTCCCTTTCTATATTGTCTCTTTTTTTATCAGTTCCATTTGCTAGTATTATGAGCAGGATTTTTGCATTCTTTTTGGTTTATAAGGTATTTATGTCTGTAAATAAAGACATGTTTTAAACTGTCAGTATGTTTCAAACTGGTGTGTGTTTCATAAGGAATGCAGGATTGCAAATGGACTTGGAGGATGTTGTGGGTTAGCTCCAACCAGCAGCCAAGCACCCATGCAGCTACTCACTTCCCCATCCCTAGCAGGATTGGAGCAGATAATAGGAAGAAAAAATGCTCAAAAACTCATAGATCAGTTTAACAGGTGAAAAAAGAGGGGAAAACCCCAAGCAAAACTAATGATTCTGCTCATCAAATCCCACAGGCATACAAATGCTCAGCTACTCTCTGGAAAACAGCCACTTGAGAAGCCAAAACCCCCTCCTTCTTGCTCTGCTCTGGTTTTTATCACTGGGCATGATGTTACCTGGTATGGAATAGCCCTTTGGTGAGTTTCCATTAGCTGTCCTGACCACATCTCATCCCAGTCTCCTGCCCACCTGTAGCCTACTTACTGTGGGGGCAGAGTGGGGAAAAGAGGAAGCCTTGACCCTCTGCAAGGACTGTTCAGCAACAGCCAAAACACTGGTGTGTTATCAACACTTAGTCACAAATCTGAAACACAGCATGGTATGGGCTGCTATGAAGAAAGTTAACTACATCTCAACCAGATCCAGTACAAAGTAAAACTACCCAAAGAGGCTGGAAAAAGAAACTGTGGCATTCAGTGACTGAAAATAGAGGGATATAAAACCTTTATGAATCATAGAATCATAGAATCATAGAATAGGCTGGGTTGGAAGGGACCTCAGAGATCATCGAGTCCAACCCTTGATCAATTACCACCACAGTCACTAGACCACGGCACTGAGTGCCATATCGAGTCTCTTTTTAAATATCTCCAGGGACGAAGAGTCCACCACCTCCCCAGGCAGCCCGTTCCAATGTCTGATCACCCTTTCTGTGAAAAAATTCTTTCTAATATCCAGTCTGAACTTACCCCGGCACAATTTAAGACCATGCCCTCTTGTCTTACTGAGAGTTGCCTGGGAAAAGAGACCAACCCCCGCCTGGCTCCATCCTCCTTTCAGGTAGTTGTAGAGGGCAATGAGGTCTCCCCTGAGCCTCCTCTTCTCCAGGCTGAACAGCCCCAGCTCCCTCAGCCTCTCCTCGTAGGATCTGTGTTCGAGTCCCTTCACCAGCTTGGTTGCCCTCCTCTGGACCTGTTCGAGGACCTCAATCTCCTTCTTGAACTGAGGGGCCCAGAACTGAACACAGTACTCGAGGTGTGGCCTCACCAGGGCTGAGTACAGGGGCAGAATCACCTCCTTGGACCTGCTGGTGACACTGTTTCTGATACAGGCCAGGATGCCATTGGCCTTCTTGGCCACCTGGGCACACTGCTGGCTCCTGTTCAGCTTCCTGTCAATCCAGACTCCCAGGTCCCTCTCTGCCTGGCTGCTCTCCAACCACTCTGTCCCCAGCCTGGAGCTCCCCATGGGGTTGCTGTGGCCAAAGTGCAGGACCCGGCACTTGGCCTTGTTGAAGCTCATCCCATTGGAGTCAGCCCATCTCTCCAGTCTGTCTAGGTCTCTCTGCAGAATCCTCCTGCCTTCCAGCTGATCAACACTTCTCCCCAGCTTGGTGTCATCAGCAAACTTGCTGATGATAGACTCAATCCCCTCATCCAAGTCATCGATGAAGATATTGAACAGGACTGGGCCCAGCACTGATCCCTGGGGGACTCCGCTCGTGACCGGCCGCCAACCGGACGCAGCCCCATTCAGCACCACTCTCTGGGCCCGACCCTCCAGCCAATTCTTAACCCAGTGCAGAGTAGGCTTGTCCAAGCTGTGGGCAGCCAGCTTTCTCAGGAGGATGCTGTGGGAGACGGTGTCGAAAGCCTTGCTGAAGTCTAGATAGACCACATCCACAGCCTTCCCCTCATCCACCATATGAAGACATATATTAGTGAATACCAGGTCCTTGAGACAAAAGACAACAGGTTTCCCCTGAAATACATGAACACTATCAAAGAGAACCTATTTGCTCTTTTCTGTTCTGTGTTCAAAAGAGTTCTAAATGAAGTAATGTGATTATAGCCCCTTTAAACCATGTCCTGTGTCTTACCTGTTGTGAGCAATATTTACTTCTGTTTGCGTAGGTGACATTTAATTTCTTGGCAAAGGCATTGTAGAAATTAAAGACTGATATTTTCAGAGATTCATGTTTCTTTTCTTATTTTTGTAGAAACATTTACTGGTTTTTTTGAAGGTCTTCCTTCTGGCAAATATGGTACACACCATAAGATACATTTGTCTCAGTGTCATCACTGATCTTTACCTAACCACTTTGAAGTAAAGCACTTAGTTTAAACATGTGGGAGTGAGACAGAGGGTGCAAACTAGCTCATGCTTTTGAACAGAACTGAGATTAAACTTTTAAGAGGACAGTCCCCTATGTAATTGTCTATACTTCCTAACCCAGGCAGTAGCATTACCATTATACTGTGTTGAGACAAAAGCATGATGAGCAAGGTGTGTATACTTCCTGTCAAATGATGAATGAAAATTTATGCCATTAAGATAAGGTTGTTTTGTCTCTACTTTTGGACTTTCTTTGTGGAAAGCAGAAGTACTTTTTTTTTTTTTTTTTTTTTTTTTTTTTTAAATATTTTGCAAAATTGGACTTATGACACAACTGCAGAATTAAATAACAAGTGGTCATCTGCAGGAGGAACCTGCTCTTCCTTCTTACCTGTGAAGTGAAAAAAACCAAAGTAGAAGCTCCTCTAGAGCTTTCTCTGGGAAGAAGCAATAATTGTGTAAGCCTTTGCAGGTTTTAATCTCAAAAGGTTTTTATGGAAGTAGTTACAGGAAATGGAATTCCTATCAGCTGCAGTCAGTAGTCCTGCTTTTTTGGAGGTTTATTATAAGTTCTTGTAAAGAAGAAAAGGAAAACCAGAAATCATATGCTTGTTGTCAAAATTTGAGTTATTTGCTTCATGCAGCATAAAACCATGAACAATTTTTAATGTTTCCAAGCGTACTATATAGTTTCAGTAATATTTGTGCATTGAGTGAGTGTTCTATGGTCCATGGGTCCACTGTCTCTTCATTCTTCTGTAGAATAATACCTGGTAACCTGGGGGGCTTGAGGTATTATATTATTGATAGGGCATCCTGTATATAAAAATACTGATTATGGAATTGAATTTTGGAGTTACATACTTTGAATTAATAATACCAGAATACATTTAACATTTTAATGTCCATGAGCAGACAGAGGTGGCTGTAGGCTTTCTTCTTTTATCAGATATGTGACATGAAAATGAAGATACTCGATACAACTTGAATTGTTTTGATTCTTGACACTCCACAATAACTGTCTACAAAATCAATGCAATAACAATCATTTTCACACCCAAGAACACAACAAATTCTTGTTCCTACTGAAACATGAGCTAATTTTGGATACTTAAAAGTTCTGTTAAACTTCAAACTAACAATGCAGGATTGCAGCAGGCACATTGTTGGTTGTGCCCTACATTCTCACTTTGTACTGGAAAATGCATTATTTTTTTTAAATAGTGGGTGTAGTGTATGCTTTCAATCCTGTTTCATTAGTTTCTCCCTGCTTTGTGTCAATGTTAATGTTTGATTCATCACACTTTAGAGTTGGAACACAGCTGGTGTGGATCAAAGCAGGGAAAGTGTACTTACTTGAGTTAGGTAACTAATTTATGTACTAATGGCTTAATGAAATAAGTACCAGCTAAACAGTATAAATAATAAATAAAAATATAAATATCGTGTATTGGCTGAATTCTTGAAGAGGTTTTTTGATTTATTGTTTTTTTAGTCAATAGTGTAAATGTCCCAAATTTCAATTAGAATAATGTTTATTAAATGTGCAGTACAAGAGCATAGACATCCTCTTGGGACTAGAAACTATATTTTCATAATATGTCCTACTGGTTTCTAACCTTTACTATTCATAATGCTGTTCTAGGAGTGTAAGAAGGTCTCTGTTTCATGATGCAGTTTTTAATTCCTTTTTCTTCAATTGATTTATTTCCATTTAATGGCTTCTAAGATAGTGATGTTATCTAAATTTTTATTTCACATCAACCTCTGTAATTTCAAAATTTCATATAGATTTCGGAATTTTCTCCTACTCCATTTGCAGAGGTTGGGTGGAGGAACTATTTTCCCAGTTTTTAACAACTACCTCATTTCTAGGACTTCTTTTACACATACTTAACTATGAAAAATTTTTGATGTTTTATCCAGTGAATGGTCTAATTGGATTGATTAATGTGACTATATGTCTTTCATTAATATCTAATTTAATATAGATTGCAGAATTATGAGAAAGGATCTAGGTTAATAAGGTGCTTGGTATATTTAATGCCAAATGAAAGAATATATGCTCAGAATCTTTTAATTGTTCATAGCTGATGTAAATGCTTTCATCTTACAATCAAGGCAATTTCTGTCCTGTGGATCTGCTGCTTTGTCACCGTGTAGGCAGTTGTTACAGATTACATATTACTGTTTGAAAGATAAGGAGCAGTAGTACCTTTGCTATTACAACGTGTATTCCAGAGGTTACACAATAACCTGTGTGGTTATGACTGGGACAAAGTAAAGAGAGTATCTGTTTATACATGTATATTGAAGTACTTAACTACACCCATGGGGTTGTACTGTTGATTGAAAAAATGTGTGTGTGTATTTATGTAATTGTGTATGGGCTTGTGTTTTAGCTGTTTTATATACTGAGTGAATTTTCTTGCCTGTTTCTAGGAAGTGGCTGTTTTTGTTTTTGATAAGAAGCTAATAGACAAGTATCAAAAATTTGAAAAGGATCAGATTCTTGATTCTTTAAAACGAGGTGTTCAACAGCTAACCAGGCTTCGACACCCTCGACTCCTTACTGTTCAACATCCATTGGAAGAATCCAGGTAAGCTGTAGTAAAGTTGAGAACAGACTTTCTTAATAATTGTTTGGTTATTGGACATAAAAGATACAAAACATTCGACATAAATCTCATGAGATTCAAGTTGACTGTAGTTACTCAAGTGAGAATGGTATCTGGCCCATTATAGGATCACAGAAACACAGATGGTTTAGGTTGGAAGAGACCTCCAAGATCATCCAGTCCAATATTCTCAGAATTCTTTTCCCCCCAAGTCATGCATCTTTTTCACCCCCCATACATTTCTGTTGTGAATATAATTAATAAACTATTGCACGATCTTTGTCCAGTTGCAGCTATAAAGCTATGCATGACCCTTAGAGCCTGAAAATTTGGTAGGTCAGTTAATTTAATTTTAAAGAAACCTATTGAAATTGTTTTCTTTTAAAAGGCTGTACATACATTTGTATTGGAGTTTTTTGGTACATTGTTTGTGTTGTGGCCACAAGTATTTAAAAGGACCCCAAATGCCAACTGAGGGAGTCAGAATGCTGTGTGTTTTTCAGTGCTTATTTCTTTTATGTAAGGTGGGTCACTAGGCACAGTAATGGGTTAGTCTTAAAGATTAAAGTTAGTTCAACTGTAGTGATGACAGCACATTAAAATCTAAAAAATAAAATTAAGGATCCATGTTAAATAGGAAACGGATCCAGATCCTACTGAGGAATATAATGAAGATTTTAGAGGGTTTTTTCCCAAAGTAGTTTTTCTAAATGCTAGCCTAAAAAGATTCATGTACACTGCCTTTCAAACTTCTACATTTTTTTATTGTGTCCGTCAATCTGCATTTCTCCAAATGTCCTTCTGGGACATTGGCTTCTGGGAACTGAAAATACTGCAGGAGTGTGTCTTCATCTTTGCAATATGTACTTTGAGAGAGATTTCTTGGATTAAATGACACTTGCATATTCATATACTAAAAACCTTCAAATCTGTCATTGCCCCTGAGGTTCAGTGTGCCCCTCACAAAAGCCTAAGAAAGATTAATTAGGTATCGAAGACAGCTCAGTACTTTGCAACATTAAATAAACCATTACACACTAAAGGGCTCAGGGTTATTTCTGTCACAGTGTATGCAAGTGAATCCCAGAGTGTACCTGGGATTTCTTCCTAAAATTTTCACAATATTTCAATTAACTCAGCAAGTGCATTTTGTAATGTTTTTTCCCTGAATTCTGTACTTGAGAAGAAAAGGTTCGGATTCATACCTTGGGGTGTTAAGAAAGCTCTGATTTTCCTTTCCTGAAGAAATTAAGCCTTTAAATAAAATTAACAGTGTAGTTATGTCAGAGATTTCACTCTTCAGTTTTTAGTAACGTCCTATGCCTTACTACCATTGTCCTTTCAGTACTCAACATGCTCAGCTACTGCTAGAAACACCAGCACGACAAAACCTGTCCAGTTGCTTTCTGCAACAGAAACTGATGTAGCAGTTTTTGGAGGGGGTTCATAGGAGAAGAGTTTGCTTAGAATATTTATGTATGTAATTTTTTGAGGAATGCTGTGAGATTTCTTTAGAATTGTAGGTCTTTCCAGAGCTCTTGTCTTGAAGAAATCTGGCATGAGTTCCTTCTGGCTCGACTGTATCTGGTCTTTTTTTTGTGTCTCCAAAGTAGCACAGAGTTGCTTCCTTTGAGGGGAAAAGGAATACTTGGTGTACCTGAACAGCTGAAGTAGATACAGAAGGGCCATACCTTTCTGATTCTAGGGTGTAGGTAGCTTTTCCTTTATTAACAGAGTAATTCTACTCCAAATTATTGTTGTACAATATAATTTATTAATTATAATCAATAAAATGCAATTTATACATTTATATGCATTTGTATAACAACTTTATCCTAAATATATGCACATTACTTACAATACAATGTATATAGTAAATATATATATATATATTTGCAACTGGTCTTGAGTTCCAGTAATATCACAGATGAGAAACAGTATTCTAGATTTACCTTATTATTGGAGAAAAGGATAAAAAAGCCAAATCATATGTTCATTTGTAATGCCATTGCTACCATTAAAAATGAAGTAGTGTGAAGAGACCCAGATACTTAATTTACTAGACATTTCATCTGTTGCAGGTTTTCTCAAAGCATATGCATTTTGGGGCATCACTTATTTTTAACTTGTTTTGGTTTTATTATATTACCCTGAATTTCATTTTGATACTGCTCAGGGAACTGTTAAAAAAGCTACACTGTATGACAGACATCAGCTGCTGCAGTACTCGTTTGCTTTAATTAGATTTACCTCAACCTTCCATTACTCCAATTTGGTTCCTTATTTAATTACCTCCTAAAGCAAAAAATAAACAGACATCTTTTTGTTCCTTCAAAACACCAGTAATCAGAGAGTTTATGTGATGAAAGCCACTGAATAGTTCTTCCCTAGCTGTTTTCTACCATCTGTGCTTAGCTGTGACTGAAGGGTTGAACTCTATGGTAAAGTTGAAGTCAGATAAAAAATGAAGGTCTAGGTCTTTCTCTGCTCTGCTCTGATTCTTCCTTGTGATTACTGCAAAAACAAGTTTTAAAGCCCTACTTGTTTTACATTCCCACAAAAGGGATGTTGTTAACGAATGCTAGGAAGGACACCAAAGAAAGATGTTCTGTCAGGTTGACTTGCACATATAATTCAATTAATTTAATTTTCAGTTGTTTTTCCTTCAGAAAAACAGTAGATAAAATTCAAGTAAAACTAAAATCTATTGATTAATAAGAGGTTTGCACATTTCATCAGCCTCATTTTACTTTAAAGAGAAATCTTATTAATCATTGGAATATATAAAAACAGTGTGGTAGTTGCATGCTGAGGCTTTGTGTCTTCTGTCATATTTTTATGGAATGATCAAATAGTTAGGTTTCTGCCTTCTTGCCTGTAACTTTAAATATATATTACTTCTACTTAGTCTCAGTTTTCTGTGGTCAAACTGATGCAATATTTAGTGTTCTCACAAATTTCTCATATTTAAACCAGGTGTATGTGCTACCATCCATGTAATACTTTATAAAAAAAAAATTAAGTTATTAAGAAGTGAGGTGCAGTGACTGTCCAGAGCCTCCAATACTGAACAAATCAGTATGAAGAACATGGATATAAAAAATGACTCGGTCCATGTTACATGAAGTTTGTGAAACTGAGACATACATTGTTTCCATAACTTTGAAATTTTGAAGGAGAGCGTTAAAACCAGTCAATTTTATGTGCAGAAGTTTGCTTTATCAGTATTGATACAAAAATGCATAAACAAGACCTGTGTTTCTTCCATGAAGAAAACAGTAGATAAAATAATTTAGAGAGCAGTCACTTCACATGCAAACTGCAGTCAATACAACAAGCATATTTGTGTTTGCATCTCTTCTATCCATTTGCAACATAAAAGAATATTTTGGTGCTAGCTTACATTTTATTCTATTTCTGATGATTGCCTGCCCAAATTAAGGATTGCTTCTGTCAGGGAAGTGTCAGTTTTAAGAAAGGCTAAAATCTGATTTGACAAGTTCTGATAAAAGTAAGAATTATTTGTTTGATTTTTCTGGATCAGACAAGAAGAGCATTATTTTGATAAAGCATTTTATGAAGCATTGTGTGCATCATTAGTGATGTATGTGAATGCTAGAGAATAAAATAACTTAGGCTGTTTTCTATATTCTAATATTTTTAAATATTTGTGATATTTACATATTTTTCTCTACTATAATATTACCTATGGAGATTCAAAACTTGAAATATAACATGTTCTTAGGTAGAACCAAGTGCTCTGATAATGTATAACATGATGTTTGTATGGGGTTTTAAATGCAGTATGGAGATTTATTACGGTTGCAAGAAATGGTTTTATGTTTTTCCTCTCTAGGGATTGTTTGGCATTTTGTACAGAACCAGTCTGTGCAAGTTTAGCTAATGTTCTTGGCAGCTGGGACAACTTACCTTCTCCTTTGCCATCTGACATGAAAGATTACAAACTCTATGATGTGGAGACCAAATACGGTTTGCTTCAGGTATGCCACAAGTTGTCCCTACAATTCCCTTGTTCTCTTAGTGTTAAGGATTGTTTTATGAAGTTTGTAACTGCAGAGGTTTTGTTTGTTTATAGTAAATCAAATAATTGGGAGGTGAAAGATGCCAGTGCCCAGATCACTGTAAGTGTAAGAGAGGATAGACCTTGGAAGCTCTAAGTTGCTATTGCTCTTGCTTATTCTGACAGGGAAAATACGAAATCAAATTAATTTTTGTTTTTCATATAAGTGTCTGTGCTTCAGCTGTCTCTAGCATATATCAATATTTTCATTACCTTCTGTGGAGGAACAGTAACTCCCAGGTTTTAGTGGGTGAATATGTTGATCAACTTTGAAAAGCATTTTTGTTCCTCTACTGTGATAGTTAATTGGCATTAGTAATCTTGTCTGCTGATTATCTATCTGTGTTTTATTTCCACCAGGCATCATTTTTAAGACACAGCCTAAAATAGTGGTGAAAAATAGCTTCTTAGTTAATATACTAATTTAACTGAGACCACAAAAAGGGAATTTTGGAAATGTCTTATGGCATGTTTGGGGAAATATTTAACCTGAAATAATAATATTTGATTAACAGGTTTCTGAAGGCTTGTCATTTTTGCATAGCAGTGTGAAAATGGTCCATGGAAATATTACTCCTGAAAACATAATTTTGAATAAGAGTGGAGCATGGAAAATTATGGGCTTTGATTTTTGCATCCAGTCAACAAATCCATCTGAACAGGAGGTAATAGAGATCTATATTTATAATCATTAAATTTGAATTTCAGATATTTGTTGGAAACCAATTTCATGACCTTGCATTTCAATACAGAATCGTTTAATATTCCCCTCTATTATTTTGTTGGCAGGAAGTTTGAACATATGGCACAGGTCTGGACTGAAGTGCTGCCTTGATCTGATTTCTCTCAGTGGAGTCAAAAGAGCAATGATTTTAGAGGCTGAAGCCTGTGCCACCTCTGCTCACCTGCATGTTGGATGACATGCAAAGCTACCTAATTTAGTCTGTGCCTGGTTGCTACCTTCTAAAATGTATTTCCATTGTAGCTCATACTTCCCTCTTATAGCAGTGCTTTGAATTTTACATTGCACTTCAGAATTCTAATGTTTAGACTTCACTGCATCATTTAATCACACTGTTACAGATACAGATGCCAAACAGTTTTACCTTATTCAGTTTCTGTTTCCTTCATAATTGAGTTGGGATTAATTATTTTTTGCTTCTTGAGTGTCCTATTTAAAGTGTTCTTTAAAAATCTCTAATAAATGTACTTTCTTTTACTTCTCTTGTAGCCAAAGTTTCCTTGTAAGGAATGGGATCCAAACTTGCCATCCTTATGTCTTCCAAATCCTGAATATCTGGCCCCAGAATATATTCTCTCTGTCAGCTGTGAGACAGCCAGTGATATGTACTCTCTAGGAGCTGTTATGTATGCAGTATTTAATAAAGGAAAACCAATTTTTGAGGTCAACAAGCAGGATATTTATAAAAGCTTTAGTAGGCAGCTGGACCAGGTATTTGTGACTATTATTCACTGATTTTCATATTTGAAAAGTTACTGTTTTAAGATGGATTTAAGTACTTAGACCACAATACCAGTACTCCAACATAAACAGTGTGATAATGGTATCTTACCTTGCATGCTATCTTTATAACACTAACGACAAATCCTGTCAAAATGGGGGAAATAAAAGTGAAGGTTATGTGAACCATTTTATAAACTGCAAATTTTATTTTCCACCAGATGTCTTGGTAAACCTGTCAAATGCTGGTCTTGTGGAATAAATACCTGCTGGGGTGCATAGTGGGGTGGACAGTCAGTGAATGACCTATGCTGGACCATTGAAGATGGCTGAGTTTTGTGTGATTTGGACACTTGACATTGCAGTTGGTGTCCACTTAGTTGTCAGCTTTTTCACATTATTTGTGGACTTTGAATATTAGCAGAAGACAGATAACCTGGATCAGGTGACCTAATGTAATTTGTCTTAACTACTTTGGGTGCACATTGCCTTATTTGCATGTACTGTATTTTAAGGAGTGTATTCAGCCCCTCAGATAATAATGTGTACCAGTTTAAAAATACTGGGTTTGTGTTCTTCTATAACCTGAACACAGTAAGAAGGTGGGAGTAGGGGAGTGTGACCCAAAGCAGGTAGGCTGTTGGGGGACAGAAAGGAGACTTTGAGGGATCAGAAGCAAGTGGGTTAAAAAAGAGGAGAAGAGATAATGGGTAGATAAGCCATCAAGAGGGCAAAGTAGCCCTATTGTATATTGGAAGTAGGTATATGCGGGATTTTCTGACTTCATGGTGCATGTGCTTAAATTACTTACACAGCTGAGCCGTTTAAGCTCCAGTACTCTTCAGAATATCCCAGAGGAAGTGCGTGAACATGTAAAGCTACTCTTAAATGTAGCTCCAGCAGTCAGACCAGACGCAGATCAAATGACTAAGGTCAGTTCATGGAAATTACATTAGCCATAGGAAAGAAGGAAAATAATGTATGGTTTTTAGAAACAACAGAGCTATTTTAAAATATTGTCTTGTCACTAATTTTTTGTTGAAATGTTAAGTATTGTTTAACTATTTTGAAAATAATGATGTTAGTTGATGCCAAAATTTTTCGTAATGCTGAGAGTTATTAATATGGAAGAAGTGGACGTGAGACAGTAATAATTCAATGCAACACTATCTTGTTGCTTCCCAGTGCAGTTGAAAGTACTTCTCATAGTATGTTTTTATACAGTTCAGTGTATAAAACTGTACTGGAAGGATTTCAAAGCCATAAAATTCTAAAGGGCAATGAATGTAAGGATTACCTTGCAGCTTGTGATTTTCAGTGTATTCTTAAAGTATGCAGAATAGCTTCAAATACACTTAGACCTTACTTGACATAATAAAGCAAATATTAATTGTGAGTAGAATAATTAAAGTTTTAATTTGACAAACGCTTCACCCATTTTCCTATCCGAAAGAAGAACTGAAAAGCATGATTCTTCATTTGTCTTATACTCTATTTTCTCGTATCTGATAGCCTTTCAAGTTCCTGCTTATAGATTGGTCTAGCTGAACATTTCTTTTGCTGTCATATAAAAAGATTCTGTCATAGAATTATAGAATCATAGAATTTTCAGGGTTGGAAGGGACCTTTAAGATAATCTAGTTCCAACCCCCCTACCATGGGCAGGAATACTTTCCACTAGACGAGGTTGCTCATAGCCCTGTCCAGCCTGGCCTTAAAAGCTTCCAGGGAGTGGGCTTCCACCACCTCTGTGGGCAGCCTGTTCCAGTGTCTCAGCATCCTCATGGTGAAGAATTTTTTCCTAACATCTAATCTAAATCTGTCCTCTAGTTTGAAACCATTCCCCCTGGTCTCATCACTACCTGACATCCTAAGAAGTCCCCCACCAACATTCTTCTAGCCCCCTCCAGATACCGGTAGGCTACAATCGGGTCTCCTCAGAGCCTTCTCCTCTCCAGACTGAACAACCCCAACTGTCTTCAGTCTGTCTTCATAGGAGAGGTGCTCCAGCCCTCTGATCATCCTCCTGGCCCTTCTCTAGACATGCTCCAGCACTTCATGTCCCTCCTGTAAAAGGGGCTCCAGAACTGGACACAGGACTCCAGGTGGGGTCTCACAAGAGCAGAGTAGAGGGGGAGAATCACTTCCCTGGGCCTGCTGGCCGCTCTTCTCTTGTTACAGCCAAGGTTCCGGTTCACTTTCTGGGCTGCAAGTGTACACTGATAGCTCATGTTGAACTTCTTGTCCACCACACAGAATCAGCCAGGTTGAAAAGGACCTCTGGGATCATCATGTCCAACCCTTAATCAACTACCACTGAGGTTACCAGACCGTGGCACTGAGTGCCACATCCAGTCTCTTTTTAAAAATATCCAGGGACAGAGAATCAACCACCTCCTTGGGCAGCCCATTCCAATGCCTGATCACCCTCTCTGTAAAGAATTTTTTCCTAATATCTAAACTAAACCTTCCCTGGCAGAGCTTAAGACCATTTTAAGGCCCTCTTGTCCTACTGACTGCTGCCTGGGAGAAGAGCCCAACCCCCCCCTGGCTCCAGCCTCCTTTCAGGGAGTTGTAGAGAGCGATGAGGTCTCCCCTGAGCCTCCTCTTCTCCAGGCTGAACACCCCCAGCTCCCTCAGCCTCTCCTCACAGGACTTGTGCTGGAGTCCCTTCACCAGCCTGGTTGCCCTCCTTTGGACCTGCTCCAGGACCTCAATCTCCTTCCTGAACTGAGGGGCCCAGAACTGGACACAGGACTCGAGCTGTGGCCTCACCAGGGCTGAGTACAGGGGCAGAATCACTTCCCTGGACCTGCTGGCCACGCTGTTCCTGATCCAGGCCAGGATGCCATTGGCCTTCTTGGCCACCTGGGCACACTGCTGGCTCATGTTCAGCTTAACCAAAATGCAGAGGGAAATATCAGTGTATTTAACAGAAAAAATAGTGAGTGAAAAATGTGGGGGGAACAGGTGATGTTTCTCCCAACAAATATGCTGATAGATGGGAAACAAGGAAATTGGCAAATATTACTCAGGTATCAACTCAAACACTTGTTCCAGGGACTACAACAAACAAATCTGTAAATGATTGTATTAAGCAGGATGGCATTATAAAGCTGTAACTATAAACTGAGCTCTAGGGTTGAGATAGTAGAGCATTAGTTCTAAAAGTAGTTTGTTACAGCAAGCATGACATGAGCTGAAACAGAGCTTGACATGGGCAGATTTGCCATGTTAGTTTTAACTAGCTTGTGTTGATCCCTGAGTAGAGCTCCACAATCACACGCATCTTGATGTGTGATCTAGAAGACAGAATTTAAGTCCGTAGTGCAGACTAGCTTCAATTCTCTGCTTACAGGTTCTTTTCTTCTTTATTGCCCTACTCCAATCTGCTTTTCTGCTTTTTTTCTTCTTCGTTGCCCTAGTCTTGTCAGCTTCTCTTTCTGTCTTATAGCAGAGCTCCCTAGATGTTTTTATGTTCCTTTGTACAGAGTTTTTTCAAATTAAAACAAATTTCTAACTTAAACTTTTTTGTCTTTAACTGTTTAAAAGACAAATGCTTTGTATTTAACTGTTTTAAGCCCATGAGGTTTGATGAATCCCTCCCTAAAACTGAGAGCTATCAGGAGGAGGAGGAATCCTACCCATGCCATTTTTAGAACAGAGACCTTTTAATTCCAGTCTGTGTAGGTCTGGGATAGAGTCTCTTCTACTCTTTTTGTTCATCTATTAACTAAAAGCTCAATATTTATAGGTGGATTTCTTGTTATCATCATGCACTTTTATCAGTCTTTTATTAATGATAAAGGTGCTCTATCAATATTGATGGCATACTATGGCTACAAAACACCTGCTGGTGTTTTGCTGATGCCATCATTATATGCCTGGTATTTGTGTATGTTAGACAATACTTAAGAAGACCTGAGACTTCTTGTTGAAGTAGTGCCAACATCGGACACTATGTGACAAATTATAGTGGACTGGATTTACAAGTGGAGAGAAATTTGGAGTGGATTTACACTGGAGAGAAACTTAGATGATTACACATCGATTGTATATATATGCTTGTTGATTATTATAAGTTTTGAAAGATGGTAGCCAGATCTGGATGGCTTAGTCACTAATTCTTTGTTGTAATATGCATAATTATTACTCAGAGAACTTTTACTTAAGGTGGTGTTTTTTCTATACTAAACATTATTTTATATATAATGTTGCTTTAGATACACAAAATGTACATGGGTTTCTTTTAAATGTTACGAAAATAGAGCCTCAATAATTATTTTTTATCTGGGAATGTTATACTACTTAGTATGTAAAAATGTACTTTTCTAATTGTTAGTTGCAGACACATAATTGTATAGTTTTACTGTAGTGTTTTGAGAAGGTAAATTGGTCATTATATTATGTAATCTTTGTAGCAGTATCAGGTTTGTCTCCATCCAGATCACAAGCTTTTAATCTTATTTTTAGATACCATTCTTCGATGACGTAGGGGCAGTGACGCTTCAATATTTTGATTCCTTATTTCAAAGGGATAACCTTCAGAAATCACAGTTTTTTAAAGGTTTACCAAAGGTTCTTCCAAAACTACCTAAGGTATGTCTGTATGATCTCTTGAAATACTTAGTTTAAAAATATGTGAGTATCTGTTAACATTCTGAACCTGGCAATGGTGGAATTTATGTAGCATTGTACCGAAGCCGACTGCCAGACTGTCAGAATAGTGAAAGAAAGGAAGATTAGGAAATAATTGACAGGGAAATACTCCTCAGCTACCAATAATTCTTTAAACAGAAAATGGTGGATTGTGCCATCAGTATGTGTCAAGAACCACCATTTGCATATCCTCTTATAGTTCATCCCTATTTCATTGTCTTTTCTCACCTTACAAGGCTTTCCCTTTGTTTTTAGAAGCTATCATAGCTCTTTGAAGTCATTTTGCCACCTTTTCTACCAGTAAGATTGCTTCACATTTTTTCATAGAGAGGCATTACTTGAATGTTGAATGATGCAGTCTCCTTCCTTCAACAAACCAAGTGCTTGCTTGTGATGGCAGTACCCAGAAAACTCAGGCAAATGTCTGTCATTACAGATTTCTTCTGTATGCTCTTAGACTTTACGTCTAGACTCCTTTTCCTTTTGTGGTATTCTTTAATTGGCATAAATGCGTATCATATATAGTAATGCAAAAAAATAGTATTAGTTTAATACATAGTAGAATGGCTGAGCTTCTCAATCATTGCATTAATTATATTTAATTTTTTATTATAATTTGAACTATGCACTGCAAAATTCAAATCTAGTGTTTAATAAACTCTTCCTTTTAGTTTAGGAATTCTTTTATTTGATTAGAAATATCTGATGCTTTGAATTTGGAAATAGATGCCTAATAACATTAGACAGCAACTGACTGACTTAATCATCTTTAGGGCATTAATTTTTTTTTTTTTTTCTTTCTTGAAAGTATATCTCATAAGGAAAGGAACTGTGCCCTTAAATTGTATATTTACATATTTGGGGGTGATAGTAAGTAAGGCTTTCATAATTTGTGTACATGACTGAAAGTCCTATTTTCTGCACAGTTAATTGTGGTTTTTTGTCTTTCACAGTTGTCTCCATTTATGTTTTGATTGTAAAGAAGAGAAAGTAAACAAAGTAGCACAGTAAAAATAAGAGTGCAAAAATGAAAATTATTGGTCTGTTTTCTTGTAAATGGATTAATACAAAAGCTGTTGAGCTGACGCAATATTACTTTACTACAGTAAATAATAAATACTGCAGTACAATGTTTTGAATGCCTGTTGTTTTTCTTTTAGCGTGTTATAATTCAGAGAATTTTACCTTGCTTGACATCTGAATTTGTGAATCCTGATATGGTACCCTTTGTCTTGCCTAATGTTCTCCTGATTGCTGAGGAATGCACCAAAGAGGAATATATCAGGCTCATTCTGCCTGATCTTGGTCCTGTTTTTAAACAGCAAGAACCAATCCAGGTATGTTGATGCTCTTCCGATTATGGTTGTTCACTTTGGTGTTTTTTCCCTGAAAAATAACGTATTGTTCTATTTCCCTTTTTCAGCTTCACACAGCTTGCCCAGCCTGCTCTGTAGTTGTTCAAGCAGTCAGTCTTGATTCATATGCAATTTATTTTTTTCCAGGAAATTAACAAAGCCTCTACCCCTACTTTTTTAGATGGGTTTTCTGAAGGTATATTTGCATTTATAGATGAGATATCTTAGCAAAAAAAAGGAAACATTTAATCTACCCCTCAAATTTAATTTTTGGTTGGTTATAGAAGATATATTTGTTGGTATTTTATCCATTATCTTGCCAATCTGAGCAGGGTTGTATAGTACCATATTTGTACATATTCTACCCATAGCTGAACCTATGATTTATTTTGTTTCTTGCATCCAGATTGCTGACACTGGGATCATGGCATAGAAAAGCTTTTAGCTTTCACACTCTTAAAAGTGTTGTTTATTGATGATGATAAGATAGTGTTTACTTGAGAGCTCTGCACACATTTGTGAAATTTGTTTCATTTAATTTGACAAATGTATAAGTAAAATATGCTTTTTTATGTTGTTTAGCTATATGAAAGCAGTAAGACATCATCATTATTGTAATGGAGAAAAACATTTGGATGCATTTGTCAACACCATGTGCTTGATGATTCTTGAGAATTCTCTCACTATGTTAAGCACTGTTCCTCTGCAGATAAAAGGCATCTACACATTTCTTGGTTTACTGCTGGATGCTTTTTCTTCTCTGCAGAGCACTCCAGGGGCAAGAAAAACAGGAATAAATAAGTAGACATTTTTTTCCCTGAATTTTAGAAAACCAGATCAGAGAACTCTCATTATACTAGGGAGGGGGGGAGTAGGGACAATCATGTAGCTAATAATACATCAGAAAATTTGAACTTCCCAATATTCTTCATTTTTAGTATAATGGGGCTTTATTTTAGCTTGGTTGTTGTCTTGAAATAATTAAACCCCTATCCATCGAAAGCCAACTTCTTATTTGTGCTGTTTCATCCCAAAAGGTAACATTTTGTTTTGCTACCTTTAAGATCAGTTTTGTCAGACAGTCCTCACTGCAAAAGGGTTGCTTCAAAGTTGTACCTGGAGTGTCATGGGCAAAAAATCTGATTTATTTCTCGAAAAATGAGGGAAGCAAAAGACAGAGGTGGAAGCAAAAGACAGAGGTGGCACCAGCTCATAATGATCAAACTTTGCAAAATTTCTCTCTAGCTTTCTAGATACTGTATATTAAAGGCCTATGTTGACATTTTTAATTTATACCAAGTACTAGATGTTATTTCTACAGCCTTTTTGGTTAGACAAAGTTTGTTAAAGTACTCTAGGACAGGTTTTCAAAATCATTATACCAGGAATTCAGGGGGAAAAAAAAAGAGTGCCAGAGGGGAGAATTCCAGGTCTGACTGTTTTTGTGCAAGACAAAAATGTCCACTGTGTTCGTGTGTTTGTAATGCATAGAGAGGGCTGGATGGGGAAGGTATCAGTGTTTCTTTCAAACCCTCTCTTTAGGTGTTCTGGATTTATATGAGGCCTGTTGCCTCTGATGAGGATATAACCTGGTGGGTAGATGGTGCTAGTGCAGTGTGTTTTACATTTATTTGAGTAAAGCATTTGACACTCTCTCCCTTCAGCATCCTTGGAGCTAAACTGAGCAAATGTAGTCTGGGTGATTGGGTAGTGAGGTGGATTATGAACTGGTTAAAAGAAGGAAGTCAGAGAGTCGTGGTCAATAGGACAGACTCTAGCAGGAGACCTGTATCTAGTGGATACCCTCAGGGGTCAGTACTGGGACCATCATACTCATCAGTGACCTGGATGAGGGAATGAAGTGTGCTCTCAGCAATTTGGTGGTGACACAAAACTGGGAGGAGTGGCTGACACACCAGAGGGTTGTGCTGCCATTCAGAGGGACCTGGACAGGCTGGAGAGTTGGGCAGGGAGAGACATAATGAAATGACACAAGGGCAAGTGTAGTTTTGCATCTGGGAAAGAACAACCCCAGGTACCAGTGTAGGCTGGGGACTGATGTGTTAGAGAGCAGCACGGAGGAAAGGGATCTGGGGGTGCTGGTGGACAGAAGGATGACCATGAGCCATCAATGTGTCCTTGTGGCCAAGAAGTCCAGTGGCATCCTGGGGTGCATTAGAAGGGGGGTGGTTAGTAGCTTGAGAGAGGTTCTCCTCACCCCTCTACTCTAGCCTGGTGAGGCCACATCTGGAATATTGTGTCTCGTTCTGCAACCCTCAGTTCAAGAAGGACAGAGAACTGCTTGTAAAAGTCCAGTGCAGAGCAACCAAGATGATTAAGGGAGTTGAACATTCCCCTTATGAGGAAAGGCTGAGGGACCTGGGTCTTTTTAGCCTGGTGAAGAGGAGACTGAGAGGTGACCTCATTGATGTTAATAAATATGTAAAGAGCAAGTGTCAGCAGGATGGAGCCAGGCTCTTCTCAGTGATGTCCAATGATAGGACAAGGGATAACAGGTTCAAGCTGGAGGATAGGAGGTTCCATGTAAACATAAGAAAAAGCCTTTCCACTGTGAGACTGACAGAACACTGGAACAGGCTGCCCAGTGAGATTGTGGAGTCTCCTTCTCTGGAGATATTTGAAACCCACCTGGATGTGTTCCTGTGTGACCTACTTTAGGTGATCCTGCTCTGGCAGGCAGGTTGGACTTGGTGATCTTCCAAGATACCTTCCAACCCTAAACATTCTCTGATTCTGTGTTCCCTGCTTTTGTAGGGTACTTGAGTTAGGAAGTGAATGTATTAGGAGGAGGTTCCTATAATTCAGTCTAAAGAAATTGTTATCCATTGTTCACAATATCTTTGTGGGAATTTATAATATGAAAACTAAAAATTTAAACTACTCATTCATATGCTCTTGGAGTTAGCATGGAGTTAGCTGGTTTGCTGTAAATTACCATCCTAGCATCACAGAATCAGGATCACAGAATGTCAGGGCTTGGAAGGGACCTCTGAAGATCATTGAGTCCAACCCCTCTGCCAGAGCAGGTCACTCAAAAATGCATCCAGATGGGTCTTCTAAATCTTCAGAGAAGATTTAGACTGCAGAGATTCTGCAGTCTCCTGGGGAGCCTGTTCCAGGGCTCTGTAACCCTTAGAGTAAAGAATTTTTTCCTCATGTTGAGAAACTTTTTTGTCCTCATGAGGTAGAACTTTTTGTGCTCTGTCTTGAATCCATTGCCCTTCATCCAGCTTACTCTTGATGTGGTTTCTCAGTGGAGACAAACCTTTATTTTAGATCTAGAGGAATCTCATAGAGACTTGGCATATGGTGTGCTGTAAATTCCTATGCTAATTCAGTACACCAGAGTGTACCCTGACAAGTGCTGGGGAGACTCTGGACTGATAAAGGAAGCACATCTTTTCATTTAGAGTGCAACTGCTGCTACTTGCTTTTTGTGTGTTTGAATCTGTGACTGTGACATCTTAGTTTCTACTTAAATAGATAAAAACTATCAAATATGATCTTAGAAAGCTAAAAATAAAAGGGGGTCCTTGGAACAGCATAAACTATATTCAAGTTAAGGACAGGTAGACAGATCAAAAACAATTTAACTTTTTGGTATCTTAGTTGAAAAGTGTTAACAGCCGGTGTAAAAACAGCTGAAGTTCCTCTGAAAACTAAATAGTTAAATAGAATGTTTAACTAGGAAACAATCTGTTATATGTTTAAACATCTGCTTCTTATTTTAAAGAAGCTTCTCTAGTTATTAAATAACAGGTTTTATTCATATCCTTTTAAATTGACAAAAATGATCAAACAATCCTTTTTCCAAAATATACACTTACCAAACACAGAAACTGTCATGCCAGAGTATTACAGGGTTGCTATCCAAAAGAACAATGTTATGAGCACATGAAAGTTTTGGAAAGACAAGTTTAAGACAAAAATTCTTTATTCAAGAAAAATGATAAAATCTAACTTTTAAATTGATTTGGTCCATCTCACCTTAGTTCTCCCAAAACTGAGGATGTTGCATTAGAATTAGTGATCACTGAATGAATGAATGAGTGTCTGTGTGTATGTTTTAGGTAATTGCAAGTACATAATAAGAAAGCACATTTGCTGCAGTTTAAAATAACTTGGTTTTCTTCCCTGTAAAGGAAGCAAGTGGTAGGGGAAACTTAAGTGTGGTCTTGGTATACTTACATTTCTCTCATGTTTCTTCTTATTTGACATCCAAGCACAGATTGCTCTTCATTTGTAGACTCAGAAAATGAAATATTTTCCTCCTATTAGATACTTGGCTTTTTATTATGAATTTGATAGCATTCACCACAATTTAGCTATGTAGTCCAGCCAGTTTTCTAAAAGGTGTTTAAATATCTATCAGTGGCTAGCAAATTGACTCACCTATCTGAAAAGAGACCTTAGTCTAATGAGTTACATCACTCTCTGTACTGGAGACTGAGCCTGGATGAGTAATTTAGAATAGCCACCAACTTTTGGATGGCTAAGCCTAAGGAAGATGAATCCCTCTATGTGAATGAGCTATTCTAGTGCAACTTTTTATGTAGTAGCTGTACTATTCTTTTCATTATTGTCCCTATTTTGATTCTAGATGCAGCTTTTCTGCCTGGAGTTGTGGTCAAATGCTTTAAGAACATCATTTGAGCCACAGTTCTTTTGAAAGCTTAGGTTTTTCAGTAATGGTGTCTGAATAAAGATTTTCTGTGGTTGGATTTTAACAAAAGACCAAATAGTAAACAGAAACAATAACTGTCTCCTTAGCCATTCTGATTTCTTATTTCAGAAGGACTGGTCTAGAACATGAATATTTTGTTTGATTTGTATTTACTGTTTGTAAAATGCAATAATACGTCAAAGTGTTTTTTGTCTTCCATGCCTTCAGGCAAGCAACATGGTAAGTGATCACATTTACTGAGTTACAAGAAAAATTCTGAAGTTTTTGTGATATGATACAACCAACCTTAAATAGTAAGTTTATATTTCTGGAGTTAAAACTTTGGCTGAAGAATTCTTCTTCTACTAGATATTATTGATCTTCCTGCAAAAAATGGACTTGCTTCTAACCAAAACTCCACAAGATGAAATAAAGAACAGTGTTCTACCAATGGTTTATAGAGCCTTGGAAGCACCTTCAATTCAGATCCAGGTACAGTAATTGCAGCCTATATTTCAAACAGTTTTTTCTCTTATGTTTAATTTGATGTGCCAACTGTTTGTATACCCCTGTGTTTATTTACTTGAAAAATATGATAAAGCTGTGTTATATTCCTGAATTTTCAGAGAGATTCTTGTTTTATTAAAGAAAATTTCTTTTAAGAGAATAACTTTTTTTCCTTATTTTCCAGGAAGAACCATTTGATTGTTGTTTTAATGCTCTTATCCTTAATTCTGATAGCAACTATAGGAAGTAGTATGTGCATTTACTTGTGCCACAGAAACTATTCAGGCATGTGTGCTCTTGCCAGTCAGAGCTCTTGCCAGGGCTTTTTCTTATTGTCCCACTAATTAGGACGTGTGCTAGCAGTTACTTTGGAAAACCTGATTTGATGTAAAATCATATTAATATACTTACTTTCTGGTGACATTTTTAATTTTTCTATTTGTGCTTTCTTTGCCTTTCTAAAAAATGGGTTGTTTTGGTTTTGTTTCTGTTTTATTTTTGTTTTTATATCATTCTTCCACTGGAATTAAATTCCAGTTAGACAAAGGCATTTGGGATTGGGAGGGGGAGATAAACAAAAAAAATATTTATTGAAGAAGGGTTTGTAACAGCAGATGTGACTTTCACCTTTGCAAAGCATTGTTAGAATTACTAGAATTTTTTTTGTTTTCTAAATATCTGTCCTGAGGTTTTTCTGCATCAGTAGGTTGCTTATTCAGGTATTCAGTTGCAACCTAGAGCTGTCTCTTATTTTTTGAGATGGCCATGAAACTGAGTATTTTTTTCCTGTTGTTTAACTGTATTTTATCTTGATATGCTCTTTTATCTTTTGGCATATCTTTGTGCTGCTGCAGTGTTGTTGATAGTGCTCATTTTAATTTGCTTGATTTATGTAGGAAAATGCTAGTTTGATGTAATGAAAGTTGTTTTCTGTCTAAAGGGGTTTTGTGAAAATGCAAGGTATTCTTGCTATTCAAATGCTTTATTATAAATTTATGAATACTGGTTTTGAAATAAATTTTCCAGGTTTCTACCTGCATACCATGATGCTTTATTATTGCAGCTATTTTTAAGTAAGTCTGACAGATTAGGGTCAGCTTAGTTAAACATGATGTTTCCTTAAAAGGAAAGATTAAAGAGACTACTTTTAATCTTGAGTAATACTAGTATTAATTTTATAATAAATGTACATATTTCTTTTTAACCTTACGTGCAATTTGTTTTCATAGGAGCTTTGCCTAAACATAATTCCCACGTTTGCCAATTTAATAGATTACCCATCAATGAAAAATTCATTAATACCAAGAATTAAAAACGCATGTTTGCAAACTTCTTCTCTTGCTGTAAGTATCCTAACAATTTTATCTCTTTCTTAGACATCAGGAAATGTTTTTACCTTTAACTGCTTTGGCTTTTTGGCCATGGTGTCTTTAAAGAAGCCTGTCAATGTGCCTCGATTTCTTCTTGAGATTTTTAAAATTATTTTTTACAAATACGAAAGCACCATTTACTTTTTTCACTAGCAATGTTTAAAGTTATTGGCAACAATACTGTAAAAATTGTTCAAATGTGTTCCAAAGTAACAGTGTTTGTCGTACAGAAAAGCCAGTTTTGTGAGCAGTGTGTAATTATATGTATTTTCCTGTCATGACATGAAAGGTTTTTTTAACTTGAGTTTTCAGATATGAATGTCATAATTGCAGCAGCACTTCTTTCCTTCTAAGTGTGAATTTTGTATATGTGTTTTTTTTTTTTCTTACACAAAAATACAATGTGGAGTTTGTTTAATTCTTATCATACTTCACAGGTCCGAGTAAACTCACTAGTGTGCTTAGGCAAGATTTTGGAGTACTTAGATAAATGGTTTGTGCTTGATGATATTTTACCTTTCCTACAACAAATTCCATCGAAGGAACCTGCAGTGCTAATGGGAATTTTAGGTAATTAGTATTTTAAACATTCTCCTCTTTTGTGCTTTGATGTTGTAAATCTGAGAGATTCCTTTATTATCCCCGATGTTGACATTGTGTATCACTAAAATGACAGTTAAAAACTTCTGGCTCTTAAGCACGTGCCCCTTTTTGGTTACCATATGTATTGCTGGAACTTCCCAACACTAGCAGGTATATTTGTAATCTTCAAGGCCTAATGCAGTTCTGAGTTCTCATTGCACTTCTTGGACTGTCAGCACTTTCATGTATGGCCCACAGAGTCAGAGAGGCAGTTTTCCTCCGAAGAGAAAATGATCTCTCTTCTTTCAGATGCTGCTGGAGCTTTTAAGATATTATTGTTGCCTTCTCTTACCACTCCTGCATGTCAGGTGCTATAAATGATTGTCTACAAATCTACTGCTTTTCACTGCAGGTTTTGTTAGATTCATTTTGTTGGATATTTGGTTGCCTTTTGCACTGAGATGGAGCACAGTCTGGGTGAGGTTTCACAACGCAGCTAACAAAACCTAATGGCTTGTTACTTCTGGAAGGGGAGACCTCACTCCCAGTTGTTCTTTCCTAGTGGCATTCTAATGCTTGCCTAATGCAGGATGTGTGATTTTTACAGCTTGAATGGGCTCAGGGAGACCAGGTGACCAGAGCCAAGAAATAGATGTGACTGTGTGGCCAAGTCTGGAAGACAGTGACTATTTTTTTTTTGTGGAGAACCAATAGTAGACAGAAGACCACTTTTAACAGTTAAGCTGTATCAGCAAAAGCCCTTGTTAAATACCACAATAAAATGTGCTGGCAGCATTATTTTGATTTCCTCAAAATCAGCAAGAGTGCATAATCTGTATTGATATAAAGTTTTTTGTTTCTCTGAACCTTTGCAGCTTTTACTTTTATTTGCTGTGTGAGAATGAGGGACAGTGTATCTTTATCTGTAGCTGTATATCTCCTGAATTCTACTTAGATACAGTGGATAAGTGCACCCTACTTTGGAAATGACGAGCTCAAATCAATTTTTTATATTTGGACTCTCCTTGTTTTCCAGAATCATGGTACCTTCCATCTTGTATGTGATACCTTCTTTGGCTAGATGTCAACTCTGTTCTAATACTAACCATTGAAAGTGAGGAAAGCTTCTTCCTTAATGCTTTTATGTTCAGTGTTTGCTGCCAGAGGTGGACTGTTTAAGCAGAGGAATCCTGTGAAAAACACTGTTGAATCTTGTAGGCTTAACACTGGATTCCTTGTGGCTGTCAGTTTCCTTTTTTTAGTGATCTGAGAACAGATAAAGACTATGCATAATTTCTAATCCAATGTGTAACACAGTCCCAAACCTTTAGGTAAGAATCTCTGTAAAATGCAGTCAGAAACAATGTGATAGTTAATTCTAGCTATATCAGTGTTCCAGGAGAGAACACATAATAGTTAAGGCAGCTTAATATCTCTGTGGCAATTTTTCAGTATGTGGTTAATCGATTGCTTGTGATCTGTGCCAAGATTAATGTACTCAGATAATTGACCAGAACAATATATTGACTAATACCAGGTTTCATAGCTGCAAAGTATTATTTTGGACTTTTGTTGTGAACTTTAGCAAAGCCTCTTGCTATAGATGCTTTTGTTGTGGATGGGTATTTTGCTTTTATGATTCTCTTGACAATGTTTGTCCCTGCTTGAACACAGAGCCTATGTACATTCAGATGATCAATACATGGCAGAGTATGCTACTTGGAGCTTGCTTACTTATTTTTTATGAACATAATGATTTACTAAACATAGTGATTTTTGCTCTTTTGATGTTGTATGTCAGGTATTTACAAGTGCACATTTACTCACAAGAAGTTGGGAATCACCAAAGAACAGCTTGCAGGAAGGGTACTGCCCCATCTGATTCCTCTTAGTATTGAGAACAATCTTAATCTCAATCAGGTAGGAACATAACTGGTTTGCAGGCTTTTACTTGATAATTGGCAGAGAATGAATTTAAACTTTTGTCAGAGAAAAATGTATACATTATTTCATGTCTCTTGTAAAAACAAACAAAGCCAAAAAACCTTCCAGTATTACATGTTTAAAGCTTGTTACTTTCCAGTAGCTTTAACTGATCTAGTACAAAATTTCAAACTTAATACTATACTATCCCCTTCCAAATATTCTGCAAAAGTACTTAGTTACTAATAACTCAGATTAAAAGCTAAAATGAAGTCTTAATGTTTCTTCCCTTTCTTTTGGTTGTAATTGTTGTAGAAAATGTACGGTCATATTATTATGAAATTTTCGGAAATTGAATTAACTAATGGGATTATTTTTTAAATTAATCTGGTAATACTTATCTGTGGGGGTTTTGTCTGTATTGCCTCACTTCCTTTTTTTGTTTAGTGGTATATATTTTTCATTGTTTCAATATACATTCTGCTTGTAGTTGAGTATCCAACACAAGATAGTGAAAGTGGATATTTATAAATTATTTCTAAATCTGCAATTTATCCAATATATTCTAAATTTTATGGGGTCTTACCTTTCAAATTATGCATGTCTGAATTCCATCACTGCAAAATCCAAATCTCCTGTATATTTCTTTTCCAGTTCAATTCTTTTATTTGTGTTATAAAAGATATGCTTAATAGATTGGAGGCAGAGCATAAAACAAAACTTGAGCAACTTCATGTCATGCAAGAGCAACAGAAGTAAGTGTGTATGTTTGTATTAGAAAATGACTGACTGAGTAGAGATAATTTTCAGTTAATTGTTTAACACGTGTGAGAAATAAAAAATATAAGTAATTCTTAGTTCAGCAGTTGAGCATTACGTCAAACAAGGACAGTCATGACAAGATTTATTAGTTCTAGCATTATAATAATACTGTGATGTTAGTGGTTTTGTATGAGTAAAATCCTTTATATCTTCAGTCACCTTTTATTGTTTTTCAGCATTTGTCAATTCGATGTTCATACTGAGCTTCACTAGTACAGTTTATTTCTTGATTCTTTATGCTAAGTTGCTTTTTTGTAGTTGTTGAGAAAATAACCATTCTGGAGAAACAAACATTTCAGTCTTTCAGAAGGCCATTATATTTGAAGATATTTAGAGCTATTTGATGGAGGCTGATGTGAGATGAGAGTTCTGAGACAAGTTAACTTGGGCTAGCTGAAGTCTGTGTCATCGTGGTCAACAGGAGGAACTAAGTCATCTAAAGCAATCATTAGGAAGCTTTTATAATTTGGAATATTAAGATTTTTCAGTCTCCTGCAGGCATTTTATAGAAATGGCAGTACTTTCATAATGCAATTTTTTGTTATTTTTTAAATGCAGAAGACTAATCTGCATTGCTGAATTAGTGTTGAGGATGTGACTGCAAAGTTATCTTTTTGTAATACGTATACTCTGCACTATATAGATCTCTGGATATAGCTAATCAAATGAATGTGTCTGAAGAGGCAAGATCTAGTAGTACAAGTAATCAGGTAAGCAATAATGCTTTAATGTGTTACATACAGAAATTTGAAATATAAAATGACTTAGATAGTAGTTACTTTAAATTACAACGTTTCAAGTAACTAAGTTTTGTTTCTTTGAACTTAAACAGCTTGACAAGGTATTTAATACGAGTGGAGCTGACCTTCTAACTAGTGGATCAGATAGCAAAGAGAATGAGATGTCATCAATACAGAGAAAGGTGGGTTTTCCTTTGTTTTGGTTACATCCATCTGTCTAATATGAGACTGATAGAGTTTCATAAAAAGAGTATGTGTAAATATTTACCATATTTAAAAGAAAAACTTAAGTGCTTTTTATAGCACAGCTCCAAACATAGTTACCAGTGAAAGGTGTTTAAATCATATCCTTGAATTCTGTGAATGCCTTGAAAGTAGTTTTGTGCAAAATAGGCACTAAATAGAAATATAAATTTTTTGTAAATTTTTAGTCATTTTCATTTTCCTTAATTATACATTTCAGTGAAAGTGAAACTTCAGGAGTAAATTCAGATATGAAAATCAAAATTGGCAACTTTATGATTAAATCAGAGGTGAAGGTAAAATTCAGAATTCCCTATAGCAACAAGGAGTAACGTTTAGTGTACAGTTCAGTTAAGTGAAAATGAACAGTCAATATGAGGATAAATATAAAAATCAAAGAAAAAGCATGATATGACATCGAATATTAAACACAAGCATAGGCAACTATAAAATTATTTTCCTTCTTGTATAATTATTTTCCATGTAAATGGATCCCTAGAATCTATACATTCTATCATTTCCATTTCTAGCTACCTGAAGTATCTCAACAATTTTTTACTAAAAGGGAATGATTTTATTATTTTGTCCTTTGTCATTAACAGAAGTAAAGTCCTAAAAAGCCTCTTAAGCAATCTTAAAATAAAATTCCCTTTGCAACTCCATGGTCAGTTGCAGTTCTGTATCAAGTGCCAGTTGGTAACCATATAAAAACAAAACCAGTGACAAATACTTTTTCTTATGTCCAACATAAAGATGACAAAGCCAAAATGTTTTGGGGTTTCGGTTTTTGTGATAGCTGCTTATTTGTGATTTTTTTATTTGTGATCTGCTCAAATTTCTCATTATGATACTTTAAGGTTGCTTTATTTGTTTTAAGCCCTTTTAGCAATATGTTCAGATTTTGTGTTTATCCACTTTCTCTTTTGTGTAAATGATATATATTGTTCTACCATGTTATCGAAAGGCCAGTGCTGTCTATGAAATAAAAATATCATGGTAAGAATACCAATTCAGTGCAACTTATGTGAATACTTTCCCTTTTAAAGGCATCACTTACACTTGAAGAGAAGCAGAAGTTAGCTAAAGAACAAGAACAGGCACAGAAACTGAAAAGCCAGCAACCTCTTAAGCCACAAGCAACTACAGTAACACCTCCAGTGAAGCAGGTGAGAACAAGCAAACTGTGCTGTTTCCATTGGAGCTGTGATGCTTTCTCCTACCAAATGCTGTATGAATTTAGCATTTTTTAAAATTATGTTTGTTTTCACGGATAGTAAGTGTCACAGCTGCAAAAAACTGAAGTAAGTCTCAGTCCGCATTCCATTTGCATTAGCAATATTAGCAATGTTTCCCACTTTTTAAATTGCAGGACTCTCCAAAAGGACTGAGTGTTATTGATAGGCCATTGTTCTAGATAGGGGAAAAACATGTATCAAAAAGTTCTTCTTTGAAGAGCAGATTAACTAATTTTACAAAAGACTTGGAGATAGAAATGGGACATGTAAGCAAATGTAGTATTTCATGTATAGTCTTTGTTGTCAAATTGAAAGTGTATAACTATTAGTTGTAGGTAGCAAAGAACCTAATTGCTCTTGTGTTTAATTACATTTCACGCCCAGTTCCCTGCAGGGAATTTTAAATTCTGAAAAATGAATGCCACTTCTGCAGGAACAATGATACAGACTGTTGCTGGGGTGTTTGTACAGGAGGAGCCCTTAACTGCATTTTGTGTATTTTGCAGACAAAGGACTTGACAGATACCTTGATAGATAATATATCATCGTTGACTAGCCATTCTATCAACAAAGCTAAAGTTGCATCTTCAAACAGCTTCTCTTCTGTCCCTTCTATGGGTGTTGGAATGGGATTTGCATCACCTGTTGACAGCACAAAGAGAAACATAACAAATGGACTAAATACTAACATGGGTTTTCAGACTGCGGGATTCAGCATGGGAGCTGGTCCCACCACTCAGAATTTCTTCAGTGGTCCAAGTGCAACAGGAACAACCAAGATGAACATTGTACCAGCTGCCGGTATGCCGAATTACAGTCCTATGAATGCTGCACCTGCAGTGTCTCCACTGGCACAGCAAAACAGACCCCCAGATATGTCTGCTCTAGATAATCTTTTTGGTCCTCAAAAACCCAAAGTTAGTATGAAGCAGTTGGCTCAACAGAAATCAAACCAGTGGGTTAATCAGTTTGTACCCCCACAAGGGTCCCCAAGTGCAAGCAGCTCAGTCTTGGGACCTCAGATGAACATGATAGGACAGCCTGGATTTGGTATACAGGGTAATCCTTTCTTTGCTCCTCAGAACTTTGCACAACCAGCAAACACAATGACAAACAGCAGCTCAGCTAGTAATGACCTAAAAGATCTTTTTGGGTAAAATGTTTTGCTTTACTCTTTCAAAGACTGAGAAAATTTGGATCATGGGTAAGCTGATTAACATCTTTTTTGATTAGTAAAAGCATGACTTGGGGAAATGTTCAGCCCAGCAAAGTAGAGACTTTTGCACTGGAAAAAAAGACTGATTTTACATTTGCCTGGTACTGCAGTGGAATTGTTTAAGTGCAAAGTCTTTTTACATGCTAAAGATTTCCTGTCTCTTTACTGAACATCAGAGCACTGAAGGTAGGATGCATATATTCAACCAAAAAAGAATCCTACGAAAGTTCCTACAAAATTCAATTAAGTTTAACAAAAATGCCTGGGGGGTAATAATACTGGGTTAACACAATCCTCCTGCCCAGTCCTTTCAGTGCCTGTTAAATTCTTATTGATGGTTTGTGTTGCCTGAATTTGGCACAAGCTGTCATTTTGCCATATTGACAGTTTGTAAAATAAATTCTTACACTGCCTCCTAAAGTTATGTTGCATAGAAAAATCTCTAACTGGTAAGTATGCAAGAGGCTGAGAAAATACTTCCTATTTTTTCTCTTATGAGATAATAAAAATTAATTTGGTAGTAAACAGGAAAATTGAGGAGGCATAAGCTGGCTTAAAATTTTGTGCAAGTTTGGGGATGAGTAAGAGCACTGCTCCCATGGTCATGCTGGGAGCATGTCTGGGAGTGTTTTATAATGCCAGATGCTTGTTACCAGCCACATAGGAAAAAGAACATACCACTTTTAAAATACATGTGATAACTTGATCACATTTTTTATTTATTCCAGTGTTTTGGCTACTGTGACACTGCTTTTAACTGGTGTGAGGGAAAAAAAAAAAAAGAGGATGAGTAGGTATGGAACCTGCTAAAGAGAATGTACTCAAAATTCATATGTTGACTGCCCCAACTGAACACACACTGTTTAGTTACACAGAACTATCTTGAATTACTTCATAAACTTTGGCTCCATTGGGAAGATGTAAAAGGATTTCCTGGTACAAGTTGCACATGGTTGTGTAAAAAAGCAGACTGCCATAAATTGCCTTGACTAGAATAAACGATTTCATTTTAATTCTGGTTTAACTTAAGTCCCTGTGAAGGATAGATCAATATTGAGCAAGTTCTCAAATATGGATTTGTAAGCTCTAGAATATATAGTAAATACACAGGTATTTCAGATCCTTTTTATTGTATTACTCCAGATTTAATAAAGCTGTCCAAAGAAAACAAAAAAGTAGTTTCTTCTACTTCCCAGAAGGTGTATGTTCAGCTTGCCCATGATGGAATCTGTGCTCTGTCAGATACTACTGTTGGGCTTTAACTTTTTCTTTCCTAGGAATTTCAGGAGCTTTCTTACATAATATTTTGAAAAGTAGAGCTGGCTATTTTGAGAAGGAAAGAACTAGTTGCCTTTTTTATGGAAAGCCTACATGCTTTATTTTTCAAAGCCTTTCACTGAAGAAATTGTTCTTTCATTTGCTGCTTAAGAAACCAAAGGGCCTTATGCTGTAAATGTAACTTGTATTTTGTTATATTTCCACAGTTCTAAGCAGTAATGACATTAAGCATATTTCTTAAAGAATTGTTTATGTATTCTAGCTGCTGCCTTAGTCCTATCATTTTAAAAACCAGGGACCAGTGAAATTGTGGTTTAGAAAACAATACCTAACACATTGTGAAGGATATGTGCTGTTATTAGTCATGGTAAACATTGTAGGTTATGTTAAGATATCTCTGTAAACAAGTAAAATACTAGAACAGTTAAACTATAAGTTCATTTATGGTTACTAGTATTCTATATTCTCAGCCACACTCATGTCTTTTATGTCAACTTTTGGAAGCTACTTTTTGTTAGCATAACTTACGGCCAGCCCTTGAAGAATTACTTGAATCTGTATCCCTCTAAATTATTTGGAAAATAAGTTTATATTAAAAATAACATCTCCTAGGACACTACAATGTATTAAATTAATATATCCATGTTAAAGGCAGTCTTAAACGTCGGTGTCCTGGTTTGGAATTTCAGTCACAGATCTCCCTGGTTTGTGGGCTTTTCAGAACTGGATTTTAAGTTAACCTATTGGAGGGAAAATTGACTGAAAAAGATCTGATTTTATATACTAGGCCTCCTGAAGTGTGGAGTTTTGGAGTATGTGCTTTTGGCATGGGCTGTCTGAGAATAGAATCTATTTTAAAGGAACAAAGTAAAAGAAATCCTACAAATTCAAATTAAGCTAGGCTCTTCTATGCAGTGGTAATGTAATGGAACAGGATCTTTACCTGGCTCAAGTGATATGAATTTTCCTATTTAGAATTGAGAATATAAAATAGAAGAATAAAAAGAAAGAAAACTGAAAAGGGTGCTTGTGAAAGCTATTAAAAAAAATTCTGGTTATTTAAAAATAAAAAAGAAAATTAAATTCAGTTAAAATGAGAGGGTCAAATCTCTAAATCTCTCTTCCTTGTATAAGCTTCCTGCTTAGTCTGTCAGGAACCTCTGTGTATGTGTGTGTGTGTGAAGTCCTCTAATTATTTCTTCTTAACTTAAAGGAAAGGAGTTGTAAGAGGTAAGTCATCAAGGGCATGTGCCACTAGGCCCCTGCTCCAATAGTTTTCCTTTAGGAAGCCCTGTCCAGGTGATCTCTCCACTTAAAATCATCATTCTGAGGCCTTGCAAAGCGAATGGAAGATTCATCTTGTGTCCAGAGTTTGTTTGAAAGCAACAGTTGTACTTCACATCCACGCTGTTGTTTGGGGAAGAGTAGAAGGAACAGACAATGGTACAAAATGTGGGCCTTCCAGGGACCTCCTATTTCTGGAGCTGGATAGAAGCATCTGGCTTTGTTACATCTAGCTTTGCCTGCAGCAGAGGAATTGTCCAGCCCTAATGCAAAAAAATGGACAACACAGGTTGGAAATTGCTATCTGATTATCAAATTGCAAATTCTATTACTGGAAAAGTAACATGATGTAAAATAATTTTGCATTACAAGGCCTTGAACAATACTGTGAATCACGCAAAATTTCTACCGTTTGTTGTCAACCTAATTTAACAGACAAAATGTGGAAACCTGGCAGGTTATATCATTACCTTACAGCTTCCACCTTTTGCACCCACTGTGCTCATCTGCTGCAAGCAGATCTTTCTACTCTAGAAATAAAAGCAGGGTCTGGGCTCACCTTCCCAGGCCACCTGTTTTACTTTACATTCATATGTAAAGAAATAACATTTACATTCATATGTAAAGGGAAGAACTTCCCCTTCTTTATTTGATTTATCTATATTATGTTTACTCCAAAAGGAGAAAAGGAGAGAAGTGGAAGTAGCTGCACATCTTAAATATAAGCATCAGTTGTCCTTTGGCTGCTCTGGTGTGTGCTAAATGAATGTGAGGATACCAAGACACCAGAATTTTCCCTGTTAGAACTGTTGCTATTTGTTTTTAAAGATAAAAATGTCCAAAGCATCCTTTGAAATCTCAGCAAATAAACTAATCCTGCTAGATGGAAGGATTTTATTAAAGATGCTTGAAAAACTTTCTCTGCTGGGGCTGATGGAAAGGAACCTTGAAACTACTGACTTACAGATTAGCTCAGAAGTTGCTAGGTTTGCCTCTCTAAAGAGGAGAGAAATGGGGGGGAAGGGCACAAATGTCCTTTTAGGGATGGAAGAGGGAGCAGATTTTCTGTTCCTTTTCACACAAGTGTTGAAAAGCCTGTGGAAGCTGCTTGTGCAGGAGGACAGCAGCACCAGAGGAGCCTTGATAGGCAAAGGAGTGCATCGGTTGTTTGGGAGATGTAAAGAAAAGTTTTACTGGGAACACAAGTAGAATGGTGTAGTTTGTTTTAATGAAGATATTGTCTTCCTCTCTCAATGGTTATGTGAATTAGAAATGTTTTGGAGAAGTTGTGGCCCTCCAGGTCTGCACAGATGCTGACTATCCCAAGTCAGGAGGAATTTTTGGATGTATAAGTACACAGCATTTTAAGCCTTATTATTTAAAACTTTTCTTTTCTGTTAAATTTTGTCTTCTTGGCAACACCCGTTTTACATTGATGTGGAACTTAAAGAAATATCCAAATGGCCTTTTGAAGTAAAAAAAAACGTGTTAACTTTTGTATTATAAGCCATGTTATAATGTTACTGTCTGTAGATAAAGAAGTAAGTGTGTATACATATTACAGGATTTTAGATTTTTCAGTTCATTTGCACCAAAAGAGCAAAGATTAAATTAGAAGTTAGGTTTCAAACAAATTCCACAAGGCTTCCATACAGGCTAACAATTATATGATAGTTCTGTTAATCAAAATTTTATCTGTTATTCTGCCTACATCTGTAAGACTTGAGCAGAAAAGGAAGGGTTTTAAAACATAGGTTTATGGATCTGTTGTTACAGATGACGTTTTTTGACTTAGAATTACTTTCATTTATTGATTAGGAATTTTTTTATTGGGAGTGGGTGGGATATTGCTGATTTGTGCCATTTCCAGTGTAAGTAATACTGGGGGGGAGAGTAGAGAAAAAATACCCTGTTGTATATGTGACCCTTTTCTGTTCTTTGTTAAGAGATATGCTGCATTTTATAGACTCATGGTGAACTTTTACTCTGAGAAAACCTATCTGGAGAAATTCAGATGAGTTAGCTGATTTTAAAGTGAGGTCCTGCCTGGTACCTTGCTTTTCATTAGGCTTTGGCTGCTTTACAAGGAAATGACACAAGGCAGTAAAACCTTGGATTCATACACCAAATCCTCTTGCCTTCTAGGCCTCACACTTGGATCAACAGGATAAATAAACCCTGGAATTTGTATTGTCTCTGAAACAGTTCTAACTGCTGTACAGATTTCTGAGATGAAGTTGTAAATCAAAATGTGTTATAGTGAACTCAGGCCTTGTGCAAACTATTTAATACTTGTTTATTTGTCTAATCGTACAGTCTCTGTACAAGTGGCAGTTTTATGTTTTGATTGTAAAACATCAAAATTCTCATGAGATTTATTAAGTGATGTTGGTGTAGTGTCAGCTGTGATTCATAAACAGAACTGTCATAGCATCATAGCATGGCATTGTGTATATCTGGTTTATTGGACAGCTCTTAAAAGCCAAATTTATTCTTGTATCAACTTTTAGATCAGTTACTTAAAAAACATGTAAAAGGTACAGTGATGGTTTTGAGAAATTCGTATCACTTTGTACTGTGAATGAGGTTGCCTATGAAAATAAAATGAATTTTTCATATTTTCATGTTGAAATATATTTTTATTTTAAAGTTCCATAAAATTAACTAATAGTAATTTATGTAGAAAACTTTATCACTGTATATTTTTTTTGAAATACATTTTTCCCAAGTAATTTTGAGTTAATTTTTTAGAGTATTTGCTGTCTAGGCATCTGTAAAATGTGATAACATACTATTTTCATGCAAAAAATAAAAGTCCTGGGGAAGAACTGATGAACTAGATGTCTTTACCATTAACATTTTCTTTTTCTGAAAGCACACTTAGCTCATGTCATAATCTGGGGTTCTGATGCCACATAATGATCTCAGTTTGCATTTTCACTGCTTGCTCTCCCAGAAACCAGCCCTTTCTCTTAAGTGAGTTTTAAGATATGATGATTTGTCAGGCTTGGAGTTTGCCAGCACTCTGGAGGAAGCTAGTTCTCAGCTTTTTGTATGGTATAAATTGATTGAGTATGAGACATCAGAGTTTTGATCTGCTTACAAGCACCATTGCTTGCTGGAGATGGTGTGGGAGGAGAGAGTAAAAGAAGAAAGAGGTGGATTAGGTGAAAATAGAAAGGTAGCATCAGGTGTCTGTTTTCATGACAGCATCCCTATTCCTCCCACAGCTGTATCCATCAATGGAGGACACCCTTGTTATATGCAGCTTTCAGTCAATAGTAGTAGAAGATGAGAGTGAAATTTCAGTAAGGTGGAGCTACATTTGATGGCACCCTGCAGAGAAAACATCTGCCTTAAGCTACTCAGCAGATCACAGCTCCAATCTGACTTGAATATCCTTTACTGTGCTAATGTTCTTTTTGTCCCTTCCTTTTGTGAATGCTGGTAGGATCCATAACTGTTACCCATTTCTTAAGTAGTAAAGTTTCAGTGCTGAAATCCAGATGTTCTGGGTTGTTTTGTTGTGGCTTAAAATTCAAAATTTCATAAACTTCAAGCAGGAAAAGCTGGAGGTTTTTGCAGTTGATTATTTTTTACCCGGAACACTTTTGTATTGGCAGCTTTTTGTCTCTGCTTCACCATTTAAGTATGTCTGGTCCCTCTTAGCTGTGCCATACAGCAGAGCTTTAGGTTAATCCTTTTTATATTGGTGTTCATTGACCTGTGTTTACCCTATGAAGTTTGCAGTTGTGAGGATTAACTCAGTGGGTGTAACAGTAGTCACACAGCTCAGAAGGTGTAGGACACGAGCTGTTTGTGAAGAGTTATGCAAAGAGAAATAGTTTATTCAGTGTTCTCTTCTTATTGCCAGAAACATTTAAATGCACCTCAGAAGCTCCCTGCACTCATGTCAGCAGCTGGAGATCACTGCTGGAGATCACTGCAATTGCCAGGTTGCAAAACTGGCTCTTGGGTTGGTGACAATCTGTGGATTCCAACCTGTTGTGCCAAACTTACCAACCAGGAATGCAGAAATAAACTATATGAACCCAAGAGCAGCTAAATAAATACTAGTCACTCAAGTTCGAAAAGCTAATATTCCAGGCGTAGTTTTTAGAGTTAAACTATAAAGTAAAAACCAAAACACAACAAAAGTTTCCTTTTTTCCTCTGTAGGATACCTGCCTATGAACTATATTATTACAGATCAAGGGCGGGTTCTAACTGCAAATTAAGGTAATCGTGGATGTGTAGTGAACTGCAACTTGGAAATGATAGAGATTTAATGGTCTGCCTAAATCAACAATTTTTGAATTTTTTGAATTTTTTTTTTTTTTGGTAAGGCTTTTTTCTTGTGCCTTAATCATTAATTGGCCTTTTAAAACGGTGCTTATTAAAATGCATCACCTTTTGCATACCATTCAAAAGACTGAGTATTGCACTCTTCTACAGTGATTAGACATTCAAATCAAGGATAATCAAAGCAGAAGCTCTATTTGAAATTGCATGAATGAAAACAATTGCATGATCTGAAAACCAAGGGTTTTGGTATTGGGAGCTGTAGTTACTACACAGGCAGCATTTCTTCATGTCTCTGTCTCCTTAGGACTGGTCTAAGGCTATGGTTTGTAAGAATAAATGAAAAAGAAACCTGAACAGTTTTCCATTCCAGCAGGTGATTTAAGAAAGAGATAACAAAAGGAATAACTGGCTTATTTTCCAAACAGAAAAATTGGCTGCTAGAGAGGAGACTCAAAAAAATTGGAAAAGAGAAACGAAAACCTTGAAATTTCTGCTCCTGTCTTGCTCATAAAATAAATGCCTACCTGTGGCACCGCAACTCATGAGTACATGTTTAGCTGAGGTCACAAAAGTGACTTCAAATAAGTGTAAGTAAGCAAAAATAATATTGAAGCAATCAGAGAGTAGCTAGAGAACAAATTTTACCTGAAGAATCTATCCTAACATGGCACCAGCTAGGGCTTTTAAGCTTAATTATTTTTAAAGTATATCTACAAACAGTTGTATCTTACAACAACTGTGTCTTAATATTGTGTCTTACAAAAATCAGGAGTATTACTGAAATGTCATTTTCATACTTTCATTGTTAAAGAGGATCTTTAATTGTAGCCTTTCACAAAAAAAAAAGTTTTTACCAGTTACAAAATAGGAAAAAATCTTATAGAAAAAAATTAAATATATAGTATTTGGAACACACTACATACAGGTTGTATGAAAGCAGTTGCTATAAGACTTGATCTGTTGTATAAAAGTAGCAGAAGTAGTTTTTGGTGTGGATTTCTGACTTGATAGATGCTAAATGCTGTTTCAGCAGTCTTGTGTGATTTCAATATGAAGTACTAATATATTTTCATTGTTACCCTGTGCAGGGTTATGTTATTGATTAATCTGTTATATTTTATTATTTGGCAAGAAGAAAACTCTTTAGTTTTTATAGTTTGGTTGTGTGTGTATGCTTTATGTTTCCTAAAGAATTCCTTGCTTGATGAATTACAAGCCATTACAAGAAAAATATTTCCAGTGAAATACCACCTTTGCATTATACTCATATTTTGCAAACCAGAATTGTACAGCTGAGGCTCTTGCATTAAACAAGCACTATAAATATCACTTAAGCTAATCAGATAATTAACAGGCTGCTGGGTAGGAGGTGTTTCCTTATTCTTTTCATGACTTAGATAATACAAAGCCTTGATTTTCTGCATGTTGGAGAAATTAAGTAAGCAGAGGTCTTTTCACAGATAATTGCCAGTTTGAGCTCGCACCTTTTTCAACAGAATTTTTCTTGGGACTCTGTGCCTACTACTTCTCCAGGCCTTTTCTGCTGCAGCCATCTCTTGCATCTTCTCTGATTTTCTTTCCTGCATCCATGGCCATAGGTCATTGCTGTGTAGAATCATAGAAGGGCAGAAACAAGTCAGAGGCCTCTGAAAATGTTTTTTTCTGGTGATACTTGGTAAAAGAATGCTGAGTTTAAGACAGTGGCAGCCTGAAATCTGTGTTTGTTGTTCTTCAGATGGAGATTTTTGCTTTGCCATTGGGGTCTGCAGAAGGGAACCTGAGCTGGGGCACTGTGTCTCTGCTTGGTGGTGCCAGACTCTGTGACAGAGGTGGCTGGTGAATTGGCATGTGTGTCCCTTTCTGCCTTTTCTATGAGCAGCATGAAACCAAAGGAAAAATGTTAAAGCAGCTGCAGGTAAGTGGTGAAGAGGATTACCCAGTACAGATTCCAGAGTGATCCATCCAGCAAGCATTCAGAGCGAAGGAGCAGATTACAGGGAATGGCTGGGGAAAAAAAAAAAAACCAAAAAAAAAAAAACCAAAATAACAGACTATCCACTCCGTGGGCATGGGCCATGGACCTGTTTCCTTTGAAATAGTACCCCTAGCCACTTGCTCTCTTTAAATTGCATGTGCAGAGATGATGGCTGCTGTCACCTCGTGAAAGAGTTTTACTGGTCCTGACAGCTACTGGTTCTAGGGCACAGCTGCTGGAGCTCAGGTTTAGTTTAGGCATAACACATTTATTGGAAGATTCAATTTCTGTGTGTTTATTTTCATTTGAAATTACTACTTTGTTAGATTAAATTATTGGGATTAGAAAGTTGAATAACTAACTCCTTTCCCCCTCTATTTCTTGTAGTGAGTATTTATGGTGAAAGGTAGGTAAAATATTCAGTATATGAATCTACATAGAAGCTACATTAATAAAAAAGGAACTTTATTAAACCTGTATGTTTTAAAACAAATTTATTTGAACAAAACTATTATTAATTACAAGTGCTGTACTGACCTGTCTATGGTCACCATATCCTTCCAGGTACTGAAGTTGACATATTGCATTCTCCTTCAATTCTTTTTTATGCATGCCTTGTGAGGGAAGAGAAGGTTTTCCTTCTTCAGTGTTGCTCAGTTTATTTGGAAAAATGGTGTTTTTAAATGGAAATAGAGCTGACATCCTTTCTGCTTTTTCAGGAAAGTGCAGCTGGTGCTAGGTGCTTAGACAGTGTTTTACCTAGGTTAGCAAAATTAGTATCTTTAAGTCTGCCAAAAGTATTCAGTTATCTAACATATATTACAAGAGATGACATATTTAGGCAGTAACATAGCTTCTCAGCACTCAAAATATTAAACAGATATTTTGCTCAATGAAGCAAAAATATGACCATTTTAAGCTGTGTGCCTATGGCATAATCAATTTTTTAATGAGAAGGGTCTACATAGAAGTTATTCTGGAGCTTATCTAATTGTAGTATAAATAAACCATACCTGCAGTTCAGGATAAACACAAGTCCCCCTTCCAAGGAAGCTGTAGTATATAGAGAGATTTTCAGCTCTTATTTTAAGACCAGTGTGACTGCTCAGTTATCCTTCTCCCTCATTCCCTCTCAACTTTTTGCAACTTTGAACCTCTTTCCCATTTTCAACCCTTGTTGGATGAAAGGGTGATTAAAATAATAAAGGAAAGGAATTTCTTTAAGTTTTATGGAGACCATTGGCTCATTACAGGGACTAACTTCACACTCAAGTGAAGCAAGGGCTGTAGAGTGTGATAGTTCCTATTAGATACTAGAAAATTAATGTAAGGCAGAGTTCCAGGAAGTCAGGTTTTATAAATTCTCATCTTCACATAGTACCTGGATCAGGTATTTATTTACACATGCCACAGGTTTGGTTTTTTGACAGCATTTAAAAATAAATATTTTTTCATTAACTACTTTCATGATGTTTTATTTAAAACAGTTCAGATCTGGGACTCGAGTGACACAATTTGGAGAGAATCAGCCCAGTAAGAGACTGTATTCAAAAGTCAAGTATCACTACAGATAGTTTTGAATGGCACATTATGCATGTGCTGCTTGGCATAGATTATCTTTTAAACATGGAGAGAAGACAATATCAGAGACTAGTGCCCTTTAAAATCTATTTTCCTAGTAAGGTCAAGAGGGAAACCATACTGACCAAAGGGGTGAAATGAGATTTTTAGTAACTTGTGGGAAAAAAACTTTTAAAAAGCATCAAAGAAGTTCCTTGCTGATTGTGAAGGGCTTTAACAGGCTAGAAGTGATCTTAACTTTCAAAATGATCTGTAAAATACAATAAACTACCATAGGGTGTCACTATAACCCAAGCAACTTTCAAATAAATTGCAAACACTGGAGAAATGTTCTTAGCCAGCTAGAAGGCTTTCCTTTTGCTGCTTTGTGAAGGTTAGAAAAGTATACTTTTTAATGGCTTAGTGTGTTCTTATATGCACAGAAATCATCATTAAATGTATCTGTAGTAATTAGTGCAATGATATAGAAGCTCTGTCCTTTTCTTTAGAAGGAAACAAATATACCTCCCATATTAACTTTCTGCACAGAAATGCTGTGGAAAGCTGTCCTGCTCACTATATAAGGTATAAGAAATTACCATTTAATGAACATTTTCCAGTAAGGAAAACTATAAATAAGAACTCCTATTTCCATTATTGCTTTATTTGTTGTTAGCATCCCAGGAGCCACTACTTTTATTTCTTGTCCAACTTGGACTGTTCAAGCAATTTCTTTCCTATCAGCTATGTGATCAGGAAGCAGAAACTAAAGATTAATTTTTTTAAACATTTGAAATGAATGCCAGTTTTGCCATAGACATCATGGAAACAAACATATTTTCAGTATTTGATGCGGGCTGACTCAACACAGGAGTGTTTTGGCACTGGCAGGAGAGGACTCCGTTGTTGTATGTGGTAAACTAGAGGCCAGAATCCATCTTCATTTATGGAGGAAAAGGGCAGATGTTGTAAAGCCATAGATTTCAAAACCTGATGGACCATTTTGATTGTTTAATACAAACTTCTGTATAAATGGCATCCCAGGTTACCTGTTATATCTTTGACATCAGATACTAAAGATCTCAAAGGCTGAATTCCTATAGTAGCCATCTTCAGTGTGATGTTACAGTGATTCTTACAGATGCCAATAGAAGTAGGGTCTCCAAAACACCAGGCACTACACAAATACAGAAGGAGAAATGTTTCATCGCAAAGTTTCACATCATCTAATGATAAAATATGCTTATCAGCTGAGTGGACCTTTGCACATGCCAAGTGCTGAAAGAAACTCCTTTGAAAAGGTAATATGGAAACTCATTTGGAACCTTGGTCTTGCCCCCTGAATCTGAATCATTAAATCTCTGAATCCCATATTTCTAGGGAGCTGACACAGGCTCCCACAAGCAGATACTGTGGTAAGGTTTGTGTTTTGAAAAATGCTGTTGCTCAGTATCAGCTCTGGTTGTGACTCAGATACATGATGAATGAAATGACCTTCACTCACACTTCACATTGCCACTTCTGTGTGTGTGCTCCTTTTCTTGTGGCTGAACAATTCTTGTTTCTTTTCTTTACCTACAGTTGTGATTTTAGTTGAAAATACCTTAAAAGATTAAAGTGACTCTTGTGAAATTCATAGTCGAAATTTTTTCTTTGGAAACAATTGCTTTCAGGAGAAAACTGTGGCCTCCCTGAAGGAGCTGACCATGAGCAAGAATCACATGAGTGGTTTTGTTTTCTTAGAGCTGTGTCACCATCTGAGGAGAAGTGAAGTATTACAACTCTTGTTTTGCCAAATTTGATGCTTTGAACTCCTGAGGTGAAGTGAAAATTTCAGTTTTGAGTGATTGTAATGCTCTCTGAAACTTCCAAAAAAAAAGAAAATAAACCCATTTAGAGAAGAACTCTCTAACTGCTTTCTAAGCTATAAACTTTTTATTTCTTAGGACCCCAAAATTTTAGCTTTCTGTCCTTCTCATACAAAGCACACATGATAATCCAGTCTCTTCCTTCACGTCCTCTCTTAGCTTTTGAGCTGATTTCAATCCTTTTTACAGGAGTAGAAGTTTCCAGGAGCCTAGGTTGCTACATTTGATAAAAAATAAGCAGCAAGATATCACACACTTGACAAAATACCAACAAATTTATAAGATAACTTTCACCAAGGTCTTGTCCATGGGAACAACCATGGACACTCAACCTCACACTGCTGTCGACATCAAAGTCTACCAGTGGTATGCCTATGTGCAGATGAAACCAGTGTCTAGCCCTTCTGCTTCTTTATTTTGCTCCCTTTGGAAGAAAAAGAAGGTATTTTAAACTTCCAAAGAGGTTTAATTTTGAAATATCTAAATGTTTTAATTCAATTTAATTTTATGAAATCTTAAGTCAGAGAGACAAGGCATCCAGGATTTTCTAGCCTTTGAGCCTTTAGTAAGAGCTAAAAGACAAACTCACCTGGAAAATCCAGAGCCACAGATAAGTAACTTGTTTTACCAAAGGAAAGTTCCTTCAAAGGAATAACAAGAGCAATCTGTGATTCAACAAGGAGGGATGAGATCACCTGGCCTACCACTGAAAATAAACCAATTAAAAATTAACAAGTTTAATCTAGTCTGACTGTGACTGCCCTGGCTGAGACAAGGCATTGCATTTGTGTGTCTTTCCACTGGAGGACCCCAGTGCCTTTAGTTAGGTGAAAGCAGATCACACAGCAGGTGTAGAGATTTATGTTAGCTCAGCAGAGACACTGAAAGGTTAAATTGACTTTCACAGAGTGTTAGTGGCAGAGTGGGAATGGCTACAATGCTTAAATATTTGAAAGAGTTCAAAATTTTATATTTTACAAACCTGGGGAGAAGTGCCTGCTTGCAAGGCTGTATCAGGAATCATATTTAATAGAAGAAGTACACTGTCCAGAAGGAACCTGCACATTAAAGTTGTCCACTATGCAGTCTGCACTGAAACTAGAAGCAAAATTCTCCCTTTAAATGTGGTGCTTTACCCTAAACAAAAGAAAGAGCTATAATGAAGTAACCTCTAGTAACCTCTTTGCTTGCACCTCTACTGCAAACTGCTTTTCCAGGTGAGAGTATCTATTGTTAGCTCTGACATTTTCATGCTTAGTTTTCTTAAGGGGATGCCATGGTTCCAGATGTCACCCCTTGGCTGCATGTCACAGCTGTTGTTAGAACAGCATGTCTCCTACATGTGCATTTGATCAGGCTCCATGTTGTAACTTATTTTATTACTGAGCACCCAAGGTAATGATAGTATACGAGGCTACGGGAGTGGCTTTCTGCATCCTGGTTTTATGCCCGTATTAGCTCTGAAATACAGCTTTAATACAGCCTTACTAGAGGTCTTTGGGGATACGAGTTTCTGGTTTCAGCTGTAGCTACAAGTTGTACGAGCCAGGAATAGTTTTAATATTTCTTTGCAAAATATTTCTTTGAAAGTGCAGGCCAAAATCGTGGTGTATTTTGGACTTAGATTCCAGCTTGCAACAAATGAAAAGCTAAGACTTGCAGTGATGTGATATAATACAATGTTTTAAGAAGGTCTGAGACATCAGGAGGGGAATCATAATGGGGTACTTTTATTTCTGCAAAAGAAAATTAAAGCAGAGGGTTAAAAAAAAAAAAAAGTAGGGACAATGACAGCTGGGTCCATCAGGGCTATCATGTTAGGTCTTATTAAGGAAGAGATCTCCTCAGCTGACACTTCAAAATGTGTACTGGGGTTACTCCCATAAGGACTGCCATGGCCTCATCCAGTGCATCCTTGTTGGGAGTTGGGGGTGTCCCTGAGGATGGTGACCCAGCAAGAGTAGGGTGCTGCAAATCTGCTGTGACACTCTCTGCAGCAGCTCTTTGGAGCCCGGGCCTTTTACTGCCCTGGGGATGAGGAAGCAGAGAAGCAGCATTGCTGCTGCCCATCAGCCTCCCTGCGGAGAAGCAGGGGTGAGTAACAGCTTCATGCCTTGGGGAAAGGGTCAGTGAATTTCAAAAGGGGCCACCACTGCAGAACTGCAGGTGGGGCAGGGATTGCAAAGTGTGAAGAAGAGAGAGGAGTGAAACCTGCTGTGAGAAATGGATAATTCTGCTCGAGGTGGGTGGGCAATGATGCTGATGAGGGGAATGTACCCTGCCAGGTGCCAGCTAGCAGGTAACTGAGGGAGCTGCTTGAAACACTCCCAAAGGCATGAGGGATGGGCTCTTAATGCAGATAGAGAATGGGTGGGTAAGGGAACAAAGCACTAAATAAGAGCATAGTTCTGTTGTTTGTTTTGGTTGATTGGTTGTTTTTTTGTTTGGTTTGTTTTTTGGGGTTTTTTTCTGTTTGGTTTTTTTGGTTTTGTCTGCTCTGTGCTCTCTAGCTGAGGCAGGGCCAGAAGTCCAGGAGGAAAGGCAAACTAAAACCTCTGTTCCACAGGACCTGGGAGATACTGGTTGTGAACAGCACTTTCCAGCCTGAGCCCCTACTCTTTCAGGGTGAATTCCTTGCACTGGGATTTGCACCATTTCCAGTTTGGAGCTGGATTCTTAACATGGTTTCAGGTGCTCAGCTGCTCTGAGAGCATTCAGGAAACTAGCCCAGATGCTAGCAAATAGACCTTTGTGTAAATGGAACACAGTTTCATTATACACTTCAGTACTATTCAATATATTTATTGATGATTTGGATGAGGGAATAGAGTGTACTATCAGCAAGTTTGCTGATGACACAAAGCTGGGAGCTGACCCCCAGAGGGCTGTGCTGCCATTCAGAGGGACCTGGACAGACTGGAGGGTTGGGCAGGGAGAAATTTAGTGAATTACAACAAGGGCAAGTGTAGAGTCTCGCATCTGGGTAGGAACAAGCCCAAGAACCAGTACAGACTGGGGACTGAGCTGTTGGAGAGCAGTATGGAGGAAAGGCACCTGGGGGTGCTGGTGGCAGGAAGGATGACCATGAGCCAGCAATGTGCCCTTGTGGCCAAGAAGGCCAATGGCATCCTGGGGTACACTGGAAGGGGGGTGGTTAGTAGGGTTCTCCTCCCTCTCTACTCTGCCCTTTTGAGGCTTCATCTGGAATATTGTGTCCTGTTCTGGGCCCCTCAGTTCCAGGACAGGGAACTGCTTGAAAGAGTCCAGTGCAGAGCATCCAAGATGATGAAGGGAGTGGAACATCTCCCTTATGAGGAAGGACTGAGGGAGCTGGGTTTCTTCAGCTTGGAGAAGAGGAGACTGAGGGGTGACCTCATTAATGATTATAAGTATATAAGAAGCAGGTGCCAAAAAGATGGAGTCAAGCTTTTCTCAGGGGTGACTAACAATAGGACAGGGGGCAATGGTTATAAACTGGAGCAAAGGCTGTTCTGTATAAATATAAGGAAGAAATTTTTCACTGTGAGGGTGATAGAGCACTGGCACAGGCTGCCCAGGGAGGTTGTGGAGTCTCCTTCCCTGGAGACATTCAAAGCCCACCTGGATGTGTTCCTGTGTGACCTGCTGTAGGTGACCCTGCTCTGGCAGGGGGGTTGGACTCAATGATCTTTGGGGGTCCCTTCCGACCCCTAACTTTCTGTGATTCCATGATTCTATATATATCCCTTCAAACATACATTCCTCTGATGTCTGGCAGCAAGCTCGTTTTCTGTGTGTCCTCTGAAAATTGGAGATCTTGTTTTAACATGAGGATGTGACTGTGTGGGCCCTCTGCTCCTTTCCCCAGGGGTGACCTTGCTGCTCTGTCAGCGATGTCCTGGTGGGCCAGGGTGCCTCATAGCCAAGGGGTCTGGAGTGAGAAACCAGGAGCAATGGCCTCTGCTTGCTCAGCTGTGGAGACAGCCAGATTCAGGCCTGAGTGGTGTGAGGAGGAGGAGGTGCAGCTGCTCCCAGGGAAGCAAGATGTGCTGAGGTGGGGAGGGGGGGGGGGGAAGATGTTACCAGGCAGTCCTTGAGATGGCAAAGAGAGAGCAGCTGCTGTTCAACCCAAATAGAAAGAAATACACCCAGAGAAGCCTTGCTACAGGCATACAAGTGGATAGTGCTGGAACCTGCCTGGCCCCACCAGCCCTGGCTGCACTTGCTGCCAGCTATGGGAGGAGTGTCTGCTGACACAAATGTGTGAGATAGCTGTGCTGAGCCTGGAGTTTTCCAACACCAGTCTACACCACACGAATTAATTATTCAAAGAGGAGAAAGAAACTGTAACCAGTTCTGCAACAAAAGAGACTCCAGCCAGCTCCAAAGTACTTCTCTCTCCTCTGTCTTCTCTTTCCTCTCTGGTGTTTGTAGTAGGAATAAAGGATTTCAGTGCAAGCTGCTTGTCTGCCTCACCTGGCCATAAGGAAGTGGTTTTTCTCCAATATTCTTATCCTAAGAGGGAATCTGAGGCAATCGAGACATTTGGTATTTGCATTATCGAGACATCTCAAAACCAGAGGCTGATGGCCTGTGCAAGGAGCCAGGGGAAGAACAGAAGGGTGGACAGTCCTTGCCCTGCTTTGGCCCAGATTTACATCCCACTCAGTCCTACTCACTCAGTTCAAACACTCAAACAAAGACTCTGTAAGTGGCTTAAGGCAGCTGAAAACCACTCTGATCCAATTTATTTATCTGGAAGAATCGTTTTCTCCTTTTCTTTTCCTTCTCTCTGAGCAGAGTCTGGGTAAGCCAATCTCTGAACAGAAGTTAAAGGTAAAAATGTGGCCCTTTTCCTAAAAAGATAAGGATGTGTTGGGTAGGAGGGAGGCACCAGAGCCACAGCAGCTTGCTCAGGTGGCTGGTGGCCAAGAGAGAGATGGGTTTGTGGGTAGGCAGCTGCCTACCTATCCCACCTGCCCTTCCAGCCAGGGGCTTCTAGGGGAAAACAATTCCTCTTGTGCTGCTTGTCTGACAAGGCACTGACAGACTTTGAACTTAACTTTCCTTGGGAGAACAAGGCAAATATGGCAAACACAGAGCCTTTGATTTTTCTGTCAATCTGGAAGATTTCTGCCTTTCCCTCCACACAGGGAACAGAGAAGGGCTGACAGGAGACAAAAACCAATATGAAATGAAGCTTCTTCTTTTCTTGTCATCTGTAACCCAAACCAAATAACTGAGGCCTTGCCAAAAGCAGAATTTCTGAATTTGCTTTCAGCCAACCTGCAGGTTTGATGAGCATACTGTCAGGCTGTATTTCCACAAGTGTTTTCATTAAACACTTTCTGCCATGTTAGGAAGCAAAGTTGTCATCATGAAGTCACATTGATTTAGACTGGTTCATCTCTTTCAGCCATTTTGTGTTTCAAAAATGCAATGCATTTAGTTTATAGCTGGTCTTTCATTGCTTATTCAAACAGCAACACACAGATGCACCTCTGTGTCTGTCTGCCCAAGGGCCCAGGAACATTAATAATAGATGACTGGGCTGGGGAAGGTGGCTCTGGGTTCAAACCAGCAGGTGCATCAGGGTTGTGAGGGCTCCTCTGGTTGGGGGATGCACAGTGAATGAGGACCGTAGCTTGCAACAATTCCCCCCCATGCAGAAAGGAGTGGTAAATGTTTAATAAACTTCTTGCCTTTGCCATAGACGAGGTCTTATTAATGAACTGGAGTGGCTTGTGGACAGGTATTGTGTCTGTTACTATAGCACCACCTTGCACAGGATCTCACTGTGAAGAGGCAGGGGAGGGAGGGGAGGGAAGGAGGGAGGCAGTGAGGATGAGCCCCAGCCAGCCAGCCTGAGGTTCTCCCCTGGTGCAGACAGCAGCATCATCCTGCCTGGGGACACCAGCCCTCGGCAGCACCTCCAGCTCAGCAGCTGCAGCCTCTGGACCAGCTGCAGCCCCTGGACCAGCTGTCCCCCATCCAGGTACCCGACCCTGCGCAGATGCTTGGCAGAGCTGCTGCAACCTCACTGCTGAGTCCCTGAGCTCTTCTTAGGGGAGTTTCACTCTGGAGCTCGCCCCAACTGACTTTCTGGCTTTGGAAGATCTGTTTTGGTTTTGGCTTTTGTTTTGTTTTGTTTGTATTTTTCTTCAATGCTCCTTTCTTGAGCAACTGGTTGTTACTGCAGAGGTCACTGAAGGGACCGGTGGAGGCTCCAGGTCTGGCATCAGGAAATATGACAGCAAAGTGAAGGCTTGTTAACATAACGGAGTTATTGAAGAAGAAAGACAAGATGTCTTTCAAAGGATTCAGTTCACTGAAGGAAAGATTTTTTAACACGGGAAAGGAAGAGGTGAAGAACACCATTAGTGACTCGCTGGGGAATCTGAGAAGGTAAAATCCAAAGAATATTCCCAGGCAGGTCCATTTGTTCACTTTAATAAAGAGAAAGGAAGTATGGAATGATGTATAAACATAAAAAAAGAATGTAGAGTTGCAAAATCAACATCTGAGTTCAGAGAGTGCAACACATTGCTGCAAGACAGAAGATGTAAAAGGAGCACTGTTACAAAAGCATATGACTATAGATGACAGAATATTTATATTTTAAAAATATGAAAATAAGTAATAAAAACTTTCTAAAATCACAAAGAGCATGAAAAAGTGCTTTACTTAAAAACTTTTAAATAATTAAATGTGAATAATTCGGTGGTTTAACCTGCGTGAGAAAAACTGATGATTTAATAGGAATTAACACTCCCAAATGATGCCACTCTTGAAATTAGACTTAATGTTCCTAAATTACAGGGCTTTTTTAAAAAAATCTTGTTCTGAATCAGTAAGTAAAAATGTATGAAGCAGAGCCGTGCTTGTGTGTTTACTGAGACTAACAAATTAGAAAGACAAAAAGGAGAAGCAGCTGTTTGCTAGTAAAGAAGAGAAAATTATTAAAGATTTTTATCTTAATCTGACAGTTTATGAAGCAGCAAACAGAAAGATTTTTATTTTTTGATAAATGAAAACAAGATGCAGCAAATAACCTGTTCCATAAAGGGAAAGAGATCTCTCATTTGAACGGAAGGTTATTTCTATTAGTAATGGCTACTGACAACACTTATTTGTGTAATCAATAGATGAAAACCAGAGGGTTTAGTGGCATTTCTTGCATTCCTGATGTAGTCTTTTAACGTCTTGTACAGACCAGGCTAACATTTTAACTGAATGTAATTTTAGCAATTTAGTTGTATTTGCTTTCATATGCATCCCTTTTAGAAATGCTCTGATGAGTCAAGAAACAGTTCTTGTCACATCTGAACATGCCTCTGATCACAAGAAAATGTATAATTATTCACATGTATTATGCTACAGCATGTATATGCAAGAAAATAAGCATGTACACTTTTAAAGAAGTTACTGATACATCTTGGTAGACTGCTAGTTATGCTATTTTAATACCATGTGAAGAGGGATCTGTGTTCCACATAGTTCAGCTTAACTTTCCTTCATGTCAGATGAAGTCTGACATTTTGCTTTTTTTACCTTAATTACTCTATAGTAATTCCAGGGGTTCCATTTTTCTATATCTCAAATATCAGGTTAAGTCATTTATTCAATCATAAATTCTCTTTGCTGTGGGCTACACTGGCCAATTGGATCAAATATATGCAAGGTTTGTATTTAGTGAGTATGTGGTATGCCAGTACACTGGGTTTGCTGTATGGGAATGGGATACAAATTAATTATCCAGATTACTCTCCTCTTGCTACCATGTATCTGCTGGTTCCTACACAGTTGATAATACTGGCATCCAACTTCAGCAACATTGCTACTGAGTCAAACCAAACCAAATCAGAGTAGAGATACAAAAGAGTTTGCTGGACTAATTATTTCCTGTTTTAAACATATGTATGCCAAAGTCTTCCTTGGATGTACTAACTAGTGGAGGAAATCCAAACAATAACTTTCTTTACTATGACTGCAGTCTGATCTAAGTAATAATTGCTGCAAGTTGAGCAGTCTCTTAAGAAATATTTAGTGCTATTTGAAGGTTTCTGTAAGGAATGAAACATGCATGTTTTTAACTTGAACTTCATTCCCTACAGCTTAGCCTACAAATGAGAGCATGCAATTCTGTTTTTACACGACCATACGTATGCATATGTATCAGCTGCAACCTCAGCTTTGCTCTTCATCCAGTACAATTAGCTTTAATGTTGTGTAAATGAGCAAAGAATTTGGTTTCTCTTCTAGCATTCAATAGGTGATTAATTATATCAAGGACCATTCTTGATTAGGTGTCCAAGTGTAATTTGACTGGCTGCCGTGTGTTGATGTGGGGTCAAAATTGGAAAAGCAGGTAGCAAAATACCTTTTTGTTTTGGCAAATATGATAAAGCTTCCTACCATGCCTTCCTTCCATATTCCCTCTGTTTTCCAAGGAAGAGAGCAGACCCAAAATCCAGTGCCATGCAAAGCCAGCTGCCAGATACAGGCTGCTCTATAGCAATTGGCTCCAGACAAGTTCAAATGCCAAAACATGAGCAACATAAAGCAACTTACTACCTCCTGAAGGTGTTTAGCAACCTCAAATTATTTTTTGAGTGCTGCAAAAGCAAGAGACTTTATCTTTGGGTAGCTGGATCATGGAGAGGAGGCAAGGGGCAAGGGGGACTGAAATTCTTTTATATGTTTTTACAAAACTTTTTTTATGCAAATTTGGTTTTGCTCTCGAATAGTTAAATAAAGTGGGGAAAAAAAACACAAAAGGGAATTCAAGACTTTGGTGAATGGTTATCAGACTTACAAATTTCCCAGAAAAGAAGGCTTTTCCTACAGAGCAACTTGAAGCTGTGAGATACACCCTTTCCTTGGAGAGGGCTCCTTTGCCTGCCCTGGATCATACCTTTGTCCTCTTATATTTTGTTTTTTATCCTTTGCACACCAACACAGACAGTTTAATGCATTGCAGCCCATGCAGCACCATGAACAAAGCGTAGGGTGCCCAAGTCCCAGCTGGTTTATGAGTTTTGTGAGGTCCTTTGTACAAAGGTGTCAGTGCAAGAATGCAATACATGTCCTGCAACACCCAGGGGACATCCCTCAGTCCAGTGCATTGAGGATGTGCTGGTGAGAGACTGAGAGGCTTCCCTGCACTGCATCTCAGAAGGGTGCAGCATCTGTGAGATGCAGTCCTATGGTGTGTATGGTTGAGACATGCAATGAGTTTCATGCAGAAATACCATGCAGAAACCAGCCAGAGAGGTTCTGTGCATCAGGAGACTTAAGAAGGTTTGCCTGTCTGCACTGGGATTCTGTACCAATGCATCGATTATGGAATTTAGCGTGGCCAATTATCACCCAGGAAATCCCCCAGACAATAAATGAGATCTCAAAATATGCTTTTGGATAAACTATTTTTTTGTGTAGGTTTCTAAAATTAGGTCTGGTTCGTCAACAGTTGTTGAGTGTGGTGGCTGATGCTGGATTTGAAGGTGTGAGATTTGAACATGGCGTATGACTGTGCTGCAGCTGCCTGTGAAAATCTGTAATTACTGGTAAAAGGGTGTTTAAACACATGGCAAATATTAACATTTGCCTATTATTGTGGAATCTATGTGGTTTTAACCTAGTGAAATCGCATGATTCTAGTCCACCTACCTTATAATTTGAAGAAATCACTAAATCCTATGCTAAAATCCTATAAATATGGATTGCTGAATGCATATGTGTTATAGGGATTTATTACTGATACGAATTTTTGAAATTACCTTAATTAGTCCAAAATTCTGTATATTTTAGAGTACAGTCATTCCATAAGTAAGAGAAATTTGCATGCTGTTCTTATGGCAATTGGGCATAAAATATGGACACAGATTATCTTTCAAATAGCTTAGTTCTTCTTACTTGCCAAGTGTTGATTGTTTGCTGAGGGCAGAAGACTGATGTAAGGGCTGAACATTGCCCATGCAGCGAAATGCTCTTCTGTGTTAGTTAGATAGAGGAGAGGTCTGGTTCTGAAGCAGTTTTATTCTGAATCATTGGTGAAGAATTGCGCTGCCAAAATATACAGATCAATTGGAAGACATTTATCATCTTTTCATGGACCTGCTATACCTTGATTACTTGTTCAATAAATTAAGACCAAAAAGCCTAGATCAAACACTGGCTTTTTGAATGTCTGCACTGCTGATGCTCATCCCAGCTCCATTTTTGACCACTATTGCAGAACAGTCTCTTCTCAGAGACTACAGAGGGGTTAACTTTAAGCTTTGGGTGTGTGAAAAATATTGTGTGAATTTGGGCTCATGGATCAGTCCTCAGCCTGCTCTTATGAGTAAATAGTTGAATACAGTAACAAAACAATTAATTCCTCTATAGAGGCAATGCTGGTCCATAGTGCTAATTCTGGGTCACCACTTTTAACATTGGATTTGGAGCAAATGGAAGTTTTCATGCCTATGTGAATTGACAGCCAGATCAGAACAGATGTTTCAGCTTTGCATGATGTGTCTAATCTTTGCCAGCTGCCCCAAATAATGCATTTATTAAAGTCCAGTGTCTTATAAATAGAGAGCCTGGTAAAGGAATAAAAATTTAAGGAATCGCGCGTTGATTTAATTAAATCAGTATCTTAGATTATGTTAGAGGAAGACAATTAGATTACTTCTTTTGGATTGTTCGTAACTCTTTTGAGATGACAATCATTCTAAAAAATAATTATTCAATTGTCCTGTTACTTCCTGAGGTCCTTATTTTTGGTATTTTATTCAGTTTATACCTATCTATTTTAGCACAAATAACATGGAATTTATGACATCTCTTTAAAGTGGCTGACTGTATTACTCTCTGTATTCCCATTTCATTAACAAATGCTCTTTCCCTACCAGTGAATCATAAAATCTCAATCACCTTCAATAACACCACAGTAATAGCATATTTCCTGTGTTACCTTGCTTTAATGCAGTCTTCCCTCCAGCCTGACAATGAGTTAATGATCTAAATTTGCAGTGAGCAAAGGGTTAAATCAAATACCCCCTGGAGTTTCCTCTATAACACATTTTTTCTCCCTTTCCTGAGAAGAAGGCTGGAGTAACATTTTGATGACATGATGTAAAAAGAATAACGTAGTATATGATGCATCAGTTAATCTGGAGCTGTAAATCCTAGAAATGCTGAGATTTTAAAATCAAATTCCATATCACAAAGTGATTTCACCCCAGGAAGCTGTACTTAGCAAAGATATTTGCAAAAGCTTTAGTGTAGAGTTTTATCTGTCTTTTCTACCTAAGTAGTCTTTTCTTCCTGAGACATTCCTTGGTCCCACAGCACAGGATATTGATGTCTCCAATCAGACTGGAAGACCAAATTAATTATTAGTAGCACTATCATGCAATTCCAGATAGCATGAAGTGCTGCTTTGAATCTCTCAACTGGGTTGCTGGTAGGAAAAAGGAAAGGAAAGCTGGAAGAGCTGCTCTCCCATGTTAGTTGGTAGCTGGTGGGTAAGGTCTCACAGGGTGAAATCTCTGGGTGCCATTTGCTCCTATCCTGAGCCAATGGGATAGGTCACATCCCTGGCCCCTTCCCTCTGCATCCCTCCCAATAGCACTGCAGTTAACACACCACATTTGATCCCAGGCAAAGCCCTTTTGGTCTCTGCTGCTGAGCAGTGGTGGACCGAGAGCCCAGAAAGTCTCTTCCTTCAGGTCTCATTTAATATGAAGTATTTTATGCAAAGGACAACACATTCAACAATAGGAGTTGCAGGGGTTCATTTTGCAATGATCTAAATCCTTGAGTTCAAGGATGTTTCAGAGAAGAGGGCACATGAGGCTTCAAATCCCATCAGGCAGAGAATGTCTGGGCCTGGCTCTTTTCCATCTTAAACAGGTACTTTTGACACAGCAGCCGCTTCCTCTTCATTGTAGCTCTTTTTTTTGTCTCACAGGTGAAAATAAATTCACAGCAAGTTTAGGGCTAAGCAAACCACTCTTTGTGCTGTATTTGCCCTTTTCTTGAAACCTACTGCCAGCTCTGCTTATTGGATCTAATTAGAAATTATGATTACTTTCTTCATATGTATATGTTCCTAACAATTGGCAGAATTTATCACCAGAGAACTCAATAGAGGTCTCATAATTATGCTTGTGAATAGCTTGTGAACGTTTTTCCAGCTAGATGGCTTGGATTTGCAAATTTCAGCAGCCATCTATTAAAAGACACAGGTTATCCCAACCTGCCACAGGCTGCCCAGCATTAACCTGTCACCCCACCAGGAGGAAAATAACCTCTCAAGGAGGTGATTTCGCAGCTGACCGGAGCCTGTAACTACCCGCCTGCATCTCAGCAAATTTTACTGGGAGAGTGAAAGTGTTTTCATTTCTCTCTTTCTTTACCTGTTTAGGAAAATTGATGGCACCAACATAGAGGAGGATCCCATTGAGCTGACAGAAGAGGGGCGGCCCGTGCAGGCGAGTCCCCGCAAGCTGGCACCGTGCGACTGCCACTGCTGCGGCCTGCCCAAGCGCTACATCATCGCCATCATGAGCGGCCTGGGATTTTGCATCTCCTTTGGAATTAGGTGCAACCTGGGCGTTGCCATCGTGGAAATGGTGAACAATAGCACTGTTTATGTTAACGGAAAACCAGAGCTGCAGGTGAGAGACCATATATCTTCCTTTGGCTCTTCTGAGCAGACCGTGTCGCAAAGATCGTCGAAGCGATGCATATTAAAGTACTGTATATGCGCAGAGCAAAAAGGGAGACAGGGAGACACATGAATCAGGCTTCACACAAATTCATAGGTGCTTAATTGCTATTTAGGTCTCTAAGTCACATTAAAAATCTTCAACATCTGAACATCTTCAATGTCATGTAGGAAGTAAGGTGCAGAAATGAGAACTCGGCTGGCATGTCTGTCAGGGGTCTGATCTTTCTATTGTAAACAGCTTTTCATGCAGTGGCAGAAGCTTTTATTCTTTACTGTCTCTCAGGGAAGCATGTTCTGATGCTGCTACAGAAGGAATGGTTAATTGCTCTACGATGCTCTGCACTTTGTTCAGATCAGTAGGTGACTTTCAAAAGCTTAAAGTAGTCACTGGAAATAAAGGAACAAGTTTTTAGAGGTTGTTGGCATTGGGAATTGCTGTCCAGAGGTGCTCAGAGCTAGGTGCTAAGCTATTTTCAAATTTACAAGAGATGGCATGTGGTTCACAGTAGATGCCTACAAACCTTTAACAATGCAGGCAATGAAGTGCAGGTTCAGTGCACACCTTACTTTCCCCCGTCCTGCCTTTGTACATAGCTGTAATATCATGTATCCCTTTGTGGACTATATGAACTAGAACTTCACTTACATTTCCTGTAATTCCTGACTTTTGCATTTTTTGTCTATTTTTGTCCTAACAAATTATCCACAGGAATATTGAATCTTATCTGATTCTCTGTGTGCTGAGGTCTGGAAGGAAAACCACTACATAAGGACAAGTATCATCAAAGGTTTCCCCCGGGTCATGGATATTCTTTGTTTTTCATCACGTTCCTTAAAACCAAACACACCTTCCAGAGAACCTTCTGTCATGTTTCTAGAGATGTATGAAAAGTTGTGAAATATTTCATCAGCTTTCCTCCCAAATATTTTAATTTCTGGTAAAGAAAATTTCAGGAAGTGTTTCTAGCAAACATTCAAAGTTAAAAGTTTGCCTGTCTGCATGACTCATGGTCATAGGGACTATTGATCTGAATAGACCAGATATAAGGCCTATGATTCTAGGACTGCAGATTAAAAAATCTTCCTTGCCTTCCCACATCATGTTATGGACACAGCTTCAGTGTTTTTCTCTCTCATCCATAGCAATCAAGCAGAATGTGTCTAAACAGTCTCAAAACACATCAGAAAGATTTACCAAAGTGAATGAACATCTGCTATCTCTTCCTCATCTGCAGTCTCCTCTGACCAGCTCCTGCCACTCAGACTTGGTACTGAATTTGTATTTATTCAGTCTAATTCCTACTCCCTGGGGTCCTGCTGTGACTCCCTTCTATGCTTCACCCCACAAGAGAAAGGATGAACCTGCATAGGTTATGAATCTCAGAAGAGATATTTTGAGGAAATTCGGAAAAACCGGTCTCATGAATCTCAAATTACTCTGTTTGGGAGTGAGCAGGTACAGGAATTTCTTCCATGTCTCATGGTATTTCTGCCTTCATAAATTAATGCTACCTAAAAACTAAGATGAAAATCACTGGCAGAAAATTTGATGTGCTAAACAGCAGTATAATTCAGCACAGGAAAACGGGTCTGTTGCAGAAGGTATGCTGATGGGGAAGAATTTCCTTTAGCCCTCTGTAAACATGCCTGGCTAATTAATGCCATCTTTCTCCCTGCAGGTCAAATGATGAGCTATTTTTTAGTTTGCTTGTTTGAAGAAAAAATAATCAACCTACCAAGGAAATGGATTCTTCTTTTTACACACAGAAAGTCGTATAGAAAAAAAAAATAATTTTAATCACACTAGTTTTCATTTTAATGTGTTTTAATCATAGTTTAAATTCAGAATATAAAAGACATCTGTGCTGCTTTCTCACGTGATGCTTAGCCACCTTTCCTTACTGTGGGATGAGTGTAAAAATTATCATGAAGCCCAATGTCGGAGATTCTTTTTGCTCCAAAACAGCTCTTTTGACTCAGGGTTGAAGGCAGAAAAGTTGGCACTGACCTTACTGTAGTGTGATTACACTGAGCCAGGATCTATCTGACCTCCCAGAATGGACAGCAGGAGGGGCATCTTGGATCCATCTTCTTTTTCTTCACTTCCTCTCTTTTTTGCCCGGGGCTTTGGTTGCTCCTTCTCTGAGCAAGGTTTGTCAGTCTCATCAGAGAACAGGAATGTCCTTGTTCAGGAAGAGCCTTCAGGAAATTTAAACTGCTTGGTATCCAGGGATGAGGGCTGGAGGCATTTTTGGCTAGGACCCGTTTATGACCAGCCTGTGGGTAGGCTTCTTTATCCAGATCCAGCCCTACCAATGTCTTCACTTTTAATAAAAAAGAAACTAGTCAGCTAGCTACTCTTCCCTAGTGTTGTTTCCAGATTACCTTGTCTACAGGTGTTACCCCCAGACACTGCCTCTCTCTTTCTACTCCCACACCACTTTATGCAAATGGAGGACAATCAGAGTTTGGCCTGACAAGGAGAAGCATGGATAATACATGGATAACACCATCCTGATCAGGAAGTCGATCAACCCAAAAGACCTGAACACCCTTGATAATCAATGGGAGCTGGATATGGCCATTGGAGGATGAGTGACTCGTGACTTCCAAGTAGTAGTTATCTTACAGTGAGTATGCTTCACCTTATAATGTTTTTACTGTTTCCTTTACAGAAAGCCCAATTCAATTGGGATCCAGAGACAGTGGGACTCATTCATGGCTCTTTTTTCTGGGGTTACATTGTGACACAAATCCCAGGAGGGTTCATCTCAAACAAATTGGCTGCTAACAGGTAAGAAAACAATAATCAAACAAATTAAACTTTACAGTTGAATGACTGTTCTACACTGTTTAAATTATGACTGAAAATACAGTGAATTAATGTGTTTCAGGAATACATATCTGAAACTGAAAATGGAGTATTTATAACAGAAAAAGGGACTAGGTTTCCACTATGGCTCTTTTGCTGATTCTCCCAGTTTACCTTGTTCATCTCAAATATTAATGCATTTCTTTTTCTCTGAACAATAATACTTTCTGAAGAGTGCTGGGAAAAATCACTTAATGCTTCAGACAATGATTTTAGCTTTTGTCTTTCAAAATGCCTTAGTGGTTTTTAGCTCAGCTTAACACAAACACAAAAAATTCCAACAAAAATTGACTTTTCTCCCTTAAAAATTCCCTCTGGACCAAAGTTGGATGTGTAGGCATTGCAGAACTATTTATGCTCTAAAATCCACCCTCATGCACACGGATAGCCTCACCACAGCCGTTTACAGTGCTGATGTCTGTTACTACGATTGCCTAGAACTTCTAAAAGAGCTTCATGACTTCTGTTTGGTGAACTCTTGAGTATCTATACAGATTTCTTCCATGCCCATTGTCTTTGTGATACATTTTTTTTTCATTTAATTCAATTGCTTTTGAAAATGAAAATAAGAAAAGTAGCTAATTTTGCCAAAGCTGACTTTGATTTTGGGTTTTACTTCAAAAGACCTTCAGAACTTGGAATATAATCGCAATAGAGTCTGAAGACACCTATTGGTGAATGAAATCGTGCAATGTGCACATCCAGGCCATTTGAAATATACAGACTAAGTAGGTGATTGGTACTCTTCTCATTCTCTGCAAATAAGACAGGACTTATCACAGAAACACAGAATCATTGCCATTGAAAAAGACCTCCAAGATCATCCAGTTCAGTCATCCATCAGGGGAGAAAAACCAAAACCAAATACACACAACACCACCATGCACACTAAAGCATGTGCCATGTCTACATGGTTTTGAATACCTCCAGGGATGGTGATTTTACCACCTCTGTGGGCAGCTCACTCCAGTGCCTGACTACTCTCTCAGTAAATAAATTCTTCCTAATATCTAGTGTAAACCTCCCCTGGCACAGCTTTAGGTCATTTAATTATTTACTTGATCCTATCATATTTACATGGGAGAAGAGGCTAACACCTGGCTCACTAAAACCTCCTTTCAGGTGGCTGTAGAGAGCAATGAGGTCTCCCCTCAGCCTCTTCTTTGAACTTAACAATCCAGGTTCCCTCTGGCTCTCCTCAAAGGACTTATTCTCTATACCTTTCACCAGCTTGGTTGTTCTTCTCTTACCTACAAACACAATCAGATGTGAAAAAGACCTTTAAGACTGGGTATATATCATTTTTCCTCAAATCAAAGTGCTTTCCTTTCTGCATGTTGCAAAGAGCTATAAGGGTTACAAGACTGCCTGGGAATTCTTCCCACCACATGTCCATATGGAAATGACTCCAGGGCAGTCATCCCATAGACTTGCCCAGAAGTTTAGTCCCAACTCCCCTCTGTCTCTAACCAAAAATGACTCAGGAGTCAGTTTGGTTCCTCAACCCTACTAGTAGCATCAATCATTAATTTCTCTACCACACAGAAGTGCTTGAGCAGGGTATTTTTTTCACCTGCTGAATAAGACAGAGAAATTAATCAAGTCTTTCTGGTCTTCCCACCAGCTTTTGCAGCAAAATGGCCCCAAAACACAGATGTGCACACTGTTGCATGAATAGCTCAGTATATCATTAGTTTGGCTTTTGTTTCCTTAATTTTCTTGCAAACAGTAAAATCAACCATGTTTACACCGTAACTCAATGCATATTGTCAGCTGGGTACTTCCTTATGTATGTATTGTAAATTTGCAGGCTGTATTTCTGTCCCCATGAGACTTTCAGACTCAGTCTAATATTATAATACAACATAAAATTATGGATTTTAGCTTTGTTATTGGGGATCGGAATAGAATTTGCTTAGGAAAAAGACTCAAATTTCTCTTTTTAGTAACGGGGTTCACAGGTATGGCTAACACCATGTTTTTCCTTCATTTCTTGTTTACTCAGCCAAATTTAGCTTGGGTATATTCAACAGCAGTGATGAGTTTGTTTCAGAAGGCTTAATTGCTTGCTAAGACACAGGGCAGGAAACCAGGATATCTGGTGGCAGTCTGTGAATCACCTACAAAAACAAATGTTTTCTTTTTTATTGACATTATAGACTTAGGTATAGTCTATTAGTGACCCTTTTGTCACCCATTTAAATTCTGCTCAGCACTGTGCATACACGGAAGCCCCCACACCAGGCACTTCTCTATGCAAATCATTATCTCTAGTAATGTGGGATTCAAATGGATCTTAAAACAGCTGAAATTATCAAGAGCCTTATGGTTTTCACCAAAATAATCTAAAACTATACAATTTATTTCATACGTTCATCCAGATTTGTGTATATCTGCATTCCACTAAAAAGATCACAAACCATTTCATGACAATGCCCCTTTAACTTGCTGCTTGTCCTCAGACATGCATCCAAACATGATTTCATCATTGTTTGGTGATGATAAGAATATGTGATATCCTGATAGCAGTTTTCAGTAACAGCACCCTGGTGGGCAGAGGTGTCCATTGCTGAGGAAGTTTGTTTTGATCCCAAAGTGCTAGCTGGCCAGGGATTACAACAGTCAGAAGAGAACAACACAGGAATGAATTGAACAGAACTGGGATATTTTTAGTTATGATGAGCACCAATATCTTTGGGATAAATGGCAGTGAAGTGATGGAAAGATGCTGCTTCTCTGTGGAAATGCTACTTAACCTCTTAAACAGTAGTAGATAAGTGACTGGCTCTAACTCAGTGTAAATGATGCATTTAGGACCTAGGCACTTTAAGAGTTGGTGCTAAATGAAGTAGCACAGATTGGAAACTCTGTGTTCAGAGCTAGCTGTTTGGTTAAATAAAAATGTTCTGCTTCTTATGGCTTATTCTTTCACTTGCTTATTAATTCACATAATTTTCTGCAGTTCCCTGTAACTGTCAATATTGTTGTGATAATAGACCTGATATTTCTATCAGTGGCAAGCAACCAAAACTCTTTTTCCTCACTGATCATAATAGAGAGCTAAGTAATACTTATTCTCAGTTACATGTTTACTTGGCTTTGAAAGCCATCTCGTAAATATCAAGTTATGATCACAGGCTTTGTATTCAAGTTCAGATTTTCAGACTGCTTTCCATATAAAGTAATTCCTTTGTCACTTCTGTCTGCCAGTCTACCCAGCCTCTTGCTTTGGTGTTCATCTGCTGAATGCTCTCTTGTCATACAGATTGAGCTGTCTAGCTCATAACACAGACTGTTGTTTTTGTCAATAGGTGTGGGGAGTTTAGATAAAACAGTATTAAACTCTGACTATAGATTCTTCATGCTATAATACTACCATTAATTCTATTGGGAATATTAAGGCCAGATTAAAAAATGAAGTGGCACGTATTTCCTGTGAATAACTTTTCAAAAAGAGAGTGAAACATAAACAACGGAAAAGAATAAAGAAGAAAAAAATGGTGATGAAAAGTTTTTTAAACTTATAAATAGTTTACAGTGTCATGTTAAACATGTATGTATAATAAGATCTGTGTATATCTCTGACAGAAAATCAAAAGGGAGATCAATACTGCTGTTGTCCAAATTACATGATTTCTTACCAAATTATCTGTCTAATACCATTTGTTTATCAGAAGGAAGCTTAATATGTCTTTCTGAAATTCCACACACATAACAAGAAAGTTCAAAGCCTGCTGAAAGTCACTGAATTTGAGTAGTTTGAAAAAAGGAACATGGATTAGGGTCCAATAGCAGCAGATACTGCAGTGCAGCTGGGAGTTGAGGACTCTGAACAGAAGGGGCTGCTGTGTCCTCAGGGTGTCCCCTTGAGTCTTGGAGCAAGACAGGGCAGCTTTGGGCTGATGTCCCATATCCTGAGTTCTGGGGTCTGTTACAAGGCAACACAAAGAAGACAGTGAACTACTGAGGGTTAGTAGTACTCCATTCAGCTGAAATGGTGCTTGGCATTTGTGGAGAAGTCCTACTTCCAGGTCTAACATTTTTCAGTGCTGTAACAAGATCTTAGAGTGGTTCCTCATGTAGATCAGCTTCCACAGACACTGGAGTAATGAACTCTTGATATTTAGAGAGGGCAGGATGCAGCCTCACTTGTTGCACAGAAAGGAAACCTGAGAATTCAGTCAGCCAGGTGGGAAGAAATATGAAATCAAATAAATCAAGTACATCTCATTCCCACTAGTGGTAGTAATTTCATTGATCCTTCCAGCTGCTTGTTCCCAGTCTCTTTCTTTTTTTCCAGTGGTGTATTTCATGGGGCAGCAGCCTGTGTTTTCAAATGAGCTCCATGGATGCCCTTTCATGAGTTAGGCACCCAGGGATGCTTTTGCCTTGTGCTGCAGAGTGAGGCAGACACAGCTTTAAATGCTACCCCACAGCCTCTGACTGGCATGGGCTTTTAGCGATGCTGCTTGGATCCATTACCACCACAGAGAAGTTTCTGTGGCAAAATTATTGTCTAAAAAGACTGTGCCCCAGGTGCTCTTAGAGCCTCGACTGACTTTTACTCAGCTGCAGCAAGTGCTGTTCCCAAGCAGAGTGAAAACTATGTTTATATAATGTTTTTTCACAGACTCTATCTTGTAGAAATGTCCCTTCTATGTCATAGTCACAAAGGACATCTATAGATATTGTTTGGAGAAGTGATGTTGAAAAGGGGTTGATCTTAACAGCCCTGTTACACATTAGAGCAGCAGCAAGTGGAACTCACCAGCACAAGCCCCTGTTCAGATGGGCACTGAAACCAGACTTATTCTGATTTAAGTTAAACTCTATTGATATAACACAATTTAAGCACTTCCCAGGGTAGAAATGCTTCTCTTAGGTCAGGACTCACATAAACAACTTAGCCTTCAGTACTACTACCCATCTGTATCCCACACAAAGAAAAATCCAGCACCTTTGTTTAAGTGCATGTGAAACTTCCATTTCATTCAGAGAGGAAAATTGGCCATATGGGGTTCTGTCCCCATTTGCCAATAAGAGGACTTTACAAGCATTTGAGTTGGTGAGATGAATAGGTGAGATTGTCTGAGACTGTACTTGAAAAGAGCAAGGCTTCTGAAAAGCAGAGAATAATTGTATTCCTTTTCATGGTGTTTTTGTTTGTTTGTTTGTTTTGGTGTTTTTTGGGGTTTTTTTGTTTGGTTGGTTTTTTGCTTGTTTTTTTACTGTAGGGTATTTGGAGCAGCTATCTTTCTAACATCTACACTGAACATGTTCATCCCTTCTGCAGCAAGAGTGCATTATGGCTGTGTGATGTTTGTAAGGATTCTGCAAGGTCTGGTGGAGGTAGGAGCACTCATCATTTTGATTTCACACATTTGTTTCTGGAAATTTTGTTCTAAAAAGTTCTAAGATATTTTGGTCAGGTTTTCTGAACAATCTACATTTTTACTTGTTACTCATTTTAGATGAAAACTCTTTAATCAAGCTGATTTATATTTTTTTGTTTACTTGAAGTAAAAAGTTTTTTTTTTCTGGTGCTGCAGTTCGAGCTATTTTAGTTTCCTTTTGCAACCCATTGCATGTACTAACAATCATTTTTACCCTGGAACACTTTACTGTTTAAGTGATTATCCAAATCAGTTTGACATCATCATACTGGTGTCAAAAGACGGTGACACAGACCTAGACAGGTTGGATAGTATCAACAACTGCTTGAAAAAGGAATAAAGTGAAAGCAAATCATATGATGTGTGAAATGTCTGCCAGGGTGTCACCTACCCAGCCTGCCATGGGATGTGGAGTAAATGGGCTCCTCCGCTGGAGAGAAGCAGGTTGGCCACCACATCATTCTGTGGTAAGTTGATAGGCTTATACTGTTTGCATAAGTGCATATTCCTATTAGATATATTTTATTCATTTAATGATTTAAAAGAGAAATGCAAACCCTCTGCCCTTTGCTACACATGTCCACATACTCATTCAGCTTTTATTCAGAGCTCAGAAACCTGAGTCTTTTTGTTTAATATCTCACCACTTTATCTTTTAAAACCAACCCTCACAGTGGTTCTCATAGCGAACTCAAATGGGTCTAGAGGTATCTCATCAGAGAAATCACACTTCTTTTTTCCATTCATTTATTCCATCTTTCATAATTCCATTTACTACACATATTAAATCAAGCCTCCTAAACAAGCATGCACTTTAAAATCTTAAAAGTACTTGAGTACTTCAGTCTGGCTGCTCAATATACTTCAGTGAAGGTGATGTAACTCCTTGCTGCTGGCTGTTCTCCCTCACTCTGATTTTAATTATGGTCTGAGTTGTTTTCTACTCTTTTCTCCATGTCCCTTTCCAATGCTGACACCTGCCTGTCCTTCTGGAAGATCACAAAATTGTCAGAGTTGGAAGGGATCTCTAGAGATCATCTAGTCAAACTCTTCTACTAAAGCAGATCACACTTTTGACTATCTCCAGAGCAAGGGACTCCACAACCTCCCTGGGCAGCTTGTTCCAGTGTTCTGTCACCCTCATAGTAAAGAAGTTTTTTTTTCACATTTAAATTAAACTTCCTATGTTCCATCTTGTGCCCACTGCTCCTCATACTGTCACTGGGAACTACTCCATCATCTTTGTACTCAAACTTCATATACTTGTAGGCATTAACGAGGTCTCCCTTCAGCCTTCTCTTCTCCAGCCTAAAGACTCCCAGCTCTCTCAGCCTTCCCCCATAGTAGATGCTCCAATGCCCCAGTCATCTTTGTTGCCCTTCATTGAACTCTAGTAGTTCCCTGTCTCTCTTGAAGAGGGAAGCCCAGAACTTGATGCAGTATTCCAGCTGTGTCCCCACCAGGGCAGAGCAGAAGAAGAGAATGACCTCCTTTGACCTACTGGCCACACTCTTCTTTATGCAACCCAGGATTCTGTTGGCTTTCTTGACAAAAAAGGCACGGTGCTGGTTTATGGATCTATCACTATCTACCAGGACTCCCAGATCCTTCTCCTGGAAACTGCTTTCCAGCAGGTCCACCTCTAAAGCCACGACAAGAGCCTTCCAGCATATCTGCAGACATCAGGATTTCTGGACACCAAGAAGGCTTCTGAAACTTGAGCCATAAGCTTCTCTAAAGCTCACATCATGCGTGATGGGGTTTGGTAGGATTGCCCACTAAGCGCACACATACAGCTTATGCCTGCGTGGTGGTTTACCATCAGTCTTGGGTTTGCAGATCCCATTTATCTACAAGGCATAGCCCCTCTAATTGCAAAATGAAACTGGTGATTCCATGCCAGCAAGCACCAGTCCTTCCCAGCACCCCAAGCAAAATTTTACAGTTGTCAATCCATTCCCTCCATTCACAGGAATCATGGCACCAATCAGCCAGACATGTCCCTTCAGTTCTGCCCCTGTAAATACCTGTCTGGATCATCTGCACTGAAGGCTGGGTGTGCCTGTAGCAGCTGACATGCTTTGCTAATCCTTTTTCTCCTCCAGGGTCTTATGCGGGTGCGGTGGTTGCGATGCCGCTGGCAGGTGTGCTGGTCCAGTATATAGGATGGTCATCAGTCTTCTATATTTATGGTGAGTTGCTGAGCATAAAGGATCTCTATGACTAGACTGGTACAACCAGCAGTTTTGCTAAACCTGTTTAACAAGTATGGATTAAGGTTGTTTTGGGGAGTGAAGAGGTTGCAAATGGGTATTCCAATGTATACTCTAATTATTGCAGCTTCTGAAAAAAAAAAAATTGTTTTGTAATCGTCTGTTGTAAAATGCTTTACAACTGTAATGACTGAGTCTGCAGTCTCAGTCACAGGCTTGGATGCTCTTGCAAAAGTTGCTCTGTAGCACAAACACTTGTGTGGTGAGTCCTGGAGCCCACCCTACCAGCCGATGCTACAGAATATTCTGCTGATGGGGAGTCAAATGCCTCTGAAGCCTTCTGCCCTGAGACATCTGCCTCATGCTGCCCACCCTCAGTAAAGCAGTATCACCTCCATAGAATGGTCTCATCATGTGATTCCTGGCTGAACTGTGCTTTCCCCTGTAGTATCTGGCAGAGCTGGCTCAAACCCAACCTTGCACCTCAGCAGCCTGGTTAGATGTGTTTTTTCTGGAGACGCAGGACACAACATAAGATCTGCCATTGCAATCTAAATGTGAATTTATTTTATGCAGATTGTGACCATGTTATAATCAGTCTGGTTTTTTCCTTCCTCAGTCCCCAAATAAAGCTTTGCTGCTTCTTTTACTCTGCCCTACCTGTATCACAGAATATAAATGACAAAATGCTCAAATTCTTTTCACACAAGCAGACAATATACACAGAGTTATATTATATTCCTACTTCCCTGGGTGTATTTTTTACACAGGTTTGGTTTAATTTGCTCTCAAAAAAACCCAAAACTTCAAGGCCTGCAAATACTGAAGCATGGCCTTTTTTTGATTTTTAACACTGAGCTTTGATTTCCTGCCTATCCAGGAATGTTTGGGATTGTTTGGTACATGTTCTGGCTGCTTCATGCCTATGAGAGCCCTGCTGCACATCCAACAATAACCAGTGAAGAAAAGATATATATAGAAACAAGTATTGGAGAAGGAGCTGGCCTAGCTAGTGCAAGTGTAAGTAAAAAAGATTTCTGGTTATAATTTGTGAGAACTTTGCATGAGAGAAGCATGTGACTGGATGGATAATATTAGCTGTTGATGCTTAGAGACTGTTCCTTTTATGAAAATTACAGGACCAGGCTCATGCAGGAGGAGTTTAACTACAGCAAAACACACAGTGCTGTTTTCACTCTTGGCTCATAGAGCATTCTTAACCTAGGGAGGTAAAGAAGTGGGGGAGAGAGGGAGAAAAACTCTCCCTGATCTCCTGCCCTTGAGTAATTATCATCTACTTTAAAAATATCAATCAAAATGGCCAAATAAGAAGCTGTCTGCAGCTGCTAATTGTCCAGCTGCCTTTAGAGTTCTTATTCAAAATGACTAAAATTCTGAAAGTTTAAGGATAGGGTTTCTGTCCTGCTCACTCTCACAGTAGTTCAACTCCCTGTTTTAAGACTTCCCTCTCTGGGAACTTAAATCTAAAATCTATATTCCCATTAAACTTATCTCTGTTTCCTTAGGTACCTCAGTTTTGCTTAGTGGTTAAAAACAAAGCTGCTAATTGACAAATTGCTCCTTCATGGCTTTTACTCTTGAATATTCTAGAACAAAATAAATCCACACTCTTTCCTCTGCATGTTTTGGGTAATAGCCTTGCTGACAGTACACAGTACCAGAATCTCCTTTTGGGCATGCTCCTGATATTTGGCTGAAGTCACTCGGGTCTTAGCTGGAGACACACATACTTGTTTGAGGCCATGGTTTTTCCTCTCTGTACAGTGGTTTTGCTGCAGAGGACACTAGTACCCCCACCATGTGTTCACACACAACTGCAGGCATATGGTTGCCTGTAGAATACAACTGCTACAAAAAAAAAAAAAAAAAAAAAAAAAAAGCGCTTTGATTCATATTTCCATGGTTACATCTTTCAGCTTTCAGCTACATCATTATCTTTCTGATTTGAATTCCATTATAAATGAAGAAGGCTCTGAAGTGTTCTTTGTTCCAGCTGTATGGAGTATTGCAGCCCAAACAGAAACTGTAGCAAAAAAGAAAAGTTATAGACATTAAATCCTGTACCATGAATTTGCTGAGTGAAATTAATTAGGTTAAAGCAGGTAGCTGCCTGTTGCTGTGCTGCCACATGTTTCTTATCTTGGATAATACTTTTTTTCATGATTCTTCAAGTGGAATGTCTCAAATTGTCATGCCAAAAACTGGGGAATGGCATAAGGTTTTCTCTAGTTTTATTTGATCCTGCTACTGATCCTGTTATCCCAATAGCAGGATTTCACTGCAGTTACAGTAGCAGAGTAGACAACTTAAATAGCCTGAATGTCCCAAGAAAGTTTCTCCACCTGCTTTTTGCCACTAATCCAGGAAACACCTTCCACTTGTATCGTAAGTGAAACCAGCTTGCTGTAAACTACTTTCAAGTGTAAACCTGCAAACTAATAACAAATGTCATTATCTGTGTGGTCTGGGAGCACCAGTGTGCTCAGGTTCTGCAGTGTAAATTTGATGCAATACTCTGGGGAGTCCTGATTCTAAAAGATCAGTGTCTCTTTTATTTAGCCTTTTACCTAGTAAAAATGCCTTTAATATTTTTTTTTTTTGTCTTCCTAGAAATTTAGTACCCCTTGGAAGAGATTTTTCACTTCAATGCCAGTTTATGCAATCATAGTGGCAAACTTTTGCAGAAGCTGGACCTTTTATTTGCTCCTTATAAGTCAGCCTGCTTACTTTGAAGAAGTCTTTGGATTTGCAATAAGCAAGGTAAATCTCTGAGGTGAAGCACTGACCTTCAGACCTCACCCTAGGAGGTCAGAGTGCTTCAGGATCTCCACATCCCTCTGGAGACATTAGAGTAGATTATGAACAGTACTTGGGATGGCATGCTTCTGGTGACCAGATAGAAATAAATGCTTGCTGGCATCAAATAAATGGCAAAAGGAAAGGACTAAAAAGTTGTTTTGAGAAACAACTCAAGTTGTTGATTAAAACCCGTCAGATTGTGAAAAGCAGGAAATGTTTAATTTTGTATTATTAATTAATTATTAATTATTGTCAAGGCAAGCAAATATAAAAATGCACATTTTTTTTAGTGCTCACCTTTTAACATTAATTGCCAGGTAATTTTTCGCCTTTTGTGTTTTTTTGCCTCCTTTAGTTTTCATTGGCAATGCAGGGAGAAATATGGATTGATTTATTCTGCCCGTGCCAATTCATTAAAGCCACTTCTGTTACACTTCCACGTCAGAGCCTGAATGAGGATTTCAGAATATTTGTTCCAGAAAACTTTCCCCGACTTTCCTTTAAAAAAACAGCTTGCTGTATTTTTTAAGTTGTAATCCTGCAAACTAATAACAAACATCATCATCTGGTGTGCTCTGGGAGCACCAAGGTGCTCAGGTTCTGCAATGCTGCTGTGGTAGCAATGACACTCAGAATGGTGAAGTGCAGCACTGAGTTGAAGAGCAGCATTATTAAGACAAAAAAGGGTTTGTTTAGTCTGAACTGACTTCATAAATGCTAGAGTTACACCTCTGTGTATCTCAGTAGTTAAAAACTAATGTGGAACTGAGACAATGACTGGACAGCATCTGGTTTAGCATCCTGAGAGCTCAGAGGGGGTGGACCAGGGCTGACTTGGATAGCTCCTGGCCACATCACGGCTCACATACTGCCATTACTGGGAAGGCCTGCTACTACTTGGACATGACTATGCTGGAGTCTCTCAAGCACCTGAAAATCCCTAAATGTAGGACAAATGTAGCTTAAGATCTCCCAAGGCTTGCTTGCAGGTCCTGTTGGACCTGTCTATAATCCTCACATACAATGATCCCAGATAAAAAAAGTGTCTGATGGGGGGAAAAAAAAGAGGTGAAGAAAAGGTTTGGTTCCTGTTCTCTTCCCCCTAAATCCTGAGGGAGGACACAAGTAGCAAGAACTTCTTTGTTTAATTGCAGGTTGGCCTTTTGTCAGCTGTTCCTCACATGGTCATGACTATCATCGTACCCATTGGAGGGCAGCTGGCTGACTTCTTAAGGAGCAGGAAGATTTTAACCACTACCACTGTAAGGAAGGTCATGAATTGTGGAGGTACTATTGGATTCTGAAAATACTGTATTTCAATTATGTGCTGCAAATGACACAAAAAAATCACAGTTTGGTCCGTGTATATTTGTAACAAGAGACAAATTACCCTAGGTTGCATTTGCAGCTGGTTAATCTGAAGTACTTAGTGGAGAGATGATGTTTAATATCCTCATGGTATAAATCATTACTCCAATGTTTTTAAAGAGGGAGGAGGGAAGAAGTCCGCTTAATACTTAAGAGGACAATAAGGGGTGGCCCTGAGAAGAGTAGTATGACCAAATAAGCTTCATCCTGCAAACTTGTACAGACATCCAGTTGAACGCGAGCCAACAGTGTGCCCAGGTAGCCCAGAAGGCCAACAACATCCTGGTCTGTATCAGGAAAAGTGTGACCAGGAGGACCACGGAGATGATCTTATCCTTATACTCATCCTTGGTGAGACCTCAGTTTGAGTAATGTGTGCACTCTTGGATGCTGCAGCAAAGGAAGGATATTAAGGTACTAGAGAAGGTGCAGAGAAGGGCAACTAGGATGATTAGGGGTCTGTAGAACAGATCTTTTGAGGAGAAGCTGAGGGAGCTGGGGCTTTTCAGCCTCAAGAAGAGGAGGCTGAGGTGAGAACTTATCTCTCCCTACAGCTGGCTGAAAGGAGGGGGTAGTGAGGAGAGTGTTGGCCTCTTCTCTCTGGTCATGAGTGACAGGACAAGAGGAAATGGGTTCAGGTTGCACCAGGGGAGGTTCAGGTTGGATATTGCAAAAAATTTCTCAACCAAAAGAGTGGTGAAACATTTGAACAGGTTGTCCAGGGAAGCAGTGGAGTGACTGTCCCTGGGGGTATTCAAAAAATGGGTAGACACGGTGCTCCGAAAGATTTAGTGGTTACAGTGGTGTAGGACTGATAGTTGGACTTGATGATCTTGAAGGTCCTTTCCAACCTTGATGATTCCACAATTCAATGTATTATGGTGCTGGAGAGACCCTTTCCTGGTGAATACAGTTTTACAATAATTAGTTATATTCCCATATGCTACTTCCATCAGAATCCACTGGCACGTTTAGGCTAGAAGGGTTGCATAAAAAGAACCCTCACAAAGCAAAACTGCAAAGTATGTACGGAGACATTTTTTACTCAGCACAAAATAATTTGTTCCACTTAACTTGTTTAACTGAAAATTCAATGACATCTACATGTGAGGGTGATACTAAATTATAGAAACAAAATTCAAGCCAGATAGCCTGTGAAATCATTCTCCACTTCCAGTTCCTGGCTTACATTTTTAATGGATTGCATAGACTGCCTGAAATAGAGATGCTTGCTGTCAGAGATGCCATGCAGCTTGGCTATGCAGCTTCACAAAGGATTCTCAGAGTTACTGTATCTTCAGTGTATATTTTCAATGTCATTAAATAAAAAACCAAACCAACAGAAGGACTTTAGTGGTACATATTAGAAAATGTGAGTTTGCATAATGAGAGACTGTCAGTTCCCCTGCTCGGGGATGTCCTTTTGTGTTGATGGCACACTTGTCTGTAAAATGCCCCCTTTTTTTTTTCCATTTACCAAGAACATCTCACATCACTACAACTATGTGAAAAAGAAGGCAAGAAGTATTTTCCTCCCATCTCTACCATGTCTGTGTACTTGTGAATTTTGCAGCACTTTGAACAGTCAGTTTTTCATGTCTTCCCTGTATTATAACAGTAACTTTACGAATTGCTTGGATCATTTAAACAGCAACAAGGAGAAAAAGTATATTCTCAAACAATAAATACCCAAATATTTCTGTGAATCCACAGTTTCTAAGTATATTCAAGAATAGCTATAAGATATGAAAAAAAATTGTGTAATTTTAAGTTGCTCTTCTGGCGAGACCTTATTGGTTTCCATGACCAATAGTAATGTAAATGTAATTTATTCCTATGTGTTTCATTTGAAGGCTTTGGGATGGAAGCAACCTTGCTTTTGGTTGTTGGTTATTCTCATACAAAAGGTGTGGCTATCTCCTTTCTGGTGTTAGCTGTAGGCTTCAGTGGATTTGCAATTTCAGGTAAGAATCTTATTATTAATTTTACTATTAGTGATAAAGTGATCTTAACCCCACTGTTGTTATTGTAATAATTTATATTATTCTATTTGCTCTTAATGTGGCTGCTTATAGGGTATTCCCTATTTCTTCCCATTTCAGAAATCATTTACCTCATTATCTATGAAAAGTGTTGCACATAAGGACAGTGAGCTTTGAAAGAACCTGCCCTTTATTGATTCCAGTTTACACCAGCTTCATGCTGTTATTTTACAATTTACTTTTACAGTGCCAGTCACATTTTCATCTTGCATTGAAAATATCCCTCAAAGGAGAGTGAGAATAACTCTGGCATGAGTAGTTGCTCAAGGGCTGTGAGTTGTAAGTCTGCTTCCAGCCATAGCTACCAGTTTCTGCCTTTTGGGTCAGTCCTCTCTCTGTTGTATCCTAGAATGAGTCCTTCTCCAGAGCAGCTGTTTCTAACACTTTAATGGGACTCACCAGTCTCAGAATTACTTGTGTAACTCTGCCAGTACCAAAACTATTTCAAAAAAAACCCTTTTGTTATGGATATGGAAGGCCATCAGCTAGCAGGCTGCCAAGAAGATGGATCATTTGAACAAATATGACCAGCAAAGTAACTTTCAGTTGTTTCAGGTTTATGCAGATGGGAAATAGCTTTTCTACTCAGTTATGAGGTGCTTATATATCAGGCTATTTCTGTCTATGAATTTTCACAGCAGTATTTTCCTAATACTCAACTTTTTATAGTATTTAATGCCATGGACTTGGAATTCACCATCCTTTCATGTCATCATCCATAGCCCATATGCCTAACTTTCATTAACCAAAGCAAAATAATTACTTCATCTGATTTTTACTATTTATTTTTATTTCTTGATAAAATATGTATTCAGAAATACATTACAATAAGGATAATTATTTTCCTTCTGGCTTGTGTTCTGGTCTTTTGTGTTGCTAAAATGCCACTTAAAGTACCATAAAACATGTATAAAAACTACCACCTAAATAAAAAGTATCAGACATTTGACTAACGTGATGCATTCATTCTTTAATTAAAAATATTTGTTGAGTGCATTGTTTCAGTATGAGAAGGTGGGAAGCACAGATGCTTTAAATGATGCCAAAGCAAACTTTATTTTTGTACTTTTTATTTTTGCTGTTCTTCTTTCTGATATATATAATAGAGGGTTTCCTAAATTTTCAGGCTTCTTCAGCCAAAAGGGCTGTTAGAAAGCCCTGTGGTCTCGTAGTGCAAAGATGTACAGTTGACCATTGTCTCTCATTTCTTGAAGGATTTAATGTGAATCACTTGGACATAGCCCCACGTTACGCCAGCATTCTGATGGGGATCTCCAATGGTGTGGGGACACTGTCTGGCATGGTGTGCCCACTCATCGTTGGTGCAATGACAAAACATAAGGTAACATTTCTCCAGGTTTTCTAGGAAAAGAATTAGATGATGCAACTAAAGTTAAGACATTTTGAAGCTGGCTAATGCTTATAGGATATGTGAAACTCCACTATAGTGCATTTCTGGTAGGGTTTCCAAGCTACCACTGATCTACAATAAGATTAACAAAGTTGCTAGAGGAATCCCTGCATTTCCAACTTCAGGAACATTTCACTCTCAAGAGAAAAACTCTGTGAGGGGAAAAAATCCTGTTTTATTTTATTAGCAGTTGTTGAAAAAAAAATCTTCACAATGACTCATAAATTGTTCTATCTGTAATGTCAGGAATCTAACAGTGGTCATGGTCATGGTTCAATAAGTGTTAACACATGGTCTACTTCATAGAGTAATATTTCTCTTTACCTCAAATTTAATGAGAACTTAACTGTTCTTTCAGACACGGGAAGAATGGCAAAATGTCTTTCTGATTGCTGCCCTGGTACATTACAGTGGAGTCATATTCTACGCTATCTTTGCTTCTGGGGAGAAGCAGGAATGGGCTGACCCAGAAAACCTCAGTGAAGAGAAATGTGGCATAATTGATCAGGATGAACTGGCTGAAGAAACAGAGATGAACAATGAAACTTTTGTAAGTCCAAAGAAAACGTATGGTGCTACCACTCAGAACAGTGAAGTACAGAGAAGGGAATGGAGAAAGCAAAAGCAAGCAACTCAAGACATGGAAGAACAGACTTCTTACCATTATGAAAATGGAAATTTTCAGGATTTGTCGTAAGCCTTGAAATTGTATGGTTTGTATAGCAGCTACTCCCATCTCCTCTCCTGCCTAATTGCCCCGAATAATAAAGTATCCATATTTATTTTCTTATTCAATCATGTATTTCACCATGTGGCTAGGTGAAAGGGGTGGTAGTATGGAAGAGGGCTGACAATGATGGGACTGGAAGAAGTGATAGTAAATATTTTCTCAGGCATTGTGTTCCCTTGGGAAGAGCTCCTGCACCTGTTAGAAGACAACCAGCCCTGGCAGGGCTCCTGCCTGCTGTAAGCCTATGGGTATAAGAGGAAGGAGAAAGGACAAGGTCATATGGTAGATCCACAGCTATATATTTAATTAATGGAGCTCCAGTGGCATGAAAATCTGTCCTGAGAGGCCCTGCTTTGCCTGTTTAGAATCCCCGTAGGCTGGATTTGAGCTGCTTAATCTATGCCAAACTGCAAGCTCATGTTGAAAGAAAAGCAAGTTTGAGACTAGGCTTTAATTAATTACTAATGCTCACTCAACAACAGGAAGAGGAACATGTAGCAGCAATGGCACTGTACTACTTCAACAGTTCCTTCAAATTACAGAACAAACAGATTAACAGTCTGTTTTATATGAATAGCCCACAGAGCCTGGATAAGGTAATAAAATGGATACTTTTCAGATTTCTCCACCTTCAAAGATTTTGTGCTGGCATGAAATAATTTTGAATACAAGATCATCGTTAGTGATGCAATATTATTAATCCTTATCAAAGGAAATCTTAGTCCTGTTGGGATTAGGTTTCTCACTCAATTCATTATTGTGAAGTAACTTGAATATATTTTTCTAGTATTATACTAATAGAGTTCCTGACCTCAACCTCCATCTCTCCTCATTTAGGTGAATGACCTTACTTACACAAGCAAAGTCTTTAGTTTTGGATCTGTAACTTTTCTATGCCTCAGTCTTGCTATTGCTGCACATGAAGTAAGGAAACATTTGAGAGCTAGCAGAGTATTTATGTCTGAAAGAAATTTTCTTTTGCCATTGGTATATGTTTGACAGTTTAAAGAGGCTTTAGCCTTTTTCTACCATTTTTAGAATAACCAGTGGAGCATGCTGTGTGATCTCAAGCAGTTAGCTACACTCATAGAGGTTCATTGTGGCAGTAATACTCTTTTCAGAATGGAGTATTTCAGTAATCTGTGATTTAATTTGTCTTTATTATGATTACCGCCTCATTAAATTCAAGTGAAATCTATCCCGTCTAGCCTACGATGTTCTTTGTGGTGTTTCATTATTATGATTGTTCTTATGTACCATATACAGCCTCTGTGATGCTCAAGAGATTTGAAAATTTCTAACACACATTTTGCTATTTTCTTGAAGTGCCATGAGTGGAATTACGCTTGCATATTCATTTGAATCCAAGGATGATTTATCTTCCATACAAATGCAAACAGGGGAACCGGGAAGTTAACTAATTCTCTTTTCATGTCTCTGGTTCATTTTCTCCACAGCAAAATCCAATCCACAGCTAAATATGGTTAAGAAATTAAGTGAGGAGAATGAATGTATAGCTAAAGTGGAGACTTTTAAATTGATATCATCAGATAATTTAATGATGGGGGTAGTTGTTATGGTACAGCTCAATCCTCCCTTGACACAAAGCAGTTTATTAATAGTCACTTCAAAAGCATCTAATCACTTTATTCTGTTGGGACTGAAAATAATATTTTTTCAGAATTCTAGGCTTTAGATTAGGGTTGCTTATTTCACTGCAGACATCTAGAACAGGCATAAGAAAATATCTTATTCTTACAGATTATAGACAATATTTTGAGATTTAAGTGGCAGGAGCTTGAGTAAATGTTCTGACCAGTCTATCAAAAGAGCTGGACCAGCTGCTGCCAAACTATTTTTGAACTTCCAAAACAGTTTAGGAAATAAGGCACTTCTTTGCATATGTGCAAATCAGACAGCTTCTTCCTCCTTCTCCAATCACCTAGCATGCGTGTAGTTATGAGAGGAACTCTTGATAGAGCAAGTCTTATTAGAAAATCATTTAATACAAGAATCTTTGTAAATCCAATCTGGGAAAAAGGAAAGGTAAGACCAGACAGTGGACTATTCTAGAAACAGTGAGACTGGGGAGTCCAGGCAATTGCAAGCACAAATACAAGCTGGGCAGAGAATGGGTTGGGAACAGTCCTGAGGAAAAGGACTGAAGGGTTTCAGTCCATGAAAGTTCACCATGAGCCTGCAATGTGTGCTTGCCATCCAGAAAGCCAACCACATCCTGGGCTGCATCAAAAGAAGCATGGCCAGCAGGTCAAGGGAGGTGATTCTCCCCCTGTACTCTGCTCTTGTGAGACCCCACCAGTGTCCAGTTCTGGGGTCCCCAAGAGGACATGGACCTGTCTTTCCTGAGGAAGGACATGAAGATCATCAGAGGACTGGAGCACCTCTCCTATGAAGACAGACTGAGTGAGATGGGATTGTTCAGCCTGGAGAAGAGAAGCCTCTGGTGAGACTTCGTAGTGGCCTTCCAGTAGCTGAAGGGGTTGACAGGAAACCTGGAGAGAGTCTTCACAGGGTCACATAACAATAGGACAAGGAGGGACAGTTTCAAGCTGAAAGAGTGTAGATTTGCATGTTTTTGCATCTACTTGTCTAAGATAATTTTTGCGTATTTTCAAATATAAGACAGTGCTCAAACACTCAGAGTTTGAATTGAAAATTATTTTCTGAATGCAGAATGAAGCAAAATTGGGTTTATATTGGAAAGGAGATCTTAAGCAAGCTAAGGAAGAGTCAGCTCTTTACAATGTGAAATGGTAGAATAGATCGTAGGCCATGGAATATTCACTTAAGTCTGAGGAGAGAAAAAGTAGGACAGTAAGTCGTAGCTATATATTGTCCAGTGTAGTTATCCATTGATCTTTCTTTAGAACAAATAAGCTGCAGCTTTTATTTCCTTGACATCTCATGTTTTCTAGGCACTACTAGCAAAATCTTAATGGTAATTAATACTCCTCTTATATTTATGTAACAGTTAAACAAAATAATCCCTGTAGTGGGAAAGAAAAAATTACTGAGAGAACAATGAAATTTTACCTGAGTAGAAACTTACACTGGGAAATAATCACTTAGTCCAAAAGAACATACAGACTTTTGAATAAAAAATTTAACAAGGGCATCCAGATGTTAACGAATTGCCAGGAGGAGTCTCATGTGTGTAACATAATTGATTTGAAAGTAGCAAGGTAAAAATGAATTCAAGATCACGCAAAATGTGTCCTGGCTTTAAATATTTCCAGCTGACTCCTGTTGTCAGATAGTTACAGAGATCCTTAAGTGTAGTCACTGTTTTTTTAAGGAGAATTTTGTGAAAAAACCAAGCAAAATAAAACCTAAACAGGTTTCTTATAATATTTTTTCTTCCCTTTTTAAATTTAATTTGAGAATGCTATTTAATTATTTGCATTTCAAGAGCAAGAAGATAATATTTCTTGTGATTTAAAAGAACAGAGAGGGGGAAAGAGAAAAAGAGAAATAAACTTGCAGGTAAGAGCCAATACAGAAAAAGAGCTGAGGATGGACAATGAATCAGCTTCCAAATCATAGAAATAGAATTTGGAGTTCTTTAGATTTTTTAATTGAAACCTACAGCATGGCTCAAGACCTGATACTCTGCATCATTCCAAGGTCCAGGGAGTTCAGTCAGGACTCATTTCAAAAGTTAGCTCTTGTGAAATTAGAAGATTGGAAACTTCTTGTTCTTACATCATCCAAATACTTATGTTGAGATCACCCTATGAACACTGCTGCAGCTCTATATGTACATGCAGAAAACAATCTGGCAAGCTTCTTTGTAAAAATGCTTTTAATTACTCGCATACTGATATCAACTATAACTTCCACTTCATAACAATCTTTAGCTGTAACAGGAAAAAATATCCCTTTTTATCTCAACCTTTTTGGGTTTTAGTGTTTATACTGCTTTTCATTTTTACAGATCTTCTACATGCAAAATTACGTAAGCAAATAAATAAATTTATGTAAGAAATTTAGTAAGATTGTTCTTTCTTGTGCTGACCTACCTTTAAAAATAACATAATAAGAGCCAACCCATTTTTCCCCAAGAGCATACCATTTGGATATTTTAACTCTCTGTCACAATAAGAGCTCGACTCATTTCACTTGGTTCTCCCTCTCATTTAATTAGGGAATTGGATATATGCAGCAGCCAACAGACTACGTTTGTTTATGTATAACTGCATTTATCTACTCAATAAAGCCAATGCTTGGACTCTTGCTGTAAAAACTTTTGGCACCTACTTTGTTCCTTGTTTTAGATTTAGTTTTACCTGCATGACAAGTTCAGAGTTCCTTTGACAGGTCATGGCTATTTTGTTAAAATATGTTAGGAAAACACCGGAACTCATGAGAAATAAATCTCTGTTGTTTCAGCTGTTGTTGCCCAGAGGTGTCTCACAAATCTCTGGATCACCAGTCTTGGGAAGACAACAATTTCTGTAAACCAGGAAATATATTGGATTCCCAATAAAGATGGATCTGCTTTTGTGAGTTGGCAGCCATCACCATGACAGGTCCTTTCCCTCTCTTGGGCATAGGTGTAATGAGCAGGAAGGGAATTAGTTGAAGAAACTTGCTGATGCTATGATTAAATAAGAGGAATGGGACTTTCTCTTGTTTTAGGGAGGAGACTTTGATTCTGTCTATTTGCTCCCTGTGCTCTCTCCTACATGTAAATCAAGAAAGACTTCTGCGTGTTCTGAGAGACCCAGTGCTTCTCCTGACAGTGATAATTTCTGTAGTTTGTACCTTGAAAAATCTTCAGGGCTTAATGGGCCCCTGCTGATACGTGGTGGGAAAGAGAAAATCAGGTTACTGAAGTGTAACCTGAACTTACAAATGAAAAACATGAATGTTAAGAATACAAACAAGTGAAGGACACCCAACCTGAATGGGTGTGATGTTACTCTGAGTGCTGCTGCTGCTGTATGGGGCATGCCCAGGGAGCTGGGAGGGAACCCAGCAAGTGGGTGACAGAATACCCTCTGTCCTACACTGTTTGCTTCCCATTTCCCATTGCTCCCTTCTGGGGGCAGGTTTACCTGTCACAGCCCTTTGGACGTAGTACAGAAAAAAAGCTACGGTTGTGCTGGATCTTATGTTTACTCTGTATTTTCTTTTTTCTATTTGTGGCTTCTCCTGACCCTTGCTAATTCATGGAAGAGTACACCAGACCCCAAGACAGCACAGAGTCAGTAAGAGCAAAAGGTTTGTCTGTAATAATTTATTTTTTTAATTTTTTTTTTTTTTTTAAATGCCATAAAGGGGGGCATTTGGGGCTGAGGTTTGTGCTGGCAGTGGCAGCTGCAGCAGCCGGGTCATGGCGGGCAGCTGAGGTGTTGCCCTGGATGGCCGAAGGTCAAGGCCGTGCTGTCCCTGCTCAACAGCCTCTGCTCTGCCAGAGCACACAGGGAAAGGTCGCTCTTGGACAGAGCCGAAGGACAAAGTTGCTGACAAAACTGGGAGGGAAACTTCAGTCAAGGTCCCTGTCCCCTCCCCTCGCTGGCTGCACAGATTACAGGAGCTGTCGGAGCATGAGATGCATCCCTCAGAGAGTTCCTTCTGTCTCCTAAGCTTATCCAGATCCAAGCACCCACTGCTCCCAGCTCATCAACTCCTCCAGCCATACCCGTGGCCCACATATATTTATTTTCTTTAACGCAGGAGCTGGGATGTTTCCAGCGGGCTCTGGACCTTCTCCTCCATGCGGTGGGGTCCCCACAAATGGCGTGAGGGAGGGGGGTGAGTGCAGGCCCAGAGCCCGCTGACCCCCTGCCTCCCTCATGCCATGACTGAGGCAGGAGGATTATTTAGCAGTTGTTCTTGGGCAATTTTATGTCTTTCAGAGAAGTTATGGTGCTGATTCATGCCACTTTTTGGGAAAAACTTCCCCAAAGTTTAACAAATGAATCTGCCTCTTCAGAAAGAGCCCATGGATGAAGTTTGCTAGCAAGTTGTTCTCTGGTATGTTACAATGGTTGAGATAGTTTTAGAGGACACACACACGTGTTAGTTTGAAAAGAGAACACAGGATATTTCCTTGAGCCATCAAATTACCGCAAGAGCTGAAGGTCAGCAAATCCTCCAACGCAACACAGCACACATGCAGATTTCCTCATCACAGTTGGTACAAATCCTTCTAGGAAGCATAACGTTTCCTTCATTAAAATTTTCGTTAGTCTTCCCCCCAAAAAATGTGAAATTGCACAAGTCTGGCAGATTTTGGTTGCTCATCCATAGCTGAGTTTGAGTTTCCTCACCTGGTGTGCTCCCCAGAGTGTGAGTAGACTTTAGATTTTAATTTATTTAGTGATGCTTCATTTTTTGCAGGGAACAAGATTTCTGTATCTGTTGTCTTAATGAAAGGTGCCCAGGTTAATTTGGTTACTCCACAACATATAATTTCTTACACCATCACAGAATAGTTGAGGTTGGAAATAACCTCTGGAGGTCAGCAAGTCCAACTCCTCCAGCAGCTGGATTTTGAGTATTTCCAAATGTGGAGACTCCACAACTTCTCTGGGCAGCCTGGTCCAATGTTTGATCACTTTTATAATGAAAAAAGTATTTTCATATGTTTAGATGGTTTTCCCTGTTTCACTTAATGTATGGTGCCTCTTGTAGTGTTAGTGGATATCACTGAGAAGAATCTGGTTCCATCTTCTTTGTCTCATCATTTATTGATACACATTCAGGAGATCCCTCTTGAACTTTCTCCAGGCTGAAAAGTCCAAGCTGTCTTAGCCCCTCCATACACGTCAGGTGCTGCAACCCCCTAAAATATTCATAGTTCTTCACTGTACTCTCTCTGGTGAGTCCACATTCTACTTGCACTGGGGATACCAGAACTGGACGGAGCAGTCCCTATTGGGCCCTCACCAGGGCTGAGATCACCTCCCTTGGCCTGTTGGCAATGCTCTTCCTGATACTGTGTCTCTCACTAGATACAATATCAGGTAGGCTTGGGCTTTATTAACACCATCTCTGCATGCTTTACATGGCTTATATTCCTCTTTGGTCACCTGGCACCACTTCCACCACCTGTATGCTTCTTTTATATGCTTTATTTTAGTTAGGAGCTCATTGTTGATCCATGCAAGCCTCCTGACACCTTTACTTGGTTTCCTGCTTTTCAAGATGGACTGTTCTTTAGCTTAGAGGAGATGATTTCTGAATGTTAACCAGCTCTTCTGGAATTCTTTTCTCCCTAGGGTCATAGTGCATGGGATTGTTCCAAATAAATCCTCGACATGCTGAAGCATGCTCTCCTGGTGCAGGAGAGTTATGAACCTGCTTTTTGCTTTATTTCTGCCTCTTCAGTTCTTTAATTTCACTACCTCATTGTTACTGCAACAAAAGCTGCCCACAACCTTCATACTCCTAAGGAGTTCTTCCTTGTTTTAAAGAAGCAGGTCCAGCAGACCATGTCCTGTCTTCAGCTCCTCAGTCACTTTTTCCCAGTTGAAGCTTGTTACCAGTTATCAGAAATTAACTCAAGAAACTACTTGCATTATTTGTTCCTGCTGTTATCCCTCCAATTGATATGGGGTGATTAAAATCCCTCACGAGGACCATGGACTGCACACATAAGACTTCTGTTTGTTAAAAAATAGGTGTCCTCTACTTCCTCCTCTTCAGACAGACTGTAGAAGACACCCATCACAACATTGCCTTCGTTGTTCTGCCTCTAATCCTGATCTGCAAACTCTCAGGTGGCTCAGCTTCCCTAGGCAAGAGCTCCATACATGCTCTTCTCTACAGGGCAAATCCATCTCCTTACTGACCTGGTCTCTTTTTCCTAAAGAGCCTATATCCATCCAAGGCAGATCTCCTGTACTATGAGCTATCCCACCATGATTCCATGATCCCAACAAGATCAGAGCCCTGCAGTTGCACACAGACCTATAATTCCTTTTCTCCACACCCCACACCACCTCCACCCTCCCCCCCATGCAACATTAGGGAGTAGCTAATTTTTCAGCAGTGTGAGTATCCATAATCTAAAGGCAAAAAAATGTAGATAGCCCCAATTCTTAATTGATCTCTTAAACTCTGGACTAAGAAGTAGATTTCTAAAATCCTGTTAAATTGTGATACTGAGTAGAGGGATGAAGTATTAGTACAGGAAAGCAGAGTTTTTTCACACCTCAGTGTTGCCTTGAAGTAATCCAAAGTCAAGTGTAAAGGCAGTCAAGGTCTCATATAATTTTAGCACCTGCTGGCTGACTTTGCTATTACAGAAATCATTGTGTCCCTGCCCACTTTTATTGGCAATGTCAAGAAAGGGAAGGACTGTATGCAGGCCGTTATAGATCAAGCTGTTCCACTTGAAGAAATGAGGAGCTGTATATTTGCAGAACTGAGATTTATTACATTCAAGGAGCCTGAACTATATGGTTAATTACAGTTAAATTCCTGGAATAAATTGACAATATTCCAAACAAGACTTTATCAGCTTCTTTGCAATACAGTCCATTTTACTGGCATGCTGTTCAAAGGTTTCTGTTGCAACTCATTTAGGAGAGTTACGTAAAACTTGATGTAGGAATGAGTGACAAAGGTTTTATTTATTTCATATTATTATCTGTTGACTTTTAAAGACCTAGGTAACAAGACAGGTTAAGCAATTAGTCAATGATTAAACTGATAAAATGATTTTCAGCTTGCTAGTTTTAAAAGACATTTAGCAAGTATAAAGCATAAAAAATACAGTTCTCTGACTCGGAAGTTGTAGTACTAAGATTTTCAACTTCACTTAGATTTATCTGTTCTGCTTATTTACAGTCCAGGGTATTTTTTAATTATCCCTTTTCTCAGGCAAATTATTTTTGTATTACCTTTAATATCAGAGGAGGATATCATAATATTGAATATTATGTTTGTTAAATTTCATTTCTAGATCAACCTTACACCACAACTGCATTATGCTCTGTCAGCTCTTCCTAAAAAATTGTAGAATTTATATTCCTTCAGGAAAGCATTTTTAAATACAGAGGATGTTGTGCTATAGCAGTGGCATTGAGGTCTTACATAGTTCAAGGTTACAGTTCATCACCTACTTGAACAGTAATTCCATCACTGGAAGAATAGCAGCTCTATTTACTAATTTTGAGTTACACTTCTTGCTCTAAATTACAAGTGGTAAGAACTAGATATTCTCTTCCTTGGTCCTCTCTGGAATGAACTGCATGTGAAGGGGAAAAATTTGTAGTTCCAGGGTTTCCATGTTGATATCACACATTCAGGAGAAAAATATTTTCTGTTTTTAAAAACTGACATTGCTACATGAATCAATCTTTTGTTCTGTAGGTTGTACATTTATTGGCTGCACATTAATAAGACACAGTATGAAATACAGATTCATCTGCTAGTGTCTGGGTAATTTGATATTATATTTGATATATGATAATAATTTGATATATACTTGATATCACCCAGATCTGCATGAGTCCATGCATACAGGAAGGAATCCTTTTGTGCTTATATGAGGCTGACTTTCTGGCAGCATGCATTACACTTGGGGCATCATCAGTCAGAACAGCATCAGTTGTATTTTTTAATCATACGGTTACTACAGTATTTGGTACCTTTGATGCTCCTCCAATCAGCTTCTACTTCTATGTTTATCGTCAACCAATATTATGGGGGACAGACTACCTGAAAAAAAACAGGGCAAAATTTTTGCCCCTGTTATCAGTTGCATTAATTTCTTTGTTAATCACATGTACAGATTCTGTTTCCTTTGAGTAAAAATAGCAGCACTTGCACATGGGCATACACATCTGCTTCAGCCAAGAAAAATTTTCATGTGTAACCAGACATGTGTAAGTTTGGTGCATTTATGACTCCGCTGTAGTCCACAAGATAACCAGAACAGCAGCTCCCTGATTTATTGATCATTGGTGCTGTCTTGTTTTTAACTTTTCACTTAAATTCAAGAGATCAGAAACTGGAACTTCATTCTCCATGATACATGGGGGCTGGTTCAAGTGGGTGGAGGACTTTTTTGTTAAGTAGCTCTGTACATTCAAGTGTTTGGTAGGAGGTGTCCTGATTCCTGCTGGAGCTTATCTCTCTGCTAGTTCCTTCCAGATAAAAAATTTAGCATAAGGGCTGGCTGCTTGGTCCACTATTAGCTCCAAAGAACCTCCTAGCCAGTATTTCTGTAACGGCAACATCTTTCCCCATTTGTCATTTTGTTAATCAGTTTCTATGTCCAAGAAATGCAAATAGAACTAAAATGGACTGGTGAAACATAGGGACTGATCCCACATGCTCCAGAAAACTTATTCCTCTGTGGGTTAGCAGCCAAGAAAGGGCTCATCCTTCTGGGTGGGCAACTCCACTGCTCCTGGGAAATACCAGTTCTGGGGCAGGGTTTATAAATTCAGAGAGTTATGCCACTTGATACCAGCTTGATGCAGTTTTGAGAACACCACCAGAGAAAAGGTTGAAACATCTAAACTGGCTCCATATTTGTGAGGAGCCAGTGCAGAGGGAGGAACCATTGGCTAATGCTGCTAAGTAGATAAACTACCATGCTTTGAATTGACTTCTGTCCTTTTTCACTTAAATTGTCTCATCCTATACACCTATTTAGAGAAACAGCTAAAGTCTAAAATTCACTAATTTGTAATATTCCTTTTGTTGTGAAGGTTTGGCAGGAGGCATCACTAAAGACAAGAAAAAGAATCAGACAAATTTCTCATGCATGAAATCTGTGCTATCACTTTTCTCCATATAACCTGTTTTTATTATACCTTTTCTGATGTGGGATGAGATGGGAACATGAAGTGTATCTGCCAAGTGAGATTTGAGATAAATGAGGGATCTGCCAATGCAAATGATTCATATTTTGGGATGTGATCCAATTTTGCACAAAAAGGGTATTCAGGGTATTCAAAATGATTTTGATAAATGAAGCTCTTCTTCAGAGTGAGCCCAAATTAAAACTACTACGAGATAAGTAGCCTCTGTATTTCCTTATTTGTGTTATTTAAATTTAATAAACTTTATATTGCTTTTAATTTCATTGTTCCAAACAGGGAAGTAATTTGTTTTCAGAATGCAACTATGTAAAATGAAGATCAAGACAGAAGGAAAATAAACTTAAAACCTTTAATTCTCCCAAGAGCTATTGCTTAACATCCCTTTAACTTCCCCTTCAACCACCTCCCTTTTCTTTGGCCTTGAGATCCCTTTCTCTTGTTGGTACCAACCCTTCAGTAGGTGGAAACTGAGAGGAGGATCTGACTGACCCGGGCCCTATTACATGAAATGAGGATCCTCTGCCCAGTCGTCTCTGGTCTTCCACATTCTACTTCATTTCTTTTGCCCCCACTACCTGGGCAATGCCTGCTCATATGTTTGTTAATTACAGCAGTAAGTACCTCATGTTTTGTTGACACCTCAATGGCTAAGGAGACAGTTTTCCTAGGAAAGCCCTGGCCACTTCAGAGCTCTTAGCTGTAATCTGCCCAGCAGATGTGCATCAGTTTCACCAGCCAAACCACCAGCATTTTCTACAAGGAGGTGGGAAGGGCTCCACCAATAGAGTCATGGCTGACTTTGTTGGAATTAATATGGAGGCAGGTGAAAGATAATATTCTCAATTTTCTGAATTTGACAACATCTCAGCTATATCCAAAACCCAGTTATCCAATTGTCATCTAATTCCCAGTCCTTTTCATTTTTCCATAGCTGGGTTGAGTCATGAATATTCTTCAGATGAACTTATGACATTGCCTTTTTAATATCAGTCTTTTCAGTACAATCTGAAAATTAGAGGTCTAGTCCTGCTGCTGCTTCCCTTGCCTGCTGCAAGTGACTATAAATGTCTTCAGCATTTGTCCAAATTCTAGTAGGGAACAAGGAAAAGGCAACAAATGGATGCTGTTCTACATCAGACACATGTGAAGACAGTAATGGGCTTTAACAGCCTTGATCAACCTCACCTGGGACCTCCCACACACCCTGCCCATGGGCTTGAAATTCTATTTGAGCTCAAGGCTGGGGCTGTGGTGTTGGCCTGGGACAAGCTGAAGGTGTGCTGGGTGCTGCCTTCTCATGGCCTGGCTCATTGTTGGCTCTATCCTGTGTTATCTCCAGTCTTGCCTCTGCTCTTCCTTCTATGTGGACCTTGGGCTGATGCTGCAGGTAATGTGTCTCCCGTCCTGCACCTTGCTCTGTCTCTTCCTGCTGATCTTGGCTGGTCCCTGGATGGCCCCTGGTTCTGGTTTACCACCTTTCCTCCTCTGGGCCTGTTGCTGGTCTCATTCAGCTACTGTGGGACTATGCCCTATCAGTGGGGTTATCCTCAGCTCCCAGCTCATCCTTATCATACAACTGTCTTTCTTAAAGAGGGAAGAAGGCAGATTCTTCCTGAGTCCTACATGATTCTTCTTAGGCAAACCTGATGTTCCCCTTCCTTCTGGATGTGTAGGCAAGTATACTGAGCTTCCCAACAGCTGCTGAGTGTGTGATGTACCCCTTCTCCCTGGGTGGTCACAGACCTTTTGAGGAAGGATGGTCCAATTTCCTCTAGGCTTTCCTCTGAGTACTTGTCTGAGGTCCTGTGCCTGTTCTGCAGACCCCCCTGTCTGTAATGTCTGTAAACAAGTAATGAGAGCAACCATCTCTCTGCAGGGGTCCATGGTAGAGCCTCCTCTGGAAGTCTCAAGTACAGAATCAAGCCTCTAAAATCTAGCAATGACCCTGGCTTGCCAAGCAGCATTAGCAGAGGCTCCTCCTGCACCTCCAATGGCTTGCAGTGTGCATTCATATGATGCCTAGACTACATTTCCTCTCCCATCCTGAAAGAAATGGTTTCCTGTTAGCTACTGAACTAATCCTTTTAAACATTTTTTCCCTGTATGAGAAACAAGTAGAGGTTTAAAAGTTTGCAGAATTAATTTACTTAGTTTGACTATTTTAGCAATTCAAAAGCCTGTCCAAAAACATCACAATATTTATTTATTAATAATACTTCACTCATCACCTTTGACATTTAGTTTAAAATAACTACTTATTACTGAAAGGACAGTGCATTAATTTACTGGAATAGATCAACATTTCATAATGTTTTTATCTCTCCAAATATTTACATAAGTGAAAGCTAACCCTTATTAACTCGATCACTGTCATACTGTATAATATCAAACTGTCAAGAGGAAAAAAAAAAAGAATAAAGTATATATTTACTTTGATGCCTCCAGGAGAATTTCTTATCAGCTAATACTGTATTAACATATTTAGCTTAAAGCTGTGATTCCTTTAGGCACTTTTAAACTTCTAAAATCTAGCAGGAAAGGGGAAGGGGGAGCTGGGGGAGGAAGAGCATATAATATCAGTGCCTTAATTACAGTTTTAAATAATGAGAGAATCTAATGTGGAATATCAAGAATTTATTTTTAGAAAAACAATTTTTCAGTTTCAGTTGAAGTCAGCTAGAGGGAAGGAAACCAAGATTCCCATAATGAATGAAGTTTGGTATCAGATATTGTAGCTGATTCCACATACACTCAGCTCTCCTCTTGCGCCCAGACAGGGGTAGGGTGGCATTGTGATAATAACATATGTGCTCTTGTCAGAACATGTTGGCTAACTATTAACTGCCTACCTTTTGGGAGGAATTTCCCCCCCTTAGGACAGATTTTTCCATGGTCATTTTACCCTTTCATGACACTGAAAATATGTGAGTGATAAAGTCAGAATATTGGATTTCATCAGGGCACAATGTAGGGCTGTTGAACAGTATTTTTTGTCCTGTTCAGAAGCCAAATTATCAGGGAGCAACTTATAATGAAAAGGCTCTAATTAATGACTTATTCAAGAGGCTTAACTAATCTTCAAAGTGGAGTTATTGCTGCACTTTTTGAAATATGGAAGGAAAAAGATGAACAGCTACTACAGTTAACTCGCTGCAACTTTGGACCCCCTTTCCTTTCCTATGGGTTGTTTATTTGGGGTTTTTTTGTTTGCATTTTTCCTTTTGCCTTTAAAGAAGCAGCCTTATGTATTGAGATGATTTACAATAATTTTTATCATATGAAGATAACTAAGCTACTGATAATTTTTGCCATCCTTCAAGGAATTAAAATCTTCCTTTTATTCATTAAAGTGCTTAATATTGGTGTTTCTGAGAGTGTCTAAGAGCAAGGAATGGCTGGTCTGGGGAGACAGACCATGACCTGAGGTGGTGTGGGTGACGTGTGTCCCCTGCATAGCAATAATAAACAAGAATTGCTGCAGGGGTGAAAGAAAAGCTGCAAGTGATTCTGCTGTTTAGTAGGAACTCTTTATAATCAAGCCAAGAACACTTTCCAGGCTGTAACCGATGGTGTGTGCTGAGGCAAAGTTTGGCTGAGATGAGCCCTTGGTTGCCTACGTATCAAGGTTGCCTTGGTACCATTCATGTTGGGAGCTTTCAGCATGGGGAAATGTTGTTGAGCACAAGCAGGTCTCAGGTAAGACTTGTGTCCTTTGGCGTGTCAAACAAACACAGACCCAAGGTCTCGCACTGCTGTGAGCAGCTGTCATCTGTAGGATGCTGCTGGAACCCCAAGCACCTGGCTCTGGGCAGGCAGAAAGTTCTACAGCTGTAGATAACATTTTGTATTCAAAAACAAGTAAAGTATGTGCTGGTCATTTTTGGGTGCATGTTTTCCTTTATAAATATATACATATATATATATTATTTATTTTTTTAATGTGCAGTGATGCATTCATAGGAGTATGAAGAGAAGGAAATGTTGAAGATGAAGGCCTAACCTATCTTTTCTTCCTTTTCTCGCTATCCCCTTCTCTTCTAGGTTTTCCTATCCACACTTCTAATGATATGCTACTTTGCTGACAGGATTTTTCTGACTTTTCCATGGCCGCAGCCATGGAATTACCTTGTCACTGTATGTGTGAGATGGTAATTATTTCAGTGGAGAAAACACAGACTAGCAGGAGGAGGAGCTAATAGGAGCGACAACAGAACCTCCAGTTCTTTTGTCACCTGGGGAATTTATGAAGCAGTATTTTCTAGTCCTAAATGTTTGGGGGTTTATATATATGTACAAATATATATCCTTAGTTTTGTAGCTGAATATGTATTTGCATTGATAATCGTATGCATGTATTTTAGATCACTTTTTTTTACAGTTGCAGAAATAATTTTAATATTGTTTAGAGAAGCTTTAAGATGTGAATTAATATACTAAAATTTTAAAAATCATAGAATGCAGCACTGTCTTAAATATATTTTATTTATACGTAGCTGGATTTGAATTTTTTCCCTTCCTCTTTTCTCCCTTGATGCTGTGTGGGTAGTCTCTTATAACACTGCAGAAGATATATTTGATTTGCTCTAATTCCTTTCTGTTCAATTTTCATTTGCACATCAGCCACAATAAAATATGACCACCTGCCTTGAACTAGTAATGCCACATGTCGTTGCTACAGGCAACATGTAGATTCTTTGTTTTTTCCAATAATGTCTTGAAAGTATTGATCAGTGAACAAATCACCACTTTGCCACTTGCTTCTTTAACATTGAAAGGAAAGAGGAAAGGGAAAATATTCTAAATATTCTAATTCCAACTTTTTTTTTTTTTGAGAATAAGGGTATTAAATTTGGTTTCTGCTGTGGTGGTGAGAGTTGTGCTGCCTGACAAACAGCATCCAAACAGAGAAAAATACTTCTGGGGGAAAAACCTTTATTGAAGGTTGGTCCTTAGGGACTTTTAAATAGCAGTGACTTCAAGGACCAGTGCTGCTGGAGGTAGAAAGCTGAAAAAGAGATTTATGATCTTCAGAAACAGCCAAGAAACAGCCATGAACCATAATAATATTTGTTGGACTTCTTGGCTCAGCCTCTACTTCACCTGGTAAGGGACAAATCCCATCACTGGTCTCAGGATGACCAAAGGGAGAGGGGTTTTGTTGTTGTTGTTGTTTGTTTGTTTGTTTTAATGTGTTTCCTAGGCACCCCTGGAGTGGACATTTTTTGGAAAGTCTGAGATGGGATGTTGGAGTGTCTGGATTTATGGAGATCTCCTGTCTAGTGTGCATAGAATCATTGTGGAAAAATTCTCATATTTGAAAGTCCTTTGTCAATTTTTCTAAACATGAATTTTTAAAAAAAGAATTCTCATAACGTACAGTAGTGATGGTTTTCAGGAAGTCAGAAATGAGGGCTGAAAGAACCTAGTCTTAAATGTACTTATAATCTGACCAGTGCCTGCTGGAATGAACTGTAGACATAAATCCCTGGAAACAGTATCCCCTTGGGAGCCCTAGTGTCCTAGGACAGCCTTATAGCTCCATTGTCCCATTGATCTTTTCAGGAACCTCTCATACCACTCGTGTTTGGCTGGTTATCAGGTGAATATGCAAGGGACAGAGCACAGGAGAAAGTCCCTTTCTTAATTACATTTTACAGGCAGGATAGACAGCTTTCATTTCCTTGGTTTAAGCTTGAAGATGAATATACTTGTTTTAATTGTTTTTTCCATTTGAACAGGGGGAAAGCAAGCTGTCACCTTTCTCCTAGAGAGGACTGTGTTTGCTGCCCAGTGCCTCTCTTTTCTGAAGCAGGAGGTACAGCTTGTGTCTCTGTGTATTCTCTCTTGATCAGACAGTGCAAATATGTAGAGAGGGACAGGAGCATATACCATGTGGCAGACCATGAGTGAAGCTGCCAGCTATCCCCTCTGACTGAAGTTTTCCTAAATACCACTGCCAGATCAATTCATCCCTACTGGATATGCTTAGCAATGAAAAACTGAATTATTACCTTTGTTGTGTAGCCAGGATGCTGAAACACAACAGCCTGGATTTGCTCCAGTTTACTTCAAATTTCTCTCCTGGATAAGTGGGGATGTAGTGGTTCATGGTTCCCTTTCTGTCAGTGGCAAGAAATCAGCATTTTCAGGTGCAGTGTAGCCTACCCAGGATTTGATTCACAGATAGCAGTTTCTTCCCTTCTGCACAAAAATTGAATGAGTCTACTAGGTTTAAAGTGAAGGGCCTGAGTTTCATGCTTAAAGCTTTATGGGACAAGCCCAAGTCAAAATGATACAGTTTGCTAGAGACTGTGGTGCATCCAGGAACCAAGTTTTAGTGTTCTGAAGTCCCTGTGGTGCTGTCATTTGTTCTGCTTCTTCAGTACTTATTGTAACGCTCAATTCCCCTAAAAGTATAAAGAATAACAGAAATACTTAGAAGTCAAGTGTATGTGTTGGAATGAAATCTGGAGTCTTTGGATGGGAAAGACAAGGATGCTGAGAGTGTCATAATAACATAAATGTGCAAGAAAAATGTTATAATCAGCAACAAGGTACTATCACCCTACTTCTTGAGCCAACTTCCTCCCTGCATCCAACCAGAGTATTAATAAGCATCTCAAGTTTCTGTGCTGATGCAGAAGCCTGGAAGTCACAACGTTTTAATATAGCCTGTGTTTGGAGAGTTTCGCAAAGAAAGAAATGTTAATGAGTAATCCTTGTTCATTTGGGCACTGAGCCAATGAGCCCAAGCTTTGATTCATTGTGTTATCACTACAGGCTTCTGCTAAACCCCAAAAAAACCAAAACAAAAATGTTCCTGTGTGAGAATCGTTAGGATACTGAACTGAGCGCAGAACTGTCTTACATCCTGCCATCTGCAGTCTTCCAGAAAAGAACAGTAAGTAGTAATTCCTTAAACTGATAGCTCTTGCTGTTGTCTACTATAAAAGCAATTTTCTCACCTGAATTATTTAGTGGATATTAATGGATTTTTGACCAGTTTTTTTTTTTTAAAGTAAGCATTTTATTGAAGAATAATATAAGGGGTAATAATTTTTTGTGTGAAACTGGTGCAAAAGCAGGAATTGCCTCTGGGAAAAGTGTTAAGGTCATTAAAAATAATGTTAGTATTGAAATTCATTTGGAAAGCTGGTTTCTGTGTCTGTATGTCACTGGAAAAGAACACAACTTTGATAGTGGATTTTTCCTTCAATAACACTATCTAGTTAATTATGTGCATCAGCTTTAGAATTTTACTGGTTTATTTTTTTTATCCTTTTAGGAAGAGAAAGGATTTTAAATGCGATTAATGGGAGAACAGAGGACAATCCAGAAAGGGAACAGTTATATTTGTTTTATGTAATTTCTTTGTTTGATGGTTTTGTGTACAGATTCCAGGGGTATCTTCCGAAGTCCAGGACTTTAGCACTCATTTCACATAACTAGCAAAACCAAAAGGACGTTTCACATTTCAAGCAATTAGAATCCATTGCCAGTTTTTAAGAAAATGCCTGTTTTTTTCCTGAGTGTTCCTGCTAGCCATTTATCTACAGAAAATTATAACTGTGGTGGGACACACTTGTCTTTTGTTATTTTGATTGTAATTGCTTTTGTTAAAGAGAACATAGAAGTCCTAGACTAGTTTTGAGATCCCACTAGGATAGATGAGAATTGAAAAACAGATTAACAAAGGAGGATTTTTATTTTTATTAGGTGAGACATGAAAAAGATGCTGGAGAAAGGAAGGCACAGAGAAATGGTGTTCAGCAGGTCACCCTAAAGACAGTCAGAAGCTGGATCACTCTTTAAAATTATTTGCTTAACCACAGAAATGCCATTGAGACTCCCGGTAGAATTCTCAGTTTTAGTTGTGAGTGACTTCTAGATAGTTATTTTTGCTTTAGAATTAAACTGCATAAATATCTTTCATTGTGTCTCCTGTCTCTTCACTGATCTGATTTTAAATGTTTTGGTAACAAATCTAAACAATAACATTCAAACAAAGATGGTAAGACCAGTACTGCCCCTGGTTCTTAAATTTGCTCATATTGCTGCTTGTATTTTGCATTAGTTTCTATGTATGTGCCCATGGTGCCATACATGCTGAAATGATCTGGCAGCAAAAGACTAGAAGAAGGAAGCACAAATTTTCCTAATGCTTTCAAGTCTCTTTGATAGTCTTTCAAACAAACAAGCAAATAAATTAAAAAAGCCTCTAAAAGAAGTGAGTTACTGAATTAAATATTCTACAAAAAGGCCAGATCAAAAGCTTGTGAACTAGACAGGAATCTTCCCATTGATGTTCACAGTGTTTGGATTGGGCTATAGATTAATGATGTTAGGGAAATTTCTCTTTGAGTAATTGACAGATGTGGAAAGAATAGGACAATATTATGGGACAGAAGGAGGGAAATGTACCTTACATCAAAGCACTGGCAAAAATTTTCACAAATACAGTGTCTTCCTTTATTATGTAATTGAAATAGTTTGATCATTCTTCTTGTGAAGGTGAAACTCAGACTGTTGTGGAGATTTCCTGGTGATCAAATGTATTTTTACTTCACTTGAAAATATGAGGCCACAATCCTTTTGTCTTTTGGTGAGCTCAGTTGATTTTTATTTGAATTATTTCATTAAGAAGCTTGACTTTGCTTACACAGAAGCCAGGGGAAGCTTTGCTATTGACTATGGTAAGGTCAGAGGTAGTCCACTGATAAGAGTCCATGATAAGTCTGGAACCTACACCCACATGCACATGAAATTATGTCCCTTAAGAAAAGCTAAAAACACATGCACACACATACACAAAGTAAAAGAAAAAGCCCCATATGTAGTAATATATATTTTTGTTTTCTCACATATATAGAGTTATATAATACATAAACATGCACTGCTTGACTGTTCTAAGGATACATGTAATAAATTTTTATGTAATTCATAGCTTTTAATACAAAATTCATGAAAATTGTCTCAAGAATTCGGGCATATTTTTTACTTTATGCACACTGATCTCTGTTTTCCATTGCTGTATATTCTTGGCCTATGAAAAAATATCAATAGGTGGAGAATTAAGTAGGTTATTAATAAAGTTAATGAAAATAATTATTTGGGGAAAAAAAACCTTTGCAGCTTATCCCATGCCTCTTAGAGTCTCTTGAGAACCTCTTTTTTTGGTGACCAATATGGATATCCAATGCACATTTATTTCATCTTTTACCTATCTACCTGATGCAATTAGAATAGCATTTCAGTGAAGTTAAAGTAGTCTACAATCATCTTGATAGCTATAAGGAAGCAAGCATGAGGCAGAAATATCTATTAATGTTTAGTCATACCAAAGATGCCTGAGAGTATCAAGAAGCATTCCACTATTATGTGGTTTTGGCAGATAAAGAAATCTGAATTGAGAGTGGCTACTAATCCCAACTCATGTAGATGAACTTATTTTGGAAGATGAAATGATACAACTTTGTTACCAGCCAAAAAAAGTGCCTCAGATCCTCTACCTTTAAAAGGAATACATCTGCCAAGAGGTTCTGTGCCCAGGTGGTACTCTTTGTCACCCAGCTGTGTTGCTGGCAATATGGGTGCCCCTGTCACTGGGCAGAGCAATGCTTCTGTACTCAGCCCTGGTGAGGCCATACCTCGAGTCCTGTGTCCAGTTCTGGGCCCCTCAGTTCAGGAAGGAGATTGAGGTCCTGGAGCAGGTCCAAAGGAGGGCAACCAGGCTGGTGAAGGGACTCCAGCACAAGTCCTGTGAGGAGAGGCTGAGGGAGCTGGGGGTGTTCAGCCTGGAGAAGAGGAGGCTCAGGGGAGACCTCATCGCTCTCTACAACTCCCTGAAAGGAGGCTGGAGCCAGGGGGGGGTTGGGCTCTTTTCCTAGGCAGCTATCAGCAAGATGAGAGGGCATGGTCTCAAGTTGTGCCAGAGGAGGTTTAGGTTAGATATTAGAAAGAATTTATTCACAGAGAGAGTGATCAGATGTTGGAATGGGCTGCCCAGGGAAGTAGTGGATTCTCCGTCCCTGGAGATATTTAAAAAGAGACTGGATGTGGCACTCAGTGCCATGGACTGGTAACTGCAGCGGTAGTGGATCAAGGGTTGGACTTGATGATCTCTGAGGTCCCTTCCAACCCAGCCAATTCTGATTCTATGATTCTGCTACATGGGAGCTGCAGGCAGCTGGAAGCACAGCTCTTTACCTGCAGAAGCAGCCTGGGAAGCTCAGGCTAAGAAGGGGCTAATGATGGGCTGGGTGTTGTGGGCCAGGCTCTTAGAAAGTAGGGTCCACCCCATGGTCTGTGACACCAACTTATCGTGACTTATAATATTTCCCAGAAACAAACAATGTGTGGAATAAATGGTGCTTAATCCTCTATATTGTGTAACTGCTGTGGGTCTGCAAGCTGAAAATCAGTCACTGATGGGTTTATAGTGATACTAGTGAAATCAATTGAATAAATCTAATATAGGGTAGGTAGCTCACAGCAGGCTGGATTCAAGGGCAAATCATACCAAAATGCCAATTAGTATTTAATGAAGAGTCTGATGCTCAAGCAAATTCACAGTAAAAATTTGCGGTAGCTGCATGTAATGGAAAATATATTGCCCACCTTTTCAATGGTGATCATGTCCTGTGCCTTGCAGAAATCCCCAGATGATAGGATTAATTTCTTCCATTTAATCCAGTAAGTGGTCTACATCAGTTTGAATATATTAAGAAAACAAAGTATTAAAAAGGTGGAAACTCTACAATCAGAATGAGTGTTTGACCTGAGTTGAATTCATCCAGATCAAGATTAACATGTCAGGAGGAGCAGGGTTACAAAACCTTTAACATCCTTGTGTACTGAGAGTTGATGACAACTGTATCCTCAAGTTCTTTTGCTATGAACAAGGCAGTATTGATGGCAACAGGTTGGTTTTTGTGTGTGTAAAGAACAAAAGATTCTAAGAAGTCTATCTTGAGATTAAAGAGTGACATTATCTAGGGATATGTTAAAAAACAGAATACCCTTAAAGAAGCAAGAAAAGTGTATAGATATTTCAAAAAGACTGTAAAAACATAGTCACTATTTTAGCATTTTTAAAATACAGCTTGCTTGCTCCTTTATTTGCAGCACAGACTAAACAGATGCAGAGTACTGACAGTAAACAAAATACTTTAAAATGGATGTAATTTTGCAACTGTCTTTAAAGTATTTTGATACAACATCCAACATTACTTAAGATAATGCTTAAGGCCTGTATGAACACATAGAAATTCACAATCCTACCACTGGCATGTCAGCTGTTGCAGTGTTAGCTCCACATGCAGGGCCTAAGGAGGAAATCTGAGAAGTGGCAGTGGTAATGATGGAATATAATCTTCAAGTCTGGTTACAAGGAGTGCTAATCCTGCAAGAAACTGCAAGGGCTGCATGCTTGTGGGCTCTCAGAAAGTTACTGAAGGGTTTGGCATGAGGAGAGAGTGGTGATGACCTCTCTCCTCTGGTTTTCATCAAGAAAATCCAGAGAAACATTCAGGAGCCCTCTAGAGATGCTTCATTTCTGTGTTTCCCTTACTGACCCTTAGAAGGGTCCTGACTTTGCTGCCATCTCTCCCATCGAAGAACTCCTGTAAGAGCTGTAAGAGAAACCCCCTCCGAAGGTCAGTCACGGGCAGTTGATGAGAAAAGTGGCTGCCAGGAGTTGTAAGACCTTTGCAGCCATGTGGGCATCCTCAGCTCTTGAGTTCAGCAGATACCTCCCTCAGAAAGTAGGGTGGAGAGTCAGGAAAATGGTTGGAGTTAGAAGTGGTCCTAGGGGGGTGGCTGGGCTGGTTGCCAGCTCCCATCTGAAGATATGAGGAGGTTTGGTTTTTTTTTTGCTCTTGCAAAACTGTTTTTGTGCTAGATTTGAGACTGTGTTTACATGTTATTTGCCACAAGAACCCTATCTGTTCTGTGATACAAGTAGCTTTTGACATTTCTGAGTAAACTGTTTAAGTTATCTGTGGGCAGACATTTAAAATCCGTCTGCCTAATTAGAGGGCTTTTGTTTATGTTAAGAAAGAACTTAATGAATCCTTGCAGAGAAATCTGAATATAATTACACAATGTGCTTGCCACTCTCACAAGCTACTTCCTAGTTTGCTCAGCACTGGGGCCTCCTGCTGCATTCACGTTTTTGTCAGATGACTTCACTTCTGCTTGAGAAACATGCTGAGCCCTCCTGGGAAGCAAACTGGGCTATAACTCTCAAATGCCTTTGGTGAGTGGAAATGCAGTCCCAGGGAGAGCCCCATGGGAATAAAACTGAATAAAGAATTAAGGCTATAAACAAAGCAAAACATATTTCTGTCAACTTTGTTCAGAATCCTCCCGGTGTCTGCAAAAACTCTTGGGATCTCTCATTGTTGCAGCTCTGTGTTCTCCTGTTGATGAGGGTCCTGCTTCAAATGCAATCTTGAGTTACCCCATCCCACCCACGTGAGCCAGACCTGGGCCAGACCTGCATACCTTCCTCCTGGCTGAGGTGCTGCCATAGCTGTAGCTTCTGCTCAAGTAGGAGGCAATAGCAAGTATCTTGACTCTTTATTTAAGAGCTTAACAATTGAAGTGGGAAGGAGAACTCAGTACAGTGCCACTGGCAACCTCAGGAGATGAAAGCTGCTAATGAGAGGGCATAAACATCTCCCAAACTCCCCAAGCAAGATGTATCCACCTGCTTCAGGCCACAAAAGGAGCAGGTGGGAGAGCCTGGTTCTTTAACCAAGACTTTGCTTTTTTTAAAATTAGTACAATTACCAAAAAAAAATCTGGTGCTGTTCTATCTCAAACCAGGATACTGGTTTTGCCAGCATTTATCTTGTTCAGACAGTGATTACTGAGGGCAAGTTAAAGAGACAGATGTTGGAAATTAAACTCAAGTTTCCTGGCTTGGTTCTTCTGACCTAACCCTAAACTTATACTTCCTCAGCAAGTGAAAGCAATGGAATGATGAAAGGGTGATGAAAAAATAATGCAAACAACTGGTATTCCCTGGAAGCTGGGGCTGGGCATGCCCTCAGGAGGTCAGGGCAGTCATTCAGTTTGTGAATATTTGAACAAGGTTGACCATAAGCTGCCATTAGTTTTAAATGAAGAGCAGAAGGATGGCAAATAAAATATACCACAGCAAGGAAAAAACAAACAAACTGGTTGCAGTGTTTTATTTAAAGGCTGAATTAGGTATTGTAACTTCAAGCCAGCATTAGTTACAGTAAATATTAAAACAACTGTCTGAATCCCGCCTTACAATAGATAAACAAAAAAACAATTATCTTGTTTTAAATATTCTTTTTTTATTTCTATCTTTCAGGGTCTCCTTTTACTCTGTTTCTTACTTAGCATATTTCTACTGAACTCAAGAACAAATGGGATCTGAAATGAATTTAATAGGACATCACCAGCTAGCCACTGCTGATGGATTTTCTCTTGCTGAAGGTCCTCACTTGTTTGGTAAGTCATTAAATTAGGTTAAAATAGCAAGTTGTCCTTTCCTCAGAACTCTAGAGGGAAATACACTGAAATCTCAAGCCAAGGACATGTGGTAGGCATGTGCCAACTTTCTTGAATTTTCAGTACCTATGGAAGGATTAACAAATAATTCGTCAGTGGTATTTAATGTGAACCTGCACACTATTGCTCTCATAACAGAGCTTGTGGCTTGTTTTTATAACACTATTCTAATACCTGAAACCATTCAGCAAAGACAGACCTTTGTATGTCGGGCTGGACGTTATCTTCATGTGAGTAATTCAAATCAAGTTGAGCACATATATTCTCAGTTAATTTGTAATAAAATTATACTGCAATATACTGCCATATTATGCAAATTCCTGAAAGTCATGTCACCTAAATTAAAACCATTTTCTTATTGAGACCATTAAAACTTATGCTGTTAACTTCAATGCACATGAAAATTTATGATGCAGACTGGAAAATTCTAGTTGCTGCGGTTCCACTGTTTTTTCAAGGCTGAGCGTGGTTTTGTTAATGAATGAATAATTCTTGGTAAATATTTTATAAGCATGGGGAAGTTGTCTTCTGTTATATGTTCTGTTAAGGAAAAAAAAAAAAAAAAAAAAAAAAAAAAAGAGAGAAGAATACATTTTTTAGCCTTTCTTTTGGCAGCAGAAGGGAAACTTCATTGAGTAACCTGATATGTTCAGGGCCTCACACACAATGCAGACCCCCACAGAAAACTGCAACACTAGAGAAAATTCCAGTCCAAATAAGATCAAAATTCTGTCTTTCTGAGTGCTGGAAAAATTGAACACATTTCAGTTTCATCTGTCTGAAACAAGAATATGGCTTGGGCATGGGGGTATTCTGACACATGGAGCCAGTCCTTCTGCAGAGCCCTAAGTACTGGGGAGCACCTCTCCCAAGTCAGACTTCCAGTGTCCTGGCTCCATACAGCTAACCTAAAGCACTAACACTAATGATTTGCAAATCCCATAGCATTACTGTGTGTTATTGTTTTTTCCCCCAGTATGTTGGGTTTTAGTGGGAGAAATGTTTGTGCAGTTGTTAAAACATATATGTAAAGATCTATAACACTTCCTTGCTACCTTTTAATTCCTATATCAGGACATGATGTACAAAGATGAGAATGGTATTAGAATTTAGGGTGACAGATTTTATATTCAGTAATCTGTTTAAAAATCCTGCATAACTGAACTACTTCAGATTTTTGTTAGCAAGATTACCCCCTGACATCTACTATTTTGCTAATTACTTTACTATTTTTAAGGCATGTTAACATACAATACTTTTACCTCCACATTGAAACATTACTCAGAAATAGTAGAGCCTGAAGAAGAGGGATTGTCTCCCATTATAGGTGTTTGGAGCTTAGCAGAATGGAGATTTAATTCAAACTGACATTTCTGTAACAGAAAATAAGAAATAATGTGTTAAGGAGTTGAATCAGAAGTCCCATTAGGAAAAAGACTTAGCACTCCTGCTGTGTTTCACTTAAGCTGACTTCTGTTTTGCATGGCCACTTGTTCTTGGTGTGGGATGTCACTCAAGTCTCAGAAGTGAATTCTTTACAAATCTCTTCTTTTGCTTTAGTATCTGAAAGAAAATTTCAGGAATAATATGCAACTGAGTCCACAGAGTTGCTCATTGTGAAAATACAACTCCATCTCTTCAAAATGCTTGTAGGAAATAGTTTCAATTGTATATTTGTAAAATACTTGCATATTTTTTATTATTTATTTTCAGTTTTGGCAGGTACAGACTTATTAATCCAAGAAACAGGAAGAAAGCTTTTCTTTTAACAGACCCTTAGAACACACATTTATCCAAGGACTTCTCACACATTACATCTCTAGTGTAATATAAGTGAGAAATTGCTGGCTTACAAAAAAAAAAAGTCACATTTTTCAAGGATGTATGCCCATGTTCCATACAAAACCTTGGAAATATATAATCTTTTCATGATGCTTCATTCATTCTATGATGAGAGTATCCTTAGACCTTCAAAAACAAATTTAAATGCATCTCCAAACATTAGCATCAGGTCCAGTCTCTCAACAGAAATGTCAATAAAGAGTTGCTGTGAGCCTCATCACCATGGTAATTCGAGGGCACTTCTGTCTTCTCACCCTCAAGATTCCTAGTTGCAGCAGGTTTCTGAAGAGTTTAAACTAGAAAAAATGGTTTTTTACCTTTCAGTAGCTGAAAATTTTGTGTTGCTGTCTTAACAGTGTATGTCTAAGGTAAAGTATATCTTTGTGTCCTTGGAGTTAGTGTTTTAACTGTAGTTTTTAATTTCTGTAGTTACAAATTCCAAGAAAAAGGGCCTCAAAATGCAAATGAAGAAGGATCTTTAACCTAGGAGAAGTCAGGGTCCTTCTTTTCCATCCTGTCGTCCTGGAAAGCTGCTTCTGTATTTCTACCTCAGTTGATTTAGAAACATCCTAGATCTTTTTACAGAAAGCATCTTGAAGTGGTCCAAAACAGATCTGTAAAATGCATCCTCTATAGCATCTGCATGAAAGAACAATTTTTTCTTCCTTGCAGCTCTGTTTTTGCCAGTGAGGGAAAGGGACTCTTGATGGCAAGAACTCCCAGAGGTGCATTGATCTCCATGGGAGCTGTCCTGTTAAAATATTCCTCTTCCTCAGCAAACTCTGTTTTTATTTCACAAGCCCCATTGAACTGAACTGGGCAGTCTGTATGAAGGCTAGTCCAGTTTCCTAATCTGATCTAAGAGAAAGTGATATCTCTACCAATCTGCATCTTTGAACCCCTGTAATTTAGGGAATCCTGATCTCCTTTAAAATCTTTGGATTCTTTGTAGTTCGTTTTAGAGCCAAGAATTTTTCCTGGGGACAATTCTATCAGGAAAGACATACACTGATCTGAGTTCCTCCACTTTGCTCCAAACTGACTGCACATGAGCCATAACCTAGAAGATGCTGAGGTGCATTAGCAAAGCTGACAAGCCTTGATCTAAGGTTTGGCAATTCAACTAGGACAGCAATACTGTTGCAAAAATGTATTTGATAACATCTTTCAATTGCCTTTGAAAGCTTTTCATAGGAAGACCTACATATGCGCTAAATACCTATATCTCCATTATCTTATTTCTTCCAGCGGTTATTACTTGTCTTTTTTTACAAGGGACTGAACTAATTTTAAAACACCAAAAATGTGTCCTTCATATTTTTAATATGGAAGGTAAACTTACATATTTGTGTGGCATCTGAAATATATAGAGCATTTGAATCAAACTGTCATTTATACGCTAAGTAAGTAGCAGGCCTTTAAAGTAATAGCCCCATTCTATTTTCTGTGAAAGCACCTTATGTAGGCATTCTTAATATGCAAGGTATATTGAACTTTCAGAGTTGGAATTATTTCTAAATATCTGGAAAGATAAGCCAGTGCTATTATACTTTTAGTCTGAATAAATACCTACTTTAAGTAATTTTTAATGTCCTGGAAACATTTTCTTGTAATGTGACATCAAAATGTAACAAAACAAGAAACGCCATCCTCATTGTATATCCCTAGCTGAAACAAAAAATTTATGGTGTGAATGAGCACTCTTAAAAGCTTTGTTGAAATGGACAAGGAAAAATAAACAAAAAATGACAAGTAACAAAAGAGAAAAGAAAGCAACACATCTAAATTTGTCTCATTCATTTGACGATGCAAGAGAAACAAAAATCTGTCAAAAATTGTTGCAGGCACAGAGCAGTCCCTTAGATGAGCCTAAAAGGCTGACTCCTTTTAGAGAAATTGGTATTTGTTCTGGTTATGGGGTTTTTTAAAGGTATTAGGATCAAGTGTCCAAACTGATTTAGCAGCTTCAAGATCATAAGATATGTTAAATAACTATTTGTTTTATTTTATTTTATTTATAACCTGGCAGATGAGCCAACATCTGGCTTCAACTCTGCAGAGAAGATAATTAGGCTCTTAACAGACCCCCAGATCAAAAGGAATCAAACCAACACAAATTAAAACAGAAATTTGTGTAAAATAATTACAAAGAGAGCTAAACCAAACAGAGGGGCAATCTGAGGAAAAAAAAATTAACGAGAAGGAATGCAGATGAGCAGAGCCCTGAGGGTGAAGCTTGCAACACTGAGCAATGCAAAACCAAAATGAGTTTGTGCCATGCTTTCTTTTGTGCATGTGTGAGTCCTTTGTGCATCTCAGCTTGCAAAGACTGTTTCATGAAAAAAGGGGAAACTTGCAGTATAGGGTCTTGATTAAACAATTTAAAACAAAAAAACCAGTTTATTTCCAGCTGTGATCCTCAGCTATATTCCTGGTCACACATCCTATGTCGGGTCTCAGTGGGCTCAACCACAGTGCTGACTGAAAGAGGCACACCCTTGACTGTCCATCTTGATACTACTCGTATCTTTCCTTGGGGCTCTGTTTTAGATGGCTTTAGTAGGTGTCTATAAGGCATGGGCTTGCCTCAGGGACTGTTCCCATAAGGGCAGCATGGACAAGACTGCAGTAGGTTTGGGTCCTTCTACCCTACACCATCTTCTAACACTGTCTCAGTGAGGCTTGTACCTTCATACCTTAGCTGCCCTCAAACCAAGGCATGCCACACAATCTTCTGACTTCATGCTGTCACAATAATGCTGTGGTGGCAGCCAACACAGCCCTCACAATGTTACAGATGCTTTGAACTGAAGTGACATATATTAAACAATAATATCTAAGAGCCACAAGGAGGTTGCATGGGCTTAGAACTGTCAGGACAGCAATGAAGACTCATCATGCAGAAGCATCCTGCCCACTCTAGAGAGGTACCTCCAAATTACATAAATGAGAATCAATCTTTGATGTTTGGCTTTGGAGCACACTTCTTTCTTGTCATACAGATGTGTCCAGTAGGGCTAAGCATTTTAGTGTTTTACTGAGAATAAATTTCTGTGCTTAAAAAAACATGTTAATCCAGTCACCTAAAACATGCTTCTTGTTACATTCAAGTGGTTAATCTACTGCACAGAATCACCTGACATTATTAAATACTTATTGAAAGGAATTCTGTGGTAAATATATCAGTATAGGTACAAAATTGCCATGGCTAGGTATAAAATTGCCATGGCTAGGCTACTTGGAGGCATCCCTTTGAATGGCAATCAAATTTTATCCAGGTTAAATCCACACTGGTTACAGAAATTGCTATTGTTTCAGACAGTTACAGAGAAGTTTCTCTGTAATGAAGTTAATCAGTAAACTATACAACCTCTGGCCTGTTTCACTCCTTTGCTAGCCTTGAAGAAAATTCTCACAGTAAAGAAGTCAACAGGACATAGACAAAGCGGAATTAAGAAATTTTATTTATATCATAGTCCTTAAGGGGGGGGGGGGGGGGGGGGGGGGGTGCTGGAGGGAAGAAAAAGAGAGGGAAAGGAGACTGGGTACCTTAAAGAGAGTTTTTCTGCAAGAAATTATTAGACTGAAGACAGCCTAAGGTAGGATGTTGTCATGATCTTGCTTGGCCAGGTTTGCAATTTATTCTTGCATTCTTCCTTGAAACTGTAGGATGCTAGAAGGTTGTTTAAATCAAGTGATCTTTAAAGATGATCTGCAAAAAGCTAGTCTGTAATTTAATCAGGTTTTCATTAATAGTTTCCTATGATTTCCAAATACTTAATTCTAAACTTTGTTCTTATTTCTTTAAGTTCCTTCATTAATATCCTATGGAAAGCCAGATGTTTGAAGTTTAAACCTGGTTAGAATTGTTTTTTTCTCTTCAACTAGCATTATATTAGTGTAAAAATAGCATTTACAGTAAAGTATATTCTCATTGTAATTTCTGTAATATTCTGGATAAAACCACCTTCAATCTGCACATATCCTTGGTAAAATTTTGCAAACTGAAAACATGTTTTTTAATTCCTACAACAAAAATTCTCTTTCATTTCTACAAGTGCTTAGCCTATCTCAAATATTTTTTCAATTCTTATGTAAAATATTTTGTGTAACACTGAAAAGAATCAAAGCAAACCTCAGTGATGAGCTTCAGTTGCAAGTGGCATTGTGGAAAAATATTTGTAAAATGGTGATCACATCCACGTGAAGGTTTCACTTTGATACAAGTACGTTTTCCAGATTTCTGTAAAACGTCTTTCATTGAAAAACATTTGTTTGCAAAGCTTTACCTGAAAGATCTAGTGCTGTAAGATCACATTTGTACACGCTTAAGTAGACATTCTTTAAAACTGTAAGAGGTACGCTTCCCAAAGCAAAAACAGATAAATGCTTCAAAATAGTTAAGACCTCACAAACATAAAATATTGCAGTATGCTTGTGAGCTCGTTTCTGATTTCACTTTCACTGCTTATACTACTGCGACTGCAGCCATTTCAGTGGGCTGGCTCAGGCTTGACAGGGGCATGAGCCCAGCCCATCTCAGACTTCAGCTAACATGTATCTGGATAAAAGCATGTGTATGTACTGGTTGGCAAGATAAGATTAGTTTTCTTCTGTGATAAGAAACTACCTGGTCTAGACTTGTATGTGCTTTGCAAAGCATAATTCCAAAAATCTATGTGATTTTCAAACATCACACAGAAAAACGCAGTGCACCGTATGCCTCTGAAAGCAGAACCTCTTCAGCTTTTGGTGGAAGCCTTTTGGATGCAGAGGGCTGGGGAACACAGCTCAGACCAGTCTCTCAGCCCTGCCTGTTCTGCCCTTTCCCTTGCATTGCTCTGAGCAGGAACTCAGTTCAGATGAATTGTTCAACTATGTGCCTAACACAGAAGAAAACGGAAAGAAATAAAGGCTGGTTGGTTTGGGATTTTTTCCCCATATTTCATTTCACACACTAAGACCTGGATATTTTTTTTTTTCCTCCAGGAGCAGGGTAGAATTAATGACTGTGAAGGTTTTTCTAAACTATCTGTAATACAAATGAATCTATAGTGGCTTAAATAAAACACCCAATATTTTCTCTTTAGCAGTCCTGAGTTTTTCAGTAAGCCTTCAGATTATTTTTTTTTTGCTCTGGAAGGAGTGTTGCCCTCACTTCTTGCTGTTTCAGAGACCCAAACAGTTCAAGAGGATGGTATATAGCTTTTATAGACTTTCCTGTGGACTGCATAAAGGTAAAAATCCACAGTTTCTTCCTTTTCATTCTGGGATTGTCCCACTTTCCTCTAACAAAATCACTAAGTAATTACTAACTAGCAAAGGAAAACTTAGGTGTCCATGGTGAACAAAGTCCTTTCCAAAGAGAGGCTGACTGCTTTGTATAATGACTGAATGGCTCGCAGTTAACATGAGTTTTTGTACCTGAAGTATCTTGACCAGTAAACATAATTAAAGACCACCTGCTCTTTGAATATATACGAAACAATAATTTGTGAAAAGCGTTAAATAACTGCTGTCCTTACCCTTTACTTGCTTTGTCATCTTGCAGCTGGCAGGTATCAGAGACAGTTTGAATCTGATGCATGAAGCTGTAGCTTCACCTCCAGACTTTTCCACAGAGTCCCAAAATGCCCATGTTTTGTCTCAGGTTTCTGTATGTCTCTGCTGTTTATCTAAAGGGCATAAACTTGGGTTTGGGGAGTGCCTCCTGCTATTCTGCTTCTGCTACTTGGGGCCCTGACCTCTTCTGGAGAAACTAAATGCAACCATAATTAAACTAATTGCAAATAACAAATGGCACCATTATTCTCATTTATGTTCATGTCACATTTTTCCAGACTTACATCTTGCTGCTCATTCTTGACCTGGGACCTCAACATTTGCTATTGGCATAAGCATGCTGTGGACAATCACAGAAATCCAAAACACTTGTATGGCTTCTGCAGCTCAGTAAAGGGCAGAAGGCTGCAGAGCAAGGGTGTGAGACCTTGAAAGTGAAAAAGTAGGTGAAAAAAAGAGAAAAGGTCATTTTCTGGCACTAATTGAAGTGAGACAAAGGAGAGGGAAGAATGCCCCGATACAGACTGTAATTATTGCTGTCATTACAGATGTTCTCTCTTCTTAACTGTCAGCATTTCTTCTTTGTTTCTGATTCCTCAGAAGTGAAGGAGACTTGCCAGGGAACCAATTTTATGTCAGAAAAAATATTGTTGGAGTGCTTCTGAAGTACTGTTAAGTAATGATTACCAATCAACATTGTTCTATGATTTCCTTGTAAATACTGTTGTTGAGTTCAAAAGTGGGACTTGGCATCTTCCTAGAAATATGCACTGTTTTTCTTAGATCCTTTTCTTGGAACTAATGAAGGACCTGAAATGGTGAGATGTGGCTTTCTTCAACAGCAAATATGAAGCAGTTTGCAAATAACTTTGAAGTTTAAATTACACTTTTCAGCTGTTTGACATGGGATTAATTTTAATTGCATCATCCAGAGACTACTAGATGTTGTACTTGCAGTTAAAAAAAAAAAAGATGACTTCAAATAGTCAGGATTTTTAAGCCTGGTGATATTTAATGGGCAAAGTTAGGGTAGCTTCCAGATGCTGTGCTGATCCCAACAGGAAAGACTGCTGTTCCTTGTACCCCTGTTAGGTTTGTTGTTGTTTGGGAGGTGAATAGTGCTGTCTTGCAGAGGTGCTTCATGTGAGAACTGCACAACTGCACTGCGGTTGTAGGGGCTGCAGACCAAGCTGCAGAGAGTGACTGGGTGGCCACTGGAGGCTGGATGGTGAGAAGGTCATATTTCACCACTTATTTTAGGGATATCTTCCCTCTTCCTTCATGGTAGCCTCACTTTCTCCTTTCAGGCTCTTCTTGAAGGTTTATTTCATGTCCTTGGTCTTCTAATTAAGCCTCACCCTTGTCATGTTTCTCCAGTGCAGTTTTTCGCTGGCAGAGGGGTTGGAACGAGACAATCTTTAAGGTCCCTTCCAACACATACAATGCTATGATTCTGTGACATTTTCACTCAGAGTGAAATAGAAATTTAATGTGATGCTTGAATTGATCTAACTTTCACCAGTGCTGTAGGGATTTTTGCTTTTTTAAATTTCTTTTATTCTGCTGTGAGACCTAATTCAGGTTGTTAGTTGCTCTGTGGTGTGGATTGCTCTTTCTTGTAAACTCAACTCTTATAAAATTAGCTGCATGGTATCTTTCAGGATTTTTTAATGTAAGTGTCAGTGCCTTACATTTCCATCTATAATAAAGGAGTGGCTGAGAATAGCTAGGTTAAAATATATTGCAATGTATTTGCATAGTACCAGAACCACAGCAAATCTGAGTCCAGATAGTGCAACCTTTATGGTTGTGCCTTCTTTTTGAGATGGCTTTTTGGAAGTGAGAACTTCTCCGATAACTGTAGTTTCATGGTGGCAGTAAAAATTGGTTTTGCATTATTATTTTCCAGGTGTCCTTTCAGAGCCAATGAGTTCTCCAGTGCAAGAAGCAGATGTGTCACCTTACACACAGTACAACAGTATGCCATTTCCCCAGGTTCAGCCTCAGGTTTCGTCACCATCTTACTACTCCAACCTGGGCTTCTACCCTCCACAGCATGAGGAATGGTATTCCCCCAGCATGTATGAGCTCAGGAGAATACCCTCAGAGAACTTTTTCACAAGGGAAACAGAGATAATGGATATCCCTGCAGCCAAAAAGCCTAGACTGGGTCACTCCACAGGAAGAGTGAAAGGAGAAGAGCTCTGCGTGGTCTGCGGTGACAAAGCCTCTGGGTACCATTACAATGCTCTCACTTGTGAAGGATGCAAAGGTAGGATGAAATCAATGAAAGAGTACAATTCAGATAACAACTACTGAAGTTTCTAAATATTTTTTCTCTGTTGTTAAGTTTATTTGAGTCATTAATATTTTAGGGATTTACATTTGGACCTGGTGTACATTATTCTGTGTTTCCCCCAGGGACAGATTAGCAATGTCTTCTATCATTGTCATGCAATTATAGAGCATAGTTGACCAATCTATAGCTCTTGAGCCATAATTTCTATAGCTCTTGAGCCATAATTACCTCATGGTAAACTGAAGAACAGCTTCCAGACTGAGGCTGGCAGACTGGCTCTTCTGTCTGGGAAGCTGTTAGAATCCAATGCTAAACTATGTCCAGCTGCACCACTTCTACATGTCTTTTAAACAGGGATGGAGTTCAGCCACTTCCCTGAGAAGCCTATTCCAATGTTTGATAACCCTTTCAGTGGAGAAATTTCTCCTAAGTTTCTTCTGTTCCTGCCTGTGGAAGGAATCAAAGCCATGGAAGCCCCTGGGAGTTCAGTGCTAGGCTGCCTGAGAAATCAGCTGCAAACCCAGTCCAAATGCCTCTTGACTTGTGTATTGTTCCCAGAGAATCTTCTTTCCTCAGATACCAAAGGACATATTGGGTGCCTTTAGGTTTGTGAAATGAAAGGATTTCTAATTCTAGACTTTATTCTAGGAATAGCCCCTAGAAGAAGCTATCTAGGGATTTCTTCAGGAAAGAGATGGTATCTGTCAGATAAATGTCTTCCTTCTTAGGAGAGCAGTATTCACAAGTTGGTGTCAGGATAAATTGGATGTAGTAAATCATTGCGACTGTTGGAAACATGATTGCCAGATAATTTAGCAGAGAGGGACAAAATACAGAATGATTGGATTGGAATGACTATTATGCTGATGGAATAACGAATATATCTAAAGACAGGCTGCAATAGGCCTGAGCTACATCATAGGAAGACAAATAATGTCCCAGTTTTTCATTCTATTCTGTGAATGAGTATTTCATTGTAATTTCTGTTTCTCAGATAAAGGATAAAGCATAGATGTTACTGAAGCACTAGAATATCTTAATGTGGATCTCACTGTCACTGAGAGCGGACTTTGAACTAATTTAGGTGCTTGGCTCTGTCTATTACAAAATAATCTCTGAGGGCACAAGAGGCCACAGTGGTCAACTATTCTAAACATGAACGCAGTCAGGGGCCATACAGTTTATCTCAGTAACTCAAATAAATAAGGTGCTAGCTTCTTTCTGCTGTCTGTGTGAATAACCTCAAAGTTAAAAAATATGCTGTCATTGTAGACCAGATTAAACTCAGTTTAAATGTGAAGTTGCAATTATACAATTGTTCCGCAAGACTTAAAATTGCAAACTACAGAATTTGTAAAGAACATTTCTAGGAGAAAGGTTAAAACCACCAGGTGAATACTTAGACTAAAACCCACAGTGAAAGGAAATACGTGTTCATCTCTTTACTGATTCAGTTTGAATCACCCTATGTAACCATAATTTTACTGCTTTATTGGCATAATTTATTTTATGTTTTCTCTCTGTTTCATGACTGCAATGTCAATTACAAAGAATAGTACCCTTGGTCAAACATAGTAAAAGTTGAATTCTTCAAAGATAATACATTCTGTTTCTACAATAAACTTTAGAGGTGATTGAAGTACCAGCTGATTCAGTAAAAAGATGTGCTGAGGATAATAATTCTGCTTGACAAAGCGGAGGGGATACTATGTTTTCTGGCCCTCTGATCATTCTTGTGTATCTATGGAATTTTTCACATGGGTATACATTAAACTTAAAGCATGGTGACCAAAGTTGGGCTCGGTAGTTCTGTTGTGCTCTTTTCAGTGGAGTAGAACTACACCATGTACCTCACATCAAAATATGAGATTAACCTTCTCAGTGTCAACAAGACTGTTGATTCATGCTCAATATGTGTCCAAGATAATATGCAGCCCCTTTCTGCAGGACAAGTTCTCACCTTGTGACACCCCTGCTCTATTGATGCCATGGACATTCTTATGCAAAGTGGGAGGCTCTGCACATACTTATGCGATTCAATCCTCTGCTACGAATATGTTGATTTTTTTTTTTTTTTTTTAATTTCCTTCTTGGGTAATGCAGTCAGCAACACCCTACATTCCTTTTATTTTCCTTTCTTGGACAGAAGGAGGAATATTAAGATCTTATTTAAACTCCCTCATGAGAACATTAATCTAAAGATAAAGAAGGAGGATACACTTCAAAATACATTTATTTTTCAATACATTACTATCCGTTAACAAATTAGTATGAACTATATCATTAATATTTCACATATTATTCAATAGCAGATTAAACAGAACATTTGTTCTCATAAAACACTTGCCTGTGGTACTGTATAAATGCATAATTAAATAATTATATATACATATATATAAATACAAATATATAAATAAAAAGCTTCCTTGAGGTTTCTCTCACCTCTGATATATCACCTTAGAAAATCCTGCCATCATTGACAATAATAGCATCACAGTTGTGGTTCATGCAGAATGATGCAGTTGAGGTATTGCTGCAGTGTGGGGAGAAATACATTGTGCTTTAAAGTCTGCTGCTCTAGAGGATATTTCTGAGAAAACTTTGCAGCCATGCATCAAAGACTTTCTGGTATAGCTTCATCCTCTAGAATGGTTCTGTGTTTTAAGGGCTGCTTTCAGATGTTACAGAACAGGTGTGACGCCGCATCACGGCTGTTCAGTAACACAGTAAGTTCTGCTGAGAGAAAAACTGGATGTGAATCCCCTCTGTGAAGGCTGGTGCTGAGTTTTTTCAGTCTTTAATCCACTCCTGGTAATGCTTGGATTCTCTCATGCCAGACTGAGAATGCTTCTTGCAAAGAAAGGTCCTGCTTTAATCTCCTCCTTACCCAAGCACCCACCATGTGGGTATATGGGGAAGGAATAGAAAAGCATATATCTTGTTAGTGGAACAGATGCTTTCTTAGCAATTGTGAACAGCAAAAACATCAGTGCAGGAAACAGATATTTACAAGCTTTACAAAGCTTTCATCTACACTTTTAACAGCTGTCTTCAACTTCCATAATTTGTGTAAAAAAATTCAGCACTGGTAACATTAGAGCAGCTCTAGCTATAATTAATCATATTCATGACTAGCTAAAAGAACAAAGCAAATTCACCATTTCCAGCCAACACGAGCTTTTTTGTAATTTGGCAAGATCAGATAACTGTTAGTCTGTGACAGAAAAACCTTCTGGTTTTGGGGCTACCCCTTAATGAGTTTAACAGATGCCATTTCCAATTTGCTTCTGAATATTTGTAAAACTCCTCCTGTTATTGAAAGACACATGTAAAATACTTGAGACAGTTAAGTTAATTTTGAGTTATTAGAAATAGCATATAGAGAAATTTCATTCATACCAAAAAGCTAATTTCAAAATTAATTATTAAGTCTATTCCAGAAGGTAAGGATTCAAGAGTCACTTCATGATAGAACTGAAGCAAGAACTGAAGTTTTTACTGAAGAGTAAAACCTATATTTTTTACAAAAAATAATAGTCACTTTTCACATCACATTATTTCACATTTTCAAATATTTTGTTTTCATAAACAAATATTTGACTGCTTGAATCTTATTGGCTCTTAGCCCTTGCTCCATATTTTTGCATCCTTCTTTCCAAATCTTATGTACTTTTAAAAATTCAGTTACTAAAGCTCTCTGGTCCTCCATACACACTTTGTTTGAAGGTTGTGTGATAAGTCAGCCGGCACTTAGAATGTCATAAATATTTATGCAGGAGTTTTCAACATTTACTACTAATAAACATGTAATAAATTACAGGATTTAAATAAAGAAAATGCCCACAAATTATGTAAAGCAGATGCAGTTGCCTTTAACTGAGAAGATAGAGCTTAAATCCAGCCCTTTTTCTCCCTGCCTTGACCAGTAAATGGTAATGTATTAAACACCACATAAATGATGAATAAAAATAATGCCTGAGGCTGATGGAGGTTCTACACAATCTGCATTTCAAAAGAGACTGATGCCACTCAACTGTATTTATCTGAAAAGCAGCCAATAAAAAAGACAGCAAGGAAGAGATTTCAGGCAGGAGTTACAGAAGATTCAGAGAAATGCCAGATTTTTTTTTTTTTTTTTTTTTTTTTGTGACCAGAAAGTGGAATAGTTTTGTTGGTAGCTACACACTGGTGCTTGGAAGAGATTATGCAATTATAAAAACAGGGGCCAAAGTTGGGAAATTGTCCTCTGTTGGCAAAATCATCGTGTCATCTGTTATCTGGCCTAGATTCAGTGGGACAGTATCTTAGATGAACACATTCTGAAAGCACACAGACAAATCCTGCAATGAAGAAAAGTTCAGATTCACATCTGAAATTGTGCTACGATTTGAGTATGGGAGACTGGGTTTTATCTGGTACCTCCCTTAGTGCATCAAAGTGCCAGCGTAAAAGTTGATGGTGGATTTATTGTGCCAGCCAGGGAAGATAGGAAAGCAAAAGCTTTGTGAATACCTCTGATTAATGTAAATTTAAGCAGAGCTGTAGTTTGAAGTGCACTATAAATCTGTGGTGTGCCAACAGAAGCTCCCAGGAGTAAGAAACCTGCCCTCAGATAGGGAGAGGAACTCATTCCCCTATAGTTGATGCTAAATATTCTCTCCTGTACAAAGGGATACACAAAAAGATTGTGGTGGCACAGCAACACTAAATACTAAGGAAGTGTTCTAAGTCATCATTAGCAGCAAAGACTGTTTTTTGTGATGACTCTTTTATTCAATTATACTTAATAGCTTGAACACTCCTCATTTTGCCCACTCTCAGAGGTATGTTAGGCAGCAGCCAAACAATAAATTTGGACAAGCTGAGGAAAGGTCCTCTCATTTTCTTGGATAAGTTGCAGTTTGCAGTTACCACTGTACAGCTCTGGAGTGAATCCAGCGTTGACACCAGCAGAACTGCCTGCACAGGTGAAATTAGGTAACTGCTCATCTCATAAGGTGGGGAGGTGGAATAGGCAGATACGATGCAGCTTCCATATTAAACCCAGGGGTTACCAAGCAGAGCAGTGTGTGGAGCTTCTGCAGCTCCTAGGAGCTGAAGGAATGATGACAAGTTATTCAGTGCTCTTTCTGTGCACTCTGTACTTCAAGAGCCTAAGCACACTCATCTTTTTTCCACTGGCTATTCGTGTGGTATCACCCTAAGACTCTAGTGGTGGTCCTCAACTTACTCCTGGCAGGTTTCAGATTTGGGTGTGAATCTTCCCAATAATCACAGTTCCAGGACCTTATTTTGGGCTAATGGCTGGTGTTTGGACCCGTGATTTTTCCTTCATACTGCTATCAATACAAATGTAAAGAATATAGTCATCCAGGCACTGAAAGAAACTTACAGTACAGAAGAACATGGGTCATTCAGAAAATGCAAGAAAGATGGAGGTGCTCTTCAACTTTATTACTTTGCTTGTTTGAGTGTTTTATTTTATCCGTGTCACTGCTGTGTTATGCACAGGGTTCTTCAGAAGAAGCATCACAAAAAACGCAGTATACAAGTGTAAAAATGGAGGCAACTGCGAGATGGACATGTACATGAGGAGAAAGTGCCAGGAGTGCCGCCTAAGGAAATGCAAGCAGATGGGCATGTTGGCTGAATGTATGTATACAGGTATTTGCATCATATAGTCAATGTTCATCAAATACTGGTTTTTGTTTTTGTATTTTTTTAAGTAGGCTGGTGTTAATTAATAAAGCTGTAAGAGATGTCATCTGGCAGGTGGAAGGCCCATTAAAGATGATGCCATGCTTATGCATCCTTTGGAAAAAGACCAAGGCATTAACAAGCAATGGGATTTAATTGGTGATCAGGGACCCAAGAGTGTAAAAGCTGAGCAAATGGTGAAGGAAGGGCTGTTCTGCACTAGATGGCAGCCATTACTCTGCTTTAGCAGAAACAAAAAACAGTCAAGGGAAGTGGGTCGATGGGAGACTCTCTAGGAGTGCGGGTTTTGCAGTGTTGTGGAATCCAGAGCATGATGTCCTGGTGCTTCCCTTTGCTACTTTTTCTGAGGTTCTCCTTGTCAAGTTCTTGCTAGCCAAGTCCAAATTCTGATATACACTCCATGTTATTTCCAAGAAAAGACTTGCTGCCTCTAGCAGTAAGTTCCTATGGACTTGCCAAGTGTGTGTACCCAGATCTAACCAGCAATCAGACAAAGCCTGCTAAGGGCTGGCCCTGTTTTATGGCCTCAATAGTCTTCTCATGACACTATAGATTTTCCTGCCTCACATACAGGCACATAAGTAGAACCATCTCCAGAAATGAAGCTGATGGACTTCAGTAATGTTTCATCTCAAGATTTTCTATTCAGACTGATAGCTTATAAACATCATTGAGCTTTACATTGAAAAATTTAGAACAAAAGGGATACTGTATTGCAACTTTAAACATGTTTAAAAGATCATTTTGAGTAAAATTTTGGACAATCCATTATTTTTGTAAACTTGCTCCTGAAAACAGTCCATAACCATCTGCTCTTCTGCCTTGCATTAACAGGGCTATAATTTATTGTTTCTTGGTGGCTCCAATCATTTTAGCATACACATTTGTATGAAACCAATTTGGGTTCATACAGGAAATTAATCTACTTAGAATTTTTAATATACTTCTTTCCCTCAATCTGATCAGGAGATGCTATATTAACTGTTGGTTTTGTGAGAAACAATAAGCTCCATCAATATTTGGAATGCACTGCCAACATAATGTAATTAATCTTTCATTCTGCAAATTGAACAGGCCACAGAGATCCCAAGATATGACATTTTCTCGTGCAATATGTAAATATATGAGCACACAGCTCATTACACTACTGTAATGACAGCACTCCATGTGTCCCTCAGTGTTAGAGGACAGTAACTCCCCTGCAGGGCTGATCTCAAATCATTGTTCCAAAATTTTGAGGGTTCAAAATAGCCTGAATGACTGAGAACAACTACAAAAAAACCCAATCCATCATGAAAAAAAAAAAATAATAGGTCAGAGTAAATAATACTGACAGGGCTCACATGAAACTTTTAAACTGGGCTATCGTTTTCACAAATATGTGAAATAAAAGCCAGTGAGTGCCACTGCCATCTGACTCTCTCTCTCTGCAATGGAAACACTGGGTATCTTGTGTTGCTCATGACTTAACCATAAGCATGCTCTAATGCACTGCAATGAGGATGTTTGGCAAGGTACTGCTTAATGGCTTTTAAGGAGGAGTGTGCTGTATAATTGCTTTTAGTTCAAGGCAATCCAGAATAGTAAAATGCAAAGCTTCTAGTAGTATAGAGCATTTATTTGAGAAAAAAAGACCAGGAAATAAAAGGTTACCTTGAACTTTGTTTCACTTACTCGTTTTGTAGGGTTGTAATTGCAAGCTCTGTGGACTCTTTTTCCCCAGTGAACAAGGAGGTAAATTCTTATAAATATTTATGTAACAGCTACTCAACAGATTCTACTCCTGTCTTTCATATGCAAACCATAGACAGATCAAAATTATTAGCCCTCTATTATTTTCTGTTATTTTGATATAAGCTGCAGGTTTCTTGGGCAAAATGTCACCTAGGGAAGACCCAGGTTCTGCCACTCTTCCTGGAAGTTAATACCCATTTAATACCCATTGAAACCTAGGTATGTATGAGCAAAAAAGTAAATTTCTATCCCTCACATGAATTTTCCAGCTAACTTAAATGAAGCCAGAATTAACTGTCAAAATACTACGCGAGTAGTAGGAAGCAGGAGAAAAATCTGTGTCACTGATTAAGGCAAATGTAAATCAGATTTTCCCTAGCAAGGTAGTAGATCAAATCCTATGTTGGTAGAACAATATACAAGCCCATTAATACCACCAAAGGATGCTCTGAATAATTTAGAAAAAGAAATCTATGATGCTGTATGGCAGCACAAATTACATGGCTCAATACCAGCTATTATCTCCATCACTCCTATTCCCCCTCCCTTTCAAGGTATTATTTGCAGCTCTTATTGGAATCATGGAAATTTCCTCTTCTCACAGGGGTTCAGGTAGGTTATTTTATATAGTGCTTAAACAGGAAATTAAAAACATTCACAACAAAACTCACTATTTTCATGGTATCTTCTACCTCCATCATATACACTTTGAATGGGAAGGATACCTGAAAGAAGCACAAAATGGAAAAAGAAAAAGAAAAAAAAAAAAAAAAAAAAAAGAGAAAGATAGGGGAAAAAATTCAACCTGTGCTGATAGGTTTATTTTTGGATGAATACTTAGCTGTTTACTTTTTCATTAGTGGTTTCTGGATGTCTTTCAGAGGTTGTGTAGGATATCTATCGTCTATTTCTTTTGTTAGCACAAGAAAATTGCTAGTTTTTATGACATCCATTCAAGGATGCTCCCTGTTGCAAAGTACTCAAATGTAATCTAGAACAAAACAAACCCCCCAAAATGCAAAAAATCTTTTCATTAGGACAAGTAAAACTCCACAGTAAAACCAAGGATTTATTCAGTCCTCCAATGATGTGAAAAATAGCAAGACCAACCAGGTAACTTTTTAAATAAATACATTTTAAAGGTATGTTTGCCAGCCTGAGTTACTTGTGAGTCTACATTTTCAGCTGTTGGTCTGCCTGTATAGTGGCACTGTAATGGCCAAAGCTCTTGGGTCCTCTCCTCTGAATGGGCTTTCTTGGTGAAGATTTTCCTCTCTAGCCATAGTATTACTTAAAAATTACTGGAAACATCCAGTGTACTTTGGGAAAGAATCACTGAACCTCAATTAATGTTTTGGATGGGATTATTAGCACACTTTTGAAGACAGTCTTCCAACTGTCCCCACTTAATGTGCTTTGGTTAGGGTCTTGGAGTGCGTGAAGGGGTTTTCTTTCAGGTGAAACTAAACCAAAGACACACTCCAGTCCAGTCTGTGTGCACTAATGGGTTTTCTGTCTGTAAAGCCAGACTAGAGCTGATCCAAAGCAAGACCCCTGACGTGCACACTGTGTGGATGCTGGGTCACCAGTACCAACTGGTTTGCTCTGCAGATGGGCTCCCGCTGCACTAGGCTACCCGTTAGTGTTCACTTAGTAGGTCTCATTAGACTCAAATCCAAAGCTAAAGACACATTCAGGAAACGATCTGCACAGGTTAAGTGGGTTTGTTAAATGTAAAAGGCATTCTTTTCAGTTCCTGGGGCATGTGTAAATCCAATTGCTATCTGTTGTATTATGTGCTCTAGGTCTGTTAACAGAAATACAGTGCAAGTCAAAAAGACTACGGAAAAATGTGAAGCAGCCCCCAGATCAGACAGTAAATGAAGACAACGAAGGCCATGATATGAAACAAGTAACATCTACAACTAAAATATATAGGGTAAGAAAATTCTTGTAATAGTTCATACAGTAGCAGTGATGTTTGAGATAAATGTGGCGATTACAGTGAATAGAGAATAACTGCAAACCCTCTTAAGCTGTCAGTATTAATTAAATCTCCATCTCCCACCAAGTCAAGGAACTACCTTAAGTATAGAAGTAGTTCTGATATTCTTAGTAAAGCTCAGTAAGGCATTTATAAAATTCATGAAGTATTTTTTCTGTGATGTGTACATCAGGTATATATCACATATAGTGAGGTGTGATTCTAAAGTCTAAACATACCTTGTTATTTGCTAAACATTTCCATATTTCTAATAATAAGCCACACAAAATCATGTGATTTAGAGGCATTATACACCTGTCCTCTCTAGTCTGTTATAGAAATCTCAATGGCTAGCAAACTGCTTTTCTGCTGGGTGTCCAAGTGAGAGAAATAGTTTTATAGTTTTTACCTAAAGCAAGAGATGCTACATCTTTTCTATGACTACATTTCATGACAAGTTGTGTTTGTTTTTTGTTTGTTTGTTTGTTTTTTGTTTGTTTGTTTGTTTGTTTTTGTTTTTTTGGGGTTTTTTTTTGCCAGTATAGGAGAAAGTAGAACTTTCCCCAGAACAACAGAATCTTCTTGATTACATCATGGATTCATACAGCAAACAACAAATACCACAGGAGGTGTCAAAAAAACTAGTAAGTATGTTGATTAATTAATTGTTGAGATACAGATAACAATGCTGAAGATTATATGGCAAAGATATTTGTATTTACCCTAAGTAGGTATAGTTAGTGGTGGAGCAACTTGTGGGCAAAATCTTACAGTTAAAACATGGTGCGAGTGGGACAGAATCTCTCCCATTGAGTTGGGATAGAACACATCTTTGTCAAATTCAAATGCTAAGAAAAAGTTTTCATTTCTGAAAATACACTTCCATGCTCAAATCTAACCTTTGCTGATTGGAACTTTGCTTTTTGTGTTTTCATTAAAGGTGGTGATTTGCATTCGTCTTGCAGAGAAGTTTCCTTTCTATAAAGACTCAAGCCTGGAAGCTTGAAAATACTTCATTTTTTGAACCAAAATTCCCAACATTTTCCAAGTTTCAATTTTTGTTTCACCCCCTCTTATTTCCTTTTTTCCTCTACCTTCTAGAAATTCAGTATTCCCTTTATCAGTTTTTACATTAGCATGGGGAAAGTCTAGAAACAAGGAGAAAAGGAAAAGAGAGTTTAAAATATTTATTTTTTAAAAAATATCATGTTAAATCTTAAAACAAGAAAAAAAAGGACCATAGAAAAATATTTTTGAAGTCAATGTTGGAAACATATGGGTTGAATAAACCATAACTAACTTGTGGAAGGCATTTCTATCAGAGGCTGAAGAAGCTAAAATCACAAATATACTAAAAAAAAAGAAATGGAGAACAATGTTTTTGTTGAATATTATGGTACACAGAATTTCTAGCTCAGGAAGTGCCTCATGGATTGCTAGATATGACACTGAAAGTGAGCTAGATATTCCAGAGGAAAATATCTTCTTTCAAAAGCCTACTTTTTTTTTAATATTTATGTTGTCTTGCAAAATACCTTTTTTGACAGCCATTGGAGACAAACCACTTGCCTGATCCAATCTAGTATTTCTTGTACTTTATGCTCTTAAACATACAGTGACTATGCGTATTAACAAATTTTGTATGGTTCTATTTTTAACAGTTACATGAGGAATTCAGTGCTGAAGGAAATTTTCTGATTTTAACAGAAATGGCTACCAGTCACGTGCAGGTTCTTGTGGAATTCACTAAAAAACTACCAGGTATATCTAGTGTATTGGGGAAAATTTGGTCCTTGCAAGGTTTACATGCTTTTTAGTTACCATTTGGCAATTTTTGTTTATATTTTGAAGACTATTTAGAAATGTCTCCTTTGACACACATGCATTCTTCAGACACTGTCTAAAGAAAAGGAGCATTGTGCTCGGGGGAATAGTACATTGAATAATTCCATCTCTGACACTCTGAGATGGGGTGCTCTTTACCTATCAACAAACAAAATGCTCAGAGAAGGGGCTGAGTCTCTAGAGAGATTTAATTTTCATTTATCACTGCAATGCCAGACAGTCTGCCTCTAATTAATACTAATACTTGCCAGACCCTGCTTCACTCTGCTGCCTTTCTAGGAAAGCCTCTAGGTCATGAGATCCACTGAACTGAGAGTCCTAAGCAACAACTTCCCCTAGCTGATTGACTCAGTATTTATGGTCCTTGCACAGGCACTGAAAATCTCAATTTATCATGAGTATTTTTAAACTCTCGTTTTACCTTTTAACTCATGAATGAACACTGGGTTCCTTGTGATTCGGGAAGGTAAATTGTAACATTAGCTGTATGGAAACATTATTTTCCTGGCACACCAGTGACATTGACCCTTCCTCTGTGTGTTACAGTCTTGCTTCAAAGCCTAGAACTGCAATTGTAACTATGTTTTAATGCTAACTGGGATACTGACTCTCAGGAAATGAAGAAAAGAGGAGCCTTCTTACCTAGTAATTACTATTTTTACTGACGGAGTCTTATGGGAGGTGTCCCTGCCTATGGCAGGGAGATTGGAACTCTGATATTTAGGGTCCCTTCCAATCCAAACCATTTTGTGATTCCACGTCTGGTAGGATTTATCAGGTTTTTGTTTCATCAGAAATCAGGGAGTGGGTATAAGGTGCACACATGCATTGACAAGTAGGAGGGAAGTTTCCCATGAGCTTCAGCTTCTTGTTCTTCTTCAGAGGAAGAACTTGTGTGTTCAAACAAGTTATCAAATTTCTTCTTATTTCTTCAGTGGGTTTTAATTCTTCTCCCTCCAAAAAGGAATGCATATTTAAAAGATATCAGGAAGCCTTTATGTAGAAAAATATATCAGTACAAAGGCAAGGTGAAATATTTAGAATTGAATGCTTCAAATGCTGATTTTTGTCATTAGAGTATGGAAGGGGCTGAGAGCACATGGGAGCAGGACAGTCATACAAAGAGCTCTAGTGGAAACGTGGCATAAGTTATTAGGGGGCAGCATTAGGCTAGACAAAATCCCCACTAATGGTTATGCTACATCACTAGATTTTTCTTACCATATTCCTAAAGTACTATGACCACTAAAACACAAGTCTAATTTTCACCAGTTTTAATGAGGTCCACATTTGTGTCATTTTTTGGAATCTAGGTTTCAACTCCTGTAGTATTTAGCACTTTCTGCAGCACAGAAATGTCAAGGTGACACAGCTGTGTAGCACTCATGTGCAGGAGCTTCAGGACAGAAAATATCAGGGACTTTTCTGTTGTTGCTTTACTTACCTCTAACATCTCCTCAGGCTTCCAAACCCTTGATCATGAAGATCAGATTGCTTTGCTGAAGGGCTCAGCAGTAGAAGCCATGTTCCTCCGTTCAGCTGAGATCTTCAGTAGGAAACTTCCTACAGGACATACTGTCCTTTTAGAAGAAAGGATTCGCAATAGTGGTAAGTATTTTGTTTAATGAAGAAAAAAACAACAACAACACACCATTGCACTTCAGTGTCAATATTTTGCCCTTGGAAAGCTAGTAAAATTTTTTATTAGCACTGAAACAGTTCATTTGAATGTTGTTCTTTATATTAACTAGAAAGAATCTAACCCAACCTTGAGTCCAAAGGTCATAAGGTAAAGGTTTATTTATCATTACATTGCTAGTATTATAAATACAATTTTTACCAATTTTTCCCTCCTTGTATTACAGGAGGATAACTTATTAACCAGCTTACTTGCTGCTGGCTGCATTCTTTCCTTCCGTTAATAGCCCAAGTGCAGGACAAAATACCATTTCCTATCTATTGTATTTCTCCACTCTGTGCAAATTCAAGTTGACTTTAATGTGTTTTCCTTGGATACATTTAGTGAGGCTGTGACAAAAAACAATAAAATCAGCTTGTAAATCATAGCATTTGTAGCAGTGTTAATTGCTGCACCAGCACAGAAGTCACTCAAATCTCCTGAGTCTCTCATTTTGAACTGCTAGAGCCTACCTGTCAATGTGGCAGTGGTCCCTCACATGAAAAGATTTCAATGTGTTTTTTAAGTGCCCATCTGCCTCTGTTTTCAGTTTTCTGTCAGCTGCCTGTCAGTTAGTGGTCTGACTCTCTCATGCCTCCCAAATGTGTGTTTTCTCAGCATTCACTGAATTTTCATGAAAATGCTGTTTGTCATCAAAGAAGCTATCAGATGTTTTGTTTTGACTTTATGAGCTTGCATTCACACAGATTTCCTGAACATTTTTGTCTTAGTTTAAGACAAATTCCAGCATTACACCTTTAGACAAATTGTATAATTGTTAGAAAATAGCTTGTATTGAAACCTCTTGCTTTTGTGCTTACAAACATGCTGATTTTCAGGTGTCCCAAGTTTAAACAAAATGAAAGAAAGACTTTAAATCTGACTGTTATTATTGCTTATACATACAACTTTCAAAGCTATTAAATATGCAGTTCACATTTCCAGCCTTAACCAGTAAGGACACATGCTACTAGGAATGGCAACTGGTCATTATCATGTTATAGACTAATCCAGGAGATAAAATGGTCAGAGGAGATTAAAGCCTAGTTGAATAAAGAAGAAAACCCAAGAGAATTACACATAATTTTGGAGATAGGAAGTTTGAAGGGGGTTTTTTTGTACACACGTAACTAAAAAAGACTAAATGCAGCAAATTGAAAGACCCCACAAAGACAGTGGAGACCAGCAGAGGACATGCAGTGATATCTGAGTGAGAATCTAAAAATTAAATTTATAGATAATGAATGAGGCAGAATCATCAGAATTATTCATGGCTCCTAGTGAGGTCCTAAGCACTGTCAGGCTATCAGCCATAAATTATTGCTGTTAGTCAGAACGTCTGTCCACATATTGTTAGGTGCAGACAATTGTCTGAATGTCACAGAAGTCCTATTGTCAAGCCTTGATATCTGTATCCATAAAACTGGGGGTGGACATCCTACCTAAAAGTCACAAGCTGTCCAGACTTCTGTCACCTGCCAGCAAGTCCAATTGGAAGATGCCCTCATCTATTAATATTTATGCTTTCCCCAGTCTGACTGTATGGGATGGATTTTCTTTTTCTTCATAAAAAAGCCAGAGATCTGTGGTGATGACCTTTGAGCATCAGCAGCCTCTGTTTTTATTTTCATGCTAATGAGGTGTATTTTTATTTCTTAGCTTGAGCATATTGCTTAAATCCTGGTGCATCCCGTGACTGCATTTCTTTGTGCTCTTATGGTCTTTCTCCATAAGGTGTTATGAAAATTCTTTCATTAGCTGCTCCTGAGACTGAAATCCTCCCCTACTCACTCTAGTATTGGGACTTAATGAGAAATAGACACTTTATTTAATGCTAATGAGAGCTTAAAATATTCTTAAAAGCAGTATTGAAATACTGAATGTTTTCCCAGTATAGTTTGTTTTCCTAAAGACACCTGCTTCCAGCAGTCGTGAAGAGCCACAGATTTTTATTTCATCAATTTGTTCTGCAGACACTAATTTCAGTATTGGAGAATAAAGGTACTGTCTGACAGGGACACAAATGGAAGAATCTGGACCCAAAGTTTTGGTTGGCAGCAGGACAGCTGACATTGTGAAATATACCATTGACTTCCTGGATGGCTTACAGGTGCTGACGTACAGTGAGATCCAAGGAAAAAAAGAAATAGCCACAATTTCAAGGCAATGGCAAGCTGCCACCTTTTGCCCTTGTATGTAGGATACAAAGTTCCCATTGCTTTGGACAAGAGACTCCTGCAACTGAGGGCAAAATTTGGCACTGGAACAATGGATACTTAATCAGGCCCAGGCTGGATGGGGCTTTGAGCAAGCTGGTCTAGTAGGAGGTGTCCCTGCCCATGCAGGGGGTTTGGAACTAGATGATCTTTAATGTCTCTTCCAACTCAAATAATTCTGTGAGTCTCTGATTCCACTGCCTTTGGCTTTTATTATTTTGTTATTAGAATTGAGTAACAACAGTGCTTGAAAACCCCATTGTGCTGGGGTTTGTGCAAAGAAACCAAATGAAATCTTCTCCATTGCAGAGTCCAAATAATCTAATCTGAGAGAAGGCAGCCTGTCTGATATCTAATCCCTTGTTTCTAAACATACCTGAAAATCATAAGTGTCTAACTCTCTGAACGGTCATATGCATCCACATGGAAGGAGACATCATCCTCTGACTTGACCCAAAACTGGCACACTGCCTTAGATAATTAGAAATTAGGATCACTTTAAATTACATAGCATAGGAAAAAGCTTTTCTGTTCATATGCAGTACTGCACAGTCTACCACACAGAGTTAGCCAGTGCCATGTTCATGAATAAGAAATAATATTCATAAAAGTGAATCTTATCTACAGTGTTAATTTCTACCCATGAAAACAAGAGCAGACATCAGAAGTCCCAATCTCGATTCTTCTATGTAAATGTGTTTGTCTGTGCCAAAAACTTATTTAAATAATCTCAACCTATGAAGCCTAGCTCAAGGCAGTGCAGATGCTGTTGCTCTGTGCCAGAGCTCTACTTCCCTCCCAGCTACAGCCACTCAGGCCACTGCCAAAGGATGATAGGTGGCACTGTCATTTGCATCCTCCTTGCAGATTTAATTTCGTTCTTGTATTTTGTTTTGATTTTTTTTTAAAACCACTGTTTCTTCACTTGCAATGACTTCACAGTGATCTTATTGACTGCTTTTCATAAGACGGGATTTTGCTATTCTGACTCTGAGTTCTCCTTGGCATTTGCTAACTTCTCATTTAAGATGGCCATTTGATCTACAAAGATGATAATGGAGGAGAGGTCACACGAGTATGCCCTGGTGTATCTTCTCTACTGGCAAGATTTTTCTCTTTTCAGCTCTCATCATCAACATAGTGAATTTGGTCATTGTTTAAAGGGCCATTGATGCATTAGAACAGATCAGAAGGCAGAGCTCATAAACAGCATTTAAAGTAGTTCTGGTAGATGAAACACTGAAAGATAAGATGCAATTTTGCAAGTAATTAATATGTTTTCTTTTCAGAAAGCAGCTACTAATATACCCTTGGTTTAATATCCACTGGCACCTCCATATTTATCAAGACAAAAGGATCTTTTTATCCATATTAATCAGAGTGCTAGTTACTGTTAATTAGTACTTACTCTCAAGCTTTCTTCTTGCAATAGATTAATCTGTTCAGTTTTAATCAACATCCGAAGTAGAAGAAAGAATACTGGTCTTAAAAATCTGGCAATACTGACTCAATATCACAGTAAAACTATCTATTGCAGGATTCTGTAACCATTTCATTATTTATGGTTTGACATAGCAAACATTATGAAAGCAAGAGTCATCTTATCTTCAGTAAGAAACCACTGGAAGAAAACTCTAAAAAAGGCAAGATCTAAACCAGTGTGGTATCTTAAGCAGAGGTGTTGTAGGAATTAAATTGGGCAAGCAGTAAAAGAGTGCTAAATGAATAATGCTGATGGGTTTAAATCTACTCCAGCATAAGGCTGTACTCAGTAAAGCCTGTAATTCCCATTGACTACCCTGAGGTTTACAGCCAGTCAGCCCTTAGCATAGCAAAATCAATATAATTAATTGCAGTATCTTTGCAGATGATTGAGTTGGGCCGGTGTTTAGGTCAAAATCTGTGTAATTCAGAATGATGCTTAAAGCAACATCGAGGAGGGATGTGTCCTTATTGCCCTAATGCTGCATGAAACAAAGTTTTTAAAACCTTTTGGAAAAAAAAGTAAAGAAGGAGGCAACATTAACACTGCTGAGGACGATGTGTCTATCTGACACAGTACTGTGCTGGGCTCTTGTCTAATAAAAATAAAGAGGCCTAGATGTAGCTGAAATTTCTGTTCTCACTGAGGCCAGAAATATAACCTTATCTATTTGTTTGTGGCTTTTTTTTGACTTTTGTAATATGATTTGCAATAATGACATTTGAAATGTCACATAATTAATTTCTCCTCTAGCCTTTTTAGTTACCAGCACCAAATCACCTTCTTTTCCTGATAACTCGAACTGAAGTGCCATCTTGTATAGTAGATAAGAAAAAGTAAGAACTATAAAAAAAGCAAGAACTATAAACATCTGTTTCCTGCTTTTTTTTTCTTTTTTTTTTTTTTTCTTTTTTTTTTTTCTGGTAGAGCTTATTAAATACGAATTGAAGCATTTTCAATCGCATTGGAAAACAGCCCCCTCTAGTGATGGAACAGTGGTTTGTGTACTGTGCATGCAGGACGATGAAATAATAGGGAAACTGAAGACATGAAGGCAAAATTAGTGACCAACAAAAATTCCATTATCCTAGTCTCAAAATTGCTCGTTTTGTATGTTTTCATTCACAATTGTCTTCTGACATATTTTTTAGAGATTCCAAAGTTCTGTTCTCTTTAGTAAAAGCAGTAAATAATTTGCATTGCTGAAACATCCCTTTTTACTCCCTTTCACCTCTTTTATTTTATTTCTCTGTTCGGAGTACAGTAATGCAGAAAATCTTCCTGCTATTATTTCATTAGCTTCCACATCCATACTAATTTTTTACTTTACCCATCTATGTTCTAGTTTCTTAGTGTTAGATTAGAAGCTTTCTGAGGCAAGCATTTTTTAACTGCATGCTTATATAGTGTCTGGACCAGTGAGGACCTAAATTAGTTCTTCCACACTGTTCACCAGCAACATTTTCATCCCACTTCTACTATATTGTCAGTAGGATATGAGGAGCTTTGTGGTCAGCAAAACAATGAAATAATTCATCTGAAAACTAACCTGACCTCCCCCCAAAAGGCAAATTATTAATATGAGGAAAAAAATGATGGCAGGCTTAGTCACAGCACACTTCCTCCCATTTCCTGTCTGCTGCCAAGATGATTGTGCCCAGCAGTGCAATACCTTGCACAGGGACTTCTAAAATTATCTACTTTGTCTTGGAAGCTTCCATGTCATTGCTGAACTATTCACTTCTATATAAGGAGTTTGTTTGCCTTGCTTTAGGACTCGGGCTTAATTTTTTTCCTGTTCCTAGATTCAGTCGATCTTTAAGACTGGTGTGTCAGAGGTATGTATTGCCTATATGTGTTGTATTGTAAGGAACTTTGGCATTTCAAACTGCCCAAGAGAGAGGCAGGCGGTTCCCCAAAAGTTAGCAATAACAGGCATTCAAAATTTTATATAGTTAATGCTTATGACTAATGACATAAACTTCACAGAACATAAGATGCGATGACTATTGTTTGTTCTGCTCCAGAACATTAAAGCTCCAGCCGTATTACTAACTTCCACAAGATGAGTAGACATCACATATTTCTGTTTGACTTATACTCTTCTCAATAGTATTGAACTTGTTATAAAAACAAGATTTGTGGCTTGTAATCTGAAGTGAATCTAGGTTGCTCATGTCACATGTTTAAACACATCATTCAACCACAAAATAAACCACACCCTAAAACTCCATACTTTCACACTGCTGGGGACACAAAAAATACTCAACTGATTGAAACAGGTTCTCACTGTCACAGCAAAATGTGACTTGTTTGTAGTTAAGTCAAGTGACTTCATGTTTCCTTTCTTTGAGTTCCACCCAATGAGTTTCATTTTAAATTTCCCATATTGGAGGCTCTCCAAACCTCACCAGTCCTGGACTTCAGTTTGAGTTGTATACAGTACTCAAAATTACATTTTTGCATGCATTTTCCATATCAAACTCTATAGGCTTCTCCCAGAACAGCTCAAAACTAAGAGCAAAATGACAAGTAATCCTATGGCTCTTGTCTATGGGATCAAGGAGGTTTCCACTTTCCAGTCAAGGAAGACCAAAATGCTTCCTGTTCAGTTTTCTGTAACTCATCGATGCCAAAGGTTCAGAGTTGAAAGCGCTCATTGTCAGCTCTCTACTGTCTGCTCTAAGTGACTCACACACCAGTTAAAAAAAAAAAATAAAAAAAAATAATTATGTCACAGGACCTACTTCTCTTTTACACCAAAAAGCAGAAGTACATCTGTAATTTAAGGTTAAGTAAGAACATTGTGACTTGATGGCACAGTCAGTTAGAGAAAGCCCTGTTGGCATGCCCCAGTTTGGTAACCCCAAAGGGGTTTGCTGATGGCAAGAGAATCACATGATTCCATCTTCAGACTGGGCTAGATTTTAATTATTTATGGCTCTGTAGTTTCTAATACACTAGTCTATGCTTTAAGGTTGCAAGCAAGTTGATCTTGGACTACAGGTAATCCTAGAACTAGATAAAGTTTCAGGCTACATAAAAAGAGCAATTAATACTCCTTATGGAGACAACTGAAGGAACTGCCCAAGGCAGTTTGCTGTAGAGTAGAATTGGGCTAGAATTAAACCACACACCCGACAGGTTTCCATACATCCAATGTAAAGTTAGTGAACACGGGGACAGTTTCATAATCTGTGCATACTGGAAAGAGAAAACAGTCAGAATAGCAGCAGACAGCACAAAAAAACATGTCTGAGACTTGTCCTGAAGAGCTAGATGGGAAAACCTGTAGAGCAAAAGGAACTGCTTGACAGACAGACTTTGAAACCACACAAAAAGAAATTGCCAGCACTTTTCTGTTTCTACTCTGACCTGGAAAACAAGGATGTGCTTGCATTTTTGTAACTAACAGTTTTATAACAGACATGATTTGTTTAGTAGATTTTTTCCACCAAGACAGACAAAGCTTCATATACTAAATATTTGCTCTAAACCTGATTATCTCAATAATTTAAAAATTTTATAACTTTTTTTTTTTCTTCCTCTCACAGGTATCTCAGATGAATTCATAACGCCCATGTTTAATTTCTATAAAAGCATTGGAGAGTTGAAGATGACACAAGAAGAATACGCACTACTTACAGCCATAGTTATCCTGTCTCCAGGTAACTTCTAATCCAGAATTAAGTATTAGAGGGTTTTTGGAAAGAAAGCATGAGGAGTGTGACCTGAGACTTGCAAAACTTACATCCTACATTGAGCGAGGGAGCATACATGTTTATTCAGTATACTCAGCTGATAAACCAGAAAATAAGTACATAAATCCAGATTCCAGATGTCCTGCTACACCATGTGGCTGATGGCACAACCCCAGAGAAATGTTTCTGAGTTAAAAGTTTTCAGTTTTTAAGAAAGCTGAAAGTTTTCCCTAGCCAGAATGCAAAGCTTACGTGAAATGTCCAAACCAAAACCACAGTGTTAAGCATTTTTATTCCCTCTTGTTTTGAAAAAAAATTCTTAGTGGATGTGAACATCAGTGTCCAGTGTGAATATTTAAATAGTTTTATATTATTTATCAGTGTAAATGTTTACAATGTATCAGGTCATATATTTGCTAATTCTTTTCTTTTAAAACCATAACCAGATCGACAATACATAAAGGACAGAGAGTCTGTGGAAAGGCTTCAAGAACCCTTGCTGGATATTCTACAAAAAGTATGCAAACTTCACCACCCAGAAAACCCCCAGCACTTTGCATGTCTTCTGGGCCGTCTGACAGAATTACGGACATTTAACCATCATCACGCAGAGATGCTGATGTCATGGAGAGTGAATGATCACAAATTCACACCTCTTCTCTGTGAGATCTGGGATGTGCAGTGATGGATACTTTTTATTTTAGGAGAAATATCTTTGTAAAGGACCACATAACATTTATTGTCATAGAAAAATATTCCATAGTACATTACATTTTCTTTACTGCATTTTTATAGAAACATGCCGTGGATTCATAAAATTCATTTTGCTCACTATACACAGAATATTGCATAGCTCTCAGATCTTCACATTTGAGTACAACTTTCTCTGTATTTATCTTCTCTGATCAGGAAGAGTCCACCAGCTCCTCAGAGGAACCCTGTTAATTTCTACTGCAATTAAGCTGATTGCAGTCGCAGTTCCTCTTGAAAAATGGGGAAATGCAAGTTCCCATTCATATTTTTTTTCATTGCAGTGTTTTTGTGCTTGGCCTCCATTACGGGATATATTATAGATATTTATGGTAATGAACCTGCTGAAATGCCATAGTCATGTGTTGACAGTAAGACGCACAAGATGTTATTTCTTCAGGAGGCGAAAAATTATGTAATGGAGAAAAGACACTAAGAAAAAAAAAAACTTTTCACGATATAAACATGTAACTTCATTTGCATTATTATTATTTCAAAGTAAAAAAAAAAAAAAAAAATATATATATACTTCGTGGAAGTGCGACAAAGGTTATTTTGCTTTGTGACTTAGACCGCTGCTGCTTAGCGGCTCTGAAAATACCCCCCGCAACATCCCTGAAGGAGGTAAGCGTGTGTCAGCTGTGTCTGAAGGAGATGCGGGGCCGCGGGGGGGCTGTAGGCAAGAGGGATGCTTTCCTTGAGCCCGGGTCCGCCCCAAGCCACATCAAACCCGACACTTGCGACACTGCTGTCCCCACCACGCTGTCCTCCAAAACGTGACACCGCCGGGCGCAGAAAACAGCTCTTCGCCCTGCTGTGAAAAGGCCTCTTCGGCTGCCAGCACCGCCGTGGAGCCAGCACATCCCTCCCACCACCGACCACCGCCAGACCCGCCGCCACCGCTGCCCCCAGGGAAGCAAAGCCGCCTCCGGGCGCCGATGGTGCCACAAGGAGGGGCAGCCGAGGGTCTGTGCTTTCACTGAAGGCGCCGGTGGGCGGGAGAGCCATCTGTCCCCTCTGGCTGTGCTGTCGCAGCGGGTGGGGTCACTTAGCCCTGACTCGGCCCTGCCGGGGGAAGGGGGGGGGATCCCCATCGGCGCCGTGACCCCGGGACCGCCTCCTAGGGAAAGCCGGAGGGGAGGCTCCGCTAACGCAGCGCCCTCATCCAAACCGGCGGGGGCTGCGCTTGGAGAGCCCCCAGGCTTCCCCCACCACCACCACCCCCATCCCCGGGGTACAGCGCCGAGCCGGGGGGATGGGGAGCGGGAAGGAGGGAACGGAGGAAGGAGGGAGGCGGGAGCCACGATCCGGCCCGGGGGCTGCGGGGCTGGGGGTGCCCCGGGGCAGTGCCAGGTGAGGCGGGCAGGGCCCGGCCCCGCCCCCCAGGCTCTGATTGGCCCTTTCGAACCGAGCGGCCGGCGCGGGGCGGGTGAGGGCGCCTTGGTGCCCGGCGCGGGGGGAGCGCGGCCGCGTCTGCTGCCGGTGAGTAACGCGGAGCCCGGCTCGGCTCGGCTCGGTTCGGTTCGGCTCGGCTCGGCTCGGCTCGCTGTGACGGGGCTTGGAAGCGGCGGTGTGCACCCCACCCACCCCCCCAGCACCGGGGGTGTGTGGAAGGGGGGAGCGCGGTCCCGCACCCTGCGGCGGCGGATCGGGAGCAGCTGTGGAACGACGGCGCTCGATCGATTTCGCTGTAAGCTGAGCATCGGGGGGGAGCAGCGTCCCGTCGGGACAGAACCCGGTATTGGGCGAAGCCTATTGCTGGGATCGGTTCGGTCAGTCTCCCAGGGACCCATCAGGCCGAGTTTGCCTCCCTGGCAGGGGTGTTAGCAGCTGGGTGCCGCGAAACTTACCCTGGGGAGGTGAGAGAGGAGAGTTTTTGTGTAACAGCCTTCAAACCAGTCTCTCCTGTGCCTCTCGCAAGCGTTTGAGGATGCGGAGCTGTTTTTGTAGGAAATTTGCCCTAGTGCTCTTGGCTGAAATGCCCATCCTTATTGCTTAGCAGGCAGAAAAACGTCTGGCTCCTTTCTTAGCCCCAAAACTGGCTGTGTTCCAGGGATGCTGTGTGTCACCTTTGGCGCAGTATCAGATCAAGACATGGGCAAAAGCAGATGTATACCTTTAGGACCTATAAGGCGTAGCTGGACTGTGTATTTGTAATTCTAAATGTACTGGGTGGCTCTTTCATAATATTTTATGTGTAAGTCATAATTAATTGCTCCTGACTGTGGCCAGCCAGCCACCTGCTGCCTGGGCATCCAGAAATGCCCTCTTCAGTCTGGAAGAAGTGGGGTGGAAATGGGAGGGAGAGAAGTGTTTGTCTGTGAACATGAGAATCATAGAATCATAGAATCGGCTGGGTTGGAAGGGACCTTAGAGATCATCAAGTCCAACCCTTGATCCACTACCGCTGCGGTTACCAGCCCATGGCACTGAGTGCCACATCCAGTCTCTTTTTAAATATCTCCAGGGACGGAGAATCCACTACTTCCCTGGGCAGCCCATTCCATTGCCTGATCACCCTCTCCGTAAAGAAATTCTTTCTAATATCTAACCTAAATCTCCCCTGGCACAACTTAAGACCGTGCCCTCTTGTCTTGTTGAAAGTTGCCTGGGAAAAGAGCCCAACCCCCCCCTGGCTCCAGCCTCCTTTCAGGGAGTTGTAGAGAGCGATGAGGTCTCCCCTGAGCCTCCTCTTCTCCAGGCTGAACACCCCCAGCTCCCTCAGCCTCTCCTCACAGGACTTGTGCTGGAGTCCCTTCACCAGCCTGGTTGCCCTCCTTTGGACCTGCTCCAGGACCTCAATCTCCTTCCTGAGCTGAGGGACCCAGAACTGGACACAGCACTCGAGGTGTGGCCTCACCAGGGCTGTGTAGGGAAAGGGCCAGGGCAGTGTGTATGGTGTTAACCAGCCTCTCCCCAAACTGGATGCTCCTGTGGTAAAGGAGCTGACAGCATGTCTCCAGCGGAGGTGCCAGATGTTGAGATGAAGTGCTCCTCCCTGATTTCAAGTGGGTTTGTCTGCCCTTGACAAGTGAATCCAGGGCCTTTGCTGCTCTTTGGAAGGGGAGAGGAGGTACAGAAAGGCAGTCCCTGAGGAGAGTAGTCAGCTGCCTTAATGTAAGGAGCTGGCTGCTAACTTATAGCCCATCACCTTGGAGTGACTAGTCTGGTTCTTTCTCTTCTGTGCCTCTGAGGCCCCCCCAGGGAAGCAGAGCTCCTGCTGACTCAGGAGTGCAACAAAAGGGCTCTGTAATTGCTGTAGTGAGGGAGAGAGTAGCACTCCACGGCTGTCTCTTGTTGTGCCTACCTCTTTTTTTTTCTGCCTGCTAGGATATGTGTACAGAAAACAGTCTCTAGTATTCTGTAGTAGGTTTCATCACATACTGACTTGCTTGACAGCTTCTTTCAGTGTTTTTAAACGTGGGTTTCAGGAAGTACTGTCAAGATCAATCTACAGTTTCCAGCTGCTCTGGGTTAGTCAGTTGTGACTGCCTTTGGGCACTGTTGGAATAGAAGATGATGTTCTGTACCTTAAACATAGGGTGAAGATGTAAAAGTGTTTTGACTCAAGGATTTTTAATAAGTCTGTAAACCCAAGGTTAGTTTTTTTTCTAAATGAGTCTGTGAATCCCTTTAGGTTCCACTTAAGGTCAATGATTGCTTCATCTATGTTTTAGGTATCTGTGAAGTTGCGGATTTATTTTATTACTTTTTGTCCTTGTAAACCATGCAGTCAGGTAAAATGGACTCAGTTCATCTTGTGTTACAGGATAGCTTGTAATAAGTGTAGCATATCTTTCTGGTTGAGCCCCAGTGAATGATCCATAAAACTTGATAAAACTAATACTAAGCAGACTATCTCATGTGGCATCGAGGAACATGTGTTTAGCACCCCAAATTATATGGGTGAAGCCCTTTGATATTTGCTGACTTTGCTGTTTCTCAGATTGCTTGGGGGAAAAGTGGTGGGCATCTCTCTGGAGAGCAGAGGCAGACTATGGTCTTGCAAGGCTGTATGGTGGGGATCATCCATCTCCAGGGTGTATATGCACCTCATTTCCTGGGAAACACCTATCCCTATGCCAGATGTGAGTAGATAGGTACATTTTTCTCAACTCTCTTTCCTAATGTTGATCCACAGCTCTCATCCTTTGTTGGAGGCTTGGCAGCTGGCCAGCCCCAGGCAGCTTCTGCCTCTCCCAATATATAATTTGGGGCTGACTGCCTGTCTTGCAGTGAATCAGTGTCTCTGTATTGATCAGACATAAGGCACTACTGGTCAGCCTTCCTTCTCTCCTCCCACCCCACCGAGCAGATTGGCAGCAGAAATGTCATGTTTTACAAGAATGGTGCTGGCAGTGGGGGTTCTCTGCATTTGCTGAGCTTGGAGCTGGGATGGTTGCCCTCCTGGTTGGGAAGGTCTTGCAAATTTCTGCTCCTTCCCTTGCCTAAAGGGGTAAAACAAGTTGAGAGCCCTCCTAGGGACCTTGGAAATGGGAATGGCATGACCTGAGGATATGTGTGGGACATGACTCAGTGCATTTTCCTTCTGGGGTCTTTAGAAACTAAAAGGTTCCTAGCTGGAGCCACCTGAATTCAATATCAAATACTTGCTTCATTCATTATGTACAACTTTTTGATGCAAGGGGAACCCAACTGGTTTTAGAAGAAATCAGATTTGGTTATGACTCTACCTCGTACTGCAGTATTTGTCTCACCACAGCACCTTCTGCACCTTTGCAGGCTGACTGCATGAAAGTGACAGACTTCCGGATCTTCTCATCCCATGCCTCTCTCTGTAAGTGATAAGACTACAGTAATCTGTACTCCCAGCCATCTCAGAGCTGGACTGTTTGGGATCTGAAAATGGGTAGTGGTTACTGTATTAATTTTTCAACTCAAAATTAATGGAGGGTAGTCTGTCTCATTAGAGGGGTTTTTGTTAAATGTTATTTGGATGTCCTGATAGTAAGTGAAGCCCTTTGAGTTTCTGAAGAACCCTTTGGCATATGGGCTTGCAAAATAACTTGTTCTAGAAGAGCAGCCCCTTGAAGTTCAAGTCCCACAATTGTCTTCAATCTCCTTTTTTTTTTATTTTTCCTTTTTTTTTCCCCCACTAAACCAGTTTTTGTTAGGCATGCCACAAAACTGCAGATGCTGAGCATTCTTGTGATAGCTGCTGTGTGAATATTTTGCTTTGTTCGTATTTTGAGTGCTCCCTGTGAATTAGGCTGCCTTTTGTTTTCCCTTGCCAGTTAGCATGCTAGAGCTCTTGTTAGCCTATATGGAGCTCCTTATTTTAATGAGACCATCTTCTCTACTGGCTGTTTTGCTGTTGTTTTATTTATTTTTTTTAATCAATGAAGCCTCTTACAGCAACTCTCTTGGGACAATAGCTGTCTTATGCTAAAGGAAAATGTATTCCCCTGAACAAAGATGTGGGAAGCATAACATGCTCATTAGTAATGCTTGGTATATACACTGCCCTTGCCTTGTTCATTCATGGAAGGAAAAATGACATCAAGGAGAGGATGTATCTTCCTTTTTTCTTTTTTTTTTTTTTTTTTTTCCTTTTTTTTTGTTTTTTTTTTTTTGTTTTTTTTTTTTATTTTTTCCCCACTAGAAATAAAAGGAAGGGGAAAGATATCACTTGGAGTGTCTCTGACAAAATCTGTGAATTTCTAGCAGTCCTGATTCAATTGACTTTGGCCCAGAAGCAAGCTGCTCTTTGCTAGTCATAGAGGTAAGCTGTTTGAAAAGCCTGTCCTATATAGTGTGAGAGGCTCAAGGCAGTGGGAGGTAAAAATGTGGAGGAAACACCAATGTTTTACTTTGTGGGAAAGAGGAAAAGAGAGAAAGAACTATGTTTTCTGTGATGGGCTATTTGGCCTTTTGCTGTAGGAAGGCCAGGCTGTGCAACAGATGGAGGAGGAGAGAAGAATGCCATCTATGTATAAAGCTTAATATCTGGGACATCAGAAGGAAGTTATTTATTTTTAAAGGAAAACAGATGAGTTAAAACTGTCTGACAGTGCCAGCAATCTGGTTTCCAGCTTAACCAGTAAGATGAAGTTTTATTGAAGTTATTAAGTAACGGAACAAGAAAGTTGATTTTAACTGGCTTCAAGACACAGGTAGGTACATTTTGAGCTTGTAATGGCCACTACCACCGTGGAGAATCAGGCTGATGACATTCCTTCTGGTAGGTGTGTATGCAGCTAATCTGGCAATACTGCACATCTCTAGATGTGGAGACTTGATCCCCAGCTCAGTGTAAAGTTTGTGCTGGGTTTTCCCATGATTGAAAGCATTGCTGGAAAATAGTGTGTTGGCTTTAGGAGAGAAAGGATTGACCAGATTGCCTCTAAAACTTTCCTTAAGGATTATTTTGTCAAGGAATTGTCCTGACAACCACAGTGCTGCAATAGTTTGCAACATTCTTTTGGAAACATAGGCTAGCTGCCTGGAAAGTTAAAATTCCAACAGAAATTCATAATCATAGAATCAGCTGGGTTGGAAAGGACCTCTGAGATCATCAAGTCCAACCCTTAATCCTCTGCCACTGAGGTTCCCAGACCATGGCACTGAATGCCACATCCAGCCATATCTTAAAAACCTCCAGGGACAGAGAATCCACCACTTCCCTGGGCAGCCCATTCCAATGTCTGATCACCCTCTCCGTAAATAAATTCTTTCTAATATCCAACCTAAACCTCCCCTGGCACAACTTGAGACCATGTCCTCTTGTCTTGTTGAAAGTTGCCTGGGAAAAGAGCCCAACCCCCCCCTGGCTCCAGCCTCCTTTCAGGGAGTTGTAGAGAGCGATGAGGTCTCCCCCGAGCCTCCTCTTCTCCAGGCTGAACACCCCCAGCTCCCTCAGCCTCTCCTCACAGGACTTGTGCATTGATTTCTCTTGGGTATCTATACAAGAAATCCCATTCTTCTAAATTATTTCCTTGATTTAAGATTTTCATTCTCTTCAAAGTATTTCATGTAAACTCAGGATGCATATACGTGTATGCACACATGTACAAGATACACTTGTGATAGCTTAGAAAGCAAAGATGAATGCCAACATTGTTAAATCCAAGAATGGTTTACGTGTTTAGAGTTCTCTCTGGCAAAGTCAATGCCTCAGAGCTTCTTTAAATCATACACGCCTTTGAGTATTATTTATGCATACATAGTTGCTAGTTTGTGCTCTAATAACTGGCTGAATACTGTATCAAAACTTTAGGTACTAAAATACTTCACTCTTTCTTCCTCCATTCCCAGTTAGATGTGTTCTTATTTTTCTAAAACAGTACTAGTGGGTTTTTCTTGGAATTTTCATGAAAGCAGGAGAGTCTATATTAAAATTTTTCTTCTCTTTCCCCAGGGGGAGAAACTAATGTAAATGCAAGTGACCATGCAGAATGCAGTTCAGGTAATGTTTGAATCCTGTGTAAAAGGTTTTTATTTAATGCAAAAATCTACCCTGAAGCAAGTGAAATGCTAGAAGCCCCGGAGTTATCCTTAGTTGAAAAAAAAAAAAAAGTAATAGTTTTTCCATTTTGCATATAGAGCAATGTGATAAGACAGTAATAGAAAATATCCCTTATCTGATACAACACTTGGTTATCTGAGTGCTGCTACCTAAGAAGGTTTCGAAGTCAAATGCTGAGATTAAGAGGTGTTTTTAAAAACCCTGTGTTCTAGTTAATCATTTAAATATAAATAAATACATTTTCTAAACACATATACTTCCCAAATTGAAATGAAGTAGTTAAGAATACCAGAAGGATTCTATCTCTTTGGAAATTCTGTAGGTGAAATTTCAGTGTTGTCATTTTCTCGAAAGGTAAAGGTACTTTTCAGTTTGAAAATATCCAATCCTTACAAGTGATGATAAGGATTCATGTTCAAGAAGTGTGTTATGTTCTTGCATGGGAATAGGTTTCCTCTTTTAGCATCATCATTTTAATGATTTAAACACAAAATGCCTCTGAGATGTTTAATCAGAGGAATCTACTTATTGTATCTATGACTGTCTGTAGAAAATTATATAAATATAAACTGCAGATTTTATTACTTAGCGTGTGCTGAGGAAAAAATCCAAACGAATTTAACGCAAGTTTGGTTTTTTCTTTAATATTTCAAAAGTAATTTTAAATACAAAGAAATTAAGAGAATGAATATAGTAGGACTTCTGATACACTATTGAGTTACTATTGAGAACTGCACTGTTAATGATTACTGTTGTGTTGGCTTGGCGTCTGTCTGAAGGGAAATGAACACTTATTCTTAGAATAATAGGTCTTTAGCACAATTCACAACTGCAAGTTTTTGTCATCTACTTGCAAATGACTTCAGCTTAGTGACATATGCAGGTGTGGTTTGGAGATGACCTTCCCTTAAGTCCCAGAAGTCCCTTGACTCCCAGACATGGGCCAGGTTTGGCAGATGTGTGCCTCTATGACCAATGGATATCTGTGCGGCATGAAGCAACTTTGGTGCCTATGCAAGAAGATCTGTCCATCTGGCTGTCTGGATTGCTGGGTGAGGTTAATAAATCAGTGTCTAATACATTTCAAAGCACTTTCAAATATTTTACTCCATGCTGACACTTAATACCTGTAGTTAAGATTATTAAAATCTGGTGTATTTGAGCCCGAATGGTGAGAAGAATTGCATTAAAATGCATGCTTTGGTTTTGGATTTTATTAGCTGCCACCTCTTAGAGCTATAATGATTAGTTGTTCTAATTTATATTTCTGAATCTTGTTAGTCTAGTTTAAATCTAATTAAGTAGATATTTGATTTTAGTTAGATATTTCTATTAATTTTCGGTCTTTAACACTAGTAAATTATATGATGAGTAGAATGTTGTATGAGTTGCCTCTAGGTTCGTATGAAATTTATTTACCTTCTGTGGACTAACTCTAACAATGATTTTTTGGGTTTTTTTAGGAATAGAAATTAAAGCAGAACAGCTGCTAGAAGAACTTGATAATGGAGTACTGCTGTGCCAGTTGGTTGATGTTCTTCAAAACACAATTAAAAAATGTTGTAGCTCAAATAATTTAAGGGTGAGTCATAGTGTGATCTTTGTTTTTCTTACACATTATATAAAGTCTTTAATTATAAGTAGTTGTAAAAGTAAAGCAAGTGAGTAAGTCTTCCCAAAGTGTCATTCTGTGTGCTATGTATCCAGAGATTGATTAACAACAGTGTGGCACTAGAGATGGACAAACTGTCCTTATGTAACAGATGGCTTACTCACTTTGTTATTCAAAACCTAATGTCCCTACTATTTTTTTAGTTTGATTTCAGTAAAAGTCTTTCCAGAGCAAGATCTAGTCCAAGTCTGGAGATTGCTCCCCTGATAACATCAGTGTTGGTTGGTAACAAGATACCACTGGCACTTGGTGGAAGTTTTATTCCAGAAACTTGTGGCTAAATTCTGGTATATAGGTTAGTCATGAAAATATCGATACTGAGATGTACCTGGGGATGGGTGCTTTCTGTTAGGAACGAAGGCTGAGTTGAAACACAAATCTCAATCAACTTGCAGTCTGTCTGCAACATCAAATAGTGATATGTCACTTTGGAATATAAAACAATGTTACACTGGTGCAGGTAGTACAGGTATAGCTACCGCAGTGCTTGAGTTTGTCAAATAGTATATCACTAGACAATATGCCCTAATTTCATAAATATCTGGACTTTTGGTTTTTTGTTTACCTTTTATCTAGTAAAGCAGTATTAAATAAAGGATATTTACCAGTAAGTAATAGAATTGCTAGTATTGGAATTACTATTAATTGGGCTGGGGGATGGGACAAGACAGCATGGCACTTACAGAAGAGCCATGTGAATGCTGCAAATCTTTAGTGTTTTTTGTTTTTAAGGAGAACAAGATGCCCAACTTTTGTACCTTTGAACGGTTTGTTTAGTTTTGAAAATACCCATTTAAAACCAAATAAATACTGAACTGTTTTAAAGGAAACTGCCCTTTCTGGTCTCTTTAGATTTCCTCTTTTTTAGAATGGGCTCTCAATTATCAAAACCTGGCAGCCAAGTTCAGTTTAGTTGATTTGGGGTTCTTTCTCTGTGTTTATTCTACTGCTATGAACAGAGCTGGGGAGCAGGGAATAGCTGTGGAATGACTGTGAAATCACTTTTGCCCCCAGCATATGAGGAAGCAACTGTATGGACAGCTTTGGGAGAGGCTGCAGAGCTAAGGATTGTTCATTCAGTGACTGTTCACAGAGCTAAGGTGGAATGCCACCTACATTAGCTTTTTGAATAGGATTTACAGTGTATTTTCCTTTGCAAATGAATAGGCTTTGAAATGTGTTGGCAGGTTTGGTGTGCACAACATACCTTTTGTTTTCTTCCCTTGCCAGAATTTTCCTATGAGAAAAGTTCCATGTAAGAAGGATGCTCCACCGGGATCTTTTTTTGCCAGAGATAACACAGCCAACTTTCTTAACTGGTGTAGGGCCATTGGAGTTGATGAGACTTACCTCTTTGAATCAGAAGGTTTAGGTAAATCTGTCTTTTTATAAGATTCACTTTGGTCTGTGTGTGGGTCAGGGAGGTCTCTTGTGAATAGTCTTGTGAAGCTTTTGTCACAACTGTACCTGTCATGTGCAAACTATTAATTCTTTAAGGCTGCATTTGCATAAAAGCCTTGAAAAATCAGTTCAGTGACTGCTCTAACTTGCATGATGTTTTTGCAACTGTCTAAAAGGTGCTGTGTGGGAGGAGGGGGGAGTCGCAACTCTGCAGCAAGCTCGTATATTTTCCTTCAGTAAAAAGGTCCACTGAAAAACAGAGGAGAAAAGGGTGGTTTCATTTTCCCTTTGCGGGAAGACCACAGGGCCATGGAGTCAACTCACAATAAGATCCTTTATTTGGTATTAGAGTTAATTCTTGTTGCAGAAAGCCCTCAGAATAATGCATTCATGACTCCTAAATTTGGTAAATCCATCAGGGCATTGTGCCTGAAGTGACAACAGCCTGTTGGTAATTAAGTTATTTCAGGACCTAGTTGATGTGACTCTAAACCTTTTGTATTTTCCCATTTAATAAGATAGTTATAAATATTGCCAACTGTGTGTATGCCTGCCCCAATGCACAGTCTGTCCCTGTAACAAACAGCTTCTAGAATGATAGTTCCATATGGAATACATTTTTTTGACTGCTAATTAAGAGGAACTGCTTTCATTGTGTGGTGGATAATAACATGTTCTACCAGCTATTATGTCAGTAAAAATTAATTAATGCAAAACTTTCTGTGACAAGCCAAATACTGGCTGTATTTTCAAAGGCAAAATATCTGCCTGTCAAGCAGAATAGCAAAAAATTGCAAAGTACTTCTGTTTCCAGTAATCAAATTAATTTGTTGTAATATTTACTAGATTTTCTTGGAGTCTTTGTGCCATTTCATGCTATTTAAATGGGAGGCAATGTTTTCATTAACTGCTTTTCTTTCATGTTCTCTTCCTTGCTTGCTGGACTGCTCATGCCTTCTATACTGACTAAGTCACCTTTTCAAATAGTTGAGGAAATATCCTCATTTGCATCTGTCTCATCCTAATTTAACTAGGGAGCATATCTTTTTTCAGTGCCACGGAATATAGATGAGTGGGAGAACTGGGCTATAAGAAAATCAGTTCCAATATTTTTTCAGGTCAACGTGTATGAATTGCATTGCTTAAACATCTTAGTTCTTATAAGTAGCTGGGTAACTAGAACCTGTTTAGCCTCCCTGAGATAAGCAGACAGGATTTCCTAATGCTGTGGCTTTTGCTCATAGCCAAGAAGTGTTTTGAAGTCTGATTGCAGCTCTTGACACAAGCTTTCTTTGTGGCATAAATATCTTCTGTGAGCCTTTTTGGCAGTAGAAATGAGCAGACTTGCAGCCTCCTTGATGATGAAACATTCTTTCCACTGATGTTCTGTGTCAAACTTGCAAGCCCTTCTTTATGAATGGGTAGGGGAAAGACCATTTGACACTTGCCCTTTTCCTGTCAGATCTATTGAGAAACACTTGCTGAAAAGTGTGGATGGTGTGAAGAAAATAAAGTGGCTCCTGAGACAGCAGAAAGGGAGAGTAAACATCATGGGATACCCTTTGACATCAAGTAAAAACAAGTGGCTTGATCTCTGCTAGGGGGTTTATATCTAGATTTTTCTCTTCTGGATTCAGACAACTTATACCACAGAAACATGACACACACAGACAAAAAAAGAACAAACCAAACCAAAAACAACTAAATGACCTTTACTACCTTTTAGGTTATGGTTACGTCAACTTTCTTTTCTAGATTTACCCTTCATAATCAGATTTTATTAAAAAATCAGATTTTATTAAAAAATCAGATTTTAGAAACTGGAGTAGATGATGTAAACAAGAACATCTGACTTCATTCTCAGCTTATACTTTATGAAATACTTTAATCTGATTTAAAGCAAAGTAATTTTAAATATCAGACTGAACATCAGAAAGATACTAGATTTAATCTGTAAATACAGAGCTAGCTCATTATTTTCTCTTCAGAGTGAATTTTGGGTTTCTACTGAATATTGTTACTGCACAGTGTAAAGAAAGTCAGACTCATTTATATAAATGTCACACCGTATGAACATTGTATCTACACTTTTTCCCATTTCTTCTACTTGATTGTGGTCAGGGGAAAGAATGGTGCTGTGATTGTGGTTTGAGGAGAGCTGAATGACCTTTCTCCCAGCCTTTGCTAGGAGAGAACCTTTGCTCTCCTGGTTTGCTAAAAAAGCACAGGGGCTATGTGTTTTCTGTAGAATTCATACAGCTATGTTCTTGGAACATGTTGAGAGCATCTCAGTTTTGAGGCTGAAATGGGTAAAGAGGAAGAAATGGTTACTTTTGAGATTTTTAACTTTTCTTTCTCTGAATTGGGCCTTGTTTCTTTTTTTGCACACCTAAAGATGGAAGTTTCAAGAAACCAAAACAGAGATTGTTCTTCTGCCTCTTCCATTTTTTAGTGCAGCAGTAGAAAGAACTGAACATTTTCATTTCACAGTTTCCAAGAAAACCCAGAAGACCTGCCACAGTCATCTTCACAGCATTTGGCTATCTAGTCCAATCTTCCATCTCATTTCTCAGCTCTTCTGTGTCCCTATGCAGTTGTGTGCATGCAGCTGCTACAGCTGCTCCAAACTGAGGGGTGCAAAGCATCCTCAGCATTGAGCACTAGCTGGGTTGATGTGGGCACAGTCTTCAAGAAACAAAACATAGTGCAAAACTCTGCACTACTATCATATCTGAGATAAAGTTTCTTCTTTTCTGTGATGGCAGCCAGTATCTGACGTTTGAGTCTGAGTGTTTGTCTCTTAAACCAATATAATTCTTGCCTCCTTCTTACACTCAGGTTTTGCCCATTTCAGATACAGCCTCACAGACAGCAAATTCTGAAGAAAACCTCTGGGTGGATGGGGCAGGAGGTGGAGGATAGGGAGAGGTGAAATGAAGGTATAGCATGGAGTAGTGGGGCTGCCACTAGCAAAGTGGGAATCTGTAGTGCAGCTGGGTGAATCTGCCATATGGATGGACCCTGGTGGAACCCAGAGCTTTTAAAGTGATAGGAAATAAGATCTGTTGCTTATTGCAATGGTAATAATTACCCAGATTATTATTTCACAGCCATGGGTTTACGCTGCCTGGTTGTGCATAGCCATCCACTTGTCAGCTGTGTTGCATGCAGCTTTTTCTCCTTTGGCTGTTTATCTACAGAATGTAGAATGTTTATCTACAGAATGTGTGTGTACCTCTATGCATGAGCATGAACAGAAGTGTATTTTCCTATCTGCAGTTGTTGATTTCTTTTCATCTTCAAGACTACTATAATGTATTTAGGGATAGGGAAGGGAAAAGTTTCATACATCTTTCCAGTTCACATCAAGAAAGAACAGCATAAAACCAAGTGAAGCATATTTCTCTTAGGAGATAGAGAGAAGTTTGATTTCAGGAGTGCCAGGATGGGTTTAAACCCTTCATGGAACAGAGTATTAGAACATACAGTGCTCTATCCATGGTAATGTAGCTTGCCTCTGGGTTGAATGATTTCAAAATTCTATCATCTTTTCCTTATCTTCCCTCCTCTGTACCTATTTGCACAGGCCTCCCCACAGTAAATATGGTCTGTGACTCCCTTTTGTTCTCTTTCCCCTTAGTTTTGCACAAGGATCCAAGACAAGTGTATCTTTGTCTGTTGGAAATTGGACGCATTGTGTCCAGGTATGTGATCCCTACTTGATCTTAGAAAGTGAAGAATACATTCTATTAGGTGAAAGCTAAGACAAAATTAAAAGTCTGTGGTCATTAAGTGCAATGCAGTAGTCATTAATTCTCTGCAGAAAGTAATGAGTAGCTTCTGTACTACCACCAGACAACATAAATATTTTTTCAAATCATTATCAGACTCTTCCTGGAGAGCTGCTGATCCATACTGATTTTTATAGTGGTAGATTTAAGTGCTGCATTCAGCCCATAGATATGCATATGTCTTGGAAGAACTCCTTTAACATTTAATATTATTTCAAGTTGGCTTTTTAAGCACTTTTGGGAATTATAAAAGCTTGAAATATGAATCAATTCTTACCAATCTCTAAATTTAGACTTCTAATTTATTTCTACTACAGAGCAGGAAGGTTTAAGATAGTTTATCTAAATTGGATTGGACCTAAATTGTGTAGTTTTGACAGTATTTTTACTGCCTTCTCTGGTAGTTCCAAGACTATCTTTGGGAGGACTGCTATCAGAAGCTGAAGATTGTTCCTTCTCTTTGCATTTTCAGGGCAGTTATTCCTCTGACTAATAAGTGCTGTTCCCTGTCAGTCAAGCCACTCAGAATTTCACATGTTTGCTATCAGCACTTTATTTTTGTTTTCTTTAGTAAATTGGCAATTAAACCCTCTACTTCTGTATTTGCATTGAGGTATGGAGTTGAACCTCCTGTACTAGTAAAACTGGAGGAAGAAATTGAGCTAGAAGAAACATTGCTGTTGACATCTGAACCATCACCTATTAGCCCAGTAAAGTCATGTTGTCACCATGGGGAGCTACATGAGGCAGTGAGTACTACTTATTTATTGTGATATGTGCTTTCAGTCAAACTCTAAGTTTAGTGCTTGCATGATTTGGCTTACTAAGTGTAGGCTTGTTTTAATCTAATATTTATGAACTTCCTTAAAGAGGAAACAGAAGGGTATGCACCTCTTTCAAACAATTAATTTTTTTTTTTTTTAAGAAAATGCTGTCGTGCATATTTTGGAGTTAGTGCATATAACTTGCCTTGATTCTTACACACACACACTAATTGTTTCTTTGAACATAAGAATACTCTCATTCGCTTTTTCTGATGTGTCAATATTCCATGGCTGTAACATATACTTACTTCAGTGTAATTTTTTTATCAAACTCCAGCAAATGTTAAAGCAGGCTTTCATGAAATGCTTTTGAAAAAGACTTTAAATAAAACCTCTATAGGTGCACCAGCTGAAAATGAATGTATATGAAGAAGAAGAAATTCTTTGTGAATTGGTCCAAAAGCAATGAAGAATAACTTTATATTTTGCTTTAAAAATGCATCCTGAGACTATAAAATGAATTTATTTTTAAGGCCCTCTGTGTAGTAATGTAAAATTTTTGCATAGTTGGGAATGTCAGATACCAGATCCTTTACTCTCTGAAAAGTCACTGGTTTTGCTGTTCAGCAATACTCTTGACCTTCCAATGTGTTAGGTTTCAGGGTGGCTGTAACAAGCACATCTTTTCTAACCCTGGACTTACGTGGGAACTTTGTATCTCCTTTTTTTCAGTGTTTTTCTCTTTGGTGATCTCATAGAAGAATAATTTATAAAATCTTTACAAAAAGATAGGGATAATGCTGAAGTAGCCCTGGGTCACAGGAGAGACCATGGCAGTATCTTTGCAAGTTTGTGGTCAAAACTGGATGCTACTGTGTAGAGTGCTATAGACAAATCTTAAAAAGGAAAGTAAAAATATCTTAAAATTGAAGAAATCATGGAAATAGAATTTTAGCAACTCAAAACATTTCTTTGTACATACAGTTTGTTCTTTGTTTTAGTCTTTTAGTTTACATTTTGAAGTTCTATGTAACTGAGATTTTCTTGTGAGGGAATTGTAATGTTTTAAAATATGAGATGAAGATATAAGTATTTTTTCTTAAATTAAGTATTTCAATAAACTGTTGCACATGTGCTTCTGTCAAAATACTAATGAATGCTTTCAACTCTAATAACTAGGTTAAACATATAGCAGAAGACCCTCCCTGCAGTTGTTCCCATCGATTTTCAATTGAATACTTATCAGAGGGACGTTACAGGCTGGGAGACAAAATACTCTTCATACGAGTACGTAGTTCCTCAATTCCATTTTATATTCAAAATGGGGAAGGAAATGCTTTTAAGTGGTAAAACCCTACTTTTTATGGTATAGTTGTAGATTACCTATTAAAATAAGGTGTAGCTAGTTCAATCTTGCAACCACTGATTTTTACAGCCACACTAAATTAAGCAAGTTAATGTTTCCCTGTGGTGTTTCTAAAATTTCAGTAGCAACTTGCAACATGAATAAGGATAATGCAATAGAATTACCTGAGGATGTTGTTTGTTCAAAACCTGTGTGTTTGGGATTTATAATTTGTAGGATAGTTTAGCGTTGTCTTCAGCAGGCATAAGGATTTCCAGAATTAATTTCCATATTATGCATAATTTGAACAAAACCTCTATCCAAAAGTGATGCTGGAAGAGTGGTTAAAATATCTTCCGTATGTATGCCAACATATAATGACTGTCTCTGCAGGACAAACTATCTAATAAAAGAATTGAGAAGCATAAACCTTATTTATCACATAATTTCTCTTTTTAAAAGTGTTTCTTTGTAAGAAAGGAGGTTCTATTTTTAGTCAATTTTGATACATCTTAATGTAAGATGAAGACTTAGTGCTTCATAAAACAAGATAGAAATCTCTTGTTCTCTTACTCCTACCTCCTCTTTCTCCATACTCAGATGCTACATGGCAAGCACGTGATGGTTCGTGTTGGTGGGGGCTGGGACACTCTTCAAGGCTTTCTGCTTAAATATGATCCATGCCGAGTGCTTCAGTTTGCTACTCTGGAACAAAAAATCCTGGCCTTTCAGAAAGGGGTCACCAGTGACAGTGTCCCCAGCTCATCAGCTAGAATTCAGGAGCCTCCTGTCATGAATCCAATGTCAGCTGTCAATATGTTTGAAAAGCACCCATCAAAACACCCCCCTACCCCTGTTTCTGCTGTCAAGGCTGTCCACACAGCCAGTGCCAAGAAGGTTGTATCTACACGTCCCCAGTCCCCTCTCCTGGCATCACCAAAAGTGCCACCGCACCCATCCTCCACAGCCAAGCCATTGGCAGTCAGGTCCAAATTACAAGGATCTTCAGGGACCGGTGTGCAGACTCCTCTCAAACCATTAGGTGGCAACTCGAAGAAACTGGAGCCTTCTGCACCCAAGTTGCCACCCTCTGCTCATTCTCAGCCTGCAAGCAAAAGCCCTTTGGCTGCAGGCACACGAGCGGCTCTGGTTCACTCGGAAACCCTGCGCAAACGGATTCGGTCCCCTGATGCTCCCAAGATGAAATTCACCCTGGCTCAGGGTTCCTCAGCACCGCTGCTGCATCCTGCCCCCCCGTCCTCTAAAAAACAGCTGCCTCGCCCCCCTGCCACAGCTGAAACCATGGCCTCAAGGCACAAACGTGTGGCCACTAAGCCTGCCTCTGTCTCTGAAGCCAAAGCCAATTCAGTGGCTCCGAGGGCTGCTCGGCCCCCTGTTACAAATCTCTGTGCTGTTGCCAGGTTTGCACATTCTCAGCAGCTCCTTGTGAAACCTCCTTCTGAAAATACTGTTGAGGCCTCGGGAACTGGGTCTCGGCACCATCAAAAAGCTCCACAAACAGCTTCTCACCTGGCAAGGAATCCGAAAAGTGCTTCAGTCCTAAAACACTCAGCTTCTGCCCCTTCCCTTGCAGTTATCAAAGCATCCAAGTCTTCACTTACATTGGCATCTACAAGCAAAAATGTGTCATCAGCTGTCAGCAAGCAGCCAAATGGCAGCACAACTTCTCAGGTTGGACTCACTTCGCCCAAACCTCCTGAACGCACTCCCTTATCTGTCGTACGGCTTCCTCAAACCTCAGCCAAAGTGGAAGTGACCAAAAAGCCAGCTCAGCCTTCAACCAAGAACTTGCAAACAAGTGAAAGCTTGGCCCCAGCAGCCAAGAAACCTCTCCCTAAGGGAAAATTGGCAATGGCATGTAACAAAGGACTGCCTGGGGTATCAAAAGGTCCTCTTACAAAGAGCAGGCAAGATGATCACTATTTTGTTATGACAGGGAGTAAAAAGCCCAGAAAGTAAACTTAATTTCTACAAAGCCTTAGCTTTTTTCAAATAAGCCTCTGAGTATTTGCTACACAGAGGATAAGGGGGAAAGATACATAACACTACATTTACCATAAAATATTAGGTGTAACATACATTTTGTTGCATAACTTACAGTAAGAACTGTATTTATTTTGCAGTGTATTTGGATTTATTTAGAAGTGTGCTTGCTTGCAGTGTAACACTGTGGAATAGAGAATATCCCCATTTGCTGCTAGCCTGACCTGCTACAGGAAGGCAGGAGAGATGAAAGGGGAGCTTTTGCTGCTGCTCATTTTTTAAGGGAGCTGAGCCTACCCAAGAACCGTCTGCCCAGCTCAGAGCCTGAGAGATTCAGGTGGTTCTGAAATATCTACATCTAGGCCTGTGGCAAACTAGAGAGCTGTGCACAAGCTGTAAATGTTTTAGTGCCTCAGACAAAACTGGTAGTTCACCGGTGTTCCAGAACCCAGATTACCTGGATGTATTAGAAAGAGAAGGGAAGCTCTAGTCATGTTTCAATTTGACAGCTGCCATTGTTACTGTTGACTGTGTCCCCTATATGCTTTAAAGTGGCTTCAGGTCACTTGGAAGTGGAGCCTTGGTTTGCATTAAGCTGGACATGACAAATCATGGCCTTGATTGCTTAATTTCATTGTGCCTTAGCTTCTCAAATTCATGACAGTGAATTATGCTACTTTTAAAACCCTGGGCAGATGACCTTGATGAGTTCACGTACTCAAATGCCTTTAAGTGAGCCCAGTCTTTTCTAGAAAGCTCTTGCTGCATGGAGAGAGTTGCTGAGAGATTGTTTTGCCCTGGGATGGAGCCCCAGAGTAGCTCCAGCAGCAGTGTGAGTACTGACCAGTTGCTTGCAGAGCCTTATTGCTCTGCAGGAGTGGCCTTTATATGTAAACTCAATCACTAAATACTTCATTCAGAACTATACATTAATTTGTGTGGGCAGCCTTAATCTGAAGTGGCTTTTTTATATATATGGAGACCTTCTTGCCTGGCTTGGGGGAGAGGTATTTTGCTTTACTGCAAAGGTAATGAGGGACTGTGTTTGCATTCAAATGTCTGAAATTGCCAGAAAGCTGTGCACTGTTTACATTCTCAGCTCCTGAAGGCTTTCAGTGGGTTAAACATCTGTGGTGCTTTACACCTTTAAACTCAAGATAAGTGAGTTTCACATAGATAAATAAAAACTACAACTTTTGGGAGTGGCATTGTTTAGGATATTTGGGTTTAATGAACAGTTGTTCCAACAAATAGCAAGGACCTCTGAAGGTCTGTGAAGAAGCACTGCAGACTACCACAACTCTCCATTCCCAGGGAATTTACTTGTGGGCAGGAGACAAGCTGTATAGGAACTGCAGTTTCAGATGTTATATATATTTATTTTTTTTCTTTACAACTAGAGTAAGCAAGCATCATAAACTAATAACGAGTTCTGGTGCACGGTGGCAAAGTCATTGAGCAGCCTTTCTGAGCACTTTTATTAGCTTTTTTATTTATAATTCTATTTATGCATATCTACTGTACAATACTGATTACACCCTGCGGGGAGTAAACAGTAAATACCCATATCCAAATGTAGGAGGAAAACAGATCATGTATAATAACATGAGCAAAAGCCCCATAAGCTCACATACAAAGTTGTGTGTTTGGGGAAGGCCTTAAGCTTACTTGTTTTTATAAATAGACGGGTCAAAGCCACTACTGCAAATGTTAAAATTAGTATGACTGTAGTGGACTGCTTTCAGGTTTGATAAATTTGACAAAGTTTCATATGTTGAAAACATTTTACAGTAGATGACTTGCTTTTCATTTTGGGCTTCCAAATAGTGAAATATGATAATATATAACCCCTGCAGATTAGTATTGTAATTCTTGGGGATTCTTTCTATATTGGATCTGGCTGTGATGGAGTTAAGTGTCTTTGTTGCAGCCCATACCATGCTGTGTTTCAGATTTGTGACTGAAGCAGGGTTGAAAACACAGCAGTGTTCTGGCTGTTGCTGAACAGTCCTTGCAGAGGGTCAGTGCTTTCTCTTTTCTCCACTCTGAGCCCTCAGTGAGTAGGCTGTGGGCAGACAGGAGACTGGGATGGGACATGGCTGGGAGAGCTAACCCGAACTGGCCAAAGGGTTCCATACCAGGTAACACCATGCTCAGTGGTAAAAACCAGAGCAAAGCAAGGAGGTGTGGGAGTGGGTGTTGTCTTCCAAGGGTGCCATTGCTTGCAGAGTGTCTGGGCATCAGTCTGCTTGTGGGAGATGATGAGTGATTACCTTTGCATCACTTGGTGGTTTGTTGTTTGGTTTTTGTTTTTTTTTTTTCCTCTTCACTTATTAAATTGTCTTTATCTCAGCCTATGGGTTTTCTTGCTTTTGCTGCTTTTCTCTCCCTCATCCTGCTGGGAATGGAGGGGAGAGAAAGGGAGTGAGAAGCTTTGTGGGTGCTTGGCTGCTGGCTGGGATCAAGCCAGAACACTTTTCCAAGCATTTACAAGGTTTTTTAGCAGTTGTTTAATCACTGAAACTCTTGGATCTCAGGTAAAGCTATCTCAACATCTACCTTTTTGAACTATTGCTTCAGAGAAAATGAAGCAGATGGCTTCATCTTTGTGATCCATTATTTCACGTCATAGACTGAATTTTATGGTTCAAAATGAAATAAAAAGTGGAAGCCTTTACAGTTGAAACCTTAATCAGCTAATCTAAAGATGATTCACCTGTTACATGAGTGAGCTTTGTTTGGTTTTATTACAAAAGTAGTACATTTGAGCATGGTCCAACCTCTGTGAATACTGCAGTCTCCAACTTCACAGTCGTATTGTAACTAGGGATGTCATGTAACATCAGGTGAGCCACGAGCAAGATGTAACAAAGTGCCTCCTAATGGAAACACTCTTTTTGCAACATTTACCTTGCCAAATAGCAAGTCTAATATTCAGCTTGTATTACTTTTTGTGAGGGAAGGATAACTTGGAGAAAAAAACCTGACTGAATTCTCCATGTGTTATCGATGTCTTTCTGTATGAGTACTTACTTTAAATAAAAATATACTGCACCTTTTTACATGCACACTTTTTTTTTTTTTCTACTGTCCTACTTTTTTTGTGGGAGGGAAAGAGGATGTATTTTAGAAGGGTTATGTTTTTACTCTACCACCAATTAAAGAGTAGCTTCCATCTCAGGCTATTATGAAAACAAACTGCTTGTAATCTATTGGGGTTTTTTTGAGGTCAAGACCTCTTTACTCTGATCTTGGTTTCAGTATGTCTAATTGAGGAGAAGGGGCTTCCTACTCTTCTAGCTGACACTATGCCTCAGTAGTTTCAGATACACCTCTGAGAGTTTTATTATTTTCAGCTCTACTTGAAATAAAAAACACCTGTGTGCCAACATTTTTCTATGCTTACATCTTGTCAATAAACTTTAGACTGTGTCTGCTGCCATCAATTACAGAAATGTAATTGGTTTAGTGAGAGGAGAATTGGGGTTTTTCACTGGAGTCACCTAATTAACTTATTTGCTTCCTAATTGATTTTTAAATAATATTATAATACCTGCAGATCTCTCCCTGTTCCAAAGGGGCTTGAGTTCCTACCAGTCTGATGCTGGTGCTCAGTCATGTAGATACACCTACCCTTCGACATCAGATTTCTCTGGTAACTGCAATCTTGAGGCATCTACAATGCTCCTTCCTACAGGACCAGGCTTTGCAGAGGTGTTAGTTATGGCTTTCTATTTAGAGCTGGTGGCATTTCAGCTGGCCAGTAAAATAACTAGACAGCCCAAGACTCTCTCATCTAACTACAACATCATGCCTCCTTGACCTAGATCTTAAATCACTGTCCACCAGTAAATATTTAGAAGGAGATATGGAAGACATTTTTTCCTCCAACTCTAAAACCATCTTCATTGCTGGAAGGTATTACACAGTCTGGTGAAATTCCCTGCTTTTTTCTGAATGAGGATAAAGTGAGGTCTCCTTCCTCTTTTTGCTTTCTAGCCTTTAGACCTTAATAGAAATGATGGGTTCGTGCACACTTCTCTAAAACAAGTCTGGATCCTATGTGCCCTCCAGGTTTTGTACATCTGACTGCAGCCCTGAAAAGTTGTGAATAAAAGGAAGGAAAGTCTTGAAGTTGTATCTGTGTTCAGTTTACTTGCTAGTGTTTAAGGAGAAGTGCTGCACAGAGTATACTGCCTGTCACTACGTCATGGTAGTGTAAATTACATAAATGGAATCTATTATATGCTGTAGTTGGGTGAGATTCCCTTTGGTATAAGGACAAATCCTTGCAATACTTGGTTAATATTTGCTTCTGGAATTACAAGCTGAATTAGATCCTATTCTTCATGTTGATCAAAGTGTAGCCAGCAGTGATATCTACTGTCCAAAAACCAGAGGGAGTCTAAGCAATGCCTTCCTAAAGGTTCCTGTCTTGTCACCACACCCTCATTCATTCCCCTTGTACAGGTCCCTCATTTGAACCAGCAGAATTGCTTTCTTTGCCATGGCTACCAAAATTCTTTGGTAGCCAATAGTCTATTGCCCACTACAAATGCATGAGCTGGAGCAAGCACCCTGAGGATAATTCCAAAGCCATCCTGAAGCATGTGTAAGGGTTCATGTGAAGCTACAGATCAGTCTTTTTGCTTTTTTTCCTCCCAAAGCCTTGAGTATCTCACATACTAAAATCTGGCTCTGCTGCTAATGGGTGTTTTACTTATAAAAGACAAAGCCAACTGGACCATCCTGCAAGGCTTTTGGACCCCACAGGAAGATGCCTTGAGATGGCTAAAACATACCTTGCTTGGGACTGACAAATAGAAAGCTCAAAAAACACCAGGAAAGTCCCTGAAGACTGTAGCCCTCTTAGACACAAAAGCCCCTGAAAGCTTAATGTGAATGTGGCTGATACAAGGGCTCTGCAGAACTGGGCTGCTCCGTGGCACCTTAAGATGTCAATCTCCTTTCAACACCAGTAGCTGACTCAGATGAAGGCTTCAAACATGAGCACCATACATCTAGAACCTTATGGAAAACTGGGTTTGGAATGGTGAAGTACACATGCATCAATGCAGAATAAAATACGTGTGCAGTTCAAAGAACTTCAGTTATGGCTCATCAGTTTCATATATATAGAGATATACACAAAGACACACACATAGATAAATCTGATAAAATTCAAGGCATTTTTCCTGATGAAACTTCAAGTAGCCATAGCTTTGAACATCAAACTATAGAGTTCCCTTTCTATTTGCCTGCAGGGAAATACAAATCTGTTGGTTAGATCAGTGAGTGCTATGGGGCCATCTGGTGTCTATGAATTTAACAGAGGCTACTTGAGCAACCCAAGACCTCTTAAAATGCACAGGCAAAACCTTTCTCTTTGATTCAAATGAAACATTTTAGCTGGCAAAATCCATACTTAGCATGCCATAAATAATTCAAGAAGTATTTAATTTTGTAAGACATTTTCATGCAAATATTTTGGAAATCACCTTTTCCTTTTCTTATTTTAAGAGCCAAGATTGAAGATCACTTCCTTATCAAAAGTTTTGAAAACTACATTGTACAAAATGCAAATAAGCTCAACACTTTTTATACATTTCTGACTTAAGAAAAAGCAAAACATTAAAATATATGAGAGGTAGGAACTGCTTACAGTACATATCAAGGTAGTCATAAACTGACATTAGCTCAGAAATGAGGTTCCAGGTGTGTGACTGGTGGGCAAGCCAGCAGTGAGTGGCTTTCTAGTTGTGGAGCAGAACTGATGCTCTCTAAATCAATGCATTTTTATAGCACTTGGTGCCAGATTTTGCATTCCAGATGGATGGAAAACCTCACCAGGACAGGAGCAGCTGGCCACTTCTCTGAGAAAGGTAGGAAGGCAGAAAATATTGACAAATTAGTTGTGCTAAGGGCTATTAGCAAGTAGGACTGCGGCACAGAACTTGGTTATCAAATTGGCCTTTAGTGCTGAGTCAGAAAGTATTGTACAAAGTTAATATCCTCCAAAACAAAACCAAACTTGCATGTTTCATCAAGAAGACCATGTTAGGATACAGGGAAAATTGCATGCATTAGTATTTGTCAAAGTACTCAAATATGGAACCTCATAAGAACCATATTAAGATCAGTTACATGCATATTTACAGTGTGAAAACATATGCTTTACTTATCTCACATTTGGAAATTAAACAATTCTTAAAATCCAGGCTTAGAATCTTGTAGTTTGCTGATCTTTTACATAAACTTGATTAATTTTTGCTTTTCTGAATTAAGGCTGCTGTAACAAAAAGTTCCTTGTGCTGAACCCTGTATTTCCAGAAGAACATAAATTATATTACTGTGATGAACAGTATACTTCTTCACAGCTTTTTTCCTTTTTTTTTCTGTTTTTTGTTTTTGCTGAATATACTTTTCTATAGATAGCTGTGAAACAAGACCATAATAAATTACTCTTATCTTGTACACACTGCAGCATTTACTCTTGCAGTACCTTGACATTATTTATTGCTGCATGAAAAGAAAAGAGCAGCAGAATGAGTTTATTTAAGAAGCAAACTAAATACACATGCTTTGTGTTTATAGTCCTGGAATTAGGTTCCTATACATTACATTAGACTTGTGGAGACTTTTGTGAATATAGTTGTATGTTCTTTTACTATGTCCTTGACTATAGTAGGATACTCAGATATGTCAGATTATTTGAAAATACATACCTGAAGAACAAATTTTGAGATCCCATGATGTTTATGAAAATGGTCACAGGAAAATCTATGAACAATTATACCTGGCTTTGTGTGAAGAAAAATGTTGGAAAGGTTTTTTTGTGAGATCACACTTAAAACCCTCCTAGTTCACACTAAGACTTGGTCCTTAAGTCAGTCTTTACATTTTAGAATGTAAAAGTAATATATTAAGACTGTGAAGGCAAACATTCACAGTTTAGAAAATGTTACAATTCAGGTTTAGAAAATGTTACATTTAGATGGTCAGGGCAGCCATTTCACTACCTACACATATTTTGACTCACACTTCCATTTTAAGTTATGCTCTTGCTTTTTGGGGTTTTTTTTGTTTTGTTTTTTTGGGGTTTTTTGTGGTTGGTGTTTTGGTTTTTTTGTTGTTGTTATTTTTTTTCCATCAGCATCCTGTTTCTCAGCATGTAAAAGAGACAGCTTTGACTGAATGAGCAGCTGTTCAGTATTTGGGATCTCAGCATGTGGCCCCTTACCAACTTCTACACCGTACTGAAGAGGGTGATTCATTATTGTCCTATATGAATCCTTCCAGGATCTCATCAATAGCACCTGGGAATTTCTCAAAATGTCAAGTCAAACAGGCTTATCTCCTTAAAAGGGGAAATCAAGACTGAAAGTTACTGAGATTTAAGCATCTACTCAGCTGAGTTAATTAACTGGGACTGGCTTAACACTCTACCATTCTATGTAGTTAGTGTGATACAGGACTGAACTTTAAAACTTCAGGTGACTTTACTTAGAGTTAGGAGTATTTAGCAGCATTGCAAATTTGATTAACAGGCTTAAAATAGACACTTGTAAAGTGAGAACCAGTAGTGACTACTCTTGAAGGGGTGAGCTTATATTTCTATGATCATGAAGGAAGGGAGGAAAAGAAGAAAGATGAGAACATATGAGGCTGAAATTAATTACCTGAAAAATATGAAAGAAGCATCCAGCTTTCCTGTATTACCTAAGTGTGTTCATCTCCATCCATCAGTCCCATGGGAGCAGAAGCAATCTTGAGGAAGTTACAAGCTCATCTCATCTTAAATGAATGTAAGAGATCTGTGTTCAAGAGCTATGAGCAATTCTAACCAATTTAATTTTGTTTTTTCTTAGGCTTCTCATGTCTGCCTCCACAACATTATTTATATTTTTTAATATGGTGGTGTATATTGCTCTGTAGAATGAAACCTTGAAGATCTGGATTGTACTGTAAATATCATTGGGGTTAGATGATTGTTGCAGGTCCCTTCCTACTGAGCTGTTCTACTCTATACGTCATGTCCAGAAGTGTTCCTGTTCAAACCAAAAGTGTTTGTGAAAGATGAAGCGAGATCCAGACAAGGTTTGAATTATTCAGTTGGGTTGGGGCTCTAAGGTGACAGTACAGTCCCTGTGCTAGAGATGAAAGAAAGAAAACAATCACAAGTGACTGCATACAATGTGCTGCTGATGTTCTATTGCTTCTCTTTTGGGATTACTTCTATTTTCTTAGCCAGTGATTACCAGCTTAAGCAACAAAGCCTTGTGAATATTTTAACAGTAATGGGTACCTGGAGAACTGTAATATTGCTCTCACTGTGCAAAAATATATTGCATGGCTGGTTTTGTAAGAGTGGAGTTTTGGAATGACAAAGCTTTAAAAAAGTATATAAACTTATAGGTTTTTACTGTCTTGTCTCTCCCCTTTCCCAGTAAGGCAGTTATATGCATCAGTCACAAATTCATACCTATGGCCTGAAAATGCTGTGCTGAAATTTCTATAACAAGAACTCAGACTTTGCCTCCTCCCTCTTCACCTCTTTCCCCCTCCCAGAACAACAGTCGGAACCTACAGCCGCCTCAGCCACCTGCTGTACTCTGCTGTAGCAAGAAGTATCACCATACCTGGAAGATTAAAAAAAAAATGCTTCTCTATAGCAATTCTCAAACCTCAAAAATTATAAACTAAGAAACTGTGACCAAGAACAACCTTATGGCTAGGTGACTGTCAATGCGTTGGATTAGAGGGCTGTTTCCTTCATGGTGCTGGCTGACCGAGTAAGATGTCTGTAAGAGCAAAGGCATGCAGGTTGTGTCCAGCTCTGGAGCCCTTAACACAAGGAGGACACAGACCTGTTAGAGAGGGGCCAGGAGAGTGCCACAGAAATTATCTGAAGGCTGGGGCACATCCATTATGCAGAAAGGCTGAGAAAGCTGGGGTTGTTCAGCCTGGGGAGGAGAGAGCTCCAGGGAAACCTTATAGCAGCCTTCCAGTACCTGAAGGGGGCCTACAAGCAAGCTGGAGAGGGATTTTTTACAAGGGCATATAGCAATATGATAAAGTGCAATGGTCTTAAACTAGAGCAGGGTAGATTTAGATTAGACATTAAGAAGATGCTCTTTACTGTGAGGGTGGTGAAACATTGAAACAGGTTGTCCAGAGAGGTGATGAAGGCTCCATCTCTGGAGACATTCAAGGTCAGGCTTGATAGGACTCTGAGCAACCTGATCTAGTTAAATTTAGTTAAAGATGTCCTTGCTGACTGCAGGGAGGTTGAACTAGATAACCTCTAAAGGTCCCTTCCAACCAAATACATTCTGTGATTCAGTTTGCAGGTGAGCTCGTTCTTGTTCTCAGCTCAGCCTTTTACTTCTCTGGGAATTCTCATCTTTGGAAATGCTCATCACCAAATGTTCTAGTAGGTAATGAATTAAGGTAATATTTGGCTTAGCTTGCCTTTCACTTGACACAGATAAATACAAAGGAATTTTTAAAAACAAAGTAGAAATCTGGGTTTTGGAAAATATTGCAGTGTCTGTAAAACCAAATAAGGGTGTATTGTGACTGTAAGCATTTGGTTTTAGCCGAATAAGTACTACCCTCTGTAAAATCTGATTCTGCACAGATAGACTAATAAAAATTCCAGAGCATGTTCTTGTTACCCTGCCTGAGTTTTCACAGATTTCTGCACTTCATAAAGCCCAAAATAAACACGAGATGTAATAACTGTCTCTTGGTGCAGGTCAATGCAGTGTTTTAACTGGAGCTGGATATGTAGTGGTGGTTTGATAGGCTCTTTGGGAACAAGGAGTAGGCTCTTTGTCTGCATGCTTCATTCCTATACTGCAAGAACTATCTGTGCTCAGGCCAATGAGATCTTTTTGTGCATAAAGCTAAGATCATGCTCAGGATATTACAAAAACGTACCTTACTGAGCAATCTGCCAAATAAGTCAGGCCCTCCTTCCATCTTTTTCCTAGGAGTGATTCCTGTGCAATGAAGTGCAGTAAAAGTTTAGGCTTCTCATTAAATTCAAGAAGTACCAGTCAGTAATAAGAGATGAGAGGTTGTTAAACTGAAAGCAGCTCTTCTGCATACCCTTTCTTTTGTTCCTAATACTATGCCAAGAACTAGAAAACAATCCCTTGTTTTGTTTTTTGTTTTGTTGTCTCTTGCATCTTCTCTGAGGAAACCTTGCTGCGCATTTCAAAGCCCCTCTGTGTCTCGGGCTGTGCTCATTGTCAGGGAAAGGTAAGACCTGTGGTGCCAAGGCTCTTGGGACAGGACCCAGGTTAGAAAAATGACTCTGAGACAGTGCTGGGAATATGGAAGAGTCTAAAGTGGGGAGCTAGTGGGAGGAAAGGCAGGGAGGGAAGAGGATGATGCACAGGCAGCTTCAGGAGCTGAGGAAGAAAAAGGAGGTCTCCCTTTTAAGCAGGAGAGGAAGAGACTCACCCATTCATATAGGCAGGATAAAATTATCATTTGAGTCTAGCATTTATGACCCTTAACATACACTTAAAGATAAAAAAATACAAAGGCTACTTTAAAAAAAATTCTCCTGACACACTTTAGTCCCTCAATTTTAAGATGCTTAAACAGGTCTGATTACTTTCTAAAATTTTACTTATTTTTTTTAAACACTGAGGCTTTAAACCCTCCCCTCCCATGCAGGAGGATTGGAACTCTCATGCAAGGGGGTTGGAACTAGATGATCTGGTTGGTCTCTTCCAATCCAAACCATTCTATTATTCTATTGTTATCAGTGCTGGGCTAAAAATAGGGAAGAGCAGATCTCAGTGTGGAGGGAGCAAAGGGGGGGAAAGTTGAAGAAGATAATTTTTTTATGTACACAAAGTAGAATTTATTTTTAATCTTTTTAAGTAAAAAGAATTTAATTAGATCTAAATAATCTGTGAATATGTTAGGTTATATACATCAGATAGGTGGCACTCTGCTTCTGACTCTTCATTCCTTTTGACTGAATGCTTAAACTGGAGGTGCATACATAACCTCTATCTAATCCACAGTGAGATTTCACAAATAGATTGTGATTGATGTTCTCATTTATTTTTTGTCAAGGTCCATAGCAAACCATGTGCAATCCATTTGTCTGCACTGGCAACAAGACTGCTTACTGAACAGAGTTCTTCACTTTCTAGATATGAAAACTTAGTTAAATAGAAAGGCCTGAGTGAATTTCATGATGCTGTGAAGTCTAATCTTTTATCCTCATCTTCCATAAGAAAAAATAAAGCTTCTAGGATTTCTTTAACTTTTATTCGGCTAGAATATCACAATTAGTGATGAGAAGAAAAACTTATATTTGGGTGTTTTGGTACTCTTAGATGTTAAAGCATTTAAAGGTTTGTTCCTGTGTAGGCTATGGCACACAGCTAGCCAATCTCTTGAGCTGCTTGTCTTTTCAATAAAATGCTATTAGGTTTTATTAAATCTTTTTTTAAAATTAATACAAATTACTTAAAGCTTTATAACCCTCTACTGGGAAATGCCTAATAACTCCTCAATTCATCTAGGTTCCAGACTCCCTGAGTACCTCCTGCTATAGCCTATCCTTTCACCTTACTTGAATGCATCTGGAAAATATGTGCCACATGTAAGAACAAGAGAGAATTATAACAAAACTAGCAGAATTCTTCTTACCATTAAATAATTGAAAAAGTAATTGAACTGCGGGTGGAATGATGACGAGCCAAAGAATCTGAGAGATCTGTTCCTGCCTGGGCTCTAGCAAAATGACTGAGTTTATACTTGAAACTATAGATTGGTATGGGTAAAAGTACACTGAAGGAAACAAGATTCAGAGAATATTTCATACTGTCTGCAGGGCCAGAGGCTTAACTGGATTGATTGTAGGTACAGCATAGGAGAGGAGTAAATGGCTTTTAGAGACTCTCTTAGGCAGTGATTTTGCTATCTCAGTGAAATACAAAGGATGTGAATAATAACAACTGCATTAGGCCGTGCATTAAGCATTTTCAGGGAAGATGTTTGTAGTGATTGCTCTCCTGGGCTTTTTCTGCAGTGTGGATTTTTAATGAAGTTGCAGTCTCTAGTGTAGATAGAAAATATTGCTGTAAATTAAATCTTTTCTTTCCATGCAGTTTGGTCAAACTCTCAGTCACTCTACTATGCAAGGATTTCCAGTGCTCCTACTGCATTTTGTATAGCTAAACATACTATAAAATAAATCCATCCTGTCAATCCCACCACTGATACAGTGGGCATCCATAACAAATTGCTCTATTGCACTAACATGAAAGGGCTCTCAATCAAGTTGAAGTAATCTGACAGCTTGAGTTGATCAGCCAAAAAGCAAGGCTTTTGTTACTGTCACAGATCCTTCTGTGTGTAAGCAGAGCAAAAGATTTTCTTGTTATTTTCTCTTAGGTGTTTCCAAAACTTCTCTTTGCACTCTTCCACAAGAAGCAGTCTCAAAAGCCTTAGGTAAGAAGGCTAGGAAGAATTTTGCAGTTTTTGAAGCTTTTGGTTCTTCTGGGTCTGCCTGGTGTTCTGTAGTGAGATCTGTTGAAACACCTTGTTCTTGATACCGTATTTTATGTTGAGCTGCATAGATGGCCAGTGTTATCTCCATCATCTGTCCTGATCCTGCTGCATCCCTGGTGCAGCAGAGGACAAGCTGCAATGGTAGAGGCTGGTGCTGCTCTTTCCCACAGAACTGGGAAATGCAATTGTGAAATCACCTCACTGCAACAAGCTCTTCAGTGCTTATTGTATCCAGCAAAAAACTGAAAGGTGACTGAATCAGAAAAGAGATACTTGGGGTCAATATTTGCACTTCCTATCTTCAGAAAACTAATTTAGCCAGCTAAATGAGGTACATCATCCTTTGTGATGTATCTGTGCATAAAGGAGACAGAAAAAAGCTCATATCAAGAACGATTCACAAAGAAAGTTAGGATCCTACTACAAATGACTCCTGAGCTGATCCTCGCTCTCTTCATTTATTGGAGAAACATATGCCACCTCAGTCAGCTAAATGAGGTTAGGCAGGGAGAATACGTGTTCTGCTGCATGCCATGCTGTCTGCAGTCTGTCTCCTCTTTGGCTGAATGCAAATCTCTGTCCTTGGATGTGCATGTGTAGTCTCGACAGGACCCATAGGACACTACTAACATGTCAGCAGGTGCAATGCAGTCAGGGTTTACAATAATAGCACTTTTAAATTGTTTCTAATATATGCATAAATGGCAGCAAGTAGAGGAAATGTAAATTGTTGTGTTTATTTTCTACCAAGAGTCTGCATAAATTTGAGTTCTTTTCTACTCTAGATGTGAAGCAATTAATAGCAATCATGGGAAATCTGGCTCACACTTCTGAGCATGTATCCAAATAAGAGGCAGCTAAAGGGTAATTCCCTTTCCACTGAGGGGAAAGTATAGTGTGACTGCTAAGGTTACAGCCTTTCAATACTTAAAAAAGACTTGTAAGAAAAAAGGGGACAGAGTCTTTATCAGAGCCTGTTGCAGCCTGGTTTAGCTAAAGATGTCCTGGCTCACTGCTGGGAGGTTGGGCTAGCTTGCTTTTAAAGCTTCCTTCCAGCACAAACCACTTTATGAATGTGAATCTATGATTCTTAAGTTAAAACTAAATTATTCACATCAAATCCTTGTTAACCTGATCAAGTTGCTTTTTCTATCTTGTTAGGTCTTAGCCAGTACACAAGATAACACCAATATTTAAAAGATGGAAAAGGAGATGTTAAGCATAAAAACTTGAACTGGGGCATGTATAGGTAATATAAAGCTAAAAGCTGCTTTTCTGCTTAACCCAAAATTTGAAAAAAACCAATATATGCATTTTCAGTTTTATGCCGCATGCAAATGTCAAATATGCTTAGCTGGAACAGAATTTCTTGAAAGGAATTGTTGTCATTCCATTTGGCTAAATATATTTATATATATGCCATAAATATGCAAGACTAAAAACTGCTGATACAGACTCATGAGTTTGTTTTATTTAAGGACTGGTACTGTTATCCTGTTACTGTGATTTTTGTTGCCATGTTACCTATTTGTCATCTGTTCCCTGAAGGTATCTTTCCAGTAAAAAGAAATGCAAAAGTTTATTCAGAACAAATTATTATTGAAGACGGAAAATAAATTTGGAAATGAGGTGTCTCAACCCCTCTACTTGATTAGAAGGGGCAGACAATATAGATAACATTTTCTGGAGTAGATATCCCTAGGTGGTATCTCAGGCCAGGCATGCAATCCAGCTGAGCAGGCAGCAAGGCAAGCTCTGATCCCAGGCATGGTCCTCCTGCTGTTCTGCCCTCCTTCCCTGCATTGCAGAGCTTTTGATCAGTGTCCTGGGACAAACCCACAGGTGTTGCTACATCCGGGGCAGTTTTACCCCAAGGAGACAGGATATGTCCTGTCTTTCCTGGTCTAGCTGTGACCAGAAGCGGCAGGTCCTCCCCAGCAGGTTGAGATTGCTCAGGAGGCTGCTCTGTTAAAGGGGTTCCATGGCATGGTCTGGTTTTAGGAGTTTCCTGCAAGCCTCAAGCTGGACACCCAAAGCTAGGCTTAAACTTTTGGAGGATCACAGGTGAGTCTGTGACTGGTGGCTATGGTCTCCTCCCTGTGGCCTCATCAGAGAAAAACTGGCTGAGACCTGCCACTGCCCACTCTGTCAGACACTTAACATCAGGCACAAAACTTTCTGCCTCCAGCCCTGAACAGGAGCTGAGGTGGGAGGATGTTTTGAGTGGTAATGTAGCCCTGAAGCTTGTCACCCAGGTCTCTCAGACCCAGCTTTATTTTGTTGGTGATATGTACTTTGTACGGGCTTGCTCTCCATGCATACACTTCTTTTTAATATACCAACTTTAATATGGGTGCATTTGTCCCATCCTGCAGCAGCCTCATGTTCCCATGCAAGGCATCTGGATCTGCTTACCCCTTACCCCCATTGCCTGGGAGGGTTTTGCATCAAAAAGGTGTCAGCTGAGCAAACACCTGTATCTGCAAATCCTTCTGACAGTGTTGGTGCCTTTTCCCTCCCCTCCCTTCTGAAAGAGTTCAGTTCCCTAGAGAGCAACCTGGCCAGATCAGCAGCCTCTTACACTCCAGGAAGAGACAGCAGCTTGTGCTCCATCCACTGCAGCTGCGGGTGGGGAAAATGTGCCTGCTTGCTAGGATCAGGAATGGCTGGGAAAGTGGGAGAGGAGGTATGAAAGAAAAAAAAAAAAAAAGCGCTTTAAATGGCAAGACTGAGCTTATATCATGTGGCCAGTACGTGCTGTATGGGCTCCAGAAAGCAGCAGGAGCACACAGGAGAGGCTCCAGCTGGGCAGCAGCAGAGAGGAGAAGAGGTATTGCAGGATGGAGGATGCCTGGACACCAGCAAAGAGGAGAGGTCTGCAGGGGCACAGGGCACAACTGATGGTCCACTGTCACCCCGCAGCAAGCCCAGGATGGAGCCCAGGTAGGGCAGCTGCATGGATTGTGCAGGGTATAAATTATTTTTTCACCTCTCTTAGATAGCTTTGGCTCATGATGTTATGGAGCAGGGGCAGGAGTTTACTGAGTTTGCTCTAAGGAGTTACATCATTTGTGGGGGAGGAGGAATATTATGGGATTGTTTTTAAGGATTTTTGCTTCAAGAGCGTAAACAAAATTATAAATTTTCAGGGTGAATTATTGGGCATCTGTGAGAGAACAAGCCTGAGGTCAGCCCAGGCACAGCAGAGAGAAAACTTAGTGATGCAAATCAACCACTTCACAGAAAACTGTAGAGAGGAAGGGAAACATCTCTAGCAGTCAAGGGAGTGCATAAAAAGTGGTTGTCTGATAGGAAAACCTGAGGGACTGGGGTAGACAGGTTTGTATCCATTTTCGAGGTTTAAGATTTACTCTTCAGGGCATTGAATCTGCCATGCATTAGGGGATTATCAAATCCCTTACAGTCCTCTTCACTGGGAGTAACTGTTCCAGGATACACAATTTCATTTCATTTCCATCTCTCTAATAAAGGCTGCATATGCTTGCTTTTCCTCTAAGTGTGGCTATATCTAAACACCTGGGAATTGAATTGAGCTTGCAGCAGGAACATTTTCTGCAGATTAAGTGTCTGTGTGTTTCCAACACAAATTCTATGACACTGCTAAGCATCCTCCTTCAGCACACCTCACCAACTCTCCCCTCTCTGCTGTTGAGAAGCTATGGTGAGAGCAAGCTACTGCTTCCCTTTGCTGTTATAATTCTGAAACTCTTGGAACAACTTAAAAAAAATTATATATATATGTAATCGCTGCAGAAGTTTCTTCTTTGTATGCTTTCCTCTGTGTCAGATGCTGGCTTGCTGTCAGCTGTAAAGCCAAGCAGGCAGCAAAAGCCCATGTGTGTATCATGCAGTGAAGTGCATCTCTATATTGCTGCAAGGTTAGCTGATTCCTTGACTTTTTCACTCATCCATGGCATTGCACTTATCTTGGAAGACATGTTTTGAACTCTGTCAATGTTTTCAAATGTTTTTGCTTTTTTGAAGTGATGTGTCTTCAGGGTTTTGGTTTGTTGGAGTTTTTTTCCCTACCTTAAAAAAAAAAAAAAAGTTAACAACTTTGAAATTTAATAATTTAAAACCAGTATTTTCACTTCTTGTGAGTGTGTGCCTTCACAGGGTTGTATATATATATATTCACATCTAGGTATACATAAATGAATCATATATATATATATACATTTCTGTATGTGTTACTTTCATTAGACAAAAACTTTAATGTGGCTATAGGAAGTGGTTATTTGTAAACTTTCTATAGCATACCTTGTTTTTTCAGCCTTGGAGTATATATGTTATTTGCTTACAGCTGCAGCTTAAGCTCCCTTGCTCAGAGTGAAGCTCGAGTTTAGTATAAACAAAATGGCCTTGCATTGATGGACAGATAAATAAGAGTAATAGTCTCTTTGATGTGGTGTATCTGTGTTGGCTATTCTCCCCCAAAATTATTGATTCCATGTACTTTCAGATGACATTATGGAATGACTTTTTACTGATAAAAGTGAAAATTGATGTCTGCTGGAAATGATACTGGAGAAGGGAGTGACTGCAAGAGTGTTTAAAGAATCTGAATATGAAACAGAACACTAGAAGTGCTTATGGAATTTTCAATATTACATTAACACTTAAAAGCAGTCAAATTTCATAGCCTATATACACAGGTATATGCTCTCATTTTCCTGACCGTTCATGATGAAGCAGTCCGGCATTATGGAATTAGCACAGTCTTTTGTTAATTAGTATCTGTGTATGGAGGAAATCTGAATGGCAGTTAGGAAAACAGAGTAAAAAGCTGGTTCCCTTTAGATATAGCCAGACAAAGCCATGTGTTGCAAGCTATATGATCAGTATTATCAATTGGCTCAAATGTGTTGGACATTTACAACAAAAATACTATAGTATGTTGGCTGCTAACTCCCTATAAAGTCCATCAAGCTTATATTTAAAAAAATTAATGAACAGAAGTTTTGTATAAAGAAAGGGATAAAAGTAGTGAGGATGTGTGCTTGTTAAACATGTTATCTACTGCAATACTGGTTAGTATTGAGCAATATTTCACTACAGTTCACTGAAGTTTCTGCAGTCACCCATCTCTTTCTCTGGAGTTGGACACACTTGAGAGTCTTTGATGTATTTATCTGTCTGGCTAGTGGGAAGCTTGAATAACTCTCGATGCCCATGTGTTTATTTAAAGTAGTTTATTTCCCTATTCCTAGAGGCTCTTCTTCAGAAAGATCTGTTTTTCTTTCTTAGGAGACCTATATTTGCATATGCATTTGCTTGATGCTTAGTTATAGTTAGAGCAACTAAACTGTAATGTTACTGCTCTTGCACAAGTTATGAGCTAGTAGGATGACTTACCAGTCCCAATCAGGCATGCCCTACTACTAAATACTTTGTTTTCTGGAGAAGAATTCATTACTCAATCACGTCTAAAGCCTGACCTGGTGCAGCATATTTCAGTGCTTGATGCCACAGCACTTGTAGCCTCAAGTATTCTTGTAAGTGTTTGAGACCTCTTACAGGACAGTCACAGATTTGAAGAATTTGTCAGCATTTGGGAGTTGAGTTTTGAGGGTGGAACATTTTGTACTCAGGTGCTGCCAGTCTGGAAAATATCATGAGTCTGAAAATGAAAAAGACACTCCTTCATAGTCTGATGGAATGCACTCATAAACCCAATTGTTTCTTGTCACAATGTCATATATGGTTCAGCTATTAGTAAGAGGGAATGTAAGTCTTCAGAAAGTGCAAAAATATCTCAAGAATACAAAATAAAGAGCAATTTAAATAAAATTTACAATAGATAGAAAAAATTCCTAACTGTTCACTGGTGGATGAGGGAATTGTTGAGGATTATAGAGCTGTGTCTGGGCAGAGCCTGTACATCCAACAGCAAAAGGGGATCTGAAGAGGCAGTGGAGTGGCTGTGCCTCCCAGTATACTTTCAGAATTACACCAGTGTTTAACAGCATTCCTGAAAGTGAACCAGAATAAAATATGGCATTCCTTTTCAAGGGGCAGCCTAAGTTAATGAGAAGGACAGGAATAGTTATTATCTTATTGTACCTTTCTTCTCCAAAATTTGAACTTGCTACAGCAACAGGGTAAAAGATTTAACTCCTGATGTTTGTTTCTAGGTTCTGATACATTTGGCCCTCTTGCGACAGGACTGCTTCGTAGGAAAAATCCATATACATATGGGCACCCTCACCTCCCTCTCACCTTCTCTGAAGATGCCTGTGTTCCTGTATTTCAATGTTTTGCTACCCAAAATGACTTATCGTATCCATTATCCTGCCCGGCTTCACTTTCTATCACTCCAGTGCCTTCTTACATCAGTAGCAGTCAAGAAACCCTGAGTCAAGACTCCACAGGTAAGTAATTAGTTTTTAATCAGCAACTTTTTAAGAGCTTAGTTTAATCAGCAGTTTTAGTCCTCGAGTTAAAGAACTGTTTCTGCTGCCAAACTGCTTTGACTGCTCCTAGAGAAGGATTAGACAATAGCAATTTCACAAGAGGAATTTATGCTTCTGTGAAGTAGTACTTATTCAAACAATTTGCCTCATGGTTTTAAAAGTAACAGAACCAATGAGCATCATGTTCTTAAACACAATAATACAATTAGTGTATGTTTGCTTTAAAAGCGAGTGTAGGGAGGCACTTGAGGACAGTATCTTCTGTGCCTGTTATAAAACTGCACGATGGAGGATACCCTGATATGTCCCTTATGTATCCAAAATGCTATGGGCATGTGTCTAATCATGAAATAGGATGTAGAGGAAAATCTGATGCACCCATGGGAATGTACTCCTGCTACCACCTTATTACAAGGCTTATGTCTATCAGAAGCTATTAGGCACAGCAGCATGCTGGGCAGTGATGGGAGTTTTCCAGTATGAGGTTTGGGGTCTGCAGGAAAGATTATGGTCAATGAAGGGCTGTGGTGTTTAGACAAATCACTTGACGCCTAGGCTACTCCCATTTTTATCTAAGTCTGATCACAATGATGGAAAGTGGATCATGAGTTAAGTGAGGTTCTTCTGGCTGGTGGTGAGACCCTTATCTACATACTTCCTAAGTGAACCCCTATGGAAGGATTTTAACTCATGCTGACTTTTTTGTGTCACTAAATTGAAGAGATTAGCAAAGTTCTGCCTAGGTGTCAGGTAGCAAGTTATATACAGAGTGTGGGGTCTTAGTGAATCCAGTATTGAAAGGATTAAGGCTGGAAAAGGGCTGGTCTAAATACTTGGTGGTTAATTATAACGTAAAATGTCTGTAGTACTTGGTCACAAGAGTGGCTGAATGTCATCTTTAATAAAAGGCATAATCAAATATGTATATTACTGTTGTTTGTTTCAGTGTTTTTTAATGGTAAGTATTGTAGTACATTCTTGTAATCCAGTGTAGCTGCTGTAGTCAATACTGCATGTTGACAAAAAATAGTGGGCCTGAAATTCTGTGGTGGTGCTGAAATCCAAACAGAACTGATTTCTTCCCTCCCAGAACCTTCTGATCTAATGGCTTATCCTCTGGAGAGAGCTAGATAACTCACTACAACCAAAAATCCTGGGCTCTAGCACTTCCAGTATCATTTCTAATGTCTGTTCTATGGTGATACTTGGAGAGCAGGAGTTAGGGTGAATACTGAACAATTAATGAAAGGCTAAATGTTTTGACTTCCGTTTATCTATTTTTCTGCTTTTTGTCAAGAGCAATGTGAAGTTGCACCTCCTGCTCGCTATGCAGTGGTCCTTGCATGAAATCTGTGACTACATTCTGGAAACTTGATTTGCATTATAGTTTACCTTGCCATCTATTTGGTGATAGAAATACTGGCTGTAAATGCTGTCAGATGATACTTCATATCATTCCCACATGAGGAGTGACAGCTCTGAGTTTAATTGTGAAGTTGTTTTGGAATAGTGAGGCAGTAAGTCAGCCTTATAGCAAGGTTCACAGCCACCTGCCACCTAGGGATGATGTTGTGAAGGGGAGGGGGGCAATGTTAATAAATAAAAAGAAATTATTATTAGTAGTACAATAAAGCTGTAATAAAGCTTGATGAAGAGCTACTAGCTGTGTAGAGTAATTTCCCAATTCTAAAGCATGGCTGCATGTAGGCACAAGTGTCAGTATAGTTTTATATTAGTAAGTCAAATAGGAATGCTCTAGTTTTGATTTTAAATTAGGAAACTATATGGTCTCTGAAGAGATCATAGTGAGATGTTTATAAAAGTACTGCACTGAAAAGCAGCGTAGCAGTATGGTGATGGATCAGCACAGGAGTAATGTCTATTTCCAACAGTGTTTGGAGGTCTGGGTGTGAAACAGGACTCTGGAAGGTACAGTCTTCATCCCAAGGAACTGATGTATGGACATTTCTATACCCAGAGAAACAACAGATAATCCATGAGATTTTGTTAAATCTAAAAGTCTCCTGCAGCAGTACTGCATTTGAGAGGGCTGAAGAGTTTCTTATATACTGATTAGAAATGCTTTACCCTATTGCATAGAGGTAGGAAGGAGGGTGCTGTGTCAGCAGCTTCTCTGCATGACTGGGTCTGCAACACCAGTAATAATCCATACTGCTTGGCCTTATTATAACACTTCTAATGCAAAGATTCCTCAAGTTCTTAAACTTAACCACTTTTCAGGGACTGCCTTGCCATGATTGAGTAGCTTATTTGCAGCAAAGGTAGCAGCTGTTCAGCAGAGTACAGCATGTCTGTGGCAGCTCAGGCAAGAGCACTGCATCAGCTGAAATGGGGTAATTTTTGAAAAGACAGAGGGAAATATAGACTTTGATTAATGAGGTATGGTATATATTAAAGTTATATCCAGGCTCATTTATGTCCAAGACTACTTGATCAGCATGTTTACAGGCACCTGGTGTGCAAGAGAATACCATATGCTGCTTCTCTCTTGTGAATTTGCATCAAACTATAACACTTTGGTAACATAATCTTAAGAACTGAACTATGCTAAACAACCAGTACGCAATGCACACAATACATACACTGCGGTTTCAAAAGATTTCGTTTTTGACTACTGATGGTAGGTAAATTTCTGGCTGCTTCCTCCTAAGCAGAGCCTTTTCAGGGCCTTGTAATAAACTGTGTCTGAGCTGAATTTCAGTGTTCAGAGTAAGAGGATAGTGATGCAGAAAATAAGTTTTCAACAGAATAAAATTCTATGTATTAGGATACACAAAATGAAAGAGGTAACACTGCAGCTGACATTTATAGAGCAAATCTCAGTGGGTGCTTTGCATCCTACTTGAAACATTAGCCTCAATGTAGTGGTTTTGTTTCTTTGGATTATTCAGCAATGCTAGATGATTTATAGAGTAGTGTCAATTTTCCCCCTTGAATATAGAAGTATAATTGACTAAATTGAATAATTGAATTGAATAATTGACTAAATTGAATAAAAAAAATTTCATGTACTCAAGAAGGGAATTCTTGAACTTTTATTATTACTTGTGATTTGAAATAATGTTTTTTGAGAGGATTGCACAAGTTAATAAAAAAGGTACTTCTGCTGTGACAAAACGTGAGGAAATATTCTGTACTGATCTCCTATCCTGAAAATCTTGGGAGTAACAAAGAGGAACTTATTTTGATAACTACTTCATAACTGCAGGCTGTGAACTGAGTCCTGAGGAGTTCCTGTTGATTAACTTTTTCCCCTCTTATGATCATTACAGAAAACTTAATAACATTGAACAATGTATTCTACCATATTTAGAAGACTTCACTAAACAACATCAGCTGGATTGAGTGTAATAGATTTGCTCTGCATAGAAATGAGTTGGGAGCTGAACAAGGCCTGTCAAGTTTGTGTCATGTGCAAACTGGAAAGAAACACAAAATATCATAATTCATTCTTCTTGAAATGAGTTTCCATTTTTACCAGTAATAATCTGATCCACTTCTGACCCAAAATTAGTGCATCTTCATCTAGACTGTTTGTTTGTTCATTGCAAGGACCTTTCCCCTTGTATGCTAGATCAGCTATTTTGAAAGCCATTATATTGATTTGCCATGAATTTTTCCTGACAAATCTGTTGGCTCTTTGTTATTATCTTGTTTTCTTCAAGGTGTTTACAGACTACTTGATTTATTGCTTGCTTACTAGTTTGTCACCATTTCTTTTCAAGTATTGGTGATAGGCTGACTGAACTGTACTTATCCTTCTCCACTGTTAGGGGACCTTAGGCCATCCTTACTTGAATGGTATACTTTAGAAAATGTATATGGGCCCCTAAATCCCAGTGAAGCAATTGAAATGTGAAACAGGAACCTATATGTCTTTTTTGGGTCTGTGCCTGATCTGTGGGGAGTGTGTGAGTGGATGGAATCGAGTGATCTCAGAAGAACTTGTGCTCCCTGTAGAGACAGGGAAAATGCAGAATACTGGAATCAGCTGCACCTTTTTCAGGCATGCACCTGAGTTTTCTAGTTGGTCAGGAAGAAGCTTCTTTGTTCAAATCTGTTGGAAATCTGATTGCAGCTCAAGACCTCTGGGTTTTTTTAGGCAGATTGCTGCAAATACTCAATTTTATTTTGCTGATGCAATCATAGTATCATTTTTTCCCTTTAGGTTCACAGCAATATTGCCATCTGCTGAGAATGCTGTATTTGACATAGACAGGAGTCAAATTAATTTGTAATGTATTGCTTAATGTAAGTTATGCGCTTAGTGCATTTAAGTGTATCCTTAAAAGGATTCTTTGGTTCTACATCTTCCATATATTTTGACAGAGCGGTCCTGTCTCACTCAGCTCTTAAGACCTGTTTTAAATCACAGAGTAACAGTAAAATGTTTTATAAAGAAATAATTTTTGATACTGAATACTTCTTAGCATGGTGGAGGACTCCAGAGGCGAAAAAATGAGTGCAATAGATCTCATGTTAGCTGAGTTTTGTAAAAGGGATAATATTGTCCTGCCTGTATTTGTTCCCCTTGAGAAAAATGAGATCTAGAAGAATTACAGTGTGAATAAGGAGGTGATTAAGGGGGAGATGACAACAGCCTTAGGAGGGGGAGTACTAAGTGGGAGGAAGATTAATATTGCAGTTTCCCCAGCATAGGTTTGGAAAAAAGGCTTATTTTTATGGATGCTTTCTGCATGGAAAGGAGGAGTGCATTCATGAGATTTGCTGATGAGTCTAAGCTGGGAGACATCATCACTGGAGAGAATCTGTCATAATGTCAGGTAGGAAAAAATGGATGGCTTTGGGGAACAGAATGAGGGAAAAGTGATGAGAACTGATGAACAGTGAAGGTTTCAAGATAATGTATATGAGAACTTCTTTGGGCATTTTTTTGTGTTTTGCTTTGGTTTTTATTTTGGGTTTTGGTTTGGGTTTTTTTCTCTTTTTTGGTTTTGTGCTTTTTTGGGAGGGGTTATTTGGGGTTTTTGTGGGTTTTTTTGTCTTGTTTGGTTTTGGTTTGTGGGTTTTTTTGTTTGATTGGTTGGGGGGTTGGGATTTTTTTTGGTTGGTTGGTTGGTTGTTTTGTTTGTTTGTTTGTTTTTATTTTTAAACTGGTGGTGTTAGCACTTATAATTAAGGTGTTCTTGCTGCAAATCTTAGTTTGAAGGGCTGGCAAACAGCCTGGCTCCTTGGGACTGCCACAAGGTGGTGCTGACACTCCTTATCATCCTTACAAAGCATCACCCAAGCTGCAGAATAACACGCAGTGTCCTGAGGGTTACCGGGCAAAATTTCCATTATGCTTGTTACATATTAACCTGTAAATAAGTACTAAAGCCAGTGGCTCAGATCGGTCTCCTCGGTTTGTAGCTATGAACTGGTTTTTGTTAAGGAGTCCTAGGACACACTGTATATTGGAGGGAAGGAGGGAGACAAAGAGGAAAAGGAATTGTAAAGTCGATGGTTATTTTTGAGGTAGTACCCTCCCTTCGATTGACTTTCAGCTACAAAAGGATTGATGAAATTACAATATTGAGAAGTAGAAAGAAAATATGTCTATGTTATTTCTGTGGTTTTAGTCTCCTCACTTGAATTTCCATGCAATTCAACTGCCAAGGGCAAAATCTGTTGTACCGAGAGTGTTGCTTACTAATTGTCCTTCTCTGCTTATTTTCTTTTTGTGCTTGCTTTGAGGCAAGGTCCATTTTGGGAGGTTTGTTTCAGTATTCTCTGCAAGGTGTCTTAAAAGGGAGTGGAATAGAGCTTTCTGCAGTTCATGACTGCCAGATAGAGAACTCATAGCAAGGTTTCCAAAGAGGAAAAAATACCATTTGCAAAAATGTACTTGAGAACTCTGAAGTCAGCTGAACCCAAGAAACGCTACAGCCCAGTTGGCCACTGCACTGAGTTAGCACAGTGCCCTGAGTGCCAGCATCCTCCCTCTGCTACTCCTGCCCTGCCTGCAAACACAAGCACAGCATCTCTGTTCATCAGGCAGCGTGGCTGGGAAGAGGAGAGGTTTCTCCTTGCCAATCCTTTCATTCATCCACCAGCAGAATCTCCCAGTGTTATGAATGGCAGCCACTAACTATTCGTATTAAAATCAGGGGGGAGTGCAATGTGTTGTGGGATGCCTTTTCTTTTGCTTCTGAAATTCAGTGCATGCATTTTCCCTGCATAAAATGATACTGTGCTTTTAAGCCTAAATCTGAAAGGGCGAAAAACCATTCAGTAAATGTGATGCATTACAATCTTATAAAGAACATTAGGTATTTTGGTAACAAGAGTGTCCTTGCTGACTCTTGGTACAGAGAGTGCCATTAAGTCTGTACTTCTAAAGATCTAAATACATGTACTTAATTTCAAGGCTTTGACTGCCAATAGAATTGCTTTTATGATTCAAAGATGTGTGATATTGTTTACTCAAAATTCTGACTTACATTGAGTGCACAGATCATTCTCAAAATGTTCTAAAGAAGAGAAATAGAAGGTGTAAAATTTCTGTAGCCTTCTGACCTTACCATAGGATCAAGCCTAGAAGCTGCTGAGCTGTTTGGTTTTGATCCAGCAAAGCAATAAAGTGTATGCTTAATTTTGGCCTTGACAGCTGTGTTACTGAAATAAATTTACCTGTTTCACTAGTGGTTCTTACCACTTATCAAAGAAAAACCAAAATTTCCTTAAGCACATTGAGCTGGTAGTTCCTGTTATACCATGCATTTAGAAATGCTAACAAGCACTTATACTCTGGTTAAAAGCATCTAACACTGGTGATGCTAATATGTGCTTCCTGTAGGCCTGTATCACTGAGCTTCAGTCTTGTCTTTAGAGAGCACCTTTACAGCTGGAAGTACATTTATTCTCCATCCTTCTCTTTCCTCTGACATCTCTCTTGAAATTAACTACAAGGGCTGGCCTTTCTTTTCATGTAGAATGTGGGTATTTGCCCTTTTTGCTGATCTGAGGTTGGCACACTATTGCATAAATCAAGACCAGAATCTGATGCTATCACCATTTGCTCATTGCTGGTGCTTCAACTTAAACTGGGGAGGGTCTGTAAGACAGCCTCCTTAAATTGCTACTTAGCTGACACTGACTTGAACTTACAAGTTTTAAATCTTTTTCATTGCCTTTTTCTTCATTGAATAAATTTCTGAAATGTCCATTGGCCACAGTTGCAACAAGAATTGATCTGAATGTCAAATTTCATGGAGACCCCATTTCTCTGGGCAAAATTCTGGCTTTGTATGCTAGTCAGGTAATGTAGAAAAGGATGGAGTTCTGGTCTGTAACAGAAGAACTGCTTTTTACTTAAGGATGTGTCTCTGTACCACTCTTCCAATTGCAGCCTTCTAGTGCTAGAGGATATTTAAAAGTTAGTTTAAAAAGGCAATGCTTAATTAGATCTTTAAATCTAATAGGGATTTACTGATGCTGTGGAAAACATCAATCTGTTTCAGTCTTCTTTGAATTATATGCTTTATTTTGTGAACAGTGTACCTACCCTGCATATTTTATAACCGAAATACTATTGCATAATAAATGACAAGTGTAAAATTATTATTTAATGTCTTCTTGTTAACTTCACAGAATCAAAATAAGACATTTCCCAACTTTATCTCCAGGGAAATTAAGTGTCTCCAAATAGAATGATTTTATTTTGTTGCTCAGTAGAGAACGTAGCACAGTTAAAACTTGAAGTGTTGTATATATAACTGATATATCCTTGTGTTGGAAAAATGAAGCTCTAATAAATCTCTTTTTGATAGTCATGTCAAGAGAGTAAACTAGAGGGAAAAAAAAAAAAAAGAGGCTAATGTAGGAAAACCTGTAGCACATTTTTTTAATGCTTTTTTAAAATTTCATCTAGATAATGAAGACTTGGGCCTCTGAAATAGAAAGGACATGTGGCAGAGCTTCAGATGTCAAGTAGGAAGCATTCATGTGTAGTGCTGCAGTACAAGATGGAGACAGAAAATTAGAGCTGTATAACTAAAATGGAATGAACCATGAACAACAGCTCAAATAAAGCCTTTATTTTTCTTTCTGTATTTAAAGCTTGGTGAAAGGTAGCTAGTTTTGTCTCACATCACTCCCCTCATTAAAGGAAGGATAATAAATTTATTGGAAAAAGCCTGAAGATGCTATTTTGAAAAATGCAATAGTGTCTGCTCTTTCCTCTCCTCTATTTTCTTCTCTTCACTCATTTTTCTTTGCATTTTAATATTTCTCCCTCTTTAGTCATTCCACTAGCACTTATTGCCCACCTTTGAAAATCTCTTCCAATTTTTCTCCTTTTCTCCTTTTTACTGCCTTTCTCCTTTCTCTTTTTTCTGTGTACCTATTGTGAACTTTTCCTCCTTTTTCTCCCTCTTACTTTACTTTCCTCATTCATACAGTTTCTGGGAAAGAGATACTTCCAGCAGTCTGCTTCTGCTCAGCTCTGAGGGAGAGACAGCAGGAGGAAACTGCAGGTAGCTTTACCTCCCATGTTGGCTGCTGTAAGAGAAGTGGTTTTCCACCCCCTGACTCTCAAGCAAGGGGCTTTCCTTACCTTGAGGCTTCAGAAAACTAAAAGGTTAAAACTGAAACCAATAAGGAGAGCAAACTGTGCTTTTGCCCCTGTCTCTCACTTGGTGAGGATGGATGCCCATGGGCCTATGGAAGTGACAGGCTGCTGAACTGGCTGGTTAGGGTGGAGAGGAGGGTGGATACCTCTGCTCCAGAGAGAGAAACTGGTCTGTGGCCAGTTTCCAGCTGTGAGCCTCTGTTTCTGTAATGGGAAAGCAGGGGGCTTATTTGGCACTTGCTGTCCTAGTGAGCAGTAGGTTATCTGCTGCTTTCTGCTTGCGTCTGATCGATTTTAATGTTTCTGTGGCATTTGTGCCTACGCAATGTCTTTTGGTTGAGAAGTCTGAGAAGTGTTGGAGTGGGAAGCAAAAAAAACTCATCAGAATTCCAGTGTGTACTCGTAGTTGATCCTATTACCAGAGTGCAGGGAACCCCTGTACTTTAATTTTTTAGTTTGAAATTCAGGACTTCATTAAAGCTCCATTGGAATCAATGGAAAGACTCACTCACACTGCAGTATAAGGGAATCATAGAATTGGCTGGGTTGGAAGGGACCTCTGAGATCATCAAGTCCAACCCTTGATTGACTACCACTGCGAATCTAACACAAGATGAACAAAATATTTATGCAAATATAGCATAATGTGTTTGTGTATATTTTAGAACCGCCTCCTGTCAGTTCATGCATTTGCCTTTGTTTACAGGACAGTTCCTGGTTTATTTTTCTGTTGCACAACTGCTCCCCCTCTGCACTGCCTATGTTTCCTTCTGCCTGCTGTTTCCTGCTTGTTTCCTTTCTATCTTGGAAATAAAGAAATCCCCTGAAATGGGCATTTACTCCCTGTTTGCATTGGATGAAAAAAGGGCACGTATCAGACACCAGTCTGGGGCCACAGAAATAATTGCTGCTTCGCAAATGACAGGTTCTCAAAGCCCAGTCCTCTTTTGCACATCAAGAGTAAAAACTACAAACTTACCTCACGTACAAATGCATAAATATTTATTTCTTATTTTTTTAATAAATACTTCCCTTGGTGCTCCTTTCTCCCTTGCCAAAAATACAGTTATTCACATACTTTAAAAACTTCAGTCTTTAAGGCAAAAATACTGTAGAGTAGTTATTGGAGACGACTGCAGTAAAGTACTGGAGATTAAGCTTGTGAAGGAAGGGAGAGAATCAGTGCAGCTGCATACATAAAGATAAGGACATGCTGCACCTAAACCTGGTTGAAAACAGACTTTTGGTTTTTTAATTTTATTTCTAAGGCAGTTATTACACTATGCCATTCTGTGGGTGGTAGGTGAGGGAGGAGGAAGCAGAAAGGAGGAGCTGTTATCCAATTACTCTGCAAGGTCACAAGGGTACTGCTTAACAGAGTCAGAGCAGAACTCAGACCTCACTAAATGCTCTTCAGGATAGCAGATTAAAAAAAATATATCTTCTGTTAATAGGAGAGAGTTTAGAACCTGTATTAGTAAACATCCTCTGTTAAACCTAAGTAAAAGGCATTTTTGCCATAAATTAGGAGGAAACAATGATGCTGTAACAGTAACAATTTCTAGCTATATGTTTTGTCAGGTTGAGTTATGTAATGGTCTTGAACTAAGACCACAAGAGAGTGAGGATGAAATTATATGAGTCATTGTTAAAAATAGGATGTAGATCTGAATTAGATGGTGAGTGTGCTGGGTGGCTGAATAGAGGGTGCAATTTGCTGTGAGGAATAGGCTGTGGCTGTACTCTATGAATTTTGTAAGCCATGTAAACTCGGCGATCAGGGGTTACTGGTGATTTTAGTCAGCTGTTGTAAAAAGAGATTGAAAAAAGAAATAATCTGGGAATTATGTGTATTGTTCCAACTGATAATGCAGGGACAACAAAATCGTCTGACCAGTCCAGGGATGGGTGTTTCTTTCTGTGCAAGAAGATAAGAAAGACTAAAAAGTGTTGCACCTTTATATTAGGTATTGTGAGTGGCAAGTGGGGAAGTGACTATAGTGCAAAATAGCCAAAGTGCAAATAGCCAAAGTGAAAAGCAGCTATGTAGGGAAATAAAGGAAATTATGAGCTTGATTTGGTTTTAAGGTGTAGCTGGGGTTTGTCTCATGGTTAGGAGGATGAAATAATTCAGTTTATGATGATAAAGATGTCAGGAAATTATGACATCTGGCTATTACCAGGTACAGAATGCTTTAGGAAGCAGACTAAAAGGCTTCTAAACTTGTTGACACAAAGTCAGGGTCCATTACATGGTGAGAAAAAGCCAGTCCACACATAAGAGTCAAGATATTTGCTGTAATATCCAGGTCTGTGCAGAAAAGGGAGTAGGGTTGTTCCACAAAGTAAATTCAATTTCCTGAAATGCAAGTGCTACTTTTATATTTGGAAACATGAGAAAGAACTTTATCTCTGACATTATTCTATCATTCTCACGCATGACTGATTAACTAATTCCTCATTTCCATTTAAAGTGGAAATGCTCAAAAGCTTTACTACACATGCCCAAAGAGCAGGGGGCTTTTTATTAGCAGGGGTCCCTCTAGCCTATGGGTGGGTATTTTAGTATGCTAGTAGCTCATTTAATATGTTAATAGTTGTTAATACACTGAATCCAATTACTCAACGTTTTTCCACCCAGTGGTAGAGAATATAACCAAAACAAGTTGTGGGAAGAGTACTTCCCATCCCTTTCATCTGCCTTGACATGCCTTGCAGGCCTGTCTCAAGGCCAAGCTGTTGCTTACCTGGGACATGTTTTTCTCTGATTAGAGTCTGTTTTTGTCCAATTCTTACTGTTTCACAGTTATGTGAACCAAATTTCTATTCCACATGTCTTTTTTGTTGTCTTTTGGGTGATTTTTTTTTTCCCCAAATGTGCTTTTTCCCCTAAAATTTTTCTATTTCAATTAACAGCTGACATTAGCCCAACCCAGCAAAGCAAATTGCAGGTTATGTTCTGACCCAGTTTAAAGCTAGAGCATGATGAACTTGAGCAATGGTCACCTGCTTGTCATTGTCATTCAGATGGCTTCATGGAATTCTTTGATGGATATTTTCATCAAAGTACAGTAGCTACTAATAACTCTGTTGGATGGGTGAGTTTTCATTGGATAAAAAGCACTGTGCAGTTTTCTAACACTGGGGGGGGGGGGGGGGGGCAACCAAGTCCTCTATTTTATTTTGATATTAAGAGGAGGAAAAAACACATGTTTCTCTGAGCTTATCTTGCATTGTAATTGTGGGTATGGGTGACACTCCACAACAAGGTTTATAAAAAAAGAAAACAAAACAGCAGAGGATGTGATGGTCACCGTGGAAACCAGGCTTTTTATGAAAAGATTGTCAGTCTGGTAATACTTTATACTGAGTTCTGATTACAATAAAGATTCACATTATTTTTTCCAAATTCTTCTATCTCCTCTCTTGCTTTCTAGTTTACATTTTAGATGACAGAAAGGAGGAAAGTGCAAAATATGAGATTTATCTTTAAAATACAGTAAAATACTTATATCAGCAAAACAGTAATCCATTTTGCTGAAGCAAGGTTTTTAGTTAAGGCTAAACCATGCAAATGGAAGCTATACTAAAGGCATTCAGTGTTTAATATCTCTTTGGGCATGACAGAAAAATCTGTCAATACAGCAGTGGCTAAAATTGGCCATTTGTAGAAATAATACCTCTGCATTTTTAAACACCTAGACATCCAGCACAGAGCCTCATGATCTCAGTGAAGTTACTCAGGCGTGCCTGAACACCGGGGGCTCTTAATCCAGTAACACTCTACTCATGGAATTCCCCAACCCTGCTCCAGCGTGGGCGGATCACGGACCCACGGACCACTTCGGGACCAGTGCCCTCCACGGCTGCAGGTCCACGGCATCTGCTCTGTGATCCTCCTGAGGCTGCTGATCCACAGTTGCTCCGCCAGGATTCCGCAGGGGCGGAGGGTCCGCATCACTTGGCTCTGCCGTGGTCCTTCAGGTTCTGCTCTGCTCCACAGTGATTCCCCACGGGTGCAGGGGACAGGCTGCCATCTCACCCGGGATGTCGAGAAGAATCTCTTCAGGCACTTTCTGCCTCTTCTTCCTCACTGTGATATACGTTGATGAATTTGTATTCCTGTAATGTATGTTGATGAATTTATATTCCTAACCAAGTAAAATTCAGGTAAAGAATTAAATGAGTAAGAACTAAATATCAGTAAAAAATAGAGTAAGCCCCTAATACTACTAACTCCTGTTAGCCAAAGGCTAACTAGGCACCAAAGGAATGCAAACACCTACACAACCCCCCCCCCCCCCACACAAAGATGTCACAACAAACAGATAAGAGACAATGATTATGGTCAAAGTCTGATACCGTCTTGCAACAACATAGTGGAGTCAGTAGAGGAGTCAGCAGAACCAAGAAAGGTAAAAGTTCAAGCCTGATGAAGATTTCTTACTTCCTCCAAAGACCCCCTGAAGACCCCAATACATCTCCTCAAAAAGAAGACTCTGCCTAGATTCCACCCAGACTCCACCTATTATGAATATTATAATGAAATGAATATGCATAGAATTGTACTCAATATAAGATAAGGCCAGAGCTTTGATCGGCGTGCTTAAGGGATTGGGATTCTGCTCGTCCCCCGCACCCAGCACTGCCTTGCTTACTACAATTTTATTAATTAAACCGAGCTACTAAAGAGAACGTTGAGTCTCGATCAGTGGTCATTTTTATAACACTCACCGACCTCGGTCTCCTCTGCTCCATCACTGCTCTCCTCTACTCTTGTTCTCATTTCTGGTGGTGTTTTCGCTCCACTTGTTGATTTCTCTCACTTGCTCCTTCTCCTCTGCCTTCCTCTGAACTACCGCGTGTTTCCCCTTCTGGAATATGTTAATCGCAGAGGCTCCTTTTTTTTTGTTCACTGATGGCCTAAGGTGGGGCCGGACATCATGGAGCAAGGGGAGCTATGCAAGGTACTTAGAAGATCCATCCTTGGGAGAGGGGATCCCTTCCCTGCTATCAAAACCGGCATGGCAACAACCCAGAACTGTGGGGTTTAGTATCTGAGTAATCTTACTTCAATGGAGCTTTCATGTGCTTTAGGATTAATGTAAAGACATTAATGGTTAATGGTCGATTTGGTCTTGAATGCTCAGTACCTTGGATGATGCCTCTCCTGTGAGCACATTTGGTTCCCTGTGCATGTGATCTCATCTCTCATCTTTGCTGGTTGCAGGGAAACTTGTCAGTAGGAGACTTCCAGGAGTACTTACTCATGAAAACTGTTATAGCAGTTTAAGAAAGAATTTGGTCAGCACTGAAGTAAAAACACGGTACTTCACTGATGCTGTAACTTTCTGCTAAGATGTTGGACTTAATGGTCTCAAAATACAGTTATTCTTAAGAAACTTTTACATTCCATGATGCTGGGAAACCTGCAAAAACACTTGCAGGTATTTAAAAATTATGATTGACTTCTAGTTTCAGACCTCAGAAGGTTTTTTTCCTCTCAATTTCATTCAATAAAAACTTGCAGCTGAGAAACTGTGTTTAAAGGCTGGCAGCCTTAGCACAGGGGGAGGAGCATCAGGAAGTTGTCCTCTGCAAGGGTAACACCTGAGTTGTGATTGTCGAGACATGTGGAAGCCTCCTTTTGCATGACAGACCTGTCCCATGCAGTTTTATTTTGCAGTGTGGTCACTGTGGAGGGCTGAAAGCAAACAAAACCTGATAAGTTCTCTAAGGTAAGCATAAGACAGGTAGTCCTGATGGTTTGTTGTTTATGAAAAAGTGGGGTGGTCCTGGGGGCACTGCAACCACCTGGAAAGCTACCTAAGTTTGGAGAAATGTAATAGAGAGCATGATGGAAGTGTGTGATCAGAGAGGCTACAGGAAGGGCTTCACTTCTTTGCTTTTGTGCCCTAGAGTCTGAGGGCAAGACTTGAAAAATGGCAGCCTTGGTTATCAAGAGGAACATGAAGCCAGGAGAGGCTTTCCAGCTTGTTAAGAAAACAGATGGGAACAGCAACAACAGAAAGGCAAGAATATGTGAATAAACGTGTATGAGAGCTGGGAAGCTCTGCTTGGGCAGGAGACAAACAGTTTGGTACACTTACTTTCATGCTGCCTGTAGGACTCAGCTCTGAGAGCCCCATTTTTCTCCACCCTACAGCAAGGAAAGGTTCTTCAGGAGTTTCAGGTCAGGGAAAGACCTGAAACCATCTTTTGAAGCAGGTTTTGTTTCTTTTCTTCTCTGCAGTGTCATCATCAGGAATAAACCTTTGGCTCAGGCAGAATAAGTTTGACTGCTTTCACCTTTTCAGTCTTGTTATTAAAAATTCATCCAAATGAAGCTGGCAAACTTAATGTACATTACTTCTCCAATTACACTGAGTATGTATAGACAGACACTTGGGAGGTGTAAGAGGAGGGGATGAGTGCCATCTGCCAAGCTGCAAGGGCAGTTTAAGGACTGGTCTCATGAGAAGCCAAGTTACTGGGAGAAACTTTCCTGTCTGGCATAGATTATGTGTGCCCTTATAAAAAGAGACAGTGGAAAAACAGCTCATCCTTCCCTGGCCACTTCATGTCATGTTGGAGAAAAGGTGTTGTAGAACCTGAAATGGCTTCACTGCTATGACTATCTGTTGATTTTTGCACTGAAGAGTTACCTGTGCTGTCCTGGCCCCTTTGTGAGGAGAAACAGAAGTGCTTTAAGAGGAGACTTGGACCCTGGCCCTGTAGTCTTGAAGCTGCAGGTAGATCCATGGCAAGCTGCCTGTGGAAGCTCGCTGCTACATCTGCCTAGGCAGATGCCAAAAGTGTGCCATTAAATGCCAATGTAGGTAAGGGACAGGACAGCTCATCTCAACCAAATCAGAGAACATTTGAGTGAGGTTTGCCCTGCCTCTGTCCTCGGGAGATGATTATGCAGAAGTGACTATAGTTGTGCTGCTCTGTACGTCCATTTGTGCTTCATGTCTAAATTTATTGAGTAAATATCCCTGAAGCAGGGCACCTGGGGAGCAGCGAGGCAGACCTGGTCCTGAGGCATCTCTCTGTTGGCACAGAAGGGAGAGGCCAAAGCTGGGCTGGGCTGTCAGACTGTGGATGAGGTAAGGATCAGGTCCAGTAAGGGAAACTAGTGGTCTTGGCCTCACTAAAGCTCTTAGTGGTTGGTGGTCTCCCAGGCCCCTTCCTCACTTCCCTGCCTTGACTGTCAGAGGGTGATTTTTTTAATTGCTTTGGTCAAATTCAGGCTGGGATTTGAAAATGGAGCAGTTTCCTCTGGCTGGGAATTTATCACTTCAGCTAGCAGCTCTGAAATGGAAACCAGTGGAGGGTGTGAAGACACCAAGGAGCAAAACCCATCTCACTCTTCTGCAGCCCACTCTAGCAATCAGGACAGTGTGACCCCATGTTGTCTTGGGGACATGTGAAAGTGTGAATGTAAGACACTTTTCTGACTTTAACTGTAGGCTGAGTCTGATTACCTTTAAACTTAGTAAGGTGTTTTTCTGAGCTTATGGCTATGAGACTAACTATTCTGCCACTTCATGGAAGTCTCTCTGGGCCTCAGGCAATAAAATCACTGAAATGTGAGGAAGAAAGGTGAAAATTAAAAAAAAAGATTTATAGAAAGAATTTATATTAATCATTCCTTTGATTTATTTTTCTGCATGTCATAGATTACTTTAGCCAATTGATCAGAGTCCCCTTTGGTTTTCCATATGTGTAGGTGACAAATTATCCCTTTTCTGGGTTATCATTACTTTTGCTTTACAGCTGCTTACTATGATCATTTTTTCTCAAGTGACTCCCTGACGGTTTTTGTTTTGTGTGGAAATGGCCATTAATCTGTATAACAAAACAATTGCTTCTACCTAGGCCATACTAGCACTTCCAATCCACCACTGATAAGTATATTTTTATACTCATTTTTGAGGCAAAATGGCAATGTTATAAAATTCTTGTTGTGAATCTGTGGCACTGAGTGTATCAAGATATCAGACTGGGGATTCTGATGGTTTTAAGGAGCCTTTCCCAGGCTCCAATGGGCAAAGAGAACCAAAGAATGTTTGGATACAACAGCTCTTCATACTTTCAGGACTGTCTTCAACTAGTGTTTCACTTCAGATAATAGCATTTAAGCTGAAAAAATGTAAGTGCAAATGGCAGCTAATACTTCCAAATATGCAGTGGTCATTCCTCAGTGGTATAGGGGAAGCTGAGGATGGATCACAATAAGCAAAAAGTGTTTAACTTTTATTTGTATTTCTAGCCTCTCTTGCCCAATTATCTCCTCTACTTTGCAGAGGACATTCCTCCCACAGTGTGCACATGGGGAGCCCACAGATGGAGTGTTGTGATGTATCATTAGTGCCAGCTGGACACTGCTGCTGCCATGATGCTTTAGCAGCAGAGTAATCAGCACCTATGTCAGCAATCTACCCACCCAATCTTAGTTTCATGTAATAGCAGCAGTTATCAAACCTTTAAGTAGCACAACAGCTTTTTCCACTGGGATATTAATGCCCCTTGAATATTCTTTCCTCACAAATGATTTATTTGCCTCTAGGACAACTTGCTTAAGACCTAAATCAACATTCATTTCAGGTATCAATATAAATTCTTTGTAGACAGCCGTATTAACAGGTCTGTTGGGCTACATGTGGATTTTCCTCCATACTCTTTCTGTTAAACTGTGTAGACTTAGTACTTTTACTGTCTTCCAGGGATGGGACATCAATGTGTAACTGTTGAGCAGCTGCTGCAACAGCAGTTACAGTTAAAACAATCAGAAAATAATAAATTATAGGTTCACCACCAGAAGGGATTTGGATGTGTATGAGGCAGTAAACGGGAAATAAAACAGTGAATACAGGTGAAATTTGGTGAATAATGTTATTCAAGCAGAACTGTTGCAATGTCAGTGACTTTTTTCTTTTGATGTTTTCAGGCTGAGGTGTTTCACTTTGGAAATATTGATATTGCTGAGAATTTTGGTATTTGGGGTGCTTTCCACCCTGGATTAAAATTTCAAGAATGTGTCAGATCTTTCCATACTCTGTCTGGTCCTGTATGTCTGAGCAGCAGCTGCATGATAAGGTTTGGGACTTGGCTGCCCTGACTTGACTTGCCTGCTGCATTGAAAATACATTAATAAAAAGCTGTACTTAGTATTTTAGGAAATATTATCTGTATATAATTTTCTTCCTTGATTTATAGAAAGTCTTATTCTGGGGTCCTGAGTTGAAGATTAAATATGATACTGTAGAGAGTAGAAAAGTTAAAGCTGTGTTTGGTGTAAGTCGTATCTTTCAAATGCCTCAATATGGCTTTGATTTTACTGTCCCCATTGGAAATGAGGTGAGGAAGCAGGGGGAACATTCTGACATTGGTATAAAGTGAAATATATTGCATATTTATGCCTGTATGTTAGGTTTTGTGGTTGTTTTGGTGTGGGGCTTTATGTTTGATTTGTTTTTTCACAAATACAGGTACACAAGCCTATAGCCCTTTCATGAAGTGAAGCTCTCTGTAATAATTTCTTTTCTTTAAATGTCTTTGGAGAATTCTCCACAAGTTGAAAAAAAATCCCTATGCACAGCTTGCTATTATTCCCTAGGGAAATTCTAAAAAGACAAAGCCTTTAGAATGCGGACTAGGACATTACAGATTTTTCTGCCAAATGATGTATAAGAAACATGGCCCAGGGTTTTTGAGGGTTTTTTTAATGAACTGCTTTTTGTACAGAGGCTTTGGCTTCATCATTGAAAAGCTCATTATTTTTTATTTTTATAGATTAAATATTAGAAGCTCTGTAATTAGAATTAGAGTTGTCACAGTCAGCAGTGTTTTTTTCTATCCACATGGTCTTGACAGATCCTTGACTGCTTCCCACCTTAGATTTAAATTTCTGTTGCAGAATGAAAGTCTAGATGATTACTTATTCTCTTTCCAGATAATTTTAGTACTTCAGAAATGGCTGTATGGATGACTTTTAAAAACGAAATTATCTAAGGCAAAACCTAATAGAGGTAATTTTGATTTTGCTTTTAATTTGTTTTCCATCTGTACATGTAGCTCAGAACCCTCAGAACCTACTTTACCCAATTTCAAACGATGCATCAGCATTGTGAAGAAAAGTTTGTGAAACCCCCCCAGTTCTAGAGAACAAAGATTAAGTTTCTTCTTTTATTGATATTGATAATTCCTGTTTTATTAAGATATTTGAAAAGCTAATTCGCTGTTGTTTTTTTTTTTTGTAATTATTATTTATTTATTTGAAAGTCATATAAGAACACTACTTTTTCAAAAAGGAATATTTTGAGAAGTGAAGTCTTACTAAGAAAAACATTAATTTTCACAGAAATCACAGAAAGTTAGAGGTTATAAGGGACCTCGAAAGATCATCTAGTCTAATCCCCCTGCCAGAGCAGGGTCACCTGCAGCAGAGACCAGGGTTAATTCTATTACTGTAAGATAAAAATAATAAAATAGAAAAAAATATTTACTATATTGACAGCCATGACTAGCAATGTGTTTTTAATAGAAGTAGAAAATAGTTAATTTTCCTCTTAAAACCAAGAAGTATTATACAGTATGTTAGGAATTGAATTTTTGCTCAAAATGTATAGATCTGCTATAGTTGTGTTGTCAAAACAGTAGAATTTTCCATACTAATGTCAAAAGGAGATATACTCACTAAGTATTTCTGTTCTCTATTTAGGGGAAACATAATCTGTAATAATTCATTCTAATATTCAATAGTGTGTAACTAGAAGCCACAAAAAAAAAAAAAAAAAAAAAAAAAAAAAAAAAAAAAAAAAGACTTAAAAATTTGTGAAAGAGTCAGGTGACAGGCTAATAGATCAGGAAACATCTTTGTCTACCAAGATTACAACTAAGAAGATATTTTTATCAGTGCTCAGTACATCAATGTAGAGGTTAAAAATCTGATATCTGAAAGGACTTCAATCTAACAGTAAAAATAGGAAAATCAAAAAGCTGAAGGATGTTCCAGCTGAGCAGCACCAAGTATTGTTTCTCCTCAGTCACTTTCTGCCAAGCTAAAGTTTGCAGAAACTTCCCTGTTTTTTGTTGCTCTCATCAAGCTCCTCCATACTGGGTACCAGAGCTGTGCTAAATGCTTTGGAGAGGCTCCCAAGCACTCTGACAAAACGGGAAAAATGTTCTAAACAGGTCTTACCTTCTTGGTTTTCCTATTATATTCCTGTCTGCTTTGTTTAGTTCAAATTGTGGAAATGTTCTTCTGCATGCATTCCTGACAGACTGGGGAAACTAAACACTTGCCACTAAATTACTCATGGAAAATTTAAATACCTCCCCCTGAAATCTATTTTATTCCTTTTTACTTAATTCTTAGTATTCCTCTCCTATCTGCAGGATGTCCTGTTCCCATGATCATCTGTTGACGTGTGCTGCTGAGCTGAGAGCTGCACACTGGAAGCCTCCATCACCCCTGTATCTTCCTAAATCTTTCACTTCTTCTTGAGCAGGTGGCAGGTCATTTGAGGGTCCAGTAGTGAATCAGGACATTTATTATATCACAAGTATCACCTTTACCTTCCAGCTCAAGAATATTAATTTAGACTATTGTCACATAAATTACTGGGGAAGAATAGGGAGAGCAGCTCTGGACCACCTAGTCCTGATTCTGTTTTTCTTTCTGGACGAAGAGGTACGTAGGCTGGACAAAACAAGCCCCAATTTTGACTGGCAGCATATTCTTGGCTCTCACAAAAAAAAAAGTAAATGAGCTTTTCCCCTCCTTAAACTAGATGTAGAAGAGCTGGTTTCAGAAATTTTTTTTCAGGCAGCAGTTGTTTTACATCTTTCTGGGGACATATGTGTGTTTTTCCCCCCCATTACTCCTAATCTCTGAAATGTTTTGATAGCTAACACTTTACGCAGCTTGCCAGTGTCCCTGGCACATGGTTATTGCCTCACAGACTACAGCTTGAGGCATATTGAGGGGACCATCTGTAAATGAAGGAGGAGAGGACAAATTAGGTTTCCAAAGGAATATACTACCTTTGGAATAATATACTCCTTCAGCTATAATAAAAGCACAACAAATAAATTGGGATCATTTGTTCACCAGAAATAAAGAATCCACAATAAATCTGCTGTGAACATGTCAGAAATTTTTCATATTCTTGAAGGCAGCCTCAGTAGGAGTTTAAACCTAAACCACCTGAGTGTTCAATCCTCTGTTCTTAGCTGAAGGTTTGAATTAATTACTCTATTAGCCTCTCTTCCTATCTTTTGCTTTGTTAAAGCTGTCATCAGAAACCATGCAGACAGAATCACTGCAGCTCTTCCCTCTTCTGTGGGAGTAGCCTCTTCCCACACCTTCCATGCCTACATGGGGAAAGTGGGGAACAGACCCTCTCAATCCCTTCCTTTTTACAAAGTTCAGATCCAGCTTTCTTTGCTATGAAATTCTGCAAAATATTCATAACACACTGCCCATGACCTCACTTTATCCTCTCCAGAGAGCTGCTACACCAACGTTTGTTTTTTTCATGTATTCTTGTTGAGGAAAAAAGGAAGTTAAGAGTTTTGTTTATAAGGGATTTGTCTCTGATTTATTCTTTGTTTATTGCCTAGTTCAAGACCCTGGCTATATGATGTGGAGAAAAAAACTATTATTTTTTGACTGTAGAATCTGAAGGGTATATGTGGACAGTCTTTCTTCTGTAATAAGTATCTTGAGACACTTTATGAAGGTCTCCCATACTCTGTTTCCTGAAACAGAAACTGCCTATTTCATCAAGCATGTGATGTGTCAAATGGTAATCTTTCTGCTAGCATTGCAGGATGCTTTGAAAGCTTACTGCAGAATTTAAAAGTATTTTCACCTGCTGCTTTCTCCTTCTGTGCTCACTCCTATATTGGCTACATTTTTTATTTTGATTATCTGTATGTCACATTGTCTTTATATATCCCACGTGCATTATTTGTAAAGAGTAATTGCCCTCCTTTCTTATTTATTCTTTTGATGTGTCCTTCACCTATGCCTTCTATCTCTCATACCAGTTGTGTTTTTTTCAAGTACTGATTTTTATGAAAAAGAAGGAATAAATATCGGGTTCTGTTGATAGCAAGAAACAAGCCCATTAAAATCTAAATGAAATACACAAAATGAATGGACCTTCCAGTGTCCTGTCATCTGAGGAGAGAAACTTTATTTTTTTTGTAAAAAAATAAGATAATTTTGGTATGTCAGCCTGGCATTCTGTGAAAAAACAGTACTGCCTACTAGTGGAATTTTTATGCTCTTGCACTATATTCACACTTTCAAATATTTCAGGCCACAAAGACTCTGATTTTCTTTTATTTTTAATATTTTTTTTAGCACACCTTCACTTCCCATCCCCTCTTCCTGATAGGATTATATTGTTACCTGGTATATTCTACAAGTACTTGATACTGACCAAATAATATGGGTACCAATTCTGGGAATGTTTTGATGTTTGTTTTCTCTGCATTCCCCTCTTACACTACATAAGCTTTTCGTTTGCTGGAATGTGAATATCAAATGGATGATATTGATGTTTACATTGTAAGATGGTAGCATTCCAGGGTTAGCCGTTTTTAAAGTGTTTTGAAAAGGTAAGCATTTAACTTCATCTACTGTCAGTGTCTGCTTTAAGTATATACAAATTTCCACGTTGTATTTAAATTTTCCTCTGTGGACTGCATTGTGCAGTAGGACCAGAAGAATTTCTCTCCATAGTCAAAAGCAAGCATTTATATTTTAGAATCAGGAGCATCCCCTGGAAGTTACAGTGTTTGGCATCTTTAATGTTTACTGCATCACTTTTCTGTGTGGATTGGTTTGATAGATTAAATACCATAGAATGGTTTGCCTCCAGATCCTGGATATCTTTCTTACAAATTAAGTTGAGGTCTGGGTTTGTGTTTTGTTTTGTTTGGTCGATTTGGTTTGGTTTGGTTTTTTATGTGCAGTAGCATGATAAATAGTAGCACAGGGATTTAATCCAGTTGTCATCTTGGTGGGTGGGGAAAGAGAGACCTTGGCTGTGCATTTTCTGTGTCTCTGGTGCCATCAGGGTCTATGATGTCATGTCAAAATCAGTGCCAGCTCCAAGACTGTTCACATCTGCGGGGCTGTGCTGTAAAATCTCTTACAGATTGCCTTCTCCTCTAAAAAGAAACCTTTGAAGAGCAAGCAATGGCTGCTGTATGTTTTACATAGGGAAGCTGGCGGGTAATAAATTGCAAGATAAACAATGGTGATATTTCCACCTCCAAACTTTTCCTGCTTCGGTACTACTGCCCTGATGTAGCAAACAGCCTGTCAGAGCAGCAGCCCAGAGAAGCTTGTAGCTCTCAAAGTGCTGCTCCTTGAAGGAGGAGAAGGAGAAAGAAAGAGAAGGAGAAGGAGAAAGAAGGAGAAAGGAGGAGAAGGAGAAAGGAGGAGAAGGAGGAGGAGGAGAAAGAAAGAGAAGGAGGAGAAGGAAGGAGAAGGAGAAAGGAGGAGAAGGAAGGAGAAGGAGAAAGGAGGAGAAGGAAGGAGAAGGAGAAAGGAGGAGAAGGAAGGAGAAGGAGAAAGGAGGAGAAGGAAGGAGAAGGAGAAAGGAGGAGAAGGAAGGAGGAGAAGAAAGGAGGAGAAGGAAGGAGGAGAAGGAAGGAGGAGAAGGAAGGAGGAGAAGGAAGGAGGAGAAGGAAGGAGGAGAAGGAAGGAGGAGAAGGAAGGAGGAGAAGGAAGGAGGAGAAGGAAGGAGGAGAAGGAAGGAGGAGAAAGAAAGAGAAGGAGGAGAGGGAAGGAGAAGGAGGAGAGAGAAGGAGAAAGAGAAAGAAAGAGAAGGAGGAGACAGGAGGAGGAGGAGAAGGAGAAGGAGAAGGAGGAGCAGGGCAGGAAGAGTCTTTGTGGCTTGCCGGGGTTAAGCAGCAGATGGGCCCCTCGTCTGGAGGGCAGGAGGGGGCTGGCGGCTGTGTCACCGAGGCTGCCCCGTTGGACAAGTGTCACGCTGGCACCGCTCAGTCCCTGTGATTGGGTACCCGCGGCGACTGATTAAAAATGCTGATGCTGTTTCTGCGCTCCTTGCCACTTGGAGGAGGAATCTCTTTTCCCCACCTCCAAGCCCACCTCTAGGATGTAAAGAAGATGAAAACAGTGCGGTCCGAGTGACTGGAGATACAGCAGTCGGGTTTAGCTGCAGTGTTATGTAGGAGTCTGCTTCAGACTTCTTACCTTTCGGTTTTTCAGCACAAACTGTTTGCGGGTTTTGGAAGGCTGTGAGAGGAATTACGGTTTGCGTGTTAGTGTTTTCTGTGTATCACCATATTAGCTAGCTTTTTTTTTTTTTTTTCTGGACAGCTGTGTTCAGAGCTTCATGTGGAAATCTTTCTATTGAAGAGAGATAAAAAGGATCCTTAATCTGAATCTCTTTGGATCTTTCTATTTTTATGGTAAGTGCCAGCATGTATTGGCTGAGCGTAGCTTCTGTGCTGCAGTGCTTGTGCTTTCTACCCCCCTCCTCCTCCTCTCTCGCTCTCCCCCACTCCCTCCTCCTTCCCCCGTGTGTTTTTCTCCCCCTTTATTCTTAGATAAGCCTCGTGACCTTCACTCAGTATCTAGTCATCATTTTCAGCATCTTCATAGCAGATGATGGCTAACTGCTCTAAGTTTTCTCTTTATGTTGCTCTTTCCCCTCTACCAGACGGAGCTCTGAACTAAGTGACTGAAATCCGAGGGCTGTCTCTTTGTCCTTGAAACGGGAGCTTGAGCATTGCTCGCTATTGCCCGTGGCAGCAACGGGATAAGGTTCTGGGGAACTGGAATTAAATATTTCGTAAAGGTGACTCATTTCTGTAGGTCTGCATCACTGTGCTGCAAGGGCACAGAAAAGCCCCCTTCTCCACTAGCAATCTAGAAAACTCTGAAGCCCCACAGTGCTCAAGTGTGGGTCCTTCCTGTGGTTTGAGCCGGTTCACTGTCACTGGCACTTTCAGTATTTTAAGGACATAAATATTAAGTATGTTAAGGACAGTGTATAAAGGACAGGGACTTTCAGTGTTTTCAACATAAACCTATATCATCAGGTATTTGTAAGTTGGACATTTTGCATCTTACAAGTGCAGTCTGGCTGGGACAAGAAGTTACGGAACAGGCAGCCTAATAACCCTCATCCCTCTGCAATTCTTAGCCTTCTGAACTGCTTTTACAACTCTGCTGTAAAAAAGTACAGTCAAATGCTTGAAAATACATGCTTACTTAAGCCATGCTCTAAGCTATTTTAATAGCTCTGGTTTTGTAAGTAGGAAAGGTCATTATTTAGTCCATGGAAAATTGTGGCCTTAGACATTTTTTTCCCCTCTAGATTGTTGCATCAGATTTAAAGTAAATGTGAATATATGACTTTTTATATGTTCTTTTGGTTTTGGTATGAGAGAACTACAAAAAAATATTTCTTTTAATTTAAATGTGTTTCATGTTGTGAATCCATTATGTGGATTGACTATGCATAGCCCTTACACACTGCAGGAATAATAAAGACTTTACTGAATTGTCAAAGATCCACTGAAGGCATAGGTGTAACACTGACATAAACTCATCACAGGCTGGTCTGCCTTCAGAGCAAGGCAAAGAGGTGATGTGTTCTTACACCTTTGTTTCATTGAGGTAGGATAAGAATAAAGCTCTTATTCTGTATCTGCATTTCCTTTTCTGGGTTTAAGCAAGAGATATTCTAATGTTTGGAAACTGTTTCCTTTGTTGAATGTGTCTTACATTGTGGCTTAATAAAATAATTTTGTCAGTGATTTATCCTGCATCTCAGGGGGTTTTGCTTCACAGGAGCTGTTCAACAAAGTTTGTGTAACTCCTTCCCCCTCCTAAATGAGTAAAAACTTTCAAACATTGCAGTTATTTTAAATACTATTAATTTCTTTTCTGTACCTGGGTGTAACGTCAGGTTGTATTGATAGAGTGTATGTGTGCTGGGGGGGAAAGAAGCTCAGGGATCAGAGCTGGGCACTCTGCTTTAGGCATTTGCAAGAGGCACTGAGGTACTAGGGGGAGGAGGAGGTTCACACGGATCTGCAGGTAGAGAGAGGAGTTTGTGGTGCAGTGAGGTACCTACTGCCTTGCCTTTGCAAAAAAGTAGTAGTGGTCATCACACACAGTACAGATGTCAGTGGCCCAAGTCATCTACCCCATCAGACTACATGTTTTGCCATCATGATCCTGAGACCTTGGTCTCACAGCAGTGGTGAGGGCACACTGCAAACCTGCATCCTCCTGCTCTGGTAAGGAGCAGATCTATCCTGGCACCTGTGCAGCTCAGGGAACTGATAAAAAACATTTTCTCCCCTGCTGTCTATTGCAAAAAAGACTTTGGCACTATGTAGGGTCTCTAAGTAACTTTATTTTTTACAACGGGGAATGCAGGTGCCTGTGTTTTCCAGTTTCTGAAAGGGCTGACCCATTAACAGCAGCAGAGAAACTTTTTGCTGTGAAATGAGACCAGCAAGGGGTCCAGTTAGCACACAGGGGGGGAGATCTCTCGAGTGCCTGCAGTTGTTATGTCACCTTGGGGAGATTAGGTTAAGGATTTTCATGACGAAATGGAAGAAGTAAATGTGTGCGTGTGCAACTTCATGCAGAGATGTTCACTGTACCATTTTGTTCCATATACAATTGCTGTAAACTTCAAAACCAAGAGGATTTACAAAATATGTGCACAACCTAAATAAATTTGAAGATCACACAGTTAAGTATGGTACAGTATGTTCTTATTTTTAAAATGTTTATTATAAAATCAGGTATTCCTGTGCCTTAAAATTATAGATATTCTTACCTCAGGTTTAATCAGGACTGTTTTCTGAAAAAATTACTCATCTCTAAGTAAGACTATATTGCAAAAGATGATTTTTGACCTAATTACATAATCCTATCTCTTATTTAATACAAGTTTAAAAGCTGAAGTGCTTTCCAAATAGCCTTAAGGCAAAAGGAAGGGGGGAAAAATAATAATATTGAATCAAAACAGAGAGCTTGCAATGGTACAGCATCTGAGAAGCCTGTGTACCTGAAATCCTTGCCAGCACATCCTGTTGCAGGCTGAGAGCTTAAAATAAAAAAATAAAGACGCAATCCTCTTCAAAAGCCTTGAGAGGTAGAGAGAAAAGTAAAATCTCCTGAATAAAATACAATTCAAGTGCGTAGATGTGCTTTTGAGTTCCTAGGAATCCTGTGAATACTCTGATAAGGGGAGTGCACGAATAGTACTTCCTTGTTTCACAGCATGGTGTCATGATAATTCCTTTGCAGGGTGGCTGAAGACTGCATAGAAAACAACTGCAGGGGGAAAAAAAAAAAAAAAAGCTCTGTTTCTTAGCCAGCCAAAATCACCCAATGGTCTGATGAAGTCATTGCATGATTTTTTTTTCATGTGTTTGTTCAGTATGCATTCTTCACTCAGCTTGTCCGTAGAAGCACTTTCTTTAAAGCTGCAGATATTAAATAATACACATTTATGTTGCAAATACAAAAGGGTATACAGAAAGCCTGCACATTTTCCATGCTGCTGTGGTAGTTTTATGCATGCTATCTGCTTATATTTTTTCCAAGAAAACCTGCACAGGCAACTATTGATTATTGCTGACTGAAGAATCCAGGCAGTGACTTAGCCATGCCCCGACTTCCCTCTCAACCCTAGACTGGAAATGTTGTCATATTTTGACAAAGCACATGTAATTAAAGTTCTGGTATACATATTCTATATATATAGTACATGTTACATTAACTGTGGTTTTACCAGCTTGTTTGTTCATCCATACTGACCCAAATATGAGCACAATGGATAATCAAAAGTTGACTGCAATTTCAAGGCTTTATCTGTTATTCACAGAGCTGACTTTTATGGTTTTCTTGAGCATGTTCTCTCATTTAGTTTGAAGATTTTCTCCAGGACAACTTCAAGGGCTTTGTAATTAAATATTACAAACATGTCTCTATATGTCTGGAGATCTTTACAGGTGAGCTTTCTTCAGTGTAGTTGCTACTTTTGTAGTTAATGGATGTCTGGAAGTCCTGTACATGAATGCAGTCCTGCATAACCTGTCAGAAGAAGTCTGGTGCCTTGGAAGTATTGGGCAGGCTGCTCGTGTGCTACATGCTTCTTCCATATCTCTGGGGAAGGATTAGCTTTCAATCACTGTTAAATGTGCCTTCTGTGCACATGTTGCTCTCTTAGTAAGTGCTGCCACTCCTGTCATATCTCAGGGGGGAATCATATTTTCTGCATTTGTACAACTGCATAGCACTTGCATAGATCTATCTGATTCTTCATGGAAACTGGGACCTTTCAGTTCATACTGTGCAGATCTTCTCACATATGATTTCTGCACAGAAAATACTGGAAAATAAGGTGAGAGACCTTCTGTACATTAAAGATCTTTCTCCTGCATAGTGTAAGTCACGATTATGTTATTCCAGCTTTGGGAAATATCAAATGGCTGAAGCATTCCTGAGCTACCACTGTTTCTCATAGAGTTCTCTAGCACCTAAACATAACATTTAATGAGAAATTTAAAAGGTAAAGTGTTTACTCTTAAGTCATGGTGAAAACATTCATAATCTTTTTTGTTGGAATATGTGGAAAAGGCAAAATTCCATCTTAAGCTGACTCAACAAACTTTAAGTGGTTCCATTATGGTGATCTGAGATTACTATAATCAAGAACTTCAAATCATTTTGTTTGCTGTATAAAGTGAAATAATAAATCAGTTAAAGCTTATAGACTAGTTCCTCAGTATCCTAGTGAAAGGCACCTTTACACTGGATCAGGTAATGGAATTTTCTGGACTCTCCAAGAACAGAACTTCTGAACAAGTTGAATTTCACTGAAGCTGCAATTGAATCCCCAAAGAGGGGAGCTAATGGTGCACAGCTTTCTGCAGATGAATAGATTTTACCCTAGGACAGCACAAGCCTAAGAGAACATTTTCAGGAAAGCCTCATGTTTCTGAGAGCTGTTTGCAGATACTTAGAATGCTGCAAGGCCCATCTCTCAAACTGGCTTCAGTTTACCACTGCAGAAGGAGCCACTACAAGCACACCCCCAAATGTGCCTCCAGATCTGGCACTGAGGGAAAACTGGTCACTACCAGAGGGTGAAGTTTGAACATGAGTTCAGAGGTTTCCAGTCTATGTATTTACAACCTGGCTGTCCCAGGACATGCTTGCTGTCCAACAGTTTCGCACAACTTGATCTCTCAAGAGCCCACATGACCAATTAATATATATGTGTGTATATTTAATATACTTTTTTTTTTTTTTTAATAAGACCCAAGAACTATTCTGAATGCACTCCCTGGAATCACTTTAGCATTCATGTTAGCTCTTTGTAGTTGTTGCTCTATGCAAGACTGGAGCAATCAGATCACCCACATGACATTAGTGCTATCAGCACATCTGGGCACCAGTCTGGAGTCATTAAACAACCATTTTCAAACAGTCAGCATTGAGGTGACAGCAGACAGTATTAAAGCCATGTCATGCTCAGCCCTAAGGGTGTTCTAAGACCCAAGGAGGAGAAAGTTAATGAACAAAAGTAACCTGAGAAGAATGAATCTCCTCTGAGCCAGTTTGCTGTAGAGAGAAGCTATCCTGGTCATTAGCTGGTTTGAGATCACCAGGAGATAAATTCCCATTTCAGGCAATTTTTTTTGACAGAACTGTTTTGCATGAAAATTGGACATAATACTTGACTCACCTGTACTAGAGTCCTGGAGGCTTTTTCTGAGTGAGCTTGGTACTTCTTGGATAAACATTTCCAATAAAATTCCAGCTGAAATCTTTGGCTTTGTGAAGTCATTGGTATGCTTCCATGTATCGTGGCAGACATGCAACCTCTCTCATCTTAATCAACTATCCCCCAGGCTCATTTCAGATCTTTTCTTGTTTGTATTCTGTGTCACAGTCTCTCTCACCATTTTTCTTTGACACATACTTTCTGCCTTTTTACATATTGGTTTGCTTTCACATTTTCCTTAGGTTTGGTTTTCTTTTATTGGTCTTCTTTATCAGTAACAGAGACCATAGATTTGTTAAGCTGTTTGGAGGTTTTGTATGGGTTATTTTATTTGTGTTTATCATTGGTTTGGTTTGTTGTTTAGGGTTTTTTCCATACTGATTGTCCTCTTACTGTTTGGGGTTTTTTTACCATACTAGTTGCCATCCTTCACTGTGTTCAGTCTAGGCAGAGCCCTGTTCTGACTGAAGTCCCTGGGGAACAGCAAATACTCTTTCATAAATGAAGAGCTTGAGCTGCAGTCCCAGTATCTTATGAAACCTGTGTAGAAAAATGGAGAACATGAGGAAAAGATAAGCACATTTAGCAGAACGAGGTCTGGAACCCAAGTGCCAGATAGAATGGCAGCCTCATTAGCATGAATACTCTTCCCAAATGTGCCAGGAATGTGGTTTATTGTGCAGTTGTGGAATCAGAGGCCAAAGAACTTTAACAATGAAAAATTAGACAGGTGATACTGGTCAGAGGTGTTTCAAGCCCTTTGCAGTTTTATGCAGGCAATACTGCTTTGACTTATGCTTGACGTTTTTGAGGTTACTGCAATAAAGATTCTATATTTCAGATGAGAAGGGAGAAAATTAATTAACTTGAAGGCTGCTCTGCCCTCAAGAGAAGGGAAAGAATACCTCTTGTAATTTTTTATTGTCCTTTGTTCCCATAGAAACACCTGCAATATTTAATTTTCTAAACTATGTCATTTAGATAATGAACTCTTCCAGAAATAGGATTTTATGATGCTGGGTGTTGATAATCACTGTTCTTGTCTCACTGCTTCTTTATGTTGATTACCAGGCCAACTTTCACATAAGACATTATTTCTAACTCATCATCCTGAAATTTCTCTTGAGCCTCAGCTTATGTAGATGATAATGTAGAAGATGTGTGATGTGGGGCAAAAGACTGAATATCACTCTGTTTCATCATTCTTCATGAAGCCTACTTAGCTTACACTTCTTATAATAATGGACTCTCAACCATTCTGATTAATGTTATGGCAAAATTCTGGCTATACAGACAACTTTTGTGAAACTTATGACAGTATTCTACGTTCCATAGTGAAGTTGTTACTGCAATTTATCACTGCAGTATTGTCATGAGAAATAGTTCTGCAAACAATCTAACATCCCTGTGTAAGAAAAAATATGAGCTTATTTTCCTTTTTTAACTAAAAAGCAACATCACTCAATCGTGATTTGCTTTGTACATAGACACACATGCTGGCAAACACAACATAATTTATTTGGGACAAACTTTGATACCTAAATTGTCCACTTGCTTTCCTTAAAGCTCAATCAGATCAACATTCAGGTAACTTTCTCTGATATTTCAATTTTGCTGCTTCTGTTTCAGCTTCTGTCTCTGATTTTAGTCCTAATTCTCCATTCTGTGCTTCTGCTAATTTCTGGACCTCTTGTCCTTTAACTCTCTTTCAGGCTCTGCTCCATTCCCCCTCTAGCATTTCTTTTTCTACTCCTTCTGTTCTTTACCTGCTCCTCAAGGCTATTTCTGTGTCCTGGTGTCCCACTCACCCTCTAGTGTTTATTTTTTTCCCTCAGCTTCTGAGCTCTGAAAAAATTAAGTCAGTCAGACCTCTGAGTTAAGGAACTTCAGCAGTGCTTGTGCTGGTTAGTGCTCTTTGTAACAGCAATAGCAAGTAGTGATATTCCATTAATTGTGTGAGAAACAATGCAGTCAGGGTGTTAAAGGTCACATTATAATGGAGAGATGTATCAGAGAAGAAATATGGTGCCAGATTTCAATATGATAATTGAATTTCCTGAACTTAAAGTAAAATATTAGAATTAAAATTTATTATTACTTACAGTGAGGATACTGTATGATAGAATCATAGAATAAATTGGGTTGTAAGGGACCTTTAAAGATCATCTAGTCCAACCCCCCTGCAGTAAGCAGGGACATCCGCATCTAGATCAGAACCTCATCAAGCCTCGCCTTGAATATCTCCAGAGATGAGGCCTCAACTACCTCCCTGGGCAACCTGTTCCATTTTACCACCACCCTGATGATAAAGAACTTTTATCTAACATCCAATCTAAATCTGCTCTTCTCTAATTTAAAACCACTGCCCCTTGTTCTGTCACTACAAGCCCTTGCAACCAGTCCATCTCCAGCCTTCCTGTAGCCCCCCCTTCAGATACTGTAAGGTCAATAAAGGTCTCCCCAGATCCTTCTCTTCTCCAGGATGAACGACCCCAGCTCCCTCAGCATTTCTTCATAGCAGAGGTGTTCCAGCCCCCTGACAATTTTCATGGCCCTCTTCTGGACCTGCTCCATCAGGTCCGTGTCCTCCCTGTGTTGAGACCTCCAGAGCTGGATGCAGTCCTCCAGGTGAGGTCTTACCAGAGCAGAGCAAAGTGGCACCATCACTTCTCTAGGCCTGTGCTTCTAAATGAAGAGCTTGGCATGGTATCTGCTTCTGATGATCCTCTTGTGAGACTGGTGGCTGAATTATAGCCATATATATCTCCTCTGCTCGTGGGTTATGTTGAGAAGGCAAATAATGAGCAAAAGGGAGACACATTTAGAATATGTACTTCATTTCTGCTCTAAGAGTGAGAAGCAGAGACATGGATGTGGCACAGATTCACTGATTTTTGACATTTTTCTCCAATATCAGGTTGAGATGAGAGAATCTTTGCACATCTGGGAATTGGTATGTGCTTTCAGCTGCCATGTGATAGCAAGACAGTTACTGCACAGAAACTTGCTCATTATCAAAGATTTAAATGTCTTGCTTGAGATCTTACAGATATTTTGTGACTTAGTTGAGTTAGGACTCTTGAAACTCCTGCCAATACTCTGCAAGCCTGTTTTTTCCACAGGGATCGTACAGGGGAAAAGGGAATTTCAGTTTAACTACATTCAAATATGGAAGGTAAAGAACACTCTTTGCCTTCTAGGTTAGAAGATAAACAGATAAAAGTCCTCAGAGAAATTTTAACAAAGAAAAAATTATCATATCGTTACAGAACGTGGAGTGATCTTTAGGATATTTGTCAAGTAACTTTGATATCCCTGTTGCTTATCACTGCCTGTCAAAAAATTCTCAGCTGTTTGCTTTCCAGGGCATAGAATTATGTCTTTGAGGATTTTGATGTGCTCTGAAACTCTCACTTGCACTCTGGTTGCAGTATGCTTTGGGCTAAGTAACTTGCAATTGATGTGATATTTCTGCTTCATTGTTGTCAAACATATGTCCTCTTTGCTTTATAGACTCCAGGGAAAAAAAAAAACAAAAAACATGTTCTAGGGCCACACTGTTAGCACTTACATTTTTTGAAATGCATTTTTAGAAACATCTGTAAGCCTGCAAATAGATTTTATATCATAGGCATGGCTTTGTGGGTACTTTTTTGCACTTACTTGCACTGTGATAGATATATTTTATTACACTATAAAAAATTGCAGGGTGCAGCCTTGAGCATTTAAGAATTAATAAATGGCAGAAAGTTAGTTGGCTATTGTGCATTACCCTGGAGACTTTAGTCGTATGTTCACATGCAGTGTTTTTCACTGAGTTATCTTTGTTTCTCTCTGTATTCCTTGTTAAGTAGTTTGTTCTATCTCATAGTTATTCAAACTGTGCTCCAGATAAAAAACAAATATTTTTTGATAGACACATTTTTATGGCAATTGCCACAACTTCTGATCTCCAGATGGCAAAAAATTTTTCTCCACAGAAAAAATGAATTGAGTTTATATTATTTCCCCTGCTGATGTTGTCTGTGCTTATTATTTTGTAGATAAGGAGCTGAGTTCTGCATGAAAGAAAGAAATGTTCATTACCTTAGGGTGCTGAATGTGAAATGCTAAGGGCATGATTTTCTCTATGTCTTTAGGACATTATAGCATTTAATATAATTAGAATAATGCTTGAATTGTCATTGACTGCAACTATGAATGCCATAACTTTGATTGATCAGGTGTTGTAAGCTAGGTGCTTGGACAGGGATACACACCCATTGAAGTCACTTCCTTAACAGCTTGGAAGGCAGACATGGATATGCAATCAAATTCTCAAATTAAAATTCAAATTCTTCAGTCCTGAGACCAACTTTGTGCAGTTTCAAATTGTGTTTCTGCATCCACCTCCCAGTACAGCTTCCCCTCTGAGGCAAGGCTGGAGCTGATAGTTATCTGAGAGGTATGTGTCCCGAGTGCTCTCTGAGTTTAAAAATTCTGTGTGGTTGGGAATTAAAACCCATTTTGTATGGCATAAGCACACAAGTGCTGATTGTATTTTGCAGATGCAGCTTTAATCCTGGCCCTTCTTTAGGTGTCATGGCTTGGTACTACAAACTCAACATTTTTTTGATAGTTGTATTATATACCAACACCTGAACATTTTAAAAGACAAAATAAAATCCAGAAATCTGTGATGTTGAAAAAAAAAATGGTAATACATGTAGGAGTGATACTGAAGAGCTTCAGTTTTCTTTTTCCTGGGCTTGAGCATCCTGCAGAGTCAGCCTGGCAGCCGTGCTTGTCATTCCCTACTAGTTAGGTCGGGCACAGTGGGGAAATGGATCTTCTGCTACTGAGTTCCCAAATAATCTGATGAGGGCAGCTTCATGGGAGAAAGTGTCCTTTACTGACACAGACTTCTCCACGTTGCCCTTAGCATAATTCTTCCATCTTCACAGTGTGATGTGGCTGGCAGCTGTGAGATCCCAGGAGGGAGGGTTTTTGCATTTTTACTCCTACTGTTGCAGTGACACCCTTGAGGGACAAATGTGGGAGAAAAAAAAAAAAAAAAAAAGAAAAAGAAAAAAAAAATCCCTTCTTAAAGCATTGTTGACTGCAGAATAGTATTTTTTGTCCAGTCACCAGGAGGGAATAGGATAGTAACATGATGAGGGTGAGGGCAACATGGTGAGGGCAGAGGGACCTTTACAGAATTTGGTTGCTAACTTGCAATAACCATAAATATAGACGAGAAAAACCCTTTATGATGTCTTTTACAATGAGAAAAATTTGGTAAGCCTATTTAATGGGACAATGAGCATCTATCAAATATTGAATCCCTGCTCTAGCATACCGAGAATATTATTTTTTGGCATATCACAGTACATTTATTCTTACTTTTGTATCCTGTGCAACTGTATAGCTTTTACCTCGTAATTAAATAAACCAGTATAAAACAAGCCATTCAACCAGCCTATGGTAAAAGCTAGAATCAACTGTTTTACCCAGCAGATCCTTTGCCATATCTATTGTTGACAGAAAAACAACCCAACCCAAAATTAAAAGTTTAGGTATTTTTTTCTTTTTCACTATAAAATTTATCTCTCTAGACAGAGATAAATAGATGTTGATAGAATACACCTTCAAATCTTTAGAATTAACTAGTGCTTTTCTGTGATCAAAATGTAATAAAAGACCCTGCAATATTTGATATTCTCCCTCTGGAGGTCAAGTAAAGTTGATATTAATATGTTAAAGCAGATGTCCCAAGTCAGAAATTACATCCTAATTTTGAGGTCCCTCTGATTGTGCATGGCTAGTGATTTTACTGATGTGGTTAATACTTGAAAGCTGCTGTTTTAAAAGAAAAAACAGTGTTGATTAGCAGTTACTCGAGCATGAATTCTGTCTTTACAGGTTCAATGTGGTAACTAAAACAAATAGTGAAAATGTTTTAATTCCACCTTATTATCACAGCTTTCAGTAAAACACAATTGTATGATTGCAAACAGTCAAGTCCAAAAAAATAAAAAGATCTGTCCTCTTTTATGTGTCATGAATAAAACAGCTCATACTTTACTCTCGTGCCCTTGAAAATAACACAGGCACTGCCTTGTTTCAGAAGCTTTGCCAGAGGGTCTGGCTGGTGAGACAAGGTTTAGAGAATGCAAATTTTGAATCAGTAATGCCTGCTAAATGCTGCTGGAGTGCTATTCACTGGAAAATGTTGCAGGATGGTATCCTAGAATGTCTGTGGCCTGATCCTTTCTCTGTCTTTTGGACTTTAATACACACCTTAGTCTGACTTCAGCTGAAGGAAAACTATGAATTGAATTTTTCAGAGTTTAAAATATTTTTTCAATAAATTTAGATTCTTTCTAGATTGATACAGATCAATGAGTATGTCATGGGCTTAATATACTATGAAGCCAAAGACCGAGGATTGCAGAAATCAAGAAGCAGTACCAAGGAAGTTTCTCTAGTCATCATTTATCGCTAAAAAATATACAGTGAATGTAACATTTAAATGCTTTTGTATGTAATCACACTTAGGATTGTGAACTAAAAATACTATTGCTTAGAAGGTGGAGGCAGCTATTTGCATAAATAGAAGCGTGGAGAGCAAGATGGTAGGTTTAGTTGCTCTATATGGCAGTTTTAAGGCAGTAAGTACCTAATTTTGTGTCAAGGAAATTAGAGACTTATTGATTTCCACTGAAGGATATACAAAATGCTTGTTTTCCCACAAAGACCATTCTCTTTCAGCATAAGTAGGCACCTATTTGTTGATTTGGGAGAAGTCAGGCTTGCAGTCTTCAATACCTCCACCAAAGGTGACTTCTGTGTTGAATGTCACACTTTGAGAAGGTCTGGAGAAGTTACTCTCTGTATAAAAAGTCTGACACATCACTAATATTACACCCTGTGAACTGTCAGATGCTAAGCACTTCGGTGCAATGTTAATCCTTCTGGGTTTTGCATTGTTATTCTGCTGAGCAAGGTCAGACTGCCAATGTGATAAAAGAATTCAGAGACAGGTGCTTTCAATAAATGGAGTCATGCAAGAGACATTGCAGGTCTTCTGATCTTATATAAGAACATAAGTAGGAATTGATGTAATTGAAAATCTTTGAAAGAGTGAAATAGCATCTAGTGCTTCAGTTTGTCAGAAAATCAATTATAAGTAAAAATGCATGTTTTCCATTTTCATTTACTATTGTACTGAGGTACTGTTCAGCTTTAGTCCATAGCATCCCTGTGGTTGGACTTCGCAGCCTGCAGTGATGCTTGTCTGATTCTATAATACATGTACAAAAAATTAAAATTTTAAAGCATCACGTGGTGTAATATTTTTTATTGTAGTCACATCTTTCTTACTATTACTGATTGGTATCAATTTCTATACACTACATCTTATTATTTCAAAAATTTTAGTAAATGTTCTCTACAGTTAACAGTAGCAGGGAATGAGTGAGAGCAAATAAGATTTGTTCCAACACCTGCTTTACACGTTAAGTGAATCCTAGCTTTATTCTTTTGCTTAATTTGTCTTAGTTGTACAAAGACAATAAGCACCTGAGGCACAATTTTTTTTTTTTTTTTTAAAGCATGTGATGTCTAGCACCTGGGATCGTAGGATCCTGAATGCAGGAAGTGTGACAGAGAACGGATTATATTTTACTGAAGTTTGCATTGTTCACTGCTGTGAAGCTCTTTTTCTTGAGGTACATTTTTCTCTTACAGAAACATAGGCAAGCCAGGAAAGAGAAATAATTATGTTATTACAATCAAATAAATGGTCTAGATCTCTATGTTATAATCACAGGAGACTTGTGGATTTTATAGGTTCTAAATTCTATTTTGAGTTTGAAGGCTAAGTTACAATGCCTTGCTTAAAGTTTATGAAATTATCATCTAAGAAAAGAAAAAAAAATAAAATTATGTTTTACTTTAATAGTAGCATTATTTCAAGATCACTGGGTTGAAAGAGCCCTGAGTTAATAATCAGTTTAATTTTACAATTAATTTTTAATGTGAACCATCCATTTGCAGACAGAAAAAGCTTCTCCTTTCTAGCTTGCTGATTCCCTGGAAGGAATTCCCATAACTGCTGGTTTTATGGGTTTCAGGAGATTAACATGAGGCAACGTCTAATTCAGGATTGAAGTGGAGAGTGTTTCTTGCCTTGGTGAGATATGAGAGCAGCCAGGGACTGCTAGATCTAGTTAAAGATGTGACTGCTCATTGCAGGGGCTGTTGGACAAGGTGACCTTCAAAGGTTCCTTCATTCTATGGCACGTAGCAGTAAAGTCCCTGAGGAGCCTTTATGAAGACTATAAAGTTTAGGAAATTGCAGACGAATGGAAGAGCTAATTCTAGCATGACATGAAACTGAGGAAAAAGATGTAAATCTCTAGACCTGTTGGTGCTGACCATACCTAGGTGAGACCTCCTGATATTTGCAGATGACCAACATGATAAAGCCACCTTAGCATGACCAAAAGCACCATTCAAACTGGTCATGCCCAATGCTGATTCAGTCTTCTGTATACCACCATTCAATTTGCATAGAATCTTTCTTTTTTTCCCCCTCCCATGTTAATTTTTCAACAATATCCAAAACAAGGTTTGGATGGTATCTCTGACTTTAGTATTTCATTCTTATATTGCTAATTGTGAAAATAAATATTTAGGGGGAAAACTAACACTGAAAAATTAAGATAAGCCACGTTAAAAAAATGTGTTTTCTTCTTTCCATAAGCAACGTGAAGTGACTGGGAGGATTTATACATTCTCATATCTCTGCTTATACAGTAATTGAACTGGAAAAGGGAGAAAAGTAGAAGACAGTTATGCTGTTTTAAAAATACCATAGTTAGAGCACCATGACCTTATCACAGTGATAACAAGATGGTATAAGAAATATAAAATTAGTGTTAGTTTCAAGACAAAGGTTCTTAGAAATTGTCAAAGTGAATGTTCTTGAAAATCTGGATTAGGTCAGTTTTAGTTCTCTAACATTTGAGAGTACTTCTGACTGAAATGTTTTTTTGGTTTTTGGTTTTTTTCAGTCTTTTTCCTTTGACTATAAGAAATAGTTTGCAATGATCATATTTAAATAAAATTCCTATGGATATGATGCTAGTTTGCAGTTTTCAAAACAAAAAGAAAACAAAATATTGACATTGAGACAAGGAATCCAGGTACTGGTGAGAGAGTTCTTAAGCTGCTTAATGTTATTCCAAGCGAGGTATGTCTAGATGTATAGGATTTTAGAGAAAAAAATCAGTATCCACTACAATGTCATAAATGCAACGATCAAGAAGGCCTGCCATGTGACCCGGCAGCAGGTACAGTCTCTTGTTCAGGGATTCATCCCTAAATGTAACAAGAAAATAATATGATTTGAATCCATTTCAATAAGAGTTTGCGCTTGGTTCTGAATAGCTGCAGTGCAAAGTGACCAGAATTCTTACCCTGCTCTTGAAACCAAGACCAAGAGGAGCTGCAGGGATGTTGTACAGGCACTGCAGAGTAGGGGAGAAAAGCACTGGCTTGGCAGAGGTCTGAAAGCTTTGGGTGGTTTATTATGTTATGTGGAGATTATTTATTTGGGTTCTGTCAGTCAAAGGTGATAGATACAAAGACAACGTACAACTCTGTAGTTCTGTAGTCTTCATGAACAGCTCTGACAAAACTTCTTCCTTAATACCACGGTAACATCAAACAGAATGAAAGTGCCAGTAACATGATGGTGACAAAAGCATTCTAGTATTTCTGCAGATGCAGGAAGATCCTGAATTCTTAAGTATGAACTTCCTGGTGCTACTTCATCAGAAGGCAAGTATTTTCAGCCAAATTCATCATTGGTAGATTTCTCTAGATTGAGTTTTGAACAGTAGTGAATCACTGTGGTTTTCCTGAATTATTTAAATACTCCCTTACTTTAAATATTTATTCCACAGAGAAACAGAAAATGAAGTAAAAGACTGATCTCTACATAGTTTTTCTGAAGGATGGGGACTTTGATTTTGCCAATATTTTGCAGTTTGACTTTTGATCAAATGCTATGAACTTTGTCTACAGTTTCTCAGTTACAGCTGTTGCTGTAAACTGCATCAGATCCATGTAGGAATGAGCAGCACATGAAGTCAAGATACAGTTTTTCCTGTTCCTCCTGTGAGGATCCATCAATAATGCTACACTTAGAACTGAAACATTGGCAATCCTTCATACCTTTGCTTCTTTCTTTTGTGTAATATAAAGCTTGCTTGTAGCTGACTCCAGGCATGGTAATCTGTAATAAGGTTACCTGATCAGAATTTAGCATCTGCAGTGGGGTATGGGAATGAGAGTCAGAACCAAGTCATTGGTGATGAAGCAGTATGGAGGGTGCAGGTTCAGCACTGGGCAAAGTACAATCCTCGAGTTTAAATTGAAGTTTATCACCTCACTTTCAATGCATTTTTACTTATGTTTGCAAGTGAGTCAGAGAAAGGTTCTGCTGTGCTGTCAAACCAGTGACAACCAAGAACTTACTGAGCTTTTGATAAAAAGAAGTTGAAGGTCATTTCTTCAGATCAGTGGCTTTATCTCTAATTCAGTACAGTAAACTAAATTGACTGTGTATTTTGCAGCAACAGCAAAAGTTTCAGAAGAGTTGGAGTGTGTGTGTCTCATCCATTCTAAAATAATATGTGTTTGAGAGAACCACGACTAAAGGATATAAGATTTCCATGATGTCTTGGAACTATATGAACTTCTAGAAGAAGGAGGTTTGCTTAGATTTTTCATCTTAATGCCAGAGCTCTTCTGACAAATACACTCTAAGTTGGGTGCTGTTTATGGCCCCATTGTTCCTAAAACCTCCATCACTGTATTATTTGCACTGGCAATATTGAAGGCTCTGTCCTTGTCATACCATTGCAGTCTGAAACATGTATCCAGGGGAAAGCAAAAAATCTTTAGTTTATTGCTAATGCATGAACACATTCCTCTCTCCGTAAGAAGAAATATTTAAAGTATTGGTCCAGTTTTTCTCAAGTTCTGTTCTTTGCTTGGGAGAAGGGTAAAAACAGTAGGAGCAAGAGTTGCCAGCTCTTGAACTGCCCCATCCTGATGATTTAGCAGATGCCTCTGCTTTGTCAGCAGAAGCAAACTACAGGAGAGGATTTCTGCCTCCTGCTGTAACCCCTTGCCACAAGCAGAGCACAGTGCTGGCTGCCTCCCTGCTTGCTGAGCATTCCCCTCTATTGCTGCTGATCTCCATTTGGCAGCTAGGGCCAAGCTGTGTCCTGTTTGCTCTTTTCAGATGATGCAGAGGAGAAAGAACTGACAGAGTGATGCTTTGTTTGGTCAGGATCACTGCAAAGCCTGGCAGTTCTGTTCATTGACAACACTGATGACAGAGGTTTATTCCTCAGGGGAGTGCTGTTACCCTAGGGGCTGGTCCAAAACATTACTTCATTTCCAAAGTCAATTAAAAAATAAACACTGTGGCTCTTATCAGTGCCTGCACACACAGAAAAAAATAAAATCACTTGGAATGTGATGCAGTTAGCTGCTGTCTGACTTCTCTTTATAGGCTTTAAAGGGTGAGCAAAACAAAGGAGCACATTTCCAGCCTTTAGTTGAGTATAACACATACGATAAGCTTATGTTTCAGTTTTGGGTAGGAGTTGGTAGTTATTGCATTTGTACCTCTGGAGCCTTGCTGATCAACAAGGGAATATTGACAAAATTTGGGAACAGGGCTGCTCCCCTGATAACCCATTTTCCTTGCATCAGACATAGATGGGGCAGCAAAGAAATCAAGCTATGAGCAGTAAAATAATGGGAAATTTAGCTTATTCTTTAAATCTTTTTATTCACATTTCACTGTGGTGAAACGCTGTTGTGAAGAAAAATGTCCTGTCATTTTTATCCTCCTTGGTTATCCTTGCTGGTTTGGATGTTTTAAAGCGTTGCCCTAGAGGCAAACAGAGTTGGAAATATTACACTATTTCCTATGAAAGCATCCTGTGAAAATGTGAAGAACAGTTCTCTAAGCCATTTCACAAACAGGAGTGTCCTAGGCTGCACTGAAAAAAGAGTGGCAGGCAGGTCAAGGGAGGTGGTTCTCCCCCTCTACTTCTCTCTCCTGAGACCCTGCCTGGAGTAATGTGTCAAGTTCTGGGGTCCTCAGTAGAGGAAGGATGTGGAAATGTTGGAATGAATCCAGGAGAGGGCCACAAAAGGTGATTGGTGAAGCACCTCTCCTATGAAGACAGGCTGAGAGAGTTGGAGCTGTTGAGCCTGAAGAAGACAACTTTGGGGAGACCTTATATTCACCTTTCAGTACCTGAAGGGGCCTGCAGGAAGACTGGGGAGGGACTTTTAACAAAGGTATGTGGTAATAGGATAAGAAGCAATGGTCTTAAATTAGAGCAGGGAAAACTTAGGTTAGACATTAGGAAGAAATTCTTCGATGTGAAGGTGGTGAGACACTGGCACAGGTTGCTCAGGGAGCTTGTGGAAGTGTTCAAGGCCAGGTTGGATGGGACTTTGAGCAACCTGGTCTAGTGTCCCTGTCCATGCGGGAGGGTGGGAACTAGGTGATCTTTGAGGTCCCTTCCAAACCACTCTATGATTCTATGAATAATACTAACAGAATAATTAGTGTTTATGGGCATGTATCAACTGGTTTCTGGGGTTTTTTAAGCTGTTTGGCTGTGCATTGCAGCCTGGCCAAGGCTGGAGGTCATCTTCCCAGTGACAGATGAGAAGTGGACTGGTGATTTTAGCTCTCCTCATCTGGTTTGTTTGGATGGCCAGAAATGCAAGTCAACTGGTTTTGCTGGTGTAAGATAACAACAATTCCTTTTGCTTCATGGGGTATTTGGGCCTGTTCATAAGCTCTGGGAGTAAGTTCTGCAAGCACTTGATAAAGTTTCAATTAAGTGCTCATCCTGCAGCTAAGCACTAAATTACCTGTCTTTCCAGGTCACTAGCTATTTGCTGATAAAGCTCTGCTCTCCATTTTGAAAGGACTACTGTCATTGAAATAGCTGCTATATCTCCTGGTGTCTGACATAGCAACTTCTCCCATCCCTGTGCTCTGCTCTGCTCCAAGCAGGGAAACTACCAGTAGTAGATGGAGGGAGAGAAAGAAATATACCCATCTGATACACTGATGGGTGATGAAGATGCATCCTTCGAGATAATTCCCTTCCTGACACTATGCGTGATGAGGTCCAAGGAATCACTTCAATATAACAAAAATTGTACTTGCTGCATAAGTATTGCAGCATGCATTAAAATTTTACATGGGCATAAATTCAAAATATCATTTTGCTAAATGAGAGGGCTTCATCCAGCTGTCTCCTATCCAGGACAGCTGCAGCTGCACTAGGATGGCAGATCATCATCTTCTGGATTCAGAAGATCACAAAGCAGGATTTATGCAGAACAACTAGTGAAAAAAGGACTCAGAACCACTGGAAAACAAACCACACATGGAGTGCTGTCCAGTGCAAAAAGAATAAAACTGCTGACTAGATAAAAACTATTGTTTTCTTCCTCTAATCTTGCTCATCTTCATTAGTTGCAGGCTCTGCTTGGGGCAATGCCAATTTAAGATATAGCAGTGTGATTCCAGAATGTCTCCTTGCTCCCCAAAACCAAGGTCCTGATGGAAAACCTGAAATTATCAAGTCAGTACAACAGATTAAGCATATCTATGAATAATACAAAGTGGAGCAAATAGTTCTAAATTGGACCATTTCTTTGTTTACTGCACTGAATTTGGCAATGGGCTCCTCTTAATGATATAGAGAACAGAAAAACTTCCTCATGATCCATCTGTTTAACACAATACTTGTTTAACCCCTTGAGGTGATTACTCTATTGCTCTGAAAGACAAGATCTGTTTTCCCATGTGACATTGTCAGAACTTGCAAAATTACTAATATCTTGAAGTGATCCAATGCTTGTAGAAATCCTTTTGTGTTGCTGATGCTGTTGGCACTTGCTTTTTGGTGATTTCTGCAGGTTATCAGTGGAATGCATTGAAAATGACACAAAACCCCCTCCCTTATTGATCCCAGTGACTTCCAGCATTTCTTAGTGTCATCAGGAGTGTAAAAATCAAGACTGGGAAAGGAGAAAAAGATAACAGAGGGTGGCTCATTTGAACTCTCCTGTATTTGCTTCGGCTGGCAGGACTCCTTTTTCCTGCAATCTTGGCCCCAAGCTCCAAAGTGGCTTTCTCCTCACTATACTTCTCCAAGATTTCTGCATGCAGTCTTGAAGAGTCCTGGGACTTTCTCTTCATATTGCCTTGCACTGATATGAAAATGGTATCTCTTCTGCCACCTCACACCCTCAGGTGAGAACTGGGAGACACGTGGGGATCCCTTCCCCTCTGTTAGCCCAGCCCCAAGGTGGAATGTGGCCCCTTTTACCCACTACCTTTGCAGAGAGCCAGAAAAGGAGACAGAAGTCTATGCCTAGGATTTCAGACCTAATGCCTAGGACCTCAGAATAAGCATTCCCATGCAGGGAGTTATTTTAGGAAGAGCTGTTCTCCCTCTGTAGAAGAGCTCCCACGATGTGCATTTATGAGAAGAAATGATCATCCGTGGGGCTACTTTTATAAGCCTTCAGCTATGAACATTTAGGCTCTGCTGCCTATTAATTTTCATCTAGTACCTGTTAGACCTGTAGTCAATCTTGTGTTAAGCGTATTTTCATACATTCAGTTTTCTTGCCATTATCTTCCCTGAGTTACTTTATTATTTGAACATCAAAACTGAATGTAGTGCTGTGAACAGAATAAGGTATTCTGCTGCAAGGATCTTGTAGTCTAATTCAGGCACAGTGACGCACAGGCATACATAATATACAGGATAAGGATGCAAATCCAAAGTAATAGCGGTGTCTGGGGAAAAATCAGTGCTTCAGGCTAATTTACTACTGAAGAGGTACTAGGCTGTAGAGCATAGGGAAATGTTGAACAATACAAAAGATGTCTTTTTGCCTTCTTTTTTTCTCTTCTTTTATGAAACTAATTTCTAATGTGTCATCAAATAGAGGGTAAACACCCAAAGAAAAGAGAGAGAGAATAAAATAGAGATCCTCTCTATCTTCCTCTTTTCTGAACTGAAGCCCAGAAGAGCAAATTGAAGATTTCTTTTTTTTTGAATGTACTTTGTGAAATAAGAACTTCATTTTAAAAATCCAGACAACAAGGTGGACTGAGCTTGGATTACAAACCAGTATTGATGTAATTTGAGCTTTGTTGGCACAGTACTGTAAGCTTTCCAAAAAGTTTTTAATCTATATTTGTATTTATATGTATCTGTAAAATCAAGACCATTGACTGTATTGCAGCATATAGCTGCTGGCTGATGAGTCAGTAATCATGAAAAGTAGATATCAGGAGTACCAAAATTCATTAATCCCATTTTTAATCTGTTCCCTGTTTTAGTGTCTAATAGAATCCATGCAGTTACACAGACAAACAAATCATGGGAAGAAGTTATTCTATTTAATTTGATGACAATCTTTTACTTTGCATTGATGTGCTTGTCTAAGCCTTGATTTTTTGCCATTTGTTGTTGCTCTTTTTCCTGAGTCGTATTCAACATTTCTCAGGTCCAGTGCATAGTTTTTCAGTTCTGAAAGTGTGTATGGGTCTAATCCACAATTCCCTTAAACAGTCAACGATGGCAGGGAAGGAATTGTCAAATGTACCTTGGTGTACTGAACTCAGTAACATCACCTGACAATTTTGTGCCTGGTACTGATTCTTCAAACCGTATCTGTGTTCTCTACATGGGCAGAAGACTTCTGTGCACGCTTGCAAGTGGTGGCTGCAAGTCCTGACTCCAGATGCAGCTCTGACATGGAATGTGATCTCAAATAAACATCCTAGCTCCTCAGGAAATGTACTGGTTTCAGGTAAAGAAAATTACTAAGTGCAGGACAGTTCTTGAAGGGCAGACACCTGAAATGCAAGTGGAGTTATCCACATAGAGGCATGGATTATCTATACACAGAAGCACTGATTGAATAAATCAGTTTAATTAATTTTCTGGAATTAACTAATGTTTTCTAAAGAAATCAAGTGTATCAGTATATTAGCATTTTGGTAATGCTACAATTGCCAATATACACTGGGAGTCAAGAGCAGCTTTAATTATGCTAGTGGGCCTGCAACTCTAACTCCTGTAGTAGATAAGATATTAGCATCACAGCCATGAACTTTTTTAGTTTTCTGAATAGTCTCATTTTTATTCTACTAGATCTATAGTTTGAAAGTCACAAATTTAAGGAAGCTGGGTGGACAGGTCTGCTCTGCCTGTATTCTTCTAGAGTGACAACAAGGTTATTACAGAATGTAATAACAGAATGTTTTTATTATTTTATTAGTCACAAAATCTAAGTGATTCAAAGAAATAAACTGAGACTATCTGAAAGAAAACAAAAATTAGTAACATAAAACCTGGTGCCTAAGGGCCTTACTTATGAATGGAAAGATGACTGGTTGTATCAACAGCTTTGTACTTTGGTAGATAATGGGCTTGAGCTTGTAATTCCCTGTGTGTGTGAAAATTTCCTCTGCTTTTACACTTGCCAAAATTACTCATGAGTTTGCCAAACTAAGCCGATTTGAATGCTGAGCATGGTGGGGGGATGGCATCCAGAACCTTGCTACCTGGTACTGTGAAGGGGAGTTCTGGGTTTCTGCTTTTTGTTGCAGAGCTTCCTTTGCTGTGAGCTTTTGTCTACCCCACTTGGTGTCTCAATGCTCCTGTAGGGAATTAATATGCTGGAACAGGTTACCTAGAGCATTCATCTTGTAGGTTTTAAGCTGAGAGTCAGCTTCTAAGAAAGAAAAGTTTGGCTTATAAATGTATATGGAAAGTCCATCAGACTAGAGGGTCATAGGGCCTTAACTGAAAGGGATCATTCGGTGCGAATAGCGTGGCCATTGTTAGGAACAGGCTTAGGTACCCACAGTCTGGCTTGCAGCATGTATGAAAAATGCAGTATGAATTCCTCTTCTAGGCAAAGAATCCTTCAGGAAGTTTGTTTTGGTTTGGTTTTTGTTTTTTTTTTTTTGATTGCTTTGCAACTCTGCTGTCAGTTTCAGGGATTGGTGTGGCAGATCTGTGCTTCAGCCATTTGCTTAGAGTATTGCGGCTTGGATGTACTGAGGTCACTCTCCTAAAAAAGTTGTAAATTAAGAAGATAAAAATTAAAAGGCACTTTCTTCTCCACATTGCGCTGTTCTTGCCGTGAGGTGTTACAGGCCCTGTCAAGTTGGAGCATGGTTGGTGCTATTTTTATCAAATATTCATTATGTACATTGTCTTTGGTCACCCATACTCAAGAGAGCTGACCTGATGCTCAGGAGAGATCTCCAGAAACTGAAGACAAAACCAGTAGTAGCTTCTTATAGCAATTTATTTTATCTAGCTGTTGTATGCAGAAAAAAACAAACCAAAACAACGATAACACAAGATTTCGATAAAGAAAGAAAGGGATGAAATGAAAACTGCAGGCAAGCATTAAGGACAGTTGTGCTATTGTTAATATTGCATACAACACATACCTGGTCTAGAAGTTTACAGGGCTGGAAAGGCAACTTGATAGTAATCATGGAAGTGCGTAAAATGATGTTATTATTAGTAACTTTGCAGCAACTGCTGGAAGAGAGATGTTTTTCTTAAAACAGTAGAAATTTTTGATTTTGATACTACTTATATTTTTTTCAGTACAGTGTTTTTGAATCCCAAGTGACCCTACTGTATGCTGTGAGGAGATCATATCTTTGTTTCAGGACTGGTAACTGTTTCAGTGGTAATTTGAATAAGGAGGAAACAGGTTTCTTTAAATATTTATTTAGAATATAATTACATTTATCATTTTGGTGTAAAGCAGTGACACCATCATTCAGCAGAGCTCCTTCTCACCTCTGCTCTGAAACAAAACAAATGCTGATGACATGATGCAGCTTGGATCTCAGTGGAAAGGCAGAGTTTAATAATTATGTTGTTCCTCTGTTCCCCCAATTCCAGCAGCAGGGACTTAGCCTTGCTCCTCTACTTTTTTTGCTGTCAGGGCCTCCTGAGACATAACAACATTTGGTGAGGTAGAATAGTGTTTGCTGGGGGTGTTTGCTGGGAAGGGCCACAGGTTATCCAGGGGAGAATCCAGGGAAAGCTGTCATTGCTGAAGTTTGTCTTACTTTCAATCAATAATTTTCTCTTTTTTTTTTTTTTTTTTTTTTTTTTTAGGATATGTGAATATGACTAAATGTTCTATTCTTGGTCCACCACAAAAGTACTTGTATTGCTGTTTAACTGTATTTGCGTATTTCCCTTCTTGTCTGGCAATTGCATCATCCCATTCATTGCTTTTCCACAATTTCTTTCAGTTTTGCTCCCCTCAACTGCCATACCAAGGAATTACCCAGGACGTTCCAGTTTAATGATCAATATGAGGCATATAAATTCATAATAAACTGCTCATTCTGCAGTCTATTCAGATCTTTCACAGCAAAGCTGAGTAGTGCTGAAGTCTACTCATTGCTGTGTGAGAATGTTTTCTGTATTTCATTCATGAGTTCACACAAAATCATTTGTTCTCCCACAAGCTGCCCTAAGTATCTGGAAATATTCAGAAATTATTAAATTATTCATTGTGAATAGCTGATCAAAACATTCATAGGCTGTTTGGATTTGTTGGGTTTTTGTTGGTTTTTGTTTGGTTGGGTTTTTTTGCACAGTCATGAAGACATTTCATTAGACTAGAAATTTTTTTCAGTTAAATGGGCTGTGTACTGTAGCGTATATATACCTTCCCAGAAAGAATAAGAATTTATTTCCCCGGGCAGTTTGGCTGTAAATAAACGTAAGGCAGAAGGCAAGCAGAATCCAGTTTAGTCAGTGAGAAGTAAAATAAGGAAATAGGGAAGACTGTTAGCTCTTTGGCAATATATTTGTATATTTTCAAGTTAATAGGGTATAATGAGGATGAAATGGCTTGGGAAGGAAACAATGTAAAACCAGGCACTTTCAGACCATAGAATTTAAATGCCTGATAAAAAAGATTAATGAGAAGTATCTGAGCTAATCCAACTAATCCAATATTTACCAGGAAAATTCAGGTCAAAACTGGGATTAGTGTTTTGTGTTCTCTACTGATAACCTTGTTTTCCTGCTACCTTCGTCTTCTATGTATAGTTACTTAAGCCCCATATTTCTTATATTAAGGATAAAAGTGTCTCTTGCAGCTCCTATCTGTTCTGTTAGCACCAGCAGAACAGTGCTAGCCTAATACCCTGAAATTTTCATGGAAACAGCTTTAGGAATCAGAGATGGCACTGAACACCTGCTTCTCTGGATAAAACTCATCTGTACATCTGTGAGTAGCTGGCTTTTTGCTATCTGACATCTGACCAGCAGAAGCAGCAAAGTGCGACTGAAGCAAGAGGGCAGATTACAAAAAAATCCCTCGGATTTTTTTGCCAGATAATTTTACCTCTCCAAAGTTTTTGCTGTGCTTTAAGTTATTTTATATATTATTATAGAGGTGTTGTTTGGCTAATTAAAAAAAAAATCTTTATAATAATCCTGTTGTACAGCTTCTGCAAATATTTGCTTTGTAGCAAATCTTCATTTTGCAGCAAATGCTTTTTGACAAGGTGATACATCCTTGCTGTTTTAATGAAAAATGATCCATGTTTTGCTAAGATATAAAACCTTATAAAAATCAGAATTACTTTATATGTAAAGAGAAAGTGATTAAAGTGTTCTTTAAGAGAGAAAACAGAGACACAAAGCAAACATTTCAGAGTTTATTTGCTCCCAAATACATTATAATATATGTATTTTTAGGCTGATTTAAATGATTTGCAAATTTAAGTCAAATTCAGTATGTAGATCTTTGTGAAACAGATGGAAAATATTTGAAGAGCTGGCAGTGCTGTGTTTCAACTGAAGTGAGGCCCTTCAGCATTGCCTCATTCACTTCAGCATTGGAGTTATGCTGTGTTCTCAAGTGGAACAAAGATAATTTTTAAAACCCATCCTCCCAAACTGTCAGACTCTGGCACTCGTATGAAAAGGTTATATTGGAGAGCAAGCTGTGTGTTCAAAGAAAACCATACATCACTCTTTCCCAACACCTGCCACGTAAAATTTCAGACTCTCAGTGTTCCGGCACTCCTGGGGTGGGGGATATGGGTAAGACTCAAATGTAAATTAAGTAAAGACCCTTCTGAGCAAAGCACTGCTAAGCCAGGCTGAAATGCCCTGATAATGAAAGCTCTGGATATGTGCAGCCACAGCTGCATATGAGTAGATCTCACCCCATCAGCTCTCCCAGCCCTGTCAAAAAGCTGTCTCTTGCCTTTCTAGATGGTTCAAACCAAGCAGCTTTCCCATACAGAGTACTAGCAGAAAGGGGGTTCATTTTATGCAGCTAGGAAAGAGACATTTTCAAAGTCAGAAAAGAACAGAGAAAGTAGAGGCTGGTTTAAAAGGGTCTATTCAGGGTAATGAGAGGGAGAGTGCAATACTGGCAAGGCAGCTTGCCTGTTTTTTGCAGGGCAGGCAGAGGAGTTAATTTGATCTTCGTGTGATAAAGGGGAACTATGCTCCATCAAGGGACTACAGGACTGTTTTACCAGGAAAAAAAATTAGCACCTTTATAGAGGAAAAAAAAGCAGTCAGGAAATTGTTTTCTAGTTTGTTCTGGTTTTTTTTCCAGGGATTAATATTAAACAAACAAACAAACAAAGAAAAACCCCAAACAAACAAACAAAATATCCAAACCAACCAATCAAACAAACAAAAAAAAAGCCAAACTGGGAAGAGTTACTAAGCAAGTAAGCTTTTTGATACATATTTAGAAGATAATGAGAGAAGCAGCAGCCGTCAATTATATGAAGAAGGAATTGTGTGAAAACCATCTGATTTTCTCCTGTGACAGAGTAACACATTTTCTGAATATGAGAGAAGCAGTAGTTGACAGATTTCTTGGCTTCAGTTATGGTTTTTGACAAACTATTTCATTACACTCTCATTTGCAAACTACTGAAGCCTGATTCTCATGAAACTCATGGGCACAGTATTCATCTGAAAACACAGGCACTGGATAGATATTAAACCTGTTGCCCTGAAAGGCTGTGTAGTTCACCTGGTGTTTGGTACTAGGAGATTTATTTTTAGGAGCCGAGGTGATGGAATACAATATACTTTGAGTACATTTACACATGACACATATGTGTTGAAATGTTGTAGGGCAGGAGTCAAATGCAGTGATAAAGTGGGAAAATGATCTGGGAAAGAAATGGGATGCTCGTAAGGTGGGATGACCACTTAGGCAGAAAAAGTCAATGGCCACTATGGAGGATAGGAAACAAGAGAAGATCCAGGAGTAGAGTTACAGTGGTAGAAAAACTGAGTGTGAGCCAATAATGTTGTACTGATGCAGAACAGGCAACATACTGGGATGAAGGAGGATAGATGTCTGAAAGATACCTGGAGAAATCCTCCTTCTATTGCTGACACAAGGAAGATCTCAGCTGCAGTATTTTGACTAGTTTGGAGCAGTACCCTTCTAGGAGGAGTTGGAAAAGCTGGAGAAGGAAATTTTGGGAGACAGCAACAAGAGCAGGCAAGACCTAGGAAACACTGTGCAAGAGTAGAGCCAAGAAGCTGTTGGTGCTCAGTCCAGTAGAGAAAAGGCTGAGAGAAGGGAGTGTGTTTGCCCCCTCGGTTATGTCACATCAAAGGTGGTAGCAAATGGGAAAGGAATAATCTGTTCTCTTTGTCCAAAGTGAGGAGATGAAAGAGAAGGGACCTTACCCTACAGCAAAGGAGTTTTGGACATGATGGAAAAGTTTCTAATTGTGAGGAGAGTGAGACACCAGAAGATACTGCCCGGGAAGGAAGCAAGGGGTCTGTGTAATCTCCACTGAAAGCTTTCCTGGGTGGATTAAAGTAGGTTGTGTCCTGCATAGTCTCCCAGTATGGAGAGTAGAGTGGAGACTGAGTGACCTTGCAAGCCCCTTTCTGCTTTTTTTCCCTCGTTGCTGTGTCACTTGCCCTGATGAAGCAGAGCTCCTGCTTCCCAGCAGAACCAAGTTGCCTGCTGAGCTCTGCAGTGAGATGGCTCAGTGTGAGCATCACCCCATCTGGTGTTGCTGGGGGCATTACAGTACCAGGTTCCAGGCACCACTTTACTAGCATTATAGCTGTTACTTCTATTAAGTGAACAAGGTCTCAGAATTTTTCTGAGTGCTACAGAGCAGCTTTACATCAGGCTAGGCTCTTATCATTTCAATCCAGACAAGCTGGCACACTCTGAGATAGAATGACTTTCATGCCCATGATCCTTGCAATACTTGGTACCTCTGTGAGGATTAGGACTCTAATTCTTGCTAATGTTTTCAGGTTTGTAAGGCTATGTGTAAGACTTATTTCAGCTTCTCATCTCCAGGTAATACTTTAAAGAGCCCCAGTTAGTAAGTAACCTCATTTCACATGAATGAGGTTTATTTTTCTTTTGTCTCACATCTCAGATGTCTCCTGCTACATCTGAGAACAGATGTGGGCTAAGAAACTGTCTTCCTATTACGGTGGAAGAAAGAGAGTTTGACTGTGCAGTCAGTCACAACCTTGTCATGAAACCACTGTAAAACAATCTACTGTCATGTGAGTGAAAATCACTCCATGTTTCAAAATGTAGTGTAGAGTAGTCACATTTTAACTGAGCAGTTTCAAAAAGATCATCATCCAATAAAAGCTGGTCATAGTGTATAATCAGCAAAACTAAATAGTTTTAAGCAAAATTATTAGCAATGCTTCTATGCTTTAAGCAAGAAAGAGGATGGGTTCTAAGGAAGTATAGTGGTAAATGGCATAAAACTCAGTGCAATGAACTGGTGATGACATTTTAATTCAGGTCTGTGCTGTGAAAAAAAGATGAGCTCATTTGACATCTCTTCCCTGCCTTCAACTCTTGTTACAAGCTCAGTATCTGGCTTCCTATTGTGAATCTCAAGGAAAGTTTTATAACATGCATAGAATTAGATAAGTAATGCACTGACATTTTTAAGAAACATCATGCTAGAGGCAATCCAGGTGGTAATTATGTAGTCAAAAATCACTCCAGTCAAATTAAAACAGATCTTCCTCTCTGAGGCAACTGATAACTGAAGAAAGCTCCATTTAATTCATCGCATTTCATAGCCTCTAGGTATCAGTATTTTAACAAGAAAACAAACTTTGTTGTAAGCAATTTGGGAATAGTCATTTTTATTCTATTTAGAGTAGATACAATTGTGCTAGTGAAAAAGAAGTGCTGAAGAAGGCATGTAACATAAAAATTATCTCTTCTCCTGGCTTCTTTAGACCAAGTGAGTGTCTTTTTATTATGTCATTTCACTTACATTTGTAAGCCAAAGAAAACATAAATGGACAGAAAAGTTTGGAGTATTTTTAAGTAAAGGCCATAGGCTAAGATGATTTCAGATAAAATTCAATAAAAAAGAGCTTACTGTGTATTAAGACAGCAATTGTCTGGTGTTTTTCCAGCATAAGTGGATTTACTGAGATATAATTTTCACAATGTCTGGCACTGAGCCACATCAATTTGGACTTTCACAGTCAACAGCAAAGAAAAACAAGGTGTTTGTATCTTCACTAAATCATGACCCATAAACTGTGAGATATCCCAATATCTTCAAGGACTTTGTATGTTGCTAACAGGTTCTTGTAAAAATATTGAGCGTTCAACTGCTCCACGTGCATGATTAGTATCCCTGATGATGTGTCTGGGGACCATGTTTATCACCCATATTGCAGTGATACCACAGCTATTATGTATTAAAATAAAGCACTGAATGAAAAACATAACGAAATGTAAAGTGAATGAATAATGTTCACCATTATAGCAGGGCAGGACCTGGATATTTGTGAGACTTAGTGAGGCCTAATAATTTTTCATGGAAATTAGGGTCATGAGGTGACTTCATTCCCTATTATTTTACACCTTTTATCTCGGTCATCTCTGATTAATGTCTTGATAGATGTTTTCCCCTAAATTTGTTCAAGAGGAAAGTTTTTCCACATGTATACAAAAAATGTCATTATGCAGTATGACTGAAAGTTCAGTTAGAAGTAAGGATACTTCAGGAATTTGCTATAAGCAGAAGATACAATAGAGCAATTTCTTTTTTACTTCTTCCTCGCAAAGATGATTTATTCTGAAAATAAGTAATGAGTTGCCTTTCTTGGCCACAGGATGTAGCTGATTCTTTGGTTGTTTAGTTTCTATCTAGCTCACTGTTAGAAGCAGAAAACAGGCTTAGGAAATAAATCACAGCTAATATGTTACTATCAAGAGGAAATCTGTACTGAGACTGAAGACTCACTTTGAAGTGAAAGATATGAGGGTCCACCTGGGCTCTGGATTATTAGAATAGGCTAACATTAGCTTTGCTGTTGTGATACTAATGTGTAAATGAATAGTAGGTGTTACAGAAATGTGAGATCTTGACAAGTTTTCACGGTGGTATTTCTAAAGGGACTCTCCAGTTATGCTTTTTTGGCAGACTGCACAATGTTTATGTACATTGTCTATGGCCCAGAGTGTTGTTTACTTCCATCTCACAGCATACACTCCATCCCAAATACACACCTCTCTTAACCCTGCAGAGCAACAGTTGAATTCAAGCTTGATTTTATTCACTTGCCTTGTCTGCTTTCTGCCATGACTACTCTTACTCTTCATGCTTTTGGTTAGCTTCGGTATGTTTACACACAGTGCATATTTTTCTGCCTTGAATTTACTTTTGTTGCAATTAGTTCCTCAACAGCTTTATATTGACTGTCATTAGGAGTGGGCTGCTTTGTCAAATACAACACAAGTTAACAACCTGATGGGTAATCCTCAGATCTAGTATCCAGTGTTGTTTGGTTTGGAAATGTTGCTCTATCTTCCTTGTCATTATTTTTGCAACTTCTCTGAATCAGATTGCTCTGAGGGAATTGTGATTTTCCTTGTTGCCATTTTGTTCCCCAGGGAAATAGGGAGTATGAATGTTGTTAGATTTTGAATATCACTATAACTAGATTTTGTAGAGACAGCAGTTATGATGACAGATGACTTGTTGAATACATATTATGTATATATATGGAGGGTACAAGAGTGTATAAAAATATATACATAGAAAGAGGCACAAAAATTCTTGGTCTGCACGTTCAATTTGGTATTATTTTTGTACCACTTTTCAGTGGGTAAGCCAGAGACTTCTAGTAAATTATTTACATTCTTTTGTAATTTTTTTTATCATCTGTGTCTTTATTGCTTTCATTTATAACATGATACCTTAAATGTCACTAATTCAAGTGATAACTATGAAACATTTTAGAAAAAAGATCTCTGCCTGTAATGCCAGACACTGATGTGGCATTTTTCTGAAAAAATAAGGGAAGTGAAGCCTCAGCCCCTGGTTATGAACTGAATGGAGAGACCTAAACATAGTAAGCAGAGATGAGGGGGGATGAGCATGGTGTGGAAGTTATGAAAGAAAACTACTGATATTTGTCTGATGTCTTGTCAATCCAGGATTGGTTTTCCAGGAAGTAGAGATAGTTGGCAGCGAAGAGGCAAGCAAAAAATACATGTTTCCAAGGTAGTTTGGGGCAATGTAAAAGTGCAAAGCAGGAGGAGATGAGTCACAACTGAATGGCAAAGGCTGTTACCCACACATGGGGAAGCTGGAAAGGGAGCAGATGCTGCAGTTAAGAGCGAAAATTGAAAGTCTCTCTAGGGTGAACACTGATGTAGCAACATTTACACATGATAAAGAGTTACTTATGTCAGGCAAAGCTATAAAAGACTCCACAAATCTCGAATGCTACCCAGCAAAGCAAAGTTGATAGGCAACATTGGAATTCCATGGAATTCAAAGGAGATAGATCCAAAATCAGGTCTATATTGAGTCAAATAATTTGTATTATTTACAAAAAGCAGTATGTTTCACAGTTTAGACCCAGCCAGAAACAACCAGGCTTCTTCTCACTCACCCCTCACTGTGGAATAGGGAGGAGAAAATCATTCTGAAGGCTTGTTAAGTGAGACAAGGATGGGGAGGTTTTCACTCCCCAGTTATGGAAATGGACAAAACCAGAGGGGCTTAACTTGAGGAGAAAAAAATTTAATCAGAACAGTAGAAAGAGAAAACAAGATCAGATCTTAAATACCTTCCTCCCACCCCTCCCTTCTTCCTGGTCCCAAATTACTTCACTCCTTCCTCCCTTTCAGTGGTACAGGAAGATGGGGTGTCGGGGTTTAGGATCAGTTCACCACATGTTGTTTATGCTGCTCCTTCCTTAAGGGAAGGACTGCTCACAGCTTTCCCCTGCTCCACCGTGGTGGGAGAGAGTCTTTCGTGAACTCTTCTGACATGAATCCCTCCCACGAGGTGCAATCCTTCAGGAACAGACTGCTCCAGCCTGGGCTGTCCATGGAGCCATGGCTGCTTTGGGCACAGCCATCTTTCCTGGTGTGGAAACCTCCACAGTTGCAGGTCCATGTCTAACCCACCGTGGTCTTCCATGACTGCAGATCCACATCTGCCTTTCCACAATCCTTCACAGGCTGCACATCCACATCTATCCCACCGTATTTTTTCAGGTACTGCTCCACAGTGCTCCTCCGTGGGCTGCAGGGGCACAGCTGCCATCTCACCACGGGCTGTGGGGAAATCTCTGCTGTAGGGTGCTGGTGTCCTGCAACTGGAATCCATGAATGCATATTGGTTTTTTTATCTATACCTTTTTTTCTGCAGTTGTGGAGAAGGTATTCTTGTGCAGTAAGTTAATTTACTGACTCTAGTCAATAGCCACACATTGCTTTCTGTTGCTTTCTACTGCAGCCTGTGGTTGAGATGTATTTTATATGGATTTACTATATAAGTGTTTCCCTGCATGACAGGAGAATAAGACAGTGTTGTCAGTGTGGGCCACACAGGCTGCAAAACAGACTTCTTTCCTGTGTTATACCAGTCCCAGAAGTGCTATTTCTCAGCTGTTAGAGGCGAAGGTTTTTTTTCATTTAATAGTATACAAAAATATCATTTGGCATACTGTAATATTATAAATGACATACAGTTTACCACCTGCTGGAATAATTTTTTCTGAATACTGATTTTGAAATGTAATTAACAGCTTATTTTAGTTGGCACAATTACATTAAGATATTTTTGTTTTGTCTGGGATAAAATTTTTTGCTTTTGTTGGTTTTACTACAAAATCTAAATTTATGGTTTTGGCATTTAGGTACATCATTTGTTTGTACCTGGATATAAGACTTAAACAGTTGATTAAATCCACAGCATATTTCAGTGCTACATTCACATTGACAACTTCATTTCCATCTTAATCTAAAACCTTCCTATAATTATATGATGTCTTGTAAATAAGCCATCCTGGGAAGGCTTTAGGGAATTAAGTAACTGAGGCAATATACAGTACAGAAAATAGCTCTGCAAAGATGTTGTGCTGTAGTTGAACCAGATTAATTAAAAGATCAAAAATAAAGGAAATGGGGGAAAGCACGTTCTAAGAGAACTGAAAGGACACAGAAAATTAAGTGAAATGGGGAATTTGAAAATAAGGGAAATCTTGGAATGGATGATGATATTGGGTGGGAAAAGGGTGGCAAGCTCCCAGGAGGGTGAGATACAGGGAGAAAGCTTATCTAGTCCCAGAGGTGGGCTGAAATTAAACAAAGTGAGGGTCTAAGCACCAGGAGTGCAGGGCTTGCAGAGATACCCAGGCAACTGCTGAGAGCTGCAGAGGGAGCAGCCAGCTTGGCTTTTGTGTGTAAAGTTCTGGCAAAGTATGGGTGTGAGGCAATGGGACATGAAACAGTAACACTTGAGTTTGAGCTGTCTTCTCAGAAATAAGGATGTTCCTCCATCCCTTCATCCCCTGGGCATCAGCAGAGTGGCAAACCCTGGCTCTATCCAGTTCAGGAGTGTTTTGGCACCCTGTTGGCCCAGCCCAAGGACACACCAGGGATGACACCAAGCTGGAGCCAGGGCTGCACAATGCTGTCACCAGCTCATTGCAGTGCCCTTGCTATGTGTGACAGCTTGTTCCTTGTCAGTAGAGAGTTCCTGGTCAGTGAGCCCCCACCCTCCAACATGACAGTGCCAGATTTACTTTCTGAACAATATTGACTCAGGACAATATTGATAGTTACTGGTTACTATCATCAACAGCAGGGGCAGAGACTCTTTTGGAAAAGCTACCTGCTACAATAGTCATTTGCCCATGGTTTACTTCTTCTTTTATTTTCCTTGTAAAACCAACAGGTCAACATTGTTATATGGTTAACATAAAGTAGGTTAGTATGAAACCACAAGTAGTTGTATTGCAAGCAAATTACAGTGTGTCAGTAGTACTACGTGATATGTTACAGTATGACATTGTTATGGCATAACTCTACAGAGGCAAAGTGGCTCTGCAGGAGGGAAAAATTATTAAAAAGCTTCCAGACAACAAGTGAAATCTCTTAACTATATTTATCTGATAATTGCCAGGGATTTTGCTTTTGTTTGATGTTTCCCTCTAATTGTGAGGAGGGGATCTCCCACACTCAGAGAGAAAATACATTACCAGATATTCAACTTCCCTGTTGCTTCTCTTACTGTTTTCTAAATAGTTTTGTGTTAAGTTTTTGGCTTCTCATCATTCCAGGTAAGCCTGGAGAAGAGAACCTGTGGTGACTGAGAGCTACATCTGTTCTTAACTTTCCAGCAATGTATAGTATTATTAATCATAATTTTAATAGTAAATATGAGACAGATTATTCTTACTCTCTCTGACGTAATATATTGCACATTGTATTTAGCGTAAAATCACCAAGCTCCAGGACTGCTAGATACTTGACTAAACTTTAAAGTAGATTCTGTACTTTCTATCGTATTTGGTAATGCAATTGTAAACATAAAAGCAGGGAAGGAAAACATTTATTTTATTGAAAAACTGTGCAGGAAAAACTACAACTAGACAGAACTAAGAATATCTAATTACAGAAGTGGAATGCTGAAGGGAAAAAAAAAAACCAAACCTGTTCTGGAAAATGTTGGAAATCTGAATTAGCTATCTGCAGAGATGCTGGAAGTATAACTGCATTGCTAGCCATGGAGATATATGTAGGCTGATCAGTAGTCAAACTGCTTTCTCTGCAAGATCTATTCTTCCCTCCAAGTGCAGCAGGCTGCTTCAAGTTTTGGTTCCATGTTTTGTCATTGCAAGGAGACTTTTGGTGTTGTTTTGAGGATTTTTTGGCAAATGTTTGCATTTTTGTTGAAGCCAGAGGTTGCTTAGTGCTTTACCGGTTAGCCCAGACTATCTGCTAGGTTTTAAATTCCTTTAAATAAGTTATCTCTCATTTCTAGTTTACAGGAGATAGTAAATTTTTTCTGTCTTCTTAGAGTTTCTCTGCCAAGTGTCATGGCACGAGGCAGCTTCCCACTGGTCCACTATGGGGCTGAATTTCTGGTGCCAAACAGGCTGAAGGCTGGCCTTAAGTTTACCTGGTGCAGATGTGGGGCAGTTAGTCTTTGCTTTTGCCTCTGTTATTTTCCTGCACCAGTAGCTATGTCCCAGTATTACAGTTACTGCTTTTTAAACCATTGCTCTTTTGGTTGTCTAGCTACCTGGTAACTATGCTTGCACTGGCACATCTCTGGGTAGTGGCCTCTGATCCTTGTGCTCGGGTAACAGCCCACCTGCCCGGACAGTACCCTGGCCCTCTGTCCTGTTTTTGGGATTTTGCAGTGGAGTTATTCCAGCTTTAAAAGATACTGATTCCTTCCTGCTTTACTTTCACTGCTGGGCTCCTTTTTTTTTTTCTTTTTTCTTTTTTCTTTTTTCTTTTTTCTTTTTTCTTTTTTCTTTTTTCTTTTTTCTTTTTTCTTTTTTCTTTTTTCTTTTTTCTTTTTTCTTTTTTCTTTTTTCTTTTTTCTTTTTTCTTTTTTCTTTTTTCTTTTTTCTTTTTTCTTTTTTCTTTTTTCTTTTTTCTTTTTTCTTTTTTCTTTTTTCTTTTTTCTTTTTTCTTTTTTTTTTCCTGAATATCCAGGTGAAGATGTTGTGTACATAAAGTTCTGTTGGGGATTAAACTGCTGTGTTGTATTTTGGCTTGCCTTTTGGACATACTATGTTGGATAGTGCAGCATCTGCCCTGCCTTCTGTTTACATGTCCTAATGCTAGCCAAAGGATCACAATTTTTTAGCATAGGCCAGGTCTCAGAATATGAAGGAGCCACCCACTGTGATTACTTGCTTCCTACCACTGAAAGTCAACAGATCCTTTCCATTTTCTCCCAGGTGGATGAATCCCCTGTCTACTCTGTCTTGCACTGTATGATGCAGGCATAGATAATACCCCAAGACAGGAAACCTGAGTTAATACTTAGCTTGTCTCTGTCTTTTCATGCAAAGCACTGTTCATCTCATGATGTCATTCCTTAATTCTGCTGGGACAGTATGGAAGTCCTCTTAGGCAAAATCCATTCCTGAGTGAAAGCCCCATCTCAGAGCTGACAGGAGGAGATGCAGGAAGTACATTTTGCCCCTTGCAATCTGCCTATTCATGCAGTGTGAATAATTTTTGAGCACCCATAATAATGCTGATTTTTCACCATTTTCCCAGATTGCCTTTAAACTTCAGTGAGGCATGTTGGACCACCTCCATTGTTTGCTGGGATGTACCAGCTGCCTTCAGCAGCCTCAAGGGCTGCTAAGCTGTATGAAGGATATGGAGGTAGGACTGATCACTGCTCCAGTCTTTTGTCTCCTTGGTCTGAGCTGGAGTCTTTCAGATGTCCTCAGATACTTGGTGTTTGATGGATAGACAGTACTCCAAGTACTTGTAAAGAATCAGATGTAACTTAATGTCTTCCTGGATTGTCTCTACTTCAGCTCTTTCTCCTCCAAGAGTGCCCTTGCTGAAACTTTGATAATTGGTTCAGTTTACATTTCACCTCTGGTGAAATTTACATTTCATGTGGCTTGAGTTTTTAGATCAAAGTCAAAAGTGTTTATGACCTTTCTGTCAAATATACTGAGGAACCTTATCACCTTCTTTGTTATGATGGGGCTTCTCAGTGACACAGGAAGTGGTTATCTTGCCCTTGGGTAAATGGGTTTTTTGTCCTTGACAGGTACTAAATAGGAATTACTCCTGCAAAACAGGGATTTACATTGAGTGCTTTTGTCCATGGTTTTACGCCTGTGAAGGCTTTCTGGTGGAGTGTTTCCTCCCTGAAACTATGCTGCTGACTATTTCAGTAGAAGTGGCTGCATTACAGCCAGACCAGTTTCTTTATCAATTACTTTATCAATTTTTGTATGTGGTTAACACAATCAAGTGTTTAAGAGGGATTGAGGCTGCATAGAGTGAAAATGGAAGATTTATTGATGCTGGAATTCCAACCAACCAGCACCCTGGGGGCACTATATGGCAGTCATCTCCCAAAAATGCTCTCAGACCTTGTCTTACCATACACTTCTGCCATGCAGTGTGAAGGATGTCCCACATGTCTACTTCCACAGACTCTGAATGGCAATGCCTACTCTTTCATGGTTATCCTGGAGGCCATACATTTGCATAGTAGTCAAAGATTGCTTCTATGGCATATTAATCTAACAGTGCCACTTAGCAATGCTGCAGGAGATTACATTTGCTGTGGTTCTCCCATCCATCTGGACTTAAATTGGTCATATTGATCTAATAGGAAAGCTGCAAATTTAGCAGCTGTATTGCTGGCAGCTTGTCCTAATAATGCAGAATAAAGAGTTATTTGTTACATTCTCACAGCATCTCTCTGTCATCTGGAAAGGATGGGGTAGGTACTACTATGGTGCAGACCGGAAAGGGAGAGATTGGCTAGTCACACTGCCCAGTTCTAATGGGAAAGGCACTGGGTGAATGGAAGAAGTTCTATTTTTCTTCTCCCTTTGGATATTAATTCATTCCTCTTTTCTCATTTCTGGGTTCTTTTTAATTTAAGGATAATTTCCTTGTTCTGTGCTACTAACATTCCTCCTTTTGATTCAGTCCCAGAGTGTTTTATCTGACTTTCCTATTTGGAAGGATTTCTTTATGTTTAGATCTGTGTCTGCAGTGCTTTCTTTAAAGATGGAAACATTCACAAAAGTTGTGTCTCTGAATTATTTCTTTATGTTTTCAAGATTACATATAGCATAGACTTTGCACATTTATAATGAAACTATCTATTCCTTACACTGAATCTTTCCATCTTTTTAAGAGGAGGGAGAGACAATCCAGTATTGTTTTTTATTCCCATTCTGTGCAAGATCAAAAATTGTCTAGAACTTTCAAAATGTGTTCATATGTTTTGGGCACTCTACTCAGCAGCTGTGTCTTTATTTGCTTCTTACCTTAATTTCCAGGTGGGCAAGGTCCTGGGAACTCCTCAGATGTGATTTAAAGAGGAAAGGGAGATCACAACACAATTTAGAGCTGGCATATGTCTGCCTGTGGTGGCTCAGAGGTCTCTGGCTGGTTCAGGGACACGGCCACTTGCCCAAGGTTCCATTCTCCCCTCCTTTGTGTACTGGGGGTTCTTGAATTGCTTTGTTGTGTGTGTGTGTGAGGAGCTGGTTCTAACATGTTGGTGAAGTCATGAAAGAAACATCACCAGCTTGAGCAAGGATGCTGAGGAGAAGGTTTAGCTCAACCCATAACATTTTCTTTTGGTTTATTGCTTCATTTCACCTTGTCAGCTAAAAAACATGCTTTCAACTCCAGGTAGCATTTCTAGGATCTTGCTCTTCCATAGTGTCAAGAACTAGCCAGCTGTGCTCTCCTTGCCAAACAGCATCTTTTGCAGTATGTTCATTGTCTTATCTGTTGCACTTCAAAATTACTTTATATAACCTAGAATATTCCACAGTTACCATGACTGTTGTGGTAGTAAGTTGAGTCTCTCATGGATGGTTGCTCAAGGTAAAATAGTGACACCCAGACACTACACCACATAAGTCTCAATGTTTTTCTGTCTGCTTAAACTGCAGAGCTCAAGCAGGTCAAGCAGATCTCTGAAACAAATCTGATTGATTGTATTAAAATTAACTCTGTCTACGTCAGACATTTTAATTGTGCTTGTACAGATACTTCTGTCTAGAGAGATAAAATATTAAACACATAATGAATAATGCAGCTGTCTCACAATACTGTGATCTTTTTGTGAATAAGGAAGTCATAAATTGCCTGGGTATTGAACTGCCATAACACTTTTTATTATTTCTGCAGTGACAGCTTAGCAGTGACAAGTTGCATGATGTAATTTTGAACATTGTATGTTTTTTAGAGAATAAACAGGACTTTTCCATCTCTCAGGAACAGAGCTGGGCACTTGCCTGATCCCTGGCAGCCAACACAACTATGGGAAAAGCCACTGTTTAACGTAGCCTTGTACAGCATTGTACAGAGAAGTCAATAGATGGAGAATTCCATGTGAAATTGGATCTTGAGCCATGAAAGGAAAACTGAAGATGCCTTAGGTTAAGAACTGTTTATTAATGACCTTTGGCTTCTCCCAGTTGCCACTGCCATTCCCTCCTTACCTTCCTCTTTCCTTTCAAGTATGGCCTGGCCTGGTCTGGCTGCATACTGACCGCTGCAAGATGTTGCTTTTGCCCTCTCATTCTTTCTACCATGAACAATTTTACAATTGTTAGGTAAAAATAGGTATTTCTAGGTTTTTTATGAAAATATCTTTTGTTGCTGAAGTTTCAGGGATACAGAAGCTATGTCCTTTAATCACCAAGATTAAGATGGGATTTTCATTCCCATTATCCTTACTGAGAACTGAGCCCTACCACAGAGCATTTCTTCTTTAAAGAAAAGACTTGAAAAGGGGAGAAATTCACTTTTAAAATTAATCACCATGGCAACCTTTACAGTGAATTTCCAAACATAGAAAGTTGCCTTTAAGAAGCAAGATCATCTAAGAGGAAGGTGAGTTTTTACAGCTTCTAACACTGTTTCCAGAGAATGTAAGATTTTACAAGAATTAGTCAGAGGGTCTTTTGTATGCAGATAGGAAAAGTTATATCTTCCTGATGGTGTGTTGTTTTGTGGTGTTTTTTCTTTAAGGATGCTGTGCGCTAACTAATCTCATCAAAATGCTTGCTTAAAATAGACTTGGAGGACTAGATAGATCCTGCTGGTGCTAGTTATGATAAGATATAATCCAAGTGAATTTATAGTCAACAATTTGCCAATGTTTCTCTCATACTTAAACCCCTACACTTGACCTTGTTCAGGGGTGTCTTTTCATATATATTTGCAATCTTTTGGGGAAACCTTTTTTTTCTAAAGTCAAAAAAGAAAGTGGGAGAGCAGAACTGATGAGGGAGAAAACAAGCTGTGCATGCATTAAAAGAAAAAAATACCTCACACATTGCAGTTCAGTGAAATGTAACTTCTGTATTCATTTTGGTGAATTCATTCATTCATTTCTTTCTTTTTACTCAGCTAGATTATTTAATAGCCTGTTATCTGTGAGTATTGATTCAATGGAATTGCTTTTCCCTGAAATGCAAACTCTCGTGCTACATTCTGAGATCACACAAATAAGCACATTTTAGAACAAAACTTTCTGTGAGACTGGGAGAAAGAGCTTGCAAAGAACCTCAGTCTTGGTGAAGATTTCAGAGGGTGGTAGGGAGGCTGATGGACTGGCAAGAGACAGCTGCTTTTAGTCAAACTGCAAAATTACCACGGAAAACATTCTGCTAAAAAAAATCCAATCAGCACTACTTGAGGTTGCATATAATGATTCAAGAACATATCAGTGTGTGGGGGAGTGTTCCCACACTGCATGTAGTGAGCAGGAGGGCAGATCATTAGAGGACTTTCCTTTTCTTCTTTTGTGCCATCTGTGATTGTAATTACAAGGTCTGAGCTGCCCACGGGCAGCTGGCTGAGAGGCACTGCTGATGTCTGGAGTGGGCACAGAGGGCTCTGGATGCACCTTCACCACCTGGTTTTATTTAGCTGTATGGCCACAGTTCATTTGTATTTCACTGGTCTTGTCCACAGCTTGGAGATAGCAAGCTGGTTCTGCTGGAATAAGGGCTGGCTGATGCTGTCAGCAATCCAGAGGTATTTCTCTGTGCAGTGTATAACTGCGAGAAACAGGTTAAAAAGCACCTCTAAGCCGGGCAAAGTTTTGGAAAGGCTTTTAAAATTTTATTTTAATAATGTAATGAGTCATTTAAAGGTGACAGCCTTAAGTTCAGTACTGTAGTAGTTTAAGTAAAAGTGAATGCAGTTAAAAATAAGCTCAACTACTGAATTATTCACGTTATGCAACATCTTCAGAAAAGTTAAACTTTTAGACCAAAGTTAGCAGTAAAGTTAGTAACAGTTATCTGAAGCGTGATCTTTTGAGATGTCTTTGCCATCATGCAGTGCTATTTTTATTTCATGTGAAGTAAAAGATTGTCTTTTGTGTTTTTGTAATGGAGGATAGGATCAGTGTAATCTGAAGGGCTGGGGGTTTTTGGTTCTGGTTTTTTTTTGGTTTTTTTTATGATGTGTACTGGGTCCTGTCAAGAACTTAATTTTAAATTCCAAAGTCAGCTGAAAGCTTGACAAGGTGTTTGGTCAGTGAGCAGCTCAGCAAGCAGCACACTTACAGAATACCACTGAGGCATGCAAGGAAGCTGATAGCAGGTCATGGCAACTGGTTGCAAGTTGAGAAAGAATCTTTCAATAAAGAAGGGCCTGCTTTGAATTGTCATGATTGTGTTTCTGAAAAATTGGCTGAAAGACTGACCAGGTTGTCAGATGTTTTTCTTCCCCAGTGCTTCTGATAGATGGGATTATAGCGAGGTCAAAATATTACCATCCCTCAGCACATAGTCTCTTCACTGAGAAAGTTGGATTGGGAGTTTGCATGTGTTGAAGGTGCATCTTTATTTTCATGTTTTTACAGACAATACAAGTTAATTTGTATAGGAAGGGCAAACAGTAGACTTTACACATAATAAATTACAATTTTAGTTTTAAAATTAAGGAGGAAAGATGAGCTGTGCTGTAGTACAGTAAGAGAGGGAGAAAATAACTGTTTTATACATTTATGGTCTCTTGTACCTGTATAAATCAGAAATAAAGGCATCAGGGAATAATCACTTTGCATGAATTAACAACATGTATGGTTTTTGTACTGAATGTGAATTTATTGTCACAGAGAATAATCACTCGATTCTAAATTATGGATATTCACAGAGATTGGATTAAAGTATCTGCTTCAAGATTTTTTTTTTTTTTTGGTTGAAAGTAATATAGAAAATATTTTGACACATACCACTAAATTCTAAGAAGGAAATTATAAGAGCACCAAGTATTTCAAGTACGTTTGGACAGCAGTTCTTAGTAATGCTATCCAATTCTTTGGACAGCAAAACTTAGGAATTCTTATGAATCATCATTTTGTTGGGTCACATAGTTAGGTTCTGATACATTTGCTTATAAAATTAATTATTTACTGGAAGACCTAAAAAGAAAACTGAAGGGAAGCTAAATATTGACAATGATGACATTTTCTTTATCTTGGTTGGTTGGTTTAGATTTACTTTTTAAAAGTCCAAGTGAAGACCCAAAATTGAAAAATGCATTATGAGAGGAGTAAGTATTCCAGGTACAAAAGCAGGAGCAAAACCATAACCCAGAAGTTTATGAAAGAGGGAGAGAGTATGACAATCATTTCTTTGCCATGGCTTAATCACTGAAGGATTTATCATCAGTAGCTATGAAGTTAAAATCATGCCCAGTTTTCAAGGACAGATGTCACATGAGGAAACCGAATACTTCATAAACATTATCAGTTATTGAGAAGAAATACTCTCTAGCAGATTATATTGTTATCTAATATTCATTTTTTCACAAACCTTCATCCACTTCAATTCTAACTCATCCACTTGTTTCACTCCGAGGCACATAATATACTTTATTGATTGAGGCATTAAAATCATCTTTGGAAATCTATTTTCAGATTGCTGTTCCTGCAATAGTAATTATGACTGCTGTGATCCACTAATAGCCTTTTGTAAGCAGGCTCATACTGCTTTATAAATGAAGGAAAATGTCTCTGGTTGGTGGTTAACTCCTCATAGATATTTAACAAGAATATTATCTCTAAACCCAGCCTTCTCAGGATTTAGGCTTGTGCTCATAAAGGATTAGAAGGAAGAGATTATTTTCAGTGCCATTTGGATTCTGGGGCTTAGATCTAATACGAAGAAGTATACATTTCTCTTTCTTTCAGGGTGTATATAAGACAGCTTTATGTAGTTAAATCTAACTAGATATCCATCCCTCGAAGGAATGAGGTACATGGGCTGGTTGGCTTTATTGTGTTTGGTTTTGTGGTTCTTTTTGGTTGGTTGGGTTGGTTTGGTGTTTTTTTGTTGTTGTTGTTTTTTGTTTGTTTGTTTGGGTTTTTTTTTGTTTGTTTGTTTGTTTTTGGTTTTTAAGGATTTTGGCTTTGGAAGCGTTTGATGTTATTTCTTGTTTCAGGTTTTTAATTTACTAACATGCCTGTGAGTATTTCTAGATTTAAGTACCCTATTAAGGGACTTTGCTCTTCTCTCAGTTTCTAAATAAAATGCTGCTCCTATAATCGATACTTTTTTTCTTTTTGGAAGGTATATCATCACTGAATCAGAGTACACAACCAGTTTTCATTTTTCAGGCCCTCAAAGACAGTCTCAGTTAATGACATGTGATGCTTTTCTCAGAATCACTACTAAAAGTTTCAGCATTGTATAGGCAGCTTTTGTGATGAAATTTCAGTTCAGGAATTGAAGTTTATGCTCTACACATCTATTGAAGAGCATGTTCTCAATTCGGGCCAAAATTATGATCTTTGAACAATCTTCCCTAACTATCAGATTGTTTTGAATCCTCAAAACTCCTGTGGTATAGAAGATAAATTCAGTATTGCTCTCAGACTGGAATGTTCTTGCAAATGTACCTGTCAACATATTTGCAATACTTAGAAATATATTTTACAAATATTTGCTGTATTTGTTACATGAGTAGTGTTATTTTTTTTCTTTGTTCGTTTTTACTTTCTTGTTGTGGTTGAGAAAATGAATGGACAGTAATGGGACACTGAGTGCCAGAGGTATGAGTGAAGAAAGGAAAAGTTTTAGGAAAGAGTATTTGTGAAAGTCATTTCACTGAGAGTCACAGGAATTAAATTTAGGCAGATGTTCTTTTTTGTTGATTCTTTTCATAATCAAGTTACTTTAGCTGAATTCACAAAAATTGTATCTCCTCTGTGTCTCCTTTTAACCTTTAGGGACACTGAACTAACATTCAGTGTTATACTGGTGCACAAAACATACCTTAAAGTCTGCCTTGCATACTTTACATGTTTGTCTGAATTGTTAATGTACCAGAGAATTATTTACACATGAAAGAATGGTGGGCCTTGCCCTTGTACAAGGCTTTTATTCAGTGAATGAGTTAGGGCATGGACTGCCTTCTACAAAAATAAATAATAGAATATAATCTACCTCAGAAGTAAAATAAGCAAGACCTGTGCTTTGTTCCAAAGCAAATCAGCAGAAGTTGAGAACAATCAGATTGTACCTCTGTGAGGAACGTATGTATGAACATGACAGGTTTACATATTCTTTTCAATAGCAACTGGTTATTGCTTGTTATTGTTAATTTCCTGGAGTCTTGCCAGAAGGATGAGGTGTCAAATGAACAGAGATTTTCACTGGCATCTGCTGCACATTGTAGCTGCCATCTCCCTCTGGGGATCGCTATCGCTTTATGACCATTTAGAAAGTCTGGCACCATGGGCTTTATTACAAACATTACTTGCCAAGAGAGAGTGAACTGGAAATTGACAGTGGACAAAACAAAGACAAGTAGTACACATGGATCAAATTTTCTGATAGAGCTGGCCCTTGTTAACATGTCTTTTCCACAGAAGAGGTTGATGTCAGACTTAGGTCTTTCAGCAAGTCTGTGGAAGCTGATGCTTTTCCTTTGCAGGGAAATGCTTGTCTAGACTCTGATAAAGCATACCACAGCACATCCTTCCAGACTGCATGGGAAGCCCTTCCCCACAAGGAGGGGGAAGCTTCTGGTTCTCCTTCTAGCTCTGCTCCAGCATCAGACCCTGGACATGAGAGGTGATGGGGTCTGGGACAGGTCTGTGAGTCCTAGGCTGTAGGTCCACAATGGATAGTAGTTTCAGAGGGTAAAAACTTTCCTAGGGATTGGACTTGACCCAACATGTGACCTGTTTGGTTAGCTATACATCTGTCCACGTGCATGTTTACTTAAAAATTATTTTATTCAAGCATATATACTTTGGTTCATTAGGTAATGTAAGATGATTTTCCCCAGAAGGAGGGAGGAAGGGAGGGAGGGAGGAATGGAGGAAGAGAAGAAGGGAGGGAGGGAAAGAGGGAGAGAGGGAGGAAGAAAGGGAGGAAGGGAGGAAGGAACTTTTGTTGTCTTAGACCCTGCTCCTGAAAATCTTTGCTGTATATGGTTTAACTAAAGTTAGCATTTAAGTCAATTGATAGTTATTAAAAATACATGTGGCAGAGAGGATTTTGACCCCAAGCCTGTAAAAGGTCTGATAGCTGGGTAAAGGCAGGAGTGTGTGGGTTCCCCTGGGAGTGGGACCTGGAGCTGGCCTGGGGCTGGAACACCAAGAGGGTATCAATGTCAGACCTGTCCCCTGAAACAGGACACAAAGAAGACAAAGTTAAATTAAGCCTAGTTGCTGTGCTGAAAATTACTGCCTGCATTGTGGAGGCCAACACATTCAGATATATCCTGAGCTATCTCTTTTTTCCATCTGTGAAGTCTCCTGGTTTTTTAGTTCTTTCATAGATGATGTCTCAGATTGATTGCACTATGCTGCATTAATAGAGAATATCTGATTAAATGACATTAAATGAGACTTGTGGTATTTGAAATATAGCAGTTGACATTCAGGCAGCACATGAAGATGTAAAAAAAAAAAAATGCTCTGCTTTTAAATCTACACCAAAAATATATTGGTATGGCCAGTGCTTCACTTCATTCTTTGGCCAATAAAAAGGATCTGGGACTTGACTTGCTGCTCTGTTTCACAAGGCAGTGTGTTTTTAGTGCAGTTACCTTTTACTGTATGCATATGGGTAAAAGGCTTAAAATTAGTGCAGAAAGGTTTAACGAGAATGCTCTTGATTTCAAAAATCAGAGTAATAGCTGGGTGTTAAAAAGAGAACAATTTCAAACGCTGTGCTTAACACAAGTGCAAAAGAATTTTAAATCATCTCAGTGTTTCAAGTCTATTTCTGGCAAGTAAATGCTGTGCATGTGTAATAAAATGAATAAGAAAAGGGTTACTGCATAGTTTCTAAAGCAGTAAGTACCGTTTAAGAAGACAGATCCAATCTTCTAATTAAAAAAAATAATAGATACTGTCTCAAAAACAGAAGTGTTGACAAGATGCTATTTATTGTGACAAAAACTGATATGAATCTATTGGGCTTTTTATGAACATAATTTAATTCTAGTGGAAGTCTATTCCACATGTTTATAGAGATGGAGAGTCAAAAGCCAGAACATCCAGTCCACAGAAATTCTAATATTCTTGTAAATGTTTTCCCTTTGGTTGTCTTTGATCACCTTCTGAAGTAAATTTTCAACACTGTGCTTAAAATATTTCTATCAGTATTTCTTCTGGGCAGTTGAAATATTTAATCTTGGTTAGGCTTCTTGTTCTCACTGTATTTTGTTTTATTATTTTGATGTGTTTTGCTATCTGGATTTAATTTTTATGTTTTATGTCTTGCTTCTTGTGTAAGTTAGTTCGTATAGTTTTTGTATAAGTTAGTTCAGTAAGTTTGCCAATGACACCAAGCTGTGTGGTGCAGTGGGTTCACTTGAGGGAAGGGATGCCATCCAGAGGAGCTTTAACAGGCTTAAGAACTGGGCTAGTGCAAACTGCATGAGGTTCAACAAGTCCAAGTGCAAGGCCCTGCATCTTGGTCAGACCAGTCCCAGAGACAATTACAAGATGGGTACAGAGCAGCTTGAGAGTAACCCTGAAGGGAAGGACTTGAGGGTATTGATTGATGAGAAGCTCAGCATGAGCTGGCAGTGCTCTCATGCAGCTCAGAGGGCCAACTCTATCCAAAGATGCATCAAGAGGAGCATGACCAGCAGATTCTCCCCTCTACTCTACACTTGTGAGACCCCACTTCAAATACTGGGTCAAATTCTGGTGTCCCCACCATAAGAAGGACATAGATCTGTTGGAATGAGCCCAGAGGAAGGCCACAAAGATGACCCAGGGGCTGGAGCACCTCTGCAATGAGGAAAGGCTGAGGGAGCTGGGGTTGTTCAGCCTGAAGAAGAGAAGACTGGGGAGACCTTATAGCTGCCCGTAGGGAAGTTACAGGAAGGCTGGAGAAGGACTTTTCCTAATTGTGTCCAGAGATAGGACCAGGGAAAATGGTTTTAAGATGAATGAGAATAGGTTTAGACTGGATTTTAGGAAGAAGTTCTTTGTTGCAGGGGTGATGAGACTCTGGAAAGGTTTGCCCAGAGAGGTTGTGGATGCTCCCTCCCTGGAGGAGTTCCAGGCCAGGTTGGATGAGGCTTTGAGCAGCTTTGTCTAGATGAGAAGTGTACGTGGCAGGGAGGTTGGAGTAGGTGATCTTTAAGGTCCTTTCCAACCTAAGCCATTCTACGATTCTATATTAAAGTATCATTAATTGATGATTGGTATTACTGATGGTTTTTTAGCAATTGAAATCACAGTAATTTTATTGCTTGCTCAGAGGGAACTGCTATTCTCATTGCTAATTTTATTCTATTTGATATGTTAGATTACATTTTTCAAATTGGAAATTTTTATAGGGATATTTTCTACTGAGAAGATTTTAGTATCCTCAGTTTTTGATGTGTACTGTGTCTGTCAGAGTTCAGGAGTAGAAGGTATTGTTTCTCATGAACATTTTTAATTTATTTCTTTTGTCCAAATTACTCTTCAGAATCTATGTGGTTCTAATACTATTAAAAGTCCAATTGTAACAACAAAGTAAATCATAGAATCATAGAATCATAGAATCATAGAATCATAGAATCCTAGGGGTTGGAAGGGACCTCGAAAGATCATCTAGTCCAACCCCCCCTGCCAGAGCAGGGCCACCTAGAGTACATCGCCCAGGAACGTGTCCAGGCAGGTTTTGAATGTCTCCAGTGAAGGAGACTCCACAACCCCCCTGGGCAGCCTGTTCCAGGGCTCTGTCACCCTTACAGTAAAAAAATTTTTTCTGATATTCAACTTGAACCTCCTATGCTTCAATTTACACCCATTATCCCTTGTCCTATCACTGGTCACCACTGAGAAAAGCCTTACACCATCTCCCTGGCACTCACCCCCTACATATTTGAAAACATTGATGAGGTCACCCCTCAGTCTCCTTTTCTCCAAACTAAAGAGACCCAGCTCCCGCAGCCTTTCCTCATAAGGGAGATGCTCCACTCCCTTAATCATCTTAGTAGCTCTGCGCTGGACTCTTTCAAGCACTTCCCTGTCCTTCTTGAATTGAGGGGCCCAGAACTGGACACAATACTCCAGGTGCGGCCTCACCAATGCAGAATAGAGGGGGAGGAGAACCTCTCTTGACCTACTAACCACACCCTTTCTAATGCACCCCAGGATGCCATTGGCCTTCTTGGCCACAAGGGCACATTACTGGCTCATGGTCATCTTCTTGTCTACCAGGACCCCCAGGTCTCTTTCACCTACACTGCTCTCCAGCAGGTCAGCCCCCAACCTATACTGGGACATAGTGTTGTTCTTCCCCAAATGCAAAACTCTACACTTCCCCTTGTTGAATTTCATCTTGTTTCTCCCTGCCCAACTCTCCAGCCTGTCCAAGTCTCTCTGGATGGCAGCACAGCCTTCTGGTGTGTCAGCCACTCCTCCCAGCTTAGTGTCATCAGCAAACTTGCTGAGGGTACATTCTATACCCTCATCCAAGTCGTTGATGAAGATATTGAACAACACCGATCCCAGTACCGACCCTTGAGGGACTCCACTAGTCACACACCTCCAACCGGATTCTGCCCCATTGACTACAACTCTCTGACTCCTTCCTTTCAACCAGTTCCTGATCCACCTCACTACCTGATCACCAAACCCATACTTGATCAACTTATCTACAAGGATGCTGTGAGAGACGGTGTCAAATGCTTTACTGAAATCAAGATAAACCACATCTACCGCTCTTCCATCATCTATCCACCTAGTAATTTCCTCATAGAAGGCTATGAGGTTAGTTAAACATGATTTACCCTTGATAAAACCATGCTGACTGCTCTTGATGACCCCCGTGTCCATGATATGCCTGGAGATAGTGACAAGAACAAGTTGTTCCATCACCTTTCCAGGGATGGAGGTGAGGCTGACCGGTCTATAGTTACCCGGGTCCTCCTTCTTGCCCTTCTTGTAGACTGGAGTGACATTTGCTATCCTCCAGTCCTCAGGCACCTCTCCTGTTACCCATGACTTACTGAAGATGATGGAGAGTGGCCTAGCAATGACCTCCGCCAGCTCCCTCAGCACCCTTGGATGCATTCCATCTGGACCCATCGACTTATGGATGTCCAGATTACTCAGCTGATCCCTAACCCAATCCTCATCTACTATGTCAAGCTCCTCACAAAATAGATAACATCTATTAGATAGATAGATTAGATAGATACCTCTATCAAAATAGATAACAAATCAAAAAGTTTAAAGTAATAAACACAACAACAACAAGGTGACCTCAGAAGGACTTCAGTCAGATGGGATGGTAACAAATGATACTGATGGCAGCTTGCTGGAGAGAGAGAAGGGAGGCATATTTTACATGCAAGTGTTAGGCTTTTACCCCCAAAGCCTGGGAAAAACAGCAGCATATGTTTTTGTGTGTTTTCTTTAGGTTGAGAGGAACTAAATAATGAATTGTTAGATAGAAACAGAAATACAAAACTTATAAATTAATCAGATTAGGCATCTCAGGGAAAAAAAGTTCTGTTTATTCACCCAGACTCATGAAACTTTCATAGGCAGCACCTTATGTTTGGTCACCTTGAGTAAGCTTTTCTCTTAACTCATGCCTAAGGAAGACAAGATGGTTTTTTAGATTGTTATGTAGACCACTGAAGTAGGGCTATTATGACTCTCTCCAATACATTTCCATGACTTCAGGTTGTTATCTTGCATCTCTGAACACTACAGATTTTCTGTCATGGTAGATAATCACTGTTGAATGCTAGTTTGTAATTTAATAAACTACCTCTGGGGCTATGAAAACAACCCTTTTATGGTGGGCCTAAGGTAAGAACTTTTTATTCATTAGGTCTTTTACAGACTTAAATTAACACTGGCTCTGGATGCAGTTATACCATAGGTAATGTAGTCAATTTTGTAGGGGAGAGTAAGTTATTCTGGCCTAAAGAACATTTGCAACTGTAAAGCTATGTCCCTCTGGAGTCTGCAGCCATTTAACTTTTTATTTCTATATTGATGCAGAGAAAGCTGCATAAACACAGCATGTATGCAAGCCCTTTCTTCATGGAGTCCTGGTTCTAGTTCAGACACATATTTGATCGCTGTTTTTAAAAAAAGCAGATCCTAACACCATCAGTGACTGGTAGGCACAGTATGATGCTACCATCCTCCTGTTGAAGGGGGTAATTGAAAAACAAACAAACACACAAAAACCGTGCTAACAAGTGATGCACCTTTGTGAAGATTTGTTTTGTTGATACAAGAGGTCTGTACAGTTAAGCTCTTACAGAACTGATTAACATGAGACCTAGAAAGCAACTGAAGTGGAGAAAGGTGCAACACACAAATCAGAGAAAGATTAGAATATTGTTTCTTGCAGCCCTTGCAGGACCTCAAGTAGGTGTGTTAGGAGACAGATCCCTGATTCTCTAGAAAATTGCCAAGAAAAGCTGGCAAATGCAACCAAGAAGCAGAGCTCATCTACAAGTATTCTGAGGCAAATGAGATTTTAAAGGAAAGAACAAAACCAGAAGCATCATTGTGGCACTGCATAAGTCCTTGTTAAAGGCATAGCCTGAATAGCATGGACATTTCTGATGCTTCTTCTTGAACCTTTCTTAATGTGCATTACAGATTTGTATTTCTTGAAAAGAAAAGAACAGAGAAGGAGTGACCAGGAATCCCTGCTCACTGTAGGTTGCATACCTCAGAGGAGCAACAGTGTAAACTATCAGCTAAGCTTGGGGGTGGAAACAGCAAAGAGGTGATATGATAGAGCTCTGTAGTATCGTGAGTAGAATAGAGAGATAAGGGGAAGTGGTCGTTCATGATCTCTTCCAGTATATCAGGGCTGACTTGTTTCACACAAAGAGTTACTGCTTCACAGGCTGTATATTTAAGCTCTCTTGTTTCTTTCCATAGAAAATGATACATGCTAAATATTTATGTAAAGTTAGAAGCTCTCTGGAGAAATTTTTTTATAGGAAATGGGGGAAAAGTAACATTCAGGGAACAGTTTCTAAAACTACTATGGGTCCTGAAAATCCTGTCATCTCTTCAATATTGGAGGAAAGGGAAGACCATTCAAAGCCTCAGAAAACTAAAGATGTAACTTGTCAAGATGCAGTGTTATTAAGCAGTGTTCTCTCTAGCCAGTCAAGTTCCAAGGAAGTTCTCTAACTATCAGCTTGTCTGTTTGCTCATTTAAAGGTTTGCAGTTGTAGGTTTGTTTGTTCATATCTGATATAGCTAGGGGTGTTTCAATATTTTCAAAACTGTACTTGAAGCATATACTGAGCTTATATACACTTCCATGAATCATTTGTGTCACCCATTAAGTCAAGGGCCTTGATACTGTGTTAGAGAGGAGATATTTAAACATCTGAAAAATTATTTAATTTGTTGTGGGATAATACTGTTGTAACATTTTTTCCTAAGGTGTAGAAAAAGATATTCACACTTTTCTGGATTTATAAATTATCTAAGTAGGGCATAGGCTGGGGAAAAAGGAACTGCATCTAAGACTGCCTTCAGGCATGTGTACAGAGAACAGCAGGAAAATTTTTCATCCATGCTCATTCATTTCTACCTAGGATTCAGAGTAAACAGGAGAGTCCATTGTGGCATCAGGCATAGCTGTCTTGCTGCTGAGTCTCTGGTGAAATTGCTTTTGAAAGAGAAACTTTTTATGGTACTTGAACTCCTCCTTATCAAGGCCAGCTTCAAAATGTGAAAAAGCTGTCTGTAGGGCATAATTGACTTTAATGGGAAATATGGCAATTTGCACAAGGTGAGGAAAAGGTGTTTATCTTTTTAAGGTGAAAAAATTAGCTCCCTTTCTTCTTTCCTGGATATAAATGTTGAAATTAACTAAATATGTAATTTGTCTCTTTTAAATACTTCACCTTAGAGCCTCACTTCCCAGTCTCTGCCCATGCTTCTGAAGTGTTTACCTGTGACCTTGTTTACCTGTGTCTTGATGACAGCAGGATTTCCAGGGCAGCTTTATGTCTTGCAGCCTTACATGACACTGCAGCTGAGATTTTCTTCCTCACTTCTTGTACCCCCGTACATGCTCTACTCTGAAAAGAACCTCCCTCTCTTCATTTTATCTCTGAATAGAGGAAGACACATCAGGAAAGAACCTATATTTATATTTGCCTGTACACATAAGTGGTACAGGTTGGAACAGAACTGGTGCTGACTCAAACCTGACAGTCTTTACAGCCACTGCCTCCCCAGATGAGAGGTGTCTCAGTCCTACCACAGTATAATTTGGATATTTTGCCTTCTGAAGCTAGAGCTATTTCCATGGGTACCACCAGGGCCATTGCACTATGCTCAGTCAAATAGAGCAGGCATGCTGGATAAGGTCAACTGGGTGCAGATGTTGCTCCATAGAGAGGTGTGTGGTGTTCAACATCTGCCAGTGAGGGCTAAGACTTAACCACAGCAGATGCCCCATGAAATTTTTGGGTAGAGTGACTTCTGAGCAGCATGGGATGTGGTCATTCATCTCTGTAGCATCTGATGAACCAATAAACCAAATATTGTCACAAAACTGCATGCAGGCACACTTCAGTACGACCTAGTTTTAGTAATATCTCCCTATTTTCTTCTTAACATTTGTTTGTGTTTCTACCTCACTTGGAAGTACTTAAGTATTCCACTTTCAATGTTCTCATGTGCAGGTTTTATGTCTGGAGCATTAAAAATTCTTCAGTGTCATAAGCAAACTATCACCTTATAAGAGACAAAATATGTTCAATGTAAAATAAATGGTGCTTTGGAAAAAAATACAATAAAAATACTTATTGCTGGGAGCAATAAGTCAGCCAGAAGCAGGACAGAGGCTGCTCTTCCCTGCTGGCAAGCTGCACAGCTGAGAGGGATTGGTAGGGAGGGAGTGAATGTATTACTCTTAAAAGAACCTGCAAGCTCAAACAGAGGCATCAGAGGAGAACAAAAGGACAACAAGAAGAACAGTTCCTCATGGAAAAAAGAAGCTTGTATGAGAAAAAAAAAATCTAGGTGAGGAAGAGAAAGGCTTGTAAAGATCTGAAAATACAGAGAAGGAACTTTGCTGCATGCAAGGAAGCAAAAGAGCTGAGTGATACGTATAGTATTTAAAAGCTCAAATCTCATCTATCTTCAAAATGCTAAACTTCCACCTGCCACTCTTAAATAGTTAGTAGCCATCCAGGTACAGGTAACCAAGCCCTGTCTAGCTGTTAGTGCTCCAAAATAAAGATCTGGCTGTGGCTACTGCCCAGTATGTAGGGCTTTCATTTGCCTCTTCAGTGCTGTGCTGGCTTGAAATTGTGCTCATATTAAGCCAGGAGAGAGGCAGGAGACACTCCTGGGTTCTGTAAAGTCTCTACTGCCTGTCAGAGTTTGCCAGTGTGCTTGTACCCACCTACTGAGGCTGCCAAGCTCACTTAGAAAGGACCATGCTGCGAGGACAGGCACAGTCAGAGGCCACGTATTTAGGCCTGCACTGGGATTTTGATGTCAGTAACTATGTCAGACCAAGGTTGCAGACAGGAGAAAATCTTGACCAAACTTAATTATTGAAGACCCAGTCTGCAGGGTACCTCTGGAGAACTCATCTTCCTAGATGCCTTTTCTGGGTATTGTCATGCTGCAAAAAGTAATTTGTGTCAACTTTAACATCTACTCTTCAGAGATCTCTGTGCTGTTTTCTCCCATCTGTGACTGACAAATCCCAGGACTTTTTAGCAGTGTGGGACATTTGCAGGAAGAATAGGTGGCATTTACTGTAGAGTATGCTTAGTGGCAATAGTTCACCAGGTTCTCATCTTCCATAAACAACATGCACTATTCCAAATAGCTTCCATACTTCTGATTTTCCCTTCCTTTGTCTCTGCTTTTCTGCACATTACCTGGGGATGTAATTTCAGCTGCCAATATATCTTAAAAGGACTTTCACCCACATGGAAAGAAGGTAATGACACATCTTACTGTAATATCACTGTCTTACATTTTTGCAGATGTTTACTTCTAGTTTAACAAAAGGAGCTTACACTGAAAAGCAACATCTGGTGTCTCTCTGGAAAAAAACCTAAAAACTGCAATGGTAATTAAATAAGGACACTTCCATTCTTATTCTTTACATCGTTATCATGAAAATAATGTAAATTCACTCTTCTAGTCGAAAGAAATGTCTTGTGTGGAGAAAATATCTTGCATGGAGAGTGTGGTAAAGAACTCCCAAATATAATGAATTTTTTGGTGACACATCTTTGGTTTACAGTGTGGTGGTCCTTGGGTACTTTTAAGTTTAAATGTGTTGAAAGAATAATCTGTAAAAATTCTAATAATGCTGGCACATTCTTCCTCCTGCAGTTCAGTTTATCATTTGATATCACTGTGCTTTAGTGGAAGAAACAAAATGTTACACATAACCAGAGTCAAATTGTTGAATGAACATAATTTTGCATGTGATCAATCTGCAAATTTTGTAGTCCTTAAGAATAATGATCTGCTGCAGTACCCTTTGTTTTGATGTATGAAAATTATTGCTGCACAAATACTTTAGGAAGCTGAGTCACAGCTGCCTAACTGTTTTCACAATGCAAAGAAGCAATTTACTGAAACCTCAGAGAAATGTAGCAGTCAGTGTGTGTTTGGAGCCAGTTCCTAAAATAGATCACTCTTTAGGATGAAATTAAAGCACAGTCTTACAGAGATCCAGCTAGTATGTATGTGCCATCACAGGTTCATGTTTAGCATCGGTAGAATAACTTACTGACTCTTTTGTAAGCTTCAGAGAGATGGTTGTTTTAATGATACCACAAGCAGTGGTGATAAAAGGAAACAGTTGTGGTTATCTTTTTTAATATCTTAGGGATAATAGGGATAACTGCGCAATATTTTGGGCATCTCAAATTTCTAGTGAGAGTAGAAGAAAAAAAGAGGTCATTTAGATCTGGGGCTTAGGTTCTCACTGATTGAAGCCCTTATGGCTACTTTATATGGCTCATATAGTCAAAGAAATATGTTGTCCAGGCATGCACATTGTTATTCTCCTTACATGGATTGCTACACTGCCTTTTCCAAGAGGAAACAACTGAATAGTGGGATTGGGATTTGCTGTCTCTGTTGAAGAAGATGTGACTTCAACACTCTTTAGAAACAACCAGCAGTTGCATTAGCCCTGTAACCAGCAAGTACATGAGCAGGTGCTGCAGGACAGTCCTCATCTGTTCATTATTCCTACAGGAGATCAACTCTGTTGAAGTGCAGCAAAGTCAGGGACCAAGTGTGTAGTTTCTGTTCTGAATGCATGGAGCCATCTTAAAGGAGAGCAATTTGCTCAGCCTTCCCTCACATGTGCAACCCCACCGTTCTCACCATTTGCCAACAGAATTGGTACTCTCCTCCCCTTGGTAGTATATTATGAATCAACGTGTATTAAGACTTCAAAGAGCCAAAACCTTGTTAGGGTTTTTACTTTATTTTTATTTTAATTAAAGAGTGGCTGCTGATAAAAGCAGTAAGACTCACAAATTAAGTGTAAAACAGTAGTGTAATGTTATCATTCAGCTTTGTTGCCTGAAAAAGATTGTCTAAAGGTTTTCACCAGAATATGCTGAAAGTGATTCAAATGAAAGAAATCAGAATCAATGTTTTTTACTGTAAGATATTATTTCTTTTTAAGGCTACACTAGATACATATGAAATTACAATTTTGCTTTTCTCTTTGGAAAAGTAAAGCCTGTTTTTCATCACAACTTCTATTTAAAATTTGCTATGTGATAAATCTGTTGTGAATGACAATTTCCAGTGATGTAGACAATGTTTCACAGGGCTGGTAAAAGTGGAATTATTTTTCAGGCTTAAGATAATGTCATTGTTGCTTGTAACCTTACTATTGTCCTCCCAACAGCCCTTTATCTTTCTCCTTAAAGCTAGTTGCTACCTGAAGTGTAGCATCTTTTTCATATGATGAGACTTCCTACCCTTGTGAATGCTCAGAAGAAAAAAATCTATTGCAAAGTTCTAGTTCATCAATCAGAAAACTGTCATTTAATAAACTCTGTGTCAGCTACCTCATTAATATCATCCTCTGTGCGCTCTGTGGGGTTTTTTAAGAAATGGAAGATAAGTCTTCCTGCAGGCCAGTAATGCAGTAAACCATGACTGTGAATTAATTTAAATATCTACTAATGTTGTTGACTCTGACGTCTGCAGCATAGCATCAAAGGTGTTTGTATTTTTCATTTTCATTGAAAAATCATGTTTTTACTATGTGAGGTTTTTTCTTTTTTTCCTTCTTTTCTTCTTTTTTTTCCCTTCAAGAAGGCTGTTACATTTAAATCATGTCAATTTTTATATTTTAGTTATTCTGTGCTGGTCTCTTGTATCTAACAGTACTGATTCTTATTCCTGTCAGGTATAAGTTTATCTATTCATGGGGCTGAAAAGCACGTGCAACTCTGTCAGAGGAGAACTGCAGCAAGTTACCAAGTGTCACAGCATCCGCCTGTGGTCAGGCATCCTTCACTCCCACCAGACAGAAGGTCAATAAACATGGAAGCCTCATCTTCTGGATCTAGTATTTCAGCAGTCATTGGTGGAAAAGCAAAGCCCCATCAGCCAGGTAACAGGTTTGGCTTAACACCTTTTTTGTGTTACATTTCATGTGTGATGTGTGGCAATGTTGTGAAGTTGGTGTTAATAGCATCAGATCATGCTTGCATGGAGGTCAACCTATTGATTGTCAGAGCTATTGATTGATGTTTTGTCTCCATCAGTATGTTTTTGTCAGTTATAGAGACTATAAACCTTTGGGACAACTGGAAGTGGGAAATGAAAATTTAAGTTAAATGATAAAAAAACATATGACACGTAGTGGTATCCAAAGCACTAATATAGAGAGAGCTTTGGGTGAGAGCTACTCCCTTATATATGTTTAATTTTTGTAGGTCCTGAGCTAATGACAGTGCTCTAGTATCTCTGGTGGAACTGGGTAATTGATGTTAACGTTGGTTTTTAGCAAAGGCACAATCCAGGATATATCTGAAAGTCTTGCTACTAGGATGCAAGCAAAAACTCTAGATCTGAAGGAGATTTTACAACATATGTTAACAGGTTAGCAAAATTAAACTTTTTAAAAGAAAGCCAGAATCTCCTGGGAACCATCACATTCTAATTGACATTGTGAGTTCATTCCTTGCTATGTTAATTGCCAGAGCTATTTTAGAAGTATTTTTCTTATACCAGGGGAGTACATTTGTGCTGCCCATGTCCAGTCATTCTTCACAGTGAAAATTATACTCTCAATTACTTTTCTGAGTAAATTAAGGCTGCCCATGAAGTCAGTTTTGTAGCTTCTGTATTGCAGGTTCTCAGTAATCTTCCAGCATTGCAGCCTGGGGAAGGGCATGATGCACCCTGTGTGCAGCTGCTTGGGTGCTGCAGGGCAGAGTCTACTTGGGTGAGAGACACAGTTCTGCCTTAGCTTGCTCCCATTACCTTGCAGATCTTGTAAGTGACTTAAATTTTGTAGGAGTTGAAAATTTAGATCATTTATTGTGGGTTGCCATGCAGGTTAATTGCCATGAGATTCTTGATCCATACTATTTAGTCACCATTTTGTCAACATATATTAATTAAGAATTTATAGTGACTCATAACCTCATAACTCATGCTTCTTTTATTTCAGTTTCTCTGTTCACTTATTTGTCATTCTAATTATTTCAGTTTATGGTTTTTTTTCCTTATAGTATAGAAGTTAATAGTACAGGATTTTTTATGCTACTAAGGATATATAACCACAAGTGCAGGATGCTAAAAGATTGGAAAAAAAAAAGACTGCATCACAGTTTGTGAAAAAAGTGTCTTGAACATGCACAAAAACTGTGTTCATTTTGAGCTTCTCCACATTCTATGTCTATATGTTGATAAGTATGGCTTGTGCTTTAATACTGAATAATGTACAAGGAACATATGGTGGCTCTTGATTGAGAAAAAGCTCTCTGTTTTGGTAGACCCTGGAGTTTTCCTATTATGGAGCATCATTTGGATGATGTTTCTCTGAGGAACATATCTTTCAGGACAGTTATATGAGATTACTTTTGTATCTTAGTCTGCTTTTTAGACAATAATAGCATCTATGATCTACAGAGAACTTGGCTGGCAGCTTGCTTCATGGAGGCAATTAGTATTATTCACCTCACTGAATTTAAGAAGAATTAATAGTACCCAGAGCCTTAAAGGCCCCAGGTTTATATAAATATGTTGCATGACAGGACTCTTAACCAACTTACAGTGTCATGTTTCATCTGGAATGAAATAATGTCTTTATTATTTGAGGCTGACTCTTCAATTCTGCATAATAACACTGAATTTGTCTCTGTGTCTGAGTTAAATTGCAACCATTGCAGCTGTATGTAAACACAGAGCCTAAGAAAGATTATGTCATCTTAATATCAATACTAATAAATAGCACTCCTGAGAGAAAATTCAAATTTAAGCCTAAAATCATGTTATTCATCCTTAGTCAGCCACAAATTAACAACTATAGCTTCATAAATAATTAGCCTAATACACTAGTTGACCAATGGCAGTACCTTATACTAAGCTGTACATTATGAACAGTGTCACAGTTTAACGCTGGGCCAGCAATTAAGCGAATGACAAACGCTCTCTATTAATCCCCCCACCCTCTCTGATAAAGAAAGGAGAGAGAATAAGGGAGAGAGACTTACAGGCTAGAAACAGAACTACACAGCTTTAATGAAACAGTAGTGATAAAAAAGAAAAAAAATAATAAATATATACAAATATACAGAAAAACAATACCATGTTCCTCCCGCCTTCCTCCCACCAACAATGCTCATATCGTCACTAAGGCCTCAGGGCAGCCCTGGGAAAGTCCAGGCTGGACTCCTGGAGTCAGCAGCAGTCAGGAGCTGGAGCCAGGAACACACAGATTCAGGCTGGCATGGATCGGGACCACAGGCAAATGAATGAGGTCCTCCCAGGATAATGAAACGAAGAGAAACATGTGAAGGGTGAAGGCAAAGGGGTTTGACCCTTATGGTCCCTCAAATTTATACTGAGTGTGACACGTATGGGATGGAATACTCTGTTTGGTCAATTTTGGTCATTTGTCCTGTCTGCTCCTCCCTAAAGGAGGGTTGCAGGTGTGATCTCTTTACTCCCTTTCTCTTTTCAGAGCATAACACATTCCTCAGACCCAAGCAGTGTCCTTGGCTTTGCATACCAGTCTCTGGCAGTAACTATAAACATCAAGTGTTATCAATCCTAGAAGCAGACACAGACTGACAAATTTGCTGTTAATTTCAGCAAGTACAGCTACTTACGAGCGGCTTAGCTGAAAGCAAACTTACAAGACAGAAAATTCCCTCTATCCTGACCCAAACCAGAACAGTTTGCTGTTTTACCGAGGAATTGTTCTGGTGTATGTTAATTCCTCAGTCAACACATCTTACACTGCCATTTTCCAAGCTATCCTCCTGCTATTGCATACAGTAAATTCCTCAGGTTTTTGTTCAGTCTAATTTTAAATATCTCACACAGTCTTCTTCCTCCTATTGGTGTACTGTTACTAAAATACAGTAGATCTCACTGTTGGAGCAGTATTCATTAGATTCATTCTGAAATTTCCTTTGCCCAGGCATCAAATACTCTGAACATAAAAACATCCTGGCATAATAGATTGTACAGAAAGGTATCCTGAGGACTTAAAATAGCATTTATTTTCTTATCAATCAGACAGGCCAGAACCATGTAAAGATTTTTGGTAAAATGACAAGAGTTATGAATTAGCGTATTTTTCCCTCTGACAGGATACTGCTTCTGTTTTCTGCTTATCACTTCGTTCCTCTTAGCCACTTCCATCCAGAATGACATCTTTTATTATTTATCCTTAATTCTTTTTAACTGACAGCTGTTTCTTTTGACTTAAGTTCATGGATGGCTACGTGCTAAGGAGGAGGAACTGTAAATAATGTCCAGTGTTACAGCACTCCTTTTCAGCTTCTTTCCCTGCAAGTTTTTTCTATAGCTGGTAAGGAACCTGAGGCTGATGACTTCTACTGTTACTCTGGATGTCAGAGTGTCTCTTGAGTAGTGAGTTGTTTGTAATATGCCTTTTAAAAAAATAAATCAAAAATTGGCCTGTGCAAGCTTGCAAAGAGGCACTGCTCAGCCACAAACAGAACTGCAACTTCTGAGCTCTAATTTTAAGCACATCAGAAGGTATTAAGCAAGTAACTGAAACAGACACAGAGAAATGAGTGGAAGAAAATGGCTATTAATGGTGAAGACTCCTCTACAGGTGCACCTCTGTGGGGCAAGTTCCTCTTAGAAAGGAGAAAAGCGAAGACAAGTAGAGCAATCAGATTGATGCCATTATATTAAAGTAAACATACAGTCCTTCTAGAAGCATGAGGGGACAGTATTTTTAATTTTGAAAAACCTCCAGCTACCATCTCCCAGTTATGTGAGAAGTTGTGGTATATTGAGGATAATGAGGTGCTAGGCTACTGAAGTACATGATTCAAAGCATTTGAGGCAAACAACTGGCTGGTATAAATTATTACAACTCTCCTGAAGACAGTTTATGTTAGATGTGTCTGTTTTGCACACATCAGGCTTGTTTTGAAAGCGATCATAATTCACATTTAGGTCATCTATAAAAGCAGCAGAACCATATACTGGTTCTGGTACATATAAAAAGCCCAGAGGAGGTTAAACTGTCATCCCAGTCAGTTTCCTTAGTTTCAGGGTTAGGAAAATCTGGGGACAAAAAAAAAATAAAATTGTTTGTGGCACTACACCTTTGCTATGGAGTAAGCAGGACTTCAGTTTCTGGTTTTCTGCCTGCCTTTTTCATTCTCTTTGTTTCCAGATGAGGACAATACTATCTTACCTCTCCCTGTTTGTGACAAATTCCTTTGTTCTCAGGTTCTGCAGAACTTGTCAAACCCAGATTCTTTAGGAGCCATTAAATTTCCTGGCTGTGGAAAAGGTTGCCTCACTCAATAAGTCTAAGAAGCAGTAAAGCGAATTCTTTCACTGTGTGAAATGTTGGAAATGTCAGTTCTCTACTTGCAACACTTGCTAGCAATTGTCACCCATTTTGTAATAACATGGATTCAAAGGTTCTCTGGAAAGATTTTCTTTCTCAGTGGTTCTCATAAAGGGCTCTGGTTATACCTCAGCATGTTTGTAGGCTGGTATAGCAGTGTATATAGAATAATGTAGGTATTAACTTATATCACTTGTACAAATGAAATCTGCAGGCAATCTGCAATTCTGACAGGAAGGATTGTCTTTGAAACCATCTATTTCCATAATTCAGCAAATATGTAAAGAGTCTTTATCAGTCCAGAAGACTCACTAAAATATTTTGTAAAATTCTGCTTTCAGTACTTTACTGGTCAAAAATACCTCCTTCAAAGCCAAAGAATGGTACATTTTGGAATGGGGATTCCATGTGACCTGAAATGATAAAGACAAATCCATGACATGTGGAAGAACTTTGCATTCAGTATCAAAGAAACACCTAATAAGAGGACTGGTAGATCCATTGGTATATTATAAAAATCTTTTTTTGGCAAACTCTTGCCTTTTCTGATGAATAGTACCTGATAGATATGTTCATAGTGTTAAAAGAAGACATGTTTGCCTTAAGCATGCTTTTCTTGACTTTTGGATCCTCTTTTTTGTATTGTTCACCAAAATGTAGCATTTTTATCAATCCCTGTAGTTACTGAACAGGAAAATAAGAAAGAGCTAGTGGTATTCTAGTCAGAACAACTGACTTAGGAGGCAGAGAAAAATCCATGGTTCTTGAAGCTGTGACAATCAAAATTAAAGCAAGAAAGGAAATTTATGTATAATAAGCTTAGTCACAGATTTATGAACTTCGAATCATCAAGGAAGCTAGAATTGAATCCTTAAAACCCAATAACTTACCATGCAAAAGATATCCTTTTCTCAGCACAAAATGTCCATGTTTGTCAGCATTCACATTTGGTTGTGAATGATCTATAGAAGATCAGTGTTAGTTAGATGTGATTTGTTGGGTAAATCACATTCTATTTTCTTGCTGACAGGCAGAGCATGTGGCATATATCTCCATCAGACTAAAAGGGTAAAGTCCTGCAAATAATTCTGCCAGAAAGCTCTGTCATGCACACTGATGTAAACTCACCTGAAAACTGCAATTCACATTGAAAATAGGGCTGTTATCTTGGTTGCCTAACATTCTTAGGGGGACAGTCTTTTTCACTATGCCTTCTGCTGAGTGTATATGTGACTTCCACGTGGAAGAAAACACGGAAAAAGCAAGAAGATTTTAAAAAGGTTAATATTCCTTTTATTAAGCTAAATTCCATATTACTAAGACAATATGTTTGCAAGAGATGTGCTCATGCAGAAGAAACATTAACATTAAAGAAACCAGCCTCCATTTTTTATTATCTGTGGCCTGTCTTAAATACAATCCAAGTCTGATGCACCAAACAAAATTTCTCCCATGTCTGTACCTCAAGTATGAACTGGAAATGCCTACTTGCTGAACAGAGAGAAAGTCCATTCTCCTGACTATTGGTGCTCTGGAGCCTCTGCAAAGGTTCTTAGAAGAACAGTTTACCTCAATTACAATGAGGACCTTCTGCCCCTGTGCTGAGGGACAGGTTGTCACATGGTGATTTTGCAGTACTATGAATTTAAGAGTTGAATGAGGTGGCAGATGGTGCAGAGCCTGAAATTTCCTATCACTTTGCTTAGTTATCCAGTGCATTCCGTTAATCTCTTTACTTCTTTAGGACAAAAGCAACTCCTACAAAAATTCCTCTTCCTAAGTCTCCTAAGATGTTCATTTTACCAGTTTGGAGAATAGTATTGCAAACAGCATTTTAAAAACAAAACCAAACAAAAAGCCCCAACAAAACAAACCCAAAACAAAACAAAGAAGCAAACCAAACAAAAAACTCAATAAAACAAACAAACAAACAAACACAAAACCCCCCCCAAAAACAAAAAAAACTCCAATCAACCAAACGAAAACAAAAAAAACAAACTAAAATAGAAAAAGCACCAGAGGATAAAGCACTGTTTTTCAATATTTACTATTTTGTTGAATTTAAAAATATTTAGGCAGAAATTGCATCCATCTGGATCAATTTCTGCTGCAGATGCCCACACAAGTACTTCTCCTACCTGGAACATGCACATGCTCTCAATAAGGGGCTTCAAAAATAATATTAATAATTTTAAAGTTCTGGCTTTGAGGGTGTTTTACTTCTTCAGGGGGTATGTTGTTGTTTTTTTTTTTAAATCATGTCTTTTCAAAGAATACTTTATTTCCCTTCCTGCTTTGATCGGTGTCCCATTTGCAGTTGTAAAATGGACTTCCATTCACTCTTGCAATCAATTTTGTACGATTACTTTAAAATCAGTACAGCTCACCCTCAGACTTTGACTGTCATGGTTGTTGTTAGTTTACAACATCTCTTCTCCTCACGAAGACTGCAGCAGCCTGGTCTCTGTGGCTGTTCTCAACCATTCCACCCTCAGAGGTTTTCCTCTTGAGGGGAAACTTCTCCAGACTAGATACAGGTAGCCAGATGGGGCTTGACACCAAACAAGGAATATTGCTGATCCTAAGGCAAGGTTATAACATCTTGAGACTGCTATACTGTAATTGTCTTAAGTAAGAAAGTTCTTGACCACTTTAGCTCCTACTGACAAAAGTAGACAATTTATATAAAATTTTTGCATGTTTCTGAGAAAGTATTGTCCTATTTTATGTTAAAAAATAGCTTATCATCCAAGAACCTTTTAATAATAAGTTATTATGTTCCTGTAAGACTTGACTCAAAAAGGTGTTTTTTTCTTAGCTCTGTAGTTCTTGTTAAAGAGGGCTTAATATTATGTAAGTCTCTATGTCTAATGTAAAATACGTTTCGTATGTTTCAAGGGAAGATTCTGAAAGGCAGACTGTCAAAAGTTGAAACAAAATAGCTTCTACTTTGGCAGAGATGCTTTTAAGATCAGAAAAGGGATTTGATCGTAATAGCTTTGCACAACATTAGTTATTTCCACAAATAGTAAGAAGTTCTCTAACACCATGCCTGCTGGGCCATTCTGAAATCTCAGAAATAACGCAGACCTTTATAGTATAATAAACACGTTATATTGTAATATACTTCTAATAAAATATATCTATTATAAATACAATATTTTATTATAATAAATATAATATATGTTTATAAGAAAAAATTAAAATATTTTTTAAAAGGGGGAATGTTGGCTTGCCATTAGGATGAATAGATGAGACAGGTAAGTGTATCTAGACATCAGAACGCACTAGAAATTCTAACCAGTGCCAAAAAAGCCCAAAAGAACTGGGTAAACCTGAACATCACTCCTTACAGTAGGCACATGCAACAGAAGAGCAAAGATGACATCATTTTTTATTTTTTACTTGTTTGGAAGAGAACTCACTGGGTTGTGCAGACTAGTTCCCTTCCCTGAGAAATGATTTACTGGATGCCTCAGAAAAGCAGAGGTTTCTCTGCATGTCAGGAAACTCCACAGGGGCACAAATTGGGGGTTTGAAGTTCTGAACCACTCTGTGCTTCAGAGGTCCAATGAAGCACAAAACATATGCATTTTTGAGGTCTTCATTACTGACAACTTTGAGGGTACTTAAAATAGAAGAAGGGAGATAGCACTATAGTGTAATTATTTAGACCTAGCTTTGGGAACACACCTAGCACAGCAAAGAAATTCAGCACCTGACAGCATAAAGAAGTATCCTGTAGTTTGGTGAAATTGGAAGGCTTTTAAAGGTTATCACGACTGCACATATTTTCAGTGCCCTTTGTGCTGCCAGAATGCCTGAAAATGATGACCCTTTTCATTTGGATGCTCTCTTACGGCTTGCAAAGGAGACTCTGCTTAATGTCAATTACTGAAAATAGTATCTTTTGGGTAGGCCTTCTATGTGAACAGTCAAAAACTGTTGCAGACATTTTAATGGCAGAGGTCTCTAATTCTCTTTAGTAGGTCTTGGTTATTACAGCAGGTGACAGGGATTTATAAGCAAGACCAACTGCACAAGTGTTATGGGCAGGATTCCTGCTACTTGTGAGGTACACTCAAAGACTAAGAAAAAATCTGAGATACAATATTTATACACAATATATAAACGTCATCTCCATTTTTCAGCTCCATATTGAAACTGAATGATGATATTAATCTTAACCTCTCCCTAATTAGGTCTCCACACACCCAGATTGGTAGGCTGAAACCATATCCTCTCCCTGGGATAAATTAGAGTAGGAATCACTGATCTCTCTAATTGCTGTACAGGAAGGCGTATTTCATGGGGTCAGTATGGTAGCTCTTGTCTGAGGCAAAGAAAGGATTTGCTGTGACAGTGAATTTCTGGGCTTTGTGGCCCTAGCCTGGATGTCAGGATTTCTGATACACCATAACTGAGGTGTCGATCCATTAGCTCATGAAGGCTGGAAACAAGGTGTAGCGGTTTAGCCCCAGCTGGCAACTAAGGCACCACACAGCAGCTCCCTCACTCTCCCCTGATGGGATAGGGGAGAGAATCAGACAAGTAGAAGCGAGAAAACTTGTGGGTTGAGATAAAGGCAGTTTAATAAGTAAAGCAAAAGCTACACACACAAGCAAAGCAAAGCAAGGAATTCATTCACTACTTCCCATAGCCGTGCTCGTGTTCAGCCATGCCCAGGAAAGCAGAGCTCCATCACACATAATGGTTGCTCAGGAAGACAAAATGCCATCAGTCCAATGTCCCACACTTTCTCCTTCTTGCCCCAGCATTATATGCTGACCATGATGTCATATGTTGTGGAATATCCCTTGGGTGAGTTGACGTCAGCTGTCCCAGCTGTGTCCCCTTCCAACTTCTTGTCTGTCCCCAGGCAGAGGTGAGAAGTATAAAAGGTGAGGTGAGAAGTATAAAAGACCTTGACTCTGTGTAAGTATTGCTCAGCAATACCTAAAACACCTTTGCATTACCAACACTGTTTCCAGCACAGGTCTAAAACGTAGCCCCATATTAGCTACTATGAAGAATATTAGCTCTATCCCAGCCAAAACCAGCACACAACTAAAAGGGTGAGGGAGGAATGTGATGGTTACCTGTTTGCTCACAAGTGACACTGAGTGTAAGAGATTTGTACAGGAAAGGAGCACTGGTAGCCATGAATCATTATAATTTAGATGAAAACTTCCACTTCAGAAATCTCTCAGTCTCTGCAAGCTGGAAGGAACAGGGGGAGAGTAGACTAAGCGTCTGCTGTCAGAAATAGGATGCTGTGCTGGATAGACCTCTGTTCTACTATCCTGTCTTTAGGATAATAATTTTCACATTCCTGTGCTTTGTTCATTCCTCAGCAGTCTCAGGACAGCTGAAGCTCCCAAAATGGTTTATCTGCTGCTGCTTTCTTCAGGAATGAATTAGCAGGATGTGTGTGGGCTATGAAAGCAACAATAGGCTATGGTATAATGTGAGTCTGTATAATAGGGTGTTACATGAAAATCCACCTGGATGAGACATCTGGTATCCTGGAAAAGCTACCTTGATGTCCCATGTTATAATTAAGTAAGGTTTTGCTGCCCTGAAGTTATCTGCTAAGCCATTACTCTTATCCCTGTGCAGCCAGCTTTTCTGCTTGTTCTCATCAGTAAACTGCTGACTTGAGAACGGGGAAAGCGTTTTGTAATAAACAGTTTACTCAGAAAGTTTTTTCTTCTTCTCCTCTTTAGGAATTGCCAGCTAACAACTCCTGATACTGTTAAAGGTAGATGGTAACTATGGGTTATATCATTCACGAGTAGTTAGATTTTTTCAAAAGTGGAAAAATATTTGATCATGTGTGACAGTGGTCTGTGATAGCTATGGTTTTGTATATGCACTCATAGTATAAGAGGAAAGTACAAGAATTAAAAGACAATCATTCCTACTGTCATTTTTGTATAAATAAGAGTAATAGGAAATGGGCTGAATTGTTCAGTTCATTTAGATCTCAGGCTTCTCTCTAGATTCTCATTTGCAACATAGAGCTGTGCAGGAATGTCACTGGTTAGTTACACACTGTGTCTTTGTGCCACTTTCAGGCTGTGTCCTGTAATTTCCTGTCCCAGGCATTGTGGCACTCAAAAAGGATAGCTTTGTTCCTAGTAGGAGAGCACAGACTTCCATCTCCTGTCTCTTTCTTTGTATTATTACTGAAAAGAAATGCTTCTAGGGGGTTATTCAAGAGGCTCATGCAACGCTGTTCCTCTGATGACTGCGTAAGGGTCTGCAGAGGGGCTATGCAGAGCCAGGTAATTGGAAGTACTCAGCAGATGGCTCTGTAACATACAATGCTTGGGGCTTCTGTATAAATATTATGTTCTTTCAACTCTCAGAACACTGAGGCATTCCCTGGGCTTAGATAGGAAATAAGGAAAGTGGTTGTGTGCTTTTGCACAGGAATCCAATGGTTTGGGGGTTTGTCCATGTGGGAGATGTGGATTATTAGCTCTCCTCAGCTGCTGTCCTATTTGAACTTGCTACTAAAGATGTGCTTCCCCCTTGATGGTTAGTGCACACTGGTGATGGGTTTGGCTGTCAGAATTAGAAATACAAGAATTGAGAGATAGTGAGACCCTGACCCCACTGCCTGGTGTTTGGGCTGTTTTGGCACTAGAGATTTTCAAGGTATGGCTTTTCACCAAGGGCTATCCAACCATTTTGTTTGTGGTTGTCTGTGGAAAAGATACATGCAGCATAAGACAGAGGAAATGTGCTGAATGTAGGACTCCACATTTCTCTGCGTCTGATGCCAGACAGCATTTAATGGAAGGGAGAATGGACACCATAATTCTTCAAAATGCCGTAGCCTTTTCATAATAGTAAAATCAGGTGTTTAGAAGTCTCTCTTTGACACTGTTGCTTCTGAAAGATAAGAAAAGAGTATGTATTACATAATTAAATGTATGTTATGCCTTACAATATATTGAAATCCAAAGGGAAATTATTTTAAAATGGCCTTTCAAAAATAATTCCAGTATTTTTATAATGATACCCTTGATATGATCATGCATATAAACAGCTATAGCATAAGTTTATTCCAATCCAAATGATTTGCAGTTTGATTTGCCTTTTTTTCCTCAACATTCATTGGACTTTCTTATGGAAAATAATGTAGCCCTATGTATTTATACCAGTAACTTTAAAAACTAACAAGGCATTTTTGTGCTTTTACACTCAGCTTTTGATTCTCATACACTAACATGCAGAGACATTATTTGATCCATAATAAGTGCGAAAACCATTAAAATAAATGGCATTTTCTGCATAGTGGAAGATTCGATTAGCTGTGCTGAATAGTGTCAGAGTATACATTTTTTTAAGGTAATGGTTAAACCTGTTAAGCCTATCAAGAGTTATAGCTAAGTCCTTATGGATTTATAGACATATACAGCAATCTATCAGGTAAGAGGTTTTTCAGAGGTCTGCATATATTTCCATAGAGTACCCATTGCTTTTAGTCTTTGAAGTACATTGTGCATTAATGATATTATGATGGAGTGTTTTGACTTAAATCACAAGTCTCTAAAGGCCCCTCTTTCAAGGTGTATCATTGCCTTTTATTTATAATTCTTAAAAAACTGCAGATGTTATCTTTATAGATAGATGGGGAGCAAATCCTGTGACCCAAACAGGTAAAAGTATGTACCTTGAATTAAGGAAAACTGAGGGTTTTAATACACTAGGAGTTTGTCACCACAGGTACCAGCACTGCCACACCATACCAAAGCTGCTGCAAACATGGCAGACATATGTTGTACTATCTTAAATATACAGTTATATTTTCTTCTGTGCAGAGAAACAGCATCTTGAGGCAGGAAAGAGGATATGTTTCTGCATAAAGTGCTGAAAAATACTTGTGAAAGAAGATGTGCATCCTCTTCCCTGACTTAAATGAGACGTTTGCTGGGAAACAGGGCAGGTCTGAGGGAAGTGTCCTCTCCTGTGGGTGTATCTGCAGCAATCTTGAGGGTGCATGATGGCTCAGCTGGGAGTTCAACAATGAAGTAGATTTCCTGTGAGGAGCAAAGACCACAGGAGAAAGATGAGCATGGCTCACCAGGATTACTGTCCAGTGCACTGGTGACTTGCAGCCCATCAGTGTTAACCTGACTTCCCAAAAGACTTTTTGAGACATCCAAAGATTCTTGTTCTTAAATACTAGTGGAGAAGAGAAAAACAAATTTTGAAAAATGCTGATGTTGCATCTTTTTGTGTCTGTTCAAGAGGAAAACACTGAAAGACAGAGTCATCCTTCGTGATACACAACTGATTTCTATGTGGAGTCCATCTGTACTTTCAGGAACTTTCTGAGCTGTACATGCAGGGTACAAATCCTTCCATCTGGACAAAAGAGTTTTAAGGAAACTCTGGAATCTCCTCTTCTTTGTTTCCTCTTTTTTATTTCCAGTGAGGAAGCAGTATTCATGATAGAGTTAGTCAAGAGGAACCACTGTTTTATGTTTAATGTGAAGCTGACCAGGATGAAATCAAATGATCCTGCTGATACTAAATTTTCAGGCTTCATAATTATAGATCCATAAGTTAAAATTATCTGTTTTCAAAGTGTGGTTCCTGACCACATGTATTTTAAACATTCCACAGTAAGATTGATGTGGAGAGTAACACTCTGGCATCAAGTTTGTGCTGTGGGAGAGCAAAATGCTTAGAAAGAATGAAAAGCAATCTGAGACTTTCTCTGACCATAGTAGAGCTCCCAAATTCAACTGTCCTTTAAAGACTTTTATGAGACACATCAGCTTTCCACATAATGGTACATGATTAACTATCCTGGAGTCATTCTTTTCAGGCCAACTTTATCTTGCTAGAAAGACACATGTATATTAATATATATTTGCATACATCCTATGACTCAGAGAAGAGCTTCTTTCTTTTCTGATGTAATAATTGAACCATATGCTTCTCATTTATTGAGGTGTGCTTTTGAGTGCAGTCATGGGATGGATGCTGGGAAGGCACATTATAGTGTACGTTGTGTTTTATTCCTGTTACAGAAATGAAAAATGCCAGAACTGAGATCAGTGTGACTATGGATTTCATGTGTGTATAGCCCTGATTAATATGTATAAGTAATGTTCTAAACAATTTCCATCTGAAACTGTACTTTTGCTGTAGGTGACCTGCCTAGCACTCATAGTGCCACAGAAGCCAGTAGAAAATGTAGCTACAGAGGTAATTCTTCATCCCAAGTTGTTCTGGTGTTACCTTTAGTGAAAAGGCACCATACACAACTTTCTGCTTACTGTAAAGAGGCAGCTCTGGTGAGAAGGAGCAACTACAGGCAGTGCTTAATGTAGCAAAACAACACTGCTTATCTTAGAATCATATCTCCCTTTTGGAGATAGATGGCCACAAGCATCTATCCACATGACATGCTACTGATTTGCTAGTCATGTTTCGTGTTCAGGCTGAAGTACAACTATTGTGGAAGTATATGTTTGCTGCCAAAATTATTTTTTTTAAAAAAAAAGATTAAATCAGCTGACTATCCTGATGGAAGATGCTCATTAGCTACTTGCCTTCTCAGAAAGATTTAAGTTTTTCTGGCCAGAAGCTGTAGATAAAATACTTGTTATCAATTATAGAGTTAATTGGAAGTAAGGGAAGACAAAGAAGAGTCTACGATTTCAAAAAGCAACTAGGTCAAATATTTCTATTCTGACCAATGAACAGAACCTAAGTGGTAAATTCTTCAGGAAGCCTCAGTGAAGTCCAGAGATCAGGTCTGTTCTCACAAATACATTAAAAAATGTGGAGTAAATATGAACCCTTTTTTGGGCACCGGGAAATATCAACACTTATTCCATCATCTTCATTCTGTATTCTTTATTTTGGTGCCAAATACTGAAACTATGCAAACTTTTCTGTGCTCCCAAGTGCTCATACTCGGTTTCACACCCCAGTGTGGTTGTGTCAATCCACAAATATGATTTGCACATCACAGTACATGTATAAAAATATTTAGGCTTTCAAAATTTGGCTCTAGATGTTTACTGTGCAAGAAAACAGACTTTTGCTTTTAAAGTTCCTGTCTAAAAATCTGCATCTGATTGTGACGACTGTCTGCATGCTAGATACCTGAAGCAAGGCTTTATCCAGCAAATAACCTGAGTGTGTTCTTAATTTTAAGTAGTTGCAAAATCTCTCTCCCTGTCATGCAAATGACCTTGTTTTACATTAGAAGCATATTAACTACCTTGCTACATTATGTGCTTACCTGATACATGTCATTTTAATATTTAGAAGGCTGTTGAAAAAGGATTTAAAACAAGCCATCTTGTTCAGACTCTGAAAATGAAATGCCTTTTTAAGATCTCATTTGTTTTCCTAACCTAATTAGTAGAGATCCTTCAAAACAAATAAAGGTAGAAGTATGTTATTTTGTGCACTACTTTATGCATTGAGTAAATCAGAGTCAATGTCATGAGCTCTTTTAAAATATGACTTCAGTTGAACTCAAGCATCTCAGCAATTTCAAAAAAAATTCCAAGGATGTAAAGATCTTATTGTATATGCTACAAATAGTAGCTGAGAAACTGAACAAGAAACTGAATATCTCTTGCAAAGCTCCTTAACTGATTTACTGTCCATTACCTACTTCCTTTAACTTCATCCTCTTTTTTATAAGTCTTTTCAAGCAGCTGCATTTTTTTTCATTTGTACACAGATTTCTGTTCTGGGGTGAATCCCAGCCTCCCACCTCTGAGGCCTTCTGCAGGTTTCTCAAGGCCTCTATTAAATGAATAATCATTTGCCTCACTTAAGAAATTCTCTTCGTTCTACATCATTAAATGCTGACTCCTGCTATGACAGATCACTTTAAAGGAGTCTACAAGGGGAGTTGTCTCTGATGTTAGCAGTGGATCTTTCCTGTGGAAGAAAAAAATATGCTGGGGCAAGCATGCGATTTTTCGAATTTATAGGATTTTAACAGTGGGAAATTAAAAGGTCTGGAGCTGGTGTATGTATATGCATTTGGAGATCTGTCTTTTCAAAGAGTGAAGAAAGGTCTTTAGTGTAGGGTTGAGTAATTATGTGCCTGGGAATATAATTCATAACTCACACCAAAGCAGTGGTGAGATAGTCATTTGGCAAGGGGAGGGAAAAGGATACAATAGACCAGGAAGGAATTCAGGACAAGTCCAGCTTTTTATAGTCAGGCAAGAGAAGGAAAATGCTTCCATCAAAATACGAGTAATAAATAACCAGTGGAGAAGAACACTGTAATGGACTAAATGACCTGCAGGTTTCTTCTTTTACCATGGCCTTTTTATTTTAAAATGCTTTCCCAGGTGTTTCCATGACCACTGCAGCTTTGCTAAATCTGTGTAGCAGCTGCTTAAGAGCATAATTTCTAACAGATGCCTGTGTGCAAGATCAGGTTTTGCTGCTGGTCTTTAAAACCTGTCTATATGCCCCTGAGCAAACTCTCTGGCTGTATCAGGGTACCTGGTAACCAACAACTTAAGCACATTTGCCCATTACCTTTTCCTGTCTGCTCTTGACATGCAGCTGCCTTGGAACACCATAGAAAGGGCACATTTTCAAAACTTCTTCTTTGCTTATGTTGAAAGAACATTGAAATGAGCAAACTTCGTTCCTGTTTACATGTGGAAATAGGTTTGAAACTGTGACCTCCTAGCCTATGTTTTTATTCTGCAGTGCTTTTAAACAGCATCCATTACACACCAGTGTGACCCCTTTTGACAGGGACTGAATAGCTTGGCATGTCAGAATATATGGTGTCCTGGGGCTGAAACATGTTGTCCATGCTCTTCTGTCTTGCCTCCTGTCTTGAGGTCTTGAGACCTCCTTTGTGTGTTAGTCTGTTTTATTTTAGCCTGGTTGTTGCTGTGCCATTTGTAATAATGTGTCCTGTCTGTTTTCACATTTTGAAGTCAGTTTTGTAGATGGTATGGGGAGGGAATGTTCATGGCATGGCAACACTTGTTCACCTGAGCAAGGGACTTGGTATTGGTGACTCTGCATCATTGCTGACAGCAGAGGATGTTATTTCTTTCTGGTTAGTTTTAAATCAGTCCATGTTCTACCTAGAGTTTCTCGGTTTGAAGAAAAAATGGTTCTGCTACGGGGAAAAAACAAATTAAGTAGCTTTATTCAATGTATATGCTCTTTCACCTGAAAGCCTCTTGGCTGGATTTCCTACTACACTGTCACAAACCACATCAATCTCTTCAATTTCTTCAGAAGGAAGAGAGGATTTTCAGGTTAACCGGCTGGAAACGAAAATATGGATAAAACCAGACATACAGAAGACAGATGTGGACTTTTCAGAAATTTTTAATGCAATACAAGAAAGTAAGTTATTCCTTGGATGCAAAATTTGGTTTATGATAGAAGAATCAATTGAGATGCATTGAAATTATAAATGAAGGAATATACAAAGGGATTAACTGAAAGACAAGTGAGTATATTTTACTAAAATCTCCAAGAAAATTCAAGTATTGAAGGCCAGTAAGAAATCTTTCAGAGGCTGAAGAGGGAGGGTAGACAGACAAAGATGAGAAAAATCAAGTTGGAGTCCAAGAAAGAGCTGTCTTCTCCATTTCAAGCATGTAACTGAGCAGTATAAAAATGAATTATTTCTTTAAAACAGTTAGATGTCAAGAATAGATTTATCAATGGTGTTTGTCCATTCTTTTTTAAATGGTCATATCTCAGCATTCCCTTGGTCTAACTGCAATATACTTTCTGCCTGTGCTGAATAACCCCAAATTTTCATTTTATGGGGTACAGGTTTTCTTATAATCTCAAATATCTATAAAATCCCTCGTTTCCCTTAAAAGTATGCAATTTTTCTGTGGTCATAAAAAAGACATTAATCTGACTTGAACACAGGGAATTGCAATGAAGATCTCAAGATCTGAATCCAGTGCAATCAACAGGATGTAATGAGCATGTCTACAGACGAGTTTGTCTTGTTTTAAAATGGGTGTAGAAGAGATGACCTACAACTTGGAAGTGGCTATTTTCCTCTGTTGCCTGCAGATGGAATTTAGGAGGATAAGGTACCTTAAGCCACTACTACAGCTTAGGCAGAAGCATTTGCACTGTAGGTGTGTAAATGAAGTTGAAACTTATCCTAATTGAAATAAATTTTGGCCAGTGATTAATGGATTCAAACTGAAAAGGAACAGGCTTCCAAATTTTTTTAACAATTTGAATATAATTTCAAAATTAGATAGCCTTAAGTGAAGAGTTTTTTAAGTATTAACATGTTGATTTCTAGACTATTTCAGAGCCATTTGAGAAGGATGTAGCTCTTACAGCCTCAGAGATTATTTTTTTTTTATCCAGACCAGACCCAGTTGCTGTTGAGAAGTTACTCTCCTTGTCCTTCAGCTACATTTTCTTCTGGAATGACAGATGGATTGCTATGACAGTATAACCCAATTTGCAAAGGCTTGTTATGTGTCCAAGGCAGTGTTTTATCACCTGAAGTCTGCTGTGAAAATCCAGTAAATAGGATAAACCTGCCCAAATATTTTTCCTAGTCTGGTTGCTCTGAATTGTCATTGTTACTTTTATTCCCACTTGTTTTGTAGTGTTGAATGAAAATTTTAAAATGCTAAAGATGCTTTTAAAGATGACATATGTTTTCTTGCTTACATGAGCTTCCTGAGCATTTCTGTATTCAAGAAGGGCCTTGTGCAACTTTAGATAGCTTGTATATCTTTTGGTTTGGTAAATTGCCAAAAGTGATCATTCAATAGCAGAGATTTTTGTTTGTTTGTTTGTTTTTTAATTTAGTTGCTTAAAAGAAACATCTTGCTCTAAAGCTACTTTTTTTTTTGTTTTGTTTTTTCCTTTTAGCCTATTGGATCTCCTAGACTGCAGCTTAAGTCAAGATTTACCTTCTCATTATTTACTTTTATGTATTGCTGTAAAGACTTAGTAGTAATTTCTGCTGCATCAGGGCTAAATCCTGATTTAAGTACCACAGTTTGTGGTAGACTCTTAAACACATTTTTCTTATGACTTCTGGTTAGTCATTTTTAAAACAACTTCTTCTTGACCCCATGAAACTCAGAAATTATCCATAGCCTGTTAGAGATAGTCTAGAAACAATAATTACTGAAGTGAAAATTACTGTAGATACACACTGTAAAATAAGAAATTGCACAGGGTATAAAATTGCAAAACAGAGTAATAGATTCAAATTTGTGAAGTAGACAAGTAGAAGTGTCAAGGTTCTGCATGAACTATTTATCTGTCAGATATAAACCAGAATTCCCTGTTGTTGCCTACTTGCAGCCTGTAGCCCCAGACAGGGAACACCAGGGCCCACTCCAGCCCTGATCATTGGGTAATAATTTCATTCTCTTATTTTAATTCTGGAAACCAAAAATCAGTGACTTTCCAGAGGCAGGGCTACTGATATGCTGTCTAGCTACAGAATTTAGCATTTAACATGACAAAAAGTTCTGAATTGTGTGGTATCTGTACGATGGCCTCCTTGCAGCAAAGATTTGTAACTTGTATCTGCCAGCCTTACTGAGAGCAGAAAAATTTTTCTATCCAAATAAGTGCTGTAAAATCGTAGAATGTAGAACTGGTTGCAGAAAAGCTATTGGTTTTTCATACTTGAATTTTTCTGCTCTGAAAGTCTTATTAAAAAATTGTTTTCTACTCATGATTTTTATTAAGAGATATTCTTCAATATTGGTGCTTTTAAGCCCAGTAATTTTTCTACCACCATTAACATGTGAAAATGCTCCATTTACTATAAACATTGCCATTAAGAATTTCAAAGGAAATTCACTCTTCAGTGATACTGACAGGTCTCAGATATTTACAAAGAGCCATTTCTGAATTAATTGTTTTCAGCTTGCATTATCGAAGCTGAAGTATAATCCATGGCTTAGTATGACAACTGGTAATAAAATGGCAATTAATTAACAGGAACATCGCTGAGCATGGTTCCATCTTGCCACAAAAAAATATACTCAGGTCCCATTTTTAAATGACAATTCTTATTTTTAGGCACCTCAGCTTCTGAGCATCCATCTTCAGAAGGTTAAAGGAGTTACCTTTGGGCACTACCTAATCAGCCCCTTGATCCAAGAGGGCTTGTGGACCCAATGAGATTATGCATGGACTCTCACTCAGAATTTCCCAGCATTGAGTTCTTAGACTATGCAGTTCTTCTGTGACAAAAATATTTCTACTTCCAAATTTTTTTCAGCTCCTAAAGGGGTTCAGAATTATCAAGTAATTTTGATTTTAGTTCTACAAAAGGGAACATGAGGGGGAGAAAAGCACTTGCATATTTAAGGTGGTCTAAAAACAAGAGGGGGAATTCTTAGTATCTCCTGTAGCAATGGACATGCTGTTAAATTTCGCTATCTAAAAAGACATGACAGTACACTAGCACCAGTCTGTCTCTCAATCAAGTATCATAAAGATGATAGTTATGATATTTCATTCTGTTAAGGTCATTTGTGGATATATACATGCCATGATTTGAAGGGGACAGAAATGGTGGTGCCCTGATTATGTCTTTGGCAATATTTGGCAGCATGGGTGTTCCTGTCTCTTGGAGTGGAGTGGCTGAGATTGGTACAGGCCACAGGAGAAGTGTTAACATTATTAAAGTAAAGCAAACAAAAGTTTTAACGTTTTTTTGTTGTTGTTTTTTTTTAAGGTTTAAAAATTATTTAGTTAGATTTTTGGAACAGTATTTTAATATTTTTTTTTAAGTATCCAGTTAGATAGGATAGAACAATGTTCTCAGAAGACATAAGGGCCCATGTTTAGTGTCAGTGGCTGAAAAACTTTATTTTCAAAAGCATAAGCACTTTCTCACCAGCAGCACACCTTTAGTGCAGAAGAAGGTAACATACTCTTTTTGTGCTGATAAGGTAATTCAGCACATCTCTTCACTACTTATCCTGTTTGCTGAAACTACCAACCAGCATGGAAGTTATCTGCCTACTTCCAATGTGAGCAAATTTTTACTACAGGCAATCTGGACAGGTCATGGTAGCTAATATCACTTGTCACCTGAGACTCACTGCTTCCATAACTTTCAGTCACTGCTGAGATGGGATGGATTTTAATGTGACCTTGAAATAAGATTTTTTTGCTCTGCACAAATCCTCAGGATAATCCAGTAATTATCCCCTTGAACCCCACAAACATTCACTCTCTTACACACCAAGCTGTGTATCTCAAAACACTAACCTAAAAACATATATTTTGCAACCCAAAGCATTTCTAGCACTTCAGGAAGCAGCAATTGTAGTATTTTGGAGGCCTCATCTTTTATACAAAGGCAGTCTTAATTGAAGGAAAAATCTAGTTCAAATACCCTCAATCGTAGCACACAGGCATTAAATCTTTCATTGCTTCTGCCTGCAACAAATCTATATCTTGCATAATCTTCAGAATGCCTCAATATTTGATTTTTTTTTCCCCACAATTTTCAGACTATGTTGAGGTATTGATCATATACATTTTCATGAGTTGCCCTCATGAAGGCAGTCTGATGGGTTGCAGTTTGGTGAAGTTTCAAGTTATTCAAAACCTTTTCTGTTTCAGCAGTTCTCTCTGGAGTGAATTTGTCTCATATGAATGTCTATGTAAAAGTTGGTCATGACTTACATCCCGATTATTTTCTGATGGAGTGGGATGTTTTCTGCCTTGCCCTTTGAAACAGCAGGGACAGTGAAGGACAGGTGGTTAGATTATGCTGTCTTGTGGCAGTTCCCCTACCTTAACATCACTGCTGCATCCAAACTGGAGTCTGTTTTTTGCCATCTAAATCTCCTCAAAATTCTGTAGTTTGTCCTAGGACAAGTTGGATGTAGACACAGTGAACTGAGGAGCTGCAAACATTCATCATAAAGTAAACCAAAACAATACCAAGATGCTCTTCTCTTCTGTCAGTAAGCTCACCCCTAACTGGGAAAAAGAATGGTGTCAAGGTGTCTTAAAATGTCTTAAAATAGAAAACTCAGTCCTGGATATTTGTCTCTAATGATATCCTGTCACTTTTGGCAGAAGAAGGAAAAATAAAATAAATGGACTGTCAGCTTTAAAAAGACAAGCAAAGCTTAACATCTGTAAAAAGAGGCTTTATATCTCTTTTGTGTTCTGACTCTAATGATACACACACTACAAAAGAGAGTGAAGTGAGGTGAAGTTGCAAGGCCTAGTATCTCTCTAAAGGCTAATTGAGATCCTGGAGAACAGAAAATACTGTCTAAAACTGATGACTTATAAAGTGTTAAAGAAAGGTTAAATATTGTGTGACATAAATAGTGCCCAAGCAATGACAGATTATAGAGTATACAACCCCAAAACTGATGAATCTGACTAGTGTGGTTTCCTAAAAACAGTAAATCTGGCACAGGATTTCTTGTTGTTATGCTGTCTACTTGGTAAAAAATGCTGTTAAAAGTATTAAAAGCCTGAATTTCTATTAAAAATTACACTGTTTGGTTGAGTTCATTAGCTAGCACCTAGTGAATTAATTTGATGTGAATGCTTTTCTATTCTTTATGAATTTTTTTGTTGGCTATATAAGCAAAAATATTGCAAATGAAAGTTTGGTGTATTTCATCAACTCTATCCTTATTTTATGCATGAAAATTAAGAAGAGTTCTTTATTATTTAGATACGGGTTTATTTTTTACTTTCCTACAGATGCAAAACTAGACTTTAGATACTGTAAAAGACATATAAAAAGGGGATGATCCCTGCCCCGTATTCATGATTGATAAGAAAAGGATAAAATATTTAAATTGCAACATACGTGCATATATAGGACAAATATTAGAAACTCATGTCTATGGCAATGAAAAACAGGCCACGTGCAGAGACCATCGAGCCAGTAGCATTGTAGATTTTTTTGAAAAATGTTTCTTAAACTGGGCTATGGCCCTTGAAGAAGGGAAAAGTGAAAAGGAGGTCACAAAGTGCTCATGACAACTGGGAGCAGTTAAAGGCCTTTAATTTCTGGCAGCTATACAGTCTCTCCACCGTGTGGGAATGGATTTTTAAACCCACAGCCAGGAGTTAGAAATGGAACTAAGTTTCTGCCAGCAAGTAGAGATTTCTGGCTGTTCCATAGTAATACAGATTCTTGTCAACAGGAATTAAAACTGCCTGTTGCTAAATTAGGAGAGTTTCAGAGAAGCAAATCAGGAGGTTATTGAACAACAGAAAAATTATTCCAAAAGTCAGTCAAGTTTGAAAAGAAGTGGGAGTAGTTGGTTAGGCAAATTTTTGTTAAGAATGATAGATCTTTGATTCTGCTCTAGTCAGGGGAAGAGGCTCAGTAGGTGACCCTCGGGGGTCTCCCTTAACAGCTCTGATTCTGCTCTCACTATTCTGGATTGTGCATAGGAAACACAAGGTTGGAGAGGTGACCTCAATTCACAGTTGAAGCTTGATCCTCAGGAAAGGCTTTTTTTCTTCACCCCACATTTTTGCTTCACCCATCTTTTTTTTTTTTTTTTTTTTATCCCACAGCCACTTAGAAAGCAGAGCAGTGGCTGTTCTGTGGGACTGGAGATTTACACAGCATCTCTGTCCACAACTTCTCATCACCTCCTTGCTCAGCAGAGCAGGGAACATCACCCTAAAGTTAACACATCTCCACCCTTGAGGACAGCACCAGCCTTTAACTCATTCCTTGTAGTGTTTTGTTTTATTTCACTTACATTAAAGTTATCACTTGACATGGCATTGTATAAAAGGTGAAGGAAATTCAGCCCTTCTGCACCAGCCACCAGATATCTCCTGTCAGGGCGGGATGTCAGCCCATGGGTTGACATCAGGGTCAGACCCCGTGAGGAGACCTGGGGAGAGACAAACCCCTGGGGTGGCCGGGCAAGGCGCTGTCTGGGCCCTCTCTCCACAGACACCAGAGGGAAGGGGATGCCCTCACCTGCATGGGCACTATTTTGGCCCCAAACCCCACTGCCAAATCCCCCAGATGTGGTGATGTGCTCCAGGCCTTTAGATATCTTCACTTTTTATTAGGGTTGGGTTTCCTACAGCAGCAAATGATTTAAGTTATTGCTTCATGCCCAGCTGAGGGCTGAGCAGTGGGTAGATCTGCGCATGCCAGCTTTATATGCATCAAAACATGGCAAGCTGTGTAAAGACAAACTTCTGCCCAGGCTCATTTCTTCAATGCCTTTCAAGTAATAATACTTCTTTGAAATCATCTGCCTTTGTCTTCCTCACAGGTCTGTACAGCTTCCAACTTGATATTCGATGTAGTAGGTTAAAAAAACACTTCTTTATATTAAGAAATTTTCAGAGATGATAGTAATCCAGAAGGCAGTTGTTTAAGCCACTAACCCCAGAAGCCAAGAGGATAGCTAATGTATGTTTTATTGTGACAGAAGGTTACTTATTTGTCATCAGAAAGGTATTGTGGAATATTAAATCTTTGTGTGGCTCACAATGTGAAGAAGGCACTCCTCCAATGCACACCGGCTTTTAAATATAACATAGTATATACTTAAACCAGAACTAAAAAGTGGGATTTTTGACAATGTGTTATGCTTAGTGTCTTCATTTGATTCAGTGATGATTTAAATGTATATTTTTAATTATTTTTTTTTTTTAGTAGCTAAGGATGTCAACATTTTTTTTGATGAGTTAGAAGGTGTGAACAGCCCTTCCAAAGATGATGACTCCCTGCTTCACCATGGTAATTTGACCAGCACTTCTGATGATGCCAGCAGGCTGGAAGTTGTGGGAGAGGTAAGAATAGGCAGAGTTACTGAGATAATAATTATTTATGCCCATGATAACAAGGGATTATATGTAATTTGATTTAAAAATCTCATTCTGTGCAAGACAACTGGTATCTGATCTTTGTCTTGGGGACTGGTTTTCCATTTTAGGCATACAGTGCTGAAATATAAAATAACTCAAGTAAAAAGGGTGTCTTATTGATTTCAAGCACCATTGTTGAAAAGTCCATACAGGTCTTTGTTGTTTGCTTGTTTTCTGAACCAGAAAAATCTAATGATTCACTGCTCTTGAAAATAATGGGAAGTTTTCCCTATAGTAATCCTCTAGGGGGATGAAGGAGGAGGAGAATTTATCATAAATATCTCACACGAAGTATTTGGTATCAGGTATGTGACACATTCCCTTCCAGTGAAGAAAAAGTGACCTGGTGGTGCATAATGGTAATTCAGAAAACATGCTAGGAAAGAATCATTTGGTACAGAGTCTCTTTAAAATCATGTCTTAAGGCATACAAAGCATCATGGATACAAGTATGAAAATTTTTGCTTAAGTTCCTTTCTTGTGTCTTTTGTGCTGAAAGGAATATAATAGCCTTTAACTTTGCCTCCAACTTTACTACAACCCATGGATATTAAAACTGTTTCCTCAGGGTGTGAGAAAACAAGAAATTTGACTTCTTTCCCCCACCTCAGGAGTGCATCTGCATCCAAACTACTTACTGAAGTGGTCTGAGGTTACCTGAGGAGTTTTTGGCAGAGGGCTGTCTGGCACAGAGCAGAATTGGCAGGGACCGTACTGACAACTGAAAGCACAGAAAACCATAGGATATTGCTGAAGGCCCTGCCCTGACCCTTTTTTGTTTACTAGTTTTGATAAAATTTAGAAGATACCATTACAGACCGTGTCTTTTCTAGGAGACAGAGGATTTTATGGTTCAAGTTTTTTATTAAATACTGCTGAGGAGAGAGTTAGAGATTTTCCTTGTGCCAGAGATTAAACCCATAGACAGCTATGGTCCTGGAACATGTAGATAATTAAGCAAAAAAATTCAGGGCACCCAGACACAAGTTGACCTTGCTCACGATTTCATCTTCCTCTTTACTCATCATTTGTCCCCAGCTTGCCATACAAGGGGCCCTGCTTGCACTGTAGGAGAATCATAGAATATCTCAGGTTGGAAGGGACTCTTAAAGATCATTTAATTCCAACACCCCTGTATGGACAGGGGCATCTCCCACTAGACCATGTTGCTCCAAGCCCTATCCAGTCTGGCCCTCAACACTCCCAGGGAATGGACAGCCACAGCTTCCCTGGGCAGCCTGTTCCAATGTCTCACCACCTGTGAAACACAGAAATAGTGAAGTATTTCTTTCTAATGTCTGACCTAAATCTACCCTCTTCCAGTTTAAAGTCATTGCCCCCTGTAAAAAGTCCCTTCTCAGCTTTTCTGTGGGCACCTTCAGGTACTGAAAGGCTTCTATGAAGTCTCCCTGGGACCTGCTCTTTTCCAGGCTGTGAGGTTAACCTGACATGATATTCTTGTGCTACATTCTGGGATCATGTGCCATATGGTCTATAACAAAAGGACATGGGTGAAAGACATGTGATCTTTGCTTGCTGAAGTGGATAAGTGGACAGAAAGTGGTCAGGACAGAGTATGAGAGAGTAATATTTGCTGCTGTTATGGAAAAAGCTTCTTTTTTTCATTTGATGTATTTTTTGTTGTTTTTTAAAGAAAAATGTCTAAGGAATATTTTTCTAGTTGAACAGATTATCTTTTTTTTTCCCCCTACCCATAGCAGAGGCAAATACTAATGTGGGTCATGTATAGATATAGGAGGGGAAAAAAACAACCAAAAAAACCCCAGAAAACTGAGTCTTAATGGGAGCTGAGAGGTGCAGTAGTCAAAAAAAAAGCAACCAACCAAAAAAAAATATTCAAGGTACTTGACCCTTGCTTAATTTCAGAAGGAAAAGATATGCTGTTTATATGTTGTATGGTTTATATGGATAAATACGAGAGCTCAACTATACAGTGACCTCTGAAGCTTCTAGATTCCTTTCAGTTTTTCTTTTTAGTTTAGTAGCTAACCAAGGACATTGATCTCACTTAATGCCATCAGGCAAGGGATCTGGCCCCAGTGAAATATTCTCTGAATGTATTGATGTTTTGTTTGGTTGAATTTTAAAGCTAACATTGCAGCTAAATTATTTAATGGGTTTCTTGTCTGAATACATTAAAATGAATTTACAATCTTACAAAAATTACAAGGACATAGCCAAGATTTTTTAATCACTTTTGTGTAGCTGACAAATTGAAATATCCTTTGCTTCAATTGTTACTTGTTCATGCTCAACCAGGAGATCACAGAATCACAGAATTATTGAGGCTGGAAAAGACCTCTGGGAGCATCCAGTCCAGCCAATGACCTAACACTACCACAAAGATCCAATGAAGACTTTATGGATGGAGCTTTATCAACAGTTCCTTCATAGATAAAGAGCCAGATTTGTATTCAACTTCTCTCTTTGCTAGAGACATTTTTTTTCTTTGTCTTCTGTTTCATTCAAATACAACTGCAGTAAATTAAAATCATACTTTCCTTTACAAGCATTGATCAAAATATGTTTGATATATTGGCCAATATAGCAATTAGATATACACTTCACAATTTAAATCCAGGGATGTATTATCACTAAACCATTGTATATTTCCACTGAAGATTCATTTTCTGAGAACTGAGCAAGCAACACAAAGAAGGTAAAATTGAAAGAAAATGGTTTAGGGGCTATACTTTAGGTATGCACCCATTCTGCCTTTCTTTCTATGGAATGATAAATTAGTCTATAGAAAAAAGGGAGAGCGATGGAGCCCATAAAAAAAGTATAATTCTACCTAAATGAGTAAATGGTCCATTCTTGACTTTCCAGCTGATGTAAGCAATTTTGAAATTAAAATTTGTTAGAATCACTCCTTCAGGCTTCACTTTAAGCATCAAACTGTTGGTATTTGGGGGAAGTATTAGTAACATTGAATTGAATAACGTTTGCTTAAGTAATCTCTTTTATAAATTGGAAATTTGCATTGATATTTATGGCTGAAAAAGAGATATTCACATTGAAAAATAACAATTCTGAGGTCTATTATGACACCACTATTATTGCCTGTGCAATTGCAACAATTCTGATGTCTATTATGACATCACTATTATTGTCTGTGCAATAGCAATTTACCTGAATACAAAATAATTACATAATTTTTTCTCCTACAAATTCTAGTCTTCTAGACTTCTAATTCTATTTTGAAAATTCCCTGCTGCTCACAGATTTTAATGGCCAAATGTTATTTTTTTCCAAAGATTTGATCAAATTTTACAAGGTATAGCTATTTTTGGCAGGAAAATCTGGAAATACAGAGAGATTAACCTAACTCTTCCTTTGGCTTGGAGATGGACTGATCTCCAAGGCCCCATCCCATTATACTGCCCTGACAGATTGCTGGTTGTTCACATATATCATTCAGAGAGTACATTTAAATCTCAAGAGAGGGACCTGCTTGACTTCTTATTAGCAATTAAATCAAGTTGTTTCTTTCTGCCAGAGCAAACATTTGAACAGGCACATTCTTTGCAGGAAACAAACAAGAAATGGTATTCAATGTGCTTGCATACTGTTAGACCAAACACTGAGAATTATTTTCAAATAAATCCAGCAGGCTTCCTTAAGCCAAGAACATTCTGTAATTAGTCTAATGAGGTATGATGAGGTAGGTGTGGGACCTTCATGTCCTTTTTGTGTTCTGTGAGACAATGGTACTACAGTCATCATAAAGCAATGAAAATCTCTGTACCAGGTCTTAGTGTTCCTCACCACAGTAAATGTTCATGCCATTGTTTATTCTTCTGACATGTACAAATATAATCTACCATATGTAGTTCTTAATTTTAAATTTCTGCTGCAGTAACACTATTCTTTACTTCCTTTTATATGTTAGAAATTATTCCTAATTTTCAGGGGAGGGAAGAAGAGATGAAGGTTGGTTTGTGTTCTCTAGTCTCTCCTATCCCATGTCTACATGACCAAACATCTGCTTAAGAAGACCTCCTGGTCTTCAAAGATCTAAAAACTTGAGCATTTTTTCTGGTTCCTTATCTTTCATGTTGAGTGTCATTGAAAACTGCTGATGCAAGCAGCTACACAGTAACTACCAAGGCAAATGGACATTACTGAAATGTTTGACTTTCTCTTGACAGGAAGTGCCTGATAAGAACAAAACCAGTGGACTATATTTTAGAGATGGGAAATGTCGGATTGACTACATCCTGGTATATAGAAAATCTAATCTACAGGCAGAAAAGAGAGAAGTATTTGAGAGAAATATCAGAGCAGAAGGTCTTCAAATGGAAAAAGAGGTAAGAAAGTTTTATTGAAAAAAAAATTCCAGCACTTAAAATGTGTAGAACATGAGGGTATGAATTTTGTTTACTCTGAAACCCTTTTACTGTCTTGTAGCAGAGGAAAAAGGTTTTTAAGCATGCCTAAATATAGGCTATTTATTACCAGAGCAGTGGGAAATCATAGCCTAAAGGAAAATCAGACACATGAATTGGAGGCTAAAACAGGCCATTACAGTCATCTTTTTCAACCTTGTGCACAAATAGGCCACAGAATTTCATCCTTTTCAGGTTGAATCTAATTTCAGGCTTTGCAACAGAGAAAATATGTTCTGAGTTTGTACAACCTAAATTCTACTGAGTGCAGTCCACATTACTCCACCTGTGTTTCCATTTAATTATCTGCTCTACTCTTTGCTGAGGCTCTTGGTACTCTTTCCAGAGACCTAACCAGACCCCTTACTTCCTTTTCTGGTCATCTTAGGCACAGGCACTTGAGACGAATTTTTGTAGTTTGAAAACAACCTAAAATCTCTCCTACTGTCTGAATCTTCAACATTTAAATAATTGGACAGTACACATGAATATTTTGTTTCAATGCTATTTCCAACTTTATATCCTAACACAGTAAATATTTTCTACAGAAGAGTGTAAAAATGAATGTTAATTGTCTAAAAACATGATGTGATAGGTAAAAGGAACACAACTTAAAGAGACCATCGTCTCTTTTTTGGCTAAGCTATTTTGTTTCTTAAACTTTCATAAACAGGGATTAAGTCTCACTTTTGTGCAGAATAAATATCGCTGAATATTTAGCTGTACTGGTGTTTGATCAACTCACGCACATACTACTATGCATTGTCCTGCAGACATTGATGGAAATAGTAGAGGAATTTTCAGGTTATAGGCCTTGGTCAAATGTCTAGGTGCTGAATGTGATCTTCGTGTCTTTCACTGAATTCCTGGTACATGTGTAGATATTCTGCCTGTATAATTGAAAGGCACACACCTTTGGTGAACACTGAGGAAGACAAGATGGACATTGTTTCTCTTCAGAATAATAAAAAATACTTCACTTCCTTTGGTTTTGAATTAGCACCATTACTAGTGAATAGAAAATTATAACAGCTTACCATTGGTTACATCAACCAGTTACTATAAACTGTTCCTGCAGATGACCTGGAAGTTAGCATCATTAGTGCTGCAGTAGTTGATAGATATTTCCAGCAGCAGACATTGTTCACTTATTACATATTTCCTGTAAATGTACCACTGCCTGTAGGAGTTGTAACAACATCCAAGAACACAGGTCTGTTACTGCAGCTGTTTTGCTTCACATCCTAGAATTCTGCCCTGCTTCCACCAGGAGAAAGGCTGAAGAAATCTCTGAAGTTTGAGCAGTGTAGAAAATAGGCATGGAATAAATTCTCCCTATTGATACACCCAGTGGTTTTGAGCCAATCTTTTCCAGCTTTGTGACTTTTGTAGATTCATTAATGTACTAAGGTCAGCAGTGAAAGCTATGAAATCACTTTATATTTTATGTATTATCAAACTTAATGCAATATTCTGCACAGAAAACTTTTCCAAATTGGTAATTTAAGTGCTTACTATAAAGCTTTCTTGTGACTTTCAAGACCATTTATTTGAGCTTTGCTGCCTAGGCTGCATGAATCAATTGACTATCCATTTCAGTTCCTAGTCTGCTAGTGATATGCAATTTTATTTCTTATTAATCTCATTTGGCCATGGTGTGACTTCAGGTCAGCATCAGTAATTGTACATTTTCTAAATTCAGAATGATCAAAATGACATTGCGTTACATGACTCAGGCTAATGTTTTTAAAATCTAGGGTAGCAATCTTTTTTTAACATCTGACTCTGACCTAAAATTAAACTCTAGCATGCATATTTTATGATCATGTTAGTTCCTAAATTGAATTGTAATCCTGTAGGAAATAAGTATATTCTTGGTATGCTCCCTTCCCCCTCCCCACAAAGTAACAACTGTGCTGAGTAACATTCAGGTTTAGACTAAGTGGTGTCATTGGTTAATGCCTAGATTATTTCTCGTTATTTTTATTTCTCCTTTTAGTGAGACTATGAATCATTCTGAGAAGGTGTTTTCCAGTTAATCATGTATAATGTATTACTTGTATTACATGTATTACTTTTCCACTGGGAAAAGTTTTCTCCTGGATATAATGAGAGAGTTGTCTGTGGCTTTGGCCACATAACTTACACAGAGGCCACAGGCTGTAATGGTTGGACTGAAGTAAGGACTTCCATGAATCTTGTGTGGTTGTTGTTGGATCATTTTCCTTTGACTAGTGGCTGTTCATATATCGACATTTGATAGTGTAAGTCCTGTCTTTTTAATGTGAAATCTGTGGCAAAGAGGAAAATTTAGAGCTGTTCACACTGCAGTTTCAAAACCATATTTCTTAGTAGCACTGCAGAGAGAGAAAATGCACTGCATTGGCTCACTGGCAAGTGTAGCACAGCAAAAGAAAAAAGTGTAGCACAGAAAGTGGTGAGTGCATTAAGAGAAGTGTTCACTTAACAGTGCAACATGAGAAAGTGAACCTGAAACGAATTAATAAATGTTAAAATAACTTCAGACAAAATGTCAAGATCATGTAGGTGAGAAAGGTCTGAGCGGGTATGTGTTTCTGACTCTAGAAATAGATGATAACATTTTGCAGATATTCCCCAAAGAATTTACATTCACATTCTGCAGTTATACCACACCACTCTCCCACAAAAGGTCTGCCAGATTTTGTGCTCTGTACAACCAGCAGTAAACAACGAGGGGATCCCAAGCCAAGTAACAGATCATTAAATTATTGTAGGTATGGAAAACAGAGCTGTAAGAGTGAATGCTAATGGAGTTGAAGGGCATACCTAATTTTCCTACTCTTCTACCTGGTTTTCAGTATATATTGGGTCTGGATAGGAGGACTGTGTTGTCCTGGTCCAACATGGATCACATCCAGCACATGTGATCATATGCATAGAAGCTCCAGATAAATTAACTGAAAACATAGGTCACTCCAGGAAAAGTGACTATTACTTTCAGCCTGATATAAAATTCAGTGTATTAAGTTATCCTTTTTTATAATATCTCACCAGTGAGATAAATAACTATGATATCCTGGCTCTGGAATTCTTGATGACCTTCCTGTTATAATTTTTAAAATATTCTTTGGAAAAAACTTATGTATTGAGTAAAACATAGAGGGCAGTCTCAAAAAAGAGCACATTCTTATCAGAACTGAGAAACCAACAGGACTGCTGGTTTGTAGGCACTTATGTAAATATTACAAGAGACTGATACCTTCCAGAGTTGACTGGCAAATGGTCAACCAGAGACAGAGTACTACTGTCCACATGCTGAAAGTATGTGTCATATTTATCCAAATACAAGATCAATCTAGGACTAAGATCAGCCCATTGATCAGCTCAGGAAAAAAATAACTCACTATCATTTCTGTATAAAGAGAAAAAATACAGAGTCACCCCAAATATAGTGTTCACCCCTCTGGGACTGTAAAAACCTAGCATTTTTCTGGAAAACCTGTCTTTTTAAGGGAGAATTGAGACTCAGAATTACATTGGGCTCATGGTATTTTTCACAAGAATAAAGATTTGTAAATTCAACCTCTTGTCCAAAACCCAGCTAAATTCACTTACCCCAAATTATTCCTGCACATTTTTAATTCCTACAGTAATTAATAAATTTTAAGTCCTGTCCTAAATGGCAAGATAGGGTTATGTTGCTTTAAACAGTGACTATGTTATGCTGGTACATGAATACAGTATTACAAGCATCTTTCCATAAGATTACACCTTCCTTTATATTACACTACTCCAATAGAGCATGCACAGAGGAGCTAACATATGGAACTCATTCACTTGCAACCTGTTTCAGCTGGGCTGTAATGCAGTGCAATGCAGGATACAGGTAAAATCGTGCAAAAAAATCTCTGCTGGATGAACAAGCAATGACCACCCTTGTATTTTTAAGCTGCAGAGAGAAGAAAAAGGTAAACATTGTGTGTCCCAAATGAATCTGATGTTGTGAAGAATCTGGTGATGTAGCCCTAGGAAGAGACTACATTTAGTATGAACTTGGCATATTTTGAGGGATTTTTTTGCTCCTCATGACTGCACTAAACTAATCTATACAGAGTAGTTCTATTACTAGATGTACTTGATACATTTTGCTTAATGATTTTATCCAAAGTTTTTAATTTAAGTTTGTCAGTTGATTTGATACAGTTGATTTGCAAAATGGAACTAATCCTATAAGCTCTTTATTGAGGCTTTTATTGTTTATATTTTGCATATTTATTTATACTGTTTCAGTATAAAAACAATTAACTGCTTTAAAGCAATAGCATTCCTTACTGCCTTAAAAAAACAGGTCTCCTCACAATAATTGGATGTGGAATATGTTTCAAGAACTAGTTTCAGATATTTTACTAAAAGAAGTCAGTTTATTTGGGCTTTTCCCTGCACATTGATCTTTCATCTTCCGGATAAAAAAGACACCAGTATAGTGTACTGTTTTCAGGTCTAGTTTCCAGGAACAATGCAAATTGTGTGGGTTTTTGTGTTATATGCCCAACTAAAAATTCAGACATTGCCAGTGTAAGTGTCAAGCTGTCACTGAGGTATCTGTAATTGCTTTCACTCCCTGCCTCAAACAGCAGCTGACATTTCTGGGGTAGCATCTGGCAGCTTATATGTAGCTGGTGTATACAATAGACAGTAGAAATATACAATAGGTTGTTCTCTGGAGAAAACCCAAAAAGACAAGGAAGAAAAGCACAGTATAAGCTTCACTTCTGTTGTATAAACAAATATCTACTAACAGGTATAATGTGAGTCTGAAAAATATGTTTAGAGTTCTTTTTCAGTAATTAATGTAATATAATTGCAGAATAATATTGTTCCACAACTTTTGAAGTTTGCAAGCAGTTGGAGATAATTTCATGGCAAGGTAGTGTAATGTGCGTGTAACTTTGTGCTAATGGGACAGAATTTCAGAAGCTACAAACTTGTATTCAGTAAAATGCTCTTATTTAGCAGCAACTTGATTTAAAATTATGAATGTTGAGAGAAATTACAGATAACAGGAAGAGCACACAATGTGACTCTCTCTGTGACTTCTGGCTCATCCCTGAGTGTCATACCAAAATAGACTATGAACATGTCAGAGTGAGTTAAAAATTAGAAGTAAAGAATGAGTGTGAAAAAAAGAACTTCAAAGAATGAAACTTCAAATATAGTTGTGCTCAGAAAGTGATGATGTGAAAGAGATGTTATAATCATCAAATATTATAATCTTTCTTTCTGGAAAAAATCACATCTACTATTTTTTGTTGTTAGTACTGCAGAGTCAAAACAGTTCTGTGAGACTAATCTGCTTTTTTCTGGTTTGTGCGTCATCGTTGCAATTGTTCATGAGGCTCCCGTTACATAAATGTTATTTGTGATTCATGGGCAGAAAAGAACTAAGATGACTTACAGACCCAAGTGGTGTTTACAGATCTGAGTGAAGAAAGGTGTTTTAGAAATTCATCTTATATAATTTGATCTGAAAAGGCGTGCACAGTAAAATCTCAGGGCCTTGGCAACTGACTCTTAAGTTTCTTTTTCAGTTATTAATTCAGTGTATTCAATTATTGAAGGAACAGTCCATGGCCTGTTTTGCAGCTTGTCAGGAGAGTTTTTGTGGTGGCCAGGAGTAAGTTGTGGATGAGCTGGTGAATGTTTTCTGTTGTTGCTCATATCCTTCCCCTGTCATGTAGAGCTTACTCTGTGCATACCAAAAACCCCAGTCCACTGAAGAAGAGTGGCCAGGGGGAGTTTCCACTATTAAAACTGCTTCTACTGTCCTCTGAGTTTTTTTATTAAAGAGAGAAAGGTACCTGTCAGCACCCACTGTGTGAGATATGTTCAAGGAAGCACTGGGACAACTGTGAATGAGTTGATCACCCATACGGTGCAGTCAGGCAGATCACATGGAGACTGTCACCTATGGCCAAAAGTCTTGCCTTAAGGACAAACTGGCATTTGGACAAAACTAGGCCTTCTTGGTCTTTGGAGAAGATCAAATGCTACATTGGGTTAGCATGGCAAGGTGGTGTTGTAGTAGCTGGGGGACAACAGGGGTGGCTTTTGTGAGGAGCTGCCAGAATCTTCTTCCATGTCCAATGGAGCCAACGTCAGCCAGCTGCAAGACAGAGCCACTGCTGGCCAAGGCCTAGCCCATCAACAACAGTGGTTGTGCTTCCATGATAACATCAGAAAGAGGAAAACAGCTGCTGCACAATAGCAGCCAGAGAGAGAGAAAATGTGAGAGAACAACTTTGTAGACAGCCAGGTCAATGGGAAAGGATGGTTAGGAAGTACATTATGCACTGGAGCAGAGTTTACCCTGCAGCCCACGATAAAGACAATGTTGAAGCAGGCTGTCCCCCTGCAACCCATGGAGGCCCATGGTGGAGTAGATATCCCCCTGCAGCCAATGGAGAACCCCATGCCAGAGTAGGTGGATTTGCCTGACGGAGGCTGTGACCACGCAGGAGCAGGGTCCTGACAGAACCTGTGAACTTGTGGAGAGAGGAGCCTATCCTGGACTTGTGACCCCATAGGAGACCCATGCTGCATCAGTCTGTTCCTAAAGGACTGCACCCCATGGCAGGGACCCATACTGGAGCAGTTCATGACAAACTGAAGCCTCTCAGAAGCACTCACATTGGAGAAGTTTGTGGAAGACTTTGTCCCATAGGAGAGAACCCACACTGGAGCAGAGAAAGAAGGCAAAGAGGAAGTAGCAACAGAAAAAAAATGTGATGAACTAACCACAACCCCTGTTCTCCTTCACCCTGGGGAAGAGGTGTCAAAAATCAGGAGTGAAGTTGAGTGGGGGAAGAAGTGAGGGGAAAGTCTTTTTAAGATTGCTTTTATTTCTCATTGTCCTGATCTCATTTGACTAGTAATAAATAAAATTAATTTCCCCTAGTTGAGCTAGTTGAGCTATTTTGCTTACGACAGTAATTGGTGGATGATCTCTCCCTACCCGTATCCTCACCCACGAGCCCTTTGTTATATTCTTTCTTCCCTGTCCATCTCAGGAGGGGAGTAATAGAGAAGCTTTGGTGGACAACTGGCAACCAGCCAGGGTCAGTCCACCATAGATGGAAGTCAGTGTTTATTTACAACTGTAACTTCTAACATTTGGTAGCTTTCATGAAGTCTAGTAATTTTTTATTTTTTTTTTCATTAAATCACTCTTCTTCTACTATTATTCAATATGTAAATATCTACAGCTAATGAACTTACAGCACAAATTATGCAGCCTGCAGGAGCTATGGTTTCCCAAACAGTGTAATATCCCATTGTTAGCAGGTGGAGTTTGTTATTTGTAATGTTTAAGCACTGTGTCTGATTACCTCCACAAATCATGGATGGAGACATTGAAGTGGCAGAAACCATGCCCACAAAAAGGAAACCAGACTCAAATGCAATCCCACCATGTTCATTATAGGTGAAAGTGTTTCCAGCTATTTAACTTAAAACCATTGAGCTGTTCATTTCATCTAAATTCATCCAGAGCATGTTAAAACCAGACTGGTCTTCATAAGATTTTTCATGAGATCATTATCCAATGCAAATAGGAAGTGGAATCTCTTTCCAGCAGTGTGTTACAGAAAAAATTAAAGGTACAAACAGAACAATGTCCTTTTCCAGAGAGTGCTTTGTACCAAAAAGCATCATCACTAAACAGGAATTTCCTACTGCCTAGGCTTCTGAGGGAAAATGGTTTATATTTCAGATATTATGTCTACTGTAAAACACAGTAGAGCTAATTTAGAAAAGACTATTGAGGAGGTAAATGTGGAAGTCCAGATGGACTGAGTCTGAACTCAAGTTTCAGTGTGCAGCTTTTAAAAGTAGCCTTCTTGATTGTCTGAGACAACCCAGAAATGAAGATGTTTCTGGGTTGACAAATTCCAGCCTTCAGTTGGAATTTTAAAAGCTAGTAGGCTAAGCTACTCTTGCTGAAAAATGGATCCTCATATGAAAAAAATGATGGCTTTTTCATGGAGTACAGAGGTAATATAGAAAATATGTAAGTAAATGAAAAGGGATGAAAAGGCCTCTGAGATGCTTCTTTTCTTTCAGGCATCCTTGAGTAGGATTTTTTTGTTGAAGATAACTCTTTGTAATAAGACTGTAATCAGTCTTCACAAATCAGAATGCCAAAAACCTTTTGAAGGACACCAAGCTCATGGGAAAAAAGCAGGCAGGCAATAGATTTTAAAAAACTGTGAAGGTTACATATGAGATGTCCCCTGTATGTCAAAAGTCACCTTTCCCTTTACAGTGATTGGTCTTAAACTGTAATTATTATTGTTTGCCTGCCAGTGGCATCAGAAACAAATTTAATGTACAAGGCTATGATCACTTAATGCACAGTGAGAATTTTCATTGCCCAAAGGTGACATGACTGGTAACACTGGCTTTATAATCAGAAATCCAGAGCATCTGTAGGGAACAGAAAGACAGAGTATATGGAAATGCCAGCAGCATGTTTCACATTCTCATTTGCATTGATGATTTGGGTGTTGAGCTTGTTTTGAAAAGACAGCACTGTATTTACAGCATTATGCTTCTGAACAAATAGTAACGATTTCAAATGGCCACAGTGTTTGGTTTTTTCCTAGGAGACATTTGCATCTTCTACAGCATGAAGGGGTATGGTGCTGCCTTCCCTGGAAGTAGTCCCATGAGGGAAGCATAAATCTGGAAAGGACAATTCCCTTTCTCATCTGTTCTTGGCATAAGGTCTCCAGGCCCTCTCAGCATCCAATTGCATTCTTTGTTAAACCAAGTTAATTTGGTCATGGAGTGGCTGCAGCATTGGCACTGTGTGCCTTGCATTAACTGTATTTTCTTGTAGTAAGAGCTTCACCAATAGAACTTGTCAAATTACCTTGGTGCTCAGACGTCACTGAATAAAACTTTTCAGTTATGGCTCTCTGGGACCAAATTAAATGTGGCATTATCCACTGCATATTTATGTCTTTGTTTCCTCCTCTCTGGCTGATAATGAAGTGAAGTGGTAAATGAAGTTTAATAAAGCCTGACCTGAGGGAAAAATGTTCCTGAAATAGCCACATTGATACCTGTCAGCCAATTAGTCATGCCCCCATGTTTAAAGTATTAGCTGGTTTACAAAACTCTCTTCTGTGCACAAGTATCTTTAATATTCTTAAATGGAAGTTTTAAAAGCATCTGTAAAAGTGTTCATTAGAAAAAACAGCGTAAAGTTCCTTTTTTTTCCCCTTGGAGGGTCCTCATTGTTCGGTACTTACTACTTTTCTTGGATGCAGCTTATTGTTTTTGTTAATAGACTCAAAGAGATCTTTCCATTTATAACAAATAAGATCGGATACTCTTTCTCTAAAGTCTCCACTATCAAGCAATATTGTAATACTTTGTACTTACTCATTTTAACAACCTTCTCTTACACCTTTTTAAAATTCAAGACTTTCCATAAAGGAGAAGACCTCCACAGTGAAACAAGAGAAAGGAAAAATACAAAACAGAGACATGTAAATCTGCAAAACACGACTCTATGCTTTCTCTTCCAGTGTACAAAGTTCATGTAATTTTTTATGACTGGTAGATATGGAGACATTTCCTCTTCATTTCCAATATGTTTATTTGACCTTCTCGTTTCAGACTACTTTATAAATGTCATTATTTTGAAAAACTGCCACTGGAGGCTAGTAATGACAGTAAAAAAAATCACAGATTTTTCATCCACACACTTTTATATATAAGAAGTAGAAGTATACCTTTTTCCTGTATCTTTCTGTGTCTGTAGTGACATATATAACATTGAGTTTACAAAGTTTCCTTATCTAAAAATTTAAGGATTTTAATTGAAGTATTAGACAGTTTTTTAATGAAATTGGTTGGGAAATTATCTCCCATAATAACCTGATACAACTCCCCCATGTAATTTTACTATATTCTTTTCAAATTTTTTGTTTTAGAGACAGAAATGTTTTTTCAAAGAAATGCATCAGCAAATTTGCTTACTAGAAGTTACTACATTCCAATTAATGTATTTTTATTCACTTTCAGCATTCCTCTCTTTTCTCCTGTTTTTGGTTTGGTTTGGTTTGGGGTTTTTTGTGTGTGTGTGAGGAAAATTTCTTAAAGTCTTTTTAGTCAATCTACTGAAACTTTTTATAAAGTAATTCCCTTTAAAAATCATCATGTAACTGAGACACTTTCTACACTCTCATGATTCCACTAATGATGCAAATCTGATTACTCGATTACCAAACATCAATAAAAATAAAGTTCTGTGATGTAATTTTAATTTTCTGTGAAAAAGAAGCTATGATGAAGTTAGTGACTTTTAAGGGAAATCTGTTTAGACATGTTTACATGCATCACATGTTCTGACTTGTTTGCAGTGCCGGCATATAAGCTAATTTTGGATACAGACTTTAAATTGGTGGTCTGAAAGCTAGCATCCCTAGCATTGAGGCACCTTCTGTAGTTTACAGATTAGCTCATTCACTAAGTGATGCCAAGCATGGCCCAGTTCAAGATCCTTCACATTGTTTTTACTTGGGAGTGGAAAACAAAATAAAGATTTTGTTTTCCCTTTGTTTCAATCCAGTCTGTTCAAAAGCAATGCATAAGATTTTTGTGGAGACTGGAAGAATCACATGCAAGGTATTTTATTTGTTTGTAATATTGAGCACTTGTCAACTAGATCAAAACTAAAAGGGTCATTTCTATAAAGGTTTTTTTTTTTAAGAATGATTTTCTTCACCAGGTCCACTTTTTTAGAATTTTTGTCCTTCTGATGTATTCACATGGACTATATAGGTAGTAAAATCACTGTCTCTTGTTAGCTTGTTAGCAAATCAGACTAGCTCTTTCCCTGTCCTTTTATCAATTCATAGGACAATTTGGGTTGGAAAAGATCTCAAGTGGTCTGTACTCCAACCTCTTGCTTAAAGCAAGGTCAGCTATGAGATCAAGACTATGTTGCTCAGGACTTTCATGTTCCTTTTCCCAGGTGGATACACCTATTAATATTTTGTTTGCCTTTCTTTAAAATTTTATTTAATCTTTCCATTCCATAAAGGAGCCTAGTTACTTTTTGTGTTTATCTTAAGTGAAAGGCAGATATTACACTCAATTTTCGTATCGGTTAACCTAACCTCCAGTAATTCCAAACCCACAGAGTTTTACTGCTCTGTTCTTCATATGCTCATTTCTCAGGAATTTGTCTTTCCATACCTAGATTTGTGTGCTTTATAAATTAATAATCTGATCTGTGACCTCACTTTGTGGGGAATCTGAAGAAGCTGAGGCTTCCTACCATCATAGGAGTGCTGGCAGGAAGGCACATCTAAAGGTCATCTTCCTGAAGCAGAGCTGTCACCACTGCTACTCAGGGTGGCTTTTTTCTTCTATACTTGTAGTTCAGTGCAGACTATGGCCTGTCCCTTCATTTCCAGCATTCTTGAGTTTGTACTGTGAGTGCTATTGCTATTGGACACCGGGGCTTTATGAGGCAGGGTTGGATTAAACACGTCCTGAAACAGTAGTTGAGTGGATGGAAGCTCTGGTATATAGAACATTTAGGGTCAACAATCTTGTGCAAATTAGTGGATTTTATAATTTTCTTCAGAAAATCACAGGAGAAAAGAATTTAAGTAATAAAATACAGAAAATCAAACCCAAGTGAGGTTTTAAAATGCAAAGGACACAAGTGGCAGACCTTGTTATTTACAGATCTCTGTTTCCCTATGTGTACTCTGTGTGAGCAGAACGAATAAGGTGGGATGGAGAAAATGAATGGCAGCAAGGGCCTTTAAAATGTTCTAAATCACTTGTTGTCACTGAGATGTGTCCCAGACAGTGAAACAGTGAACTAGAGCCACCTGTGAAGGTGCAGTTGTAGGAAGTAATGTGTCTATGCTACTGCAGAAGTTGTGGGTTGTGAGGAGGGTAACAAGAGTCCAGGGAAAATAAGGTGGCTGTATTGCTGAGCTCCAAGAGGGAAAAGAACCATCTTACAACTGGATTTATTTGCAATATAGATATCTGGCTGGGGAGAAACATACCCTTCTAGGGCTCATTTTGAAGAAAACAGAACAAATGCACTGTACCCTGAAGGTGCCTTTTCCTCTCCATCACAGACATCTAAACTTGGTTGCCCTGGATCTCACCTGTGATGTCTGCTCCTTGGGAGTTACCTTCTGGCAGCTTCTCAGGATCAGTGGCCTCAAGGCCATGTCAGTGCCAGTGTTTCGATAGAAATACAGCAGCCTGCCAATGTCCAGCAGGGGAAACCAGATTTGGCACACACAATGTCTGTAAACCACTAAAGATAAGCAGGGTGGTTGTGACATGTGCCCAAGTGATACCTGTGGACTAATGCCAGATCTGTGGATTGCACCCTCAGAACTGCACTTTACTGTGGAGTGTAAAGCAAAGAGCTAACAGAATTACCCCCATGAATAGATTAATGCTTCTGCAGATTTTCTGTTCTTTTGTTGTTTTGACTGTGAATCAATGAGTGCTTGCCATGTCAGTTTAAATTTCCATCTTGGCCTGAAGCTGAGCACATTGGAGTTTTGGGAAAAAGGGATAAAGCTGATGGTCAGAAAGTATTAAGAGGAAGCTCGTATCAAAATGTGGAGGCATATCAAGATTAAATTAAGCAGACAAGTAAGAAAGGATCCCTTCTCACTGTATAACTCTGACTATAAAAAACTGAGTGTAAAATTTCTTTAGAAGTACAACACAAGGCCTTTAACATCCTGAAACAAATCTTTTGGATTTATGGAAGATGACTTAATAGAAGGCAGAGGAGCAGAAAAGCAAGGAATTAGTAGTTATTTAGATAGATCACATTCAGCAAATGGTTTTAGCTGAGGAAAGAAAATGTGAAAACATTTTATTAAATTTGATGTATTTAATTTATTTAAATGTATTTAAATAAAAATTAATTAAATTAAAAATTAGAATTCATCAAAATTCAATGTCTGATATTAAAATCCTGTGCTAGTTGATAAGAAGGGCTTATCTATAAAAAGAGACTATAGAAAGAAAAAATATATAAAATTTTAGAAGTTATTATGTAACCAGCAATACATCAAAATATGCTGGTTTATGTCAACAATATTTCAGCTTAAATCAAACAGATTTTTTTCATGTGCTTACCTCAGCATTTTTAGCAATCTTTTTCAATTTACTTCATTTTTGTAAAATGTATCCTGTTTGGTGTTGAAGCAAAATGCCTTTCTCTCTTGAATAGCATCAGAACTGAACAGTGAAATATTCTTATAGAACTAACTACGTGTAGGTAACAAAAACTTATTTGCTGAAGCTGTTCTTTATTTCATATACTACCTGTAAAGCATCAAGGCTATTTTCCATCAAATAAATGAAACATAAAAGAAAACCTAATTCCCTTTACTTGTTACTAGATTCCCAGTGCAGAAATGAGGCCACAATTTGGTTCAGGTCTCAACAAGATACATATGGAAATGAGTGCATTACTTGTACTGTATTTGTACTGTATTTCTTATCCCATGTTCAGAGATTATCACAGTCAGATCCTAAAAATTTTCAGTGGGTATATGGGTATGTTTCACGATTTTTTGATTAGATAGAATTTGTGTTTCCTAAAAAGCGCATATGAGCCTTTCTAAATGCCTCACAAATATTCTCCTTAACTCTACCAGTAAAGCCTAGAGCACTGCCAACGAGAAATTACCAATACCCAAAGGTGCCAATCTGTTTCATTGTCCTCCTTGTGAGTACTTAGCATTTTGTGAATTGGATTTTTTTAAGTGTATGACTTTAAGACAGATAAAGCCATATTTCTAGAGCCCTTAATGGCTTAATTTTGACCTTGAAGCCTACAGAACCTGTAGGTCTCAGAAATTCATTTTAAGTAAAATAATATTATGTACCACACTACGAGTACTGTTCAAAACATCCTAAAGTTGTCTCTGAAGGAACCTGGATAGGTTTGGAGAAATGTACACTCTAAACATTCTCGTTGCAGAATGGGTTCCCTCTACCCACTGTGCAAGAGTCCAATCCATACACACCAGGTCAAGGTATTTCTTTTTTCTAGTTCTGCACAGAAAGTGTTGCTAGCTGGTAAATCCACAAAGCTAGCACACCTTCCCCACAACACATACTTTCTTTGATTCAGAAGAAAATGAAAAATTACCTTATCTCTAATTCATCTACATGATTGGTTAGTACTAGTACTTTGCTGCTACTTAAAGTGATAGTACTTCTACTTTTCACTAGGAATGCTCAGAGAGTAGGGGCCTTTGTGAGGAGGAGGTCCTTCCAGCCTCAGGGAGGGTATTTTAGTATTTTAAAGAAGTAAATTTAATTTCTCCTTGCTATTTGTTTTGCTTAGGCCTTAAAACTAAAGAGTTTAGATAAGTTTATATCTTCCACTCAGCTCTTCTTCATTCTCAGATAAGGTCAGTAAGCACCCCCTTCCACTGGTTATAACCTTTCTCTTTCTATATCAACACCATTTTTGCCTGAATCTTCTTTAATTTTTATAAGATGACTCTTTATTATTTATTGATTTTAGCATGGTTAAAGCAACACAAACTGGCAGAGGATTAGGAGGGTGGGCAATGGTTTTAGTTTTTCCAAAGACAGGAACCATCTCTTAATTGCTGTCTTCTTGACAGACATCACCACAGTAGCATCCACACTGGGAGCATAATATAGGGCTTTTCCTTTTATTCCAGACTAGACAATGTCAGCCCTCCATATCATCCTTACAATTCCAGATCCCATCTCCTGCAAATACCAAGCTGATGCTGGCTGGGATCTGTGGACCCACTGTAGTTAGTTCTGTTGCCTTTGAGCTGTCTCTATGCCTTGGTCCTTTCAGGTTCAACTAAGGTTTGTATAAACACACACAAAAATTTTAATGTGCAAATAAGTCTTATTTAGCAAATTACTAGGTACCAGAGCTAAAGTAGAAAATATGGCCAAAAACCCATTTTTAGTTAATAATTAATGCTTAAAACTCTCCCTGCTTGATACAGGGTCTCAGCCACACTGGGAAAAAAAAAAAAAATACTGTATTGACTGCTTAGCATTTTCTTCTGTATTTTGAGTCACCCTTCATTTATTTTTTTTTTTCCTATAGGTCAGATTTCCCAAATCATCCTAATTGTTCTCTTCAGATCCTTTAATTGACCCATATCTTTTGTATTTAGGCTGGACTTTAACCCCAGCTGAATAGCTATACAAAATAAAAGACCAAGGAAATTTAAGCACTATATGCTCTTAATTTGATGTTTTATTCCTCCACATATATCTTACCTTACTCTTGCTTCTGTAGGTAACTTCTTGGTCCTAACAGTGACATTTTGTGCATTCATCTTTTCTACATTTTGTACAGTTCAGCCTCCCCTCTACCTCAGCCCTCAGTGCTACAATAGCTCATTTGGTGGACATATAGAGAGTCATATAAGAGAAGCCATTTCCTTAAGTAAAGAACATGATCTCCACCCTCCTGCCCCCCCTGCTCTTTCTTCTTTGCTCTTCATTATACAATAAAAAATTTCATACTCTGAAATAAGTTCATCACTTTAGGCACTTGGTGACATTTCCAACACTATGCTTGCTATTTTCTGGTCAATGTTTCTGTCATTTCACTTTCCTCCAACCATGTACAGTGGCAGTGATTCTGAGTTATTAACCAGAGCTCTTTCGTTATTAAGTTTTTTATATTTTCCTGTTAACCTTTCATGTTCTAAAGAAGAGATGACATCAGTTCTGGATGGGCCCTTTATGTAAACACTGTCAGAAACAGAATTGTTTTTAAAACTTTGAATTTTCTCCCATTTTATTATTAAGTACCATCTGGGAAAATCAAGAATTCCCATATTCTTCTTCTGTTGGTAGTCTGTGAAATTCTACATATCTTTATTTCATAGAAGGTTCCTCCAACTCCAAGGTTAATATTATTTTCTTTTACTTCCTCAAATAAAGTTATTTGTTTTGCTCCAGCAGTTGTCACTAGCAGAGGTCTGATGCTGGAAATATACATTTCCATACACATACATTGTACACAATCAGAGAGTGATGCACGGTTACTTTCTGTAGTTGTGTGCAGGAACCTGGTGAGAAAAATGTGACATTGACTGCTGTTGAGGAGACAAGCAACCAAGGCAGAGATATGTGATTTGGGAGGAGGAAAAAGATGTATTGGTGGGAGAAGTTTGTCAGTCGTGTGTGTGTTTGTATAAAACAGAGAAACATGGAGAAAGAGCTTATGCCTGAGGGTGCACATGTGTATGGCAGAAGGAACTGAAGTGACTCCATAAAAGCTGAATCAAACGTTGTACATTTCTATAGTACATTGCTTGGACATGCTATGTGATATATTTTAAATATTTGGCAGAAACTACAGCCTGTAGGCGATGATCAATTATAATTCCCTGAGAGGTGGTTTGCTGAGACAGTGTTCTGCAGTTTGGATAACATTTTCGTGTTGTCTAGTGATGTAACACTAATGGAATTTTTCCTTATCTTTTAAAACAGTTTTTCCAATATTCATTGGGCCCAAACAGTTTTATTTTTAAGCAAATTCATTTTAACAAAATGATTCAATTATAAGTTATAGAGTCCTTGATACATAATCCATATTGATTTTTTTTCAGAAAATTTAATCATCATCTAGTGGAATCGTAATTTTCCTGCCAGGAAATCTTTGTAACAGGAGAAATATTCTATAATAATGCATCTATAAAGTGCATAGAAAAACTGGGATGATTAAGTGGAATGTGATTTTATTTTTCTTTTCATGTTACATTTTTACACTCCCCAAGAGAATGAAACGGACTGCCATTAAGTATGCCAATTATACTAGTTCCACAGTTACAATAGCTGAGAATTTCAATTCTACTCTGAAGTTTTACATTGAATAAAAATATCTGAACATCACTGCAGAGCTAAAAAACACTTTGATGATTTTGTTTCCACCTTTGAACTGTGAATTCACGGCTGCAGATCTTAAAGTCACAGCCTTTCTATGAGAAGTGGGCAAAATAAAAAAATTCCAGAGATGTGTCATTTTTGTCTATAGACAAAGAAGACCTTAGCATTTATCTAAACTGAAGAAATATGCATTTTGCTACCTTGGGAACTTCTTAAAAAGAATGGCTATTTCTTTATCTCTAGAGAAAAATAATGCTGTCTATTAAGTAATATCTTCATTGCAGTTAGTTTCCACAGTGGAAGTGAATTTGGAGAGAGAGGTTTTGTCACTACATGTGTTACTTGAAGCCTTAGTTTCACAGCATCACAGGGATCACAAATGTTAAAATTACCTAGCAAACCATTTTAGGACTAATTCCATCACTTTGCAACACACCCAGTAAGACCAAAACTAACATTACCTTATTTGATAGTGATATTGGCCTTTAAGCGAAAAAACCCTCGTTTTTTGTAATTCCTCTCTTCTAATCTTTATGTAAGAACTCTGAACTAGGAGAGCAAAACATCTTTGTCCTCTGCTACATTTGTCTGAACCATTAAAATACCGAGCTCCATCTGGTGCTGCGTTGCTCTTCTGTGTCATACAGAAAGTGTTTTCATCCAGCACTTTATGTCACAGGGCACATTGGGAATGACAAGAATTGATCAGTTGTGGATCTTTTGTTTAGGTGTCTGCCTTGTCATTACATTATGCCTTAATGGGAGTTGCTTTATCACAACAAATTAGAACAGTCCAAAGCAGAATCATTATCTGCCCTAGACATGCATGGAGCCTGTTTCATGCAAAGCACATCTAGCAAATTGAGAGATTTGTACAGAAAAACACAAAGGATCCAACACTCTCCCTGCTTAATTTAGAGATGTTATTACATAGTTCAATTTTATCTTGTCTCCAGTGAATTTCTAATTACTCTACCTTTGTTTAAAAAACATATATTTTTCTTCTGTTTCTCAGGTACTTTTTTTTAACATAAGTCAAACTTCTTTGAGCTTAGCTGAGTAGAGACAGATTAAGAAGTCGTGTAGACCATCAATTATTAAGAATTTCCTCTCTGCACTAGAACGTAACATTTCTTCTAAATTTTGACCTGAAACAGTGACTTGGTAAAGTCAGCACATTAAGATGGATTCGCTTCGCTGTTTTGCATATTTTGTGTGTGTGTGTGTGTGTGTATATGTATGAAGTTTTACACATTCTAAGCATGGTTTGGGATTTGGAAAAAGGTACATCTAACTAATTATGTCAATCTGACTTGTGAGCTAAGTAGATGTAATCAAGCTTCTCTCACCATCCTATTTTGCTTTTGAAAGCACTTCCCTTTCATTTAGTAATGTTGTCTCATCTAGAGAGACTGCTGCTCTCTCATGTGCCTTGGCAGATTTCCAAGACAACTTTTCCTGTAAAATTTTTGGTTTACATCTTTTCAGTGCATCAGATCACTTGAATACCTTTAGTAAAACTTCACAATGCAATTACTCAGAAGTTGGCTATGGCAGTCTTATTAAAGGAATACAACAACTATTTGCATAAAGGAGACTATGAAAAGGAAAATGGCTCATTTATGTCTCCACCTACAAATGATCCAGACAGAAGAGCTTTGCAGCACGGAGATGAACAACATGAAATGAATTATCAGAAGATGGCTCCTCAAACTCTTTCCAGTTCTAATAATCCTAGCAGTAAGATAAATAAAGCACAGAAAACTGAGATGTGAACCAGGAGAAACAGGCATTCGTGTTGCTGAGACTCTCAGAGGATACGGGCAACTATAAGTGGTGGGATTGTGAGCAATTCAAGTTCTTCACATGCACCTCTCCCCTACATTTAACTGGGCCTTGTGTTTTCTCTAGTACCTTTTATCTCCTGGAAAGCAGAGAACTGGATTAAGCCTCTGGTTTTCGGAGTGGTCTTCTTTGACAAATAGTTTAGGGCTTCATTGTCTTATGTCAACTGAACTAAAGCCTGTTAGTGTCATGTAGACAAGATTCCTCAGCTGTGGTCTTGTTGAGTTCACTGGCATCTCTCTTCAGAAAGAACTTCATGTTAAACTATCAAATATAGAGGTGTACAGAGTGTTCGACAGTTCACTTTATCCTAGAAAGTGTGGACACTGGAAAGATTTTGCAGTTTAGGCTGACAGTCAAATAAGTATTTCTTGTCTTCCTTGACTGTGTGAGCTGAGAAACAAGACTCCTAAATGAGACTTGAACAACCAAATAGCTTCATCTTGCAGGTACCTAGGCAGGTGCTCAAAACCTCGACTGCTGCTCCCATGTCCACATGGGAGGTCAGTGGTGGCCTTTCTGTCCGGAGATGTTGTGAGGTCTCCATCCACAGACATATTGAAGGTCCCACAAACCACTTCAGTTGTCCTTGCTTTACACAGAGGTTTGAACTAGTTAACCTCTGGATGTCTCTTCCAACCTCTATCTATGACGCTATCATAAGCAGCTTATTCAGTTTCTCTAGGTAGTATGTACTCAAAAGGTATAATAAGTCTGCTTGAATATTTTGTATGTTTGATTGATTTTTATGTTTGTGAAATTAACTGTTGGACAAAAAATAAATTGCTTCTTCTTTTGCCAAAGCACTGTTTCTCCAATAAGCCTCTAAAAGTAAACATAAATATTTAATAGACAATTCATTAAATGTAAGTATTTTGTACTTCGAAAAAATTATTAATGAGACATAAATCTTACTGGAAAAATATTTGGTTTATATTTTACACTTGGACTAAACCACAAAGGAAGCTTTCTGATAAAATGTAGTTCAATTGTAAGATGTATTTTTAATGGCCCATGGTGCCAAAAGTAAAATATTGTACATAAGAGGCTTTGTTAGCTCATAGTACAGTAAAACTGTTTGATGGTCTCAAATATTACTGCATAAAATATTAACATTTTGGATCTAAAATTGCCTTATATAACTGATGCTTCATGTAAAAAAACTTCATGTCAAATAATGTGTTCATAAGTTAAAATGCATTAATCTTCTAGGAGTTTTTAGCCATCTACATTTTTAAAACTGCAAGTAACTATTTTCACGTTTATACTATCTTCTTGTTCAAAGGTGCATACTATTGGTTTGTTAGATGAAATCCATATGATCAGTTATTTTAATTGTCACAGAAATCTTACCTATATGGGTCAAACCCATAATCATTCAGTATTTACTAAGAGGATTACCAAGAAAAGTCTTACTGATGCACCACATTCCCATTAACCTCTTCCATTAAGATAGTCATGCTGCAGGTATTTCTAATCTTTTTCTCTAGGAAGTGGAGTCCAAGTCAGAGGATATTCTTTCCATGGTAGATTTAGTATATCTAAGTTCCCTTAATGTGAGACCCATCCTGTCGAGCACAAGTGAGTTCAGATGACATTAGTTAGATAGTTCTAACAAATCCTTTCTTGTGTTGTTTCTTCTCTCAGAGGAAGTAATATCTCTGCAAGCTCATAATTTCACAGTAAACTTTATCAAAGTTTCTGCACTTTACTTCTCCTCAAGGAGCTTACCCTGTTCTTTAAGGTGCCCTCCCATTCACATTTTTTGTTTGTATGGAAGGACGTCTGCAAACATTTCCCCTTGTCACTAACTCTCTTCTGTTCCAGCATTGAGACCCTGTCAACTTGTGCCAGAAATTAGGCACTGTGACAGTGACACCTGCTCTGGGTTGGATGAGATGACACACATTGCCTGAGTGCTGGCAGTAGCCAGCCACCTGCCTGTGTTATTAACTCCACTGGAGCTGAACCTCTGGAAGTATTCTGCAAAGTAATAACAAAGCTTTCCCCATCATAACATTTGGTCAGGGGATTTCATATAGAAATAATTTTAAATTGTAATCATGTGACTGTCTCCTTATTTCATGTTATTCTATATTTTAAAAATCAGCATCCTCTTATATCAAAACTGGTTTTCAACATCGTCCTATTTATGAGTTAGGGCTTTGGATTTTTATTTAGTCTTATTTTCATTCTTACTGCCTTCCCCAAAAAGGCTCTTAAAATTGTAATGTGTATGTGAGCAGTATATGCTTCTTTTTCACTAAATCTGTACTTTGATTGAAAGTATATATGTGAAAGGTATTAGCTTCATTTTATTATTCACTAGATCCTCCTAATCCACTAGCATGGATGTTAATGCTTGTGACTATGTAATATTTTCCCTGGAACTGGACACATATTGACAGTATCTAAGTAATTATGCAGTGGTAATATATGCAATTTTGAAAAGTACTGGCAGCATACTACTGCTGCTTTTCCAGTTCCATGGAATTACCCTTGTGATTTTACATTTGCTTCAGTTTTGCAGAGGAAGAATGGTTTAGTCAACTGAATTTTGCTGAGTTTTGTTTTTCCACTTAATTCAGTCCACATGGCAAATCAATCTGTGCTGTGAACTCAACAGAGTAATTCTCAAAAACAGTGCAACCTGTAGCAGTTACTATTTACTACTCTGTATTCAGATGTCCTATGGATCTCTATTATAAAGAGAATTGTTACTGGAGAAAGAATGTTGATTTTCTCTCCTTTTCTGGCTTTTCCTGCATTATGGTCCTAACAGAAATAAGCTATGTTTATCAGAAATTAAAGCTCTGTTCCCATTCTGGCTTTTAAACTTGTCTTACAGGGTTTTGCTAAAGTAGACAAGGTTTACTTCAGGTTGCTGGATCTCTTTCAAAATATTGATCTCATATCTTTTATGAGGAAGGCTTTAAAAGGTGAGGACAGGCCCAGTCTTGGGTATTGCTCTTTTTAAAGCTGATAGGGAAAACAACCTAATGGTAAATCCTGGTACTTTTTCCTCCCTATTTATATGCATACATAAATGAAAGCATTGTATTTTTGCAGTAGCCTGCCTAGTAGCCTCAAGGCAAATAAACAATTACAGCATTCAATTTGAGACACCATAATGCTATCCTTCTTCAAGGTTATATGCTGTGAAATTTTTTTCAGCTTTTAGACTGAAGAAATGCTTGTATTAAAGTGAGTCCTACAGTCCTTTTTGTCTTAAAATCGCTTTATAATTTTATCGATAATGAACCAAAAAAGGATGTTATTGCAAGTTGTTATTGCAAGAGAATGTTCAAGAGGATAGTTGACTAAAGAGATCAGTCTCCAGTCTTGATCCTGAAAGACAACCTGCAAGTACAGCAAAATGTGGACTTTATGAGTGGCCTTCAATGTCAGTATAACTTGGCTTCCATTCTGACTTATGATGACAACTTCAGCATGAGCAGAGTCAAGTCAACAGGGAATATATATATTTAAATCCTGCCATCAAAATGAGTTAGCTGCAGGAGAACATGTGGGTTTAATAGCTTGGACTTAAATTTAAAAGCAGTTAACACCATTCTACACCTGCTTCAGAAGACAAATAAGAATCTGCCTTTTACAAGTTTTCCTTGGCCTGGATGATGACTGTAAATCACCAAAGCAAGTGTGTATGCTTCTGGAGTGACTTTAAAAGCCCCTACTTTAGTCTCTTCCATTCTTTATCTAGTGGTTCTGGGGAGGAATATGATGCTTACTTTTTAAGCAGGTTTGTGGTTGATTTGTATTTTATTACCGACCAGAAGAAATTCTGGTTTTTTATGGATTTTCCTCCTTAAGGAATCAGTTTGAAACAACCAGCTTGCTTAAGGTCATAACTCTACAGGTCATTTCCAAATAATTATTCCATTTTTTTGCAAAGTATTTGATCTTGTTTTTTGTCCCCTTGATTTCTCTGTTTTTCTTTCTTCATCACTTTCTAGCAGATTGCTCATGTCAATAATCATCTTTTTTTAATTTCCAGGGGGAGCAACGTTACATTGATTTTTGTTTACGTATTCCCATAATGTGAAATTGAGTTTACTTCTCCAAACCATTTAATGAGCCAAACCTCAAAAGCCAATTACAAAAGAATTATTCTCTCATCTCAGTGAAACATTTAGAAGCTGAAGGATACTGTGTCTAAATACTAACAGAGTTTAGCAGATTCCATTCACCGAACTACTTTGTAACCTAGATGGTGGCCTTGAATTTTTTTTTCCAGGTATTGTGATTAGCTATTTTCTCCTTAGATTAAGAAAATATGACATTTCATTCTATTACTCTTCCATCTGGATTTGTTCTTCTCTTTTCAGTCTTGTTTTTCTCAGGCTTAGTACTTTTCTTTATTAACATTTCACATGACTAAACCCAAGAGAAATGGATTTCCATATTCATAATTTAGCATTATCATCTCTTTCTCCTGAAAGTAACTGAACCTCCCAAGTGTATTTTGGTTAGATATTCTGTTGACAAAGACGATAAAATAACATTACAAGATGTTGAGTAAAAATATTCTTTAATTACCTGTGTCTGTATTTGTGATAACTATGTGGAAGTTTTTTGCATTTCTGTGAGAAAACATGTATCATGTAGGAAATCAAATTTAGATAAAGACAGCATTCAAAACAGCACCTCCATAAGTCAGGTGACTGTGGCTGCCATATCTAGTATGGCTTAAATTACAATGTGTTAGAAAATGCCTATATGCTTCCTGTGGAACAGTCACCACTGAATTTCCAAGCTGATTTTAATAAGTTTCCTACATTTCTCAAACTTTATTAATGTGTCAGGGCCAAAGTTTCCTTCTGTATAGTGGGCTTATTTGGCAATTTTTTGAGGTTCAGTGTTGTGTTTTTTCTTAAATCTGAGCTGTTTATATCAATATTATCAGTCTATTGCTGACTTAAAATCATCTTTGAGAAACTAGTTTGCAGGAAATTTCTCCAGTAGCAGTACTTAGTCTTGGTTCTGTGGTATCTACTTGCTAAAGTCTCCTGGGAAAATAAGAGATAATTTGTGAAATATATCTATAAAGAAATTCATCAGTAAAGGACTCATCTAGAATCCATAAAAGTCAATGGAAAGAATTCAACTTAATTAATTGTCTCTGAAGCAAGTGTCTGTGGGGCATTTTGTTGCTGTTGTATCATTTCATATTGAAATATTCTTCAGAAAGTCATTAGCTAAAGAACAGCAAGATTTTTTTCTAAAGTTTTTAATCACAGAATGTCACTTGTTTCATTATACACTAAGTCATTTTTTATGCAGCCCAATAGTACTTTGGTATTTTTTTGAGCATTCAAATATTTTATTTGTTTAAAAAAATGTTTACTCTATAGTGACTGGGTGGAGTTTTTTTCTTTTCCCTTGCTAAAGATATTTATATATATATATATATGTATGCATTTTTTATCACTCCACAAACTAGTAATAATGCTATAGGTACTCTACGGACATGAACATGCTATAGCAATTTCAGTACATTCAACATCTAGCAGGATAGTGGAGAATCAAATAGGCATCAAAAGTATAAATGACAGCCTCCCACCCATATAGTTACTGTAGTTTCCAGATAAGCAATAATATGTTTAAGAACCCTCAGTAACCTGTACTAACCAAGAATTTACATGAAAAACATTGAATATAGTACAGTAGCTTAAAAACTAGGAAATTGTCCCTAAAGGAAACTAATTTTCTTGCCTGTTTTTTCATTCTCTCTTTCATTTTCTCATACCCTGTACACCTTCACCCATTTCCTGGGTATTCCTTGACCTTATCCTGTAGTAGCTGTCCCTGTTAATGTGATCCAGTTAGTGGTCTAAAGCTGTACTTAATGCAATTTTATGATAACTTAATTGATTCCCATTAGAATTTGACCAATTAATATTCCAGGGTTTACATGGGGCTTTCTGTGTTCTCACACCAGCTTTAACTGACCTTGATGTAGCTTTTTGTAAAGGACGACTTCCCCTCCTGAGTTCAAACAGAGCTAAAATTCGTCCTTCTTCTCTTTACTGAATGTTCTCTATTCTTAGCCAGACAGCCTTCTGTTAGGTTACACAAATTTTGGTGTAAATGTCCTGTGTGAAGCTCTCTCCATGCTACATACAAACCATAGAAAAGAAAGTGGGAGCACTGCGAAGACATCTTGCTGACATAATCATAGCCCTCGACCTTTCTGGGCAACAAATCTGCCCAACACCGTGCTGTGGGCAGCATCAGGTTTCCTTTTTCTTTCTAGCTTCAGTTCTAACATTCAGAATCCATGAGGTCAAGAGTGAATCTGGAGGAAGGGAAGCTGGAGACCATGGCTCTGTAGCTGGGACTTTGTTATTCGTCCAAGTGGGGCAACAACAATAAGATCATGCTGTCTTACAAAGTTTTTTTGATTGCCAGATGTGTCTCCGTACATCCTTCTTTCTGTGCGAGTGCCAAAAAACAGGACAATTGGCAGACTCAGATCCTGATTTGCTATTTTGCTTTTAGCTGAAGTTCAGGACAAAGCTTGCAGTCCCAGATTTACCCTCCAACCTTATTTTTTCCACATGCCCATAACTGTGCATCAGCCTCCCTCCCATGTCCTCCTTTCCATGTGAATTAAATGCACATGCAGGCCAGAAGGGAGTCACAGGATGGCTTTCAGGAAACCAAAAGGAGTTTAAGTTGACAAAATACTGATAGAACTACATGTTTTTGAGTAAGAATCAGAAAAAGGGAAGGATATATGAGTAGAAAAATAGATTTTGACCACTGATCACAATTTCTTTCTTTTTTTACTTTAAAAAGTAAGCCCTGGTGGCTGTTTTGTTTTTCTTTTGCAGTCATCTTTAACAAACAGTGACATCATTTTTGTGAAGCTGCATGCTCCTTGGGAGGTCCTGGGCAAATATGCTGAACTAATGAATGTAAGAATGCCTTTCAGGTAGGTGTAGCTGTATTTTGTCTCAGCCTCCAAAGTCACAGTGTACTGTAAAGCTAATGTAATAACACCAGAATGCACTGAGAAAAGCTCTTCTATAATATACCGCACATCTTTAGAAAATATAAATGCAGTACCTTAGACACCATATTCATTGCTGTTTCTTGTTAATGCCTGCAATTTCATTACAATAGTGGTTTGAAATTAAGGTGATTAAGCTGTAGCAGTGCAGATGTTTTCATGGGGTGTTCTATTCTTAGGCCCTTTAACCCCTTCAATGCTGGAGCCCCCTGCATACTTGTGCGCTGCTGTTTTTTAAATGGACATTTCATTGAAATCAATGGGAGGTCAAGAAGATCCAGGTACGTAAGGCAGCACTGAAGGTGCATGTCTGTTGGACGTATCTGATATGTTCAGCAACAGTAAATTGCTTATGTAGTCTGTAATTATGGAAATACAGCTTGTAAATAATTATCCTATCTAACAGAAGAATTCAGATTATACTTTTTTTTTTCTGTGGAGAAAATAAAGAAGTGATATTAAGTGCTGCTGATAACCAAATTCATTCCACATTGTCAGTGATATTATTTTTGTCATGTATTTAATATTATTTGCATGTTGGGCTATGAAATTTTCTATGTGAAGTATTCATTTTAGTGTGCTGGTTATCAGAACTGTTAAATTAAACTAAAGACTTACACTGGAACTGACCAAAACCAATGAACTGAGAGGTTTTGATTCTTCTTTCAATTAGCAGGGCTTATAGATGCATAACTCCATTGATTTTAATGGAATTACTCCTGAGCAAGAAAAGGATCAGAACCAGAATATGCAACTAGTGAGTTGTTGTCCCTTGCAGAATCTCTATTCCTATTTTCTTCTTACCTAAGGATGAAAAATGCCTCCGATATGAGCCAATCAGTACAGAACAGTGCTAGGAAAAACGGATATGAATTAAGGAGAAAATTACAGGCTTATTCTGTATGTATTTTGGCTTTCATTTTCACAGCAAATCTTCAACTGATCTTTCTTGTGCTTTTAATGATAAAGAGAAAAATACAAAAGGTATTACAAGGCATTGCAAGATATTTGTATTCTTTTTTAAAAGCTGTTCTAGACATAGAAACAAGGGGCTGGGCCAAAAGCATACTACTTTTGACTCCTGTGGGATTCTTGAGAACCTGACTCAATAGGAGAATAAGGTCTCATGATTAAGAAATTCACCAGGAACTCAAATTTTAGTCACTGTTAGCAGCTGCTTCTTTCTTGAGCTGAAGTCCCTTTTTTGAAACCTCTCATATTCTGTAGAAAACATTAAAAATACTAAAGTTTTCTTGACCTGCTTGAGGAACACATTTTCATTCTTTCCACATCCACAGAGATGGGAGATTTCCACAGAGATTTCCACATCCTCATTATTACAGTATTGTTAAGAGGATATAATGATGATTTAATAATGCCTTCTGAGAAAGGTCTTAGATTTTATTTTAAGATCCACTGTAATGTCGACCATTTAAAAGCAAGAGCCAGCATTTTACCAAATGTCCACTACTCTAGTCTGACTGCTTCCAAGTGCCCTTGTCTGACCCTTTTTTTTAAGGGATGCTGATTGCTTACAGATCCTGATATTTTAGGTTGGAATTATCCAAAGTCCCCCCATCAGTGAATAAAATACTTGCTGATTCAGAGTAGAGGTGCCAAAACAGTCAATTACTCTGAATATGTGAAGCAAAACCAAGAAGTGGATGGCATCTTCAGAAACATTTAGCTTTGACCCTTCTCTGCTCCTCCTGAGTGGGGCAAGATAAATAATACTATCTTGTGGAGGTGATAGACAACATGAAATTGTTTTGGTAATTTCACTTCACCAGCATAATATGGACAAGGATAACAAAAATAATATCAAAATATTATGTTTTATTTCAATTCTAAATTCCACTAATTAACCTGGCATTCTAAGTGGGGATTTTTGCATAGTTTATAAAGCATCAGTGCTGTCAGATGCTGACAGCTGTGGTGTTACAGACACGTATAAGGGGAACAAGAACTTCCAGTAGCAGAGCAGGCCAGAAGGTAGACTCCCCATTCTGGATCTACACAGGATGGTTAGGAGACCCATCCACCTCTCCACCCCAGGCAAATTGAGCCCCAAAGGGCTGGTCAGGAAGCAGGCCAAGTGTTTGGTCAGCACTCATCTACCCTTGTGAGTTCACTGGTTCCCCACCTGTACTTCTGTGAAGTGTTTTGCACTGGCAACAGAAATCATCTCTGCCTGTATGGTGGGCAGAGGGAGCTGCTGTGTACCTGGGGGGTGCCAGATACATGCTTATTTGCTTGTGTAGCCTATATTCTGTTTCAAGGGATGTTACTCTAACAGCAAGTGCTGATCCTGGTTGATACTGCATGTGTTACGACATATTGCAGCATCAGGTACCACTTTCCTGGCTTTTCTAAGTGATTCTCCTTGAGTTTCACCAAATACAGTTTTAACAGTTCACTACTGGATGTGAGATAACCTATCCAGATCTGTGTCAGGCCTAAAACATTCCTGCAATAGTTCATAGGATTCTTTGAAATAGAAGTATCTTTGGGTCCCTGTCTTTCACACATGGCAAGTAGAAGAAAAGGAGAAGACAATGGGAAATCCTGACTTTCTTGCAATTCAAATGCCACCAGAGTCTGGGTGGCTTCCTGTGACAGTTCTGCTAATCTCTCTTTTAGTCTCTTCCTCCACCTCTTACAGGCTTCTGTCTTCAATCTCCTTTCCTTCCTTGCTAGTTCATACTGTAACTGACGATGGGTTTTCTTCACGACTGGCTTCATTTTTGCTGTTCTTCCAGGAGAAAAATCTATTACCTGCACCGCCGATACAAGTTCATGAATAGGTGAGTAAAATTCTTATGCCAGCCCAGTTTAAGTTCATTTGGACACAGGAACAAAAATAAGGGTTAAGGTCAAGCTGGAAAGGAAAATTTATTGGCTGTGTTTCTAGGAAGGGTGGAGGGAGTGATTATACATTGGTACATTTGCAGAAATGAATGCATAAGTTACATTTTATCAGTTTTGCTGGTTTTAGATCTAAGGAAATATTTTCCAACTACTGGAATCTTTCAAAGAAGGGTGTGCGAGGGCAAATGCTATTGCTCTTCATTTAGCTCGTTAGGGGGCTTCTCGGGGTTAAGATGCTCTGGTTTTGACTTTTTTTTAAATTTCATTTTTATGTACCTTCCTTACTTACTTGTAATAGTGATGGCAATATTTAATTATTGTTCTGCTATGGGGATGCTTAGTACTTTCTTGATAGATAAGAAGGCAATGAACCACATTCATCTCTGGTGTAATATTATTGAGCTTGAGAAATTAGTATTTTTTTTTAAGAATTTTGTAGTTCTTCCTCTCAATTATTACATATCCTTAAGATTATGTTTTGTGCCTGTTTTATGCCTGAATTAATAGGATAAAAGCTTCCAGGACTACAGTTCGCATTTCCTTTTTGATCCCTTAAAGTGAAAATGTTTCGAAAAGGCCTAAAAAATATGCAGGCTTGGCAAAAAACAGATCATGTTAGCATTTACTGCCACAGTGCTGTTGATAGAGTTTTCAAAAGGGTCTAGCATTTGATTTACTGTCTCACTCTGAGGTCAGTGGGAAAACTCCCACAAGCCTCCAAGAGAGAACAATTAGCTTTGAAAAATCTGCATTTTGAATTAAACAGCTGGGTCACTCTGGAGCTAATGTCAGTAGATTAATATCCATGGGAAAGTAAATCACATATTATGACTCTGCTGTATGCGGATATTGAAAAGTATTTTGTATATTAAATTCCATCACACTTTTCTGGTAACTCGAGACCACCAGCATTGCCCTCATGTGATAGTATTTGCTTTTTTGCATTAGTAAGGTCCAAAAGGCCTCTTAATGGAGTCAGATATTTTACCTGTTGAGCACAGGCTGATAATAATAGTTGATAACACAATTCTTCTAAAGCTTGTTGGTGTTTCCCACTTTCCATCACCCTGTTACAATAAATACTATAGCACCTATTAACTTGAGAATTTGTCTGGATTGTAATTAAGACATGGCTACTTTGACTAAAGCAATAGATTAAAAGAGAGGAATAGATGAAGATTCTAACATATGTAGATGATGATTTTAACATATGTGGTGTATGAAATTTTGCTTTACTTTTATCTTCTCATAATTCAGTATGCAGTTTGAGGTCACAATGGGAAGTATTATGATCTTTTTCTGGTATTTAATTCCTAAGTGATGACAGCACATGGCTAAATTCACTTTTTATGTTCAGGTCTATAAGTAGCTATTTGTGGCAGAAAAACTATAACTGAATAGTTTTAGTGGGAAAAAAATAAAACATTCAGCTTTATTTTCATTGATGTGAAACTCAGATACACAACATCAATACAGATATGCATTTCCTCTACTGCTTCTTCAATGAAGATTACAGGTATCTGAAGCCTTGGTGCATTTTTTTGAGCTAAGCCAAACATATTAACACTTGGACAAAATTTATGTTAAAGAGGACTTCTGTTAAAAGGTAAAGCCCAGAGCATGTCACTTAAAACTTGCTGATCTGAGTTGAATTTTCTCTCTGAAATATTCTAGTGATCCCAAAATTTCAAATAACAAACCTCCCCTCATAGATTTGAAAGTAAAGGAGGGCTATCAGGTATCTATGCAGTACCTAGAACTCTACTTGCATTGTGGTTAAAACTAGACTAAGACAGTATTTAGCAATATAATATACATTAGGTTCTACCAATGCTGAGCCAGAGACAAAATTCAGTCTTCATAGAATCATAGAATGGTTAGGGTTGGAAGGGACTTATAAGATCATCTAGTTCCAAAACTGCTTTTTTCTTAACTTCCTCTTCCTTTGCAAAATTATTCTATCTCTACCCCAGTTCTTCATGAGAAACCAGTTTCTCTGAAATTCTTTGAGAAAGCCTTTGTGAGAGTTAAGCACACAATGTATGTTCAGAAAGAGGATACTGTATGAAGACTGGACCTGGAGAGCAAGGGTGCTATTGAAGTGGGATAGATTAGTCTTCAAGACACTAAGTGAATTAAGATTATTAATTTTTGCCATGGGGAGGCTCTCAAGTGTTTTTAAAGTAGGAATTTAAGGAGGATATTATCATTAGATCTTTCATTCTTCTCAGTCATTGTGACTAACTCAACAGTGCTTCATCATTCCCTGCACACTGTTATTCGTGTGTAGGTTGCTCAGCTTTCCCAACACCAGTTCCCTACCCAGCTGAGTAAATAGTCTGTAAGGGAAAGTGAAGCATGGGTTATACTTGAAGAAGAAATAAAATGTGGTAGATTTTTAACACTTTGTGTTTGTTAGCACCAACACCATTCACTAAGCTTTTTTTTTAAGAGTTGCTCCTGTAGAGTATGTATAAAGCTGGAACTGCTGGCTGATGCCACTGTTGGACTGGCCAGGAAGCTATTTAAGAATTTGATAATTTTTCTTTTTTCAATGAGATAACTAATTTTTTCCTTTTGTTTCTCAAGGGATGGATTTACTGTGCTTTATGTTGTAGTCCTTGCAGAAAGTCTATGCAAACTTTTCAGGCCTGTTTGCTAGCCAGCAAATTGGAGGAGGCTTATTGAGCATGCCAAGTAATCTGAGCCTTGGGAATGGCAAAGCAGTCAAATTCTGGGTACACTCAGTGAAATGCATTGCTTTTTAGTGAGGAAAGCAGTCTGTGTGTGCTGCATGTGCATGTGTGGTGTGATAAACCTGCAGCACATGTATCTCAAATGAGCACATTGACTTGCAGGATGAGTGGGAAAGGATTGCAGATTAGCAAGGCTATTAATAGCTTAACAAATGCAAACAATTTTAGTCAACAAATAAGCATGGAATGGGACATTTTTAAAACCTGCCTGATTCCTCTTCCCTTTTCCATGTCCAAAATCACTAAGCCTGCCAAATATACAGTAACACAGAGCTTATGGCTTTTACAGAGAGGAAATCAGAAGCCAAGAGAGGGAATTCTACTGGAGAGAACTTACTTTTCCCTTGCCATTCCTGTCAGTGTCTGCAGAGACTGGCTCAAAGCTATCAGGCTGGATGCTGCAGCTGGGGAATTAATGTTGATCAGACCCCTCATGAGCACTGGGATCTGACATCTCACCTGCACTCAGGCACAGACATTTGCAAACTGCCCCCTCTCACACTCCAAGCTGCTGGGCCAGCACAAATATTGCTCATGAAAAGTTTATGATTAATTTAGTATAAACACACATTCCTGTTACTCAAAACAATCCTGATGGTAAATTTTTCCCCTCCACCATGCTATTCCCAGAATGGGAATACACAAATTGTGCCAAAACAAGTAGAGCTAATTTGTTTACAAATTTTAAAATATGTTCTTTAAGGTTAACATTAACTTTCTTATCCAAGATAAAAATACCTGATGAGAGAAAGTTGAATATTCCATGAAATATACATACTTGAAATGAAAGTATATAATAATTTTACCTCTTCTCACACACTCAGCAACTTGGCTATGGGTTGTCCTTCCTCAAAGTGACTTTACAGAGCTGATCACAGCTCTGAACATTTGCTGATCACAGTTACTGTGCTGATTTCTTCAATAGAAAAGAAGCAACTGCATTTCGATTCCTTGAGCTTCATCCAGAACTGGACTTAAAGTTCAAAGTATGTTGTTTCATGTCCTTTAGCTCCTGTTCTGGAAAGATTCATGCCCTGACTGAAGTATGTGCACAGTCCATTATTTGTAGTCTATGATTTTTGCAGACAGAAAGCACTGGCTAGAACTTGAAGGTGCTAGAAACTTCTGAGAGAGTAGGGCTCATAATGCCAGCTATATCTCATCTTTCTTATATGTTTTTCATTATAACAATTTAATTCAGATTTTAATTTGGTTTAGATTGTCTCCAGTTAGCTCTGAATCTTCCCTTTCCCTTTATTTCAGTGTGCATCTCTTGCATGAATGCACTTGCAGCTAAGTCTGCCCTTTCTCCAGCTTGGTCTTAGTTTGCTTTCAATTTCTAAATGTAAGAATCTGCATTGCAGTCACTTATTAATCTATTATGAGTATTCTGCTTTCATGGAGGCTGTAGTATTGCAAGATTCTACAGTTAAGCAAAACGAACAAAGTAGCCTAATTTTATAGCATCTATTCTGAGGTAAGAATCCATATGGAGAGCAATAATTGGACACAGCTTGCTGGGGTTTAGTTGCCAAAACACTCTGGCCTAGTCTCTGCTGTTCTAATGTTTATATGTCCAAAGTCTTACGTGTCAATTAAACCTGAGATTTAAACTAACTGAAAAGCTGGAAATAAAAGTTTAGGGAGTTGCCAAGAGTTTACTGGGCTTAATAAGATTTACTGCAGCATGTACCATTGGCATTGATTTTCTGTTGAGACAAAATAAGAAAGCAGGTTATTATAAATAATTTCCATATAAATGATTTGATCTGCCTCAAAAAAGTAATTTTGCATTTTTTCTAGTTGTAGATATTAACTGGCCTAGCTTGCCACCATGTGTTCTTTGTAAGTGCTCTGTAATGGAATGAAAAACCACTATCTAAAATTATTACAATTTTCATGTGCTGCAGGATCGAGAAACAAATAAGCAGGTTTCGAGGATGGTTACCTAGAAAGCCAATGAAACTGGACAAGGAGACACTGCCAGATCTGGAGGAGAATGACTGCTATACTGCTCCATTTAGCCAACAAAGGATCCATCAGTGAGTATTTTATAATATTCCACTTACAAGATGAAAATATTTCCTTCTGGAATTCACACTGGAAAAAATTGATTTCTCAGATGATGTCTTAAAGATTACTGCCTTCAAATTAGTTCTTTGTCGCAAAAAGTAAGAACTAGAGAGTCCCGAGAGAACATAAAGTCTGTCTACATTTCCAATAATTAAAGGTCCAACTCAAAATTAAATCAATGGATAAGTTCCTTTTAATTCACTGGAATTTCAATTACATTCCTAAAGTAGTCAAATGGCTGATTTTCTTTCAGGTCAGAATTGCAGCTTTTCTTTGTTCTGGACTTAAAGATGTGATTATAACTTCTTTTTCAGCATTTCTATATCTTTAGCATAATCACAATTATTCTTTCGAACATTGATGGTTAAAATAAACTGATACTATGTTTCATTCTTAGAAAAGACTGTAAAGCAAGCATAGCTCTAAAGAAAGCAGAGAATGTAATTTTATTTCTATTCTTCTGTCTTTTACATTTATGGAAGCAAAACTGATTGCAAAGTGTCAGTGCTAAGACCTATTAGTGACACTTATTCAAGCATAGTTGTGGCACCGGTGTTGCACCAATGTCACTAGAAAAATCATTTGACTACTACAAGCCTTTATTCACTTGCAAAATGCAAAACAGAAAAAGCCCCATGTGACTTTCAGATCCCATGTTGATTTCAAGGCTATAAAGTTTTGAAGAAAGAGAATGTCTTATGGGTAGTTACAGTGTTGGTGATATGGGAAACCATCATTGATTAACTGAGAACAAAACTACAAAGATTTGGCAGCACTGAGTTACAGTAAGTTCAAAGTCTAAAAATCAGAAACATTTGATTTTATTTAGGGAGAAGTCAGGCTATGCAATGTTCTCAAATGCCTCACTTTGAATGAAGTTTTTCAGGAATTCGATTAATTAGGTGAAAAAAATAGACCTCCTTTGCCCTAATGCCTTCTGCCAGTATGGAAACTGGAATGAACCCCCCCACGGCCCAGGGGGAAATGGTTTGTAACCTGCTACATCACTTAGTCACACAAGTCTATGGGGCTGAGTGAGATCCACCCAAGGGCGAGGGAGCTGGCAGAAGTGCTTAGCAAGCCACTTTCCTTCATCGCCAGTAATCCTGGCTAACTGGTTAACTGGAGGTTAAGAGTTGTGAGACAACAAGAAAGGCTGGAAGGAGGATTTGGCCATCTACGAGCCTCTTGGTCTGCCCTTGGTGCTGGGAAAGCTTATGGGGCAGATCATCTTGAGTGCTACCACATGGTTCATGCAGGACAAGGCAATGAGGCCCAGGCATCGTGGGTTTATGAAAGGCAGGTCCTGCTCGACCTACCTGATCTCCTTCTACACCAAGGTGACACATGTAGTGGATGTGGGAAAGGCTGTGGATGTTGTTTACCTGGGTTTTAGTAGAGCCTTTGATAGAGTTTCCCACATCATTCTCTTGGAGAAACTGTCTGCTCATGGTTTGGATGGGCATATGTTTTGCTGGGTAAAAAACTGTTTGGATGGTAAGACTCAAAAAGAGTTGTGGTGAATGGAGTTAAATCCAGTTGGCAGCTGGTAACAAGTGGTGTCCCCCAGGACTCAGTCTTGGGGATGGTTCTCTTTAATATCTTTATCAATGATCTGGAAAAGGGGATCAAGTGCACCCTCAATAAGTTTGTAGATATCAAGCTTGGAAGGAGTGCTGACCTGCCTGTGAGTAGGACAGCTCTGCAGTGGGATCAGGACAGGCTGGATTCATGGGCCAGGGTGAATTGTCTTCAGTTTTGGGCCCCTCACTCCAAGAAAGACATCAAGGTGCTGAAGCACATCCAAAAAGGGCAACAAAGCTGGTGAAGGATCTAGAGAACAAGTCTTACTAGGTGGAGCTGAGGGAACTGGGGTTGTTTATCCTAGAGAAAAGGAGGCTGAGGGAAGACCCTCAATGTTTTATTGCTCGCTACTATTGCCTGAGAGGAGGCTGCAGCAAGGTGGGTATTGGTCTCTTTCCCCAAGTAGTGAGCGATAGACCAAGAGGAAAAGGCCTCAAGTTGCACCAGGCGAGGTTTAGATTGGATATTAGGAAATTTGTTTTCACTGAAAGGGTTATGATGCACCAGAACAGGCTTCCAAGGGAAGTGGTTGAGTCACCATGCCCGGAAGTATTTAAAGATGTGTAGGGTGCTTAGGGACATGATTCAGTGATGGCAGTGCTAGGCTAATGGTTGGTCTTTAATTTTAAGATTAATGACCTTAAAGTTCTTTTCCAACTCAAATTATTTATAAGCAGTGTTTTCCCAAATACAGCTCCAAAACAAAAACAGGTGCAAATCTCCAGGAAAACTTCAGTAGAAGTCTGCTCCTATGACCAGTCACCAGTCAGGGTTATCTCCACTTAATGTTTGTGCTCTGAATAGACATCAGGTTCAGACTACAATCTTCCAGTGCTTGAGCAAAAAGGTGGGTCAGTAATTTTTCCTGCAAGAGAAGAGTAAGTGCAAATTGGTTTGAGAATAGACCAGCAGTAATACATTTAAAAATTGGGATGTCTGTGTTGACTTTTTTTAATTAATAGTAATTTTAACTATTAATTTCCCTTTAAATTACAGCACATAGAAAGGGTCTTTTCATGTGTGGAAAGAAAATTGATATATAGGAGCCAGAATATTTTTTAATTCTTCTGCCTTGCTCATGTTTGTATCAGTAAACTGGCAGCAGGGTGTGAGTGTGTGTATTAAATACTGTGCCAGCTGCATTAACATTTCTGCTGTTGTTTGGCAGTTCTGTTACATCACTGCAGACTTTGAAGCTCAACTCCCCAGCAGGCCTGACATTCTCTGTTTTGCTTACTGTGTGATCTTCCATTCCTTTTGTGTGGTGACTGATAAAATGCTGGTGAGCTGCCCTCTTTCTCCCAAAAGGTGCTGGCTCTGACAAAATCCTTTTTTTCCCATCATGCTCCAGCATGTTAGCTGTGTCTGTCTTATTTCCCTTCAGTAGAACTTTTCAGTATAATAACTTGTTCAATAGTTGTTTAATAGGTTCATGCAGGCATTTTACTTGTTCCAAGAATTTCAGGCCATGTTGGTTAGCAGAGCATTTCAGGATCATCTTTAGTATGTGCTTATAATCTTTGATTGTGGAGTGCAAGTATCAAATAATTGGAAGTGTTGAGTTTAAAAGAATTATTTTATTGCTATCACTTAACATTCAAGAAGTTTATTATGTTGGGGTTCACTTACTTTGTGCAAACTGCTGCTCCTTCCAAGATATTCATAAACAATGTGTTGAAAGACCTGTATATAAGAGCAGCAGAGCAGTAAGAGAGTAGATTAAGTAGTAAAGATGGACATGCATCCCCAAATACAGGGAAAATATAATTAGAAATCAATATCTCTATTTATGTTTATCTAAACTCATATTCACTTATCTAGCAATTACTGTGACTGGCACCTTCATTTTTTTTTAATCAGTTGTGCTAGACGAGGTTTTGATCACTAAGAAAATTATTTCTTTTTCACCTTTACCTGCTGCTAAGTGTAGTAACTTTCAGAAGGGCAGCACTGACAGTTGTTGCCTCCTCAGAACAGTACAGAAAGTCTCCCAAATTGATAAAAGCCTCCATGTGTGATTAAAGCTTCAGTTGTCACAGAAGATTTTAATTGCTTTTTGATAAGTAAAAAAGTAACTAAATTTTTTTTCAGAACCTGTCAGGCCTGTTATTTAAATTTCTAACCCAGAGCCCTACACTAGCTTTTTAATAATATGAAGTTAAATAGTTACTGAAGTCCCTGAGCTGGAGAAATGAAAAATTGCCATCTACACTAATATTATGATAGTTTAGCCTGCAGTTCATCAGTGGTGAGAAAAGACAATGCATTTTCATATTTGTTGTGGTTGAGGTTATGCTAGAGTGCTTTTGCCACACCATATTGGCGTTACAATGCGATCATAGTGAAGCCTACACAACTGCAATGGGCAGATACTTGTAGAATTTCAATTGTCTTCAAGAAGTACATCATCCTGCAGACTAGATTAACAGTATCTTCCCTTCTCTTGGTCTTTCAGATGTGACTTTACATCCCTTTCCATCACACACTTGTACCAAAACTGATTTAGACAGAATATGCACAGGTTGGTGGTGGGGAAGTGGGGGATATCCCAGTACCACATCAATCATTGGCTGACTTCAATGTGGTTTAAGACTTTCCATCCAAAAAAGGGACATTTTTTGAGGAAGAAAAATGCTTGTATCATGTTGAGTTATTGAAGTCCTCAGAGAATAGAGAATAAATGCAAGGCTTTCAGTCCTTGTGAACTCTGTTAAGGTGATAGCTGAAAATGTCAGTAGGGTCTGCTTTTATCAGATCATATGTACTGATTTGGGTGGTTCAAGTTTATAGTAAAAAGAATAAAAATTTCTTGCATATCTGGAATCCTAAGTGAGAAGAAGAAATAAGTGGGAAGAGCAGACTGGGAAAATTAATTAGCCCCCCTCACTGTAGGAGGTTTCATGACCATCTAAAGAACCTGAAAATGTTGGAGTAGATGAGACCTGATGGTATCCATCCATGTGTCCTCATGGAGCTGGGAAATGGAGTTCCTAAGCCTCTGTCCATCACATTTGAGAGGTCATGACAGTCTGGTGAAGTTTCCACTGATTGTAAAAAAGGTAACATAGCCCCTATTTTTAAAAAGAGAAAAAGGAAGACCTGGGAAACAACTGGCTGGTCAGTCTCATCTCTGGGCCCAGCAAGATCATGGAACAGATCCTCATGGAAAATCTGCTAGAGCACGTGGAAAATACGGAGGTGATTAGTGACAGACAGCATGGCTTCACTAGGGGCAAATCATGCCTGAGCAAATTGGTGGCCTTCTATGGTAAGGCTACAGAGAATAGTGGATAGTGGCGGAGAAACTGACATCATCTGCCTGGATTTGTGCAATGCATTTGACACTATCCCACAGGATATCCTGGCCTCCAAACTGACAAGACATGGATTTGACATATGGAGCCCTCAGTGGATAATTAATTGGTTGGATGGCTGCACCTAGAGAGTTGTGGTCAATGGTTCAGTGTCCAAGAGGAGGCAAGCGATGAGTAGTGTTAGTCAGAGGTCAGTATTGGTCAGTTCTGTTTAACATCTTTGTTGGAGACTGTGGGATACAGTGCATCCTCAGCAAGTTTGCTGATGATACCAAGCTGTGTGATGTGGATGACACCTTGGAGGGAAGGGAGGCCATCCAGAGGGACCTGGGTGGGCTGGAGAGGTGGTACCATGCCAACTTTATGAGATTCAGCATGGCCAAGTGCAATGCCCTGGACCTGGGTTGGCACAACCCAAGGCACAAGCAGAGGCTTGGGGGGAGAATGGATGGGGAGTAGCCCTGGGGAAACCAGTGTGTGCTCACAGCCCAACTGTATCCTGGGCTGCATCCAAAGAAGCGTGGCCAGCAGGAGAAGGGAGGGGATTCTGCCCCTCTGCTCTTGTGAGACCACACCTGGAATACTGCATGTATCTCTGGAGCCCCCAGTGCTGGAAAGATATAGTCCTTTTGGAGAGGGTCCAGAGAAGAGCCACAAAGATGATCGAAGGGCTGGAGCACCTCTGCTATGAAGAGAGGCTGAGAAAGTTGGGGCTGTTCTGCCTGGAGAAGAGAAGACTCTGGTGAGACCTTGTGGTGCCCTTCCAGTACCTGAAGGGGCATACAGGAAAGCTAGAAAGGGGCTTTTCACGAGGAAGGGTAGTGATAGGACAAGGGGTAATGGTTTTAATGTCAAACAGAGTAGATTTAGGTTAGATATTAGGAAGAAATTCTTCACCATTGGGGTAGTAAGATACAGAAATAGGTTGCCTAAGGAGATTTCTGATGCCCCCTCCCTTGATGTGTTTAATGCTGGGCTGGATGAGTCCTTCTGCAACCTGGTCTTGTGGGAGGTGTCCCTTCCCATGAAGGGTTGTTGAATCTTGATGATCTTTAAGGTCTCTTCCAACCTGAATCATTCTGTGATTCTATGATTCTATGAGTTTTCAGATAAGATTTCCATTTCCCCACTGTAGGTTTTGCTACATACTATAGCTAGAAGTTTTAGAATTCCTCCTTGTTTCCTGGTTTTATGTGCTTTTAATTTTCAAAAATATTATTCCTTAAGTATTCATATGGACTTGTCCATGTTTTATGTTTGTCCAAATGTGGCAATACTGTAATTGAGTCTGGAATTCCTTATTTCTTCCTTTCTTCATGCCTCAGATGTTTTTCCCCTCATCAAAGAAATGACAGTTTATCTTTTTTGATATAGACAGAGTTTTCCCATCCAAGTCTCCCATCTGATACAGATGATGTTTGAAACATGGTCTGAATAGTCTTCATTTGTGATAGCTCGTTTTAAAAGCATGGATTGACATAGGGCTGCCAGCACTTACCATGTGGAGTCTTAGGAGAAAAACAGATAAGAACAAAAGCAACAATGTTCAATGAGATGTTTTTTCTATAGGAATTAATATTTTTGAAACACTGATGTACAAGGATGTGCAATTTTGGAGGATCATATCGATGATCATTTTCTTTCCCATTCAGATGGAAAAGGCCAGATGGGGAGAATAGTGGCTTTCAGAAAACAAAAAAATAAATTTGTGTTAAGAGGCACAGTTAACCATCTGCCCTCCTTCCAAAGCAGGCAAAGGAGAAAATTGAAAGAATCATATGTGTGAGATATGCCTGTAACCTATGCAGTGTGGTTTCAGATTTTCTTTTACAGTGATTATGGCATACCTTACAGGGTATATCAGAAAACTGTCATTACAGGAGAAGATCAAAATAAATATTATTTCCTAAACAATAGGACATCTCTTTTTGGAAGAAAGAAGCTCTGCCTGGCTAAGGCAAGCATTCTGTGGTAATCTTGTGGAATACAAAATGATAACTTTCAAGATCAACTTCCAGGCAGTATTTCAGTTCTGCAGCCACAGCAAGGGAAGGGCTTTATTTATGCCAAAGTATTTCTTCTGAAATTTATCAGCTACAAGAATGCAGTTCACAATATGTGAAAAATGTTTTCCTTAAAACATGATCATAATTATTTTTGTACTACATGTTAGTTATTTTAAGGAGTAAACTTCTAATCAGCCAGGAATAGTAATGGTAGTAATTAGCTGCAATTTCTTAGATAACTGTATACTAGATAGAAAAATGCTTTTAATTGCACGGTAGAGTTTTCAAACTTTATAGCAGGACTCATTTTCCCTTTGTTTTTCTTCCAAAGGCGATAAACTCTCTGGTTAAAAATTAATCTAATTTATAATTGAATAAACAATTAAAAAATAAGTATTTATTACTTCAGTGAAAAATTAATTACAGATTTACACATGTAGAGGGAGTAGGACAGTGTCTATATTAATTAAACAAAAATGGCCCTGAGTACCAGAGTTTAATGAAGTTATTCTCATTTTTACCATGTCCCCTTGTGGTGCATGAGGATCTTGTCCTGTATCTTTGTGAGGTTTCTAACGTTTATGGTTCTTGGGGTGGAGTTACATTTTAAGTTTTTTCTAATGCTCAGATTTGCCCTAATAAATCCCATCCTCTCCAAGATAATTTGTGCATGTGTCTCCCTGAGTTGCTTCACCCAAGATCATGGATGGGTCAGGGAGCTGCCACCACTGGCGACCAGGCACAGTGCTGCATGTACACTTACTTGTTTTGAAATATGTTTTTAATTTGTTTTAATTATGTACACCTACAGTATAATAGCTATACATCTGCAAACGGCTTTTTATATGTTGGGGCTCACAATTCTATGAGACTCCTACTCTTAAACAAATCTTTGTGCAACTAGATTTGGAAATGTCCTCAAATGGATTTTTTAAAATTCTCTCTGATACTGAAAGATTTCATTGCTTGGCAATCTGAATGAAAGAGAGCATCCCTGAAAAATACATAAAGCTCATTCTATCTCAGACGAATATTCCTTTGTGAACCAATTTAAATTAAGAAGTGATTTGTGTGGCAGGGTGATCTGGGGGGAAGGGCAGAAGAAAGAGACTCCATTACATTTTTGAAGCTGTTATGTGCCAAATCTGAAACAGACAAAGCCACTAAGTCCCAGAGCTATCCTGTTTTAGGCACATGATGTGAAAAAACCCTGATAACCATTAAAATAATATTTTCTTTCACATTAAAAAAAAAAAAAAAAAAAAAGCTGCAGACTTAAAACTCAGGCAAAATTGAAATAAACAGGAAGTGATAATAATATACCCATTTTCAAACAAGTAAACTACAGGGACATGTAATATTCTCACTGGAAATCTGCAGGCTCATCACATTGCATCTACTACAGCTGATGATTTTCTTATTTTGATGTTAAAAGAAGTAAAAGTTTGCTATTGCTTCAGCAAGAAACAGGTAGCTACCACCACTGGTTTACCTGGGAGTGCAGAGGGTTGGGCTTTTTTCTTGTACTAAAGAATGCACTGCTCATATAGTGATCACTGCTTCAGACAACATCTGAACTTTTGTAGTGCTTCCAGGAATAGACATTTGCTTGGAATGTGTCTTTTCATATGATGAATATCAGACATAAAATGTTTCAGCATCTGGAGATCTCACAGAGCACAGATGCTATGTGCATGCATGCATTGTCACTTTTAGTTTTGTAACCAAATCATGAGTGTTCATCTTTCTACTTGTATATGCTACCAGTACAGCAGAAAATAACTTTTCCTGTCTTTTGCCTTGACAAAATAAATTGAAAAATAAAACCATGGTTTTTAGAGCTAAATTTACCCCTGAAGAGTTTGTACAACCTGCAGGATTACTAGAGAGAATGTATGAACAGGAATTCATTGGCAGTTTGGTCTTAGCTGAATTTGCCTTAATTTGAGGACCTTCTTGACAGTTAATTCTGCTGTGCTTTGTTATCCATGGAAATATAGTTTGCAATCTCCAGTTCAGAGTCTAATTAAGAGAGTTACAAATATAATTTCAAAGCAATTAACCTTCACTGACTCTTCATGTCACTTACAGTATGAATATAAGAGCAATATTTCCACAGTGACATTTTTAAAAGGGACTTTAATTACAGATCAACTCTGGAACCTTTGCTGGTAGAAGTGCTCTTATTATCTTCATTGGAATTTTCCTTTTGAGTAAGGACAGCTCACAAAAATAAGACCTACAGGACCAGGCTAATAGTTAAAACTGCTGTGGAACAAATCACTGGCTTTATTATCTGTCATTAACTTGACTGGTAATAAAAATAATAGTGTATTAACCCTTACTTATTTTTTATCTTACAAATGAGGGGACAAAGTAATCAAAACCTTCAACTGAACTGTCTTCTAAATAAAGCCTTACTCCCTTATTATCCTGAAAACAAGTATTGGTCTTAAAAATATCCAATCCCATTTCCATAGTAAAATTCTTAGAAGGGCAGCAGAAACAGAACAGCTGAAGAAAATTTTCCACTTGAAAGCAACAAGGGTTAAAAATCTCTCTAGAAAGCCTCTGCCTTGTGCAGTTAACAGCTCAGTAATGTCTGGTAGATGTTTCCCTACATCTAGTTTGAAAAACTTGACTTCATAGGCATTTCTTCCTCCAAAATTTTAGTACTCCAGCTCACCTTCTTTCTGAATGTGGGTGATAAACCCATCCACAGAACTCCCATCAAGGCTATTTCGTGGTCTACAGCATCCCATGAGGAATTCAGAGGAGGAAGTCTTTCTCAGTCTGTGGAGAATTTCACCCTTCAAATATTAGTTCACAGGGACCAGAGCTGAAGATATTTCACAGAATCAGCCAGGTTGGAAAGGATCTCTGAGATCATCAAGTCCAACTCCTGATCCACTGCCACCTTGGTTACCAGACCATGGCACTCAGTGCCACATCCAGTCTCTTCTTAAAAAACACCAGGGAAGCAGAATCCACCATGTCCCTGGGCAGCCCATTCCAATGCCTGACCACCCTCTCCATGAAGAAATTCTTTCTAATATTCAACCTAAGCTTCCCCTGGCACAACTTAAAACCATGTCCTCTTGTCTTGTTGAAAGTTGCCTGGGAAAAGAGCCCAACCCCCCCTGGCTCCAGCCTCCTTTCAGGGAGTTGTAGAGAGCGATGAGGTCTCCCCTGAGCCTCCTCTTCTCCAGGCTGAACACCCCCAGCTCCCTCAGCCTCTCCTCACAGGACTTGTGCTGGAGTCCCTTCACCAGCCTGGTTGCCCTCCTTTGGACCTGCTCCAGGACCTCAATCTCCTTCCTGAACTGAGGGGCCCAGAACTGGACACAGGACTCGAGCTGTGACCTCACCAGGGCTGAGTACAGGGGCAGAATCACTTCCCTGGACCTGCTGGCCACGCTGTTCCTGATCCAGGCCAGGATGCCATTGGCCTTCTTGGCCACCTGGGCACACTGCTGGCTCATGTTCAGCTTCCTGTCAATCCAGACTCCCAGGTCCCTCTCTGTCTGACTGCTCTCCAGCAGCCAGGATAAGTTTACAAATGAATGCAGATTTCTGAAGTGTTTGTTTAAACAAGTAGTTTTTATTTCCTTGTAAGACTGCATAATGGTGGTTTTTTTTGTCATTTTCTCATTTATGATCATGAAAATAGAAGTGACTAAATGCAGAAAAACTATTAACCTACTTGTCCAGAAAAGCTGTTGAAATAATTGCCTGTACCTGCAGCATGACATAGTCATGATAACAGATGGGCAAAATAACCTTAGATCATGAGATGAATAGATTAACACTGTTGGTATTACTTGGGTGAGTGTTGCTAGTTTTTCACATAACGTGCTTCATTTCTCAATTTAATCCTACAAGAACTCATAGCTAAGTCAGAATGAAAATTACTGTGCTAGTTTGATTTCCGAAGTTATCTTCACAGTTCTTTGACACTCAGTGCTGTCTGGGAGTTGAGATATTGAAGAAACTCAGATAATAAGAGAAAATGAAGCAAAGTGTGAAAACCACTAACTGTTCATTTCTGGTTTACCACTGTTGTTTAATTTGTTTTGGCAGCTTCTAAAATGGCCTAGTACAGACCTCTAACTTCAGCTGGAAATAATGCTATCTGCTTCAGAGTTTAGATTGATGTGTTTTGTTTTGTTTTTTTTTAACCTAAGTTCCTTAAGCATTAAGACATATGTGATGACAGCATTTTCTTTGTGTTGAAATCCTACTGTTAATTATTATTTCACATACTGGTTACTTCCAACTAAATATTGTGCAGTTGTGCCTCTCCCAACAGTAAGCACATTCTTATTTTCTTTGTATCAGGATCCTGAAATGTAGTAGTGGCCCAAAATTGTAAATACATAGAAAAGGTAGTAACCAGTGCACATCAATTGTACCAGTGCACACCAATTGTACCAGTGCACACCAATTGTACATGCTGTTTGGTAGCAGCCCATTGGTAAATAGGCACACACATGGTGGTGGTCAGCCAGTATGCATAAATCAGTTTAAGTAGTTTAGGGCACATGTAGGACTTTGGGAATAGAAGAGATGCGGGAAGAAGCCAGAAGTACAGTATTTATTGAGTAGACTGTGGACACAGAAATAACCTGTGAATTTCTGGGGTGGAGAGAGAAAGAACACATGAAAGAGAAACCTGTATAAAACCAAGTTTCGTTAATTATTGTGCTCTTGGAGCAACTTGTCTTTTAGACCTTTAATGTGGGAATTTTTCTATTATTGACCTTTGAAGCTGAAAGTAACAAACTTACAGATTGTTTTTAATGAAAAATTCAGCAGAGAATTTTGGTTATAAAGAGGGAGCATAAAAATTTTCCTGGTTTTGCAAAGGACTGCAGAGGTGCCATGTATTTTGCATCTGTAAAGATTAATTCAACAAAAGTGGGATCTCATTTGAGTAAAATTACCTGAGGGGAAAATTGAGCATTGTATCCCATGTTTTGCAGAAGAAAAGGTGACATAAATCCACACCAATCTCCCTCTTAAGATCAACTCTGTTGAAGTCAGATTTGCCTAGGGTGCAGTGCTACACTCTATGGTATCTCCATGATTTTACCATTTTATTTATTAATATATTCTATTCCCTAGCTATTCATCAACACAGAGGAGGCAAACAATCTTACTTCTTATTAAAAGTGCTTTTTAAAATATGAAACTCTGTATTCAGTCAGTTACTAAGGACCACATTTTAAAAATATTTCCTCAAAAAAGGCACAGACCTACTTAATCAGAAATTCCATCCACTGATCTGCTTATTCAAGTATCTAAATGACTTTCACAGTCTATTCCGAAGCCATGCAGAACTCAAGCAACTGTAAGAATTCTTTAGCAACATTTAATTCACAAGTTTAGACAGTATTTCTAAACTTGCTTTAATATTTCCAGTGATTATGATGATATGCTAAAATATCTGTTTTCTTTGAACACGCATAATGAGATAAAGAAATCAGCAGAAAATATATCATACCAGGTGTTCTAATAAACACGTGGTTTTTTGCTTGGTTGTGGGTTTTGGTTTTGTTTTTTTTAATTTCCTGGATTAATCATAATTCTGTCTAAAATATTGAATCTGCATTCACGTATAATTCCACAAGTAGTTTCTAAAAGCTAATTTTCTACTTTGTTTTATCTTCCAGTACCCAACATAGGAGTATATAGTATTTTCAGTTTCTAACATAATATTAGATTTTCTATACAAGTCCTTTACTGAGTAAATGTTTCCATCTGATTTGTAATGGTAAAGCATAATAAAGAAGCCTGAAATAGAAATAAAGTGTTATTTTCTGCATCTGCATTTACAAATCTTATGTTTTTGAAAATTTATGTGCAAACACTGTAGTTTTTTGTGAATTATCTACAAGTGATGGTTATCAGAATAAATGCTCCTGTATCTTTCATCTTTCTTCAGACTTCTCCATGTAATTCTTTGTAAGGGTCTGAATGCTTTTATTGACATCATCTCACCCACTGAATCATCTCACTTAATCTTGTGTCCTTTAATTTTCCTCACACTTGCTCACACACTGTAGATTTTCATTGTGCTGTAGAAAAGTAGTGGGACTCAATATTGCTTTAAACATGCTACTATGTGTTCCTGAGATGCCTTTTGTTTGTATTTTTCTATAGCTTCATCATACACAACAAAGATACTTTCTTCAATAATGCTACAAGAAGTAGAATTGTACACCATATCTTACAAAGAGTAAAATACGAAGAAGGGAAAAACAAAATTGGTAAGTGCTGAGCAACCTGCTTTTAAACATGGTTGCAAAGTCCACCAAAAAAAAAACAACTCAGTTTTGAGCTGTTTACATCTTACCCATCTTTTTTTAGGGTCTTTGCCTGGAAGACCTGATCATTTCCTTGTAGTACCAGGTTTCTTTCATAGTCACGTGTCTCCTCATGAAATGTAGCACCTCTGCAAGGAAAGAAACTGCTTTAAGTAAGAAATATGTACAGTTTAAGGACCCTAGAGAAGCAGATAGACTCATGCAGAAAGGCTTTTACTCTTTCATAAAAATGTATTTGGAAGGATGGCAATATTTGTGGTGCTGTACATCCTCATCCTGGATACCTGTCCATCTCTAAGGAAGACGAAAGTTTCTGTATCTCTAAAAAGGGAGCTTCCCAATTATGCCCTTAGGGCAGAGGATGCCATACATAGCTATGGCATCACTTTGAAATAGTAAGTGGACTGGATCCTTGTAGCAATATATCTGTAGATCGAGGAGCACAGGCAGTGACAGAGGAGTGCTGGAGTACAAAGCAGTGGCCTCCCTTCTCTCTTGTGATACAAAGCACCCAGTGCTTGTGTGCCACACTGAGACTGGGGCATTGCAAACAGAGAGGCAATCCCCAGAAAACTCTTCAGTCTATTTCATTTTCTTGCTCTTTAAACCCTGTTCTTCTTCAAGAGGTAGATTTAAATCCCTGCACTTCACTTATTTCTTGCTCAGCTCCTGGGGTAAGGACAGCAATAACTGAGCAATGACAGTGACCAAAGAGGAGAGAAAAAAGGCAAGAATTCATGCAGCCACTGTACAAAGCACAATTGCAGTCCCTGCCTGCCTCAAGATCCCATGTCCACTTGTGTTGTACCAGCTAGGAACACAACCTTGTATTGTTCACTGGGCAAAGCAAAGCCTGCTGTATAGGTTTTGCTTTTCAGCCAGAGACTTCAGAAGAAAGCATATTCTGCCAAGTAGATACTCATGCATTCACTGAAAGTGCTATTTATGTTGAATTAAATCTCATTGAAGTGTTCTTGCTGCTATCATTCTGCTGTGAATTACAAAAAGAATCAGGATTTTTGCCTACTGATCAAAGGGTTCAAATGCCTTCATTTCAGGTTGTTAGTGTCAGTATTTAGTTTTCCATTGCCTGATGGTTGCTCAGGCCTATTTTGATGATTTTCCAACTGGAATGTGCTCAGCTCTTAGCAGTCATTCGTTATTTCTCTCAAGGTTCATATTAAAAGGGACAAAGCCTGACTGAGTGAGGTGTATGATTATTTTTTTGTGCCAAATAGCAATCCTTTTGGTTCAGGTTGAATGCTATTTTCTGGTCCTGTACTACTGCAGCCTGCCTTGCTCCTGTTCTGTTAATCCAGCAGCTTTCTGAAGGCATAAATGGAACATATTTTAAAATATTGTTATCATATGGAAAATGGAACTTATTTTAAAATGTTGTTATCATATGGAAGTTAGGAATTTCATTTGCTTTACTGTCCTGCATTTTGAAAATGTAAAGATTTTCCAATAAGTTTTCAGATCCCATGACATACAGCCTGTCATCTAATTAGCTCCTTTAGGCCATAATTTATGGAGTCAGATTTCACTCTTAGTGTGAGGTCTGTATTAGACTGAAGATGAATTTGGCAACTGAATATTTAAACCTCTGATATAATAAATTATAGATGACAATTAATATTTGAATAAATCTTTGCTTGTATTATATCCTTGTTCATAAAAATCTATTAAAGATTCTATATGCATCTTTTACTGTCAACAGTTCTCAAATTTCATTTTGCCAGCTTATTATGAAAATGCAGTTTGATTTTTACTTAGCAGTTTTCCTGGTCTTATTGGTAAATAATGTGATAATCTTGATTCTTAGGTCTGAATCGATTGCTCAGTAATGGCTCCTATGAAGCTGCATTTCCTCTTCATGAGGTATTTTTCTCATTTTTTTTTCTTTCTGAACAGACATTTCCCACAAAAATAATTCTTAATTGTGTAACTGTTTACCCCAGTCTTATTGAAGTTATTATTCTCTTTTGCATTCTGTGTCCACCTCTGAAATTCCTGCCATTTGGTAATGCTTTTTTCTTGCAAAAAGAGATAAGGAGAATTGTTCTGGACCTGTGCTGTAAAAAATATTGGGGTTTGATACATTAGTATATTTTCAGAGGGGAAACCCACTGTGGTTTTCTCTTCGAGATTCTCCAGCTTATGGCCTTTGACTTGAACACCAGCTATCTTAAATTTCGTAGGAAAATTAATCCTAAATTTTACTGAAATCAGAGGAAATTTTCCTTTTAATGTCGTATTTCTTTTTTGAAGCCCAAATATGGAGTTTATATAAATAATGTGATTTATACTGCTAATCAGAGAGGTTTAGATACTCTTTTATTGCTGCTGTTGTTTATTGATGTCCAGATTTGTATTTTAGGGAAGTTATAGAAGTAAGAATTCAATAAAAACCCACGGGGCAGAAAACCACAGACACCTGCTCTATGAGTGCTGGGCTTCCTGGGGAGTGTGGTATAAATACCAACCACTGGACCTCGTGAGGTAAGACCTTCTTGCTCTTAGTATGGCACATCACAGATTCTTTGAGCATTGATTATTTTTCTCCTGACAAAACCATGAAAAGCTCAATGAATGAATGTAGTTTTTAAAAACTAATCCTGAGGTCATGGGAATGCATTTCATTCACTGTTCCACTGCATTCGAAGAGCTATAGAGGAGAATGTAGGAGATGAAAGTGAAGGAAGTTGCCTTCTAGAGTTTCCTGACACCATAACTTCTAATCAAGGGTTTGCAGAATATTTAAAAGAGGGGGGAGGGGGGAGGAAATCTGTGGAAACTGTTTGGAATTGGTTGCATGTCTCTTCTCTGCAGTAGTTATTCCTCCTCTGGGCATGGCTTTGGTGCAAAACAGGCTCTCATCAACTAAGAACTCACAGGCACTGGGTGTGCTACTGTGTTCAGCAGCACAAGTGGTAAATGTGTTGAAATCTTTCCTGTACCACTTCCCTTAAACTCAGCCCAGCCACATCACCACAACCTGGATTTGTATTCATCTTGGTAGTAGCCTGCAAAGCAGAAATGCTGAGAAACTACTCCAGATTCTCATAGCCTTTTAAAATAATGTTTTCACATAGGCTTGCATGTGCTGATAGAGGATTATGTATTTTTTATGTTTATATGGAGAGACAGAGCCTTTATGGATCATGTTTGGCAGAACTATATTGGGCATTAGTGAGCTTTTTCTACTTAAAGGCATATGGAGCTATAAGGGCCTGTTAATAAAGGCTTTAAATGTATTTGGATCACTGAAAATACTGATGCACTGGCCATTGGGAATGCTCACACAGAGGATGCAGTTGGTACAGCATATTAATTTCCTCATTTGTAAATCCTGTAACTGATAGAAACCTTTGCTTTTATTGATTCTCAAAATTGTTTCCAGATAGAAAGATTTATAGAGGCTGGCCCTGGAGGCAGACAGTGCTATTGATTAAGACCATATGAAACCCATCTATGTCTTAAAACAGGAGGTGTTCAATTTCCATGTAGAAAAAATTCACAGATAAATGCAATAAAAAACTTTACTGTGTCATGTAATTTTTAAAATGCTTTAGAAAATGAATTAATGTATTTGTACCCCATAATTTAATTCTGAAAGCTGTTATTTCTTTTTTAATATACTGGTCTGGACAGAAATAAGGAATTTTTGTCAAATTACACTGTGGAAATTATTGATTTACTGAGGGGCCAACAGTTACACTGAAGTTGTGGTTTGTTTGTTTTTTTCATTTCCCAGTACCCAGTAAGATATTAATGTCACAGTATAAGCAGCTTATATCTATAATGTTTTTTCAGTAGTCAAGGCTACTGGTCTTCATCAACATTTCTTGTTTGTGAAAATGCTGTTGAGCCAATGTCTGGGGTTTGATTTCATTTGGGTTATTAATATGGACCATCTTTAAGATTTTTTAAGTCTGAGACTAAATGGTAACAGAATGATAAAGGTTAGACACATGATTGTTCTGGTCCTTGGTAGCAGCCTTCTTGAGCTGCCTGTGTTTGATGGTTAAGATTTTTTAGATGCTTTAGCTTTTTGTCAGTGACATCCACAGATTTTTTTATTTTTTTTTTTTCACAGCTATTTTACAAAAGAAAAAACCCAACCAAAACAGCAAACCCCTTAGATGAGGATATGGATGTCCCATGCTGGTTCCGAGTAGGTGTTTACCCAAAGAGGAGGGGAGCAGGGGGGCTGTGAGGCTCCCTGAGCATTCGCAGCAGAGGGAGTCTCAGGAGCTGTCAAGCTTGGCAGGGTTCAGAGATGCAGCCTCAGCCCCGCGTACCCATGGCTGCAATGGATTCACTGAAGGATCAATGACAGGAAAGGAGAGGGAATGCCGTTTTCTTCTCACTTCACAGACATTAGATCCCTCACATTTCCTTAGCTCCTGCCGAATATTTCCTGTCTACTGCCACTCTCAGCAGCTCACATGTGTAGTGAGCTGGAGATATTTCCTTGAAGAGCTGACAACACCAGCAATTCCTGTTGTTCATTTCACTTGGAAGTACCTCAGCATGCATAATTTAAACAAAAGCTTTTGTAGTGCCAGTTCTGCAGTAGCAGCAACTTTTTTTTTTTGTTTCTCATACCCAGAGCTACGTAGGGTGTGTTTGAAGGGAATACTTTGCCGTCCATACAAAAGTAGTGAACTGATGTTAATACTTCCACAAATGTCTGGCCAGAACTTAGTGCCACTATCTGACATTTCTCTTCCCTATATTCTGTAGAAAGGGTAAGGAGTAAATCGGATGTGGATTATATGCTAATCTTATTAATAGATGTATTTCCACTTTAAAGTCACGATGCCACAATGGTAAACAAAATTGTTCATACTTTGGTGCTGTTTTGTTTATTATCTTTAGCTGTTAAAGCAAGACCTTACATCTCCAGTCAACTTGGTTCCTCCCAGCTTTCATGAGTTAACCTCATCAGCTGGCTGTTATGGAGATACTAGTCTCCAGAAAAATATGAGAAAAAGTTAATTGAGGAGAATTGTATGATTCTGCTTTTGAAATGCAGTGTGAAAATGCAGATTTGTAACAATTGCAAAGACACTCTTATTAATCAGTGGATGTGGTGCCATGATTGTAATTACACTTCTGTTGGAATTTATGATTCATAGTTACTTTACAAGAATAATTTAAGATCTTTAGAATTTATAGCATTTGAAAAGAGGCCAGGACTTACTATATTTATGTGGTTTGAAGCCATGCAAATCAATGGAAACAGTTACAGTGATCTCTGGGGTCTTTGGATCACCACCTTCACACTTCTGTACATAGATGCTTTCTTCAAGGTTGCAAACAAATTGCTCCTTCTGCTGCTTGCATATATTATTTACTAGTCAAAAAAGAAATCTGCACTAATAAAGTGGTTGTAAAAATACCTAACTGAACCTGAAAACAAAAGGACTGCCCGAGTAACTTGTATTTTACTCCATGTTTATAGTAAATTACTTGAATGCAAGCTGGCAACTCCCTTTCAATCTCCTGTCAGGCTTCTTGTCTCTACCCCATTGCTGCTGACATAACATGAGAGCTTCAAATTTCCAAAACACCTGCTGGAAAGCTATAGCTTCCTCGAAGCTTCTTTTCCATGATCAAAAGAATTCTATAATAGGATTTTATTCTGGCCTGCAAAAGGAATAATGAAGATAGATAGGTTCTTGGCTTCAGTCCAAACCTGTTTATGTTTTAGTTTCATGACTGCATTCTGAAAGCAAAATATGATACAATGAAGGTCATAAAACACAGAGAAATTCGGTATCACATTTTATGAGTTTGAAATCAGACTTTGTAGCTTAATACTTTTCAAAAATGTACCTTATTGATAAGTACTGAGAAATTGTGAATTCTTGTCACAGTTAAGTCAGTAGTAGTTCTACCACTGGGATGTGGTAAGGGGAGATAGTTCAACATTAATTTGGTAATATTGGAGGGATAACATACATGCTATCATAAAACTGAGAAGCTGAAATTGTTTTTTTAATTATAATTCTAATGGTATAGGATATACCAGGATAGGAGAGGTAGATTCCTCCATTAGGTTTTTTACATCTCTGCTTTTTAGGTTAGTTGTGGAGGAAATTTTCTGTGAGAGAATCATCAAATACACAATTATTTTTTTCCTGTTCTTATTAACAGTCTGAAACACTGGATAGTAATAAGTTAGCAAAGTTAATAAAAATGCAAATGTTATGAAGGCTGGAAAATATTCAGAGGCCTTTAGTGACAAAAAATTTAAGTAATTTAAAATTTAAGTAATACACAGTGAGGCACCCTAGAAAAAATATCCTTGGAATTCCTCATGTACATTACTGAGTTCTGTCTCAAATGCCAGCATGCAGATACAAGGACTGTACAGCCTGTGAAATCCTGTTTGTCCTGTGAAGGCTGTTTGTCCATATTTAAACCAATATGTATCAAAGTAAAGTTAAAATCCTGCACTTATTTTTAAAACCAGGTTCACAAATGGCCTCTTGGATGCCTTTTTCTTACATTGCAGAAATTTAGGTTGCTCCCAATCATGTCCATTCTTTTTCATGCACATGCTGAACCTTACTTATGTCTTCATCTTGAGTGAAGCTGTTTTGATCTCTAGATCAAAAGAGAGTACTATGATTTGTACCATTTGATGGAAAGGCTCAACAGCATAGAAGATGAAGTTTGTTGACTAGGGGTGTGAAATGAGGAAGCATTCATCCTGGAATAGAGAAAATAAAATAAAAAAATAAATCTTGATCAATGTTAAGTTTACTTCACTGCTTTGAACTATGTACATGGAGAAAAGTAAGACATAAATATTCAGTGAAAGTAAGCTCAAACTGTGAACTTGCTCTTTCAGTGGAGCTGGCACAGCTTGACATCCTAGGTGTCAGGAAAATAATTAGGCAAAAGGGTTCACTAAAACTATCCAGTCAGGGCTCAAAAAGCAGTTTACAGTGTGTCTTTTTACAACAAGACCTGCTGCCCTTGTCAGAACTGAGTGTATTATCGTTACCTTATCACCTCTTTAGCATGTAAATTTGACTCTGATGAGTGTCAGAAGAATAAAAACAACATGACAATATTTGGCTTTTCACATAGTGTCGGTAAACTCAAATTATAATAATTAGTGTAGGTCAGTATCATCCAACAGATCATGAGCTCCCCCCAGACAGATATTGCTCATGTTGAAAATTTTTAATATCCATTTGAAAACTGAGTGTTTTGTCTATTCCGGACCAAATGTTTCTTTCCCTTCTCCACTGCCTTAGAGTCTGTCATGGGTGTTTTTCTCATCTCTGTGTAAGTTTGACCAAAGATGTTTTCTGATAGAATAAAGGAGCCAGTAGTTCTGGGTCACTGCATTCTTGGTGTCTGGACAGATCAGAAGTTTCATCATTAGGGTAGAAGTGGGTTTTTATCAGCAGCTATTCTCAATTTCAGTTGTCAAAGTCAGTGAAGTGCAAAAATATCATTATCCTTCATTCTTTAAGATAAATATTGCAAAGAATCTCTTAAAATCTTCGCTGTAGTCATGATAATTGAATATTGATTTGTAAAGCATCCTAATGTGGTCATCAGCCTACTAGGCACAAAGCTGTCAAGCACAGGACAATGTATGCAGCCTGTTCCTATGCTGATGACTTCAGCAGGTTTTTTGTATGCTGGGTTTGGTGCATTCTTTAGCACATAAATAAAGGTTTGGCTGGTTTGGGGAGGAGGAAAAATGCTCATGAATATGTAGCAAATGGGTTTCTTGGTCACATTGCTGTTACTTGTAATTTTATATAGCTAATAAATTAGGATTGATTCAGACCTCTTTTTTTCAAATCAATGCAAGAAGTTACATAAAGATATTTTTTGGACTTCATTTGCACTTTAGTCTCTACCTGTGGTAGAATGATAAGATTGTTTTTTCAGGAACTGAGCTCTGACAAGAAATTATCAAATGAAAATAAACTGGATTGGAGAACAACCTCTGATAAAGTAATTTCTTACAAATAATTTAGGCCCAAATAATTTTTACTGTTATACCAGTTTCAGGAATAAAACTTATTTCAGTGCAATAATTTGAAAAGTACAGGACACAGCCAAAAGGCAAAGAAAGCCATCAGTTTCCCTGACACAGAGATCTAACTTTTTTTAAAAAACCTCATGTTTACTTTCTGAGATCCTCAATAATTTCACTGTAAACTGTGCATAGAGAAATTTCAAATTCATGTTAGAATTTCATTCATGAGACAGATCCCTCAGTGTGGATTTAGAAGGCTTTTTGTTCATGAAATTCTGACTCTGGTCTGTAATCTGCTCTTCAGATATAACAGAAATATTTATTCTCTGTTACCAAGGAAGACAAAGCAGATTTATTCTAATCATCAGTAACTCCACTGTGTTCTGTTTTAAAACAGGCGGTACTTTGGTGAGAAAATTGGGCTGTACTTTGCCTGGTTAGGCTGGTACACAGGGATGCTCTTCCCAGCTGCCTTCATTGGATTGTTTGTCTTTTTGTATGGAGTCACCACGTTGAACCACTGCCAAGTCAGGTAATGTGGGCACTTTTTTGGGAGATTACAGCTGTGGATTATTATGAGTAATATGATCTTCATATAAATTGTTAATTATTTCATTTTTAACTGTTGAATGAATACTCAGGAAAAGACTGGGCTCAGTGCTCACAAAGTACAGAGAATCAAGCTTCCTTTGCTATGTGCTTCTGAATTGGGATGAGAGGCAATGTTTCTTACCAAGCTCCAGTTGCTGGTGGTTCGGGCAAGTGAACATGAAGTAGGGAAATAGTAGGACTCCTTCATTACTGTTTTAACAGCCTGGCAGAAGAATGGGGAATTTTCACTCTCTTCCAGGCCTTTCCCAAAGATCTACCCCAGGGAGGCATTCTTCAGATGAAGAACCCCCAGACCCTCTGCTGAGTGCCACAACTCTACATTCTTGCACATTTTAAGTCACAAGAATATGTCAAATTTAACGTTATCTGTGATCATCCTCACCCTCTTCCTACCAAAAGTCATTTCTGTCTCAAGAAGAAGCTGGAAATGGTAAAGAGATACTGCTAGGCTGACCCTGAAGAACTGTCCTCTGCAATCATGGTTGTAAACTCTGAAGTCTTGGACAGACAACAAATATTAGCCATATCTGGTTATGAACATTTTGGCTTCCATTAAAAGTATTGTTGAATAAATAACTGGCTATTAGTGAAACTTCTGAATAAACTTTAAGGCTGATTGTTGTGCATTAAACTATTAACTTTTATCTTTTCCATTTTTCCAGTAAAGAAGTCTGCCAAGCTACAGATATCATAATGTGTCCTATATGTGATAAATACTGTCCCTTCATGAGGTTATCAGACAGCTGCATTTATGCCAAGGTACATTTTAAACTATGCAAATAGAAATGCTCTCCAGAAAAGCATTAATTTTGCCTTTTGCATTTGTCTCTGGTTAGCTTGGGTAGATAAAATCTTGGAAGGACAGATCAAGTTCAGCTGATATGGACATTCATTGTCTTTTACCAGGACCTAGTTTGGGTTGTAAAACACATGAAAGCAATCTGCACATAAGAGAGTCATCAATCCTCAAGGCTGCATCCTAGATGTGTTATGGTGCCCTTGACATCAGCCTTTATCTTATGATCCATTCCTTGAACATGGCTCCATAAAATGGATCCTTTGAGTCTGAAATGATTCTCACACCTGATCTTGGCAGGGGGCAGTCCCAGGCCAGGCTGGAAAACAGTCCTGTCCACTGACTGCTGTCTGTCACATATCAAGGAAAGGATCCTCAAGATAGTCAGGCCAGCTTGACTCATGATGACATTAATTTTATTAGGTAAAAAATGAAAAAAAAAAAAAAAAGTCTTATCATCACAAATTGATCAGACTATTAATATATCCTTTAGGTAACCCACCTTTTTGACAATGGAGCTACTGTCTTTTTTGCTGTTTTCATGGCTGTATGGGGTAAGTTTTTGTTTTCATATTAAGTAACAGACAAATCTTTTTCTTAAAGATGTGTGATGTAATGCAACATAGGCCTTTGGAATTTCCAACACATTTTTTTTGGACACTGAGGAAAACCATTTAGGTCTGATGCCTTTTTGTTTCTGAAAAATTAAGTTAAAAGTGGCTGAAATCGGTTTTTTATTTGATAATAATTTTAATTAAAGTAAAAACACAAATGCAGTAAGTAGTGTCTATATAGGTAATTATGTCCTGGGTGGTTTTGTAATTTTTTGGAACTGAGACCTTTTCTGTCTTACTGTTCAAGGCTCCTCTTGGCTTAGGGCAACTCAGTGTCTGTGCTAAAATAAATGAATGAACTGTTTTTACCACTTTGCAGAAAGGCAGTAAAGCTTAAATGCATGTGAGTTGGTTGAAATTAAAACAAAACTGATGAAATAAATGGAAGATTTACCTGAATTAAACATTAATACAAAAGTGGTCTAGCTGTTGCCATGGAGGCTGAATTTTGCCCATAGGACAGTTCTATTTTTGGCTCAGCTGCTTTTGCTACTTTTTTTGGCCTTGCAGGTAGAATTGAAGGCAAGAGGAAACAATTTCTGGCAGCACATGAAGTCCTTCAAACATTCCCTAATTGTGCCCAGGCTCTTAGATGCTACCATGCAATTCTGAGACAAGGATAACTTCTTCATAAAAATGTCCCAATGAGGTGCTGCAAAAGCAGCATCCATCTCACAGGTCTGGGTTCTTGGGGTGTCCTGATTTAGCCATTGTTCTCCTGTTTTTACTCACACATCTCCAACTGATTTGGAAAGGTGTCAGAGTAATTTTTATAGTCTCCCTTTTAAACAGCAAGCTCTTTACTGAGCCACAAGAGATATCCAGAAGGCAGCATCAGAGCTACCAGGGCAATATAGGTTAACCTGCCAGTCTCTCTCAGTTCCTTCCTCCAAAACTATGTTTTTGTCTTAGTTAACTTATTAAATTAGGTCATATACCAATCAAACCTATTTGTGTCATTTCATGTAATATTGACAGTAGTAAAATGTCACAGATTAAACTAAGGAGAAAACACAGAGACCATACAGCTTTTGTGTTTCTCCTTGGTATTTCAGCTTGCTTTTAGAGCAACGCCAGAGCTGAGAATCAACAAAAATTTCTGAGCCTTAAATATTTTTTAATATATTTACTCAGATTTTCCTACCTCTTTATCAGTGTGCTCACTGAAGCTGAAAATTTCCAAGACAGTTTAGGGGCATGTACTTCTATCTCAAACAGGAAAACTGATGAGCTAACACTGCTGAACATTTAATTCACTATTCCTAACTGTTGGTGAGCACGTCTTTGTGGAGTGCAGCTTTTTGCACCAGTGCTTTTGTTCCTCCAGTGACACTGATTTCAAGAAACATCTCTGCTCACAACATTGGACCTGTGTCTAACATTTCCAGAACCAGGGTAATTTATGTGTCTGCATATCTCTGGGAGACTAAGGTACACAAGAAAAGTCCTTTTTGAAATTTCTTCTTGTCTACCTAGAAGTATGTTTTCTTTGATGAAGGAAATAGCTCTAGAACACTCGCTGAAAGGGAAAGTTAGGAAAAAGGGCTGGCATGAAGAATTTAACACTTTTCTTAAAGCTATAAGAAATGCCAAACTAAAATATTTTTTCTAAATAGACCATCTAGTATAATAAAAGATTTTATTTTCCTACAAACTTTGCTTCTATCATAGAATATATTCCAGAAGTCAGGATGGTTATATCAAACACTGTTCTGAAATACAATAGGAAGAGAATCTCTGAGAGAAGGTCAGGATTGAGCTATTTGCTTTGAGAGGCCATTTGCATTAGTAGAAAAGAACACAATATGTTTCAAAAGTATCTGAGAAAATGATGTTAACATGACAGCTCTTTGTAGAAGAGGATATTGAGGACTGAGCTGCAAGGTTGAGCTCTGAAGCAGGGCAAGCACAATTCAGAGAAAGCTAGCAAAAGACCTGGGATTGAAGACCAATGAGAAATTCAAAATTCCAGACAAGATTTTTAGAGAATTCTCAATGTCTGGTTTAAACATACTGATTGGAAAATGGGAGAGTGATAAGTGTCATAGAATCATAGAATTGGCTGGGTCCTGTTGAGCTGTCCAAGACAGAAAAGGGTAGAACATTTGGCTAATAGTAATTACTTGACTAGAAAAGAAGCAGAGACATTTCAAAATGCAATACTATTTAGAAAAACTCAGCAATACAGTAAATCAACCAAAGGTGGGTATTTATAGCACATTTTAAAATATCTAGCAAGGGAAAAGTGCACACTGACCTGGATAGAGGGAGAAAATATTTAGCGCAGTAAAAGCTAAAATGGTGCTGTGAATATCATCCTATTTGCTACTTAATGATTTGAAAATGGCTTTCTAGAGAAGCTTCAGGAACTGCAAACACTCTGACAGGTGTTAAAATACTAAAAATAAGATGTATAGATTCTTTACTTTAGGTGTGTGAAAAACTAGAAAGAAAAAACACGTAAGTGAGAAGTTCATGCCTGTGGACTTGTACACACCCACTCGAGTGCTGCTTCCAGCTGCTTTTTAGAACACAGTAATCAATCAAGCTTGTTTCTTCCAGGTCTCCAAAACATGCAGGGCTATTTGTTTAGCCTGTGGAAAATAATTCAATATAAGCTGATAGGAGAGAAGCAGCTCCACCAGACGAAAAGTCAAGGATTGAAAAACATGGTGGTTCAGCAGCAGTAGACCCTAATTAGCACTTATCAGTTTTGCTGATCCAAACCAATCATACTGACATTATTTTTAAAAGTCATAGAGACATTAAGATCAGGAGATTAAATTGCCTTTCTCAATTAGTTTTACCCAAAGCATCTAGTTACCTGGAGTCACATAACTCCAGCTTTCAGAAAAAGGATGATCTGCGTCATTAAAATGCCTTCAAACCAAATAGCTGCCTCTTTAAACATGCTTTTGAAGTCTTACCTTGTCTGCTCACAGTGTTCATTTTCTAAGTATGTATTAGCTGCATTGGCTAAAACATTAAAATATAATAATTCTTACTGGATAAAAATTCGCTTTCACCAAACTTACACAAGAGCTTAGTATAATGTCATGTTGTTATCAATACAGTAGGGGGGATAGTCCATTAAGGAGATCCTTTTAGGAGTGGCTGTGAGGCAGATTGTCAGGTTATTTTGACACTGTAAAAGCTGCTAGCTCATGAACAAAGAGATTTGTGTTCTCTGTGGTTATCAGCCTGATGCTTTCCAGTGAGCAATAAAGGGAAAAGCCAAATCTCACAGCAGGAGAGGAAGACATTGCATTGATTTATATTAGCTTTGACAGCATCTACATTCTTTTAACACAGTCAATAAAAATTTTTAAAAATAATTTAAAAAAATTTTATAAAAGTAAACATAAACAGGTTCACTATTAATCTCCAGAATATGAACATATTGTTTTATGACTGAGTGCTTTCTTGATTGTTCTTTTCATCACAAAATGGATGTATAGGCATGTATAGGCATATTACACTACCTTGAACTCTGTCAGTAAGGGCTGCACAGTACAAAATGATTGTCAGATATTAATGCAACACACACACAGCCAGGTAGTGTAAAAGAAATGGTCTGGATTAGAAAGGTGTAAAACAGAAGTTCCCGTTTCTCAGTAGCACTACACAAATTTGCACATACACTCGAATGTGCTTCCTCAAATTTCTGTTTTCTGCGAATTGTAAATGGTCTGCAAGAAGGAAAGTTACTTCTGTATCTACAATAGCCCCAAGAAACCTTTAGCTTCATCAGATATCTGCTATATCTAGTAGTGATGACTCACAGGAAAAATTTCATTCTTTGCAAGTCCTTCCTTGGTTGGTTAGAACTTAAACATTCTCATTTAGCACCAAATGAAATCTCTAAAGCCTCAATCATACTTGAAGCAAAGTAATCCTTAGAAGGCAATGCTTTTTTTTGATCATCAGAATGATTTGCTCTTCAAAGGAACACATTTATGCAAAGAAATCAAAATAATGTAATAGCTTCATTCAACAGCTCTGTGATAGCAGTTAACATTTTTCTTTACTTAAAAATAATCTTGTTTTTTTTTCTATTTTCTCCAGCAACTGTTTTTCTGGAGTTCTGGAAAAGAAGGCGAGCAGTAATTGCTTATGACTGGGACTTGATAGACTGGGAAGAGGAAGAGGTTTGTATAAAAAATAACAATTCCTTAATATTTAGTACAAAAAAAATTTGATTAAAAATGTAAGCATCTTTTTCTTTTGGATTCACTTTCAATTCATCCTTCAAATCTTCATAAATTGGGATAGAAGAGATTTTTCTTCTCAGATGTTTCCTCTGGAATGTGAAGAATCTTTTCTCAGGCCAGACTTTCCTCACTTATCTCAACTTTGTAAATCTAAATTAATTTCAAAATATCAGTGGCTATTACTGTGGGAGATGTCAAGAAAAAAATGTTTGGGGGAGCAGTGAGAGGAAGCTAACAAAGTTTGCTTTTGAATCCAGAGTGATTCTTGACAGCCCTGGGTACTATGAGTTTTTGCAGATGGTCTTTTATCTATTGTTTTAGAAGCCCTTGTGAGGCATGTACCAGCTTCTGAATGTTCAGATGCTGTTATCTAAATATACAATGCTTTGGATAGACTGAGGGATATTAACCAACTCAAAGGACTTGATTTATCCTTTTTTGGTGGAGAAAATCCCTTTAGGAAGGAAACAAAACAGTAAAAAATAGCCTTAATCTTTTCCTGTGGTGGTTTCCAGAAAGAAACAGCATTCTTTTGGGACTGAGAACTGAGGTATAAGTGGAACTAGCAGGTTTCATTATGCAGAAGATTCAGTGTTTGTGGCAGAAAAAAGTGCTCTTTGAGTGGGAATTGGACATACAGGTGTTATTCTCCTTCGTCTCCATAGGCTCTCCTGAAGATCTTGGAGGGACTGTAAGAGGTTGCTGTAGTGGTCTCAGTACAATTGAAACCTGTATTGCTGTTTCTTGGGAAAAATATCATTAATCTTTCCAGCAGAGAAACAGACTTCTGGGTTAGGGGATTTTTGTCTCTAGGAGGCAATGTAGTTTAATGAGGCCATGAAATGGTATAATTGCTCATTCGCTGCTAGACTGTTTTTTTAAATGCTTAATGACCAAGAAAATAATCCAAGAATGTAAAATGAAATAACAACTGGAAATTGGTTTCTTTATAGCAACAGGAACATATTTGTGTGCATATGGTGTCAATTGTTGGTGATACTTCAGGACTATTGTCACATATTTAGAAAATACTCTAATTCTGATTTAATTCTCCTGAGATCAGCAGCCTGCATTTGCCAGTCCTGATGAGCCACAGAGACCACACTGAGATAGTCCTGCCTGAGGTTCAGGTATTGATCAGGATTAAATAGCAATGATCATGTGTGTCCCCTCATTAGATAGTAGCAAAAAAACCACTGCTACTGACAGCTAAGGAAGATGTACCAAACTGCACTTTCCAAATGAGAATTACAGCCCAGTGTTCCCAAAAATGAGAAGGAGCCTTTAAATTAACAAAATAGACAAGCAGATACAGTATAAGGCCCTTTTTATGTTTTCACAAGGAAGCAGATGTTTATAGTTTAGGGTACTATATATATATATCACTTTTCACCATTTAACCTACCTGGGTTTGGGATTGTGTTGATTTAGAAAGCCATCCACCTGAATCTTCTATGATTGGTTCATTTATATATACTGAATTTCTTGGTAAGGCTGTCCTTAAGGGATGCTTTGGTTTGTTTGGGTTTTTTGCCTTTTTTTCTTCCAGGTAAGGAAGGAACTAAGTGTTTTCTGGTTGCTGTAGAATGCTTGGAGGAGTCTTTTGCTCACACAACAGCTCCAAACCCATCCCAGACCACTCTCCATCCTGTTTTCCTCTCCTCTTTATATCCATGCTCAATATGTACTCTGCCTACAACTATGTCCTCTTGCAGAGCCTAGAGGAAAGCAGTCCAATGGAAGATGGGTGCTTCTTTATGAGCTTTTTTGTAACGGCATTACTATGCCTATTCAACTAAGCCTTTAACTGAAAGAAACACTGAAAAGACAGAAAAAAAGTACAGTTACCAGATTTTTCCTCTTCTAGTTAGAGGCCTGAAACATCTTCTGGTAGTTAAAACTATACCCACCAAAATATTACATTTTTATCTTATGATGTCTATCAAATAATGTTCTTTTTTATAAGAAGTGCTTTTGTTTCACTGGCAGATTATTTCAGCTTGGCCTGCAGGCTGATATATGCACACTGGTAATTTTCAGAAGATAACTGCTCCCTGCTGATGGTCAGCTGCTCTTTTATACTCACACCAGGCTTTTTTCCAATGAGTTCTGTCAACAAGACCTCAGTCAGGTGCCGTGGGGCAGTATTGAGTGCACCTGCTCCAGAGCTATTCATTGCAGCTTCTTAGAGTTCTAGAGGGAATTGGGTAAATCTCTACAGCAGGAGGTAAGTCTTTTCAGAAGCAGTGTTCCAGATGGTATGCTTCTCTCTCAAACTGGAGGTTAAGGATACCAATAGGAACTCAATTGAGTGTTTCTCAAAGATTTAGATGATCAATCATAAAAGTATCAGTATCTTATTGGCATTGGAGACATCAGTTACTCCTTTTTTCATTGTTCAGTGAGATCCCAAGAGTGGTAGCTGTTTGCTTGCCAGATGTGTCTTCTCTGAAGATCCCATGTCTGACAGTGTCTATCCTTACTGCACAACTCAAGCATGTCCTTGCTTTAAGGTCAGCTCTACAGACCACTGCCTCCTCTTCTTGAGCACCAAGTGCTGCACTTTTCCATTGGCACTGAGATCTTTGCAGGACTTGCCCCTGAGACAGTCAGAGTTTGAAAGCAGGTGTCCCAGGTGAACAAGTGTTGAGATTATTTCCCTTTCTCTCTGGTTTGGAGTCTACCTCTTCACTTTGCTTCTGCCTTCAGCTGCAAGTAGAATGACCTGCAAATGACAGGCTTTGCAATGATACCTACTTCTGGGGGTGTTATCATTTTTATCATTGACCACAATTCAGATTTTCAATCTTTCACAAATCCCTTCTCTACATGTGGGCTCTAGAGGACAAAATATCTTTGGACTGCGAAGGATAGGACTCCTGCAAGAATTCACCTGTTGAAGGTCTCAAGGCACCTTCTGAAATAAAAGAATGTATTTCACAAAGAAATGTAGCTCTATGTTTGAGAAGCAGAGAGGAAGAAGAGCAGATTGAGAAAGACATTTCCCGTGCAGTTTAATCATGAAGTTGTACATGTCAGTTAGATGTCAGTATTTTATCTCCATAAGGTGAAAATTTTACTCCTAGAAGTGCTGCTTCTCTAATAAAATCACTGCTAATTAAACTTCTTCTCTACATTCCATTCAATTATCACTGGACAAAATCAGCCAATTTCTTTCATTAGCTATTTCAAAGAAATAATTTAAAGAGTTCTAATTACCATTTTAAATCACAAGCCTTTGTTGATGAATATTGCTATTTCTATTAATATCATCTGCCATGTCTAGATTTTGCTTGCTTTAGTTTTCATTGTCAAATTGAAAAATAAGGTTTACTACAGAGGGAAATTTATTAATTCCTACAACAATAGATTAGAGGGGAAAAAAAAACATTTATAAGACTTCCTATCACTTCATTATCACTCTTCTGTTCTAAATGAAGAAACAAAGAACTGAAACAATGAAGAAATGAGTAATGAGAATTAAACTGGGTCAGGTATACAACTTTATGAATTCCTTGTCACTTCAGATTTTCACCCAAGGCAAGCATGCCTCAATGATCCTCTAGTCTGGGGATGTAGTCAGGATGTGTTCTGTCTCTTTCATCCCTGAATATCTGACTTTCCTTTTCTTGTGAATGAGGTGCAAGGTGGGAAACACAGAGAGTAACTTGGTCTTGGATGGGTGTGCAATAAGAAACCAATTGTGCGGTGTTCCTGGCATTCCCAGCTGAAATATGTTTTCTGTTGCTGTTAACAGATTACTTTTTTATTTTAGTGTCACTTTCTTTATATCATTTACTTCAACCAGATAGAATACTCTTCACTTACTGCCCTGAGCTGTGCTCAGCATGGCTGAGTGTCATTAAACTGCTATGAAGGTTTGTGCCAGAGTTTCAACCTTGTCTGGAGATGTATCTGGAAAAAAAGTATACACATTACCTGAACTGACTAGAGATCATGGTAGATACTTAGATTCATGGTGGCTATGATAAAAACTCCCCTATAGTACAATTTTTGAAAGTTAATCAAACCTTGGCTGGGAGAGAGCTGCAGAGAGGAAAGGGTTTCTTCTGTATGACTCCGTAAATCAGCTGGCAGAGCCCTTGCACAATCCACAAGATGCAATTCTCAAGCACCCTGCTTCACTGCTGTTACACTGTGTCCTTTTTGCATGTCCTAGGGACACAGGAATACTGCTTCCATTGTTTCTCTTGCTAGGTTATGGTCTCCTCAGAAGCCTTTAGCCCAGATACACCAGGAACAGCTTGAGCAAGGTAGAACAAGAGCAAGGTGTTACACTCTCTCCACAGAAATACACTTAACCTTTGGATGCAAAGGTGGTTCCCTCAAGCATGTACTTAGTTACACAGGCATTGCAGCTGAGCATACATGCCACTTTTTTTTTTTAATACTGGGTTATCAGGTTGTGCTTGAATTTGGAAATTAACTGTATTGAGACAGTACCTTCAAAATTTGAAAGAATGCAACATGACTTTTTTTCAACCCCTTTGGGAAAATTTTAATAAAGAATGTAGGATTTTAGATATCTTATTTTTATTCACATTCTAAAGTCTTGGATGAGCAGTTAACATTCACCTATTTCAACACAGCCCTTTAAGGTCTGGTCATTTACAAATTTCAGTCAAACTTCAATTAAATGCCATTGAAGGGCTGAAAGTGACTGAAATTGGTAAGATGGGTTCTTGCCTGTTAAAAAGAAATGCACAGAAGAAGCCTGGTGGAAAAGCTGTGAAGACAGTCCAGCCTTCATGCTCCCCTCTAGCCAGCTGTACCATGGACCAGTTCTTCAGAATGCACTGGAGCACTGTAAAGTTTGATTTAATGTATATGGACTGCCAGCAGCTGTGAGAGGCCATTTTTGCAGCCTGATGCTTTCTTTTTTGTTTGAGAGCATCACTGATGTCAGGTTGGAGTGAGGTGGCACCGGAGGTTGTTGAACCTCCTGTATGGCAGGGTGGTAGGGTAGCCCTCCTGCAGCTAAAAAACATGAGGTCTTACCTGAACTCAGAGTAAACCCTGTCTTGTGGCAGGGCTGTAAACAGACGTAACCAAGTCTCTCCTCAAGAAATCCCTAGGTTTAATTTGAGAAGAGTTTTCATGCTGCTGGAAGTTATTCCTGCTAACTATATTGTCCAAGTTAGGACGAAATTCAGCAGTATTAGATGACAGAGCTACTTCTTCGAATGCTGAGTAACTTTGGCTGATAATGGGAAGGTAACCAATTAGCTATTAAACAGCAATAGGGTTTTAAAAAAAAAAGATTTTTTTTTTTTCCTTTTTTCTTTGGTTTTTTTCCTTTTTCTCATTTTTTCCTTTTTTTCTTCCTTTCCTCCCTCCCCCTTTTCCCTTTTTTCTTTTCAACGTTAAAATGGTTTGGCTTACAACACTGTTTAGATTAGAAAGTAATTAGGGAATTTATTAAATATTTCCAATGTGGTTTCCAGAGTACAGTGAATTATTGTAGTTCTCATGAAGGAGACCTGATTTCCTACCTCAACTTTTATGGTAGCTCTGCCAGCTGCTGCATTCAAAGATGTAATTCCCAATAACAGTGATCTGAAGTTTTCTACAGAATTTTTCCTATCTGTGCTTCATGTGAACATTGTCTGTCTGTCTGTCCTGCAGGAGGAAATCCGTCCACAGTTTGAAGCCAAGTACTCCAAGAAAGAACGAATGAACCCCATATCTGGGAAGCCAGAGCCTTATCAAGCATTTGCAGATAAATGCAGCAGACTCATTGTTTCTGCATCTGGGATATTTTTTATGGTTTGAAAGCTTTTGTTTATTTACCAGTTGAAAAAATTCAAACTAACATTAACTCTGCTTAAGGAGTATGGAGCTTCTGGATATGACAGCTTGAAAGTGAAATGAGCTCTAACATGTTTACTGCAGGCTGAAAATCTGTACACAGCAAGTAGTCTGAATTTATGTGAAGTCCTATACTAGTTCACTCTTTGCTGAGTCTCACAGGTAGTTAAGTCCCTCCTTCAAGGCTATCCATACAAGGCTAGATGTAGTGACACAGACACTGGAATAATGATGCTATCACATTTAGACATCAACTTCAGCTGACTGAATTAGCTCACTGATTTTCTTGCCTTTCCTGTGCAGACAGCACAGACTGGGAAAGATGTCATGGAAGAGGCAACTGTTCTTTGTAAACTCTGTAGGGAATCTAACTAAGGGATCTAGAATGCTTAATGACGTTAGTATCTCATTAGTTTTTCAGTGTATTGAGGAGGTAGGAAAAATAGGGTTCATATTCCTAGTGCAATAGAAATGGAAAAAGTGATGCTTAAAATTAGGCACCTCTTCTGCTTCCAAAGTGCAAAACTAAATGCAGCAGCAAAATGTCTCCAATCAGACACCTGCATGAATTTCTACTGAAATACCTCTAACTTCACTGGATTTTTTTATTCACTTTTATGCACATGTCAACAGGAGGTAGGATTGATTTTGAAAACACAGCTGGCATTAACTCAGACCCTCATGAAATGTCCACATGGAATGTACTAGGGCTTTCCCTGGAGGTTGGAAAATTATTTATGTGTATAACTTCAGGAGCTGTGGAGAGCCAGGCAGGTGAGCTAGCCCACCAACTTTGTGTTTGAATGAGGTGGAAGGGAATAGGGCAAAGGGCTTGTAAGAACCTGATGGCTTCAAAATTGTCCAAAGCAATCTTGCACAATAAAATCAAGAGCATTATTGAGATGAGCTGTGCTCTGGTATGTCAGATGGATGAACAAAGACACACAGAAAAACTGAATATGATAAGCCAACATACTGTCTGACTTGGCCCTTGAAGACACTTAGATCTACTCAGGACTGCAGTCTCTGCTCAGAGTTAATGGTATACCTGCAACATTTTGCATTTTCCCTACGTTTTCTTCTCGAAGAGGGAACAATTTTCACTTCCCACATTTTGCACTCGTTAATTTTCTTAGCCTAGTGACAGATCTTGCTCAAAGTACTGAAGACAGTAGCCTTACTCAGGATTGCATCACCACAAATTGTCCCCATAACAGTCCTTGAAACAGGACAAGGATTATTTTCACTGAAGATATTTTTTCTAGCTCATAGCATGAGTTAGACTAACTTTGATTATTCCTTAAAACTTGTAGTTTAAGCACAGGAGATACACGCTTATCAGAATTTTGAGTTAGAACAGTTCTCAAAAATTCATAGCACTGATTCTCACAGTGCAGCTTTTAAAACAGCTTGAACCAGGTTGTCAACTCCCTTCTAACAAAGAGAAATGGTCCTTCTTCCCCTCTATGCTATGCAGGGAGCCTAGAAGCAATCCTCTGGTTCAGTAACTTTGTGATGTTTCTATGTGCTACCAATGTGGTAGCAAAGAACCTAACAAATCAGCCCTCTACATCCACACACACTTACCTTTTCTTTTTCATTTGCACTGGGATTATGTCTCCTAATTCAGTAATCAACAAAACATGAAAACAGCTTGATTAGCATTCAGTGTTTTCAGAATAATTTTGCCCATTCAATTAGTTTAGATATACTTCAAGTTGATAGATGTAAGTTACCTGTGCATAACCTTGGAATACACCTATCTTATGCAAACAATCATATATTTTCTACTGAAGAAATTCCTCTCTCCTTATTTAATAAGGTAGCTAATGGGTACTGCATCTGAGTTTCTATAAAACCATGCTAATTCCCAACTATTTGTCCTTTAAGTGGCTTGCTAAACTGTGACATAAATTGGTCACGATGGAAAACAGTTGTCATTTAGTGCTCAGCTGTTGCATATGGAACATCAAGTGATATAGCAGCCTGGCTCAGCTGTATGGCTTTCACATTACAACTGTCACAGTTGCTAAAAGTCTCATCAGAGAAGAAATTACAAGAGCAATTGAATTTGTTACCTTCCCTAGATAGAATCTTTCCAGAACTGCAGCAAGAAACAGCTTGCTAGGGTAGTTTGCCAGGGTTGTTGTTGAGGCAGTGCTTACAAATGGAGATGTTTTTCCTGTAAGTGTGAAGTCCATCAAAGCACAAAATCCATCCCAAATATGACACTGTCAAGCTGAGACATCTGCTTGAGACTAATTTTTGCACATCACAGAAGAGACACATAAGGAAAATTTCTAATTCCTGGGACTGGCAACACTGTTTCTCACATTAACACTGAGAAAGAGACACATTTTCAAGAAAATGTTTGTACTAAAAATAATTTTAATATTATTTCAAAGCTACTTTGCATTATGGGGAATAGGAAGGACTTCACAATAAGTATAATAGCCATATCAAACCTTTTTTTCTGGAATCAAAATGGATGTATTTTTCAAGTCTCTTGTTACATTGTCTTAGTTTTTGAGTTTGAGGCACTAGGTAACTCCTACTCTATTGAAAGATTTCAGGTTCTTCTCTCTTCTTTTTTTCTTCCTATAGATCTGTGTGGTGATTGCTGCTGTTTTTGGCATTGTTATTTACCGTGTTGTGACTGTCAGCACTTTTGCTGCCTTTAAGTGGGCTTTAATCAGGAATAACTCTCAGGTTGCAACTACAGGGACTGCGGTGTGCATCAACTTTTGTATCATCATGCTACTGAACGTGGTGAGTTAAACTATCACATTCAAAGTTATATTCAAGCCATTAGATCAATGGATATCTCAGTCTGCAAACCACTGAATGCTTTTAGTTCCTTTTTCAGAAGGAGTGTCTTCTTGAACCAGCTATAGTATTATTGTTTATATACTTCAGTCACTATTTATTTAAAGTACAATTCCAAACCTAAAACAACATGTAAAGTATGTCTGAATGTTCTAAAAAATATTATAGTGTCACGTCTGTACTGATGTTTTATCCTTTGCCTCCTTTTTCTTTCATATGTTTGCAGGTTTCAGTCCACTTGACTAATACTCTTTTAAATCAGTGTTTTGATGTTCTTTTTTAAATATAGCGGCCAACCTTAATTCTTGCTTATACTAGTTTCAGTAATTACAGCTTCTCTTTTCCCAGTAATTTACAAATGAGGATATACATATACAGAGACAATGTTCATATGCAAAAGAATTCCCTTGGCCTGAAAACATCCCAAGACTTGAGCAGACATGACTTGTTTCATGAACTGCCCACGGCCTTTGCCAGGGCACACCAGAGACATGCTCTGGTGCATTGCAGGCAGACTGCCTGAGGTCAGGTTATTGGTGTGAACTGGTTTGGAACCAGACTTGAGACAAAGACAAAAATGGAATTTCTATGTGTTAACAGTAATAGAGTATGGAATACATTAGACAAGGTAAGAGTTTAATCTTTCCATCAAGATGCAGGTTCTCAGCTATATTGCTGTGATAGCAACGTGTCTTCTATTAGTTGCTTTTGGCAAGAGATATATGGCTTTTACTATCAGGTTTTTGTCAACTGGCATTATAGGAATGCATTTTAAGGGGGAAGAGGTATTAACCTACAAACCACCCAGGTACTGGAGGCAGGACAAAATATCTCTACCCACTCAGTAGCAAATGTCTTCTGCAAAATCATGTTAGATTTTGCTCCAGGAGATATGCTGACTTAGTTCCTATGGGCAGTAAGTTATAAGATGTTATTTCAGGCCTGAATATTCCAAGTATTCCAAGTCTTGGAGACTCCTTTCCTTCCTGTACAATACCCAAGTGTTTCCATCTTGTAAAAAGTAATTTTAACAGACCTTCATTTATATTGCTGGAAATGCCAAGAGGCTTTCCTATAGGAATTCACTTCTCCCTTTGGAATAGGCAAGACTCCATTGCTGACTATGACAGTCTATGATGAGCTGTTGACTTTCCTATCTTTTCCCTAAAGTAGAACTGTAGTCTAAGAAAGAGCAGAAAGAAGTGGAAGGTGTTAATCTCTCTGAATTTGTACTGAGTGATCTCTTATTTAATGGTATTTTTGATTTTTTTTTCTGCAGCTTTTGGGGATTTTCTTTAATTCAGCTAGAGCACACAATAGTGTAGAAGAAATAAAAAGAAAACTATATATATCTATGTCAGTAAAACATCCATTTCCAAGCTCTCACTGTAAGCCATAAGTCATTGTACATGCAGCAAAGCAGCAACAAAGAAATACTGCACAAACAAAATGGTTTGGTTCTCAAAGAATTTTTCAGCTTAGAGAAATTTTTAAAATAACAGAAGATGGCTTGAAGGTGCCTTTTGAGAAATGTCATTTTACTTCCTAAAATACATCAAATAAATAGAGCTCTACACTGCAAAGATGGATTTCTTAAGCCTTGTACTCAGTACCATTTGATGAACACCAGAGCTTTAGATCTGGATGTAGCTCATGGAAACAAAAAATCCCCAAAATATGAAACTGCATGAGCCTTTCAAAAGACAGATTTAAGAACATAATCCTTCACTTCCCATGATGGATTAATGTAGTTTACTGAAGGACAGTAGTGCGATTTCCTTAGAAAAAAAGAAATATTTTTCCCCAGGAGCAATTCAGGTAGTTGAATCCTCTGCAAAGTTTGACTTGAGAAAAGTAGGAGGAAAGCAAGTGAAAAGATACAGTAATAAAACCAGAATGAACCAAGATGTATATAACATTAGGGAACTCACTGTTGGGAAGCCTGCAAAATAGCCACTGATCCTGGCACGAGTTGACAACCTCTCTAAGCATCAGGAGGAAGGTCTAGACCACAAGTAGTTTCTAGACAGGGTGCTCTGAGAATTGAGAGAGGATACATTGAGGCATCCATCATGACAAAACAAAATGACCTTCAGTACAGTGTCTCCCAAATAATCCTGCAGCCTGACCTGGGAACAATCCTTAACTCTACCTAGGTTAATAAAACCTGTTAATTCCAGTGATAATACCCATGGAAAATATGAACACAGAGAAGAATATGATCCTTAACAAGGCCTCTTGAGACTACTAGAGATCAGTAGCAGATAATTAGATCAGTAGAGTTATCAGTAGCAGGTAATTAGATTCAAACATTTTTTACAGGATCTCTAACACAATCTTACTGAAACAGCAACAAAATACTGTTTTGATACCCTCTCCTGTGGAGCAATGTAGATGCATAAAATAGCACTCTCCTTGCTGGAATCAGGATATAAACCACACAGACATTTAGCACTTTTACCGTTGCCCTTAAGAAATGCTTTTAAAACTAGAGGAAACCACCTTTTTCATTACTTGAAACAAAACTGTTTACTACAAAGTTGGCAAAAAGCTATTGGAAGCAAGAAAAGGTTCACATGGATGAGATAATTTGGGATGACTTCACTTCTAAAGAAGGCAACTTGGTCTGTAAATTGCACATAACTAAGTTTAAGCAAGAGTTTATAAGGATAACTGCAAATGAAAAGAAGCATTACTGATATGCCCTTTAGAAGCAAGTTAGTACTTCAGCCTGAAATATGAGGAGCTTTGTACCCCTGTAGGCATCAATGAGATATTTAGTGTTTTGTGGAAACAGGCTACAGACTCATTTAAAGCAACTGGAAACCATTGTATTAATTTACACTAATACTGATGTGGGTGGCCATGTACTTTGCAGGTTCTAAACCCTTTTGCAAATTGCAGTTGTAAAAACCCTCTGAATTAGTTATGAGTCCCCCAGAGAGTTTGAGAACACGGAATCTGCTAAATGCAGAAATTACCACTTAGAGTAATACCAATAACTTAGAGTAAGGAATGTGTCTGGTGGGGAGGGATTACTAAAGACTTTCTCTGAAGCAACCCTGTCTCTCTAGTGTCATTCCTTTCAGCACCAAAAAAATATCAAACAAAACAAAAAAAAATACCCAACATACCAGAGCATGATAAGGATGTTTTGTTTGTTGATTTGTTTGTTTGTTTGTTTTTTAGATAAATGTTCCACAAGTAATTAAACCAAAAAACCCAATTGTGCTACTGTTCTGCTTTGTGGTTTTAGACAAGCTATCTGGAAATTTTTCACTGTGTATGTTAAACAACGATAGTGACGGCATTTTTTCCCTCCATATATGTTGTGGAAGTAAAGAGACAATTATAAGCTATAAAAATATTACTGTTCTTTGTTTGGTTATATCATTAGTGAATTATTACCATATGGTTTTATTAATATTATCAGAACATCACAGAGACCATCTGGATGTCAGTTAACATGTAAGAGCAGTTAACCTTCTTAGTCCTTTGAGCTGGTGACATATCTAAGAGGCTGTTTCTTTTCTCTTACAGCTGTATGAAAAGGTTGCTCTTTTCCTGACAAATTTAGGTAAGCAATGTGAAATAAAAAGTTGCATTATATTGTAGTGATTTTTGGTCCCTATATTGCGATAGCATTCGAATTTTCTGTACAAATGTGAAAAATCTTAACTGATTTGTAATAGATTGTAATTAATGTTTTTATTAAGCTTACAGTAAAGAAGCATATAAAGTAAGCTATAGTGCCATTGAATTAGTAGTGACAGCATCACCCACCTGCCATGACAATGGTTTCTATTCCAAAACCTCACCTTGGAAGATCTTAAAACAAACTGGAGGGAAAAGCATGAGTTTTCAGAATGACTGAGCACTCAGAACTTCCAGGGCTGGAGAAGACCGGGAAATGGAGGATTCACTTCCGGAAGCCAAATTTATAGCTTGAAACCAAGGTGCTTATTGACTATTCAACTTAAGCCTTTAAGAGGGACAGTAAACTGCAGGGAAAATAACTAGGTGACTTATCACCTCTACCAACACTCAAACTCCAATGGTGCTTTCAGTTTCTGCCATCTTTTCATCTCATCCATGAGGGCGATATTTGTGTTAGAGAGGACATGCATTCTAAGGACAGGATGCACTGTCACTGGGGCAGCAGTAGGCTGTCACTCAGGTATCCATGGCTGAGGCAGAGTCTCTGGAGGTCCTGTTCATCCGAGAAGATTGCAGCAGTTGGTGGCAGATGGCAAGGGCTTCTTGACTTCAAGAAATGAAACTCTTGCTGAAAGTCTACCAAGAGGATCATATTGTGGCATGTGTAGAAGTGGTTTGAGGCCATTATTTTGAGCATTATGCATACCTTTGTACAATGATGATGTTCAGTGAGGTATTCTGGACCAAATGGACAGATTTTTGTTGTCTGCACAGAGGAAACACAACTGATTTAAACTAGTGTCAGGGCTTTGTACATCTGGGAGGTCATAGGTGAGGTGTTCAAAGCACATCTGTGTAAGAACATTGTATTCTGTTGTTTCTTGTTAGACTGAAAGCCCTCATTTGTATGCTGTCATTTAAAAATATATTTGCCATCTTGTATCCATGTAAAAGATACCTGCTAATTATAGTTGAGAAATACAACTTTCAAGGATGTGATATGCCCTTTTATTCCCTGTGATACCCTGGGGACAATGATTTATGGTCTAGAGACCTTGAAGCTTGATTACTTTCTGCCAGGTTATCATCAAGGTAGGTCTGCTTCTTGTAGCCTTTGCGGAAAGCACTCATATGAAAACTCAGCAAGTCAAGCTGTCCTGACAGTGTTCTATTTTGTGGCTTTTTCACTCTGAAGAGCTAAACTGCTGATTTGGTTTGACTGATCTTTATCAGTGTAATAAGCTCACAGTGGTATTGGCAGCAAAGCTATGTTCAGGATGCCCTTCTTCAGCCTCTGCACGACCTTTTTCAGAGCTTACATTGGTGCTCCTCCAGGGCATTGCCATTGTCTCTGCTGGCCATCTGAGCAAAGCTTCAGCTGCAGCAACTTTGTTAAAGTCAAACTACTCCTTCCCTCAGACTGGCACCTAAAAAAACCCATCCAAAATATTTTATTTCTTTCTGCTTAGCTGACTATGTATGTAGTAGCACAAACACAAACTTGGTTTTTGTCAAATCATTAATACAGTAGTTAATTTATGGTCTGTTTTATGGTTTTGTTGATGAATCTATGTGAAATTTTCTCATGGTAGGGTAACTCTAATCAAAGAGAATCTAGTTTGACATTGTTGTTTCTGTACTTCCAGTACTTTACTGGAGGCATTTTTGGAAGCAGGATGTGAGTACTACCACTGTGATACTCAGAATCACTATTACTACTTTCACTTCTCTTCTGATTACTCCTGTTCATAGCAAGAGTTATGGTTATAAGCTTAATAATAGTCTCCTGCCAAATGGAAGGGAGTTACAGGACACAGTACTGGTCTATTGGCACAGAAGTTGTTTTTTGTTAACTTTTGTCTGGATATCTCTTTAGATGGAGTTTAAAGGTTTACCTGAAGAAAAGAATAAGTCTTCCCCTTTCCTGTTTGCCTTACCCCAACTGTTGCGAAATATTTTTTCTCATTCATCTCTAGTGAGCTCCCTGGGACAAGGATACCTGTGTAGAGTCCTTAGGTGACAGCATGGTGGGCAAAACCCATGAAACACAATTACAGGGAGGATTTGCTTCAGTTTAAAGTGACATCTCTGACAAAAAGGCAATTAGGTTGTAGTGGGGTGCTTTCCGGCAATGTCATTATAGTAGGTTGCAGAAAAGGAAAGATTAGACTTAACTTATGACGTGCACAGGAATTCAGGGGGGATGTTCAATATACACATTGTCTCAACCACTTTCTTTCAGTCTCCTAGGAATATATATATTCAGACATCAGAAGATATAAATCTTTATAAGCTCACTTGCTGTGTGCTGCTTCTGGATACAATTCTTACTGTCAGATTATATTTTGAAATCAGCAGGCTAATTTACAACTATATTGCCAGCTCTGATAGATGTGTGCAACCTTTATGCCAAGGGAAATGGTTAATCTAATTAAATCTCTGAAATTTTGCTCTCTTTCTTCACAGAGCAGCCTCGTACTGAGTCCGAGTGGGAGAACAGCTTCACTCTGAAAATGTTTCTTTTTCAGTTTGTCAATCTGAACAGCTCTACCTTTTATATAGCATTCTTCCTGGGAAGGTAGGATTGGTGTCTGCATCCTTATATGTACAAAACAAAATAGAGAAAAGAAATTACATTGGCTGTAATGAAACAAAATGGGGCCATCATCACATGTTCCAAAATGCAGTTTGATTTTCCTTTCAAATAATTTTTAACAGATGGGAAATGATGTGTCCCACAATACCATACACTCAGGTCCCTTCACTGTGTCTTTATGTGTGTAATTTGTACAAGTAAGTAAATAACACTATTTTTCTTTCAGGATAGGGTCAGGTAGGGTAGGGTAAAATAGAATGGAATGGAATGGAACGGAATATCTCAATTGAAAGGGAGCTACAAGAATCATCTAGCCAACTGCCTGAATACTTTGCTTCTTCTATTATATAATTTGAACTGTTGATGAATTATGAGCAATCATTTGTTTTCCACAGAAAAGGAAACCTAGATAAATATGTATTTGCATGTGTCTTTCTGCAAGGCCCTAAAATGCAAATGAAGAACCCTTTAAGTAGAGAAGGGTTGAGTAGAAGAATACATCAGGATGGATTGTTTGCATGTCGGAAGTTGTGGGAATCACATGGTGAGAAAACAAGGGAGAATAGTAAGAAAATTATGTTTTCCTAATGCAAACTTAACATTTTCAATGATTTCATAGAAAGGTAAGTATCACAGACCGTATTCTGGTGTAAGGAGACAGACTGGAAGTTGAAAGCCATTTTCCAAACTGACATGAACAGTTTTATTTAAATTTTCTCTCTTCTCTGCATATGCTGTCTATCCAACAGCAGAGTATTTTGTATTGAAATAAAATTGGAAGTAAAAATATTCTTGGCACTTCACAGAAATTATTCCAGGAATCCCCCAAAACATTTCAGTGTTACATCTTTTATAGTTACATCAATCACACTAAGATGACATTAAAACAGCAGTGTGAGCTTTCTTCTACTGTGAACAGACTGCTTACACAACATAGTTGATGTATATTCCTGTGCTAAAGATTTACAGGACACCCTGGTGCCTACTTACGGCTGATAAATCGGTGGAGACTGGAAGAGGTGAGTGTGTTCTAAGTGAGTTCTCTGCTGCCCACAGATGCAGTGAATGAAAGCAGAGCCAGACACATAACTCTGTCTGGGTATTTTTGTCTGTGTTACTGGGTTTTCAGTTGCTGTCTGACTCCACCCTACTGATGGTACCACCTGCTACAAAAATATCTACGTATTGATATAAATGTCCTTTTCAATGCTAGCAGTTTTCGTGTTTGCATCACATTTGGTTAGAGGTATCACAGAATCACAGAAAGTTAGAGGTTGGAAGGGACCTTGAAAGAAAGTCCAACCCCCTGCCAGAGCAGGGTCGCCTACAGGAGGTCACTTAGGAATGTGTCCAGGTGGGTTTTGAATGTCTCCAGAGAAGGAGACTCCACAACTTCTTTGGGCAGAATCACATGGTTTAAACAGTACTCACATATTTATGCTTAAAGTATTTCATCCTTGAAATTTATCAAAGTTGGATATGAATCTGACAATTTTTTGCTTCTAAAAAAAAAACCAACTTTCTTCTTATCTTTTCTAGCCTTGCTTACCAGGGAGCTAAAATAATAAAATAACAACTTAAAAATTCAGACACATAAAATTCACTTGAAGATTGACCAAAAGAACTGAACAAATTTCCTAGGAGAGATACTGGGATAATGTTTCATGTCTATAAAATCAAATGCATTTGGGAAGCAACAAGAGTTTAGCTTTGAAAGTCAGTAAATAACCAATCCTATTTTTTTGGTCAATACATTCTGAACTCAAAAACCACTTGAGAATTATTAGAGGTGAATAGCAGCAGTTTCTGGATGAGTCATGAAGCTTCCAGTGTTGCTATTTGCACATTCACATCCCATGGTTTCTTTCCAGTTTCAGAGCAGAGTAGCAGAAACAACTCCACAAGCACATGACAAGTGGAAAATGCAGGTCTTACACTGCCAATGTGAATTTACAAACACTGCTAGATATATAAGTATTTTGGTTAATAGAGGTCATCTGAAGACTAGCAAAAAAAAGAATAATTTGAAGAAGCCATTCTAATTCTGAAGTAGTAAATTCTGTACAATCAAGGAAATGAGCTTTGATACATGGGCAGACAGAAAGTCACTGAACATCTCTTCAAAGTCCAGGAAGGGCCAAACTGACATAACAATTTGCTGCTGTCAAAAGAGTACAGTTCTGCTCGTTATTTGTCTTCCCCCAGAAGTTTGCTCTTTCCTCTTCCTCTGAACTGGCTCTGGCTTGCCCAGCCCTGACAGGAGCCTATTCAATTCCCTGTATCAGCAGGAAACTCTTCGTTTTTCTGGCCAGATTAATTTTCTGATGTGTTACTAGGCTGACTCATCTCTCAGAGGCTTCAGAGAGCAGTAGAACCTCACTTTTAGGAGCAGAGATGGGAGAAACAAAGAACCAGGGAAACGTAGGAGCAAGGTGTTCAGCAAGGTTTACAGGTCGGGACAATTGCTGGTGGAAGCTGCTATTAGTAGTTCCTACTATTTTGAATTTCTCAGAGAGAAAAAAAAAAAAAAAAAAAGAAAAAAGAAGTCTAATAAGAAAATAATTGTCTAATAAAAGAAAGTCTCAACTTTATTGACAATATCCATGTTAGATCTTACTAGAAACATAATGTATAATAAATACAGTGCCCAGATATCCCTCCTCCAATAGCCTTCTCTTCACCTGTTGGATGAAGTCAAGTGTAAGACATTTAATAATATGATATAGTCGGGTCTAGTGTCCGTGGGCATATTCAGACTACAATGTACAAAGTGCATTTGTGATGTTATGGTTGTAATGTCACTGCTACTTCATTAATACTGTACCTGTCTCTTTTACGTTATATTGGCTCATGCAACTGATTCCTAAAACCAGAAAAATTATAATTTAATAATATGCTAGAAAAGTTAATTTAAAAAAAATTATTACTATTATCAGCCACACTGTTAATCTCAGGAAAAATTGAATGAGGTCAACAGAAACATCAGCAGGGACCATGGTTCTGAGATCTGTACAGCACAATACATTCAAGAAATTCATATCACATTTTGTTGCAGGTCATAACTAATGTCATTTTTTTCTCTCTAAAGTTAAATAGCATCAGTTCAATGATAGTTATGTTTGATTTAGCCATAATACATAGGATCTAATGATGCATCTTGGACTGCCACTGTTTGGATCTGCAAAATCAATTATGCAAACTGTTGTTTGAAGGCAGAAAATTTTTGTCTCTTTTCTGTTTCTTTGAATACTAGTTGAAAAATTGTGGGATTACTTACATTTGTGCTGGCTGACCATCTCTCCTAAAAGCAGCACCAATTCTTGAAGGTCTGGAGCCACTGCTAAGGCAACAAGGAAGAGACACTGAGAATTGTTGTTCAACAGTTAGACAGTTCAGTTTTCAGTAAGAATATAGGCTTTGTAGAGTTCACTCAGCATACAGATTAAATAGTACTCAGTAAACAATATTAAGTCTTTCATTTAGGCATAAACTGCCTGTACAGCCAGGAGGAATTTTATCTTCATTCTTTCACTTGAGGCACAGTCACCCTCCCCCCAAAACTACTCAAATCATTTGAAGAAATGTGTTAGCCTTTGTCTCTGCCCCACCCACAGCTGCACAAAACATTAGCATCACTACTGGGAAAACTGCATTGCTTTCAACTGATTCTGACCTCTGCAGAGAATTAGATTAGGGGTTTAAAAGTCTCACTGTATTATACAGTGTCATATGCTCTTGTGAGCTTATATTTTTTAGAAAAATTTGAGAGAATAGCTTTTAATTTACTCTGAGTCAATTATCTAATATCCACTTGTAGTCTTTAAGAAATGCTTCAATTCGCTTTAACCTTCTGTTTCTTTTTTTCTGTAGTGCCACCCTAGTGGATGCCTTATTGATCTCTGTATGCAAATGGGTATTATAATGGTGCTAAAGCAGACTTGGAACAACTTTATGGAACTGGGCTACCCGTAAGTAAACATAGTGCCTGTGCTTTCCTAGGTCACATAAATATACTAAGGTTATGCTTTCCCTATAACTGGTTAAAAGCAAGACACAGTAGTCATTATGACAGAAAAACCTCCCTAGGATACAAAACTCTTAATATGGTTTTTCAGATGTATAGATATAGATAGTGTTTGGGGGCTTTTTGCATTGAACATAGTTTTCAAAAATGAAAGTCTACTATAAAGATTGACAAATAAATAATATATGGGATGTACTTGATTTCATTAAATTGTATTCCCTGTTTTAAAATGCCTTAAAAATATCTGTAGGACTGCTGTATTCCTTACACAGGAAATACTATAGGTATCATTTTTTAGCTATGCTAGTAAGTTCTAATTTAGATATCACCTTGCTGGGTGATAAAAGATACCCGAAAGGGCAGGTATGAGCTGGAAAAAATGCACTGCTGGCATATACACTCCCAGAGATAGAAAAATGTACTGACTGGTATATAGGCAAGTTCCCTAGTGATCTTCAGCATATTATGAAGCTGTGACCTATCTAAAAAGGGTGACAATTATTCATTTCCTATTGATTAATTTCTTATTGATTAATATTTAATAAGCATGTCTAGTATGATGTATGATTAATATGGACAGTTGATGCTAGAGATAGTGTGGCAGGTCATCAGGGGAAATTAGCAAGTGTGAAAATGTAAGAAAGCTGACATTGTCAGAAAGTTTGCCCTTGGGAAGTTCAGAGGGATTTACTTGGCTGCAGGATCCACAGCAGAGCTCAGTGCAGAGCTGGGTCCCTGAGCTGCAAATAGAAAGATGCTGCAGAAGTGATCTGAGGCAGCCTCAGTGCTGATCACATCTCACTCTAATGAGCACAAAGTAAATGATTTAAATGCACAGAGTAATTGGCAATCAAGGTACTCACAGCTTCCTTTCCCCAGGTTTGTGCCCAGCACTGCTTGCCAGGATTTTGCAGCTGTTAGAACTGGAGGAATTTGCCAGGGTGAGGAGGATGGAACAGCAGAAGCAGTATTGATTCCTTCTCTTTCCACTCTTTTGTCAATTTTCTTTAGATCTTTCTGCTACCTATTAATAGGGATTTTGAAACCTAATAAAGGAGGGGATTAAAGAAGGTGACTGAAGGAGTCAGGAGGACAATATTTAAGAGAAAGTGATTTATATAGGAATAACCTGATTCAGGTGAAGTCAGGCTCTTCACTTAGAGTCACAACAAAAATCACAACATCTAACACACAGTCACAACAATGTAAGATGCTTCAGCATCTTATTTGTTCTCCAGACCTTTCAGTTCACCTTCTAGCCCTGAAATGCCACAGGCAAGTGCATTTCCTTTCTGTGTGAAACATCCACAATCATTTCTGCTAAGAGCATGCGTTGCAGACAAAACCATCTGAATGGCCAGAGGATTTGTAGGCAATTCTATAGCCTCCAGTAGAACATCACTGCACCTGCACTGTGTGCTGGCTACTGAGCCATGCAGAGCCAGCACTTCTGAGTGCCACAGCTAATAGCAAAGAATATTTCCCCATAAGCCAGCCCTAAGAGAGAAGCATCAGCAAATGTCTTTTGGTGTCTTTTTTAACACTACAGAGTGGCAGCCCAGCCCTGGTGCAGGCTTGTGCTCCCACAGAGGCTGCAGAGACAGGCAGGACCAGTCAGAAATGGCACTGGGTGTTCCTTAGTGACAGGAACGCCTGCTGTCACATTTCTCACTGATAGATGTGTCATTGGCTTGTCTTCCAAAATTTATGCCCGAGTTTAAAAGCTAGATTTCAAAGACATCAACTAGAGGCCCTAGGGGGTGTGCTAGAGCATTGATTGTTTAGTGGCAACATCTTTAATACAAACACTGGCATCTCAGTGTGGTGCTTCTGCTTGATGCAAACACCACCTCCACACCTCTGAAAGCGTGCATCTATTCTACTCTGCTGTGTAGGTATATTTGCAATAACTAAGAAACAAAATATAAATTACTGCTTCATTTGGAGGTAGGAAATAGCAATTTCATGTTGATGTTTTTCTTGGAAAAACACTATACATCCATATCAAACCCAAAATATGTCCCACCGCTCACATTTTACTCTCAGATAAATCAGAAAATGATATCTCTGTGACTTTTACAAGGAGTCTTATTAGTCTTATTTAGTTAAACTGGTTATGGGTTTCTCTTCTTGCAAAGGAGGAAGTTACCCAGGATCTGCCTCAGTGTACTGCTCCCCGACTCACCTCACCCCTCAATTTTCTGCCTTTGCAGAAATGCAGTTGTCAGCCCTCTCCCTTTCTCCCAGGCAGGACTGGTGAGACAAGGTCCCACAGGGTGGTGTGGATTGCAAAGATGTGTGCTTAGCTGGCCCACAGAACGTCAGTCACAACCATGGTCATTCACAGGAAAAGCATTTTTAGGTTTTTTACATGCTAGTGACTGACTGATAAATCCAAGTATTTTAGTAATGTCTTGTATTTACATATTGTAGCTTGGAGTCCACACTCCTAAATATTTTTCTTGCACTTCTAAACTCTAGATTTTAATGTTCTGCACTTACTTGCACCTACACTGCTTTAAGGAAGTCAGGAAAAGCTATAGACTCTCTGGTGAGTGGCTTGAAAGAAAAAATAATCTCTAAGCTTTAAGAAAATAAGTAATTGGCCAAACCCTTATCTGAATGAAGAGGCCAATTGCCTACCATTCACAGACCAGACCAAGTCACTGTGAAGTGAAGAAGTGAAGTGCAATCAGGGAAAGGATTGAAATATTTGGGTGTATCATCACCTTCTGTCTTGCTGAGATGAAGGGGACAATTATAACTTCAGAGAAAATCTCTGTTTTATTTTTTTTTCTCTGTACTAACTTAACTCACATTTTTTGTTAGCCAGACCAGAGCAGCTTCCTTATCTGGAGAGGCAAAGGTGTTTATTTCAGATGTGAGCACTTGTTTCTCTTCTGGCTCAGCACCTCCCATGGTACCCCTATAAATATGTTTTTTTAGGAATAATATTCTCTCTGTAGCTCCCCCAATTCTTGAGATGGAGATAGCTCTCATGGCAGCCATCACATGTTGTCAGTAGGCCACACACTTCTTTCTGTTTTCTCCTCTGAGTGTTTGGTTGCAGACACCGTTCCAGGTTGCTTTTTCCCTCCCAGGATTGCCCAGGGACTGCTACCTGGCACACTGTAGGGCCACATAGAGATGCCAGCTCACACACAGGAAGGGATCAAGTGGCATTAGCACTCCACTTACTGATTTCTCAATTAGAACTCCACTACCTCCACACAGTACACAATACCACATTGTGTGATATAAACAGACCCTGAAGTGATTTGCCGTCCTGTGTAGAGAAAAAGTAAGTAAATAAATAATGAAAAGATGTCCAAATCCCTTCACCATTTTAACATCTAGACCTGGATTACAGCCTACCAGCCATCTCTGTTTTCATATCTATTATGCCATGTCATAAGCCACATGTATTACTCGATTTCTGCACATTGGGAAATTAATTTTGCAAGGTATGCCATGCACACTTAGCCCCTTCCATTTTTTTATTTTTTTTTTTTATAAATAGCTACTACTATTATTTACTTTGTTTCTTTAATTTATTTGAAAATGCAGGCTAATTCAAAACTGGTGGACCAGAAGAAAACTACGACAAGAGTATGGCACACAGAGAAAAGCAAGCTTCCCACAGTGGGAAAAAGACTACAACTTGCAGCCTATGAATGCTTATGGACTCTTCGATGAATACCTAGAAATGAGTATGGCACTGGCCTTTATTCTCTCTCTTTTTAATGTTCCTTTTTTTTATTGATGTAGGCTGATGTATTCTTTAAAATATTATTGAAGGAAGCTGTAGAGGCTGCAAAATGTTTTTCATTCTCACAGGTCAGAGGAGGAATGGGAATGAGAGTTAGTAAGAACCAAAACAAATTAATGTAGCTAATCATACTGTTACTGGTTTACTAACTTCACATCTAAGAAATACTTCTCATTCTGACTTTGTGTAAGGAAGGTGATTTTTCCAACCAGAGCCCACCTGTCCACCTGCATACATTTCTGAAGAACTTTGCTGTTTTTTACTGAAGGAAGTTCTCTTGAGCTTTAATTTTGTAAATGTGTGGTACAGATCTCCATGCTTGTTTGTATATAAAATTCACCATCATTTACTACTGCACATTTACCAAGCTGCTTGCTGCCAAAAGGCATTGCTCTATACAGAGGGAGAGGAAGATAACTGCTCAAAGAATTGTTAAAGAACAATAACTTTTTCCCTATATGACTGAACTGATATGTCATGATTTTTTTTATTTGCTCCTCTAAACAGTTACTCTCAAATTAATGGGATACTTGGTAGTCTGAAAACCTACCTTCAGAAACTTACACAAAGTTTCAATCTTCTGCCCATCTGTATAAAAAAGGAATGTATTCAGCTCTAATCTTTGCAGGTATTGAGAGATCCTAATTGATGCTGGAGTAAAAATATCTCTTTCTAAATGCACAGTTTGTTCACCTCCAAAATTCACTACAAATTACAAAATCTAGATGTTGCTGTCCATGCCAGGGATAGATATGCATTTGTTCTTGTCATCCTTGTTGTGGACTTCTGGAAAGAATTTGTTGTACCATTGTACAGCTTATTAAGAAGTGTTTGTGTATTTATATATATTTATACGTATCTATTATTTGGTATCTTCAGCCTTGGCATTAGATCTTAACAGTTATATTGTGATCTTTCTTTTTCCTAGTTCTTCAGTTTGGCTTCACAACCATTTTTGTGGCAGCTTTTCCACTGGCACCTCTTCTGGCCTTACTTAACAATATTATTGAAATTCGGCTCGATGCATACAAATTTGTTACCCAGTGGAGAAGACCTTTAGCTTCAAGAGCCAAAGATATAGGTGAGCTCTTTTTATGTGTGTTATTTTTAAGGCAAAGCATTAAGAGGTTAACATTAAGGTATTTTCAGTCATCTTCCCCATTAACAAGACACAAATTGATTGCTCAAAAAAATTTCAAGTAGTCTATTTATCATAGAATCATAGAATCATAGAATCATAGAATCATAGAATCATAGAATCATAGAATCATAGAATCCTAGGGGTTGGAAGGGACCTCGAAAGATCATCTAGTCCAACCCCCCCTGCCAGAGCAGGGCCACCTAGAGTACATCTCCCAGGAACGTGTCCAGGCGGGTTTTGAATGTCTCCAGTGAAGGAGACCCCACAACCCCCCTGGGGAGCCTGCTCCAGTGTCACCCTCACAGTAAAGAAATTTTTTCTGATATTCAACTTGAACCTCCTATGCTTCAATCTACACCCATTATCCCCTGTCCCATCGCCGGTCACCACTGAGAAAAGCCCAACTCCATCTCCCTGGCACTCACCCCCTACATATTTGAAAACATTGATGAGGTCACCCCTCAGTCTCCTTTTCTCCAAGCTAAAGAGACCCAGCTCCCCCAGCCCACCCTCACAAGGGAGATGCTCCACTCCCTTAATCATCTTAGTAGCCCTGCGCTGGACTCTTTCAAGCACTTCCCTGTCCTTCTTGAACTGAGGGGCCCAGAACTGGACACAATACTCCAGGTGCGGCCTCACCAATGCAGAATAGAGGGGGAGGAGAACCTCTCTTGACCCACCAACCACACCCCCTCCAATGCACCCCAGGATGCCATCGGCCCCCCCGGCCACAAGGGCACATTGCTGGCCCATGGTCATCTTCTTGTCCACCAGGAACCCCAGGTCTCCTTCACCTACACTGCTCTCCAACAGGTCAGCCCCCAACCTATACTGGGACATAGTGTTGTTCTTCCCCAAATGCAAAACTCTACACTTTCCCTTGTTAAATTTCATCTTGTTTCTCCCTGCCCAACTCTCCAGCCTGTCTAAGTCTCTCTGAATGGCAGCACAGCCTTCTGGTGTGTCAGCCACTCCTCCCAGCTTAGTGTCATCAGCAAACTTGCTGAGGGTACATTCTATACCCTCATCCAAGTCGTTGATGAAGATATTGAACAACACCGGTCCCAGTACCGACCCTTGAGGGACTCCACTAGTCACACACCTCCAACCAGATTCTGCCCCATTGACTACAACTCTCTGACTCCTTCCTTTCAACCAGTTCCTGATCCACCTCACTACCTGATCACCAAACCCATACTTGATCAACTTATCTACAAGGATGCTGTGAGAGACGGTGTCAAATGCTTTACTGAAATCAAGATAAACCACATCTACCGCTCTTCCATCATCTATCCACCTAGTAATTTCCTCATAGAAGGCTATGAGGTTAGTTAAACATGATTTACCCTTGATAAAACCATGCTGACTGCTCTTGATGACCCCCGTGTCCATGATATGCCTGGAGATAGTGACAAGAACAAGTTGTTCCATCACCTTTCCAGGGATGGAGGTGAGGCTGACCGGTCTATAGTTACCCGGGTCCTCCTTCTTGCCCTTCTTGTAGACTGGAGTGACATTTGCTATCCTCCAGTCCTCAGGCACCTCTCCTGTTACCCATGACTTACTGAAGATGATGGAGAGTGGCCTAGCAATGACCTCTGCCAGTTCCCTCAGCACCCTTGGATGCATTCCATCTGGACCCATCGACTTAAGGATGTCCAGATTACTCAGCTGATCCCTAACCCAATCCTCATCTACTATGTCAAGCTCCTCATCTATCTTGACTACTTTTGGGGCTAAATGAATCTGGGGCTCGTGCGGAAACCCTGCAGGAGTAAAGACAGAGGCAAAGAAGGCGTTCAGCACCTCTGCCTTCTTTATATCCTCTGTCACCAGGGCTCCTAGCTCATTCCTTAATGGGCCAGTATTGCCTCTAGTGTTAGTTTTCCTAGCTATGTATTTGAAAAAGCCCTTTCTATTATCCTTAACCTGACTTGCAAGGGTAAGTTCCAAGGAGGCCTTAGCTTTCCTAATTTCCTCCCTACATCCTCTGACAACAGTCCTGTATTCCTCCCAAGTGACCAGCCCCCCCTTCCATGATCTGTAGATTTTTCTTTTCCACTTAAGTTTTCCCAGCAGTTCCTTTTTTAACCATGCTGGTCTCCTAGCTCCCTTACTAGATTTCCTAACCATAGGGACGCTCTGATCCTGTGCTTGCAGATAGTGGTTTTTGAATATTGACCAGCTATCTTGAGCCCCTTTATCTTCCAACACCCTGTCCCATGGGATTACTTTTAACAGTTGATTGAGGAGGCCAAAGTTTGCCCTGTGGAAGTTCAGGGTTCTGACCCTACTGGGTATTCTGTTCCTTCCACACTGGATCCTGAACTCAACCATCTCATGATCACTGCAGCCAAGGCTGCCATTGACCATCACTGCTTCAACAAGGCCCTCCTTGTTGGTTAGTACAAGATCCAGCAGCGCTCCTCTTCTAGTCGGCCTCCTCTTCTAGTCGGCATACTTATTATGAAATAAGTATACTTATTATAATAAGTCATTTAATAAGTAAAATAAATATACTTATTAATAAGTATACTTTTTAATAAGTCATACTTATTATGAAATAAGTAGTCTACTTATGCATAAGTACTCTATTTATGCAATTAATAATCTATATTGCAAAATGTCTCTTAATGATTTTCTGGGTGACTTAGCAGCCAAGATGTTTTAATGAAGCGATCATTGTTATCTGGGGGTTTATCTTGTGGCAGACACAGTGTGAACACATTCCACTGCTCAGTTTGAATAGAATAACCTCCCTTTATCTGTTGGTTCACACTTCTTTTGATGCAGCCCAGGATATGGTTGGCTTTCTGGGTTGCAAGCAGACCCTGTTGGCTCATGTGGAGCTTCTCATCAACCAACACTCCCAAGCCCTTTTCCTCAGGGCTGTTTTCAATCCATTCTCTGCCCAGCCTGTAACTGTGCTTGGAATTGCCCAAGGTACAAGACTTTGCTCTGTAAGTCTGACCTTGTTTTGCTGGAGTTCTCAGTGATGGTCCTCATGACCAGAGTTGCTGTGTGTCTGTGTCACAAGATCTGTCAGGTGCCTGAGGATGGGTCAGAAAGCCCTGGTGATGCCTAGGGGCTGTGTGCTATTATATAGAATTACCATGCCTTAAAGATTACGATGCTGTTAGGTACAGGATGACCAGGTGTGCATGAGTTATACACAAGGCCCCTGTGACAGGCAGATCATGTATTTCATATATTCACAACTGCTCTAGCAGTGCCTCCTCAAAGGCTGGGTGGATATCATCATAAACAGGGAGGCTTTCCATGATTCTCAAAACTGCCCACATGGTTATGTGGCTTAGTGGAGCCAAGGGATCTGTGAGCATTTTTGCATCTTCCTTGAGATTATTTGCAGGATAAAAAAATTTTCTACCCAATGGGAACAGAAATCTGGTCCACTAAGGTCCTGCTGTTCAGTAAGAAAAGATATTTTTTTTACTCAGTGACTCTTGGATAGAAACTACATTAAAAATAAAAAACTTGGGTGGTGAGGACAACTGCTTCATAGCATGCAGTATCTCAGGCACTTTGGTTCTTGCTTTTCCTGGAACTAACATATTCTCCTTGTTGAACAGGAATCTGGTATGGGATCCTGGAAGGCATTGGAATTCTTTCTGTTATCACAAATGCATTTGTTATAGCTGTGACATCAGATTTCATCCCTCGCCTTGTTTATGCTTACAAATATGGACCATGTGCTGGCCAAGGAGAAGCTGGACAAAAGTAAGATTTTCTTTGGGAAAACAGACACTGATGAAAATTACTTACCACTTGAACAGACACAGGACTGCAGCTGTGTATGTTCTGAATCCACAAAAACAAATTCATTGCTTGTGCTTGGGTAACAGATATCAGCCACAGATATTGATGCTTTGTGTGTTCACAGAATGGGTTGCTGAGTCACTATCATTTTGTGATGTTAATCCAAGGGAAACATGGCAGAGCTGTTACAGAGGTTCTGTAACTTCTGTTACAGAAGTTGGGTGACCTTCCCAGCAGGTGTACTTGGGTAAAACCCCCCTTTTCATGCTGGAGTGGTGCTGATACTAAGAAGTTACAGATTTAATGAGCATTTAAAAATTACTCACTAGGCCTTTTTTCCTTGTATAGTAATCAGCAGATATTGCTCAAAAAAGTAGTGTCTAACAAGCAATTCCCAACTAATAAATCTATTACTCACAGAGCAAAGTACTTTGTTTTTCTTCTAAAACTAGACTCCCTAGATTAAAGCTTTCAGAAGACATTTGTGAACTGAGTCCAGGCTGCTTAAGTGGATTTTCTTTCAGTGTTGTTAATCATTGAGATTATGTTAGCATGTCCAGGGGACCAGCAAACATTAATATAGCTGCTGCATGCCAACTTGTAAAATCCAGGCTGATTGACTTGGGAAGGTCAGTGAATCCAGCTGAAAACAAATGCACACAGTTTGCAAATGATCTTCTAGAAGCTCGATTAGCAAGGAATCTACTGTTCAAAGAAACCCAAGCTCAACAGTGCACAGTGACAGAGAGTTTACATTCTGCTATTAGACATATGGCAGACTGATTTTTCTTACCTGCTTCAGAGAGTGAATTCTGCTGCTGCTGCTTTTTTTTTGCTGTCATTTTGTTATCAATACTGTTCAGTCATGCTGACTGAAGAAATACAGCTGGCATAGCAGCTCATGATCAGCAGGAGCTGTCCTGCAAGGAGTTTGGCAGTTTGGTTGGTGCTAGGTGAATTGTTCCATTTATTTTCACAGATATAAAGTCCCTTCATAGGTAAAGTGTTTGGCCTGGTGCCACTTGTTCCTTAGCATTTGCCTCTGCTTGTGCCACTATGAAGATTCTTAGGACACTGAGGCAGCAGCAGCAGCTCTCCTTGCTACTGAGTTTCTCAGGACCACTGTGAATGAAAAAACAAGATGCTGAGAGATTTCAATTTTATGAAGTCTCAAATATAACTCAATGGCTTTGAAACTAGTTCTGCATAGCGAAAGTAGCTTGGCTCACAGAGGAAGCTCATATAATCTTTTCACAAACTTCTTGTACAGTGTTTTCACACTTCTGCAGCTTTTCTGAGTGAATTTCTAGATGAAAACACATAGTAATCCTTTGAAAGATCCAGCTTGGATAAAAACTATTTATGACAGCATTCTAGATATTGTTAAGTGCTGTTACAAAAACAGAAAGTTATTCAAAACCCCACAGGAATATTGAATTTTCTTAAATTAAAGAATCCAGAACATCTGTTATGGAATAATTTAAATGACAGAGGTGCTTTTCTCTTTCAAAAAACATCTGCAGATATTAGATCCACATGATACCCAGTGATAATAGAAAAATACTGCCATTAAATTAAGTTCCAAATTTAGTCAGTGTGGAGATTTTTGAGACAAAACCAGATGGGCTTTAAATGTACTTTGTCAAAGCTTTTAAACTCCATATTCAAAAAACAAAACAAGAAAACAAACAAGAAAACAGACAAACAAAAAAAACCCCAAACAGCAACAAAACCCACAAAAAAGCAAAATACAAAAAACAACAAGAAAAACCCAAAACCAAACCAAACAACCAAACAGAAAAAAACAACCCAACCCTTATTTTGCCTTATACTCTGCATCAAGTTGAGCAGTGTGCCTGGACTTACTGCTGCTTGAGCAGTGCAGAGTGAAAAGCACAATGGATTTTCTATGTCCCTCCTCAGCTTTGTTAGCACTAAACTTTTAAGCCTTTTGGTGACTCCAGCAGCACTCTGTCAGGCAACATACATTCTTTTGCTCAGTGTTCTCCAAACTCTGCCTGACCCTCCTGGTGCTCAGCCCCCCTGGGTCTTTCTAATCTCTCTGATTAATTGGACATTCTGTAAAAAGCTGTTTTAAGAATATTGCCTTTCCATCTGATTTAATGTCCCTTTGTGCTAGTACCCTTAGAATGACACTGGGAATATTCTGATCATCATCCTAGTGCTACTAATTAATTTATCTACCTCTACTGTGTCACCTTTTAGGTGACTTTGCTTTTCAAAAGCAACCAATCCCAGTCTTCACCATTCCCATTGTAATCTACCATTGTTTCACTTTCATTGTCCATCTGACCTACTTGAACATTTATTTTCTATTGCCTCAACATCCCTATTAATGCACATCAGAGTTATCCTGTGGGTTTCATGAAACCCAGAGACCATCCTCCTGAGTAAAACAGTTAATGGAAAAACCTTGCTGTGTCCTCACCACAGGACTTTTTCCCCTCTAGGTGTATGGTGGGTTATGTTAATGCCAGTCTATCAGTATTTCTGGTGTCTGACTTTGAAAACCGGTCAGAGCCGACATCAAATGGAAGTGAATTCTCTGGTTCACCATTAAAATATTGCAGGTAAGTACCAGATCAAAATTCCTCTTTGCTTTAAGACATTGCAAGAGAAAAGCATCATGATAAATTTGGGGTTAGATTTAATTTTTAGAACTTAAAAAACAGTAATTGAAAGAATTATCTGTTGCTATTCAGGGACATGCTTATGGTACTCCTTGGCTGTTACCTTTATTATTCCTTCCTTAGAGGAGAAGCCAAAAAGTGGATATCTGGCAGGTGATCCTAATGCAGGATTTCTATGATTTCTTCATTCCATGTGGCTTGCCATAGCAGCATAAAATAATGTTTTGTAATTCTGATCATTCTCTTCTCTCTCTTTAATTCCTTTCTTCCCCAACTGCAAGCGTGAGATTACTGCTACTTAAAGCCAATGGTGGAAATCCCATCAGCAACAACAACAAAAAAAGTTGTTCCCTCAATATACCATAAACAGAACATGAATAAAATTTGTGCCATAAATATCCAGAAGATAAATCTGTTCTTGTGAGGGACACCTAGTACTCTGGAAAGAAAATGAGCATCTTTCTTTAGCTGAGTTTGTCAGCTGCTTAGCTCACCTGAACTCTGCTAAAACATCTACAATCATTTTAATTGTACTTAAAGCCAGATATTGATAATAAGGTAAGAAAACATACCAGGAAAGCGGTCTGTCTAATGCCATGCTATTCTGGTTGTTTATAAAAGGTTTTCCCATTTCTTTATGTGTTGTGCTTGGCTCCTAGCAAGTACAAAAAGGAGACCTACTCTGCTGACTGGGGACTTGGTCCAGGGACTTCAGAGTCAGAATCATAGAAGCATAGCATTACTATGTTTGGAATAGACCTTTAGGATCATGAAGTTCAACCATTAACCCAGCACTGCCAAGTCTACCCCTAAATCATATCCCTAAGCACCACATTTACACATCTTTTAAATACCTCCAGGGGTGGTAATTCCTGGGCAGTCTATTACAGTGCCTGATAACCCTTTCAGTGAAGAAATTTTTCTTATTATCCAGTCTAAACCTCTCCTGGTGCAACTTGAGTATACTTCCTCTTGTACACTCACTTGTTACTTGGGAGAAGAGACCAACACCCACCTCATTACATCCTCCTTTCAGGTACTTGTTAGGAGCAATAAGGTTGCTCAGCCTCCTTTTCTCCAGGATAAACATCCCCAGTTTCTTCAGTCACTCCGCATAAGACTTATTCTCTAGACCCTTCACCAGCTTGCTTGTCCTTCTTTGGACACAGTCCAGCACCTCAATGTCCTTCTTTTAGTGAGGGGCCCCAAACTGAACACAGTACTCAAGATGTGGCCTTGGCAACACTGAGTACAGGAGCATAATTACTTCCCTGTTCCTGCTGGCCACACTATTCCAGTTACAAGCCAGGATGCTGGTGGACTTCTTGGACACCTGGGCACACTGCTGGCTTATCTTCAACCAGCTGTCAACCAACACCCTCAGGTCTTTTTCTTCTGGGCAGCTTTCCAGCCACTCTTCCCCAAGCCTGCTGAACTATGAAGTCAGAATGCTGCTTGCAGATCATCATCTCAGGATACTGGGATTGCACTAGGGATACTGCAGTTTAAGAGAGCATTGTTGCTGGATGTCAAGATACAGTTTATTTCACTGTGTATAGCACTCTCTGCTATTTAGAGAAGATGAACCTTCAGTGTGAAATACAGATTATCATAGAGATTAAATAACTGTTTATTAGTTTTATTAGTAGTTCATCTCAGTTTTCTTTAGTTGTTAATACCAACTTAGAGGTCAAGCTGAAGTGCATTATTTACTGTAGTATCAATCATTTTTATGATGAGTTTTCTGTCCCATCCAGGAAGCAGATTAAGGAGAAAAAAAAATTATACTACTTTTGTATTAAGCTTCTGCAACAGTGTTTTGGAATTAACATACTGCTACTAGAAATGGACTCCAGAATGTGTGGCTTAAACATATTTATGTAATATGTCCATATGTTAATGTAGTTTTTGAGTCCTCCTGGATCCAGCTATCCCAGTAGATACCTCTAGTTATGGTACCGAGACCTGAAGTCTTTAAAGAATCATTCTGTGAGACAAGACACTAAATCCCTTTCTTACACACCCCTTGCCCTGCTGGTACAGCAAGAGGTGCAGTTCTGGTTCCACTGAAGTAAAAATGAAGGCTTTACAGCAGGGATTGTCCAACTAATTGACCAAGGGCCAGATGGAGCCCATGAGGCTGTTTAATATGGATTTTGGGAGGGCTTCCAGGCTGAAAAAATTGGGGATATTTATCTAAAATTTAAAAGAAAGTGGGCCTCAAAACAGCAGAGCATCCCACCCTGCTCCATGTTCTGAGGCGATGCCTGCAAGGCAGATGTTGCACTGACAAGAGAGAAGCTGTAGGGTGCTGAAAACTGTAGATGCTGAGTGTATTTGTTTCAACAGTTCCACTCCATACAGGCACAGGCCTGGTCCTTCTTTGATTTTCCATCAGCTTCTGGAGCATGAAGTGCACTTCTGGAGTTCATCTTACTATTATGCTTCATCTCAAAAGTAAACACATTCAGGTGAACAAAAGCTTGGCATGTGGAGGTGATCAGGATACTTACTTTGAAAACATGCACCTGGTCTGAAATAAGATTAGCATAGGCCCAGCCTAAGAATCAAGGAGTGATGGGGTAACTTGCACTGTCTGAATGGAGATAATTTCAGCCCTAAAAATGCCCTGATCAAGAGCAGCTGGGTTTTAGTTTTGCCTTCCTCCCAGGGAGCAGGGCAGGAGCTTGCTGACTCCTGTACTCCACTTCTCTTTCAGGTACAGGGACTACCGAGACCCCCCTGACTCCCCGGAGCCCTATGGTTACACCCTGCAGTTCTGGCACGTCCTGGCTGCACGCCTGGCATTCATTATTGTGTTTGAGGTCAGTGACCATTCAGCTGGTAAAACAAAACCAGCAAAATGAAACATACTTCCCCTTGATGCTTTTTCATTGAGGTGATTAATCCTGGCAGCTGTTGAGCTTTTTGGGTTAATTTCTGCTGTTGATATTTTGCACAGGTTCTAACAAAAAGGGGAATGCAGCACTTGGAAAACTATGACAGTGACTTGCAAAGATGGGAGATAGATGGAGCTACCCTGTATTTCATTGTGATATTTAGTAAATGGGAATATAGCTTTGGATGAGAGACAGTATGAGAAAAAAACATTATGTTTTCCATAGGTATTTCACTGCTTCTGATACTGATGCAAGGGGGTTTTGATAACAGGCAAGATTAGAGCATTTGGTCCTCCTTTTCCTTCAGGGAAATCCACTACTACCAGGCCCTGCCCAAACAATTTTAAAAGAAAGCATGGGCATGTTTAAACACACAGGTCACACAACAGTTTTTGAGGCCTTATTTGAACCCAGCCACTCTTAACCTTTGCAGAGATCCATAACCCACTCACTTTGGCTGGAGCTGTTGTGGGGGAAAAGTCATTGTGGTTTGTTTTCTTCAAATTTAGCCCTTGTTTTCTTCCTAAGATTTGAATTTTTCATCCCTTTTTTTGTTTGTTTGTTTTGTTTTGTTTTCACAGCACCTCGTCTTTTGCATAAAGCACTTGATTTCCTACTTAATCCCAGATCTCCCAAAAGATCTGAGAGATCGGATGAGGAGAGAAAAGTACCTGATTCAGGAAATGATGTATGAAGCTGAGCTGGAACGTCTGCAGAAAGAGCGGAAGCAAAGGAAGAAGAATGGAAAATCTTATCACAACGAGTGGCCATGATGGGGTGAGGAAGAAACTGCTTAAAAGAAGATAGGAATTCTGTTTATAAAAATTCCCTAGTTTTCTACAGTGGAGAGTGCAGTGAAAGGAACAGTCACTCAGTCAGACAATAGTCTTAGCACATATGTGCCCATGTTTAAAATGGTGCACACTGCCATAAGCCTTTTGAAATTAGAGGTCTTGCAAGGCTTAGTCTTCTCCGGAGCTAATGTCAGCATGAGCAGATCAGACCAATGCTTAAGTCGCTGCACTCTTTCCAGGAAGCTCCTAGGTCCTGACTTAAATTCAGGGCCCTGAACTTCAAAGCAGTTGTATATCATACAGTGCTTTACAGAACTCAGCAATCTTACGGCTCGTTCTCAAGACCAAGTTGCTACTTCATACCCAGTGACTGCGCTTTAGCACCACGGTGGTGTTTGTCCATGTGTGTGGCCACCATCTGCAGCACATGCATGGCAATGTTGCCTTCTTTGACAGTGCACTAAGCTGTTAGCTTGCATTCACCACAAGTTAAGGTCACACATGTGGGCCAATTCCATCACTGCAACACTACCGAAGCATTTTTTAGGGGGAGACACTTGATCACAGGTCTCATCAATTGATCTAACACTGCTGAAATATTTAGACGTGCAGAAGTACTGACGAGGTCAAGACAGACAAGTGGCTAAATGTGGCCAGAGGTCATTTGTTTGGAAATGATACTGTGAAAAGTTGGTAACACATTTTTAAGATTTGAACAGTGCCTTTTCACCTATAGGACTATCTGGTCTCTGAAGGAAACAGATCAGACTAGGGCATCTTGCTCAGAACTGCCTGTGTATTTGTATCGCAAGGTAACATTGAAGCCTTGTCAGGAATTACGGTGTGTGATACATGTAACAGAAGACAGACTGTGCCATAAAGACCTATCTGCACAAGTAAAACCAAAAAAAAAAAAAAAAAAAAAAAAAAAAAAAAAAAAAAAAAAAATCACCAAAACAAACAAAACGTTCAGCACAGAGCTAAGAACAAAAAGAACAGACTCATCCAGAATCTCTTTACTCGCAACATTTTCTTTATTCATCCATTTTCTATGAGTGAGTGGAGGTGGAAAATAGAACAACAGTAAGTTTCGTGAAATACTTTGAAATCCTTCATGCAGGTCATTTCTACAGAGGCTGCAGAATTAAATTTGGGTTAAACAGGCCACTGTACCTATCATTTTGCAAATTCTTTAAGAAATAAAAACACTTCTCAGATTATTTACCGAAAACAGTGCTGTAGGCCTGAAGACTGCAGAAGGTTGGGTGCAGACACAAGAATCAAAACGCTGAAAAGTTTACCAACCCTTGCCTCAACGTACAGTTCTTGCAGAACAGCATGAAGAAGGAAGTTCAATCACCAAGACTATGAAGCAAGCCTGTGTCCCGGTGGAGATAGATACAAAACCCTAGAGCATATCAGTTCACCCAGCCCTTTTCCAAATACCTACATTAAATTGGTAAAAATAAAATATTGGTTTTCTCAGAAATGTTAAGGAATTGTGACCTTGTTAGTTTGAAGATATTTAAGAGGAAGGAAAATTCAGCAACTTCTTCCTTCAGATTCTTCTTGCTCTTCTGGAAAGACCACACAGTGCAAAACCTGATGGACCAATGCCTCAGGCTCCACAAGACTGCAGGACCACTTGCACTAGGACCACATATTGTCAAATTAAATACATTCTTTCCACTGCAAGGGAGAACTGTGCTCTTTCCATGGAAGCTTGGGGGGAAATGTTTTAATGTAAGGTAGTATGGCTAGAGGAAGGAGAGGGGTGAATGAAAATACATGCACCCATATCTCTGTAGCCAGTGCCAGCCTATTTGCTGCAAAGTACTTCTCCAGGAGAGACCCATCATCCTACATGGAAAATATAAATGGCACAACAGCTCCCATTTATCGGGTGCTCCTGGCCCAGGTCTGAGGGACCCATGAGGCAACATAAGCACCAAAGGAATTTCAGAATTAATCTGTTCTCTGTTGATTTGGTGCAAAAATGAGTGGGGAACATGACAAATGGCTGTGGGATGAATTCCTGCCTAATGAGGAAGTGTACTTGTTTATCTTCAGCTTACAGCAGCTGTGGACACATCCCACGTGGGCAGTGGAGAAACAGGGGTGCTGGAACCAGGTGATCTTAAAGGTCCCTTCCAACCCTGAAAATTCTATGATTTCTGCATCTGCAAGCCAGGGGTGAGGATTAGGCAATGTCATCCTCCAATAACCACATGACAGATGGGTTAGTATTTACTACCCACCACCTACAGGTGCATACTGCACCTGCAGCCTGGGGTCCCTTGGGCAGGATGGCTGTGCAAAAATCACATTCCGACCAAATCCACATGAGCAATTGGATCTGTTTTTGTACCTTCCATTTAATATCTAAAAGAACAGATGACAAGAGCTGAGAAACTGTTTGCTAAGTAGTAAAGTGTGATGTGAGTCACACATAAAATCAGTGTCACCCATGAGTGTGAAACTTTGCAAACTCCTGCAGTAAGATACCACTTTGTGAATGTAGAGCTCAGTAACTTCACAGAACTGAGCTGAAATCTACTAAAATATAAACTGTCTTCAACTCCAGACCAGAGGAACCACCGCAATATAATGTGCCAAAACAAATGAAGTACAGCAGAAATACTACAGGTAATAATTGCTTTCAAAACTAGTTTTCAACTTAGCTGCATTAAGATGAATTTCCATGACAATACATTGCTAGAAGCTGTGTCCTGTTCTGCTCTAAGTGAGAACACAAATTGGCTGCTCGCTAAGCTTGGGCTAAGTGTGATGCTGGAAGGGGCTCTGACCTTCCTCTTGGATCCTTCAGGGCTTTTCTGTTGCTTAATGTTGACCAGAAAACCCACTGAGATTTCTGTGCTGCTGGTCTGCAGAAAAGATTTACCTGAGTCCTTCAGAGCTGTATAGCAGAACACTCAGGAAAGAATGACCCCTTTTTGTTTATTAATTAGCAAAGCATGATACAAACAATAATAAATGGAATCTCAGTGGTCTCTAGATAACAAATTCATGCCATTCCCTTCATTCTGATCTGATGATGGGTTTTGTTTAACCTCCAGGTGACCATCCTATATGTTGTTTACTTATTCCAACTCCACAAGAGCACTACCTTCATGGGAATGAGAAAAAAGTGAAACCTCAGTGCATGCCACAGACATGTTACATAGCAAGCAGGACAGTACACACAAGGATTAACTGTGAAATCATCTTGCAATCAGCATAGGAGTGATCTCCTTGACTACTCTTGACAGCAAGCATGTACTTCATAACCATTTGCAGACCAGTTTTTAAAACCAAGGAAAAAAAATTGTATATTGGGACTGTTTTTCAGCCTGTTTGCTACCTTTTTGGCATTATGTCCCATGTTGGTTTTACAGATCTTAGAATAAAAAATGTAAATTAACAACCTGGATACTCTGACAAACAGAAAACCTTAGGTATAGAATATCACCAACATTCAAGCCACCAAATACTGCAACTGAAACCCTGTTTACAAATCAGTCCTTTTTTTTTCTTTTTAAATATGAGGGCAGTTATGTTATTTACCATATATATAATATATATAAAGTATATAGAGAGATTGTTTATTTGTAAATAGAAAAATCCTATGGAGAAGAATATCAAGTTTTCACACTTTAAAAAGAAAAAATCATCAACATAAAGCCATGTTTAATGCTTGTATAATGTGATGCAATAAACTTTAAAATAAATTATGCATATGAAATATTTGCTGCTTGGCATTCACGAGTTATTTTCTACTTATCTTATTTGCTCAGAAGGCAAACAGACCAGTCATGTGGAAGCAAACCAAAATGCAGACAAAAAAAAGGGCCAAAATCCATCATTACTTTTTGTGGATTCTTTGTGTATTCACATAGTCAAATAACATTCCTGTTGTGGGTTTAGTTGTTTTTTTTTGTTTTTTTTTTTTTTTTTCCTTACTTGTCTCCTGACTCTGCCAGATGCTGCATGCAAGTTGGACAGTGTGGAATGCACCCACTTCCATGGAATTATTTGGCTTTGAGCATCCTGCATTTATTGCAGGAGCTTTTGCCCAGGAGATACGAAGGATCAGCAGTGCAGGAGAGTGATGGAGACACCAAGTATTATCTTGCTGCTTTTACAGAAACAAGGCCTTGGCTGAGAGTGCAACTAGCAAAGGACAGCATATAATCCTAGAGAAAAGATTATTAAAAATCAATCGCTTTGTGATGCTGTTTAAAAAGAGAAGCATATAGAAAAAAGTAAAGCAGAGTCACTTTCTTGTTCTGCAGCAACCATGGGAGGTTAGATAGCAAGAAATGGGGAAGATGCCAGGGTCATCTGGAAAGCTTAAGAATATTTGTCTCTAAATCTCTTACAGCAAAATGATCTCCCCACTGAAAACCCATCTTGACATTGTGACTGTGGACCAATAGCTAATGCTGGGCCTAAACTTCATACTACAATTAAATGACTTGTCAGAGCCCAAACAGTGACTTCAGGCAGTAAGTTGGTCATTTACATGTTTTCTGTTTTAAACAACTACTTGAATTCAAAGCACTGAGGAAAAAAAAAAACAAAAAAAACCACTAGTGCTACATTTTTTCTTAACTGTGGTAACTAGGAGGATCAGTCTTCACAAATGAGACAGGTGGAAGTCACAGATCATTCCAGATACTTTAAGGCAGTATCAGTTATAGTGCAGTGATCTCAGCACAGTGAGGCTGGGATCAGTCACTCTCCTGTGACACTCAAGAACATTTGTTGAAAGGGCTGTAGCCATACCAGCAGGTCAAGGGCTTGCTACTGGCTTCTCTTCTCTGTCCACAACTTAACTCTGTACCATAAAGAACAGGTACACAGAGGCACATCAGCCCACATCATTTCAGCACTCTGCAGAAGCATGGACATACCACCACTTACCCTTTTTCAAATGCATGGGCTGAAAGTACCTGGTAAGTACAATTTACAATATTCCAAGGCTCAAGAACTATTCCATAGCACACAATAATCTACTTCTGTGTCATAGAGACAAAGCACAAGGCTGAATGAGCTGGAAGTAATGGAGGTTTTCATCCCCACACACACCACAAGGACAGAGTAATGGTCAGTGCTTCTCTTGGCATTTCAGTCAGAGGATGAGCCATCCCATGCCCTGCAGCCCTGGAGAAGCCTTTACTAAATAATCACTCTGTGATCCCTTCCCTCTTCCAAAGGGATTGTGCATTGGCCTGCCTGCCAAAACACACAACGTGCTCTTGCCTGATTGGGGCCAACCTTGACCATGAAATCCCAGAGTGACAACACGAACACAAATGGCTACGTGAGGTTTCAGCTCACAGGCCTACAGGTAACAGCAGTGGCAACTGCAGATGCAGCCCTTCCTCTTGACCCTCTTGTACAGTACAGCAGAGTGCCCTCTTCTTGTATCAACATCTCTGCCCCACCACACCTAGCCCAGTGTAAGAGCAGTCGTAGCCCAGCACATTGGGAACACAGTAGAAGACCACTGTGGGTCTGCTATACAGCATTAAATAAAAAGCCCCAACACATCATTTCCTTCATGTGGACCAGGGCAGCAGAAAAGGGAGACAGGGTGTGAAGAGAAGGATATTACAGACTCTTGCCTCTACCCATCACCAGAGACAAGCTCATAGCTTCCAGCAGCGAGCACAGCAGAGGAGGTGCAGGACATCAGGGAGCAAGTGACTTAATAAAACAAAGACATACAACAAAACGAGCAAAACAAATACACTTTCAGGATCCTACAAAGGAACTAGATGGCACTAAATACACCTTCTGCACTAAAAAAAGACCAGCTGTTTCTTGAAATCTGATAAGGTCCCACAGCCCTAATATCTTCATACTTTCAATGCCTTAAAAGAAAACAAAACAAAACAGAAAAAACAGCCACATCTGGGGGAAGAGTGCTCTTGACAAATAAAAAAAATTACTTTGTGATAGTAAATTGAGATTGAAATCAGATATTTTGCAGAAGGCTCGAGAATATCAGGTCAATATTTCACATAAAAACATTGCCTAGAGCCCTGACACCAAGATACAGAGTGAGAGAGAGAGGAAGTGCAAGAAAGATCTCATTCCTTTCTTTACTAGTGCCAAGGCCATGCAGGAGTAAGTGCCGTGAAGCTCAGCAGATGCCTGTTCAATGACTCCAGCAGGGCTGGTAACTGACCCAACAGAGGAATGCCAACAAAACTGTCCTTGTGGGCTGACATCTTTGGGCCCCACATCTTTGATGAATGCCACTGACTTTGTTTTTATTTGCTTGCAACATCCATTTCAATGTGGCTGAAAGCAGGGTTGTCAGATCCATCAGCTGCCCGTTCCTGCTCTTTCTCTGCCTGAAAAACGAGAGACAAAAGCCACGCTGTGGAATGGAAAACAGACTTCCTCTCTTTGACCTGCATGCAAGCAGAGTTGGACCTGACATACAAGGATGCCTTGCAGGAAAACACATCTTGATTGCTGACAGAACATAACGTCTGACTCCAGTTAGAAAGCAGTATGGCTGTGGACATCAGCTTCCATGTGGGTAGTTGTGGGGTTTAATTTCCCAGATCGTGAAAACAGGTGTTGGCACATTAAAGACAGTGAATGACAACAGCCAGTCTCCATTCATGACAATAGTTTTGTAAAAAGACTTTTCTCTCCCTGGTGGTCATATACAGAAGCTGAAATACATGAGATGGTACCAGGTGTTTTCCTCAAGGGGGAAAAATATTTTGCCGACTGGATTATCTTAGTTATGATCCTTGCCTGTACTACAGCCTTCAAAGAACACTTAAAATGAGTTGAATGTTCAGGACCCTGATGATACTGTTTGCAAAAAAAATCTATAGTTGTTTCGGTTTTGTTTTTTTAAAAAACAAAACATTAAAAATTTTGCCCTACATTTTCCTTTCTAAGGGAAGTTATTACCCAAAAATGTCTCCCCTTTTCTTAGATATTAGGGAAGAACCTAGGAAACAGATACACTGACTAGAAATGTTTTCTCTCAAACAGTAGCTGAGGTTGAAAAAAATCCAGAATTTAGAGAACATGTGTTTACAAATAAAAGAGGCTTTGCTGAGTCCAAAGCATGCCTTGGGCCAGCTTCCAGGAGACTTGTGAAGGAGTATTTTGGCAGAAGCCCGGAGAACAACTATCCCTTTTCTCAGCTGCTGCTCTTGTTCAGGAAGTCAATCTGTGGACAACCATAGCTTCCCTGCCTATGCCAGCTGCTTTACTCCTACCCACCTTGTGCTCTGCCACTGCCTCAAAGCAGATAGTCATATCAGGCAGGACCTGGTGCCATTCATCCCAGTGGGAAAAAGACTTGGACTGTTTGTGTTTGTCCCCAGAGGGAAAGACTCATTAGAGATGAGTAATTATACTTACTGTCTTAGAGGAAAGCCATGTGAAACTGGACATGAAATCTTCCTTGGTCAGCAGGAGTTTACTATCTATGTTCTGCTTTAGTCCTCCTACAAAATAGGCAGGTTTCAATCAGTGAGGTTTTCACATGCAAATGATATGTCAGAGCCCAAAAACAAACACCATGGCAGATGAACAGGACAGTCATGCAGCAAAAGCCAGCCAGTAATAATAGGACTTAGGGATCGTTTCTTTACAATGATGCATACCCCACACCTCTTAAAATATAAAATGATCCCTCAAGGCCTATTTGAAATGCCTTTGCAGTTTCTCAGAGTTTCCCAGATTCTCTTCAGATTTCTTATTGTGTAAAAAAAAGACAATAATCACAAAAGGATAAACCCCATACAATGACATCTGGAAGCACCCTGTCAGTCCAGGAGCTTGGGATATCAAGTGCTACCCTGGAGCCTGAGCCCCAGCCCTCACTCCCCTATCAGCTGAGTAACCAACCATTTTTATAGCAAGTTATTTAAGGGCAGCCCCCATGTGGGGGGATGAGGCTTAAATAGATTGTTTGGGTATTTTTAAGCCATGGCATATTAAGTGTTTTTGTGGGAAAAGGAAAGGAGATGCAGGGGTTCCCAGTTATCTCTGATTGCCACCTGAGGCTTAAATGGAACCTCGCTCCACAAAAAGCATAATGACAGGGTGGTTTAGTTCTTTTCAGCTTCTGTTTCTTTTGCTGAGGGTTTCTCATCTGGATTTAATATGCTGCCTGATTCTCATATTTTGTGTCATGGCTTGGGGGCTATCTGATCCCAGTGTGGTAAGAAGCAAAATTTGTCTCCAAGCATCACTAGGGGTGGGAAGAAAGGACAGAGCAAATCCTAAAAAAAACTTGCAAGGAAAAGAAAATGGTAGAAATGTAACTTGTAGTTATTGGTTGCAAGGCATGGGGAAGTTAAAGGAAGTGAGTTGGTCTGCTGGGTGTGGGATTTCATAGTCCTGGAGAAGCTTCAGGTTGGACAATTAGGTCTGAAATATAAGAGATTCAAAGATGAGGGCTGTCATAGAAATCCTGGGAATACTGGGGAAAGCTCTAAGAACAGCTGCTGTTGTGCTATTGCGGCCATGCATGAGGTGGATGAGAGATGCACTTTTCATCTCACCTAGCTGCAAAAACTGTGAGGCCATGGGCTTGAAATGAAGTCCCTGCTCTTAGCAGTGAAGTGCTGCTTTTTACCCCTTGCACAAATGATACAGGGAAGCAGAGAAAGACACTAATGTAGCCATCATGCACAGGCTCTTTGGCTCTTAGGTATGTGCTTTGGGAATGTGGAGAAAAGCATGCACTTTACAGGTGCAGGCAAGAACCCATGAGTGCTCTGAACTCACTCAAAGTAAAACTGCTTTTATCCTCTAGAAGCATAGGTTTATCTCCTGGCTTGGAGTTCTGAACAGGGACAGCTCTTAAACCTCCAGCCCCTGCTGGCATCTGATAAAACAGGAAAGACAAGTGTCTTATATTATTATGATTATTATTATTATTGCCTTTCAGGTTAAAAAACTGCTGAAACTTCTTTCTCTTTAGAAATTTGAAGTAACTTTTGCTGTGAGCAGAGACCAAGAGTGGGACGCAGAAGGGCTTAGGGGAGGAAAGATTTCAGATGGTAACCTTTACAGTGTTTGCAATAGGGTCACCAGCACTTCCTGTGGCTATCACAGCTCTCTGGTCATCCTAGTTTGAAAGAGATCTAACACACATTACAGCACAGCTCACCAGCTAGTACCTGTTAGAAGGCTGATAATTATTCCCACAGCTACTGTGGTAAGAGTCCCAAGTGTGCTGAAGTAGAGGTAAGACAAGGAATACCAGTTGTCTGCCAGGGCAGGCCTGAAAAAGAGCAGAATAAGTCTTAATCTCTGCTTTCCTACTCCAAGCAATTTGAAAACGTTTCCAGACATCATATAAATAAAGAGTTCCTTCTGAACCAAGTGACCTCATAGTCTTGAATTATCTCTGAATATACATGCTGAAAAATGGTTCCAAAATTGCAGGACAAGTTCCTTCAGGTGGGAGGAGACTACGCATGGGATGGAACAGGTAAAATGGGACAGTCCTGTCTGTGCTAGGAATCTATTACAGATCTGAGGACCTCAGCTATCCAGATAAGGGGACAATATTATTTAAAGGATAGGACACAGAATAAAATTTAAAAAAAAAAAAAAGAGTAGGGAATCAGCCACGTGCAGCTTTAAACAGCCAGAAACAATAGGGCAACTCTCACACCTCCCTGACAAGGTGCTCTGTTGCAATAGTTGCTTCCCCACAACCATGAGCAATGCAGGAGGCCTTGTGTGAGAGGCGCAGAGTAAGAAACTAGATCTTGGGTACCCACGTGCAAACCAGGGTACCTGTTGATTGTATAATCCTCTAAGGTATAAAGATTGAGAATGCCTATAAATGTGTATGTTCAGCTCCTTTCTGTTCCTGCTGTTCCCTATATTATCATTCACAGCTGTAACACTTGATTGTGATTGTCCAGACTAAGATGCAACTGCAGAGGGCAGAAAATCCCTTACATTTTGCCCATCATATGGGCCGTGCCCTCTTCTGAATTTCCTGAGTAGAAATATGTCTGCACACACAAGCTGTTGTAGGTGGAGCTGTTAAACTGGCAAATTGTCCTTTAACCGCCTACTGCTTTAATTCATGTGACAGATTGTGGAAGTTAATCCACTAACTATAAATATTATGCTTTCTTAACACCATAGCTCCCAGTAAGGTGTATCCAAGCCTTTAAACTCAGGTATTGTACTGAAGATTTTCAGATCAATAGGGAGACTCATTTTGACTTCTGTTCTGGGATAACTTGGACAAACTTCACTCTGACAGACAAAAATAATCAGAGATAACTACTTCATCTTAAATAGTCTGGTAGGTAAAGCAGGGAGAGGTAAGTTAGGGTAACCCAAATCTTAAACATACGTTTGTGTTGCTTGAAAAAAATACATGCTTGGTTGATCACACATGACAAACTTGTATACCTTGCTGTACTTGGTTTGTTGAGGATTGTTGTTAATGGGATTGCTGTTGATGTCAAATTTACTGAGGATATATTACACCCTGCTACTGAGAGATGTAGAGGCCTGGCACTGTTTTCTTGTGGAGGGTATATCTGAGATCCAATTCCAACCCAAAGTGAAATTAAAAAGCCACTGAGGAGACCCACAAAAGCACCCTGCAAAACAGAAAATAAAAGTTGGATTTATACGATAAGCATAAGGCTATTTAAAAAAAAGAAAAACAACCCAAGAAACAGTTAAGATAATCTAAACTTTAGGCTCCACAGTAAAAATTAAATACACAGCTGGGGAAAGCTGAGTGCTTATGGAGTACTTGGGAAATGGAGTGCTTACTCACAGCTCCTCTTTTTATTTTGCCATTATGCCTTTACAATTAAATAATAGCTTTGGGCTGCATGGTATATGGGAAAATACTGCTATATTTCACACCGTCCCTAAACAAATACAAAAGGATTTTTTTTCCTTTTATCATGTGATCTGTTTTTGCAAAAATCTCTTCTACTTCTGGGTGGTTTTTTGTTGGTTTTTTTTTGGCTGACAGCTAGCAATTTGGTTTGGGATTGTTTTTAGTATATACATAAAATTTGCAACAACAGAGAGGTAAAGGATAGTGATTAGTGACCTTAATAAATAGCAATCCTGTCTGACTAAATCTTGGACTGTATTCCCAAGGTTCATCAAATAATTTTTTTGATAAATTAGCTTACTCCTCTGGAAATGGTAATTTCACGACACAGAAGCACTCTCAGAACCTCCAATTCAGTCTGCAAGTGTTTAGGCCCCATTTTTCCAGCCTGACCCCCTTTTGCTCAGACAGGCCAGCATCTTCTGAGTCTACTGGCTGTTCAGCTACATCTCAAGACACATTGTTCCCTGACTCTAAAACTGTGTTTTCCAGAGATCTTTGCCAAAGTTTACTTTTTATTCAGATTTTTCCCCCCTCTGGCCCTGTAAATCCCTTAATTGGATAGAAATTCAAGTTCTCGTACAGTCCTGTTTACTACCTTGGGGTGAGGAGGAAAAGAAGCATGTCCTCATGGAAAGCTCCTCATCAAGGAGCTGCCCAATATAAAATTATTGAGTGGAGAGAAGGAAGGAGATGCCCAAAAATATCAATTAATTTTGGTCAAACAGGGCTTTAAATTTTTACTTACAATTTCATTTGCAAAGGAACAGAGGATTCCCAAGGAAAACATTCCTAAAAGGGGGCCACTAATAATGCCAAAAATGGTGAGTGCTGCCTGCGGAAGGAAGAGAGTCTCCTGTCAGATGCTGAGCAAGAAAGTTAACATGGAAAGAACAGAAGATGTTGAGAAGGAAATTATGAGGGGTTTTTTCAACTGGAGAATACTTAGTACTTGCCTGGCAGGACTTAGTATAGTTACAGGGGTGCTTAAAGTAGAGGCTGAGCCATGGGCAGCTTGAGGCCAGTACCCAACAAAGAGTAAAAACTGATCTCATCATGGTATCCAGCAATTATTTTCTTGCATAAGTCTGGGTCATTCAACATGGGCACAAAAAAAGCAGTTTGACACCTACCTGCAACAAGGCTCCCAGGACAGATGCCAGTGCAGCCATAGCAATGCAGACTAAACCATAAAACAGGCCTGTGTGGGAAAGGCAGAATGATGAATTAATCTGCCAAAGTTTGATAATAGCTAATGGAAATGTTCTGTTTAACCCAGTGTGGCCCCTGGCATCTCCAAATCTGCTAGCATCTGTTTTGTTTTTTTTCAGCTGGAACTGACTGAAAAGTCAGATTTCTGTTTACATGAAGAGGAGTTCATGAAAAACATGACAAAATCCTCTTCCTGTATACAGCTGAAGATGAGTTACTAAATGGCAGCAGTGGGTATTAGCCACAGTGGCAATACAAGACGTATTGGTCATGTTTTTTAGCTAAGCTCCTGTGTCATGGTCCTTATTTTGAGGGAAAGATTTTTGCTTTGGATCAAGAAGATAAATGCTGGCTGGAGCTGCGACAAAGAACATCCTGGGCCACCAGGACACAGTCTCTTTTCCCAGGAACCACAACTCTGGGTTATTTGTTTTTCCAGCCTCTGCCCCTGTTGAGTTTCACTGAACAAGCAATATGTTAATCTCACTGTTTAATGTCAGGCAACTCATTATAAGACCCACAACAATTCTGGCATAAGCATTGCTTTCAATAATACTTATTGAATAATAATAATAATAATACTGCTCTCAGGTGAAAATATTTAATACTTGTCACCTGCCACCAGTCTACTGTGCTTACTGGTATGGGCTATTATATCATGTTGGGACTGTGTTTTTTCCATGCTTACTCAAACACTTTCTTAGGCTACACCTGCAGCTGGTCACAAACTGTACAACTAGCAGACATAGTAATTGGACTCCCGAGATTTAAACCATCTGCCCAATCTAGTTCCGACCCTCTTCCTCCAGCTACATATTAAACAGAGGAGCTAAACAGACTGAGGGGCTGAGATTGTGTCAGAGAAAACATGAAGTTTCTCCTTCTCTTTGATGTTATTGGGACACAATGCTATTGCTTGCACATCACCAAGTTAAAAGTTTGTTACAAAGTTGTTTCTTCTCACTTTTGACAGATTAAAGAAAAATAACAGCTGTTTCAGTCTGTGACGTTTGGTTTTGTAGTATTGCAAATCAATCTTGGATACAGATGCAGTGCATCTTTCCTGCTTAAAGATCAAACAAGATGGCTCTTTTTCCCCCGATGCTCACTTGAAATACCTTGTCCCCCCCTTCTGTGTAAAACCTGCACAACTGATCTTGTCTCCCAAGCATTGCCCCAGTGTAGTTCTATCAGTGTGAATGCACTTACTACTGACTTCCACTGCCACAAGCAAGATCTAAATCAAACCTTTACTTTGTAAAGCAAAAGAGGAGAAGATTATTTCCAGACGTACTCATCCCCTTGGATATCCATGACAACTTCTTTTCAGAGAGGGATGGGAAGTACGGCTTAATGAGGTCTTCAACAGTCACAGCAGCCAGAGCATTGATGCTGGAGGACACTGTACTAAAGAAGGCAAGATTTATACCATTTTTTTAAAATCTTAGAAGCTGAATTCATAGATGATAGATGGGTTATTGGCAGAGAGAAACTGCTACTGTCTAAGAACAGTGTCAGAAAACTAATATAACTGCTATATTGGTTGAAACAACTTATTATTCCAGGTGGTGTAGTTGTTAGCTTACAAAATTGTTTAGAGTAATTGTTCTTAGTGAAGATAAGCCAAATATTGATGAAAAGATGGGCCTGGGGAAGTCAATGAAAGTTTCTCTTATGTATTATTACATGCAGCTAAACAGTAAATGCTACTGTGATGCTTTCACAAGTGATTTACAGAGTATATATGTGAGTACGTAACATTCCTACATGCAGGTCACTGATTATTTCAAACGCACTCTCAGAGGAGGATTCCTATAATCTAATTATAGTAATCTAAAAATTAGTCAATTAGTTGAAACAGAACTGTTGAAATAGTCAATTAAATTAGTTGAAACTCTGGGGTCAGAGAAATTGCCAGTCCTAAGACAAAGCCAGGAAGGTGATCTTGTGTCTACATGTACCTTGTTCTCATAAAGTCACCACACACTCCCTGGCTGTTCTCTCTATTTATGTAGGTAGAAGTACTCAGAACAAAAAAATTATTCTGGTGTCACATTCTTAAGTTTCCTCATTTTTATCATCTCACTGTTGTTCGGAGCCTTCATTGAGAATTTCCTAAAAGGTGCTCCTTGTGAAAGCTGAACAAAACACTCCCTACTATGGGATAGAAAGGGATTGATTTGTCACCTTTAGTAAAAATATATAGTGATTTTTTATTTAATGGGGTCCATTCAAGATGATTGGAAATCCAGGAAATCTTATGAACAAGACTCTCAGATCAGGGTTGAGGAAAGGGAGATGGCTTTACAGTCACGCAGAATAAAAACTGGCTATTTTGTGTAACCTCTCATTTATAGCACTTAAAAATTCCTCTAACAGAGGGCTTTAAAAGGATTGAGAGGAGGATTTGATAGTGCAATACTTTGCATATGGCTAGCTTCTTCTTCATGTAGGAACTAGCAGGTAACTCCAAACAGCTTTGAGTACTAGGACCTCAGAGCACCACTGCTGGGAACTGGATTTTTAAGCTCCATCTTATCATGCTTTTTTTTAAGAACAAAACTTAGCTAGACAAAGAAATGAAATGCAAAAGCTTTAGTATAAATGACAGTTTTGCTCTAACAAAAAAAATAGCAAAAAACAAGACACCAGGTTCCAAATTACAAAATTACCTTAATGTCCCACTGTAGGCACTAGCCACAAAAAGCCCTGGCACTCCTGGAAATTCGCTGAGAATATCCATCACTAGGTATGGCATTAGCTGAAAAATTCAGAGAGTAAGAAATATTACTATATTGGGCTATTTTTTCTTTTTGCCACTCTATTATTTTTGTTAGAACTTTCTCACTGGCATTCCATCCACCTGTCCTAATTTTGAATGTTCCACCTTTCTCTACAGAGAAAACCAATCCTAAAACATCCACTTGAGATACAACAGTCTTGTTTAGACCACCCAGCAGAGGTAAGCACACAGTCATGCCATCAGGCTTGCTTTCCAGTGACAGTGGGTTAGGAAGCTAGTTCTGATAGTCTGCATTGTACATAACACTGTTAGGCTTGGGCACCACTATAGATGCTTATGTCTGGTATTGACTTCACAAAAAGATGTTTTCATGCAGTTCAATTATTTCCTTATAATGGAAACAGTGTGCCATTTGTTGACCTTTGCATGATATGAGTGCTGGGAAGAGATAGGATTAAGACTTTCCTTCTGTGAACCATTTTTTTTCACAGACAAGTGGGTCTTTTTAGTATCTTGATTCCACCAAAAGAATTTGACTGACAGGAACAACTTAATTTCCTTTGGATTTCCTTTCTGTATCTCAATTTCTTCTAACCACAAAGACCAGGTGGTCCTGCCTCAGGTACTCCCTTGTCTGTTCTCTTCTTCTGGATTACCAGGGGCGTTATCCAGAGTTTATGATTACCCCCAGGCATAAACAAAAAAATAGACTTGTATGACTTCCTTGGACCCTGAATCTGGTCAGTCTATGGGCTCCCAGAGCTTTTGTTCCTCATGTAAATCTGATGCTCAGGGCCCATGTAGGGAGAGGGTAGTGCTGGTTACAAGATGGTTTCTCTGCAGCACAATACAGTACTGCTTGATTGCCCAGGTCTCACCCAAAGGAGGGAAGGAGGCACCATCTCTGGAGCAGAACTGCCTGCTGGCAGCCTTCTTATAGGTGTGCGCTGTGGGCACAATTATATTTCAGAGCTGAAAAGACTTTTGCCTCCCTCACCAGAGGGTATTTTTAGGTCAGACGACACAAAGCAGCTCGCTGTGTTCTGCAGCCGCTCCCTGGCCACAGACTATTCACCTCACTCCTCTCTGAAGTGCTGTTTTAGGCAATGCTGGCACTCCTCGTCCTGTTTTGGGTGAAAACCCCAAATACCTGCAGAGGTGGGTGGACTGATCACCCTCCACATCGTTGCTGTCCCTGCCACCCTCTTCACTGAGGGACCTGCAGCTCCAGGACAGCTGGGGCACACTGGGACTGAAAAGTGGGAAGGGGAGGACAGGTCTGCTGCTTCCTCTGGTATTCCCTCCTGCCACGGTCTCAGCTTAATCCCTCAGTGTTACAAACTCACCCAGTAAAGGGCTCAGGAATGTCATTGCTCCCAAGCCCCTGTCCACTGTCTGGTTTTTATGGATGCAGAGGCAGAATTCCACCTCACCACCTTCCCCTGAGACATGGGGTCCCACCTGGTCCAATGCCGACACCTTCTTTGCCGTCCACGGGTCACAGTCCCTGTAGATGGAGTAGAGGGCCAGGCCGCACAGCACCGACAGGGTCAGGATCACCCAGAGGCCCAACAGGTTGATGTAGAGGGACCTGCACCAACAGGGATGGAAACAACACATTCTTAGAGCTCAGCATCCTGCAAAACCCCACCAGGGAGAAGTGAGCAAGAGCCAGCATCGAGAAGACCTCCCAGTCAGTGGCAGCCTGCTAGAAAAGGACTCCCAATATGGCACCCACTGTTTCACTCCAAGTGAGATCTCATTTTTAAATATAGGGATTACACTGTTTGTTTTCATGTTATGGTCTGCATACCCGTCTCCTGACAAAGTCTGCTCAGGAGATGATAGGAGGGATACAGCAATCCCTGAGTTTCAACATGTGTGCCATTGCAGGCAGCTGGCACTAAGACATTCCTCCCCCTACATACCACTTAAAGACAAACCCTGGACAGATTTGTGGGGTGGGGTGCCCCAGATCAAAGTGTGGGGTACCTTTTCATCAGCACCAGCATTATTTTGCCTCTGGAGTTGCAGTGCAGCTGCACAGAATCATAGTTACACAACGCAGGAGTGGCCCTTGTAGAGCAACCAATCTCCCATTTCCTCCCAGGAGAGTACCTGAGAGACAGCAGCAACGCACTGGGACCTGGCACCTGGTCTGGTGCCATCCACAGCTGCCAGCTCCAGAGTGCAGGGGTTTGTCACCAACCCCAGAGCCTTCTCTTTAGCAGCTAAACAACTGGAAGGCTGGTATGGTCCAGCAACCCCACTGTCTCCCCATGTCCTCATGGGAGCTCCAGCTAATGCTGAGACAGCGTGACATGGTGGTCAGGTTTTAATGCTCCTTTTCCCCCACGCAGCAGGCAGCCTCTCTTGACCATGAAAAACAAGTTGTTCTCCTTGCCCATCTCCTCCCCTAGAGGGATCTCTTCCCTTCCATCTAACTAGCTGATGTTCTCAGATGTTTCTCAGCTCTTGATGACTGCTGGGTCACAAAGTCCTTCTCAAACAAACACACCCATTGGGAGCTTAGCCTTGAAAAACAGCGTTCCTTTCCAGCAGTTGCCTCCAGGTCATCTGTGTACCATCCACTGATAGCAACTTAACTGCCTGATGGCTCAGATCATATATCTTGGACCTGTGCCATCCACTAAGCCCTCCTCTGGGAGGACCTTCACTATCTGTGCAAATATATCCATGCCTGCAATGGCTCAGGAAGCCTTAGAGTGCTTACTGTTCCCAAGAATGTAGGAGGCAATCAGCCTTTAGACTGTTCTAGAGGACCACCAGGATTAATAAAGAAGCAAACATAACTTTAAAGGCCTTGTAAAGCATCAAAATGGACATTTTCAGATAGGCATGATGTTTATTAACTGGTTGAACTATCTATCAGTCTTATGCCGTAAAAAAATTATTAGCAATCATGATGTAAAGTCTTAAAAAGGAACTATATAAACTATATAAATAAAAGCTAGTTTACACAAAGTAGGAAAACTCTGCATTTATGTTTTGCATTTGCAATTAGGGATGGTCTAACACAGAACACAGCATCTTAAATTTCTCTCTAATTTGTAAAAATTAACTAGTCCTCTTCTTATAGACGCTTACATCTTGGTTGGATGTCTTGTATCCATTTAGCTGAAGCTGTTCCTGCATTGGCATAATCTGCCTTGAAGTTGATTTAGCACAAAATTTAATCAATGAGCTAAATCAATCCAACTCTTTTGTAACAGCAGTATTAGCACAGACCCTGTAGTAAAGATTAGAAAGTAAAGAGAAAATACAGAAGCAAACTAAATTGTTTGTCTGAATCCAGCAATTCTTGTTTTCAAACTGTATCAGTGTTCAACAGTGAAAATAAAGATCTTTTTTTTTTTGCTCTGATTTGCATCACAGCTCGTGGTACAACATATGACTAAGCACTGGAGACTAAATTGTAGCACTATTGGAGGAAAGTGTTCCCATTAATTTTGTGGGTACTCTGCTAGGTTTATGAAGTTAAAGTCTTCATAAAACTCCTTCTTTGTATGACACTGTATTGTAGAATTATAAGGACTATAGTTATTATATTTATTTGTGTATTTATCCTATAAACAGACTTCATGAGCTCATTAAACATTCTTAAATCCTGAGTTATGAACTACTGGCATGATACCTAAAGATAAGGTTAACACAAGAGAGTTAGTAAATATAGTCAATTCTAGACTAAAGGATAATAAAAAACATTTAAACTCAAGGAAAACAGAACTCTCAGCCAGTTTCCAGGGTGAATTAATGAAGAAAAATTCAGTATTTAATGAAAACAAAATACATGATACCTCAGCAATTTTATCACTGAATAAAATATTTCTACATTTTCTCATGCATATACTCATTGGTATGGAAAAATCTTCTGCTCTTCACTTAAGAAAAATTCGTACACAATAATTTGGTTTAGTAGAGCAGCAATTCAAGATGCCATCTTGATATAGCTTCAGCATAAGTACTATATTATTTGGTCTTTAGATTGCATGCAAACTTAATGCAGCTATTTCTATGCAATAATACTGGCACATTCTGGCACAACGTTCAATATTACAGAAATTATATCTAATTCAAATACCAGTATTTATTTTGTTGATTTGTCTCCTACCTGGCCAACAGAATGGAAAGCAAAAGTTGTTACCCTTTACAAAAGGGTTTTATCTAGACAAAAAACATTCTCCCCTATAAAGAACAAGAAAAAAAAATCCCTTAAAAAAATACCTTCCTCATAAAGAACAGTCACTGCTAAATTCAGAAATTAAAAGTTACTGTATGCAGACTTACAGTTTTGCGTGGAACCTGGTTTTGCATGAAATGTATCTCTGTATTTGAGACTGGTTAACCCCATATATGCCAAGCCATGTGAAGGACCCACCTATAACAATTGTCCAAAAGGTGTGCCTTTGAAAAGGACTGGGATTAAAGCTACAATGAGAGGAAGAGAAAACAAATTCAGAATACGAAAATATTCTCATTATGAGAAGACCTTAATGCCTAGGAGAAAAAAATTCCCCATGCTTATTCAAATACAAACTCTATTTATTTGGCCAAATTTTGAACATTCAGAAGATACTCCAAATTTACATTAAATCACAAAAAACAAATTCTGAAACTGATCCAGTGAAACACTGTGATCTGTCCAACTGTGAAGTTTAACTAAATTATTTTCCCATAAACTACAGTCTTATGTAAGGCTGTATGATGCCACAACATTTCATGTTGTGATGAAATGGTTCCCTAGTAAGTCCAAGACTCCTGCTTATCTAGAGGGACATCAGTATGGCACCAATACAAGGGTGTGGTGTTTTTAAATCACACTTCAGTATAGCAATAAATTATTCTTTCATCTATTTCATTTTTTGCATGCCTTAATTCTATTTCTTTTCTGTGAATTCTATGACAGGGGAAGAAGCAATACAGTATAACTGCTTCAAATCAGCCAAACAGATTGGAAAAGACTGTTCACGTGAAGAAAACAATACCCACAATTCCTTACTGAAGAACAGGGTGCAGAATTTTATAGAACAATCTACTGAGTATTGTGAACTGATAAGACAAAAAGATGAAAGGTAATCCTTGTCACACTAAATTTTCACTAATAGCACTAGGTGAAGTTTCTTATGAAACATGCAGTAACTTTTTTCTTTTTTTCTTAATTGGAAGTGGTTTTTGATTCAACACTGACAAAACTAATATTCTTGACCTTGCAAGATGATATTTTTAGGTAATGACTATTTACAAAAATAGGAGAGGAGAATACTACTAAAACTATTTTTAATTTTTCTTTCTGGGAAAAGAAAACCATTTCTCTTTTTCATATTAAACAGATCTTTTATTTTCCTAGCTCTTTTGTTTCAGTGGCTGAAATGCCAAATCAGCTGTTTGCAGTTTGCAAGCATAAATACAATTGTCCTCTCCTATCCACCACTGACTTTCAGTGGAGTCCAAAAACATCTTCTTGGCAAAGTAAATAGGTTCTATTCTTTACAGGATTTTGAGTGGTTAAAAACTTAAAATATATCCTCAAAGTAGGTAAGTTTGCTTAAAAATATACAAAAATTGGGTCACAACTCTCTCCCCTTCTCCTCCTTCAGCAGTTAGTCTCAGGGGCTCTATTGATAGCAATACAGAGGCACATCATCTGCAATTACAAACTCACTCCCAGAAGTTTAATCTTCCTCCATAGTAGGAATCATTAACAATGCGTCCAAGTCCTCCCTGAACTGCGGCAGCTCGAATAATCACAGAGGAAAATCCAGCGACCATTATTCCAACCTGGAAAACGTCTGTCCACACTACTGCCTTCAGACCACCCTGCATGAGGAACAGCATGGATCAGGTATGACAGGGCAGCAGCATTCTTGCTTTGGGCTCACATTCAGATAAGGGAAATGTTACTCTGAGGATTATGTGTAATAGATTACATTCACCTTTTTCCCTAATAGAAATAATTCTGCACCGGGATGTTTTGAAATTGTATCCTGAAACATGGTCAGGACATGCTCGCCCTATTTTGAAGTGCACTAGAATTTACTTTGGCCATACATGTAGTTTAATCCAGTATTCTCATCATCAAAGAACCTAATTCAGAACTTGATTCAAAGATAAATGGGCGAACACTACTGATCTTGCATACACAGTGTACCACAAAGTGTACCATTCATGTGAACAAAAGTAAACATTATTTAACCCAACATAAATGATTGAATTTATGTCAGTGATGTTCCATTTAATTATTTTTGGGCACTTGGTCAATTAACACTAACCTAAAGGCCAATCTGTTCATGTGGCTCTTGCTGTTTTCAGTTACTACATTCAAGAACAGTCAGGACTACTATAGCTGCAGTAAGCGTGTGCTTAAAAAATCACACAGTGAAAACCTACTAGATTAAGAGAAACACCACAGGAGGATTTTTAGCAAAGAAAATCTTTTTGCTATTCTTTCCGAAAAAACAGAAGTTGTAATGTGTTAAAACAGAAAAAGTTTGCATCACATCATGACTGCATTTTCATCCAGTGAAGTCCTTGGGTGAACATGGCCCTGTGGCTACAACTACACTGTGAAATGTACTGCCCTGGGATAACCCCAGTTTTCAGGTTAATTTCTAATAAATTCCTTATTTAATATGAATTGTGAAAGGAACAGAGATTTTTCTCAGCTTAGGGGCCCACGTACCACTGTGCAGTAGAAAGTGCAGACCAGGCCAGTTGCCACCACCGCACCCCACAAGTCAAAGCCAGTGACTGAAAGAGAGGGAAATGGCACCAGTGTGAATTAGGTTAATTTTTTACCCCAATCTGGCTGCTGATGAATAACATTAATAAGTTGAATGCAATAATAAAAAAAAAAAAGCAACAGAAGAATTGTGTCTAAACCAGGTGATTCACCTTGACAAGTTTTAAAAATGTAACAGTTGTTACAGACATTGGAAAGTGCTCAGCAGTTAGATGTATTTCAGGATCTAGGAGGCTCTCTATCTTCAGTGTAAATACTGTCAAAAAATACATCCAATATGCCTGTAGGCCCCAACTCAGGAAGGTTTTAAAATACATGTCCTTCCTTTGAAGTCCCTGGGTAGTCCCAAGGAGTCTTTAGGCAAGGACTTAAGCAGGTAAATAGCACAGAGATGCGTCATAGAGGCAAGGTGGTTTGAGTATGGTCTGTAAGAAATGTGTTAGACTAAAAGCCTCTTTCTTCTCATATAATCATAGAATGTCAGATTGGAAGGGACCTCAAGGGTCATCTGGTCCAACCCTTCTAATATTACTGTTTATATGATGTGTCTCAGCACCCTGTTGAGCTGAGACTTAAAACTTTCCAAAATGGGGGAAACCATCACTTCCCCTGGGAGACCATTCCAATGTCTGACTGACCTTGTGAAAAATTTTCCTCTTGTGGTCAAACAGAATCTCACCAGGAGAAACTTGTGCCAATTGCCCCACATCTTGTCCATATGATTCCCTGTAAATAGGGAGTCTCTATCTTCTTTGTAGCTGCCCTTTAAGTAATGGAACATGGTAATAAGGTCTCCCGTGAGCCTTCCCTTCTCAAGTCTGAACAGGCATGGTTTTCTCACTGTCTCCTCATATGGCAGGTGATTTAGTCCTCTGATCATCCTTATAGCCCTTCTCTGGACCCTCTCCAGCCTGTCCACATCCTTTTTGTAGAGCAGGGACCAAAACTGGATGCAATACTCCAGGTGTGGTCTGACAAGCACAGATTAGAGTGGGATGATGACTTCTTTGTCTCTGTTGGTGATGCCTTTGTTGATGCAACCCAGCATCTTGTTGCCGTACTTTGCTGCTGCAGCATATTGTTCACTCATGTTGACCTTGTTGTTTTATTCTTCTTTCTTTTAGGCAAACATTGGAGTACATCCATGCCAGACAACACTGTGCTGTCGTTGCCATGTAAGCTGTCACTGCCCCAGTTTGGCACACCCACGTACTGCCTGACAAGGCACTGGGGTGCTCACTGACAGACAGTTCAGGCTAATGAGAAACTGCAAAAAACCTAATGAAAATCGTTGTTTCTAGTTGAGAGCCATCTAGATCATAGATTGGTTTAGTGTGTATTTTCAGGACAAATAAATAGAAACATAAATATAAAAAATAAAAACAACAAAGACACAAAAGCTGTGGGACTTAAACACTGGAGGAGATGAATGCAGACTGTGTTGGGGTTTTTTTCTTTCGTTTTGTTCAACAAGAAAAAAAAAATCAAAAAACCCAAAACCAATATCCTTCTAGCCAAAATGATTCATTTTTGTTTGCATTTTGTCTTTCCTTTTCTAGCCAAATTGTCTGAACAAATTGTCAGATTAAGTTTTCTTTGGCTCCACATAAAAGCTTTTTTCCCCTTTAAACATAAATGTGTCTTATTTTCAAAGCAAAGAATCATTTTGAAGCAGAAAATTGAAACAATTAATTTGCTAAATATCACAACAAAGCTCTTAACTTTGAGATATTGTCGCTGTTGATTTGTTTTCCCAGGCAAAATGATAAGATGAATTAAACAGTCCCAGGCAGCCCTAAACCCAATTTACAGAACTTTTGCCTAGCTCTCCTCTGGAAGAAGAGTACTTAATCCAGGGAATTAAACCTGTAGTTAGTCTTTCTGTTGCCTTCAAAATTTACTTAAGGCTTCTTAATTTTTCTGAATGTAGCCATGACTTAAGAATCAATATTGCATGAGGAGTAAATGAGAGCTGATATTTCCCTTAAGCTTCTTCTAAAATTCCATATAGGTAGGGATTAATGGACTAGGATAACAACTGGAAGGTCTTCTATCAGTTTCCATTAGGATCAACAGAAATCTTAGAAGACTTCACAATCAGTCCTTGAGATGTATCTTTAGGCGTGCATTACCAAAAAAAAAAAAAAAAAAAAAAAAAAAAAGCCAACAAAAAACCCCCAATAGTATCTGCAGAAAAAAATGTGAGAAAATCTAAGATAGAAGAACAGCTGCAGTATACCCATCTTACCTTGATTTAGGGCTAAAGCTGGAGCATAAATGACAATACCAGTATATAAAACCTAGGAGGGGAAAAAAGGTGTAAAATCAAAGAAATGGAAATTCCTGGGAAGAGTGATGGCTTTGTCAGACAGTTTCTCTTCAAGCATTTATGCAGTCTAGATTTCCTAAATTCATAGCAGTTGAGAAATAATTCCATTATTGACTCATCAAATGGGCTGGATATGCCAAACTGCACTCAACAACAACTTCAGAACTGATCAAGTTTAATACTTTCCAAAGCAGTAATTTGATAATTTACAGTTTGCAGATACCCAATTTTTTTTCCAGCGGTGGTGATACAAACCCTTGTATAGCAAATAACAGCTCCTGGCAGCTTTTTTTGACACCTTTCATAAACCCTTGAGAACTAGGCTCCCAGAATCCCTGGGCAAGAGAATGAAAACTGCCATTGCAGATAACTGGGGTGTGTTTACATTTTGAACTCATTGTGGGTTTCTCCATCAGGTAAGCAAATGACTGCTCTTTGCACTGCTACCCTGCAGTGAAGGGTCACTTCTCTCTTGGCATGGTGCTGATGCCAAGTGACTGCTCTGGGTGCTCAGTAATGCATGCAGAAGAACCAAAGGGGCAGGTAGCCCAGAATCTGCTGCTCACCTCTTTTGCTTTGGACCAGAAGGAGCTTTCTCATATTGCCAGCCTCACACACACTGTAGTAACCTTATCAACCATACAGAGAAAACATCCAGTTACGGTAAGCTGAAGAAGCCTGTTACCTATGAGGACCCCACAAAAGCTTTGAGGTTTACTTGCCGTTTGTATAATGAAGAGGCCTGTTCCACAGAGGCGCAGGTTTTTATTAAAGCGAAGCTCTAAATACTGAAAAAGAGAAGAAAACCCAAATGTTTATATCAAAACTTGGCAATATTGATATGGCTGGATTGGAGGGACAAGCAACACAGAACACGAACGGCATCTTTTTTACACTTTCATGAATTGCCAAAATTCCTAGGGTCACCTTGAGTGATATCTTTTTCAACTTGATTTGGTATTTCTTTAGAGATCTCACCACTGTGTTAGGGTATGGGAGCAACTGAAGTAGATGTGAGCTAGTTAGCATATGATGGAATCTGCAGAGTAGAAACTAGTGCCATTCAGTTCCCTCAAGGCACTCAGACAGGGAGCTTTGCATTGTTACCTGGCAAAGACCAGCACGTATCACCACAGAATCAGTGAATATCCTGAACTGGAAGGGCCCCACAAGGATCACCAAGTCCATCTCTTGACTCCTTAGAGGGCAACCAAGAAGTTCACAATCATGTACCACCAAACAACAGAACACACTTGCATTGTGAAATCAGTGAAAAACAAGTGTTGTGGCTATTCCTAAGTCTTAGTTGATTTGAAAACCAGCACTATGTCTCCATATGAACTGATGCAAGGTTTTCAGTGGTGAGCAACTTTCTCCTATGGTAACCTTACCTTCTGCACTGCTCAAAACAGCTCACCATCTTCTAATAGTAGTGGAAATCTAGCCTTTAACAAAAGAGGAACCTTTGTTTTTCTGTCCACTCTGGGACAGCACAATCTCTGAATGAGTTTGTCATTCTGCTAGTCAGATTAGGACCATCTGTCCTAACAACCCCTTAGGGTCGTACAATGGTTGGTTGTACAAAAGGGATCACCTTTGCCTGCCAGTCTGTTTGGTTGACAAACACTGAAATATCTTGAAGTGTTCACTCTTGAACTGAGCATTTAAAACATGTTCTCTCAGCACTCTCATGCTACACCTCTAGACAGACACTAAAAGTTGTTTAATCTCTTAATTCTGTCCACAAATAGAACATGTATCTTTTATAGGTGCATTTCTTTGATTTAACCACATTATCACTGGGGTTCCAGCTGTAATTATGTCTTTCTGTAATTATGAGCCATCCTCACATTACCATAGGTGAATCAGAGCTTAAGACAGTCCAGCAGTTCAGCTATCTGGGATGCATTATTTCCTCAGATGCCAAGACTGACAAGGAGAGAGAGAACAGATTAGCAAAGGCATACAAAGCATTTGGAAGACTTCATAAAAGAGTCTGGAGCAATAAACACCTGAAGAAAAATACAAAGATCAGTGCCTACAGAGCCATTGTACTGTCTACTTTTATATGGGTCTGAATCATGGGTCATCTACCCCCACCACCTTGAACGCTTCCATCAGTGCTGCCTCTGTACAACCCTAAACATCCACTGCACTGACTGCATGACCAATGTCACTGTCCTTGAACATCCAGGGGTCACCAGTATTGAGGCCATGACACTGAGGACACAGCTGCTCTGGGCAGGGCACATCTCCAGGATGGAGGATCACCACCTCCCTAAGATTGTGCTCTGTGGTGAACTTGCCACCGGGTGCCACAACAGAGGAGCCCCTGAGAGGAGATACAGGGACTCCCTGATACAGCATCATCCCTGAAGCAATCCCTCAGCTTTGGCCATACTGACTGCCAGCATGGAGACACCATCCATAACGCTGCTGCCTGTAGTGTGCACAGCAGAATCAGTCTGGAGGAGAAAAGACAGCTCAGAAAGCACCATGCCTTGGCTGTCCCCTCACAGGAGACTTTCTGCTCTGCCTTTTGCAACCCCACTGCCTGTCCCACATTGGCCTCATCGGCCACCAGTGCGCTTGCAGCAAGCGTGGGGAGAGAGAGCCCTTCTGAAAGCTTTGTTTATGAAGCCAAGCCATGGTAACTGACAGTCCAAAGATTATAAGTTTATAACACATTGGAAATGACCAGAGATTTCTGTTGGTGAATTCTTACCTAAATATACCAACAGAAACCTTGTTTTCTGCCTGCAGTACTGCAATACCCCTGTTCAACACAATAAAATGCAAAAGACCAAAGCCACTACCCAAAGACACCTACATCAATGTCCCTTCCTCAATGTCCCCTATAGAGAGAACTTGCCTCCAAATCTGCATCTAGGTATGATCTCTATGTAGGAAGATAAAGAGGTTGTACAGACCTTCTAAAATCAAAAGAAAGTGCCAACCAGATGCTTCCTCACATCAAAACAGCCTGTGTGCTGATAGCTATAGCTTTAACTTACATGCTGAGCTGAAGACCAGCTCAGCTGATTTTGCTGTAAGTCTGCAAATTCTCCCAGACACAGAGCACTTGCTGATCCCCCTGAGTAAGGATGATGGAGAAGACATCCATCAGTGTGAATGGCCTCAGGCAGAAAGGAAATTTCCCAAAAATGTCTAGTAACAGCACAGATATATATTCTGACAGAAGGGGACTTCTTGGCAACACATGAGCTTTATCAACCTATCTGGAGGGACCATGATTTGTGAACTCTGGTTCCTATGAAAGATGCTCTTGCACTCCGCTCTTGGAATATTAATTACACATAATTACCCACATATCACCATCCAAGTTGCACAAGGACTAATCCACCTGCTGAACTGAGTATTGGGAGAGAAGAAATGGATTTGGCATGGTGCACAGCTCCTGAGCCAAAACAGCAGGGTTGAGCAACTCTGCTGGAGCAACCTGGGTGGCTTGGGGACAAAGCAGGTCGCACCCTTTGGGCAGGGCCTTGGAGATGTGTGGCAGCACAAAGTGCAAAGGAACCTGGAAAAAGAGCCTGAGGGGAGACATGTGGCAAGCAGGCAAGAGAGCCCCTTTCCCCCAGCTCCCTGAAGGCTGTGGCAAGGCTTCTCCTACATCGCCTTACCTCGTAGGTGCTGGTAATGCCCAGCTTGTAGAAGACGGGCAGGAAGATTTCCGAACTGCCCAGCACCGCTACGGTGTAGGCGATGGCGAAGATGCAGAACATGGCACCGTGGCGGTAGATCTCAGCAGGGGTGCCCAGCACGGTGACAGCTGACATGAAGCTGGCGGAGAGGGAGATCGCAACAGGGACAGCGGTCATACTGCGGCCCCCTATGAGGAACTCCTTGGAGGTCTCCTGCCCCCGCTTCACGAAGGCGTAGTAGACGCCGATGGTGGCCGAGACCGCCAGCATGGCCGCGAAGACCACGTAGTCCCAGGCGGAGAAGCGCCCCATGCTACCGGAGGGACTGCCCCTCGGGGTCACAGATCAGCCCCAAAACCAGAGGGGCAACTGCTGCCCCTGCAGGGCGGGCCGGCGGAGACGGAAAGGGCAGGGGAACCCGCGGGGGTACCGCGGTACCGTAATTCCCCGGCGGGGCAGCTGAGGAGCGGTGCGGGAGGTGCCTCCCGGCGGGGGCAGCTGAGGAGCGGTGCGGGAGGTGCCTCCCGGCGGGGGCAGCTGAGGAGCCGCTCGGTTCTTCGAGCCCTGCGGTGCCCCGGGGTGCACGTCGAGGAAAGAAAGGGTCGGGGCGTCCTGCAAAGGTGTCGGTGCCTATGCCCCGGGAAGCCGTCTCAGGGTTACTCCGGCAGCGGCCGTGCGAGTGAAGTAGCCGGGTTTCAGGCGGGACTTATAAGGGTCCCGGTACCGCTCCTCCCAGCGGCGGTGAGCGGAGAGGGAAGAGGCGGCGACCCTGGCCTGACGGTGCGGACCCGGCCGGGCGGTCTCGGGGTTTTCCGTCGCTGCGATTACGGACCCCGTGGCACCGAGGCTGGCGGGATGGCTGTGCAGCAGAGCCCTTCCTGATCGGGGCTGCCAGCACCACAAAGTAGGGTCAGGGAGAGGGTTTGGGAGGGAAGGCAAATCACCCGACAGTTCCCCAGGATGGTATTTCTCGTCAGCATGTGCTACCGTCACTGCAAATGAAGGGGAAAATAGAATGGTAGCGTCACAGAATGGTTCATCATCTAGTTCTAGCCCCCCTACCAAATGTTTTAATTCTATGGATTGAGAAATTTGGAAGGTATCTCAATAAATGGAGCGAGTCCAGCGGAGGGCTATGAAAATGATCAGGTGAGTGGAAAACCTTTCATATGAAGAAATGCTGAGGGAGCTGGGGTTCTTCTGCCTGGAGAAGAGAAGGCTCTGGGGAGACCTATTACTGACCTTACAGTATCTGAAAGGGGGCTTCAGGAAGGCTGGAGTTGGACTGTTTGCAAGGGCTTGTAGCGATAGGACAAGGGGCAATGCTTTTAAATTAGAGAAAAAATAGATTTAGACTGGATATTAGAAAAAAAAATCTTTACCATGAGGGTAGTAGAAAAATGGATCAGGTTGCTCAGGGAGGTAGTTGAGGCCTCATCCCTGGAGATATTCAAGGTGAGGCTTGACGAAGCTCTGAGCAACCTGATGTGGTTGAGAGTATCCCTGCTACTGCAGGGGGGTTGGATTAGATGACCTTTAGAGAGAAGTCCCTTCCAACTCGAATTATTCTGTGATTCTGTAAACTCAGATGCACATTTGCCAAAGAGTTGCTGAACTCTCTAGATACATGACAGTCAAGCACTACCTGTGCTGTGCTTGCTGAAGTTTTGTTGATGGTCTTCAACTAATGGCAGGTTCAAGAGTCAAAGAGCTTCATATATTTTACCCACAGGGAAATGCATCAAAACCAGCTATGGGATTTCAAGGCCTGGGATGTCAAGTGCCTGTTTCTATTGCACATCTGGGACTAACCCAGCATATACCACATTTGGCCATTTTACCTTATGTTAGCAGTCCCAGAAGGGGGATTGAGTTAGCTAAATTGGGCCTGACAGCAGCACAGCTGCACAGAACACACCTGGCAGCAGGGCTTGGTAGCTTTGCACATAATCACCAGTTTACAGAAAATATTCCTTTGGAGCCATTAGATATGTCTCTCCTCCCCAGCCTCTCCTGACTCTTACCCACAGCTGGATTTGCTAGCAGCAGTCTTTGCTGCAAGTGTTCTGTGTTCAGCACAAGGCACTTTGACCTGCCTGCATCTGACCTACTTGAGAGAGTTTTCAGCAGCCTTCTGTATCTTAGAAAGAACTCACTGGCCAAACACCCCACAGCCAAACTCAGCTCACAGAGCACTTTTATCATCATGGGAGTTCTGGATTTGGCAAGCATTTCTAGGTGTTTCTGAGTATTAGAAGAAGGGGATACAAGTAGAAGGCCAGTTTGTCAGGGTTATTAGGTTGAGCTGTGAAATCATGCCTGTGTTAGTCTGGCCCCAAGATGCACATCTGGGTGTATAAATGTTCCTGTACATACCAAAGATGGACACTGTGGTACAAGCAGAGTGTCCCAATATCACCACAGCAGGTTAGAGAGTTTATCTGTCTGTCCCAATTTCTCTTTAATGACTTATACAATGATTAACAGCTTTCAGACATCCAGCTGAGGAAGAGCAAGAAAGAAACCTGTACCTCGACCGAAAAAAAAAAAGAAATTATGCTACTGAATTATCCATTCAATGGAGGTGTTTGCCCTAATTTACTATCAGCTTTTGATCACATGAGGGATAAGAAACCCTCCCAGAAAAGTTTCAGTCAAGATGAGCGTTTTCCCACACAGTGCAATGAACTGGTGTTGTCTGGAAAAAATACATGTTGTAAAAAACATGACCCACTGTCACAGTAAAGACATAGCCTCCTGCCAAGACCCACAGCTGGTGGTGTTCAGAGCTTTGTGCTCAGTGTTATTTGTTTGCACTCTTTCAGGTATTATGTTGCTCAAACCCTTCAAACAATAACATGCATTTAAAGCATTAACTACATGGGATTAATACAGTTTTGATTCTGCTTCTTTATCATTTTTGACATAATGTAAACACAGTAAGTGATAACATGTATTGGAAAACAAATCATGCTTCTTAAATGAAACAAAAGCAGCTATGAGGAAATCCATGTCACCCTGGTTTCAGGTGGCATCTTTGATTCTTTTTACAGGAGTGTTAAGGAAATTGTCTTTCAAATGTCATCATGACCTTTACAGCAAGAAAGTCTGGGTCCTCCCATTCAGATGTTTCTGTCTTAGGAACCAGTGTCAAATCTTCATGATGCCCATGTTCTAAATCACAGTAATGGGACCTGAACAAGAAGGCTCATTTTTCACTCACAAAATCAAATTAGGTCCATGGAGCACAGTGGGCTTGTGCTGTGTAACAAAGACAAAACTGCAGGTGTTTGCTTTTTCTCATTGCTACAATAGATATTTAAGTGTCCTCCAAACTCAGAGAGCATATTTCATTGTTTTTTTGTAGCACTCTGTCCCATCTCTGTTGGGTCTTACGTGGTCCGTCATCTCACTGGCTCTGTACATTCTTGTGAGGACCACTGGCTTCAGTGTGATTTGGTGTTTAATAACAGGATAAGATTCACATCTCTCCAGCACCCCCAAATGAAAAAGGCCGTGAATCTGCCTGATCAAACCCCAGACTCTCTGTGGGGTGCAAGTGGCTCCTTCCTTGTGCTGGTATTGAGCTCATTTCCACCAGTGGACACTTCTGTGACGTGTTTCTGTGAGTGTCTGTTTCTTTCAAGGACAGTCCCTTCCCACTCTTTTTCATGTGGATGAGCACTGGGAGTTGGGTGGGATGTGTTTCCCTCTGTAGATGAGAAGCAAATACATCTTGCACTTAGAGACATGCTGTTCATCTCTCTGAACTAGGCTGCAGAAATACATTTTCAGGGGTTTTCCTGCTTGCAAGCAAATGTGGGCATAGGTAAACTGGACATAAGGTAGAAGAGCACTGGAAGCCCAGAGAACATTGCTTAGCAGTGCTGCAAGGCCCTTTGCAATTTGCCCTGCCAGGCTGGGAGCTCTCAGATTTCCAGTGGTTCCTTGGCTGGGTGTGCAGTTTCAGGCTGTGTGGGGTTCAGCTGTACCTGCACCTGCCAATCCAGGTCTGCAGTTCAAGCCCAGTGGTACTCCTGTGTAGTGCCAGGGCTGGACTCAGAAGTCTGAGTTGTGTTCTCTTCTGGCTAGACAGGGAAAGGTCTGATGGTCATTGGTAAAAACAAAAACATTTCAAAACAAAATCTGCAAAACCTGATTTTTGGTCTTTCCTTTTTGTACTCAGTTTGGCCTTTTCTAGGAACAGTGTTTTATGATCTGCTATTTTACATAACTGTTGTGTATTTTTTCTTTGGATGATTTGCCTACGAAATCAGTGGCATGAGATCATGCTCTGTGTGTATACATACATGTTTGCATGTGGAAGGTGTTTGCCCTTGATCCAATAAACACTATGACCAAATTTACAGAGGAGTAGAGGCCTCAGAGATACTAAGGCACTGCCTGTTTCATGAAAGTAGTTGGCTAAAAAAGAGGGATCCCATAAGTGTTCTTGTTGAAAGGGAGAACGCAGCAGGAGCTGAATCTCTGTTAGGTGACAGTGAAACCATATGAAAGAATGACCTTAAAAACACCCAGCTGCAGGCATAGTTTCTCATCTTACATACACAAGCCAGCCAACACTAAGACACAGAACTATGGGAATCCAGGTTTTATTTAGGAGCTACTCATCCGGGAGCTATCTGTTAAATTTCCTTTTACTCGTCATAATTAGTAGGAATAATATATTGAGCTTAACAATTGAATCCTAATTAGACTGCTTTATTTTTCTCACAATGAAATACTTCAAATAAAAATTAACTTCCTTTATTTCTGCAAGATTTTGATTTCAGCAAAATTACTAAAACCACCACTGCTTCCTGCACAGTTTCACTTAAAAGTGTGAAAAGCCTGCTTCGGTTTTGCTGTAATGGAAGTTCATTGTTGATGTTGTTTTATATTTCTGAAGATCAATTAATGTGTGGCCCCACCCTAATCTCTTCTGCTTGTTGTTCTTGTCCACACACTGCTGGTTTGAATTGCTGGGCTTGCTATAGCTGGTTACCTGACTACCATTAGCACTGACTTTGCTTCCTCTGGTTTAATGCTACCTAAGACAAATCTTTCACAGTGCTATTTAGTGATGTTATTAGCTGTCTGCTTCATTTTTTTGAGTATGTGTCTGTGTGCCAGTTCTTCTGTTAGCAGTGTTTGGACATGACAGCATGACACTGAAAGGCACTCAGAAGAGCAGTACCATCATCAATATTCCTGATGCAATTTGGATCAGTCACATGGCACCTGTGTTTTGAGCACTGGGATTTTCTTTCACTGAGTTGTCCTGCAATTGCCACCTCTTTATTTCCAAGAATACCATGAGAGTGTATTTCCAAACACACTTTTAGAAAACTTTTTTCTAGCTACTTGGATTTTCAGTGCCCAAAGCAGAGGTATGCATTTCTGAAAATGCAAAAAAGTATGGTGGGCAACAGAAAAAATGTGATGCAATTTGCAAGTGTCTTATGCCTTAAAATACCAACATAAACACAACAACTTAAATATTTCAAGAAACATAATTCCCTAATTCTACATCTGTAGCATTTTTGAGCTTCATCCTATCCAAATCTTAAATTTCTAAGGGCTAAAGTTCACAAAAGGTCTTTGTTTAAGACCCTAATCATGGGAAGTCCTTAAGGGTAACAACCTGTTTGCTTGAAGCGCTTGTCCTCTCATGCTTAGTTTGTTTGGAGACACAAAGAGAGATGGAGTTGCTTCCAGAGAAAAAGATCAGTGCAGGGAAAAGACACGGAGAAATACATAAAAATCACAGGAACAAATCATGTTTCTATTAGCATTTTGAATTAAACCTTCTCGTTTTGTTTTTTTTTTTTTTCTATTTTTGCATTCCATAGAAATCTGAACTAATGCAATTTGCAAGCAAAATTATCTAAACATGAGCACTTAATGGTCTTGAGGAGGAAATTTCAGATTGTGTAACCCCTTAATACCAACACACCTTTTAAAACCAATAGTCAGTGCCTCAGGACTGAACAAAGTACTTACGTTAGCCTCGAATTATTAACTTTTAAATCTGAATTATTTGGAGTCCATAATTTATTTGCTTGTCAAATTTCCTCTACCATTTAAAAAACAAATTTCAAAATTTATTTAAGGACTGTCCACTCAGTGATATGTGGAATGCATAATTATTTGCTCAAGAGAATAATTGGTATGGAAACAAAGTTGTGGTACAGATTTCACTTCTTTAACTGAAAAGGATAAATAAGTTACATGCTTGAACTTTATTCTCATGGCTTCAGGATCTTTTGTTTATTTAAGGTGTTCAATTTTGCATCAACAGAATTACAATTCAACTAGTTTGCTTACTTACAGTTAATGTATGAGAAAAGGGCTGTCAAATGTTCACCAGAATGATCAACAAAAAATTTATTTTTCTTCTGAGTTGGTGTTTTCTGAATTTCCTCATCTTATTTCTGTTATTTTCCCTTTTTCCACTACCTGCTATCCAAACTGTTGCTGTTCACATGTTATAGTTGGTGTTATTTTGAAATGTGTTTGCTTTAGAAGCACTGTGTAGGTACTTGGGTTATGCAGCTTGGCTCCCTAATTTCCTCTGTAACTGAAGGAGAGAGACAGACTCTTCTGAAAGGAACTGCTGCATTGATATGTTCCCTGGTGGAGCCTCTCTTTTTCCATTATCCTCTTCCAGAAGAAGCCTCTGGAAATGAGCCTGCTAATTTTGGCACTTAAAAAAAAAAACCTCTGAAAAATATGCCCTGCCACTGCCCCACTTATCTACATTGCTCTACTTTTTTATTATTTTGGTTTATTCTTCCATTTATGCTCTGGAGTGCCTATCACATCACCTGACATCTCCCTTGTTATCTGCCTCCCATACTTCTTTGTAATTCCTAGTGCTAAATCTCTTGTGCTCCCTCACTCCTGTCATCCCCCTGACTCCTTACATTATGAAGTTTTCTCCTCCCTCCCACATTTTTTCCGTCCGAATCCCTTCTTTTTTGGACCCCAGTCCCACAAGGAATTTCCTATCAAACTGCTGCTTTCTAGTCAGTTTGATCTTCCATTTTTTGACTGTTGCTATGAACTGATAGCCTTGCCTCTCTTTTAAACCCTTTTTTTGATCCTCTCCAGTCCCTCTTCTGCTCTCTGTTAAGGCTGTCCAAGCTGAAGATCACACAGATGGGTACATTGCTTGGTAATGTTCAGGGGCAGTTATGGATACTTGTGCCAGCTTTATGTTTAGCTGGTTTGCTTGTCAGACATCCCCAAAGCTACATTCACCACCAGATAAAGATAAGAAAGGAGCTTTTCCCTCAGGTTCAACTGATTGCAGCTTCTGGTTTGTTTCTTCCATTTTCCTCTATAACATGGGACTCATTGCATCGATTTCCAATCTGTGTCCAATCTGGACATTTCAAATAGTGATCTGGTTTTTTTCAGAGAACAGAAACACTTCCAGAAACCTTGCTCTCTACCAGTATGCTGCCGGGACACACCATATTTTTTGTGGCTTTTTGGTCTACACTCTTACAGGTGTTGCAGGATGCTGTGGAGTGGTGGGTGACCTGTGCTGGGTGGGGGACAGTGAGCAGGTGTTATGTGGATATTCATGGCCAAACTCCATGGGAGGAGGACTTGACCAACCCAGGCACACTGGGACTCTTACAATTAGTGTCCCTGTTATTGGAATGTATTGGTATCCAGTGTTAGCTTGCATTCAGATAGGCTATTGAGGGTTCTTTGAAGGCATAGATTGTGGGATAAGGTAATGGGGAAGACATAAAAACTTTAACATGCATTTATGAACATGCAAAAAAGAAGGGTGCAGATCCAGTACCATAAAGCCCCCACATCTTCTGCATCGTCAAGTTAATACCTACAATGGAAATGCCATGTGATAGTTTTAGCAATTTCCAAACTCAGCAAATGTCATGATGTGCAAGTAAACACAGAGGTAGAAATTGCAGTCAAGGAGAAACACTTAGGCTGAAGCTGGTTTTAAGGGAATCCATCTCTTGGCACAGCAGATGCTCTGTATCTGTAAAGTAGCATTAGCTGAACACCTTTTTAGGGGGGCTTATGTGATCTCACTTCAAAGCAGGCACTGGTGGAGCACCTGTTAACTCATCTGTGTGATACCCTGTAAGTATTCATCTTCCACTGGCTATAAAGGCCAGGTCAAACATAGCCCTCTGTGCCAGAAGTGGCTATAGCCAGGGAGATGAACAGCACCCTTGTGGCAAGTGCCAGTCCAGTACAAGCAACAAGGATTTAACCTGCATTGCTATCTTTTTTTTTCCTTCCTGTTTGATCTGACCATAATTTAGACTACAAGTCAGGATTAGAAGCACCATCAGGGTCCAAAACCTTATTTAAATTCTGTGGAAAGAAAGAAAGAACAGCCCCATTTCTTTCCTTGGTATTACCAGTATCTGTAGTCAGAGCGCTGATAAAATTTTACATCCTTTCCCCCAGAGAGAATTGTTTTCCAAGCAAAGTGCAACTGTATGTCTTCATGAGGTTTTTATCACAGACGGGGACTCGCTTACTAACAGAAACTTGGGGTGCTAGGAGTTAAGAATACACAGCTGAGGTGTCCCTGGAAATCATACTGCAATATGACTAGGGACATTGTCTGGATGCGGAACTGGTTCTGGTGGCAAATCCTTCTTCAGGTAACACAGAGTTTTGGAAACCAACCAAAGAATGTCGTCAAGTTGTGGGTTTTTTTTGTTTTAATTTTTTTTCTGGTTTATATAGACCAATGCTGGAATTTTCTCATGAGCAGCTATGATTTAGCAGCCAGTATCAACAGCCAATCACACAGTGGAAGAGGGAAGGCCTGCTTTGTCTTTTGATTTTCTTTAAGTTCTTCAGTTTTTCTAAGCTACCCACAAATATTTCATCAAGCAATACACACTAAAATTCGACTTTTTTGTTTAAATGGTTTTTTTTCCCTAAAGAGCTGTGCAATGCTGGGATTAGTAGACATCTTTTTGAGACTTGCTTGGATCTATGAGGCCAGAAACGGCTGACAGAGATACCGTCTCTATTAGAACCTGAGAGCAAAGTTAGAGCTGCACAAATGTTAGGACAGCTCAAGTGTCAAATTAGGGGGAAAAATTTCATATTAATTAGACAAAACATCAAATCCTAAATTTTGGATCTGTCTTGTATGAATCAGATCTAGAGATATACCAGCTGCTTTGTATGCTACCTTTAATTTGTTGGCAGGAACATCTCATTCCTTTCAGTAGAAAATATTGAACATGGACTTATTTGCCTGCAACTGTCATGCACAACTGACTTTTCAAGTTTGGAGATCATAACTATTTGCAAAAGGAAATTTTATTGACCTCATCTTTCTATGATTTTGTCTTCTACCCACAATTAGCTTCTCAGCAGTACAGTGTGAAATTGTTTTCTTGGGTTATTGGCTTAGTATATATTCAGTTTTACAGATAAAGGGACCAATAAAAACAGAGAAATAAAGAGAAGAAAAAGAGAAAAAAAATTGCATATGAGAGATGGTAATGATTTTTAGGAAACATTTGGTTGTGCACACTTGTTTCTAAGAGATTTTTACCATTTTCCATCTTCACTTTTTCGAAAGGTGTAACTTTACCTTAAAACTTACAGTTGTGATCCCTCAGCTCCAGTTCATCTTCTTACACTGGCATGTCAATCTTCCGAACAAACAAGAGGGATTTGGAATGGGGAGGAAGGAGAGATTCAGGAGCATAGATTCAAGTTTTACTGCTAAAGGTTTTATGTCTTGTTCAGGGACATGTCAAACAGCCAGGTGTTGGAGCAGCTGGCAGAATCAGAGTTGGACATTTGGTAGTCCCAGTCAGCTGACAGACAGTGTGAAGTCTAGGTGGTCACCATCAAATCCAGATGGCCCTCCTTCTAGTGGTGAGGGCGAAATGCGGGAGAGAATTCACATCCCTTTCAGAGGACAAGGCTACATCCTCCCTGTCCGTTTTCCTTTCCATGCCTCCTGCTACCTCTGTTCTGCTGCCTTCAGCAAGCCTGAAGCCAGTTTTGCAGCTTCAGTTGTGGTGGAGAAATGGGATGAAGAATAGCAGCAGTCACCACTGGAATCCTTTCCGGTCACAGGGACATCTGTATAAATGCTCTCCGTGCAGAATCCAGACCCTTTTTGTTGCCAACACACATTAAACTCTACAACTTTCTTTCCTGCCTCAAAAACCCCAAGGTGTGGCTTCCTACTGGCTAGGAAACTCAGAACTGTTCTTGTTGGCATAAGCCAAAATTTGCCAGTGATTATCTTAATTATTAATTGGTGTGGATGATCCCTGTGCTCTGGCACAACTCAGTTTACTTCTGGAGATGGAGGTAGTACAGCCCACGTGCCAACGCTCTGCAGCAGGACCCTGCTTGCAATGGAGGAGACACTTGGCCTAGATGTCTCAAGGGGCTGAACTAGGTTGTCAGTGTCCCTTTCTGTGAAGGAAGTCCCAAAGGTCAGGATATTTCAGGCATGAGTGTTCACCCCTCTCCCCACCCAAATAGCTAAAGAAATCTGAGATATATAATCCAGCTCCTTGCCCAAAACTCACTGACCTGCAAACCTAAGGGCAGGTGAAAATCTCCCCAGAACTCATCTAGCATTGACCTGGAGTCTCATTATTTGCAGAATCTCTGTGCTTCAGGCATATTAGAAAAAATGTGGACAAACTGTTCTACTGGTTTGCAGAACAGGATTCCAGTATCTTGTCTGCTTTGTTTTTGAAAATGCAAGTGCTTCTCAACACATCATCCTACATAATCTTGTGAAGTTTTCTTTTGCAAAGCAAGGCAAAATGCCAACCAGAAGCTGAGGAGGAAACTGGCACAGAAAATATGTAATTGTGTTTCAAAGGGCTCTTATTTCCAGAGAACTTAAAAGTAAAAGTAAATAAATAAATAAATCTGTTTGCTTCAGTTGAAAGAGTGCACTAAAGAGAAGGCCTTCTGGGTTCACAACCAAAGCAGGTAACCTTCATCATTTCAGTACTCCAGTTACTAACCTACTGTCTTTATTAACAGAGGAACGCACCTTGGGGCATCCAAGCTTGGAAGCTGTTTGGCCATATGGAAGGGTGTTTCTGTTAATCTATTTGCCTATTATATTTCACTTTGGAAAGCAAGATCTCACAATGAAGTACCTTATGTGAACTCTTTTCCTGGCACATTTCCACCACGCCCATTTGAATATAGTAGAAAACTGACAGTTTGATCTTACACCTGTGCACCTATGCAATGTGCAGTACTGAGGTTGAAACCAGGTTGTCCTGAAAGTCTGGATGCACATTGGATTGTACCAGATAGCATGTCCTTGAGGTTGGAAACTCAGGGTCATACAGGCTTCACAAGTATGTTTTATGCTTGTGATCAATATGCTTAGCAACTTCACCATAATGCATATTTCTTGTAGAATTGAGCTGTGCCATGGGGGGACATTTATGAGGTCAGTTGCAGATACGCACATACCATGTGGTTGTCTAGACTCTGAGATTACCAGTTCTAAGGCATGATTTGTTTTTCTCTCACACTGATGTTTCAAGGGAGAAAATCTGCCTAGATCTGCAGCATATATAAAAGGAACCCAAAGTGACTGCTCAGAGGCAGGCATGTGCATTTTAAACATTGCAGGTTATGTGAGATGAATTCTGCCCTGTGAGACCATCCTGGATTAAATACAGAGTTATTTTATCCAAATTATTATTAGACTAACATGGTGTTCATTTAAAAAGAAATTCATAGTTAGCCCACAACAATGACAAAAATTCAATCAAACAAAAAAGAATCCTCTGCCTTGGAAAACAACAACTGGAAAGTGTAATTGACTCAAGACACGGCATATTTCCAGAGGACAAGCCTGTTTGCTGCTACAGAGAGAGTCTCTGGTGCTTGCTGAATCCAGCAAGTAAATTTTGGGCAGCAGGACTAAAAAACCCAGGAATGAAGAACATATAGGAATATTAGACCTGACCCAGAAGATTTTGTGGATTACCGTCAAGGACTGGTGGTTGTATCCCACAGCGACTGTTTAAACAAGACATATCTGCATAGGTGACTACTTTGGTAAGACATGCACATGCTGTTTTACAATGGGTTCTACTACGTGCCTCTACAAGTATTACTGCCAATAAGCCATCACTCTTCAGAAGGCCATCTGCTTGCTGTTAGCATGGTTTTTTGAAGGAATCTTGGTGACAGCTGAGCTCAACAGATAATCACAGGGTATTACAGCTGGGGCCTGCCCAGGGGTGGAAGAGCTGCATCTCTTCCTGGAAAAGTAAAAGAATAAGGCCTGAGGCTTAAGGCATTGCAGTCATAGAGGACTTCATGTAGAAAGGATGTTGTTAACATAGTTGTAACTCCTACAGAAGTGGGGAAGGGACCTTCAGGGTCACTGAACCTTCCCAGATGAAGTGCCAGACCTTTTCTCATGAACATATTAGTATCGAGATCTGAGTTACTACCCTGAGGTTCACTCATATGTATACAGAGGGATCTAGACAGGCTTGATGGAGAGTTCCGTGAGTTTCAATAAGGCCAAATGTTGGGGACTCCATTTTGGCCACAACAACCCTCATCAGTGGTACAGGCTTGGGGAGGAGTGGCTGGAGAGCTGCCCAGCAGAGAGGAACCTGGGTGTGTTGATTGACAGCTGACTAAACATGAACCAGCAGTGTGCCCAGGTGGCCAAGAGGGCAAATGGCATCCTGGCCTGGAACAGTGTGGGCAGCAGGACCAGGGAGCTGATCTTACCCCTGAACTTGGAACTGGTGAGCCTGCAGCTCAAGTACTGTGCTCAGTTTTGGGCCCCTCACTACAGAAAGGACATTGAGCTACTACAGGATGTCTAAAGAAGGGCAACCAAGCTGATGAAGGGTTTGGAGGAGCAGCTGTCTTACAAGGAACAGCTGAGGGAGGTGGGGTTGTTCATCCTAGAGAAAAGGAGGGGAGACCTTATAGCTTTGTACAACTACTACCTTACAGGAGGTTGTAAAGAGGTGGGGATCACTCTGTTCAATGAAGTTAGAGGTGATAGGACAAGAGGTGATGGCCTCAAGTTGCGCCAGGAGAGGTTTAGATTGTATGTTAGGAAGAATTTCTTCACTGAAAGGGTTATCAGACATTGGAACAGGCTGCCCAGGGCAGTGGTTGTCACCATCCCCAGAAGTATTTAAGAACTGCACAGACATAGTACTTAGGGATATGGCTTAGTTAAGGTCTTGTTAGTGTTATGTTAACTGTTGTATTTGATGATCTTGAGGGTCTTTTCCAACCAAGGTAATCTGGTAATTCTGTGATCTCTAAGTGCTTTACTCAGTGATGTCTGAAAATGCAAGTCCATCAATGGTACATGTGTGCAGAGGCTCTCATCCATATCAGGAGTTGCAGGGCCAGCCTGTCTTACTCTTCTGGGAAAATGCCACTTTACAAACAAAAAACCATTACAAACAACAAACCTTTAAAAATCTTCTTGTAAGATGTTTTATTTTTGCTAGTGAGTCCTCTTCTGTAACAGGCAGAGGACCTGGGCTCTTTTCCTTGTTGCTTTCTATGGATGTTAGATTTTGCTCATTTCCATGGATGAATCTGGGCCCTGTGCAATTCAGGAAGTTCCAAAACCCTACAGGATACTATCGTAATGGAAAACATGATCTTTTGGTCTGGTTTTCACAAGTTCACTATAGGTGGTAGACATATTAGATGAATTTACTAACCACACCTGCAGATTTATTTGTGCTCCAAAAGCACAACTGCAGACCGACAGTTGCATGTTGGTGCCTAACCTGTTTTGTGTCTCTAGACCTCTCCACATGCTTTTAGCTGCACTTTCACATGGAGATATGTGGTCTTGAAAACACTTAAGCTGACCTTTTTGAAATCCAGTGCCTAAATTAAGTGTTCTCTTCTGATTTTATGCAAATACCACAAGTTCTTTACTATTCCAGCAGCAGAAGAGCAAGATTTGAAGCTAACAGCTGTCTCTGTAGCTCTCTGACTTCATGGGTGCTGGAGTGAGCATGTTCCTCTATCTGTCCAGGTGGTTGTTGTGTTAATAGTGTATTGCCTGCCCATGGGGAGCTTTTCTGTATGCACCTGGCAATGTTAAACTTGTGGGGTCTCTTCAAGGAACTCTCTTCTCTCGCCAGAGAGTTGTAGTCAGTGGGATGCAGTGGGAAGTCTTTTTCTAGTGGAGTCCCTCAAGGGTCAGTCCTGGGATCAGTACTATTCAGTATATGTATTGATGACCTGGATGAGGGAATAGAGTGTACTATCAGCAAATTTGCTGATGACACAAAACTGGGTGGAGTGGCTGGCACCCCAGAAGGCTGTGCTGCCATTCAGAGGGACCTGGACAGGCTGGAGAACTGGTCAGGGGGGGGAAATTTAATGTATTAAACAAGGCCAAGTGTAAAGTCTTACATCTGTGAAAGAACAGTCCCAGGTACCAATATAGGTTGGGGGAGAGCAGCATAAGTGAAAGGGATTTGAGGGTGCTGGTGGATGGAAGGATGACCATGAGCCAGCCATGTGCCCTTGTGGCCAAGAAGGCCAATGGCATCCTGGGGTGCATTAGAAGGGGGGGTGGTTAGTAGATTGAGAGAGGTTCTCTTCCCCCTCTACTCTGCCCTGGTGAGGCTGCAGCTGGAATATTGTGTCCAGTTCTGGGCCCCTCAGTTCCAGAAGGACCAGGAACAACTTGAAAGAGTCCAGCACAGAGCGACCAAAATGATTAAGGGAGTGGAACATCTCCCTTATGAGGAAAGGCTGAGGCAGCTGGGTCTCTTCAGTTTGGAGGAGATTGAGGGGTGACCTCATCAATGTTAATAAATATGTAAGGGGTGAGTGCCAGGAGGACAGAGTCAAGCTTTTCTCAGGGGTGACTAACAATGGGACAAGGGGCAATGGCTATAAACTGAAGCACGGACAGTTCCGTATAAATATAAGGCAGAATTTTTTCACTGTGAGGGTGACAGAGCACTGGCACAGGCTGCCCAGGGAGGTTATGGAGTCTCCTTCCCTGGAGACATTCAAAGCTTACCTGGAAGCATTCCTGTGTGACCTGCTGTGGGTGACCCTGCTCTGGCAGGGGGGTTGGACTCGATGATCTTTTGGACTAGGGGTCCTTTCCAGCCCCTAAATTTCTATGGTTCTATGATCCTAAAGTAATGGGTGCCAATGTGGTCCTAACAGTGAACTTCTGCCATGCCCAGATGCAACCTCGTGTCCTGAAGTCTGAATAACCTGCTCACTTGGTTTCTGAGGGTGGCCCCGAGCTGCCAGCAACAGGCAGGAGAGGCAGCCTAGGGAGAGGCAATAGTCCCAAGCCTTGTAAGCTGCATCCCAAAGTGATTGAGTGGCTCTGCTCCTACTGCACCTGAGCAAAGCTTCATCCAGCTTCCATTCATGTCCCATCTCCCCAGTGCATGTTCTCTATGGGACTGCAGTCACAGGCAGGAGCTCCCACAGACCCTGGTACTGTCATGACCATAGCATTGAATGATGAGCAACTCTCAAATCATATGCTCTCATGCAAGCCCTCATTGCTCTCTACAACTCCCTAAAAGGAGGCTGAAGCCAGGGGGGGGTTGGTCTCTTTACTCAGGCAGCTGTCAGTAGGACAAGAGGGCATGGTCTCAAGTTGTGCCAGGGGAAGTTTAGGTTGGTTATTAGAAAGAATTTCTTTACGGAGAGAGTGATCAGACATTGGAATGGGCTGCCCAGGGAAGTAGTGGATTCTCCATCCCTGGAGATATTTAAAAAGAGACTGGATGTGGCACTCAGTGCCATGGGCTGGTAACCGCAGCGGTAGTGGTCAAGGGTTGGACTTGATCATCTCTGAGGTCCCTTCCAACCCAGCCGATTCTATGACTCTACGACCGGCTCAGCTGGGACCGCCCGGCCCGGAAAGCAGCCGCCTCCCGCCCCTTCCGCCGGCGGCCCCGCCTCCTCCTCCCGGCATCCCGCAGCCGGCATGGCGGCCCGCAGCGTTTAGGTCCGCACGTGTGTCTGTGGGTGCGGGGTTGCGCTGTGCCTTGGGGCCCCGGGCAGTGTCCCCTCCGCCGCCATGAAGAGCAAGTCCTCAGCCCACAAGTCGGGGAACACGCACCGGGTGAGCCCCCGCCGTGCCGCGTCTCCGCGGGCGGTGTCCGGGTGTTGAGGTTTCCGCCGTCGGTGTGGGTTTAATGGAAGAAGTGCCCGGTTCCCGGAGCGGTGTGAGGGGTGGCAGGGCAACCGGGAGACAGCCGGGATGAAGTGCGGGTTCTCCCCCTTTCCCTGGCACTCGGTGGCATCTCCGTCAGCCCCGTTACCGTCTGTGTCACGCAGCACGGCACACCGCAGCCCTCGTGTTCAAAGCTGACATAATTTAATGATAAATCATATCCAGAGGCAGTATTAACTTCGGTGTTGTTTCGAGAAGGGCAAGAGCTGGGCTGTTTCGTGAAGTCTGGGTAGATTTCCGTGCATTTTTTTTACCTGGTGACAGAGACGTGTCGGGCACCGGCTCTGGTCGTGCAGAGCAAAGGAGGAGTGGGTTGGACCTTGCATTTTACACTTTTTTTTTTTTTTTTTCTCCCTGAAAATTATGGTATTTTTGTTAATAGATCACCAGATACTACCTGTCAGCCCATCTTCAGAAGTGGGCTTTGTGCTTGCAGAGTGTGTGCTACTGAGGGGAAGGGCCTTTCTCAGAATAGAGCATAAATAGCACATGTCCTTTTGTTTTACAGTTTCTGACCTTTTCAGAACGCTTAAGCAATGTTAATATTGATATTATTCATCGGATTGACAGAACTGGGAGCTACGCTGAGGTGAGAACATCAGTTTGGGTCATTTTCTGTAACTGTGTCACAAGGAGATAAGCTTGATGAGAGTCTCATGTAAGAAATATATTCAGGAGGAAACTGGAAAGAAGCTCCTGGGAGAGCTGCCTTTCATGGAGCCTCATTTTGTGCTTTGTTCCCCTTTTGGACTTGCTTCACAGGATTGCCATAGAGATTCCTTGGCAGTGTCATCCTGATGCCTCATCACCCTATGGGTGTTTCTGAGCATGAAGATGCTGCTGTGGCATTTGGCAGTCATAGGTCTGGACTAGTGCTGAGTTGCTGAAATGCTTGCAGCATGTATACAAAGCATTTGCAAATGTCTGTAGATCATAAAGAAGGTTCATCTATACGTGTCCCATAGATCACCAGTCTGAATATAGTGCTTTGCAGGTCATGACCTCCTGGCCTGCTGGATTGTTCTTCTGAACTTCCTACCCTCTAGATGGATATAAAATAAAAGGATGCCAAAAGAAATCCCAGCGCTTTTGTGCTGTCTGGGATGTGGCTCAGCATTTTAGATTATCAAGGCCAGTCAACAAAAGTTGAAAAAGCAATCACACAAATAAGCCCTGTCACCAGAAAATATTTTGAAATGTGTTTTGATTATAGAAAGAAAACTCTTATTTTTAGGGAAATTCCCTAGCACCTTCTGAAATGAAGATTTCTTAAAGTATTATTATAATAATTGAGGCACTTAGTAGTTTTTTTCATTTGAACTGCTCATCTATACAGGCTGTATTCATTAGGATTGATATTATTTTTTTTTTATGTTTGCTTTGACAGGAGGTTGAAACCTACTTTTTTGAAGGACTACGGAAATGGAGGGAACTGAACCTCACTCAGCATTTTGGTATGTCATTTGTAATCATGTTTCCTGCTTTCTTTAAACTGTTAAAATACATTTCTTCTGCATCCATAGCTGAATGGGTGGTTTTTTATTGACTGGATTGGGCTTTGGAGAGCTCTTATTCTTCATGTTTACCAGGAACAGGACTAATTTTTAGGGTTTCTCTTGTGTTTTGAACAGTGCAATTCTATGGTGAAGTGGTCAACAAATGCCAGTCTTTCAACCAACTGGTCTATTACCAGAGTGCCATTGTGCTGTCTTTGAAGACACATTTGCAAGTTGAAGGCAGTCTTGCATATCAGCCCCTATTAGAGTAAGTATATGGTGATAAAAGTAGTAGTAAGCATGAGTGAGAGGTTTTTTTTTGTTGTTGTACCTGAGGAAAATATAACAATGAGATACCCAAAGTGGTCGTGTATTCCTAATAGAGCTTTATGGTTGTCAGTCTTAAAATAACTATGATAAGGCAAGCAAATTAGCCTGAGTGTTTACTGAGTGTCAGACAGAGTACTAATGTTTTGCTTTTTGTTAATGTTTTATGTCTTTTTGTTTACTGTTATCTGCTTGACTGTTTTTTAAATTTCAGATTCTTGGCATCCACAACTGCCTAATAGGTGATATTTAAATAAAAGTGAGAAGGTGATTCTCTCTTTGGTTTGAGAGAGACTGTGCTGGATTATGCAATGCTTGACTAGGTTTTTATTGGTTTGTTTTGAAATGCATTAACATTGGTGTATTTTCTGAAATGCAGTCTAGTGGTGCAGCTGGCTCGAGATCTTCAGGCTGATTTCTATCCTCACTTTCATGACTTTTTCTGGGCCATCACCAAGTTACTGGATACACAGGACACAGAGCTGCTGGAATGGGCTTTTACCTCTCTCTCTTATCTCTACAAATACTTGTGGAGACTGATGGTGAAGGACATAAACAACATATACAGGTAAAAGCCATGTTTAATATTTGTCTTGATCCATTTGTCTTAGATGCTATAGAAATGTAATTGCCACATGAATACATGGCTTATTCCATCAGTATACTTTCCCTGCTTTCTGATAGACTGCCTTTTTGTCATATGCAGTTCCTTTGAGATCCTACTGAATACCTGGGCCACTGTACTAGAGGAGGAAATGTAGGCTGGTCTGTAGGTTTTAGTTTTTGATGATCTTTTCTCCTGTGGTGATAGGAGAGGAAGCACCCACGTCAGATAGGTAAACAAAGGTCAGAAAGGCACTAGCTTGTCAAAGCTGTCTTGCAAACCTGTGACTAAGTCTAAATTCAGCACAGATCTCTTGAGTATCTGTCAGATACCTCAGTCATAGTTGTATCATTTATGTCTTTTCCAGTTGCTGACACCTAGAGTAACAACACTGAATGGACTCCTTAGAGTCTTTAATTGCTCCTTTCCCAACATTTTCCCCTCTGTGTTTTTCCATTTTTCCTGTCTGTTTACTCGTAAAGCAGATGAGGTATGCACAGTTCTGTACACTTTGAAACTCCTTGCTGCAGGATGCTGTGGATGTGGAAGTTTGGCATAGGTTGAAAGGGAAGCTGGCCAAGTTGGAGGGAGTTACCAAATGCATCACAGCCACCTCTGGCTTGGGGACTCCCTGAGCTGCTGCTGATTGAAGGTTGATTTTGTATGTGCTTGCCCTGTTTTTAAACCTTCCCCAGGCATCTGCTTCTGGTTACTTCTGTAGGCTGAATGGACCTGTGGCCTGACCCAGTATGAATTCTTGTTCAGTCTTACATTGCTGTGGTAGCAGAGCTCCTTGTCTTGTCATAGTCAGTGGGTCCATGTTGCTTCCTCCTGATTTCAATTTAGAACAGATGGAGCCAAAAAGGGGCTACAGGTTTCCCCTCCCAGCCCAGCAAAAGCTGGTCAGGCATATTGAAAAAGAAACATCTGCTTGGCTGTGAATGTGAGGCACCACTCGCTCTGCACTGAACATGTGCTCAGCCACCTGCAACTGTTCCTGATACCAGAGAACTGCAAGTATTTATCACCCCTGTAAATTACAGCTTTAGAAACTTGGTGTTGAGTGCACAGAAGAGCCTGCTAGCTCAACTGAAATACAGATGTGGCTTATCAAATCAACTTTGGTCTCAATTACTGCTTTTGAATACGTATGTTGAACATGTTGATGCTGCAATTGAATCTTTGTGGATCCAGATTGTAGAGGTGTTTCTCAATGTGGCTTAATTTGCTTGGTATTGTCATTTGACCTTCTTTGCTAAGTTGTGTTCTTGACCTAGGAAGAGTGGAAAGAAATCAAGGAAGGTATTTCCCTTCTAAGAGGACAGATTCTTAGTGTTTCTAAAAGGTGGCAATGTAAGCTGAAAACGTAAGTTTTAAAATCAGTGGGTGGCATTGCCTTTAAGACAGCAAATTATTTTCTGTCTTTGTAGCTTGTACAGCACCCTGCTGGCTCACCACAAACTTCACATCAGAAACTTTGCTGCTGAAAGTTTTGTCTTTCTAATCAGAAAGGTAAGTGTTTGTACTTTCATACTATCTCTATTACAATTCAATATGTAGTACTATTTTTTTTCCAAAGAAGTATTAACAAGGCCTGAGCTGGCATTCAGCATGTCCTGAGTTTTTTATTGAGAATGTCATGTACTTCATATCTACAGTAGCAAATAGAGGCCTTAGCACTCTATATTTTAAGAGCAGATAAACCACATGTCTGTGTTTGGCTTATCTAAAATTAGTGGAATGCTCTGTGAATGTGAAATGGTAAAGTAATCTTACAAAAGGGAAGCTTTACATGCAGGTTATTATATCTAAGTATATAATGTTCAGTCAAGATCAGAAAGCAGCCTTTCATGGAGTAACGAAAGGGAGTGGTTTTTTATTTAGTCAGACACACAAACTGGCTAGCAAATTTGGTTATCCCTATTGTTGTACTAAGTTGAGAGACCTTAATAAAGCACATTTGTCAGATTGGTTGTTTTCAGATTGCTGAACTTCAACTGAAGTCATCAGTAAAGAGGTGTTTTAAAATCTTGGGCTGGATATCCTTGTGGTATTCATAGAATCACAGAATCATAGAATCGGCTGGGTTGGAAGGGACCTCAGAGATCATTAAGTCCAACCCTTGATCCACTACCGCTGTGGTTACCAGCCCATGGCACTGAGTGCCACATCCAGTCTCTTTTTAAATATCTCCAGGGACAGAAAATCCACTACTTCCCTGGGCAGCCCGTTCCAATGTCTGATCACCCTCTCCATAAATAAATTCTTTCTAATATCCAACCTAAACTTCCCCTGGCACAACTTAAGTCCATGCCCTCTTGTCTTGTTGATAGTTCCCTGGGAGAAGAGCCCAACCCCCCCCTGGCTCCAGCCTCCTTTCAGGGAGTTGTAGAGAGCGATGAGGTCTCCCCTGAGCCTCCTCTTCTCCAGGCTGAACACCGCCAGCTCCCTCAGCCTCTCCTCATAGGGTCAGTGCTGGAGTCCCTTCACCAGCCTGGTTGGCCTCCTTTGGACCTGCTCCAGGACCTCAATATCCTTCCTGTTCCTCAATATCCTATCCTATTCCCAAGAGAAGTTATAGATTTGGATGACTGTATTCTGTGTTCACATCTGATACACATCTCTTCCCATCCCAGTGCAGCAACTTTTGTTTTTCACTTGCAACCAGCTTAATGGTGCATTTATGTGCATGTATAACTCTAAAATCATAAGAATAGTCAAAGCACATATGTGAACTACAGTGATCTCAGTAGACCTGTGTATGTCTTGGGGAAGCCCTGTAGCAGTTGAATAGTGAATCATTTTTCTCCTTTCAGTTTCCTTGGGTGGCTGCAGAAGTAATGAGTTTGAACTGCTGTGGGAAGGCAGAGCTGGGTGGGTAGCATGGGTCTGTGGAGCCATTTAATCACCTCTGTCCATCTGGCATCTCTGAATAGAAAACTTTTTACTTTTTCCTTTTGTTTTGTAGGTTTCTGATAAAAATGCAATCTTCAATTTAATGCTTTGTGACCTGAGGGAGCACCCTGAGAAGGTGGAAGGTGTGGGACAGCTGTTTTTTGAGATGTGCAAGGGTGTTCGAAACATGTTCCACTCTTGTGCAGAGACGGTAAAGACAAGGAAAGATTTCTGGCTTAACTGTTGCTGTAATGGAGCACTAGGCAGTGCCCAGTGAAACTACTTAGTGTTACTGTGTTGACTTCATTGTGTCCTTGGTGATAAGCATGCTGCTCACAACTTAATAAGATCTGAATTTTCTTCTAAGAGTATTCTTTGAGATAGGAAGTTGTTTCTAGTAATTCCTATGCAGTATTTCTCTATGTTAAAATAGTACTGCTTGCTCATTTCAGATTTTAAAGTATAGCCTTTTCGGTTTTTTTTCTGTAGTCATTTGAGAAAGAATCAAGGTAATTGAAATATATTAGCAGTGTATTGCACTGGCTAATTTTAGAATTGTTAGGCATATTTTCTAAGTGTAAGGACATAATGTGCTCTTTTCCTATGCAGGCTATGAAATTAATTCTCTTGAAGCTGGGGCCTATTACAGAAGAAGAAATTGAACTACCATGGACAGCTGTAGGAGAAGCCTTTGAGCAGATGATCAAATCAGCTGTAGTTCACATCCATAAGGAGCATTTTGATATTGTCTTCAAGTGCCTGGAGGTATACTTTTAAATTTTTGTAACTCATAAGAGACCAAAAAGAACTGTGCGTTCTTGAACTTGGTGTTTGCCAAGAAAAATATTTGTGTTTTGTTGGACCAGAATTGTGGGGGGGTTTTGTTTCATTTTCAAACCATTCAATACAGTGTCATGTGGGGGAAAAATCCCATCATTCCTCTGCAAGTTCAGAGTTACCCTGGTGGCTGTGCTGTACTTGTAGAATGGAACTGTTGTGTGTGAGACTTGAAGTTCAGTCCCATAGGTGAGCAAGAAGGATTTGTAGCATCTGCCTTTGGAGAGGCAGACATTGCAGACCCTTTGCTGTGGGGGGTCAATTCTAGGGCTATTTTTATTATTGCTAAAGTGGGTGTATTGATGGTTCCAAAACGACTTTGTGACAATAAAGAGGAGGATTTTTGCCTTGCAGCCCTCCTTAAAAAAAGACCATGGGCTGAATCTGGAGAGCTGAGTTTTAGCCTCAGAGCTAAGTACTCAGAATCACAGGAGGCTTTTAGTCTGGTTGTTCCTGTGTCACTTCTTGGGAATAAGACTCCAGAGTCTAAAAAAGCATGACTGAGTGCCATGGGTTGTGCTGTGTTGGGTCAGGATGATGCAGTATAATGAGCAAGAGCCTGGCAAGTGTTTTTTGTTCACCTGACCAGCATTTAGATGTTTTCTGGATGTTTGGGATTTGGCAAGGGAGATTGAAACCTCTTGTAACTGACAGTTTGTCAACTGTGCTCCTCAGGGGTGAAATGGAAAACTAGAGGAAATGGTAAATATGAATTTTAGGATAGTCCTTCCAGCATGGGCAAATAGTCCTATGTTTTCCTTCTTGGAAATCCATCCCTCTGGCTGACCATAGTTTTCCAGAAAATCCCATCCTGCTCCTTCTTCACCTGGTATAACAGTTCCTGCCTAACCATCATTAGTGACAGAATTGTTTGCCACTGGATGTTTTTTGTATCCTGTGAGCTGAGTCACTCAGCATCTGTAGTTGTGTTGGAAATTGATGACATAATTCCCTTTATTGTTAATAAGGCTTGGGTTTTTTACCCTGGGAACTGGCAGGTTCATGAGGGGATCTTGCTCAGAGGGAACTATGCACATAGTCTGTGTTAGCTCTCTAAATTGGGTTCAGTTTGCAGGAACAAGGATGGGAGTTCATATTTTCTGGACAGAAAAGGTACGGTAATGGGAGTGGAGTGATCCGGAGCAGCTCCATTATCTTCATAAAGCAGATGATATGATTAACCTCTCAGCATCCACATTAGCATAGCATATAAAGTGTTAGAGGACTCAAGCTCTGATTGTTCCAGTGGATGCTGCATGCTTGCATAGCATTGTGGGTCTAGAGCCAAGTGTTACTTTCTCTTCCTCTTCCCCATGTTATATGTCATGTGTTGGCTTTTTGGGACACCCTGATCTAGGGAGGTGTTTGTGTTTCTGCCCAAGGAATCCGAGATGTGTGTTTTTATGTCACATCATATTTCTGCAAAGTTTAGTTTGTTGAACATGAGCGAGAGAGTCAACAATAGTTTGTTGGGAAGGTGAGAGATTGATTCTTTAGAATGCCTTTGAAATAGCAATAAGCGAAAGAGAGGGTCTGATAATTTCTCTGAAACATTTGGGGTTCCTTTCTTATTTAAACAGGAGTCACTCCTAGACTTGAAGAGGAAAATAACTAAGGCCAACTGCTGCATGGCTTCAGAGCAGATGGAAAGGGTTCTGCAAGCATATCTGATCCTCACAGAACATGCAAATGGATCGAAAATCTCACAGCCTGAAAATGTCTGTCAGGTAGGTCAAACCATCACTTTGGCTCATGGCTGAGAGAAGTAGAAATCGCGTATGGAAGAAGTGTGGTCAGTTGAAGCATCTGTACACATTTCTGATGCATCAGTGGGCTTGGGATTTGAGTAAAGTGAACAGAGACATTTATTGTGAGTGCTGCAACTTCTCTGATCCCATGAGACTTTACTTCTGTACTGTAATGCTGATGTAGTCCTTTAAATGAGTGAAGGCAAAACCAGGCAGCTGTTGCTAGAGACCACGTTGCCCTGTAGCTCCTGCCACTGTGGAGGAGACCTGGACGCCCATATCGATGGAGGAACAGTCTTACCAGTTTCACATATATTTGACCCCGCTGGAATCAAAAGTAGGTTTAATGCCTTCAAACTTTGACAGGACTATTAGGATTCATTTCTGTGGGCTGAAGCTTAGAACACGAGGCCTTCCTGCTCCAAAGACTTTCCAGATCATTCAGACCAGGTAATCACTAGCTTCACAAACAAACTTCAGTTCTTTCTCTTTCACTTCAGATTTTAATAAAAATGTTGCAGACACCAGATCTCTCTCCATCTTGCTGCAAGACTCTGCTGAACACCATTTCTTCACTCCTGTTGGCTGAGAATGTTTTCGTGCCCGATTCTTTAACTAAGGAGGCTATTGAGAAGGTAACAAAGACTGCTGCTTATAGCAAAAATCCCAGAATATGTTCCCTAAAACAGTCTGGTTTCGTGACATTCCACTTCAGGTTAGGAAACCTGATAAGGTTCCCTTTAGGCTTTTGCACAGATAAGGTAGAAGCTGCCAGTGCTTTAAATAATGTTTGCTGTGGTCTTGGGACTTCTTGGCAGTCTCACACAGACTGGCAGTGTAGCAATGCCATCATAGGGGACATCTTTGCAATGAAAACCAGGCTCTGATTCAAACAGATCAAACTCTGTAAAGAAAGGATGGAGAAGAGACATGTTCTGCCTCAGATTGCAAAGCAGATCAGTGAGTTGAACATAGTGAAAAAAGTAAATTTTTCACGAAGCTGCCAAACATTTGGTCAGCATGGCTTAGCCTTCTGAACAATTTCAGGCAAGGGCAGTTTGATTCAGAAAATACAGGGCTAGGCATATTTTAGTACTGCCATTGCTCCTGAGGTACAGACAGGAATAGCTGCATACATTTGAATCAAATGCAGTTTTGCAAAGATTAATAGGAGATGCTACTATGGAGTCTATAATTCTTCAGTTTTCCTGTCGCAATACATTATAATTCTATGTTTCACAGTGTGGACCACAAGTGTGCTGTAGGTGTAAAAAAATACTTGAAAGAAATGCTGTCATGTGAATTACAATGGGAAAAGAAGGCTGTGGCAGTTATCTAAGAGAGATCAAATTTCATCTGGTCTTCAGCATTGGCTTATCCTGAAATAAGATTGGTTCTGCTTGGGGCATGAGTCCAGTTTTGCTCAGGAGGTGTGGTCCTTTAAACAACTGAGGATATTTATGCAGGCTTCTTTTAGACTAGAGGAGGCTTAAAGCTGTCCTTGTCTTCTGAAAGGTCTGGAAAAGGAAGATCTGCATGTGTATTTCCTACATTGCACATCTCAGTGTTGAGATGCACTCATACTGCAGATCTCAAAGGACTGTTCCCATCTTGATTACTTCAAAATCACAAAGGTTCTCTCTTCCTATGAGGTGGTAAATTTTCTGCAACCTGCTACACTGGAAAAATGCTGAGTTGAAAGATCTAAGCTTTTTCTTACCAGTTGGTGTGTCTATGCAGCAGTCCTAGAAATTTTCAGCTTACATTTCTCACATCAAACCAAAGAGATATCTAAGAGATGTCTTTGCACAGAGCCAGCTTGGATTCATCAGGGTTTGTTGAAAAGGGCCCTGCTTTCCTCTGCTTGAACTTTTGCTGGGAACAGTATTGCTGTGTGTGCCTGAACTAACAAGCCCTGCTAGCAGGGAGCAGAGAGCCAGACTCAGTGCCTCATAATTCAAAGTATGGTTGATTCGTAAACAAGAAGAAATGAAGAAATGTCACATGCATAATGGAGAGTTGACAATGAAATGTCTCTTGCTAATGTGTTCCTGTTCCTTTAATTTGCATCCTGCAGGTATTTGCAAGTGGATTTGAACGGCGCTTGCTTTTGGACTTCTCTGAAGCAATGTTCATGATGAAGCAATTTGAGATGGTAAGTGGAAACTTTTGTGCTTTTTGTTTATTTTTGTTGACAAAAAGAACAACTGGGAAATCCGTAGTTTGTTTACCTACCTTGTATGCTGAAGCATTTTTGTGTATTGACAGTCATGTTTATTTAAACTTCTGGTAGAAATGAAAGCGGTTAACTAAGCTATTGTGTTGAAACTTGGTAATGGTGACCTCAGGGTCTGAAAAGGTGACAGGTATTTGTGCTCACAAAAAAAAACTTGTCTGTTGGGAATTAAAGGGGTCAGCTTGCTGTGAATGAGCTGAGGAGTAGGAGCTCTGTCAGAGGGTAGGTGGAAATGAAGAATAAGGGATTTCTGATAGGCCAGGCTGGCTACTGGTGAAATGGGATGAATCAGATTGATTAAACTGAGTGGGAGGTGAAAATAAAGTCAGGAATCTTGAATGTCCTGATGAGACTAGATTTGTAAAAACTGAGTTTTTACATCCAATAACTGTCCCTGTTGGGGTAAGAGGATGTCTGTGTGCTGGGGATTTGGGACACTAGGATGGATAAGTCTAGTGCTTTGCTGGCTCTTTTGTGACTTTGATCATGATTAAAGAGACTTAACCAAGCCCTTTTTTTTTTCCTGTTCAGCATTTTCTGCCATGCTTTCTAGAGTACATAAAACATTGCTTCTCTGGCACAGATGCCCTCACAAAGGATGAGGCAATGGCAATGCTGGCTAAACTCATTCTGGTGAAAGCAGAGCCTCCTACCATTGGTTCAATGGCATTTGAAAAATATCCTCTTGTTTTCACTGAATCATCCATCAGGTGAGACTTCTCATGCTTAGAAAACACAAGTGTCTGCAGAGCTCCAGGCCTGAAGGCCATGCAGAGCTCTGCAAAAGTTGCCTTCCAGTATTTGCCAGAGCTGTTAGGAGATTTGCAAACCAAGTGCTATACTCAGATCCCATTTCTCTTTCTGAGATGATTTGAGAAGAGATAGATACTTTAGAAATGTTATTGCTGATGGAAAGACAAGTGAGTTTTGTGGGACGTGTGTGATGAGGATTTGTTACACCAAGGTGCATGCTGCATCCTTAGCCAGTTAATCTTTATAGTGGGTGCTGCAGGCCAAGTTCTCATCACCATTTTTTCTTCCTTGTATTCATACACCTCATCCAGGAGCTTGCTTGGCAGCAGGACTGTAGTCTTAGACAGAGTGCAGCTGGGTACCAAAGGGCATGTAATTAATGCAGGAATAGCACTGTGCTGGCACAGCCTGACTTCTACTTGCAAAACTGGCTGCATGCAATGAAGTAGTTGTTTTTCCCCTGGAGACCCGTTGGAAAGATTAGGCATAACCACTGTCAAGCACAGAATAAGGGTTTCTAATCTAATTATAATGATTGTTCTCATCACTCTAGCTCAGGTGAATTGATTCATCTGCAAGTGGTGACTTGTGTTGCCTGGTTTTATCTTTCCTAAAAGCAATCCACTCTGGGTTTTTTACTATTTTCATTTAATAAAATGGAGATATTAGGGTTTAGGGAACAGACAGTTGAGTCAAAATAGTGAAATTTGTTATTCTGTTGTTTTCTTTGCTGATCTCTCTGGGTTTTCAGTCATATGGAGTACCTAGCTGAGAGGATATTAGAACTACCTGGGGCTTTTTTGTGTCCCCAAACTACAATAGTTGCTTTCTGTCATCCATTAGTCTACCTTTGACACTGTGATCATTGCTTATTAACAGTAATCACAGAGGTGAATTTCGGGTCCTTCTAGAGGGTATATGTCATAGCTGTGAGGGTGTCCAACTGAGAACGAGAGTCTTTCCTTCTAGAAATATTATTTGAACTTGTTTTATGGTACGCAGCATGACTAGATGATGTTTTTTGCTGTAGAGAACATTAAAAAGAAAAAAAATCCCTTGGGTTCTTTGAAGTATTTTTTGCTAGAAGTAGCAAATACAATTTTTAATATCATGGGAAGAAAAGGAACAATCTTTTATACGTAGATCTAGGTTACTAAAATGTTTGGTTTTATCTGTAGCTCTAATACAAGGCAACAAACAAGTAAAAGACATGGAAGAAAGGCAGAAGTACCAGTGTTGGATCATGTACTATCTTTAATTCGTTTACCAGAGATGGAAAACATCACTGACCTTTCACAGCCTTGGGTTGCCTTGGTTGTACTGCCACATATTAGGTAAGAGATACTCTATTGCCAAGTATTTCTGTAATACTCTCCAGTTTACTATCTGTCAGAAATTATTTTACTAAGGGAAGGACAATAGTTACTAACTCTAGTTTGGGGAAAACAAGATTGAAGGTGAAAAAGTTCTGTGTGAAAATACCATGAGTCCATACTGAAGTCAAGAATTGAATATCAGTTTCTTGATTGCCTGTTCCCTAAATTTAGTACCCTAGTACACAGAGGTATTCTTGACACATTTCAGTTTTTGTGTTTTAAGGACTGTCCTTTCTAGCCAGTGTTGGTGTTTTTTCAATAATTACGATATTCTTGTATGGAAAGAATAGTTGGAATGAAGGTTCATGTGATGCTACAACTTAAATTGTGACTTGAAAATAGCAAAAATGTGTTCCTGCTAGTTTCAGATTTGGGGTGAGCTATCTATAATTTGATATAGGATGTGAAAGAAAGCTTTCATATGTGTGAAGCTGTCAGTGTAACATAGAAATAAAAGTCTTCCCCTTTATTTTGGACAGGCCCATGGACAAAGAAACTATTCTTCCCTGTGTAACAAGTTTTACAGACTCTCTCTTCACAGCCATTGACAAAGGAGGCCTCTGCAAAGGTCTGTTGTGGTTATTTCCTGTTTATTTACTCTTTGTTGATATCAGAAAAAATGTGATTTTTTTTTAATATGAGACAAGGCATGAAAATGAATAGCAGTAGCATTATATCCAAACGTATTGACCAGCTCAAGTAAAACTAGAAAAGCAAAGCTTGGAAGAAAACACCTTCCAGAAAATGATTCTGCATTTGGTGTTGGTAATAGTAATGGGCTGCAGATGTTCTGCAAAGTGGAGGACAGAGATAATCAGCAAGCAAAAGAAAAAAGTGATTAAAAAGAGGATGGATATCAGTCTCAACCAGATCCACGCTAAAACAGACAAGTGAGGAAGAGACTAGTGACCACAAGCTCCAAATAGTTTATTCCAAACTTCTAGTGCAAAGTTGGGGACATTACTATCTCTGACCTAAGTGACAGCACCTATTCTAAAATGCTGTGTCTTTCCCTCAGGCCTGGGTGGTCATTGGTTGTCTTCTCTCTCTGACCAAGAAAAAAAAAAAAAAAAATTTAACTTAGCTTGCATTGAGCAGGCCAGTTATTTTTCAAAGGGGGCATTGCAAGTATTTGGTCTTGTGTCGAAGTATAAACAAGTATAGGAATGCCCCAGGTTCATTGTTCCTTGATTTGGAAGGCCTTCTCTAGGGTCTGGCCTTTTTCTCTTTGTAATCCCTTTACTGACATGTATCCAGAGTTGACTTCTGCTTTTTATTCTCTAGTCCTTGTCAAACTTGGTCTTTTCATTTATCCCTTCCTTCTATCCTGTTTTCAGGGCTCGCATGCTGTTGCAATTTACCTGCTTTAGGTGACCCTGCTCTGGCAGAGGGGTTGGACTAGATGGTCTTTTGAGGTCCCTTCCAACCCCTACCTTACTGTGATGTCTGTGATTATTTTAGTGGCAATGTGCTTCCTCTTAAAAAGGAATACCTGAACTTGCTTTTCTTTGGTCTCATCTTTAGTGGCAGTAGCAGGAGCTGTACTCCAGCTCTGTGTGTGCAAGGGGCACGTTGCTCTTTCTTCCCTTTTCCATCAGAGAAAAAAAGTGCAACCTCAGACCCTCCTATTTCCCCATCCTACATTTCTTTGCTTGTTTTTCCTCACCCTCCTCCCAAACTAGGATTCCCAGTCACTTTCTTCATCCTCCAGCATTCTTTGCAGCTCAGTGATCTCCACAATTCCATCACTTTCTACTAGGACTTCAGTCTTCTTTCACTGCCTGTGCAAGGCACACCCCAGCCCTCTGTTCTCTGTTTCACCTGCCTCGCCTCTCTAGCCTGAGGAAAAGTGCATGTCCTAGAACTGTGGTTTTTTTATTCCAGTTGCTGAGGAGTGCATGGAAGCAGGCTTGTGAACAGTGACAGGGAAACAGCAAGTACCCCTGGCAGCTGTACTGTATGAAAGGGCTTTCCCTGTTTATCCTATAGGTGTGTCCACAGTGAGGTCCTTGTCCAGCACAGATATACTACTGCCAAATAGTATGGAGCTTACAGTTTGGGAACCTGTGCCTTGCACTGTACATGCAGAAAGCTTCATAGCTTCATTCTGTCATGACATTCTGTGTCTTTGCCTCTTCCTGAGGAGCCCCTTATGGAGGTTCATGTTGAGCAGGATTCAGCACATGCCTGGGGCATTATGCAATATGCATAGAGGGGCGTTTTCAAAGGAATAAATGAGAAATGAACGCTCACTTCCCCTTCCTTTTCCATGGTAGCACCTAAGAAAATTACATCCTTTAAAAGTTGTTCTGGTTGCCTGGCTTAGGAACAGTGATTCTTCTGGTTGAGAAGAGATGGACAAGTGAGGAATTTTTCTTTTTTTTTTTTTTAAACAGGCTACGTGCTGTAGCCTGGTGACTTAGGAGTGGTAGGGTAAAGGAATTGTTCTTCCCCTTTCTTTCCTGCAAGGGCTTTGGCTTTCCTGTGCTTCAAGGAAACCCTCCATCCTTAAAGGAGGCTGAGAGGTTTAGAAAGAAGACATGATTGATGTAGCAAAATTCAGCAAACCCACTTTCCATTCACTAACAAATATTCAGTCTTTAAATGCATGGGACAGCTTTAAAGATCTTACTCAGCAGTGTGTTGCCAAAGTTGCAAGGCTTATAGGCACCTGTGTTGTAGCATCAGTATATATTTTTGCTTCAGTTTTCCTGCACACATAGCAATTTGAGGAATATTTGAGTTATATTAATATTTGAAATATTAATATTTGAGTGCCATTTGTAACACAGAGCTTTCTTGGAGTCCTGCAACAGTGCTTAGCTCCCGATCTCTCTTCTCTTTGTACATGGATATGATAAAAACAGATGAAAACTGGAAACTGCTCATGGCTTTCAATGGTGGCTTGCTGGAGTAGGCGCATATTTTGATAGCCAGGGAAGCATTTCCACATGAGTTACAGTAATGGTTAGAAAATACACATGCCAGTTCTAGGATCCATATGTAACTATATTTCTGTGACTCCAGCCATTTTAGGATGGGCAAGCACCATACAAACACAAGTTATTGAGAGCTGAGTAAATATACAGGCTGTTCTTGTTCTCTCACTGTTCCAGGAAGCCTATTTGTGGCCTGCCAAGCTGTAAGTACTCTTCTTAGTTTGGCAGAGTCTTCTGAAATACTCCATTTGTTACCTGTGGAGCGTGTCAAGAGACTGGTGACGTAAGTACACTCTGCCTGTTCTGTGCTCCTTCATGATTCTCTATTGTATGGCAAGGAGTTGACTTTGCCTTTATACAGGGGCTTGTTAAATGTCTTTTTGTGTGTTGCATTACTATTGGGTCAGTGTGTTGCTTTAGTATTGTGGCTGTGTAAGGTAGCGATGTCGTAGGCACTGTCTGTTTGGAGAACCAGGTAGATGTAGTGCCCATTCAGGGACATTTTCTCTGGAAACTAAAGCTTGCTTAGGCAGCTGCTGGGTAGTGTGTCAAATCCCTTGGTTCTAGTTTTGCCTAGGAGCACTACACTTTGTAATCTGTTACATTATAGTGATAAGAGACAAGAAGGGTGCATTCCAGGTTGTGTTAAAACTTCTGCAATCTGCTGTTGATGTTGAGATTCCCACTGTGTCCTTACATACCCATGTGTCTGCATGCTCCTCAATGGAAGGATGTTTTGTCTGCCCTGTTTTACTTTTTTTTTAACTCTCTTCTACTTATAATTAGCAGATGTAACTGTATGACTGGGGGATTGAGGGAGACTTGATCTCTCTTGCCAGTGAATCCTACTGGACTTGTTTCCCATCACTGTTGGGCTGGAGCATCTCCAAGTCTTTGGTGGTTTAAGTTTCAAAACATACTGTTCAGTTAACAAATCATGGTTTCCATGTCTAAGATGTGATGGAGATTAAACAGCTCGTCTAGATCAAGCAGGAAGTCTTGGCAGCAAGTTTCAGCATAGTGCTTTTCTGCCAGCTTTAGGCTGAGGAGTGCAACTTGCTTGGTGCAAGAGATGTTAGGTAGCAGAAGGAGGTTTTCCTGAGGGCAGGCAGGATTCCTGGTGTCTTACGTAAGTCAGGATTATTTTCTTTTCTATTGAAGGTGATCACTGGCTGGACACCTGGGCAATAGAAGCAGCCCTTGTCTGATCTAGGCAGATTTGTTTTCTGCAGCTGTGTGTGTGGGTCCAGCCTGACAGCCCCTGCTTGACAGGCCTAATTAGTACAAAGGAGGAATCCTATGTCTCTTGGGCTGTCATGGGGATACTGGACCTTGAGGCTGCAAGTCAGCATGTCAGTGAAGTCTTAACTTCATGGGCCTACTGATGCCAGCAGAACCTGAAGTCATGTGGAATTTTCTCTTAATATTATTGTCACTACTGCCTTGTGTTCAAATACCCGTATTGTTACCCTATATGCTAATAAAACACTGGTTTTTTAGTACTTTTCCTTCAGACCCCTCTGCGTTGCTGTTGGCTGATCTCTATTATACAAGGTTGGCATTATGTGGCTGCCAGGATCCCTTTTCCCAAGGGAATCTCATGGACTTGTTTGAGAAGTTGCATCCAAACATTTCCACTGGTGCTTCCAAGGTAATCTACTTTTTTGAGCACATGCAAGATAATTTGTATTTTAACAATGTAATGTAAGTAAATTGAGTTAAATGTCAGAGTGTAAGGAGAAACAGGAGACTGTGTCAAGCTGTAACTTCCGTAGTACCTGTTTAGGATTGTGTCCATTTTTAAGAGGTTGTCATGGGGCATGTGTTAACTTTTATTCCTGTGAAGCTTGCCTCTTCCACACAGGTGAATCAAAACAGGAGCAGAACATATCTGTTCATTTTCAGTTGCCTGCTAGACTACAGGAGCTCATCTGCTCCTCAGCCCTAGGAGGAATCAAGTGAAATCAGCCTCCTGTGCAAAATGTTAACCTGTGTGTAGGAGTGTATGTGTCTGTGTATGTAACCTGAATTCTCCTGCATGCTTCTGATGAATGTTTCCCCTTTTTCCCCTCCCTGAATAGGTCCGGCTGTTGACTGTTCGAATTCTAAACCATTTTCAGAATCCATCTTCTACAGAGGTTGAGGTAGGGCTAAAACCTTTCATTTAACATTTCAAAACCATTTGTGTTTGATGTTGTGTATTCACTGTTTCCCACCTAGCAGAAACCATGTTTTTGGCAGAGGCTGTCTTCTGCTCTTGTGCTTTCACATTCAAGTTTTCCATTGTCTCCCTGCTTCCTAATGTTTTCAAATGTGTGAGTTTTGGTGCCTACCTGGTGGAAACCAGAGTAAGTTCTTTGACTTTTCACTGTCATGCAAAATGTCTGGGACTCTGTATAGCTTAGCTGAAGTACCTTTCAATGAGAAAAGAATACTCTTGAAATCCATGTCACTTGTTTGTTCAGAGCGATTGCAAAGGAGAGCTCCAGCCAGTATTTGCCATACTGCTTCAAGCAGAACTTGTGCCAGCAACAGTGAATGATTACAGAGAGAAACTTCTCCATTTGAGGAAACTAAGATGTGATATAGTGCAATCTGGAATACCAAATGGACCTCTGCAGGAGGTAAGTTGTTATTGTCTTAAAGCAGTTGTCACATTCTTTTATTCCCAGAGAACATTCTTATTCCATCACATAAGACTGCAGAGTTTTTAATAAGAGTTCATTAAAAAAAAATATTGTCTTCCAGATTATGTTTTAGAAAACTTACTTGTCAGTAGATCACAGTTCCCATTATCCTTGGAACTGTTGTGTTCTCTTGAATATTTTGTAGAACAACAGTGGTATCCAGAAAAATGCCCACAAGCAAGATTAATCAGGTTTCAGTATTATGGAAAGGAAAGCAAATCATTCCAGAGAGAAGTGAGTCATGACCTTGGCATACCCTCAGCATGGTTTAACATTAGTAGGACTCCCATTGGCCATTGGAGAACCTACCTTCTGAATATGGCTGCAGGGTCAAAATCTTTTATACTTGTGACTGTTGAATCTTTCCTGATGCTGAGCTAAAGGAGACCTCACTTTATAGTTGTTGGAAAGGTCACAATTTTACTAGTTAAATTATCATGGACTTGGTGGGAGGGGGTGTGTTGTTATTTCTGTGGCTTTTCTGTGCCTGTATAGTTTTTTTACCTTGGCTTGTAAGCTGCTGTGAGGAAGGGTTTGTAGGTCAGCCTTATTGCATGTAGGTCAGCAAAGAGCTAATCCAGAGGTCATGCTGCTAGGCCAGTGCAATGAAGACTCCTCAGGGCAAACTTTCCCCTTTCTGAGGTCCCAGTGCTGCTGTGGCAGCTCTGAAGTTTGAGAGGGAGACAGGCAATCCAGTTTATCTTGTGTGCTGAACTGGTTTTACACACCTGTGGTATGTAGATATGGTGAGTAGATCTCAGTGCAGCTTACAGTAAATGAGCTCCAGTTTTCCTCATGCAGCTCTGAGACAAGGAATGTGTACGTGAGTGACTGGTTTCATTACTTGCAGTACTTCTGAGAACTTCTTGATCAAAGTTCCATTTGAGAGGAAGAAAGGTTAGAGGAGGTTGGTTGGCCTTTAACTATTGTTATATGTTACATCTCAACAAGATGGTATTTTATGTCATTCTAGGTGCCTCTTCGGTATTTACTAGGGATGCTTTATATTAACTTCAGCCCTCTCTGGGATCCTGTCATTGAACTCATAACGTGAGTATATGCCCTTGAATGCTGCAATTTGTGGTTGACTTGCAGAACAATTCCTTCCATTGTTCTGTGAACAAAGCTGAGGTAACAATGTCTGATTTGGAGAGACCTGGGCATGAGAACCTTCATGTGAAATCTTCTGAAACTGATTTGATCTCTCAAATAAATCACAACCTGCTAGAATCTTAACTTAGTTTCTGATTTTTCTTGCTATTAAAGGTGACTTGAAACAAATATAGCCAAAGAGCATCAGAGTTTTGAGTCAAAGGTAGCAGGATTTGATTAGTGTTTCTTCACAAATGCTTAAAGGAGCAAGAAGTCCCTCTGCATTTTCCTGTCTCTAACTTTTCAGTTCTTATTGGAAAACCTATAAATCCTACTGAGGAGTAGGAAAGACAGCTGAGCTGAATATTCAAGACTGTCTGCTTTCAGCATGACTTTATCTACTTGTTTTTTTTCTTCCCTCTGTTGTATGATTTAAAAGGATGGCATTTTCCCCTTCAAACTAGCAAATTAATTTTTAAAAAATTAAACCAGCTCTTCAAAAGATATGTCGATGCTAATTCTTCCTTTCTAGATGATGTTACTTTACAGAAGTCAGTAGAAAGCTGGAGAACATTTTTACTTAATTTGAGTTCATTTGAAGTCATGAGATACAACCAGATTATTTTAATGACATTTGACATTTGGGATCCATGAGTGAAGGCAGGAATGTGCTACAGCTGTATCGTGCAGATGTCCTTTCCTTGGACACTCACATTAAAGCAGTGATCAGAGCCTCTAATTGTGTTAGTTGTTAACATGCCTATGACCCATGGTTTTTTGTGGTGGTTTTTTTCATGTATTTTTTTTTTTCTTTTTTTTTTTTTTTACCATTTTAATTTCTTGCTGTCTTATGTTTTTTTTTAGTTCTCATGCAAAGGAAATGGAGAATAAACAGTTCTGGAAGGTCCTATATGAACATTTGGAGAGGGCTGCTACATATGCTGGTAAGTCATGGCTCCTGAATGTTGTACTCAGCTAACTGTGAATGACATGACTGTGTTTTCATGTGATGGGGGAATTCAGGACCAAGGCTCTTGACTACCAGCATCATGTCCAGGCAGAAATGGAAAGGCTTGGGAGAAAACAGTGCCTCTTCTGTTCTAAACACTAACAAGCAGATAGAAAAGAGCCCTGCACTACAGGAGGAAACTTGCAGATTTTGGAAAGCCGTGCAGCTGTTTCATCCCTGCTTAAGTCTGACCAGACTGATTAGGAACAACAACAAAACCTGTATGGGGCTGACCACCTTTCAGCTTCATAGGTTCAGTGGAATTTATACAGTGTCTTCCTTAGAGTGTTCTCTTCGGGTTTACCTGTAGGTCTATGGAGTCTGTGGTTTCATGATAGAGCCATGAGCACACAACCATTTGTGGCCTTCTCTGTTACTTAAGAGAACTGAACTTTATTGAGATGCATCAGGGCTGGAAGGCATCCTAGAGTACTTTCTAAGCAATGTAGTTCTTTTAGATCAGTGTTAAGTATATGTCTCCAGAAGTATTGCTTTTATATTGGGAACTCATACCTTGCTACTGGCAATTATGAAGTAACCTAACAAGATATTCTTTGTTCTACAGAAATGGAGCTGCAGAATGAACTAGATGAACAGGAGGAAAGTATTGCTGAAACAGAAAGTGAGAAGATGCCAGAAGGAGGGGTGAGGACTGTCTTCCTGGAGCAGCTGAGGACTAGAACAGATTGCAGGGAGCGGCTGGACCACACCAACTTCCGTTTTCTATTGTGGAAAGCACTGGATAAGTTTCCAGACAGAGTGGAGCCTAGGTCGAGGGAACTTTCCCCACTTCTTTTGAGATTTATTCGGTAAGTAACATTTATTTTTTTCATTTGAGAGGACACATTGCTTTCAGTGTGTTGCTAAGCATTAAGCATATGGCTGTCCCATTGTAGACTTTATTTCCTGGATGCATGGCTGATGAGTTGTCTTGTTTCCAGTTAAGATAGTATTTTGATTGAAATGTGGATTCTGTTAGAAATCTGACACAAGAAGCTGGCTGAAATGAAACTGGCAGTAAGTTTCTGCTGCTCAGTCTCTCATGTATTGAGAGTTTGAGAGTAGGGAGTGATTTCAGTGGAAATAAGGGTGCTGGTTTCTTTGGTTTTGTTTTGTTTTTGTTTTTTTTTTTAATGACTATACATTGTAATCTGGAATCATAGAAAACGAAAATATTTTACCCCAAGACGGAGAAAATTCTGGTTTTATTAGAGGCTAATTCAGTTTCCTGCCCCTGGAAGGAGAGCAGTGGTGTGCTTGCATGCACATAGCAGACACTGTGGTACACATGGGCAGGTGTGATCTCATGGCAGGGGATGGGTTTTGTTATTCCTTTTCTATGTTTTGCTTCCCTTCCTGGAGAAACTGAACCATAGTGTAGTAGACTACTTTCCTCACTTACTTTCACACTGCCATACTCACTGTTCACCTGCCCACCTGAGCAAACACAATGCCCCCCATGTCCTCCACATAGCTTCTTTACAGACCTTCAGTAAAGGTCTGTCTCATTTATTTCTCTACCCAGCACTTCCAGTCTCTTGTAGTCTATCTGGTCACTGCCCTATATCTCTTCAACTTATAGGCAAAGAAGGATATACTTTGCTGAAATACACTTTGGAAATTTTTAGCCATATAGTGTCCCAAGAGACAATGCCATTAGTAATGAGAATAGTGGATTGTGGAATTTCAAATTGTTCTTGCCCTGAAACCTGAAAAATTATATGTGATATGCTACTTAACTACTTTTTGTTTTTTTAACCACAGAAATGAGTACTACCCAGCAGATTTATTAGTTGCTCCATCTCAGGATCTGAGAAAGAAAACGAGGGGTACAGTAGCAGCAAAAGAAATACCTGGTGAAGAGGTGAATGATGTTGCTATGGAACAGGAAGAGGAGGAAGAAGAAAAGGAAGTAGGGGAACCAATCACTGTAGGACTATCCAAAAAAAAACCAAGAAGAGCTGCTGCTAAGTAAGTATTTTTAGTTTTCCCTTGCTAGTGCTTTCATGGAAAGGCAGATTGATCAGCTCATGTTGAGATAAAAGCAATGTGTGTGTGTGTGTATATATATTTATGTATATGTGTGTGTGTGTATGTATATATATATATATATGCCTTTTTCTTCTTTGGCCCACACTTAATAATTTTTCAGTGGATTATAAGCACTTTAGAGGCAGAAACTCTGCCTGCACAGTACTAAACATTCAAAGACCCCTCCCAGGCTTTATCATGATCACATTACTTGCTGACAGTCTGTGGTTTGTGGTACTTTAAGGAAAAATTATGTGGTTTTGTGAAGCCATTATGTAATTTTTGAGGGCCATTGTACCCTGCCTTTTCTGTGTGTATCTCTTTTAAAGCCATGGGCATTGACAAATACTTTGAAAACTGAGACTTCATTTAGGTATTTTCATATTGGGATTCTACCATTGCCTGCCTGTCACAAATTTTGGCCCTGGTCTTCTTTGGGACAAAGATTTTTAGTTGCTAGTGTTTTAGACTAAAGCTAGATGCTATTGTAATTTCATTGACTGTAGTGCTGAACTCATGGAAAAAGTGATTCTTGGTATGGATTCTCTTAATTTCATTGATCAGTCTTTTTACCCTAACAAACTCTTGTCAAAGATCCATTACAAATACATCACCAAACCTTGTATTTTTCCACTGTTTTTTTGCAGAGAATGTTCCTTGTAATAATGGAGAACTTCAAAATCCATCCTTACATGTTGGAACATGATCAGCATTTGATATGTAATCTGTATTGTTGTTTAAACCCACGTGTCTTACAGGTGTTTAATTTTGTTCCCAAATTCTGGCTTGTATCTGTAAGTTAGCAGCAATTAAAATACAGTCATAGTCCAAGATTTTTTTTTGGTAGATTGGTTGAGGTTTTTTAAGCCTCCATCTCAAAATGTCCATGTGCTTAAGAGGAAACATTAGTTGCTGGTAGGAGTAACAAAGGCATAAAAGTTTACTGGAGATGTGTTAATGAGTTCTGGACTGACCTCCCTCTGCCTTTGCCTGGGACAGTTCATGCTGTGATGGGAGAGCTCTTCTGGGTCTGCACCCTGTGGCCAGGGAGGTCTGGCTGAGGCAGAAGAGGACCCACACCTGCCCTGAGCTTGGTGTGGGGCTGCTCCAAGGCACTGTACTTGACCTTTGGCTGAACACAGCCATGGAGGAGGGTGCCCCAGCTAAGTGTCCAGAGAGTTCAGTGTAAAAACTGCTGTGGGGATGAAGACAGCCCCTGCCAGCCCCATGGCACATGTGGTGGATGAGAGCTCGTGCCTTCCTTATCCCAGACACCTCTCTCCCTACCCCCATAGTGGAGGTAAGGCAGATGTGGGGTGACACAGCCTCTTCTAGGGGCACTGCCTCCCTTCTGTGTTTGTAGCCTGGCATAAATCCAGCATGGTCTGTGGCTAGATACAGGACTTCCATGTTGATGGTAGTGAAATGGGCACCAGTTAAGGGCAAGTAAATAAATAGAGGTAAATTCACCTGTTTGGTGTTCCAGGTGGCCTGGCAGAAAGCAGTAAGCTGCATCTCGACTGTATTCTTTTCTTGCCAAAAGCTGAGTCTGTTTAGTACTACTGTAGAAACATCCTTCTCAGTGCAGTGAAGTGACATCTGGAAGAAGCTGCTTAACAGAGGGAACAGGATAATTCTTGCTGTGTCTCTGAAATAGAGACTAAGACTTCACATTCTCTTATGTTGATTTTATTTTTTTTCCTTTCTTGTTAATCAGTTTTAATGAAAGTTTTCCACTTGTTTATGATAACGTAGGATTGTCTCTTCTGGTCATTTTAATAAAAATACTTGTTTTATTTTGTTTTACAGGCAACTAATAGCCCACTTACAAGTTTTCTCTAAATTCTCAAATCCTCGTGCATTGTATTTGGAGCAGAAGTTGAATGCATTATATACCCAGGTGATGCTATTTGTTGGCTTTTTAGTGTTACTTCTAATAAATGAAATCATTCTTATTTGGGTGCAGTGTCTGAGACTCCAGAAACCTGTTGTTCTCTGAACCCAGATACGGTAGCTGGAAAAAGAGCTGTCCTTGAGAGAGCTTCATAGCAGGCTTCACTTGAAATGAGCCTTTAGCAAAGACCTGCTTGAGGTCTGGCTAAATTTGCAAGGAGTGGCTTGTGCAAACAGATCTGGAAGCAGACAAGTCCTTGGCAAGGTGGGGGAGTGCCTGTCACGGGCATATGCCCTGACTGTGCATAGTGTGTAAATCACTATCAACAAAATCAAAACTGAAGATAAACAGATTAACTGAATAAGCAGGGAACATAGATTAAAGAGCAGAGCCTAGATAGTGCCTGTCTAACCAAAAATTTCTTCTAACTTTAAGTAAGGGAGGCAGGAAAACATCTAAGAAGAAATTAAATGGGAGAAATCACAGTCTTAGGAAGGGCATAGAAGAAGAAAACAGAATTTCTTCTTGAAGAATATTTAGTTTGATAAGATTCCTTTTTCTAGGGGTTTCGGTGAACAAATTGTCAGAAATTAGACACTGAAGGGAGATTCTGAGTCTTTATCTTACAGTCCTTAATAGGGTATTTTATTTATTTTACTATGTTTTGTTGGTTCCCAGCTTGTGGATTTGTTCAGATCACTGGGGTTTGGTCTAATTGTTCCAAGCTTATGTTGTCTGAGGCTGTGATCAGTGAGCTGTAGAAATGTATTAAAACAGTATGAACCTGTTAGTTTCCTGTGTTTTACCTGGCACACAGTGTGGCAGTTGTCATGTCCATTCATTAGGCCCCAAATTTGAGAAACTCTAATGAGCATCCACTCTGCTTTGGTCAACCTCAGAATCTGGCTTATGAAAAAAGTTGGTCCCTGTGTTTTCGTGCCCATATTCTTAGCAAGATATTAAACAAATGTGTACAGATCAAAACAGTGTGTGAATAGCAACCTAAGAGAGATCACTTCTCCACTGGTTGCCATTTCTGTGTATCCGAATATGCATTTTCATGGCTGGTTTGTCCATCTGGCATAGAGACATCACAACAAAGTGAACTTTCATAATTCTAGCTTGTGCTGTGTGGTGGGAAACAGAAGACTTGATAAGGATATTGCTTGGGTAAATGATTTGTATTTCTTAGTGCCTAGATCATGATGAGCCATTGTTGAGAGAGGGCAAATCTCAATGAGACTTTGCATAACCAGGTCTCATGAGTATTTTGTGTCTGTCACAGGGAAGAGAGGCAGCTGTCTTGGAATGGTTTGGGTAGTCTGCTTTTTGACCCAGTCTGCCCAGGTGGTTACTGGTTTTGAAGGTTGAAAGCACAAGCTGTCTAAAAGGCAATCATGAAAAAACAGACATTGCAACTATCCTGTGAAGATGGCAGGGGCAAAGTATGTAAGAATTGTTAGCAACCATACTTGCTTTTTATGGGTGCCAGTTTATGTATACATATATATTATGTATTGGCTTTATAATGGCAATACATACATTCTGATTCCATTTGGATAAGTTGGTCCAAAATCTGCTTGAGCTTGGAGCCTTTGGGTTGTTTCACTGTTTTCAGTAAACTCTCTGTCTTTTAGATTGGGGCTCATTTTCTTTCCTTTGTAATTTGCAGTTACTGACTCATCAAGACCAGAATGTACAGAGAATAGCTCTTGACTGTATTATGACATATAAACATCCTCATCTACTTCCATACAGGTAAGAGCTTTTATATTGTTTTAGTGTGGTGAATGATCCTGCCAGGAACTGGCTTGGGGGCAGTTGCTTCAAAGAGAGAGCCTTGCCTATGAAGACATAGGTAAATTTTAATTTTAGCCAGTTGTATATTTCCTAGCTAAAACTGAAAGTAAGGTCCTGAGGTTGGTCAGTGTCTCTTTTTGTTTGCAGGAAAATAATAAAGCTTTAATTCTGTTCCAGAAGAGCGTGTATTAGCAGTTGCATTCTTTTCGAAGAGGTTTTTTGTACTCATGCTGTATAACCACTCAGAGGAAGTGACAGCATAAAACTGTAGGTTGTCATTGAATAATCTCTTCAAAATGTGTCCAGGAGCTGCTTTCCTATGTAATTAGAAAAACTGAACTTGCTAACTTTAAAAATATCTTTTGATAAAAGAGTGACAACATAGTTCTTTGTTTTAAATACACTATAGATTAGATAGGTAGGTAATGGATACAGATGTGTTTGTGTCTGTCTATTTTTACAACCCCTGCTTACCCTCTAATAACCGTTATTAATCTTAGGGAGAACTTGCAAAGGCTACTGGAAGACAAGAGCTTTAAAGAAGAAATAGTCCATTTCAGTATTTCTGAGGAGACTGCAGTAGTCAAAATGGAGCACCGAACAGATCTCATTCCTATTCTTATGAGGTATGTCACAAAGTGCAGGTTTAATGGTTTCATGTCATGGTTTCATAGCAAGACAAGGGGGCATGGTCTCAAGTTGTGCCAGGGGAAGTTTAGGTTAGATATTAGAAAGAATTTCTTCACGGAGAGGGTGATCAGACATTGGAATGGGCTGCCCAGGGAAGTAGTGGATTCTCCATCCCTGGAGATATTTAAAAAGAGACTGGATGTGGCACTCAGTGCCATGGTCTGGTAACCACAGCGGTAGTGGATCAAGGGTTGGACCTGATGATCTCTGAGGTCCCTTCCAACCCCGCTGATTCTATGATTCTATGTCAAAGTACCATGAGTAGAGATGTAATACTTCTGCCTCTTGTTTTAAACAGTTGAGATATACCATTGAGTTAATGGTATAGTGTGGTGACTTTGTGATGTTCTGTATATTTAATTAACATGTTTACGAGGGGTGTTATGCGAATTATGATTTCTTAAAAAACAGCATTTTAGTAAACACTTTTTCTTCTAAGGTTTACACGGAACTGTGAGATCATTTCAGTTCACTGAGTATTACCACTTATTTTTATTGAGATACATCGGTGCAAGTTATGCAGATTGCTTCTTCAGAAGTAGCTGGCCTCAAGCTAGCCTGGAGGTATTCTCATTTAATAAGCAAAGTCTCCAGCAGAGCTTCCATTGTAGTCACTTTCACTGGGATCTTTTTAGGCACTGTGTAGTAATTCAGTGGAGACCCTAAAGGGAGGGACTTCCACTCAGTTTGTTCTCACTAGGGAATGTTTTTAAATGAAATGGAGTTTCTTCTGCAGAGTAAGACAGCAGGAAACAGATGGTATGCTGAAAGCTAATGCAGTCTCTTTTTGGCTCTTGAAGAATTCTCTATGGCAGAATGAGAAACAAAACAGGGAGCAAAACACAAGGCAAGTCTTCAGCGGGCACTCGCATGTCGATCGTCCTGAGATTTCTTGCTGGCTCACTGCCAGAAGAGATACGGATGTTCTTGGATCTGCTCTTTGAAGCTGTGAAGCACTTCAGTAATGGTAAGTACAGGCAGTAGAACCTGGGGGCGTGATAATTCCTGACCTGTAGAAATGTGGGAAGATAAATATTGCCTAGTGCTGTTATGTGCTTCAGTTTGTCTTTAACAGCGCCTTGAAGGGTGAAAGTAAAATTTTGAGAAGGAATGAGATTCCTCTGTGCTTTTCCTTGCAGAGCATGATTGCTCTGTCCTACAGGTACAACAAGGCCAGAAAAATTGTGTGATTTGTTACAGCTGCACAAGTGAGCTGTAGCTAAGGCCAGGAGTAAGCATTGTGAGCTAACTTGCTGCATGGGATGGCAATAAACAGGGGCTGCAAAGTTCTCAGATACTGTAGCACTGGATCTCAGTGCCACAGAGAGCTGGAGACCTTTTTTCTTCAAAAAGCTGAATCTGAGTAACTGCGATTTAGATTCAGATTTTAGTGTTTTCATTGAAGAATATTTTTGGTACTGAGTATCTTTATAGTGCTTCTCCAGTTAAGTTGCTGTCCCTTTTCCTGTTGCAGGGCCTTGCCAAACTGCAGTGCTTCGCAGTATGGCAGAGCTGGATTTAGCTAAAGTCCTGCCTCTTGGGCGTCAGCATAGTCTCTTCAATGGTCTTGAAGTTGTCTTGAAAAACATGGGACATTTGATCCGTCAGTACCTGCCTGAAATTCTGCAGATTTTGCTCTGCATGACAGCTGTGGTATCCTGCATCCTCCAACAAAGAGAGAAGGTACGATATAACATGCGTGTATGTGTACAGATATTCATACAACCAAACATACGTGTAAATTAAATTCCTTTCCCCTCCTTCTTCTCTCAGCCTGCACATGTACAACCTCACTGGGTCAGATCAAGATAAGTTTAAAGCCAGCATGGAGTGAAGCTTAGCAATTAGATATCTCTCAAAATACAGGCCAGTGATATTTTCCTGAAAGCATTCAGGGCTCAGGCAGTGCATATAATATATTTAGAAAGCTGTTTTGGAATGAATTTTAGTTGGAATTAGTGAAGAGGGAATTGCAGGTGATCTCTGTGCATAGCTGCCTGCTTTATCTGTGGACAGATGGGCAGGAAGGAAAGGTAAATGATTTGTTGCAAGGATGTAACAGGATGTTGTTGGCAGGAGGTTGAAATCGGCCTTAAAGGTGTAGATTTTTGGCTGCAAGGATAAAAGCATGAGGAGGGGAAGGAGAGGATTTCAAGTTCCTTGCCTGAGGGCTTCAGAGCAGAACTGTCTTGGAGGTGGTTTGTAGGGGCTCTTGGCCCCAGAGTAGCTCATCCCTGAGGATGGTCACAGTGATTATCTGCAGTGATTGTCTCCTGCCTTGGGACATGAAGGCACCATAGAAGAAAGCACATCCATCTCTGTATCAGGAGTAATCATGCTAATCCAGTCTCATGATAATTCTGAGACAATTTGAGACTGAGCCACGAATCTTCAGAGCTCTATGAATGTTTTTTCCCCTTACTGTGCACTGGCTGTACTGCAGAAGGGGTCAGGTGAGGGTAACATTCTGTTAAAGATTGACTGCACCTAAAGATAGGGCATGTGGACTTCCTGGTGCCCTGTGCCCAGGAGAGCAGTGCAGAGATCCCTGTGCTCTAGCCCAGATAGCTCAGGAGTCTTCTGCCAGCTGTGTGGAAGCTGAGATTGACCCATGCTTTTCTGTCTTTCTGAAACCTGTGCCTTTGCCAGGCTTCAATACAAACAGCAAAAGGAAAGCTTGAGTCTGGTCCGGTGCAATCTGATTGTATATTAGATGTGAAACAAGCAACTGCACAGTCATCATCATCAGAGTGGTGTTGAAGGGAGTTATGAGATGATAGACTGAGCAAGTGGTTTTAGGTAATGAACATTTTGTCAATATGTGTGTGTTCTTGCCAAGACCCATCTGTGAGCATACGAGGTTAGTTAGAACTTGTCATGAAAACAATCCATCAAACAAAACAAACCCTTGCAGGCAGCATCTAAAGTCACATAGTTGCCTTCAGGCTGCACAGGACTGGCTTCATCTACGAAGAGGATGAGCAAATTTTAGGGCAGCAACATCCCTCAGTCTGACTTAAGCAACAGAGATTATGTGTGTCTTCGTTTTATACTGGGGAAGGAGTTTTAAAAAGCGACTTCATTCATTGCTGTGGTAGTCACATTTTGCCAGCGTGACAGGCTTTGTGGTTTGTCTGAACTTAATTTAGCACTTCATTAACTTGAGATGTTAAAAGCTCAAGGAAAAGTGTGAAAAATCTGTTTATCTTGGCTAATGATTAGAAGAGAATGATTGTTAGAGTTTTAGAGTAATTTATTGCAGACTGATACTGCCTAGAGAGTTAAGTATCAACTTTGACCATTTTAAACCAAGTTATTAAATTATCATTTGCTACTGTTTGTGTTCAGTAGGGAGTTTATTTGTCTCTAAAAGACATGATCTCAGAGGGCTGCTTTTATGGCAGCTGGGAACATTGGAAGACCCAAAATTATTTTGCTTGGGGCTCACAATTAGTAAGTAAACCAATCTGCACACAGTGTTGAGATATTTGGTTTGTTCCAGTTCTGTGGAGAAAGGGCTGCTAGGTGGCACCCTTTTTGAGAAGGAAGCCGGGTCTTATAACAGAGTAGTAACAAAGAATAAATTACAGCAAGAATTTGTTGATTCCTAACTTTACATATGAAGACAGAAAAATTTATTATTCCCTTATCTCGAGGCTCTTATCTTTTGCTACCACCCCGCACTTACGCAGATGTGATGCTGTCTCCTATTCCCCAACCCAGGTTGTGAAATCTGGAACCACTGTTAACCCTTTTCCTTGTGACATTGGGTCTGTCTGAGGGGTGGGGTATTCGCATTGTAATTAGCTATGTAAAGGGGACCATATTAGCAATCCTTACATTGTCTCATCCTTTCTCAAGACTGCCTCCATTTAAGTTTAATGTCCCATTATCCCCTCTTAAAGGCCTCACTTTGTAAAACACCTTCTTCAACCTCCCAGCAATAGCAGCTTGGTTAGTGCTTTCTCTGGCCATTGCAGCAGCTCACTGGCTGTATGGAAGCTGGTCACACACCATTAATACAAATTCAGCATAGCTTGGGACTTCCTGGGACAGAGCATGTTTGGTTTCTTTCTACCATGTCCTCTTTGTCTTTTCACCTGTCATTTTGAGTGCAAAGTGTATAGCAGTGTATTGTATGGTCGGGGGTTGCATCTTCAAAAGTCCCTAGGTACATCAAAGAAAATAGTTGTGATGTCTTTCAGTGAGGCTTTGACACCAAAGCTGCTTTGCACAATATGAGATTCGGGTGTTTATTTTTTATGGTGTATCATGATATGTACTGGAGACCCAGAGGGACACATTTATGTGATCTGACATGGCTCTGCTTTTTGTGAGACTGGCATTCAGTACTTGTGAAGCTATCTCATGGTTGTCTAGTGAGCTGCTTCACACAGTATGGAAAGAATCTAGGTTATTCAAGCTGATACGGTTTTCCTGGAGAAGAGTCAGAACGCAGCAGTGTATGAGTAACTTCATGAGGAGCTGATTTCCTTACTGAAATGTTTTCCTTATGAAAAGCTATGGAATATAAGTGCTAAATGAGTACAGGAAGCATCCTCCTGTAACCAAATGCTATACTTCCCCACACACTATTGGTTGAGGTGATTCACATTCTTTCTCCATTCCTCTTGCTTCTCCTTGTCTGTTTATTTCTTTTCTTCCCAGGAAATCTCAGTGTGCAAAGTACAGTTTTGCTTTCAAGAGAGAATTTAGGTCCTTTCCTGGGTAATACAGAATTATTTAAGTGTCAGGGCTGGAAATGTTGTAGCTTTCTGCACTTCATCCATGCTGATTTCAAACCTGTCAGCATGGATTTTGGTGAGCTGAAGGAATTCTGTGTATCTGACTAAGTGCTGGAACAGGCACATCTTAGAGAAATTCAGGTCAGTAGTGAGAGGTAGATTCCTGCTGTGAACAAGTTATATGTGAAAACAGAACAGTATTGTGATAGTTTCAGCAAAGGTTTTATCTGTGGTCAATGAATTGCTGTGTTTTATTTCAGAGCACACAGTTGATAGTTGTTCTAGAAAGGTCTTACTGGGGTTTTGTTTTTTGTTTTTTTTCTACAGATCCAACCTAGGTTTATCGATCCACTGAAGAATTTGAGACGTCTTGGACTCAAGCTTGTAACAGAGTTTTTTTCCGATTATGACACCTACAGCTTTAGTGTGGAAGAGATTGATGCAGTTTTCCATGCAGTTGTATGGCCTCAGGTCAGTATTTCTTGGTCTTCCAAACCAGCTTGCGTGCAACTTGAACCATGGAGAGAACCCCAGCTGCACCAGAGTCCTTCATGTCAGCTATGACTGTCACAAGATTGGTAGTGGCATCAGGACAGATTCTGAGATTCTGATCTGTCTGTGCAAGGCCAGTTTCTTCGCTTATGTCTGGGATAATCAAGTCACTGGCTGAAGTACAAATTAATTCACCTGAACAGAATAGATGCCAATTCTTTATTCTTTTACCACAGAAGCAGACTTTTCCCTCGGGTGCTTCAGGATAGAAAAATAATCCTACTAGTCAATTCCAGGTGCACTTTGCTACTTTTCTGCCTTACATTTATTGGGCCTGTAGTTGGGGTCTGCAGGCACAAATGCTGCTGCAGGGAAGCAAGGACCCAGCAACATCTCTTGGTGGGCTGTGTGCTCTTGTGCCTGCCTGCTGGGAGTCCTGTGTGGGCACAGTGACAGGGCACAGGGTACAGATCCCTTCTGATGTGGGAAAACGTGCTGGTGTGAGCAGGAGGGAGAGCACACAGCATTGAAGATGAAATAGTGCTGGCCCTGTCAGTGCACTGACAGCATCTGAGGTTAGCAGGGAGGTCCTGTACCAGCTGCTGGGTTGTCTCTGCTCTAAAGGCAGTCACCTTCACCCATAGGGTGACAAAACAAGATGGGTTGACTCCAGCAGAGCTCTTCTACTGTAACTTTTGAAGTAGCCAGAAGTCCAGCTGCCTTGCAGCAGCAAAGACTGTCAGAGAGCACTGGGAGAAACAGCTGTGATCTATTAAACCCTAGATCTGCTTCTCAAAACATTTTTTATTCCTACCTTGTTTCACTGCTCTTCCAGTAACAATATATGATGTGTAGTATGTATATGTGGGCAAATAGTAGATAAATTATACAGTGCATAGAGGTCTGTATTTCACAGAGCTAAGCAGCATGGAGTTGCATGTTCCTGGTTTGGCCATACAGTTTTCCCAAAGCCAGGGTGCCGCACTGGCAAAACAGCAAACATTTATGGCAGTCCCAGAGCAGCTTTGAGCATGTGGTTCGGGCTTTAAGTCAGCAAAGTGCTTATGCTTTCAGGGAGCACTGTGTCTGGAAGGGCTGAGTAAATCTAAACAAGATGTGAAATTGTTGTTAAGTAGTTAGAATCCCTGTTGTCCTCATAGCTCTCTTCCAGACGTTTGGTTTGGGAGCTTCGATGGTTGTACGGTTCAGAGGCTCCCTCTAGAGGGGATGTCCAGCAACCGAGCTCCATGAAGATCTGGTTTGGGCAAAAGTATCGTTTGATTTGTGTTCTTTCTTTTTTCAAGGCTGTGGAACTGAGGTGTTTAAAAACTCGTGGAGAGAGCACATTGTTTTAAACCTGTATTACTTGGAGATGGAGTTTTTTGCTCTTCATACCTCAGGATTTGCTGCAGAGGCTCAATATCATCAGCTCACACAGCAAGAGTCCTGCAGGGCTGGACTCTATTGTACATCATTGAGAAAAACTCGTTTTTATGCAGAGCAATAACATTCAGCCTCTGGGGGCAGGAGAAGGAGATTTCTAAGACCGTGGTTGTACTGGTCAGCCCTGCCTTCTTTTCTATTCATTTTCTATTACATTCACAAACCCCACATGCATCACCCTGGCTATTGCCCCTGAATACACGGGAGCCTCCCCTGCCCTGTGTGTTTACTAATAGTGCCCTGCTGACAGTCTGGTGTGGTCAGGGTGGAAATTCCCCAGTTGTGGAGTGGCAGAGGGCAGGGAACCATACCTATGCATTGGGTCTCTTGCCTGTGTCTAGACATGAGAAGGAGCAGCAGCTACTACTGTATGAGCCTTAGGCCAGGCAACACTTAAGTGAGGTTGTTTTGGAGACAGAACCTTGTTAGAAGATCCCATACCCTTGGTGCAGTGCAGTCCTTGAGCCTCTCCCATTGCTTGAGCAATGACAGTGTTTTTATAGCAACTTAAGCCATGGGAGGTAGAGCAGATGCTGGAATGGCAGGTGCTGCAGCCAAGGCATAGGAAGTGTGGGAGAAGTGGGTCTTGAGTGTTGTGCCCAATATCTCATAGATGTGTGCAGTTGAGGTTGCTACATCTGCAGCAAATGTGAGGCTCCATGGGGAGTCTCTTTCAAGAGGAGGACAAAAATGGTAGCTGTATGTGTAAATAGGATTAAGACAATCTTAACAAGTGGTTCCACAAATACTGAGGGAGCTGGAAGAATGATGATTAAATTATTTTCTACAAAAGCTAAACGACAGCTTGTAGAGGGTTCTTTTACTTATGTTGCATTGGTGTCTGATTTTTGCCTCCTTTAGGTCTGCAGGTTGGCTTCAGAGAGTCAGTATGCTCCAACCTTTCTGCTCAAACTCATTCATACCTGGAGTAAGAATCCCAGGTAAGTATTCTCCTTGCAAAGAAGCATGAGTACTACTGGGTACACCAAACTCAAGGAACAAAGAGCACACTACTCTAGCAGCTTATGAATAATTGTGTCAAAATCCTTATTTTCTTTTTCCAGTAGGCTGCTAATCTTTTGATATCGGTCCCGATGCAGCTGGGAAGCTTTCCAATTTATGCAATTACTCTCTTTTTGGTGGGTTGCTTTTCCCAAATATGAACAACCAAACAGATAAGTTGCCTGAACCTAGTTGATGGATGAGGAGAACTGACTTCTTAGAATGTGTCTGTGTCATTAATCAAGACTTCTTAGTCTAAGGAAATGGGAAGTCAGTTTTACAGTCCTTCATGTTTGTTTATTTCTTATTTGTTTCTGTTTGATGAAAAAATGTGAGCAGGTTCAGCACAGAGTCTGTGACTGAGATTTTGACACGGAAAGCTGTAAGAGAGCTTTCTTAGATGCAGTGCAGCTGTCTTGAATGATTTTTACCTCTACCACAGACACACTGCTTTTCCTTTGCTTAAATATTGAGTATCTTTTTTAAGACATGTCGTTTGGAGGCTTGAAGAACTTACATGAAAACATGTAAAAAATGGGATTCGATTATCAGGTTAGGAGTGGACTAGCAGAAGACCTGGACAAACATCTGTGGAGAGAGGGCTAGGTTTAAATAATACTATTGTGAAGGAAGAAAAGGCATTTTATGACCTCTCAACCTCCAGCCTTCATTCCGTCTGTTTTTCATAACACTGTAGTTCTGTGATTTTTGCACTTTTTCCCTGTCAGAAGTAGAAGACAGTCATCTTTTTGTGTGCCTTTTTGCAGAAAATAATTTAAAAGTTCTAAACTTAAATTTTCAATCAAACTTTTTCATAATCTTTCTATCAGGTATTTCCCCTTGCTGGCCAAGCAGCATCCAGATCACCCAGAGTGTGATATACTGACTAATGTCTTCGCTGTGCTATCAGCCAAGAATCTGTCTGAGGCCACCTCCAGTCTTGTGATGGACATAGCTGATAGCCTTCTCAACAGCCCAGATTTTGAACCCACAGAGCAGGTTTCCAGTTTGTGCGTGACTGACTGTGTTGTCATGGCCACTGGAGATGTGACAGAAGGTATGCCTGCATGATTGTTGTGAGAGAGATTATGTTGAGATTGTCTGAGAATATTGGGGAAGGAGACTTTCCAGTAGGGATGGAAAAGTCAATGTACAAATTTGGCTTGGTATGCTCGAGAACTGTAAAGTTCTGCCTGCCTCATGACTGGTGAGATTCACTTTTGAGTGTCGGTGTACTGAGCATGGGGAATTTCCTTATGAAGAAGGAAAATGCTTGTTTTTTCAACCTGTTTTGGCAGTGAAGCTTTAAGTGGTAGGATAACTTCAAGAACTGCATTGCTGTCTTCACTCTGAGCCTAGCATCAAGTTTTATGTGAAAGTCCACTCTGGATATGCACATAGAATCATAGAATGGGCTGGGTTGGAAGGGACCTCAGAGATCATCAAGTCCAACCCTTGACCACTACCGCTGCGGTTACCAGCCCATGGCACTGAGTGCCACATCCAGTCTCTTTTTAAATATCTCCAGGGACGGAGAATCCACTACTTCCCTGGGCAGCCCATTCCAATGTCTGATCACCCTCTCCATAAAGAAATTCTTTCTAATATCTAACCTAAACTTCCCCTGGCACAACTTAAGTCCATGCTCTCTTGTCTTGTTGAAAGTTCAGTCTCTTCTCCTTGACAAGGAAGACCTGCCATTGTCTGCTTTTATCTTTGAGTGGTAATTGGTAGGGTGGTGTGCTGTGTTTGATTCTGTGAAACCATCTTTCACCTGTAGCACTCAAAGGTAGTGGAAAGAAGAGCAGTTTTTGCTGTGTTATGGCAACTTTGATTCACACAAGAGGTCAGTGGTAGAACAAAGGAAATTGTGTCTATAAATGCTCCAGCCATTTTAGGAGACAGTAACTACCTGTGAGGGAACCTCCTTGATAAGCCCACATTTAGGGAGGCTGTTGCTGAAATCTGTGAGGAGAGCTTTTATTCTTTGTGTTCTTTCTTTGGTCCCAGTTCAGACACATTAGACTTCATCTCAGCAAGTGCTGCTGCATGTCCCCAGCAGCTGGGTGCCCCACACATTCATAACTCACACCAATTTTTTTTTCTTCCACTGATGAAATCTCCATTGTCTGTATTTCCCCCTTTTTGTAGTGATGGATTTCTCTTCTGATGTTTGCAGCACAGAGTTGGGTATTGCTAACTATTGTATCCCTTACAGAGACCCTTAGCCTGGGTTGTCGCTTGGTTATGCCTCATGTTCCTGCCATACTTCAGTACTTCAGCAAAACAATGCTAAATGTGGAGAAGGTGAAAAAGAAGAAGTATAGAGCACAAGTCAGCAAAGAGCTGCGTATACTTTCCAAGTAAGTGATTCTTTAGAGCTCAAAACAGTTGAAAAGTGCTGGAAGGAGGGAGGAAGAAAGGGGCTTTAATATTTTGCAAAGTAAAAAGACTTTTTAAACTGTTCAATTTTAGAGCAGATGAAAATAACCTGTCTCTGATATTGACCTTGCAAGTTGCTAATGACTGAGGGCAAAAGTTTTCAGAAACTGCTTCTATATGTTTCTATTGCTGGTACACAAAGCCTCTTGAGTACAGGAGAAGGTACAGAAATGCCTACAGTCATGCAGAACTGAATACTTGGGCTGATACCATGATGGGTACACTCTATTAGCCTGGGTACAGATGAATGGGCTGACAAAGCCCTGTGTTATGGCACTAGTGCTGACTGAGTTTTTCTTCTGCTCTGTACTGGTGATTGGATTGATATAAAATAGTAAATTACCTTGTCTCATTGTGCAGGATCAGCAAATTTATACAAGAGAAGAGTCAGAATTCAGTGCTTGTGAGCCTTCTCCTGCCTTTCCTTTATCAGAGTAACATGGAGCAGGTACGTAGAAATTACTTTACCCCCTTCGATTAAACATACATTTTCCTTTTAATAGAATAGGTTTGTTTAAGGTACAGTTAAAACATACTGATTACCTGCCATTTCTCATTACTAGCCTGAAATCAAGCTTCATATATTTGTAGTCTGTGCAGCACGCTGTGCTATTCTGTGTTGATGTGTACATGGCACTAGATGCTTTGACTGATGCTATTCCCCCTTTTCATGGAGAATATCTGCAGAAGTTTTTACACAGTTTCTACCTCCCTTTCTGCTGTAGTCAATCTATCTAAATCCTTGCAGTGTTTGAAATAAATGCTCTTCACTGTGGATTTTTTGCACCCTAAATCCAAAGGCATAGCATCTGGACAGCAGCATAAATACATATGGTTGAGTACATAGTATATACTTTGTAACAGGTAGTACTATGAAGGTCTGTTGCAAAAAGAAAGGCAAACATTGTACAGTAATATTACCACGGTCCCACATTTCATGCTTCTATTCTCTTCCAGTCTTAAGTGTACTTGTGAGTACAGAAGTTTGTCTTGGAACTGAAACTTCCTTAAAATGTTAAATTCCTCAGGTATGCAAAGCATATGTGCTGCAGCTGAATGAAGCAGAGCTCTTAAGGATATTGTTACACTATTTTGTCAGTGTTTTCCTCTCTGCAAAACCTTGTTTTCAGATGTTTAGTTCCATCTACAATGATTTAATCTATTGGTTATTCGGCTTGGTTGCTTGAATCCTTGAATCAAGGTTTGGGTCTTGTGTTTCTTTAAAAATATGTGGTTGCTCAATGAGAGATTTTAGGTTTGGAGAAAGAACTGCTGGAAAGCAACCTGTAGCTTCTGCTTTGCAGGTGGTTATTTAACTGTTCACAGAGGGCATATATGATTTCTGTCCAGAAAGATTGTGCAAGTATACTGTGCTGTTATTTTTGTTTCACAGCTTAAAGACTGCTTTTTAGAGTTACATAGTTCTCTTCACCCTTGAATCCTTTGAGGAAAGAAAAAAAAGAAGTCTCCATCTTGATGGCATTCTTCTCTAACACTGTGCTTTTGTCTACTTGGAAGGTTGCAAATGCTTCTGAGAAATCTGAGTATTGCATTTACTGCCTTCTCCTAATTCTTTGTTCTCATTCAATATCTGTCATCTGAGTAAAGTACAGCAAAATGGTTAAATTCACTCTGAGTATTGAAATATTTCCTAAGGAAATGAAATAATCTTGCGACGTTTCAGTATTTATTGACAGCTCTCTATTCCTTTCAGGGTACAGAGACTGACATTCTGGAGACTGTGCAGAACTTGCTGAGGCATTGCTCAGACCCTACAAGCTTTCTCAAACCACTGGCAAAGCTTTTTTCTGTCATCCAGAACAAACTGTCTCGACATAAATTGTGCTTGGTGTTTCAGGTATTGCATTTTTACATGTCTTTTTGTGCTGTTTTTACTTGTTCTAAGAGATCCAGAAAAAAACCCCACAATTCTATTCATCTCTGTTGTATATGAGCTTAACAAACTTTGGAATCTATGTTAAGGGAAAGTAACAAAATTGCATATGATAGAAATTGATGAGCTAAGACAATGTAAAAGTTTTGGCTTGCAGCCTGGTTGATATGGGCATCACCAGGGTTCTTTTGCGTAAGAGAAGCCAAATGAAGAACCCTTCATCTGTAGTAAATCCAGTTTCTTTATGAAATAAGAATTACTTTGAGCATCCTGCAGATTGTTTTTATTTGTATTCTTCTCTCACAGATTTATAGCAGTCCGGCTGGTTTGTACTTCTTTGAAGTGACTTGCATAACCTTTTTATCATCAGGAAGGCCAAGGAAACACTCAGTTTAAGATATTTTGAAGCTTAGGATCTCATAACACACATCTTCCAATTAATGGAAAATTATAGCAGAATGTCTCCTGTTAAGCTTCTAACAAGAGAAAAATTGATTCCGTTGCTTTCCTTATATTTTGTCCAAAGTGGTGAAGTCTGGTGTTCTCCAAATTTTTAACAACTATAAAACCTAAAGCTAATTTCTTTTATGTTCTGTTTTAGACTTTATCTGATTTGGACAGTGAATTGAAGTATATTACTGATGTTGTTAAGGTATGCACAGTTTCTTTGCTCACTTTCCCCCCCCAGCATTGTATTGTCATGTTTCTGGCCATTTCCATGAACAACTGGTTGCTCTTTCTTAGCTGAATGCCTTTGATCAGCGGCATCTGGATGACATCGACTTTGATGTACGTCTGTCAGCATTCCAGTCCATCACAGCCTACATCAAAGAAATGCAAGGAGTGGATAACAACTTCCTGATCCCCGTTATGCACAACTGCTTCTATACCATCCAGGTTGGCTCAGTGTTCCTTCTCTTGCTTTGTGCACCATGATGAATCTAACTTGCAAATTATTTCCACTGGCTGTTTTGTTTTGGGGTTTTTTTGACACTGCAAAGTATTCAGAGAGCATGTTTTAGTCTTCTTACAAACACTCATTTTTTATTTTTTTTTTTGTCTACTTGCCTTTTCATCTGTGTGTCCAGAAGTGCAGAAGTGTGTCTTCTGTGTGTCCAGAAGGGCAAATACAGTGCAGCAAGACAGCTTCCCCAAGCACAGTGCACCTTTTCATCAGTGAGCCCTGGAACTGTTTGATCAGTCTGTGCTGTAGAAAAGCCATGTTACAGTCTTGAAAGGCTGCTGCTTTTGTTGCTACTTGTTCTGGTTGTGTGAGCCTGCTGGTAAATCTGAAAGCAGTTTTCCTTTTTGGAAGGGTGACTATTCAAGGTTAGCACTTCTACAGGAAGGGTGTCAAGTTATTTGATCTCTACAGGCTTTTTTTATGTTGTGTCCAATAGTACTGTGCAGTCCAGTCTTTTGGGGGGAAAATGGTGTCATTTGCAGACTCATATGGTACAATTTCTTCATCCACTCAGCTAGGGGATATGGCACTTAGTGACAACGCAAGCCTTTGCTTGACCAGTGTTATCCACCGACTGGCAGAAATTGAACACACAGAAGATGACTACAAAGAGCTAATCCAGCACACTCTCCTGGAGTCTGTGAGAAGAGGGCTGAAGAGTAAGACTGAGGTGAGGCAGTGCTATCTACTTTCACATCTCCAGCTGTCTTCAGGATGTTAGGGCATATGAGAGTTCAGATAGATTGGGATAGGAAATGCAGATATCCACTGTAATCAAACTTACCCTTCATTTGAAATCTTAAAAAATTTTAAGTTATAGCACTCCACTGCTTTGTGCTTCTTGAGCACTTTTCAGCTTTTCTCAGCTGTAGCTTGTTCTTTGGAGGAGAAACTTAAATATAGGTGCAGCCCAAAATACAGGTGTATTTACTATTACTGAAGAACAGGATTAAGCCTGAAACTCTCTGTAAATGACTGCACTGCTGTTCTGAGGAGTGTGTAGCAGCCTCTCTGAGGGGTATTTAACATTTGCTGCTTGCTGTTTTCAGAGCATCCAACAGGACTACACATCACTGCTTTCTTGCCTCATTCAAACATTTCCTGCAAATCCTGAATTCCGGGATTTGGTCCAGTTGACCAACCGCCATGATCCTGACATGGACTTCTTTGAGAACATGAAACACATGCAGGTAAAAGACAACAGGCATTCCCTAGTGCGTCTCTCCCACTGCCAAAATAAAAGCATTTTACAGAGGGGAAATGTTTACCAGAGCATCAATGTCATAAGACTGTAGCTATGGTTTTTTTGTTGTTCTTTTTTTGAAAAAAAGCATGGGGGCATCATCTAATGGGTGATTTTAAATCATATTCTTGCTTCTGTGATTTAGCAGCACCATTTTTTTACCTCTTCCTAATTTAGCTAAAAAGAATTGGCTTAATTTTAAATCATTGTTCATGATCTTGAGTAGGCAACTCCACCTTAGAACATGTGCATGCTCCATCCCACAGTCTGTAACAGTGTCCTGAGGATCCCTCTGACATGGTCGGGGAACAAGTCTTTCTGTTTTTAATATCCTGTTCCCTGCTACTTTCTGTCTGGTGGCTCAACAACCCCTATTCCTTCTCAGGCCTTTGTGATACAAATGTTGCACAAAGCCAGGTCTCCTTGCAATATGAAAATACAGTGTTTCTCCTGCTTTCAGAGATGCTATTGGAGAAAACCTTTGCTATATCTGCAGTTGTATGTAAACCCAAAGTTTTTCCATGTAATTTTATCAGACCTTCTTACCTTGTATCAGTTGCCTCCCTTATCTGAAATCCGAACATAGCACAGTTCTATGTGAATTCTATGTTCTATGTAAGTTCTATGTAAGTCAAATATCCCAAAGGAGCTGGAATACTTATTGCAGCAAAAGTCTACTGAAAGCCCAGAGACTGAAGGGACAGAGCACAGCCTGTCCTTGAGAAATGACAGTAATATGCTCGTGTTATTAGTTAAAACAGGCATTTTCTGAACTTCTGAATGTATGTACTCCTTCGTGCTTGCTGTGATTCAGGGGCCACCTCATTCATTGTTTGTTTTATGTTTGGCTCAGATCCACAGGAGGGCACGAGCTCTGAGGAAACTGGCTAAGCATCTCACAGAAAAAAAGCTTATACTATCTTCCAAATCCTTGCAGAACTACATCATGCCTTATGCTACTACTGCCATATTTAATGAAAAAATGCTTAAGGTAGGCTTATAAACTGAATGGATCCATTTGAATGTTTTCACCTTTCTTGTGTACCATTCTCATTATAAGACTAACTGCTTTAAAAGGCTCATCTTTAAAAGATAAGAGTGCTCTGCTTCTTTAGGTGGCAGAAAGGATTTGGAGGTGCAGATACAGTCTGGGCCCAATCCTATGACTGCTAAACCTGTCCTGGGTTACTTAACTGCTTTGGGGTTCAGTTTTTTATATTTGAGGGTTTGGGGGGGGGGGGTTTATTATTATTTGGGGTTATATTTGTTTGCACTTTTTGTAGTTGGGTTATTATTTTTCCTGTCCTGCCTCCAAACTGCTCTCTTTCTGTTCAGCTGTGAGATTCAATTTGGCACCAGAATTTGTGTGGTGGGAAGAACAGGCTGTGCATAGTATTTGAGGTGGGAATAAATACTGTTTTCTCTGGAGTTACGTGGGAACTGCAGGAATCAGCTGAAAACTTGTGAAATCATTAGTAGCTTTGTAATTGAAGTCTGAAGGTGACATTTTGGTAGTCACTTTCCACATATTTTATTCAGAACATATGCAGTGAAATTACTTGTAATGTCAATGTGGATAGACTTCCTTCTTAAAACTTGGAAAAGCAAGGTTTCACTCTTCTGCACAGTTCTCTGCATGCTATCAGGAGACCAGCAGAGCTGCCAGTGTCAGACCAAGCAAATGTCTAATTTGCTTGCTGTCAGAAGTATTTGATGCTGAAACAATTAGACCTTAGGCACAGGACCCAGAACCTGCAGCCATACAGGCTGTGCCCCTCAGCAGGGCAACTGCAGTCACTCTTCGACCAAATGGGAGAAAAAGTGTGTTCATTGAAACCCTGGTGAAGAAGCAAACACATTTCACATCAGAAATGATGACACAGTCATAGAATGGTATAGGTTGGAAGGCACCTTAAAGATCACCTAGTTCCACCCTCCCCACTAGGCCAGGTTGCTCAAAGCTCCATCCAGCCTGACCTAGAACACTTCCAGGGATGAGGCATTCACAGTATCCCTGGGCAACCTGTTCCATCATCTCACCACCCTCACACTGAAGAATTTCTTTCTAATCTCTTACATAAATCTTCTCTCTTCCAGTTTAAAACCTCTACACCTTGTCCTATCACTGCACACCATTATGAAAAGTCCTTCCCCAGCTTTCATGTAGTTCAGGTACTGAACAGCTCTCCTGGAGCCTTCTCCAGGCTGAAGAAGCCAAACTTTCTCACCCCATCTTCAGAGGTGCTCCAGTCCTCTGACTATCTGTGGCCCTCATTTGAACTCACTCCAACAGCTCCATGTCCTTCCTGTGTTGGAGCCTTCAGAATTGGACACAGTACTCCAGGATGTCTATTACTAGTTGTATCAGCATACCCCAGCAGCCTGCCATGTGTCTGGTTAGATATCTTAAAGCCCAGAGATCTTGTTACATGACAAAAGTTGAATGTGTGCAGAAATATTTGGAGATCTACTTGGTGAGCTGTGATTTTATTTTTTTATCTGGTGATTGAGAGGAGATCTAAAAACTGAATACCAAGCATCCCCACTAGACAGACATTGCTTCTTCTGGCTCTTGCTGCTTTGAGTAAACTATGCTTTAAACATATATTTGTCATGAATGCTAACAGCAACCAAATTTCTATCTTTTGAGCAGCATGAAAACATGGTAACAGCCTCGGTTGAAGTTATTGGAGCCATCTGCCAACATCTCTCATGGTCAGCCTACTTGTACCACTTAAAGCATTTCATCCATGTCCTGCAAACAGGACAAATCAGTCCAAAGCTGGGAGTCAGGTAGGTACTGTGAGTGATGCTGTTCTAGGTATCTCTGAAGACTACTAAGGCTAAATTCAGTGCCTTAAGGAGCATCATGCAGATTTTAGCATCTTCCTTGGATAAGTCTCTCTGAACTTTGAGATGGGCTTGTGCCAGTGGAAGTGGGCATGGCCTTGCAGTTCAATGTGTCTGAGCTCTGATGGATTAACAGGTCATAGCTTTCTCACACTGTGTCTTACTTGAGGAGCAGTAGCAGCTGCTTCTGTCAGGCTGACTCTGCTCCTGGACAGACAGTACTATCTGTAGGGTTTGATTAGTGAGCTAGGTCACTGAATGTACTTTGCTGAAAAATAACCATTTTTTATTTCCTGGGTTATTTCAGGATAAACCTCCTTAAGCTGCACTGTCACAGAGTCTGAATTTTTTAAAAAGCTCTTTCAAAGTTTTCTGTTTGTATAGGTCTATATAACTTGTCCTTTTTAGGTGGAGAGCTGATCTCTCTTTGTGTTTTCCTTCTGCAGCTTGTTAGAGACAGTTCTGGAAGCCTTTCACTTTGACCACGAAACACTTGAAAAGCAGCTTGTGACCGTTGAGAACCAAGGTGAGCTTTCTGCTCCAGATTGTAGATGTAGAAACACTATATCTTATTTGCTGAAAGTGCAGCTAATCAAAGTTTTGTGTCTTACTCTTGAGGTCAGCTACTCACAGCTTTTTAAAATGTGTATATTGTAAAGCTAGTTCTGACTTACCTCCCTGGGAGCAATGCAGACTGTCCTGCTGTTGGCTGATAGAATGAGGCAAGGTGGGGGGGAACCATCTCCACCTTACCTCTTTCTCAGGTCTCTGTAAGCCAAAACAACCTAGGGTTTTTGCAAATCTGGAGTGTTCTCCAGGGTCCACACTCACCCACCCATTGCCATGTCTGAATTTTACTTTTGATGTTGGCTTCTCTCATTGTTATCCACAGCCTAACCACACCCTGTCTTTGCTTTCCTTACTACTTCATGTGAAGTAGTAATACCTTTGGCTTCTTCACTGGTGTGGTTACCTATGTTGCAGCCTTTGGGTTATTGTGAGGGAGGAGGAGGATGTCTCACAGCTGTGCTTTTCAGTACCTCTTGCCTTGTGAAATTCTCAAATGTAAGTGAATGGCGTTTCTCTAAGGTTCAAGCACATTGACCTTTGCTAAGCTGTGGATGGCCAAAGAACTAGTCTAAGCCTAGTCTTAAGGGGTGGTTGTCAGAGTCTGGCATGCAACTCTGATGTTTAGTAAGTGTTTGCTGTTGTTGATTATGGGTAGGAGCTTTGTCCAGACCAAATCCATCACAAGAGTCTCTTTTAAGGGCTCAGTTTTTGTGGCTTCCTGATACTTACCTATGCTTTTGACAATTATGTGACAGAAGCTACTGCCATGGACCTTGACCCCGTGGTGGAGGGTGAAGAAGCCATGGAGCTAGAACAGAGTGAAGGGGAAGAGGAGGTGGCTGAAGAAAACAAAGGGAAGAATCTCCCTGAGGAGCCAGCAGAACCTGAGCAAGCAGCTCAGACATCTGAAGATGCTGAACAAGTGACCAAACCTGTTTCTTTCTTACCCCGAAATAAAGAGGAGCTGGAGAGTCTCATCAAACACATTCAAGATACAGTTACAGTCAACATCTTACCTAAATTACACAGGTGTATTATTGCAAAGGTGAGGAGCTGGCTTTGGAAAGGTGTTTTGCAAGCCTGTGCAGCTACTGTAAAGGTTGGAGTGCTACTTCAAAGAGCCCAGTGGAAATGCAGCACATTAAAAAAAAAAAATAGACACAACTGGATAGAGACCACCTGAAAGCACAAAAGAGGCTGCATCCTCTTTGTTGTGTTGTGCAAATTACTGACACACCTTCTGGTCATTGTGCAGGGTGTCTTCACTTCCCTGCTAAGAACTGACTTGAGCCACACAAATGAATTGACTGATTTTGTGCAGCCTGTTGAAAAATTCTCAGCCACTTGCTAGCACCCAACTTAGCTTCTTTATTGAAAATGCAGGGGTTCATCTCACCTGTGCTTTAGCTATAGTTGTCTGGGTTTTTCCTGTAGTCAGCAGAGGACAGCAGCTTGCCTTGTTGACTTCTTCTCTGGTTTGTTGAGAAAAGCTGGATTTGATTATGTGTATTAGAAGTGCGTTGTGTCTTGTTCTGTTTTAAAAAGGTTAAAAGAGATGAGGAGCACAAGCTTGTTAAATCCAACGTTGTGAATGATGAAGAGGTAGTTCGTATTCCATTAGCTTTTGCAATGGTCAGGATGATGCAGTGTCTTCCCAGGGAAGTGATGGAAGCCAACCTGCCAAGGTAAATGCTGTCATTGCTCCTTAAGTGCTGTTCATTGTGCTGGGAATGAGTGCAGGCATTTTTCTCAAGCTATGTTTATGTACAAGACTAAATCCAAGAAGTGCAGTCCTTAAATACTTCTGTTGAAAACTCAGTTTCCTAATGTCGTTCCCCTCTGTCTGCATTTGCATTGTGTAAAACCTTTTGAATATTTGAATTTTCAAAGTTGCTTTTGAAGGGAACTTGGCAGATCCTTAAGTAGGAGCAGAACTGTAAAGCAAGTTGCAGAGTTAAGGGTGGCAGAGCTGGAGAGAAGATAGTGGTGACATGGCCAATGCCTTGAAGGACTACTGTCCTCTGTATGTATGACTATAAAGCCTTTGTTTGAGGCTGGCTCTGAGTGTAGCTCTGACTGTAAAAGGAGCCTTCTTAATTAGCAGTGTAATTAGGTCTACTCTGTTTGGGGGTGAACTAATCTGTGTCTCTGTTTCCAGCATCCTGCTGAAAGTCTGCACGTTTCTGAGGAACAGATTTCAGGAAATTCGGGACATTGCCCGTAACACTCTCACTAAAATCATGGAAGTGTTGGGAGTGCACTACTTTCTGTACATCTTAAAAGAGATGCAGTCCACTCTTGTCCATGGGTACCAGGTAATGCTGAAATTCTTCCTCTTCTCTCTCTAGGTTTTTCCATGTGCTAGGGAGGGGATCTAAAGGCAAATTGCTACCAGAGTTGTTTTGCAGTGGTGGAATAGCTTAATGTAATAAAGTAATGTAATAATGTAATAAATAATAACTAAATGCTACAGCTGGTGCCTGCATCAGTCTTTGTTATGCCAAGTGTCAAAGGAATGTCTGTTACCCAAAAAACTTAGTCTAAGCAGGGAGGAGAGGCTCTCCATCTTCCTAGTGAAGAGTTGAGGTTTGGAGGTGACAGATGAATTTCTGATTCCAACAAAATTAGTGGGAATCTTTCCAGTAAGTTCAGTAGAGCCAATCATCACCTGAGGTGAGTTGCCACAGAGACTGCACAAACTGGATGTGGTGATGCTAATTGAAGTCTTGCTTCCTAGATGAGGAGCCAAAGCTCTGCCTGTTAATTTGTCTTTCCTCTTTCCACAGTGGTTTGGTTTAAGAATATTTTTCTATATGAATTACCACAGTGGAATAGTGCAAGCTTCTGGCTGCTATAACAGTGAAAGTGACAATTAGCACAGCCTAAAAATACCAGTAAGAGCACTGGGGTGAGAGGAAATCCTTGCCCTCATGCCAGTGTGTGAAGGGACAGGGGGTCTTTCTGCTCGCTGGTGCATGGATTCTCATCCTTTCAGTGATTTTTTTTTTTTTTTTTTTTCCTACAATGAAAGCTCAAGTGCAGTGTGTGTCATTTGTGTCATTTCTGCTTTGGGAGTCTACCTGTTCATTATTATTAAAGATACCTGTGCTGTGGGTTGGAAACTTGATCTGTTCTCTGTTTTTTCTAGCTCCATGTGCTGACTTTCACTGTGAACCTGTTACTGAAAGGCCTTGCTACCAGGCTCAGTGCTGGTGATTTGGACCCCTGCTTAGATATCTTGATTGAGGTAAAAGCTTCTCAAGATTAAAGGAAAGAGCATCATGGAGTGCCTGGGGGCAGGGCCTGGGTAGAGGAGTTTTTGTGTAGATTGTCTCGGACTTGATGAGAAAAGGGGCTGATTGTGAAGTGGAAAGGAAGGAGACTGTTTACTACTGAGGCATCAGCAGAGCCCTTGTAGCGTAGTAGTAAAATACCTCTGGGGCTGTATCCTGAGAAGTGGATTTAGGATTAGGAAACCTAACTGCTTCCCTGTACTCTACTTGCTCGCTGTGCAGAGCAAGTGAACAGCCATCTGGTTCAAGGCACTCCATGAAGCCTGGGAGCCCACCTGGCCACCCAAATAGGGTATATTTGGATTTCTTGGTTTGACTGCAGGTCCACTCCTTCTGTCACACCACTACAGAGAGTGTGAGAACTGGTTCCTCATCGTGTGTGCTCAAACTGGGCTGTTTTATGTTGACAAAGGAAAGATATGACAGGATATGTGGGAAGCCTGCAGAATTTTTTTGAGTGGGGAAACATAGTGTTGTCCTGCTGCTACTGGAGGAATCTGGCTCTGCTTTTTGCTCTTCTCATTCACTTCTCTTGCCTGATTTTCAAAGATTTTCAACCAAGAGCTGTTTGGTAACATAGCTGAAGAGAAGGAAGTGAAGGGAATTGTCTCCAAGGTCATGGAAGCACGAAAGAACAAGAGTTATGATTCATATGAAATTCTTGGAAAATTCATAGGAAAGGGCCAGGTGACAAAACTTATTCTCCCACTGAAAGAGGTAAGAAAAATCAGCCAGAGTCATTCTTAACTCTGAGCACTCTCAATTTTGTGTTGGCTAGAAGAAGCTCTAGGGCTTCCAGGTGGCTACTATGACGTTTCTTATAAAATTCTGCTTTGACTTCCCATTTTTCTTTTGCAAGGTAATATGCACCCCACTCCTAAGATAAGATGTTGCTATTGATGTCTAGGGCAGGAAACGGTGTTCTGGGAAGCTTCTCCCTGCTGTAGAGGAAATACCCCACTTGGAGTTCTCCATACCTTCTCCCTCTGCTGACTCTTGTTAATGCAATTTACTCTGGAGTTCCAAAGTCCCATGAGGCTGGTCTGTGGTTTCAAATTTTGTTCATGACTGAAATGTCTCCAAAATGTGTTCAGGCTCTTTCCCTGTTCAATAATTGCCTTTTCAGAGATGCTTTTTTTTTTTTCAGCAGAGTGCTGTAGAGACTGTTTTTAACAGTCTGAGAAGAGCCTGGAGAGAAAGGGAGGGATGTTGGAACAGAGCTGATGCAATGGGATGCTAATCATGTAGACAGCTGGGGACTTAAGACAGCAGATGGAATTGCTCTTTTTCTCATGATTTCTGAATGCAGATGGCAGGCAGATTGTTTCCCTCCTGACTTTTGTGCCTTTGCAGGTTCTGGAGAGCACCACAAGCTTGAAGATTGTCCGGAAAGTGCACGAGGCGCTGCGTCACGTCATGGCAGGGCTGATCTTCAATTCAGACATGACTGCAGAATCCCTTCTCCTCCTCAGTCATGGTCTCATCAGTGAAAACTTGCCTCTGCTCACTGAAAAAGCCAAGTGAGTTCCAGGATATTATCCAAGATGATCTTTTCTTGTTTGGGAGGTTTGCTTGCAGAAATGGCAGCTCACAGATTGAACTGATCACATGCATCAGGGTTTCCTTGATTTTATTTTTCTTTTGTTTTCAGTATAAGTGCATTATTTGGACAGAGGGAAAGAACAAATCTTGGAAAGGTGAATAATCACTTCTTGAACTAAGAGGAGTCTGCTCTTGCAATCTCCTAGGGCCTTCAGGAAGACTTTTTGACCATCTAGTAAACCAGTATATACATTTGGGTGTTTCAGTGAAGGGATGAGGAACAGTGTTTAGGAGGGAGCTACAAACTGGCACATAAAAGGTGTTTGAGGTCCTGGACATTTTCATGGGGTGAGGAAGAAGAGAAACTGTGGGTTGTCACATTCTCACTTAAGTTAGTACTCATACAGAAATCGGGGAGGATCATCAGATTTTCTCTCCATCTCATGGTTTAACTGCTCAGAGCTGGATCTGGATGTCTTGCATTTCCTACGTTACGTAGGTGGGTTTACATCAGAGTCTATCCACTGTTTGTAGGCTTCTTGGAGCATGTTATAAACCGTTGGAAATGGGAATAAGTATCAGCAAGTGAAGTGCAGTGGACAGTTGTGGGAGGCATATTTACTTGAAGGAACTACACAATTTTATCTGTGCACTGAGAAGAAAAAAGCAGGGATGTTATGCAAATCAGCATGCATTTGTTTTCTTTGTAATAGTGACATTGTTCTCAAATCTGAGGGTCTCACCTGTCATGCTTCTCTCAAGTTCATTTTATTTCACTGTGTTCTGGCTGTGCCTTGCCTTTGCTTCCTGTGTGGATCACAGCTATGCACAGCCTCTCTCTCATTGCTCCTGACAGCAAGCTTGTTGTGAGGAGGGTTGAAATGTGAATGTTTTCCTTTGCCATACACTGCTTTTCAGAAAAAAAGTTGACCCTCCTCCAGATCCTCGGCTGCAACCAGAGAGCTGCTTACTGCTCCAACCCACCCCCACAAGAGGAGGGCAGAAAGCACATGTCAGCCGCAGGACCAACACCTATATCTTGGTTGATTCAGGACTTCGGGTAAGGATTTTCTCAGGTACAAAACTTTGCAATCAAAAGTTTTCTTAAGAGTATCCAGAGGAAGATATTCTGGATATATCGTGTTACCAATACAGCCACTGGCCTTTATTTTAAATGTGGGAACTCTAGTGGTGCCTTGTAGAGAGCTACAGAAAATAGCCTTTTGCAAATTTTTGAATGGGATATGGCATAAGTTCAGCTGTAATAGTGAAGGACATTATTTGGCTTATTTGAGTCCCAGCTTGACTTTGAGATGAATGTCCTGTGCTTTCTATGCCAGCTGCTACACATGAGCCTGAAGAGATCCAAAGTAAATTCTTCTGAGGAGCATGCTTTGGAAATGTTAGACCCTTTTGTTGAACTGCTTATAGACTGCCTGAAGTCCATGGATGTCAAGGTACAGTTCTGAGCTGCTGACTGTTCTGTCTGTTCTACAAAAAAGGGTCCTGCCCATAATTGTCACCTTTCAGTTGCTCTGCAAGAGAAGAGAAAGTCATCCAGTTTTCAAATCCCTGATTTCATAGGTGTGCAAATTAAGTTGTTTGAGGCCATGGTATCACAAGAAGGAAGGATTCAGACCAGATGATCCTTGAGGTCTCTTCCAGCCTAACATTCTATTATTTATTCTGTGATTTTGACTCATGGAAGACTGAATGCTTTGCTCTTGGTTCTGTAGGTTCAGATATGGACAGGTTTCCTGGAGCATGTTCATACATGGACTTTACAGACTTTGTAGGCTCTCTTTGATGAGGTTAATGTGGCAGCTGAGAGCAGTGTTGTCACAGCTGTTGTTTCTTTGAATCCATCTCTGTTGCCAGGACCATAGACAGCCTCCTTTTGGGGAAGTTTTGGGGTTGAGTTGGCCTAGTATTTGTGAAACCTTGAGTTTTCTGGGAATGCAAGGCATATCTCATATGTTATTAGATACCTGGAGCAGGGCTCTCAGGTGACCTGAGGTTTTGGCAGAGCAACTTCTATGCCTTGAAGGCACCTCTGCTTCACGAGTTCCTGTCATCTGCTGAATCAGCACTGTGTTAATGTCTGTACCTAGTAAATAAAAGGTTAGATAAATATTAGGGAGTGGCAGATAGTGTTTTTGGAACTGAGGAAGCCTTTGTATTACATATGAGTGGTTTGAAAGAAATTGATTTTGTTGGCTAATCCCCTTTTACCACAGTTGCAGATAGCCTGCCATGTCTGTACCAGTGAGAACTGTTCTGTCAGTGGCATTGTACCCACTGCTGTCCTTTTGGCTCTTTCTTACAGGTGATAACTGGTGCTCTACAGTCCTTGGTCTGGATTTTAAAGTTCCCGTTGCCTTCTGTTAGTACAAATCTGGAGACACTGATCAAGCAACTTTTCCTCTTGCTGAAAGAATTTGCCAAGACAGGAGTAGCCAAAGGACAGAATTTCCACCTGGTTGTGAGCTGTTTCAAAGTAAGTCTAACCCAGCTCTGCTCTTTCCTACTTTAGGATTAACTTTGTAGAATGAGACTCTTCAAAGGGCAGATCCCTCCTACAGCTGAAATGTGGCCTTTCCAATTCTTTCTCAAGTGAAAACTTAAAGAAGGTTGCCCCCCAAAAATGTGAGGCTGTGCTCTGAAGAAGTGTTTTTGTAGAAGCATATTTTCCTTCTTTCTTCCATGTAGTAGTATCTTGTTAGTGCCCTGTGTTATGAGAGGCATCAGTTTTGTACTTGAATAGATTGCTTTTAACATGATTAATTGGAGTAAACCCTTGCAGCTGAAGTGAAACAAGAGAAGGAAACAATTCACAGTAGTATTAACTACTCTCTTGCAGTGTCTCCCTGTTAATGTTACCTAATTGCATTGCTGAATTAATTATAGCCTCATGATCATCAGGGAAAGCCACAATTTGAATGAAAACATGCTGAATGCCAGCTACCAGAAGAATTTTGCTGTCTTCCTGATTGTGGTTACCTCACGGTCTGCGAGCATCCCTACTCATTTCAAGGCCTAGTCTGAATGCATGTAATTGTGTTCAGTTTTTTTCTCAGAATTGCCAGATGAGATCAAAATGTGATGAGTACAGTGTTAGCTGCATGTTTCAGAGCAGCAGTTTGTATTTGCAAACCTAAGTGGTATCAACAAGCAGGCGTTGATGTGGGCTTATATTTTATGACACAACATAGGTATTGACAATGTGCAATTTGATTTTGTAGTGCGTAACGATACTTGTGAAGAATGCAAAGAGTCAGATAACAAGCAAACAGCTCCAAGTGTTGCTTGGCTTTGCTGAAGAAGACATTTATGATTCATCACGCCAAGCCACTGCCTTTGGCCTTCTTAAGGTATTTCTGTGCATCAGGTTTGTGGGTTTTGTGAGCCACTGGGATGACAGGGATTCTGCCTCTTGCCAAAAGGCTTGTAGGGTCTTATGTTGGGAACAGGCCACAGATGCTCCTAATGCTGTTCATTGCGGGGGGGGTTAGGAGTAAGCATCAAAGCTTTCCTGTCCAACTTGTAGTCTCTGTTTAAAATTGTTTGGGAGGCTGTTTTATACACATGGATATGGGGATGTGTTTGAGTCAAAGGGTGTTTTTGCTAAAGAATCAGCGTCCTTGATCATTAGACCAGGTATTCTGTGTCCTCCAAAAGAAAACAGATATGGCTTTGTAAGTCACTTTTTTCTATTTAAAAAAAAAAAAAAAAATTGCTCTGTATGTTTTAACATGTGAAAAAGTCAGTGTTAATGTACTGCCTGAGACCAGTGTGTTGCCAGGCATTGCATCTCAGACCACACAAGCAAAATGACATGACTTCAGCTCTGCTTTCACATTTTTAGGCTATTTTATCCAGGAAGCTGATTGTCCCTGAAATTGATGATGTGTTGCAGAAGGTTGCCCAACTGGCCATCACGGGTCAGAGTGAGCCAGTGCGAGTCCAGTGCAGGCAGGTTAGTAGAATGGAAAGTCTCTCATCTTGTTTAGGTTCTATCAGTCTAACATGATAAAGGGCTTAGTGTGTCCATCCCAGCCCTCACAAACATGTCCCTTAGCTCTCTGATGAACACCTAACCCCTGTGTAACTAAAAGCCTTGCCCTTTTCTGAATCCCAGCAGAAGAAAATTTGCCCCAAATCCATTATTCCTTCCTATGACTTCCTCTTCATTTCCAAGCTAAAAGCAACCACAAAAAAGAATTGACTGCTTCGTTTCAAACACTGGGGTAGGGATGCATACCAAAATTTTGCATTTCCACAGTTACAGGATGAATTTTGAAGGATCCAGAATCTCTGCTAACAGAAGCCTGCAGAATTGAGAGTAATACACCAAAGACTGATCTGGCAGTCATCGAACGCCTGCAGATCCTGTTCTAGGCATGAAGCTTGAGAGTAATTGTTGAACCCTTGTGTAATAGGAACTTAAATATACAGGAGAAAAGGATGCTCCATCACAGAATTCACAGAAAGTTAGGGGTTGGAAGGGACCTTGAAATATCTAGTACAACCTTCCTGGCAAAGCAGGGTCACCTACACCATTTTCTTCCTAACTTGTTTAGAAGTTTTCATGAGTGCTTCTTGTAACTCCTCTCAGTGTTGTTTTTTGCTTTTTTTTTTTTTTTTTTAACTTCCAGATCTACTTAAAATATATTGTGGACTACCCCCTTGGTGACAAGCTGAAAACCAATTTGGATTTCATACTTGCACAACTGGAGTGAGTTTATATTCTTGACACCTGTGTCAGAAAAGAACCTCCTTGCTTGAATATGGCTTTAGTGGCCACCTAGGGCTGTACATGAGTAGGGGAGGGTGTGGCATGAGTCTTGATTTTCTTACCTCTGAAACAGTTTCCTGTTTCAGAGATGGGCTTTTAGATAAAGCAAGCCCATCTCTCTTCTGTGTTTCTCTGCTGGTCCTTTATCTCTTTGTGAACAAAGATTTTGTTGTTTGCTTAGTGGCTAACCAGCTCCACTGGTTGGGAACCAGGTGAACTGGAAAATCCAGTAACAGTGAGGGAAAATGCATTGATCTGACTGTTGTCCTGTCCCAGTGGTGTTGGCTGCAGTTGCAGGCACAGTTGAAATCAACTGCACTGATTCAGCAGGAGCAGTGTGCCTGAAATATCCTTCTGAGCATGAGCCCTTCTTTGCTCAAGGGCTTTACCATGTTCCCCAGCACCATAGCACAAGTGTGGCTGTGCTGGCTTGAGTTGCCTGGCAGCTTTTCTTGCCTGTTTGTCTCTCTGTGCCCTTTCTCTGGGAACTGGAGCCAGCGAGCTCCAGGTTTCTCTTCTCTCAGGTACCAGACCAGACCTGGTAGCTGTTGTAGGAAGATCCCTGCCAGTGTGTTTCTGGCTTTGGCCATTCTTGTAAATTTTTAGGAGCTTTGTAGAGTATTAACCCAGACCTAATCATTAATCATTTCCTCACAGGTATGAGTATGAAACTGGAAGGGAATCTGCACTGGAGATGATTGCCTACTTACTTGACATGTTCCCACAGGTAAGAAGCACCCCTTGGTGTTCCAAGCACCCAGCAGTTTCTGTGCAGTAACAGTGTTTTCAGAGCTGTTTATTTTGGGAGCATTTGGTAGTTCCTGTTATCTCTTAGCATGAAAAGAACATTCACTTATCTGCAAAGAACCTGGCTTTGCTCCAAAAGAGAAATGACACACAGGAAAGTCTGCACTGCTTTTTTATCTAATGTGCTCTCTCTGCAAGTAAAATAAAGCTGTGTAGGCTGGAGTTTGGATAAACCTGATGGTGATTTATGCCAGGAAGAAACACAGTCAGTTTAAGAAATAGGGTGTGAACAGAAAGTGAAGTATAGGGTTTTCTCATTTTGGTTTTTTTTTTCAACATCCATGAGGGTTTTTGTTGACTGAATTGGTGTGTGATATACCATATGTGGTTTGTTGGCCTGCCTGGAGAGAAACAGCTTCTTACTGGAGTGGATCAAAATGAAAGCTAAAAAATAACCATGCATCTATGCAAGATAACATATGCAAAATACTAATCTGCCTTTGAGCTCTGCAGCTGGAGCTTGACTGAGCATTCTGGAAACTGAGAGAAGTGCAGTCAGGCAAGAATTTGGGAGGAAGGAAGAGAAATTCTGCTCAGTAAGCTGTGCTTCATCACTGGCTGATTAAATTTAGTATCTCAGCTTGGTCCCTGGCAACTCTGTAAAGTAACAAAGAGCTGCTATCTCTCGGGGAAGGACCTTTGGGCTGACTGATCCACTGCTGAGGGAGTTCAGCCTGTTCCAGTGAGAACTGAGCATGAAAATGTCCTTGAAGGTTTGACACTGGTCAGAGTCAGAGCAGGGCTGGAGCTGCTGTATATTCCCTGGATCATCCTTTCAGTTTACCTGCTTTAACATGGACCCCACTCAGGGCTGACTTGGTTCCTATATACTGTGCAGCAAATGCCCCTCTTTTCCCTTTCAAATGCTGGAAGCTTCTTGGAGAATGGCAGTCGACTAATGCTTGTTTCTTTCTAGGATCTCCTCCACAAATACTGTGGGCTGTTTTTTCTCTCTCTTTGTATGATGATGATAAACGATGACTCTGCCAAATGCAAGAAGATGGCGGCCTTGACATGTAAATCTCTGCTCAGTAAAATAAACAAAGAAAACCAAGATCTGATGTTTTCGCTGGTTACAGAGTGGTTTCATAGCAAGAAGGTATTCTTTTGTCTTTCCAGTGACAAAGCTGGGACCTGGGGGCTGGGGCTGAGTAAGAGCAAGGCAAGTGAGAGATTGCTCATATCAGGTCTAGTGGATTGGTGGGTTCAGTTATGCCTGACTTAGTAGTTTTAGGAAAGAAGTATGAGCAAGATTCATCTTAGCACCATAGCTCTTGCTAGTAAGAAGAGGAAGAAATGATACAGCTTCATATAGCTGCACTGATATAGGGAATTGCTGCTGCTGTGTAGGTCAGCCTCCAGACTTCTTAGCTGCATTGCCTTGCTTTCTAACAGTCCCTCCTTTGGGTCAAGTATTTCACCAAGTGTAGACTTTGCTCTGGTTAAAGGTTTGGGCAAATTCCTTAAAGCTCTTCTGATCCTAGTAATTGGCTTTTCATGCTGTCATTAGGTCAGATTTACTTCAGTGTGTTGCCAGCAGTTGGAGGGTGGAAAATCTAGTCTTACAGACTTCCCATTTTCATCTGGGTGTTTAGTTATTCTCAAAAAGGACTCAGATTCAGTCCCTCTGGACTAGAGGAGTAAGTGTTCTTCAGTAGTTGATCCTTTTCATTATGTTCAGTTCTGGTTTGTAGCTGCCAGTTGTCTTTTGAAGAACAAAAAAGTGCAGAGTGGTCCCCAGAGCTCTGCAGCTGGAAATTGGGTAGAAAAAGCCTTTTGATACTCAATTTTAGTGTGTGTTTCCAGGGATAATTTCTGCTGTCAGGTGCTTTCTGTCCCCAGCTGGCAGCATCTCCTTTTCCACCAGTACTCTGGAAAAACAGTTTCTCTTAAGATGCTATTGTTAGAGGCAGAAGTGGGAGTTGCTGCCAGATCCTGCAAGTGGGAGCTGCAGGATTTGATTGTCAGAATGCAACAAGGAGTGTTATTCTTTCTGTTGGCAGAGCTCACACAGAAGGTTGGCTGCCCAGGCATGCGGTTTGTTTGTTGAAGTGGAGGGAGTAATGTTTGAGAAGAGGCTTGCAACTGTACTCACTTTGATTGAAAAAGAAATCAACCCAGTTAATTTTGAAGATGTAAGTAATTTTTCCCATGTGTGAGACTTGAGGAAAGAGGAGTAAGGAAATGGAAAAAGGGAAGAAACATAGGAGAGATTTAGCTGATGGACCTGCTCTTTGTGGCTGAGGAAAGACACAAACACACATTTGCTCTGAAGGGACTTGACTGACCTAGAACCATATTTTTGTCGGCAAGCTTAAATTTGAGATCTCATGTCACAGCACAAGGGGCAAAGAAACTCTGCAAGGCCACCTGGCGTGAGCCTGAGCCATGCTGTGTAATCAGGAGATACACTGCCACTTGCCTCAGCCTCTGGCAAGAACTCTGCGAGTGGAAGGGGCTCTTGAGACAGACCTCGAGTCTCAGGCTTTTGATCTTCACCTGCATGACTTGGTGGGCTGACAGCATGTAGCAGGGTGTGTGTCGTGAGAACGTACCCTGATTACCATCCTCCTCTGGTGGCAGGAGAGGAGGGACTTCAGTTTTGTTTTTTTTTTGTTAAAGTGAAGCTATAACAACACCATCAGAAAAAATGGCAGGGTGCACAGGCAGCAAGAACTGGGATGGATTAGAGTCTGTTTAGTTGGGAAACAGCCTGATGATCACACTGACAACATCCATTTAACTGGGAAATGTGTCTGCTAGCAGTGGAGAGTTGTGTAAGCATGGGGTTCAGGAGTGCATTGCTTGTGACTGTCTGCTATGTTCAGTGTTATCTACAGCTTTAGCTCTCAAACAAGCTCCTTTCCTGTTCTTCAGACCATAGCTTTGCTTAATGGAAAATCCTTTTAGAGCACAATTTAACTTGGGAAAACAAAGCAGCCTCAGATTCTGCTTGGCATGTGTTAATTCCCTAAGGGGTCCCAGTCACTGTGCCTGGTTAGTGGCCACATATGTTATTTATGTGCAAGGGCAACATGCTGAACAAGAGAAGAGCCTCAGGGTCTGTAAATTGGCAAGAGTTGAAAATAAAATACCTGCAGTAAGGAGAAATTTGGTGTAATCACCCCCTGTGCTGTGACATGTAGGTAAAGCACTGACAAGTTATATCAAGCCAGCTGGTGACTGCAGCTAGAGTGAGGACTTGAGGGCAATTTAATCAAACCTAGTGCACATTGTGTCATCATAACGTGGGGCTTCTCAGGTGACACAGCAGGTTTGAGCTCAGCTTAGCTCTAATAATGAAAATCAAATGGGTATGAATCCACATATTGACATGAATTATAAACGCTGTGAGTGTTTTGCTTGTAAATGCATTGCTTGCATTTAGAAACCTAAAGAGTGTGTTACATTAACTTCTAGATAAACAGCAAGTATAGTTGTACTAATAATCTCCTGCAGAGGTTCAGTCTCCAGAGGAAATGCTTTAGTGGAGCTGCTTCTCTTCTGTGTATTTTAGGAACTGGGTGCAAGTCAGACTTATGTTTCTTTGCAGAGTTTATCTGAAATTTGCTTAGTAGGCTGAATAACCACTGTCTTCAGGTTCTCATAAGCATCTTTCTTAACTTGCTAATTTTATTAGATAACTGAAGAGGAAGAGGAGAAGGCTGCAGATAGGCTGCTGTTCGGCTTTCTTGTACTGGTAACAAAGCTAATCACAGAGTGCAACTTGATTCATTTAACCAGGAACAGGGATGTTCTGAGCAATATCTGGGGTAAGTATAAAGATTTATTATTGCTGTGTTACAAGGAAGATTCTTTGTGTTGTGCCATGTGGTTTTTCACACCCTAATACATACAACTGAACATTGTTGTACAAGGTTTGCGTGCTACACAATGCCAATACGTGGCAGTTTCTGGGCAGTGAAAGAGAATATGTTAATGGAAAAAGTTACATGGTTGATGAAAACAACATATCCTTTATCTTAGTTGCTGGGAAGTAATTTCTGTGATCCCAAGAGTCAACAGTTGCAAACCATTGCATGTTTTACCATAATTACATCCAGTAGGATTAAAACATTCAGTTCTCCTGGGAAGACGAGTGGGTGCTGCGGGCCCAGTGGGTGCTGCCCACCGCCTCCCTGGCGCTGGGCGCGGGGCTGGGGGCCGCGCTCGCCACTCGCCGCCGGTCCCAAAGCGATGAGGTGGAGGGGCTGCTGGCCCGCCTGCCCGTGGTGCCCGTGGTGGCTGCGGCCGGCCCGCCGGTGCTGCCGGGCTCTGGGCGGGTGGAGCTGACCAAGTACGGGCTGCCCGGGCTGGCGCAGCTGCGGAGCCGCGAGTCCTACGTGCTGTGCTACGACCCGGGAGCCGCAGCGCCCTTTGGGTCGTCGAGCAGCTCAACCGGGAGACCCTCAGTGGCACCTCCGACCGCGGCGCCTGCAAATTCCTTGAGGATGATTCGTAGTACTGTGTCTAGTTCTGGGCCCCTCAGTTTAAGAAGGATATCAAGGTCCTGGAGCAGGTCCAAAGGAGGGCAACCAGGCTGGTGAAGGGACTCCAGCACAAGTCCTGTGAGGAGAGGCTGAGGGAGCTGGGGGTGTTCAGCCTGGAGAAGAGGAGGCTCAGGGGAGACCTCATCGCTCTCTACAACTCCCTGAAAGAGGCTGGAGCCAGGGGGGGGTTGGTCTCTTCTCCCAGGCAACTATCAGTAGGACAAGAGGGCATGGTCTCAAGTTGTGCCAGGGGAAGTTTAGGTTGGATATTAGAAAGAATTTCTTTACGGAGAGGGTGGTCAGGCATTGGAATGGGCTGCCCAGTGAGGTGGTGGATTCTCCGTCCCTGGAGACATTTAAAAAGAGACTGAATGTGGCACTCAGTGCCATGGTCTAGCAACCGCAGCGGTGGGTCAAGGGTTGGAATTGATGATCTCTGAGGTTCCTTCCAACCCGGCTAATTCTAAGATTCTATGATTCTATGATTCTCTATGAGGTCATACATACCAGCCATCCAGCAATGACACGTGGGAACAGCACAGTAAATGCCCTGTGTCTGCTGGGAGGGTAAGGCCTGGAGGTTTGATTCGAGCAATTTACCTATGAGTGAGATTGCACAATGTCAGGCTGACTGCTTGGCATTTTGTTTCCTTGTTTTTAATTGCTTCATTTGCTGCTTTCAGAAGGCCCAGATCTAGCTGGGTTAATGTCTTGAAGGGTTCAGCCTGCCAGGTGTGTTAAGTGAGATGGGAGATAACCCCTGTATACCCCAGCTTTCTTGGTAGTGCACAGAGAGATGAGACAAGAGAACAACTCCCATCTGTTCTCTGAAGCATCCTCAGCTTCCATTCAGGGCTGTGATCTGATGATGTGCAGCAGGGTCAGCTCACCACAGACTCACAGCTGCCAGTCCCCTGACATCATGGACAGATGAGTTGTGGCACTGGGACCCTGAGGGGCCCATGGTTGCTGCAGAAGCATGACTTGGCAGCCAAGACCAGAGCAAGTGCCTTTGTGTGCCATGGCAACCTTTCCTGCTCATCAGTGGCCCCATCTTTGGACATTTGGAAGTGCTGTGGTTTCCATTCAGGAGCCTGGTCACCATGGGAACATATGGCTGGCCACATGTAGCTTTTTTGTCCCTATCTGCTTTGGCTGGGTAGAGATGCTAGGAAGTCTTTGATTATGTCCTGAGCTGATGAACATGGTTCATTTCCTTCACCTTTTCATTGTAGCATGTGCTGTGCTAGCTCTTGGAGAAAGCTGGATCTTTTTTGCTCTCACTGGACTGGCTCCTCTGCTGAAAACGATTTTCTCTTCCCCAGGTCATGTCCAGTCTCACCTCTGGTATCCACACAGCTGGGTCTGGCTGACAGCTACTGAGATCTTTGGGTTGTTGTTTGCATCTTACAAGCCAGAAGATCTTGTCAGCAAATGGAGGGACAGAAGGGCAGGGAAGAGGAAAAAGACATCAGCAGAGCTGTCTGCAGCCACAGTCTTCTTGACTGCTGAACTGGACAAAAAGGTAATGATATCTGTGCTACTCCTTCTCCCCCTGCCCATGTCCATTCCCTGGCTGGGACATAAAAATTGTGTTATAGTTTGGCATGTGCATTTCTCTTTTATTTACTTGCCTGCTGCCTAATCATCATCACTTTTAAAGCATTTGAGGCTATCTGCACTGCTGGGAGGGTCTTCTCTGGGGTCTTATCTTCAGCAGCACAAAGATTCCACTCTGGGCTGCAAGATGCTGGCTGAAGTCGTGCTGAGCTGATCCCTTGGCCTTCACTGGGGACCACCTTTGGTGGCTGCCTACACTGCTTTGGGTTTCTGGTACTGATTACCTCTCGTGGAATGATTCTCTTTTTTCTTCTCCCCAGATGAAGGAGCTTGTGTTTGCATTCTGCCATCAGCTGCAGTCCAAGTTCCTGGACGTGTCTCTGGGAGAGCAGGTAAGAGAGAAGTAGGCCCTGGCCAGTCAGGGAATGTTACATTCAAGTCAGGACAGCAGTGCTGCTGGCAAGGGGGGGCTCAGAGAAAATACACAGAAAAAGGGACAGATGCTTTTGCTGTGGGCATCTGAGCAGGTGGACATCTCAGAGGAGCCCGGGGAAGTCTCTTTTGTGTTTTCAGGCTGATGGAAGGCCTGAGGGGTGACGGGGACAGAAAGGGGAGACATCATGCAGAGCAGGACTTCTGTCCATGTCTCCATCAGGGAGAGTCTGGCTCTGCAGCCCAGGCAGGAGCATATTGGTCAGCCACAATCTGGAGCAGGGATCCAGATCTCTGTCATGGGCTCCCTGCAGCTCCACTGGAGCCCAGGCTGTTTGCTGGGAGCATTTAGTCCAGGTTTATGCTGTTGCTTGAAGGTCTGACTCAACTGTGAACCTGGTCAGAGATTTCCTTGTGGAGAGTCATGGGCTGCTAGATGTGGAGAAGACAAAAGAGCAGACCTGCCTTGGGAGGTGCTGGAGCCTGATAGGCATGATAGCTTATGGGGATTCTCCCAAACTGCAGGAGGGTATTTTTGGCCTTCTATTAGGAGCAACATGCAGGAGGTGGCAACCATTCCAGCCTCCTGGCTTGGCCAGTTCCTCTTTGAGATCGAGCCTTGGCTCTTACGTACCCTGAGTAGTGCTGGTGCTGACACTGGGCAAAGCTACAGTGACCGACTATTCTGTTTTTACACTTCAGGTTATAAAGAATTTGCTTTTTGTGGCCAAAGTTGTTTACTTGCTAGCCCCTGCCTTAGAAGAAGGTAAGGAGGGCAAAGGAGAAGTTGGCTGTGAAGTGGAAGAGCAGAAGGCCTCGGAAGATGAGGAAGATAAAGACATTTCTGCTCAAGGTGAGGGAGAAAGAGAGAACACAGAAGAGAAAGGCCAGCCAGCCACATTGTTATGGTTGATGAAGAAGCTCTCTCTCATGGCAAAACGAGAAGCAGCATATTCCCCTAAGGTCCCTCTAAAGGTAAGAACAGGGTTAGACCAACTGCTTTTGATGTGGTGGGCACTTCCCCAGGAAACTACTGCTCTGGCTCTTGGACCAGGACACCAGATGCAGAGGGTGCTGGAAGCTGGTGCTGAAGCAAGGATTAGTAGGTGCCAAAGAAACAAGTGTTTCAGTTTGGGATTCTCAGGAAAGGCTTGTGCCAGTCAGCTTCTCCTAGCTGATGCTTCCAGCCTTCTTGTGGGGGGGTGGAAAGGTGACAAATCCAACAGCACCAAACTGCAGGGGACATAGCACTGTCTTTGAAAGCCCAGGAGTGCCAGGTTTCTGCAGGCAGCAGCATGACAGCATGGAGTTACTTGGTTGGAGAAGGGCAGAATGAGAGACCATCAGGAAAAGCAGTGCAGAGTTTGAGAGCTTGAGTTTTCATGCCTTCAGCTGCCTCAGTACAGGGCAGGGAGAACAAGCCTGTCCCAAGTGCTAACAGCTGCCAGCCCAGTGGAGTCACAGCTCACACACACTTTTGCAGATCTCACCAGGGTTGTGCCTCATCCAAAGGCTGCGCTTGGCTGCAGCAAGGCTGTGTAACTGTATGTGAAACAGTGACACACAGCACTCGTGTAAGCAGGTCAGTTAGTCAGTTTTCTTCCAAACTTCCTTACATCATGTCCCCCACACTCATTTTTCAGAGGAGCTGCATCTTTAAGTTCCTGGGAGCAGTCTCAGTGGATCTGGGGAAAGACCAGATCAAGCCGTACCTACCAACGATTCTCACCCCTCTGTACAGGGAGCTGAACAGCAACTATGCAGAGCAAGGTAAGTGCTTTCCCTCCCAGAGACTGATGAAAAGGACAGGCTTCCAGGGCTGAGTCTCAGCACAGAGACAGACCTCCTGTCACTCCTCTTGTCTGCTGTGGCATAGATGCCATAATCTGTGAATTTCACCTACCTGCAGTCTAACCAAAAATATCAGGGAGGAGTGTGTATGACAGCTGGAAGGAAAACATCCATAGACTGGAATGGTTGGGCAGGCTCCTGCATGTAAGTGGGTAAAGCGTGAGTGTATGATGTAGTGGAAAAAGAGGATTCAGAGTGGCAAGACTGAGTCCTCACCGAAGAGAGGAACAGAGTGGGAGTGTTATGGAAGCCAGAACAAGGCTGTTAGAAGTGTTGTTCTTTTTTACTTGCCACGTTTGATCTGCTCTGAGGCTTCGGGGCATGATGATCCATGCCCTGTGCTTAAAAGCCTGTTTCAGTTCTAACCTAAAGCAGGGTGTGTTTTGTGGCAGCTTGTGTTACTGTAGAGCAAGGGACTGTTCATGTTGGAATATCCAGTTGGGTGGTTGCCTGATGGTTTGAAATGGAGAAAAGGACCTTGAGAGTGTACCCTGTGTGCCCAGTGACTTACAGAAAGTCAGGAAGGGGATGGGAGGTGTCTGCTCTGGGAATGCAGCATGCTGTGGGTGCAGGCAGGCATATGCATATTGAGCTGTACCCAGGACAGCTTCCTTCTTCCTGAATGAGTCCTGCTCACTCTGGATACTGGATCTGCTGGGATAATACCTGAGCAACAACACTGGTTTCTCCCTGGAGAACTGTGTTTGTTTTAAAAAATCTGAAGTCACACCTGCTGGAGGCAAGACAAACCCAGTTCCCATTTAACATGATAGACTCTTGGCTTAAGAGCAAGGCACTGGTGTGTAGATGAAAGCTTTAAGTCCAGCAAAACCCAGTGTTGGGAAAAGAACAGACAACAAATTATTAAAAAAGCAAAAAAGAGTAAAATTACTCAAAATCTGTGGTCTTTATATGCCATGAAAACACTGTGTGCAGCACTGAGCGCCCACACCTCAGATGGGATAAAAAACCAAAAGGACTTGGGAGTAGGGCAGTAACAGTGCTCTTGGTAAGAAACAGCAGCCTTGGCTATGATGTTTTTTTTTAGCTAAGCAAATACAAGACCTGGGAAAGATCTATCTCATGGAGATTTATAGTATCACGAGTGGATAAAGATCAACATTTTGCTTTCTCTGCCAACACAAGACCTAGGGGCCTTCAAAAGATTTTTTTCAGAATAACTTCAGAGATGTTTTTCCACATGATGGAAAGGGTGCAGGGGGGCAAGGTGGGGTTTCAATACAGGGAACTTGTAACTCAAGGACACTGTGGAGACAAGCAGCTTACACGGGCTTCTCTGGAGGCTGCACAGGCACTTGTAACAGGGATCTGCGGGAAGATGGAGGGAAACATTTGCCCTGCTCTCAGTTTTACCTTAGCCTATTTTGAAGCCTTTTTTCCTCCCCAATATTTTTTTTTTTTTAAGTGATTGTAGTTAATGAATTGTAACACAATCCTAACCACTAAGTAAGCCTTATTGTGTGTACTGGACAGAGATGCTGACTGACAGGGCTGGAATCATCTCATTTCCAACAAACCCCATTCTGAAAGAGCGCTGGTGGCTATATAGATGCCACTTTCCTTTTGAAAACCTTTGCCTCTCAGCAACACAGTTTTTGTTTGTCTGCCTGTGTGAAGCAGAACCACATTGTGGTTCTCCGGTGAAAAACCAGATGATTTCCCAAGCACCTTTTCTTTGGACTCACAGTATATTGGGCAAGATGAATCAGTCACCTTTACTAAAGAAATAGGAACCCTTACAGGGTTCTTGCCTTTCATTCCATACACTCATAAGCTTAAACAAGTTAATTTTGTTTTCTTAGATCCAACATTGAAGAACCTTTCCCAAGAAATCATAGAACTGCTCAAGAAGTTAGTTGGATTGGAGGCTTTTTCACTTGCCTTTTCTTCTGTGCAGAAACTTGCCAATCAGAAAAGAGCAATGAGGAAAAAGCAGAGGGCTTTGCAGGTAAGGTTCTGCTTTCTCTTCTGGGAGGAAGAAACGGGGTTTCTCTAAAGGCCTGAGAGCTGACTGGGAAGGTGAGTCTGATGAACAACTTAATGCTGAATTGGCACAGTCTAAATTCTGAACCTTCACAAGAAACCATTTTAAGATCAGCCTCTTGGGCAGGTTGTGGTTGACAGTGAAACTCTGCTTCCCCAGTGACCTGCAGAGCACTGCTCAGAGCAGCCAGGGTACCCTCAGTTTTGAGGAGCCTGAGGAAACCCATGCATTGTCTTACCTGTCACCAGTTTCTTAGGAAGTACCCGATTCTTACTGGGATAGTTGTAACTAAACAAACAAATTTATTGTTTTTCACCAGACTGTCGCAAACCCTGACATTGCTGCCAGGAGGAAGCTGAAGAGACATAAGAATAAAGCAGAAACCAGAAAGAGAAAAATAGAATCTCTGCGCCCTACCTACAAGGCCAAGAGACCTCGAAGTCATGCACTGAAAGACTTAGCAATGGTGGAATGAAAAGGCTTAAACAATTCATTTGTAAAAAATAATTTCAAGCTAAAGAGCTAATTACTGTTTAAAACAAAAAGGGGGTATTTACATATTTTAATTGTATTTATTAGTATTTTTTCATATTTTTCCTTTTTCAGCTAGGATCTTAAATAAATCTGTGTATTTACCAGAGCATGTACAGGTGATGAATGGACAACCATCATGATTTTCTAATATTAAATTTTACTTCATTTTTTTAAAGATGGGTTATGTGATGACTGTATTAGTGGCTGTGAACATTCCTAGCTCCTGGGGAGAAAACAGTCTGTCTCCCCACTTTGCTTTGTGTTTCAATTTTTGCAACTATACCGAGCAATTTAACTGTCAGTTCTGGCAAAGCTAAGAATATAGAAATAACAACCCATGAAGGTCGATGTTAGCAGGAGGTGGCTATAGAAAACATTTATTTTCTTCCAAAAAAACCAATGTTTTGTTAACAGCTAGAGCTGTGCAGTTTAATTCTGTGGCTGTACCTTCAGTGTATCTCCACTGCAGGATGCTGAAATGGAACACCACCAGCTTAAAGAAACCTATTTAAATTCAGTTCATCTGCACTGGCAGCAGCTGCCCTTGGTTCTGGAGGCAGGCAGCCTCTAATGGGCAACACACCTAGGAACATATTTGACAGTTCCAGATTTTATTAGTGTTTTAATTACACAAATATCATAGCCACTCAAACTTAAAAAGCACCCAAGGTGGGCAGGAGGGGGGGAAGCAAAAAACCACTTTCCCAGCCAGTAAGACTTTCATACAAATTAACGTAAGTACATCCTTTAAACAGAAAGACAGAAGTGGATTATCATAATGTACACAGGCATTCATCTGGTTCCGTTTTACAATTATTGAAGAGCGGCATCCACATTACAGGAGTCAAACCCAAACCTGTCCTATTTACAAGTATTTGTGGACTGAAAATACTTGACTGCAGAAAGAGGGGTGGGTTGGGTATAGCAGGAACTTCTTCACAGTGGTCAGCTTTGTATCACTGCCTGCTCTTCAAGGCCTCCACCAGCCTAGGGAAAAGGTTAAGTCAATTTACTGAAAAGTCATTCCAGTTCTGCCTAAATACTTTCAGGAGAAAGCTGCTTTTTCTTCTGATGTGGACTCTTTGTCTTTTAAATCAGACAGACCTTCCACAGACCCAGTTTTCAAATAAAAAGGGTAAAATATTTTTATAATGAAGCCAGCATAATCAGACTTCTACTCACCATTCCATTGCTTCATCAAGCCCAGTGCCTTTAGTTGCAGAGGTTTTGAATATCTGCCATTTTCGGTCCTTCAGAGCCGGTAAGCCAAGCGCATTTGCCATTTCTGTGGGAGTCATGGCCTGTTCCATGTCCTGCTTATTTGCAAACACCACCAAAATGGCTTTCTTCAACTCTTCTTCCTAAAAAAAAAGGTGTATTGTGCAAGTTGTCACAGCAGCTTTTTCTGAATTTTATATAAGCTAAGAAAACCCACAGAATTAAAACCTTAAGCAGCTCTCCTAATAATTTTCAGTTAGCTGATATGTGTTCTTTAGGAAATTCTCCAGTGAAAGAACAGTATTTGCTTCCAATTGCAGCATGTTACCACACACGACCAACTTCAAAACATGGTCAGTTATGCCTGTTGCTTTATGAAACAAGCTGGTAATTGGATTTAGCAAGGAATATCAAAAAGCTCGCAGGAATTTTGGAGAAAAAAAACAACCAACCAAACAAAAAACCCATGAAGTTTTGCTCATCTTTTTATTTACATTACCCTTCTCTACATTATGTTCTTCAGCTTCAAAAGATAGGCCTGATTTTCCAACCCCTGCAGTACTGAGCAGCTGTGCTTGCAGGCCCATGAATTTTCACATCCCTAAAAGGCTACATGTGACTAAATTGCTGCTCAAAACTCAACAATATCCACAGCTAATTCAGTGCTTTTCACTCCAAGTGTTGCATGGGCCTATTTGGAGGGCTGAAAGTTTCACAAGTGAAGTTAGGCTTTGCTTGATTTCACATTCATTACAAAATCAAGTTTAAATTTCTCAGTGTCCTTTCCAAGGAATTTGAGCCCCATTTTCTTACCTCTAGCATAGCAACAAGCTCAGATTTTGAAGTGCCAATTCTGTCTCGATCACAGCTGTCCACTACGTAAATGACTGCATCAGTATTGGAGTAGTAACACCTCCAGTATGGCCTGCAGAAGGAAGGCAAGTTCCAGTCATACAATTTGCATTTTAGCAGTGCTTTTTAGCCAGATAATGACAACCAGATTACCCAGAGGAAGTAAAAAATGTCTCTGGGGACAAAGGCCCCAGAAAGAAAGTAGAAGATATCTTTAAGAGGCTGCAAAAAGGGACAGTATAGATACTCTCAAAAGCAGAAAGAAAAAAAAAAAAAAAAAGAAAGAAAAAAAAAAATCAGTTTGAAAACAGAGATAAGAGAAGTGCTGGGGAGACATTTATTGGGGAACCAGCCTGCAGGACATCTGCTCTGTATCTGAGGGGCAGGGCAGCAGAGATGATTTGAACAAACAAAACTTCTGCAGTAGCTAATCATCATGGTCCCCAAAGAAGGATAAAACAAGATAGATATTAAATGGCAAATTCATATAGGGCAAGTAATTAACAAGAATTGCAACAAACACCTTTTTCAGAGTTATCTTAGTGGAACTGAAAAAGGAAGGAACCTGTACCTTCATAACTACACTGCACCTTACTACCCAGCATTGAAGAAGCAATCAGGTGAAGATCATAGAAGGGTACACAAAATGTTCCTACAATGAAATATACAATGGCTCATTACAAAATGTAAAGCTCTAAAAAAAACATAAAGTACCATCTATACCTAAATTCAACTTCTTAGCTTTACGTTTTTAAAAATACGAATATTTAAATAACTTTGACAGTTTGTTTCATTCACTTCCCCTTTCTCATAATGCTGCCCAATTGCCTACTACACAACTTGTTTTGCAAAGCAAAACTGTACACAAGTGAAAACACGCATTTGTTTCTTTCAGATCTGTAGTCCAAGCCAAATTCTGTCAGATGAAAATGCTCTCAGGATGACCAGCCATTGTTAAAACATAAAAAACCCCAAACCTATTTTCAGAAGTCTCAGCTATGAGAACTTAGCACTTTTTGGAGAAATTTAATTACATATTTTGATTTTAAAGAGGTTTCTTACCTTATGCTTGTCTGTCCTCCCAAGTCCCAAACTTGAAATTTCAGATTCTTGTAGGTCACTGTCTCAACATTGAAGCCAATGGCTGAAACACAGTTAAACAGTTCCTCTGTTAGTGATTTTTCTTTAATATTTCTGACCAACATTACAGCACTTATTTAGTTTTAAATTTTCAGGCCTGAAAATTCTCAGTAGCTACATAATGAAATTTCTGCCCTTCACCAAGTTACCCCAACAAACATTTATGGTTCAAAATAATGTAGGTAGGTTTGTTTTTTTTTTTAATACAAACACACTGTGAACATATTGTAGAAATTTGTAACAAATACTAATATTGTTAAAAATGGAGAAGTGTGCCTGAAATCTTCAAAATAAACAGAGCAAGGGTTAAAGGGATGGCCTGTTTTGATAAGCAAATACTACTGACAGCAATAAAACACTATGGAATGTGTCCTTCATCTCAGCACCAGATCTGTACTCTGGTAAGACCAGAGCAGAACCATTTTCTCTTCAGAAGACTGGAAGATGCCATCTGGAAGTTAGGGATGAGGCTACAGCA